>OW443314.2:12263300-14949139 GCA_937001585.2 Brachylomia viminalis
ATCTACCAGCAAACCAATTTTTTTTAACAACAACATTGTTAATCAGCAAAATTGAAATCCCGCTTTTTCCCCTCACTAATCCAGCAACGAACACAATTCGTTATCGAATACACAGGAAATGTGACAGGAAGACCGGACCGTGGCCGATATAGAACAACTCCCTAACACATTACAAATTATCGTATTTTACACTAATCTAATTTTTATGAACTTTGACATAGCAACCGGTAGACGAGCGCTTAATATTTAGGCTCTCCCAATATGGGTTTTTTTTTAATCCACCTAAGTAGGTAAAGAGGATCGAGTGAGAGGGGAGGGGGAGGGAGTTAGTGGTAGGTAGGTATTTAAGTAACAAAGAGTACCTATTCTATTCCCCCTGGCTGGAGGCTTTGCGTTAGCTCAAAGGCACCACAGGATTGACCAGTTAAGCAGTCACAGCCTCTTAAGGCCAACTGCGAGATGCCACACAAAAAAAAAAACTATTCTATTCTATCCTACAGCGACCGCGACATCTCGAAAGCGTGTTATGGGGCTGACAACAGCTAAAGCGCGGTCACTGTCGGACTGCATAGAAAAGAAAGAGAAGTGCGATGACACAAAGCTGGTAATTTGTTGCAAATTATGAAGCAATTCTCTATTTACAAAAAATCTATTGATTGGACAAAAAAATTAAAACACTATCACGTTAATATTTTGCTTGAAGAACAATCTGAAAAAAAAACCAGAATGATTGCATGTATGGTTTTTAATCGTAAAAATATTATTTTTTGGGTATTTTCTTGATTTTTTTGTATCGTACCAAATTAGTTGTATTAGGTATATTTTCAACACACTATCTAACTAGCATACATCCTGAGGAATATCATATATTTTTCTGATTTTGTTTACTGCAGTGAATCATAATAGGTACTTAAAGGCATTATAAAACCTGCGTTTAGGTCATGTAGTCTCCTTAAGGAGAGAAGATGGTACATGAACTTTTGCAACGATTTAGTCGTATCTGCCTCGTTGGTCTAGTGGTCGCTAGTGCTACTAGTGAGCAGGAGGTACTGGGTCCGATTCCCAGGTCGTGCAGTGTTATTGGGTTTTTCCACCATGAATTTCTCAATATAGTCCAGAGTTTGGATTTGTGCTAAAACTAGGACTAAAACATAACTACTCTGCCCAGCCCTTCGGGGAAACAGGCGCGTTTTTATGTTGTGTTAATATTTTTTATATCATATAATTACCTATCTAAATAGACCTAGATTAACCCACAAGAAGACTTACTATAATATCTTGTTCTACATGGCATACACGTCCCGTAGGCGGAACCTATACATTTATGTAGTTGCCACACTGAAGCGGGATAGACCTCTCTAGCTTTATATTTCAACCGTAGGTACTTTCATCGTACCCACTGTCAAAACAGCAAGTGCTGATGCTGCAGAAACATCATCGGATATCGTCTTTCCTAAATCTGATGACCTGACCTTTCTAGGTAGGTACTATAATAGGGAGTCCTCATCCCTATCTATACAATAGGTATATGTACATTCTGTAAAAATCTCACCGTGAAAACTTAGGTGAAATGAGCACAGAACTATTACTCCTAGCGGAGGAAGTGAGCGTGGAGTGAGCTGTCAGTGTCATCCCACTGATGCTAGGAATTGACCAAGTATTACTTTTACAATCATAATCAAGATTTTAATAATATTTTTTATGCTAATTCTATTGATAGTTTTATATTATTTCAAAGCTAGCATTTTAGTCTCTATTCAGGATTTTTTTTTTTTAATAAAATAGCAAAATAGAAATTCACTCAGAAGTTCTGATTTGTTTTTTATTTTTTTTCCTCACTAAAGAAAATGCACATGGACATTGTTTGTTATTAATGTTATTATGGACCCATTGTTTACTGATTAAATAAATGCAATCCCAACAAGACCCAATCGGATGGCTGCTATGACAACGAGAATCGGGTGAAGTGATAAGATCACGCCTTGCTTGCGCTTTGGGTGCTGTCATTAATATAACAATGAGTTTTTGAAGGGAAAACTTTATTTCGCCCCGTTGTAATTTTGAAACTCGATGAATCAAAAACGCACATACATCTATATGATAATAGGGGTTAAAGTATGAAATTGCCGTTTTATTGTATTAGGTACTTCGAATTGACCTAGAACCTTCATGATTTGAGATTTTTGAGTGAAACTATTTTCAAATGGTACCTATGAAGTTCTTCTTTTAAAAAATATGCAACATTTGATTATCGACTTTCAGTTGTTTTTTTTTATTCAGCTTGACAAGAAAGATGGATACTTCGAAAATTCGAGTTATTTTTGAATACGAGTTCCGACGCGGAACTAACGCGGCAGAAACAGTTCGCAATATCAATGTTGCGTTTGGAGAGGGGACTGCTAATGAAGGCACCGTGCGATTTTGGTTTAAACGCTTTCGTGATGGAAACATTGATTTGAAGAACGAACAACGTGGAAGACCGCCCACACAGGTGAATAACAATGTATTGAAAGACATGGTGGAAGCCGATCCGAGCCAAACTAGCCAGGAATTAGCGGCATGGTTTAACGTTACCTTACCAACAATATTGACTCATTTGCGTCAAATCAATAAAATAAATAATATTAGAAATGGGTCTCTCATGATTTGACTGATCTGCAGAAAGAAACGCGTGTTGAAACTTGTGTTGCCTTGTTGGATCGATACAGAAATGAAGGAATATTGGATCGAATTGTGACATGTAATGAAAAGTGGATTCTTTACGATAACCGTAAGCGAAAAATGCAATGGCTGACCCCAGGACAAACGCCGCAACAGTGTCCTAAAGCAAAGCTTACAAAAAAAAGGTAATGGTAACTGTTTGGTGGTCTCAGCATGGTGTTATTCACTATAGCTTTCTCCGATCTGGTCAAGCAATAACGGCAGATGTCTACTGTGCCGAACTCCGAACAATGATAGCAAAACTAGCAGTGAAACAGCCCCGACTCATGAATCGATCTTCACCATTATTGCTCCATAATAACGCGAGACCCATAGACATTCCTTTTGAAATCATTGGCGAGACCTCATACAGCACGAGAAACCGTTTTAACTCTGCAGGAACTGCAATTAGAAACCATTCGTCACCCTCCGTATTCGCCAGACCTTGCTCAAACGGACTACCATTTTTCTCGTGATTTGGACAATTTTCTACGTGATAAAAAGTTTTCTTCTCAGGAGGCAGTACAAAATGCTTTCACACAGTTTGTCGAATCTAGATCACGAGAGTTCTATCGCAGAGGCATAAATGACTTTCCTATTAGATGGCAGCAATGTATTGTAATGATGTAATTGTAATAATGGTAATTATTTTGATTAAATAAATATGTTAAATTAAAAAAAAAAAACGAATTTCATTTTTCAGTACAAATCGGCAATTTCATACTTTAACCCCTAATATAACGTGCGAGAGAATGAGATAGAATACATTATACAGTCTTAATATTCATACTTTTGATGGTTTCACTTCTATTGCATGTGAACTGCATACAGATTTTTTTTTAAGTTGGAATTTATTAATTGTAAATATTTAAATGCGCGCCAAGCTAATTTTTGAAGTGCAAACGATTAGGACCTCTTTAAATTATTGCGTTTTTTTTTTTTATATTTGGTCTATGACAATATCTTGTCTTACTACTTTTTTCAAATAATCGTCATGGTTGTCGTTTTTATGGTTTTCAAGGGTGCTCAAGCCGATAGTGAGGTTAAAATGAAAATCCAAGACGGCAGATGCAAGCAATCTAAAATTTTTCATCACGGGTGTCGTTTTCGTGGTTTTTGAGGGTGCTAAGGCCAATAGTGATATAAAAAGAAACTCAATATGATATTAATGACAGCGCCTAATGTGCGAGCACGGCATGATTTTATCACTTCATCCAATTTTCGTAGCCACCCCCGCGCCGAAGTGATTCGGCTAGGTGATATGAGTCAGTGAGTGCGATGCGCGAGTGTCGTGATCTTATTAGGTATCACTTCACCCGATTCTCGTAGTCGTAGCAACCCCACGATTGGGTCATGTTGAGATTGCGTTTATTTAATTAGTAAACATTTGGTCCTTATTAAGAAACAATATCCATGCGCATTTTCTTTAACTTCAGCTTGAATGTTTTATTTTATTTATTGTTTTTGAGTGGCGCGCTCGTCCCTCAGGCTCTACAGGCTGGCAGGGATATCGCCGCACGACCTGTTACCATAGATTTAGTACCTACATGATTCTGAACCCTCCTACGTTGAAGTTCATCGTGAGTTACTTATATAAAAAAAAATTGTTGAATATTTTGACCGTGTAGGTTTTTTTTTTGATACCCGACGAAAAAATTCTCTATGGTCTAGAATCATGTGCTGGCATTCATGGTTACGAATTAAGAATATTTCATATGAAAATTCTTAGGTGGAACAAATTTCCAAAGTTTGACGATTAATGTGTAAATAAAATAAATAAATGTGCAATTAAATGATTATTATTCTATAAATTTATCATTCCTACAGTCGCGAATGGCATTTTGATAAGACACATACGACGTAAAACAGAGCTGCAGTTGGAAAAAACCAAAGAAAATTAGAATTTGGCGGGCTTTATCTGACGATCCACCCTATAACATTTCTTTAGACTAAAACTCGTATCTAATTATTTAGCTATTGAAATCATTTTACATTTTGTAAGATGACATGGCGCTTGTCAGCTAATCTGATTCACATCCTTTTTTCTGCCTTCTATTGGCGTATAACTCATAACGTTACGCCATTATCTTATAAATAATTATTATTATTTCTAATAAGTAGATGTAGGAATGCATGCCAGCGCTCCGCAAAACACACTAGGTATTGGATTTTCAACTCTCTGCTTTAGGCAGAGCGTTGAAAATCCCGTGTGCGATAAGTCCCGCCGCTATATTTTTGCGGCCGTGCGAACGTGGGCTTAGGACAAAGCCTTGATCCTTGAGCCTTGATTGATATTTGATTTTAAAAAGTGTCCACGGAGTTTCTTGCCCGTTTATTTATTTATATTTATATATTCTTTATTGTACACCACAAAAAACATAACAACAAAAATTAAACTGAACACTACTTAATATACAATGGCTTTCTTGCCCGTTCTTCTCCATAGGAATCTACAACGCTTTGGAATGGGCAACTAGCTTCATCTTTTTAACCGACCGACTCCTTGACAATACAAAAGTGCCTGTAAATGGTTTAATTTAAATTAATACTTTGTGTTGAGTAGTAAAGTAAATCGTAACCTACCATCAGAAAAATGTCTAATCTAATTATTAGTCTAGTCTAATCTTAGCTAATCTAGTATTATTATTTATTTTATGCGAGATAGCTGGCGCATTACAATGTCATCTTATCTTCAAAATGTTGGTAAAACGTAATCGGAAAAACAAATAAATAGGTGCAATAAAAAAACTGCCTATAAAGCATAACATTTTCATTCTTTGGGTGTAGATATTATAACTGTAGGTACCTACCTGTGAACTGATTAAAATGTCGAATAGGTTTAGGTACCGAGTACCTACCTATCACAATAGGTAGATGCGGTTTTGAATCTAAGCATTGAATTAATCCACACAGTTTTATAATTAAGTCATTGAAAGGTCATTTACTGTTACAAAGATTTAGGTAGCTACATAACAATAAAAGCCACGTCAACCCATGTTATGTACCCAAGTACATAAATAATGACATAATTTCCTATAAATACCAGTAAATTAATTAAATGAATGTAGCTCAATAATAAAAATAATAATTTTAAAACTAATTTTATGCTCCACAACAACAAAGTTGAGTTCGAAGGCCATAGTTTAATTTATCATCGTAAGGAAAACCACAATTTGAAGCTATTGTACAATGGTTTGGAAAATCCCATCAAAGGAAAAATGTTGTTAAAATAATTTCAAGCTATGTTAACATATTTTAGTTTTATTTTATTTACTATTTTATTTATTATTTTATTTAATAAAATTAAAATTTCATTTTATGATAATACACTATTTTTATTAAGTAAATCAAAGGTAAAACAAACTATATTTTCGAGAGCGCAAAAGTGATGAAACTATTAACAGGTGCTGTGACTGACCCGAATGGTTTAGCGCCACGAAAACTGTATTTTTGTAGTCACTCAGATAATTATAATGTTTCAATTATACTATCTTTCTCAAAATTAGACAAGACTTTGACAAAAGAGGGTTTTTTCCGCATCGGCCCGCAGCGCATCGCATTTCAATAACCAATATATTCAATACAAAAAAGCGCGGTGTGGACCGCTTGTAGTAGGTATGTGATGGTTCATACAAAATATACAACTAAATTTATGTTCCTTAAAGTATTTTGCAATACGGTGCGGCCTGCACATATCTGCGTCAGCCTTAAATGGATAGTAGCGCAGTTTTTCTCCTGCAAAGAGACTATATCGCTCTAGCTAGTAGTTGATATAGGTCATCTCTGGCAATCGAGATAGGTCATCTCTGGCAGTCGAGATATGTCATCTCCGGCCGTCAAGATAGGGCATCTCTGGCAGTCTATTAGAGCCTGTGTATTATATTGTAGAATTTTCCAGGTCTTGTGGACAATAGGTACTCAAGTAATTATTTCGCTATTATTCGAAACTCTATTGGCCATCGTAAGTACTCGTTTATCTAGGTAGGTACGTAGCTGCTAAGGGCTGTAGTTTTTTATAAACATAATGTCACACGTAGTTATGTATTGCTTTCTAATTTTATTTCTGATCGGCAGTAGGTATTATCCGATCATCCACAAAACAAGCTTTTGTTTGCGTATTTAGGCTGTCCAGACTAAGGTAAAATTCGCGCCTTTTCCACAAATATTATGGAGCTACACTAATAAAGGTAATGTTATTTTTCAAATAGGGAGCTTTATCGTTCCTTCTTTAGTAGTTGTTTCGCAAATATTATTCACTAAAGACCGATGAAAAATCAAACTAGGAAACCACTTATCGATAAAGTACAAATACAACGCAATACTTACCTCGCCAAATCTCGGTCAAGGTCACTTTTCATCCAGAACGTAGTAGATTTCCATTTACCCCGTAGTATAACGATTTTACTACCCAAAAGAGACCAATTAACACTCAAGCTAAATAAAAATATAACGGAATTGTAGTGCTGAGTAGCGTTAAAATTTGTTTTGATAAAAACTTTTTGTTTATAAAATGAAGGATGCTGGGATAGCTGTGGGTCAGTAGTAGCTGTCAAGGTGAAGGCCAGTTCAGGACCTGCGCAAACGGGAGCAGGGGAATGTTGCCAATTTTCGCGGGAAAGCGCCTGATTTCGTTGTACCTATATCGTGAGGTGTTGAGCGTTTTTATAACTAAGTAGGCATTAGGAGATTAAAGGCGGTAAGAAATCTTATACAGTGTCTGTGTTTTTATTTGTTAATTTGATTCGCCTACATTATTAACTTGTATTTTCTTTGTAATTATTGAGTAGTGTTGTTATAGCGAATGTGAGTACCAATACAAACTATTTCTGGTTTAATGGTACAAATAAACCAGAACCTGTATTAAGACTGTATGTTCAAAAAAAAAAAAATACTTTGTGAGGGAAAATTAGCATATTATTTTATTAATACTTATAAATGTCTATATCATTCGGTTTAATTCCCATATCTAACTATAAAACAATGTTGTTAGGTCGGCTAAAATCCATATCCGTTATGGGTAACTAATATATTTTTTTTATATTTCTACAGGCCCAAGTTATGCTAGCGACTTCTTTTCTCGCGTTAATTTTATAAATAACAATGATTATTTTATTTGAATGTTACGATTCGAAAATAAATCTTCACTCCAAACTCCGAGCGTCTCTAAAGATATGAAATAAGATCCCGACACATTATCTATACTAATATTATAAGGTTATAACATACACCAGTATTCCGCGAAAGGGTTGACACGTTGACAGCGGTGTTAAGTATACTGTATACCCACATTCCACCTGTTAGCCAACTCTCATTTAATAGGGGCGAGCCGTCCACCATCGGACATAAATCCAAACTCTGGGCTCATAACAATTTGCCCCCATCTGGGGAGCGAACCCATGACCACCCTCTGAAGGCGCGCCTGCGACCTCTACACCAATGAGCCAGTCATCGTTATCATTTTATTTTTTAAATAGAAATTTACCAAGTCATGAACCGTAGTGTAGGGTTATTATTATAATAAAAATAAAACACACTTCGTAAATATATAATGTATAATGCTATAATAATCTAAGTAAAATAACGTTGTAATAAAATCAAATAGTACATAAATGGAGGTCACAAAAACAAAAATAAATCAAATAAAATATTTTACACGGGGCGGATTACACCATACCTAACGATCGCTTAACGTAAGTTTAAGTGGGTGGCTAACTTTACACTTCCTATTCAGTAGCAGCAATATTAATAACATTTTTGAGACCCCAAGATAATAAAATAAAAACAACCTGCTTGTGAACTTAAAACAATCTTAACGGTAGTAAGTTGCAGTGCCTAAGTCGCAGGCATTGGATTAATTCGCACTTTGATACATATTTAATTACATTAAGGGTTACAGCTCTAAATATTAAACGGCCGTTAATATTTACAAAGAATCGAACAGATTTTATAACCAAATCCAATAGCGTTCGTAAGCTAATTAATTTAACCAGATACCTGCGACATCAACTAACTTAAAGTAAAATGAAATAAATTAACATTTTTACTCTGTACACCAGTTTAACTCACGCATGGTGCAATCCGCCTATACAAGCGATCAGCTGCCCTTTAACATGAAGTAATGGTGAGCGATAATGTGTAACATTTTATTATTTAAATTATTAATAAGACCCTTTGTACACAACGCTAGACAACCCTCAAACACCAGACAACTTAGGACTAACCCTTGGTTTTTAAAAGCCTATTCATTATCTGTAAGTATATATTATTATCTCTTATCATCTAGATTCCTCCGCCTTCCGCATCCAGTCTGTCAGTCAGTCAGTTCCAGTCACCTTTTTAAGGTCGTCAATCCATCTAGTAAGTGTGGGGTAGGCTGAGTTGATTGATTGATCTTGATCAGTTTTCTGGTCAATCATAACAGCTAATTGATCCGAGATAATATCACCAAGCATCTAAAAACCAGTGGCTAGCCACATCAAAGTTCAAATTCCATTGCAAACTATTTTTTTTAGTACCCTTTCATTACAAATGGTCAAAGACGTAGGATTGACGCATTCAAAATGTGCTGCTGGTGGAATAACATGGACAGCCATACGCACAAAGGACAATGGGAAATGAATGTATGGAGTCTGGGCCCACCCTTCAATAGTAACATCTGATATACTGTTGGATAGGGCTTTTTAAGTGGAACATTAGTTACTGATATAACTATGGTCAAATGTTAGTACTTTCGGAGATATTACGTCATAAAGTCGTCAGTCTAACATATTCTTTATGGATACTTATAAGGTAAAATAGTAATAATAAGTACACTTTAAAACAAAAGAGATTTATTATTCGTCTTGGACATCAAAGACAATTACATCATTTAAAAAACCCACGGGGGCCACGAATGGTTGATGTCTCCCAACTCCTAGGTACCAAATCAAAGAAATAGTGTGAGCGCAACTTCCTACAGTTCGCCGTCCGGTCAAGCAAGAGCAATAATATTGTGATATCGGGTTTCTTCCAACTTGGTTTCGATCAATTAATATATAGCAATAGTATATTCTTGCTCTTACGTGGCGTGACTGTATCCTACCACGCAGCAACCACACATTCTCTGCTGGTATATTATATTCTATTAAATCATGTAAATCGTTTTGTCTGTATATTTCTATAACGTATAAACCGTCTCGAAGATGTTCACTGCAATATGACTGATCGCCATTTGCAAATGCGCCTGGGCAAGCGGTGGGCGCAGCGGGTAGGGTGGGGGCGCAGGTAAGGAACAAGCAGATAGGTGCCGTCCGTTTTGAGTCTGGCCATAGTTTACCTTATAACGAAGTAAACTACGATCACTTTTATGGCAGTATAATAAGTAGTATAACTCCGAAAGTACTGACTTTTGACCTTAGTCGTAATAATAAGTTTTATTCTGCATAAACATACCTATTCATTTATGAGTGTCTTATTCCTATTGAGTGGTGGGCCCATCATTACTCATTCTCCTTTGTCTGTCCTTTCCAAACTCGAAATCAAGACCCGATTGTCTACAGTTTGCCTACTAGGTATTTTGACTTAATCCGGCCGCCTAATGCGAAGGGAGGGTAGCAGCCTAGGAAAGCTGGTCTTGTTGGCAATACTGAATGAAAGAGAGCATGAGGCCGTTGCCAACACGATGGTCTGACCAAATAAAATAAGCTACGCCCTCAAGCAAATTTCATCAGATTGTGATGGCAACTTTGGACCGGAGTCGATGAAGACAGATTGTCCGCTTGTCCCTCATTACTGACGGTCGTGGTCACTGGACCCCTTAGTAATGAGGGACCGATTGAAGAAGAGGTCAATCAAAAATGAACTTAGCATACATAACGCTAAAGATAGTTGCATCAGCGCCACTTGCTGAGATTATGAATTCAAGTATAAGTGATCAAGTATGGGAGACTCTACTGTTGTGTACGAAAGGCCTTAGTAGGTATATCGGGTTGCAACACCAACATATTAAACTAAATCCATTAGGCCGTTTATATAGCAAAACAAGTAATATGGCGTGTTGGTAGCCCACTATAAAATCTAGGAAGTGGGTATGCGATGTCTGATACTAAACTATGAAACACGATGTTTTGAACGAAATAAAACTTAACTTTCTGTGACATCTAGTTTCATAGAAAAAATTGTCTATCGAGTAGTTTTTTTTTTGGTGTTTAATCGGTTGAAGGAAACTGAACAAGACATAATATACGTTTTATTGTTATTGTGGGAGGCGTTTAGTGTTTCGCAAAGTGTTAAGTTTATTTGCGTTAAAATTAAGCTCTTCATTAATGGTATAAATAAAGCAACAATGATAAATACTGAACAAAATTTGTCTTGCTGTCCGAGCAGTGTCTCAACACTTTGATTGATGCATTCGAATGTAACTCGACAGGGTTGAAAAATTACATATTCAACCTTTCATCATTCAAAAGTGCATTAAACACATCAAGCATTGTAATATCGACGGTAACATATAATATCAATTTGGTAAATATCTAGTTAACTCCAAATCGCGAGTTCAGCAAGAAATTGTTCTTATACCTACAACCGACTCTTTTTTTTGTACTGACACACATTAAAAAGCCGTGTCACACACATTTATCCGCCAGACATCCGTGAGGAAACCTGGACTTACACAGGGTTATTGGTAAAACACCATCAACCTCTTAAGGGGTCATTGTACTCATCATTATGAACAACTTTTATTATGTGAGCAAATATGAAATCGCGAAAAAAAAAATCAGCCTGTCCCTACATTTATGTTTGCAAAACTCGTCAAAATGTAGGGACCGGCTGATATTTTTTTCGCGATTTCATATTTGGTCCCATAGTAAAAGTTGTTCATAATGATAAGTACAATGACCCCTTAGGAGGTTGATGGTGTTTTACCAATAACCCTGTATAGTTTAAGTCTGAAATTGCCAACCCGTCAATTCTGTACGACAAGAGGCTTTTGCCCAGCACTAGGACCACCGGCCGTACTATGACGTGTTAATTCCATCATTGTTCCAGCGTGAAAGAGAGACGGAGCTATACATGACCGATAGCACTATCTCTTTTTCGCAACGGAATCATGATGTCATAACACGTCATAGTACGGCCGCAGTAATATGCAGTAATTTGATTATTATTATCCTAAAACATTCGTGTTTCATACAATAGCATTAGACGCGACAAGCAATGGGACCTTTTACCCTGATCACACACAGTCGGCTTGACATTCTCACTTAGCATAGTATTTTCGCCTTACGTTACGAAAGATCCAAAATTGTATACAAGCTTTTGATAATGTCAACATGGTCGATTACATCGTCACGGAAAGAAGTCTATGGGTACTACGAGAGATACTTTATCTAAAAAATTCTCATACAATTCTAGCCTAAAATGCTCGTAGCTTCGTATTCGCTTGTGTATTACAAAACAACAAACGCTTTTTTTCTGTATTTTATCACCTTTTTCTACATCACAGCATGTCAATACGAACGTCGTTTGATATTTCTAGTTTATTTCGTACTAGCTGGCCATTTGAATGATATATATGCAGCGTTCATAGCGAAGCTTGATCTCAAATGGGCGGGACACCTACCTTTTTGAACCCTGCGCGGTTTATTGTGATACTATAATACCTCATATAGACGTCGTTCCGCAACTGTGCCAGAAATCAACAGACTACCGCCCAGGTCATCTGTCAGACTTCCCGGCGTTGTGTAAATGATTCGGCGCGTCCGCAAATGCGAATTTCAGCCTATACGCCTCAGCTACCAACACACTTATATTCGAATCGGTCCAGTTCTGAGTGGGCACATTTTGTAGGAGTATCATGAGCCCTTGGAAGTCTCTTTCTAGCATGAGTCTTTCCCGCCAATGGAGTAAGAAAGCCGCGCAGACGTATAGTTGGAAGGTAGCGAACCCGTCTGATTCGGCGAGGTATGTGTCCCACAGACGAATGGTGCAGGGGAGAGGTATTTCTCTAGTGAGGAGGTTGTTCATCCACCTAAAGGAAAACTGCAGGTAGTCAACGCCGTGTGTCTGCAGGTGCTCGTGGAGAGGAAGGTCTATGCGACGAATGAGCTCCTTCAGTTGATTCACCTGCAAGCAAAAATTATAATGTGAAATTGGTGAATAATAGCCGCACGGGTCTATCGATCAGGTTAAGCTACGCTTGCTACTATTTGTCTGTGGATGGGTGAACATATTTACATACCAAGAACCCTCCGTGCCTCGGAAAGCACGTTAAGCCGTTGGTCCCGGCTATCATTCGTAATCTTTGACTGTCGTCACTGGTCGACAGAAGCTCGTATGACAACCAGTCTTACCGAGGGGTGACGTATTACCCAGTAACTGGGTTCTGGAGGTCAGATAGGCAATTGCTCCATGTAAAATACTGGTATTCAGCTGCATCCGGTTAGATTGGAAGCCGACCCCAACATAGATGAGAAAAGGCGGGGCAGATTGATTGAACACAGAAACAATACATGGAAAATTAAGCCCGATTCATTTTCAACAACGGGTTTCATATTACGGAAATTTTCTGTAATTTAGTCATAATTAATGACCAATTAAAATAGGGAGTCTGTCCAAAATAAAAGTACTGTTCCGGGCTGCCTTTAGATAGCAGTTGTTTTAAGCACATTTGAAAGTCTCTGGGCTTTTCGGTAGAACGTACAAGCGAACGCCTTTGGCACTTGCGGGAGTAAACAAATTTTTTTATAGTAATATCATATTTATTATTTCTGGTCTGGAGGTCCTGGGTTCGAGATACCAGGGTCGGGCAAAGTGACATTGGGTTTTTCCATCTGGAATTTATCAGTAGCAGCTCGGAGTCTAGATTTGTGGCCGGTTGATGGCAATAGGCTCGCCCCCTATTACATGGGATTTAGACGTAGCTGGCGAAATGAGGGTGTACGTGTAACATATTAACGCAAGACCTCATACACCCCAATTAGAGTATCGAGTTAAAAGCATTATACAATGACCAAAACAATTTTTTTAAAGCTAACTATTACTTTATGCATTTAAAATTGAGTCTTATTTCCTTGAAATAAGATTTAAAGGAGAATGAGTAATGATGGGCCCACCTCTCAATAGGAATAAGACACTCATAAATGAATAGGTATGTTTATGCAGAATAAAACTTATTATTACGACTAAGGTCAAAAGTCAGTACTTTCGGAGTTATACTACTTATTATACTGCCATAAAAGTGATCGTAGTTTACTTCGTTATAAGATAAACTATGGCCAGACTCAAAACGGACGGCACCTATCTGCTTGCTCCTTACCTGCGCCCCCACCCTACCCGCTGCGCCCGCCGCTTGCCCAGGCGCATTTGCAAATGGCGATCAGTCATATTGCAGTGAACATCTTCGAGACGGTTTATACGTTATAGAAATATACAGACAAAACGATTTACATGATTTAATAGAATATAATATACCAGCAGAGAATGTGTGGTTGCTGCGTGGTAGGATACAGTCACGCCACGTAAGAGCAAGAATATACTATTGCTAGATATTAATTGATCGAAACCAAGTTGGAAGAAACGCGATATCACAATATTATTGCTCTTGCTTGACCGGACGGCGAACTGTAGGAAGTTGCGCTCACACTATTTCTTTCATTTGGTACCTAGGAGGTACATCAACCATTCGTGGCCCCCGTGGGTTTTTTAAATGATGTAATTGTCTTTGATGTCCAAGACGAATAATAAATCTCTTTTGTTTTAAAGTGTACTTATTATTATTATTTTACCTTATAAGTATCCATAAAGAATATGTTAGACTGACGACTTTAAGACGTCGTATCTCCGAAAGTACTAACATTTGACCATAGTTATATTAGTAACTAATGTTCCACTTAAAAAGCCCTTTCCAACGGTATATCAGATGTTACTATTGAAGGGTGGGCCCAGACTCCATACATTCATTTCCCATTGTCCTTTCTTTGGCTCAATCGGAGGTCAGTATTGCAAAATACATATTTTTTTGAAAAAAATACCTATATTAATCAATACTAAAAATCGATTCAGTAGTCAATTATGAGCAAACTATTTTCAGGACTTGCGTTTATTCTGTTACACGTTGTAGATACACCTCTGCCTAACATGTAGAAGAAGTTATGGAGTAAACAAAAAAGGGTATATAATAATATCATATTTATTATTACTGAAGTCAACAGCCGTTACGATACCATAACCTATTAAAATACCACAATGCATAGGTACCTATCACATGCCACATTGACCTGTTTGGCATGTCTATTTTTAGTGCTATCATTTTCCTGAGTTCCGAAGCTTTAATTGTTATTATCGAAACAAATGACGCTTAATTTTCAGAGAGGGAACAACAAACATGGTTTGTGGTTAGTGATAGTAGCCAATTAGAGCGGTATGTGGTAGGGAAACGATTATTATTAATGTGTCTGTTTCCTTGTTCGGTAGGTAAACAAATAGTTCCAGGATATTCGGTGCACGTGCACTTGATAAGTTGTTCGAGAATGTTCTGGTACACACGGCTACACATCAAGCTATACAAAACCAGTTTACGCTGGTCTCGCGTCGTACGGAAATCCTATACAATGTGAGATCAGCTTATACTGGAAATGTATAGCTTGATGTGTAGCCGTGTGTACGAGTTGTTTTTGTAGTACCGTCGTAGAATTAATTTGATTGTCTATAATTTGTGTCCCATAATACTGTATCAATTTGTTGCTACAATTAAATTATTACACAACACAACACAGTATTCTTGGGCATAACTTTGGATGCCAAGCTTCAATGGGGCCCCCATATAGATAAATTGTCAAAGAAGCTTAGCTCTGCAGCATACGCCGTTAGGAAAATTCGTGGTTTAACTGATTTAGAGACAGCCCGTTTAGTATACTTTAGTTATTTTCATAGTGTAATGTCGTACGGTATTCTGTTGTGGGGAAATGCCGCCGATATTCAGACGATTTTTGTTTTACAAAAAAGGGCAATTCGTTCAATTTATAAATTAAGTCCCAGACACTCCCTCAGAGACAAATTTAAAGGGATTAATATAATGACTGTGCCTTCTCAGTATATTTATGAAAATCTTTTGTATGCACATAAAAATATTAATCTGTTTAAAAAGTACAGTGATATCCATAATTTAAATACTAGGAACAAGCACAAATTTGTTGTTCCTACTACCAGGCTCAAGAAAATAGGTGGCTCGTTTAGATGCCAATGTATACGTTTTTATAATAAACTTCCTAGCCACATTCAAGCACTAAGCCTTAATAAATTCAAATCGTTTATAAAAAGGAAATTATGCCAGAATGCCTATTATACTGTCAAAGACTATATTGAGGACAAAAAGGCTTGGGATTGAGTTGCTCCAATAAAGCACAGGCAATGTTAATTTATTTTATTTCGCTAACTATTTTTACTTATAATCTTTGCTATAAGTATCTATACTTATTTACATATACAATGACACTAATATTTACTATTTAAAGTATTATATTATTTTAAATTATTGTGAATGTGAGGACTATGTGTGTTTTTGTTGCAGTTTTAATCATGTTCTGGCAGTTTGAGTACCTGATGCGGCCTACCCAAATGTCCTTTCTTTGGTATTGTTCGTCGAATCGTTGAGCTCCTTAAGTTCTGAGTTGAGCTGCACGGTTACTGACAAATGCGTGCACTGACTGGACAGGTCCACTCAATCTGTGTGGTTCTTTCCTCAAAAGACCATTTCAGACACAAATCTACATGGTCCTCAAAGATTATTATGATATTATTCTAATTATTGTGAATGTGAGAACTATGTCGGTCATTGATTTATTTATATTTATTTTTGTATTTTTCTCAACGTAATCATGATCTGGCAGTTTGAGTAATTTATGCGGCCTACTCAAATGTCCTTTCTTTGGTATTGTTCGTCGAATCGTTGAGCTCCTTGAGTCTAAGTTGAGCTGCACGATTACTGACAATTGCGTGCACTGACTGGACAGGTCCACTCAATCTGTGTGGTTCTTTCCTCAAAAGACCATTGCAGACACCGATCTACATAGCTTTCACATGACCTGACCAAGATTTTGTCTGGACTTTAAAAGAGACTGTGACCTCTGAGTTTGTTTCGGCCTTTCTTCTCAGAGTAGTCAGATAGGAAACGCCGACCCCATCTAGTTTAAAAAAAATATGATTGACGTGTAAAAGTGTTTGTTCAAACCTACTTACAGAAATAAAATCATTTATCATTTATCATTTATCAATATCCAATGTGTATTATGTTTTGTGGCTACACTTTGATACAATATTTTGGAACATACATTGTAGACAATTAAATGAATTATTGTAGATGTATAATACCTCTTCCTGAGGCTGACTGTACCTACTACCACCATGCCCATTCCTGCCGCAAAACAGTGACAGCTTTTAAAGGTGCTTGTGAATTTACAAGCATACTTGTATTAGACTCTCCAACTATCTAGGGTTGAGCGAGACATTTAGAGCGTCAATTCGTTTCTGGTGGATTTAAAATCGACCCACATACTGTGCATAGGCTATATACAGGCAGTAGCTCAATATCAAATACTAGAACTCAGCTGTATGCGGTTAGACTGGAAGCTGACCCCGACATAGTTGATCGGACTACATACTGTGCAAAAGGCACATAGACAGTAGCTCAATATCAAATACTAGTACACAGCTGTATGCGGTTAGACTGGAAGCTGACCCCGACATAGTTGATCGGACTACATACTGTGCAAAAGGCACATAGGCAGTAGCTCAATATCAAATACTAGTACTCAGCTGTATGCGGTTAGACTGGAAGCTGACCCCGACATAGTTGATCGGACCACATACTGTGCAAATGGCACATAGGCAGTAGCTCAATATCAAATACTGGTACTCAGCTGTATGCGGTTAGACTGGAAGCTGACCCCGACATAGTTGGGAAAAGGCTAGGCAGACGTTGATGATGATATTGTGCAACAGGCTTGATAATACTTGAATGCGGACGTCAGATGCTTGATGCTTAATTGTAATGTGTATTAGTCCTTTAGTTATTAAGATTGTTTATAGCATGCCTAAGTGTAACGTAGGTATGTGATGTGGCTGTGCGGTTTTTAGGGTTCCGTAGTAAAAACAAAGAACCCTTATAGCAGAGGTCCCCAAAGTTTTTTGTCTCATAGACCATCACTTGCCATATTATATTGCATTTTAGAAAATTCGTCAACTTAAAATGTGTTTTGACTGATGTCTAACTGTAGTGAGAAGTAGAAGAAAAAAACAGCCTTCAACCTACAGGTCGTCATCGACCCCTGGGGGTCGGTATAGACCACTTTGGATAACTTGCTTTATAGTGTCGCCAAGTCCGCGCGTCTGTCTGTCCGCAGTATAACTTCTGAGATAAAAATTAAATAAATAACTTTAAAGGGTCTCTGGACCCTTGATACTAAAAATCTGCAATTTGGCATGGTTAATTAACTTCTGTCTCTCGCTGTTTACTAAAGCTGAAAAGGGTTGATAGATTTGCAGTCCTTCCATCTGCATCACGGATTTATGGTCTGCATTCTTTTAGGCTTGACCTTTCATAATTATCTATGTCAATTCTATTGGCGTCTGCTTTGCCGCGATAAGGAAACCTACCTCATAGTCACTTCAATATCAAATCCGACTTTAGGTATAAAAATAAACTAGTAAGTAATACATTTTTGTCTGAGAGCAAAACTTTGTCTTTTAAACATAGTAAGGGGCATCCATTAATTACGTGAGGTGATTTTGGCAAATTTTCGACTCCCCCTCACCCCCTGGTGAGTTGTCGTGAGATTTCGCTCGACCCCCTCTCCCTTCCCTTAATCTCACGTGATATTTTTCAAAATGCATACTTTTAATCTAAATAAGTTATTCTGAGTTTAACTGCGCTGGGTTTATTAAAAAAAAACATTTAGATTATTTATTAAATACTAGTTACGACTAGTGTTTAAGATTTCTAAAAACGTAGTCTAAATCTGTTTACTGATTCAATCCGTGAATTTCCCTGAATAGTATCATTCATTTTAAGAGAGTATATTTTAGTGGAGAAACATTTTTATTTAATTTAACCCAGTTTTCTCGCAATTTTATACTGTTTCTTGTGGGAAAAAAATACGTGATATCTACCGAGGCCCCCCTCTCCCCCACGTGAGATTGGGTGAGATTCGGCTCGACCCCCTCCCCCCTCTAAACGCCTAACGTAATTAATGGACGCCCCTAATCACGCCTAGTCTTAGTTTTGAACCTACAGCCAAATTGCGTAACACACTATCAATCGAAATCTGAATTATTTTGAAGGATATTGCTAATCCATTGCTTCATGTGTTCGAAAAATGTGTCTGCTCAACAACGTAAATAACGCAATGAATGTTGCTGAACTGTCAAAATGTTGGCTTGGTTTTATGCTTTGGATCTTCCTCAGCTTTATCACGACCGACGGCTGGATGACGTATAATGGTTGGTATGCAAACCTATTCATCAGTTACAAACGTTACCGATGCTTAAGTCACGTCTAGGTGACTCAAATAGGTACCTATTCAAATTAGTTTATTCTTTGTTTAATTAAGATTGACGTGCGAGCGTATTACGTACATGATAACTATTGTTAGAAGAACATTATAATTTATATTACCTATTTAAAATAAAATCAAGTTTGGTCCATAGGTAGAGATCGCGTTTTAGCGGTAATAAAACCGCCTATTGTACTATTTTTCAAAACAATGTATAATGATTGTGTCTGTATTTTAATTGTCTTTACAATAAAGAATATACGTTTTATTTTGTGTTGTAGTACGTACCTACCTATCTTATATCTTACGAACTTACGAGTATTAAAACGAACGACTTACATTAAGAGGATTACCCTGAATTCATGAGAAAATGTAGGTTTAGGTATCGATGTTTTATCAAACAACATAGGTAACATTTTTTGTCTCAATTCAAGTTCATAGTTTTTATAAATTTACTCTGTAGATGCGCATCCACCCTTTGAGAGACCAATGACCATGACAAGACATACACAGGCTGAAAGCTTCCTGGACGGGGAAGCGTGACGAACTGCACAAGACTTGCTGCACCCAGACCAAAAACACCGTGTGAAGGCTGATAAGGCAATGTTGCGGTTTAAACGAAGATATAGTGACAAAAATTTAAAAGAGTATGCTTAGGTGGTTGGGTCATGTGGAGAGGATGAACGAAAGGAGACTAAAAAAAGGAGATGACAGAGAAGACGTGAGTGGAAACGCCGGAAGGGGTCCTAAAAGGACATATAATATACAGGGTCAAATTGAATTCATGGGCATTCTTTTAAAGGGTCGTTGTACTCATCATCAACAACAACTTTTACTATGGGACCAACACTGAAATCGCGAAAAAAAAATCTGCTGTTTGCATAACCTTTCAAAATGTAGGGAACAGTTGTTTTTTTTTTTAATTCAATTTCACCCTGTAGTGACGGTGAATCGGTGATGGTCTTCAGAAAGGTCAGGTATGAACGTAAACTAGAGTGTGTAAAGAGTAGTAGATGGAGTTCTCTAGTTTCTGCTTACCCCTATAGGAAGGCACTTAGTTCGTGTATGTATGTAAATTGTTATTATTTAGTTTTATTTTTTAATTTTGAATGTTTTTTTGTATTTATTACTAATCCATATTGATCTTTAACTCTGTTATACCATCTATGTAATACATATGGAATGCAATAAAGAATTGAGTATTGAGTATTAATTAATTAGAAATTATAATTTGATTTATTTGTGCGCCGTTGATGACATGACATAGCGTTCATTTTTATTAATATTGACATCTGTACTTTTTCGTTTACCTGTGTTCTACAAATAAGAATATTTGAATTTGAAATAATCTGGTCTTATTGGAAAGGTAAAAAAAGGTTTAAACTTTCACGTTTTTCTTGATAAGTAATACAAGAAATGTAATATTGTGTTGTGACGCCATTACTTTACGATCACATTTAATTGAGGTCAACCAGTAACAATAGAGCGTGAACCTACATTGCGGAAATCAATTTACTTTGCTAGCGTATAATCAATTGTTTTGGTACGCTGATATTTAACTGCACACTTCGACTGAACGTAATCTTTTTATGGAGTTACAACTTGGTTTCCCTTAAAACTAGTGGGGTTGATTTGAATACTTTGTTTTTTTTTTTTTTCACTTTTTCCAACGAAGTTCAGCATCGCACGTTATAGGTAGCTACTCTGCACACGTGGCGAATGAGAGCTAGACCGAAGAAGTGTACTACGTAACATTTTGACCGTCACGATACATTCTTTTCTTTTTCATGTATACACAGCAGCAGGTCAAGTTACCACAAACTGTCAAATTTTCTCATTCGATTTTGAACTTAACTTTTAACAGTTTAAGGTTTAAAATCATTTGGAGAAATTTGACAGTTTCGTATAACCTGCTGTGCTGGCGACTGTACATATTTGTTGGTATTTGGCTTTTTTGATAAAATAAAGATTTATTTATTTATTTATTTATTTGCTACTCTCAAACTTTAGTAATCCAATTAATTGTGTTATTTAAACTATAGGTACTAATAATAAAGCTGAAGAGTTTGTTCTTTTGTTTGTATGAACGCACTAATCTCTAGAACTACCAGTCGAATTTGAAAATTATTTTTGCATTTGATAGCCCAATTCTTGAGGAAGGCTATAGGCTAACTAACATCACGGTATGACCCTAAGGAGCCGAGCAAAAAGAAAAAAGTCAGAAAGAACGCTAAACGATAACGAAGTTAGCGCGGACAATTGATGCGATGCGACGGGGTGGGTCGGGGGCACGAGAAATAGTAGGTATATATGAAATTAGTCTTTCAGGGCAGCAGTTTAGAGAACCCTATGTACGCCTTAATTTTCATGTGTATTAGTCCTTTAGTTATTAAGACGTTTCTAACACTAAGTGTAATATGTGATGGGGCTGTTGTTTTTTTTTTTAATAAACTGAGGCGCACCTTGCGCGGAATGCGGGACAACATTGGCTCGCGCCGATTGTGTCATTTAACTTGTATAAAGGTGTTCAAACTGGCGCGGATAGTCGCGTGGCTGCCTGATCATTATAACAATCGACGCGCGCAGTTCCGTCCCGCCATAGATTAATATACCGTATACGTCCCGCGTCCAGCGCGGGATTCGCCTCAGCATGAATTAATCACTTTTACAAGCTGTACGGCCCATGGGATGACACTGAGTTATATATCCATAAACACACATAGTCACATATTTTTTCGCTTTTTTGTAATAAGACTTTAAAATGTATCGAATGTCTTCGTTAATTTTTTTTTATGTCCTATTACTAATTTGGCGGTCAGAGAAACAATTGAAAAAATGGTAGGTAATCGTTTCTGTTTTTTTTTTTTTAATAACGTGTCCCGATAGTAGGAGTTTCTCCTATATTGTGGGTGCATTTACAAACATTTAAACTCACATACACAAACAGCCAGACCCAGAACAACTACTTGTAGGCTATACAAATATTTGTTCCGTGCGGGAATCGAACCTGAGACACGTAGCGCAGCAGTCAATCGCTTAACCACTGCGACAACCGTGCCGTGCAGCCGTTTGTATTTTAATTTTTTTAAATACCTTCCATTTAATTGTATCAAAACCAGCCAGATCCAAAGAGTACAGTCAAAAAGAATATACTACAAATTTATACCTATAAAATACGAGAAAATCTTTTTCCCCGACCTTTATACGGAATTCTAGTGCAAAAGTTCATGCTTTTAGACCCAGCGGTCTAGGCTGTGCGTTGTCTCTCAATAAATGAATGAATTTAAGAGGTTTATTATTATGTAGATTGATATTTCTGTGACCAGCCATGAATCTGTTGTCGTAAGTCAAATCGTTCTGATAAGACGACCTAATTTACAATAGCCAACCTAATTACTCGATCGGACAACTGATTGAAACTAAACCACCGGTCACACTATGCGACATGCGACTGCGACAGCTCGACCGGACGACAAGACGCTAACATGTTGTATGCGACTGTCATCGGATGTTCGCGTGCACCGTGCGTCTAGCTAGACGCTGCTACAAGTGGCGAAAGCGTGCGACTAGTCTGTCGTTGCGACTCTACGACTCGACGCCAATTGTGCGAACCTTTTCACAAAATACAGGGGGGCAGGGACATGGAAGCACAAAATGCTACCATGGATTCCGTACATGGTTCTGAACACCCCTAAGCTACATTGAAATATTTAGTAAGTTGTAGTATTTAGTGGTAGTTGCTGAAAATCAGCGCTGTTGACGATAAGTTCGTCCGAAGTCACAGCATTTTGCTGAGCAACGACCTTTTCTTGCACAGATACGACGCACGGCATAATTGCTTATATTATTGTTGTTTTTTTTTTTTTTGTTACAAAAGTAGTTATTTTTCCACTCTGCAATCGGCATTTTGATTTTGTTTTGATTCATTTGTGATTGTTTTGCAACTTTTGTTGTCAACTGTCAGTGTCGCAGACGCATCTGGATTGATTTGTATTGTCAATGTCACATACTACTTAGAGATGTCAACTAAGGTGTCTTGGCTTTGGTCTCTGGCACTGACACATCAAGCAATGGACAAAATTGTCGGCATTAAGTATGCTTGAATATGAGGCTTTTGACAACGTTGGATGTGTATACCTGTCTCTTTTTTATTATTTTTTTTATTTGTAATGTGCGTTTTGTTTGTGCAGAATAAACATTTTTTCTTTCTTTCTTTCTTTCTTTAGTAAATTTTAAAAAAATATTTGCTCTGCCATACATTTTGTCCGCGTACGTATTGTACTTTTCTATGAAACAGTTGTTTTTATTTTTGATAACCGACGAAAAATTTCTGCTCTAGGGGGTCTAAAATCATGTGCTGATTTGTGATTGATTGGTTTCAATTTGCGCGTCAATGCACCTGCCACCCTGTATATGAAAATTGTTGACCGCAGCTTGTCGTTGCGTCTAGTCGCCGAGCTGTCGCAGTCGCTTGTCGCATAGTTTGCGCCATGTCAAATAGGCATTCCAAAATCAGAGGTAATTTCATGGTTTCAATTTGCGCGTCAATGCACCTGCCACCCTGTATATGAAAATTGTTGACCGCAGCTTGTCGTTGCGTCTAGTCGCCGAGCTGTCGCAGTCGCTTGTCGCATAGTTTGCGTCATGTCGAATAGGCATTCCAAAATCATGTGATGATTTCATGGTTTCAATTTGCGCGTCAATGCACCTGCCACCCTGTTTATGAAAATTGTTGACCGCAGCTTGTCGTTGCGTCTAGTCGCCGAGCTGTCGCAGTCGCTTGTCGCATAGTTTGCGTCATGTCGATTAGGCATTCCAAAATCAGAGGTAATTTACTAATCCCTTGCTTGAGCCAAAGACCTAATGGCTTAATAAATATCAGTTTGTACGCAATCATAATAACAGAGATCGTTTAGTTACAATTAGTGCTTATCAATCATTTGATTAGCTGCCGCTGACACAGATAACTCTATTTTTATGATAATTTCAAGTGGTTACACTCATACACAACTCTATACTTGCACCTTTATCGTCGATTTGAAATTGCCCCACTATTCAATTGCTCTTGTACTACGTATCGCAGGTGCTTAATACAAATAGAAATCTCACATGCAGATAAACCAAATACCTGGAATATTCTGAAGGCTATACAAACCGTTACTTCATGCGAGGATCGAACTCACCGACTTTTACTTACCAAATTAGACCTCAAAATCGAAAACAAATAACAGTCCACGTTTTTTTATTTTAGAGGTCTACTTTAATTAGTATCGCATGTGGTTTTTTTTATAGGTACCTATTGTAAACGACTGACGTAAACTCAGTTACTAAGTACCTATATCTTCTAAGTTACAGATTACAGTTTCAATTCCCATATATATATATACTACGACGTGAGTATTTACTTTGTAAAGTATTATAATATTATTTTAACTATTGTGAATGTGAGAAATATGTCGGTCATTGCTTTTTTTTGTATTTTTCTCTCTTAGTGTAATCATTTTCTGGCAGTCTGAGTAACTTATGCGGCCTACTCAAATGTCCTTTCTTTGGTATTGTTTGTCGAATCGTTGAGCTCCTTGAGTTCTGAGTTGAGCTGCTTGATTACTAACAATTGCGTGTACTGACTGGACAGGTCCACTCAATCTGTGTGGTTCTTTCCTCAAAAGACCATTTCAGACACCAATCTACATAGCCTTCACATGATCTGACCAAGATTCTGTCTGTACTTTAAGAGACTGTGTCCTCTGAGTTTGTTGCGGCCTTTCTTCTCAGAGTAGTCAGATAGGAAACGCCGACCTCATATAGTTTAAAACAATATATGATTGACTACTTACAGAAATATAATCATTTATCATAATATTTGCTATGACCAACATATTATTGAATCGTATCTGTGCAGAAATAGGTATGTCTATAAAATTAAATAGTGCCCCCAAATAATATGGAAACGTTTTCAAATACACGCAAAACAGTGAATCCTAATCCTAATTATGTGAGGTCTAACCAAAATTAGTCTTCCACTTACCTTATATTGAATACCAAGTTGAGCAAATATATAATTATCCTGGATGCTGTCCAGGAACTTCGAGAGGCACCAAAAGGAGTCAGCCTCAATTATGTCTCGCTGTTCCTCCGTCAGCTTGTCCAGCGGGAAGTTGTCCAACTCCTGGCCCGGAGCCGCCTCCTGCAGGAAAACCATGAAGAACGGCGTCACCAGGTCGTTGATGCCTTGCACGTAGCCTGAGGCCGGGTGCCTGATCGCCCAGATGTACAGGATGCGTTCGAACATCACCTGGAAAGAGAATGATAGGTATATTTGAAACTTTCAAAAAAAAATACAGGTAATGATATTTATATGATGAATGATACATATAAATTATGCTGTTTTGAAGCAGGACTTTGGAGAGGTCTGTCTGAAATGCATGGTGATGGTTTGATTGATTGATGCCTTC
Source organism: Brachylomia viminalis (assembly GCA_937001585.2). Taxonomy (NCBI): domain Eukaryota; kingdom Metazoa; phylum Arthropoda; class Insecta; order Lepidoptera; family Noctuidae; genus Brachylomia; species Brachylomia viminalis. The sequence continues at coordinate 12,288,985 of OW443314.2, forward strand.
GATTAACAACACCAACCAGATATCGGATCGGCGCAAATAATACGTCTCTGTAAATATGAGCCCACTTGCGACGTGAGCTCTTATTTTTAGTTCGCTTGAAACACAGCCAATGTAAACACGACTTTATTACTAGGTGCCATGGTTGTAATCAGGTTGAACTCAAAACTGTTTTTAAACCGGACAGCATTTAGCTTTGATATTGTAGTACGTGACCCGTTATCTAGTAGGTATTTTTGATCGAAGATTGATGCTGATAAAATCTTATTTTGGTATTGGAAATGGGTCAGGCTCAAGGCGATATTTCTTCAATTATAGACTTAATGAAATTGCGTAATGAGTAGTCGTGTATGCTGTAGGTCGAACTATTAAAAGTATAGCATTTCAAGAGTATATTCAGGAGAGTTAGCCGTCTAGCTTATATCAACTAAATAGGATCTTAAATCTCAAATTTGGTGGCACCATCATGACCAAACTCTCTAAAATCATCATCAAATATCAATGAGTAAGGTAGTTGCGACATTGCTCATGATTGGCTAAATAGCTTCAAAGATGAATGCAAACCCACCTGCACAGTAATCTGTTGAAACAAAGCCACAAGCGGGCTCATTCGCGGTATGTCTATATGGATCTGTCGGTAAGTATCGTCGTCTCGCTCTGCATCATAGTATTGTCGCACTAGATGCTTGTAGTCCGCTCTCTTTCGCTCCAGGGTCTCCACGCGCCGCTCTGCGTTCGGGGGCAGGTAGCCGGCGAGGAGACGCCATGTTATAGCTCTAGCCTGGTGGAAGAAGGAAATGTATGGTTACATATTTTTTTTCTTAGAAAAAAAGACTACGTTTTCCTGTTGAGCAAAGTGTACTGGGTTTTTTCCATAAGGCATCTCTCAGTAGCAGCTCGGATTCTTGTGTCTGGTTGATGGCAACAAGCCTTTATTATTACTTGGGACATAAATATGATTAACTGATGAAAAATGGCTGCTCTCCTAAGTACCTACCCCCTTGGGAAAGAACTACAGGTGTGGTGTAGTGTTACAAGTTCAAAAACAGATCCATCCTTAACATCTTGATACCTCACTCAACATAATAAATATGTATATTAATGTTTAATAAGAATAACAACTCTAAACAGAATATTTTAATAACATTCAAATGAGTCATGCAAATGTTGTGTTGAATTTAATTAGAAATCGAACCAGTATTATAGTCTGTTGTTTTGTTTGTGTTTCTTATCAACAAATATTATTTTTTTTAAGCAGATAAAAATAATTAAAAAAGGTTTATTGAAGGAATAATTCATTCTTAATTCCCGAATACGTTTAATTATCTCTATTACTTCTTTAAAATAATATTGAATACCTACTTGTATTTTTTTTATAACACACTTAAAATCATGCCTGAGATCCCCAAGAGGTTAGTTAGTGGTGTACCTACAGTATACCCAAATTTCGCCAGCTAAGTTTAAGTCTAGAATAGAATAGAATACTCTTTATTATGTACACGATAAAAATTACAGATATAAATGTAGAAATTTTATGAGCGGCCTTATCGCTAAAAAGCTATCTTTTACAGACAAGACAACCTTTGGATGGATTAACGGGAGAAGGAGAGACAATACTGCAGGTAGTCAGTGGTGTACCATTTACATACCTATACAATAAATACATACTTACATAAAACATAAACTTACTTATCTACATATATATGTATATACAATAATAAACATGAAACGAGCAAGGAAACCATATGTAACGATGATGTTTAAGGAGATAGGAAGTGTCTTTTAACCAGAATTTTTAAAATGGACTAAGATTGAGCACCCTTTATCGACACGGGCAAGGCATTCTATCACCGTACTGCTTAAACTGTAAAAGACTTTTAAAAAAAACTGGTGGAATGCATCGGCATCTCTAGTAAGTTTTCCGATGACGTCAAATATATATTATGCGTGACATATAGGAACTTGAAACGTTCTTTAAGATAAGAGAGGGTTGTAGGGTTGAACAGAATACTGTAGAGCTGAAATAAGATATTAGAATTCCGACGATGACGTAAGGGAAGCAAAAAATAAAGCGTAAGCGCAGCGCAGGCCTAACATTAATCTTATGCAAAAGGTTTGAAGCCGCTGAAGTTTATCTAGTTGAGTGAGATCGAGATAACTGACATCAGCGTAGTCAAGGATGGGAAGCAAAAGGGGTTGTGCAAGCGCAGATCTAGTGGTAGTTGGAAGATTATCAGGTGCAAAACATTTGCGACTTACGTCCTTAACTGGGGACCCCAAGAAAGATGTTTGTCGATCCAAACCCCAAGGTTCTTAACCTTGTCGCTGACTGGAATAGTAATGTATTACATGAGACTAAAGGTGGGGGGTTACTAGTCCCATTAAATAAATCATGCAACATTCCATCATGTTTTGTCATGACTTTTGTTCATGAAGGTGGTTATGCAAACACAACTTTTATCTGTCTGTTTATTGGTCCTCTTACAACTTGAGAACCACTTATCCAATATGCATGACTGTCTATAAATCCATACATTAGTTCACTGGTTAAAATCAAAATCAAAAGTCATTTATTCAAATTAGGCTGAGAATCAGCACTTTTTGAACGTCAAAATCACATAAGACAGTCCCCCCAAAACGCCCACCCTTCACCACTTCCTAGTGCTTTAGCTGGGAAGAAGTGGCGGAACAAACTCCCCAGCAGCACTGCTGTCTGTTCAGTTAGTGATTTGTGTTAGTATACCTATCTACATTACTCCATGTGGACAGCTGTAGCCTGTAGGCACAGCTAGTCATAAATTATTCCTTGTTTTAACATAAAATATACTTATCCATAGATTTGTCAATACTCTAAATTCCAATTAGTGAAAGATTTTCGTAAACAGATTAGCAGTTCCGAAGATTACCGCCTACAAACAAACTCACAAAGGAGACTGTTTAAATTTGTATTGAAAGTGGTCTATGAACCAATAGCGATACTGTAGTGGTATTTATGTGGGAAAACCTCAACTACATCCTTGCGCTAAGGGGTATCAAAATCTAACCCGGCAGTTTTGAGAAAAATAATAAGTACATTAGAAATTAGAATTCACATTTCTAGGTATATTTTCTATTGTAGAAACGCTTTGAACAGGTATTGCTGACTTTACATGTGTTTCTCTGCTAGGCAAAGTCAGTTGCTACCTCAACAGATATTTAGTTTTGATTTCTTTGTTTTTTCTTGTTGTTGTATTTAAACAGGAAGATTACAACGAATTTGTAAACCTTGTGTAAGAAAAAATATGTTTATTATAGTTATTATTATAGTAGTGACAAAACTGTTACATAAAATATATTATAATGAGAAACAGATAAGCATGATATTATGTGCTACACACAAGGTTGAATTAAGTGCAGTATTAAGTAAACTCTGTTATACATAAACAAACAATGATAATTACTGTTTGTTTTATTATATTCTATTGTTGAAAATGAGCTTATGTTTTCTTAAAATAACAAATATTCCTATGACAACATAAAAAACACATTTATGAACCCAACATAAAAAAATGGCTTTTCATATGTTTTCTTGAAATTACATTGTTGTCTTTATTTTGAGTGCTGCATATACCTGTTATAGACATAATTACCAGCGCTTTTATTTTACTATTGTTTTCTATTATTTCCTTATTTGTAATGCTATTGGTGTACCAAAAAATAAGTTTGTTAGAGCTTCTTGCTCATCCTTATCCATAGAGATCTACATTTCGGGATGTGCAACATTCCAACTTTTTGACTTACTGACCGATTCCTTGAAAATTCAAAAGTGCCTGTAAATGGTTTAATTGGAAGAAACGCTTTGAGTTTGAATAAATAAATACCCATGCTTCTTTTTCTTAAATATGACTAAAACAATGCTGACATAAAAATGCAGATTATGCGACAATCACCAAACAAGGGGTGTTTGAGACACTACTAATCCATGTTATATGAACAGGCTGATAAGAAATGAAATAAACAAATTCATTGTTTACTATTTAGGTTATTGTTAATGACGTTTTGATAAATAAACATACACCAAAACCTGTAACATGGTTAAGGACACCACCTTGTTTGAGTTACTACATAGTATATCAAGCCTATATGCCCTTAAGATGTAGGCAGAGATGTAACGCATTCCCATACTTTGCCAGAGCGGCAATTCCCATATTTTTAAGAATGGTCACATTCTAATATGTCTTAAGCTGTCGCAGAGATGAGATTGCAACTAGATTTTAAACATTTTTAAATAGGAGAATTGAACTTCAGTTATGTTATGGTCCCATGTTGCACAGGGACCAGCCTATTATCATAAACAGGCCACAAATCCCGACTCCGGGCCGCTAATGTATGCTATTTATTCACACAATTTTTTATATCACCTTCCTACTTAAGAGATGATGCAAACATTTATACTTTAGCAGTTTTAGTCATGGCCTACTCATTATTATAAATATGATAGATACCATACTAAAGTAAACTTCAGTCAAGCTATCCAAAATAACATGAACAATACATCTGTACTGTCAATGCCATACCTGAAACAATAGTCACAAGCAACAAGCATAACCAATCAAATTGATAGTAAGTGACTCATCTGAAACAGACACCAATTATGACTTACTTTGACTGGGATGCCAGACCAACTGATCTGTTTGAGGTCATCCAGGTCTATCACAGTGCTATCATGCATTTGTTGGAACCTTTCAAGCTTGGATTCACTGCTCTCTTCGCGGGATGTCAATGCCGAAAGCCTCACGGCCCGCGGCCGCCCAGGGTAGTGCCGCATAGGCCCCGAGCTCCCAGCACCCACCCTACGGACCTCATTCTTCTTCACCTCCACCGCCTCAGCCTTTGGCTTCACAATCTCACTCTCAACCTTTACGTCATTTTTGTTTACGTTCCTACTACTATTCCTATGCGAATTTATCACGTTCAAAGCAGCAGTTTGCGATATGGCCTTCGATATTTTAGTTTCAGCGATTCCAGATACGATGTCGTCGTCACCCAGGTCCCAGGCGTCGTTCACAGACGCCTGGAACTGTTGATAAGATGACCCAGACATAACCTCGGTCCGTTTGACCGTCTGCAAAGGTCTGCCCGGGACCGCGCGCTGTGGTGTCTTCCAGAAAGTGTCAGACAATAATCCGTTCTTGTCATATTCGGGTTGGTAGCTTTCCATAATAAAATACAGCCGTGAACATTCTAAATAACTTTGTTGGACAACAAAAAATTACAGTGAAAATGTTGTTGATATGACATATCACTAGACTAAACTAACCAAAGACAATTTGCATTCCAACTATTCCAAGATTCCAACCTACATAATTATTCAACTTTTGCTTGTGACGTGCCCGGTACATCTCTCTTTTTCCAAACACTTGAAATAGAAAGAGACAAACTATAAAACATTCCGTTTTTGTATGCGAAACATGTGAGTTCAAACGTGTCAGTTTGTAACACAGATTCTCGCTGTTGTGTGATTTGTGTGAATGTTTATTTTGTGTTTTATTGGTAGTTTTTATCTTTGCACCAGATAATTATATACTCACAGAAATCCCATTTTAGTCATTGATCAGTTTGATCACCTATTCATTTCATCCGTAGATTTCGGTATATATTGATTTCATCGCATTTAGATTTTTTACTAGTAATCCAAACCAATGTTGCTAGTAATAAAACTGAGTTAATTCTTTAGAGGTTAGAGGTCAATGAGGTCAGTGAACTCTACAAATACAAAATCACAATAAAAATGTTTGGTTTTAATCTACCAACAAGTTTTATTAAAAAAAGGGTGATACTTACGCTAGATTTGACTTTTTTTATGTACTTACTAATAGTACCCACAGAAATCGATACGGTACCTACCCGTAACTTACGAACGATTCATACGTTTCTTTTCGGTGCGATACAAGCAGGCTTGGAAACCGGTCGAAATTCTTAACCAGTTACGGTCATTGACCCCAAACCGAAATCGATGTAGGTTAGGTTGCACTTTACCGGTATTAACCGGCTTATGCGGATCACCGGTTTTTCATAAATTTTGGTTTTGATAGTGAAAATTAACCGGTTAAAACAAAGTTTGATAGGGTCTCCGGCCCCCGCACCCTCGCTCGCAAGGTCTGGACGGTGCGATGTCATTTAATTACAAAATAGGCGCAACTAAGTCGAAACATGAATCTACCTGCACAATTTAAGTTCTCCGGTTGTATTTGACGTCTGACGGCCTCGGTTTTTTTTTCATAATATTTTCTAGGTTAATGTCACTATAACTTGTTGGAAGTGTCAAAAAATTGACGAAAAAAATATACGAATTACGCAATTAACCGGTTAATTTGAAACCGTTTGTGCTTAAGTAACCGGTAACCTTTATCATTTGGGTTACCTAAAAACAGTTCACTTGTTTAACCGGTAATGAAGGAACGATATATTTACCAGTATTTAAATTAACCGCACTTTTTAAACCGGTTCTGAGCTCTGGATACAAGAACAAATGGTGAAACCTTAATCTAGCTCCAAATATGTCGATTATTTATATGAAATATGAATTACAAATAATAAGAAAGCTATGAATTCGTAAGCTAGATTTATTATAAATTATTTGCATTCCTACTCCTAGTAGCTTTGAGCTATTGTAATTTGCGATATGTATTTCAAACAAAACGGTGGAGTATCCCCTCACCACGAACCACCACGAACCCAACAATAGGTCAAAGACAATACCCACTATTTCATAAAAAAATGTAAATACAAAATTTATGTCAATTCATTTTAGCCAAATAGCCAATATTAGCAATAACTAGGTTATGCCGGGTTTTTTTTGGTTTTGTAATTACTACAAATATTCCTATTTTTTGAGTTTTAAGCAAAATCAGTTAATTTTAAATTGCTCGTAGTATTCACAAAAATTTTTTATTTACCTATTTATTTTAGTTTTGCAACTAATTCTACTTTTAAGTTCATTGCCAACAAGTTACCAGATCAGTTTACTAACATCGATTTATATCTCTGGTTACCAGTCAATAATTCGATAACAAACTGCCGTTTCTAGGAGGCTTATTAGATCGATGAACACATGAAATTCTTAGTCAAATGTAAAATGTGTATACCGTGATTCAAAATGTCTAATCAGCGCCCTGAACCTGATTCTATGTTTTTGCAAAGGGGTGATGGACCCAGAAACAGAAGCCCCGCAAGATCAGAACCTTCCCCACGACGAAATTTGTCACCCAAGAAAATCGATTCAGCTGAAACGATTACCGTCAAAGACTTTTTTGATTTTATGAAAACTGCGTATCAAGTTTACGAGCACTTGGAAGGCGACGATGATGAAACCAAGATAGACTGGGAAGAACTGACGAAACTAACAGTTATCAACCATGTCATCGAACAGCAAGAACGAGATCTACTTTATCAGACCGCTTTCGCTGAATCCAAGGCCTCGGTTAGCAAGAGCGAATGTGCCGTTGAACCAAAGAACAGCGAAGATCGAATTGAAAAGAGATTTAGTTGCAGTGAACTTGAAGGTAATGTTTTGACTGAGGGTCATGAGTAAACCAACATTATATAATTGCATCACACAGTGGTCGTCCCTTTAGAGCCATGCTGCTCATCGTGATAGTTCCTGTTGTGTGTACTGGGACTGCACATTTATTCACTCATAATATCTGTGTTGGGGTGGCTCCGAGCGAGTCCCTAGTCCATTTTTAGGGCATAACTAAACCTTCCATTCCCTTCAGTTGACAAATATGTACAATCTTATAGTACTACTAGTACCATCTAGTTTCGGCCAGGATAATTATTTACGTGCTACGGTTACGGTTTCCAGGAAAATCAGAACGACGGCGGTCATTACCTCCTGAAGCGAGAGTTGAAATGCTTGGTATTTGGACTGAAGCCAACCTTAATTGCAAACTGAACGATGTAAGTCTAAAAAAAAATCAAAGAGACTTAGATGGTTGATAATTGAACCAATAGATGGCTCTAAAACAAGTTTTCATTTTAGGTAGTAAACGAAGGGATTCTGGATTCTATTCTACCTTACCTGGTTGGATATAAAAAACCTTCTAAAACAACGAGTGTTTATACTCCAATAATCAAGAAGGTATCATCAGGAACTACTGTTGAAATAAAGAAACTAGCAAGTTTTGGAGGTAACATTAGAGCAACCACGTTAAATAATTAAATGTTTTTACTTGCAAAATAAAAGTTTTATCTAGCCAATCTTCATTTATAAATATTTCAAGGTTTTGTGGATGAAAAAGAATCGAGGGATCGCCTGGGTAGGCGCAAGTCTTCAGTAACCTTAGCTCAAGAACGTAATAATACAAAACAAGAGTAAGTAAAAAGATCTATAATTAAAAACATATCCTTTGTTTGTAATCGGGTAAAAGAATTAATTTGTAATAATTTGCTACAAAATAAAAATGATCAAAACGGTATACTTACAATAATTTCAGCCATTTGAATAACATCCGATATGGTCTAGTGGCTAGGATACCTGGCTCTCACCCAGGAGGCTCGGGTTCGATTCCCGGTATCGGAAAGTTCTTTTTGTATTTTTTCACATAATAAGAGAAGTATAAAACTAAACCAAATTTAAGTTCAATGCATCTTTGTCTTTCTATTTCATTAAGAAAAGGACAGAAGATAAATTTTAGTTTAGTCCTGTCAAGTTAATCAGCGCCTGACACTACTCCATACAAGTTTAGACGTGATTAAAAAGTTGACTACTAAAATTACATCAAATTACGTCAGGTGCTGACTAATTTGACAGGACTAAACTAATATTTATCTTCTGTCCTTATCATAATGAAATAGAAAGAAAAAGATGCACTCAACTTAAATTTAGTTTAGTTTGTGAACAAGGGAATCGGCACCATTATCTTTTCAGTGGGGACGTAGAAATTCACGTTTGCGATGAAGTGAAAGGCCTAAAGAAAGATTTTAGATGCCCGCAGAAGTTGTTGGTATCGAAGATGGGATACTTCGCCGATGTCACAGCCGGCCAGAGATTGGAAGATATGGATATATCTGTACATTGCGATATACAGGTAATTTACTATAAAATGGCCAAAATAAATGTTTATTTTTTTTTATTGGTCCTTCTTTATACATTTATTAAATGGTCCATTAGTTCACAAAAAAAAAATTTTTAGGTAAATAATTCCTTGAAAGTTGAGTTCCTACCTAAGCATTAAGTACCTTCTGAAGTACTAATTAGATAATGACGACAGTAACGGAATTGTTTAAATTAAAATTAGTTATTAATTAGCCAACATTATAATAATTCTTTTTTTCAGATTTTCGACTGGTTAATGCGCTGGGTGAAACGGGATACTATTTTGGTTGCTGACTGGCCTCTGCTCGACCCCCATAATGTGGTTCCTATCCTGGTGTCAGCATCCTTTCTACAGGTAACGCCATCACCATGAACATAATAATATCAATAAGAAACTTTGTTTTAAAGACATCGAAATGCTTCGGCTAACCAGCTAGAAAAACCTACATCCGTTATACATGGATAATCTTGGTCCTCTGAGTCAGAGGGAGTCCAACTCAATACTATATTGTAGTCTGTGGTCCAACTCAAAGGGCCAAAATTAAATAAAGAATGTGTACAGATGGAGCCACTGCTGCACGACTGTCTGATATACTGCCACGCTCACATGAATGACATCGTGAAGACCTCCACCAACTTGGCGTGTCTCAGCGACGCGTTGCTTACCAGGTACGTAATGCTATGCTACATTCATTCATTAGTTCTTAAACTATGTAGTAATAGTATCGGTGGTGGACTACGCCCGTAGGACAAGGGGCGGACTTCTATAAAAAATAAATATAGGTTAATCTGCCACAGAAACACGTGCATTTAAAAAATATAAGTAGGTAAGTTAGTTCGAATAAAAAAAACAAGACAGATCTGTAATCATGAGCACACAACAGAAATATTCGGCAGCAGCATGTCGTGACTGTGACAAGAAGGCATCCAGGCTTCCACTCAGCATGATGCTGGGCAACAATAATCTCTGTCTTCCATAACTGCCGTAGAGGCAGACCCGCCCTGTAACCTGTAAACACAGTTCCCTACTTACGATAAACAAGGTAAGTAATCCCCCCATTAGTAAGTTGAATTAATCCTTTACCTGTTAACATGGATGTACCCGGCGACTGTCTACTTATTGTATCTAAATCTGCGTACCTTACTACCTGTAATTATAGTGCGCAGGTGGTAGCTTATAATTAGTGAACTTGAACAACTGTTGGTAATCAGCTAATTAGTGTTCATGGAACATTACATTACATTATAGTGTGTTTTCGCCATAATATGTTTACCTACCTGTATACGAATACGACCCCTACTGCAACACAATAAATACTTAATGTAAGTTCTACTCAAGCACCCGGACCCTTGCTCGATGAAGTGCCAGCCCGCGCCGTAGCTGAGCCTGTAGCTTTAAATTCTCCTGATAATAATAATTATCCAAACTCGATACAGCCTGTCCCACCTTGCTATCCTCCCCCCAGCGTCGCCCTAAGCCAAGGTCTGTACCCCACAGGGAGTGCCCTTAGCGTGCGGTCGCTTAGTAATGTAAGAAATTCGCCCCTGGCTGGAGGCTTTGAGTCCGCTTAAGGCGGCCACAGGTGAGGTGGATGGTCCGGTTAAGCAGTAACGACCTCTCAAGGATAATTGCGAGAAGTCATCTTTATAAAAATAAAAATAAACTACTCAAGCATCAGTTGGTCTAAAAACCCTTTACAGATAGGTACCTACTGACTTGTATACTCCTATATACGGTCTACTTCTTTTGAAAACAAAGATGGAAGATGCTAGTGAACTTGTGTCAGTGCTTTCTTTTACACCCCTTCGCTTTTCAACGATGACATGGATCAAGACTTGTTTCAAGTTTGTGATAAACATGAAACTAGTGAACCGTTTGATTCGTCATACAATGATGAATACGAGAACAGTGCGGCGATTGAAGCAATGGTCAAGTAAGTATGAGTTTGTAGTGACACAGAGCCAGTCACTTACCTCCAGTACCAGAACCAACCCATACCTTTACCTCCAGTACCGTACCACCTGCATAACATAACCATCGGTTATGTTATGCAGGTGGTACGGTGGTGCAGGTGGTATGCGGGTGGTGGTACGGTGGTGCGGTTGGTATCGACCAACCCTGCGTTGTTTGACAAATTAGTTAAAGAAACAGAGAAAAAGACCGCCCTGAAAAGGACGTACATGACTCCGTTAAGAAATAAGAAGATCGCTCTGAAAAGAGCGGTTTGGGCTCAAGGCTGACCACATGCGTGAAGACATCGAAGCAGCAGAGGTGGACGCACGACGCGGTAGAAGCCACGCGGCGCGACACGGAGGCACACGACGCGAAGACACGCAGAGATGTTCACGCAACGCCGTCAGCCCGAGGAAAGGACGCGCGCGTTTTTTTTTTTTTTTTTTTCCTAACTATGGCATCTCGTAGTAGACCTAGAGAGGTCGTTACTACTTAACCGGACTATCCTGTGGTTGCCTTAAGTGAAACTCAAAGCCTCCAGCCAGGGGCATGGACGCGCGCGGCGCGCGCGCATCTACTTATAGTCTAGCGAGGCGCGCGCCGGACGACGTTGATTGGCTGTGCTATTATGCGCGGCGCATCGAGCGACATCTGACGAATGTGGGAGTTAGGAATATGTAAATATCTTAGGCTAAGCAATACTTGTACCAAAATGAATGTAAATATAAATAGGACAATTTACCGAATAAATTCAGATCATCCGGACACGACACGTCTTTGAATCAAGATACCCGCTCACCCCTTAAATTGGTGACCCCGACGTGATAACTTGTCGTAGTCAATGTTTGAGGGACTGTGTATTTCCTCAATGCGAGATAAGGCGTCAGCGACTGAGTTTGCGTCTCCCTTTACGTACGCGATGTTATTGCAGAATTGACTGATAAAGTGGAGTGGCCGTTCGCGTCGCGGGGTGTCGCTGCTACTTTGCGGCCTTGAGAGCGCGTAGGACAGCGGTTTGTGGTCAGGGTAGACGGTGACGTCACAGCCCTCGATGAGTCTTCTAAAATGCTTCACAGACATGTAGATCGCTAGTAGTTCGCGATCATACGTGCTGTATCGAGATTGTGTAACACTCATTGTTTTAGAAAAGAATGCTAGCGGTTTCCAAGCTCCGTTATCGCGTTGTTGTAGCACCGCGCCGATGCCGTGGTCTGAGGCGTCCGTCATGATGCAGAGTGGGGTGCCGGCGATAGGGTGCGTTAGCGTCACACATTCCAATATTAGTAAAGTTACAATAACTTGACACTGAATATTATTTTTCTAATTTCAAATACACATACTGCCAGTGACTGCCTCGTTGGTCTACTTAGTGGCCGCAAGTGCTACTGGTGAGCACGAGGTTCTGCACCCTAATTGCGTAACACTTCCAATCACAATCTTAATCATTTTGTAGGATTGCTGATCCATTGCTTCATTATGTAGGAAAAAATTGTCTGCTCAAAATGAAAGCCATTGCTATTGTTTGTGTGTTACGTAATTACCCCGCTACCGCTGGGTTCGTTTCCCAGGTCGGGCAAAGTGGTATTGGGTTATTCCATTAGGAAATTCACAGTAACAGCCCGGAGTCTAGATTTGTGTCCGGTTGATGGCAATAGGCTCGCCCCCTGTTACATGAGACTTAAACATTAGTGGTTTCTGGTGGTTTAGAGGTGACTGCTTCCCAAGCCCTTTTGCTCCGTACCATGGCCTGGACCAGGGCCGGACGCGAGAGATCGCCACCGCCAATCGCCTCCACGAGGACACGGCGGTGCTCCACCCAAGCCGGGCAGACCTGCACCGTGTCCTCCGGGCGATCCACACAATGGTGACACCCGGGCGTTTCCTACCGCCTTATCCGGAACAGGAACCTCCCGATACAACCGTGTCCGGTGAGGACCTGCGTCAGGCGGAAGGTGAGGACGGCCGTGGCGCCTCTCTAGCCACTCCTCAAAGAGGGGACTTATCGCTGCAATTGTGGCGTGCCCAGCGCTGGGTTTCGACAGTCGCACTCTCCATGCCGCCCTAAGATCCCGCCGGAGCTCTGTCCGTTGTGCCGTGATTTCTCGCGGCAGCAGAGTTACGCCCCGGCGGCGGCGCGGCGTTTCGCCTCCTCGCGCCACTCCCATATGTGCGCGAGGACTTTTGCCTCCAGATCCCATGGCGGTAATCCGGCAAGGAGGCTCGCCGCCTCACCGGAGACCGTACGGTATCCCCGGACCAGCCGGGTGGCCATGACCCTTTGGGGCGCGTTCAACCGGCGGGCTGGCCGCCAAACCTTTTCTTGTACCTAACGTGTCATAAACACACGTGTAAGAAGAGAGTAATTATGGTAACTATGAACAATATAGTTGAAGTCCTCTAATAAATTCTTAATTCTATAAGTATCTCCGGCTTCCACGTACCATGCGGGTCCGTCAAAAAAGGACCACAGAAATGCAATAGGGTGTTCGTAAACCACCACAATATACTAAAATAACAGCTATCTACTTTTTTATAAAACTTCCTTGTATACTACGTTTGTTTGTTCGTTTGTTTTGGTGTCAGCAGCCAAAATATAAAGGGAGTCGGAACTGGTGACGTGGGAGCAAGCGACGAACGGTTGTCCGTGTGAGAACCAGCTCGTCCATCAGGTCGGCACTCGGCCTTCAGTAGCAATTTTCCATTTCTTGGGATGTTTTTCTTTTTTAGTGAATTTGTGAACGCTTATTGCGTTCATGAATATGTTACCTAATGGCACAACACTAATCCAGTGATGCATTCTTACAGATTATTCCTGACGAACCGCTATCACTAAAATAATATCCCACCAAAAACATTTCATGTAAAGTAGGATGCTAATTACATAACGCTTTCACTGTTAGTTATCAGATCGAATTTAGAGCCCCTAACTCTACAAGGCCTAACTCTAGAAACCTTACATCTGGGTCAATTAAAACTCATACATAGGTACAACTTCACGAGTTTTTGAGATGTTTCAATTTTTTTTTTACTGTGGCTTAATTTTTTCTTACTTTTGTAAAATCAAATAAAGAAATCCATCCTATTAGCGCACCACAAAACACTATTTTGACTCTTTTCTGTGGTCAGTTATATTAGCATTTCGCCGGCTATTTTTACTCTTTTCTGTGGTCACTTAGTAAGTATTTCGCTGGTTATTTTTACTCTCTTCTATCATTTTTATTTCTTCTTCAGTTAGTCAGAATTAGCATTTCGCCGGCTATTTGTACTCTTTTCTGTGGTCAGTCAGTCAATATCTGCACTGCACCTACCAGTAAAAGCAAGCGGCAAGCTCAATGTTTTCATACGTGGGTAGGTAGTTAAGTAGGAGTGCCTCCAAATTCAAGCTCGGCTTTACAAAACGGTTATTTTTGAGATTCGGAGGTCCGAGCATGAGGTCCTTCCTAAACAATAGATTGATTCAATCCAGTTTCAAGCCCTTGATCAAAAATTGGAAGTAGGTCGGTTGGATTGTAGTTTCTGTCGGGTAGGCAGAAACTGTAATCTAACCGACCTACTTACCATCGGAAGAAGGCGTGAGTTTATTTAAGGATGCGAATTTAAAAAAACAAATAAAAAATAATTCACCCAGGTTATCAGCCATGTATACGAATGCTGAGCTGGAAGCCATCAGGGACCGGAAAGACAAAATCCAGTCGCGCCTGTTCTGCAAGATGATTCTATCCCTCGCGGAGCCGATGCCCGAGACCTTGAGGGGACACTACTCCACCCTAGCCACGCTGTTTAAGTGCAATAAGTAAGTATAACACACATTGGATGAAGTAATAACGGTTCTTTACCCACTTATAATAAAGTTAGAGCCTATCCAACTCAGTGTTGGTCACCGTCAATCACCTACCTCACCTCCTCCTCTACCTTATGGTAGGTACTTATTGTGTGTGGATCTTGACATGACTCATACCAGCAAGAACTTTAAAGAACTCTAAAGTCAAAGCTCATACATATAATAATTTTCCATTGAGACTATGCCGTGGACACAAAAGGATCACTTCTTCATATTTTACTCCTGCATCTTTGTTACTATAGATGCAACAAGCTACTAGGACGCCATATTGCCGAGCAGGTACCGTGCCAGCCCGCTAGTATGCGGATAGATCGACGAGGCAACGTAGTCTCTTCTCATACCAAGTAAGCACATTCACAATATAACTATAATAGTAAGCTGTCCACAGTTCTGTGGCACTCTGACTTCATTTATTTCCCCTTTCATCTGCGTTTTTAGTTGCTGGATTTTGTCCAAAAAAGTTTTCGCTAAAACTGTGGTGCATACCCTAGGGACCAATCGTGGAGTCTGAACGAATACATAACCTGGTTGTACGGGGAGCTGCGCTCATGGCGGCGCGTGTACTGGCGCCTTTGGGCGGACTGCCACTTTTTGCGCTGTCAGCTTTGTGACAGCTACTTCCCGGCTTATCAGGTAAGAACCTTATAAATATGGAGGGTAGAGGTAAGGAGAACTATCTCTGTGTATAAAAAAATGTACGTTAAAATGTGCTACATAAGGGTGGCGCTACAGTAGCCACCGGGTAAGTTTGAAAAGCAATAATTTTAGCTTATGTTTACAAAATAAGGTTGGTCTACGTAAATTGTTGAGGTATGATATACTGGACTGTCACTTACTGCTTTATTCACTAAAGATATTAAATTTTCTAACTCGGCATAGGTACTTCAATCCGTTAATTTTCTAACTCGGCATACTTCAGGCCGTTAACAACTGCTACATTCATACCACACCGTTTGCCTACGCTAGCGCCATTTTGGAGGGTTTTTGAACTGTTATTTACTTTTTATGCTGTACACTTTTTCAACTTTCACCCCATAAATAGTTCTCGTTACCTCTACCCTCCATATTTATAAAGTACTTTAATCAATGTTTCTTTTATACCATGTTAAACCGACTCGATTATTATCCATCAGGCTTCTATAATGCCCGGTTTCTGGAACGAAAATCAACACAAAAATTTGCTAAAAAAATGTCAAGCGCGCGTAAATGCTATGTTTGGTTGACTGAATTATTAAACAGCCAATCGCATCGCTTGACTTGCCTTTAATACTGACACGTCGATAATTTTCGTTCCAGTAGCTGAGCGTAGGAGGGCTTGATCAAAATGTAATAATAACACATTATTTACCCAAAGATACAAGAAAATTAGAAGAGCGATTCTTTGTATGAATAGTCTATAGTAGTATAATAGTAGGTACCTAGTATAATAAGTAATTTTTCACAACAAAAAAAAACCACCGACTTCTAAAAACAATACCTACTGCTGTACGGTCTCATCGCCGTACATTTTTCTGCTTACTCTGTAACCTACTTTAAGCCAATTACTTTCCGTAGGCGCGGGCCTGCGGGCGGTGAGTAATGGGTAGCTAACCGTCCGATCAGGATCAGGCCCGTGCCGGACGGCGCGTACGTGTTCCACGCGCGCCTCAAAGAGATGTCAGCATCGAAGAGGGGGCCCACTAGGGCCCAAGCCTGCCGGGAAAGCGGGATCATCCATAAGGGGTACCGCTGACCCGGAACATAAAGGGCCAAGGAAGGAACACGGGTGGGTTTTAGTCAGTAAGAGTCTGACACTCACGCTTCCGCTCCACCCAGAGCGGGAGGGGTCATTTGATGATTTCCCATCCTCAAAAAAAAAAAAAGCCAATTACTTTTAGCGTATTATAATAACATGACTTACGAATTTAATCATAGTGAACTTATAACTGTGTAGCTATCAACAACTGAGAGAAATAATCGCCTTCCACTCTAGTACTATCACTTACGTAGTCTTAACTTATATAAACTTAACTGCTTAGTGCATCTTAGTGGAACGTGTTTCTCTATTACTACCTGAACTTACAAACCTTCACGACAAATCAGTGTACGGAGTCAACTACTACAACCCGTACAACTACAAAGTGAAAAATAACTTTTTCGTACCACTTGCTCAAAAAAGTGACATTCTATGCCACAAAAAGCGAACATAACAATAGTCATTTTTAATCTGTTAAAAACAGGGAAAGAAAATTGTACTGAATTTCATTCATCCTCTAGGGGGAGAATGTGATTTAAATTTGGAATACTTACCGAAATTTATACTGAACTACATCTGTGTTTACACCATTGAGTTTGTATATGTCGTAGGATAATTTGATACTTCGAATTTTCGCGAAAATCCTAGGGGTTTTGCGAAAACGCGGATAATTAGACATAGGCGAAAAATTATCAAATCTTACTGGACAAAGTCAGGACCTAACCTAACCTAACCAACAATAGAAGGGTATCTGGCGCTTGGCGGCCGCTGCCGCGGCACGCTCGCTTCGCTCGCTCGCCTTCGCGCGCTAATGGTCACTGTTCTAACCTAACCTAACCTAAATTTTTCGCCTATGTCTAATTATCCGCGTTTTCGCAAAACCCCTAGGATTTTCGCGAAAATTCGAAGTATCAAATTATCCTACGACATATATAAAGCATTATATTTTTTTTTTAAAAAGGCGTTCGCATTTATTATGCAGTATAAAATTACGAAAACCGACGAGGCCTTAGAGCTTGATGCCTTTTCCGACCAAAAAATATTAGTCTAGGAATTTGCCGCATTTTTGTTTTCTTCAAATACATAAACGTTAAGTTTATTTTAATTTATTTTTATAAATAAGTTAATGTTCTAAAAATACGTTTAATTGTCATTATTTTTAATAAATGCTTATCTCATATTATTATTGTGTTAATCTTTTCGCAAATGGTACGAAAAGTAGAGTATTTTCCTCGGTGATAAAGCTGTCTTAGTCTTGGGTGAACTTAAATCCCTCGCTACACTCAGGACTCATCTTAAATCCCTCGCTTCGCTCGTGATTTAAGTTTTTAACACCCTCGCTACGCTCGGGAGTAAACCTCGAGTCCTTCATTACGCTCGCGATTTAAATCGTCACCCGCGACAGAAGACACTGCTTTATCCCCTTGGTTAATAATCTACTATTCATCACTCATACTCGGAAAGTAGGTCTGAAGTTGCCTGAGGAGGGGGTTGAAAGTAATACTTTTCAGCCCTAGGGAGAATCGCTTTCAACTGACACCGGTCAAATTATTTAAAAAAAACTAGTTCTATTTCATTTGAACATTTCTATTGAGCCATGTTGCAACTTCCTATACAGCCACGCAATTACAGCGCGATGTAAAATTGAAATAACCTAAAGTTAAGTATTAATTTTATTAAAGAATATATTTTTTTAAATGACTTTATTATACTTTACTTTCAACTATTTCTTTAAAATAAAATAGGTTTGGGCAAAATAATTACCATTTTTTCAATGATGGAAATGAAAAATAATGGCTGAATAGCAGTAGCTAGTAGCCGGCCACAGAGAAATAAAAATAGGCGGGAAAGCGGCAATCTTCATTTGTTTTTTCGAGTTGTAGAGTTTTGTTTATACTTCCGCAGAGATTTGTATATCAAACATATATCATAATCATAACATATAACACAATGAGTTCATCTGATTCAGATATGGATTTAACGCCTGATTTCATAAGAGAAGAGGCTCATTTGTTCTTTAGCTAATTCATGTTTTTATTTTTACTTTCCTTGTATTCGTAATGAAAAGCACAGTGTTTACCTCGGGTTAAAGACTTATTTAGTCCCGAGACGGGGTTTGGCGCCCGAGCGTAGCGAGGGCGCTAATAGTTCGAGGGACTTTCACGTTCAGGTTACTTTCACGGTTCACCCCTGGGGTAACAATGTAGGTAGGTACTATTAATTTCGAAAGACGGTGGCAAACAACGAAAAAACAAAAACCAAAGACATCGACTTTTCACTTTTTGGTTGTGGTACCTACCCCAAACAAAGTCGTATACCTACCCTTCGATCAATAATAGTTATTGATCGAAGCGTATACCACTAGTTGCGATATAAATAACAGTGACAGGAAGTTATTACAAAATCATCAAACTACATTTTAAGTGGAAAACATACGTATTATTGAAGCTGACTCAAAACCACTAATCAGAACTTAACTAATATTTTAAGGGACCATTCAGGAAGTCCCTTTCAAACAAAAGAAGATTTTTTTAAATCGGCCAGGTTGGGATATATGATAGATGATAATTTGGCCAATCGACAGTTTCAGGCTTATCCATTATTTACGCCACACCCTGTTTATGACGGAGCTCTGAGGTACTTAATAAATATTTACAAAAGAGAAAAAAAATACAGTCAAATTGAGAACCTCCTCCTTTTTTTGAAGTCGGTTAAAGAATAAGGGTTACAGACAGTATACAGTATTACAGCTAAAACCAATTAGTTTTCTTAGAATTGAACTCAAGAGACAAGAGCAAGTTCCAGTCTTCTACTAGGCATCTCCCGCAGGAAGCTTAAAAAATATTTGTTACTGTCGCGAATCATACATATTTTGATCAACATACAATAAACAACAATAATAAAAATATGGACAGTATCGGGTTGTTTATTGATCAAAATATGATTCGCAACCTTCGATCAATAATATTGTTCGAAGTTCGCAACCGTAACAAATAGGTTTTTACAGAATTATAATCATTAAAATATTATCAATACAACTCTCTCAAGTGCAGTTTGGTCTTCATTTAAACTGCATTACAATTTATCTTCGACTATCGTCCAGATGGAGTGGTGTTCCCACCACGAGCAGCCGGCACACATGTTCGCGTTAGAGGGGCGGCCCTCGCTACCTGCAGGCCGGTACCCCTGCTGCGGAGAGAGGGCCTATCGCTTCGAGACCCTCACCAGAAACACAGTGAGTGGGAACTGCTATAAAGTTGTTTTCTCGACCAAAAAATTCGCGAACTTTTAGAACTGCCTAAATTAAGTAAATTGAGGTTAGATTCTCAAGAGATCCCATAATACGTATAGTCTGCCAAAAGAAAACGAAAGCGGCCACGGAAAAATTCCATAGTCACGGTTTGCTTGTTGGCGGGAATATAGCTGTAGTCGTAAAAAGTTTCAAAGTCAAACGGACCCAGAAGGTAGTGAGACTATAATTATTATAGTACGGTCAGTGAACGACGCGCGACGCACGGTCGATTAGAACTTTTAATTTTTTACATGCACCAAATTATTCGATATGTATTACCGCATTTTAAATAACCTAAGACTTAATGTTATTTAACTTTACTTCTGTTCCGATTTTATTATTTTGCTCAATCATTAAGGTTTGAGGTTGGTTTGAGGCCTATGTCCGCCAGTAGACTGCTATAGGCTGAGTTGATTGATTGTTTATGGTTAAAAAACTGAAGTGTTAATCGACTTTAGTCCCTAACTGTACGTGCGCTGGATGTAAATTGACTGTCCGAAACTTAATTAAAGGTCCATCAGGGACAAAATACCTCATCAGTTTTTGCTATAGCTCCTATACAAAGTTCTTGATACACAAACAGGGTTGTCAGTTCCGTGAGCACGTGCCGGATGAGCGCATGACGATGGACTCCTCAGTCATGGAGCTGTACAACCAATTCCGGGACATCATCTCCATGAGACCGCCTCAGCTCATGTTCCCGGAGAGACTCACCAGGCTTATGGGCAGAGGTAAGCACGATGCATACAGTAAGTTATAGTGTTTTGATTTCCCCCGAGGTAATCGGTCTCCTACTTTTGTAGTTGATATGAGGCACAGTTTTAATACGTCCTCATTTTAAGTCGATGTGAAGCCAATTTAGATTCGTAGTAAACTAGAAATCGTAACCAAGATATTATATGGATGATAGGACACTGACTGTTGTGCTATCTTAATGTTTTGACTTCTAGTGGATGGACATAACAATAACACTGATTGTAAATAGCACCAAAATTTTTTTACTTTGTAAATAGCACCAAATATTTCTAAGTATATTAACGGAGACAGCAATTAATTGGAAGATGCACCTACCTAGGAGTTGAAATTTCCTTGTAAACACGACGTGGTTGTACCGAAGCAGATCGTGACCATCAATAAATCTCATCTCTCTCATCATTAAACAATTACTAATTTGCTCGGAATTGTACATAAGGCCAGCTTCTAAGTTTCACCCTAGAACCAGGCGAGGACAACAACGGTCGGCTGCAGTGCAAGGAGGTGTTCTGGTGGGAGGGGATCCTGCTGGTGCCTCCTCGTCCCCCACTGGGCCTGCTCGGCAAGTTGTACACCAGCAACCACAAGTTCAATCGTGAGACTCGCACTTTGTTGATGAGTAGAAAGCGGGAGGTGATGCGGTGACTATGTTGTGAGGGGATTTGAGGACTGGACCATCCAAAAAAAAAACATAAATTCGTTCTAAAAGAGGGAAAACCTAGTTAGGATTCCCGTCAGCACTTGTCCAAACTATTTCATTTTCCATTAATTTCATGTCCAACTTTGTACTCAGTTTTTAGAGGACGTAATTTATTTAAATTAATCTTTCACGATACACGTCACTGCACCACAAGAACGAATGCGAGAAAACCGCTGTAAATACGCTGAAACAATTCGCATTAATACATGTAGCGGCCATGGGGACACGCTTGCAAAATTATAGGGCCCGCCCGTTCAATTGGCACCAGAAAACATAGTTTCTGAACAGTAACTAATGTAAATACACAAAATTCCATCGTTTAATGTTCTTTGGCTCAAAAGACCAGTATTTAAAAAATACTGGTCTTTTCCGGCAGTGTGCAATCTGCGCCCGCCATGTTTGATTTTACGAACGCTAACTTATTTTCCCGGTCACTAAACAGAGCCAAAGAATCAAATAATGTCTGTTATATGTAATAGCATCGACATTTTGGTTTTGTAATTTCTGTTTGAAGGTCTGCAAAGATGTGGTCAGCGATTAGACATCGTTTATTACATCGGTAACTTAATATCAAGTACTAACACAATACTTTAGTTGCCTCAGTACAATATTAACCCATTCATTTTTGCTTCATTTATCGATGGTACACAGAAAACTTTATAAAACCTACATTAATCGACAAACATGTTGGGAACGTCCGAGACGGGGGAAATACTAACAGAAATACATTCCAAAACGACGCATACACAGCCAACGTGAGACCTGGTTCGCCCGCGTTGGGCACGAACCATGTGTCTCCGCAGTCCCTCGCCGCGAACTGCTCCACCGGCACCGTGGTCGCCCCGGAGAAAGATGTCAAGACCCCGAAACCCCTCTCTGTGAAAGAGTCCAAGGAAGAGAGCCATAAGACCAAGGTAAGCCTCGAAGGACCAAAACCAATACGACCGGGCAGCCACGACACCTTCTAGTACTGAAGGTTCTACTACCTACTGTTTGTGGTGGTAATTAGTTAGCATATAGGTAATGTAAATTGTAGGTAATGTTGTAGCTTATCGTAGTACCTAGTAGTACTGATACTATATAGTGTAGTAGTGTAGAGGTGGTAAATATTTTAATTCGATAAATTAGACGAAATATTTAGTTAGTTTATTGCCGGTTTTTCAATCGCCAGTTGACTTTTATCCGACGAATAATATTTGTTATTTTGAAAGTTTTTGTGTGGACAATCTGTCAAAACGTCACATTTCTTCTTCAGGTAAAAGTTATCTAATTATTGAAAAATCGGCCCATAGAGTAATTTTGCATGTAGCTTAAATGTATAGTACCGTAAGTTGTTGAATATTTTAGTAAAGCAATTGATACCTACTATACAGGGTGGCAGACACATCGACCCACAACCTGATGCCATGGATTCAGTAGGTAGGTACATGATTCTGAACCCTATAGCGTTGAAAGGTTTGGACGGTTATAATTAAAAAAAAAATTGTTTTGCCATACTTTTTGACCGCGTAGGTATTGGCATTTTTCTATGAAGCGGCGGATTTTCTTAATAATAACCGACGAAAAATGTCTATGCTAGGGGGTCCAGAATCTGCCAGGGTCGCGGGAAATTCCGAAAGGGTTACCGTGGCCCCTGAAGGAGCACGGGTGGGTTTTAGTCAGTAAGAGTCTGACACTCCACCCAGAGCGGGAGAAGTTATTTGATGATTTCCCACACAAATAAACAAAAGAAGGGTCTAGAACTAGAATATACAATATAGAATAAATAAAATCTAAAAAAGGTCTAGAATCGTGTGCTGAATTCATGGTTTCAGTTTGCGCCGTGTCCCTCCCACCCACCCTGTATATTATTATGTAGACTAACGTCTACCTTATACCTTAGGATGTTGAATATTTTAGAAAGCAATATTACTATAGACATTCTTCTTGTATGTAGTAGTGTTAGGTACGTCTTTTTTACAATTTAGTACTAGGTACTTACTTCTCATATCTATTTATTAGTCTATGTCTAGTTAGCTACCTACTTACTATCTTCTATCTTAATTAAGTAGTTTTAAAATTATTTATTTTAAAGTTTTATTGTTTTAGAGCTCCAAATAGTTCCTTTACCTGTTGCATTCTGAGTACCTAAGCTATAATTAGGTAGGTACCTACTTAGTTGATATGATACAATTTAGATAAAGCCACCTAGGTAAATGGTTTTAGTTTTTTCTACTATGCATATAATGGCATGATCACAATATCCAAAGAAGAAATACGTAATTTATTTAATAAAGAAACTAATTTTATTCGATTATCCAAAGGTAATTTCACTATTTGATCCAATATTCAGGATAACTTTAGTTAATTTCAAAGTTTTATCAATTAAGCAGTTTCGTTTACTTTAAGTTGATGGTTATCCAAGTATATTGCACTAAGCCACATGGTAAAAGGCTATTTGGCCGTAAGCAGTGCGATCGTACGACCCGTCGCAATGGATGGTGTTGACGGAGTAGTAGACATCTTAAATCGATACTCCAAGCTATAGTAATTGAAATGAAACCATCAAAATCTGTGCCGAAAGAGTGCCAAAGCATGATTTCCAGCTCCGCAAGAAATCCTGCAAATTTTCATAAAAACAAGAGATGCCTACTACCGCTCGCTCGTAAATCGCATTGTTTACGGCTTTTATAAAACGTAAATGACAAATAGTGCTGGTATACAAAGAAAGGCGCCCCGGGAGGCGGCGACTCGGCGGGCGAGTCGGGCGGAGAGCAGTCGAGCTCGTCGGACGACAGTGAGCAGAGCTCGGAGAGCGCGCCCAGCGATGAGGAGTGTGCGCCCAGACGCACGACGCACCGCGCCATAAGGAAACATTCGCATTCACATACTAATACCGCTACCAAGTAAGTAGCTATAGGCCTATAGGTAGCGTCAACATTATGGGTCGCCCCTGGCTGGAGGCTTTGAGTTAGCTCGAAGGCACCACAGGATTGACCGGTTAAGCAGTCACGGCCTCTCAAGACCAACTGTGAGATGCCAACCTCAAAAAAAAAAAAAAGGACTTTGATTCTGGTCCTTAAGCGCTGAACCAGCCCTACCCGCCTTCTGAATATAAACCGCAACCACTGCCTCGTGCTCTTAGATTGTAAATCAGTTGATGTCATATTTTTGAAAACTTAATGCACATTTCTTAAAAAGTTTTTGGTATTTATTATCGCGGAGATGAGTTTGTGACTATACTTAGAACGTTTTTCTTAAACGTTCGTTAAATAAGTAATGTTAAAGAACGAAGGGACGAACGTTGTAACTTTCACATATTGTTTTCTTCCCCAGGAGGACCCGTGTGTTGGGTCGTCAATGGATCTCGTGCCTGTCGGCACGTAGCAACCAGGACGGACAGCGACGGTTTGAGGAACGCGCCGCCCGACAGATGCGGTCTGCCCTCGCTAAGACCGCCGCCCTGCATCAGCACACCAAGTCCAAGTTGCCGCCAGGTCAGGATACTTTGCTTCGTCAGCAGTTAAAACATGTTTTTCGACACACTTGTTCGAAAAGTGACTCTTATCGCAACGCTCGCGCTGTTAGGTTCACAATGCAGTGAGTGTACTAGTGAAACAAATAAGTTTTCACAAGTAAGAGGTAATGAAATTTAATTTATTTTTTCCTCGCAAGTGTATTATAAAACGCCGTTTGAAACGCGTGAGCATTTGTCATTGCATCAACGTGTACCTACTACTATATATTTGTACCCTGTTACCTGACCTGAGACGGATCCAATCACGGAGCAAATACAAAGAGGAGATGTTGTAATAAGGTTTCTGTATGAAACAACGGGTGACACTTTACGGGGTGAGGGGTGATCAGATCCCGCCCACTTCTTTATTTTACATCTACTGGTTAATAGCAAAACTATTCGCTCGTCCTGTTGATTTTACTTTGTAGTTATGTAACTATCTCACACTAGATGTCACTACATGCAGAATGAAGAACTATTATAATAAATTACGCATAAAATTACTGACAAATGAAATGTGATGCCATCCATAGCATCAGAACGTCTATCCGAGTAGTTTTTACAAGATAAAACACCACACTTCATTCTTTTTTTCTTCTAGCGCAAATATGCTGTAAAAACGGAACGTTTACAGAAGGCCAATTCTCGTACTTAAAAAACGTTCAAATTCAAGTCGCAGTGCCGCAAAAGTTCCAAAATGTCACAAAAGGTATTCTGCTAAACCAAAAAACTAAGTCAAAAGTGACGTTTACTGCAATGAGATTGCGACTAGATCGAAAATAAGAAATGTACTAAAACGGTATTCTGCTAAAGTTTCGACTTGACACCGAAAATAAAATATGCATTCCAGTACTTATAAAAACGTCAAAACTGACATAAGCATGACATTATTTGTAGACTGAACTGTAACTAAAAATTTTAGCTTCTGCAGTTTCATATTTCTCGTTTTATTTCGATTTTATCCTTGAAATCTTCTTGAAATCCAAGATTCATGAAGTAAAAACTTAACCAGTAACACTGTTATCAATCATTTTGTGTTTGTGTGGTGAAATAATGCAAAACGAGTGGGTTCGGCCTGTAGGAGTATTTTTCATTCCTCGCACAACGCGCAGACGACGAATCGACGGCAAAATAACGTAGAGAACACAGCTGCAAGTGTTCTTAGCATCGCCAGCCGCGGTGGCTCATATAAGACGCATGTTCCATAAGCTACCTTGCGTTTGGAAAAAGTTACAGACTCATCAAATCTTACGAACTGAAGCCGCATATCCAACAGGATTTAAGCGTCGAAAAAATGGACTGGGTGTGGCAGCCAAGGTTGGTCTAGTACGTACACATTATTATAATAATATATCAAGATATTATTGATTGATATGCAACAAGGCAACTATGAGTATATTCTAAGCATCTTCGTCATCACCATATATCTACTTTTCTCGGTTCTGTTATCTTCCTGCGTTTTGCGCGAATAGCTATATTATTTCAGATCCCCAGCCATGTAGCAAGCCACATTGGCCCTGGACCACCCACATACCTATATTTAAAATACATCCTACTTAACAAGAAAAATTCTACAATAAGCTGAAAGTGTGACGGTTATCATAAAAATTATGCGAGATGAATAACAGAATTTCTTTGTCAATTCACTATCAAGATACTTAATATTATGTCTTCTTTTTAGATTCCATACATTTATATGAGCTACGTGTAACACATTTCTGCTTCATAAGACCATTTGATAATTAAGAGAAGTAACAATATCCTCCAGAAGTCCCGACCGAGTTGCGGTCACAGCAGCCAATTTCAACGGAGACAGCCAAAGTATATGGGAGGTACTATGGAGAAGAGGACAATTGTGTGCATAGGTGCACCTACTCTTCCCGCACTCTCATAGTCTGATGAGAAGGCAATATGATGTAACCGGGAAGAGTTTAGGCACAGTACCAGCGGCTTTACATGCTTTCCTAGGCACGGGGGTGTCACACTTTTACATTACTATTTGAAGGGATCACGGGTATACTACACAGCGGGGGGTTGAATGAGCAGGGTGGTTGTTCTGATAGCTGGTTGTGCTATAGTATAAGAGCGAAATGCATGTTCTATGTCTAGTAAAAAAGCCTTTAAAAGCACCCTGATACATAGTGTTACTTACATTGAAATGTGTAAGACTACAAAGGTACAAAAATAGCCCAGAATACCGAAATATACAAATATATAATAAATTACCCGAAAATATAATATGGTCCATGAGAACACTATGTGTATTTAAAGCTAGGTTAAAGGCATTGCTCTTAGAAAAATGTTACTATAGTATCCAAGAATTTATGGAAGATAAAATGTTAAAATAGAGTTCAAATATCTAACTGTGTGTTAATTATAATACAATTATAATTATTTTTTATGTATAGAGATCTAAATAAGTTTAATTAATATAATATTTTTAATTATGAAAGTTCCTAATCTACTTGTTATTAGTTAATAGATACTCACTGCAATATTGTTAGTTTTAAGTTATCTTGCAGCACCCTAACAGGGTCATGTAATCACTATTTTTAAGCATAGCATGTAACTATGGTTGTGTACATTGTGCATTAAACAAACAAATAATATTTTATATGTTTGTATTAATGATTAGTTGGCTATTTAATTAAAATAGGGTTTCATATGCATACCTATTTATATGCATTTATTTGCATTCCACAAGGTAAAAAACAAGATTTTAACAAAAGGCTTACAGCTAAAAGCTGTTGTAGACCTTTATCTAAGTATTACTTAAAGTTAAAAAAAACTAAATCATAGAAAGCTAAAATTTGCAATAAAATTATACAGGAAAACTAAATGATTATATTTGCTTACAAAGTTATTAAGTAACAGTAATATAAATAATTCTATTATAGGTAAGTAGGTAGGTAGCTATTTCTTAAAATACTATTATTACATTCAGATAAAGTTATATTTACTTAGGTAATATTATTACAAACACTTATTTATTAAGAGGTTGTATTTTAGGATAACAAATTATTAATAAAGAGATAAGTTTTACGTTTACGTTGTTACGTTTCACTTTAGTAGTGACTTCATTTTTCTGCAGGCACATAGAAGTATAGAACCTGTCAATGATTGTGGCGTCGCTTGAAGGAGGCCTATGTTCAACAGTGGACGTCTTTCAGCTGAAATTATGATGATGACTCCACTTCTATAAGGCAGATTTTATAGTTGGTTAGCACTTCGCCTGCAACTTTCACGGCACGCTTGCGTGCATTTTAGTGTGTTTATTAGATATGATGGTTGCTCACTCACTATGCTCGTGAGGTGAAGTGAGGTGAGGAGTGTGAGGTGGTCACAGCTCCAAACTTACTACACAAACCCATATAATTATTTAGGACACACATTTAACAAAATCCACACTTGAGACTAGACAACGGAGACATGTATCACGTATGGATTTTTATAAATGTGCGTATATTCTATACATATAATAAAATTGCAGAGAAGTCAAAACTGTGCGTTCAATATTTTTGAAATAGTATGTGCTACGAAGTGTGGGAATGATTCTGATGCCGATAATATGGATTGGTTTTTAGTATTTGTGCCCATTTGGTAATTTATCTGTATGCATGCCCAAGCTTCTGAAAAAATTATCTATTCAGAAGAATTTATTCAAAAGCTTTAGGTACGAATTTTGCAAAAATATTCTTTGAAGGCCGGGTCATTATGTGTAGGTTAAACCATCATCATTATTACTGGCAGTCTTGTTCCACCCACTGCTGAGTTTATACTCAATAATATTATCGCGCTATTTAGGTACAGTGGGGGGAAGAGTAGTATTGAATTTTCTTCCTGTTCTTTGATAGTTTACTGCAGGATTGTAATAATACGAGACGAAATTGCAAATTAGTTACGGATTTAAACTCTGAAATGAAAATCATTACTATTATCAAGCTAAACAGTCAATTATGACATGGGAAGAGAATGGCTATTTTAGTCTCTAGTCAACGAAACACACAGCCTGGCGGTTCGACGCCTCCCTTGCATGACTTTGCTTGTACTTATAAAAATATAACTATAATATGGTTTTTAGGGTCCGTCTGTCCGCCCATTTGTCACAGGGCCTGTATCTTTTGAATCGTAATAGGTAGACACTTGAAATTTTCACCGAGTGTGTAGGTACCTACTACTATGGCCGCTATAACAACAAATAATAAAACTAAAGGGAGTCCCCATACAAGAAAGGTGTTTTGGCATCCCAACTTGCAAGAGTAAGCACGCTGCAGAGGCCATCGATTTATCGGTCCGGACCCAGCTAGTACGGAACAGACCGATCGTTTTACTTTGCGAGAACGAGCAAGAGTTCATAGTAAAGAAATAAAAAGGCCAATGAAAAATATGCTTTTATTTATTTTGTACATTCCTAAGCAGTAGGTAGGTACTTAAATACTAAAGTTACTGTCGACGTTTGAATAAAATTCAATTTAGCTAAGTAGTAAATAAATACATCTCGAATACAGCCATTAAAATTCATATTATTATTCTAATTACTACTTAAATAGTTTCAAAATGACGTAAAAAATTTTATTTAAAGTAGGTAGGTAAATAAGAAATTTAAAAGTTCAAAATCTAATTATTTTGCATGGGCCTCCTCCAAAGCCTTCCATTCGTCTCTACGTGATGCGATAAAAGTCCAGTTTTTGCCGGCGACTGCTTCATCCCGTCTTTCCATCGTGACTTTGGTCTGCCCCTGCGCCTGTTACCTACCGATAGGCCCTCTCCAAGCTGTGACTGCTTATTCCTCATATCGTCAGTGTATCTGGAAAAAAAAAAAAAAACGTCCGGCCCATTTCCACTTTAGGCTTTGAGCGAAGGAGACATCGTCGATTACCATAGTCTTTTTTCTTGTTGCAGAATGTTTAATTTTGTCTAATAGTCTTATTTTAAGCCTACTACTTCTTTCTAGCTGACTAGAGAAAGGTCAGTTTTCTCATGGGTACAGAGTCAGAAATCCATGTTTGGTAGCCGTACGTGAGGCAGAGTAGTAGACAGGAATTCATAATTTTCATAATTCATAAATTCCATTAGATGTGGATGCTTGACTTGATGATTTCTTTATACCTATCACCAATATTTCTTTGCACGTTGTCGCGATTCGCCTGTCTATTTCTTCAATGTTGTTATTCTTGCTAAACGATAGGTACAAGTTTTCCCAGGTAGGTAAATATAATCGTCTGCGTAACCCACCGGAGAGTTGTTGAGTGATACCTATAGGTATTTTTAGTTATTTCGCCATTATTTTTGTTTTTGAGAGGTTCATTTCTATGCCAGTCTTTTTACTTACTTCGTGATGCTCGGCCAACATTACTTGGAGCACTGCAGCATCCTCAGAGAATATTATGGGTGTAGTAGGTGCGTTACGGAAGTTTTACATCATAGCGGCACTTTTCTGTATGATCTCCCCTGCAACTCTTCACTCAACGCACTACAACGACCACCACAGTAGGTAGGTATATAGCCTGGCTGCTATGCTTGGGTTCTGTTCCAAAATACGATGATATCCCTAATGGATAATAAAGATAGGCACCGTTTTTTTTAAAGTGGTTACTGTGGTAGCACCATAGGTACCTATTCGAGAAAATGTTTTTCTTCCTGTGATAGTGCAATAAATGATTACAGTAATTTCAGCCCTATACCTATCAATAATAATAAATAAAAATGATATAAAGTTACCTATAGTTTGACATTCAATCTAATGACGTCTCTTGACATCTATTCTATCATCTGCCACAATACGCATCGCGCATGCGCGTCGCGATTACTATTACGTTCCAAGTTAGCTTTATAACCGATTATTTATTTTAATGATTTTGTGTTCTCAAAGATTTAAAATAACAAACGGGAAATGAAAATACTATGAGTGTTTACTAAACCAAGCAATTTAATAAATACATTAAAAAAATCATAAAATAAGGTTGCAAAAAATTTAAGTATCACTAAGTATCACATTATCGTCTGCATACATTGAACCAACACGAAAATATGTTATTTTTCGTAAATGAGAACAAAGTTGATTGCCATGAGACTAGACTGCGATGATATTGCGACCGGAACTTGAACAAACCGAATTTTAACATGAGCAGAATACAATTTTTTGGTCTGTTCACAATGTCATCGCGTTCCGGTGTCATGTTTTTCACTTTGCTTGTTAATTAGTAGAATTGACCTTCAGAGCTGTGCACAGGACGAACGCCAACAATACACTCACAGATAACTATATACTAGTCGGAGACAGATAGGACAGTACTATGGTTGACGATTAGTTCCAAAAATATGCGCCAAGCGCTAGTGTCGTAATGTCACTGAGGGATGACCCACAGCGTACTATAAAAATGACGCTGACCATCCGGCATAGAATATCGATAGCATAGTGATGTGCCATGGAATATTCTTATAGGGTTAATTTTATTATTTGCAATGTTCAATGTTTCTTCCTATATTATGTTCATTGGATACGAATATAACGAAAGAAATGTAAAAAAAAGACTTCAGATTTTACTTTTTATTTATTTTTTCGTCTTAACCTATGGGCTTTATATTTCTCAAAGGCAATTTGTTGAGGTGCACACATCTGTTTCACAAGTTTTTCTTGTACACCTCCTTTTAAAATTTTATTAATTATGTTGCACCAATTATGAACATGGGTGCGTATCATTAAATTAAGCAACCATTCCTTTACTTCGGTGTTATGACCTGTACACCCCAACCAATTTAAATCAAATTTCTTTATTATTTCTATTTTTAAATGTTTTTTTACACATTTTTTGTATGCATACTTATTCAAGTAATCATGTATAAGGCCCGAGATATTCCTATATAACATTAGAAACTTCTTTGATGGATATGTTAAATTATGATGTTTTAAAAGGGTAGGTATATTCTCGTTGTTCAATCCATTTATGAAATACATCTCTTTTTGTTTGCGTATAAGTATCAGAGCATCTCCTACAATTAAATTTGTTTGTCACTCTCCTGCACATATACCCTGCTGTATATGCAGAAGAGTGCACGCGCAATCTTTCGTTTACTGGATTTAGTGATTGGTTACTGCTAACGTTTTGCGTCATTGTTATGGGTCTACTACACACGGCATTTTCTTTATCTTCATCAAATGTTGATGAGGAACTCTCATCAACATTGGATGAAGATATGAGTTTAAAAAAATCTACAACTGTGTTTCCTGTATCATCCTCACAGTTTGCGTATATTGAATGTGGACCCATAACGTTGGACATTAGCAGTGATTTAAAAGCATTCAAAAAAGTATTTGCATCAGGATTGACGTTCCTGTAGTTGATGGCTCTGATCCTACCAAAAAAATTCTCAAGAGGATCCTGATTAACATTTCTAGGATAAAAATATTGTATATCATATTTTTCGAACAACAGTTTAGACAACCTTTCAAAACTTTCTATAGTTGTAACCCACCCATTAAGAGAAGGAACTCGAACCTTATAGATTTTATTATTTTTGAGGGCTTTCTTGCTACTATTATCAATATATTGAATATTATTTAATATTTGTTTGGCTTCTGTCCAAAAATTGAAAATTTGATGGGCGTTTGGCTTTATTGGTCCACGAAGTTTGCCCCGGACAGTACTCCCTCAAGATCCATTCACGCTGTCAAAGAGCTTGTCCATGAATTCCACAGCTTCGCCTGTTGTGGCCATTGTCTCACTGACATTTTGACCCGAGGCCGTAGTTTCTGAAATACATAATTATATATAAGTATAACAAACAAACAATGTTTCCATTTCCATTCTATCAGACTACAAGAAAGTGCAACTGGTATTATTCTTAGTATATTAGTTTAAATCAAACGTCTTATTAGTCATAATGGCTCAATTGTAAAAATTAAAACCCAATTATTAAAAACCTAATTCTTTTTAACAAAGAGTGAATATGTATAGTGTGAATTCTTGTGTTTCTTTTGTCGGAGACCCTAAATAAATTAAAGTAAAGTGAGTAAGTGAGTGATTGATTGATAACAAAATAAAAACTTACTGAACAATGCAGTGTATTTAAGCATTCCACTGGTTGTTGCACTCAGAGTTTGGGCAGCTACACTCACTTTAATTTTCTTAATTTTTGCTGCGTAAACATGGTGCTCTGTTAGTTTTTTATGCATTCTAGTATGACCTAGTTGGCAATCAGCACCAAATACCATTTCAATATCCTTCCAAGTGGCAACTTTGCTTTTGAAAAACATGTCTTTTGTAAGAAGGTTGTTCCTTAGCCCCTTAAGTAAGTGTGGGGGATCATACACTACACTTAGGTGTTGTCCTGACATCTCAATAGTTCCATCTGCAAACAAAAAAGCTATTGAGTACAACTTAATTTGATGGATCACAATCCTACTAATTTATAAAATAATGTCAAAGTTTAGACAATGAGTTTGTTATGCAATTGTGGTTTAACAGTTCAACATATTTGGATGAAATTTGGTAGACAGTTAGACCATGACCTGGACTAACATACAGATGGATATTATGATAATTATAATGATGATGGATACTTTTTATCCTAGATAATTTGCAACTGCTATGCAGATAATGTGAACAAAGGCTATTTGTAGAGAGAGTATCTACTCACCATTATATATAATTATGTCTCAACTCAAGCAATAAAGCGATGAGAACGAATAATACACAAACTAACCCAGAGATTCGACACGAACACGAATGACTGAAATTACGAAATTACTGAAAATACAATCTGTCAGTTTGACAGTTATACGCAACACTCAACAGCCAAAATGGCTGCCAACAACATGGCTACCGAAAGTAGCGCCATAACGCATTTTTTGGAACTAAAGCTGTCGCAGGCCTGAATACACTGACCAAAGACTACTATAGTATACTGGCAAACACTGACTAAGGCCACGCCTACATGATGACGTCAGGACCTAGTTGAGAATCACAGTGCACAGTTGCTTAGGTCGTCTCCTCTTTGTATTTGCTCCGTGGATCCAATCTAACCTTCAGCTCAGGGCACCAACTGATCCCCGTCAGTCTCACATGATCAACTTATGATTTTGGTGTTCTTAGTTTATGAACAATATTTTTGTATTTAATTACTGAAAAAGTGCCTGTTGACAATATTTGAGCAATACCTTACAACGCTAACGTACTTTACTTTACTTCAGTAAGTAAAGAAAGCGGGTCTTACGAATATGGGGATCTACATAAATTGTAGATTTAACTTACATTCGTATTTAATAAGCGAATGTGAACAGTAAGCGTTCCATACGAATACGAAACTTATCCGTATATTGTTCATTAATTAATCGTATGAAACGCTAACTTAGCAAAGTGCGTTCTATGAGTCTTGGCCTAAATCACACTCACTTTGTGCCCATAAATACAGCATTAGATTCGCATTTTAAAACATTTTATTTTCAAGGGGTATTAATGTGATACATGCATCTTCTTGTTCATAATAGGTGGCGTATACGCCCGCCTGGAGGCAGAATGGCGCGAGCGTCATGGTCAGCGATCACGCAACGCCGTATCCGCGCGCCCGCGGCCTCACCAGCCCGCCAACAAGTACAAGTGAAAAGTAATAAACATTTGCATCTACAAGCATTGTTTTATTTCTCGAATAGCATGCGTCGGAATATGTAGAATTATATCAAGTTGATATTTTATGATACGGGCTAAATGGATAGATCCATTTTCGACACACGTCTGCTGTGACACTCCCTAGCCCCGTCACCAAAACTTCATTATTATTTCATTATTCGTTGAGGTACAGTTATTTTCACAACACGTACCGTATACATACATAAATGTATCTGGTAATATGTTTATTTTTTAATTTTCCAGTGTCGTGGCCAGGGAGTATCACACCTGCCAGAGTTGCGGGAAAGTCCGAAAGTGTTACCGTGGCCCCTGGCACAGGCAAATGAGACTCTGACAAGTTATTTGACGACTTCCCACCTTCAAAAAATAAAAAGACCCAATCAGTGGTCCCTTTTAGCTCACAGCTCATTTGAAATGCGGCAGACATGTCCGGCCCACCGGGTAACATCCGTAATTTTGGTTTTAGTGCACACTATTGTTCCCATAGATAGAATACTAAATGTACAAATTGTTCCTCACACAGTACAAAATTCGAAACCCCAGACTACTGTGCTCCAAAGCTCGCTTGCAATCCGCCTTTATATAATTAATTAATTTCTTCTGGCAACAGGATAGTCAGCCGTGTGGGTTTCGCGACACGTGTCGTATCATGTCTGAGCTGTGGAGGATTTGTCCCATACTGAATGGTTTGTGTGTGTGCGTGTGAAGCATATGATTTTAACAAACGCAACCTGTAGGCCAATTCTCGTACTTAAAAAACGTTCAAATTCAAGTCGCAATCTCATCTCAGCGACAATCAATGTCAAAAACCTGTCTAAAATGTATGTAAATTGATTGTAATTTTGAGAGATTGAGACTGAGATTAGACTGCGAACGGTCTTAAAAATACGGGAATTGCCCCTCTGATCTTGTTTCACTTCTTCGATTTTAATGTTTGGGGAAAAATAAGCCGATAAATAAAAGCCAAGCGTTAGTCACAGATGTTTATTGTGTCCTATAAACTAGAATTGCATCCTGTGGGGGTACTGGCTGGAGCGGAGGCCGAACGATGACTTGAGGTAGCCTCGGAGCACCTTCTTGTCGGCGCGCTTGCCTATCGCCTTGACCACAGCCTCGTCGACTGACTTCTGGTCTGTCTTGCGCTGCTCTGATGGAACGTATTTCTGGAAAGGGAAAAAAAGTTCATTTTGAATGTTGATTTATATGTTGCAAGTAATTTCTCAGCTTCAGCATTGTCAGTTGTTAGATATCAATTTCGTAATATGACTGGATACAAGATGTTTACCTGCTTCCCTAGCGTGAATATGGGTACTACAAATAGGGAATGATAAGGTTCTCTTTAGCATCTTCTGATAATCACATTGCATTAATTTTGATTTTGGGCCTGGGTTTTTACTTGCTAACACTGCACACTGAAAATCTCTTTCCAAAATGGTGAAGTCCCTAGTTATAATAATTTTTTGACAGTCAAAAAGATGCAGATTCTCAGTCTATTTAGAATAAATTATATTTGGTTTTCATTATACCATGCAACCAACTGCTGGTAGCCTGGTACTAGATAAGTCATGTGTCAGTCTGTCTGCATATTTCTTCTAAACTACATAATGGATTTTGATGCGGTATTCCAACATTTAGAGACTATTAGAACAGGTTTATGTGTCGTTATATTACATAAAACAACAATATCACGCCTGCTTCCCATGGGGGTAGGCAGAAACTGCAGAACACCACATGCTGCGATCCTTACATACTCTTACATTCTCGTATCTTTAATAGATTATTAATGAATTTAGATAAGTACAGAAATCTAGATGTTTTGACATGTCGAATGCACCCACTCGTGCGAAACAGGGACAGGTTGCTAGTATAATAATAAGGAAAACTACAAACCTCTTTCTTGGGGGCAAAGATGTCCTCGCCTTGCTTGCGCTTAACACTGCGCTTGGCGCTCTTCTTGTTCTTCTTGAAGTACTCGTCGTTCAGGTGCTCAGGCAGCTTGAAGTCGCCGAGGTCCAGCTTGGTGGACGTGCCGATGACGTAGCGCTGGGGAATGCGCCTCAGGGGGCACGAGTTGAACTGGAAGGGGAAGAGTTGATGATTAGTAATTGGCAGTTTTTGATTGTGCTGAAGTGTATATTTGGCAGAATTTTAAGACTTAAGTTTTTAAATATAATAATAGGATCTTTAGATTTCCAAAGATTTTGCAGTGCTTACTGATACTTGATTGCTGCACCATGCCACACAATACGTTCCTGTTTTATCTGACAGGCAGTTGAACAATGATTTTATTAATTGAGCCAATGTTCAGTTGGCAACTTAGTTGATTCCCAATTCACTGTTTAGGTGTCAGATTTATAATGCGTGAACTAAACGTGACGCGTCTTGCTCATTTACCTTACAATATCAAAATAATACTTCTAAAATAAGAATTCAATTTTCAGAACATCAACCAATATGATGCCCACACTCGAATATGCTCACATTTCACTACAAATGACATACACTGAAAATGATACCACTATATAAATAGTGGTAGGAATAACCACCGACGGCCGACATGGCCCGCTCATGCACAATGGTTCACCTGAAGGACTTACAAACCCTCTAATATAAAACCTCGTCTATAAATAATATAAATGCAGATATGTTGCTCCATTATAAATGCTTACCGAGAAGGGTCCAGTGACGAGCAGCA
Organism: Brachylomia viminalis; assembly: GCA_937001585.2. Lineage (NCBI taxonomy): Eukaryota > Metazoa > Arthropoda > Insecta > Lepidoptera > Noctuidae > Brachylomia > Brachylomia viminalis. The sequence continues at coordinate 12,326,156 of OW443314.2, forward strand.
GTCCGCTGGGCAGTACACCTACAAGCACGACGCGCTTGCCAGAGTGGCGACCAGCGAGCATGATGCACACTGTGCCAGGGGTGAGGGTTGGCCTCGTCCTGCGGATGTGCTTGCTGAACGTCTTGTGGTGGGGACGAGTGCGGATCCTGGGGAAGGCAGGTTGTTTTAGCATGATTATATAAATAATGGGTGGATGGACACAAGACTTTAAGTATGAGAAGCCTTTCTTCATCACAATAAGTGTTTTTATAGTTCACAAACATGACAAACAAAATAGGAGTACATAAACAGCCACTACTACCAAACATTCACACCATAGATTTTGTTGCAGTAAACAAACCAAATGCTTACTTCCAACCACTCTCGTCATGTAGTGAGGAAGGTGGGATTGGTTATCTGTTCTTTAGCAGAAGGTTATACATTCTTTTATTTAGAAAAATATGTAGCTGCTACATCAGAATATGGTCAGAACGGGATCATTTTTCCAGCATAAAAAGTCATACTAGTCAAGAGTTTTTAGTAAATTGTAGAGATAATCCACAAGATTCTTTGCAAATTCTTTATAAAACACTGTTTACAAGGTGTAAGATCATCAAAATGCTTGATCAATGACCACATTTATGGTTAATACTTTGCTAGTGAACCAATCCTTATTTTAATACACATTATGCTAAATTGTATTCACAGGTGGAAAAGGAACACATTTTTTGGACCATAGGCAAATAACAGCAAGAAATGCTAGTTTCAGTCATCACTATTCTTATTATATACTATAATAAACGTTAGATACTTGCGTTGCCCCACACTAGGAATTTTTCCTGTATTGTGGGTGCAAACATTTAAACTTACATAAACAAACAGCCATACTCCTTATTGTTTACTTATTATAGGAGCTCCCTGTTTGAAAAAGAGCACACTTACTTGTCCTGAGTGGGGTAGAAGGACTTTCTGCTGCGCAGCAACACAGTACGGGTTCCTCCGTTCTTCTCACCCCCGATTTGCTTGACAACCACGGAGGGCTTCTTGGGCTTTTCTGGCTTGGGGTTCTTTTTGCCCACAAACCTGTACTTAGCCTGGAAATGGAGGAAAGAGGTTAAAGTTACTTAAAAAAAAAAAAGAAAATTAGAATTAGAATGTAAAAGTTTATTGAGATTGAAATGTAAATGTTTTCAACTGTAAACAAGGTAAAATTCGTTTTAAACATGCTAACATCTACTGATGTGGATGTCTATACTAATATGATAAGAGTTAAATTTGTTTGTAAGTTTGTATGGTGGGGGTAATCTCTGGAACTCTCAGTCTGATTTGATTTTTTGTATTTGATAGCCTAATTCTTGAGGAAGGCCATAGGCTATTTAACATCATGCTAGGCACTACAGAAAACGAAGAGATAGCGCGGGCAGACAATGCGATGTGACGGGGTGGGTCGGGGAACAATAAATTTCATGCGGACGAATTCGTGGTCAGAAGCTAGTCTCAGATAAAAATACTGTTCTCATTATTGAAGGTGCTTTTTACCACACTTTCAATGCAACTTAACCACAAAGAAATTACATAGTGCAACAGTGAAGTTCCAGGCCTGCCAAGGTAGACAAAGAGATGTAGCCATTTATAAGATGACTCCATGCTGAAGATAGGTCGTAGATGGCCATGCACCAGGTTGTGAAACAACTTCACACATGGGCAGTTGCTTGTTGTCACTGCATATTATTTACTGTCAGTAATTACCTCTAATTTGTTATCTAATGGTTTCTTAGGCCAATGCTATGTCAAGGAAACCAGCTCACCTTCTTGTGGAACATCTTTGACTTGGAGAAGCGGACTACTCCATTTCCCAGGTCGTAATTCCTTGGTTTGCCAACTTTGGCCTTGGATACGCCGCCAGCGGGCGCCGCAGCGGGCTTGGCCGCTGCCTTAGGCTGTGGTGGAGCCATTTAGAATCTGCACAAACAGAAACACAACCTTTAACAACAAACTCACCACCTGACTTCCAAATTTGAGGTTATAAATGTTTCAGCACTTCTCCATACAAACAAGTGATTTAGACACGATTCATATGCTTTTACACTGCCGGACTGTAACAATTACACACGAATACCTATCCGTACACTGTTTTATCACAATCACTTGGCGAACGTCAAAACTTTCGATGCGAATATCAAAGATGTTGAGTATGGATAAAACAAAAATATGACACACAATCACTTGTTTGCAGGATACTCTTTTTAATTCTTACATGGAATGGAGAAAATTAGTTAAATATAAATCTATTCCTTTGGATTTATTTTCATCTAAAACAACATCAACTCACATTCCAACCGGGGTCTCAAAAAAAGAAATTGTCAAATTGTCGTAGAAGAATTTGTCTATGGCGGTTGTAGAGTATACAAGATTGACTATCGGACTTTTGGCCTTACACGATTGTCAAGTTTGTCGAATGTTCTGGTTTTTTTTTTTACCTTTGATAGGTACTTTGATTGCTGCGTCTTCTGGGAGGATCATGGAAAGAGCGAACCCAACAATTAAATTCATAAAAATCCGTTAAACTAAGTAAAAAAAAAAAATTGGGGAACTCAATAACTGTTGCTGCTTTATGCATTCCCAGGTTGTTAGGGGCTTCATGAATCATGAAACAATGGTTCTGTTAGATTTACGCTTATTATTTTTCTGTACATTTTTATAAATTCTCAAGTACAAAGTTCTACTTGAGATTTTTTTTGGAATGCATTAAATTATTGTCTTTGGTTAATAAATAATTAATTGAACGCGATCACAGAGAACGCGCCGATAATTTAATGTCAATGTCAAAATTTTCAGTGTTGAAAAATGGCTTCTTTGAGGAGCCCGTCTTCGCCGTCCGACGGTTATAAAAGGTTCAGTGATGATTTCGCAAACACCAGCATCAACAATTACGGCTCGAACGTCACAAGTAAACGAGAAGCTATGATTTTTATATGCACAGTAGCCGCAAGATTATGTGTACGCTTTTGTTATATTAACAATACATTTTTTGTAATTCATTTAACATTTTGTTTTAATTTTTTCACCTTGTTTTGAGTAATAACTGTGATATATCCATCCATATGCGGTCCAGTGAGATCGATTTACTGTTATACTGATGCCGAATCTGATAGATGACGCATTAGAATGACTCCTAAAGCTGCCTAAACACTAACCTATGCATATAATAAACAGTAAGATGCTAAGCTTGCCCCAAATACGTAGATTTCAAAGCTTTTGTCTTCCGTTCCTTTTCTAAACACTTTTGCACTTAGTAAGTAATTATGTAGTTGCTTGTTTTGCATGGCGATCATTTTTCTATCAACAATATTGTGTAATTTTTAAAAGTGTACTTAGATCGTTTTTGATCACGATAAAGCTGCTGGTATTAACGTGTTTTACCAAATATATTACCAAAAAAATGCGCTTAGAAAAATTATGTGTGAAATAAAGAAGCTCTTTGTAAATCTATGTGGGCTGCCCTGTTTTGTGTAGTGGTGTCCCCAGACAAAGTTGTCTAGTTAATCTATCCAATTGCAATGCTAGGTACTGATTGGCGAAACTGGTGTGATCCCATTTGAACTTCTATCAATAGAATAAACATTTAGTTCTATGATAGTAGGCTAGTGCTGAAAATTTTATGCGTACTGCAGGAATGTATTATGCCAGCAAGATTATTTGATTTGTGTTTTTACATCTAACTGGGGCTGTAATTGTTATGTTCCACTTGGAATATTGCTCATAAGTTGCAAAAGATTTATCTGGTTTTTGGGTAGGCTTTCTTGAAATATGCACATTTTTTTATTAAATGGAGTTTTATTCACAACTTATTATTGAATAGGCTTAATTTTATCTCATTTAGTTAATTAAAGAAACTGAGTTTATTTTCAGTAAACAAAAACTATTGTATGTACCTACTTGTTTTTTTATAAACCTAATATTGCACTGTAGTAGTTAGGTACTGACACACAGTGTAGTACTTAGACATCTAACCAACAGATATTAATTTTATCAATGTTATCATTATTGACAGGTTTTATCAGCCAGTGGTGATCAACATTCAAGTTGTTTGTTAGTGTACAGTGATGTTGTCTCAGAAAATTAATAGTTTACTAAACTGAATTTAAAAATAATCTATTGACCATATCTGTGATAATAATTGGTTCTGTGTTCAATTAAAAACGGTTATTTTGAACATTAACCAAGACAGGAGGTTCTATGGCATAATTTTAAATAAAAATAGCCTTGTTAAGCCAAAATCCATTCAAAGTTTCTAACCACTGGCTTCATTATCAGAGTCTGCATTTCATTCCCATCATGATTCAGTTGGAAATCGCGGAAGAAAAATGACTTATTTATAAGTCAATTACTAAAATAAATGATTAAATCAATACATACCTAGCAGTGTAGTGTGATAAAAATGACGAAAGCAGTGAGAAATGTGGCTGACACAGTGTATTATAGCATCAGATATCAGTGGTTCAGATTGAAGTCATGTGAGTTTCAATTATACAATTCTAAGAGTTCCTGAGCTAGACTAAAAGATTCGACCTATTTTAGGGTCAAGGTGTAGATAAGTAATAATCAACTAGAACTACGTAATCTATGAACGACCAAAATTTTTTGAAGGTTAAAATAGCATAAACATTTTTTTTGCGTTTCGAAAGTGTGCGCTTTGGTTCTGCGTCACGGGTCGGGCGCTCAATATCCGTACGAAACAAATCATTTGTATGCAAATGATAAATAAATAAATGATGTAGGTACCTACTACAAAACAAATTAGAATTATGCTCCTCCAAATATTTGTAAGGAAAGAGATAATTTATTAAGATATACATAATAATTTAATGTCGTTGTTTGTAAGTAGGTATGTATTTTTGCGTTTACCCAGCATGGGGTCGAACACAAGTCGAGAAAAAATATCAGACTGCCTGCGACATTTAAATGCGTAACAACAGCAAAACAACCTAAGCAAGTCTCCAAAAAAATCAATGCTATAGGTAGGTAGTAGTAAATATAGTAAACATTGAAAATGAGCGACAGGACTTATTTTCCAAAACGCCTGTCGCTTGCCCATGCCCCACGTTCAGCTTAGCATAAATAATTAGTCCAATCTCTACTTCGCCCATCCAGAGTTCCGGATTAATTCTGTGTACGCTAAATTAGTTTTTCGGTAACTTCAATATCCAGTCCACTGACCCAGACTAAGGCTCGTATGAATATGCCATTTCAATGCCGAAAACATCGTACTTAATCCATAAAATTTAACACGGTTACAGTCTAACAAATCCGTCCTGTCTTTATTAAATTGACGCGTAGTGATTTTTAAGCATAATTTAGCCGTCCTGTCTTTATTAAATTGACGCGTAGTGATTTTTAAGCATAATTTAGCGTTTAGTAAAAAAAAATGTCGTCCCATCCATGCTACGGTTGTCAGTCTGGCAGATATAGCTATCAGTGATAAGACCCGCTTTGTTCTCCATAGTAGCAAGGACGACTGCAAACAGTAAATAATGTATTTGACTGCTAAGCAAGGTCCCAAGCCCTAGGATACAACTAAGCCCCAAGGGTCCTAGTTTAATTCCCAGATCGGGAATAATTGATTTTATCAATCAGGAATTTTTCAGTTGCAGCCTGGACTCTAGATTTGTGCCAAGCAATAGGGCTGACAATAGCAATAGGCTTGCCCTCTTTTACTTAAGAATATGACATAACGTGTGAGACTGAGGGTGTACTTAACACCTCTCACTTATAGGTACTTACCCTCGGTGAATACATACAGGAGTGATGATATTCTACCTATCACTGAGGATCTAAATTTGGCGTGAAACTGTGTTACCTACAGCTCAATAAATATAGGTACCTAGGTAGCTTTGTATTGCAAAATCCATTGTTTGCAATGATAAACTTGACACAACAACAAATTGAACAAGAAATGTGCCGACAAGGTCGCGCGGACAATCTGTGAAAGCAGTTGTTCATAGATACACAATTTCTGGCTTGTGGCTTCTATACACGATGGCCCATGATTGACATATTGACAGGTTTCTAATTCTAACTGCCTTGATTAACGTCTGTCTGTGGAGAAATGGAACAGTTATACCTACACAAAGGCTTTCTGTTCCATTAGAGACGTTAAATTCTATTCTTGACTCCAAGTTAACTTTAGGACAAATATTTGAGAAGATCCATTAAGAGTGAGAACATTATTGTCAGTCTTAATTAATAACTCAAGCGTCGTCGACTAAAATGAGACAATCAATTTGTTGCGAGACTCCCGGAGGGGCCCCGGCCTGCGTCGCTTTGTGCACTGAAATTCCCAGAAGGCTCTAAATAAATAGTACTTAACCTACATTCCAGCTGTATTGTCCTATCGCTAGTTTTCCATAATTTTGTGCTTCATTCACCGGATGTTCTGCGGTGGACAATCAGAAGCACAGTCATTGCACTCAGAAATGAGAGATTCCCACCTTATCTGTAAAAACAATATAATTATCACTCACCTGAAATTACTCATATTTCCACACAATATTATTATAATGTTGCATTTCTATGTCCCCCGCAAAGGCACTCGCTGTCTTTGCTTACGGTGGCTATAAAATATCCAGCATTTTATGACGCAGCATTTCGTTAAACTGAGTACCTACCTATTTGCAAAGTGGATCTGTTTTTATATGAATTCTGTAGGTACCTATGTCGTATCTGATAAATAAATAGGTAATACTTTCAGTCTAATACTTTTAGTCTTGCCCGCAGCTTAGCCCGCATCGATGTCGGAAAACATCCCACGGGATCGTACTACCAGGATTTAAAGTACCCTATGTGTTAATTCAAGTTATAAACTATCTGTGTGCCAAATTTCATCTAATGTTTACTCGGTGCACGACAGTAAAGCTCCCAGTCGGCATGTATTTTTCCGTCATCTCTAACAATCATAGTCATATTTCGGCCAATTAACACAAAACTTAATGAATTGATTAATTGCACACCTAAACCTTCCTCATGAATCACTCCGACTATTAATAAAACCGTATGAAAACCGTTCGGGAGTTTTTGAGGTTATCGCGTTCAGACAGACAGATAGACGCGGTGCGGCGGCGCGCGGGGGGACTTTGTTTTATAAATGGACCGAATCACTATTCTAAACTGAGAATTTCCTCTTATTTAAAAATGCCTGACTCGGGGAGTCGAACCTAAGACCGCCGCACTTTTTTTTTTTTTTTAAATAATATGAGACAACATCCACACAAGGTCTTCAGGTCCCGAACTAGGCAGAGCCTGTACTACGGTAACCTGATGACTGATATACATACTTATATACATATACACACCCAGACTCAGGTCAAACAGACATGTTCATGCACACAAATGTTTGACTTGTCCGGGGATCAAACCCGGGACCAGCGGCTCAGAAGGCAGGGTCGCTACCAACTGCGCCAACCGGTCAGTCAAAACACTAACGACTGCTCGACCTATTCTAGGGCCAGCTAATGTGGTCCACTGTTTACCATAACCTAGTCCATGAAACACAAAAAAATATATATTTAGGTAAGCGAGAATGATGAAATCACCACCTGCGTTCGATGACCGATGCATGATGTCATCAGCGTTCACTTATACAGGCGGATATAACTGCATTCGTTTATAACCCTGACCATACCTCACTCGCAGCACGACAGCATTAATCGGAACTTAATAAAAACTTTTGTAATAGTTTGTGAAGTTGTGTAACGCAACGCAACCACGTATAAACAGTTGAACGTATTTGGATGACATTTGGCACCACGGAGCAAATACACCGTGTTTGGCACACAGAACATCCTTTTTCTCCGGTCACATGAAGCAGGCTCCCATGTTGCGAATGAAACCGCGGACAACAGGAACACTTCAAATAACTCGGACCCATTTCTGACCAAGGCAACATACGTAACAAGGAAAAGCAATTTGAATGCCACTAAATTAATTTCAAAATCAAATTACGGTATAACAACATAGTCTACAACTTAATTGGAATCAATTAGCGTATAACAACTTGCTATAGACAATATACTTAATTAGCCAGTAAAAGAATTTGCCGTCGTTGCTTTAAGTCGGCGCAAGTTCGCGATATTAAATACCTACACTCGAGGCTGACTAGCTATGACCTCGGAGTTACCCCACGCCAAACAATGGGCCTAATAGTTTCTGTTCTAAGCCCCGCTGAGACAGAACTAGCTAGTGGATTCACATGGTAAGCAACTTGTTTTTAAGTGATAGTACCTACTAATTTATTTACAAAACGAACTATTAATGCTCAATTTAAATTAAGTTTTTGAATCGATACTAACTTCAAACTCTTCTTGTCATATTCAAGTATCTTCTCATATCTTTAATTAATAGGTTGGCTTCTAAACTAAGCCCCCAAAATAAAGAAGGATAAATAATATTGAGCAGCACAAGTGTCTTGTAGGTAGTGTCCGACCGAAGGTCTATTTTTGGCCGAAGCCGAAGCCGATTAATCGGCAATTGCCACAACCTTCGGCAGAAGCCGAAGCCGAAGCCGAAGGTTTATAATCTCTCAGTAATTAATTTTGTTCAATATTGTCTACAAGCTACAATTAATATTAAAATTATTTCAAAACTTCAATATTGAAGGTTTATATTGACTGTCTCCTAAAGAAGTTGATTTAGAGATGGTAATAAAAGTTTGTGATTTATTTGTAAAAAATAATCATTTCTTTATTAAGTAATTCACAAATTACAATTAGACCAATCAATCAGTCTCTGTTTTACTCGACTAGACCGAAACTAGACTAATAAATAAAATAAAGAATCACTAACTTCTTAATAAATAATTAAATGTTGGTCAATTAAATGCACAGTTTAGAAAATATTGGAAAATTCAAAATAAATGTAACAATAACAATATAACTAATGCGGTAATGACTGTTTTGCAAACAACAAGTTATAAGAATAATATAATTTATTATTCTACTAAGCATATTTGTACTTAACCTTTAACTCTCTCAAGAACTTTTTAAGTAAAGCTACATTGATTACAATAAAAATCACATAGTAATCATCAAAATGACGCACATGCAATGTGATATATTTTGACAGTGACTCCCCGCGGCCTCTGCAAACACGACCGATCCGTCGCTCTCTAACTCAGTCTTTCGTAACAGTTCAATCTCGACGGTTGCTCGGACCTTCGGCGAAACCTTCGGCTTCGGCCGGGTTTTGGGCCGAAGCCGAAGGTTTCGCCGAATATGGATTTTTTGGCCGAAGGTGGCTGATGCCGAAGCCGAAGCCGAAGCTTCGGTCGGACACTACTTGTAGGAAATCATGACTGCATCAACCTACCTATTTTACCTATTTTTCTGATCAAACTTATTGGTGTTCAGATTTTCATCAATCAAAAGTCAAAAGCTCCGAACTATCGCAAAATCAAGCACCTTAAATTGCGTAACACACTAAATCACAATCTGCATCATTTTGAAGGATGTTGCTGATACATTGCTTCATATGTTCGAAAAATTTGTCTGCTCAACAACGTAAATACCTCAATGAATATTGTTGAACTGTCATTATGAAAGCCATTGCTATTTGCTGTTAGCGTGTCACGCAATTACCCCGCAGGATCACCTGACTAAATTAACTGCATATCGTTGTAATGTAGAGTAAAATTAGTTCTTTTTATAGTCTACCATGCTCGCAAACGTTGACATTGACCTTCACTCAGAATAGACTAGATGCTAATTGTGCCTGATTAATATTTATTATTCAATCCCGGATTAGTCATAGCGTACTGTATTGATTTCCACGTTCTAAACTTGTTTACTTGTGTTTCTTGACGTCTTTCCTGTTCTAGATGTGCAAATAACAGCGTGGTTTTAAATGCATGCACAAACGTTTTGTGCAAGGTTCCTTATACACCTACAGACCTACATAATAATATAAGGTGGAGACGACTATCCTAACTTTTTTATATTATTAATGCGAAAGTGTGTTTATTTGTGACGTTTTCACGCTAAAACGGGTAAACGGATTTGGATGAAATTTGGCTCATGGGTAGACCACGACTTGGATAAGGACATAGGCTTCTTTTCATCCTGGATCACAGACGAAGTGGCGCGCCACAGCTAGTACGAAAATAAATTAAACTTCATAATCGAATGACGTTCCCAGTCTCTATACAAAAATTCAACCGAATACATATATCCAATAGTTTAGTCACAAAGATTGACAAAATCCATAGTCGACCCATTACCAGGGCAGTCTTTTCCATTGGCCATTTTCGGCAAGTGCCCAGGGCCCCGCGATCCATGGGACCCCCTAGTTCCAGCCAGCGTCGTAGTTAGAGGCTGTCAAAAGAAAAGCTAACTAAATCCCAAACGGGGTGGTAAAATTTACGAGCTGTAATATACTATAATGTAAATATGTATGTAAATGTACGAGCAAACTTTTCTACATATTTAAGTCGACAAAGTAACTCCTATTTATGTATGAACTGTCAAAGAAAACTATACCTCTTGCATCCTGCATTTTCATAGAAGCCTCATTATCCTAAAGTGGCCAGGGCCTCAAATAGATTAAAGACGGCCCTGGCCATTACTACCTAGTACCTATGTAATTCGTTTGTTTGAAAAATGATTTATATTTGATAATTTCAAAATATTTACTACTATGCATTAGTATTGCCAGTGTTTTCATTTATTGTCGTGCTAGCTTTTGACAGCTTTGGACCGCGGCTTCGCCCGCGTGGAGATCGATAAAAATCCTGTAAATCCTTCACCATTAAAAATACATAAGTACTTATATACTTACCTATTATGTGCCAACTTACATGGTGTTCGGTCAAACATAAAACATATGTTTAAAATACTCTTAATACATTATTAAAGTTTTTAATATTTAATGCAATCATGATTCGAAAGACACGTAGCGCCATCTAGCGTCCTAAAGCAATTGTGATTGTCGAAAGTTATTGTGCTTTCCCTCGGGAACAGTATTTTGTCTGGATAAAATTTACCCTATGTCCTTTTCTGTACCTCTGACAACGTATATGCAAAATTTCATGATTTATTTATTATTAAGGCACATCAACAACACAAACACAAACATTCACTAACAAAATAAAACAAAAACACACTATTCACCATGATTATCATATTATATGAAATTCACATTATTCATGATGATCGGTTCAGTGATTTAGGCGTGAAAAGTAAGGCGTAATATTAGTTTGGAAGTTAGGATTATCGTTTCCACATTCGTCTTTACCAGTTTTCGTTCTCGCTTCACAAGTGAAAACTCTTCAGCAGGTTGTGACCTTTTGAGGTTAGGTGTCTATGCCTACTTGTGGTCCTCTTTCGAACTCTCAAAATGGGTGTCAGGTACCTCTTAGTCCTCTATCCTTCGTTTCAACAGCCAGCTGTGAGTGACCTTATAAGTCAGTAACACCATTAAACTTTCTACACAATACCTACACATTATATGTATTTCCCTAAGGAGTAAAAAAATGTAGCCTAGATTCGATACACCGAAGTACGCCGGTGAAAGTTAGTCTACAGGCTCTCTGGAAACTTTCAGAAACTGTCCGGATTGTAAAGCATTGTTACAATATCTATCAAACTTTTATTGCATATGCCACGAACACTTTACTTTCGAAAGACGTATCGGTGAATCTTCGTAAACAGTTTTGAACATCTAAGGGTTCCCAAATATTAAAGCACTGCCCTAGTACATGATAAGTTCCTTGACCCAGGGGTTCTGCCGATGACTGAGATGAGAGGAACCCAATTATCTACCTACCGTTAACTAACCATACCGTTATAAGTTTAAGCATTTTGTTAATGTTGCTCGAGGTTGTTAAAGGAATCCCTCTGGTATTACACAGAGCAGTGACTTATTGCTATAGCCTATAACGTAATAAATAAACAATATGTCTATCCATTGAAAAGAACGCTAAAGTAAAAGTATTACTCGCCAAATATCTAGTCCATGACCTTGTAACATGAACTCTCTTTGTGTAAGGTTTCGCCCAAATAGGTATCTACCGTTTTATTCAGAAACGAATTACCTATTTTATATTGGTCTTTTATTAGGATGCGTAAGAAAAATATCGGAAGACAGAACTAGCGTGCTAGATTGTGGATTCACACGGTAGACCTAAAACATCGTTTTTATGTGATAGGTGGTAAACTCGAATTAATCTTCTATTTTTAGGCACATCTACCTTAGATTATTGCTGTTTAAATAGGTAAATTAAAGTGGAAATATTTGAATCAACGCTAACTTGCAATCCCATATTCCGCAACTAAATAGTCAAAAAGATATGTTACAAAACAACGGAAGAATATGTGCGATATTGAATTGCGTTGGGAATGCTGCATCTAAGTAATTGATAAAGGCACAATTCCGACGTTGCTTGATTTAGATAAAGTGACTTCATCAAGTAAGTTGTAACTATTTGTACGGTGTCTGGTACAATTAAACCAACCCATCGCGTCTCCCACGGGTCTTTTAAGAAGCCACAGTAGATTGCGACAGTACAAACGGGCCTAGAAGTTACTAAGGCCGTTAGAGGGGAGGAGGAAGACCGATGTTCTCTAGGTAGAGAGTAGGTTTATTCTTTGCTGATGTTTTACCAGTGGTTTTAACTGGCTGAAAGGTTATTTTTATCACATTTATTTATTATGGCACTCCAACGACTAGTTCACCAAAACAGAGCTTATCTTATTATAACTTACATACTACAGCGAACTCGTCACATAGGTGTGCACAGCACTTAAAAAAAAAAAAAAAAAAAACAAATAAATTAATAACAATAATAAAACCAAATAAACCCTACACCAACCGGGGGTTGTCCTTGGGTGCACTTGCATAGTGCGTACACGGTACAGGGATAATCGTCGGTTGGTGCCTCATTTCATTGAAAGCGTCTATACGGGGGGCCTCTGTGAGTTGGTTTCGGCCCCTCGTACGCATCCCAAAGGTCCGGGACCCCAGGGTTCCGAGATATGTCAAAGACACCTTAAATAATCAAATTAATTAATAATACTAATAAAATCAATAAAATATAAAAATACATTCAATCGGTAAAACTCTAATGAGTTTATATTTTAATGTATTATGTAAACTACTGAATTAATAAATAAATACATAAGTAGTTCAAAAGTTAAGATGTTTTATTACACATCTCTAGTATCAAAACTTAATATTAAAAAGAGGTGCAATTTGAGTTTGTATGTTAGGTGGTAATCTTTGGAACTATCCGAATCCGAAAATTCTTTCACTAGTGGGAATATGGGAAAATGCAGTATATTGCCTCGTGTCATAGGATATGTTTATGTTAAAACAAGAAATTTCAGGCGGGTGAAGTCGCGGGCTTAAGGTGCCTTATTCAAACATTAATTACGAGAAAAATATTGATTGCATGCATATTTTGCTAAAGATGACGTTCTATTATTTTGGGGATTAAACTAATGGTCAGATAATCAAAAAATCTAAATAATTCACGTTTTATTTTATTTCAAAAGATCGTTTTTCTTTTTTTCTTAAAATAATTCCAAAAAATTTATGAATTCTATGATAAATGGGCGTGCGGAGGGTGGTGGCGATGGCGGGACAGAGAAGGACCAACACTCAAGGTCATTCGCTCAGGGAAGCGCTAGTGGGAACAATACAAGCTGATTATGATTCTAACTGGGAGGGGGAGCCAAAATAATGCTACCCTCCACACCCATCTTCGGGCGCATAATCTCTCTCAAACCAGATGCTACTGCTTACCTACTATGTAAATTTTCTCTGATTATTTTATCTATTGCACGTTTTAGTGCATTTCATAAAGCCTTGACTTGACCGTACCTTGACCTGGTCAGAATCTCAAACGTCCGTGCAGCAATTTCCAATTGATAGGCCATTTGGTCGCGCCGGTCCTCATCTAATCAAGTACCTATGTGCACCTTCTCTCAATGGCTTCCCGTTGTCTTGTCTCCCTCGCTCGCAGTACATTGTGGAAGGCGTGACGGAGCCGAGTCATGGTCACCACCATTCAATGCTTACGTGAAGCCGCATAGTAGGTACGAGGATTGTAGGTATATTAAAATGAAGGTGTTTATGTAATCTCCATTTATATGTATACACATAAGTTACCTAACCTACTGGTTGATATTAAAATACTTAATCTATACGATAAATACAATTAAAGTATCTCTTTGTAATGTCATTAGAACAGCTTTTTCCTAAATGCATTTGGAAGTAGATACCTATAAACGGTACAACAAAATAGTAGATTGTTTGCCCATAGTGTTTTTTTTAATCCGGCGCGGAGCGAAGGATTCTAAAGTAGAATCCTGAGCGCAGCGAGGGATTCAAAGTACTTACGTCTCTCGAGCTTAAAAAAGTGTTGATCCTGAGGTGGACACTCTACTGTTTGTCATCCTCTATGAGAAAATAAGTACGAGTGCAACTTATGAATAAGAATAGTGCGTTTATTTATTTACATACAATTAGGAACAATAAGACATAACAGATAGACATAATAGAGGCTAATATATATATTTGAACGATTATGAAAGTGCATCGTAACAAATTAATTACTACCATCCGTTACAGTTGTAGATTTATTTACAGCTTGAGAATTAGAAATAGTCTCAGAAAACGGTGTCTCGGGATGTAGTTTTTGAGAAACTTGATTATTTTCTGGCATGGGTGATGGTTCACGATGTTCTTTAGACGTAGATGACTCTTTTAAATTGGAATTTTCGACAATTCGGTGGCAAATTTTGGCTTTGTTTTCAATAGATTCTTCTAATAATATCCTTCAGCTACCGAAGATAATTTCCATCCTCCATGTCTCTTTAAAGCAGACATATCTACTCCCGAATCTGCTAAGAGAGTGGGCGTCTCCCACTCTCTTAGCAGATCAGAAACAGTGGCCTGTATGTACCTATACTGATGTTACCTACAGCTTAACATCAGTTATATAAATAAAATAAAAAGCCTTTTATTTCCAGTTTTTACACATTAACTTAAAGAATGACGTGTCTACCTTTGTTAACAAAAGTATTAGGAAAATTAATATCTATGTAACCTAAATTATCTTACTATTTACCTAATAATTATTAATATAATAAAAACACACATTTTAAATATCTAGGTAGGCACTGGTGTATTTTTCCACTGGAACCCCCCTCAGGTAAAGGCCTCCTCCAAAGCTTTCCATTTATCTCGGTCTTGGGCTATTTGCTGCCATTGTGGACCAGCAATTTTTTAAATTTCGTCCTCCCATCTAGTGAACGGTCTTCCTCTATAACGTTTAACCGATGGGCCTTTCCATAACGTAACTATTTTTGTCCATCTATGATCTTTAAGACGTGCTACATGACCGGCCCATTTCCACTTTAACTTTTGACTATAGCTGAGAGCATCTATCGCTTTTGTTTTAGATCTTATTTTAGTGTGTTTTATTTTCTGTATTTTCTTGACATTTAACATACTGCGTTCCATTCCTCGCTGACATGTGTTTATTTTGTTCTTTATTTTGTTTGTAAACTTCCATGTTTGACATGCATACGTCAGACAAGGAATGAGACAAGAGTCCATGACTCTTTTCTTTAACTTGATAGTCATTTCACTTTTAAATATCTCCTTGTAACTCCAATACTTATTCCAAGTATGTTTGACTCTTCTCTCTACTTCTAGTTCATTGCTATCTCTGTTGAATCCAATTTGTTTTCCCAAATATATACATATTGATCCACATAATCTATTGGGTCACTTTCGATTATAACTTTAGATTTTTTGAAGTTGGTCATGAGTTTGGTCTTTGTGATATTCATTTCTAATCCCACTTGTCTGCTGGCTTTATGTAGAGTGTCTAACATGTATTGTAGTTGTAGGCTCGATTCTGATAGTAAAACCAAGTCGTCCGCAAATCGTAAGTGGTTTAGGTATTTACCCTGGATATTTAAGCCACAATTGTTCCAGTCTAATTTGTTTATGACAGATTCTAATACAGCAATAAAAATTTTTGGGGATAGGGGGTCTCCTTGTCTGACTCCTCTCCTGACTGGAAAGTTTGGGCCAATGGTTTCCAGTTTGACTCTACTTGAGCTATTACTGTATAGGTGTTTGAGTATTGTTATGTATTTTTGCTCTACATTTTGGGCTTTTAGAGTGTTCCATATACTTTGGTGTGAGATTGTGTCAAAAGCTTTTTGGTAATCAATGAATACGATATACAGCGGTCTCTGCTGTTCTTGATATTTTTCTATTATTAGTTCTAATGTGTGGATGTGGTCTATAGTAGAAAAATTCTTTCTAAATCCCGCTTGTTCAATAGGTTGATTTTTCTCTAGTGTTATACTAATTCTTTGATTGATTATTGTAGAGAAAAGTTTATACATACTTGGTAAAAGGCTTATCGGCCGGTAATTGCTGATGTCTCTTGGGTCTCCTTTCTTGTATAGCAAGATAATATTAGATTCAGACCACTGGGAAGGTGTGACACCAGTTTCAAGTATAAGATTAAATAATTTTGTTAGTGGAGCAGCTAGTATGAAGCAGGCGGTTATTATGGCGTCGTTAGTGATGTTATCTGATCCTGGGCTCTTGTCTGGTTTCAGTCTTTTTACTGTTTCAATAATTTCTGTACAATCTATCGGTTCTATGTGGGATTGTGGCGTTTCGATATCGATGTAACCATTGTCAAATTTTTCAATGTGGTTTGTGTCTCTGGCTAGGTCTGATGTACTATACAATATGTAACAAAAACCCTGTTGTTCCTTTTACCTACGTTTTAAGAATCGGTCTAAATACGTAATAAAGCAAGTCATTTATAAAAAACTGTTCAAAAAAATTATTAAAATAAATATTTAATAATTAATATTTGTAATGTTTAACTGATTTCTTACCTCTGCAATTCTGCATGAAGCGATGACGCGAACCAGAAAAAAATAGAACGTACCCGCCCACTCTTTGATCTGTGCCGCCGGCCGGTACACCGGCGCCACTTACCTACATATTTTGCTACAAAAGTTCGTGACCTTGTCAGCTGTTGTTTTTCACTTTAACGAATGAATGTTTGAAAATATTGGTTTACACGGTATTTTGCACAATTGATAATTGTTAAAACTACATTTAACACTTCACTACATTAAAAAAAAACAAAGTCGCCGCGTCTGTCACATAAAACCTTATGTTTATTTGAATGCATTAATTTATTATGATGTCTATTTGACGACTCGGAGATGCTCTTCGATATGACCACCTTTGTTGCAACGCCTACGTACGCTCCGCAGAACGGAGGTATCGGACTTGATGTGGTCAAATGCTGCTACTATCTGTGAACGCATTTCGAACTCCGTATCGCACGTGTTTTTGAACAGCTGTTGCTTTACACTGCCCCAGAGGAAAGAATCTAAAGGCGTCAGATCAGTGATCTTGCAAGTCCAACATTTGCTCCTCGGTGTCAATGTCTCCAGTCCTCGGTCTGCCTCTTCCTGCGTCAGCTCGATGTTGCTCTCGTCCAGGCACACTTTCGGTATTGTACGTACGTGCAAACGTTAGAATGCAATCACCGATGGTAATGGTAGACTCGCTAAACGTTCTTGGTAGAGTCTGCGTGCTCATCAGCATATTCAAATATTCTACGTTAGAATAGGACATGGTAAACGTAAACAAATCACAAGTCACTCACTACGTAGGTCAACAATAACATCCGTTCAAAACTAGGTTGCGCGGGAGACTAAAGGATAAATGAAGTGATTCGCCGGGCGGCGCCGGCGGGTGGCGGGGTCGCGGGGTAGGTAGGCACGCACGTGCGCCGCGGTAGCTTTTGGCGGCATCTTCTATCGGTTCAAAGAAAGTCGCCGAACTCGTAGGCTATTTAGCGAAACAAAGATGTACTTGTAAAATCAGATACTCTAAACATTTTTTTGAATGTGCCGATTTTAATAGTTATTTGGTATTGACCTCTCGACTGGCCAATGCTCATTTTTTTTAAATTATAATTTCATCAATGTTGTTCTTGTAGGTAAATGTATACGTCCCTAAAAGGAACAACAGGGTTTTTGTTACATATTGTATAGTTTTGTATAAAAATTTGTAGCAATATTTATTATGTCCATTCGGTTATAAGCAGTATCTCCCGACTCTTTCAAACCTTCAATCCATCTTTTATTTGTCCGTAATTCTTTATATCCCTTTTTTAAACTTCCGCTTTGTTGTAAATGTTTTTGAAGGATATTACTTCTATGGTTTTTATAATCTTTGTTTATGTATTTGCTTATCAACTTGTATAGTGCTTTGAGCTCATTTTTCATTGTTCGCGTTTTATTTTTAGTCCTTTGTAACTCTTGTCTTCGTTTTAAAAGTCTTTCTGTATTTTCCGTGAGTGCACTGCGCACTTTTGTTGAATGTAAAGTTCGTGCGACTTGTAAACTGTCTGTAATAGAATTTATTATTTTATCGTAGTAGTCCTGTACTGTCACGTTAGGCTCGGTGTAGAGTAGAGATATTTGAGTTTTCAGGTTTTCCTTATATATTTGTATTTCTTCTTCGGTTTTGAGTATACTGTTTTGTTTATTTACAAACCTGGTTCGTGTTTTCACTGGTTTGGTAAGTGATATCTTGGCTCTGAGTGGTCTGTGGTCTGATCTAAAGTTTATACTTAGTGTCTCAATGTCTTGAAATGAATGAGGATGATTAGACAGTATGAAATCTATTTCGTTTTTATGTTGACCATTCGGAGACTGCCATGTCCATTTTCTTTTCTCTTTTTTCTTGTAAAAGGTGTTGATGATAGCTAGCTTGTTTTCCATCGCAAAGTCAATAAGTCTTTGACCTCGTGCATTTCTTGTTCCATATCCATACTGTTTCATTACTAAGTATTCATCTCTTTGTGGTTTACCAATTTTGGCATTAAAATCACCCATCAAAATAAAATCTTCGTATGCTTTATCCATTGCCTTATAGACGGTGTCATAGAAAATATTTACTTCTTCTTCGTCTGCTGCTTCTGTTGGGGCGTATACTTGTATGATGGAGAATTTCTTTCCTGGTATTTTCAGATTTAGCAGAGCTACGCGTTCAGAAATACCGAAGTAGCTTTCCACATATTGTTTCAGATATTTTTGTATTATGAAACCGACTCCGTATTTGCCCTGTGTTTGTCCTGTACTGCAGAGAATAAATTCTTTGTATTCTTCTATGTTATTTCCGAGGCGCCGAACTTCTGATATGTCGTATTTTACATGTATTATTGCTTTTTCCAGTTCTATTATTCGTTCGTGTGATAGCAGTGTTCTAACATTGTAGGTTAATATGTAGAGTTCTTTATTTTTTATTTTCGACATTTCTTCGTGATTTTTTTGTGATATCTTTGGAGGGTTGTGGTCATATTCTTCCACGGTGACCAGCCGGCTTGGAAGATGTTTCGTTTTTGACGTATTTTCAGTATAGTTTTGCGTGTGAGAGGGGGTCTTTAATTGTTATATGTTACTCGTTTTGTTTTCCTGATTTCTCGACGTGTTAGTTGGGTGTTTTGTATGGAAGAAGTTCATTATGCCCGGTTTTATTGGCCCCTCTGATAGACTGGATGATCTTTGTATAGAAGTCTCTGTTTTATTCTTCTTATTGGCCTGCGTTTTGTGTTCATCGCTAGGGGTTTTGCATGTGGTATTATTTTCAGGGGAGTTTGAAAGCATTCTTTTATTTTGACTTGATGTCTTTGAGTTTTTATTCATAATTACTATTTTATCATATTTAATTCTAACTGAGTTTCCCTTCTCTTTTTCAATTCGAACTTGCTCTTGTAGCTCCTTCCTTTTATTTAGGACATACTCCGGATAGTCTTCTTTTATGTAATAGGGGGTATCCTCAAGTACTTTCTTCTGTTTAAATATGGCAATTTTTATACCAAGTGTTGAAATAGTGATAATTATTGGTCTTGGCCTTTCTCCTTTTTTTCCAATTCGTTTAGCCTCCTGTATGTCTCTGTGGTCTATGTTTATAGTGAAGTGTTCATTTATGAAGTTTATAATAATATTTTCTAAGTTGGAGTATGATGATTCAGTTTCCTTTAGACCGAATAGGACTATATTTCTTTGTCTCGCCTGTTTTTCAAGGAAATATAATATTTTTTCTTGATTATCCAATTTATCCTTGAGGTTTTCATACTTTTCTTCCAAGGTCTTGAATTTCTCGTCTAATATATTATTTATATTTTGCGTTACTTGTTCTGTTACATTTTCTCCGCTTTTCTGGATAGTTATTTTTTGTTCATCTAGTTCTTTCTGGATTTTTTGGAATGCTTTTAGAACTTCTTCCATCTTAAAATAATGTTTTGTTTTGTTACTAGTAGCGCACTCTCGTGCTACACTTCCGTACTATTAACTTAACAAATTACAGCCTCGGCCACGGAGCAGTTCTGCTCCGTGGCCTCGGCTCAATTTGCGAATCGATTAGTGATTAACCTATTTCTTTCTTGTCGTATTAGTACTCCTGGATTGCAAATGATGGCGTTGTTTGCGTATCTGGGTTTTAAAATTTGCTGATTCATGTGATGAATGTTATGATATTTATTATTTTCTTATAAAGTCTTCACTATTTGTTTAAACAACACTTCACGCAGCGTACACAAGTCTGATCGCTCAATATTGGCTTTTGTTTCGAGAAATACACTTAATATCAGCACAACAACAGTTTATTTAGCTTGGAGTTGATTTCACTGGTTATTAATTTTGCACTCGTTTTTAAACACTGCCTTCAATGTATGTTGAAAGTCTTATGTTTCTTTATAACTTTTCTTCTTTTTAGTATATTATATGCACTTGTACTTATTAAAATTAGAAAATATTACGGAGACGATGTAAACAGTAAGCACCGTGGCGCCCTCTCTCCTAACATCAGTTACTTAAGTTTAAATAAGTAGCGATTTCCTGAGAAATGAGATTTCCCGAAAATGTATTTTTTCCAATGGGTCGTCTTGTACGGTTGCCGTTTTGGTAACGGGTAAAGAATCGATTGGTTTTCATATCAGAAGGGCGAAGCTTCTGGTATTTTTCAACAATAAGCTTAAATACTCTTCGGATACCTACTAAACGATGTGTTGATTTTGGTTTTTGTGTCATTTAACTTTATCAAAAGTAATTCGTCCGAGTGGGTAGAGTTATGTATGACTCTACTTTTATCGACTTTAACTGCCCCTTTAGTTTTAATTTGCACAAGTTTGCATGCAGTTCAGCGTCATCGTAATCTACTTCCGCTGGCGTGATTGTCACGTAGACTGTCGCCTACTGTTTTACTCGCCACCGGTCCACCGCGGTTCTGTCGTACTTACCTGCTAACCTAATTCTTTCAGTTATCCACGTAAAACGCTTCAGAATACTTTGTGTATTTGCTAAGTGGGTTATTTTCACAATGAAGCTACAGAAATGGAAATGTTTTAAGATTAATTAGTTACCTGTACAAAAATATGACATTAAATGCGTATTTGCACTGTTTATTAGCTTTTACTTCAAGAAAAGCTTAACTTAGCTGACTGTAAATATCACTATCCTTATTTATAACCAACCTCCCCTTCGATCAATAATAGTACCCGAATGACTCCAGAAATAACGCTAACTACTCCCTAATGAACACTAGCCCGAATAACTGAAAGCAGAAACGCTGTAATAATCAGGAAACATGGACAGTGGTACAAAGAAGATCCATCATTCCCTTCGTGTTCTTTTTTTCTTTTTTCTAACAGGCAGATAACGTACTCTGTCAAACTTGTCACCTTTTCAAAATGCGTTTTCAATGTACATTTTTCTGCACATTTCACCGTAGGTATGGGCTTAAGATGTGGCGGAGGTAGGGAGGCACCCGATGACAGCGCAGTGCCTCCCGAATACAACAGGGTGTTGAAGGCGTTGGAGATGTCCAAGGACACCGCCAACATAAAACGAACCTGACATTACTCGTACCATATGGTTACCTACTTACCTACAGAACCTGTTTATTTATTTGAATATTGACGGAAAACCTCCAGCAAACTCACACATACGCAATCTGTATTTTATTTAGTAGCCTATAAAATTTAGTTGCACGTTATTATTAGTCACAGTCTACAAGTAGTTTCATCTCCTCGTTATCTTCATAATAAATTATCTTGCAACACTAAGATAACACTACAACGTAGGCTTTATTAAGTAAACTGCACCTCTGAATTTTGCCGCCATTTTGGATGTATCGATAGAAGAACAAGAAGGAGAATTAAAAGTAGATTTTTTATAGAAATACCTATATGAATTTTGTGATTCCTATGTGAGTTTCTCTCTCTAATAAATAAAGTTAGGAATAGGTCATTAGGCTACTGAAAACCTTATATTTAGACTATAAATAGACCCGTATGAAATTTGGGGAGAAAGCTTGGAGAAGTCTTTACTTCAACGTCTTTGTAGGTAGGGATAATGATGAAGTTAATTCAATATGAGTCGAAAAATTGCCGAAGGGCCCAACAATTCTATAATATCATAATTCAAAAAATCTATATTCTTGTATAATAACATTGTCACTATTTACCATTGTCATTAGTCAGTGCTACTCCTCTTAAATTGACTAAACCCGGACATTTTGGGGAGCTTTTAACAAATCAATATCTGTGAGTTTCTGCAAATCGTAACAAGAGTTCCGGTCAATGACTTGAATATAATGCTCGCAATTTTCTACTGTATCAACATTTTTTTATGTCCGTCATGTTCAATTGTTCATAATATTATGATCGTTGTGACTGATTAGAAAATAGAGGAGAGATTTCGGATAATATGTGTTATGTAGGTACTAGGTAGGTAGTAGGTACTAGCCTCTACCCGCGACTTTGTTCGTGTGGAAATCGTCAAATACATAATATACTAAAATATCAGCCACATTTTTATAAAACTTCCTCGGCCCCTGACCCACCGTGTGGCGTCGTCGCATCGCCTGCCCGCGCTATAATTTCGTTTTCGCTAAGCGTTCTTTCTGACTTTTTAACAGCGTTCTTCAAATCCTACTGATGGATAGATTGATAGATGGATTTAGGTAGTCTAGGTGCTTAGGTACCTTCTCAGTCTTTTCTGATAAGTTCTACCTAATTCCCTGTTAATTCATTATCAAAAGCGTTAGGTATAAAAGTGGGTACCTACATTCTACTAAGGGGTTGAAAAGTAAACGACGTAACGTACGCAACCTTTATGAGCACTTTCCGGTCGTCCTAGAATCAGTGCGAAACCTGATATGGCTCCCCGCCACCTAATGACATCAGCCTGGATCGATAGCGTCACCTTTTCGCGACTGCTTCGCTGTCCGGGCAGTATACGTTATTCAGATTTGGCATTTAGAAATTACGTAAGCCAAGCCGTGTGCAGTGGTGGCCGTGACTTACGAGGTGTTAGGTTCCAACCCTGACACGTGCTTTACTTTGTGTAAATTATTTCATCACCACTGCTGTCAAAATTATGAAGGAAAACATCGTGAGGAAACCAGCATGTCCTAGAACCAAACATTCGTAGGCATGTGACAGATGTCACATGCCTACGAATGTTTGGCATGTGAATGGCATGCCCAGTGCGGGTTGGTAGATACCAACCCGCACTGGGCCCGCGTGGTAAATTTCGGCCCACTCCCTCTCATAATAAGGGAGGACGCCTGTGTTCCGGCAGTGGGAACATGGCGGATTATGCAAGCCGTGTGCCCAAGAGCATTTCTCATCGGCAAAAATGGTGAACTTCCATAGACACTTTCATCCCCTATTTAAGTCCTTCAAAATTCACCCCAATTTTTAAAAATCCCTTCTTCGTGCTCTCTTTTGTTTTATAAGGTTTTTTTTTTTACATAATTTCATGCTTACCTACTTATAGAAAAAAGTATATATTTCTTTCTTTTATAAACCTAGCAGTTTAGGCTGTGCGTTGT
This sequence comes from Brachylomia viminalis, assembly GCA_937001585.2. Taxonomy (NCBI): domain Eukaryota; kingdom Metazoa; phylum Arthropoda; class Insecta; order Lepidoptera; family Noctuidae; genus Brachylomia; species Brachylomia viminalis. The sequence continues at coordinate 12,350,078 of OW443314.2, forward strand.
CTGTCAGAATTTAAGATTTTTATTAGGTAGATTTTCCATTCTTTGTAAGTAGTTAAAGTGTAGTAGCGGCCTACACACCGTTTGCTTCTTGACAAAAAAATAAGGCATGCAAATCCAACGTAAAAAAATGGTGATAGAATTATTCCAAAACAAAGGACTGTAACCAATAGGGATGATGACTAATACTAGAAATGATGCAACAAATATTTTATAGGTTTAAAATAAAATATATAGTCATCAGTGCCAGTATAGTATCTTCTCTCATTGTCTGTAGCTATGTAGCTAATAACAACAAACAAACAGTTAATACTTATTGCCACTACACTACAAAGTACCTAATCGTTAGCAATTTCCGCGTTGGGACACAGCTATCATGTCATCAAATCTTTACAAAGTAGTTGAATCTCTCTTGCGCAGAAAAGCGAGCTTACCTTGGTGCAAAAAAATATAACTTAACCCTATTACCGAGATAAGGATGTAGTCTGCAAGTTGACGAGAAATATTATTGAAAACATTCAGAACACTATCTGTTTGACCTTTGAGAGCAAACTTAACTTAGGAGAAACTTTTATTGAAGAGACAGTTAACCAACTGTAAAAGTGATACCTACCTACTTATTATTTACGTCTAGAATCCTTTGATGCTCTAAGTCATGAATCATGATCGATGAATTAAAAAAATGAGAGCCGCATCGTCATCCGAAAACATTTTATACAGCGTGTATCAGAAATGCGTGGTCATATTTAAGGTACAGATGGTCAAACTGAACTACTTTCTCCATGGGGCGAACAACGTAATCGTGAAAAAATTATCAGCTGTCACAAGCAAAACTTCAATACCTACCCAACCCACATGTATGAGACAGCAGATTTATTTTTCGCGATTACAATTTTGGTCCTGTAGCGGTATCTACATCGTCACATGTAAGCTGCCCGTCACGCAAATCCTGCATCGCGCAAGCAGAGTTTACCGCGCGCCTAGCATAATATACAACTTCCCGACATCAATCGTTGGGCAGTTGCCCACCAGACCCGACATCCGTCTGCTCGGAGGGTCCCCCCTTTTCTATGGAGGCATGAGTGAACTTTACACTCTGTTCCTCGGCTTCTATAGTCCTAAGTTGTTCAGTTCAGTTTGATGATCTGTAACACATCCTTAAATATGACCACACCGATACAGGTCCAGTCTTTGAACCACTAAGAAAACCACTTCATGTTAATTAATATCCGATGTAACCATTTACTTCTCTCAGATCGGTAATTGTCTTCATTCCTATCAATATTACTTTAGTGATTATAATCATGCTAAGTTGTTTTGCTATCCGTACAGCAGCACCTACATTTTACTATTATCTTCTGACAACTTTGCAAACACTACTGCTTCCAATGTGCCCATTAATTCAGTTCATAACTTGCTTGATTTGCGTCCGGTGACTTTTCAATAATTATTAATTTATATTAAATGTAACTATGAAGATTGATAGATTTGTGAGTAGCATTAGAAGTGTTTCTCGGAATGTTTATTTGACAGTTAATGATTTTATCGGTAAGTAATTAAATTCCTTAAAAAGGTTTTGCGGAAACCTCATTCGAAATTAGCCAGTGTGCTGTATTACGAGTAGTTATAAGTAGGTGTAGTGAACTATATTTTGCCTTTAGAGACAGACTTTTCGTCTGTTAATCGATTCGAAAGTCGAATGAAAGATATTTTGATTTAAAAGAGTGATGTCCATGGAGTTTCTTGTCCGGTTTTCTCCATAGGAAACTTTGTTACGATTTGTAATTGCCAAATGGCTTCATCGTTCTGATCGACCGACTCGTTGACAGTTCAAAAGTGCCTGTAATTGGTTGAATTGAAATAAATGCTTTGAGTGTGTCTGAAACCGTGAAGGGAAATGGCTTTGAATAAAAATTTTACAGCGGATTACAAGCGGATTTACAGCACAGTAAATACCCTTTACGGTCCTCAGAGACCTTCGGGAGAGCTCAAAGGCATAAAGCGTGTTATACTTTTGTACGGGCATCGTTTCCTAATTCCCTCGAGGACCATTGGAGCTTTTTAGACAGCTTTAAAAAATATTTATTTTGCCTTGAAAATATAAGATTTTCATTGTGTAGCTGCAGGCACATCACCCTTGTTTTTTGATTAACATTTTTAATTGGAAAACGAATAGACAATTAAACTAACTTTTTTAAAGTGAGAAGACGTAAGTGAGGGTACGTAATTAATAAAGATTCGAGTGGCTAATCAAATAAGTACGCTTGCAACATTTTTATTTACATACCTCTCTGTATATTATACGTCTCTTAGCAATGTCGCTAAAGATGTCTACCTAATTAAGCAGGTACCTCAGCACAGGAGACGCTTGAACATCAAAGCTTTAAGTCTCTTGCAGACAGACGCAACGCGACTCTAGTAGAACCATTTCCATAAAATTTTCATAGAAATTGTTCTACTAGGGTCGCGTCGTGCTGTCGCGTCGCTCCTGCCTGCGGGAGCGTTTATTGCTTCATAGTCCCCTTGCGTCTTGCAATGAGTTGTCTCCTCTCCGGTACCAATTAAGATTCAAGTAAAACAAACATTTGAACCTTTCGTATTTTGAGGTCCGTACGTGCCTACGTAAGTGCTACGAATGTGTTGTAAAAAGCTGGTCCTTTGTTCCACAGAATTTAGCCACAGAGCCTTTGACCTTTAACACTTTAGGGCGAACGTATTGTTGCCTTTAAATACGAACATAATAAAAGCTTTTGTGCCAATGCTTTCCAAAGGGTTAGGTAAATTTCAGGGCCAGAAAAAAGAAAGAAATAGTTTTATTAGGACTCGCATATGATAAATGATAAATGATAAATGATTTTATTTCTGTAAGTAGGTTTGAACAAACACTTTTACACGTCAATCATATTTTTTTTAAACTAGATGGGGTCGGCGTTTCCTATCTGACTACTCTGAGAAGAAAGGCCGAAACAAACTCAGAGGTCACAGTCTCTTTTAAAGTCCAGACAAAATCTTGGTCAGGTCATGTGAAAGCTATGTAGATCGGTGTCTGCAATGGTCTTTTGAGGAAAGAACCACACAGATTGAGTGGACCTGTCCAGTCAGTGCACGCAATTGTCAGTAATCGTGCAGCTCAACTTAGACTCAAGGAGCTCAACGATTCGACGAACAATACCAAAGAAAGGACATTTGAGTAGGCCGCATAAATTACTCAAACTGCCAGATCATGATTACGTTGAGAAAAATACAAAAATAAATATAAATAAATCAATGACCGACATAGTTCTCACATTCACAATAATTAGAATAATATTATAATAATCTTTGAGGACCATGTAGATTTGTGTCTGAAATGGTCTTTTGAGGAAAGAACCACACAGATTGAGTGGACCTGTCCAGTCAGTGCACGCATTTGTCAGTAACCGTGCAGCTCAACTCAGAACTTAAGGAGCTCAACGATTCGACGAACAATACCAAAGAAAGGACATTTGGGTAGGCCGCATCAGGTACTCAAACTGCCAGAACATGATTAAAACTGCAACAAAAACACACATAGTCCTCACATTCACAATAATTTAAAATAATATAATACTTTAAATAGTAAATATTAGTGTCATTGTATATGTAAATAAGTATAGATACTTATAGCAAAGATTATAAGTAAAAATAGTTAGCGAAATAAAATAAATTAACATTGCCTGTGCTTTATTGGAGCAACTCAATCCCAAGCCTTTTTGTCCTCAATATAGTCTTTGACAGTATAATAGGCATTCTGGCATAATTTCCTTTTTATAAACGATTTGAATTTATTAAGGCTTAGTGCTTGAAAATCTTGCTATGAATATCATGAACTAAACTTAACACAATCATAAAAACAAAAAAAAAAATAACAGCAGCAGCTTAAAAAAAGATAAATAAGAGAGTTTAAAAAGACACCATTATCTAGAAACTGTATAGCTACAAGAAAAGAAAATTAATCCTTTAGGCATTTTCGTTTCCTTACATTCCATACCTCGTTTACGGAGAATAAGAATTATTCGTAAAAGCCACCACGCTCTGGAAAGATTCCAATACTAGAAAGAATTCCTCATATATAGTGAAACTTGGGAAATTTTATAGCGAAGGCATGAAGAGTATTTCCAACTAGTTCAGAAACTTGCTCTTTTACATCAAACAGCGGAATTACACTCACTCGACATCTTTGAGCGCTGAATCGAATAGATTTTAATTAAATTATAGTCATACTACATAACATCACGCTTGTAGTCCCCACGACAGACGGTACGACAGAGGGGTACCTACCTATATTACACCCGAATTTCGCCAGATATGTTTAAGTACCATGTAATGGGGGCGAGCCTATTGCAATCGGGCATGAATCTGGCTCCGGGCAGCTACCGAGAAATCCCAGTTGGAAAACCTAATAGCATTTTGCATGACCCGGGAATTGAGCCCAGGATTTCATGCTCAAGAGTAGCACTTCAAACTAACCAAACTAGTAATATAGTCAAACTAATCCAAATCAAATTCGATTTGATTTAAATCGAGAATGTACCAGCGGAATAAACTAACAATAAACCTGGAAGTATTTTATAGTTAATCTATGTTTGGCTTTTGATAACTAACTAACGACACTTTAAAACCAGAGCGGTGGTGGCCCAGTGGTAACGGCCGCGTCTTACGAGTTGTAGGCCGTAGGTTCGAACCCCGACAGGCGTTTTACTTTGTGTAAATTATTTCATCACCACTGCTCTCAAATCGGTGAAGGGAAACATCCTGAGGAAACCGGCATGCCCCAGAACAGAACCAAAAATTTGACGACATGTGACATCTACCAACACGCACTGGGTCGCGTGGTGTATTACGGCCCACTCCCTCTCATAGAGAGGCCTGTGTCCCAGCAGTGGGAACATTATAGGCTGATGATGATGACACTTTAAAACGTTCCGGTCGCTACATGTGACGCTGAATAGCCTGAGATTTAACGGCGACTTCAAATTGAGTTGCGTTTGCGAGTTCGGCCGTTAATATTGTGTAACTTATACATTCGTATTCATAATTGCGGAAACATAATATATGATTAATCATAATGTTGCTAGTCAAATATTTTTATTGCATACGGTTGCCGAAATGTGGTGTAATAATGATGAACTGTGAGTTGGCTTTTGTTGTTGTTATTTTTCTGTTGCGCGTTGTCCTCAAAACTCTGCAGTTTGGTAGGAACAACTTGGAGGCTACCAGAATAATTCAGCTAGGCTGGGCAGCGTTTGGGAAGCTTAATCGAGTCTTCTCGTCGCGTATTCCGCAGAGCCTAGAGACTAAAGTCTTCAATCAGTGCGTCCTGCCTGTTATGACCTACGAAGCCGAAACGTAGACACTCACGACGCGTCTGACCCATAAACTCAAAGTCGCTCATCGACCTATGAAACGAGCTATGCTTGGAGTTTCTCTGAGGAATAGGATCCGGAGTGAGGTGATCAGGCAGAGAACCAATGTGGTCGACATAGCCCACAGAATAAGCAAGCTGCAGTGACAATGGGCCGGCCGGACCGTTGGGTAAGACGTGTTTTTGAGTGCAGACCGCGAATTGGCAAACGTAAGGTAGGACGCCCCCAGGTTAGGTGGAGCGCTAGGAAACGCCCGGGTGTCACCATTGTGTGGATTGCCCGGAGGACACGGTAGAGGTGTGCCCGGCTTGGGCGGAGCACCGCCGTGTCCTCGTGCAGGCAATTGGCGGTGGCGATCTCTCGCGTCCGGCCTGTTCCAGGCCATGGTACGGAGCGAGAGGGCATGGGAAGCCGTCACCTCCTGCGAAGCAATAATGCTCGCGAAGGTGGAGGCGAAATGTGTGAGGGAGAGGTAAAATTAGCGCCCTCACGCCCCTAGCCGTCGCAGGAGACGCCCTGGGTGTCGGGAACCCCAAGCCGATTCCCGGCCAGCGTCGGCGCGGGCTTGCGGACGGTGAGCAATGGGTAGCTCGCCGTCCGATAAGGACCAGGCCTGGGTCGACGGCGCCGGCGCGTTGTGTTCCACGCGCGCCTCAAGGAAATTTCAACACCAATGACGGGGTCCGCTAGGGCCGATGCCTGCCAGGGTTGCGGGAAAGTCCGAAAGGGTTACCGTCGCCCCTGGCACAGGCAACTGAAGGAACACGGGTGGGTTTTTAGTCAGTACCGAAAAAAAAGGTAGGTGGAGCGAGGATCTTCACAGAGTGGCCGATAGCAGCTGGAAAATATGAAATTATAATTATAATTTTTATATACTTATCATAATTTTTTAAGTATAATATTTTTTTCCTGCCTGATCTTTTGATATAACTTTTACATGGTTTCATGATGGCATCTCTTCAAGGTATACGTTTTAAATAGCGATTTAGTGTCATCTACATATATGTTTTTTTTTTATCGATCCAATTATTATAATTCAGGCAGCGCTTGACCGCATGTTCAATGTTCCTAAAATATCTTCTTTTTTTTTGCGCCACCTTTATATTTGACTAGATTTACAGAGATTTAACAAGTTACAAAATTGCTGCAACCTTATGTTCTGGCTAGATCATAATTTATAATTTTACATTTAATTGCATGAACCTTGATTCTTAGCATTACCTAACAATGAATTGGACTCATTACTGTTGTTTCCTGCTTTAAAATAATGTTTTCACTGACATAAGGCCAACGTAACTTGTGTTAAACTTGATAATAGGGCTGCCATACTAAATTTTTTTTTTAACCTAAAGATAAGTTAATTGGATAAAAAACACATTTACAGGCAAAAAAAATAATACTAGATGAATTCGGTGTTTCCAGACCGACTACTCTGAGAAGAATAAACACCGAAACAAACTCAGAGATCACAGTCTCTTTTAAAGTCCAGAACAAAATCTTGGTCAGGCCATATTTAATGAGGACCATGTAGATAAGAGACCATAAAGGTAGGGGTCTGGGACTCTGGGTGTCGTGATAATAATAGCAAGGAGATTTCCAGGAAAGTGATCGTCAAACCTTGAAAAGAACCAATTTATGCACGACGATTCTAGGGATGTTTATTTCCCGGCAGAACTCTTTTGGGCTTTAGTTTTTTTTTTTAAGAAGGTAAACCCACCTTTGTTTTATAAACATCCAAGGCCAAAAACTCTTTATTTCAAGGCAGTCATTCTCAATTATCTCCAGAAACAAGGAGGCCCCATTGTGACAGAAGGCCACGCCCTTTTCGGCCTTTCGCGTATCTGCTCAAAATAAATAAGTTCTGTTAATTAAAAATGTACCTACCGTCCTAAAGTACTATGTTCGCTTGTTTGTATTCTTGTGTTGATCGTAAAACCAGACAATGGGGTTACGACTGGCATTGCGCTTGTTGACCATGTGCTAATATTACTTTATATTACATTTGCGCGCGCATTTCGGCCATAGACATCCTAAATAGTTAATGTGGCCCACGCCCAAGCCGTGTTGTTTGGTTTTTAAAAGTTTGAAATATTGCTAGAAGGACCAAAATTTTGGATGTGTATCAAGGGTTGGCATGAAAAATAAAGACATTTAACGAACGTTCATGGGTGACGTCCCTGATACCTTCTAACTAAACCATGCTGACTTTTCGTAAGTAGTAAGTGAGATAATTCCCATCATATAGTTAATGCTGTCACGAGAGTTAATTAAGTATGATAGGTATGGATGTCATTATCCAAGCTTATTTAAAACGGACATTAAAATTGCTAAAAGAAGGTTTGCGAGTTTTTTTCTAATGACTCACAAAACCCACTCACCTTTTAGTCGAAGCCGTGTTATAATCGCTAAATTTAGAAAGGACTGATGGAAAACGTTCGATCAAGTTTCAAAAATTATGCTCTCCTACTCCAACGAACGTTTTGCAAAATATGATTGCCACCCGTATCGTTTCTAACAGACTTAAAAAAAGGAGGAGGTTCTCAATTCGGATGTTTGGTTCCTCAGAACTCCGTCATTTATAAACCGATTTCAAAAATTCTTCTTTTGTTTGAAAGCTCATAAGTACCTACTTCCAGATTGGCCCCTCAAACATTTGGTAAAGTTCTGAAGAGTGGTTTTTGAGTCAACTTCAATAATACGTAGGTAGTTGTTCCACTTAGTGTCTGTTGATGATGTTGTAATAAACTCCTGTCTCTGTTATTTACATTGCAAGTAGTGGTATACGCCTCTGTTTGGGGTAGATACCACAACTAAAAGATTATTTTAAGAACTTGAATCAGAGCGCCACGTGAGCATTTTTAGTACTAAACAAGTATCGACATCTATGTAAACTTGACAAATCTATTGGATTTCAGACAGTAGGTACCAAGTTCCTGGTTATCGGCTAACTCCGCTACTTTACCGTGTATAACGTTACGCAGATTCTATTAGTTCCGTTAGTTAGTGCTACTGTTGTCTCGTGGCAGCCCTGTCTCGTAGTCGTAACTCGGTTAGTAGGTTCAGTAGAGCGATGCATTCCGTTTCCATGCCAGCTGAGTGCCGCGTGTGATAGTTACTATACAGCACTCATGGATAAACAAATCGAGACAGGTACGATTTAATTCAATAATAGAGACAGTTGTTAATCAGTGCGTGAAAGAAAGTATTAACCCTTTCCTTATTTTCCCGGTTTAATTTGTCAGTCTTGGGACCACTGTTCCCAGAGGCGGGAATTGGACAGAAATAGCAAGATCGATTAACAAAACTTTTCTATGATTTAACTACCTAAGTCTGTCTAACAAAGTTTAATCACCCAGTTTCGAAAGTTTCCTCTGCGCCGTTGAGCCGAGTCTGTACATGTGAATTTTTAATCCGATCGAAACCAGTCCGCCTCCCACCTCTTCCGTTCACACGGAGCCGGAATACAACAATCAGTGAAGTCAGCTTCAAGTTTACAGTGTGTTATTTCATTCTCTGTGAGCTAAGGACCGCGTTACTGTTTAAAAACTCCATAAAAAATTCGGAACACTTTCTATAACGATTTACTAAGTGTGTCTGTATGAGTCAGCGGTCACCAACCTTAGTTTTGTGACCGGCATAAATCCTTTTTGCACAAAGCCGTGTTTGTCTGTCTATTCGTGTGGCCAATCCGGCCTTCCGGAATCCGAACCAAAGGACCAGGATTTTTTTTTTGTTAAATAACGGCATCTAATCATGTGTCGTGCAGATACCCGGACTGGCACAGATGGCGCTGGCGACTCCGGCACCCTGGACATGGGCAGCCGGTCCTCACTCCACACTGGCCTCAACATGTCGGAGGATGAGCATTGGGAGATGAACTACCATGAGGCTGCTATTTACTTAGAGGTAAGTGTAAACGGACGCGTAACGAAGCCGGAATTCACTTGTTCTTCCCGACGTCGGTCGTTGTGTAATATTTTTATACCGGACCATACCTGGGAACCTTCTGGTTACGGAGATATTGTTCCAACTTTTTGTCACGAGAACAAGTTTGAACTTAAATCCACCACAAATCATGTACCATTGCATGCATGCATCGCCCTCTATAATGTTTCACGTGCGTTGAGAGAGCGCGCCGCTGCAAACAGCGATTTTCCACACGAAAAATGAAAATCGTTCTCCAGCAATAATTTCGATCAATGTTACTTAGTTTGATGTACAGAATGCGTAGATAACGGCTATGTGATGACTGATGGGTCTATTTACACCTTGTATAATTTTACTGACCACCTGTAGGTAATATTAATTTTATTATTAATTCATTATTAGGTACAGCAGGCAGATATTAATTGAAACCTGAAACGGTAAACACTTTACGGGCTGTTATTTCCAGTGGATGTAGTAAGCTTTGTTTTGTTTCGTAATTTCTCGAAACCAAAGTGTGTCACTAACTGTGATTATATAATATCAGGATTTTTAAGAATTTCGAAACTTTTCATGGTTTAATATTATTGTTCGATATATCTCAAGATACTCTTTTCTCCTAATACCAATAACCTACTTAAAGTCTACGCAGAAACTAGATTATGCGTTCATCGCACCGAATATTATAATACCTAATCTACAGAAACTTAAACCTACCTGTTATAGGCATTCAAATTTCGGGACAAAACACTCGAAAGAAACTCATAAATTCAACCGACACTGATAAATTGGCAAGCTAATGACGAGTCATTAATTTGGCAATAGACGAAGTACCTTTAGCCACGCAGTTTGAGGCAGCCATCAATAAAATAACTCTGAATTCAATGGAAACAACACAATAGACCAGCTGCGTAAATAAGGACACGTAATATAATGGTCTCATTTCACACTATTGTTTGAAATGGTAATAACCTACTTTTCATAGCCGAGTCAATGTGAGTGTTGTGTGTTTTGCAAATTGCGTTTGCAGACCATGATTCTGAGGTTGATCAGCTGATCAGAATAGCTATTCTATAGCTTCTGCGCCGAATTGTTGTGTTTTTTTTCCGTCTGTGTTTCCGAACGCATACAATCCTAATCTCTTCAAAGTTAGAGTGAATAGGCTTCTTCTGGGCAAGCTCACTCCATCGTCGACTCTGTCTCTGTCACCACTGACCTAGACTAGAGCCGAGAGCAAACCCGTGTTAAATAAAAAAAATTCAACGCCAATCAATGTTATCAAAAGAAAGAGCAAGGCTGTTCACAAAGCCAGAAAAAATTGACAGTTTAAATCAAATAGACGAGCGACATTCTTCCGATAGCTTATACTGTCAGGGGCAAGGCAGATTAGTCATTGAAAATGTGTAATTTTCGATTCGATCACCTGTCGAATGGTTGTGAATAGCTATGCAGATGGTCCAACAAAGTAGACGGGTCTTCCCTAAAAACATTCACAGTGAGACCGCGTTCACATGACGCTATCCAAAATACACTAGTTAAATACTAACTCGGATTGATCTAAGTGTAGAATATTTACGCGATCGTGCCCCTATTCCATGAGTTTCATATGGTCATCAGCGACTCATTAAACATGTTATTATATAATAAATATAAAATCAGACTATCGCAATGCCCACTGTTGATTATGTTAAGCGCCACAAGAACCTTGTCCACTAAAAGTCATCAGTGATCAACCTTGCAACCCCAAAAACATAATGCAGAAACATATGCAGAACATCATATTCTTCTCTTTCTAGGAAGGTTTAAACAATGAGAAGTTCGACTCGCACCCCTCGAGTCCCGAAGAGTTGCCAGCGTACCTGAGAGTCCACAACCCCTGGTACCATGGACTGGACCTGCTGGCTTCCCTAGTGCTCATCCTCTTAGCTTTTACTGAAGACCCCGCTGTGCCTACTTTTGAGGTAGGTAAACAAAAGCTGTGGTTTGAAAAGACATTAGAAGTTAGGTAAAGGTAAGTACAAACATCTTACAGTCCAGCCGTCGAGAGAATGCTTTCCTGACACCTATCAGTGCGACAATTCTACGTAACTAATAAAGATCAAATTCAAAGCAAAACGAGAGTGACGGATCTCAAAAACGTATTCTCTCGACGGCCGGACTGTAGCCGAATGGATGAAGACGATCTACGTGATCTAGAAAGAGAATAGATAAAAGATTTAACTTGCCACTTTCTTCATTTGTCATTTCAATCATTGCTTCTTTTCAGAAAACTGCTATTCCCGACAAACAAGAGCATCGCTTGGTATACGTGCCATATTTATGGCCGGGTACTGAAGTTCCTTGTTCGTCCGTGCGATGTGGACTAATAATAGATATCCTGATCCTAATGTACTAATTCCAGTTACCAGTATGGGCACACGGCACGATAGAGTTGCTGGCACTGACAGTGATTGGCGTGGAACTGCACTTGAAACTGAAGTGGATCGGATGGGGCACCATACTCAAACACAAGAGGACTATGATTAAGGTGCGTCTCTTACCCGATGGCTGTTAAATATTAGAGACTTGTAAAAATATTTCTCGTGCTTCTATGAAAACTGAATAGGAAATGTCCCATTCTAATAACTTTTGGAACACCATTAAACGACTTTACATTTTTTTCGTGAGGTCTATCTTCATTTAGGCAGCTTATTGACATCTCTTCCTGTTGTCTTAATTCCAGGGTATAACTCTTCTAATAATGGTCCTGGAGGCAGTGGTGGTACTGTGCCGGCAGTCGTCGCATTTCCGAGTCACCAGGGCGCTGCGACCCATCTTCTTAGTAGATACCAGGCATTGTGGTGGAGTGAGGAGGTTCATCAGACAGATTCTGCAGTCGCTTCCACCTATTATTGACATGCTAGGTAAGCTTGCATACAAGAACTGTGATGTAGAAAGAAATGCAGTGAAGAGATAAAATATTTATCTTGCCACTTTCTTAATTTGTCATGTCAATCATTGTTACTATTCCCGACACACCATACCATCGCTTGGTACCACAAATCTTCCACCACCTCAAATGTGCGCCGGGCTGAGTCCTCGACCAATGGGTAGTAAGCTAATCAGATACGTCCTTACTAAAATGGTTCCTTCTGTTTCCAGGGTTGCTGATGTTCTTCGTGGCAACATACTCGCTCCTGGGCTACTACCTGTTCTCGGAACACGTTGACAATGGACACTTCCAGACTATCAGTGATTCTTTCGTCAGCATGTTCGTCTTACTAACCACCGCCAAGTAAGTGTGTTTTAATTTGAGTACCTACCATTATACCTATAAATGCAATAATAATAATATTCTGGAATTTTCACAATATCTATAAACTACATTATCACTTCTTCACCAAAAGCAAACATTGTCATTTGGTGATATGAATCTAAATATAAATCCATCTAAAGGTCACTGGTTGATGTAATAACATTGTAATATTTGTTTTCAGTTTCCCTGATGTCATGATGCCATCATACGCCAAGTCTAAATGGTACGCCGTGTTCTTCATTCTGTACATCATCACAGTTCTCTACGTGCTTATGAATTTGGTAAGTCAAAGCCTGCAAGCTAGCAAACTTATCAAAAATATGCTCAAATAAAATTTAAATCCACGCGGCTCGAACTACCAAAAAGTTTTTTCGGTTACCCGAATACTTATAATAAACCGAGATATACCTACATTTCGCTACAGTTACCATGTAAGCAGATGAATGACACAAAATACGCCCTTTCCAGATGTTAGCCGTAGTATACGAGACGTTTACTCGCATCGAGCGTGAGAAGTGTCGCGCCCTCTTGCTGCACCGACGTCGCGCCGCGCGACACGCCTTCAGACTGCTTGTGTCAAGGCGGGCGCCACATGCTGTCAGGTTGAGGCACTTTGCTGGGCTGATGAGGCATTATGCACCACATTATAGTAAGTATCAAGTAAAATTCAACAAATCACATCGCAGACTATTAGCAAGATCGTTCGAATTAGAGATTTCTTAATTATCTTGTGTGTCTGAAACTATTTTATATCTTGTGTATTTAATATTCTGAACACCTCACCTCAATTAATTTCTTAATTTATGGAATCGGGTTTTTCAAAATTTGGTTCAGAAGCCTGCATGCAAACTTTGAACTTTGAAAAATCAAAAAAATTTTTTTAATCTAAATTTAGTTTAAAAAAATCTATCGTCACCAGTAAATCCAAGCAAGCAATATAATTATGCTTGTTCTAGAAGTGGGTTAGTGTCTTAACATCTCAATTCTTCTTCCTCCTAGGTGGTCTCGACGTGTACCTGATGTTTAAGCAGCTGAACCAGTCATCATCAGGTGGTCTCTCCCGCAGCGAGTTCGCGAACCTGTACGAAGTGTTTGCGTTACGATGGGCAGGCCAGCAGTCCAGGGCTCCGTGGTACTCACAGTCACCGCTGGAGCCGATTGGAAGGGCTGCTGCAGCGGCTGTGCGGTGGCCTTACTTTGAATATCTTATCTGTAAGTTTATAAGGCATATAGACATTAGTCTACCAGTTTGGCATAGTGATCTGGTGGACCGATTCGGCCTCAAGATGGATGGATGGATGGATGGTCTTTGCCGCTAAAAAGAGAAGCGAATGGCTTCTCTAGATCTGTAATTATTTTGTAGCTTAAATAACAATAAGAAGTCTTGTTCCTCATCTCTGGCTTGCCTTTATTGGCCGGCTGGAGGGAACACTGGCAAGGAACAGAGCTCCCACCGCTTTCTTGCCTTTATTGGTCGGCTTGAGTGGAAATTCGCAAGAGCAACGTGCTCGGAAAAAGGAAGTATTCCAGTAAGTGCTGGTAGGGATCTTGACCATCTTCCGGGCTCTGGGATTGTCCTGATAGTTGTGGAATACCACTCCACTCCTCAAGCACCTCAGGATATGTTGCCCCCTTGTCGCTACGTCACTAAGTGCTAGCGACAGTTTCCGGGGGCCCATTATTGAATGTGCAAGTCACCCCCTGCCATTTTTTCAGTGTATAATAATAACACATTGATCAGGCAGGGGCCATAGTCCTTCCATATTTCTAGATAACCAATACACTATAGTCACCCAAAGCCCAATATGTTTTGTTCCCATGTTTTGCAATAGTCCTGCACCAACCGGGGGTTATCCTTGGGTGCACTTGCATAGAGCATACAGGGATAATCGTCGTTTGGTGCCTCATTCCATTTAATTGTCTAAGAGGCCTCTGCAAGTTGGTTTCGGCCCCTCGTACGCCTTCCAAAGGACCGGGACTCCATGGTCCCGAGATACGTAAACATAAAGACATAATAATAATAATAAAATAATAATCCATTTACTTCAGGCGAAACAGATCCATAGCTTTGATTTTACCTATTCATTTATTAATTCTTGATAAGACGGCATCTTAGCTGTTTGAGTTTTAGCATCTGATTAGCGGACTAGGAGTCCTGTTGTTCACGGCTTATAAATCCGGCTTTAAATTTCGATTGTTCTGTTTCAGATGCTTTAATAATCGGAAATGGAGTGGCGATGGTACTCCGCGTGTTCGAAGCGGCAGGCGACCTGCAGGACAGTGCTCGTCTACTCTGCGCGTCCTGGGACACCTGGCTATTCCTTACATGTAAGTATGGTGTCCAGTAGCAGCAGTGGTAACGTTCCCGACTTAAGAGTTGTGTAGCAAAAGAGAAAAAAAAAAAGTGGTGACGAAACAAATGATTCGGGAGAGAATTGGCCATATTTAGACTTATTCTAGAATTCAAAATTTGAAGACTTTTACCAAGTACCAAGTAGTACCTACCAAGACTTTTTCGTAGTCTCAGAGAGAGGCCTGAGTCCTAGCCGTGATCCCAACAGTGCATACATTAAATGTTGATAATGCTAAAGCACTGCACAAAATACTCCATCAAAGTATTCTACGTCTACAATAACCCTTAAAATTATGTTTTTCCTCAGTATTCCTACTGGAAGCAGCCCTCCGCATGATGGCGTCAGGTCTACAAGTGTACCTGGAGAGCGGCTGGAACGTGTTCGACCTAAGCGTGACGCTGCTGGCTCTCATGGGAGCCGTGCTGCTCAGCATCGCGCCTAAACTCTTCATCGTTGTTATATTTAGACCACTGAGGTATGTTCTGGCTCCGTTATTTTTGCGTAGATCTGGTCCTGTAAGTCTTCGGTAGCAGCAAAACCCTGCTATTGTCTTTTAACCGAAATTCAGATAATGATGACTCAGTTTGATTGAGGTTATAAGGTAAAGTTTATAAAGTCTTCAGTTATTTACAGCTGGTAAGTTAACAGGAGCCAGAAACTAGACACAGACTTATAGGTCTATCAAAAGCAAATGTGTCTTTCCCAAAATCACTTTCTGGGTATAAGCGCCATGTTAATCTACAATGTCCAAGCTACTTAGTTACTCATATTTATTTAGGCGAAAAGGCCCTTTAAATCGTATGCCACTAAGACATCAGAAGTTTTAAAGGGCCTTCAATCATTACATTTTTCTCCCATATTGTTCCAACTTCTCTTCCAGATTGATGCGCCTCTACAAGTTAAAGAAGCGTTACCGCGACGTGTTCGGCACCTTGGTCCTGCTGTCTCCCCTCATGTCTTCAGCTGGGTGCGTGATGCTGGTCATGTACTACTTCTTCGCGATCATCGGGATGGAGCTGTTTGCTGGCTTTGATCTTAGGAACTGCTGTGTGTGAGTATACTTTGAACTAAACTTTTCATTGGGTCTTGATTATCGAAAGAAGTCTGTATAAGTTTATTGATCTGTGTATTACGCAATAAGGGTGCCAACATCGTCATAATTACCCCTTAGTCCCCCTATCGCCCAATCTTTTTTCTTGTGTATCTTATAAGTAAATTTTTGACCAACTTCAAAAGAGAAGGGCTTTTGTATGCTTACGACGGGTTTTTTTTCTTCTAGTACTTGATTTTTCAGTATTTTGTAATAGTTCTATAACTGATCTCCTTTCTTCTTTTTCAGCAACACAACCGTCGAAGACTTCTACAAGTATTCCCTGAACAGCTCCACGGCCCTCGGCTACTACTACCTGAACAACTTCGAGAACATCGTGACCAGCGGCGTCACACTATTCGAGCTGACCGTCGTCAACAACTGGTTCATACTCATGAACGCGTATGCCACCGTCGCGGGGCAATTTAGCAGGATTTATTTTATGGTAAGACTAGATTCTGATAAGGCTGAAAGAAGGAAATAGCTCGATCGTCAGCCTATTTATGTTGTTCATACGCCTACCTTGAAAAGTAGGCTATGGTCGACATAAAATGCGGGAAGGAATGGGACAGACAAAAACGTCCAAAGAAAGGAAAAAAGCTTTTAATTTTAAAGTAGTCGCTTTTTATAGCTGTATGCTAGGAAATGAACTAGAGACAGCTTATAATTGACCCATAGGCTTAAACGATTTCCAACGTGTAAACGCTGCCGAATTTATAAATACCACATTTTGCCGAAAATACTCTATTGTAGACTTAATTAAATTGGCTTGTTTCCAGGTATTCTATCTATTCACGATGGTGGTACTGACGATCGTGGTAGCGAGCGTGCTGGAGGCCTTCAGGTTTAGGATACAGTACAAACGCAGCACTAGCAAAAGAGACGGTAAGAATATTGCTGTACCAAAATAATCTCAGCCTACGAAAGCCGTATTCTTAAAGATGCGGCTGTAAATCATTATTACAATACTGATTTTCACGGCTGGCCTACATTTTTGGTAACTGCTGAAATTTTATTGGTATTTTGAGATCAGTTTAAGATCTTGGACTCAAGGAGTTTTTTCGGCACATATTATCAAGCCTTATTGTCATTGTAAAAGGGAATAAATCTAATTCGTACATTCACAGAGGAGAAGCTTCTTCACGAAGAAGTGCACACAAGTTGGGAAGAAGCACAAAGGTTGGGCGCCAATGGGGACCTGGCTGATGAGCTGAGGCCAAATCTACCACCTGGGGTAAGACAAACTATTTATTGGTTTTTTTATTCAGCTACAGATAAGCAAATACCTGCAATTCCTCTTATCTATCGCTGATCTGTGAAGACAACAAGAGTATGTCTGTCGACCGTCTCTTTCATCAACGCAGCATCGCATTTTCCATGACCCAGGTCTCAAGTTTATTCGGCAAGGAGAAGACATTGGCTCGAAGCCCAACCCACTAAACTTAAATGTGAAGTATTTTGGCCAAATGCGTGAAATTATATGTATATTAAAACTTTGCAGGTGGAGGTAACGTTTATCGGATCCCGTCCGCGTACGAAGGAAGTACTACAGAGGAGAATGTACCAGACTGACATACAGAAGTGGCTTGTAGAGGAGGATGAAAACGAAGGTTAGTATACCAACTACTGCTGTGCGAAATTATTTTATCAGGACCAGAAGGCTTTTATCATGAGTAAAGCACCCATCAAAATGCCCTGATCATGCGATACGAGAAGTAGAGACCGCAAAAAAATTATTAGAAGCTGTTTCACCTGATGTCGATCGTATACTGTTTCTTAGAGGATCTTTTTTATGTCGCCAGGTGTACCACCCTCAACGACAATAACCTCCAGCGAGGACCCTCTATCCCCGCCCCTCATCCACCAGCCCGATAGTGAGAACAACCATCAGGTGAGAACAGGCTACCAGTTGTAGAACATAATACAATTAGCTCTGTACCACAGGCTAATTTTCACCTGGGACGCACTCAAGAACTTATGATGGGCCTTCTGAGGATGGGCCCTGAGCTGGCTTCACGCTTGACCAAGGGTACAGGACGCTGAACAAACATAACTGTCGGGGTACGGGACAAAACTTTTGTTTATGGATTTGACGTTTAATACAGTGATTTGTTTGTGAATGTATCCGAACGAACTTTTCCATAGTTTTTAATTCTAATCGAACAAGCAAAGGTATTTTGTATAGCTGAATCAAGCGAATGGAATACCAAAGAAATTCCATTCTTAATGTTAATTAATCAAGGATTAAGTACGGTAATGATTTATATTTATGTATGCTCAAGGATTTTCTCGTAGAAATTCTATGTAAAATGCGTACCTAATTTGTGTAGTTATATGTATCCCTTACCCGCCAGCTATTAATAATACTCTGCCAGTTAGGACATTATTACCGAGTAGTATGTATACTAAATTAATAATTAATATATTCTGAACGTTAGTTGAACATCTGTGATAGAATTTTATGAAATTTATTATGAGGGTGTATTACGACTGTACAGGCAGTTAAATGTGAGAATAGACAGACTAGACTTTCTCATTCAGTCTAGATTTTTTTTTGGTAAATATGTGCTTTGTGAAATATCGAATAGCAATCATGTTGATTTTGTAGAAATGGCAGCTTTACTATTCGCCTTTCACTCCCACATCCCGCGTATGAGTGAAAGGCAAATATCAGTAGAGCCACAGACTATATCGAATAATGAATACAGTTCGGATTTGACTAATTCTGAACGTAAAGTTTATTTTAAAATGTTTTTTATTTTGGGTTGTGTTATTTTTGCTTGTATTCGTTTACCAAGTGAACTAAGCATAATATTGCGAAAGTACACTTTATATTATCTAATTGACTCATTATCTACCCATGTTGATTATTAAGTTAATTTTAATGAAATAATCGTCATGTAACAATGACTGTATTGTAATAAATTGTTGAGTCGACAATTTAATGATATTATGAACGAATCGCCTTCGTAGGTTAGGTAGAAATGTATTAAAAATAGCCAGCTCCTAAAAAAAACTAATAAAGGCATAAAATTATGAAAAGTCTACCAATTATGAAATGTGATTATCGTTTATTTTAATTATTTATGTTTGATGATTATTATGGTTTGAACGCTAGTATTAAAGTTGGCAATGTAAAAATAACGAAGTTTAAAGAGATCAAATTATTTATACAGTAGTTAGGTACAGTATTTTAAGTACCTAGGTCTTTATAGATAAGTAGGTATTGCCAAAGAGGTTTAAAGCCATTTTGTTTCATTTGCCATTACATATTGAACAAACAAGTATGAACAGAGTAACTGAAGATTACCTATATTATGAAACAGTAGTTGCATTCAATATATTTATTTCGTAAGATATCTTCAATAAAAGACAGTAGAGTATGTACATTTATACTGTTTCATAACAATAATCGCCACGGGCAGACTAACCTTCTTTTACCTTCGAATTTTCATAGATAACCTTATTTCGGAATTAAAAAGTAATTTCGGAATAAGTTATTCGTCATTCGAAAATAATTAAGAGTAGTGCCGCTTGCGCTTTCGGCCCCATTTTTTAAACTGAGAAGAGTTGCACTTTAAGTAGAGTCATAGTCATTTAGTGAGATAACTAAAAATATGGACCATAGATCGAATTATTCATACGCTTCACCTAATTTATTTTGTTTACCTTTTGACCAAATATTTCTTTGTGATTTTTCCTTTATATAAGCTGCTCCGTATTAACTATTTGAGAACTTGTATTATTTTTTTTTATGTGTACACTATTTTTTTTTGTTCTTTTATAAAATAAAATTAATAAATTAAGCGAAACTGTAATGATTAAAATCGAAATATTATTTTTAAGTATTAAGCAATTGAATGTTTAATATTGATAGCGCAAAACTATAATTTTTAAATATACATGTATAGTAAAACAATAGATAAACCGAATTTCAGATTAATTATATGGATAATAAATGTCTACCCATATAAAAATACTTTGATCAAAAATAATATAAATACGAGTGTTTAAAAGTAATCGAATACTTACGTACGTTACAAATCACTAAAACTATATTATACAATTAGGGTGAAGGCACGTGTTGTGAGAGATAGGTTTACATACTTACCACTTATTATTCTGCGGGGTAATTAGGTACGTAACACACTAACAGTAGGAAAGGAATGGCTTTCATTTTGACAGTTCAACAACATTCATTGCGTTATTAACGTTGTTGAGCAGACCAATTTTCCGAACATATGAAGCAATGGTAATCCATTGCTTCATATGTTCGGAAACATATTTGCTAATGCAATATCCTTCAAAATGATTCAGATTGTGATTGATAGTGTGTTACGCAATTACAGTGCTGGCCTTTTCTTTTGTGAGCAAGTCGTCATAAGTCGATGTGGTTATTATGTTTCAAACAACACAATGACCTACAAAATATTCCACGTGGATCATCCCACTCCTTTTTATATCCAGATGTGTCTGCAACCTACAACTTTGGGTGCCTAGGAAAGCGGTGAACTGTCATACATCAACGGCTCTAAATACGGAGTTTTTTGACACCTGTCAAACACTAGTCAAAATTAAAAAAAATCGGTTTCCAGCCCTTATAAAGCATTTGGTATACCGTATGATGAAAAATCTGTGTAAATATTGAAATAAAATTACTTAAGTGTAGTAGATACAATATTAAAGTCCTATCACCCCTCATCAAAAACTATAAAATTCGAAGATAATTCTGTTTTGAGGCCTGTTTCACCACCTTCGGTTAAGTTTCGGTGAACATAAATAGCAGATAACTCAAGACCTAAACAACACCCACATTTCGCCCGTTACGTTAGAAGTCGCAACCTGTTCCATATTCGAATCTGGTACAGTCAGTACATACATATACATTGATACAAAATAAATTATAGAACAAACATTGGTGCCGATTCCCTTGTACACAAACTAAACTAAATTTAAGTTGAGTGCATCTTTTTCTTTCTATTTCATTATGAAAAGGACAGAAGATAAATATTAGTTTAGTCCTGTCAAATTAGTCAGCACCTGACGTAATTTGATGTAATTTTAGTAGTCAACTTTTTAATCACGTCTAAACTTGTATGGAGTAGTGTCAGGCGATGATTAATTTGACAGGACTAAACTAAAATGTATCTTCTGTCCTTTTCTTAATGAAATAGAAAGAAAAAGATGCACTCAACTTAAATTTAGTTTAGTTTGTGAACAAGGGAATCGGCACCAATGTGTAGCTGTATTTTCTACAGCTACACAATATTTGTTCTAAAATTTAAATGAATTCTTGTCGACGTATACATCTTTTTAAGGTTAACCTGTACATAGTGCCGGATAGGCACCGAAGATCGCGCAACAGACCCATAATGTTCTAGCCCATAAATTGTTTAATTAAGACACTAGAGTAACGCGAAGGAGATATGATATTAAATGGTGCTTTCGCTTGTATGTTCAATTTCGGAGTTAGCTAGACAATTAATAGTTTAATGTAAGATTAAGCGTTAAAGTCTGCTACTTCGCTTATTGTGTGGTCACAAAGGTTTAGCGAATATTCATGGCATTACATAATCAGCCTTTAATGCTCCCACTGCTGGGACTCAAGTCTCTGAATTTTGTGAGCCCACGTTCGCACGGGCAATTTTTTATCGCGCACTGG
This sequence comes from Brachylomia viminalis, assembly GCA_937001585.2. NCBI lineage: Eukaryota > Metazoa > Arthropoda > Insecta > Lepidoptera > Noctuidae > Brachylomia > Brachylomia viminalis. Next base: position 12,371,784 of record OW443314.2, read on the forward strand.
ATTTTTGACTCTCGGTGTTAAGCCGAGCATTGAGAATACAACAACATGTATCACAGCCCGGCGCGTCAAAAACATACACTATTGGATTTTCAACCCTCGGCGCTGAACAGTGTTCGATAAAAATCGGCCGCGATACGGGGGCCGTGAGGAAGCGAACCAAATGATGTAATCCACTACATGGACCCAGGCCTAGTGCGGGTTTTTTACAAAAATGTACCTACTACCCACACTTATCGCGATAATATTCGCCAAAGCATGGCACTTGAATTTCGTTTGTGAAAAACTGGATTATAGACTATTTTCTGGATATTTACCTATTGTATGAAAAGCACAGAGGGAGCTACTATCGCATGTCCTGTGTTCATTACTTGCGATAATCGTGATCTGATGCTTTCTTGATGCAGTGCTCATTGATTGTCCAAGTCCATATAAAATAGAATTGTATGTACAAAAGTTGCAGTACCTGTAGTTTTTATCTAGCAACACAAGTAGATGGCCAGTCGACTATTTTATTAAGTTTACATGCTCTATTAGAATGTAGGAGATGCAGGGTTTATAAGTCAAAGGTATTTCTCGCTTTATGTTCAAATTTTTAATTTTTATTGTTGTTTCATAATATCTCTGATTATGCATTCCAATAAATTCCGCCAAGAACAAAGTTTATTTTTATGAAGGTTTCCATATTTATAACAAATAATATCAAAACCCCTTTTCAAAAGTTCATTTGTCTTCCATTTATTTTCAAAATGTTCAAATAACCTTTTTAGTTTTTTGTTGTTTTAAATTAAGTTACGAGCTTTGAGATTAGAATTGTGCTGGAACTATAAAATATTAGTTCTAAATTGAGGCGCCTCCACCATTGTAAAATAATTTAAGTCAGAGTGTAGTCTTATTTGTATGGCGACAAGGTTCAAGTTCTTCTAGCAGTATTATTCGATGAGTTTGCGACACCGGCTTTAAAGTAATGTTTTAGAACTCACTTTGTTGACATGCAACTGTAGTTGTAAAGATGTGTTAATTTATTATGAATAAATGCACTTTTAAGTACATCCCTTGTTTTTTATTTAACGCTCATGCTGGTTGCATCCGTATGTAAAAAATTGAATGAAAATGGAAAGAAATGAAAATGAATGAATGGAAGAATGGAGTGGAATGTGAATGGTGATGGAAATGTATGCATTTAGTTTCTTCTTTTTACCCTGGAGTAGGAAAAAATGTTATAAGAACTCTGATGTGTAGTTGATACAGTATAAATAAAAGATTGTATAATATTCAAACATTTTATTCTGTTTCCAAAATTACTAAACTTTTTATTTACTCAACTTTTCTAAAATACATTTTTCATTATTTTATTCAGCACCAATTAACACTAAATTATTGAGCGCGACAATATAAACACATACCTACTTAATGTAATTAAATAATTACTATTATGAAACGCTAATACCCAAGATTAAAATCTTTCGATATTTTAGGAATGTCCTATTGTGAGACAAAGGTTTATCTCAAGTGTTGCCAAGTAATTTTCCAAGAAAATAATTACGATCAATTTAAACACAAAGTAAAAAAACGCGGGTAAAATGAGACTAAGATAGCAACACAGGCCCCATACCAAACAGGTTTTACTACATAGGCGTCAGTGAAGACAAATAATCAGATATATTAGTTTTATCACAATTACACTGGAATAATAACGAATAAGTAGGCTCATGGAAGACGGCGTATGATATATAGTTTTAATTAAGTCCCGATTGACACACATGCATACACTGAGATTTTTTTTTATATTAAGATTATATAGAAGCTATATTAAACATAAATACTCTTTTATTGCGATCTGTGCATTATTTTATAGGTAGATCAGACTGTTTTCCGGCGTTGAGTCAATTATAATTTGGCCGCGTTACCACTTGCAGTGAATAGAATTATTAAAGACTTTTTTTAAGGAAAGCACTGTTAAATAAATAACAACAGAATAATCATTTCACGCAATACTGGGATTGTACAAAAATATGCGAAACTTTTCGAGATTTTTCTATTTTTCTAATGTCATGATGACAAACGTGATATTAAATTATTGTACGATTTTTATTTACAAATAATCCATCTTCATTGATAAGGGCACCATTTATATGACAATATATTCAGAAATTCCCACTCACATGTAAAACGATTGAATTTGTGGATTCAGTAAGCCATTTTTACCCATCAGAAATTCAATAAAAATATATTTCATTATGAAAATTATTTTGAATAAAGATTTTGAAAAGGATACATGTTATAAATTGTTAAAACAACACGTAGAATAATAATAAAAATGGCAGTTTGAGTCCACAAACATTCTACCATAAACACCCGTAATAATAAATTATGCGAAGAAATAAGGTGGGTACTAAAGAATTAAACTAATAGTATAATTATTACTCTAATATAAATATAATAATAATTAATAATAATTGGAACCGAAGTATTTCGACATGAAGTCAAAATTGCCACGAACTAGAAAATGCGTTGGATTCATATTTTTATGTAACTTGTGTGAATCAAACCACATTTCGAACATTATTTTTTATAAATAATGTCGGTATCTGTGCAAGTTATAATTTTTACTGTCCTCTCATTTACGTTTATGTTATTGAAATTAATAATTATACTTTTCATTATGTATTATATTGTATAAAAAGGACTAACAATTCTCAGTAAAAAATCCTAATTAGACAAAATCACCCCGCACCACCTACCAAAGTAATTATTTATAATGACAGAGCCGATTTAATAAAAAAGGAACATTATTACAATATACCAGTAAAAATATTTCGATTATAATTCAAGTCTTGAGTGACAATTTTGACGTATTATAAAAATATTTACGTATTGTACCTAAATATTATTTATATACAACCTGTCGATGGATATAACATAACAATATTTTAGAGTCAATAAGACATGTTATTTCTCTTGAAACTTGTAATAAGTTCAAATGCAAGATGTTAAGGACTTATGCAGATTTTTTTTAGAGCCAAACAGTTGCGTTACAGCTGCCTAAATGTGCAAATACATTCGCCCTTCCCTCATACTCATATCCCCGCAATCAATGATATTGTAAGTAAAACGAGGTAGATTGGTTATACGTGCCCCTCAAGTGGCACATTAAAACGGCTATTTAGCACACATGTGCTCAATGTCGCGTCGGCGTCAACGGGAGCACCTTAAGCTTGTCTCTTTTTCGCTCCCCATAATTACGACATGCCGTCCTACTTTCACTTGTCATCTATCGTGTGACATTACAATATTATGGTATTTAGTGTGCCGTTTTAGAAGATCGAATATTGTGTAGTTAACCTATCCTCCCTCTTTTTACATAAAATATAATATCCTGCATTGCAGTGTTGCGCAACTGTAGCGACACAAAAAATAAGTTTGCATAGACCCTAAAAAAGGTTTTGGAGGTAGAAAATATCATACATGATAGTTTACACAGACCTTTGAATGACCATATTAGTCACATTATGGACTTTCCATCATAAACTGGAAATACACAAACTTACACACATCCAGTTCTTCAATTCACTCTCATTTGAGTTTATAAACTCGCAGCGTCGAATTAAATATTAATTCTATAAAGGCTATACTAGAATAGCCGATTTCATTGATTCAAGCGTTAATATCTCGTTTCCCTTGAATCTAAACAAGAGATTGCTTCACGAGGAATACAACAGTCACTCAATCATTGCACATTGGAACACTATAACCCTCTTCCCGACCTACTCCTGCCAATAATACTGTAGTTGTAGTGACTACAAACATTCTAAACGTACCCAGGTCCATGACGCAAGCCGAAACCCTTCCCTTCCCTATGGACAGTCCATCTGTTGTCATAACAAGCAATAACTTGATTATACAACTGCTTTATTAAACACTAAATACTCGACTAATCGCTGCCATACGCAAAGCAAGTGTCGCACGAGAATCGTTGAAAAATCGCGCGACTGTGGCGCAACTGTCGTGCGACACTTGTTTGCTTTTTTTTAAATAATGTAGCATATAGAGTATGACCGTGGCTATGCGATGCGCGGGCGCTTGCCTGGCGCGCGACGTCACATCTCTATGGAGACGCCAGAGCCGCCGAGGCGCGTCTCTTTTACTCGAAAGCCATTTTCCAAGAGTTCACCGCAGAGGGAATCTACTATGGAGCGAGGCGTCGTCGGCGGGATTAATACCATGGCGTATCTGGAACAAAGATGTTAGAAATTAAAAAAAATGTATAGGTATTAAACAGTTAGTAAAGTACAGCCTAAACAACTGAAGATTAATTGCACTAAGAATGGATTTTTCGAAACTTCACCCTGAACGAGTAAAAACGAATGGTGTATGTTTGTTTTCAAACGGAATCACGGCCAACAGCTGGACGCTAATATGTATATTTCAGCGTGTACTAGTTAAATATCCTAGATTGATTTATTATATAGGTGTCACGAAGGCGGCAAATCGACCACCTTTAATAAGGTTTAGCAAATAATTTACGAAATTGGGATATAAGAACGTGAACCTTCTAATATAATTAATCTCATCATTATTTTAAAAACATTACAAATTGAATCGGTAAGCACTTTGAGTATATTTATGGATATTACTATGCGAGCCTCCTCCTTTTTGAAGTCGGTTAAAAATATAAGAAATTCAACACTAAACAATGCTCAATAAATAACATAAAGTATCAAGTCTGAGAAAATCATAAAACTCATAATATTTACAAACTAAATGATTTTAAATCAAACAAGGATTTTTATATCCGTGATTAACTTGTTTACATAAAAAAAACAAGTTTTGTGTGAAACTGGTTGAGTGATTTCCGTGAGTTCAATCAACTTACATTGACGCATTTATGACGGATAACAAAACAAAACAAAATGGGTCATGTCCATATGTCCACCTTTCTGTAGCTTTTTTCGCTTAACTGTCAAACAACAGCCTCTATCTATAGGAATAAGGGGTGCTCCGTACTACAAACTTAAACTATGATCCCGTCCGGCTGTGCCGAATCATGCCAACCCGAACAAGTGTGGAGCACACCTATGTTACAGTGAATTTACCTTTGACAATACAATGCTCGTCTGGCGAATCTTAGACCTTCAACCTTCGGAAATTATCCCATGGTGAAGTACTCAGTCAATCTGCTTAGCTTTTTTACATCTATGTTGGGGTCGGCTTCCAGACTCGAAGCCTGACGCAGCTGAATACCAGTATTTTACATGGAGCGACTGCCTATCTGACCTCCACAACTCAGTTACTGGGTAACACGATACCCCTTGGCAAGACTGGTTGTCAGACTTTTGGGTTCTGACTACCCGTAACGACTGTCAAAGATCTACGAATGATAGCCGGGACCAACGGCTTAACGTGCTTTCCGAGGCACGAAGGTTTCTTGATATGTAATGGATGGTCACCCATCCACGACCCGACCGCGGCAAGCGTAGCTTAAGCTTCAATCGACCCGGAAACATGTCCTAACCCAGGTCATGGTCTATGCGTGTGCAAAATATCATCTAATAATATTAGGTACATATATAAAATTGCTCCCCCTGACCCTTGCTCGACGAAGTGCCAGCCCGCGCCGTAGCCGAGCCTGTAGCTTTAAATTCCCCCGATAATAACAATTATCCAATCTCGATCCAACCTGTCCCACCTTGCTGTCCTCCCCCCAGCGACGCACTAAGCCGAGGTCCGTACCCCTCAGGGGGTGCCCGTAGCGTGCAGTCGCTTAATAATTTAAGAAATTGGCCCGTGGCTGGAGGCTTGGAGTCCGCTTAAGGCAGCCACAGGATAGCCCGGCTAAGCAGTGACGACCTCTCAAGTTCAACTGCGAGACTGCATACATAAAAAAAGTAATAAAGTTGTATTTCTTACCCGCCCCCACCGGCGCCGGTAAGCTTGCACGCGAGTCCCTTAGCGCGCGCGGCGGCTCGGATCACTTCCAGCGCCGGGTGCGACACGCCCAGAGCTGACAGCAGGCAGTGGTTCATATCCCATAGTTCCTGAAACAATAGGAAGCGAGGTTATACGTCGGAACGTTAGTACTAGATCTAAGAGAAGTCTGTGTAGATATCAAATATAGAAAATCAATGAGGCTAAGGCGGGTTAGGGTTTGTGTGTATGCTTTACTGATGTAATTTTATCTATTGCTTTATTTATAGTGTACAAGTAGCTTATGATATGTTGTTCTATGTTAAGATATTATTTATGTTAATGTGTTAAAAAAACCAGAAAGGATTTGATAAATATGTCAAGCCTAACTTTCTAATATAGACGTCAAGATAATTTTCTAAGCCATTAGCAGAATGAGTGTCAGTTTTACACATTTTTGAGAATAATGACGATGAATGATGAATTGATGACTCTCATGTTTATTTAAAATCCGAGTAAGCATAGAAACTAACGAGAACTCCTTACAAGCGATGCGGAAAATAACAACAGATTTGTCATAAACTAAAAACAACAACACAGTTATTTTAGTTGTCCCTATAGGTACCTACAAATACAAACTGTAGGCACAAAAAATTCGCATCGTAATAGAAAAATCTTGTAATAAAATAGTGACGTGGTCGCGGGTGTATCACCGGAGTACGTTTATTTAGAAGCGCCGACAGAACATTTTTAGTACGCACTGTATTTCACGACAAAGGTTTGCGAGTGCGGCTGACGTCACCGAGTTTACTTTAGGTTGTAAAAATTGCTATAACACTTCTCATCATTCATTTTGCTATCGACCCATAAATGTCAGCTGTTCTGGAAAGTTCCCATAGATTGCTTAATCACGATTTTGTGGGGTATTGCCATGGTTCATACCATACAAAGTACATAGAAGATATTATTGTTTAAGGTTCATATTGCCCTTTAATATGACTATTTCATGAAATCATAACGTTTGAGGTCAATTCTAACTTAGAGGATTGTATTGCTTACTTTGATGATTATAATTCTGTTAATACATACTCGTTACGGCCTCGAATCATATTTTGATCAACATACAACCTAATACTGTCCTGCAAATTGAAAAAAACTAAAAAAGACAATTTGAATTTCGCGGGTTACTCTGGCGCTTTCGCCTTAAAATTAGGCTAGTTAAATAAAATATATACCGCCTTCCGAAGAAGTGTTCGAGTTTAATGCCTTTTTATTATATCGTTTAGAAGCTAGTGAATCAAGGAACAATTTCTTTTGTGAATTTAAATGAGTCGGTACTTAGGTGAGTACCCGCTATTTGATAAGAGAGATGATGGGATATGAAGTATGATAAAAGGTACTTACTGCTAAATGCTGGTATTCTGCTTCAGAATCAATTTCACACTTGCCACTGGAGAGTTTTTCCAAAACCTAGAAGAGAAGAAAGAAAAACATTAAAATCACGAATGTGTAGAATATGTTTTACGTTTAGGGCCCGGGCAGTTCGATTTGTCAATGAGACACTATTTCGAATTTACGATGACACTTTCATTTACAGAAGACATGCTTATATTTAGTTACTAGTTTCCGCCCACGGCTTCGCCCGTGTGGTATGACGATAATAAGCCTTGTCCTCGTGTCCTGTCCTTCCCCAGGGTTCAAAGTATCTCGATACAAAATTTCATCAAAATCGGTCCAGCCGTTTCGGTGATTAGCCGGAACAAAAAGACAGACAACAAAACTGCAAAAACAATAATTAAAAATGTATTTTTTTTAAAGTATCGTATATATTTTTATATGCATTTAGTAAAAAGCTGATATTTTGACATTACAAACAGACATTTCAATTTTATTTATTTGTATGTAAGTATGTATATTAATTACATAGAGTAGCCATAGAAAACTATATTCGATGCAGATAAGATAGACACTGAGATATCAAACGCAAGGGTTCAATACTTCGATTCATAGATTCAGATACACAATACCACAAGTAGTACAAATAAGGTTCTATGCATTGCTATGCGTAGAACCTTATTCACCTTAGAATCTAAGCCGGTCCTAGGATTAAAATAGCCCGAGTGTGTCAATGTTTACGATGCTACGCAAGTTGTATCTGACTGAGAGGAACGGGTTGTTTGCGAGGTAAGCAACCTGCCCATGCAATACTTACGTATTAAGGCGCAGATAAACGACTTTTAATGATTTTATATTGAACATCACGTCTAAACTTCTAGTCTTATTTCTTTGAAAAAAATATATGTTATACTAGACAATTTTATTCATAATTTGATATGTGAAAATGTGAAATTATATTTTAATAACATAGTGTAATTAATTTGTAAAGTATTGTCTAACGTGGACAAAAAAACGATAATCACGTAAAAACTATGGGGCGTATTTACATGAAACTTTAATCATATAAAAGACAATTTAATGACCCATATTTTAGTATACGGCTTTTATTTGTATTGTGTTTGATAAATCAAGGTGGGTTGCTTTTTCGAATAATCTTGGTGCGCGTTGAAGCGGGGCTCTGGCGGGCGACGGGCGGTAGTGTATCGCTGACTTTGTCTGACTTTAGTCGCGGGGCGCGACGCAAACTCCTCCCACTCGCTCAAGGGCGCGGGCAGTTAATGTCGCCTTAAATTATCGGCGAATAACGCGCCGTCATTTTGACTAATAGAAAAAGACGTTTGGACACTTGCTTACCATTAAACGTGCGATTTATATTCAAGTGTATTTATCTTCTACTTAATTTAACGACTTTAATATTGCAAGCCTTGAATGACTGCTACTTAATTTGGCAAATCTTTGGATTCTCCAGCGAATCTTTGATTCGATACCTTAATATCCACCCTACACTCATTCATAGCGTTTCAGCTGCAAAGAGGTGACGCCCCATCTTTCAACACGTTATTTATTTATTCTTTATTGTACACCACAAAATACATAACAAAAAATAAATCGAACACTACAAAATATACACGTTTCTGTGATTAGTGTCATATTATGACGTTACGCAATGTCCCGAGTTTCATTATCTTATCGTTTTGCGACAGAAGCCAAGGGCAAGTATAGGACCGGTCGCTGTGGCAATTTTTGGAGGTCATGTCCACTTTTGGAGGTCATGTCCACCAATTGGAAGTCTTTCGCCTGAATTATGGTTTGATATAACCTTAAAAAGTGGAGAATTTTTACCAATATTCAACTTGCTTATAATCTTTGATTATACAGCAAACATAGCTTTTATCTATCGCTAAGCAAATACAATAAAACCAAACAAAATACCTTAATGAAACCAACCTGCGTGGCTGTATGAGCAACATGATCACATGCATCCATTATATGGTCCACTGCGGCTGTGTTCCTCTGTCTCAAGGCTGCGACCTTCACCACCAGGGCTCTGGTCTCCCTGGAGACGCGAGAGTCCACTAACAAGACTCGTAGGTCCATCTTTATGTCTAAGTGACGAGGCTTGCTGCCCTTCTTGAAAGAGACCAGAGAGCCGAAGGTGCACGTGGCGTTGTCGATTCCTGTTGGTGAAAAAAAACGGTTGAATTAGTCTATGTTGTAATTGTAAATGGACGAAAACGTTGACTATTTAGCATAAGTCTACCGATAAAGAATAAACACATACATGAAATTTTAATTATTTGCATTGCTAGTAACAGAAGGAGCTTTAGAAAGTCATGACCAAGGCCGTCTTTAATATATTTAAGGCCCTGGGCACTTTAGGATAATTGGGCTCCTATGGAGAATGCAGGATGCAAAAGGTTAGGATTTCTTTTGACCGTTCATATAGAAATACGAGTTACTTGGTCAACTTATGCAGTAAAGTTTGAGAACTAAGAAAACCGAAGATGAACAAGCGAAGCAAGCTTGAAAATTTTCGAGCTGGCTTCGCTTGTTCATCTAAGGGCCCCACTTGCCCAGAATGCCCAATGGAAAATACTGCCCTGGTCATGACTGAATGTCATTATGATCACGCTAAACCAAGAGTGTTTAAGTGTCACCTACTATTTGAGTTTTGTTATTAATTATTATGTCCTGATAGTTAAGTGGGTGGGATTGCCAAATAATTTCTGGAACTAAGAGTTGAGTCTAGCTTCATTGATAATTTGATATCACGAAAAAACACAACCACAAAACAAATATGAAAGAGTGGGAAATTCACGAAAAATCTGGTTTTTCTGTGTACACGTTCAATTAGTATAACATAATTATGGTTAGTGGGTAAACAAATCTGAAGATCACTACGTCATATTGGTTTGAACGTGTTGAAATATTGGACGAAAACGGATAGGTACTTTATAGCATAATATACAAACAAAGCCCGAGGGCAGTACCCTATGCCCTATGATGTAGTCCTGTAAAAACTTATCGGATGTTTTAAACGAACGACATGGTCGGTCAGGAGTAGGTATACTGCGTCCGCAATGTAGTTTCCAAAAATGTAAACAAATACTTATAAATGTGTTTTTTGGAAAAATAGCTTAAACATTCAGTAAAGTTCAGTATGCGCTACAACTTCAACATTAATTATGACTTCAAATAGTAGTAGTTAAATTAAACTTAATGTAGGTACACTAACATAAACTTAATATATGTTGTGGAAATTTAAAAAAATTGGAAGCAAGGATTTGATGATGGGATGGTTATGTATCATCATTTAATTACCTATGACGGATATACACACCCACTACTCAAGTAATTTGACAAGCAATATTCAAATTATTAATTAACATATTCATGTTAAAAGATGCATTATGTATTCAATACAGGGATTTACAATATTTTATAAACCAATATATGCACGTAATGACGTACATCGTAAAACCACGATTTATTTGTATAAATATTAAAATGTGGTAATTACACAAACTAAAATAATAATTAAAAGGGATCCGATGTCATAGTGTATTGGCAACGACCATAATGGTCGTTGTGTATTGGTTTTGTTTTAATTATAATTATTTAACGTATTTAAAGTCAATATTTAAAATGTGTAATTTCAATATTAGAAGGTTGCCATGCCGCGCCGCCGCGCTATACATAGGTATTATGAATTATGTACAAAGACGTAAATTATTTTCACACTTTTAATTTCATTCATGTTCATTCGACATATATTATTACAAGTATAACTACTCCGAATACGGACAAATGTTTGCCGAAAATGAGTTTGGGGCCATTCTTGTTTTGGCTACGGAACATATTCGACGGGAATCTATTAATCTATTTTATAGCTCGTTTAAGCACTAAACACGCAACAAACATTAGCTAATAATAGAGATAATGAGATAACAAGTCAAGGGCTGCCTTGAAGATAGACTATTTAGCAATGTTTATCTTGGTTCATTAAACAATGTGGGGCTCGGCGCCTTTAAAACAACGGATCAATATTTGTAGAAGGCACAAGAGACACTGGAATAGTTTAGTTATATGAAATATTTCTCCGTAACAGTAGACGTTATTTAAAATTCTGCTCGAAATAAAAAGGACCACTTTTTATTAAACACCACATTCATCGGTATAGATCAATAGGTCCTCCGAGTCATTTGGTCCTTCGAGTCGGATTCAGAATTTGAGAAAGGCTCAGAAATTCCCACAGAATCCCTTTTATCTATTCAAGTACAAGTATAGTAGTAATAGTATTAACAGTACGATTATAGTAGTGTGTAGTATTTAAGTACAGGCTGAAGATCTCCTTCATTAGTTGTTTTTCTTTGAGTCAACAGTCAAGCGAGTCTTCTAAACATAGACGTTGACGACGTTTCGTTTTAATGTTTTGGATTCAACAGCCTACTCTAACATTCGTGAGTGCGTTCTACAACCACACATTGGTCAGTGGTCCCTAACTGTGTCAAGGTCTCTGTCGCTTTCTATCGACGCCGTACGGAGGGAAATGATGATGTTCCAGCCGCGAACTTGCCCTACTTTACTAAATAGATCCAATTGATCCGTGGATGGTAAACACGAGACTTTCATTTGGGACTTGAGGGTAAAGACATCGGTAGAAACAGGAATATTTGTGCAGGAAACTTTTGATTGTGTGTTGAGACGAAAGCTGTTCTATACGGTTGACTATTTATTGATATCAGTGAAAATGTAAGCATAGCAAAGTCGGTAGAAACAGGAATATTTGTGTAGGAAAGTTTTGGTTGTGTATTGAGACGAAAGCTGTTCGATACGATTGACTGTTTATTGATATCAGTGAATATGTAAGCACAGCCAAGTCTGGTGTGTTTAGAAATCGTTAGAGGAAAATATTGTATTGATCGGAGGAAAATTATCATTGTTATGTCCTCCCACAATGACATGCAATCAACACCTCATCCCAATACGGGATTTAAGCCAACCATAAAGAATGAGAGCTGATAAAACTTTACAATAAGAAGGAAAGAAGATTAGTTATTCAATATTCGGTGGACTTGGCATTTATCACCTCAAGGAGCTCAAATAATTTTAAATCATTTTTGAGGTCAATGCAGACGAAGTGTATGGCCCCTAATCTTTGATATATGCCCAAGGTACATCTCATGCGGTCAAGGTTTACGTACAACAAACAATAAATTACTGGCAATTTAGTCTTATAAATAATGTTTCGGCAATACATCAGCAATTCTAATTTGGACTTAGGGCTGGTTTTTTGATCCGTAGGTAACTCAACCATTAGTTAAAAAAAAATATAAATGCTAAAATGTAATCAATAACTCAATAATTAGTTAAAAATAGTAACTATGATAAAATTTTGGCCAAAATTTAACCATTTGTTACTATTTTTAACTAATGGTTTAATAAGTTACCGAGATACTTCAAAGAATCTAAATACAAAACCACTTTTAAAAAGCTACCTACTTAAACAATTTATAGTAAAAATTTCACATTCCCTACAATAATGTCGAGCCACATCCAGTTACCGTTTATCTGTGTTGAACGGATACTTGTTTACATGTATCCTACGAACATTTTGTCCATGATTTGTAATCTACCCTCAAAATATTTATATATCGATGTGTAACTTTTTAATACCCCCAACTTTTGTTATTTTTAAGTGATTAGTTTTAATATTCCCATGTAAGTGAATAGTGTAATTCTTATGAGAATAAAATGATCTTGAACAACGAAGACTGACTCTTCGATACATTTTAAACGAACTTTTAGCACAGATTAGCAGAACCTTGATTACCAAATTTTTGATGACAGGCTTATTTAGTATTGGGAAACGTTAACCAATCTGAGACAAAAATACTCTGCGACATTTGAAAGTAAATTAAAATACAAGCTCGTGTGACTTGTACAGTATTTCAGCAACATGTTGATCCAATTAATGGCAAAAGGATACAGATTACTTTCTGAGTACAGGGTCATAGGTTCAATGATACGTAAAAAATTAAAATAAAACATTTGTTTTTTTTTTTCAAAATTAAACAGATAACTTTCAAAACCTTATCAACTGTACAAAATCGACCCTTGAACTTTTCAAAACTACCTAATATCTCTTCATTTTAATGCCTAGAGGAAATCGAGTAATGATAATGAATTCTATCACCTCTTACAAAGTATTCGAGGTTCTCGATAGCTCCTCTGACGTCATTAACAACGTTGTTTAAACTGTAGAATATACTAATATCGACGCTGCCAGAGAAACCAAAACATTGGAGATGAAAGATTTACAAATTAAATTCAAGTTTTATTTACCAGACAGACGAAACGATCAACACATTTGGATTCAGACAGCTTAATATACGTTTTACTACAGGAATACTATAGTATATGCAAACAAAAACATTGAATCGTTTAATTTGACTGTTCGATATACAATTGAGGTCGCCTAAGGTTAATGCAGGCAAAAATTTTATGTTCTAGGATAGTTTCCGAGCTTATCAAGCAGTTTTTGTTACAAATGGGTGATGGTATTTATAAAACGTCGGTTCACGTCGCAATTACGACTAGGGCAAAAGCTTGGTAATAGATTTGAAATATTAAGGTAAACAGACAACAAATCAAAGGTTAGTGTAGGTTTGGTTGGTAAATGTGTTCAGGATAACTCACCTGATGGAGACCCGTGCATTATCCTCTCGCAGTTAAATGCCCATTCTGATATAATCTCTCTCTCAGTCATACTAAAATCTTCACTGGTCTGATCGTAGAACGCGTCAAATGACGTCGAACTCTTCAATTTGAGGAGCTGGATAAGAGCACCCGCTAAACACACGGCAAAGGACGCCGAACTACCAGTTCCTGCACCAATAGTTAGTTCGGATCCTAGTGAGATCTCCAACGATCTAACAGGAAGATTGGTACTTCCAAATATTCCGGAATAGACGTATAGGAAACTGCGTAAGGAATTCTTTTGATTATTTTGTAATGCATCGAAGTTTGGCTTGATGAGGTGCAGGAACTCGTCAACTCTTCGTAAATGGTTGTCGTGGTCCAGTTTGTCTGGCAATCTCCAGGAGAATTTGCCTGTGATGCCTGGTGCCAGCTTTGGATGGAAGAGGCTTTTGACTGTAGGTTCCAGCGGTAGGGTTTCTTCTAATCCGACGCATGGTAAGTGGATCCGTATCGTCGGTTCCACGTGGTAGTTTACTTCCTGTAAAGGAGGAAAATCGCGTGTTAATCTAACAAAGCTTTGATGATAACCTAAATTAGGTTTAAAATATCAGTTGGTGGAATTGTGCTACGACCGTCACGCGTCATAGGAAATACTTTTATGTATTTTCTATAAGTCACGTTTCTTGTAAAGAGCGTAAAATATTGCAGTTCAGAGAGATTTATCCTCGTAAAAAGATAATTTCCATGAAGTCATAATGGGACATCATTTCTCCAATATTTTACATATTCATATCACATCATTCTTGTCGTTATTTTCTACTGTACATCTTCATATTTTAATATTAATTGGTACTTAGTAAAATTACCATCAATTTATTTGACTAGTGTCTTATATTTATACAAAATTAAATGTTTACGTTAAATAAATAGCTTCTGAAGTTATTAAATATACTACAGCTAATAAATCGTGAAGCTATAAATAACGGGTACACTAAATAAATACGAAAAACTTTATTCCGTCAGTCACAAATACGAATGTCAAAATATCGATTTTCATAATTCCGAATGGTTCAAAATTCCTAATATATCAACTCCGATTTATCGTCCTATTATTATAATTCCGAAATTTTAATATTCCTATCGTTTATAATTACTATTCTCAATATATCGAGTTTCAATAGATTGAATAACAAAAAGTCTAACTTAATGATAATTCGAAACGTCAAAAATACGAATTCCGATTATTAAAGTACCGATTAATTAGAATTCCGAAATAAAAACGCCTCGTAAAACTGAATAGCAGTGTATTGGTTCATATTAAAAATATGATTGTTTACTTTCGAATAAAAATATTTTCTTTCGCTGGTCACAGTTCTAACTTAACCCAAATGATTCACCAACCATAGAAGGGTCTGGCGCTCGGCGACCGCTACCGCGACAAGCTCGCTTCGCTCGCTCGCCTTCGCGCTTTAATGGTCACAGTTCTAACCTAACCCAAATGATTCACCAACAATAGGGGGGATCTGGCGTTAATCGCCACTGTTTTAACCTGAACTAACCCAAAGGATTCAATAACAGTCGATGGTACATGACGCAGGTATATACTTAATTATATATATAAGGAGAAGAAGAAAACACAAAAAAAATAATATTAATACAAAAATATTAGACGTTTTTAAATTAAGTACATTAAACGTTACTTAAAGATTTTGAATTTATATGCGTAACTGAATATTATATTAATTGAATCAAAATACCTAATTTTAGCAGTTTATTCGAAGTATTGGAAATCGGAATGTCGATTTTCGGACCGAGAATCCATCGAGCATTTGATTCATCGAACGTGTGAAAATCGGAAAACAAACAAATCGCATTTACGACTTTCGGTAAAATAAATTTCGTGATTTTTCTTAGGTATAATGAAATTCGGACTTTTGAAAATCGGAATATCGAAATTCGGAATAAAATATTTCAGAGTATTTGGGTGTTCTCAAAATAACTGAATAAGTTAGGCTGCTAAAGATAAAATTACTAGTACACACTAATAATTCTTTAGGACTTTAGTAAACCCTATATTAAACAGTAGGCTTCTACTTTGTCTAGTGAAGTATTTCTAGATTATTAATAATTTCGGAAATAATTATGATTTTCATAAATATTTCATCTATAGAAAAAAAAACATTTACTTATAAAAATTATATTTAAATTGGAGAATTGTTTTAGATTGTATGTACATTGTTTGTTTTTCCTTCTACTCTTACACGCGTTGTCTACGTCTCTTTTTATATACTCTCCTATCGCAGGTATGCTAGAAGAGATTTCATTAGAAATAAGCATCACCTTTGTACGTATTTTTCTGTTCCATTCTTCCTGTCTGTTTAAATGTGTGCATACATGGTTAAAAAAAAACTATGTATTTCATAACTCGGTCTTCAGTTATAGTTTCCAGCAATAAATCATTATTTAAAACCAATTCTGCTATTTCTCAATTTATTTGTCTACCACCTGACGTATCAATAAAAATGTCTTCGTTCCTAAATACAGTCACTAACTCAACTAGACTTTGCCAAAGTCAGCTTTCTAAGTAGCTATGTGGGCTATGCACCTAACGGCTATATGAGCCAACACATTGGTAATATTTAGACGCCCTATAGGGACACCTTACACACAACCAGTAATCATATTACTACACACAAGCGGATGTTAGTCTAACAAGTTTTCGGAATTTCTGGAAACTTCCTTTAAATTAGGTAAAAAAAAAATACTATCTCTGAATAGATCTTCTAAATATACAGTATGTTATAAGATGGTATCTTCCCAAATAATAGAAAAATACTGGCCTACCAAAACATAGAAGCATCGAAACTTTTCTAAGTAAACATACAGTAACAGGTTAAAAAAACCTATCGCAAAGCCAAAATTACGCATGCTGTACATCCAACTAAGTAACAAAGAGCGAACATATTATACCAATAGTAAAACAAAGGAAGCCAAAAATTCAAGACATTACAAAATAAAAATAAATAAAAAGATTACCTTAATAACAATCGAGCTCCTGAGTCCCAGACTGACAGCCACTGCAGTCTTCCCGTACACAACCGAATGCTCCCCATGCAGGATCACTTTACCGGGAGCAGACACACTTACTGTGTACATGTTATCTATTCCGTTCAACATTTTTAATAACAATCTTTACACGCAAGGAGCCAATAAAAACAACATATATTTTGTTCTACTTCATTATTATTTCCAAGTTACAATTTCAAGACTTCTGCGCGTTCCACTGTTCTACCGTTAGCGTCTTTTGCGTGAATGCGTGTATGCTCTTCAGTTCTTCTTGAAGCACTGCGTTCACCAATCTGTGGAGCGAATTATTATAGTATAATAAGTATAATAGATCGATTGTTATTCTAATGGGGACGTTTGAACGTGTTAGTTGGAGATACCAATCTTGGTGAATACAAAACGGCTTTGTCATCTTATCGTTCGTGTGGTAGATTTTTATAAATATATTTTCCGCATCTCATTGGCTTTTCAACCCTCAGTATTTTGTGTGCAGTTTCAGTTGCAAGCGCCCGTCTACGTCACCAGTCAGGGGTTACGTGTCAGTTCTAACTTATTTGAATGTTAAAAATGTGCTTTGTATTTTTATGTCAAGTTCTTTGTCTAAAAGTGCAGTGTCTGATGACGTCCAAGATAGCTCCTTATTTGCATTCTCTTTGAATTTATATTTAGCAGGATTATCTTTGAATATTTGCGCTGGTTTTCCTCAAGAGGTTTAGAGTAGTCTTAGCTAAGAGGAAGTGCTTATGAATGCATCGTTACTGATTTACGTACAGAACAGGATAGAGTTTAGTTTAATTATATCGCCAGGTTAAAATATCCATTATCATTATGAAAATGCTATTACCTAATTAAAGGCAAAAAAACCCGAGCTTGTGAGTCTGGATGGACATAGTTTAATGCAATTCTTGCAATTGCAATTATGACTTTACACATTTTGTAATTTTTTTAAGTCTTTTTTTTCTGTTAATATGCCTTTTCTAACCCTATCTTTGCATACCAGAATAAAAAGTATTTTATAATTTTGCTAGACGCTGTGGTTTGGCGCAGTCAGCATTCTAACAAAACCCGATGCATTTAGCTGTATTACGACTACGATTGCGTATAAACCTTTGATATCACGACACATGCATACATTGTATAGATTTTGTCAACTCCTGGCACCCAGCCACGGTTTTTATTGCAATTTTTGCACGCACGTAGTATGCACAATGACCTTCTCATGGTCTCATTACGACTCAATATCGGTAACAATGCTACTATTATGCGATATTGTTTGATTGTATATGACTATGGACACGTAGTCGGGTTATAAAGTGGTCTTCTTGGGAATACCAGTGCGTTATAATCAAATTTATTATACCAGGAAAGTGAAGCGCTAATATGCATTAAAGATTTGTCTTTTGCATCCGACGGCCATTCACGATAGTGTTAAGTGTCGATAAACAAATTGTAACCTTCCTTCCACCTTTCCTTAATTTTGTAAATATATTTTTTAATAGTGCGATTTACGAGCAAAGTTCATAGAGCTTTCGCGACTGTGTCACAAAGGTGGTTAGGAATTGTATCAAAAGGATAAGCAGTATGCTCATAATATGCGAATAAATATTGATTGAAAACTACAACAATATAATGTGCGGATTAATCTAGCAGACCCACTGTAACGCTTTTATGACTTGACCTGGGGAAATGGATTCCCATTAATGTTTTTAATGGCTTTGACGACGGGCAACGTAGTTTATTTACATACTGTTTGCTCATTTTGAATCAGATACGTACATGGATCAAAATTCTCGATACGAATACTGTTTATAGCTCCGGAGCTTCGTTGAAAAGGGAACAAATGAATCACTGAATGATTTGATCCCGGTGTTGGTGTACAATCAGTGCACCGCCATTGAGTTCTAATCTGCGTTCATGGTCTGTGCACTTCAAAGTTGTTATTTTATTAATGCTTTTCTGATATTGTATAGGGTAAATTATCGTCTACACGTGACTTTCGCTTATGTTTGTTATCTGTGTTTTATTTAGCAGTGTAAATGTCCACTAGACTAGCCTGAGATACACATTACGTTCCCAGAAATTATTAATTCAAATATTTTGTTGTCTGGACTCGCAAAACCATAGGTCAAGGATATTTAGATGCGCAGCAAAATATATTTGTTTAAGTAGTGTAATGATCGATCACATTGGTTTCGACTATAAATCGGAGAAACACGAGCTTAGGAGCACCCACATACTGGACGCTTGCAACAGAAACGTTTCACTGATCGGGTTGTTTTTAAATATTGCAAGGCTTTAAAGAGCAGTCTCACGTTGATATTCTAAGCAGTACTTATCCTTAAAAACATAAAAAATCCGCGATTGCAATCTATTATTGAAAAAATAGGTCAAAACTCGACGTTTGAGGTTTTGGCCGTTCTCAATTTTTGGGGGACACGACTTAGATACAGGAAAATCTTACGTTAAAATGTTCTCATAGTTTGTAGAAATAATATTTGGGACTCACCTATGCCTGGCAAGCAGCGGTTTCCCCTGGAACTTATCAGACACGATAAGTACTGAAAATTTCGCACCACAGCCGTCGCTATCATCCGTCACCTCCTGTTGGCAAAGAGACAGAACGTCAGCATTATGTCACACACAATACGTTGCATCATAGGCCGCTAGACTAAACACGATTATTTCATAAGACATCGACAGAATCATTAGTTAATTATTCATCTTGTATTTAGAAGTAGGTAAAGAATGACGTCCGTTTTATAAAAGGACTCTCCTCGGGTTTCTACATAAAGTAACGCGTTTTTCTGCCTTCAAGAAGAATTGTTGTGTTCTGCTGTGGCGGGCACGAGGGCTGATAAAATGATGGGCAACTAACAACATGTGCCATTTTAACTTTGTTTCAGACTGCCAACGTATCGGAAAACTTCCTGGTATAGGAGATGCATTAGATGCCCATACGGAGGCCTATGTCCAGCAGTGGACGTCTTTCGGCTGAAATGATGATGATGATGATGACGGCGGCGTCAGGCCGTCTCCATCAGGTGTCAAGAGAATGTCATCAATGCATAATCAGGGCATAAAATTGAACAATATAAACCTCATTTTACAACACACGTTTGATAATATGACTGGCGCCAACTTTGTTTAAAAGGTAGGACAACTATCCTGCATGAATAGTCTGCTTTCATAATAACGTCCAAGAAAAGCGTTTAAGCTGTCGAGTATCCACAGTCATGTAAATTGAGCTGTTTTCTATTATTTCTATGAGGATACTAAATAAAGCCGCACCTACGTACAATTTGTTTGGCGTAACTTCCTACGCCAGTCGTAATGGGGGGAACGAGTTAGGTTACGCGGGAAAACGGGCTAGACCCGTCGTCATAATTGTGAAATATTTACCTACGCCAATTATAGAATTATTGAACAGAAACGGCAGACAGGCATATACTACCTGTGAGAATTCCTTGTATCGTGAATCGTGAGCGCATTAGTGGAAATGGAACAAACACGCGATCGGCATAATCATTTTTTGGCATGGCATAGCAATCTCTCGAACCCAAAAACCGCGATCGTGTGTAGTGCACAAGATACGCTGAGATCGTAGACCTCTTCCAAAAAAAAGCTGATAATAGCGTTACTAATGAGGATGACGCCAAAAAATTCTAAGACAACAAAAGATTTTTTTACACCAACAAAACATCTTAACAACAACACGCCCTCTACAGAGGACGAACAACATAATCCGAAGATGCTTTACCAACTGACCTACGTTGCTATACAAGGGTCAGAGACTAAACTATAGCAGTTAGATATTTGTAGAGCATAGTGTACATTACGGGAGGCCCTGACATTGATTGGCGTCCAGACACGAGAAATTGATGCGAATTGACCACAATTGCCCTGGAAGAGTGCTTCCTCAAGGATATATTAGTAATTGGAGCAAATGTAGATCAAACTTCAAGTATTCAGTAATTCTTTTAATTTAAAAAAAAGACAAGAAACGTGACTGCATGGAAATGCAGGAATATTATTTGCATCAACAGCCTAGAGTGGCAACTATATGTGGCAGTGGCAACTAAGGACTGCGCCATTGAATTTGGATGTGCTCATGATAAAGTGAAAAGAAATGATTGGCCGGAAGACCAACTCAATCATAAATATTGATTGTTAGAAACCGCACCAACCTAAAAAGAGGCGCCAATCCCTATATCTAAAACATCAGTAAATAAAATAATGATGTATCCTCTTCAAAGAAACCCATAAATCAAACTAATCCATTAGAAGATTACCCATCCGAATCTAACACGTAGGTACAGATTAATTACTTACAATAAATTATAACAATAATTTACAATTACGTAGATTGATGCTGATCATTCAAAAGCGTTTCAGTTCATACAACCCATACTGGTTTCGGCTCTAAATCTTGTTTACGTGTAGTCGCATGGTCGGAAATCATCTGTCTTTCTTTATCCGGCCTTTAGAGGTTATTAACTCCAGTGTAACTATGAGATGATTCGTGTTACCCAGCCAGACGCAGATAATCTGGATACTGTGCAGAATCTCTTAAGATTTAGAGTTGCCAGTGTTATTGATATTCAAGGAAGATTCAGTATTGGCAAGACACAGAATTTCAAGAACTTCTTGGTTCACCTTTCAGGCACTGCTGTTACGTTTAACTTTCAAGGTATCTCCATTATTGTTAGAATCGAGGTTTGTTTAACCATTCTTAAATTTATCATTACTGACAGTGTATCTTGAAAAAAGGTTATCTCCTCCCTGCGTCTTGTCTGCGTAGGTAAAACGTACTCGTAAATACAGTTTAAAAAATAAGCATTCATACGAGGTTTTTGAAAATGATACCCGTGACAGAGAGACTCAAACCAAATAGATATTAGAATGATTTTATCAATAGGTACATAGTTGGCTAGGTCATGACATGGGAACGTGGCAGGCACTCTTGTAGGCTATTTATTTATCGGTTTGTTTTACACTAATTCTGATTATTATCTACATGTGCGAATGAAGAAAAAACAGATAGTGTCTACCTTCCCACGCTGAAACCGTCTACTAAGATAGATATAGTGGAAAGTAGCTCGTAAACGAATCACTGTTTTATGAACCGCATCCACAACTCCACATACATTATGTAGGTAGATGTTAAAAAAAAAGTTGCAATTTGTGGTCTAGTATTAATTTTATTCTATCAATCACCATTAGTTTTTGTTACAGCATTATCATGAAAGGTTGCTAGGTCATCATCTAAATCTTTTCCTGCTGCAATAACAGTTTATCCTTATCCAATTTCTTCGAGAAACACGGTGTGAATGGGTTCATCTACATATTATTATGTATTAATGAAACAAACCAACTTAATTCATAATCTCGTAATGGTGGCTGGTGTTTTATAATGAACAAGGTGAAATTTTACGTTTGACAGATCCAAATCTAACCTTCATTCCGTGACATTGGTCTCTCACAACGACCGGTAGAGCGATCGAAGTTATTTCATATTGACCACACAATTGTAAGGTTAATCGTTCTTTCGACTTAACCTTGAATAATATTTAGGTGAACAAAGATTACAGTAGCTTATATCATTACGATACATTTGAATTAAACGGATACGCTCTTGACCGAAATGATCATACATAATCACGCAATTTTATATGCAAGCAGAGACTTAGCTAAATATTAACTGAAGTTTATAAAATTTAATAATTCAAAACCTTGTTGGATTTTAACGACTGTGCAAAACATGGGAAACAATTTGAGAAAAATAAACATTCTATTTGCAGCCTTCGGAATACGTAGCACGTAAATAAGGAGTCGTCTTTCCGCCTCTTACAAAAACATGACGCAGGTACACTACCTCTTTAGTTACTGGCATATAAACGACTGCTGTAGCATTGACAAAATGATTAACCAATTGTTTCATAATAAATGCTGATCAAGTTTTTGACTGCATCTCATGACAACAGAAGTAACGAAATCTGGGTGTACCTACTTACTATAAGTTCTTTGCCTAGACCTGTGAGGAACACAGGCATGCGTGATCTTATGTAGCATGAAAATATTGCTAAGTTTGGATCAAGTGGAACGTAACAAATCAATATGTAAATGAAAAAGAAACAAGTAGTTTTATTTCAGAATCGATACAGCAATGTGCCCAATACAAGTTTGAATGTTCTATGTCTTTAACTGCAAGACCAGTCAATATGTACATAATTACATTATTATGACAAGTCTATCCTGTCCATTAACCACCGGGTACTTTAACATTCACTATCATTAACAATAACCGCATAAATGACATTAGGTTTTGCCACAAACAAATTAAGAAGAATTTAAATTATTGACGCAACAATTAGTACTAACCAGTAATTTACATGCAAACTTAATATGACCCCATTAGGAAGGTCGTGTAGAACCTCATTCAACTAATATGGTGAATCTACTCTTCAAACCAGCACATTAGTATAATTAAGAGGATTAATCATAATAATACACTTGCATCACGCATTACTGGTATTTTAATCAAACTAACAAGATTTACATGTTGTTTATGATTAAAAAATACCAGAAGGGTTTTCGAGGAACCAAGGAGTTTGGATACACATAAAGATGGTTTGAGTTGTTTTTATTTTTAATCGATGACACTGATGTCTTACAGATTGATCAGACAAGGGACAGCAGATGATCAATGTGATAAATAATTTAAGTGGCAATAAGCCATGTTAAGTGTATTGGAAACAGTTAGGACAGATATTTGAATAAAAAGTATTCAAATAATATTAAGTCATCTGGTTGATCAAAAATAATCGATGACCATAAAATCAATGACAGATAGGTTACGCTAAGGTTGATTAGAAAGGGCCGTGCACAAAATAGACTGATTTTGTTAAATTTTGTGCATTATTTGTAGGAAAGGGGAAAATTATTTAAACAAAATTATTTGTAATTTGAAGAGTTGAGTTCTTTGTTTTGCATGTTGAAAGGGATTTATCAAATAAGTTAAGTATTCACGGAAAATCACTAATATTCGCAAAAAGTTTTCCAAAAAATGACGCGATACGGACGTTTGATATTTTTTTTACTAGAAACTACGTTTGATTTTGAACAATACAAAATATCATCAACATTATTATAATATGGTCTACTTGGACGTGACTGGACCACTTTTTTCAAGTTCGATACAAAATATTACAGAAAAATAGTGTTGGAAAAACCTATTTTTCAAAACAAACCCCGTCAGTAATGTATTTTTCCTATTATTGAGCAAACCGTTTCAAGAAATTTAAAAATCACACATTTATCTTCAGCTAATCATAAAATTAAATTTTAATTTAATTTTATGATTAGCTGATGATTAGATGATTAATTGATAATACAATATTTTCATAAATGCATATTAAATCAAAGGTAAAATAAACAATATTTTCCAGAGCGCAAAAGTGATGAAACTATTAACAGGTACTGTGACTGACACGAATGGTAGCGCCACGAAAACCGTACTTTTGTAGTCACAGTCACACGGACATAATGTTTAAATTATTTCCAGCTTTCTTACAATTAGATAAGAAATTGACAAAAGAAGGGTTTTACGTGCACGGAGCCTTAAATTTAAACGTGAATTAATTAATAATGTTTCAGGTGTTTATTTTATTACTGCAAACGGCAAAAATTTTTTTTTTTGTTTTTGATGTTTGAATTATGTTGTGGATGACAAATATAAATAAGTGTTTATTGCGAGGCCATTTAAATACTAGTCTCAAAAGTTGAAGTAAGCCTTAACTCAAGAAAGTGGGAACATCAAATTGTATCCAAGTGTTTGTCAAGTGAGCAGGCCATAGTGACCCGTTTCATCTCCCTGTTTACTTTTACAATCCACGCAATCATGCTAGCAATGCGGATGCACTGGCCTACATCTACATGTATTTTAGGGTCATTTTTATTTGATACGGCTGCATTGCTGAGTACTACTAAACCATCGAAATGTTGAGGACTTCCAAAATCTTTTGATCAATACTCTTCAATCCTGATAAAGAACTGTAAGTCATGGGCATTGTCATTTTCCCATTTAAGTGGAGTTTAGGTTAATCTTTACACGATAACAAAAATCAAAACTTGAGAGGGTCAGTCTTCAATAAAGGATAACGTGAAAGGTCCCCGATAAGAACTCAACATTCTGTAAATATAAATACAAAATCCTACACGTAAAAACAGCCTGTCCAGCCAGAAATTTGTCCCGGAATTGTGCGGCCCAGTTGAGGTGAAATCCGTGTAATTTGCCCATTAGCCGGTACAGACGAAACGTGAAGCTCACTCCGTTATTTTAAACTCACAGTTCTCGTAAATCATTTTACAGACAATTACAGCGTGCGTAAAAGGACGCTGTTAAAAACAAGAAATGTGCGATGCGAATCCTTGTTTATCTTGATTTTGAAGGTGGTGAAATTGAGAAAACTATGGTTTTACTTGTAAATGATAAATCTCGTAATATATCTGATTTTAATGCTTAATGTAAAGTCTATCTAGAAGAGACTGATTGGGAGCATGAAATGTGATCAAGCACTGTGCTCCAGAAAGCTGACAAAGATTGATTGAGACGATACATCGAGTGCATTAGCAGTAGCAATTCTGTCATGATACAATCCACTACGGAAGAGGAACATGACTAACATGTAACCTATATGGCTTCGAATGTCGACCTACTAAACTTTCAAACCGTCTGTAAACGTGAAGATGATACACGCGAGAAGCAATTTCATTTGCGTCTACCAAGGAGGATAAAGTTTTATTCGCTTTCTCTTCGGCCAAGTATAACTGAAAGCTATGCTTGCTTTGCTTATAACCCATTGACTTATATAACCACTACCAAGTGTTGTTTATATGAAGAAAAATATTTACAGTTCATAGTACTGTTTACATTGAGTTTTATAATCGCTTCACTTCAGTGCTCATTCAGCGCAAAGACGATCCATATTGTTATAATTTCACGTTACTATAAACGCATCGTAAGTAGTCCTACCATAAATAATACGTGGATGATTTGATCATTAAATTTTTCAACCGAAAACACTCCAGTATGGTCTTCAACAATAATAATATAAGTCTGAGCAAGTCAAACGGGTGTTTTCTTTTAGAAAATAAACTTTCGAAGTAAACATAGATCTAAAGTATTAGCAGTTGGTACGGCAGACGTCGATCGTGTACACGCAGTGAAAGCCGGACTTTAGAAATCACCAAACACCAGTTTTTAGAATAATAATTATTTATTTATAATTTCTCTGTAAAAAGCTAATTTTGGAACTTTTACTTATTTATATTATGCTTTCCGGTTTAGCAGGCAGCGATAGATAGCTTTAATATTGCTGTATAATCTGTCTGTATACTCCGTTTTATTTAAATGTACGAAATTTTGTAAAGTTGTAAGTAGGTATCGATAGTTCTGATTATTGAAATATTAAAAAATAACATTTTCTAAATTATGTTGATGACATTTGAGTCTCCAGCGCGTTTAGTTAAGCGACCATAGATTATCAATAACACTTCAACCGTTTATCATATTTAAATTAGCAATAATTTAAATATTGACCACAACCTTACTAATATTATTGATCATAAACCTTGATCGGTGAAAAAGCGATAAGTAATTAGAAGAATAAACTTTAAAGCGTAGATTACACTGAGGCCAACGACACGTAAAACAATCTTAAAATACACGTACCTAATTCTTATCATTAAAAAAAGAACTTCACTCATAAATCACGGATCACTTTGTCTATAGTACGAGTTTTTTTTTAAACGCGTTCCGTTAATATGTGCAGCGGCGTGCACCGACCGCGGCCCGCTAAGTCCACCGACTGACTTCCCGCGCTACTCGCGGATGCGGCTGAATGACCGGCTACGCGCTTGTGGGCGTCTTGTTGGCTCGTAAATCATCAGCTTCGGTGAAGACAAGCCGTCTAGTTTTCGAGTAGGTCTCACTTTGATGGTTACATGGCATTGGATGACTGGACCCCACATAAGAACGATCTTGTCATGTTTCTTGCTCAATATTTTTTGCACTTGTACAACGCGATTTAGTTGCAAGAGGATCCAACGAACAGATTAATTCTTCGGGCGTACCACTTATACCGAGCATTACTCCTGCTTCTGCATCACCTTGACGTTTTTGAAATAGGAAAACACGGACGTGCCGTTCTCAATTTAGTACTTTCGGCGCTCAAGGGCCAAACTGCGCAAATATATCTTGCGTCACAAAAACTTGTTACAAAAAGTGTTGATTCCGAATGGAGTACATTAACTTACCGAGTGTAGAACCAAAATCAACATTAGTAGCACGCACGCAACACAAAACCATTGACAGGAAAGTGTGCTCGCACGCACGGAAAATAATCAAACATACTCATTTGTGGGTCGGAGGAAAACCGATTAGATTACTTCGTATTAGGATTTAATTTGTTTAGTAACGCAAACAAGCCAAAATTGCTGACTACCGACGTAGTTATAAAACACGATATGAGAGCTTTGACTAAAATATTTGCCAGTTCAGTAATAAAGCCATGGCTCTTTTTATTATTATCTCATCGTTGCCTTATGTCATCTCTTCTATATGCTCCGTCTAATATTGAGTTGCCCACAAACGATTCGTTGATGATGTTTACGTTGATGTAGTAATCAATCTAACGATCTCCAGAACGACTGACGTGTCTCAACAAATTGCCGGGTTTCAAAATACTGGTCTTGACACCACGCAGGTGTTCCAATGTTATTTCAGGATTACTGGGAACTTAACCATTCTATTAGATACTCAAGGACTTAAATTGGATGAAGCGGATACGATTAGGATTGTGGCATCTTCCGTTTTAGACCAAATTGTAGGTGACGTTAACAAAACCAATTATGTGTCGGCTTCTTGCACCACTACATTTCGCAATCTATTACCTGATAGCCATTAAACCGCATACCATAAAACCAATTCATTTGTAAAACAAACACATTAACTTGGAAGATGTCGCGTGGTTTCATAATACGTTATAATTTGCCGGGACCTTGCCGCAACACCGTTGTTGATATTGCGCAACGCAAAGGCGCGTATTTTAGCGTACACTTGATGTTGACTCTACGACTTAGCTCTTTTGCTTGCTTTAGGACGCTAGATAAACGTGACATTGGCATCTGTGATCCATCATTCTTTATATATGTTTATTTTCTATGATGTTTCATAGAAAGCCATGTGTTGTTTGAGAATACACAATATGCAGTCCTGACTCATAGCGAGTCAGAGTGTCATATTTACTTTCACTTACCCTAATTAGCATATTAGTCATTTACAACTGCAGATACGTTATTGCGTTTGTACTATCTGTATCGGCTTTAGCGATTAAAATAAGCTTAGAAACTCTTATTACAAGTAAAGCTGCCTACTTAATTGTCTTGACCTAGATGCTACTTAATTATATAGATCGATTTCAAGTTTTTGTAGCAAATATTTGCTATGAACTTACTAACAGAACCTGTCAAACAGTTGCGTAAAAGCTATTACATTATTACAAATCCGAAAAACTAGCTAGGTGACGGCATTTTACATCATTAAAGACTGATGAAAAGGCATTGTTTGTGTATTATTTATCGCCGTATTGTAATCGAGTTTTATCGGTCGGTCCTGATTCCTACTGTTCTTATGGAGACCGACACTCTCAACGTGCTTGGCTCGAAGCCAAAAATACCTTCATCATATTATGATCAACTTCTACCAAACTCAGGTTAACAGGTAGTTCGAGAGACCAGCAACTGCAGTATTTATTTTCCCTCTACAGTGTGCATCACCCATCACGGATTCAGGAGGCCAAAATCCAAACATTTCTTCCGAAGCCCTTTGCATAATGTAAAAAGAAATTATCTCATAGGTGTTACATAAAACGATAATTTTTACGCGCCCCCGCACTGCGACGTTCAAGGCCTACTGACGTCGAACGATAAGAAGCGGTTACGTTATGCCAAGTTCTTATGACCGATAGCAGACGCCAATCAAGAATTCGGCCATAGATAAGTCTTTAAATGGATTATTCACATTCTCGATGCCATGCTGATGCAAGACAATATTACTATTAAGGAACGTAATAATTTCCAATCAAAAATTCATATGAAAAGTATTGAGGTTTGGGGACCGAGTATGCTTCACTAGCAAACATACCAGAAACGGTATGAATAGGTTCGCTGAAAGCCACCTAATACAATATGACCAAAGAGCAGAATGTGGAACAAAGGCAACAAAAGGGCACGGATGATGATTCAAGCTCGCATCCAGCTGGGTTAAACGTGAATTAATGTAGATAATTCAAGACCTTGGGTTCTATGATAACAGTCGTTTTAAGTGCATACGTGGTGAGACTGAATTGTGAATTGTTCTGTATATTGCTCGATTATTTATAATTAATCCGGCCCGTTATACTCCCAAGTCACTGCACGTCAAAACGATGTATAATTTAGTATGCAACATTTTATCAACTATGTTTAAGTAATGGGGCGAGCCTATGGCGACATATCTGGACACTAGACTACTATTACAAAATTCCTAATGAGTAAACCCTGATGCATTTTATGGAGTACAGAATATTATAAATTGATACGAATGTATCAATATATGTATACAATGTACAACCACAACTACAACTACGACTGCAACAACAACCACTTCTACATCAAAGGTCTCTTCTTAGTAAGTAGTAAAACAATAAAGATCAGAAACTCTCACGGTCACTAGCAATATTTTTGTTTCATATCAAAATTTTCCCTGTGATCGATCGTAATGGTTTTCCTAAAAATATTAACGTCATTTTATTTATATTTTTAGCAACAAAAAACAGCCGACTATCTGACTGATTTATAATATACATTACTAAGTTTCTAGAACTTTCTTCAATGTCTGAAAGCAATACTATTGTAATAAGACTGTAATAGAAAAAAATGTCGGTTCGAATCTAAAGGCTAAGTTTCTAACGAATATTGGGCAATCAATGACCTTGACGAAATAATTACACGTTACCTTGTTTTAACAATATCTATCGTTAATTTATGATTGTACAGATAGACTTTGTAACGTTAAGAGAATTATCAAAACATGTGAAAGTGAGGAGGTATGTCGCTCTCCTTTTTCCACAGTGAAAGGAGATTTGGGGCAAATTCTTAATGCGTAATTACTTTGTCTACGTTGCGTAGCAGTAGCTGAGATGGCAAAAATATCTCGCTTTTTATTTATATATTTATAATTATTACGTTTGTTAGTATTAGATCCAACCATCCGGCGCGGCGTCCCACCAGTAGAAATATTCAAAGTCCTAATAAGGTATGAATTTTCAATATCTTTAACTGTTGTTGTTATGAAATTAAGAGTTGACGTATATCAGAGTGGAAACTGGTCATCACCCTGTTTTTCCCGTTCAATAATATCAAATACGGTTGTAAAAAAAAACAATTAACAGATTTGGAAACTTGCGAAAGGCATTTAATATTTGTATGTGATATCGCCTGATCAGCAGCTGACGTGATTTCAATGGACACTAATTGATTATTTAAATCTTCTAATAAATAATAAAATCAAATCAATAAAAAAATTAATGAAAAATGATCTCTATCAATTTCATAACAACCGTAATTTAGACTAGCTTCTGTCCGTGGCTTCGGCCGCGTGGATGTCGGATATTATAACACGGGAACGTGCTACCAGGACCAAAAGTAGCTTATGTCCTTCCCCAGGATGCCTACTATCTCCTTGCCAAATTTTACCGAAATCCGTTCAATGGTTTAGGCGAGAAAAAGTAACATACAGACAGAGTTACTTTCGAATTTATAATATAATAAGTATGGGTAAGAACAAATTACTGTTTTTTTCAGTATTCTCTTTTCTTTTCTAAACTAAGTGTTGCTGTGCTGATGAAAGTATTTAATTTTAACTTGATTTAATTCATGATATTTCGAAAGTGGCCTATCTTGTTGTTTACACAATTAAATAACAAGAATGATTAGACAATATTAATTGCCAAGATGTGATAAAATGTTCCATGGTTATTGTTCGCTTCAGAAAAGTAACAAAATAATTATTTTTAAATATTTACACGCTTAGTGCATAATTATGATTGCCGTGTTAAACGTTGTACTATTTGCTAGTACTTCAGCCTAATGTTTGTGTTGCTGCAAATGCAATGACTCAACAAGAAATGACATATGAAAGTAAGGTCAGCATTGCGATTCTGTAACCATCTCACCGTGAAAACTTAGGTGAAGTGAGCGTGGAGTGAGCTGCCAGTGTAGTCCCACTGATACTAGGGATTGACCAAGCATTACATTTACAATCATAATCGAGATTATAGTTATATTTTTTTATGTTATTTCTGTTGATCATTTTATACTATAATTTCAAAGCTAGATAGAGCAAAAGCAAAATACAAAAGAATCAATATAAACCATTGAAATCACAAAGCTACTAATTCAATCAGGCTACATCGTAGGAAACGCAACATTTTCCAATTACGATTCAAGGCAGTAACAAAGACTGACAAGACTGATCTAGCTGAATTAGACACTTAATATGCGCACTAAGAATGAATTCTAATTTGATAGACGACTGCAAATCGTAAATACAATGTTGAATGTACTAAGTACATGACATATAAGTTAAGTTCACATAGCAAGACGAACCGGATAGGCTTTGATCCCATTAGCAAATCTGATGGGCGCGGGAAACGACACAAGAAAGTTATACGGAAGGCGACATCGCAAGTTAGTAAGATCTTGGAGATATCGCTAACGACCTAGATATTTGTTGGCCCAGTGAGAGATATCAAAGCCAATGAACTTGACGATAACTTTGGCACAGTTCAACGAAAGAATCGGCGAATATTGAAAGCGAAAGTTTTTACTTTCTTACGTTTTATAAACATAGACAGGCATGGATATGGAGATGCGTGTTTTGCGCAATCGGTTTTATCGATTACCTCTTTCTTTTTTCTAAATTTGCTTTGAAAATGATGAATATTTAGGTACGTGTTATGTTTATAACTTCTAGCACATAATAAATGTGCTTTTCGAATGACGTTATGTATAGCACCCACGTCAGCATGTTTAATAATATTATTTTAACACATACGTCATTGTCATTGACTTTCTTCGACATCGTTTTCATTTTCCTCAATAACTACCAGCTCCTGCATGACCAAATCTTGGATTATTTGCAGGTCGTTTATGAAGAAATTTTATGGTTGAACTTTTTTCAAGTAATATAATTGCACGGTTGCGAAAACCTACATTACAATTTTGAGGTCAAAGCCATAGCCGCTCTCTATAGTTAATCATTTTTATAAGTATACTTTATTATACCAGAAAACAAATTAAATGTTATCAGCTTGTGTAGTTTGAAAAAGTGAAGTTTCATCAAGAACGAGTGAGAATTTCAACTGAGTGTTATTTTTTACTGCGATGAGTGCAAATCGCATTAAATCTGTCTGATATTGCAACTGCAATTATGACTAAATCTTGACATTACACGTCATACAAAAACTTTTTAAACATTTAAGCCGTTATGAAAATATTAATACCTAATACTTATATACATATCGTCAGGTATTAATACCTAATACTTATATACATATCGTCAGGTAGCCGCAAAGTGTTTCGTAATTGGTTGCAAGACGACCATTGTCTCTGGACAAATGTAATGACCGTCGATGTGTTCACATTAGGATAACTGTAAGCGTGGTAAGCATGAAGCACATGTGCAATTCTGTTGAAGGTTAACCTAAGTAGAGCAACATATTATTGTATCTGTTTTTACCGCTGCAGTTTTCTTTGCGGATTCAGCAGATTTTTATGAAGTATCTAGGCGAGATATACCGGTGTTGCTTGATGGAGCGTACGGCAATCAAGTCTACATTTGTGATGGATAGCTTGCACCGTAACCCGGTGTTACGACTACAGTAGTTTATGAGATAATCAGCTGAGGAAAAAGACTGACACAAAAGAAAAAGCTAAAAAGAAACGTTTATAAGAAGCTTGTCGTAGATGTATCCTTCGTGTTATAATGAACTGAGAGTGAAAGAAAATGCAGACCATCTGTACGGTTTATTTTGAAATCGAATGTTTTTTAGGAGCCAGAACTCATATATTATTTACCTACTTATTATAAACAATTTACAAAGGTAAATCACGTTTTCTGATTCCATCAAAGACACGTGATTTTTTTTACAATAAATAAATTAAATAACTTACAACAAAAAAACAATAATGATATAATTAATGTTTATATTATTCAGAAATTAAAAATTCTATAGAACACACACACAGTCTATACACAACAAATTGTTGAGATTAATCACGGTTACGAAATGA
Source organism: Brachylomia viminalis (assembly GCA_937001585.2). Taxonomy (NCBI): domain Eukaryota; kingdom Metazoa; phylum Arthropoda; class Insecta; order Lepidoptera; family Noctuidae; genus Brachylomia; species Brachylomia viminalis. The sequence goes on from OW443314.2 coordinate 12,405,246, forward strand.
AAATACTGAAAAATAAGCTGTTGCAAGGTAACAATATCCAAAGACATCGATAAAGCACAAGACTGGAGAAAAAAAAATAGCGACTAATTAATACAATGAATTTCGACATTTTTGAATTTTCATTTCATTTTGTCACAAAGGGAATGACCGATGAGCTAACCACCTTGGAAGAGACCAGCTCCTTTTAAGCTGGTGACCTTCGCGGCTAGTCTATCAACTTAAGAATGATGTCGAAAGAAAACCTTTACAGTTTTTTTTTGGATTGGCAATACTTGCGGGATTAAACGACATTTCACAAACAGGTTAATAATATGCCTACTTTTCGCACCTTGATTTAACTGGATACCTTAATGCACCTGGCAGATTATTTGGCAGCTACGAACTATGACCACTGTAGGCATATCATTGGTATTTTGTTCAGACTATGAAAATGAAGGATAACGAACATACGAAGGATTTTTGAAAAATGTTGACCTTGATATCTTGAAACCGGTCTGTATTTCGATCAACCAACCTCAAATGTAGTCATGCCGTCTTTATTCTCAAAACAGCGTTTGCAAATAAGGAAAGTCAATATTCATAATTAGCACCATTACAATCAGTAGCGTAGTCATCGGAACAATGAAACTAGCAGAGATTTCTTGGAAGCTATTAACTCACTATCTTAGGTCATCTTAGTAATCAGAACTCCTTGATATTGCCCCATCTGCATACGTGATACACAGGATACGTTATGAATACTGTCAGTCAAAGAATCATAGGTACTCCCGAATTTGTAAAGGCAAATAGGCGCGACGCGACACCGATGGAACAATTTCTATAAAAAACCATGGAAATTGTTGTACCGGAGTCGCGTAGCGCCTGTCTGCGGAAGCTTTAAGGTGACAATTTTTTATTTTTTATTTATTTAAAACTGTTATAGCCTACTGTTTGTGAAGTACGTAGTATTTCGTAAACTAGGTTACCTATATCTCTGTTTGCTTTGCGCTCTATGTAAGGATATTCCTCATCTGCATTGATACGCCCTATGCATAAGACACTGATATGAATAATTTAGACCAGCTAGTGACGTCAGCTTTGAGTTCTCATTCAATTATAATGGGTGTCATTATCTTAGATATACTGTACCGACCAGTTGCAATGATGGGGTTTTGTATCACATTTTCGCAGTAATGAAAATCGAACCAAAGAAAGAAGAAACGAAAGTTAAACTTGATGGATTGTGCACGGGATAGTCTGCATACAAAGGGAGTGAAAGATAACGCGATGGCTGACAGGGGAGAATGGAAGAAAACACGTTTTGCGCCGGTTGACTCCCAAGTAACATGGGACAGGGCAGAAACAGATAGGTACCTACCGTACCGAATCTACTCACAGACAAACAGGACCTATCTGCGATTCTAAAGCATTTACCTAACCTAAACTGAAGCCAATCCATATTTAGCCCGCAACAAGACTCGTACGAGCCTTGAATTGTCTGTCGCCAATGTGGCATTACGTCATCCAACTGGAACTGGTTACTTCGCATACATTTTCAGCGTTTATTTATTACTATAAATGCGTTACATATTATTTAAACATTTATTACGCGTTGCGGTCAACTCGGCGGAATCGAGGCCTGAATTAAAATTAAATAATCGTGATTTAGGTATTTGTTACGAGTACCTACCTATTAAAAGGAATTATTCATTAACCACCTCATTAGCATTTTGACCGCCACAGTCGTGTATAGATGGTAAACCAAAATGTGCCCAGCACGCCACGGTTACGAGTACAACTACCTACATGAGAAAAACGTACATAAATTTACATACGTAAATAAAGCTCATAAAACAACATTCTTTTTTTTATTTCTTTTGCTAATTGTTCCTTGACTCATCCTAATTTATATTAGTTGAATTTCTATTTTAATATTTCATCTTTAATAACGTAAGATGACAAAAACTAATACGCATTATAAAGTTCAAAAAACATAGTGCCCTCAACGCCACAGTCACCATAATTATCATGACACGTAGTGATGTAGGTAGCAATCAATATAACAAGAATATCGACCTCGACGGTATCCTATGTTATATTTAATATTATTAAATAACTAAGTAAGTAAGCGTAGAATAAAACTTTTGATATTGAAGTTTTATGATTGAGAAATCATGTAATTTTTATAATACTGAACTATCTGCTCAACAAATGTCGGTGTCAGTTGAATAGCTAAATAAATCTAAGTATTTAAATCTTGGGGTTTCGAATACCGGATTTTTCCAATACCGTATAGAAAATTTCCAATATCGGGATCCCGGTATTAGATTATATTTTTTTACGTAATATAGTTTCTACTAAACAATAAAACACCGTTTAATGTAACAGTATCAAACAAAATCTCTTGACAGAAATTTGTCTCTATGGTTAACCTTTGTTTTTTGTGGGTGGGAAATCATCACATAACTTCTCCCGCTCTGGGCGGAGCGGGATGGCGTGTCAGACTCTTACTGACTAAAACCCACCCTTGTTCCTTCAGTTGCCTGACCCGAAATTCATGGTCTTCCTTTTATTTTTGACACTATGTTATTTAGCAAAAAATAATCCTTATGATGAAGCCTTTCGATCAGTATGATAAATCTACAGGTTTATTATACTATTATATTATTTTTCTCGTGTAACGGGTTCGATTTCCGGATCAACTGTGTAATTATTTAAATATCTATGAATGCAGTTTAAATTGTTTTTTTTTTTTAATTCAAATAATGTATTCTATCGGTAAAAGGTTCCAACTACAATATTCAAGGTACTTTCCCTCAATGTGGCATATCCGTGGGACGCCCTGTATATTATAATCTCTTTAAAATTAACAATTCAACAATAATCTATCTTTTTTAACTAAAATCACATAAATCAATCACAAATGTACAATTGTTTCGGCTCTTTCTTCCTGTAAATGAGTTTGTAGGAAGGAAAGAGCATCTAAACTTTTATCCGAGAGCGAGCTTCTTAATCGGTTGCACAATTATGTAACCGAGGAAAATGTTCTCTCTGCCTCTACGGTCGTAGATGGAATGCTTAGTAAATAATTATACGCCATGTCAATATACACCTCTTGGGCGCCTCCATAAATGATTATCTCAACTCTTACAATCGACTCTATAAGTGCTGGAAGAAGCTTGAGGCTTAACTTCCCTTTAGAGTTTTAGCTTCTATTTCTGCCTCTCAAGTTGTTTTTCAATGGTTAACTAAATTATTATTTCGATATTATTAATAAATATCGGTTGCACACCTCTAGTGCAAAAGCGAGCAACTTAAAAAAAAACGTGAAAGCTACGCCACTGTCATCATAATTATTTAGGTGACAAAAAAGTACGTCATGATTGATCATAGTGCTGTAATGGTATTGACTTGATTTTATCGATTGTTTTTAATTGAGGATTTTTAAAATGATAAAGAACGCCGAAACTGTGACCCATATCATTATCATTTCTGTCATATTATACGACCAAGCGGGATGAAATAAAACTCCCGTGTTATATATTTCCGGTATAGTAACTTTTATTAAAAACATACTAATATGTTAAAAAATAAATAGTTCGTTTTACATGTGCTTTATCAATATAATTTGACGACACGGTTGGCGCAGTGGTTAAGCGATTGACTGCTGCGTTACGTGTCGCGGGTTCGATCCCCGCACGGAACAAATATTTGCATGACCTGCAAGTAATTGTTCCGGGTCTGGCTGTTTGTGTATGTGAGTTTAAATGTTTGTAAACGCACCCAAGATACAGGAGAAATTCCTAGTGGGGCAACGTTTAAAAAAAAATCGAACTCACTACTATTTTGTAGGTATTAAAGGATAAATTCGTAGCTTGGCGCCGCGCCGCCGAGGGCACGTTTTTGCTTTTTTGACATGGCGGTCAAAAGGTATCTGTTTGTCGGTTTATTATTAATGTCTTAATGTTATTCGATGTTTACTCGAAAACATCTGGTTTCAGAATTCTGAGTTATTGGACGAAAATACTGCGGACGTTGATGTTGGTTTAATCGTATGGATTTGTTTCACATCGGATTATTTGTTTTTATTGCAACAGCTGTAACTATAGCTTGGTGGTCATACTACTTGATAGCTATGAAGATTTTGACGGATGGATCATAACTCCATTGAGATGTAATTAGATATGACGTCCCTTTCGACCATCGATTTCGACATCAAAGTATGTATTAATATTGAGCATGACTATCTTGAATATCGCAATATTGATCAATCCAATTTTCATGACTCATCTAATTGAAATATCGACGAATTGCCTACGTGTATGAGAAGCACATGTGCACAGTCATTGTCCAATAGCCTCTCAAGAACCATGGACGAATATTGAAACAAAATTATAAGATATCTTCAAGGTTTAAAAGACCGATGGTCAAGTAATCACAAAAGGAATCTAGGGAAAGGGAATGTCATGTTCGATAAGGTTAAATGTTCTGTTGAAAAATTATAGTGGAACAAAACTGGTAGAACTTGTTGAGTGCCCGGGTAACTATAATAATCATGAAATTCCATTACGACCAGAAGGTTCTGCCATTTCACATGAGTTTGCATTTCAAGTCGGTAAAATACAGTTGATGTGACCAGTGCCAATCAAAATTTGACGATCTCTTAACGAAATGAGTTTGTAACCACGTATTGGCACAGATTCTTAAAAAAAGCCAATTACTTTATTAATATCGACGATAAAATACAGGACTAAATTGGATCAATCAAATTTTATTGTAGCTCCGTATTTAATGTCTTTTACGATGTACTTCTTACCGTTCTGGCTTCATTCATTCTTCTTTCTTTGTGGAGGCGGTTTTTCTTTGGAATGGGCTCCCTCTGAACATCAGGACGACAACCAGTCGGTTATCTTTTAAAGTGAAGGCACGTGAACATATCCGTCAGAAGTTGGCCGAAACACCCGAGTGCTGAGTTGCTGGATTCGTTTTCTCCTCTACCGATCGTTATTTCTCCTGAGGTTTATTTTGTTTCTATGTATTATTTATTGTATTTTACAGTAATTTCCGAGCTGTCTATCCCGTAAGTTGCACCTGTCATGTTTTATCTCTGCATCACCCTAAGATAGAAAATGCCTTAGGCATTAAGTCAGTAGTCAGCGTTTGTACAGTATTTTTTTATTTGTGCATGGTTTTAATAAATACAAATTATGATTTAAGTGACGCAGATGCTACTTATAGAGAAGTAAAAGAACAATAACAACAATGAAACGGGACCAGTAACAGGCAACAACAAAACTGCTTTCAAAAGATTTCAAGTATCGAAACCTGAATCGTTTAAAACATAAATGGATCACTCGCATCGACTCGATTGATGTATCAGCATCGGCCATCTCTTTCTTACGACATACTAACAAAATAGGAGCACGGAGGGGTTATTTATAAACCAACCCACGTACACACAAATTAGTTCCATTGTTCTGGTTGCTGATTTGTCTATCGTGAGTCAAACATTCCTGGGAGTCCCAGAAATGATTCCCATTGTATCATGAGCATCATACGATATTGTTTCTTAGTAAGAGTAGGTGACGCAAGTTTAGCAGTATTCACTCCTTAGTCGGTATAACGGCACGCTTCATTAAATACTTTTGGGGAATTTTGGACAGCAGTGACAAAGTTTGCCTTATGATGTAACTATTAGCTGTAATTGTAACAGAAATGCAGTGACACATCTCATATTTTAAGATTTTGATCGCGTAAAGCTGTTTTTTAGTTGGACTTTTGGACAAAAGAGCCAAACTATTCTTAGCAAACTTAGCACTCATTCATAAGCAGATTTTTTTTTGTAGTCCAGGGAGTTCAAAATTATAATCTTGTTTGCAGAAAGTAGTTCAAAAGTGCGAAAATATTGTTTTACACATTGGTATTATATTATTTGTTTTCCTTCCGGTGTCGTGGAATGCCTGACACTGTGTATAATCTACAATGCGCCGGTAGTTCACGGTGTGTACACGCTATAGGTACATCAATAACGTATGTAATATATGTTTCCTTTGTGTTTTCCTCCACGTTTGATTTAAATTCAGACATATAATTCGATTATGTGATTACAATTACAAGACCTGATTCCATGAAAGACTGATCCCAGGGAGTCATATTCCCCAGGCCGATTCCCGGCCACCGTAGGCGCGAGCTTGCGGACGGTGAGCAATGGGTAGCTCGCCGTCCGATAAGGACCAGGCCCGGGTAGACGGCGCGTTGTGTTCCACGCGCGCCTCAAAGAGATGTCAGCAACAATGGCAGGGTCCGCTAGGGCCGATGCCTGCCCCTGGCACAGGCAACTGAAGGAACACGTGTGGGTTTTAGTCAGTAAGAGTGACACGCCCTCCCGCTCCGCCCAGAGCGGCAGAAATTATTTGACGATTTCCCACCCTCAAAAAAAAAAGGGTGTCATATTCGACCGTAAACGTTCAGGCGCCTTGGCTTTGTTTTAAGGAACTGTCGTGACTTCCACAACCCCCACGTTATCAAGTTAGTTTGTGGGGCATTGGTCCGTAGCAAGCTTGAGTCTAGTGCGTGCGTATGGAATCCTTTTGAGAAGCAGTATAGTTAGCTTTAGAAAAAGTTCAGAAAGCATTCCTTAGATTCCTTTACAAGCACCTGTATGGGTTTTATCCTCTCTTGTATCCATCCCACTAAATTCCTGTTGGGTTGCTTAAGTTTCAATTCTCTACAAGACGGTCGCGCGATCAGATGACTGTAATAAGGATTTAAAATTCTTAGGGGGATATTTTTTATTGATGTTCCTGACCTGCATAATAAAATCTGCAATCTATTTGTCTCAGACAATTTACTGTCGTGGCAGGAAACACCGCTTACTAGCTGTTCCAACTTGCTGTACTGTGCACACTCAAGTCACCTATTCCTCGGACATGAGCCGCTATTCTATTAACGCTCTCCTGGACTCAAACACAGATCTTGACATGTTTGCGAATGAATCGAAGATGATAATGTCTGAGTGTTTGAATTTTTGTGAGAAGAATGCATGACTGTGTTAGTAAATTATATGTTTAAATTGTGTAATTGGCTTCGGCCGTTCTATTTAATAATAATAAATAAATAAATTACAAATGTTTGTACTATGACGTTTACGTCATTAACATTACCCTACATCACCGCTTGGGATAGTCAGGGCGAGTTTGTTTATCTGTTTAAAATGCAGAAATAGTTCAATGTAACTAAGATTAGCATTCATGATAACAGTAGTGACACTTTAATCAAGTGTATGACTTTGACTACTGTAGCAGAATTTATATCCTATTTGTCATTATTCTTGCTGGTTTACTTTACAATTAGTACCGCTTTTCCAGTGCAAAGGCTCGGTTTAAACTCTGTCAATCGGAGTCCACTTATGTAGACGTCTAATATAGGCCTCTTTCATACTAAGAGCACCACGTCGTTTATCTTAGTTATCTGAAGCAGCATTGAAATAGCATCAGCGATTTTAGAGATAAAACTGCAGTGATAGACGAGGCGGATAACAACAGTGACGAATGCATCCAAGCAGATAGATTTACAACCAAGATAGTCAAAGACAAATCGGCTACAGAAAAAGAATTAGGTAACTAGTTACTAGATTTTTAACAACGCAGATAATTGCTAACGGCAATGATCAGTAGGTACACTGACCGACAGTTAACAGTTAATTTCTCGAAGCGAAGGCTGAAGCTAACCACAGCGTCAGTCCTAATATCTCCAATTTACTCAAATGTCTGCCCCTCCTCATTAGCCTAGCTAACACGGCGCGACGCAAGCGCATCGTTATGGTGCCTAGTCTCACACGCACTCCGGTGTAATTATACGAATTTGCTTCAGTGGTGTGCCTTGAATATGATATTTTAATGACATTCATTTATAGCTTGGAATTAAATTAGGTGGGGTTGCGATTTTTTTCATTTTAACAATAGTTTCAGGTCATTTGAGCACTTTTGTTATTGCATAATTTCTGGTTTTGGTACGTACCTTGAGCGCAAGTTTTATTGGAAATCTATGGTTAAGTTGGGGACGCTCTTGATAAAATATTGCATGGTCTCTATGGTTAAGTTGGGGACGCTCTTGATAAAATATTGCATGGTCTCTTATAAGTAATTAGTACTAAATCTTTTGTGCAACCGCACTTCTCGTTTAGTTTAATATTTCAGACAGTTTTTGACGAACATTTAATTCGTATGCATTGGCGCCATTAAACCAAATGCACACCTGTCTTCCAGATAACATCGGAGTACTAACGTAGAATTTTTTTTCTTATCAACGATTGACAAATGGGCAAGTAAATTGATTCACATCACTGTTCGGGCACGTGCATGCCCAGTGAAATCATGCGTCAAATTATGCAACGCACAGTGAAAACAGCACGCAGGCTGCATACCGAGCGTTTGTGGGTTAGATTTGTTTGTGACAGTATTCCCTGTGGCTTACTGGTCAAAAGTCGTCCAAAGGTAGGCCAAACATGAATTTAATTATGTCTAAATAATTGAGTAAGAGCCCGACCTACACTGAACCGGTGAAGACACATTCTGTCTTCACCGGTTTAGTGTAGTTCAGGCTTTTCGGTCGGCTGAAGGAAGTCTCTTTGATTGAGGTACGATGTTCAATGTAATCTGGGTCACATTGATTTAACTTTCTTTTACGTGTAAAAATGGAACATCTGGTGAACTGTATTTTGTTTTACTTTCATTTTAAATACGATTAGATAAGCAATTTCTGTAGGAACAGTAATATTATGGGCTGACAAGTCCTGCTGCAAATTGGCAGAACAGTTAAACCTGTAGGTAGCTTTGCCACCATCCATTAATTCTTCGTTAATTACACAAGTTTAACTCTGTCGAAATATTGAATAGGTAAGTAGTCTACGATAAAAAGGTCGGTCATTCGCACCACTTTTCAGAGTACATTACTGTTCTTGACTTCTCGACACTTTAACAATAAACTAATGCTCACGAGGTAGGTACTCCTAATATTCACATTTGCTCATACACATTCCACACTTTCGTTCACACTTTTATTTTTATTTACACAATGACTGTATTGTGTGAACTTGGCCTGCTTTTCGGTCATATTTTTTTTCTCTTCATAAAAACAACGTGTTCATCTAATCAACGTGAGTTCAACAAACTTTCTCGCTGCGATTACTGTATTAAACTGAGTAATTTAATAGCATATTTAAGCATAAGAAAACGAACAAAAAATATGATTTTGCGTACTGTTACATGCTAATGCAAACTGGGCGAATGGATTTTTGAGCTTTGTTCAACAGATAATGTACCTCATCACAAATGTAGGGCCAGATTGATTAGAAACACTTCATTGAATTTAAACTAATTCATTTATAGCGGCCTTGTCGTCTTTTAGTCCTAGTCGAAGGTTTAGCTTAGTAGGTGGATAGATGTTGTGATTAAATTATTGATACTCACTAGTTTACATGATGTTGGTTACACATACATGTATAACCGACTGATATGTAGTTACATTTAGAAATCAGATCGAAAGAAACATGAATGAAATGTATGTATTTAATTTAAATGCGCACCATATATATACGTTTTATTATAATTAAGTGGCAGACAAGACAAGGAAATGCCGGTTAAATGTTAATAACATTATCAATTAATCAATTTCTTGAGCATTTTTACACGAGTAAAAAGTACCTTTTTGCAGGAGGAAACAAAACGAGACAGGGTATTCCCTGACGTATTCAAAAATTTATTGCAGACATTAAAACATTCACCAAGCTTTGTATTATAGTATCCTGTATCACTCGTTTTGTAACTATTATTATGATAATGGTGACCTTAACCTTCGTGGTGATAAGTTCTGCGTAATGTCTAGACATTAATGATATTGCCTGTTAATTACGAATACACGGCAGTGTATGTGTACCCGGGCTATTGTAAGCTGAATGACTTACCGTAAATCATACATAAACCCACGCATGCATAAACTCACGCCTTCGTTCCTGGGGGTAGGCAGAACTAAAGAACGACACCTGCTACGATTCTACATAGGTACAGATAGTAACTCTAATCAAGGCGCTAATAGATATTACTGTGGGATATAAATACTTAAGTTTATGACGCGTTTCTTGAGAACTTTGGAGCGACGGACGTGACTATCCGTTTTAAGATCCGGCTGTCATTTCGTCAGGCGTCGATGGTTATCAAAGTAGTCACCAAGTAAAGATATGAAATAGAAACATGCAGAAGGTTCACTAGGACTTTTGATAAGGACCCTATGATAACAACAGTCAGTAGGCACTGTTGGTCTAGCGTTGCTAGCGTAGCGAATGCTGTGCATGAGTTCTTCGATTTGATTCAGAAGTCGAGCCAAGTCAAGAGTTCTTCAGTAGTAGCCTGGCGATATTTTTCAGTAGTAGCCTGGCGATATTTTTTTTTTTTAAACGTTGCCCCACACTAGGAATTTCTCCTGTATCGTGGGTGCGTTTACAAACATTTAAAGTCACATACACAAACAGCCAGACCCGGAACAACAACTTGCAGGTCATACAAATATTTGTTCCGTGCGGGGATCGAACCCGCGACACGTAACGCAGCAGTCAATCGCTTAACCACTGCGCCAACCGTGTCGTGTCGTCGTGTCGTAATGGTAAAATGATCGCCCTCTATTACTTACATCATACATGGCTAACTAATAAATCGCCTCTGTCTACACTTTCGGAGACTACAGGCTAAGGTAACATAAATGATGGTCAAATGGAAGTCTCGTAATTATTCAGTTGTAATACGTAAGGACAGATGGGCCAGAGTCGTCATGCAGTGGGAGCCAGAAGACGGGCGTCGTCGCCGAGGGAGGCCGATGAAACGCTGGTGCTGACTTAAGCCTCTAAATCCCATAGACGGAGTGGAAAGCTGTGGGGGACATCTTTGCCCACAAATGGGACAATAAAGGTTGAAAAAAAATAGGTAAGGTATTGATTGATACAGGAGGTCTACTCGCTAATACGAAATCTGTAGTTTCAGCCGAAATTACAGGCGTTCCCTACTCCGTACCGTATCACCTACGGACATAAGATTATTTGGGGGCCCGAACTAAGACTGCATGACAAGCACGATTTGACAGTTGTCCTAATTCCCGATGTGTTTATACCCGTCCGAAGATGTTAATTAATCGGGAGTAGGGGTTAATTTCAAAGTATCAAACTACTTTTGGACGGGCCAGTTTTTTCGTTGCCGGGCTTAGAGATAAAGCCCCCAGATACGGTCGATATTTCAGCGTCTATGAGCCGACTTTTAATCTAGACCTTCTACATATCTATTTTGAGGTGAATTCATGAAGAAATATTATCTAATAAGCAGTAGTACTATGACGTCATAGCACATTGTAGGTCAGCAGTGATTGGAAAGCCATACACCTTGGCTAATGGTTCCAATTAGTAGTTACCTACAAAAGTTATCTAATGGCCCTTATAACATTATGTACTGACCTTATTTATACTATTTATATATTATTTATTGTACACCACAAAATGCATAACAAAAATAAATAAAACCACTACTTAATATACATTTATGTAAGTATGTGACTTATCTATGTCTGTCAAATGTTTTGCAGGTTTACTCTTAAATATAATGTTTTATTAATAAAGGTAGGGTAAAGGAAAATCATATTTGTGCAATCTACTAATTTGTTAAAATCTTTATTGGAATGCAATTTAGAATATTAAAATAATTGTACTAATTACATACAGTATTGGGTACTATACTATCCTTTGTTTACTTAATATAAAGCAGAAATCACTCATTATGTAACAGTATGGAACACTAAAAATTCATGAAAAAGTATGGAATAAAAAACTAATGTCTTTAGTAAGTTTAAAATGGTAAAGATTTAAAACCCTTAAGTTTAATTTAATTGTTAAGTTATTTTATTTTCTACTTTCTTTTTTGCTTGGGCATAGTAACACAAGGCAAGCACACTGGAAGAGAAAACTGTTGGTAATAGAAATAGCAGAAAAAGAAGAGGAAATGTCCACAGGAATATGCTGCTATCAGTAGCGGGAACAGATCAGGTAACTGTGCAGGTGGCTCCACAAACACCGTGCCCACAGTCAACAGGATCATACCAACCACAGATATCACAAAAATAAGACTCACAAAGGTCAAAAATGGAGAGGAATCTTTTTTATTTGGCTGCAGAATCTTAGCCACACGGTTGGCATTGAAAATTGAGAAATAACCAGAATTTGGCTGTGACAACTTTAAGCAAATGCTGTAGAAAGATGTGTAGATTAGAGTAGTAGCAATGAAAGGTAAAAGAAGACCATCTTTCATCAACAATGGAAGCATACTAAACGTAGACACCAGCAAGAACCAGAAACACATGAAAGGATCTTCGGGGAAATGTAGAGCAACTGGTATGGCCACTAACAAAATAGTTTTCTCATGGACTTGAAATGAGAACAAGAAGAATGCCAGAGACACGTTGATCAAGCATGGAACAAACTTTTTGATGTTGATTCTGAAGAAAAGATCTGCACATGCTGGCCCCGCAGCCATAGCAGTGATCAACAAACATGTTTTTGCCATTTCTTGGTTACTGTAAATTGTCTTAAGTTTGATAAAAACATTGACCATACACCAAATGTTTGAAACCTTATCTTCAAAAATTCCTCTATTCAGTGGAAATAGTCTGTGTACAACCTGGAATACATTATCCCAGCCTTTTAAGAATGGATACCAAATAATAACAAAGCAAGCAACAACGGCAATAGCGAGTTTGTTGAAACAGCAAACAAAGTGCGACAACTTGCCCCTCCCCAGTGGCATGCCTATGAAACATTTTCTCAACAAATAAAAGAAAAATGGCAAAGCATGATACAGTTCCATTTGTTTATAATTTAGAGCACAAACAAAAAAGATTGTAGCTAAAGTATCATTCCTAATAGCTATTATAAAGAAAGTAGCCCATAAAAAGAAACCAAGCGATACACAATTGTATTGAAAGTGACCGTAGTCAATCAATATGATGCCGGGGTACAATAAAAATAAAGTAGTAGAAATGTCTGTTCTTTTGAGAACACACTTTGGTTCTTTGGGTTCTTTGCCCAGCACTCTTTCGGCATCTATGCATATGCACAGCACCGCAGTCACATACAAATAAATGTCACTTAGGAAAACAGTCCACCTCATGAAGGTTTTGTGGGCGTCGCTTTCGTAACCTCTTGACGCAAAAAGACGCACAGATTCTGGCTCGAGCCAGTCCGCAACCAGCCCCATGAGTAAGCTGTGGTATGCAGTGAGCGGTGGGTAGTCCAAACCCCAGTACTGAAGATCATTTTGAGTCGTATTATGATACCATTTATTGACAGGCGTGTGTACTGTTATTTCTTGCCAATGTCTTTGCGCTTCATAATCACCGTACATTGGTAGTTTTTTATATCCGGAATACGGGTATGCAGCCACGCACCATCTCACAAGCAAAGAGAATAATAAACCGGGAAGTAAAGCTTGTTTTGTCACGGTAAATTTATCCGGATCTGCCCTTCTCGTCATTGTGCCCGTTTATGAGGTTATTAATTCGATACGGACACTTGTTTTCATTCAAAAATTACATGAAAACTTTACAACGCGGCACTGGTTGTTCGATAAAATTTTGACAGATTACTTACGACGTGAACGGCGTCCAAATCCTTGGTCAGCTTCTCCTTCAAATATCCCTCCGTATACACCATATTTTTTGATAAAAATCCATTTAACATGAAACAAATACCATGCACGGTTCACGAAAAGTATTCAACACTTCGATGATATTTACTACAAACAGAAACGGGTTTGATTCACACAAGTAATGAATTTTTTCGAAAGTGACAAAACGAGAAAGCGCCTCACGAAAGTGAAATTGCGGTCGCCGAACTGACGAATTTCACACCGGGCGAGTTCCCATGCGTGTAACCCTACAAAATTAGATCATCTCCATTCGCTGGTTAAAGTTCATGAAACATGAGGGTAATCGAATTTAGTAGCTTAGCCGTGACCTTGACCACGTCCACTACGACTTAGTCAAAATCAAAATATTCGGATTATTTAATAACACATTTTTTTTTACCGTGTGTCTCTTGACTATCGTCAAGATTAAAATAATTAGAGAGTAAACTACCGTCTATTAAACTTTGAGTGTTTAATTTTTATCATGCAGTAATTATTTTTCTTCACCACAATAACTATTGCAACAAAGTACAACTTTACTTTCCTTTTGAAAATTTACACGAATGTGAGAATGTCAGTCTTGCGTACGAGAATATCTTCCAAGAAAAACTAAATGGTGATGCTAAAGCGCTCCATTCATGACGCGTTTTTTTTTCATTATGGGGCCCAAAATCATCTGCGTTCCGCGTGGGTGGAAAGAAAAAGGGTGGTGAATAGGCTGCATTATCTTTCATTGTCTATTGTTTCACCACAGGCTAATACAAAGAGTATAGTTAGTCATTGAGTAATATAGATGGAAAAATGGCGGTTCATTCAATCTTTTCTGATTCGTGATGTATTTTTTCAAGTTTTCTTATAATAGTTCTCAATTAGTGGCATAATAATTCCGCTATGAAAATGGAGGGAGAAAGTTCTCCATTGAAGAGAAATTTGACCGAGTGGAGATTCAGTCAATATCCAAAATATATTTTGTTACCGATTGATGAAAATCATGACCAAATTAGATCCAATATTAAGAACGTAGTTTTTTCCGAGGTGGGTAAATATTTAGCATAGCCCAAAGGTAAAGTTGTATGCATAATCGATAAAACCTGATAAGATGACAGAAATATTTTTAATCTTAATTATATTTTTGAACTTAGGGTCAGCTAGTCAGAATTCTCATTTATTAACAATTAAAAAAACTATACCTACTTATCAGGTAACTCCTCGGCCACTGGAACGGAACATAAGGCTGGTATGCGCGTCACAAGATGCTTTGACCAATATCTTGGACATGGATCCAGACATGGCGAACCGCGAGGAATTCGCAGAATTCATTGCAGGACGGAAACTGCCTTATGGGGCTTTGCCTGTTGCACATAGGTTAATTATTATCAAGAGTATTTCCTAATAACTCCTGAATACTAATCTCCTTTTAAAACAAAATACTTATTTCGATAATATTCTAGATATGGAGGACATCAGTATGGACTTTGGGTAGGACAACTGGGTGATGGCAGAGCTCATATTCTTGGAGAATATGTTAACAGGTAAGGTACCGTAGGCTGCACGCACACATTTGACTACTGCGGTTCCTTAGGTTCTGATCTATCAGGGTTCTGATGGCCGTTCACCTCATGAGCGTGAACTCGGTAAGGCTATGTCTGTCATTCATGCCCAGGAACATTATTACTTATCAAAATTAGAAGAAAAACACAATTACTAGCCAATCAATATTTTAAAGACCAATAATGATATTTTAGACGCGGTGAAAGATGGCAGATCCAGCTGAAAGGTTCTGGCCAAACTCCGTATGCGCGCGTTCACGATGGTCGCACTGTATTGCGGTCAGCTATCAGAGAGATGATAGCAAGTGAAGCGTGTTACTTCCTAGGCATACCTACCACGAGAGCTGTGGGGATAGTAGGTAAGTTGAACCTTGAACGCTCCGATCAATCTTCACGTTCTTCAAATCCAGCTTGTTATTTTTTTGACACTTTATATTAATATATTATATTTCCTTTTCCGATGTTTCAATCTCAAAAAGTAAAAAAAAAGTCAAAAGTCAAAGCATTTACATAAAAGGCACTTTTGAACGTCAACATTTACATTTAAATAGAATTGATTCTAGTCGCCCCTTCCAAAAGTTAGTTTCGTATGGAGAAGAATGGGCAAGAAACTCCACCGTTACTCTTTTAAAATGTGTTACAATATTTAGTATACATTAATTATATAATTATATGTGAAGACGATGCACATTTAATAAAAATTACCCTACCAAAATAAGTAAAAATAATTTAATAAACGTAGCAATGATAAATAAGTAAATTAAGTGATAGATACATGGTGTCCACATATTTACAAACATTGTAAAAGTATACGATTTCCCAAATTATGTAAACAAGTAATATGTCAGTGCGTGAGTTAAAGTATGTAATCACAGAATGTAAATCAATGTCATAAAAATAATAAACTATACAATTAAAGTAGCAACCAGTTTAATTTTGTCTAGACCCTAGATTGTCCTATGGAGCTGGACCAGCATGTTTCCAAGCATTCTTATCTTGGATATAATCCTCTAATTTGTAATATGCTTGTTTACACAGTGAACTTTATATATGAGTTTTAAATTTTCTTTCATTTAATTGCAATATATGACAAGGTATTTTGTTGTGCATTTAACACAGTAAGTACCCCATAAAATATGTATGTACTTTAGCTAATCTGAAAAATAGTTGATCTATTTTATCTTTATTTCTTGTATTAGAATTATGTCTATCACATTTTATTAAAAAGATGTAGATTTTTTCTTACGTACATAATATTTTCATAAATGAATTGGCAAGGTAGGCACCGTCATAATATTAATCCATAGTAGTTCCCTGAGAGATTCGCGTTGACGTAGATTATAAATGGCTCTGACAGCTCTATTTTGCAAAATAAAGATGGATTCAATGTCAGCAGCCCGACCCCACAGTAAAATGCCATACGACATAATGCTGTGGAAGTAGCTAAAATAGACCAAACGCGCGGTTTCTACATCTGTTCATTTCATTTCATTTCATTTATTTATTTTGTGAAACATAGGTGATTAAAGGTGTTTTTCAATATAAATCTAATGTACAAACCATGTCCCGCCGATAGGCATACAAAATTAGATTAATATGAACACTGTCAAAGTTAGGTACATAAGGATGTCAAATTATAAAGTTGTCATATTAAATAATAAAGGGAAAAAGTCATGAAAATAGAAAAAGATAAAGATAAACAATGCCAAAAGATTACAAGAACACAAAACGCAAAATTACATTAAAAAAAATATATAAAATTATAAAAATTGATCAAAATTTGTCATCCAGATACTCCTTGACCGAATAATATACCTTGTCACTGTCTTATCTTTCTAACAGCATAAGCGGCCGAGCTTAGCCGCCCCGCAAGAGATGTTATATGAGGTCCCCGTTGTAATTTCTCGACTAGCGTGATTCCCAGGAAAACCGTGTGATTAATAAATTCCAGTTTTTCTCCATTCAACATGATGTCACACTCGCTACTTCTTACATTCGGTAATTTAAATTTAATGCATTTGGTTTTTTTACCATTTAGTACCAAATTATTTACCGTAAACCAATCATGGACCTGAAGAATAGAGCTATTCACGTCGTCAAGATTTTGTGACCGTCGGTCTATCTTAAATATCAATGATGTGTCATCTGCAAATATCACCATCTTCGGTTGATTTTGAAGTAATTGGGGTAAATCATTAATATAAACCAAAAAGAGGAATGGACCCAATATCGAACCTTGAGGAAAGCCTATTGCCATTTCAGACCCTAATGAGTTTATGCCGTTTACTTGAACTGTAACTTTTATTCTATCTTTCAGGTATGATCTTAGTAAATCAAGAGCTGTATTTCTAATCTCATAGTTCGTCTACGCAAGTACGCATTATAATTATTGTAATGTATCTGGTACAGAATACACAAGGACTCGTTAGAAATAATCACCATAATCAACCTCACACCTACCTAATCTAACTCACTATGTCCAATATCCAAATAGAACTCAGTGATTACCGACGAACTATTTTACAGTGAGCGACGAAGCTATCATCAGGGACATATACTATAACGGATGTCCTCGTCGAGAGCGGGCGGCGGTCATACTTCGCTTGTCTCCAAATTGGTTCCGCTTCGGATCCTTAGAGATCCTTTCTAGGACCGGAGAGATCACTGTACTGAGGCAGCTCTCCGATTTTATTATAAAGGTAGGTCAAGTAAACCCATGTTACCGCCTCATCTCTAGAATAGAATAGAATATTTATTTGCGTAAAAAATTGCGTAGCACTATGGAGCACATTTTCAGCTGTATGTTATGATTTCTAGGAGTATTTCCCTGACATCCAGCTGACTGATGAAAACCGTTTCATTAGAATGTTCTCGGAAATTGCACATAAGACATTGGATCTCGTTGCTAAGTGGCAAGGTAAGCTACAATTATTCATTTACCATCACTTTTGGACTCTTCTGTTGGTCTTTTACTGAAGTTAACACTAAAACAAGGCACCATATCATAGCGAACCCTTATAATGCAGGTCTGGGTTTCACCCATGGTCTCCTGAACACGGACAATATGAGTCTTCTGGGCCTGACTGTGGATTTTGGACCTTTTGGTTTCGTGGACTCTTACGACGGTGGTTTTGTTCCCAATTGCTCAGATGGAGAGGGGAGATATGCACTAGCCAAGCAACCTGATGTGAGATGCATATTTAATTCCTAAAAGTAGAAGTTCTTTACTATCTAGTTTAGCGAGAATGTATCTCATTGATATAACGGTATTTTAGGTGGTGGTGTGGAACATAGGCCAGCTAGCAAATGCTCTGAAGCCTCTTCTGTCTTCCTCGCAACAAGTCCACATGTCACATATCCTGAAAACCTTGGATACTTACTGTAAAAACAAGATATTGTTAGTAATAACTATTCATAATAATATGAACTACTATCTTATTAATGTCATTCCTATATAAACTTACATAAAATCCTTCAGGGAAACATTCCTCATGAAGATAGGTTTGAAAGAAGAACGCTGGGCCGACGAGCAGCTGGTAGAAAAACTACTGGACATGATGCAGCAGACAGGAGCTGACTTCACTGCTACTTTTAGACAACTTGGTGAAGTAAGTGATATAACCAATAGTTACGCGGTGGTTATTATGTTTTTTTACTAACTCACTGTTATTTTCTGATTAATTTCATTGGAACGTCTAAGAAAACGAAAATATTCCGACTTTATATTATACAGCTGGAACCCTGTGAGATGGTTAGCGAGATCAAATTGGAGGAAAAGTGGTCGTTGAAGCGTTTGTCATCTCACGCGTCATGGGGCTGCTGGCTGGACCAGTACCGTGAGAGACTCGACAAGGAAGCCGGTGAGGAATCTCATGTAGACATTTTTATTTGGGTTCCCTTTGAAATTAAACTAATAATGGAGCGTGATCTGACTACTTCTGACCTATTAAATTTTTTATCATTTCTAGCCGTTTAGTCCAAAAAGATTCTCAATACATAAACAAGTACAATAATTTTATTGTGGCACTAACGACCCTCCCCTGCGTCACTCGGGTGCAATCTACACTGATGTGGCAACATGTTGCTTACGCATTGTAAATTCGGTGCAGTATCTATGTTAAGTAATGTTGTAGCATAGGTACCTAGTTATAAACCTTCCGGAATAAATTCTTTGAATGATGGTGAAAACCGCAACAAAATCTATTGTGAAGAACTAAACGGTCACACACAGACGCGAACAGCGACTTTATTTAATACAATTGATTAGATTCGTAGATTGGGGTTACTTCAGGTGCTTTCAGCTCAGAAAATCTATGACACCAATTGGATCTTTCTAAAATTTGGATAATCATCCATCTCTTTTGGGTTAGGTGTTCATCCCGTGAACAGCCGTGATTGTGGCGTAGCTGCAGTGGATGCCAGCTCTTCAGGCTTGTTCGAGGATGAGCGGCGCCGACGCATGTTGAGCGCCAACCCCGTCTACGTGCCTAGGAACTGGCTGCTGCATGAGGCCATTGTTGATGCTGAGCAGGATGATTATCAGAAGGTTTTAAGATTAATTTATTTGAGGTTTTCATGGTTTCATAGAAAGGCCTGGTAGTTAGTGCACCCTGTCTGAAAAAATATAGGACAATTGAACATCTCAATTGAACACTCGTCACACGTTTAATCTGAGTGTTGACAATGGTCTAATCACACACGAATCTTGAATCAAATTATTGTGAGTTTGTGATCTTATTTAACTTATTCTTCAGGTACGTTTTCTGCTAGACGTGCTTAAGAAACCGTTTGAAGTTCAGGCCGAGGCTGAAAAGCGTGGCTTTTCTGCACAGCCGCCTCAGTGGGCGTACGCTCTCAAGATAAGCTGCTCTAGTTAAATGTTCTTGTCTTAAATAAATATTTATTTATTTTGAATTTTTATAGTGTCGTTATTGATTTATAATTGGGTTTCTTGTTTTATGTCCACATAATTTACCTATAGTGTGGCTTATATGTTAGCAAGGTTAACCTACTTTTTTAACGATTGTAACAGATAGCCTGTAGCCAAGTAGGTATTCACCCATTCGCCGTTTTATAGTTTAATATTTATCGAACTGAACAACAAATATCTTGAGCCAAACGACGACATGCATACCCAAAGTGCATGCCTGATTATGAAGGTGATTTTTTTAAGGTGGGAAATCATCAAATAACTTCTCCCGCTCTGGGCAGAGCAGGAGGGCGTGTCAGACTCTTACTGACTAAAACCCACCCGTGTTCCTTCAGTTGCCTGTGCCAGGGGCCACGGTATCCCTCTCGGACTTTCCCCGCAACCCTGGCAGGCATCGGCCCTAGCGGACCCCGTCATTGTTGCTGACATCTCTTTGAAGCGCGCGTGTAAACAACGCGCCGTCGACCCGAGCCTGGTCCTTATCGGACGGCGAGCTGCCCATTGCTCGCCGTCCGCAAGCCCGCGACTACGGCGGCCGGGAATCGGCTTGTGATTCCCGACGCCCAGGGCGTCTCCTGCGGCGGCTAGCTGCGTGTGGGCGCGAATTTTGCCTCTCCCTCACGCGTTCCGCCTCCTCCTTCGCGACCATTACTGCTTCGCAGAAGGAGGTGGCGGCTTCCCAAGCCCTCTCGCTCCGTACCATGGCCTAAACCAGAGACAGAGTAGAGGGCGGCCTTCGGTGGCAGGCGCGGTAGTGGACAGTTGTAACTTGTAATGTAAGTAACCAAACGTTTGTTAAATACGGAGTTATTCAAACACATGCGGTATAAACAGGGTTATTTGTAATACGTCGGCAATCAATTAAGAGGATGTAGGGGAGGTCATTTGCAACCAAATGCGATACATTAGCGAACAAGATCATAAATGATGAAAAAACTACAGACGTAATTGGCAGAAGTTGTCATGCGCAGATAAAATATATAAAAGTTATTGAGATAGCCGGAAACAGTTGCGTCAATTTGGAAAATTTACAAAAGATTGTATTACCTAAGCATCCCGGGAATTTCAGCAACAGTAGATAGACATAACTTTTTCTCTCATGAAACATCTAGTCTCGGTAGCGAATAAGACCGTGATCGCTCACAGCGCTCACATCAATAATTTGTGTTCCGTTTTAGATATCACGATTATGACAGTTAAGAACTGTCATCAATTCGGAACGCTCGTGATCGCGCTCACAGTGCTCGCTCAACGTCAACCTCAAACCTTGAACAAAAAAGACCGATATATTCTTCTGCAAATGGAAGTTTAACGCATTGGTACTTCTATTTTTTTGGTTGACTCTATCGACTCTTGATAACTCAGATTTTGAGTTTGATAACGACGATTCATCCAGGGATGAAACGAATGACGAAGTGCTTATATTAGCGTATTTACATGCTCCCGGCAAAGATTTACCCCGAAGAAAAATACCATGTTTATATTCATTTATTTATTGTTTGTCACAGGTGAAAATACAGTTCTTACAGTTGGCATTATTGTATCACCGTAACATACCCATGGGGTGTACAATATTTATATGTATGTCAATATTATTAAAAATAATTGGTAAAATAGAATTACAGCTTGGCAAGAAAGTCCTGAAACGGAACTAAAATATTTGATCATTGGCAACACTCGTTCTGCCTCGTCGAGTAAGGTATGTACATATTCTGTCATTTCTTGAATGCAGCGCGTTCGTATAATTTTGATACTTTTTGTTAATATTGCTTATATCACTGAACAAATATAACTATAGTATTATTTTAGGTAAATCCATCAGTACTATAAGACGAATTGCAATAGAAGGACAAAGAAACAAAGGCGTTTCCTCTACTCCAGGGAAACATAGAGCAGGGCGACCTAAAAAAGAATCGGACAATTTTGAATTGCGTGCAATCAGAAAAAAAGTTCAATTCTTTTACACTGTAAAAAAGATTGTAAGTAGAATTTTAAACTTCTTCTTCATATCAATCTTTTTTTAGTTTTTATTAAGTACACTAAGAGACATTTACTGTCATTTTTATTTTTAGGTACCAACTTTACGAAACCTTTTGCCTGTGGTTAGAGAAGAACTTGGGTTTAACGGAAGTCGTGAACACTTACGAAAGGTTCTAATAGCCCCTTTTTTTTTTTTTGGGTGGGAAATCATCAAATAACTTCTCCCGCTCTGGGCAGAGTGGGAGGGCGTGTCAGACTCTTACTGACTAAAACCCACCCGTGTTCCTTCAGTTGCCTGTTCAGTTGCCAGAGGCCACGGTATCCCTCTCGGATTTTCCGCAACCCTAGCAGGCATCGGTCCTAGCAGACCCCGTCATTGGTGCTGACATCTCTTTGAGGCGCGCGTGGAACACAACGCGCCGTCGACCCGGGCCTGGTCCTTTTCGAACGGCGAGCTGCCCATTGCTCGCCGTTCGCAAGCCCGCGCCTACGGTGGCCGGGAATCGGCCTGCAATTCCCGACGCCCAGGGCGTCTCCTGCGGCGGTTAGAGGGCGCGCATTTTGCATCTCCCTCACGCGTTCCGCCTCCTCCTTCGCGAACATTACTGCTTCGCAGAAGGAGGTGACGGCTTCCCAAGCCCTGTCGCTCCGTACCATGGCCTGGACCAGAGCCGGACGCGAGAGAACGCCACCGCCAATCGCCTCCACGAGGACACGGCGGCGCCCAAGCCGGGCAGACCTCCACCATATGCTCCACCGTATCCTCCGGGCGACCCAAACAATGGTAACACCCGGGCGTTTCCTCCCGCCTTATCCGGAACAGGAACCTCCCGAAACAACTGTGTCCGGTGAGGACCTGCGTCAGGCGGAAGGTGAGGACGCTATGGCGCCTCTCTAGCCACTCCTCAAAGAGGGGACTTATCGCCGCAATTGTGGCGTGCCCAGCGCTGGGTTGCGACAATCGCACTCTCCATGCCGCCCTGAGATCCCGCCGGAGCTCTGTCCGCTGTACCGTGATTTCCGCTGTACCGTGATTAAGGTTCTAATAGCCCTGGGCTTTAAATACAAAAAGTGCCAATCAGACAGACAAGCGTTGATGGAAAAGCCGAATATTGCTGCAAAACGTGGAAGTCTACTTGGACAAGATTATTAAAATAGGTATTTACCGGATGACCTGAGAAAGGTCATTGGAAGAAAAGAAAGTGTGTCCAAAGGCAAAAGGTAAATTGTTGCTGAAGCATGCTTTATTTAATGCGTTGTGTGCTTTGCATGTGTTGCACGTTCTGCATGTTTTTTTTTCTCAGGTGCATTATCATACATGCGGGGGATGAAAATGGTTTTGTACCAAATGGTTTGTTCATATTTTGTGGGAAAAATAAATGTGAAGACTACCAGTCGGAGATGAATAAATCAAATTTCACTAAATGGGTTAAGGAGAAACTAATACCGAATTTGTCTAAACCTTCAATTATAGTAATGGATGACGATTAAAATTTTTGATTCTGATTTCATAAAACCCGCCAATATTCACATTAATTGTCAAAAAAAAAAAATAAGTATCAAAACCGTTTTCGTCGTACTATATAGGGTTACAACATGCACGATAGTGGTGCCACCATTATTTTCACGACTTTTTGGCCAAGCTGTACACTCTTAATTGTTACCAATTAAACATAATGCGCATGAGTTTAAAACTCATTTCAGGTATTCTGTTACGTCTTGGTTTTTACAGCACAATTTCAAAAATGCCTCTTTAGTTTTAAGTTATGATGCGACTCGAAACAAAACGCTAAACTGTGATTTTTGACAGCGCTCACGGTGATATTCATTTAGGGCGTAGACAGAGAAACTATTTAGGGCATGGTCGGCGTTATCGCAAGATGGCGCATGTCATGACGTCATATATGACGATTCACAGGACATCATTACCGTGCTCACGCTAATTTGGTACGGGTGTAAGCACGCTCAAACCGATTACAGCGCAACTCGGAACGCACCCAATTTCACACGAGTCAACTTACGAAAGGTGACATTGGCTAAATGCACAAACCGTGCAAAGCCAAAACAAAAAAAAATTAAAAAACTTACGCAAGAAATGTCAAGTAAATGTCAATTCTCATGTCACGATGACTGGCAAATGACAGATAAAAATCTTGTTTTCCTTTTTTGGCTTTGGGAAAATCAACTTTATTTTCAGAGATCTAAAGCTAATTATAATTATTTATAACGTACAAAATATTCGGCACAACACGTCTTGTTTACAATAATGAAGAGATGATAAAATTTTCGCAATAATTACATAAAACAGGGTTTGGTGACGGTACTTTTATATAATTTGCTCGATGAAGCGAGCTTTCTGTGTGCTAGCAGCTCTTATGAATGAACAGAAACCTAGTTTAGTTGGAAAGATGAAACTAGTGACTAACTTTAAAGAGTGGAAGTTCAGGGACACTCCGAACTACGCCGCGCTACCCATTGATGAGAATCCGGAGTATAACGTGCCGACGGCTGTAAAGGACGCTGTGTTTTCTAAGGTAGGAATCTGCATGTATTGTTTTCTACCTATACTACATCATATAATGTGTTTTCTGGGTCAGAGGGCGGAGAGGCGGGGTTTGGGTCGAAAAATACACTATTTTTCAGTGTGTTCTAACTATTTATATGTATAGGTACCAACAGAGCCTCTAGATGGTAAGCTACACTTAGTATGTGCTTCTGATGATGCTCTCAAAGACATACTGGACTTGGACCCTGCTGTGGCGGAGACTGAGGAGTTTATCAACTTTGTTGCTGGCAGGTACCTGCCAAATGGAGGCCTGACTGTTTCACACAGGTATTGCTATTATATTGTTAATGTTTATGATAATCTAAATTAATTTATGAGTCCGTGTAAGAATTTAGTCTTGTTAAAGTTTCAACAAGTAAAAAAAAAGTTTTTATCATATTTTTGTAAACTGTTGTACCACACTAATTGTATGTACATTCTGTGAGTATCTTAACTCACACTGATTAATAATTATTTATTAATATGTTAGGAAATATTTTCTGCGGTTACAATATTTGTAAATATGTGAGCACCATGTACATATCAACATATTAATTCATCTGGCATTGCATATTGTGTGCCTCTCCCAGCAGTAGGAATATTATAGGCTGATTATGCTCAAGCTTTATTACTTTGTACTTATTGTAGTATAGGAATTTTATTTCAGGTTGATAGTCTTATTTATTATTTATACAAAATATTAGAAACAGTTAAAAATTGTTACTATGGAAGTTCTTGCCCATTCTTCTCCATACTAAACTACCTATTGGAAGGAGACATCTAGAATCAATTCTATTTTCTTGTAAATTTTGATGTTCAAAAGTGCCTTTTAAAACTTACTGCCAAGAACCCGGCTCACGGGTGCAACGATAATTCGTTCGCGTGCCGACAACTCGCCTCCCGCGTCCTACATATGATATTATATCATATGAAGGACGCGGGAGGCGAGTTGTGGGCATGCAAACGAATTATCATTTTTATTTTGGCAGTGAAAGTGTTTACCAACCGACATGAAATAAATGATTTGACTTTGAATAATGCAATGTTCCAGGTATGGTGGTTACCAATTTGGACATTGGGCTGATCAACTGGGTGATGGAAGAGCTCATACCCTTGGAGAATATGTGAACAGGTGTTTAATTTGTATATTTAACAAAACAGCTGGTTGTCTATAAAAAGTATGAATTTATAACAAAAGCAATATTTCTTTCCCTCGTCTCTGTTGCAAATAATTTTTATAGTGATTTCTGTAATACACTGTTCACAAAGGCGAACTCTGGTCTTTGAGAACACTAAAAATCTGCAAAACCTATAAGTCAACATCAATTATTATACTCAATACTCAATACTTTATGGCATTCCACATGTAATGTTGCAGTACCTAAACCAAAAACCAAACATAAACACAAATTTTTTTTTTTTACAGCAAAGGTGAATCCTGGCAGCCACAACTAAAAGGCTCAGGTGAGACGCCGTACTCTCGCTTCGGCGATGGTCGCGCGGTGCTGCGGTCTTCTATCAGAGAGATGATCGCGTCTGAAGCATGCTACTATCTAGGGATGCCAACTACCAGGGCCGCAGCTTTGGTGGGTAAGGAGGATCGATGTTGTGTTTATTTTCAATTTAGATTTTGTACTAAAAACTTTAATTGTATTTGAATCAGTTACAAATTTATTGTTGTTAATGAATATGACTATTGTTTGTTATGGAAAATGAGTCTTACAAAAGGTATCTTATTACCTTGTAACTGGGTTGTTTTAAGGTATGGTAGTTTGCCATTCCATGTAAAATACTCTTATTAAGCTGCACCCAGTTGGACCGGGAGACGCCCCAACAAAGTTGGGAAAATATTGGGCAGATTGTTTGATAGTTAAGTAACATTTGAACTGAACCACTGTCAGAAATTGTAATTAATAATATAATAATATGAGACAACACAAGACACAAGGTCTTCAGGTCCCGAACTAGGTAGAGCCTGTACTACGGTAACCTAATTACTGATATACATACTTACTGATATACACACCCAGACACAGGTCAAACAGACATGTTCATGCACACAAATGTTTGACTTGTCAAACAATTTGTGATTATTCGTAATGAGTATGTATGCATAATAGTTCTCAGAAAAATCTGTCACAGAAAGATTCTGTGACTGCTACAAGGGTAGCAATATTAGTCCACATGACTAAGGTGGATGCAGCGTAGCATACTATATGTATATAAAAGAAGAGATTGGTAGCTTATGGCTACAGAAAACTTAAACACAGGTAGGTAGAGATTGTCTAATTTAAAATTCCACACCCCTCCACTGTTTGTTGCATGCACATTTCAAATGTTTGTATATAAGTTTGAGTGGAGGGGCGTGCGTTTTTAAATAAGACGATGTCTAACTGCACCTGGAACACCATGGGCAGTCCGCCCCGATACTACCATGCTGAGCAATGTTTTTCTTTTGTCGCAGTGAGTGACGACCACAAAGTATGGCGAGACAAAACATACAGCGGTCGAGCGAAACAAGAACGTGCCGCCGTAGTGATGCGTCTAGCCAACGCGTGGTACCGCATCGGATCCCTAGAGATACTGGTGAAGCGACGGGAGCCGCACACTTTGAAGACGCTAGCCGACTTTATTATAAAGGTAAGTGCTGTGTTGTATGTAGCAGCTATAGTGATGCGCCTAGCCAACGCGTGGTACCGCATCGGATCCCTAGAGATACTGGTGAAGCGACGGGAGCCGCACACTTTGAAGACGCTAGCCGACTTTATTATAAAGGTAAGTGCTGTGTTGTATGTAGCAGCTATAGTGATGCGCCTAGCCAACGCGTGGTACCGCATCGGATCCCTAGAGATACTGGTGAAGCGACGGGAGCCGCACACTTTGAAGACGCTAGCCGACTTTATTATAAAGGTAAGTGCTGTGTTGTATGTAGCAGCTATAGTGATGCGCCTAGCCAACGCGTGGTACCGCATCGGATCCCTAGAGATACTGGTGAAGCGACGGGAGCCGCACACTTTGAAGACGCTAGCCGACTTTATTATAAAGGTAAGTGCTGTGTTGTATGTAGCAGCTATAGTGATGCGCCTAGCCAACGCGTGGTACCGCATCGGATCCCTAGAGATACTGGTGAAGCGACGGGAGCCGCACACTTTGAAGACGCTAGCCGACTTTATTATAAAGGTAAGTGCTGTGTTGTATGTAGCAGCTATAGTGATGCGCCTAGCCAACGCGTGGTACCGCATCGGATCCCTAGAGATACTGGTGAAGCGACGGGAGCCGCACACTTTGAAGACGCTAGCCGACTTTATTATAAAGGTAAGTGCTGTGTTGTATGTAGCAGCTATAGTGATGCGCCTAGCCAACGCGTGGTACCGCATCGGATCCCTAGAGATACTGGTGAAGCGACGGGAGCCGCACACTTTGAAGACGCTAGCCGACTTTATTATAAAGGTAAGTGCTGTGTTGTATGTAGCAGCTATAGTGATGCGCCTAGCCAACGCGTGGTACCGCATCGGATCCCTAGAGATACTGGTGAAGCGACGGGAGCCGCACACTTTGAAGACGCTAGCCGACTTTATTATAAAGGTAAGTGCTGTGTTGTATGTAGCAGCTATAGTGATGCGCCTAGCCAACGCGTGGTACCGCATCGGATCCCTAGAGATACTGGTGAAGCGACGGGAGCCGCACACTTTGAAGACGCTAGCCGACTTTATTATAAAGGTGAAATATCCACACCGATTATACATTTGGAACTAAGTAGGTAAGTCTATCTTCTCTCTATTTGCATTTTACATGAACTATATGTTTTCTTTCGTTTACAGCACCATTTCCCTGAAATTGAGAACTCTGGTGAAGACAAATACGTAAAGTGGTTTTCAGAAGTGGCACATAGGAATCTTGATATGGTGGCGACCTGGCAAGGTAAGTTAAAGTAAAAGAGTGATCTACTAACAAACTGTTAAGTATATTAAAAATGTATAAGTTAATAGTGCGGTGGCCCCCACGGGTGGCTATCTCCGCTAGGAGTAATAGTGTTCTGTGGTGGCTATACTTATAGTCCGGCTGTCGAGAAATGCGTTCCTGACACCTGTCAGTGCGACAATTTTAGTAACTACCTAATAAAGATCAAATTCGCCAAACACGTATTCGTTTGTATGAAACTGACAGATGTCAAGAACGCGTTCTCTTGACGGCTGGACTGTATTAGTACGTCTGGTGCATTCTGGGTAGTCATCCCAGTTTATTTATTTATTATATTCTTTATTGTACACGGTACACCACAAAATACATAACAAACAATAAGTTGAACACTACAATATATACAATGGGCGGCCTTATCGCTTTCTGCGATCTCTTCCAGGCAACCTTGGAATGGACAGTGATTTGCCTGGACATAAAATGGGGCTGTCGTTGGTGCAAATAATAAGTATCTATCTATTACACTAAAATTAATACACAGATAAATAACACCTAAATAATATATACATAAATACGTACATACTAAATATATAAGCAACGAAAATAAATGAAGACTATAGATAATTACAATTACGAGAACAAGATCACAACGACAAGTAATGTTCATTCACGAGTCTTTTAAACACAAGCAACGACAGCGTCACCGAAGGCGCGGGCGTGCGGACGGCGAGCAATGGGTAGATAGCCGTCCGATAAGGACCAGCCGGTCGATTCTGTAAAAATCTCACCGTGAAGTGAACACTTAGGTGAAGCGAGCGTGGAGTGAGCTGCCAGTGTCATCCCACTGATGTTAGGGATTGACCAAGTATTACATTTACAATCATGATCGAGATTTTAATTATATTTTTTTAATGTTAGTTCTGTTGATCATTTTATATTATTTCAAAGCTAGTATTTAAGTGTCAAATATTATTATTTAGAGTTTTATTTTTATAAAACAGCAACACTGAAAGTAAATTTTGTTTCATTTTAAATAACATTAAAAAATATTATTAAAATCTCGACTATGATTGTAAATGTAATGCTTGGTCAATCCCTAGCATCAGTGGGACTACACTGACAGCTCACTTCACCTAAGTTTTCACGGTGAGATGGTTACAGAATCGCAATGCAGGCCCGGGTCGACGGTGCGTTGTGTTCCACGCGCGCCTCTAAGAGATGTCAGCACCAATGACGGGGTCCGCTAGGGCCGATGCCTGCTAGGGTTGCGGGAAAGTCCGAAAGGGTTACCGTGGCCCCTGCGCGCGTTTTATTTTAGTTTCCTCTTTAATCATCTTCCTACCCTTGTCCCATGCTACGTGGGGTCGGCACAACATACTTTCTTCTTCCATTTCCTCCTGTTAACTGCCGTGCTATCATTCACTCCCTTCTCTTTCATATCAAACCTCAATCAATGCATCCTTCTTTTGTTTTGCCTTCCGCTCCCTCTCCATCCATTAACATTTATACATAGGTATTCATCACTCACACTTTTAGTCGCCTTGATGACTGGCCAATATATCTACCAAGTTATTACTTATTTATTATGGAGCAGTGGTGGCCCAGTGGCATCGGTCGCGACTTAAGAGTTGTAGGTCGTAAGTGCGAACCCAGACAGGCGCTTTACTTTGTGTAAATTATTTCATCACCACTGCTCTCAAAACGGTGAAGGAAACAACGTGAGGAAACCGACATGTCCTAGAACCAAAAATTCGAAGACATGTGACATCTACCAACCCGCACTGGGTCCGCGTGGTGGATTATGACCCATTCCCTCTCACAGAGAGGAAGCCTGTGTCCCAGCAGTGGCAACATTATAGGCTGATGATGATTACTTATTCTTGTGCTGTTACAACAAAATTTCTTTAGATACAATGGACCTTGTGTCCAGACAAAAATATGCATGATTGTGTTCTTATATTTTTCAACTTACATTAATCTCTACGCGACTTATTTGCAACTGTTCTGCAATTTTTATTTAATAACATTATATAACACGTGTATGCTCTGAAGGCTTAGGCAGAGGTGCACCTATAGTAGGTACCCACATGTCGCCAGTAATGTTTGAGTCCCATGTAATAGGGGGCGAGCCTTTTGCCATCAACCGGGCACAAATTGAGACTCCGGAGTGTTACTCAGAAATTCCATACGGGTTAACACAACATAACACTATGCACTATGGTAATAACACTATGCGCTACCCGGGAATCAAACCTAGGGCCCCATGCTTACAAGCACCGCATGTGACCACTAGACCAGCGAGGCACAATTTTTTTCTTTATTAACCAAAAAATAAACTGTTATTTTCGTTTTTAGGTTTAGGCTTCACTCACGGCGTTTTAAATACAGACAACGTGAGCCTGTTGGGCCTGACCATAGACTATGGTCCGTATGGGTTCATAGACTATTACAACCATCATTATGTGCCCAACACTTCGGATGATATGGGGCGATACGCGTTCAAGAGACAACCTGAGGTGAGTTAATTGATTATCTAGCCTAAGAGCTCGGTTCAAAATCGAAACTAGTCGGATCAACATTTTCTAGTAGTAGCATTATCAGCCTATAACGTTCCCACACAGGCCTCCTCTCTGTGGGAGGAAGTCGGCCGTAATCCACCGCGCGGGCTGGTGGATGTCGCATGTCTGGTTCTAGGACATGCCGGTTTCCTCTCGATGTTTTCCTTCGCCGTTCTGAAACCAGATGGTGACGAAATTAAATACACAAAGTAAAGTGCCTGCCTGAGTTGGAACTCATGACATACCACTCGTAAATCCCGACTGGTACCACCGGGCCACCATTGATCTGTGTAATTATTTCACGAAAGTTACAATGAATGTATCTTGTTTTTATAGTGAACCTTTGTTGAAATTTTTTTTTTTTACTTGCAGATTCTTCTATGGAACTTGGACAAATTAGCGCAAGCTCTGGAACCTATTCTGTCGGAGCAACAGAAGCTAGAGATCAAAGATGTCCAGGCTACTCTCGAAAATTACGTTAAAACAAAAGTATTGTAAGTTCAATCTTAATTTATGCAAAATGAACTTTATTTAAATTCAGAGTAGGGTATATTTTCTAAAGCGAATCATCATCATCTGCCTAGCCTTTATCCCAAGTTATTTTTGGGGTTGGCTTCCAGTCTATTTTCTAAACCGAATATTTGGACACATACGCCAAATGTACTTACCCAGTGTCAGAACTCAGAACCACGGATATCGAGTCTCTCATAAAAGAATGTTCTTTTTTTAAACCGGTCTACTTACTTTAAATTTCAGAAAAACATATCTACTAAAACTTGGACTCAAAGAAATTAAAGATGGCGACGAAAAATTCGTTGAAGATCTGCTTCAAATGATGCAGTTGAAAATGGCGGATTTTACAGCTACTTTCAGACAACTTGTCGAGGTAACTAGTTACAATCCCAAGCGGTTCGTTAATATAGCACATCAAGTTTAGAAATACTCGGACATGGCTATGACTGCCGACGACGCTCTACAGAACAGAACTTTTTTGTAAAACTCGATTTTCTATAGTTTTACGACCGAATACAGCAGGCGTAGCATGACGCTTTCTATTTCTACGAAGAATAGACGAAAGCTTTTTCTACACAAAGCGACATTTCGTTTCTTCATTTTTGACATCGCACCGTAGAAATCCTACAATCTGTCATTTTGTCTTTCATTTCTAACGATCTTTGTCTAGGTCTTTTTACATGATTGTAGACTATTTCGGAAGAAAGTTTTCTATCCTTACTGTCAAAATCTCACTGACAACTGTCATTTGTAGTGAAGACAATTTGGTATTGGAATCGCCAGTAGAAAACTTTCTACTCGACGGCCACAACAAAGTATAAACGGTTATCTACAAAATCATGATTTTACAAGGGAGTTTTGAACGCAAAACGGTGATTATTAATAGAATAACAAAGCTATCTTCTCCTATTTTACATCATCAGTAAAAATTGAGAATCAAACAGAAAAAAAATCCTATGACAAAACAAAGAATTCTGAGTCGAATTATGTAAAAGAGGGAATTTCGTAAAAAGTGCAATTGACTCTTTATAATTTGCTGCCGTCGTACTGTCTACAGTCTACACGGAACGTCATTTTTGTCTACCTACTCTTCCGTCAACAATACGGTGCTCATGCTACGCCTGCTGTACTATTGGACCCAATTATATTATAAGTAAAAAGAGGTAGATAGGTCACCTACCCAACATTCGATCTTCAAAAACGGCACAATGTCTACTATTAAATGACACGTGGAAGTAGGACGGCATGTCGTAATTATTATCGGGAGCGAAAAAGAGACAAGACGATAGGTAACTAGGCTAATTAGCCAAGTTTACGCGCCACTTTCGGAGCGTTTATAACCTAGAACTAAGAACTAAGCCTTAATACATTCAAATCTTTTATAAAGACTATGCCAGAATGCCTATTATACTGTCAAAGACTATATTGAGAAAAAAAAAGGCTTGTGATTGAGTTGCTCCAATAAAGCACAGGTAATGTTAATTTATTTTATTTTGCTAACTATTTTTACTTTTAATCTTTGCTTTAAGTACAGTCAAACGGGGTGAATAGGCATGCAGGGGTGAATAGAAACGAAACTTTAAAGGGGATTTTAACCTTGAAATAATTTAGTTTGACCCCAACAAGAGCACTTAATCGTTAATTATATTACAATAAACACATTAAGAGTCCTTTTTGGAATAAACTATATTATTTCAAGGTTAAAATCCCTTCTAAAGTTTCGTCTCTATTCACCCCTGCGTCCCTATTCACCCCGTTTGACGGTATCTATACTTATTTACATATACAATGACACTAATATTTACTGTATAAAGTATTATATTATTTTTAATTATTGTGAATGTGAGGACTATGTGTTTTGTTCCAGTTTTAATCATGTTCTGGCAGTTTGAGTAGTTGATGCGGCCTACCCAAATGTCCTTTCTTTGGTACCTATTGTTCGTCGAATCGTTGAGCTCCTTATGTTCCGAGTTGAGCTACACGGTTACTGACAAATGCGTGCACTGACTGGACAGGTCCACTCAACCTGTGTGGTTCTTTCCTCAAAAGACCATTTCAGACACAAATCTACATGGTCCTCAAAGATTATTATAATATTATTCTAATTATTGTGAATGTGAGAACTATGTCGGTCATTGCTTCTTTTTTTTGTATTTTTCTGTTAGTTTAATCATGATCTGGCAGTTTGAGTAATATAAGCGGCCTACTCAAATGCCCTTTCTTTGGTATTGTTCGTCGAATCGTTGAGCTTTGAGCTGCACGATTGCTGACAATTGCGTGCACTGACTGGACAGGTCCACTCAATCCTTGTGGTTCTTTCCTCAAAAGACCATTTCAGACACCGATCTACATAGCCTTCACATGATCTGACCAAGATTTTGTCTGGACTTTAAAAGAGACTGACCTCTGAGTTAGTTTCGGCCTTTCTTCTCAGAGTAGTCAGATAGGAAATGCCGACCTCATCTAGTTTTTAAAATACGATTGACGTGTAAAAGTGTTTGTTCAAACCTACTTACAGAAATAAAATCATTTTTCATTTATCTATCATTGACTGTACCTACCTACCATACTTATTCTTGACGAGCCACAGGCGATTGAGAGCGTATTTCCATTTTTCCAAATCCTTTTAGAAATTAGGTATATGATTTTATCGAAATGTTGATTTTGAAATCTACTTTTGTTTCAGGTAGCGCCAAATGAGTTGACAGATAAGTCAGTACTAGAGACAAAGTGGTCTCTCAAAAAATTAAGCGAGGCGCCAAATTGGGGGAAGTGGGCTCACGAATACAATATTAGACTAAACAAAGAGAACGGTAAGCACCTATACTTATTTATGTTTGTTTTTGTTTTTGAAAACATTGTAATATTTTTAAAAGAGTACCGTGGAGTTCCTTGCCGGCTCTTCTCCATACGAGCCGACCAATTGGAACCGTGCACCTAGCTTCTGACGTTTCATAAGTGGGCATGTACGGTTTATGTGAAATTAAATATTTTGAATATCTAATAAACAGTAATAGTGATATCAATTCAATGAGAGGTTGCTTGTTTTTGTAGTGCAAACAAAACGTTAACGGAAGACGTTCTCTGAATTAACACTTGGTGATTTTTTTCGTTGTTCAATCAGCACATTTTTTTGAAACTTAGCCTGTGCATGTAATTTAAGTCCAGTTAAAGTAAATTATTATTTTATCATAATTATAGTGCCTGAAGAAGAGCGAATCGAGCGAATGATCAAAGTAAATCCAGTGTATGTGCCGAGAAATTGGATCCTAGAGGAAGCTATCAAAGATGCTGAGAACAATGACTTTGGAAAGGTATTACCCATTATATTAATTCATACAGCCTACCTGGAGAATTAAAAAACCATTTCCTAAATGTTCAAAGAAACTGCAACACACTGGATTACCTGTGGATTCAAAAATCTCGCAATTTTTTTACGCCAGCGCATTTAATTACTTATTGCCTTCCTAACAAACAAAAATCCATTAATTTCAGGTACGATTTTTGCTGAAACTCTTCAAAAATCCGTTTGAAGTGAACGAGGAAGCCGAAAAGCTAGGATATTCAGCACAACCACCGAGCTGGGCTTATGGACTTAAGCTTAGCTGTTCCAGTTAAATACAAAATACTACTAAAGCACATATTAGTGTTGTGAAACGATGCTACGTAAATTAGGCATAGATTGATCAAAAACAATAATATCAAAACTGCATAGATATAAGTTTCTGTAAGGGCAGCTCCACTCCAAATGCACCTACAGCGTGAAGCTGTACAATATAGAGGTGGGGTAACATTATGATGTTTTCGAACAAATTTAAAATTGTCACTACTTTTGTGATGTAATAAGCAATATCTTGAAAGGTATTATAGTAAGATGGTAGTTTATGAACGTAAGGATCATGGTTAATTATTTAGTATGTATTTAATGTATTATTTTTGTACCAATTTATTTGCTAATTTATGCTGTTATGTTATAATAACTGTTTTATTTACCCCAAATATAATCCACGGTTTATCTAAAAAAAAACCTGTTTTAACTTGTTGGTGACAGTTGATAAGACTGGCTCAAAGCCAGGGAAGGAGCTCTAACAAAACAAAATACTGTTATGATTAAAATGATATTCCTTCAATACTGTATGCAATTAAAACTAAAGAAAAACCTATTTACAATCAACATAATTTCCTCTCTGGTATAAAAATGACCAGCATTAAATATTCACTTATAATCTTCATCTCCACTATCATCAGGTTCAGAATAATCTTCATCTATTTCTACCTTCCTTCTTTTAGGTTCCGGAACATTCTCTTTCTCTGCTTCTATAGCCTTCTGGGCTTCTGTTTGGGCAGATCTATGGTGGAAAACAAAAGAAATGGCCTTTGCTAAGTCCCAGCATTGCTTTAAGACTAAATCTGCTAAGCTCTTCTTGTCTGCACAATGGTACCAGTTGGACAAATCTGATGTGCAGTCAGAATTTTCTGGAGGAATAGTAACTTGGATGTTGTTGACACATCTTTTGCATTTGAACTTACTATGTGTGTCTGATAATGTGTTTTCTTCTAATCTAAAGAGATCCTTCAAGTCGTCAGAAGTGAAGTGTCTAAGAGATTCCTCATTCTGATCAACTACAGTGTCACTTAACGCTTTTTTGTGCGCTTGTCTTTGGAAGATCTTTTCCTCAATGGTTCCTGTTGCAAGGAGTCTGTATATGTAGCAAGGTTTCTTCTGCCCATCACGCCAAACTCTTGCCATGGCTTGGTCATCATTGGCAGGGTTCCAGTCAGGGTCAAACATGATGAGTCGGTTTGCTCCAATAAGATTGAGTCCACAGCCACCAGCTTTGGAACTCAGCATGAATATCCATTCTTTATTCTCCTTGTTGTTGAAACTCTCAACTACCTTAGCTCGCTTCTTAATTGTCATGGAACCGTCAAGTCTCACATATAAATAAGATCTCTTTCTACATAATTTCTCAAATAAATCTAAAGTTTGTGTATAATTAGAAACCAGTACAATTTTATCATCAGTATTGGTCTTCAAATTGGCCAAAATGCAATCTAAAATCATGAGCTTCCCTGACAATTCTGGCTTCACATCTTTGATATCATAATTACTTGGTAACAGGCTCAGAGCCTTTTCAAAACCTTCAGATCTTTCCACTATCTTGTCATAAACTAAATCAGGGTGGTTGCAGAGTTTCTTGAGAGTAGTGATGCTGGAAAGAGCACTGAGGGTGTTCTTCTCTCCGTTGCCACTGAACTTGTTGCGGATAGCATCAGAATTGATGAAATTTTTGTACAGTTGTGTCTGAAGGGGAGTCATCTTCACACATATGACTTGTTCAAACTTAACTGGTAAGTATTTAGTGAGCAAACTGCTTGTTCTGCGGATCATACATTTGTTGACAATGGAGGTTAAAGTTGCCAGACATTCCTGTGCTTTTTCCCTTTCTGAAGCAGTTGCTAGAGCATCTTGACCTTTAAGAATTGCATTTTCATATCTCTTCTTGAATT
Organism: Brachylomia viminalis; assembly: GCA_937001585.2. Lineage (NCBI taxonomy): Eukaryota > Metazoa > Arthropoda > Insecta > Lepidoptera > Noctuidae > Brachylomia > Brachylomia viminalis. Next base: position 12,442,448 of record OW443314.2, read on the forward strand.
CATGAGCAGTTCCAAGGATACCTTCATTGACAAAATGAACTAAACTGAAGTATTCTGTCAAATCATTCTGGATTGGAGTTCCTGATATTAAAATTCTTCTTTTAGCCTTCAAACCCATTAAAGCTTGATATGTTTGGTTCTCAGAGTTCTTCAGTCTATGTCCTTCATCACATAGGACTAACCCCACTTCAGATGAATGGAGAATATTGGTGTAAATTCTAAATGTTTCATAAGAGATGATTAGAACTGGGGTGGCTACTCGAGTTGTGGTAAATGTGTTCATAAATTGCTGAAGTTTTAAAGTAATGTCAGCTTTAGACCCTCCATCCATGGCCAGAGCATTGATTCTTTGCCCTAGCCACTTATGTATCTCATTGTACCAATTCTTGACCAAACTACTTGGGCAGACAATTATTGCTTTACAAATTGTAGGTTTACAGTCAGGTCCTTGCCTCAGAAGTGTCCATAACAGAGTAATACATTGTAAAGTCTTTCCTAACCCCATTTCGTCAGCCATAATGCACCCATTAGCGTTCTCTATCTGTTGCCCAGTGACGCAGTCGTACATAAACTTCACTCCTTCTCTCTGATGAGGTCGTAATATGTTCCCCAGCACCGGATCCACGACCACGGCCACTCTGATGTCGCTAGGACTCATCTTCATCTTCTCGTGTTCGGGAATGTAAGGAGGGCGGTACAATACCAACGCATTCGGCTCATCTGGGTCGTGTAAGGCTCGCCTAACCTGCGTCCTCTTTAGACCCAAGCTTTTACCGCAAAACGAGGACACGTAGTTCGGTATGGGAACTTTGAAAGGCTTGATCAGTATCTGTTTGATTAAATTCTCGTGTTCAGAAGCAGTTAACGCTTGAGAAGCAGATTTCTGAGTCAGTGGTATCTTCGCACATTCCCGCCGTTTATTTCGTTTTGATTCTAGAAGCGGGCTTTTGAAGACATTGTCGCTGGAGCCGACTTGGCTCGGCGCCAGGCTGCGCCGCATTTTAAACCTTTTTACACCATTTAAAACACGGAAGTTAAACAAAACAAAACGCACACCTGTTAAAACTTGTTTTGAATTGATTATTATTAGAAAAACTCGGGATTTTTGACATTGACGTTTAACTTTAGTGTTGCAAAAAAAAAAAATTTTGCATGCATCATTCTTCTTGGAGCTAAAGGCGGCCATACATACACGCGAAGATGCCAGAGAAATGAGATTGATGTCATAGTACAAAAAAGCAGGGGGCTTACTATGAGCTTCTAAGAAAACATTCAATTTCCAGTCAGTTCAAAAGCAGGCCTGCTTCTGAATTGCTAATAATCGTACTATGACAGTAATAAAGTGTTTTTCCTAGCTCAATGAATAAAGGTGAACGACTATTGAACGAACTTGAAGGTAATGCTTGTCTGTGGCCTGCTGTAATATCATTGTCTTTTTTATAAGTAACGTTCAAAAACGTAAATCTTATTCTATTTCCACTTTACCGGTTTTATTTAAAGAATTAAAATTTTTTTTTTTTGGGTATGTACATGTTTTAACTATGTTTATGTATAACAAGTTACCATGATGAATTATCTAATAGCACTAAAAAGCTCAATTTTCCGTTCAAAATAACTTTATAACTTGAATGATTCAAAGTGATTTTGAACGTGTATGGATATGTCATGCAACAATATTGCCAATATTGGTATGGCGCCATAAATTTGTATTTTTACCAAATTTTTACAGAGAAAAGTTTTTTACATATTTCTACGGATTTCCCTTTCCCTGTCCGTTTCCTGATTTCTCATTTAGTCCGGTCTGTGGATTGTCGAAAGTTGTTGTTTAAATATTTCGTTGCTATTTTTTATTATAAATCTTCACAATGTCGTAAGTTAGTTTAAAATATTATCTTAGTGGTGTAGGTACTTACGTTACGAAATGTGGCATATCAGATTAATTTTGATTAACGTGGTGGTTTTATTTTGAGTGAAACACGAACAAGTCGTCGTGTTAGTATGATCCAACTGCTTCACCTATGGGAGTTCTTAGCTAATCATAGGGAAATAGCAGTTGGGTACCTTTAACAAATCCACCCAAGCAAGGGAGCACAGCAAAATAATGTGGGATAGGGTTGCAGAAATTTTAAATTCAGCTGCTGACGGAACTGTGCAGTCTGGATCCGAATGTTCAAAGGTATATTTACCATTTAGTCTCTAACAATTGTAATGAAGTTATTACTAGAGTAATTTAATTACCATTTTAGTTATATGTTAGAGCTGCTGGTTCTACTTTCGTTTTATTTGATTACTTTTTAAATAGGTTGGAATTGAATACAAAAAATTAACAGTTTTTGTAAAGCTCTTACCTATATTGATTCATAAATTCCCTTTCGTCCATTTCAAAAGGGTTATTTATTTCCCTAGTGCGACCACAAGTGCGACGCCGTCGGTTTCTTTTTTTTCACTATACAAATATTCAAATAATTCATACTCGTCACACATCTACAAAATTAGAGAAATAATAAAGTGTTGTACATAAACGTTATCTTTTTTTAACAACGACTTCACAACCTCATCAAATCAGCAAAACTGTAGGTGGGTCCTCACAACAGCTTACTTCGAACCTCGTATACAAAACAATTTTGAAAAAGCTAGTCTAATAGTAACTTCTTGAAGATCGTTTATTTTGACGTTACAGCCGTTCAATAGGTAGTCGTTTTGCTGCTGTCAGTTATTGCGTCATGGTATGAAAAGTCTATACAAAAAAAAGGTGAACGGTTTTCGTTAACGTCAACGCAACAAGCCTACTAATAAGATGTCATAGTACATAAAAGCCGGGCAGTTCAACTTCTGCCCTGCTATAAGAGCTCGTGGTTAACCCCCTGAAGTTTCATTTTATGGTGTATGGTCAGCAATAAAAGTCGATGAACACTTCATATTTATTTTTAGGATATCATAAGAAAAAAACATATATCAAGGTTAAGAATTTATGATAAACAAACTTTTAGCTACGTTTCATGTAATACTCCCAAGCAGTGTAAATTATGATAATTCTGCGAAGTTTTTGTATCAACATTATCAATTTGGCCCTATAGGTCTATAGGGGGCTCGTGGCTAAGTAATTACAGCTGCACGGGCCGATCGATCAGGTTAAGCTATGCTTGCCGCGGTTGGTCCGTGGACGGGTGACCATCTTCACCTAACACGACCAGTTGCTCCATGTAAAATACTGGTATTCAGCTGCATCCGGTTAGACTGGAAGCTGACCCCAACAATGTTGGGAAAAGGCTAGGTAGATGATGAGGTGGGGTGCATGTTGAAGAGCCTCCTCGTGGCGCATCCTGGGCAACGTCGGCTCCAATTTCTCCCAGTGCGGTTTTGGGGGACAATTGGGGCTGGCGGCTAATCTTCAACAAGCGGGGAAAGGTCACGGTTCCAATCGCCGATCATGCTTGATGGTCGGTGAAGGGAACCGGGCTAAGAGGGCAGATACGCCCACTCCTCCTCTGCTTACAGAGGGAGGTGAGTGGGCGTAGACTGGGCACGGCCGCCGCTGCGGAATAGGCGGTCGTGTCCCGGAGGGAGGCAGCGGCGCCCGCGCGGGGGGATGATTCTCTCGCGTGGCGCCGCTCCGGAGAGGGGAGGGGTCGAGGAAGACGCTGGTCTGGTAGTCACCTCCGGCTCCTCCCGGGTGGAGGCCAGCAGGCGGAGGGTGCGGGGGCGCCCTTTGCCTGTATTGCACGGGCCTCCACCAGTGTCGGACGGGAGTGGCCGGGTGTTCCCGGCCATTCCCGTAGCCCCCCAGTTAAATGGGGGGCATGCGGGGCCCGCCAACTAGGCGGGCAGGCGCCGGGAGGGCTGTGGAAGTAGAGGCTGAGCCGATTTCCCATAGCCCTCCCATCACGGCGTTGTGGGAACACCGCTGAGTTTTAGTGGGTATACTGTCGAGTGCGGTTTTCGACAGGAGTCCCACATACCCCGTCTCGTCCCCCACGAGCGGGGATGCATAAAGCATTTCTCAGCGACAAAAAAAAAAAAAAAAAAGGTAGATGATGAGGTGGTTAGAATCGGCTTTTAGTATAACTAAATGCGGGCTGAATATTTTATTTTCCATGGAGCCGCCACACCACACCACCACACACTGCCATCTGACCTGCACAAGGAAATAGCGATATTCACAGCATTTTTGGCAGCGAAAAGAGTATGCGTAGAACTTGGCACCATTTTTTTAAATCCAAGTATCATGTGCCAGAAAACCAGCACTACTGCAGAATTCAGCTTATCTAACGGATGAAAAGTAGAAATCGATGAAATAAAACAAAACAAAGGTTACAAAAATACTTAGTATTAAAATGAAAAAAATTAACAAAAACTTTCTCTTACTTTTTAAGTTACAATCGGTACATAATGATGTGTCACATCAATACTCTACTACAGTATTTTACGCTTTATTTGTGGTAACCAAGTGTACAAACACGCTGTGAATGCAGCTCGCAGTACCGTCCGAGACACGGGTGAAGTCGGAAATGTGAGTGTGTGTGTGTGTTATGTGGTGACGCTACTCGTCTTCACGTACACATTCCCAGCGTGTTTGCACACTTGGTTAACACATGTAAAGCGCGTGTCGCTTCGTGAGATAAAAATACTGTAGCATGATTCATCACAGACAATTTTTTTACTTATAGCATACTGTAGCTGATTTTTAGCCTGAGAAATAGTTAAGACATAAGATTATAGCGTTCGAAAATGTTAAATGATTTTAATAACCTCTTTGCATCAGAATTGATGAACATACAGTTTATAAAACTTAAGACACACAAACCACCTCATTTGAGGGAATACGTGAATGCATTTTAAATTTTAAACACAACGTTTTTAACTTAAGAAAACCTTCATCAAAATTATGAAATTAAATTCAATCATTCAAAAAAAGTACGTTCTCATTTGCGGATAATTATGCCAGTAGAATGTTCGACAGTGGACTAAGATATCCTAAATTTAATAGGATCTATTATTTAAATTATGTTTGTGCAATAACTGGTATATCTATTTATTTATTCAATGTGATCACAAGGCATTATTTTTATTGCTTTTTTGTTTACATACAGGTTGGCAGGAACATCGACGCGCAGATTGTAACCATCAATCCAACACCCTAGAGTTGAAATTTTTCGTCGGTTATAAAAAGAATCTGCTGTTTCATAGAAAAGTGCAATACCTACGCGGTCAAAATGTACTATAGCAATTTTTTTTAACCTTTTGACCGCTAGGTTTTATATCCCAGCTAGGATTTATACCCAGCGCTCAACTCATAAATCGACTAATAAGTACCTACGACAAATGGGGTCGTGCAATGAAATAAATAACAAAAAACGTAAATAGGTTCTCAGTCGTATATACATATATGACCGAGGCGACACGGGCACGAAAACATTTGTCGTATTAATCCGACCGGGGCGGCCAATAGGTTAAATAGCCGACGAATCATTTCTGCGCAAGAAGGTTCAGAATCATGTACTGAATCTCTCGTTACCTTTTGTGCTTTGATGTCCCGGCCAGCCTGTAATGATCCATTAGACGAAATTATAGTAGGTTTAGAAATTAAGTTTTTTGGACAGATCCTTGTTTTTTGAAGCCCATTGACATTACTTGACACCTTGTACAGACGCCAGCAGGTCAAGCTACCCGAAACTGTCAAATTTTCCCAATCAACCTTGAACCTTAATGCTTTAGCGATAAAGTTGAAAATCTATTAAAGAAATTTGACAGATTGTAGTAGCTTGATGTGCTGGCGTCTGTACTATACTGTGACGTCATAATCGCGAGGTGCCAAGTTCCAGTACCCGGAAGTTGAATATGGCATATCGAATTTTAGACAGAGACGACGCTCTACAAATCCGGTTTTGGAACGAAGTTCATTATCGCACGTTGTACTCTGCACACTTGGCGAATGATACCTGGATCGAAAAAAAAATTTACGTCGTGACGGTCAAAATTGTACACTTTTTGTTAGGTAACAAAAGTGTAGTGACTAGCTTTCATTCTCCAAATGTGCAGAAGCGAGGTTGCCTGGAAGAGATCGCGGAAAGCGATAAGGCCGCCCATTGTATATTACATGACCGGTTGGTGCAGTTGGTAGCGACCCTGCCTTTTGAGCCGCTGGTCCCGGGTTCGATCCCCAGACAAGTCAAGCAATTGTGTGCATGAACATGTCTGTTTGACCTGTGTCTGGGTGTTTATATGTATATAAGTATGTATATCATTCATCAGGTTACCGTAGTACAGGTTCTACCTAGTTCGGGACCTGAAGACCTTGTATTAAAAAAAAAAATTGTAATGTAATTTTTTTTATTTGTGGTGTACAATAAAGAATATATAAATAATAAATAAATAAATAAGCGAAAGGAACTTCGTTTCAACCGAATGTCCTACGACACCCCTCAACTGTTTTTTTTTCTAACTTGATTTGCCATATTAACGGCAGCGTACCGTAAGTCAATGGAACTAGTCTTTCGCATCTTCCTTCAATGATTTCTTGGCAATGGCATTTAGTTAAGTAACGTCAAATTACTTCTTGTTATTACGTACGACCTTAATGTTAGTTCCTTCGAAGACGCAGTCAGTCCGCGATGGGTATACATTCTTGAGGTTTCCTTCAAGATCGACTACTTTCACCTGGCAAAAAAAAAGTGTGTTAAAAAAAGTTGTGTTAAAAAAAAGTAGAATAGCCCTCGTGTTACTAAAAGCATTGATTTGTTTCGGCTTATCTGGGGCCTTGGAAATGATAGTAAAATGAAATGAATGAAATGATAGTAGAATGGTAGTAGTTGATAGTGATATCTTAAGTTAATACCATGTAATTTACGTTTAAGCTACAATTGAGGCATATGTGACAATACGCCTGAATTCCTAGAAGGGGTAGGCAGAAGTAGCACACCCACATTTCGACACAGTCATGTTGAAAGCGCGGTCTGCAGCCAAAGCAGATTAAAATTGCTTTACTTTTATTTGTGTAATAGTTACAAATATCTTCCAATTAAGAATATTTTTTATTTAAAAGACACTGAAGTGTAAATCAACCGTTGCTGACTGTGCTGTCAACATTTCAGCCAAAAGAAGCCCACTGCTGGACAAGGGCTTCCCTCAGCACCGCCAGTAGTAATAACTTTACATTCCCCTACCTGCTGCACAGTGAGGGTGTGGTAATCAGCGTCCGGCTCCTGGGGTCCTATTCCCAGCAGGAGGCACTCTTGCAGCAGCTTGTTCATCACAGTCTTGCAGGCGCCGAGCGACGTGTGTGACGTCACTTCCACTAACATTGACTTGCTTTCTTGAGACATCTGAGGAAGATTGTGTATGTGAGACATGGATGCTTTATTGTCTAGTAATTATTCACAAAGTGAAGAGAAACAGGTTAAAACTAGAAAAAGATAAAATTAAAAATCTTTTTCCTATTATGTATGAAGAGACACCCATTAATGAATTTCTATAAAACCTTTTGACACAAAATGCTTGATTTGAACTGGACTAAGTCATGTTTCTGTTCACTAAATGATTACTTAGTTATTAATTTATACTGTCACTAGATTTTAGATGTGGCATTGCCAGCATAAAGGTCGGATGTTATCCCACAGAAACATTCAACGGGGATAAAAGTACACTATGTGTTAAAACCGGCTATAAACTGTCTGTGTGGCAAATTTCATCCAAATCCTATCAGTAGCATAATACTAATCATTGGAATACTATTGTGAAATCATGGAAGCCTAGTACTTTTTGTTAGGTTACTGTTCACAAATTGTGCACAACATGTTTTGGTACCATGCATGCAAGATACTAGTGGGATAAGAAGTGTCCTATGTCCTAACCCAGGTCATAGCCTATTGAGGTGCCAAATTTCAACCAAATCCATTCAGATGTTTAAGCATGAACATGAAACAAACAAAAAAACCAACTCACATTCCCATTTATAATATTAGTTAGGATTGATCAAAATCAATATAGTGCTATAATACCTTAGTATCCTCCGAGTTTGTGATTGGGGGGAAGCTGATGACCTTTCCGCTGGCGTCTTGTAGACAAGGGTACACTGGCTTGCCTTCCAGTAAGTACAAGTATCTGCAACAAAATAATATTAAAGTTAACTATTTATCTTTCTCTATTTAACTATTTATTACATTTTTTTTTTACTTATTTATTTTATTACTTACTGAATTTCACAATAAGTAGCTCTACATCCATAAAGCCTACTGAGATTACTAAAACCTCAACAACAGTATCTATGAATGTTAAATTGTTTTTTATGACTGCTCTATGTGTTCCAGCCAATTTCTTTAATCTATTTTTCAATTGATTCAACATTTCAGTTTTATTTTCACTAGTTCATAATAATACCAGCCTGGTACTGATCCTAATCAGGCCTAATCTCATACAGATAAGGATTGGTTGAGAAATATTAATGATGCATACTTGTGTATCCCAGAGTAGACATTCCTCTTCTTCTCTTTGCGCAGAGCCTCGGCTTCTGCTGTAAGCTGCTGGAAGAGTTGCTCACCGGAGTAGGGTCGCAGCCTTGACAGTGGGATCAGCTTTAGGGCTGCTGGGGCCTTTGCTGTGTATAGTAGGTCACCTGGGATTTTTATAATTTATTTTAATTACTATTAAAACACCTTCAGACTTCATGAATGAGTTGAGTTGACTTGTGGCTGAGTCTGTTGCTATATTACTGCTATAGGAGACAGTAAAGATCTTTTAGTCAGCAGGTCAATAAGGTAGAATCTTTGTTAAATTAAGCTCAAATAATTTTGACAAGTTTTTTTGGCAAAAAAGCAATAAACTTGTGCATTAAGGTGATGAACACATTTTGGATGTAGCTGTACCAAAAATCTACTAAATATACTTTATCCAAAGTAAATACATAATTTGGATACAGTAATTATTGTCTTGGAGCAGTGGTGGCCTAGTGGTTACGGCCGCGACTTACGAGTTGTAGATCGTAGGATCAAACCCAGACCAGCGTTTTACTTTGTGTGAATTATTTCATGACCACTGCTCTCAAAACGGTGAAGGAAAACAATTGTGAGGAAATCGGCATTTCCTAGAACCAAAAATTGTAAGACTTAGTTTGCAAAGTTGTAACTGCGTTGCAAGTTGGACTTGGTAACCACCAACTTCACTGGGCCCGTGTGGTGGATTACGACCCACTCCCACTCACTGAGAGGAGGCCTGTGTCCCAACAGTGGGAACATTATAGGCTATTGATGAATTACTGTTATTTTGAAAAGTAAAATGACAAGGACATACCTGGTGCAATCTTATTCAAGTCATGTGTAGCAATCGTAGCAACATTTCTCTTATCACAGACTGTATCATGCAACTTTGTCTGCAGCTGTATGAACTTTTTGAAGGACACCTCATTGAAGGACAGTTCATTCACAATACAGCACAAAATATAAGGACGGACTACTCCCACTTGAGACTCAATAATCTTAACTCGTTGAGTGTCATCTTCGACATGTAAAATATTCAAAGAATGACATAGATCGCACTCCGTTTCTTCTGGTGTGGGTTCTTCTTTCTTTCCCTTCTTTCCTTTAACCTTGCCTGCAGGCTGGGTCTGGTCTGACTTGGGGCAGTGGTCACGGATGTAGTCCAATATTTGCTTGGTACGACACTGGTCTACAAGTTTCATGAATCTCTTGTCGGTGAATTTGTTACCTTTTAAGTTAATTTCTGTAAGAAAGGTACAAAATTAGTCACTGCTGTTTTGCTTAGTTGAACAATAATGTGAATATGATGCCATATGAATTTATTGATCCCCAGGTTGCAACCTGTGGTGCAATATTTCAACAAAGGTTTTAATATTTCACAATAGTAATGTCAGCAATGACTTTATAATAATTGTCCTTAAAAACATAGTATTTTACAAATTACACAATTCTTTACAGTATGCGGTAAAATAAATGATTTACCTTTCAACTTAGCCATGTTGGCTACTTCCCCAGGAACCGTCTTCAGTTGATTGTCTCCAATGTCGAAGTTCTTCAATGATGGCAAGCTACGGACAATGTAGCTAGGCAACACCTCAATAACGTTCCCTTTAATCTTCAGATCAGTCAAATGAAGCAGGACAGCATTCTCCAAGTCCAAGAAACTCGTCAATTTGTTATTTGACACATCAACAGTAAGCAAACTGGGAAAATCGGTGAATTTCGGCATTTCTTCTATTACATTAGAACTTAAATTGATACTCGTCAACTCTTTCATGTCGTTCAGACTCTCCGGAATACTCTTCAGCTGGTTTCTCGACAAATCAAGCACTTTCAATTTCTTCAAAGAGGTTATGTTTTTATTGAAATCTGCTATTTTGTTTCCGAATAACAGCAAGGATTGCAGGTTCACCAGACGACTTATATCGTCCGGTATAGCTGATAGACATGTGTCACTGATATTTAGAAGGTTGATATTCGTTAATTGAAATATACCTTTGTCTAAACCACTTTCCGAAATACGTTTCGAAATAGCCGCACCCGCCAATTTGATTTCATGGCGATTTTCCGACTTTGCAGTCGTTACTTCAGGCCACGCACTCATTTTGATGATAAAATTATAATTCAGAGTAGCGTCTACGCAGCTAAATAGGTATCAAGTAAGAATTTAATTAAAAAAACGCGCGCCACGACCGCGATGGTTGCAAACAGAAATCATGAGAGAATTAGAAAAATCAAAAGAAATGAAACGACTTTTAATTGACAATTATTTTGACAGTGACAACAGTCGATACTGTGCTGCCAGGCAATTTTTTGGAAATCTCCTAAAATTACGATGTTGCCGTTTTACAATACTGGCCATTTGAAACATAATATGAACAGGGCCTGCAGTCTCGACATAGTTAGGAATCGTTTTCGGTTGCTAAGTCCTAACAATCCAGATGTAACGGTATTTGGTGGTCTCCACACTCAAATTTATCGGTTGTTACTGGTATTTTAGGTAGGTACCGGTAGGTAACAACCGATAAATTTGAGTGTCGAGACTACCAAACATTTACATCAACATTTACATCTGGATTGTTAGGACTTAGCAACCGAAAACTATTGCTAACTATGTCGAGACTGCAGGGCCTGGCCATTTGAAATATAACTATTTGAATTTAGAATTCATTGTCAAATTCTAAATTCAAATGAATTTTGTTTAAAACATAGAATTCTATTTTCAAATTCAGTCATTTGTTTATTGATTTGTGTTTGGTTTTCACTACATTTGTACCTTTTTCATCATTATGGACACGATAAAAATACGAGTAATTTTGGAATACGAGTTCCGTCGCGGTAGCAATGCCGCACTGCCGCACAAAAGGCTCGCAATATTAATTACGTGTACGGAGTGAACACTACAAACGAACGCACGACTCGTTATTGGTTTGAACGCTTTATCGAACATGGACATTTTGATTTAAAAATTAATCCCGTGGCCTAGTGGCCGTGTGCCTAATCCTAGACATTGCCCCAAACGAAAACTTACCCCTAAAAAAGTTATGGTCACTGTTTGGTGCTCTAGTGCCGGTATAATTAATCACCGCTTACTAAATGCTCCAGCAATACTGCGGATGTGTACTGTAAGGAACTGGCCACAATGATGGGGAAGCCCGCAAATCTCCGGCCAGCCTTGGTTAATCGCTCGTCCCCGCTGTTCTTACACGACAACGCTTGACCTCATACGGCACAACAGATGGTCTCTAAGCTACAAGAGCTAAGGTTGGAAATTTTGCGTCATCCACCGTACTCACCAGTCCTTGCGCCGACAGACTTCTACTTTTTCCAAAAGGACAACCTCTTGGCAGGGAAAAAAATCAATACCTACCCGAGAGGCAGTACTCGTACAAAATGCCTTTGAAGACTTTATGGCTCCCGTACACCGGACTTCTTCATGAAACGGATTGAAAAATTACCACGGGCGGCGCTGGCAAAGATACATCGATAGTATGGGTGCATATTTTGATTGATAGAAATAATAGTTATTTATCCAACATGATTGTGAGGAAAGGAAAGTTCGTTTTTCCTATGAGTTTTGATTTTGAAAAGTTTTGTATTCAACATGTGAGCAAGTTCATTTGCTATTCGTTTTGTTGAGTCTTTCGCTTACTCAGGATTGAAATTTATAATCACTCGCTGCGCTCGTGATTCTATTTTTCAATCCTTCGTTCGCTCAAGACTCAAAATCAAAACTCATAGGAAAAACGAACTTTCCTCACATGTTGGATAAATAACTATTTCACCACTCCCAGCAAGAAAGTATTCAGTCGTCATAGTTAAATAAATTAAATAGTCACAAAGCAAATAATTAAAAATTAATCAATAATATTATTTATTTTTTAAAATATCTTTAAAACTTAACATAAAAAAATCAGGCAAGGTTAGTTTCTGAACGGGATCATTACTTTCCTCACTGTTCAAACAGTGAGGAAAAACCAACTTTCCTCACTGTTTTCGTAGAGGAAAGACACTTCTTTCGTGCGGGAGTGGTAAAAAAAATATTTATTTAAAATGATTATCTTTCTGTATACCTACTAAACGGCAATTTCGTAGGTAAAGACCTAATACACACGGTGACATTTGAATCACAGTTTTGCTAGAACAAACGTTGTTCAGATCATGGTCTAAACCATTCTATAGCACCCAATAGAAAAAAAAAACGTCATTGGTTTTCTAAAAAACCACAAAAAAGGCAGTGTTAAAAATGTCGGGATTATCGTTACGCCCTACAACACAGACACTGCGGTTGCGCCGCGCGGCGCTCGCGTCTTGAATGCAATATCGCTACCAATTTCGTAGGTAAAGACCTAATACACACGGTGACATTTGAATCACAGTTTTGCTAGAACAAACGTTGTTCAGATCATGGTCTAAACCATTCTATAGCATCCAATAGAAAAAAAAAAACGTCATTGGTTTTCTAAAAAAACACAAAAAAGGCAGTGTTAAAAATGTCGGGATTATCGTTACGCCCTACAACACAGACACTGCGGTTGCGCCGCCGCCGCCGCGCGGCGCTCGCGTCTTGAATGCAATATCGCTATCGTGATGAGTACTTTGAAGTTACGGTTAATGTTTCAAACATTATTACGCGTTTGAGCAACATAAGACTAATTTGAGAACTCCTGGATTAGATTGTTTTAATAACATATTTGATGCTGTAGAATGGTAGCAGACCATGGTATAAACAACGATTGTTCTAGCAAAACTGTGATTCAAATGTCACCGTGTATAAAAGAAGAAACTGACTGACTGACTGACATATCAACAAAACCGTTTCCTCCGTAGGGCAACAGGCTCCCCTTGGTTTGTTCGTAACGAAATCCTCACTTTCACTTTGTAGTTCTTTTGGAAATTGGTTGTTTATTTTTCACTTTTAGTTATAAATGGTTCCTACCTACCCTACCCCACACCAATTCGTATGCCACTACTTGCTATGTAGTTTTTAACTATATTGCATTTTTTTTTTGCGAATGTACTTATCTAATAATTTGGTTTCATGTATATTTTTTTTTATTTTTAAATTTTAGCTTGTAATAATTAGATTTTGCTGTGCCCTGACAGGGTCTACAACGGCTCTTAGCTCTAAGCCTTTTGTTAACACCATGTTTTACCTTGTGGAACGCAAATAAATGAATATGAATATGTAAACAAAACTGACAGGACTTAGTAATCTAAGTCCTGTCAGTTTTGTTTACATATTCATATTCATTTATTTTCATTTATTTCATTTATATTAATAACATCATCAAGATACACAAAGTGGATTAATTACGTACGTATATAAAAGTTAATAAAATATAAATACCGCACAAGTTTTCCCCTACCAAATGGAAAAAGGAATTTTCAAAATCGGTTCATGAATGACGGAATCATAAATTATTGTAGAAAGGGAGTTAAAATATTTTTTGCATCTCAATGACTTAACTAGATAGGTACATACATGCAACGACATAATTATTGGCTCAAAATCGTAGGTACTTACTGCTAATACCTTCTACCTATTCTAATGCATCCAAAATAATATTATTAAAATTTAAACACCTTATTAAAATTGTAAATATAATATCACGATGTAACATTTAGTTTTTCAAAGCCGTAATTGACATAGTACAAGCTCTTTCGGCAATTACAAGCTCTGACCATCATCAAGTTCGGCATCTGCTCGTTCCGTTACATCATTACGAGAACTGGAAAGATGAAAATACGGCATTCTTCGGAAAATGGTTTGTAAACTTCAATTAAAATAAGTTTGCAAGTCAACCCCATAGGTATAAAAACATCATAATTAATTATGATCATAATTATTTGACCTTGCAATCGACTCGATAGCCAAACAACGCTGAGGGACAAAATTCTTACATCATTTATATCTACGCCAAATAACATGGGTTGATTACTAAAAATGTAACATTATCTCCTTAAACGGGGTTTATTTTGCTAGTTGACAAAGCTGGTTTTAGGTGCCATTTAACATTTTTAAATTCTTTTGCGATGGTGGTACAAGCATCATAAAGTTTTCTGCCAAATGCTATAGGAGGAATCACATGAAAAATGAACCTTTCGCATGAATGACAACAAATTAAGCAATCCATTGCTTTAACTACATATTAGGTGATTGTTTGTGCTGCCACGAGTGGCGATACATAAAATATGGATTCATGACATCGTCAGTTACCTGGTACCAGTTACATGATAAAAGTTTTAATATGATTGGTGATATTGATTGGTTTCTTTCAAAAGACTTTTGATAGAGAAATCAATGAGTTTATCTTATCTTTAGCGTTGGCGGCTATGACCAGCGAAACTTGTTTCGGCCTGAAGCCAGCGATTCTAAGGCTTGATTCCCTAGCCAAGTGTTACACACTAATGACCGTGCAAAACTCACAGATTACACTTGGTTTTGCACTATAGACGCAGATAATAATGCAGAGAATATAATATCTAACCACGATAAGCAAAGCTATCAGATAGAGTCCTTAATTATTATTGATTGGTTAATTAATTTGTAGAAATGAGGGGTGCAGTCGTGATTTTAGCAATAGTAGCTGGGATTTCGGTAATTATTACTTTTTATAAAAAAGATTTTGCGTAATTGTTTCATTTCAGAACGTCCAGAACCTAGGTAAAAGTTGCTTATTGGTGTCGTTACCTGTAGGTAATCAGACAGACAAACATTGTACTTATCTAGTATATTATAAATATAAATCTGTGCATTTCAGGCATCTGCCGATGTTCTACATGCGTCTCCGGAAGTATCGCAATATGGTAAAGTACCTACATATCTATACACTTAATTTAGCTGTAGACGTGGCATTTCTGTACCTACATTGAAAATATTTGCAAAAAAATTGTTGGGGTGTTTTATGATAAGATAACCAACAAATGCAATTTTCATTTCATTTTTGGATGGTTTGGTTATGAGAGGTAATTTGAACAGAGGGGCAATTCACGTATTTTTAAGAACGTTCGCATTCTAATCTCAGTCTCAATCTGTCATAAATTGTATAACGTTTACCAAAATTTTTGACATTTGACTGGCGCTGAGATGAGATTGCGACTTTATTTTGAACGTTTTTAATTACGGGAATTGACCTTCAGGTATCACGTACAAAGTAAGAAACCAATGTGGTTAACTTTTTTAATTAAATGTTGTGTTTATCTCGGAGTAATTTTGTTATTAGTATTTGTTTCATCGCAATCACTTCGGTCTATCAAAATGTATTGGTGCCGATTCTCTTGGACACACGGCTACAGATCAAGCTATACATTTCCAGTATAAGTTTATCTCGCATTGTAAGTATAGGGTTTCCTTACAATGAGAGGTCAGGTGTGTGTACACCGAACTAAACTATCACTAAAATTCCTTACTTTTGGCTATGAGAATCCTAAAGTTATTCTGCGAAATAAAAACTCTAAATTTAAAAATAATTTTGACACCTAAAATCAAAGGCAATTGCGACCCCACGTGGTACTTGTTTGCCGGATGATTTTGCATACTCGACCAGTTTTGTATGGAATTTTTCACTTTTTGTATGGAAAATATGAAAAATGATTACCTACATGTCTAGTTTTAGGTCGAAATTTTCATTATTTTTGCGATAGGACACACCGTTTTTGAGATCTAAGCAAAAGAAAAAAAAAGATACAGTAGGTACAGACCTACTGTTTTTGCATCGTGAATTTTAGTTCATGACAACTAATTTTATTCCACACCTTTTTAATCACGATTAAAAATAGTCAGATTTAGTTAGACAATCAAAATTGTATGTGAAAAACGTCAGAATTTCAGAATAGCAAAATTGTAATTTTCAATAAATTATTATCTCAGTGCCATCTTAGTACTGTCAAACTTACTAAAATGTAGTTAAGTTGTGTCATTTTAGTCAATTTCAGAATGGGAAATCGTCGTTTGACAGGAATAAACTAAATTTTGGTGATTTTTAGTCTATCAATATAAAGTGAACAAGAAGAACTGTCCATTATGTACGTAATGTAGAAACACGCAACGACATCTATTGACGTGAAATAGTACTAAAGAAGCATTGCTCCTTGGAAAATATTAGTCCCCTGGCTGGAGGCTTTGAGTTAGCCACAGAGCACCTTGCAGTTAGCCCAAAAGCACCACAGGATTGACTGGTTAAGCAGTCACGGCTTCTCAACGCCAACGGCGAGATGCCATACAAAAAAAAATATTGTAAGTAGGTTTTAACACGTCATACAGGTAACTGTGTCTCTGATATTTCAAAAAGTAATGATTATGATTATAATGTTAGAAAAAGCACTTTCCATTGGTGGTTGATTAGTCGCGATAAAATAATTATAAAATTAAATTGAGGATAATGTAAGATAATATTGATGACATCAAGAACACCACATTGTGGTATTCTGAGTGATAAAAAAGGCAGTGTTAAATAATTATTTAATAATTTAAATCATAAATCCCAGTTTGATTTTAGAAAGTTTATTGTATGCTGAGTGAGTTTCAACTTAACTACTTCATTCGATAGATGGCTTTGAGGAAAAGTCGTCATTTTCTGGATCGCGGTGTTCTGATTTTCCGCAGAGATGTATTTTTTTTTTAAATAAAACTGATACCTATTTTTGTAATAAAGTCGGAAAAAAGTAGTTTTGGACTCTGGATCTGGCTCTTGGAATATTTAGTTCTGGATTTCCCTCTCTCTAGATGTCTCATCTCACTCAGTTCTCTTCAACCAAAACTAAATTAGAAGAAAAACTGAAGATTCTTTGGGGAATCTTTCTAACCCACTTCAAAAAGGAAGAAGTTCTCAATTCGTCCGTTTTTAAGGTTCCTTAGCCAAAAGGCTCATAGAAACGATTGTTTTGACCGCTGCATAGATCCAAGTATTTTTATAATTTTAGGCGTCTACATTCGTACATAACACTTAAATCTGTTGTAGAGTGATTTAAATTATTTGGGTAGATGGAGAACGTGATTTTATTTTGAAGACGTGATTAAAATTTTACGTGGTTAATGTAGCAGATTTTTTTTTGTTCGGGTTGCGTTCTATCTTGATAGGTACACGGCTTCGGGCAAGGTCCTCATGCCCTTACATGAATGCAATGAGCATCTGCCGCTGTTCCAATAACACAGTTTTCTGCAAATATGCATTTTCAATTACGCTTTCTAACATGCAATTGAGCAAATAGCAAGAAATAGTAGGCAATTGTTACATACTATCTAATAAAATAACTACACCCATTTATAAGTACAAAACTTATTTTTAAACTAGTCGGAGTTCTTTTTGTACAAATTTCAAAATGTAGTCCGGAAATAAAGATTCATGCAGCTGTTTGGGACTTATGATGCCCTCTTATTCTGTCAGGGATTAAAAATAAACAATATTGCTCTATTTATAGATTTATATATTGTTCTGAGATTTATAGATTTCCCAGTTTGACAGAAAGTAATAATAAGTAAGTAATTGAAAGAAAGTTTACAAAGCAAGTTTAATAGAAATCAGGTTTTTTTTTTGTTTGTTAACAATTAGGTACTAGATGTTAATATTGATAGTTGCACTTAGTGAAATACCCAATAAAAATCATTTATGTAATAGGTACTTTAATTTTTCTACCACGATTATCTATTTACTACCATTTTGTAGCGTCCCCCCTAAACACACCTACAGTAAAATGAAACCCTTCCGCACGGATATGTGAATAGCGTTTTGCCAGTCCTTCGGTTCAGAAATCAGGTTATCGGACAAGTTCCATCAAAGAGTAATATAAGTAATACAGGATACTGGTAAGTTCCATTGTCGATACGGTAGCGAATCGGAACTTTGTGAAATTATTCGTCAGTTATAAAAATTTAAAACAGCTGTTTCATACAAAAGTGCAATATCTACAAGGTCAAAATGTATGAAACAGCAACTTTTTTTTACAAGGTTATGTGCTGAATTCATGCCACCTTGTACAGTGAAGATCTGACAGTGGAACTCCCCAATAACGTACAGTACACGTATCGTGTTTTGGTTATTGTACAGATATCAAAGAAAACTACTGGTTAGTTACTATCCGTGGTCAACTGATCATGGACTGCGAAGAAACCCTACTGTCACGGAACTTGTAATGACAAATGGTATACAAATTACAAACCTAGGCTGCATTCCGAATTAGACCATGATCGCTCACAGCGATCACATCGATATTTTGCGTTCCGTATTAGATATCATGATTATGACAGCTAAGAACTGTCATCAATTCGGAACGCTCGTGAACGCGCTCACAGTGTGGTCGCTTAACGTCAACCTCAAACTTTGCACAAGAAAGACCGATTTGCTATTCTTCTGCAAATGGAAGTTCAACGCATTGGCACTAATAGTTTGTCGGTTGACTCTATCGACTCTGATAACTCAGATTTTGAGTTTGAGAACGATGATTCGTCCAGGGATGAAACGGATGGCGAAGTGCTTATATTAGCCTATTTACATGTTCCCGGCAAAGATTTACCCCAAAGAAAAATACCATGTTCATATTCATTTATTTATTGTTTGTCACAGGTGAAAAGACAGTTCTTACACTTAGCATTATTGTATCACTGTAACATACCCATGGGTGTACAATATTTATACCTATGTATTCTAATATTATTTGTTATATAATTATAAAAATACAATTACACTCTTAATTGTATCCACGAATTACAAATAACTTAAATGCAACAATAATTAAACATAATGTGCATGAGTTTATAACTCATTTCAGGTATTCTATTCAGTCATGGTTTTTACAGCACAATTTCGAAAATGCCACTTCAGTTTAAAGATATGATGCGATTCGAAACAAAACGCTCAACTGTGATTTTTGACAGCGCTCACGGTGATATTAATTTAGGGCATGGTCGGCGTTATCGCAAGATGGCGCATGTCATGACGTCATATATGACGATTCATCAACCCAACTCGGAACGCTCCGCTACTGTGAAGGACTGGGTTTTCGTTCAGTATGAGAAAAAAAAAGTTGTTGAGTACCTATCAATATTACTATACTCTTTGCTATCAATTTAGAGTAGTACACGAATTTGTGTGAGGTAAGTACCTAGGTAACAAAAAAAAATATAACTTTTTACAAAAAATATCTACAACCGACTTCAAAAACAAAACACTTCAAAGCGCAAAAGACCATTGGTTTCAAAAGTCGGTAATTTCTTGCCAACGACTTCCCAAACTACCTAAAGTTATTTTGTACTTTGTAGAGTTTATACGGAAGTTTTTTTTGTAATCACTTTTTAACGCTGGACACTTTTAAATTGTGTTATTATCATTCTAAACCGGGGCGGTGTATAATTTTTATGGTTTTCGATCTCGGTAGTAAAAAGAATCAAAATTATGTCCAAAGTTTTCGTCATAGGTGTCATCTTCGTAGTTTTCGAGGGCGGCTGGTGCCAAAAATCAGGAAATTAAAATCCAAAATGGCGGCCATAACCAGAGTAAATGGGTTTAACTTAAATGTAGGAGCTCTTTCAAGGGGCAAGCGACCTGTGTAACACCGTATAAATAATAAATCTTTTACAGTTCAAGCAGTACTGTATGCGTGCTCAATCATTGTCAATTTTAAAAATTATGATAAAAAACACTAAGTATCTCTCTCCCACCGTTTTTGTTGTTCTATGCACTTGTTTCAAGATTATTATTGTATATATTTTTATTTAGGTATAATATGTTTTATGCACAGTATGTCTTTATTTAATATCATTATTTTATAGAGGTGAAATTAGTTTGTTTGTAAGTTTGTATGTAGGGAGTACCTAATCTCTAAAATTATCAGTGGTATTACAAAAAATCTTTTTGAATTTGATAGCCCCATCCTTAAGGATAGCTATAGGGTATTTAACATCACGCTAGGACCGTAAGAAGACGAGCAAAAAGAAAAAAGAAAGAAAGAAGAATGAAGCGAAAACGAAGTAATACCGCGGGCAGGCGATGCGATGCGACGGGGTCGGCCGGGAGCCGGAATTTCACGCGAGCGAAGTCGCGGGCAGTAGCTAGTTATCTAAAATAGGTACCTACTGTGGACTTCAGTCTATAGGCTGATGATAATAATGCGTGACTATTGTACCTATTCGTAGACTCGCGCATAGTATCAGGATGGGAGGCGCGAGAGGGTCAGTTCCCCTACATGCTGTGGCTGCGCACAGTGAGGTGGACCGGCGACATCACAGCTTGCGGAGGATCCATCATACATCGCAGTTGGGGTCTTACATCTGCTAGATGCACTGCTCAGTAAGTATTTCACGGTAAAAAGTAAGTACTTAGTACCAAAACGGGTTAATTAAAGTCTTCAGGGTCAGATTGACAGATATTGTGTAGGTTCTAATTCTAATCAATTCGTGTTTATCTTAATGTGCTTACACCGGGTTACCTACTTTTCCACTACATTTCATCTTGGTTTCTCGTCGATAAGAGAATAAAATCGGGATAGATCTACATTAGGAAATGTAGGGATGTAGACCGCTTGTTGCCACCACTTTCTATTCATTTCACTTAGACCGGATTCATGAAAAAATACTCGTCTTTGAGGAACAGGTAACAACTTTTGTTTATGTGTCATGTGTTCTATATATCTTTGGTTCGAGATACTAAATAAATAAACTGATAATTCCTGGGCTCCTTCTGCGTTACTTCTTTTTTTTGGTTGTACAGGCGTATCGAGATCACAATCCACGCTGGTAGCGTGAACCGCAACAACCCTCAAGTGACCATGCAGGCCCGCGAGTCCTTCAGGCCACCTGGCTACGAAGACTCGCTGCAGCCCATCACACAACCTAACGACATCAGCCTCATGAGGTTCAACCGGGACCTCACTTTTAACAGTAAGTGATTTATTGAGTAGCTTCTAAGATATTTTTGAGCAAGGGATTTGAAACCGGGATTTTTGAGTAACAGTTATTTATGCTTCACTATGAGAACCTGAAGGTATCTCTACCAATTCTCACATCTTTGTCCACCGCACTGAGATTACAGTGATATATGATTGGCGATCATAACTTTTTGTAAAAAGTGCAAATACGAAATTGCTCTTGGAAAAATTACTCATTCATCTTTTACGGCACCAGTGAGAAAAACGTGCTACGGTACGATTGTCCAGATACTTCAAGTTTTTTATTAATGGATGATTTAAATACAAAACACTGTTAAACTTAATTTTCAGACAACATCCAACCAATTAGGATTCAGCGCTCGGCCGACCGTGACCGCGACTACACCAGCGTGGTGATGACCACCAGCGGCTGGGGCACCACATGGACATGCACTGAACTTGATTGTAAGTTGTGGAGCTGTTTGATTGGGCACTGATCCTGAAGGTATTTAGTCAAAGACTAAACGCCGAGAGTCTGCCGCATTAATTCACTAGGTACGGTGAGCAATAAAAATCGCTAAACACTGCAGTTTTAAATTTTAACTATCGAGCGTAATAATAGCGTAGGTAAACGAGTAACATTCCTACTGCTGTGACACTGGCCTCCTCTGAATGAGTGGAAATATAAGAATACTAATTGTTGCCCGTGACTTCGTCTGTGATCCAGTATGAAAAGTAGTATGTCCTTCTCCAGGTCATGGTTTACCCATGTGCCAAATTTCATCCAAATCCCTTCAGCCGTTTTAGCGTGCAAGCGTAACAAACAAACTCAGTTTCGCATTTAGAATTTTAGTTAAGTTAGGAATGCTAAACAGCAGGTTATCAAAGTTTTTTTTGCGCTAATAGTCGTGAAGCCACAGCATCCACTCAATAAATGAAAGCTGACAACTGTACAATAGTTTGCTTGCCTAAAACCTCAATCTCAAATCTCCCGTTTACCAATTCCAGGTCCTACTCCCGTGATCCTGAACTGGGTACACCTGAGAGGGGTTTCAAACTTAATGTGCTTGCTGCTCTATAACTCCGACTACCTTGTCAGAGCGACCACCATCTGCGCCGGACCTTACAACGTCACCAGCCAGTCTATATGCGCGGTAAGAACAAGAACTAGAAGCTGAGATCTTTTTTTTTTATCCTGGGTGGAAAATCCGCATTAATGTTCTCCGCCCTGAGGCAGGCGTTTTTTACATACACTTTGACATTTGATGATTATTGTATACACAATGATATGAATACTTACTTTTTGAAATAGAATATATAGTATTATTTCAATAATGTGAATGTGAGGACTAGATATTATGTGGGTCACTTTTTCAGTTTTAATAATGGTCTGGCAGTTTAAGTTGTTTATGCGGCCTACCCAAATGTCCTTTCTTTGGTATTGTTTGTAGAATCGTTGAGTTCCTTAAGTTCAGAGTTGAGCTGGACGGTTATTGACAAATGCGTGCACATTGATGAATTTTATGTCTACAATGACATAAGTATTTCCTTTGTAAAGTATAATGTTATTTTAATTATTGTGCATGTGAGGACTATGTATGTGAGTCATTGCTTTTTGTTTTTTTTTCTCAGTTAGTTTTAATCATGATCTGGCAGTTTGAGTAATTTATCCGGCCTACCTAAATGTCCTTTCTTTGCTATTGTTCGTCGAATCGTTGAGCTCATTGAGTTCTGAGGAGTTTGTTGGATTCTTACTGACTTAAAATAACCCCGGTGGTCCCTTCCTGCAATTGACCGGGGACCGTGGACACTTGTGCGCCTTCCACGATCTCCGGCTGGTGCCGGCCCGCCTTTATGGGCCACCTCATGTCCGCGGGGCGAGTGAGGTGTAAGAATTCCCCCGTGACGTCCATCACCATCCCGTCACCAGGAGCTCGCGGAGCTGTGACCGACGAAGCTCGATCTCTCGCTTCATCAGACCACCGCTCCGCGTTTGGGCCTCCTCGCGCCATCGGTATAATGAAGCGAGGGCTCTCGCCTCTAGGTCCCAGGGCGGGATCAGGCTAGTGCGCAGGCCACTCGTAGGAGATCGTGCGATACCCTCTGATAGTTCTGACGGAAAAACTAGAAGTTGGGATCCTTTTTTTTTTTTGTCGTTGAGAAATGCATTATGCATCCCCGCTTGTGGGGGACGAGACGGGGTATGTGGGACTCCTGTCGGAATCCGCCACCGACAGTACACCCACTAAAACTCAGCGGTGTTCCCACATCGCCGTGATGGGAGGGCCATGGGAAACTGGCTCAGCCTTTACTACCACAACCCTCCCGGCGCATGCCCGCCTACGGTCACGGTCACGGGAATGGCCGGGAACACCCGGCCACTCCCGTCCGACACTGGTGGAGGCCCGTGCAATACAGGCAAAGGGCGCCCCCGCACCCACCGCCTGCTGGCCTCCACCCGGGAGGAGCCGGAGGTGACTGCCGAACCGACGTCTTCCTCGACCCCCCCCCCGTCTCCGGAGCGGCGCCGCACGAGAATCATCCCGCCGCGCGCGCCCCGCTGCCTCCCTCCGGGACACGACCGCCTAAACCGCGGCGGCGGCCCTGCCCAGTCTACGCCCACTCACCTCCCTCTGTAAGCAGAGGAGGTGGTTACGCCTAATTCATTCAGTCAGCGAGGGCTGGGAATGCATTCACTCCTTCCGTCGTTCATTGCATCTAACTCGCGAACGAACGGTTTACGACCGCCACTCTTCCGTATACTACCGCTATGAGAGATCGCTGATCCTCGCCGCGCCGCGCCGCCGCCGTCCCGCCCGCCATCTTGCTCGCACGCGCTAAGCTAATTAAAAACCTCCCTCGCTTGCATGTTCGCAACCCTTCGCATCCATTCATTACGCTCGCAAAACCGGACGCTGGCTACCAAGCCCTGTGCCTTCAAGTCAAGCTTAAAGCCTCCAAGGAGAAACCCTCAGCATCGTGGTGTCATCGCCAGGTGAGTGAATTGCTTTTTCTTTAGCTCGCGTCTGGTTGAATTGTTTTACGGCGTACCATATTTTCTCCCGCTCATACTATAATTCGAATCCTCGCATTTTTTACACGCATCGCTTCACCATACTTTTGGTCCATTCGAGTCGGACTGAGCCAGTATATACCTTTTTAAAATATTCCCCATCTCGCTATTAGTATTCCCTACTATAATTACGCTTATAACTGTGCTTGTTCAAGTAAATTACGTTGTTGAATATACCATTTATATATCATATTTTCTATAAATTATAACTCGAACAACGGGAGCTTGGGTGACGCAACAAAATCGCGTCAGAAGCAAAGTTGAAAATGATCGTTGCAAAAAAAGAAACTATTTTCGAGAAAATAAATAGCTTATTCAAGATTGCAAAGAAAATAATTCCTTCAAATATTGATACTAGAAGTAAACAAGAATTTCTAGCCGCTTCTTCGAATATAGAAAAGTTAATTTAAGTTAGTAGTTAATTTTAACGATCTATGTGATCAACATAATACATTATTATTAGAGATAGACCCTGATTATAAAATAAGTTTTAGTAATTGGAGCTCGTTCGAAACATTATTTACAGAAATCCAATATAAACGTAATACCTTATTAGAGTCTACCCGCGCTAATGTAGATATTCCCGCGGTGGAATCTTACGTGTGCCGCTTACCGCCATTGGAGTTATTAAGTTTCTCTGGGCAACCGGAAAGTTGGCCACTGTTTTACCAATGCTTCAAAACTAACGTTCATGATAATAAAAAACTAACTGATGATCAGCGTGTACAGTATTTGGTAGGTAAATTAAATGGCAACGCAAAAAATATATTCGCGGGAATAATTCCCAATGCGTCTAACTATCTTACGATATTGAATTCTTTGGTGACAAAATACCAAGACAAGAGGTTACTTGGGTCTATGTACTTAAATAATATACTTGACATAAAACCTACCTCAGGTTCACCCGGTCAATTAAATGATTTTATTGAAAGAGTTCACTCTTCGTGGTCCGCGTTAAGACAGTTAGACATTGACGATTTATCCGATTTCATGTTTACTCATCTCGTTATAAAAAAGTTAGATTCTCAAGTATTACAAAGTTTCGAGTTATCCGCCCGCGAGAAAGATATACCTACAAGTGATGATTTAGTTATGTTCGTACGGCATCACATAAAGGTTCTTGAACGATCAACAGCTGTTCGTCAAACCACGTCACCGCAAAATAATCAGGGGACTAACTTACAAAATCGGTCGCGTTCTTCTGCAACGAAAACTTCGCATAGTTTTGCAGTAATAGAAAATGAAGTTAATAATGTACCCACTTGTAAGTTTTGTAAAAAATCTCAACATACTCATTTATACGAGTGTTCAGAATTAAAAAAATTAGATGTAAAAGATCGCTTTAAGTTCATAAAAGAGAATAAAATGTGCATCAATTGTTTTAGTAGTAAACATTCCACCCTTAATTGTGGTTCTACAAATACTTGTAAACACTGTAACAAAAAGCATCATTCATTGTTGCATTTTAATAATCGCGAGTTAAGCTCGCAACAATCGCAACCTAGTGTATTGGAACCGTCGCCTTTGCCGGCTGCTCGCGCACTGGACAACAACCCTCAGTCGGTGTGTATGCTTACTAGCAATGCCGCTCGCGCGTCGCCGGTCGTGACATCTTCGTGTGTCGGGTTGAATGAAAGTACTAATTCTAAGAATTCGATCGCGTTGACGTCGCGTAATAATAATATAGATTTATCTTGTGACCAGTTGAATACGTCAGTTGTTTTACCAACGGCACAAGTTTATGTTCCGATAAATGGAAAACGTTTTGTTATTAGATGTTTAGTGGATAGTGGTTCACAAAACAACCTTATCACTCTCGCATGTTGTAGAAAATTAAAACTAAATGTTCAACCGCTTGTTAACTCGTCTCTAAAATCAGTAGGTACGATTTCCACTCCCATTAAGGGTTACGTGTCTCTTACAATACAGTCTCGCGTAAGTGACGCTCAATACGAATTAACCATGTTAGTGATTGATCACATAGCTGATCCGTTACCTGTTCGCGCGGTACAAAGGTCCGTGATGGATCATTTTAAAGGTTTACCGCTCGCAGATGAATGTTGGGACGTACCTGGGAATATAGACGCGATTCTTGGTACACAAATGTTCGCGTTTGTTTTGCTAGGGAAAAAGGTTATACCAGCATCTACCTCTCAATCAGCTGATTCCGCGATCACCGCTCGCTCCATACCTCATGCTTTAGAAACCACGCTTGGCTATATTGTCATGGGTGAGGTACCTTCTGTCAACCATGACAGTGTAGCCTGGTCCTTCGGCCCGTTAGTAGATAATTTAAATAATTTAATTTTAAAATTCTGGGAAATCGAGGAAGTACCTACTGTTAACAAAAAGGGTCCGGAATGTCAGGAATGTGAAGATTTTTATAAATCGACCGTTTCGCGACATTCATGTGGGCGATATATTGTGTCGTTACCTTTTAAAGGTGAACCTAAGTCTTTAGGTAACTCCTTCATTCACGCTCAGCGTAGATTGTCCGCGCTAGAGCGAAAGTTTCATTCGCTTCCCGCTTTACGTCAAGCTTATAACGACGTAATAAATGATTATATAGATAAGGGTTATCTGTCGGAAATACCTTATTCTTTATCCGCTATAAATGAAGGCTACTTCATCCCGCACCACGCAGTTGTAAGGCCTGATAAGTCAACAACAAAAACCCGCATTGTTTTAGATGCAAGCGCTAAAACTGATAGCGGCAAGTCGCTCAACGACTTGTTGCATACAGGGCCTAATTTGCAGGCAGACTTATTTTCGCTTTTGCTTAACTTTAGATATTTTAAGGTAGCAATTACCGCTGATATACGTCAAATGTATCTTAGAATTTCATTGTCAGATAAAGATCGTAAATATCAAAAAATATTATATCGCTTTAATGATAACGAGAGTATTCGTATTTTTCAATTTAATTCTGTGGCTTTCGGCCTCCGCTCGAGTCCATTTTTGGCAATGCGTACCGTCCGTCAATTGGCGGAGGATTATCGCGAACGCTTTCCTCTCGCGGCAGATGTTGCCATGAGAGAACTGTACATGGATGATTTAACAACTTCTGTACCCTCTGCCGAAGATGGTACTCGTTTAGCCGACGAGCTGCTCGCTTTATTCAAGGTCGGTGGATTTGATCTCGTAAAATGGGCGAGCAACTCATCGGAACTTCTCGCTCACTTGCCGGAGTCGTATCGTGCTGTGATCGAGTTCACAGATGATGATGACACACTGAAGGTTCTTGGTTTAAAATGGATACCTACTTCTGATGTGTTCTCGTTCACTACTGCCGCCGCGACTACGTGTAACACCAAACGTGCTATATTGTCAACTATTGCTCGCCTATTCGACGTGCTCGGGTTCGTCGCACCTGTCATTCTCTACGCAAAACTTCTTATACAAGATCTTTGGCTTTCTAAGGTGGGGTGGGATGAAGAGCCCCCCGGAACTCATTGCTAAATGTTTCGTTAAACTCAAATCGGAATTACCGTTATTAGTTAACTTACAGATACCTCGCCACTTAGGTGTCGCGGCCGGCTGTGTCATAAATTTGCTTGGCTTTGGAGACGCTAGTATGAAGGCTTACGGCTGCGTCTTATACCTGCACGTAACGAACCCTAACGGTGATATATCCATTCATTTAGTATGCGCTAAGTCTAAGGTGGCTCCGCTAAAGACTGTTTCGCTGGCAAGGCTTGAATTGTGTGCCTCGCTACTTCTGGCTAAACTTGTCAAACAAGTACATACGGTTTTTGATAATCGCTATCCTTTAAGAGATATTTTCGCTTTCAGTGATTCTACGATCGCTCTGTCATGGATTCATTCATCTCCACACCGATGGCAAGTATTTGTGGCCAACCGTGTGACTGAGATACAGGAAAATCTATCTCCTGACCGCTTTTTCCACATCAATGGGATAGAAAATCCCAGTGATTGTTTATCAAGAGGTTTATTACCCTCGCAACTCATTAATCATCCGCTTTGGTGGTATGGTCCACCTTGGGCTTGCCATCCAACCGCTGAATGGCCAATTGTACCATTCAAACCGTCTTGTGTTGAAGGTTCTATACCTGAAGCAAAGAGCTCTGTTACTCTAACAGTCATTCCTGATTTGGATTCTTCGATACTTCTGGAGCTAGCTCTCAGAGTCTCGTCTTGGAAAAAAATATTACGCATTCTGGTATATGTCTTGCGCTTTCTGCGTAAGTTACCTCTCGCTCCGGTAATTCAAGTCTCTGACCTTGAAACCGCTGAACTCGTGATTCTTCGCGAATTGCAAAGCAAACATTTTGCTGATGAAATAAAAAATATTAAAAAGGGTAAATTACCTTCTCCTTCGTTAAGAAAGCTCGATCTGTTTGTTGATGACAACGGATTGCTCCGCGTAGGCGGTCGACTAACGAACGCACATATACCTTATGAAAGTCGGCATCCATTGTTGCTTCCTCGTCGACATCACATAGTCGATCTACTAATAGATGATTGTCATCGATCCAATTGTCATACCGGTTCACATCTTCTTATGTCCTTATTAAGGCAGCGATATTTTTTTTTTTTTTTTTTTTTTTAAATGAGTATACAATACCGCGGACATGGTGGTCCGCGCCTTTATTTATGAAGTTTTATTTTGTTTTACAGTTTTTATTATTATAATTTTACAGTTACGACGCTCCTGCGTCGGACAAGTTTCCTTATTTCTAACTTAAGTCTACGTGAGTCCATCTCTTAATACATATCATTATTATTATATTTTTTTTTTTTTTTTTTTTTTTTTTTTTTTTTATTTTTTTTTTTTTTTTTTATTACTTTTTTTTTTTTTTATATGTGTATATATGTGTGTATATTAATATTATGTTAATGGTTTTTTTTTTTTTTTTTTTTTTTTTTTTTTTTTAATTATTACTACTTATACAGGCAATACAATTAAATACTATCATGCTACTTATATGCTATATTACTTATGTGTATGTACATTATTTGACTATAGTTATATTATACAACGTTTTGCTACTATTCTTTTTTTTTTTTTTTTTTTTTTTTTTTTTTTTTTACTATCTTATTTTGTCACATTTATGAGGTTACACTTATTTTTGGACACAATTCTCTGGGGAGAAGCTGCATAGCAGTACGAGGCGACCAGCCCCGACCAACGGCCTCCGTTCACGGACGTGACGTACCCACCCGCGCCGCTTAGCTCAACCATATCTGAGGGAACTTAACGACCGGCCGTGTAGCGCCACCGTTGGCAGGGCACTTACGCGAGTATGACGGACTCGCTCTGCCATACAGCTTCATATAGCTATTCTCTTATCTGTTTATTGGTTTACATGAAGGGATTTCACAGGGGGTTAGGTTTTTTGGATTGGGTTTTGTTGGGAGTTTGGATGGGACTTTTAGGTGGTGTTTTGGTGGGGTTTTCTGACCAGGGATTTCGCTAGCTCGAGGAGAGCATTCACGACAGCTGCGTCTCGGTGCTGCATGGCCGTCTTTAGATTGTAATCGACGACCGTTTTAGTTGGCGCACCCATCGCCTTCTTTGCGAAGCGGCCTATGGCGTCATCGGCGTCGTCGGTGTAGTAGACGCAACTGGCTGTATGTCGCGACACCGCCACTACCGCGTGGGAGATGCTGTCGTGAACTCGGATCCTCCTGGACTGGCAGGCAGCGATATTGGATCATATCCGCTCGGAATATTATTCGACAACGCATACGCCAATGTAACTTCTGTTTTAAGGTTGCGCCCTCTCATCCTACACCCATGATGTCAAGTTTACCCCCTTCGCGGGTGCAAGAAGCTAAGGCCTTTACTCACACTGGCGTTGATTACGCTGGGCCTATAAACATTACTATGACGCGAAGGAGGGGCGTTAAAAGCCAAAAGGCCTATATTTGTCTCTTCGTGTGTTTGACTACTAAAGCCATACACATTGAAATTGCCTCAGACTTGAGTTCGGAAACGTTTCTTGACGCTTTCAAGCGTTTCTTGTCTAGGCGAGGGCCAGTATCAGTTCTTTATTCCGATAACGGAACCAATTTCATTGGTGCAAAGCGTCAATTGGACGAGTTATATACTTTCCTTTCTTCTAAAGATACGTCTACCGCATTTCAAACTGAATTGAATAATCGGAAAATAACGTGGCGTAATATTCCTGCTCGCGCACCCCACTGGGGAGGCATTTGGGAAAGCAACATAAAATGCATAAAAACTCATCTCTACCGTTGCATTGGGCAACAATTATTGTGCTATGAGGAATTGTTGACAGTATTAACTCAAATTGAGAGTGTCTTAAACTCTCGCCCATTGTGTGCGCTGTCGGACCAGCCGCATACAATTATTACTCCTGCGCATTTTCTAAACACAACCCCTTTGCAGTCATTGCCTGCCTATGAGGTTGACGCATCTGTAAGCCTTTATAACAGGAAAAAACTGTTAGACAGTTTAGTCCAAAGCTATTGGAAAAGGTGGCATGTAGATTACTTGCATACACTTCAACTGAGGCAAAAATGGAATACTCCTGATGTACCTATTCGGCCGGGTTTACTTGTTCTCATCCACCAGGATGATTCACCGCCGCTTCGCTGGCCTACCGGAATTATTGAACAAGTATATCCGGGTAAAGATGGAATCGTGCGAGTCGCGTCAGTACGCACTACAGCAGGGATTTTCAAACGCCCCGTCGTTAAGTTGTGTCCGCTTCCTTCGCAATAACTTAAACTTAATTTACCAATTAGCACAGTTATAATTCGTTAATCTTAAGTATGTAATTTAGTAAATCTGTAACTTAATCCACACCCTTTCACCTCTTATAAATTTAACTTTACGTCAATCCATTTGACCTCGCTCCGCTTTAATCTAGGATCCTCTCCTTATCCTTTCCGTTTGTTTCGAAAATCCTAAGGATTCTCAAAGGGGGGAGGATGGTTACGCCTAATTCATTCAGTCAGCGAGGGCTGGGAATGCATTCACTCCTTCCGTCGTTCATTGCATCTAACTCGCGAACGAACGGTTTACGACCGCCACTCTTCCGTATACTACCGCTATGAGAGATCGCTGATCCTCGCCGCGCCGCGCCGCCGCCGTCCCGCCCGCCATCTTGCTCGCACGCGCTAAGCTAATTAAAAACCTCCCTCGCTTGCATGTTCGCAACCCTTCGCATCCATTCATTACGCTCGCAAAACCGGACGCTGGCTACCAAGCCCTGTGCCTTCAAGTCAAGCTTAAAGCCTCCAAGGAGAAACCCTCAGCATCGTGGTGTCATCGCCAGGTGAGTGAATTGCTTTTTCTTTAGCTCGCGTCTGGTTGAATTGTTTTACGGCGTACCATATTTTCTCCCGCTCATACTATAATTCGAATCCTCGCATTTTTTACACGCATCGCTTCACCAGGAGGAGTGGACGTATCTGCCCTCTGTAGCTCGGTTCCCTTCACAGACCATCAAGCATGATCGGTGATTGGAACCATGACCTTCCCCGCTTGTTGAAGATTAGCCGCCAGCCCCAATTGTCCACCAAGACCGGAATGGGAGCAATTGGAGCCGACGTTGCCCAGGGTGCGCCACGAGGAGGCTCTTCAACATGCACCCCAGAAGTTAGGATCCTAACCTAACACATTACGGCTTTACTTCCCAAAGGGACCCGAAGAAAGGGCTGAGTTGTAGTACCCACATTCCAACAGTTATGTTCAAGTCCCATCGTGATCCTATCTGAAATTACTATATACCGAAGAAACAACAGACTTAAAGACCTATTTGTGATATAGTATTTTTAACTCACGAAGCGACCGCGACGCGGGCTTTACTTGTGGTAACCAAGTGTTTAATCACGCTGTGAATGTGTGAGTGATGATGAGTAGCACCAGCACATAATACACACCCGTACGCAAACACACACATTTCCGACCGACTTCGCCATTGTCTCGGACAGTACCGTACCGACTTACCGAGAGCTCCTTCGCTTACACACACATTCACAGCGTGTTTGTACACTTGGTAACCACAAGTAAAGCGCGCGTCGCTTCGTGAGGTAAAAATATGTATTTTCTCGTACTAATAGCAAGATAAGAGGACAGCCCGAAATATTGCTTTCATAATTTTTGTTGCTTGCACAGTTAACTTTATGTCGGGATATAGAAAAACTCTGTTTTCAGAGATGTGAACTGCCATTTCATAATTACCAAAGATTTCTAAGGAATTATGAGTAATAATGTATTTTTTATGGGTTCAGGGTGACAGCGGCGTTCCACTGACTGCAGTCGAAGCAGACGGAGTGGCGACTCAAGTCGGAATCGGTTCGTTTGGGTCTGCTTGGGGGTGCCACGTTGGTATGCCTGGAGGTGAGCCTGCCGCCGATGTAATAAAATCAGTTTCTTCGTGTTAAATACATAGTAAATCAGCCTGCAAAACAGTATATCGTGTCTCTAACTCTAACAACTATATCACTTTATCTCAAACATAATCTGTAAGATTTTGAAGAAAATTGCTAAGCCATTGCTTCGTATGCTTGAGGAATCAAAGAAAGAAAGAAAGAAAATAGGTACGTTTATTTGCGGTAAACATGACGCAGAGAACGAACACAACACAAAAAATAACAATTTGGGAGAAATATGCGTCACATTCACGCAAAACGGCTGCTTAACAACGTAAAATCGCAATGAATTTAAACGAACACACCTTTTTCAGTATAAAAATTTCTGTCATTCAATTCTTGCACATATACAAACCTGGTATAATATAGCAATATTTGACCAACTATTTAATTAGGTACGCAACATATTAACATAGACTTCTTGAAGGCAACCTTTTGATTTCGAAGCTCGAAGAGAATTAACTTTTTCCATTTCGTTTCGTTATAAAACCTACTTTTTCGGAAACCGTCAAATGAGTTAAGTACTTTTAAACTTCATGACTACACTGATACAAAAATCATTTGTTGCAAATCACACTCAATTTTATATTTATCATTTAAAATCACTACAAATCTTATTAATATTTGGAAATCATGACAGGCAAATAAAAAAATAAATCATGTTGAACTGTCAAAATGAAAGGCATTGCCCTTGCCTTTGTGTGTTACGCAAGTAGCTTACAGGCTGTCCTAATTTATAAGCACGAAAAATAAACATCGGTAGGTATTACGTGGTTTGGGATAGGTTTTAGGTACCTACTCTAAATACTTAGGCAACCTAGCGCTCCTCTTGACCATAGTTAGATCTCTAGAGAAAGATGTTGTCTCCAACACAATTCTATGCAACTGTAGATATGTGGGTCGTGTTTAAAAAGGTTGGGTTAGTAAATTCTAATTAATTTTATTAAAAAAATAAGGAATTCTATTTTCAAATTCAGTCTTTTGTTTATTGATTAGTGTTTTGTTGTGATACTTTAGTTAGAGAAACGACAGCACGGTAGGCGCAGTGGCTAAACGATTGACTGCTGCGTTACGTGTCGCGGGTTCGATTCCAGCAAGGAACAAATATTTGTATGACCTACAAGTAGTTGTTTCGGGTCTCGCTGTTTGTGTATGTGAGTTTAAATGTTTGTAAACGCACCCACGATACAGGAGAAATTCCTACTGTGGGGAAAAGTTTTATTAAAAAAAAAACATACGAGTAATACCTGACTTATTAGCTACAGTGTTTACAACTGCACCCTAATCGCGTAATACACTATCAATCACAGTCTGAATCATTTTGAAGGATATTGCTAATCCATTGCCTCAAATGTTCGAAAAAATTGTCTGTTCAACAACGTAAATAACGCAATGAATGTTGTTGAACTGTCAAAATGAAAGCGATTGCTACTGTTAGTGTTTTACGCAATTACCCCGCTGGCTTTGTATCTATGCATATAACTTTTGACTGCAATTACAATACAGGAGAAATTCCTAGTGAGGGGCTAAGTTCTTATAAAAAAAAAACAAATGATAAGTTATTATCATCATAAAAGTCTTCCTAATTAAATATTGTAATAATATCTTTATGTCCAGGTTTCACTCGCCCCGGCCACTATCACGACTGGATCCGCCAGGTGACCGGCATCAACTTCGACCAGCGCTCGTCAGTGGCTGGTGACGCTGATGTCCTGGCTGATACAGACGCAGAACCGTTGTCATTATCTTTACCTAAAGAAATAACCATGTAATTAAAAGATTTGCAGAGAGATTGCATTTGGAGAATTAAAGATAAATATTCTTTAACTTTGGAGATAAAAGATGCTGTGAACCTTATTGCTGTCCCTACAATCTACAATCCATACTTAACATAATATTATAAACTAGCACTTTGCCCGCGACACACACTAATTGTAACACTCCTTCCACTCCCATAAAATGAAAATTTATGACCATAATCTTAATTATAGTATATTTCGTTAGTTAGTTTAGGTATATCGTATTTTCCTTTCCTTTCCTATCAGCCTCTTTCTTATAACGAGCTGAATCAACCGCTTTCACTGATACAAATTGTTAGACTACAGAAAATCTAAATAATATATTTTTTGGATTTTAAAAAGAGACGATGACCTCTGAGTTTTTTTCGGCATTTCTTCTCAGGAATCAGTCGGCTAGAAAACGCCAGCGCCATCTAGT
The DNA here is from genome assembly GCA_937001585.2 of Brachylomia viminalis. NCBI lineage: Eukaryota > Metazoa > Arthropoda > Insecta > Lepidoptera > Noctuidae > Brachylomia > Brachylomia viminalis. The sequence goes on from OW443314.2 coordinate 12,477,437, forward strand.
TTAAAAATATTGACCAACAAATTTAGTGTAAAAATGTCTTAAAAGATCTACTTACAGAAATAAACATAATTTCATTTAATAAAACATCAAACAGCAGCCGAGCTATTCTGTAACAATCTCACCGTGATAACTTGGTGAAGTGAGCTTGAAATGAGTTGTCGATAATGGCAATCCCTAGAGCATCAGCATTGCGATTCTGTAACCATCTCACGGTGAAAACTTAGTGAAGTGTGAGCGTGGAGTGAGCTGCCAGTGTAGTCCCACTGATGCTAGGGATTGACCAAGCATTACATTTACAATCATAATCGAGATTTAAATTATATTTTTAATGTTAGTTCTGTTGATCATTTTATATTATTTTATAGCTAGTATTTAAGTGTCTAAATATTATTATTTAGAGTTTATTTTTATTTTTATAAAACAGCAACACAGAAATTCAGTCAGAAACTAGTTTTAAAAAAAGAAGAACTTATTTGAGTTTCTGAATGAATTTCTGTTTTGCTGTTTTATTAAAAAAACCCGTAAATAGTAATTTTTTGCCACATAAATACTAGCCTTGAAATAATATAAAATGATCAACAGAATTAGCATATTTTTTTAAATTAAAATCTCGCTTATGATTGTAAATGTAATGCTTGGTCAATCCCTAGCATCAATGGGATGACACTGGCAGCTCACTCCACGCTCACTTCACCTAAGTGTTCACTTCACGCAACATTTTTACAGAATCGACATACAGGTGGAATTATAGTTCACTTCACCTAACACGGTGAGATTGTTACAGAATCGACCAGCAGCTTCTAAAGGTCATGTCTTGAAAAAAAAAATATGTGTGTCATCTCCGACGTGTGACTGGAGTTTACTCCTGAAAAAACGATACCTACTATGGGCAAAGGAAGTAAATTAACCCTTAAATTTATTTATATTGATTTGACAAAATATATTACAATATTTACCTATATTACATTATTTATTTGTTAAAACTTTATGCACAAGTAAAAAATAATACTGTACAAAGGCGGACTTAATGCCTGAGGCATTTTCTACCAGGCAACCTTAGGGTGATGCATTATAAAAGTATCTACACCTATTTCAGTAGTAGGAACTATCTATACTCAAAGTACCTAACTACAAACGGTACGCCTGTACGCAATAAGTGGTGACAATTTACGGGAAGCAAGAAGATTATTACGCTGCGCCTAATAATGTCGAAATGTTACGCATTCGAGGTGTGATCAACCCGCAAGTGCCGGGACTGCATGTCATTTTAGCAGCAACACAGCGACTGATTGATCACGTTTAGTTTCGCAGCCCACCGCATGCGCAAGCTCGGGGCCGTCGACGATATTCACCTGTTCTCGAAGAGAACATCTTGGATTATTTTGAACGACACCCGCGATGGAGTAGGTACCAGAGTGACTTCTAGGTTTAATGAAGGTACCTAAGGAACATGAGTCAAATTTCTATGTTTAATAGAAAACAAATTGATCCGTTATTTATTATTAATTCCATCTTGGATTTAACACACCAAAATTCTTTGACGCACGAACATGTACACAGTATAATCATCATATAACTTCTCCCGCTCTCTAAGTGTCAGGCTCTTACTGACTAAAACCCACCCGTGTTCCTTCAGTTGCCCGTGCCAGGGGCCACGATAACCTTTCGGACATTCCCGCAACCCTGGCAGGCATCGGCCCTGGCGGATCCCGTCATTGTTGCTAACATCTCTTAGAGGCGCGCGTGGAACACAACACGCCGTGAACCCGGGCCTGGGCCCTTACCGGACGGCCAGCTACCCATAACTCACCGTCCGCAACCCCGCGCCTGCTGTGGCCAGGAATCAGCCTGTGATTCCCGACGCCCTGGGCGTCTCCTACGGCGACTAGGGACGTGAGGCCGCGAATTTTGCCTCTCCCTCACGCGTTCCGCCTCCTCCTTCGCAAGCATTACTGCTTTGCAGAAGGAGGTGATGACTTCCCATGCCCTCTCGCTCCGTACCAGGGCCTGGACTAGGGCCGGACGGGAGAGATCGCCACCGCCAATCGCCTCCACGAGGACACAGCGGTGCTCCGCCCAAGCCAGGCAGACCTCCACCGTGTCCTCCGGGCGATCCACACAATGGTGACACCCGGGCGTTTCCTCCCACCATATCCAGAACAGGAACCTCCCGAAGCAACCGTGTCCGGTGAGGACCTGCGTCAGGCGTAAGGTGAGGACGCCGTGGCGCCTCTCTAGCCACTCATCAAAGAGGGGACTTATCACCGCAATTGTGGCGTGCCCAGCACTGGGTTGCGACAGTCGCACTCTCCATGCCGCCATGAGATCCCGCCGTATTTCTGTCCGCTGTGCCGTGATTTCTCGCGGCAGCGGAGCTACGCCCCGGCGTTTCACCTCCTCGCGCCACTCCCATATGTGCGCAAGGACTTTTGCCTCCAGATCCCATGGCGGTAATCCGGCAAGGAGGCTCGCCGCCTCACCGGAGACCGTAAGGTATCCCCGGACCAGCCGGGTGGCCATGACCCTTTGGGACGCGTTCAACCGGCGGGCTGGCCGTCGCCTCAAGGAACGCGCCCACACCGGTGCCCCGTAAAGGGCAAACAAGAGTGACAACCCTAACGCTCCAATGGAACGTAGGTAATTATTTAATTAAATAGGACTAGTTTCCATACAATAAACAATATTATGCTGAGGTATTATTAAAAGAAAGAACGAAAGAAAGAAAAATATAAGCGGCGGTTGCAGAGCTGATTGCCCAGGGTCCGTCGGTGTATCCCCGCAATCGCTTTGCCACTGACCTGTTGAAAGGAGCAAGCTAGCTAATTTCTTAAAGTTTAGAACCATATCACCATAACCATATAGTAATAATATTATATTATGTTAGATAAGTTGGGCCCAGTAGGTGGCCACGCCAATTGCGGACCAATGGCGTTCTTTAGGTCCTCAAAAGTGCTGGTGTATGGACACTGGACACTCCAACTTATTTATAACTGCAAAACGAAGATAATTAATTTCTAAGTCGAGTGCAGGGTAAAGTAACATTATAGTCATAGGTAGACTCGACTAGTGATGGAATTACTTAGAATCAAATTCAAACTCAAAGCATTTATTTCAAATAAACCAATTACAGGCACATTTGAATGGTCAAGGGGTCGGTCAGTCAGAAAGATGAAGCTAGATGTCCATTCCAAAGCGTTGTAGATACTTAGGGAGAAGAACGGGCTAGAAACTCGGGCCACGAATGTCTTAATTATCCTACTTTTATTTGACATAGTGGATAAGCAGTAACATAATTGATAGTTTTACACCTATTATTATCAGAGTATTTATCTTTTAATGCCTTGTAAGCTATGAAATATTTTGTTAACACGTGTTACATAAAAACATACCATAATCTGATCTGATTCGGCTGCACAAATTGTGGGTATTGTAATTTCTGACATAATACCTACTTGACAGGCCAAGAGTCGAGATCTCTCAAGAATCGTATCTATCAATTGATTTGTGGAAAGCACGGGTCGATTGATCAGGTTAAGCTACGCTTACCGCGGTTATTCCGTGGGTGGGTGACCATCTTAACATTCCGAGACCCCTCCGTGCCTCAGAAAGCACGTTGAGCCGTTGGTCCCGGGCTCCCGGCTGGCTGGATTCGTGGATCTTTGACAGTGGTTACGGGTCGTCAGAAGCCCGAAAGTCTGACAACCAGTCTTACCAAAGGGTATCATATTACCTATTAACTCGGTGGTGGAGGTCAGATACGCACTCGCTCCATGTAAAACACTGTTATTCAGCTGCATCCGGTTAGACGGGGAGCTGACCCCAAAAATATTTGGGAAAAGGCTAGGCTGATGATGATGATGAGGTTATACTTTATGAAATTGGAAAAACCGCCTCACAGACTCTGTTAAACTCATGGTTCTTGTGTAAGTTTTTGGAGCAGCTTTTGTTAAAACTCGAACCCAACCTGCAACTGCAACTCAATAATACGAAGGAATATTGACACCGTTATAAAGCAGTGGTTCGATTAAGCTCGAAAGTGACAGATTCGAATAATATACTAAATATTATACCTATAGACCGATAGAGAGAGACCAGAATACCGAAAAAGCACCCTAATTTTCAATCGAAAATTCTCGCATCAAAACATCAGCTTTTTTAAAAAATTCGGTGGGCTTTTTGTTCGTTGAAATCTCTTCTTTCTGATAATATATACATTACTATTTTAAATGTTCTCAGAAACAGCAAAGAAAAGAAAAACACTCGAATCCGATTTTTTTTTGCAATTTCGAGCTATTCAGTCAAATTTACACTTTAATTACTTGAAAAACGTAAGATTCCAAGTTACATTGATAAACAAGAATCCTGCAGTAATTCACTTCACTATAATATTTATCACACACTTAAACAGGCCATAGTGACTTGTAGTTTTGCCGGAAATCGAGGAAAACCGTTTGTTATCCTTAAAAACTCACCCCCTTCCACTTCCCGACCTCAGATCGCCTGTAAATTATTTTTCCTTACATTTTTGTTATATTCTCTTCCTTTTTCAACGGGCTTTTTCATCCAACAATTTTTTTTTTTGGTGTCAGATATTATCGACCCTGGTCTACTGCGAGTTATACCTACTTGTATTTGCATAGTCAATAAGAGGATATACATTTATGAACATAGGCAGCAACACCTCTTCACAAAATACTGTACCTAACGCATAACTCTTGACACTTTTTGCAGTAGGTATTCTGGAAGGATCATACCCAGACTGGGTAACCCAGTGCTCCGTAGTGGATATTTGCGAGCGGTATGATCAAGACAGCGAAACGTGAAACAAAACGGGGGTTTTTTATGCTCGGAATTTAAAGAGGCTTATCCGTTTAATAGATAATAATACGCTTCATCGGTTGGCTTAGTCTGACTTGGCCCAAATTCTTAAGTAGTAAGGTAAAACAGTTATTAAACTTACAAAAAATCCTAATTAGGGATTTCCTGATTGTATTTTTTTTATTTTATAATGGAAACAAACAGTAGTTGTATATCTATCCATAAAATAAAATCGTAGCGAAGTCAAAACTGTACATTGTTTTTTTTAAGTAGTTTTGTGAGTGGGAACGATTCTAATGCCGAAAATATTATTTTTAGAATTTTTGTCTGTTTGTCTGAATGTATGTTCCAGCATCACGCAAAAACGACCTCATAGGTTTTGTTCCAACTTTGCATAGATATTCCTTAAAAGTCTGGTCGGTCTGTAGGCTATAAATTATCACGCTATTTGCTATTTGTTCGTATTATTCTATAGTTTACCGCAAATAGTGAAAACACAAGCTAAAAAGTTTCAGGTAATTACAGATTTAACCTTTTAAATGATTATCATCACGCTATACCATTATGAAGCTCAGCAGTCAATCATGACATGTAGGTCCTGTACCTACATGTCATGATTGACTGCTGATGGATTTTTGAGATGAGGCAATAATGGCAGGTACCTCAATCGTTGTCGGTACCAGAAAACGGTCTTAGGAGACTGTTCTTAACTTTATGAAACATTATGATCTGCATTTACAGGGTTTGAAAAAAGAATTACAGTCAGCAAGAAAATAAGCAAAAATATTTTGATGCCAATCTATCCTGTTTTTTATATTTATGAAAGTAATTAAGTATATAATTTTATAATTTTTTGACTTTATTTAATAACAAGTCGCTCCTCTCATAGATAAGGATTTAATCCTGCTATTCTTTAAATTATGTCTAAAATATGTAGATATTTGGGTTTCAAGAACAGATAAGTACCTACATTGTCTATCATATCACAATTAGGTACAAACTTTCAATCACGATTTCCATAATTCATTGGATTATGACATCCGTGATACCCATCTGATAACTCTCAATTCTTAGATTATACTTACACAAAACAACGATTGCGTAGATAATATTTATATTTAAAGTATTGCCTTCTAAATTAATTATTATAGGTACTGTACGTAGGTCTGTGTACATGTCTCTTTTACTCAGTGAGAGCCGATGCCCTCATAGACAGAATTCAGCCTGGCAAACTAAGGTTTTTAGGGAAACCCTTTGAAGGGGGTCCTCGTTCCTATATGTATACAACCACTTTCTCTTTAAGAAACGTTAACAGAAACTGTAAATAAAAAAAAAAAAAAAAATTGTATGTTTGTTTGTTACGCCTTCATGTTAAAACGGCTGAAAGGATTTGGATAAAATTTGGCTCATGGGTAGACCATGACCTGGATTAGGACGTAGGATACTTTTTATCCCGATATTCCAACGGGATCGAGACTTATACGGGTGAAACCTCGGGGCGTAGTTAGTAGGCAACGTCGATTATGAAGTAATAGAGCGATATGCAGAAATAAAACTTTGCAGTAGAGATCCACAGTAAAATTAATTAGGTGATTGTCTAAAATAGTACTCACCTACTAGATCTTAGAAAATTAGACCGTAGATCAGAAGAGTCAGTACTGGCGGGCGTTAGCCAAGGGCGCTAGGCTAACCGGCGGCGGCGGCCTCTTACTTCTCTAACTTTTCTATACAAGTCGACAAAGTTTACTATTTCTATATAAATGGGCCAAAGAATTGACGTGGCTAAGTGCAAAAAAAAATTGAGCTCGCTCTTGCAGCCTGCGTTCTCTGATGTTTCAATTCTCAAACTTTCTGCATAACTCAACAAATTATTTCATTATTTTTGAGCTCGCCTCGCTCTCTCCTGCATTTTCCTAATCCTCAAACTTTACTGCATGAGTCGACAAAGCAACTCTTACTTCTGTATGAACGAATCAATATATCCGAGGAGGGTACAAAACATTTCGTGCTCGCTACGCTCGCTATTGCATCCTGCACTGTCCCTTTTCTGCATACGTTGTATTTCTTATTAAAATGTATCAATGCACAGGAACCAAAAGCTAACATTTTCGCGCCTTTCTATTCTCTAAGATTAGTGAGGGGCGCCACAGAAATGTCGCCCTTGGTGCCGGTAGTGTTAAAACGGACACTAAGAAGAGTACTAGATCTCAGAAACAATAAGAACTTGCCACTAGCGCTATACGTAGGTTAGAAGTTAGTAAGCTTTGGCGAGTCTTCACCATCCAGCCAATCCTCTGCCTCATCCGACTCTTCAGAATAAACATATTAACAGCGCAAGCGACGGAAGCCTCATCCACTCACGTAAGAGGACGAATAGACTCTTCATATGAGCAGGGATGATTGATTTATTAAATAAAGTTGAATATTTTATTGAAATTTCTGGGTTACATTTTTATTTTATCGTTCTTTCGCAACGATGGAGTATCGCTAGCAGCGAAATACGATCACGACCATAGGTGACACTTTTTATGTACAGACGCCAGCACATCAAGCTACTACAATCTGTCAAATTTCTTTAATAGATTTTCAACTTTATCGCTAAAGCATTAAGGTTCAAGGTTGATTGGGAAAAGTTGACAGTTTCGGGTAGCTTGACCTGCAGCTGGCGTCTGTACCTACCTACTATACTTTTTATTATTTAAGTATTGCATTTCGAATTTGAGGATGGAGCGTAGAAATACTGTTGGTTGGATCACATTAATGTTTACTTAGCCCTTACAAAACTTCCATTCAAGGATTATAATATTATCACTTTGGAAAGGCCATATGACGTCATTTCGATTATTTATTTTCGAATACTTTATCATCTTATCATTAGATAGAGAATAGGCAGATATACCATAATTAATTAAGCTAGATTAACATTCTACTTATCCAAATAAACAGTGCCTACACGTTTCATATAAATCGGATATAAAACCGACCGTGGTGTACTACGACTTGAAGAGAATTAAAGCGGCTAGCTGTTGAATAAAACATGATCAAGTATTAATTAATTCTAGCCGAAAAATCTTTCACCATAATTTGGGTAGCACATTTTCACGTTTTAGATCATGTCCATCACTTTTCTCAATACTTCTGGTTCTGGCGATAGACTCGCAACTTCTTTGATGGTTCCTTTTAAGGTGGCGAAGATCAGCCAGAACCATTAAAATTGTGTCTTCCTAAAACTCTAGAGAAAAAGATTTTTTTAATTTCTTTTATAGACATATTGCAGTTGGCTCCGAGAAACCTACACTGCGTAACCTGGCGTCGGCGGGGCCAGAAGGGCCTCTCGCCTTGCAAGAAATATTAAATTTACAAACTAAAATTTAAGTAGCGCAGCAAAGGGCGCCCCATAGTGGGGCTCGACCCTGGGGTTAGCGCGCTACTGATCACTGAGCTAGTGGAGAGACTTGGATCTATATTATTATTATTACTTGGGATGTTGTTTATAATTACAGGCTCCGCACGGGCGGGCGGGGTGAAGGATCGGAGGAGTAAGAGAAAAGGTGTACCTATAGCGAAACAATCGGGCGATGCTGCGGGCGACGGCCAATAAAAAAAGTGGTGTTTCGAATATGTAGGTAGGTACGTTTTAAAGTCCTTATATGGAAGAGCAATTTTCGTATTGCCAGTGTTCCCACTGATGTTTGGTTCACTGTACGCTACGCTTCCAATTTCAATATGGTTTAAGTTAAATAACAGATACAGGATACAAAGGGTCAACGATATCTAATGGGAATAAGCAAATTGGTCAAATCGTAATTAATATCAACGCAATAGATAAGTACAATAAATTATCGGCTAATTGTTTAATTTATCGAAATAAATCATTCAACAAAATTATATAAGATGAGAATGTTATACTTTTAAATCAGTTTTGTGACTGTGAAAGCTATGTGGGGTGCTGTATTATTGTTGGCTGTTGCTGGGACGGTAATACCTATTTATATTTATACTAGCGACTTGCTCTTGCTTCGCACGCAATGTCGACATGTCAAAACATCGAGATTTATGTGCTTTATCTAAGTTAATTATTGATGTATTATACCTACATATAAATCATCTGGAATAAATATTTTAAATGATGGTGTAAATCACATCAAGATCCATTGTGCAGTTTAGAAAATCTAGGCGGTCACACACAGACACGAAAAGGTAGGTACTTTGTTTTATACTAAGTACCTACATTTATAGTCATATTATTACGTAGGTAAATTAAAAGATGACTCAGAGTAAAAAATGTTTGTTAGGGTCATTATTAAAAATCAACTCTTAACTAGAGAAGGAACGTGACGTAGGTTAGCTACATACTTTATGCATTTATGTAAGCCTGCACCCTAATTGCGTAATACACTATAATTCATTTATTACCTACTTTAGTAATTAAATTTAATTAATAATTTTTGGTTACCTCCATTTGTTTATGTTATTATTTTGTTTATGTTTATTTTATTACTAAAGATGTAAGACGGTTACTTAGCATTTAGCATTATATTAAATTATATAGGCTATATTACCTGTATATCTATTACCAACTGTGTAGTAATATTTGTACGCCTTGCAAGGCAGCACATAGTGACTCAATTTTTCTATTATTTTATACCATCGTGTACCACTACATTATACCTAGTATATCTATTACCAACTGTGTAGTAATATTTGTACGCCTTGCAAGGCAGCACATAGTGACTCAATTTTTCTATTATTTTATACCATCGTGTACCACTACATTATACCTATGTGTACAAAAAAGTAAATTTAAATTTGAATCATAGGTAACCTGAATAATTTTGCAGTGTATTGCTAATCCATTGCTTCATGTGTTGGAAAAATTTGTCAGCTTAACAAGGCAAATCGCGCAATGAATGTTGTTAAACTGTCAAAATAAAAACCATTCCATTGACGACACATTTGGTGTAGTGGCTACAGTGGCTAAGTGTAGTCAGCGAAACCAAATGGTCCTGGGTTCGAATCCCGGTAGGGGCAAATGTTTGTATGATGAATATGGACATTTGTACCCGAGTCATGGATGTATATTTATAATATGTATGTATTTACGAAAAAAAAAAATGTATTTAAGTAGTGTATCAACCATCTGGTATCCATAACACAAGCCTTAAGTGTTAAGTGCTTAACTTGGAACTAGATGGTGCTGTGTGCAATGTCAGACGATATTTATTTATTTATTTATTCCTACTGATAATATGGTACACGAATTACCCCGCAGATTTTCTTAACTTCAGAGGTAACATGTAATTTTTGAAACTAATGATACGATTCCATAAATTCGATCACTAATTAGCTACAGTGTTGCCGAGTGTCATCCAAACTTAATATTATAAATGCGAAAGAAAGTTTGTTTGTTTGTTACGCTTTCACGTGAAAACGGCGGAACGGATTTGGATGAAATTTGGCACAAAGACATCATACTTTTCATCCTGAATCGCGAGACGAAGTCGTATATTTTATGATAAAGTGATAAAATGGGGTCCATATTGGCTCAACTAAAGTTCTTTACCCGAAATTGTTCTTCCTAACGATTTGTAATCCGAATGATCACTCTTCCTAAAATTTTTCATCCTAAAGTTTTCATTCATACTATTTGTAGTGCTACCGGCGATGTTCATAACACTCATGTTTCCGAAAATTGTAATTAATAATATCATTAATGTAAATATATTTAAACTCCTACTGTTTTTTATCATAACGCTTTTATCCCTAAACATAATTACCATAATATTTTCACTCATACTCAGAAAGAAACATTTACCAAGTGTTATAAAAAATATATGTGGGTAGAAGATGATATTTATAGTTTTAGGTTTTTTTTTCTGTGCATGGTTGATGGTGGGCTAGGTCGACGGAGCCCCGCTTTGCGGGGCTCCTACTTCTGTGTGGTTTATAAAAAAATAACCACGAAGGGGATGGCGGGGTCTATTCGCTCGCTTCGCTCGCTCACACGACCCCGCCATCCCCTTCTAACCTAACCTGTCCGAATCGGGGTGCCCTAAAGTCCCAATTGCATCCAATTTCTCTTGATATAAACAACCGTTACACACCCGATGTCGATGGCAAATTATGTTATGGCATATCATAATTATGGCATGTGATAATTAGGGCTTACAATGATTAATGTATATTATGAATAAAAAGAAATCTAAATAAAAAAGATATGACTTTGAATAATAGTATAAAAGATGGGTATGTTGAGAAAATATAGGGAAACAAATAAAAGTATAATAGATGTTTATTGCTACTGACATTATGAAGTTGAATGCTTCGGAATTATGAACATTAGAGACAGAGTAGTTAGGAATTGTGATTGTTAGGATGAAAAATGTTAGGAAGAACATTTTCGGATTTCCAATTATCGGAGTTGAAAATTTAGGTGAACTTTGGCGCACCCGATAAAATGAAATATATCATATAAGTGGAAGCTTGTAATTAGCAATTTTTTTTTAACCTACGAACGATTTCTAATCCTGTTATTAGTCTGTAAGCTTTCTGTAAAATAAAATAAATAAATAAAACAATAAATATCACGCTGACGAAGTCGTGGGTAGAAGCTAATCAATCAATAAATATAACTGCCCTTCTAATGGAAGCCATTGTTAATCAAGATATAAAACAATGGTGTCGTTTTTGTCCTATACCCTGATTGTAGATCTATGTAGTGTCTGCAAATTGTTTCTAGTTTCTATAATCTTGATAAGAAATTGTTTCAAATCTAAGCAATGGAATGACGTAAGTAGTTGGTTTATAAGATGAACATTGCGTCGAACTGTACTGTGTTGAGCCAGATAAGCATGTTGTAGTGCGCGTGTACAGATTCCCCTATTATCCGAATTTTTCTATATACATATATGTCAATAATGATAGATGTCCTAGCGAAATTTGCATCCAGTAACAAAGCCGCAATTATTTGTAGTGATTGTAACATTAATATTTGGAATTTAATTTAAATAGCAGTAGATTATTAAGTATTTTTCAATCGTTCAATTTATCAAATGTTTTTACAGAACCAACTAGAGTAAATCCAACTTCTGCTACTTGTATTGATAATGTACCTTTTTTTTTTTTTTTTTTTTTTTGTGGGTGGGAAATCATCAAATAACTTCTCCCGCTCTGGGCAGAGCAGGAGGGCGTGTCAGACTCTTACTGACTAAAACCCACCCGTGTTCCTTCAGTTGCCTGTGCCAGGGGCCACGGTAACCCTCTTGGACTTTTCCGCAACCCTAGCAGGCATCGGTCCTAGCAAACCCCGTCATTGGTGCTGACATCTCTTTGAGGCGCGCGTGGAACACAACGCGCCGTCGACCCGGGCCTGGTCCTTATCGAACGGCGAGCTGCCCATTGCTCGCCGTTCGCAAGCCCGCGCCTACGGTGGCCGGGAATCAGCCTGCGATTCCCGACGCCCAGGGCGTCTCCTGCGGCGGCTAGGGGCGTGAGGGGGAAAACTTTGCCTCTCCCTCACGCGTTCCGCCTCCTCCTTCGCGAACATTACTGCTTCGCAGAAGGAGGTGACGGCTTCCCAAGCCCTCTCGCTCCGTACCATGGCCTGGACCAAGGCCGGACGCGAGAGATCGCCACCGCCAATCGCCTCCACGAGGACACGGCGGTGCTCCGCCCAAGCCGGGCAGACCTCCACCGTATGCTCCACCGTGTCCTCCGGGCGATCCACACAATGGTGACACCCGGGCGTTTCCTCCCGCCTTATCCGGAACAGGAACCTCCCGAAACAACCGTGTCCGGTTAGGACCTGCGTCAGGCGGAAGGTGAGGACGCCGTGGCGCCTCTCTAGCCACTCCTCAAAGAGGGGACTTATCGCCGCAATTGTGGCGTGCCCAGCGCTGGGTTGCGACAATCGCACTCTCCATGCCGCCCTGAGATCCCGCCGGAGCTCTGTCCGCTGTACCGTGATTTCTCGCGGCAGCGGAGCTACGCCCCGGCGTTTCGCCTCCTCGCGCCACTCCCAAACGTGCGCGAGGACTTTTGCCTCCAGATCCCATGGCGGTAATCCGGCAAGGAGGCTCGCCGCCTCACCGGAGACCGTACGGTATCCCCGGACCAGCCGGATGGCCATGACCCTTTGGGGCGCGTTCAACCAGCGGGCTGGCCGCCGCCTCAAGGAACGCGCCCACACCGGTGCCCCGTAAAGGGCCATGGACCGCACGACCCCCGCGTAGAGCCTCCGGCAGGAGGCGTTTGGCCCCCCTAGATTGGGCAGGAGCCGCTTTAAGGCAGCCCCGGCCCTTTCCAGATTAATAATATAAATAATTGATAATGTACCTGCGATTGTGATTATTTAGTGAGAGCCATCGTAAATTATCTGCCGTCTGATCATAGTGGACAAACGGTAACTTTTAAGTTTAAAACACCTTTAAAAAAAGTGCAAATACAATTTAGACCAATAACGACTAGCAAATTAAATAGATTCAATAGTACCCTAAATAATAAGTTAAGTGTTCTGGGCCACAAAATGGACGATGCAAATAAATTGTATGAGCATTTCTTTTCCATAGCGTACACCAAATTCAATACAACTCTTGATAATAAAACAATAAATATTTGCCCTAATTTTATGTTTAGTAACTGGGCAACTAGATATATTAGGATAAATACGGGAAAACTGTTCGAGACATTTTGACTAAAACTTTCAACCTACATTAAGACTAAAACTAAGAAAAAAATACGAAGCACTGATTATACATTGGAGACTTCACGTGGTGCCGTATGCTCTAACTTAGAAGTCGTTCAAGAATTTGTAAATTTCTTTACTAATATACCAGCTAAAACGACGGAAGCTTTAAATTCCTCACCCGATGTCTCAATTGATTTATTAAGAGTGAACGTTCTAGGCTGCCCGGTTGAATTTCAATTTAAACATATAAACTCTTTGATAGTTATAAAAGCTTTTCGGTAAATAAAAATCTAATTGACCGAAGATCTATGGAGAATGTCTATCAAAGTTTGTACTTCCATAATCGAGACTATAGCACCATACTTAGCTTTAATATTTAATTTGTGTGAAGATCAAGAAGTCTTCCTGGACTTAAAGAAATAAAGTAAGGTTATACCACTTTTAAAAATCTGTGGACAGCAAAGACACCAACAATAATAGACCAGTATCCGTGTTGCCGGTATTCAGCAAGGTGTTCAAAAAGGTAATGCTCAATCTAATGCTTAACATTTAAACACCAACACAATCTTACACGATCAGCAATATGGTTTCACCAAAGGATGTTGTGATTTAAGACACATATTTTTAGCGTGGGAGGAGGCCCAAGATGCCATAGCAATCTTTTGTGACCTCTCCAAGGAATTTGACTGCGTTGATCACGAAACCTTACTATTAAAACTTGAGCACTACGGACTAGGTAAACTCGCGCTCAGTTTAGGAAAATCTTATTTAAATGATAGACAGCAAAAATTCCAAATAAATGGTGTCAATTCACTTAATTTAAAAGTAGAAATGGGTGTTTCACAAGGCTTGATACTAGGTCCTCTCCTCTTTCGTCTCTCTCTTCTCTCGTCTCTTTCCTTCCTCTTCTCTTTTAGTATATATTAATGATCTACCCCATTTATTCAAAAAACAACGACATTATGGTGTTATTTGCTGAGGATACTTCCTTAATTTTTAAGATAAATAGACGTGCATTAAATCTTGACGACGTAAATAATGCCCTACTGCAGGTGCACAATTGGTTCACTGCTAATAATTTAGTGTTAAATGGGAAAAAAAAATATTTAGGATATGCTTTATCGATGTCACTATCACTACTTTTAGTGATTGTGACATCGATAAAACTGTTTTCCTGGGGATCACGCTCGACTCAAGGCTGCAATGAGGTCCTCATTTAACATCTCTTGCAGGACAGCTAAGCTCAACAGCATAATATGCTGTAAGAAAAATCCGTCAATTCGGTAATGTAGGTACCGCGAGACTAGTCTATTTCAGTTATTTTCATAGTCAAGGAAAAATTTAAATCTTTTCAGTAAAAGAGGTGAAAGACACAACTTTATGACTAGAAATAGGGATCAATTCTTTCAACCAGGTTGCAGACTGGCTAAATGGCTAAAATAGACTCATCCTTCATGAGATACTGTTTAAAATGTTACAATAAAATACCTCCCCTTAAACTCCAACTGAATGAAACGAAATATAAATCTTGTATAAAACGCACACTGTACAGCCAAGCATATTATAAGTTGGGGATCACATCGCAATGCAAAATCAAAATACTTGGCTCAGCGCTGGTCCTGCTCCACAAGGGCGCATAAACTAATTAATTAGCATTTGAAAATATGGTTGGAACTGATGCAGATTGTAAAAACTATCTTTGCATTGTATAAATTCAATATCTTAGTATTGTATAATTGCATAGCACATGTTTGACCACTATGTAGGTACCTACTATAAAGCTTACTGGGTTCGTCTTTCATTGACTTAAATGTGCTCTGGCGGCTGAGAGTATGCCATGCTCACGCAAATGTGTCGCTGGTGGTGGCGTGTGTATTGGATCATTAAGTTCCCTTCAAAATGGTTGAGCTGAATGTTGCTGATCCATACGTCATGTTCGTGAATGGGCGCCGTCAGTAGTCACTGGTCATCTCTTAGTTGCCACGGCTTATTTTAATTCCTGAAATGTTTTTATCTTTTTTATTACGGACGCTTTTAACGCGCACGTCTTTCTACATCGTTCTCACATGTATAATTTCAACATGAATGATATAACCACTTTTTTGTAACAATATTTTGATTTAAAAGAGTGTCCATGGAGTTCCTTGCTCGTTCTTCTCCATAGGTACCTACTACGCTTTGGAATGGGCAACTAGCTTCATCTTTATGACTGATCGACCCCTTGACAATTCAAAAGTGCCTGTAATTGGCTTATTTGAAATAAATTCTTCGAGTTGAGTATGTTTTACATTTCAGGCGATCGCTGACCCCCAGTTCATCTTCCCTGAAGATGCAAAAAGTAAGTAAATAAAAGACATGCATTTTATTACAAAAGTCTGCAATTCCTTTAATAAAGTATGATTTGAACAGCTTATTAGGAAAGAAGGTTGGACTTTTATGCTACCAGTACGTGACTAGTCACGTTTGTTCAGTATTTGCAAGATGCAAAGTTTGAACCAACGATGACTGCTAATATTAATAACTAATAATCGTTGGCTATTAATGAATTCCTCATTTCATTAAAACTGCTGTGTTTATTATCAATATATACATAAAAGTTTGCAGCAGACCAAGCAGGCAATGAGAAAGTATTATATTATGCATTATTATTTGAGCATTCATTCACTCACATATAAAAAAAATACTTCGTACATAACCTGGGCGTATCATAGTTCTTGCAGCTGCTTGTCTAAAATGTAACTTTCCAACAGTATCAGGAACCCGTATCGTGTCGGGATGGGATGCACAGGTGGGCCAGTTCCCTCACCAGCTGGGTCTTCGTATGGTGTCCCCCGCAGGAGGCGTCTTCGGTTGTGGAGGATCCATTCTGACTCCTGAGTGGGGTCTTACTGCTGCCCATTGCACCGCTGCGTGAGTTACTCAAGCTATTTTACTTTGGCACATTATCTAGTGGGTCCGCGTGCTCAAAGAGAGGACTGTCCGTCATTGATACGCTAAGAAGAAGACAGAGGAGGCCGGGAGTTCTTTCATGTATTCCGTTTTTCAGTCCAGTCCAGTTCATCACTAATAAGAATGATAATTGCCATAAATCATCATATTCATTCAGCCGATCGATGTACCTATACATATTATTTAATTAAAGGGTTTTTCAACACACACTTTGATTTTTAAAACAAAATAAAACAATGAATTTAGATGAAAATGATTCAATTTTTTATTGTATTAGAAAGAGTAAGGATTGGCGATTAAGAATGAAAAATAATATCAGACAAAATGTCCACCACGACCACGCTCGCAGATAATCTCAAAACATCATCAAAAATTAAAAAAAAGAAAAAAAAAACTTATTTTTTTCTTTCATCAAAATGTTCAATAAGTTTTTTTGCAAAATGGCGTGTCTATTTCGTTAATCGTGTCACGGATTTTGAGTTTTAAGGCTGCAATCGATTGGAGTGCCTCTGTCTAGACTCTGTCTATAACCCCACTATAGCCCCAAAAAATATAATCCAGTGGTGTTAATGCACACGATCGGGCCGGCCATATAACATCTGAAGGTCGTGAAATTATGTGATCGGAAAATTTGGGTTGCAATAAATTCATTGTTTCGTTGGCTGTGTGACTTGTGGGTTTTTGTTGGAACTGCAAATTTGCCACAGAATGATTGAAATTTTTTTATGAAAGAATCGCGATCCACCACGATCACGCACACAGATGTCGCGACATCTGTGTGCGTGATCGTGGTGGACATATATCCGATATCTTTTTTTATTCATAATTGCCAAACCTTATTCTTACTGATACAAAAAAAAGAACACTTTCATCAAAATTCTTTATTTTATATTGTTTTAAAAAACAAAGTTCTTGTTGAAAAACCCTATTGCTGGACTGAAGCGGCCTAAGTAATACCACAACGTCCAGTCCTGTGCTTGCCGTAACCAACGTTCACATGCTTGACCGAGGACCTGGTGGAGATCGTAGTTTTGTTGAAAGTTGAAGCTGAAAGATAACCCAATTTTTTCCCCTATAGCCGTGTGACCATCGTTATCCGCGTTGGTACTACCAACCAGACGCTGCCGGCAGTGATCTTCGAGACCACCAAGTACTACAACCATCCACTGTACAACGAGGCCATCGCTAGCATTGTCCAGCCCCATGACATTGGTTTGCTTGAGTTCGGCAGGTCCGTCACTTTTGGCGGTAAGACACAATTTTAGACGTCACACACTTTTTCCAAATGAACGTAGAACCAGACAGCTTTGTTATTCGTGTCGTGTAAGAACTAATCTCTAAAAAGTATCAATAGACAGCCATCATTCTGTTCGGATTCAGACCAATTAATAATTTATTTTCGAGCACTTTTTTTTCATCCAGGTTTAAGAAGTTTGTAAAAAATGGTTTTTGGTAAATTTTTATTTTTACTTTGTAGAACTTATTCAGCCAATCAGGATTCAGCGTTCCTCTGCCAGAAACCAGAACTATGCAGGTGTGCAAGCTATCGCCAGCGGCTGGGGTAACACCTGGACTCAAGGTATGTATTATGAAATCTAGGAATACTGGAGAACTGTCTGAGGAATAGAATACAATAGGATACTCTTATTATGTACACCAAAATATTACTTAAACAGGAAGATTTTTTAGTCACCGTCCAAATTTTGATATATTTATTAATCTTTGGCGAAAATCATTGAATAAGTGTGTTTTCTTTTAGTCCACGGGCTTAGGACCGTCAATAAGCAAAAGGTTTGTGCTATGTTCACTATGATTAGAATGTAATCCATTAATCAATTACAAATAAAGTAAAAATAAATTAGATAAATAAGAACTTTATACTTATTAAAACCATGCCATAACATTTTGCTATTAGGCGTATTTAAAAAAAAAGTTAATCAACTTATGTACAAATAATTAAAAATATAATCAAAATCATCTTAGAACAATCACATAACAGTACTTTAATAAATGTTCAAAATGCATACCGTTTCTCTCTAAACAGAGTCTTGCACGTTTTTGCACATTATTTTTAATTTTGTTGAGCACTACAGTGTCACTTTTCAAATCAAATTCAAAAGGTTTCGAAATGACCACCAATGTTCATTATGCTGAATATACAGCCCCACTCGAGTAAACAAGGCCTCGTTAATCCACAAAATGTTAGCATCGGGGTGTACGATCAGCCACTCGCAGAAGGCTCGACGAGGAACGGCGCGCGGCGTATGCGTCGTTCAAGGCCTGTGTCTTTTGAAAATGGTACGGGTGCAACCCAGCAGTATGGAGAAGTTTCCACACGCCATATTGGCTTACGCCGAAGCGTCACGCTGCATCTCGCGTACTCGATCTAGGGCTCCGTTCAAAGAAATCGAAGATATCTCCTTCGATCTCTACTGCGAGTCTCGGCCTGCCACGTCTTTGAGCGTGTGTAGGAGCTATAAATTGGCCATGGTCTAATAGCCTCTGATTTGCGGCCAAAATCGTTTGGCGATTAGGTACTGAAGGATTTATTATCCCTGGATTGCGAAGGCGAGGAATACTTTCTGCTTCGTACAGTCTCTGGGCACCGTTCAAGCTTTCTCCACTAAGTATGTAAGATCGCACCATTTCGTAACACTCGCGGTAGGAATACATTGTAAACAAATTCACCGCCGCCGCCGCCGCCGCGCAGGCGGGATGCGCGGGAACACGGAAGTAAGCGCTTGCGTCGCGGAAGGGTGCGCGGGGCCGACTAAAGAAACGATAGATGTTTCGCGCAGGTGTAGCGGGGCGGGGGTAAGCGCGGTGCATGCTGCCCTTATCATTGAATGTTTGCCCGGCAAGTGTAGTATTATTAACGTTTAAACTTGTGACCACGCGGATAATTCTTTCGAGAAAATTATTTAATATAAAAATTTTACATATCGATTTTTTTCAAAAATGGAGTTATCGAATGATACCTAATGCCTAGAAAAAATTTGGACGGTGACTAAAAAATCTTCCTGTATAAATGTAGAAATTTTACATAGGGTGACACAATGTGCG
The DNA here is from genome assembly GCA_937001585.2 of Brachylomia viminalis. Taxonomy (NCBI): domain Eukaryota; kingdom Metazoa; phylum Arthropoda; class Insecta; order Lepidoptera; family Noctuidae; genus Brachylomia; species Brachylomia viminalis. Next base: position 12,496,953 of record OW443314.2, read on the forward strand.
GTCTTATTGCTAAAAGCGATCTTTTGCAGACAACCTTTGGATGGATTAAAGGGAGAAGGAAAGTCAATACTGCAGGTAGTCAGTGGTGTACCATTTACATACCTATACAATAAATACATACATACATAAAACATATACTTAAGGCAAGGCATTCCTTATGGAATGCCTTGCCGTGTTTTCAAGTGTGACAAGTCGTAAGTCTTAAATTTTCCGATGACTGAGTGAGTTTTCTGATGATGAATAGATATCTGAGGATATCTATTTCATCATGCTCCCTTAGATGTCACTGCTTGCGGTAGCGTCGGGGCTCGGGTTGCCTCCTTCTCTGAAATAATATGTTGAGGGGGGTATGGCTGATCTTTGCGTTATGCTCGTGAAAGGGTGCTGCTTGTGGTAACAGGTCAACTTGCTGACTATGGTTTTGTTATTGTTATTAGTAATTAAGCGTTTCTTTATGTGACTTTGAAGGTCCTAGTTTATCATTTGTGACTTCAAGTTACAGCTACATATATAAACATACTGCAGCATTGCTAATGTACGCGGGCACGCCCTTTATGCCTGGAGGCTTTTAATATGTATTAATATCTGTTTTGGTTTGGTTTTTATTTTTTATTATTTATTTCTACTTGAGTATAGTTTTCAATTATGGCGTGTGCTAGCCATATACTTAAAATAGGTGCAAGCTGACATATGGCAAATAATTTAATTTAATGTTTTGTGTTTCGTAATGTTAATTACTTACTACTGTATAGAATCCAGTTCTTCTAACTGAACAGACAGCTGTGCTTCTCAGCGAAAGCACTAGGAAGTGGTGAAAAGCGGACGTTTTGGGGGACTGTCTTATGTAATTTTCATGTTCAAAAAGTGCTGATTCTCAGCTTAATTTGAATAAATGACTTTTTATTTTGATTTAATTATGTGTGTCATGAAGGAACTTGAAACGTTATTTAAGATAAGAGGGGGTTGTAGGGTTGAACAGAATACTGTATAGCTGAAACGAGATATGAGAATTCTGGCGAAGACGTATAGGAAGCAACTTGAGCTTTGTACGAATTTCAGAAATGTGAACATAATTGCGCAGGCCAAATCAAAATCTTATGCCAAAGTTTTGAAGTCGCTCAAGTTTATCTAGTTGTGCCTCAGTGAGATCGAGATAACTGACATCAGCGTAGTCAAGGACGGGAAGCAAAAGGGATTGTGCAAGCGCAGTTGGAAGAAAGTTCTGCAATATTCTCAAGGATTACCTACAAGGTGCAAAAAATTTGCGACTTACGTCCTGTAACTGGGAACCCCAAGAAAGATGTTTGTTGATCCAAACCCCAAGGTTCTTAACATTTTCGCGTTGAATTGAACTTGGGGAAGCTGCGACCAGTTTATCTTGGGGGTCGTCCTCGAGCTGCCAACAACAATGACCTGAGTCTTTAACAGATTAACCTACAACCCTGTGAATGAGAGAGAGGGAGAGGAATGATTATTATGTTATGCCATAAAATAAACTTTAAAACTTTTCTGTTTCTAAGTAACGTTTATTTACCAGGTTCCTCTCCTGAAAACTTGAACTGGGTATTCCTGAGGCTCGTTTCCAACGATGAATGTCGGGTGGCCTACGGTGGCAGCTCTATCATCGCTGACTCCACCATCTGTACCAGGGGATACACTAGCCCTACACAATCTACATGTCAGGTAAGACGGTTCAAAATGAACATGAAAAGGTATTTTGACAAGCTATAAACGAAATAAAGAAGCGCGATCAAAGTAAAAAGCCATGCCATTTTCCATGACTCTGAATGTTTAGGGGTCGGTCAAGCTTAAGGTTGCTGTGGTCAGTGAATCGATATATCAATCAGTAATACATCGGCACTTGTCGGTAGCTCAAAGAGCACGTTAATCAGTTGGTCCTGATCATTGATTAAACTTGTTACGACTGTTTGGCCAGAGATTTAACAGTAATACATTTTTATAGGGTGACAGCGGTGGCCCCCTGACCATCATTGATGATGATGGCGCCATCACCCAGGTTGGTGTGACCTCCTTTGTCTCTGGCTTCGGATGCCACGCTGGCATACCCTCTGGTAAGTGTAGCTCGAATGAACTGAAATATGCCTCTGCGTTAAAAAAAAAATTTTTCGAAGTTTTTAATTCCGTTGTAGCCGTTTTACACATAGGTAGGCACTATTAGAGGTGTAAACACTCTAGTAACAGTAATTAGAGGACCTGGAAATGAATCTAACACAGAATGATTTTTAAAATGCAAGCTAGAGCGATTTCATTACTTTGAATTTCAACAAGATCGCTAGCTCTGAGAGAAACTTCAATTTATTATTTTATTGACAACGGAGCTATTTAGAAAAGAGAAATATGCCTGAAAACTGAGCACAACATACTCGTTATCAGTCGGATTATAGCATAATATTACGTTATTGCAGCAGATTCAAATACATTACAGTTGGAACCATTAACAATTTTCAACTTTATTTCAGGATTCATCCGTCCCGGCCACTACCTTGACTGGTTTGAAGAGGTGACCGGCGTCAATTTCGACTGGGAATATGAACCTGAATCTGATACCACTGTCGCTCCTGAACCTGATACCACTGTTGCTTCTGACGAAGATACCACTGTTGCTTCAGACGAAGATACCACTGATGCTTCTGACGAATATACTACTGATGCTTCTGACGAAGACACCACGGACGCACCTGAACCAGATACCACTGTCGCGTCTGAGGAAGATACCACTGTGGCTTCAAAAGAGTCTGCCGAATCTATTGAATCGTCTGAATCCAGTCAATCCTCTGCTTCATCCGACTCTTCAGATTAACCCTTAAATTGGCAGTGTACTCCAGCAAAGACATTACTATACTCTATGCTGTGTGGTCGCGCTTACGTGCGCATATGTTATTAATTGATTTTGCAGGTGTTTTTGTGACTAGTTGAAGGAAAGTGGGCGAATATTCATTTATAAGTGGTTATTACATCGTTGTAGATAATATTTGCACGAAATAACATCGTAAATACTTTTTTGAGTGAAGAAATATTACGTGAAAAAACCGTTATGCCAATGTCGTAATTATGATGACGAATTTTGTGTTTTACAATGATTTGAGTGTATCTACACGATTTGTAAGGTTCTAAAACTAATAATAACAATATATTTTGGTCATTCGAGGCGTTTCGTACTTTACTATTCATTTTTCAACGATTTACATAGTATACAAAATACCTAAACTATTTTACGTAATTGAGAGGTTGATATCTTTGTTATTTTTCATAAACATGAGTAAGTATATAAAGTAATACGAAAATATAGTTCGTTCTTGTGTAGTTCTGACTAATATTAAAATTCTAAAACCAAAAATACAAAGTGAAAATAGCAGTCACAAAAAAATTGCCGATTAGTTCCCTCTTCAAGAAATTCTTATCATTTTACAATTCAAAGTGGCATATTTTTATAACATATAGGTAGTTATCAGTCAATAAAGGTCTAACTAGTATCCTAGTAACAATTTTTTATTGAAACTACTCAATATAACTAAGATGAGCGTGTACAAAGTCGTGTGATAAACAATACGGAAATCAGAAAAACAGCTGCGCGCAGTATCAAGTTTGAGTTTCAATATTATAAAAAAGTAAGGTAGGACTCTCAAATAAACGCTGCTGTTAGATAACTTGTCTATTCATAATGTAAAATGCAAAATTTCAGGCATATTGATACAGTAGTTTTATCAGAAATCGACATAACACAGGAACAAACACACTTTCAGCTAGTTCTGTTTATTTATCATTTGTTAACAATAACAAATCTCGATAGACGAGCATTGTTTACATTTTATGGCATGCTTTGTATATTCATGAACCCAAAACACTTTAGAATACGATAACAAAGGCCCTTGGTAATACGAGTGGACCTTTTTTTGTGCGCAACCCAAACCACATATCGCGCCGCCCCCCGCGGCGTTGCTTGACGGATCATAAATCTGTCAACATGACGGGAGTTGATCGTAATTATATATTGGATTGGAAGGATTGGAAGGATTATATATTGATTACTTTGCAAAAATAGATTGTAGTACGAATCTAAAAAAAATACCATTTATTATTATTTTTAGCTTGCAATAATTGTATATTTTGGTAGAAAAATGTTAGGATGTGGCAACATCAAAAATTATCCGTCAAATTCAAAATGTCTTCGAAGCGGTCTGGTGTATCTGCGTCACGGGTAAGCTTTTTAAGTTTTTCTATACTTTTTTGGGTGAGACTGGTGGTTATTAGGCTTGACATTGCATAGTGACGTTATAAATAATATGAATCGTTCGTAATTTTATGTGTAAATTACGTAATTGCAATTTTATAAGTTCGAAACTTTGTGTGTACTCCGTGAATACCGTTGCCAAGTACGTAGTAAAGAACACAAAATAGACTTCGGTATACACGAAGTACATCGCCAAGTACACAAAGAAATGCAAACTGGCTTTTTTGTTTGTTTTAATATAAAATAACATTGGTGGGGGTGTGGATTGTATGTCGTACAGCATGTTTTTTTTTCTGTTTCTACAGTGCTTGAACCTGACAAGATCGCATAAGATTTTAGCATTGATCCCGAAAGAAAATGCATGTTCCGATGACAGTTATAGTTCGGATGACGAATCCTTCCTTCCACCATCTTCACCTAAGCTCAGCTCGGACCCACCTTCATTAGACTCCTCATTTGAAAGACTGAACATGCTGGAAGACGACCACAACGACTCTGATAACGTATTTGACTGTAACATTGATGATGTACCACTAACACCAACGCTTCAAGAGATTTTTCCGTCTCCATCAACTAATAATTACAATGCCATACCAGCATTGAATTCAATTCAATCATTACCCACTCCATCTGTAGAACTTCTGCAGTCACCAGTTCCTAGCATGTCAAAAGCTTCGCCTTTGCCAATCACTAGATCTAAACGCAAGAAACCTTCAGTAGTTGTAAAAAAAGTTAAGAAAACTAAATTTTCATTGATCTACAGCTGGAAAAAAACTTATTTACGCCATAGGGGCTACGTGGATGAAGGAATACACGAGCTTCATAAAACACAAAACGAAACGGTATTGGAATACTTTCGCTGTTTTTTTTCACCGGACATCATTTCAGATATCGTCCACAACACAAACTTATATTCGGTTCAACAACATGGCAAATCTATACAGTTGACAAATGAAGAGTTACAAAATTTTCTTGCTATTGAAATGTTAATGGGTGTGTTTCACATGCCAGCATATACTGATTACTGGTCAAGAAAAACCCGATATCCTCTAATAGCTGATGAAATGCCCCTAAAACATTACCAACAAATACGCCGCAACATTCACTTTGTGGATAATAGCACACAGAACTCAGATCGCTATTACAAAATACGCCCTGTTATGGAGAAGATCAGGCAAAATTGCTTGAAGATAGAGGAAGAAGGGCAGTACTGAATTGATGAGATGATGATCCCATATAAAGGCACGAAAGCTGGGAAATGGAGCAGTACATAAAGAACTAGCCGAAAAAATGGGGTTTCAAAAACTTTGTCCGCGCCGGGGTTTCAGGCATTATATATGATTTCATCATGTATGGTGGAGATGACACATTTCGTGAACACACTTTTACAGCCAAAGAAGCTTCACTTGGGGTTGGTGGCATGGTGTTAATAGCATTATGCAAAACAATAAAAAAGAAGCCGTCCACCATATACGCCGACAACTTCTTTACTTCTCCAGAGCTTATTTACTTGTTGCGAGAAGAATATGGAATATTTAGCCTGGGAACAATAAGAACAAACCGGCTCAGGGGTTGTCAAGATCTGTTACCTTCTGAAAAAGAAATAAAAAAGAAAAGAAGAGGATACAGTGCCCAAGTTGTATGCAATAGCAACAAGTTAGCTGTCGTGAAATGGAACGATAACAAGGTGGTAACGCTTATAAGTTCCTATGTGGATTCTCATCCTATTGAAAAGATAAGGAGATACTCGAAGGAAAAGAAACGCAAGGTCGATGTTGACTGCCCTCAACTTGTGAAGCAGTACAATAAGCATATGGGGGGCGTAGATTTGGCAGATATGCTTATATCTCTGTATCAGACCCCGTTCAAGAGCCGACGCTGGTATTTGGGCATATTTTCGCAATTGTTGGATATATGCATAAACAACGGCTGGCTTCTTTACAGGCGAGATGGGAGACTTAAAAAGTCTCTAAAAGAATTTAGGCTTGATTTATTTGAAGGACTCTGTCGGGCTGGAAAAATCGCCAAGTCAAGTGGAAGTATGGAGAAGATTAAGGGGAGAACAATTCAGAAACCTACAGCTGAACGGCAGGTGGACAGTGTCAGGTACGATGCTGTCGGACATTTTCCAGAATCGGCAAATAAGCAATCACGCTACAGGTTTTGCAAAGAGGGAAGAACCAAAGTTTTTTGCGTAAAGTGCAATATGCATTTGTGTTTTGTAGTAGGAGAAACTCACAAAAGCAATTGCTTCCGGCAATTTCACACCCAATAAATATTGTTCAATACGAATTATTATTAATAAAGTAAAGATTTAACTAAATTGTATTTTATTGATATCTTGGCACCGTGCTCCACCTAGTACAAACATAAGAAGACATACTATACACTATAGTTGGTAATGTACTCCCCGGAGTACACAGATTTTCGCGAAAACTGTAAAACGTAGATTTTTTTCACCATTATTTTCAGTCTTCTGGGATCGTAATAAACCAAGAAATAACAAAAAAACATTACATTTTAGAAATAAATTCATTTGCCAATTTAAGGGTTAAACATAAACAGTACAAGCCACTACAGAATCATCCACTCAAGAGGATGAATAAACATAATATATTGTATGGTATTATATAAATCTGTCAACATGACGGGTCACGAGCGGTTAAACTATAATGATACTGAAAACATCCTTAGAAAGGCCTAAACTCACAATCACACATACTGCACATCTACTAACATTTTGTCTCGCAGACTTAACCAAGATATTAATCAAAATAAATAAAACTACATATATAATTATGTATGATTCCTTACAACATTCTATCACCGCGCTAAGTACATAATTTATAAAAAGAAAATGTTAAGGTGTGGATCAAAAAAATTTGGGATTCTGGTGTCCTGAAACACAGGCCACGAGCCTAGCTTCCACAATATATACTTACCTGAATTATGTATCATTGTCGAATCTGACCAATGTAAAATAATTTATGTATATTTAGGTAACAAAATAAAGTTGATTGATTGAATGGTTTGTAAGAGCTGAACTCGTCATTAAGAATATTTATTTGATTAAATAAAATTGACTGGTTTTATTTAAGTAGGTTTCTAGTTTTAATTTTATCCTTCGTTATAGGGGGAACAGTAGAAAAACCTAGTCATTGCCTTTCAACGACTGAGTTAAAATACTTTAATTGGACTTGGGTATTCTACGGCATAAGCATAATCAGCCAACTTCGTTCCGTCTGCGGAGACACAGGCCTCCTCTCTGTGAGAGGGACTCGGCCATAATCGGTGGGTTGTTATAAATTGTATGGTGATACGGGAGCGCGGGATGTCATAATCCTTATTTTTTTTTGCTTCTGGGCCATGGCGGCTTCTTCATTCCCAGGGCTATTTGATAATTTCCGACCTTCTTTTTCTTCTCTTGCATCAACACGCACTTTATATGGATGCATTTGATTAGCCTTTACTATTGGATGGTAAAAATATAAATAGCCAGTTATTTGGTACCGCAGCTCCGGACACACAGGTATCCCCACCGTTATGAGCACGCCTATAACTAATTAGAATTTCTACATTTTCTACTTAGCGGATTTTCTTTAATTAATAAGTGCTACAAATACATCATAATCTGAATATCAGTTACGAAAAGGAAGCGTAGGCTTATTAAGATTAGACTTAATGCGTTATCATTTAATCATGATAATTTATCAATTAATTCCCAGCCCTGAAATAATATAAGCTAACAAAAAATTTATTTTAGTTAGTTTGAGAACAAAATGGCAATGTGGGGTGCAGTATTTTTGTTGGCTGTTGCTGGGACGACGGTAAATATATATTTTTTTATCATATCGAAGGCTCCGTTCAAGTCCGTTTTGCGGTTAGTATAATGTGGATTATAGTGACAGCGCAGTGCGAAATGCTGCTAGATTATGCAATTTCAGGATGGATTTTAAAAATTGGAAACATTCTTGACTCCTGAATTCTGATTGAATTGAATATGGTTCTGATTTTCTTTTTTTTTTACTACCTACTCAGTAGTTTCTATTAAAAAAAAAAACAAATATATAATCTAAAGCTAACCGACTTAAAATAATAGTTATATTAGTAATATGTACTCATGTACCTATATAAAATCGGAGAGGAAAGAAGCATAGGGTATAAAAAATTCTTCCGAACGATAACAGGAATAGTGACCAAAAGGCTGGCACCATTGCCACGTTGTAGGGCAATGCTGATTCTTTGATCTAAAATAGGCCAACCCTCTGGTCACGTGAAGGGTCGACCAACCGCCTCGAAAAACTAAATGGGCAATCACACCCCATGGGCCTAGTGCTTCATCCCCAAACGGCTCAAACATATAACAGCCAATAAGGATGAAATTACTGCGCCGTTTACTTAATTTACTTACATATTTGATTGAAAATACTTGAGTACTAATATACAGAGAATTCAGTGCCCTGTGAATAATGGAGAAGTTCTGAAATTTATGATAGAGTAGGTACGTACCTACTAACCTATTTCGCACATTTCAGGTTCTCGCCGATCCCAGCCTGACCTTCCCTGAAGTAGCGAGAGGTAAGCCAATCAATCAAACGTAGGTACTAAGTATCTAAGTAGTAATCACTATCTTGAAAAATAACGTTATTTAGTCGCTTTCAATTTAATTTGGCGATGAGGCGTGAGAAATAAGGTACCTAGTCTAAAGATTGAGAAGAATCATAATATGACATAAGCAGGGAAAATGCTGAAACAAGGGCAATCGCTTTCAAAACGTTTTGTATCCTACAACGACTTTCAACATGATCGATGTAAGCTTTACAGAAGCTTATGTCAATCCAATAAATTTTTGACTTTTCCACTATCGTTATCGCTGACAGAATTTTATCATTGGTGCCGATTATCTTATCATAAAAATCTCTAAACTAGACTAAAAATCACCAAAATTTAGACGTTCAAACGACGATTTCCCATTCTGAAATTGACTAAACATCACTAAGATGGCATTGAGATTATAATTTAGTGAAAATGGCCATTTTACAAATCTGACTATTTTTAATCGCGATTAAAAAGGTGTGGAATAAAATTAGTTGTCATGAACTAAAATTCACACCAATACCTCGACTTCAGATGCATAAACAGTACCTACTGTATCTTTTTTTCTTTTCTTTTGCTCATATCTCGAAAACGGTGTGCCCTATCGCAAAAACAATGAATATTTCGACCCCCTTTATAAAAGCCCTAAACCTCTAAAATCCAACGTGTTGGTAATAATTTTTCATACTTTCCATACAAAAAGTGAAAAATTCCATACAAAACATGTCGAGGCTGCAAATAATGCGCACCTCCGGCTCTAAAAAAAAAACACGTGGAGTCACAACACAACAGTTTGACTTTGACTTTGAGTTTGATATAGCCAAAAGTAAGGAATTTTAGTGATAGTTTAGTTAGTTTAGTTCGGTGTACAACAGAATCGGCACCAGTGTCTAAGCCCTGTCCCCTAAACTGTGGCTCTTAATTAGGCCACAGTTTTAAAATCAAACTCAGCCGGAGCCTTGCGCTCAACACGAACGTTTTTTATTCAAACTAAAAATTACCGAGATTTTCAATAGGTACTTTTAAGATCTTCTGATTTTCTTTTGACTGTTCCACAATAGGTGCTGCCCGTATCGTGTCAGGATGGGAGGCGCAGGAGGGTCAGTTCCCTCACCAGATCTCTCTCCGTATGGTGAGCCCTGCTGGAGCCGTCTCCTCCTGCGGTGGTACTATCATCCATCCTGCGTGGGGTCTCACTGCCGCTCACTGCACTGCTGGGTAGGTGTACAGGCGATTTATTCTGTGAAAGTGTTACCGTGAAAACTTAGGTGAAGTGAACAGTCAATAGTGTCAATCCCTAGCACCAGCCGGTCGATTCTGTAAAAATCTCACAGTGAAGTGAACACTTACGTGAAGTGAGCGTAGAGTGAGTTGTCAGTGTCATCCCACTGATGCTCGGGATTGACCAAGCATTACATTTACAATCATAATCGCAATTTTATTTTTTTTATTTTTTTATTTTAGGTCTGTTGATGTATTTATATTATTTCAAAGCTAGTATTTAAGTGGCTAAACATTACTGTTTACGGGTTTTTCATATAAAACAGCAAAACAGAAATTCAGTAAGAAACTCAAATAAGTTCTTTTCTTTTTCCTAAACTAGCTACTAAAGAAAATTCACATGGACATTGTTTGTTATTAGGGACCTATTGTTTAATATGACTATTGTTGTCGTTTTCATGGTTTTCGAGGTTGCTAAAGCCGAAAGTGAGGACAAAATCAAAATCAAAATTGACTTTCTGTGTTGCTGTTTTATAAAAATAAAACTCTAAATAATAATATTTAGACACTTTAATACTAGCTTTGAAATTATATAAAATGTTCAACAGAAATAACATTAAAAATATAATTAAAATCTCGAATATGATTGTAATTGTAATGCTTGCTCAATCCCTAGCATCAGTGGGACCACACTGACAGCTCACTCCACGCTCACTTCACCTAAGTTTTCACGGTGAGATGGTTACAGAATCGCAATGCTGGTGGTATGACGGCTCACCTGGTCACTTCAAGCTCAACCGTGAACACTTCAGTGAAGTCACCAAAGTGTTCACGGTGAGATTTTTACAGAATAGACCTACCTACTGTTCTTGTACTAGCGCTCTTTTCAACCAAAAGTACTTAATGAACTGCCTCATTCATTTAGATTGTATTTAATATAAATATCAATGGCCTCATTTATCTATTGGACTCAAGCATGACTGCCGAGTTTAGAGTCCTTGGTTTGATTTCTAGGTTGGGCCAAATACAAAATATATATAATATTTAATTCATCACAAACATTGTGATCATACATAGATTGAGGCAGACCCAGTTATTTACAATAGGACTCAATATTATATAAGCTTACAGTCTTATAAGAGTAATAATACATACAATTATACATGTATATAAAAAAAGAGGGGAAGAATCATAGGGCATCAAAAAGTTCGCCCAGGATGCTGGCCAGAAGCTGCAGATCATCTCCTATCACCGTCAGGGCCCTAAAACGGGATTTAAAACCCTAGAAGAATGGGAGAATATTCCCCAACATCGTAGAATATTTAACAACATTCAGTACCTATGCCAATCCGGCTCGAAGCTTTAATCAGAGCCCGAGGAAGGAATACCAGTTATTAAAATGTAAATAAGGCGTAAAACATACAGTATTTAAATATTGTTTGAGTTTTTTGCCAGTAGGTAAGTTAAAAATGGCTATTTTTTGGTTTTTATCGTTTTTGCGATAAAACGTTACTAATGTATAATACACTATAATTTCAAAGAAATTTGATGAAATTTGCTACAAAACGTTGTTTATTTCAAAACTGCTGACTAAGCACTATAGTTTAGAAAAAAATTAAATTTTAAAAGTGTATGTGTCTATGTTTATATCTATGTTTTGAAGGGCAGTGTTTAGACCTCTGATCATCCCTACGGAGAATAAAAGTATGCTTTAAGAACTTAGATGCAGATTCTTCCCGCACAATTTCAAAATCTTGTCCTCTTTCTTCAACAGCCGAGTGACCCTCGTCATCCGCGCTGGCACCGTCAACCTGACCTTGCCCACAAATATCTTTGAGACCAGCAAGTACTATAACCACCCCCTGTACAACGAGGCTTTGCAGTCAATTGTGCAGCCCAATGACATCGGTCTTATCGAGTTCGGCAGGGAACTTGTGTTCAGCGGTAAGATTTTATATTTATTTATTTATTTTTCAGAACGCTTTCAGACTAATAACATTATAATAAAATAATATACAACTAAATTGCTAATTACAAGCCCCCACAAAAAATACAAAATTATTAATCTAAGTTACATCTTATCTTTAGACCAACATTATAAGCAAAGAAATGATTTATATTCTATTCTATTTAGTTATTCCCTCAAAGCTTAAAATTTAAGCCGATTTGTTCAAATTTTAAGGTGATCCAAACAATAAACGGTTCAAGTGGTAGCAGGTGTCTCTTGTACAGAAAATGGCTTTATTTATTTAACAAAACACAGCCTCATGGCATACCTACGTTACACTTATTCTAGAAACAATAACTAAAGGCCATGACAATTAAGGCGTACATAGCGTTCACCTCACTGATCCGTTGACCAAAATGCTCATCATCATCATCATCATTTAGATGAAATACATCCTCTGTGGGACTTAGGCCTGCCCCAATAATCGATAAAGCTTCGATCCTGATAAATGAATTGATTCCTATATGTAGGTTTGTACAAACACTTTTACACGTCAATCATATTTTAAAAACTACATATACGTTAACGTTTCCTTGCTGACAAATCTGATAAGAAAGGCCCTAAGAAACTCCGAGGTCACAGTCCCTTTTAAAGTCCAGATCTAATCTTGGTCAGATCATGTAAATACCATGTAGATTGGTGTCTGAAATGGTATTTTGAGGAAAGAACCACACAGATTGAGTGGACCTGTACAGTCAGTGCACGCATAATTTGTCATTAATCGTGTAGCTCAGAACTTAAGGAGCTCAACGAGTCGACGAACAATACCAAAGAAAGGACATTTGGGTAGGCCGAATAATGTATTTCCGACATCCAGTAAATTCCCGTACCTTCACGAGGTTATCGGTCTACCATGCCTATTGACTACTTATGTCCTTGAAGCTTCCTTGAGTATACAAGTAAACTTTACAAAACGAGCCCAAACCTTTGAGCCAGTTAATTATTTTGAACTATAGTTCGAAAACGGAAAAGTTTTAAATACAAAATTGTCAACTTAGACTCGGGTTGACAAAAACTGACGTTAACAGTTTTTGTAATTAAAACTAACTTTAATTTGATCGGATTAAAGTTCAAAATAAAAAAAAATGGCTCGATGGGTTAACCTGCGAGGTAATTGCGTAACACACGGACATTTCAACCACATTCATTGCGTTATTTTCGTTGTGGCGCATACAAATTTTTCGAACATATGACGCAATGGATTAGCAATATCCTTCAAAATGATTCAGTTTCGTGCAATGCAGCAGTTCAGTGCTGGCTCTATAATAATAATAATATGGGACAACATCCACACAAGGTCTTCAGGTCCCGAACTAGGCAGAGCCTGTACTACGGTAACCTGATGACTGATATACATACTTATATACATATACACACCCAGACACAGGTCAAACACACATGTTCATGCACACAAATGTTTGACTTGTCCGGGGATCGAACCCGGAACCAGCGGCTCAGAAGGCAGGGTTGCTACCAACTGCGCCAACTGGTCAGTCTATAGATAGGGTCTAAAGATACAACTTGTTTTGTAATAAGACCGTAAACCTTTGTTTTGTAGACAATATCCAGCCGATCAGGATCCAGCGCTCCAGTGCAATGGAACAGAGCTACGCGGGAGCTCAGTCCATAGCCAGCGGCTGGGGACGCACCTGGACTAATGGTAATGCTTTAATTATTTATGTTGTTGGATGGCCGTACATTCGTTTATTGTTCTAATGCGCTCTTAATTACAATATGAATTAACTATAAAAATTTGACAAGCCTCTCAAAAAGAGCTGCTCTGATGGGCGATTCCCGTATTTTTAGGAACGCTCGCGTTTTAATTTTCGTCTCAAACTGTCAAAAAATCCTCTAATTTACCTAAATGTTTACTTAGCTGGTTTTTTGTGAATGATTGTCGCTGAGCTCAGATTGCGATTTCAATTTGGATGGTTTTTACTTTGTGTTTTTCAAGTACGACATTAGGACTTCGGGCTCGTTAAGAACATTGGTAAACAGAGGGAGTGGATCGGCGTAGTCTACCACTAGCATACAGGGTGGCAAGGACCTCGCCGCACCACTTGTTACCATGGATTCAGTACATGTTTATGAACCCCCCTGGGTTGAAATTTTTCTACTGATAACTGACGAAAAATTTCTACGCTTGGGGTTCTAGAAGCATCTGTTGAATTCATGGTTTCAGCGCGTCGATGTCCCTACCACCCTGTATACTGGGCAAGAGAACTGGTGAAATTAGCATCAACCCCCATATTGAACCGCAATCAATTTGCACAACCCTTTCATTTTCAACTTTCTGAATGCAGGTGCTTCTACCGAGCACTTGAACTGGGTATACCTGTCCATCACCTCCAACTTCGAGTGCTTTGTCGCATACAGCGGCAGCTCCATCATCCAGCCATCCACCATCTGTGCCAGAGGCTACAACGTCACCAGCCAATCTACCTGCCAGGTAAGGAGAACAGATACATAGCTTTGCCAATACATTTTTTTCAAGCCATATTATATATATTTACGTATAACAAAATACAAATCAGTGCTAGGTTTGCAAATGGCCGTTTATCTACCAAATTAACAAAAAATTATTGCATGAATGAAAAAAAAAAATGAAATTGAAATGAACAAATAGAAGTAGGAAAAGAGGCCAAGACGAGACGTGACGTGGTGAGACGTTAAAAAATATTTATTTATTTATTTATTATCTCATCATCACTATCATATCATTACAGGAATCTCCTAATTCAATAGTGTGGCCATAATTACACTTTCATTATTTACTATAACATATTATGTACAGACGCCAGCAGGTCAAGCTACCCGAAACTGTCAAATTTCCCCAATCAACCTTGAACCTTAATGCTTTAGCGATAAAGTTGAAAATCTATTAAAGAAATTTGACAGATTGTAGTAGCTTGATGTGCTGGCGTCTGTACATCGTGGTTTTTGTGAACTCACCCAGAGAACAAGTAAAAAGATCTATGCTGTCTGCTACGTCATTAAGTACACGCAAGGTACGCTTTATAGGGCTCTACTCTGTAGATTGGTCCTACTACTGGGTACCGCCAATAGACGTGGCTGTCGCCTTCGCAACACATAATTGTCGGGCACACACAGGTTTATTTCTTTCAATATACCTGGGTTTGAAGACTTGCCACGCAATAATTTAAAAATATAGGTAGCAAGTGCTATGTCCCTCCTTGTTTCCAATTTATTGTATCCCACCATGCCTATCACAAACAAAGTTGGATACATCAATGGATAAAATGGATATACACCATTACCACCTTAGGTACAGAAACCTAGTAAATTTATTTTGTATACGCTCCAACATGAGACTTTATCTAGCTTCATGCGGAGTCCATATGATTACGTTACATTCGAGCTGACTTCTTACCAATGCATTGTACAAAGAAGTTAGAGCAGCGATGTTTGTAAAACCCTCGGCTCTTCTTAGGACGAAACCTAGGCTCCTATAGGCTTTTTTACAAACATTTACGATGTGATTACGAAATGCCAGACCCGAGTCAAGGCGTACTCTTAAATCACGCACCGTTTCCGTTCTTTTCAATAATGTGTTGTCCACAAAATAGTCATATTTCTTGGGCATTTTCATCCTACTAAAAGTTATTACCGAACACTTTGACGTATTAAACACCAACTTATTCTTCTTTCCCCATTCAACAACCCTGTCTATGTCTTCATGTAAGTGCTCAAAGTCCTTTTGATCTTTCATAGCTAGTAGTAATTTTAGATCGTCAGCAAACAACAGGCACTTGGCATTCCTGACGCCCTCGGGCAAGTCATTTATCATTATTATGAATTGAAGTGGTCCTAAATTACTGCCCTGACTTACGCCTGATCTTGTAAAATAGGGCTCAGATCTGTACCCAGCATATTCTACATACTGCTTTCTATTACTCATATGACCAGCAAAGAATTTCAGCAATTTAGGAGTGCATCCGACTGCCGCAAGCTTTGTCAATAAAATGTCATTATCTACCAAATCAAAAGCCTTTTTAAAATCAAAGTATGCAGAATCAACCTGCACTCCCAAATCAACGCTAGGAACCACATATGCCATAAAATTCAGCAGGTTTGTAGTCGTGCTATGAGCCGGCTTGAACCCATGTTGTGAGTCGGACAACGTGCCTGAAACCTGGTTTAAGACACAATGATGGATTACTGACTCAAATACCTTTGCTGGTACCGACAGCACCGCCACCGGCATATACCCACTAACTTCACTCCCTGCTTCGCCCTTCGGTACTGGTATTACTCGTGTAATTTTCCAGCGTTCCGGAAAGTATGACCGTTCAAAACATACATTATATACGTATAATAGGGGTTGTGTTAAATAATCCCTGCAGTCTCTAATAATAAATGGTGGGATGCCATCTGGTCCCGCCGAACGCTAAGGTTTAAGTTTAGTTAGCGCCTCCCTTACCTGGCTCCTATCCATACTCCCTATATGTACTCGAGAACTACTTGCGTTACTCTCGGCCACGGCGGCTTGCACGTCTAGTTTTGCTTTCAGGGGAGTCGTATACGGACTTGAAATAATTAGCAAACTCGTGAACACATTCGGTGTCCGATAAAATTTGACCATTTTTTGTGATTTTTTTACCGTTCACGATACCCTTTTTGCTTCTCACATAATCCCAGAAGGATTTAGGATCTTTTGTGAGATTGTATTGAACACTATCAAGGTGTTTGTCGTGTGCCAATCCTATCATTATTTTAACCCTAGCTCTACACTGAGAAAACATTTCGTAATCACTCGTTAACCCACAAATTTTGTACTTCTTATGAAGCTGTGCTTTTAATTTTATGTCGCGAATAATATCTGCCGTGTACCACTCAGGGTAATGGTACCTAGAATTTACACGGCTGCGTCGCATTTTCCTGGGAACACGATCATCAATAATGCCATTCATTATATCATAAAAATAATTCAAACACTCCTCTGGCTCGCTTATGTTATACATAGGCGACCAGTCTTGATACATTATCATATAATACAACCTACTGTAATCCGCCTTATAAAAATTCCACTGTGGCCAGGAATCGCTCTCTTGCATATTTACAGGTATATCTTTAAAAGTGCAATCACTAATAGCTGAGCGTTTGCATATCTGCGTTACAGTAATGTCTAGCAGCGGGTGGTACGTGTCTATTGGCACTATCGCCTCATCTGTCTCACTGACACACACACTCTCACCTATACTCAACGAACATAGGACTAAATCCAACTGCCTATTATTACAATTTGGTACCTTATTTATCTGTGTAAGTTCACAAAAAGATATAAAATATTCGTAATAATAATTATTTATGTTTACATTACACGAGTATAAATTGAAATCACCTATTATAACAACCTCTTAATATTTAACACATAATTGTTCTAATATCCCAAACAATAACATTTATATTCATTCTCATGACTATTTGGAGGTATGTAAAGAACGCAACACAAAAACAAATACTTGTTACCTTTATATACGGTGGCACAAACCAGTTCGAAGGTAGATACTACGTATCTATCACGACGTCTTTCTCAAATAGCGTAACTCGGCGCAGCTCGAGCCAGTGTGCGGCCACAAGAAGCGCACCGCCTTGCTTACGCCCATCCGCCCGGTCACATCGCAAAATATTATAGTTTTGTGGTACCAACTCTGCGTTATGTATGGAATCATTGCAACCCGTTTCGGTAATTGCAAATAAATCTGCCTCTGTTGTTTCTATATTTTTACAGAAAATATTTACTTTTGTACGCAGTCCTCTTGCATTTTGATAGTAAATATTATAAATGATAAATGATTTTATTTCTGTAAGTAGGTTTTTACAAACACTTTTACACGTCAATCATATTTTTTTTAAAACTAGATGAGGTCGGCGTTTCCTATCTGACTACTCCGAGAAGAAAGGCCGAAACAAACTCAGAGGTCACAGTCTCTTTTAAAGTCCAGACAGAATCTTGGTCAGATCATGTGAAGGCTATGTAGATCGGTATCTGAAATGGTCTTTTGAGGAAAGAACCACACAGATTGAGTGGACCTGTCCAGTCAGTGCACGCAATTGTCAGCAATCGTGCAGCTCAACTCAGAACAGAACTTAAGGAGCTCAACGATTCGACGAACAATACCAAAGAAAGGACATTTGAGTAGGCCGCACAAGTTACTCAAACTGCCAGATCATGATTACACTAAGAGTAAAAATACAAAAAAAAGCAATGACCAACATAGTTCTCACATTCACAGTAGTTAAAATAATAGCATAATACTTTACAAAGTAAATACTCTTGTCATAGTATATGTATATAAAATTCATTAATGTCAATGTGTATATAAAAATCCGGACATAATAATTGAGGACCATGCAGATTGGTGTCTGAAATGGACTTTTGAGAAAAGAACCACACAGATTGAGTGGACCTGTCCAGACAGTGCACGCATTTGTCAAAAACCGTGCAGCTCGACGTTTCATTATTCTCATCGTTCTCACGTATTCATCGTTTTATTTTCCGTTGTCTCTTTTATTTGTGTATCTCCGAAACCAAATCCATTCGGCAAACTCCGCGTTCACGGGCCATACTTCCGGTTTATAAAATTTTATAATAGTCTCTGGATGCAACCGCCATACATGAAGATACCTCTTTCGCTCCATGGCTTGCAAATCAAGGATACTTGCATTTTGACCTCTTTTCACATTTTTGGATAACAGCTTAGATCTTTTTCTTTGTACAGTGGTCCATTCTGAAGCTCCTGGTACAGCTTCACCCTTACTTTCTGCATTGGTTTCCGTAGATGTTGCTGATAGTGTTTGCTCATTTGCCTGCAATACTTCGCTATATTTTACCGGTCTGGGCGTCAACACCTTTTTAGTGGCCAGAATGGGATTTATTACTTTGCGGGTAGTTAGGCACTGCACATTCTCGGTATCACATATTGTTTCTTTTAGACACTTGTTGTAGTGTTGATGTTTGATTAGATTGATATGTGTCAACCTGTTTTTCTAACTGTTGATTGCGAGCTTTTATCATATTTAATTTACTGTGTAATGTGTCCATTGTAACAACTATATCTTCAAATAACTTCATGTTTGTATCACTTAGTTCCTGCAGTTCTTTTTTTGTGCTATAACAGACTTCTTCGATCCTTTCAATGTTGTTTCCTTGGATTTCTAAGTGTGATAAAACTTCTAAGCGGAATGCTCTCAGTTCTTCGGACACATTAGGCTCGTGAGCAGTTTTCGTCACCGTTCCTGCAGATATTTTCGGACAAGTGCCGCGCTGTGTGTTGACATTGTTGCTGGCAGTAAAGATGTCCCCCAGCCCTGATACTCTTCGAGCAGGTGTATTCTCGCTTCGTAGAGCTTTATGCGTAGAAGACCGGCACTCGGGACTTATTCACTGACTTTTTTCTTCTTCACTGACTTGATCAATAGTCATTCCAAGACAATCTAGACCGTAGCTTTTTTTTGCAATTTTTATTGCAACACTCCATGAATAGCATATTAGAAAAGAAAGAAAGAAAAATATTTTATTTGGGACACGCACAGGAAATACAAATAATAATAAAATAAAAAAAGAACATTCAATCTAACAAAATCATGAAAACAATAAAAAAAAGAATAAAGAGAAGACCTGTGCGAGGCCAAAAAGGCTCCTATTTCAGCATGATGCTGCGATATTTGAAAAACAAACAAATACCGCGGCGCTGGTATTCTGATAGGGCTCGTTGTGATGCCACGGACACACCTACGGACATAAAATAAATCCCACTAGAGGACATAATTTCTTATAAAAAATACAAATAAATAGGATAAACAATAACATATAATAAGAATACTAAAGTAAATGAAAATCATATTTCCCAAGATATAGGTAAGTAGTCGAATATTACGATCGACCCACACCCGACGCTCCCACATCGCTTGTCCATGCTACAGACAGACTATTGGCTATGGTGTATGACAAACGAATTAGGTATTTCCGCATTACAACCACTGCATATTCGAGACATCTCAATTAAACACAACTTAATTCTCTACACAGACATCCGCTCAGTTCGAACGTTTTTTCGAACATATATTATATATTCGATATAATATATTCTTATATTTATATTCATATCGATATTATATATTCTTGTATTAGTGCGAGTCAGCGGGCCTTTCAGTAAGCGGATTAAAAACTGTTTTGATTAATTGAGAATAAATAACGATTCCCAAATTAGTCCTTCGTCCCATAAGAACAATTTTATTAAACTAAAACTGATGTTATTCCATAGGGTGACAGCGGTGGCCCTCTGACCACAATCGACATCGACGGTGCCATGACCCAGGTTGGAGTAACCTCCTTCGTTTCTTCCACTGGGTGCCACACTGATTTCCCAGCTGGTAAGTAAAGAATTATTGTATTGTATTCAATGCGTACGGTAATATTGAGTAGTTAGTAGATGTACAGAAGTCAGTGGCATTTCTCTTTTAATATTTTACTGTTTCCATAACTGCTTCACTACTTAGTAGTTTTTCTAACTCGCTAATCGTTAGTAAGGTGCTTGCTAGTTGTTAGTTCAATAGGACATACTATATAAATTACTCGTGAGTCGTAAACTTACATTTAGCTTTATTTTAATAACAACTTCTAATAGTTCGTATTTCATGTAATCATAATCACACAAATTATTATTAAAAATATTTTATTTTTTTAGGTTTCATCCGTCCTGGCTTCTACCACGACTGGTACACAGAGGTGACCGGCATCAATTTTGACTGGGAGTACACCCCCATCACTACCGAAGATCCTGAAACTACTGCAGCTCCCGAGCCGGAAACCACTGTGGCTCCCGAGCCGGAAACCACTGTGGCTCCCGAGCCGGAAACCACTGTGGCTCCCGAAGAATCTAATGAATCAAGCTCGTCTTCCGATTCCAGCTCATCATCGAGCTCGTCATCTTCTAGCTCGTCTTCAAGCTCCTCTTCAAGCTCATCTTCGAGCTCCTCTTCAAGCTCGTCTTCCGAATCTAGCTCATCGTCTGAATCTTCTAACTAAGAACTTCTGCATTCTAAGGATGATGATTCAGCAACAGACTTTTAAAGATCAATAAAGTGTCCTGTTAGAACGAAATCAACCACGTTTAACACATGACATACATATTATTATTTAATTAATAAAAAGTAATTATATTTTTATATCCCGTTATTTTATTCTACTTTATGCGACCAAACGTCATCAGACTGTGTTCTGGTATAAAATAGCATTTATAAAGTTTATATACGGTCGTACGCAAAAGTAATTCATAATTATGAAGATTTGACTTTTCCCCTTGATTCCGCAGCTTTGTTCCCAAAGCTGTTACCAAAATGCATAGGTAATTGAATGGCTTTGCAAAGCAGCAACTGGAGACCAAAAATCAGAACTGTTGAGGTCACCACAGGTCACTGTCCTGCTTCTTGTGACACTTTTGTGACCTATATTTCTATACACCGGTTCCTGAAGGCCTATTCAACTAAATGCTTAGTTTTTCGGTTAACCAAACAGCAGATTTACTGATCTAGCTATCAGAAACTGATAATAGACCTTCTACAATACAAAAGAGAACCGCTAAATTACTCTTTGTTGTGCAGTATTTATGGAAAGCAAAGTGTCTGGTACAACTCCTAACCTTACTCCTCGTAATTGCCGACACCGGTCGAGATCGATTGTAACGCATAGGGTGCTATGAACCGAGACTCTTTTAAAACTTGACTTATCACAGACAGAACGGTGTTAATAAGGCAGATTAGATGAACAAATGTCGTAGAGAATGTTGGTTTTCTATATTGTGTGTAATTTTCCATGGTTTTCTTATAAAATATTGTGTCGGAAGCTAGCCAACACAGGTGCGAGTCGCGAGTCACCGGTCGCGTGTAGCGACGACAAATCGCACGGCGGAAATAAAAATAGGCGCATGGTGCTACAGCGTCGTATTGCAGTGGCGACCCACCGCGCATGCGTCAAAGTGTTGCCAGGGGAGGAAAGAGTTTACCCTCAAGTTTGGGTTTTTTTAATAAGTAAATAAGACATGTTGGTTTGGTAGGTTAATGTGACAGTTCTTGTACTTGAAAATGTAATGGTGTAGAATTAAAGAAGTGTTTCACTTCAGCATGCCAAATCGAACATGAATCAATGTTATCCGACGAGTAAGTAGTACTTTAAACGCTGTTCACAAATCAAAACCTAAAATTTTGTCAGTTTATACCAAATATAGACGACCGCTACCCTTCCGACAGGTAATTGCTGTCGGGGGCAAGGTAAATTAGGTAAGGCACGACAGCCTGTCCAATGCTTGTGAATAACTATACATTTAGGGCAGTTATAATATCAGCTATTTCGCATTGAGTTTGAATTTGGGCACTGTCGGTGCCCAAAGTGTTTGGGCACTGACAACTAAGAGTCAAAAATCGTTTGATTTTAGATCATTCAGAAAAGTTGCCTTTAATAAGTGGAAACCAAAAAGCATGGCAACACCTGATTGCATTTGGCGCGCGCGCGAATCGCCCTTCCAAATCAACATGGCGAACGCTCGAGGAGCGCGCCTCGTCTCATAAAACAACCGGATAATCTCGTTCACAGTTCACCACACGTCATTATTATTTCTACATTGTTCGTGGATAAAATGTTATAGTGTCCGGTCTACGGGTGTGAATAGTGAATTCTTTTGTGTACAAAGTGAGTTATTGTTTATTGCATGAGTGGCGCTCATGGGGTGGCTGACGTACGGGACGAGGGACGCGATTCACCTGCCAGCACCGAACAGCTAACGTAAGAATATTAAATGAAAATCAAATATTTAACGAAACCTTCGCAAGCGGAAATTCTACGTCTCCCCGATCGAATTCGCTGTACTTAATACTCTTTTGTGGATAACTGTTAGGTATTATGTAAAATGAAGGTTTACCGCACCCCTAATGGCAGCCTTCCGTCGGAAAAAATGTGATTCTATAGATAGAACTCGTGTGTGGTTCGTGGTTGGTGGGAAATGTTGACAATTCTTTGCAATTTAATGGATTCGTATGGCTTCGGGGAAAATTCGTCATTTTTATAAGTACGTTGTGATTTGGTCGGATTGAGAACATTTGTTGGTTGCGGATGTGAATCAACGAAAAGATTTTGTGCCTTATTGTAGTTACTAAGAATTCATCCGTTGAGAAAATTTTTCGGGTTTTCTTATGTTTTCATCACATTTTGTGAAAAAATAATATTAAAGTCACATTACGTACATACCAACCTTAAATTTTGTCTTGCTGTGATGAAAAGTAAAGTGCGTCACCGACTTTCAACTTTAAATTCTAGGAAAACCAAAGTTTTGCTTATAATTTGTAGAGCCGTCACTAGCCGGATTTAGGCATACATTTTTGTCTGGAGTCTAACCCAAGGTTGCATCTTTTTTAAAATATGCGACTTATTATATAAAATGTGTCTAATCTTTCAGTGAAGGACACTTTCTTATGCTCACTGTCATATTACAAACGCAACCGGGAAATGTTTCTAACGATGCGTTGAAAGTCATTTCGTGTGTTCGACAAGCCGCCGGCTGTCAACAGGATTGTCTATACAAATTACAACAACTTGTCACGATATGTCTACACATTTAATAGGTACTCATATAATGTAGACGAGAAATCCTGATCGTCGTGTGAGCAATTTTCTATTTGTTTTTATACGGAGTGGTTTTCTGTGTTGGCTTTGGGCGAAAACCGAGACTTTAGGTTTGAGAAGTGCCGAAAGGAATCATGAAATCGATTTTATTTTAAACTAAAAATGTAGTTTTGAGGTTTTCCCAAAATCTTATTCTTCTCTTAATTTTATTCTATCTTGTATTTTCATATTGAACTCTGCTTTACCAACAGACCCTAAATACTATGATTCGTGTAGGTAGGTACTCCTTAGTAATTTTGCTACATCTTGTAGTTCATTACCATGGCAAAAACTCACACCAATAAAAAGTCCTTGAAAAGACACAGTGACGGAGGAGATAATTTTGCCGAAAAGATTAACCTTCTATTCGTGACATCTAGTTGTTACCATAAAACATTGTTGTCGGATGAATTCAGCCAGTGTGTCAGTCAGCTTGGCTGACTGCCAGGAAGACGACGGTTACGCCTCGGACGGAGTCTACGTCATCTTTGCGTAAAAATCCATACGTATTGTGTAACTCGTAAGGTTGTCAGCTTTCTATCCTCACTGCGATTCGGGACTATCTTCACTGATACTTCCGATATCACAAATAACGTAATATGTTCTGACCAATATACTTGGGGATGGAATTAGAATAAAATATTGTGACAAGCCTGACATAGGTACAGGTAATAAGTCAATTTAATTTTGAAGCTTATGGGGGCAGTAAATGATAAGGTTAACTTACATTGCCAAATTGTTGACTAAGAGTGGTGACAAAATTACTATCTATCTCCTATAAACTATAAGAGGTCGGCGATGGCTATAGCGTTAAAACTATCTTTAAATTCAAAAGTTTATACGGAAGAGCGATTTTTTTGAGATTGCGCCAATTTGGCAACATGGATCTATAATGTGTCGCCCAACATTAGATCTTTAGCTTCTCTTTGTTTACCGGAAATCCAGAAGTACAAATAGGTACTACTACGAACTATGTGTGTACCTATTATTTAAGTACTATCCTCTAGGATATCATTATTGTCGATGTTCTAAATTCATTTTATAAGGGGATCACTATCCCGAGTCTGTTTTTAGACTCAACTCTGAAGAAGAGCTCATTATAATGATTATACTTGTTTGTGTGCGCGCATTCTTGTACTATACCGTATGTAACTACTTACCTAGAGTTACGCACGTATGAAACAGCTGACGTGATTCTAAGTTATTTCTGTTGTTATTGTTGATACCTCGTATTTCACAAATCAGTGCTCACGAAAGCATCTAGGTACACTATATGCTTCACTATTCATTTTTTATGTGCAACAATAAGGAGATACTTCGCATTATACCTACTAATAGGGTACCTAAGCTAAGTCATTCGCTGTCAGTGTTTTATTTGACAGGGACGATAATATACGAGACTACGATTATTAATACTTTTTAAAGAATATTTTAACACCAGTTGGTTTAGATAATAAAGTTGTTGAATTATTAGTTTTACATTATCTAATCTAATGTTATTTCAGTTTATAGCGCACAGAACGTTTACGAGATTTTAGAAGGCATATTGCATTTAACTACCCACTTATAACTACCGACGTAAAAGTGCGGTAGAAAAAAGATCTTCAGGTTTTCCCGTCCTAGGTGCATTTTCCATTGTCTCTCTCACATTGTAGTAAATAAACGTACCTATTCAGCGTAAGTATTTCTGAGAGAAACTAAAAATAAATCAGTTTATTTCAGTAACAATAACGGTATATTTAGTTGCGAGCTATTTATATTGGGTCCCAGTTGACCGTGACTAGCGGGTGGCTGGAGGTCGTCAAAATAAGCTGGGATAACGACTTCCAGTTAGGTATTTGTGTCGTCTTTCAAGGATGATTGTATTTCGTACAGACCGTGTAGGTAAGGTTTATTGAGCATGGGAGTGATAACAGGGATCAGATAAATAATTTAGGCAATCGAGGAAACATGGATTTAAAATAACTCAATCTAGAAGGGTTAAAGTACCTATGTGTGCTACCACAAACACTTATTTTTTTTGTTTTCGATTATTATTCTCGTTATTCGTGTAAGTACAAAACGAGTAGGTATTTAATTTATATAGCTACAAACGATCAAGACATAAGTAGACATCTTTTGTGCAATTCGTGAACTTTAAATTAGGTCTATATTAATGCATTGGTATTGATTTTGTTCATAATGGGGTGAGTCGATCAAATATCGCATAATTGCAAAGAATTGCATAGAATGTGATACGACAGCTTTTCTGTTTATTTAAAGTACGTTGTGTAACATGTGATTGTGAGTGATTACGATAGTACTCACGAATAATTCGCAATTTTCCACAACTGAAAATCTGTCAAATAGGATCGAACATTGATCGAAAACAAATTCATAAACGTTCATTGCCATTATAATCGACACATTTCATCAACGTCTCGGATAGAGATAAATAAAACTGTACTGGGTTACTGAGTCGGGACACATTCCAAGGCAAACGGACCTACATACGTCATACACGAGTTTCGTTCGGCGCCGACATGTCTGAGAGCGTTAAAAGAAAAGTTGCGCTTGTAAGAAAGCCTTTTATGACAATTTAAATGATAATTGACGGTTGTAACTCATAAATGAATAAGGAAGCATTTTCCTGCTGGCGCCCACAGTGGGACCTATGTAGACATTTGGCGCCCAACGTGGGACAGATACATTGTTAATACTCGGATTCGTCTGCAGTGTCAAAAATTAAAGGTTTTGTTTAAGCTATTAAAATAGTAGCAATGTAATAGAATATCATAAAATAGGTTTTTATTTGTTTAGAATGTAGGTACACAAAAATAAGTTGTTAAATTATATAATAGGATCCATGTACATTCTGCCTTAAAATAGCATGCAAATGTAATACAAAGTAGAGGATAATAAAGATATTACAAAAATTATCATTTAAGAAATCCTGCACAGAATAATAACATTTATCTACAAGTAATTCTGTGAAACGTTTTTTGAATTTTTGCAACGGTAAGCTTTTAATTACAGGAGCCATACAAATCACATTTCTTTTTAATATGCTAGTTTTAAATACGCCCGTGCATAATTGATTCTGGTTCTGTGTTAACAAATAAAAGTGATTTGATTTGATTTGGTATTGAGACCCATAGCTGTACCTACTTCGTTTTCTAGTTTCTATTAATGTTGCAAATAGACATCGATTTGTTATTGCAAATATTGATAAGTCAAGGATATAATAGGCATGGGAAGGTTAGTAATTTATGAGACTTAAATATAGGTACGCAACTGTCTGTTACTTTAAGACCAAATATAGCTCTCAGGCCGCGCTTTTGTGCTTTTGCTTCCTCGTTCACTACAGGGACCACAAAATAATATACCAAATCTTAAGATAGAAATTACAAAAACATGACAAACCACTAATATTGTCCGTAAATATTTTTTTTTGATAAATTATGCAACATAAACGCGGCTGTGCTTAAACGTTTACTCAAACTCAAACTCAAAGCATTTATTTCAATTAAACCATTTACAGGCACTTTTGAATTGCCAAGTGGTCGGTCAGTCAGAAATATGAAGCTATTCCAAAGCGTAGTAGGTACCTATGGAGAAGAACGGGCAAGAAGCTCCATGGACACTCTTTTAAATTATATTGTTACATAAATATTAGTTACATCATTAATGTTGAATATAGGTATAATTATATGTGAGAACGATGTAAATAAGACGTACACGTTGAGTATCCAGTGTACAGTAAATATAAATTTAAACAAAACAATCCATAATAAAATAATTAAAATAAGCCGTGGTGGCTAAGAGATGACCAGTCCCAACTGACAGCGCCCGTTCACGAACATGACGCATGGATCAGCACCATTCAGCTCAACCATTTTGAAGGGAGCTAAATGATCCAACACACGCGCCACCGTCAGCGAGACATTTGAGTGAGCATGACATCTATCAGCCGCCAGGGCACATTCAAGTCAATGAAAGACATTACCCGGTAAATGGTAGCTCGATAGTACATAGTACTCACACTTGTCCTATGCAATTATATAATACAAAGGAGATTGAGTTTATACAAAGCAAAGGTAGTCTTACAATCTTCAGCAGCTCCAACAGTATTTTCAAATGTTAATCAATTAGTTGTGGTTGTGGAGCAGGACCAGCATTGAGCCAGGCATTTTTATCAGCGATATAATCCCCCAACTTATACTTAATATGCCTGGCTGCATAGTGTGCGTTTTATACAAACTTTGAATTTCGTCTCATTCAGTTGGAGTAGGTATGTGGGGAGGTATTTTATTGTAACATTTTAAACAGTACCCCATGAAAGATGAGTCTACTTTAGCCAGTCTGAAACCTGGTTGTACTTATAGGTCCCTATTTCTGGTACTATAACTACGTCTATCACCTCTTTTAGTAAAAAGATGTACATTTTTTCTTACGTACATGATGTTTTCATAGATATATTGACAAGGTACCGTCAAGATCTTAATAACCTTAAACAGTTCCCTTAGAGAATCGCGCCTGCGGAGATTATATATGGCTCTGATGGCTCTTTTCTGCAGAATAAAAATAGAATCGACGTCTGCAGCCCGTCCCCAAAGTAAAATACCGTAAGACATGATACTATGAAAGTAACTAAAATAGACTAGCCTCGCGGTATCTACATCGGTAAATTGACGGATTTTTCTGACAGCATATGCTGCAGAACTTAGCCGTCCCGCCAGAGATGTTAAATGAGAACCCCATTGTAGCCTCGAGTCAAGCGTGATCCCCAGGAAAACAGTTTTATCGACGAATTCTAGTTTCTCTTGATTCAATACTATCTCACAATCACTACTTTTGACATTAGGTAAAGAAAATCGTACACACTTAGTTTTTTCCCCATTTAATACTAAATTATTAGCAGTGAACCAATTATGGACCTGCATTAGGGCGTTATTAACATTAATTACATATATATCTTCTGCTTGCGGCTTCCAAGTTAACTAGCTGACAATTATGATTCCTAAAAACTTTGTACTGTTTTCTTTTTCTGTACTTTGACCATTGTAGTTTATATCCATATCTCCCGTTGATATTCTTTGGTAAGAGTGCATTATTTTAGTTTTTTAGAGATTAATAACTAAATTATTATTGTCAAGCCACTTTATAAACTACTAATTGTATTGTTAATGTCATTTACATATGATTCTTTAATGATGATTGAACAATTGACGTGCTATCGTCTGCAAATAATACCATAGGATGAAGTTTAAGTCGATGTAACACATTTTGTTAGTACCAACGAACACATAAGTAAGATAACACATAGTAAGATAACACATTTTGTTAGTACCAATCTGAGAGCCAATTTAGGCATTTGGCGCCCAGCGTGAGTCATTACTAAATTCACTGTTTACGTAGAAATGAATCCGTAAACCGTATATGTATATTTCCTTACCCACTTTATCCAAAGTTGATGCTATAACCGTAAAGCGGGATCATCCGAAAGGGGTACCGCTGACCCGGAACATAAAGGGCCAAGGAAGGAACACGGGTGGGTTTTAGTCAGTAAGAGTCTGACACTCCCTTCCGCTCCACCCAGAGCGGGAGGAGTCATTTGATGATTTCCCATCCTCAAAAAAAAAAAAAAAAATGCTATAACCGTATTCAATTACTGTTTTATCGTTTACAGAAGTCACAATTTCTTTATTTGGAATACCAAATTACTGTCCAGCAAAATTCTTCAAAATCTATACTTTTGTAAATCATTAAGCAATCAGTACTGTACAGCTCACAATCTTAACGGCCATAATTACTTCGCTCAACAGCCCGGCCGTGGGGACTAATTTCAGCTCAACACCTACCACCCTACTTCGGCGTTTACTTGCGACCCTCGCTTACGCCTTCAGACATAACGTCACTCATCTAAATGTCAATTAGCTTGTAAGTTTCGCAAACATTCTCGTTAATTAGTTCAGTAATTATGACACTGGGATGTTTCGGGAAAGTTTTGCTTGAAAGGAGTTTAGGTAGACCACCTAGCTAGAGTTTAGCGTTTTAATTTTGCTAAGTCCGAAGTTATGTCCGATGGTGTGTTAGGGTTTTACAGAGTAGGTAATAGTTTGTAAACCTGACATTTCTACGAACAAAATGGCTGCTGTTGTAAGAATATGAACGAAGTTTGCGATTTTGTTTGGCCATTGTCAGTAGTTATTGTGTTATCCATTACGTCAACCCAACAACTTACCTTTAAACTTCGTATCAGAACTGCAAAGCCGCCATTTGCTAAACATGCTACTTCAACATCAACGCTTTACATTACACAACACGTTATTTTGTGGATATTAACCGGTAGGGGCATAATAATAATGATTTATTTCTCTCAAAAAGGTACAGACAATGGATCGTATTATATAAAAAAATTAGAAAAAAAAAAAAAAAAAAAAAAGGAAAGAAAGGTAAGGCTCGTAAGGTACTCGCAACCGGCGTGCGTGTATTTTATTTTATTTTATTTTATTCAGGGACAATAAACAGCTACAACATGTGTTGAGACAGAGAAAAGATAATACAAAATATTAACAATATGGCAGCCCACTACATTATCCGCATATTAGCAAAATAAAATATGATAATGAGTGTCACTAGATAGGTAATAATTAATTACATTATGCAACATATAAATTCTAGTTGATTGCTTGGCAACATAGTAAAAATTAACACTTAAAACAAATAAATAATAAAATCTAAACTAGCTTACATTCCTAATAATATTATTGGTTTGTAATAATTTTCATAACATATGATATTTTTGTATGCTCAAAATCCAAATTGAAATGTAAATTTGGATTTTGAGCATACAAAAATATCAATATTAACAAAATTACATATTATTATATAAGATTCAACCATTCGACGGATAGGGCAGCGCAAACCAGAATTAGTTCGACAGGTAAGTATTGACAGCAAAGGCTCAGGCGCAAAACGTCTCTTTCGCAAAATGTCCCCTGGTCGTAAAACGTCTCTTTCGCAGAATGTCTCTTTCGCAGAATGTCTCTTTCGTAAAATGTCGCGCCAGGGACTTAAGAATAAAAATATGATTTTCAAAACAAAAAATCATTTATTAAAATTATAGTGCAATTATGATGTTAAAATTTTGGTACTTAAATTTACTTAAGAATGTATTCCAAATAAAAAAAAATATTTTGATACAGTTAAAAATAATATTTTGGTACAATTTAAAGTTCAGTGATGGCAACATTTATAATAATATGTGAGGGTAGTTAGAAAAAAAAAAATAGGGTACCTGCACGAATATTACGTTTCACAGTGCGTGGAACTGCATAACATAGTTTGCTTGTGAGATTGATACAATCAAAATCCCCACGAACAATACCATACAGTACAGAAGCCTCTTGATACTACGTCTAGATTCTAGGTTAACCTGCCTATATTTAACTAGTAATTCTGAGTACGACAAATACGTTTTGTATGACCACATGTATGAACGCAAACGAAGCAAAAATAGTATGTATGTACGGGTCGTAGCAGGTTCGTTCTGTAGTTTCTGCCTACCCCCTGCAGATGAAGGCGTGTGTTTATGCATGTATGTATACAGTCACGAACAACTAATAAGCATACAAAAGTGAGCAAAATTTGTGCTATAAGTGTGCAAAATTTAAAAGCGAATTTCTCGCGGAATGTGAATTGCAACTTTGAAATAAGACCTATTTCATAACAGTATAGGTCCTAAAATACTATGTTCGTAACAATATAAAATTTCAATCAATACAGTTGGAGAAAATCACATTTAGAAGTTTCTAAGTGTATAGAAACATATTGGTGCTCGTGACTAACCGGTACAGTTTTTAAGAAACGTTTATATGCTACTTTAGACGTGATTATCAGTGCTTAAATATCAAGTAGCCTTCAAAATTCTGCGTCACCATTGTCCCTCAAAAATGTCCCCTCTCGAACGGGTGAGGGTCCTACTCGTTCGTATAAAAGAGGACCTTGACATTTACTTTTACAAAGCTGCTAAGCATTATATAGAATAATACCGGTTTCCGAATAATTTACGCTTTTGTTTGGTAATTCTTACAGTAGGCTTGACTTGTATTTATTTAAATCAATAACTAATGTACATAGGGTACAATACCGATGTCTGAAAATAGTAGGTAATTTTAGAGAAAAGGTATTATAAACATAAAGTTGACCGTATCAATCTAAGTCAAAGTGAAATAATTTATTTCAAATAGGCACATAGAAGGCA
Source organism: Brachylomia viminalis (assembly GCA_937001585.2). Lineage (NCBI taxonomy): Eukaryota > Metazoa > Arthropoda > Insecta > Lepidoptera > Noctuidae > Brachylomia > Brachylomia viminalis. The sequence goes on from OW443314.2 coordinate 12,528,955, forward strand.
CTTTTGAACGTCAAAATTTACAAAATATACAAGGTGTTGTTTTGCATCCTCGTCAAATTCGAGGAGGTAACTATGCTAATGATTCTCGACACGAATCAATAATAAAATAAGTAGGTATTATTTTTTAATTTTTGGAAATCGTCATGTGTACTTGTGTAGGGCCCGTATGATACCGCCCTGTAACTGCGCTGTAAGTTCTGTAACGCACGCAAACAGCGACATAGTCGTGTGAAACTGCCTACCGCATACGCAACGGGGCGATTGTGTTCTACGAAAGTGGAGTATTCTGAAATACTGCCAAACTTAAATAATTCTAAAAAAACAAGTATGTATTAACTATTGAGCAGGATCGTAATTTAATTTGATTATTTATGTCGTAACAGTCTCCTGAAATTTGACGAGGATGCAAAACGACACGTTGTAGAATTGATTCTAGTTGCCCCTTCCAAAAGGTAGTTTCGTATGGAGAAGAATGAGCAAAAAACTCCACCGTTACTCTTTTATAACGGTTTACACTATTTTGTATACATTAATTATATAATTATAATATCAACGAATAAATTACTATACGACATGTAAAATTAATTAAATATAAAGCATTGACAGGTAAATTAATTATGTGATAGATACATGGTGCTCACATATTTACAAATATTGTATTAGTAGATGATTTTCCTAAAATGTTAACAAGTAATAATTTAGTGTTGAGTTAATGTAATTACAGAACGTTAAATTAATGTCATGAAAATGATAAACTATACAATTAAAGTAGCAACCAGTTTGATTTTGTCTAGACTCTAGATTATCCTATGGAGCCGGACCAGCATGTTTCCAAGTATTCTTATCTAGGATATAATCCTCTAATTTGTAATATCCTTGTTTACAAGGTGCACTTTTAATAATTAATTAATTAAAATAACAATTAAATTAATAATTAATTTAATTGCAATGTATTTTGTTGTAACATTTAACACAGTAGGTACCCCATAAAAGATGTATCATGTGCTTTAGAGCCTTAATGCAATACTTATCTGCCAGCTTCCTACTACATCACAATCATTAGACAAATCTTTCTGACATTCTCGATCTACCTTAGAAATATGCCACACTATTACCTACTTATACGGCAAAAAATCTATAGCTACCCTCATTATACATAATTATAGGTGCAGTTTAAAACAATAATCCAATGGGGTGGAATAGCGTTTAGACTACACAGCTTACCCTTTTTTTTTTTTTTGTGAGTATGGGAAATCATCAAATGACCCCTCCCGCTCTGGGTGGAGCGGAAGGGAGCGTCAGACTTCTACTGACTAAAACCCACCCGTGTTCCTTCCTTGGCCCTTTATGTTCCGGGTTAGCGGTACCCCTTTCGGATGATCCTGCTTTCCCGGCAGGCTTGGGCCCTAGTGGGCCCCCTCTTCGATGCTGACATCTCTTTGAGGCGCGCGTGGAACACGTACGCGCCGTCCAGCACGGGCCTGGTCCTGATCGGACGGTGAGCTACCCATTACTCACCACCCGTAGGCCCTCGCCTACGGTGGCCGGGAGTCGTCACGCGGCTCCCGACGCCCGGAGCGTCCACCGCGGCGGCTTGGACGGGAGACTCTCTCCCTCTCCCGTCCCGCCACCTCCTTCGCTAGCATGACTGCTTCGAGAAGGAGGCGCCCCACCGTATGCTCCACCGTGTCCTCGGGGCGATCATCGCAGTGGTGACACCCGGGCGTTTCCTCCCGTCTGATGATGTGCAGGAACCTCCCGAAACATCCGTGTTCGGTGAGGACCTGCGTCAGGCGGTAGGTGAGGACGCCGTGACGCCTCTCTAGCCACTCCTCAAAGAGGGGTCTTACCGCTGCTATCGTGGCGTGCCCTGCGCTGGGTTGCGACTGTCGCTCTTTCCATGCCGCCATGAGATCGCGCCAGAGGTCCGTCCGCTCCGCCGCGATTCGCCACGGAAGTGGGGTTTCCCCCCAGCGTAGTGCCTCCGCGCGCCATTCATACAGGCGCGCGAGGACTATCGCCTCCAGATCCCACGGTGGCAGTCCGGCAAGGAGGCTTGCCGCCTCGCCTGAGATCGTGCGGTAGCCCCGGATCAGCCTAACGGCTACCACCTTTTGGGGCGCGTTCAGACAGTGGGCGGCTCTACGCCGCAGTGAACGCGCCCACACCGGGGCCCCATATGTACCCATGGACCGCACGACTTAAAAGTGCACAAAGTGCACTTTTAATAATTAATTAATTAAAATAACAATTAAATTAATAATTAATTTAATTGCAATGTATTTTGTTGTAACATTTAACACAGTACCCCATAAAAGATGTATCATGTGCTTTAGAGCCTTAATGCAGTACTTATCATATTTAATAATTAATTTAATTGCAATGTATTTTGTTGTAACATTTAACACAGTACCCCATAAAAGATGTATCATATGCTTTAGAGCCTTAATGCAATACTTATCATATTTAATAATTAATTTAATTGCAATGTATTTTGTTGTAACATTTAACACAGTACCCCATAAAAGATGTATCATGTGCTGTAGAGCCTTAATGCAATACTTATCATATTTAATAATTAATTTAATTGCAATGTATTTTGTTGTAACATTTAACACAGTACCCCATAAAAGATGTATCATGTGCTTTAGAGCCTTAATGCAATACTTATCATATTTAATAATTAATTTAATTGCAATGTATTTTGTTGTAACATTTAACACAGTACCCCATAAAAGATGTATCATGTGCTTTAGAGCCTTAATGCAATACTTATCATATTTAATAATTAATTTAATTGCAATGTATTTTGTTGTAACATTTAACACAGTACCCCATAAAAGATGTATCATGTGCTTTAGAGCCTTAATGCAATACTTATCATGTTTAGCCGTAACCAGCTTCCTACTACATCACAATCATTAGACAAATCTTTCTGACATTCTCGATCTACCTTAGAAATATGCCACACAATTACCTACTTATACAAAAAATCTGTAGCTACCCTCATTATACATAATTATAGGTGCAGTTTAAAACAACAATCCAGTGGGGTGGAATAGCGTTTAGACTACACAGCTTACGCTCGGCTGGATTTATTGTTATCAGCTTTAACGCCAGGCAGGCGCATGATAAACGGGCACACAGTGGAAAGAATACAGTGGGTCAAGTTTGATTAATTTTGGTTTTGCGAAGCATGGGCAAATTGCCATTTTTATTATATACCTTATTTTGGTCTGTATACAGGGTCAAATTAAATTAGCGAGCTAAAAAATGCTTAAGTATTTGTTTTATCGTGTTTAAATACCTACGACATCTGCGGAGATTCGCTAGCAAATTTAATTTGACCCTATATTTTAAGAGCACTTTTATTTCTACAATGAAAGTTACGAAATGAATTACCTATCGAATATTTAATAAATCTTACAAAATATATTAGTAACTAGCTTCTGTCCGCCACTTCGTCTGCGTGAAATTTCTGGTTCCTCCGACCCACCCCGTCGCATTGCGTTGCCTACCCGCGCTTTTAGGTAATTCGTTTTCACTTTGCGTTCATTCTGACTTTTTTCCTTTTTGATCGGCTCCTAAGGGTCCTAGCGTGATGTTAAACAGCGTATAGCTTTCCTCAAGAGTTGGGGAAACCGATTTTTAAATTTGGCTGGTAGTTCCAGAAATTAGCGCGTTGAAACGAACCAACTCTTGAGTTTATTATTATTATATTATAGTTGTGTTGCAATATTATGATATTTGTTCATATACAATCGAAGCTACGCTTTACGTTATTTCAGGTTAATAGAATTTATAAAAGGTTATTCACAAAAGAATGTAACGCACGAGCAATTAAATTAGAAATATTATAGTACTTAAATATTACATTGCCTCATATATTAACGCATATGCATATTACAAATGAAATACGTTAATTCCTAACTCGTAAATATTTCAATGTTAATTAATTCCGATGAAGGCACTGAACTGGGTTCTAAAAATAGATGAAAGTTATAAAGCTAATCGTGATGTGGAGTTGCGATACTAAGTAAATTGTAGCTTTAGATTGTTTTATTAAATACTAGGTTTAGGTATATCGTAGTTGGTTTTGGTGGCTCCGACAATTCGATAGAAATATGTGACTCCATTATTTTTCTAGGGACTATACGTTGGTGATGGTGTTTGAAATATAATGGTCGTAAGTATATATTAAAATAATCTTTAACAATAACTTTCAATGACGTCAAATTTTAAAGAAACTAAGTTCATCCATATTGGATCATTGAGTTCCCTTCAAAATGGTTGAGCTGAATGGTGCTGATCCATACGTCATGTTCGTGAACGGGCGCCGCCGTCAGTAGGCACTGGTCATTTCTTAGCTGCCACGGCTTATTTTAATTCCATAATTGTTTTTTTTTATCTTTTTATTACGGACGCTTTTAACGTGCACGTCTTTCTACATCGTTCTCACATGTATAATTACAACATGAATGATGTAACCACTTTTTTGTATCAATATTTTGATTTAAAAGAGTGTCCATGGAGTTTCTTGCCCGTTTTTCTCCATAGGTACCTACTACGCTTTGGAATGGGCAACTATTCAAAAGTGCCTGTAATTGGTTTATTTGAAATAAATGCTTTGAGTTTGAGTTGAGTTTGATTGTATGTATAGGAATAACTATGTAAACTGATTTAATGTAACTATAAACTTATTTACACCAACTGGACAGTGAGACAATAATGTACCATTTAAATTGTCACCTACTTCTCCATCAATATATTAAATTCCATCAAGAAAAGGACTGCACTTACTTATTATAAATTTTTTTCTTTGTCATAAAATTCTACCATACTTGAGTTACTGTTTCACCTGGCACTGGCACCAAAATGTAACGTGCGACGCACACAGACTTACAGCGACCTTTCAGGTTATCGATTTTTTACACCAAGTGAACACCACGGCTTGTTTTAACTGATCACCGTCTTTATAGACCTGCCTTGACATTATCTTGACAATCGAGGGGTAATAAATTTGGGGGAAGGGAAGAAATATGTCGATGTATTTAAAGCGGTGTAGCACAATGGTTGGAACTTGGAAATCAGCCTACATCAGTATGTAGGCTGATTTCTAAACTTTTGAAATATATACAGGGTTATTGGTAAAACACCATCAACCTCTTAAGGGGTCATTGTAAGGAATCAAAAAATCAGCTGTTCCCTACATTTATTTCTGCAGAACTCGTCAAAATGTAGGAACCAGTTTATTCATTTTTTCGCGATTTCATTTTTATTTTATTTAAGATGGGTTTGCTCTTGACTCTAGTCTAGGACAGTGGTGACAGAGACAGAGTCGACGGTGGAGTGAGCTTACCCAGAAGAAGCCTGTTCACTCTCACTTTGAAGAGGTCTCATATTTGGTCCCATAGTAAAAGTTGTTCATAATGATGAGTACAATGACCCCTTAAGAGGTTGATGGTGTTATACTAATAACCCTGTATTTAGAACGCATAACGAGTGGTAACGAAAAATGAGAATCCGTGTGTTTTAAAATTCTCAGGTGTTGTAAAAAACCAAAACTCTGCTGAATTTTGTTAGGGAGCACAGTCAAGCGAGTAAGGACCATCAAAATTGTCATCTATTTGGCCCTAGCGTATTTCCAACGCTTTGAAAGCGGTAACCCTACATCCAGAAATGGACCTGTCACTTCCAGGTAGGTACTCTAGTGTCACCACTCCATCCATTTAACTTTACCAAAACGCTAAATGCGGTGCTTGCGGTACCGTTGATAATATCCGTGGGCGAATCTCGTTGCGTACGTCAGCAGGAGCGGTTGGCATAACACTAATAGACGACATTCATGACGTAGCTACCAGACGAAGCCCGCGTTTAATTTTTTTTCAGTCTCTATGTTTTTACTTGTATACGGCTTCTTTGCTGATGAAGCGAAGAGGCGTAACGACGAGGAAGTGAAAGTAACATAATTAATTTAATAGATTCAAGTAGTTCATGCAAAAGAATTTAAACAAGATATTTATTTGGAGATGCTTGCGACCATAACTTGCCACCACCACCAACCATACCATCAACCATTGTCAAAATTTTAGACAATGGTGGTATGCCACTTATGTCCAGCACTGAACTTGGAAGTTTGAGAGTTTCATATTACTTAATTACCTGAGTTTGTTCAATAAATTGCTAGAAATACTTATAAAACGAACGACAACGATACTTTTTTTATGGTAAAAAAATTAATTGTCTGACGACTATCTGCGCCTCAAGCGTCTAAAGACAAAAAAAAACATCTTTTGAAAAATATAGGGCTCTTGTTTTTTGACCGCAGTTAAAGAGCCATTAAGGTTTTATGAACGGGCGATGTGGTCGTTAAGCGACAAAGCCCTTTAAATAAATAATAAAAAAATAAAAAAAAGGTTTTATGAACACTCGTACATAAGCGAATTAAATAATTAATATGAGTCATAGTAGGTACCTTTGGAGGACCCCTTTTTCCCATTTTTATAATTTTCTAACCTACACCCACTCTATACCTAGCCTTGTAAAATTAGACTTTTTCAGATAACTGTGAAAGCTAACATTTTTGATGAAAACATGTTTACATTCGTTATCTGGGTCTAATGTTATTGTTTGACTGTTAATCTCTGTTATAAAAAAACCCAGTTATTAAATTCTAAAAGTCTGCCTATAAATCTAGCTTTATAGACATAAGAATATTAATAACGTCACTATCAAGATAACATTTACTAAGAAGGTACATTGCTTATCATCGAACAATTATTAAGAACGAAGAAAGAGAGAAAGAAAATAAATACATCTAACCTAAGTACCTACAAAGCTACAATATTTGTATCCTAATCACGGGTGCTCCGTGATCCTAATACAACTATTCTATTGTAGCCTTGTACCTATATATACTAGACCAATTTAGTTTTTGTTTCCTCTTTTGTAGTGATTAGTGGTTGTAAAGAACCTTACAAATTGCCTACGGTAAGGTTTCATGACGCAAGTGAGATAACTACGTCACAGACAAAGTTTTACTATGTATATGAAACAAGCGACCAAACGCCTACTTCGCACGGTTTTTACGGCTTGACAAAACATCAAGATTTCTTTATTATAGGTAAGTTTAATATCAATGTATTATACAAATAAACTTTCTGGAATAAATTCTCTAAATGATGGTGACAACCGCATCAAATCTGTTGCGTAGCTTAGAAGATCAACGCGGTCATAGATACAGACTTAGAAGGCAACTTTAGTTTATAATATTGTCTGTTGGTTTAAGGTCAGCAATTTCTCACGGCAAATGAAGGTAGTTGTAACTTTTCGTAATAGGAAGATGATCTAGGCCTACTGATTTCCCTATTATATTTCGAATATTACAATGAAATTAAAACATATTTAATTAACTTGATTGATAGAGTTTCAGAAATGTTGAAGTTCCAGAACAATGTCAGTTTTAATTAAGTTAAAATCTTTACTGGCGCCCACTGTGGGACTAAATTACATTTTATATTACGTAGCACCTGTTACGTAAACCATAATTAAAGTCTAGAAATACCGTTTGATAGGTACCTTTTTACAACATACCCTTTTTCATAATAATTATTTTCCAAAATTTTAAAGCGGTATTAAGAGAGGTTGGTTGTACAATTAATAGCATTAGATACCTATATTTAACACGAGGCGTTAAAATAGAGATTTATTCTTGAAGTATAGGTATAATGTTAAGATAACTTAAATATTGTTCAAGGTTCATCAGGAAATACTAGTTTAGCCTGTAAACTCCGACTGCTCGGCAGACGCTGTATTACCCTTTGATTTTCAAAGTTCACTTACAGCACAAACAGGTCCATTATTATTAAATACTGTCCGATCATCACACCATTGCTATCGTGGTCTTCCACAAGGCCGCGTTTAATTGAAACATTTAGAATAAATATGACTTTTAAATGTGACTTGGTGCTATGACTTCAGCCATTATTTTTACTTAATTTAACATACCGTTATGAATGGTGCACTCATCATTAAATTCCTTATGCCCGTCGTCGTTCTAATTACATTAACATTTCAAAGCCTTCCAACCGCCAATGATCAGTGCTATGATGACTGAAGCTGAAATCGATATCTTAATTTGTATTAAGTAATTTAACTAACTATTTACAGTAGGTACTAAATTAAATTACTAACTAACTATACAAATAAATACAAAAACAAAAGGACTCGTCCGCATCGCTGTCATACAGAAATGTGCCCAGAAGACTGGCAGCATTGCCACGTTGAATGGCAATGCTAATTCTTTGGCCAATGAACGACCCAGCCATCTGACCAAGTGATGTGTCGTTTCGACCCCAAACGGCTTAAAACTGTAGTTACCCATAAGGTTACAGTATTTGCGCCGCTTAAGGGTCTCAGCAGCCGCAGCAGCGGCGCCAGCACAGCTCACCGTGCTAGGAACACAGGACACAGGTTTCGTCCCACACCAGAGGCCTACTTACTTTCCAAGACAACAACATCGTGCCGTCTGGTCTCTTCCCATCGTCACGTCCACAGCCGTTTAGTTCGAATACCGCTAGTAAGCAGGCAGTGACAAGGGCTCGACGAATAATATTGTTGATGCTGGCATGCCGTGCTATATGACCAGCGCTCCTGCAGCAGGACCGGCCATGGTGCCCGAGACTGTCGACAGCTTCATCGCAGTGACACCGATGCGGAGCAACACCAGGTGCGCTTAAGCGGAGACTCGCAGCGAGCTGAAACGATGAGTCACCCATCCTAGTGCTTATGTTGGATGAGGGGAGCGCCTGAAGCCACAAGCCTGACTTCCATTCTCCCACAGACAGCAGACGGGCATACTCAACTATATTAGGTGACGTGTTTACTAGGATATTCCGTATAATACTGCAGAGCGGCACGTCTCACCGTCTCTGGGAGGACGAGTTGTCAACGAAAAGCCATTTTCCAAGCATTCAACGCATCGGTCAAACACAACAGCTTCAAAATTGACAAAAGAGGAAGATAAAATGTTCCTGGCACTCTTTGAACGGTTGATAGCGACATACCAACAGTTCTCGCTGTATAACACTGACTGACAACTTCAAAATTGACCAGAGAGGAAGATACAACGTTTCTGGCACTCTTTGAATGGTTGATAGCGACACACCAACAGTTCTCGCTGTATAACGCTGACTGCGCCCGTCTTCAAGCATTGTCAGAATTCTGGTACACTCTTCAGGGGTTAGTGGCATGTTTTTAATTTCATTTGATCAGAATAATTAATTTCTGCACAAGAAATGCTATATTTATAAACAGTACCAACCAAAGTAAGGTATCAAAGTAGTTAACAGTTTAAAAGTCTTCTTTATTTTTTATTTATTGTTTATAATACAATCACCAAAAATAAATAAAAGCGTTTTACTTCTTCCTATGATTGTAATAAAATAAAATTTAATTTCGTTATTATTTTAAAAGGATCGCTCTAATAATTCATAAAATATTACGCATTTTTTTTAAACCAACCCGCTTTCTTTGCAGCCCTGTGTATAATATAACTTTTAAGAACATGTTCCTGAGAATGTAATAAAATGGTAAAATTTCCTTAAAGACAAAATCGTAGCTTAACTCTACTATCGTAGCTCCAACATTCTTATCATTATGCTGTCATCCCAATTTCTATGGAGTCGACTCAAACGCAGCATGTCTTCTTTTTCTATACACGTCTGTGAGTCGTCTCCTGCGTATTCATAGCTCTAGCTCTAATTCTAATCTCTAATGTAGCATATACAAAGTCGTTTGTCTATGTATTTACTTCTTGACGAATTTTGATACGGGTTTCAAACTCAAACTCATTATCAAAAGCATTTATTTCAAATAAACCAATTACAGGAACTTTTGAATTGTCAAGTGGTCGGTCAGTCAGAAAGATAAAGCTAGTTGCCCATTCCAAAGCATAGTAGGTACCTATGGAGAAGAACGGGCAAGAAACTCCACGGACACTTCACACATATTTCACAATCATTCAGTAAATTTCTTGAGGAATGTTGTACATTCAACAACATTTGCCATGCTAGGCTACGATATTAAATTACTACCGTTCAAAGCCGGGGCGGGTTGGTAGTTTTGTTTTGTTATTGTACCTTATCGTTGGTCTAGAGTTCGCAAGTGCTACTGCTGAGCATGTGGTCCTGGGTTCATTTCCCCGGTTGAGGAAAGTGTTATTAGGAATCTGGACTTTCTCAGAAGCAGCCCGGAGTCTAGATTTGTGTCCGGTTGATGGCAATAGGCTCGCCGTCTGTTACATCGGACTTAAACAGAACTGGCGAGATGTGGGTGTACACTTCTGCCCTTCCCTTTGGCAAAATAAGGCATGATGTTATGTTATTTAAGCTTCGAAAGTATGATAATGTATTATTTTATTTATTACCTTATTGATTTATACGCCAAATGCACCGCACATAAGTAGGATACGATTATCTACAGTCGATATCCGAAATCCGAAGTCGATATCCGAAGAAAAGAAAGAAAGAAAATAAAAGAAAAGAAAGAAAGAAAAGAAAAGAAAGAAAAGAAAGAAAAGAAAGAAAAGAACGAAAATAAAGAAAAGAAAAGAAAAATGCGTAAAAACAATATGTCTATCAATACTTAAGGAAAAAATTGCTTTTGAATCTTGTGTAAATCTAAAGTACTTATGCTCGTGACTGTACCTACCGGCGAACTGAAGTACCAACCTGCAGTTTACCTAATATAATTCAAGCATGGCTGATGGTGTTTCGTTAGCCTTCACCGCAGGGTGCAGCGGGCGCACCTTCCTCATACTCCATAGAAATGCCATATAGCCACGAGTCGCTGCGTCAAACGACTATTAGTTGCCAAATACTAACGTAAGTTAAATATTAATGTGTTAGGACATAAACCTTCCGGAATAAATTCTCTAAATGGTGGTGCAAAACGCATCAAAATTCGTTACGCATTATAGAAGAACCACGCGGTCACACAGACAGACCCGAGAAGCTATTTTAATTTATAATAAACACGGTGAAGAAGAAGAGTCTGTAACATCCGACTGCTCGGTACGCTGTACCCTTTGATTTTCGAAGTACACTTGGCGCCAAAGCTGTCCAGTCTTACTAAATCCTGCCCAGACCACCCCGCCAATGCATTCACAGTCTTCCAGAAAAAAGTTAAGCAATAAAAATAAATGTACAGTCTGTTGTTCTTGACACCCGTCAGTTTTATACGAACGAATACGTGTTTTGCGAATTTGATCTTTATTAGTTACTAGAATTGTCGCACTGACAGGTGTCAGCCACGCATTCTCTCGACGACGGCCGTACTGTAGGTGTAATGTGTGACGACACGGATGGCGCATTGGTTAAGCGATTGACTGCTGCGTTACGTGTCGCGGGTTCGATCCTCGCACGGAACTAATATTTGTATGACCTGCAAGTACATAGTTGTTCCGGGTCTGGCCGTTTGTGTATGTGAGTTTAAATGTTTGTAAAAGCACCCACGATACAGGAGAAATACCTAGAGTGGGGCAAAGTTTAAAAAAAAAATTACTCGATGCTATGATTTCAGCCACTAACGTAACAAATTTTTTCATGCCGGTATGTATTGTGCACTTATCATACGAGTCATCGTCAAATTCCTTATATCCGTCGTTCTAATTACATTAACGTTTCAAACTCTCTAATGGACGTTAATGATCAGTGTTATGACTGAAACTGAAATCGATATCTTAATCGTATTAATCTATTACTTTCAGCGTACCTATACACCCACGCTGAATATAATGGTACCGTGTAGATATAAATGATTGATAATAAATGGTCTTTAAGTTTTAAAAGCCTCCATTAGTAATTATTGTACTTAATATCAGGTTGTTGAAGTACTAATTGTAATATTTTCATACGTGATTAATTATTATATTTATTATTGATATCTAACTATTTACACTAGATACTAAATTAGATAACTAACTAGCTATACATACCATGTACAGGGTAATTGGTAAAACATCATCAACCTCTTAGGGGGTCATTGTACTCAGCATTATGAACAACTTTTATTATAGGACACAATTAGAAATCGCGAAAAAAAAAACAGCTGTTCCCTAAATTTATGTTGTCAGAACTCGTCAAAATGTAGGGACCAGCAGATTTTTTTTTCTGTCCCATAGTAAGAGTTGTTCATAATGATGAGTATAATGACCCCTTAAGAGGTCGATGGTGTTTTACTAATAACTCTCTATAATAAACGAATGGCGTCCGTCCTTAGTCTTCGAAGTTACTCCTCCACATCCCTGTCATCAGGACACGTGCCCAGAAGACTGACCGCATTGCCACGTTAATCGTAATAGGATTTAAAAAATATATGTACCTTATAAGGACATGTTTTTGCATATTTCCAAAAAAAAAATACCTTATCAACTTAGCTACACTATCGTAGCTCTATTTCATTACCATTCTTCTGCTCTTCGCACACACGCAGCACATCTTCGTTTTCTATACCTACACCTGTATGAGTCGTCACTTCAATAGTCATAACTTTAATTCAAATCTCTAATGTAGCATAAACAAAGTCGTTGGTCTATGTATTCACTTCTTGACGGATTTTGATGGGGGTTTCACATTCAGTCAATCTCTAGTGAAAGGTGCCTTCATCAATATTTGTCACACTGGGCCACATTCTTAAATTGCACCCGTGCAAATTCGGGACCGGTTGGTAGTTTTTGTTTTATTAATGTATATTAATAGTTAGTTTTTGTTGAATAAATTATGTATCTCATCTAAGCTTCCAAAGAATTATTAACTTATTTATTTATTTATTACGTCAAATGCACTGCAAATAAGTCGGTTTAGGATAAATACATGTATACAGTACCTGGCCGTAAGTATCTAATGATTGGCACATAAAGTTTGGCTCTGTAGAGCCTCTGTCACCACTCATACGTGTGACCAATGATAACACACAGCATAATATCACGCCAGAAATCCCCAAAGGTTAGTCAGAAGTGTACCTATAGTACACCCACATTTTAAATCCCATGTAAAACGGGGCGAGCCTATTGCCATTACCCGCGCACAAATTCAGACTCCTGACTGAGTAAAATGATAATAGGTCTTTACCTATGAAGTTGCCGTTCTACAATACTGGCCATTTGAAACGTAATTTATGTGGCTGGCAATAAATTCTTAATTCAAATTAATTTTATTTAAAAAATATGGAATTCTGTGTTCAAATTCAGTCATTTGTTTATTGATTAGTGTTTTGTTTTCACTACATTTGTATTTTTTTCATCACAGACGTGGACACGATAAAAATACGAATAATTACGGAATACGAGTTCCGTCGCGGTAGCAATGCCGCAAAACGGCTTTACGTGTACGGAGTGAACACTACAAACGTGAAAATATTGATCTAAAAAATAAACCCCGTGGTCGCCCGAACACTAAAGTCAACAACGACGAATTAAAGGCGATAATGGAAGCTGACGATACACAATCTACGGCTGAGTTAGCAGCAGCTTTCAACATCAGCATCAAAATAATGTTGGTTCATTTGTGTCATATTGGCAAGGTAAAAAAACTACATAAGTGGGTGCCGCACGAACTGAACGATCGCCAGTGTGATGAACGCGTTAAGGTATGCCTTGCTTTGCATAAAATACACAGACACGAAGAGATTTTGAACCGCATTGTCACTCGCGATGAAAAATGGATTCTTTTTGATAATTGTAAGCGGTCATCATGTTGGTTAGACCCTGGTTAAGAGCGTTTATACCTTATGAGTGGCAACGTCGCAATTTAGTGTCATATTTCGTGGTTTTCAATTTATATCATTTAATCGGAGCTATATTTTAAAAATCTGTTTAATTAGCTTTTTAGAATTATGTGAAAACTGTGTAAAAGGTAAGAAATCGTTGCGTTTACATTTCTATTTATATGCAAATAATACATTGGAAACTTGCAGGCCGTTATTTTCGCTGTAAAATAACTGTAAGCATTACGGTTACTTACTTATTAGGACATAATGATGGAGAAGCTCGCAAACCTCCGGCCAGCCTTGGTTAATCGCTCGCCCCGCTGCTCTCACACGACAACGCTCGACCTCATACGGCACAAGACGCGGTATCTAAGCCACAAGCTAGGCTACAAAATGACTTTGAAGAGTTTGTTGGCTCCCGTACACCTGACGTCTTTAAGAAGAAGGGCATTGAAAAATTACTACTGGGCATGGCAGAGATGCATCGATAGCATGGGTGCATATTTTGAATAAAAAAACATTTATATAAAAATGAATAACTTTCTGTATAGTATACGGCAATTTCATAGGTAAAGACCTAATATTGTTTTGTGTGACAGTCACTTACTAAAGCTCGTCGTGGCAAGTTTCCGTCTGGGTATTGTACCCACCGATGAACTGCAATACCAACCTACAGTTTATTACACTTCCTAATGTTTAATTTAAACATGGCTGATGAAGTTTCGTTAGCCTTGACCGCAGGGTGCAGCGGGCGCGCCTTCTTCGGACTCCATAGAATTGCCATAAATGATTGTATTTCTGTAAGTAGGTTTTTTTCGTGGTTTGTTCAAATACTTTTACATGTCAATAAATATAACAACAAATCGCTGCGTCATACGACTTTTAGTTGCCAAATTATTGCTATGTGGGTCAGGGATAAACAGAAAGTTAGGATAAATTGAGATATTAGACCTAGATTACCACTTCATCTCTGTCACCACTGACCTAGGCTAGAGTCAGGAGCAAGCCCATATTCAATAAAAAATAATATATAATATTAATAAAAATGAAACTGTGATCGTTCCAGTAAGTGGACCACTTTAGAGCGGCTGGACCGGTTTGGCAAATTGATATTCAAGGTTTTGTATAAAATGTTCTTAATATTACGGGAATATTGCCGAGAAAATTGGAAAATTCGGGAAACGTTAAGTGTATTTTCTATGGGAATTTTGTATGAATTGATATTTGGACAGGAAAACGTCTGTCGGGTCAGCAAGTTCCTAATAAAACTTCGATAACGTGTTAGAAATGCCATATAAGCATTAGTTTCTGGTTCTGGTGGTTTCGGTTGCTAAATGACTGATTAGTGACTCAGGGACAAGGCAGGATTGATCAGAACTATAGGATAAATTGGAATACTGGATGATCTGCTGTGATATCTGGAAATTATGTTTCTTTTCGACGTATGCTATAACAGGTATAACTGCTCTGAGATTACTAATAAAATATGCTACTGTGTCCCAAGAACTGTTATTAGACGAGAGCTGCGCGCACGTCCTCTTTTTGCTGTGACCCATTGCCGCACCAATGCTGGTCTGCGGGCGCCTCTACGTCGCTTGTGTAAAAACTATAATGATTTTTGTTCAGAAATTACTGAATTAGATTTATTCTCAGTGTCAGCAAATAGATTTCGTTCTGCTTTGTTAAAGAAACTCAAGGATTCCGATGTATTGTTGTTTGCACAGTCTTGTAGTCTTACTCGCATAGATTGTTCATTAGTAAAGTTATATGAATTGTATATGCTGTGGATAACGGTGTGAGTTTCACATTTATATAATATCTTTGTTTATATTATTTGCGCAGATATAA
Source organism: Brachylomia viminalis (assembly GCA_937001585.2). NCBI lineage: Eukaryota > Metazoa > Arthropoda > Insecta > Lepidoptera > Noctuidae > Brachylomia > Brachylomia viminalis. The sequence continues at coordinate 12,544,570 of OW443314.2, forward strand.
TGTGTTACTGTTTGTTTGTCCCAAATAAATACATAGATATCATATTCCTAATAAAACTTCGATATAAGTTTCTGCGTCAAACAGCGAGCGATAGACGAGGCAGGATTAATAAAAAATATGGGATAAATTGGAATAAGTACAGAAAAATCAATATCGAGTTCAATATGGTATCCGCAGTCTATGTAGATAGATAAAATACCTAATCTTAATGGTATTCCATATAAAAGTCAAGTGGTTACTAAAAGCGATATTTAACTCACCAGTTCGTGTGAGGGAGTTGTTCATAGATATTTGGAAAAGTCCATTTAATAAAATGTTATCAGTCCTCGAGGTAAGTACAACACTGGCAGCAGCATTGGTATAGGTAGATTCATTATCTATACATATAATACAAAAGTAACAAAGTCAAAACTGTATATTGATATTTTAGAAAAAAAGTAGGTAATTGTACGAGGTGTGGGAAGGAGTCTGATGCTGATAATATAGTTTTTAGAATTTTGTCTGTTTGTCGGGATGTATGTTCCGGATTGGCGCAAAAACTTCCTTCTTTCATCGGTCATCTAGACGCACTGCAAGTTACCATCCTTACCTTGTTGCTATTCCACCAATTTGCACTAAGCGTTTCCAAATGTCTTTTGTAATGCGCACAGCAAAAGAATGGAACTCTCTACCTGCGTCTGTGTTTCCGAAGGCATACAACCCTTAATCTCTTCAAAGGGAGGGTGAACAGGCTTCTTCTGGGTAAGCTCACTCCACCGTCGACTCTGTCTCTGTCACCACTGACCTAGACTAGAGTCAAGAGCAAACCCATGTTTAGTAAAAAAAAAAAAAACGGCTGAACGGATTTGGATGAAAGGACATTGTCCACTTTGTACTTATGCGAATTTGGCATCGTGTCCACGCGAAGCCGAGAATGGACCTATTCATTTCGCACACAGATAGTCTATAGGTACCTAACGTAGATTAACAAAAAGGGTACTTTTTTAAAATCACGATAGTACATTCCCGTGGGATATTTTCCAACATGCACGCGGCCGAAGCCGCGGCTAAAACCTTGTTTTAAATAACAATGTTAATTCGAAACCTATTTGTAGATATCTCAAAAAACTACAACCATAATAATATGGAAGCTAGCCGACTGTTCCTTTGGGTATCAAAACATTCACAACGACTCCATTATTGGAGCCTACACCGACACCGATCGGTTTAACAATGTACGCACGGCTACAGATCAACCTATAGCTTTCCAGTATAAGCTGATCTCGCATTGTATAGGATGTCCTTACAATGAGAGGTCAGTGTAAACTGGTAATGTATAGCTTGATGTGTAGCCGTGTGTACTAGAGAGGTGTGGTCATATTCAAGGGTGTGGTACAGTACAGACCATCAAACTGAACAGCTCTCTCCATGGGACCAATGCCGTAATCGAAAAACATATGAACTGTCCTATACAAAACGGCTGACGGCTGATAATTTTGTCGCTATTACGGTGGTCATCTGATGGAGAAAATAGTTCAGTTTGATGGTCTGTAACACTTAAATATAATCACACCTTTCTGATACGTGCTCTATAGAATCACCCATATTAAATAAATGCACTGTTCTTGGCACCCACATGTTTCGAAGAGTATCTAGTGCTTTTGTGAAGGGGTATGGCAATGGCGAGTCCATTTGCGAAGAGCTCTCAGTTTATTACATTTTCACCGGTGCAAGGCGATGAAACCTCTGCGACCTAGAAGTGTAGGTAGATAGTCAATAAAATCGAATGCTTTTATATAGATAAGATAGGTAGGTACTCGTACCTATTGAAGTTTTATTTACGTTCAAGGACTGGAAATAGACAAAACTACTTCCGTAATTAATTGTATTGTATTAATTCTCTTTGACACGTGTCCTTTCGGTGGTCTTTTTTATGGCCATGTTCAGTTGGACGTTTTCAGTTAAACCGTAAGTGAGGTACGGCTCTGGCGCAAAACGCTACACGCACCCTACATTTACGTCGCTGCAATTACTGCGCTACATTTTAGCTCGGAGCTAATGTGTCGTGTACACGCATCGGCTGTTCTGGCACAGCTTCCAGAATGTCGACATCATCGTTCAACGATACAGATTTCTTGATGTGGCTATTAATGAGAAAAAAAGACGACAATTTACGATAATTTCAAAATATCGTAAGACAAACGGTTCGACGAAGAAAAGTTTTATTTATATAATCGAGTGTCTCAAAACACATACAGGGTTGTATGATATATAGGATATTTTTCAATCTCTGCAATAAACTCAACTTAAAATTTAATATTGACTTCCATTTTTGCCAATCACCCGCCACAAAATACGATCTGTTTGATCTTGAATTCGTGTAACGTGGCAGACCCTATGGGCGATATCCATAGATATAACGCTAAATGTACATACTAATATTATATACACGGTCACGCCGCAAACTGCACCCGGTACAAATGTGTCCTAGGCGTGCGTGCTTGTAGATATACGTGCGCAGATATACGGGGGCTTTAAAGGTGTCGCATATCAAATGTGGCGCCACAAATTGTAGTAACAAGTACAAGTGTAAGTCTGGTGTGGCCTGTCTAAAACTGCCTTACGTCGTGTCGTCTAAAACCATGTTTAATATTCTGGGGAGTCACTTACGCGTATATTGTCTAGATCAACCGGAAAACAAATTATTGTTTTGATGACCTTTAAAATCATATTCAAAAACGTAAACCATTCAAGTGCTACGTTTGCGGAGTATATTTCAATTTTAAACATTTTAGCTGTACCTAATTAAGTAATCTAAACTACCTAATATTATAAAGAAAAAAAGATTAGATTTTTTTGTATGTTAGCGTAACAAACATACTTTGTTTGTTGTTTGTTACGCTTGCACGCTAAAACGGCTGAAGGGATTTGAGTGAAATTTGGCACATGGGAGACCATGGCCAGGTTTTTGGACATAGAATACTTTTATCCCGATATTCCCACGGGATCGAGACTCATGCGTAGCCAGTATATATTATGGAGTTTACAAATAAAATATTCGGTGCATAAGTCACTATTGCTCACAATGCAAACATCCTTTCACCGGCTTCATAAGGTTCATAACTCATTTGTTGGGCTTTGTATAAGCTTTTATAACAAGCTTCTCTCTTCTTTGTTAGATTTGCCTTTTAAAGCGTTTAAAGCTAAAGTAAAATACAACCTTTGTTCAAAAGGCATACATACTATTCTATCAACGATTACTTAAACGATAATAAGAACATAAACATTGTCATTAGCAACCAATTAGTCGCTGAGATTAACCCAAGACAATGTTTATCTTCTTTCTCCAGAATTAGCTTACCTACTGACGAGTTATATATGTTCATATAATTGTTTATTTTATTTAACTAGTTAGTCGATTTAGTTTATATTAATTTATTAATGACATAATCTACACATTTCAATGTTTATTTAATGAGTTGTATGTTGTTATGTGGTTAGCTAGCGACCTCGACAATCGATCATATCTATCATTATTTTGAGAAACCGGCAGCAATTTCGTCACACTCCCTTAGATGTCACTGCTTGCGGTAGCGTCGGGGATTGGGTTGCCTCCTTCCCTCAAATATGGCGAGTAGGGTAGTGGCTGATCTTGGCTTTATGCTCGTGAACGGGTGCTGCTTGTGGTGACAGGTAATCTTGCTGACTATGGTTTTGTTATTGTTAGTATTGATTAACTGTTTCTTTATTTTACTTCGAAGGTCCTAGTTTATTATTTGTGACTTCAAGTTCCAGCTATATCAATATAATGCAGCATTGCAAATGTAAGCGGGCACGCCCTTTATGCCTGGAGGCTTTTATTTAGGTATTAAGTTCTGTTTACATTCTTATTATTTATTTCTGCTTGACTATATTTTTCAATGTTTTTGTTTCTATGTGTATTGGCGAGTGCTAGCTGACATAATAATATGGCAAATAAATAAATTTAATGTTTTATGTCTCGTAATGTTAATTACTTATTACTACATGTATAGAATTCAGTTCTTCTAACTGAACAGCTCCACTTCTTCTTCCCAGCTAAAGCACTAGGAAGTAGTGAAGGGCGGGCGTTTTGGGGGACTGTCTTATGTAATTTTGACGTTCAAAAAGTGCTGATTCTCAGCCTGGTTTGAATAAATGACTTATGATTTGATTTGATTGAGAAGTTCCACAAACAACACAGTCTAGTCTAGCGAAGGTATACAATTATGGTGGGCGATATATTAGTTCATTCTCGGTAAACGGTGCGCAGTCTGTCATAGTTTTACGTGGACGCCCATTCTAGACACATTCCAGACTTAGCTCGTTAACCTTTGTACCGGCGGCGGCGTGGATTTCTTCTACCTGCAGGTAGATATTTCATACTAACAAGCCACTTTGTTGGTATGTTCAAGGAGTAAGTATAGTCTTAGTCTAGAGTACGTAAATTTTTTGGTTTGAGAAAAAGTGTCTTTGTTTGTATTTATTGATTTGCGAAAAACGAACGGAACGTTGGGAACTTGGTCTTTGGCTACTAGAGCTTGGGTTTCCTAGGAACGCGGTTCCGCCATATTATAACGGCCGTCATGAAAATCTGTCATTTTCACCAGTATTTGACACTAAGGTGTCAAAAATCGCTCTGTATTTTGAAGGCCGCAATACCCCCCTTTTTAGGAAGCCAAAGCTTTACTATTGTTTAGTTTTTGTTTTTCTTCTGTGTGTTGAATTTATGCAGGGTAAACCGTTTTTCTATCCTGCTTTTCATACTCATGAAGAAACATGGCAATACTTGGCAATTTAAGTTTCTCTTCAGCATTACTTCTAAGTGCACTAATATTTAAAGCTTAATTTTATAGGAATAGATATCGGGTCTTTCATCTACCTATACCTAATCACAGTAATCACCTATGCAAATTACTTTCATAATGTGTGATAGTCTAATCCGATTTCGGTCGACCTTTTCGACTTCATAGAAGTGTCTGAAATATTCACTCTATTAGAGCAATGTAAGTATTGTATTATTCTGCACGTCTAGCGAGTGCCGGAACACTGCCCCCTACTCATTTTACACATGACGTAGAGGCAGACACGACATTGCCACTCGTCATGAGGCAATTATAGTTGCACGTTTTCAGATAATTTGAGGTTCCATCATATTAGAAGTAGATGAAGGACTCGCAGCTGGTCGCGTAAGACTGGTCGCGTAACATATTTTTATTTTATCATCATCCTCCTGTATTGTATTGTAAAGGCTCCTTCAAACAGGCGCGATATACGACGCGAATTGTACGCGACACAAAAGCACCGCGTGTCGCGCGATGTGCGGTGCCTTTAAGTCGCGCGCGATTCGGGTTACGTGTCGCGCCTTTAAACCGGGCTAAAGTCGGCAACTCCACGTTCAAGCACATATTTTGCGTATGGTCATCATCCTCCTGCCCTTATCATAATTTATTCGGTCAGCGAATTTATTCTTCTTCTGCAATAGGTACATCTCTATTAACCGTCATCTCAGTATTGAACCTCATTCTACCCATAACATCATCCTTCACAGAATCCATCGTACTCTTCCTCCCTGACCCTAACTCGTATTGCTGTCCACTGTTCGTTCCGTTGTTGTGTTGATAATATTTTGCTATTGATCCTACCTCAGACAGGTCAAGCAATAAATATAATTGAAACACGAACCAAGTCGGTGTTGGTTTAAAAAAATACTATGATAACAATCTACAGCTTAGTTTGATAAATGAATTTGAATTCGTTTTGAAAATCTAGAACCGAGACTATTTTAATGAAGTCATAATAAAGGAACGTTTGTTTGTACACGTATCTGCCTATCTAATTAAATTTGAGAAGTAATTTTACGCAATAAAAGTTTGAAGAGACGTACTTAATTAAGTTCATGTGTAGGCCACACATGAACTTAATTAAAGTTTAACTTAGTTAAAGTAAGTGTACTCTGCATTTAAAGTGGTAGGTAATTGCTCAACAAACATGGGAAGATGAGCAGGTTGATATTATAGAAATAAACTACAACATATCTTCCGTGAGGTAATTTATATCTAAGTCAGTTTAGTAGGCGTCCTAGCCGATAGCGACTGTAGCGCTAATTTATATGAATAGGACATGCCTACACGCGCGGTCAATCACGTGGCGTATCGCGTATGTACGTCATAGATAGATAGAGTACTCTTTATAATGAGTATCATTATGTATGTAGGTATACCAAAAAAAAAAACAGATATAAATGTAGAAATACACGGGGTGAGACAATGGGCGGTTTTATTGTTAAAAGCAAGCAAGCCATTATTTAGGTAAACCATCGCATCATCGCGTAGGTATTCATGTGACAGTTGCTTTTGGTTAGGACGCTGGGTAAAGATTATTTTTGTTTCTTTTCGTCGTGTTTTATGTAATTCTGTAGAATATTGCAGTTAATTATGACCGTGTTGAGCATGACTAATGTGATCTCATTCCGGTTGTCAAAGGGGTCTTTTGTTGATGCTGTTTGCTTTGGTAACTTCTGCTCCAAATGCCTATAATTTACCTACCTACTCGTATATCTTTGAGGCGTATGATACGCCCAGTTTCGCTGTGAAAGACTGAATATTATAAACTTGCAGAAAAATCTTAAAAATCCCCATAAAATATTAAGAGTAGAATATCCTGAGAGCAACGTTTAGACGCTTACAATTTCATGTAAGATACCCCTCAAAATCACATAATAGTTTTTATTGCTTTTCATAAAACACGTAACTAAACTCGCGGTCAATTAATACGGGTCGATAACGAAAATCCCTGTAACTACAAAATTAATAATGGTGCATGCATGAAACTAACTTTATATTACAAAGAATTTTAATATCGTATGAAATATAAAACGTTACCTAAATGGTCTATAACGTAATTTAAAAATTTAACATTTTAAAACCTCGCATTTGGAAATAAATTAAATTCGCGGTTGTTTTAGTTTTGCTTGCTTTCTCACTTTTGTTTTTAATCTGTCAAATCAAAGGATAAAAGGCGGTCTTCTTTCGTCTTTCACCATCATTATTGAATTACCTACTATCATGTTGCTAACACATTGTTAATACATATGTTGTTAATACATTTTTCCCGATTACTATATTGGTCCCATTGAGAAAGTGGTTTAGTTTGATGGTAAGGTCCATACCCTTAAATTTGGCAGGTCTTTAAAAACTAACCAGATAGGAAACGCCGACCTCATCTAGTATTAAAAAAATATGATTGACGTGTAAAAGTATTTGTACAAACCTACCTATAGAAATAAAACCATTTATCATTTATAACCCTGTATACTCCACCATTAAACAAGGGGACGTTTGGTTTACCAGGTCATGGCGCGTCACTTTAATTTTGATTAGGAAGACAGGCAGGGTGCGTCGTTTAAGTCACTGAAATGAAGGGAGCTTTGATTCGACTGGATATCGGTCAAACTCATTTGGTTTGTCACTAATTAGAACGTGAATAAGCTTTTACCATTTCTGGGTGAGGCATGTGCCCGGTATAATATATATATGGTATGCTCTAAAAGCGGTAGAAATACTTATGAATGACACGTGATTTTCGATTCGATAATGGCCGTCCTATAAAATATGGAGATGAAAATACGACAATATTTGAGAACACTGACAATACTAAACATTGGATTATTTTGAAACTACGAAATGAATTCTAACATCGAAATAAAAAAAAGTGATTTTTAGTGATGTTCTGACTAGGTATGGGTTTTGCCAATATTTGACTAGATAATGTGACTAAACTATTGGATATATTTGGTTGATTTTTTGTGGGCAGCCTGGGAACGTCATTATTTCGTAGTTTTTTCGTTATTCGTCGTTTATTGAGGATGATATTCTCGTAGCATGTATGCCTATTTCCTTTTACATCTCTGTTTAGTATATTCTATTCTATCACATTTAAATTAAATTATATTATTTTTATTTAAGTGCGACGTTCGTGTACGCTGTAAGTACTGGTACAGCGTTCTAACAATAATAATTGTTTGCTCCACCGGACGACGTCATTACGTCAGCGCCGGCTGTCGCTGAAAACCAGCGCTGGGATAGTGTCGCAGCATAATGCTGAGCGATAGCCGTTTTGCGTAGATGTGACACATGTTACCCCCAACCTTTTCTTATTTTTTGTGTATGTTATTTTTTGCGTCATGTTTACTGCAAATAAACGACACGGTTGGCGCAGTGGCTGCGTTACGCGTCGTTGTCGCGGGTTCGATCCCCGCACGGAACAAATATTTGTATGTCCTGCAAGTAGTTGTTCCGGGTCTGGCTGTTTGTGTATGTGAGTTTAAATGTTTGTAAACGCACCCACGATACAGGAGAAATTCCTAGTGTGGGGCAACGTAAAAAAAATTCTCTCTTTCTTCTTTCAAAAATACGAAGTTTAATTTATTGTTGTATTATCGTTTCCACCTTTTTTATTTTTTTTGAGGATGGGAAGTCATCAAATGACCCCTCCCGCTCTGGGTGGAGCGGAAGGGAGTGTCAGACTCTTACTGACTAAAACCCACCCGTGTTCCTTCCTTGGCCCTTTATGTTCCGGGTCAGCGGTACCCCTTATGGATGATCCCGCTTTCCCGGCAGGCTTGGGCCCTAGTGGGCCCCCTCTTCGATGCTGACATCTCTTTGAGGCGCGCGTGGAACACGTACGCGCCGTCCGGCACGGGCCTGATCCTGATCGGACGGTGAGCTACCCATTACTCACCGCCCGCAGGCCCGCGCCTACGGTGGCCGGGAGTCTTCACGCGGCTCCCGACGCCCGGAGCGTCCAACGCGGCGGCTTGGACTGGAGACTCTCTCCCTCTCCCGTCCCGCCACCTCCTTCGCTAGCATGACTGCTTCGCAGAAGGAGGCGACTGCCTCCCACTCCCCCTCGCCCCGGACCATGGCTTGAACCAAGGCCGGACGTGAGAGGTCGCCGCCGCTGCCGATCGCCTCTACGAGGACACGGCGGTGCTCCGCCCATGCAGGGCAGGCCCCCACCGTATGCTCCACCGTGTCCTCGGGGCGATCATCGCAGTGGTGACACCCGGGCGTTTCCTCCCGCCTGATGATGTGCAGGAACCTCCCGAAACTTCCGTGTCCGGTGAGGACCTGCGTCAGGCGGTAGGTGAGGACGCCGTGACGCCTCTCTAGCCACTCCTCAAAGAGGGGTCTTACCGCCGCTATCTTGGCGTGCCCTGCGCTGGGTTGCGACAGTCGCTCTTTCCATGCCACCATGAGATCGCGCCGGAGGTCCGTCCGCTCCGCCGCGATTTGCCGCGGAAGCGGGGTTTCCCCCCGGCGTAGTGCCTCCGCGCGCCACTCATACAGGTGCGCGAGGACTATCGCCTCCAGATCCCACGGCGGCAGTCCGGCAAAAAGGCTTGCCGCCTCGCCCGAGATCGTGCGGTAGCCCCGGATCAGCCTTACGGCTACCACCTTTTGGGGCGCGTTCAGATAGTGGGCGGCTCTCCGCCGCAGTGAACGCGCCCAATCGTTTCCACCTTGTATAGGCTCTCTTTCCATTTTGCCTCTCACGCGTCGGAAGTTCTTTGATAGTTGCAGCTATATTCCGACGGTAACTTCTTGCTGTCAGGAGAAAGTTGACTGTTTACTAGTCAAAACTGTAAAATCTAAAAGAAAGGCTGGTTTTCTTTTACTATTTAGTAGGTATGTCAACCATTAATAACACAGATTCTCAATAAAAAAACAGTAAAGTTCTCTCTATCTATTCTTCAACCAATAAAATGAGCAGAAAAAGAGAACTATAACTCTTTAAATCCCTCTATTGTCACAACGAGGGTTTTGCAATAAAGTCAAAGGACACATGAAAAAACCTTTGAGTCTCCACTAACTTGAACAAGGAGCTTAACGTTTCTATTAAAGTTTGCCTGTCTGCCTTCTCTCAACGGAGAATAGAATAAAATATGCCAAGCGTGAGTCGGACTCACACTCGACGGAAGGCGAATGAAGAATGTACCACCGTACAATATTTAACACTACATTTTTTTACACGTTTCTTCTACGGGGACCCCTTTAATTTTCTACTTTATTTTATTTTATTATTTGTTTTTATATCGGCAATACACGGAACAAATATTTGTATGACCTGCAAGTAGTTGTTCCGGGTCTGGCTGTTTGTGTATGTGAGATTAAATGTTTGTAAACGCACCCACGATACAGGAGAAATTCCTAGTGTGGGGCAACGTTTAAAACAAAAAAAAAAGCACTGAAAATTTTAATTGTATTCCTATTACAGTTCATGTTAAAGCCCGCTGGCAGACAGACGGACGGACGGACAGCAGCGGCTTGGTAATAGGGTTCCGTTGACACCCTTTGGGTACGGAACCCTAAAAAGCCGATCGGAACAGAGCCTTGGGTATCGAATTTTTTATAGTTCTTGTTTGGTACCTACTTTGCACACTTAGGTACGGCTGATTCCAATTATGTATCTATTGGCGATTGAATCTATTAGAAATAGAATTCTGTAGTAGATTGTACGATTTTGTCAAAGAGAACTCACTGTTCTATAACAAATTCGTTGATAAATACTATAGACACACTTTTGGGTGCTATTTATACGAGAGAAGGTAACGTCGTCGGTGGTAAAAATGAGCCGGTCACCAAGGTTGCGACTGCGAGCTGATTGCCCTGAGTTCACCGACCATAACTCCTTCCATTTTGAGCAGAAGCTTCTTTAATGAACCCTGTCTGATTACACGGATATAAAACACATCGCCAGAACCAACCAATCCCGATGCTACTATACGAATCTTTACCCTACACTTATAGGTATGTATCGTGTGAACTCGCCAATACGTGTGCCGGAAATTTCTGACTAATCAGAACAAATTAACTAATCAATATCCAAGGGGTACTGCATGGCAACAGTTTTAAAGCAGCCCCTACAAGAACCCCTTTGCAATAAAATATGCAGCGACTTCCGGGCGCCGCGCGCACCCCTTGGTTTCGCGGGCTCGGCCCTACCCGACATCGACCTGCCATTTCCGGTGAAATTTGAACATGGGACAAAATAAAGAAACTGTTTTTTTATTATCATATTAAGTAGGTACTATCATGATACAATTTTGGTGAAACACACCCTTCGAAATGGAAGCCAGTGCTCTGTTAAGTTCCATTTTGAAGGGTGCTGATGAAAATATAGGACTATCCCTTGAGGCGTTTAAACTTGGGTAACAAAAGTAACGCTTGAGAAGAAGTTCAAACAAATCTAAAAAGTATAAAACTAACAGTAGCTTGAGAAGAAGGTCAAACAAATCTAAAAAGAATAAAACTAACAGTACCCGCGGCTCAGATAAAACGAAGAGCTTTTCAAAGTAAAATAAACTGGTTCTAACCATGCGTAGGTATTCTACGGTCGTAACTTTACAAAACATCGCACAGAAATGCAGAGTGATCGATGAGCATCCAAACTTTCGCAGTCACAAAAGCAACACAATATGATAAGTAAGTAAGACATGAAGACGCTGAAGCTTGAAAGGATTCAAAAGTCAGGAGGGATTAAATAATATTTTCCTTTAGAATTTTCCCGTCTGTAAGCGTGAATAATGTACGAAGCAGCGTAATAAAACGAAGTAATAATACAATAAAACAATTAAGCAAACAGATTTACGTTTAGCCTCGGGAAGGGAAAACCTAAGCCATAACATATACTGCTTTAAAAAATACAAGCTGTATTTTCAAGCACTATATTTTTTAAAGTTATGAATACTGAAAGAGATTGGAAAATGTTCATTTATGCGTCGGCACGCAAGCTATAAGCTAGACAGGAGATTATAGCTTAGGATAGCAGAAGTCGTAAATTCGAACTCGTAACTTTCAAACACAAGCGTGAGTACATTGCACGGGGTTTTAACATTTACAGTTTTTTTGGTCTTATTGTCCATAGTTTTTCAAATACCTGTCTAGATCATAGAAATTGTTTCGTGCAGTCTTTATTACAACTCTCCACTAAACAGACGAAAGCGCAACACTTCGTTGAACATTATAATATTATTATTCTCTGTCAGTCCGTTGGTCGATCTGTCTACGTCAAAAATCGTGTCATGAAACTGAAACTTTAAATAGACGAACAGCTGTTCACACAATGACGACACATCTAGGAGGCGTTCCTTTTAAAACACAGATTTGGCTTCAAAACCATCCTAAAAATGCTGCCAATTATTCGTAGATTTAACTCCGTTTTGTCATGTGTTTGGTCATCACCTACTCCCACAGACCATCTGATTCTGTCAGTCTACTTGAAAGTGGACTTTAAACAGTCGGTCACGTCTTTGAACTACTTGTATTCTTAGAAATAGAAGCTCTGTTGAATAATTTAGCTGAACAGACCAAATTAGGTACTTACTTTACCAACAGCTTAGGAAACGATTGAGATATACCTACTAAATTACATACTTATGATTAAAAGTGAAAACAAAGTTATTAAAGATTAATTTTGATTTCGATAGCTTTTAAAAAGCATTGTCTCTAGAATGTCAACGGATCTACGATGCCTATGGACATCTTGGTTAAAAGCGTCGGTGACCACATTCTATCAGGGGGACTGCCCGATTGCTTGCCACTTAACATAAGTTCGAATTACTTATTAATTAGAGTAATGGCTTCATCGTCCACTTTGATAACGATTCCAATTTTCTGTCCGTTAACAAAATGAAGTATTTGTTTATACCCTAATTAATTATACGCATCAACATCAGCTACTTAATATTGTAGCCATACCTACTGAAACGTGAAAACTCGGCAGTTCAGATGCAGTAGTTTATCTTCATAAAACAATGTTTACTTTTAATTACTACAGCTCTTGTGGATAGTGTGATAAGCCCGCTCAGCGGCGAATTAATTTCTGATTCGAATTAAGATTTCGCGCGTAGTACTAGTACAATGTTTGTAAATATGTGAGCACCATGTATCTATCACATAATTAACTTATTTGGCATTGCTACATTTTTCAATTCTTTTTACCTATTGTGGTAGGGTAATTTTATTATAGGTTCATCGTCTTCACATATAATTATATAACTGATGTATACAAATTAATGTAACACATTTTAAAAGAGTAACGGTGGAGTGTCTTGCACATTCTTCTCCATACGAAACTACCTTTTGGTACGACTAGAATCAATTCTATTTTAATGTAAATGTTGGCGTTCAAATGTGCATATTTGAAACAAATGCTTTGACTTTGACTTTCATCACAACTTATGATGCCATTATTGATTTACATATCTCTACATATATGCTGAACGTACTACTACCATCGAAATATGAGATGAGAGTAACGGAACAGAGAGTGCACCTGTGTCTGCGCGCACAGCCTTGCGTGCACTACGTGTTTGTCAGATTGGCCGCCCTGACCGAAATTCGGTCGGCAGAATATTTGACTTTTTAGCTGTTGCCCGCGACTTCGCCTGCGATCTAGGATAAAAGTAGCCTAAGCCTAGGTCATGGTCGATCTGTGTGCCAACATCTAAGTCTGTTCAGCGGTGAAAGCGTAACAAAAAGACTTACTTTCACATTTATAATATTAAGTTAGGATTAGGACATGATGAAACATTCCACTGATTGTGGGTATCTTCCTGTGGCCCTGCATTTTGCTTAAAATGTCATACCAGATAGCTTCTCGGCCATGGCTGAGATGCCCGGAAGTGTTGGCAGAGATTGTATATTAATACAAGTTTCTTAGATTACAAATCCAATCATAGTTTGATCAAATTTTTGGCCCTGGAGTTTCTGACAGAACTACTTAGTTAATTTTATGTTCAATCTTAGGCCGCGTCCTAACTGAAAGCCATTGTCGTGATAGTACGCGATAGTCGAGCTCGTTTATATGAATATGACATACTTACTCGTGCGATCAATAAATACCTACGCCGTACCTACGTAATTAGTCGCTTTCGGTTAGGATGCAGGATTAGAACCGAATAATATTGACGGCTTTCCAATTGCGTTCTTCTTGCTCATCAATATTCGCTTATCTATTTACAACAAAACTTAACGGGTACCTCTCTTGTCTCCAGGAAATGCGGAGAGAAGGAGGTGAGCGACCAGGACTGCGTGGCGATAGGTAGCCGGCTGCGGGGCGCGATGGGGACCCGCCGGCCGGCCAAGTTCTGGCCGCAGCTATGGGCCACCGTCGTCAGGAATCTCCTGCTCAAGAAACGGGATACCAGGAAGACTCTTGCCGTTAGTATTATTTAGTTCCAGTAATAGCTGTGCCTAATTTTAATTTTGTACTCAGCTACCTTCAATTTGATTCAAGTCCATTTGTTTTTGCAGAATCATTGGGTCATTACTGAAGTTATAATATTAATATATGAACGGCACCTTATAATATTATATTAGTCGATCTGTTTTTGTGCTCCTTTCAACAAGCTTTTTTCCTTTAAATTTCATATTCAAATGTTCAATTTGATTCATAACCATGTTATTCAAATCAAATATTTATGTTGGAGTCTCTGAGTTCTAAATATAAAAAAAAATTGTGAGAATTTGAGTTAACAACGTCGAAATTCTGTTACCTACTGACAAGTCAGTCCTAACTCCTTAATTTTCTATAACCAGGAGGTGCTGGTTCCGCTGTACTCTCTGGGGGTGCTGATCTTCCTGAAGATGTTGGTACCAAACCCCAACTTCCCAGAGGTACGGAAACCAGGCCGGCTGCTGAGGATACACCACGACGCCTTCCCAGAGAATCATTCCGTTGCTGTTGTTGCTGACTGGCTCAACGCCAACGGGACTATGGTATGAAAAAGTATTCTTCAAATGTTTATATTTCATGTATACTTCAATCCTATTTATAATCTCGATCATGACCTTATCATGGTCATGATGTAAATAGGTTTTCTGAGCAATATTTGATCATATTTTTTTTATAATTAGGTATTTCACAAAATAGTTTGTTATAGGGCATCTCGTCTAGCCTAAACATAGCCAAGCAGCTCGACAACCCGTTGTATCTGTGCTTTCGGTTCTGTTTTGGCCTAAATCCTTTTTATAATATAATTACCTTGGTACCTACTACTGAGCAAGCAATGAGTGTAAATATTTTGTTAATCTTCTACATCCCCATACCATTGCAGGGTTTCCTGGAAGAGATAAACTCGTTACTGGCGGAGTCTCACCAACACCCAATCAACTGGATCAAGTACAGCAACAATTCGGAGCTGAACGACGCGTACCACAACGACGCAAAAAACTTCCCCATCGCCGTCATCTTTCATACTGACCCTACATCGAATACTGAAGCCCTTAGGTAAGGGAACGTTTGAGAATTCAAATTATAGCGTAGTCATCAAGAACAATTAGAAAGAAGAATGGTTCTCCTTGGCTTCTGTCAGCGTGTGTGTGGGTGTGTGTATGTGTGTGAGGACATAGCTTGCGTTACTCGGTGCTGTGGTCAAAAACTATAGCCAGCCAGAGTACGGTTTATTGAGGGGCTAACTACCCAAGATGTGGAACAGCCACACATGCTTATTGAAATGAAAAAAAAATACGTAAGTATACCTTGTTCCCCAATATTGGAAAATGGGATTAGAGCAAGAGAGTAAAAATATGTTAAAGAAAAAATACAAGAGAAATATTATAATATATGTAGGTAAGTACCTACATCGTTTTGGGATCCAAAAGGGAACATTTATTTTGGGTTGAACCCAAAATCCGATCTTTTGATTTCGAAGTAATTCTTATGTTATTTAGAAACTGCATTTGATGCAATGCCTATGACAGACAACAATAGTGCAGTAACCACAAAATTACTACGTCATTTATCGTATCAATCAACAATCGTTGAATTTATAAAAGATGCACTTTATGCATTGATTACTTTCAACAATAAATAACGGATGACAATCACACAACTACGCAAAAGCTGATGTTACGTGGCACAGTGTTGAAATTGCGTATTTATCAGATGTAGATTTTGTACCTTTTGTACCACCCAATTACTCTACTATCTTCCTCTTATACAGGGTTATTGGTAAAACACCATCAACCTCTTAAGGGGTCATTGTACTCATCATTATGAACAACTTTTACTATCCGCTCGGTCGCAGAGCGCAGCAGAGCGCGGGAAAAATAATCGAGTGGGGTGAAATTTATGTTTGCAGAACTCGTCAAAATGTAGGGACCAGCTGATTTTTTTTTCGCGATTTCATATTTGGTGCCATAGTAAAAGTTGTTCATAATGATGAGTACAATGACCTCTTAAGAGGTTGATGGTGTTTTACCAATAACCCAGTATATAAAATCAATTGCCGTGCGTTAGTCTCGCAAAAACTCGAAGATGGCTCGACGGATTGTGATACAACTATGGTGAGTTTTTGTGTGCGCGCCGGAGGTTTTAAAAGGCATAGCAACGGCATTAACTAGTATTCATACAAATTAAAATGAAAAGCTGTTCGTTGGTAAGCGCATCAATTGAAAACGTTTGAAAGGATTTGGCAACTTTTTGTTTTAAAATGTTTGTAGGTTGGTAGGTTTTCATAAAAAAAAAGAATAATCTCCCGGATTTTTATCAAATTCGGGAAAAACAAAACGCACTTTTTTATGGCGTTTTCTTTTGGACTTTATAGCTCACGCGCTAAAGTCCATTAATAAAATAGCGCGTGTCTTTAGGTCTTCGATACATAGACATAGACAAAGCGTAGGTTGGACATGAAAACCATTAGCGCTGGAATGGGCAAAGTTACTTATGCCAAGAAAGCTGTTTTCAGTGTGTTGACTCAAGTTATGTAGGTGACGATGAGTTTAGACGAAATGATACCAGTATTATTACCACTATTGATATGATACCACTATTATTATAATAGTAAACACTCTAGAAATACCATGTCATATATTTTGACCCAACTGCGGCAGACTCCAAAGGAGGGTAATGTTTTCTCATATCTGGTGAAACGTGGTCATCACAGTTATTGAGTTTAACTCCCAGGAAAGGGCCATCTGGTTGACTCCTAATGAACTTTCTTTTCTCTCAGATACACCATCCGAACCAACCCATCGCACATTGGCACCCCGTCCACTCGAACTCTGATGACCTCTCCAGCCAAATGTCGAGAGAGAACTGCCTCCAAAGACTGGTCATCTGACTGGTCGAGAGGAGGCCAGCTCATACCACTGTCGGAGATGCATGGCGAAGACACGTGTCCTGTGCTGCAGTATTACTACTCAGGGTTCCTGGCTTTACAGACGCTCATCGATTATATTAAGATTAAGGTATGTAAGGGCCCATGCTTTAGTCATACAAAAACAAGTAAGTATAATATAATAAAATTACTTTAATACAAAAAAAAAACAATAGTGTCTAGGGATCAATAAATTTTTTTTTAATGTTTTATTGTCCTATGGCAATTTAATTTTAAAAAATTTGAATAAAACATTAAATAAAATGTTTTCGTATGTGTAGATCGCCGACGTACATTAATAAAGACTTTTCGAGATTTTTGCTGATGCTGAATTTTTCACCTTACTTAATCCTGACATATGTGATAAAAAGATAAAAATAAAAGTTTTCAAAGGTTTTTATTGCGTGAAATAAACAATTAATAGTCTTTATTTTCGCCGTTAACGCCTATTACATAATTGCAGCAATTCAGCATACTCAATATGAGTTCATCCAAATCAGGTCGCGGAATGGCCGCCCACGTACATTGTAACAGACGAAAAAGATTTTCTGGTGTGTGTACGGCATCCATATTTGGCAGAGCTCTTCTTTGAAGCATATCGCATGCGTGCTCAATGGGATTCAAGTCTGGCCATTGAGCAGGCCATAGTAGGACGTTGATATTAACTGCGCCAAGTATGTTTGCAACGACTCTGGCAGTGTGTGGATGTGCATTATCGTGCATAAGCAGGAATGAAGCACCAAATTGGTCCGCAAAAAAATGACAAAAGCTGATATATAACCTTATAAGCGAAAATCTGTGCATTGAGAAAGTTAAAGTAATTTTTATATAAATATTGTTTATTTCTATCAATCAAAATATACACCCATGCTATCGATGCATCTCTGCCAGCGCAGTGGTAATTTTTCAATGCCCTGTTTGAAGAAGTTAGGTGTACGGGAGCCAACAAACTCTTCAAGGACATTTTGTACTGCCTCACGGGTATTTATTTTTTTCCCTGCCAAGACGTTGTCCAAATTTTGGAAAAACTAGAAGTAGGTATGTCGGCGCAAGGTTTGGTGAGTACGGTGGATGACGCAAAACTTCCAACCCTAGCTCTTGTAGCTTAGATACCGTCTGTTGTGCCGTATGAGGTCGAGCGTTGTCGTGTAGGAGCAGCGGGGACGAGCGATTAACCAAGGCTGGCCGGAGATTTTAGAGCTTCTCCATCATTGTGTCTAGTTTCTCAAAGTACACATCCGCAATAATGCTGGTGCCATTTGGTAAGATGATTTCTGATGAATTATACCGGCACTAGACCACCAAACAGTGACCATGACATTTTTAGGGGTAAGTTTTCGTTATGGCATTGCCTAGGCGCTGAACCAGGGTCTAACCAACATGATGACCGCTTACGATTATAAAAAAGAATCCAATTTTCATCGCAAGTGACAATGCGGTTAAAAATCTATACATGATAGATAAAAACCTTCTTCCCCCACAGTTTGACACAGACGCAGAAATCCCGCCTCCCCGAATAGACCTTCGGCAGTTCCCGAAGCGCCAGCACACAGGTGACTGGCTGGTCATCTTCAGGGTCATCATGCCTATGTACATGGTGATGACGCTGTCGCAGTTTATCACCTACCTGCTGATGTTCGTCGTGGGGGAGAAGGAGAAGAAGATCAGGGAAGGCATGAGGATTATGGGGTTGAAAGAATCGGTGTACTGGTTAGTTGAGACTTTTTGGAAACTTGCAATGTTTATAAGGGTTACCAGGAAGAAGGGAGGCTGATAGGTTTTGAATAGATCGACTGGCTCACTTTCAAAATAATTGCTTTTCCTTCATGTTAAGTTAGCGACATCAAATCATAGTGTTTGTTCGATGTGGGTAAAAGTTATCTGCCATAAACAATGATCATTTGTTAAAATTATGAAGACTGTGTAGGTACTAAATTTATGTCTATTTCGTAGTTTCTGTATTTTGCAATTTTGTTTTCAGGGGATCCTGGTTTCTTATATACGCTGTCTTCGTTACAATACTGTCCATCGTCAGCACAGTACTACTCTTTACTCTAAAGGTAAAACACTTTTAATATATCCCAGCCTAAATTAAAAGAGTCTATTCTTCATAACAATCCAAATTCGGTGCAACAAAGAGTTTCGATATCATCTAGGTACAGCGCTGGCAATACTTTTTATTTTGCTCTACAAAACAAGTGACGGCTAGCGGTAAGTTGATTTTAAATGCTCACGTTTTTATGTACCTACATAAATTAAATCGAAAAGAAAATTAAGAAAAGAAACAAAGAAACGTAAATAATTTAATAGAAGCTTTCTGCTTAATAATTATATTTATATAATTTCAGGTGTTTCAGCATTCATCTTACATCTTGATATTTCTGCTGATGCTGTTGTTTGGCTTCACGATTATCACCTTCGCTTTTATGCTGACTCCGTTCTTCGATAGAGCCAGGGTAAGTAAGTTTAATTATAGGTACATTCGTGGTCAATTTGTCACCCATATTATTCCATCGGTTTCGTTTAAGTATGGTGCCTAATTATATCAGAGAAATGTGTTTATGCAGCAGTTTCTCTTGCGATCACTATACATTAGCATTAGCATTTTACTTTGAAGAATTTCTACTACTGGATAGCGATCTGTCGTCATGATCAAAAATCGATTATAAATTATAACGGCGTGTTATTAGCAATTTTATTAATTTATCCAATATAAATGCTTCTTTCCCACCAGACGGCAGGCATTCTGGGCAGCTTCGCGGTGAACCTAATGAGTGGGCTGTACTTCATCCAAGTCTTCGTCTCCAACGCAGACTCGCTCGCCTTCTGGTTTGTCTCTCTCATCAGTTCCAGCTGCTACGCACTCGCTATGGATAAGGTAAGAGCTTCCTTCACATAATGTTTTTTTTTATATTTAATAGTGCTTTGTCTAGCCGATACCTACTAAAATAACGCTGCAAACTTCCCTTCTTGAAATTTTTGAGGGGCTAAATACAGCCATATAGACCCAGCCAATGTAATAAGCTACAAAGAAACAGCCAACATGAATTACTCAGAGGAAAATGTACTTAATTCAATTCAAGATATGAACTTCTCATATATTATGATGATTCAAATGAATATGCTCAGGATATGGTCAGTAAGATTTCTAGATATTCGTGTAAAGAGCATTAATTTGGTGTCCACCTATTTAAGCTACTAGAGGCTACTAAAAATAATATTGTCACAGAGCAGTTTTTTTATTGGAGTGAAAGCAGAAAAGTGGATGACCTATTTAACCCTTACCCAGACCAGGGAACCGTACTGTCCAAGGCGATTGTTAAACTATTCTGCCTGTATTGCGAACAGTGAAACTGTTAAGCTACTCACAAAACAATATTTTGTCCTATCACAGGCTTTAGTCCTAGACATGGCAGGCGTTGGAGTGACATGGGACAACCTGTGGAGCGGTCCAGGAGTTCCCTTTGGAGGCAGCCTCATCATGATGGCCATAGACACGGTTCTGTACGGCCTGGCAGCGTATTGGTTGGACGCTGTTATACCTAGTAAGTCTGGACTAAGTTTTTATACTTTGTTTTGAATCTTTCATATTTAAATAGTGGGCAAAAATCAACAAAAGCTCGATTTTTGGCGGTCGAGATGGGTTCATGGGTGAGCCCAGAAGACTTCTGGGCATTATTTTTTTCTTTATTACGATAGTTAATAACTTAATGGATGAAACAATAATATTAAATACGATCTAAAACGAGAGAAAATTTTCTTCTACCTAAGGATGTTTTTTTTTAATTGTTTTGTTAGGTGTTGCCATAATTATCACGTTTAATAGGAAAGCTTAAAAACACTTTGAGTGTCTGCTCTTAATCTGCCTTAATCTCTCTTTGTCGCTCCTATGGGTAAAATAAATATCTTAACCACCTTCTTATGATAGTTATCGAAATTAGTAAAATTTATAAATGCTAACATTGGTAATCAACCTTTTTTCAGGCGAGTACGGAATCAAGCAGAAGCCATGGTTCTGCTTACTACCATCATTCTGGATCGGCAGCAGAAGAGGCAGGGTGTCCGCAGTTCACTTCCATTCCAACGGCGAGGCGGCATCTCACAACAAAGATATTGAACCAGTGCCGAGGTATGTAGAAGCAAATCCCTATTATAGGTCGCGTCATGTAAAAAGAACGCTGGCTGTCAAGCTACGCATAGACGATTTTTCGGTCTATTTGGTGGTATGAGGGGCGGCGCGGGGCGGGCGAGTCACGCGGCGCATGCTTGCCGGTGCGCTATTGGTTCGTCAGTCGACCTTTGCTTTCCGCGCTGTGTCCACGTTACGTTCATTCTCAAAATATCATCGCGCACAAAAGTTTGAAATTACGAAATGGTTTTACATAGAAAAGAGAGAAAAATGATTTATGACGTGTATTGTTTTATGAAGAGAGAGGCTGATAATAATGCAGTTGATAATTTAAAAAAATGTATTAAACGGACCGCAGAGGCAACAAAATGTTCCGAGTCTACAGTGAGACGAATTGTAAAAGGTTCAAAAGATTCGGAATTTCTTACTGTCTTTCGAACTCCCGGCAAAAATACAAGACTCAGAGAAAAACCAATAACAGATATTGACAGCTTTGACCAGGGTGTTATAAAAAGAATCATCCATAATTTCCACGTCACTGAAAAAGAATTGCCTACCATTGGCAAGTTGCGAAGGAAGTTACAGGACGACCTACATTTCTAAGGATCTGCAGCAAGTCTCAGGCGAATATTAAAAGAATTGGGTTTTAAGTGGAAATAAACAGAAACCAATAGAAGAATTTTAATTGAGCAGTCACAAATTCGATTTCAAAGAATTGAATATCTGAGAAAGATAAAAAAATATAGAGAAGAAGGAAGACATATAATTTACACTGATGAATCATACGTCGATAGTTCCCATACGTCTCACCATTCTTGGACAGACGGCCCCACCAAAGGCATTAAAAAACCTCTATCTAAAGGTAGCCGCTTGGTCATAGTGCACGCAGGTGGTGAAGCAGGTTTTGTGCCGAATGCTTTGCTGACGTTCAAAGCCGGTACAAAAAGCGGCGACTACCACGACAACATGAATTCGGAGAATTACGAGCGGTGGCTCCGTACTAAACTGATACCGAATTTACCGCCTAATTCAGTCGTGGTAGTCGACAATGCATCGTACCACAATAAGCAACTCGATGCTGCACCAACGTCCAATACAAAGAAAGCAGACATGCAAACCTGGCTCCGTCAAAAAGGAATCGAATTTGAAGAATGCATGCTAAAGCCGGAGTTGTACAACTTAATAAAAAAATACAAAGAGCAATATAAGAAATTTAATATGGATGCCATATTAAACAAAGCAGGCCATTCTGTACTTCGTTTGCCCCCATATCACCCGGACCTAAATCCAATAGAAATGGCCTGGTCCCAAATAAAGGGATATGTTGCCAGCAAAAATGTAAGTTGGAACCTTACACAGATAACTGACCTGGTTAATGAAAAAGTTAATTTAATGGGAGCAACAGAATGGAGAAAATTGTGCACCAAGGTAAAGGAAATAGAAGCCGAATATTGTAACAGCGATCATGTGGTTGACATGATGACAGAAACATTTATTATTCGCGTAGGGGATGATGATTCAGACACAAATGGTGAAGAAAGCTCAAGTGACGACAGCGACGACAGTGAAATGGCTACCTCTAGCACCAACACCGCGTCCTCATCTGGTTTTCACGTCACCCACGACGACTTAATGGAAGGAGTTTCAACATTAATTTAATTTTTTGTAATTAGATTAAACATTCTACACTGAATCAAACATGTTTTTAATTCTATTTAATAATATTCTATCTAATATATTTTTCAATGTACCAATAAACGGAGCCGCGAGCGAAAGGCTAGTTCAAAAATAAAACAACAGGCCTAGTACTTTCGTGCGCGAGTGTACCCATGCGCAAACACACCCCCTCCACTTTCTTCCAGCGTTCTTTTTACATGACGCGTAGTATACCAGGACTAATATGAAGATCCCCTTAGATTACCTGAACGATAGATAGGTACCACCTATGTCCATAAAGATCAAGTTATTCAACAATAAAACAAGAATGCTTATACCACGATATAGAAACGAGCGTAAGGATCTGGGTTCGGTCGCTCAAAGTTTGTTGGGTTGACTTGATACGAGAAACCCAAGTAGCCGCCCGGAGTGAAAGTGTTAGTGTCAAGGCATTTAGGCTCTCTCCCTATTACATGGAACTGAAATAACTGGCAAAATGTACCTAGGTGTGGCTAAATACATCTATTCCCCAATACAGGCGTGATGTTATATTAGATACTTCTAAAGACGACAACACAAAGCATGCTCTTAACGAGTCAAAATGAAAACAAAACAAAAACATCGTCGTCGTATTTACAATCAAACATGGCACATGTAGCTGTGGATGCTGACGATTGGGCTGTCTGCCAAATTGTTGAAGCGCCATAGTCCATAGCATTAGAGCCAAGTGCCAAAGCGCCATTAAGTGACTCGTACTGCTTCTTCTATGATTAGATACAATTAATTTACTATCAGCCGAAAGGGGCGCCGATAGTAGTTTGGGACATTTCTTCTTGTACGCACGGCTACAGATCAAGCTATACATTTCCAGTATAAGGTGATCTTGCATTGTATAAGATTCCCTTACAATGAGAGGTCAGTGTAAAATGGAAATCTATAGCTTGATGTGTAGCCGTGTGTACTATTTTAAATGTATTTATTATTATTATTTTAATTTTTTACAATTCTTTTCATTTTTGATTGTTGCAAGAATCTGGATTCTGCTACAAATTCAGCTGACAAATAGATCGAATGGGTAAATTCTAAATTCTAATCCATCAATAGTAAAATCTTAAGACACCATTTATCCAGAAATTTCCAACGGGATCTTCTCAGTAGCAGCTCGGAGTCGGAAAAAAAGCCACGATAGCCACGAACATCGCCACATAATTAAAAATAAATGTTTGAATGCTCACAACAGTCGTGAATAAACATATAAGTTTTTCTGCAGGGAGCTTCAAGACAAAGAAGCCATCAGAATCGTGGGTTTACAGAAAAGCTTCCGGCACTGTCGCAAGCCTGAAATCAAGGCCATAGATAACATCGACCTGAGCATCTACGAAGGCCAGATTACTGCAGTGCTGGGCCACAATGGCGCTGGCAAGTCCACGCTCTTCAACATCTTGACTGGACTGACGGCTCCTACTAATGGGACTGCCTATGTTTATGGACTTGATGTTAGGTACGTCACTTTTCATACACTCAACAGTTAAATCGGTGGTCAAATCTAATTAAAACTACGGTTATGTACGTATGTGTGTTTTGGTCATTTTGATACACGATGTTACAGCATAGAATTTATCAGGTTTCCGAAAACCGAGATGGGTCAGTCACAGTATATCTACCATTTACAGTGGTTAGTATAGCATGATAGTGATGACATCACAGAATTATGTCCCAAAATGGTATACTGCAGATTTGGCTCCACCCGCTTCCCTTCCTTCCTCTCACACGATTGCTCTGCGGAAACGCTTGCGTTGACCGACTGTTAGCAGCTGATATATGTAGACTGTGGTAGAATCGTGGGTCTATATTCTAAACTATTGTATAGTTTTCGCCTACTAACATGTCCATGTTCTCGATGCAATGCAGGGATCCCAACGATATGCACGAGATCCGGCAAATGATCGGCGTCTGTCCTCAGCAAGACGTACTCTTCGACCTGCTGTCCGTTAAGGAGCATCTGCAGTTCTTCGCTGCTGTTAAGGTTAGTTACATTAGGTTCTATGTGAAATTAAAGCTTAGATGGTCAATTTGATAGGCTGTGAGTCCTTGTATCGGTTATCGGTGGTATTGGCTTCTTTTTTTGGAAATATATACCGGCAATTTATCTAAATTGCCGGATTGCCGGTATATATTTCCAAAAAAGAACAGGAAGGACAGGAAGTGACAGTCCTCCTATCTAGTAGGACTGTCACTTCCTGTCCAGATCTTCAGGTTTCCCGTCATTCACACAATACGAAACCAGGATTCTGTACGCTTTACTGCCTTTTAACAATAGTAAAATTATCCATTGCAGGGTATTCCTCGTAAAAGGCTGCCGGAAGAAATACATAAAGCTCTTTCGGACGTCGGTCTACTTGACCAAACGAATGTGTTTGCCAAACATCTATCGGGAGGACAGAAGAGGAAACTTAGCATTGCCATCGCGTTTATTGGGGACCCTAAGGTAAACCATTTAATGTATGTAATAATCTGCTGTTGGTTATTGTTCCACGATTCCAGTTGAAATCCGCTAATATAAAGACGTTTTTCTTTGGCGTAACCAACATTTTTCTGATTTTCACGAGACAGTTTAAGACCAAAGGTTCGGAATTGTAAATTCACAATTTTCCAGATAGACTTTTCACCACACCGAACAGTCCAGTGCTGGACATGGCTTCTCCAAATGCACATCATTTATATACTACCCAGCTGTTACCTACAAGATTCAACCTAGCCTATATTTATAAAATCAGTAACATTTCTTATTATCTCCTTCTAGATAATAATCCTGGACGAGCCAACAGCGGGAGTGGACCCAGTGTCCCGCAGACAAACATGGCGGATCTTACAAAGAGCTCGACACGGGAAGGTGTTGCTACTGACCACACACTTCATGGACGAAGCAGATATACTGGGGGATAGGAAAGCTGTCATCAGTAAAGGAAGAGTGAGTACTTGGCTATCGCATTCTGAAAAACGAAACCATCTTAGGATGATTAAGTTATTATATTTTTTTTTGTTATAAGTTATACTTCAGATTTAAATTCTTCTGGACTTCTACACAGAGAAACAGAATTGGCACATTTGTGAAATGAAATATTTTAAGTGTTACGATTATTAATAAAAATTATAAAATTGTAACTTTGTTTTGCAGGTTCGTTGTGCTGGCACTTCACTATTCTTGAAAAACAAATTCGGAATCGGATATCATCTAACTTTGGTGTTAGACGGTAAGCATGTATGAGCATTTTACCACAATATGGTCTAAGGGGAACTTCAGAGCTACCACAAACAGATCTGATTGCCTTTCACGACGATCTTCGCAGAGTTGTTGGTAAAATGTAGCTGATAAGGATCGAGCTATATGGCGTGCGATGGAAAGGTGTATATCTATCAGTAGACTGCTATAGATTGATAATGATGAGTTGAGCATTCGGACTTTAACTCTTCTAAATGAACCAACCCTGCAAAGCAAGCAAGAAAGGTTGTGATGGCCCAGTTATCAAAGCCTGCAGTATGAGAATAATATGCTGGATATTATTATTTATTTTTATTATTAATACATGACCAAACTTCCCCTAAGCAAGAATCCTCTCCATTCAGGAGTATGTCGCGAGCACCAGATAACCCGGCTGGTCCGGGGTCACGTGCCCCGTGCAGAGAAGGCGCGTCGTCACGGCAGAGAACTGTCCTACATCCTGCCGCACTACGCGGTGCATCTGTTTCCACCGCTCTTCAACGCGATAGAACACGAGGTCAAGGAGAAGACTAATAGACTAGGTGAGTTGAAGAAAGAAATGGAGAAAGATTGAGTTTAGTAGCAAAGCATTTTGTGGAGGTCTGTAGGAGAAGTATTAGTAACACCTTGAGGTTTTTAAACGCCAAGCATAAGCACCAGGCTTTGTTTCGGTTGATGGGTAATTACAGGCATCTTTTTTTTTGGGGGGTTGCGATGTCTTCAAATAACTTCTCCCGCTCTGAGCGTAGCGGGAGGGCATGTCAGACTCTTATTGACTAAAACCCACCTGTGTTCCTTCAGTTGCCTGTGCTGGGGGCCACGGTTACCCTTTAGAACTTTCCCGCAACCCTGACAGGCATCGGCCCTAGCGGACCCCGTCATTGTTGCTGACATCTCTTTGAGGCTTGCGTGGAACACAACGCGCTGTCGACCCGGGCCTGGTCCTTATCAGACGGCGCGCTGCCCATTGCTCGCCGTCCGCAAGCCCGCGCCTATGGAGGCCGGGAATCGGTTTGTGTTTCCCGAAGCCCAGGGCGTCTCTTGCCCCAAAGGGTCATGGCCACCCGGCTGGTTCGGGGATACCGTACGGTCTCCGGTGAGGCGGCGAGCCTCCTTGCCGGATTACCGCCATGGGATCTGGAGGCAAAAGTCCTCGCGCACATTTGGGAGTGGCGCGAGGAGGCGAAACGCCGGGGCGTAGCTCCGCTGCCGCGAGAAATCACGGTACAGCGGACAGAGCTCCGGCGGGATCTCAGGGCGGCATGGAGAGTGCGATTGTCGCAACCCAGCGCTGGGCACGCCACAATTGCGGCGATTTGTCCCCTCTTTGAGGAGTGGCTAGAGAGGCGCCATGGCGTCCTCACCTTCCGCCTGACGCAGGTCCTCACCGGACATGGTTGTTTCGGGAGGTTCCTGTTCCGGATAAGGCGGAAGGAAACGCCCGGGTGTCAACATTGTGTGATCTCTCGCGTCCGGCCCTGGTCACCGGTCGCCACTGCCAATCGCCTCCACGAGGACACGGCGGTGCTCCACCCAAGCCGGGCAGACCTCCACCATATACTCCACCGTGTCCTCCGGGAATTACAGTCATTGTTTCGACTGCCTCGTTGGTCTCGTGGTCACAAGTGTCACTGCTGAGCATGAGGTACTGGGTTCGATTCCCGGTCGGGAAATGGGTTTTTTCATCTAGAATTTATCAGTAGTAGCCCGGAGTTTGGATCTGTGGCCGGTTGATGGCAATAGACTCGCCCCCTGTTAGATGGGACTCAAACATAACTGGCATAATGTGGGTGTACTATAGATACACGACTGCCTTACCCTTCGGGGGATACAGTTTGTATCCATAAAGGTGAGTATAGACTACAACATTTTCTGGAGCATTTCTGTGTAATGTAACGTTCTTACGAATGGTACAATACAGGCAAAAGCTCAGTTTCCAAATCATTTCCATGTAATGTAACGTTCCTGCGAATGCTCGGCGATGTACGTGTAAAATCACAGCGTCAACTTGAACAACTAAACGACCGCGCGGACCGCATGTGTCTTTCGTCCCTCTCCCTCCGCGTCACCCCGCAACCGCGCCTTGCCCGCATTCGTGGCTCGACGAAATGTTACACCAATACGCTCGACGAAATGTTACACCAATATGCTCGTTGGTTTGTAACAAAGAGGCGAGCGAGCTCGATGTTTATTTCGTAAAAGGATGATACACTAGAACATATCATAGAGCGGCTCGTTGTTCTGTTACAAGTAAATATTGTAGTCTATACTCACCTTTAGATACTGGCGGTTACCACTTATCACCTGGTCGACCACCCATTTGTTTGCCAACTATTATAAAAATCAATTCGTTGGGATTCAAACTGTTCCAAAAAGCGTTTGGCATTGCAACAAATCTTAGATATCATAATAATTTGTCAGAAATTAAATACTACTGACTAGGTAGGCTGATGCCGGAAGCCTGTCAACCTGCTAACAGCTGATGGACAGCAATCAGGATTTGGCAGTCAACTATATGGACAATGCAGTTGTAAAAAAAAATATTTTTGACCACCGACTCTTTGTGACTCCTACAGGTATCACAAGCTACGGTGTATCAATGACAACCTTAGAGGAGGTGTTCCTCAGTTTGGAAGGTGAGAATGCTGAAGAGACGGAGGCGGTTGAAGGCGTGTCTTCTGTGAAGTTGGTGAGGGCCCGAGCTCTGTCCAGGAGTCTGTCGCTACAAAGCAAGACACTGAGTTACCAGGTACGTTACATATACTTACTTTAAAAGTTATTTTCGCTAACGCGGCTGTCTAGTGTTCAAAGCTGCTGCTGAGAGTTATCCTGGGTTAGATCTTCAGTTGTTAAGCCAAGTGTTTTCATTGAGTTTTTCCGTCAGGAACTTCCCAGGAGTAACTCGGTGTCTGAATTTGTGTCGGTTTATGTACCTAAATATTATAAATAACTTAAACTTACCACTCTATTTCCACAAAACCGTGTTAACCGGCTAAACAACTGTTCAACAAGAGATTAATGGATGGAGTTACACTGACAGTCGACACGCGTTGAATAAGTATCTAAGTTTTTGTGGTAATACCGGATCTCCTTATTAATAAACACGAAGTAGTCAGGTTTTAGTTTGGCATAAGCGATGTTTGTTATGACCTCTAAATATAGTTGTTTTTCTAGGAACTAAATGACAAGGACGGCCAGAAGGCGACGTCCCTGCCGACCCCACCTGCATCACATGCTCTACATTCCACCACTCACGGCGTTGAACATGTCAAGGTAAAGTCAATGTTAAAATTTATATTAAACATTAAAGAAAAAAACTTCCATATTTGCTTGAACAGGCAAGATCTCCAATATTACAGAATTCGTGTTTTCTTTTATTATTTATTTATTTATCTATTATTCTATGTACTATTCATTGTTATTTTCCCTCTAGCCATTGCTGACCCAGTGCTGGGCAATGACCTCCAAGCCCTTTCAGGTACTCTTTTCACGCGCGCCTCGAACTAGCCCTCGCGGTACATAAACGTCCAAATCATCTTGCCACATTGAGGCCGGCCCAGTCTTCCAGGCTGGCCCCAATGTGGCGAGATGATTTCAATAGCCGTTTATCTTTATCTTCATCGTGTAGAGATTCTAGCCCAGCGCTCATTGTATTATATTCATACTAGCGACCCACCCCTTCCTCGCACAAGATCAATCTATTGATGTGGCAACATGTCAAAACATCAAGATTGGTGTGCTATATCCAAGTTAATACCAAATGAACCTTCTAGAATAAATTCCCTGAATGATGTGGAAAACAGCATCAAAATCCATGGTGTAGTTTAGAAGAACTAACAGCCTGACACGAAAAGCGTTATGTTTTATACTAATTATAGATATAGAATATAGTTATAGACTAATTGCTCCTTATTAAAAAAAAAAATAGCTTTAAACCCAAGCTCCTATGTCCAGGTTGCTCCCGAGGTCCCGATATCAGTAGACGCTCTCGGCGAGACGGTGAAGACCAACCCCACATGTTGGCGAACCTTCTGCGCGCTGGTCTACATCAGGATGGTGCGGATGATCAGGGACCCCTACAAGCTGTGGGTCATGATCTTGATGCCTATCAGTAAGTTTATAAAACAAGATTTTTATTAAGAGACAAGAAAAACGAAGCATGGATTCTGGTAAGGATTATGGCTAGAAAATGCTGAGATGACGGCTTTTAGAGATGTGGAGGAGGAATACATACAGACCACCACTGAAATCTATATAAGTATACACGGTGGCAGAAACATCAACGCGCAACCATTTATTCAGTACGTAATTCTGAACGCCCCACCGTTGACATTTTTAGTAGGTTATTTAAAAAAAAATTGCTGCTCCGTACATTTTGATCGCGTAGGTATTGCACTTTTCTATGGAGATTTTTTTTTTATTCTCGACCTAAAATTTCTACGGTAGGGCTCCTAGAATCATGCCTTGAATAATTCTTGGTTACAATTTGCGTGTCGATATCCTCTGCCACCCTGTATCGTATAGAAAGAGAAACTGACCGGCCGAACTCAATAACCTATTTTCAGTAAAAGACAAATCACTTTTGATGTTAGACAGTATAACTCTCATCCGTATACCTCATCTAGTTTTTAAAATACGATTGACGTGTAAGGGCTGATTTTTCAATAGTCAGACATCTTTTATCCGAGGAATAAATATTGTGGCTTGACAGCTTTTGTATGGAAAATATGTCAAACTGTCAGATTTATTCTTCAGATAAAAGATATCTGACTATTGAAAAATCAGCCCTAAAAATGTTTGTTCAAACCTACTTACAGAAATAAAATCATTTATCATTTATCTGTCCTTATCGATATAAAGGCTCTTCTAATAACTGCACATTAAACAAAATTTTATTTTTTCGTCAGTTTTTTTTTTTTAGGGGAATATGGTCATGGATAGAATTGCTCCCTTAAATTCCAGAGCAGCTTTTATCGACTCCACAATGATAAACCGGACAAATCATAAAGATATTCGAAAAATATGGTTGATTAGAGTAAAAAAGGTTAAAAACAAACCAATCGATATTATAATCAACACATCCTTTCTATCGACTGATAACACTCGCAAGAAGCTTCTCTTTTGTTGTGAAATAACGTCTTACTGGCGTACAGCAGAGAAATGCTGACACATCAATATGTTATTAGCAGTAGCAGTAGGTAGTTTTTACCCTTTTCTATCCTTGTTTCATAAATGAGGAGCAATCATTATTTTACAAGGACGGCAAAGCTACCTTTAAAGTCAAACTGCCACAGTCAATAGTAATGAATCGTTCACTACTTTAATTACAGAGTGAGAGTTAAGATTTGCTGGTCAATTAGACCGAATGATTCATTATTATTATTATTATTTGTTACCTAAGTGACGTATCTATTGTAGTAGTAAGCATATTTTAAAGGTATAATCACAAACAACTTCTTATAAAAATTACACCAAAGTCTTTTCGATAAGGGTAATTTATGAATCTAAGTGACACGTATAGTTAAGTAATTAATAATTTCCCCTGGGGCTCCACTGTTTTCCTGCTACGCGACATATATATTTTTTTTTATTTGCATTAGGAACGTAATATTTTTCGTCAGCCATTATTATTTTATTACTTACTGAAGGACTAATTAGTTTTTGTTTAAACTTTTTTATCATTATCCTTGTAGGTTGATTTTAAGCATTGGAGGTAGACCTGTCACCGGAAAATAAAGAAAATTTCAAAAGAAACGCTATTTTGTTTGTCAAAGTATACCTACGAGTACTTCTATAGATACCATATCTGGTAACGTTAAAAATAACTGGCGAAACCTAAAACATCATAATTTAGATGTTATGTAATTGTAATCGTTTATTACTATAGCGAAATGCGTATACACTCGGTAATTACTGAATGTTTTATGATTTTCATGGTTCTCTTAAGGCGATCTTTACTTCCTAATAGATATCGGGAACATGACACTTCAGGGTGCCATATTATTTGTCATTTTTTGTTTGTTTAAGTGTACCCTCAATGTATCTCAATTCACCGTGCGCGGAAGCTTTGGAAAAAAACAAAATGGCGGTGGGTCGGATATACCATAAAAAGGTTCGAACCCCTTTGCATCTCGTAATCTTTCATTTAGTTTATTTAGCTCGCAGCTGTCACAAAAACGAACTATCACTGAGAATTGGGGGCCATATCAGTAACAATATATCGAGCGCAGAGGTTCGTAATTACAATCAATACCGAATAGCAAAGTGTTACGAGCGACGTAAACAAGGCGTTAGTTTAATGTTTTCGTTAATTTTTAGTAAATATGGCTTTCCATCTTTGCCAGTTTTATCTAACAATTGACGGGCATCTCTGAATATTTTTTTAATGTTGATAGCTTGTTGTATAGTCCATAAGATGAGGATGTTTTTCAAATAATTGGTTTACTTAGTGTTATAGTAAAATGTTGATATAATCAACTTTGTGTATGGTGAACTCCGACGATGTTTTCAAATAATTGGTTTACTTAGTGTTATAGTAAAATGTTGATATAATCAACTTTGTGTATGGTGAACTCCGACGATGTTTACAAAAGGGTTAGCTTCAGAGTAAAATTGCAACCAAAGCTACTAGAAACGTTGATTTCGGAATAAATGCAAAATTATAACCACTTTTGGGTACTTTGTGAGTCATAATTGCAAAAAGGCTAAATTAATCCGTCAGATATTTTTATATTCACTATCAGTTCTTTCTATTTTGTATCTTCTCTTCTGTTTCTCTTGTACCTTGTATCCATTTTGTATTCCTTTATTCAGTTCAGTTCTGTAACACTTATGCACAAAATAACTTTTATTAATCCTGAATCTGACGACTTAGAAATTTCAGATTTGGATTTTTTAAGGATATAAAAAATCCAAATCTGAAATTTCTAAGTCGTCAGATTTAGGGAAAGCCCACAATTAGATTTGCACATTTAAGTCATTATGGGTTAGGCCGCACACGATCACACCAAAATCTCTGAAGATCACTCAATTTTCGAAATCTTTAAGTGGACTCCTGGCCACGGGGCTCCTATCTGAAACTTTTCAAATACATTTTCGGTGTTCTCTCATCATGCCGCACCTACTCAGCTATCAACTGCACGACGGCACGGTTGGCGCAATGGTTAAGCGATTGACTGCTGCGCTGCGTGTCGTGGGTTCGATTCCCGCACGGAACAAATATTTGTATGACCTACAAGTAGTTGTTCCGGGTCTGGCTGTTTGTGTATATGACTTTAAATGTTTGTAAATGCACCCACAATACAGGAGAAATTCCTAGTGTGGGGCAACGTTTTTAAAAAAAAGAAAAGAAAGAAAGAACTTTTTGCCCTGCATATGCTGGCTCAAAAACCCTCTGGCTGGACCATGTGCTAAGTGGATTGTGTTTTCTACTTACTGTTTAATATTCTTTAAATACCTAACACTTATAATTTTTTGGGCCGTTTGTCACCAACCCTGCTGCCCCCGGTGCAGCGGTTTTAGAACCCAACGGCTTGGCACGCGACGATTGGAAGGGAGACCAGACGGAATGACCTTAATTCCTTGGAAGTTACGTGTGGGATGCAACATGTGTCGACACCCTTGCGCCGTTCCATCTTCCTAGCACTGCGGGACGTGCTGGTGCGGCTGCTGTAGGTGCTAAAAACCTAAAATGGCACAAACTTATTGTTTCAACCTCAAACATGTTCGACCTGTTTGGGGTTGAAACACTAGGGCTATGTGGTCTAAGTGCCCACTTAGTTTTTCGAGACATCGCCAAGCGGTTGGTCAACTCTTCTCGTGACCAGAGGGCGTGACTTTTGGCCAAAGAATCAGCATTTCCATACAACGTGGCAATGCTGCCAGCCTTTGAGGCATTTTTTCTGTTGACAGTGATGCGGTCGAACTTTTTAATGCCCTATGATTCTTTCTCTTCCTTTTTATATACATGTTCATATTATTATTCTAAGACTATTAGCTTAACTGTTTTTATTTATTTTATTAGCTTAACCTTTAACCTTTTTCTGCATTCTTTTCAGTATCCTGCGCCCTGGGTCTCTACATGAAGTCTCGACAGATTGTGTTCTTTCGGATGCAGCCGCTCAAGCTGGACTCCAACGCGTACTTCAACAAGACCCCAATAGCCGTATACAGTGAACAGAACAATCTCAAAGAAATAATTGACCTTAGAGACTCCCTAGAGTCATTAGGAGCCTTCCCAATAATAGACTTTGATGGGAACTTCTCAAGTCTTCTGGATATGGAGAACTTTGGAGCGTTCAGTCTGAGAGATAGTCTGATACCCTATGGAAAGTTCATGGCCTATTACAATAGTACTTATACGCACAGTTTGCCTATCATCGTTAATTTGTTGGATAATAGTGTTTATAGGTGAGTTGGAGCGCCAAACCAAAACTGAAATAATGAAGTGTTTCATAATTCACTAGTCTATCGGTGACCCACCTTCTTCTTTCACATTGTCGTCCATAATTTTGTCTGGATCTTTAACGTTATTAAAGCAATGATCTCGTGGTAAGATGACTTTCATCCAATGGCTATCCATTATACATTGTTAAATTTATGTGCATCTACCTAAATATCTATGTTATTCGCTTATAAAGAACCATTTTAAATCAATCTAATCAACTTTGCACTAAATGCCTCTTCACGTAATACATTCCAAAATGACATAGGTATACAAGATCTAATTATTCCATCATTTCTCCCCAGAGTCCTAATGTCTGCATCAGGTCTAATAGAAAGTTTCAAGCCTATTGAGGTGCTGGCCCACCCGTTCCAACAGACGGAACAACAGGAGGAGTTCAACCTGGGTAACGTGGTCTGTGCCATCTTCATGGGCATGATCTTCGCGTTGGTGCCTGTTACCTTGGCTGTGGATATCGTGTATGATCGAGAGGTCAGTTGGAATTTGAATAAGAAACTGAGTTATGAGACAAAATAAAAATGATGCTGAGAAAAATATATATCATTTTAATTCGTTTTTTTATGAGGGTAGGTTGGTCTGGCTGTAGAGGCGTATTAGATTTGATTCCAGATGCACGGCTAGTTTCGACCTCGAATGGATGTCTTCGTTTAGGGTCTAAAACTTTAGCAAACATAAATATTACATCGACGCTTTATTAAAAATGAAAATGTTAGATTTCTACTTTATTGCTACCAAATTATCTTCGCGTTCTAATGTAAACAAACTATAGGTATCTGTCCTAGTACCCAGGACTAATGGTAACAAACTTCTTCTTCCACTTCAGATAAAAGCCAAGAACCAGTTGCGAGTGAACGGGCTATCAATGAGCATGTACTTTCTGACTTACTTCACGGTGCTGATCTTCATCATGGTGCTCACCAGCATCGGGGTACTCGTGTTGGTGAGTATAACTTTATCAAATTATTCATCACTAGATTGTGATGACATGTAACTACTTACCTATAAATAGGAAAATTAAAAGTTTAATAATTTCTGAGATTATCTCTTCAACCGAAGTTGATTTAGAAAGCTTATTTTATTATAGCTTAGGTATATTTTTTTATGTATATCTTTCATGGTGGTCAGCTATTATATAACTAACAATTTACTAATCAGGGGCTTTATTATGAAAGTTTCAGGCATAACTGTTCTCGAAAAAGTGATGGTGCTCTGTTTGTCCTGTATTGTATAGTGTAGTTATATGTCTATATTTCTATATATTTCTCTCACACGGATTGACATTAAAATATAAGTGATGCGATGCACCCCTATAGGATCAAAAACCAAGTTGAAGCAAAATGTTCTCCAATTAAAGGTGTATTTCACTCATTTGCAGGTCATCCTTAACGACATTCCCAGTTTGACCAACGGCTCAGCGATCACGATGCTCTCGGGCCTCCTCCTCCTCTACAGTCCGTCCGCCATTTTGTTCAACACGTGCCTCTCCTACATCTTCGACAAGATGGACTCCGCGCAAAGTATCATGCCGAATATCACCACTTGGGTTGGAGTTATACCATTCATATTGGTTGCGGTTCTGGATACTTTTAAATGGGGTAAGTTTGTTGTAGTGTCTAGTATGCCTTCATTTCTTATAGAGAGCAGAGGACTAAAGATTAAGAAGACAGTAAGGATTCGTTTTTGGCAGGAACTTCACTTGGTTATGTCGGAGTTTTCGTTATGACCGTAAGGTTTAAAAACCACTTATTAGGCACAATACAATACTATTATAATAATAATACGCCCCCTAAACAACCACACGTCCTGATTGACCATCTAATCACGTGGGGGGCGGACACACGAATGAGAAATTACTGGCGTGGCTAACGTGGCTCTGGAAACCCACTCAACATGGAGACTCGTTCAAAGAGAAAACGTATAGGACCGCTACCCGGGGGTGATCGCCGGGGTGCACCTGGAGCTGACGCTGGGTGTCACAGCATGCGATCCGTCAGTGGTGAGGAGTTGAACAGGCGGGCTCCCACCAACAAAGATGCTACAGCCGAACTGAGTGACGATGGTGACAGACTGATGGACAGGACAGACACCCCTGTAGAACCGTTTAGCCCGAGCACAGTCTCATACACACCTTCTAGACGTTCATCACCATCCATACCATCGTCACCCATACCATCATTACCTCCTATTATAAGTTCTAACACAGTCCCACCCACTTCAATCTTGAGTGCTGCGGGGTATCCACCTTCTTACCCGCGTCCACCAAGGCTGGAAAAGTAGGAGTTCGTACGTGTACGAGTACGTGTTGAAATGGAGCAAAGAAGTGAACACATTTATCATGCGAACTTACCTATACATCACGAAATTAGAGACAGATATGACCACATACAGACAGCAATTGCATGAACTTTTTACACGCCAATATCCAGAGATTACCGTGTCTGAACAAAGGATCTCAGATCAAAGGAGAGCTATTGTCAGGAATAAGCTGTTATCACAAGAAGAAATAGATCGGTTAAAAGTAGAAGTGCGCGCACAATTACAGATAGAGTCAGAAAATAATGAAGACACTAGCAATATCCCATTAACACAACGCACTATCTAAATCACTCAACAAGAACAAACACAATTGTACGCTCAATCAGAACCTCTCACACAATCTCAACCATACTACCAGTCACAGGCATACTCACAAATAACTCATACATCCACACAAACAGAAAATTTGACAATCATGATAGAAAATGACATTGAAGTTTTAGCAAATGTAGACCAAAATCCACCCGCAGATACACGTATCGAAGAAATACATGACTTTAAAACAGCTCTCACTCAATACTCCGGGATGGACCCGACAGCTCGACCAAAACTGCCTAAACTTAGGTACTCGCCAAAACTTGCTCAGCTCGTTCATATATTTAATCAAAATATCCTTATTCAATATATTAACGAAGAAACTCAACTTATAGACGTACACACTCTTATATATTGCACAGCATTAGTTATTTCCGAAGAACTTAATTATAAAATCACAGAATATAGAGGCAATCCAAGGCAAGCAAATATTAACAAACCTGCATGGCAGCAAAGACTTGAAAAAGATATAGAAAAACTTAGAGCAGACTGTGGTAGATTAACACAATATATAAAAAACAATAGATCAAACAAAGTAGTTAAGAGAGTTGAAGCAATATTTAAAAATATGAAAACCCACACAAGACACGAAAAAGACAACAGCAGACTGGAAGAATATTTAGACACAATAAAACAGAAATTAGCCGTAAAAGTACACAGGTTGAGAAGATACAAGAAAGCACAGGAACGTAAACATGATAACTCTTTGTTTGCTACAAACGAAAAAAGCTTTTACAGAAAATTACAAAAACCAAAAACTGACACCGACACACCGACAACCGAAAATAATATAGAACTGCCAACAACAGAACAATTAGAAGCTTTCTGGGCTGGCATATGGGAAGAGCAGGTGCAACATATGGAAACAGCTGATTGGATATCAGATGAAGAAACCAAATGGAGTTCACTGGAAGAAATGGAATTCATTGAATTAACTGAATCTGATATAAATAGTACTATGGCAAAACTACATAACTGGAAATCACCTGGCGTTGATAAAATCCATAATTATTGGTATAAAAATTTAGTGTCAATACATAAAGTCTTAGCCAGCAATTTAACGGAACTTATCTTAAGTAAACAAAATATTCCTGATTTTATTGCGACAGGAATAACGTACATGTTGCCAAAAACTCAATACTCACCACAGCCTTCTCAATACAGACCCATTACATGCCTTCCTACAATATATAAGATCCTAACATCTGCAATCACAACAAAAATAAATAAACACATTGAACATAATAACATTATAGCAGAAGAACAGAAAGGATGCAGACGGGGCCATATGGGGTGCAAGGAACAACTAGTTATAGATTCAGTAATCCACAAACATGCCGCCATAAAAAATAGAAACCTACATTGCACATACATAGATTATAAAAAAGCATTCGATAGTATTCCACACTCCTGGCTGATTAAAATCTTACAAATCTATAAAATAAACTCAAAATTAATAGATTTTTTTACAAAATATCATGTCCTACTGGAAAACAACACTGCAGTTAAATTACCGAGAAAATGCTATCACAACTCGACAAATATTCATAAAGAAGGGTATTTATCAGGGAGATTCACTAAGCCCACTATGGTTTTGTCTCGCACTAAATCCATTATCCCATTTACTTCATCGCTGCCAGGCCGGATATTCCTTTAAAAATTCCACTGAAGAACCTGTTATCTCACATTTGATTTATAT
Organism: Brachylomia viminalis; assembly: GCA_937001585.2. Classification (NCBI taxonomy): domain Eukaryota; kingdom Metazoa; phylum Arthropoda; class Insecta; order Lepidoptera; family Noctuidae; genus Brachylomia; species Brachylomia viminalis. Next base: position 12,583,572 of record OW443314.2, read on the forward strand.
GGACAACATTTAAAACTATATGCAAGGTCTGAAAAAGACATGAAAAAGTTAATAGATACCACAACAGAATTTAGTCAAAACATTAACATGCAATTTGGTCTAGATAAATGCAAAACAGTTCACATAATAAGAGGCAAAATAAAACCGGGCGATTATTCTATCAATGACACAGACGCAATTACAGCTTTAGAACCAACAGACATATATAAGTACTTAGGATACAAACAATTAAAAGGAATAGACCACACAGCTATTAAAGACATATTGAACTCAGAATACAAGAGAAGAGTGATCGCAGTATGTAAAACTCAACTCTCCGGCAAACATTTAATAATAGCATTAAACACCTACGCGATTCCAATCCTAACATACTCATTTGGAGTTATCAAATGGTCAAAAACAGACATCCAACAAATAGAGAGATCGACACGCACCACACTCACTAAACACAATAACCTACACCTTAAATCTGCAATAGAAAGAATGACCATCAAACGACAACATGGAGGGAGAGGCCTCATTGATGTCCATCACCTTTGGCAGAAACAAATAACAAAACTAAAAACATTCTTCCACTCTAAATCACACACAAGTAGCATCCATAAAACCATAAATAATTACGATACGAATTTTACTCCACTGAACCTAAATGAACCAACATATTATATTGAACAAATTAGCAACGAAGACCCACAAAAAGAAAAGCTAGAAGATTGGAAGAAAAAGTTTTGCACGGGCGGCATCCCCATGATCTTGAACAGTCACATATAGACACCCTAGCATCAAACAAATGGCTTAAAATAGGAACTTTATTCCCGGAAACCGAGGGATTTATAATTGCAATACAAGACCAGATCGTAAATACCAAAAATTACAGGAAATATATAATAAAAGATCCCACACTAGCAAACGATAAATGCCGCAAATGTCACAACCAGCCAGAGACAATACAACACATCACAGGGGCATGCACAACACTCACACAAACGGATTACACTCACAGACACAATCAGTTAGCAAATATCATACACCAAAAACTGGCACTCAAACATAAGCTCATTCAGGATACAAACACTCCATATTACAAATACCAACCAAAAACATTTCTGGAGAATAACACACACAGACTCTTTTACGACCGCGCTGTTCTCACCGATAGGACTATTCACTACAATAGACCAGATATAATCCTAATAGATAAAATTAATAAAGTCACACACCTTATAGATATTGCTGTTCCTAATACGCACAATTTACTAAAACCAATTGGTGAAAAAATTAGTAAATACGCGGAAATAAAAGAGGAAGTGACCAGAATTTGGAGTCAAGAAAAAGTGTATGTAGTACCCATTGTTGTCTCGACTACAGGTGTCATACCCAACCACCTCCACCATAGCCTCAAATTAATAGATCTGAAAGACTCAACCTACATAGCACTTCAAAAAGCCGCAATACTAAATACATGCAGAATAGTGAGAAAGTTCTTGCAAATTGAGGAAGATAACATCTCCCCTCATAACATTAATTCCACATCACTCACACACACGCTACATTGACCTGGCTATATTGGCCCGTTGATGTAGCTAAAACTAGCCTTGAGCTAAGAAACAGTACATGTTTACCAAAAATAATAATACTTTATTGATACAAAAACCTTACAATATTAATGCTTAATATCTAGCAAAGTTCACAATAGTTAAGGCGTACAAAAGCTGAAACCCTGACTCCTAAACTAGGGAAACCTGTGACTTAGGAGTCAGTGTTCTACTGCCACTTGACACTAACCCTAAGGAAATTGAGAGCTGGTAAGCTGATATTATTCGTAAGAGTATATTATTATAAAGTGTTATAAAAATAAAAATTTATTAATAAACTAGAATAAAAGTTGAAAATTGAGTTTAAAAAAAACTTAAATTAAAATTAAAATGTTCTTACATTTAAGAGGTTAATTAGAAAAAATATAAAATCACTGCGTGGCAATCATTATAAAAACGTAATGCGGTTACCTAGCTTAGGTAGGTACCATTATTGTATTTTGTATGACTGTATGTGCTGATCTTATACATCAGCAAGGTAAAGTAAATCATCATGGAGTAAACATGGACTTTCTTGATCGAAACCTTCTTTCCATATCTGCTTCTGAGTGGGTATTTTGTCAGCCTGAGGCGAATTACAGACGAATATCACTAAGTGTGTCGATTTTATTTTAAACCTCTTTTTCCAGGTAGCGACATCGCGTTCTACTTGCACCTGGTGTTCAGTTTCCTGGACGTGATGTACATACCTTACGCAATCATTTACTACGTTGATAGGTATGTCTCTCTCTCGACGCAGTCTTCATTCATTCTAGCTTTTGAGCCTTTACAAAGTTTTCCATCATCCGGTGAGTATCATGATATTTTTGTCTTCAGGGTGTATCTAACCTGTAACCTCCGCGACCTGTGCACGACGCCGCCGCTCAGCAGCTACTTCACGGCGGAGGTGTGGGTGTTAGTGGCGGCCATGTTGTTTCATGTGCCCGTCTCTGGTGCCGCACTGCTCGCTGCTGACCGGCTCAAGTCCGGTGGCAGAATATGTCCGGTGAGTGACGGTAGTACCTATCTATACAAATTGGTACAGCACCCGAACGAAAGATATTGTCACAGGTAAGATTGACTGAGAAGACGCTTTACAACGTCGAACGTTTTCTATAACTTTAGTATTATATGTCACAATAAATGCAACGTACTGTACTCCGCAGGTGATGAATATGACGTGTAGGTAATGATGACAACATTAGATCTTTTGACCGGGCGAAACGCCCGTCGTGTCGATTGTATTATTTTTGCTTCAAGAATTTGTACTTATTTAAAGAGCAACGGATATTGTGAAATAAGCCCCAAATCTTCCTTTGCTTCTACCCAGCGCAAGAAAAGTACATCAGAAAGTAGCGGGGACGCGGAGCAGGAGGTGGGTGGCGAAGCCTGCGAGGACGAAGACGTGCGGCGCGAGCGACGCCGCGTGCACACCATCCTGCAGCAGCCCACGCACAGCGCGCCGCCCTTAGTGGTTCATGTACGTGAGATATGTTGATATTTCTAACTGACGATGACTAGTCGTCTATATTGGCATACGCTAACGAAAACGGTCATGTACAAAAGCTACACTATATTGCATTTAAAAGCCATTTCAACTAGATTTTGAATTAATTTCCGGTTTTTAATTTAAAGAAGCAGTTTTTGGTGTATTTCAAAACAAAAATACTACTTCTCCTAGCACAAAGCTCATTCATTACACGGTAAACTATAAATTTGTAGCCACCGCCGCTCACAGCACATTACCACGTTTTGACGCCCCGTTAAAGAAACATGGAAGCAAGCCGCCCTGACAAGGACGAACGTTTTGACAACCCTGAATAAATAAATAGTGTCGGGAGTTTCGAGGCCACTCTTCCATCTTCATGCACGTGTCTTCATCTTCAGTCTTCAACTCTATTCACACGACGTCTTCGCTCGACGGTGGCCAGCCCGACACTAGCGCGCGCGCGGGAACGTCACTTATATTTATCCATTCGTTAAGTCGCAAGGCACGCGACTCGGCGCTCGCACAGCCGCGCCCTCTGCGGAGTTACTACGTCAACAGTGCTGTGACGTGATTGGTTGAAATGCTCTTTATGTAATTGGTTTTTTTATTTTGCAAGATGTGATATTTTTTAATGTACAGTTTCTTATTGGTTAGTGTGATTTAGCCGAGTTATTTAGAATTATATAAAAGACGCACCTTTTTGTAAATAAATTATTCAAAATCTACATTCATCGAGACTTTACCTTCAACCTTCTGATACCTAAGAAGCATCCCAAAAGTGGTGACCCTGCCTGAACATACTGAAGAATCAAGACCAGCGAAGCTCTGCCAGTATCGCCAAATCTCTGCCCGTCTGAATCACTCTCCAGTTCTCCACTTACATCAAGATGCCGCAACCGAGCCAAGCTGAAGAACACTCAAGCGCAACATCACACCCAGCTCCAAAAGCCGAAGCAGCTGGAATATCGCTCACCATGCGCATCCCACCATTCTGGCGCGACCGACCACGGCTCTGGTTCATCAGTTTCGAAGCAGCAACCAACGACCTCAAGAAAGGCCAAGCTCAGCTCGCCCAAATGGTCATCGCACAGCTCGAGCGACAAGACATCGAGCAAATCATGGACCTGCTGTACAACCCACCAGAGTCGGAGCAGTACGATCGTATCAAAGAAAGGCTTATATCTGCCTACGAAGAATCCGACAACCGCCAGTTCCAAAAATTACTGTCCGATATGGAACTCGGCGACCAGAAGCTGACGCAGTTACTACGCCGCATGCGAAACCTCGCCAGAGACAAGGTTCCAGACTCCACCCTGCGACTTATGTGGACGAATCATCTACCAGCAAACGTTCGCTCAGTCCTCGCAGTCAGCGAAACCTTCAGCACAAAGACGACGCTCGACGAACTGGCGCTACTTGCAGACAAGATAATGGAGCAAACAGCTGCACCAGAAGTCGCAGCCGTGAACGCATCCGCACCACCTACACTACCTGCGCCACAAGCCGATACGCAGTACCTCATCGCCGAGATTAGAAAATTATCGCTAGAAATAGCGGAGTTAAAGTCAAGCCAACATAGATACAACAACAACAACAACTATCGCCGCAGCCGTCACTCATCCCGTCATCGCAGCTCATCACGAAACCGAAGTCGCGATGTTTCACCATCTCCACACTGCTATTATCACCGCCGCTTCAAAGAGCAAGCTAGACGCTGTACATCGCCTTGCTCATTCAATAAACAAAGCTCGGAAAACTAGACAGGACGCTGGACATGGCGGACACAGGCGTTCAAGAAAAATCCCACCGCCCGTACATCACCGACAGAAACTCCAAATTATCATTCTTAGTCGATACTGGAGCCAACATATCCGTGCTACCAAGAAGCAAGGGACAAGTACCAACGCCGCTACCATTCAAGCTATACGCAGCGAACAACACGACAATAGCTACGTATGGCGAGAAAATTTTAAAACTTGATCTTAATCTTCGCCGCGTCTACTCTTGGAAATTCATCGTAGCGTCGGCTCGGTCGGAAGTCGGCTCCGAGTATTGATTCTGACACGTCGGTGTCAAAACCAATACTCGGAGCCGACTTCCTCCAACACCATCAACTCATCGTCGACTTGAAAAACAGAAGATTGATAGACGGTGTTACGAGCTTAGAGGTCAATGCCCCGGTACGAGTATCGAACGTGCCTACAGTACGCAGTATCGACATGTCGCAATCATACCACGACATTTTGGCTCAGTATCCCGGTATAACGAGATTGACTTCGATGAAATTAAACTCCGATATCCACGTGCAACATTTCATCGAAACAAAAGGACCACCAATACACAGCCGGGCCCGACCGATTCCACCACATCGCTTCGAAACAGTGAAGAAGGAATTCGAAAACATGATCGAACAAGGACTATGCCGACCTAGTAAAAGTCCATGGTCATCACCTCTACACATCGTGCCCAAGAAAAATGGCGATATTAGAGTTTGTGGTGACTATCGCCGACTCAACTCGATCACCATACCAGATCGATACCCTGTTCCGCGCATCAAAGACTTCACACATCACCTATCGGGAAAAACTATCTTCTCAACAATTGATCTCAACCGCGCTTATCAACAGCTGAGCGTAAGAGACGAAGACATTGAGAAAACAGCCATCATCACTCCAATGGGATTGTTTGAATTTCCACGTATGTGCCCCGGTTTGAAGAACGCGGGACAAACGTTTCAACGGTACATTCACGAAGTTCTACGAGGATTGGATTTCGTCTTCCCATTCATAGACGATTTGTTATTGGCATCAGAAAACGAAGACCAACACAGAGAACACCTCCAAATCGTACTCAAGAGATTGGAAGATAACGGAATCACTATCAACCCCGCCCAAATGTAACCTCGGCAAGTCAGAAACTCAGTTCTTAGGTTACACCGTATCAAAAGAAGGCATCAAACCTCCGCTACATAAAATTCAAGCAATCACCGATTACCCACAACCGACTACAATCGAAGAACTACGAACATTTCTAGGAATGATCAACTTTTATCGCGAGCACATTCCTAACGCCGCAGCCCTACAAGCCCCACTAAATGCATACCTACATAATGTGAAGAAGCGAGATAAAACTCCGATCACGTGGTCTGAGGAGGAAACGCAAGCGTTTCAACAATGTAAAGCTAGCATCATAAACGCAACTTTACTCGCCCACCCGTCGCATCACGCTACACTCGCTTTATTCTGCGACGCATCCGATAACTCAGCTGGACCCGTACTACAACAATACATAAACGAAACATGGCAACCGCTCGGATATTATTCAAAGAAATTCAACGAAGCACAAAAGAAGTATTCTACCTACGATCGAGAGCTACTCGCAATCTACATGGCAGTCAAACATTTCCGCAAGACATTCGAAGGACGTCATCTCATTATATTCACTGACCACAAGCCGCTAACATACGTAATGTCAAAAACTCAATCCAGTACCGAAACACCGAGACGAACGAGACAACTTCTGTTTATCAGCGAATTCACCACCGACATACGACACGTGAGCGGTAAACAGAACATAGTCGCCGATACACTCAGCCGCATCGAAACCATTTCATGCCCATCCACCATAAACTTCGAGGAAATAGCCAGCGCGCAAGAAAAAGACAGCAACATCGCTCAATTATTAAAAGAAACAAACATCACTCTCAAGAAAATTACAATACCTAACTCTAACGTCGAGTTATTCTGCGAAACATCAACTCCTTATGTACGCCCGTATATACCAGAAGTACATAGACAAGAAATTTTCAACAGCGTGCACAACATCAGTCATCCTGGTACGCGCACGACACGCAAACTCATAACTCAAAAATACTTCTGGTCATCAATGAACGCAGACATTAGCCGGTGGACTCGAACTTGTTTACATTGCCAGAAAAGCAAGATACAACGTCACACTTTCTCAAACATCTCGTCTTTCCCGCCAAGTAATCGATTTCAACATTTACACGTCGACATTGTGGGACCACTACCTACAACAACTCAAGGTTATCGCTACGTAGTAACAATGATCGACCGACTCACTAAATGGCCTGAAGCAATCCCCACCGACGAAATAACAGCTGATCGAATAGCCGATATCGTTTATCAACATTGGATTTCAAGATTTGGATGCCCGACCACCCTTACAAGCGACCAAGGTCGCCAGTTCGAGAGTCAGCTGTTTCAGAATCTAATGAAACAAATGGGTATCAATAAAAATCGTACAGCACCGTATCATCCTCAAAGCAACGGAATGGTCGAACGATGGCATCGCTCGCTCAAAACAGCATTACGCGCCAAACTATCCGACACGCGTACATGGATCGACGAGTTACCCACCGTGTTACTAGGACTACGAGCCGCACCACGCACCGACACCGGCGTTAGCGCAGCTGAACTTACCTACGGATACAACTTACGACTACCAGGCGATTTCTTCACACCAAATACCAACACACCTACAATGGATTATACCTACGTCGAAAAACTTCGTGACGTCATTCAAGCAAACAAACCTCAACTCGTCACCCAGCATCACAGCAACAACAGACGCGTATTCGTGCATCAAGATTTACTCAAGTGCAGCCACGTGTTTGTTAGAACCGATGCACTCAAGAAACCACTCCAAGCTCCATATGAAGGCCCATATCGTGTTATAAGCCGAACAGATAAAGTGTACGAAATACAGCTACCGAATCGGAAAGCCAACATCTCAATCGATCGACTTAAGCCTGCATATGTCATCTCAGAGCATACCAGTACCTTACCTCCAACCAAGATTACCATCAGCAAGCAAAACCAAGCTGATACCACACCAATGGTCACACCAAAGGTCATATGGTCCATATGGTTCTAACGGAGGACCAATGCTACCAATAATCAAACCAGTACCTGTACCAAGATAACCTTTACCCAGCAACAAGCAAAAGTACCAACGGCCAACGTGACGTCACAGCCCGCAATCATCACGAAAACGCGCTCAAGCCGTGTCGTCAAGCTGCAGTACGCTTCGCTTGAGGGGGAGTACTGTAGCCACCGCCGCTCACAGCACATTACCACGTTTTGACGCCCCGTTAAAGAAACATGGAAGCAAGCCGCCCTGACAAGGACGAACGTTTTGACAACCCTGAATAAAGAAATAGTGTCGGGAGTTTCGAGGCCACTCTTCCATCTTCATGCACGTGTCTTCATCTTCAGTCTTCAACTCTATTCACACGACGTCTTCGCTCGACGGTGGCCAGCCCGACACTAGCGCGCGCGCGGGAACGTCACCTATATTTATCCATTCGTTAAGTCGCAAGGCACGCGACTCGGCGCTCGCACAGCCGCGCCCTCTGCGGAGTTACTACGTCAACAGTGCTGTGACGTGATTGGTTGAAATGCTCTTTATGTAATTGGTTTTTTTATTTTGCAAGATGTGATATTTTTTAATGTACAGTTTCTTATTGGTTAGTGTGATTTAGCCGAGTTATTTAGAATTATATAAAAGACGCACCTTTTTGTAAATAAATTATTCAAAATCTACATTCATCGAGACTTTACCTTCAACCTTCTGATACCTAAGAAGCATCCCAAAAAATTGCTAATAATTTCCTTTCAGGCATTTTTACAAACAGTTCACTATCGACATTCGATTTAAATAAAAATTAGCGTGACCTAGTAGAGCTTGACTAGATACGAATAAGACTACTTTCTGCATGTGTGATTACTTTATTTTATTCGCTATGGAGATTAGCACATCGCTGGTGGAAAGGCTGCTTCTATTTTCTAGTAAGGCCATCAGATCGGAATAGAAAATAAATAAAACAAGTCTCAAACAAACAAACAACGCACCCTAGTTTATCTTATTTTTTTATATACTCAACACAAACGCAGAGCATTTATTTCAAAACAATATAAAAAGCTGCAATAATGGTACGGGTAAGTGTTTATTAAAATAATAAATCAACAAACACACAATCATACACGCACAGAGTACCACAGTCCAATTATATCAGTACGTTTCTCGTCAATTGAGTGCATGAGCGTGTGACAACTACAATCAGTGTTTTCAGGATGGTTGTATTTTTTACCCAAAAACTTCTAAGAAACTGCTATGGAAAAAAAATACAAGAAGCATTCGAGTTAGTTCGTTTAGTTATTTTTAATCCAATATTAATGAACTCTATTTCATACTCAAAAGTATTATACTATATATACTCTGTGGTGATATATAGATATAAGTATAACAAACCAACCACTCCGATCAAATTGGCCGAATGAACGCAATGAACTGTAACCTTTTACGTATCGTCGCCATTAAACCGAAATTTCTACCGGAACTACAAATAATATTTGCTTTCATTCAATCATACACTACCTAATGCTTTGATCAACTCTAGACTATTATCAAAAATCTAGTTTAAATTAATAAAGGCTACTTTATAATATAAAATTAGCCGTAGTTACATGATTATAAATGAACATGGTTCCTTCCCTATACATAGACAATATACTGAGCGTTAATTTTTTTTAAAATTATTCATCTCAAAAGTTGTTCGGTCATAGAGTTACCCACTGCATCAATCGGAGAAAATTGAAACTGGAGAGAAAAGCATAGAAGCTCCGCCTTTTTCTCCTCTATCGCTAACAAAAACGATTTGTTGCTGGTCCTTTGGCGGAGTGGAAAAAAAGATGCTCGAAGTGTTAACCTGATTGTCACACGTCCGATTCTGAATGGTAAATGGGTAACCAGTCCAATTGCTGCAATTCGAACTGGGTTCTACATTTCCTTATTTTATGCCTTAACACTCCTGGGAAACCATATTTTTTAATTAGAGTGAGCTAACATGATCTCTAATGATATTTATGACTTATCAAACATTTTGTTTCCAGAACTTGCGCAAAGAATACAAAGTGCGAGGCACGGGTAGTGGTGGTTCGTGCTGGTCACATCAAGAAGAAACAGCTTCGCACGTGCGGTCCCGTTTCGTGGGGCTGGCACGACTCAGCCTGGCCGTTGAGGGGGGGGAGGTGTTCGGTCTGCTCGGACACAACGGCGCGGGGAAGACCACCACTATGAAGATCATCACGGCCGAGGAGAGGCCCACACATGGCAGTGTGAGTATCGTTACTTTTGTCCTAGTAAAATTTTGAAACAAGATGGCAAGTTGGAATTCTTTTATCTGTAATGTAAAGTATGTGGTAAGCTTTCACCTTCGCCCATTTGAAATTTAGTCAAAATAAGCTCCTCTAGGTCTTAGATCTTTGCACAATAGCACTAGATAATGGATAGTAGTTTCGAGGTCTCAATTTGGTTACACGTGTGTTTCAGGTAATGCTGGGCAGCCAGAACATCGACGACTCTCAGACGTCCGCGTTCATGATGCTGGGTTACTGCCCGCAGCACGATGCGCTCTGGAAGAACGTCACCATCCGCGAGCACATCGAGTGCTACGCCGCCATCCGGGGCGTCAGCAAGGCGGACACTCCTCGGTACATTAACTATACTGTGCCATGGTGCAATGATGCTGATTTTGAAAGATGAGACACAAATGTGCATGAACGTCATTAAATTGAGTTTTTTTAATTGTTTTAAACATCCTCGCATGACTTTCTCGTTTATGCAATAACAGGGACACAGTAATGTCCCATATGCACGAGCAACTGGACCCAAAAAAAACCTTGTTTACACGAAGAGTTTCTCGACAACCACGTAAACCATGTTTAAACCATGGTGGCCTTTCAAATATTTGTAGTGAGTGAAAACCTATCGACCAATTGAGCTGTCTATATCGTTATAAAAATAATGTTCAGTCTATTAACGATCTACTATTGTACACAGGATAGTAGACGCGTACCTAAACGGTCTACAGATAATGGAGCACGCGAGTAAGAACGCGGAGGAGTGCTCGGGTGGCACGCGGCGCAAGCTGTCCTTCGCGCTGGCCATGGTGGGCTCCCCGCGCGTCGTGCTGCTGGACGAGCCCTCCACCGGCATGGACCCCAGGAGCAAGAGGTTCCTCTGGGACACCATCCTGGCTAGCTTCCAGGTGAGACAAACATATGAACATTCTTGGCTCTGAAGAAATACCCTGGCCAATTGCTTAATTGCTTAGGCCAGGTCAGAATGAAGTATTTGGAGATAACTCATATTATGTTGTGTTAAAAATACAAGTCACTAAGTCAGACAAGTTGGTAGCAGGGATGATTGTCCAGGGTGCACCGGACGTAGAGTTATAGTTAAGTTAATTTCAGGCAAAAAATTTCAACAGCTTTTGACTGTCCTTATTAAGTCCGTGTGGTGAACTAACTTCTTTATTGTTGCAGGGCAAAAAAGGTGCTATACTAACGACACATTCCATGGAAGAGGCTGATGCTTTATGTTCCAGAGTCGGCATCATGGTCAAAGGAGGCCTAAGGTAACCAAGGAAACCTTTTCGATTGGTAATACTTTATACAAAAAAAAACTTACAATGTTGTTTTTTTTATTTGTTCAGATGTATTGGCTCAACACAACACTTGAAGAATTTATACGGTGCGGGATACACGTTGGAGATGAAGATTGGGCAAAGTAATCAAAAGCAGGTATGTTTAATAACAACCTTTTCCTATGATGAATGATATTGTCTTTAGTAGAATGGTGCCTCAAGATAAATTGTCAGTTAGTTTAATTGTAATTTAAAGGAATTAATACACGAAACTATTCGATAACTTTTACATAAGTAATACAGTTTTGCATCATTCCTCACAGTAGGCAGGTCCTACGATAAGCGCTAACACTCCACTCAATATTGTAACAATGTATTTTTCTTCAAGTATCTCACAAAATAAAATTGTTTCCATAATAAGATGATGGAGTCAGAGTCGCTGTCACCATCCCCGCTTAGATCAAATGAAAACTCGCCATCGCTAGGAGAAGCAGATGAGGGTAAGATATAATTTTTATTTTCTGGTCGACAGAGATAATGCCAGCAAGAGTTATTAAGTAAGTAAGTAAGTAATCTTATAATTACCAAAAAACTTAGCGTAGGTATCATTGGCGCTGTTTCATTAAAAGATGGGTATGGCTATTATACTTTAAGTAAGACCCCTGTCCTTCAAACTAGGAAAATCCTGTATCTTGAAGGACATCCTAAACAATCTATGTATTTATAAAAACTTCGGTCACCAATTTTTTTACCAATCGCGATTTATGACAATATACTCTTCATATTCATAGTGTTAAATGTCTTGGTCTCTCGGTAGGTGGGTCGGGTGCGGGTTCAGTGTGCGCGGAAGCAGAGGGGGAGGCTGAAGCGGTGGACGCTAGCATACACACGCCACTTGTAGCCGGCACACCGCCGCCGCCGAGACTGCAGCATCACCGGTACTTATGACATACAGCTTAGATACATTATTATGGAATTTAAAGACAAGTGTCCCGTAGTAGGTAATCTTACGATAATTACTTCGGACGTTTTAAATCAATTATTTAACTTCCATTTTTTACCTTGGGATATAATTCATAACTCAGTACTATTATCACGCATATTGGTATCGTAACTTATAAACCTATTTCTCGCAGGACGGAGTCCGGTGGTGGTGGCGCAAACTCAGAAGCGGTGATAGCTCTAGTTGGCCATATATTCCCGGCAGCAATCCTAGAAGAAAGCTTCGCGGAGAGGCTAGTGTTCTCCGTGCCGCAGTCTGCTGTGTCCAGCCTTGCCAGGTGTTTCCAGCAGATTGAGGACGGTAAGTTTTTCTATTGGTCCCACGTTGGGCGACAATCATAATGTTGCTCAAGTTTGTCAGTAGTATAGAAGAGAGGTTAGTGAAGTAGCTAAAGCTCCTCATTTCATAGCGTATTGTTTCGAGCGTCGCCATTTATTTCCACCAGACAAAGGACCGTAAGGTAATATAATAGCCCCATGCTGGGCGCCAAAAAGACTTTAGCTCTATTTGGTGTTCAGGAATGAGGAAGAACATAGGGGGTTGAAGTTCTTCATTAAATAAGACTGTTGGTTTGGGACTTGATAGTCTTTCAAACAGTTTGGGGGCAGTCGAATTATAGAACGGTCCCATGCTGGGCGCCATTAAATGCAGTTATTGGCCGTGACAGTGGAGTAGAGTTTTCTCTTTCCTTTATAGGAAAGAGTATTTTTTTTGTTAAGGACTATACAGACATTATTATAAGCTTGTTTTATTTACAGCGAAAGAAAAACTAAACATAGTGGAGTACAGCTTCAGTCAAACGACATTGGAGCAAGTATTCCTGAAATTCGCACAAACTGAGAACGTAGATTCATCAGATTAGGAACATAAATCCGTTGATAGTATTGTAAGTATTACGTCACTGTTCTGACTTCGCTTCACTTGAAACGTACAAAAGAAAAGAGTATAAGTGTAAAAAACGGTCAATGTTTGACTATGTATGGCTTGGCGATTTGTGATTTGCTATTAAAAGTCTTTGACAAGCAAAAATGTTATTGAATAGAAACTAAATAATCTCCTCATTCCCTAGCTAGTTTAGTTGATTAACTTATTGAGCTAAGTATATCAAAGATATATTTTTGACTAGGTAACTGCTACAATGATATAAGATTCTCCTAAATTTGGCAGCTAATAATAATTTAGAAAGCCATTAATGCTAAAGCATTTTTGGTTGTGAAGGACGGCCAAGTCAAAACAGTGAAGTATTTTGTGCTTTTTTGAAAAGAGAATGTAAAATAAGAATCGCTTCTAATAATACAATATTGTGTAGTTAATTTAGTTGAGTTTTGTTTATAGCCTAAGGACTGGTGGGAAACTTTTGGTGCGTTTGGTATTCCTACATATTGATTCATCAATAATTCTTTATTTAAACGTAATCACTCCCAAATGTTTATTGTGGACATAATAAGTACCGTACTTTCTGCTATTTATATATATTGACTGCCTTGTTGGTTTACTGGTCACAAGCACTTCTGTTGGGCAATGAAATTTCCGTTTTTGACAAACGATTTTATTATTATTTATTTGTAAAATTTTTGAAAAATTTTACATGGGAAATTATTTTCCCCGGGACAAACTTAAAGTAAAACCGCTCCAAAAGTTTTCAAACACGACAAGGCTACAAGCTTTGTAATATTTCCGGTCGATGAGAGAATATTACCTAGGTGTGTAGACATAGGACATGTTGACTGTGTGAGGTTTTATAATGATTTGATACGTTCATCAGCCAGTTTTATATTATATTAGGGACGCGATACGGTAAGCATTGTGCTGGTTGTCTACCTATCTAACATTTTTGTGTACTTAAAACATGTTTTTTTTTCAACGTAATTATTAGAAAAAGACCTGTTGCGGCCGACCTTAAATAAATTGGTGTAAGGGTAGGAGAATAGGATGATTACGAATGACAAATTACAAGAAATTTTCTTTTCTAGGAATAGAAAAAATATTTCAAAGTAAGTAAGTACTTAAGTACGTAAAGATCGAATGGGTGTAACTTGCCCCATTATAAATATTGTTAAATATTTAAACATTGGCACGTACCTAGTAATATAACATTGTACAATTTCAAAACGTTATGTCAACGCTTTTACATTTAAAACCTACCTACTCTAGTAACGTTTCATTCCTGTTCTACCTCTACCCTGAGAATTGTGATGTTCGGTAGTTTAGTTCTTCGCACTGTTTATAGCGTGTGTTGGATCTTGGAACTATCTCCGGAACCAGAATGTAGGGCTCAGTTATGGTCCGGTACAAAAAAAAAACATAACAATAACGGGAAGAACAAGTGACTCGGCTTTGTTAGGGGTATTTTTACACCCGTTTTATTCATAATATTTAATCGGTTTGATTAGGTTGACCAACAAACACAATGCTTACGACTTTAAATAGTATAAAATCATTCACTGCGTACGGTCTAACAGTGCCTAAGAACATATTGCTGTCTAACCAAATGTGAAAGTTGATATCTTAACAACAAAATATGTGATTTTTAGTTTTAGAAGGAACTTTTGTGATTGATTTTCTAGTCGGCTACACTATGTGCTTCATTTTGTATTTGGAAAGAAAAAAAAAGATAAAGTTTGACTTTATACTGTCAGTTGTTTGTATAAATAACTAGTATCTAACAATTTAAGTAGTGATGCCTACATCGTAGACAAGCTAGGTAGAGTATTTGTGACCCTGTAAAAACTCCGTCATTTTGTATTACTTATACCTAAGAAATGTTATGATCTGACAATGTAGTCATTCCCCTCTCAAATTAAAATCTGAAAAATATTATCATCTCTATTTCTATGCTATTTATTGATCTTAATAATTGAGAGGGAAGTGACTTAAGGCTCCTGCAGACAGGCGCGACCAGACTCTAGTAGAACAATTTTTATGAAAACTGAATGAAAATTGTTCTACCAGAATCGCTTCGCAACGTCGGCGTCGCCGCGTCGTCATCGCTCCTTTCTGCGGCAGCCGTTAAAAAGTTATCGGCACAAATCCAAATACAAAATGACGTAAATATAAAAATGTTAAGTAGATTAATTTATAGAATTTTACAATTTCATACCTATGTTGCTATGTTTCATATTGTCGAAACTACATATATTATACTGCGATTGTTGACAAGTTGTCTAAAAACCTAGTCTTAAAGTAAAACGGACTATAAAGTATATTATGATCAGTTTCGATTACATTCGCCGTGTCGGGTGTAAGTTTATTGTAGCGATGGCTGGAGACCGGAATGCCTGGGAAATCTGAAAAAGATATTGGTTGGTAGATGCATTATCCTTAAAATTGTGAAAGAAAAACGGCTGTTATCAGACCGATGGAAAAGAGAAGAATCGGAAAGGTTTTGGTTAAGGAGTTATGGGATATCTACTACTTAGGTCTACCTACCTTCTTGTAGTTCCATAGATATGAAGATCAGCCTAGCTATTTAATTTTTTCAAGAATACATCAACGTAAGTGCATTTATGCTCGTATCCGTTTAATAAATAATGCTTAATTAAATCCTTTTCTTGAAATCCACGTTAAATAAAAAAAATATATACTTATATTTTCTAAAGGCTTCTTTTAAGCCTTTGCAATATAAATCTTACAGCACAACAATCAAGTTTCAAACTCATCTCGCAAGAAAAGGTGGTATCTAACTGCTAAAAATAACAAAGAATCGAGTGGTTATGTATGTTAGCACTCAGACTAACATTTTTCTCGGACTGCTAGTTCCAGTGCAATAAAATAAGTAAACCACCCAGCTAGTAATACAACAGACACTGGCACAGCGGGCCAATTGCGTACACATAAAATGACAATTGATCGCATTGCCTTTCATGTTGACAGTTCAGCCACGTTCATCGTTGTTGAGCAGGCGGTTTTTTGTTACGTATTAGGGGTGTTGTTTTCATAAAAAAAAAACAATTGCAACAGTAGGTATTTATGATACCCAGGTACTTATAACAATCTCCCAGCCAACGAATACATAGAGCTATTTTAATATTCTGTTAAAATATAATGAATGGACTTGTAAATGTTCGGAAACGTTACTCCAAGGAATGAGTTTAATATTACTGTTTATAGGTTAAACTTTCTAGGGTTAATATCAGTATTAGGTTAAGATCGCTATGGTATCAGTTTTTATCGAACAAACTCAATTTATTTTTTATCAAATCTTTTATTTTTTTGCTGCTTTTATTGCAACATGTTATTTTTATTTCGACATTTTCAATTGGTTAACAAAATGTCAGGTACAGTACTATTTTCCCGACTTGAAATGTAAAATAAAATTCACAGACAATAAACAAAATCTATTGTAAGTTTGTTATTAGTAAACTTCTTTGTTATCATGGACGTACAAAAAAAGTCGACAGATTATCGCTTACAAATGTCAATGGACAATGTCTTGTGTGGTGAAATGGTGTAAAAACCGTAGTGATCGGAAGAAAAAAAAAACAGGAATCACGTTTCATAGATAAATGATAACTCAATCACTTCCCGATTTTATACATAAAATCAATTTTCATTCACCAGAACAAAATAATTCATCACAGGGCCAGTGCTCACAATGTTCACGTCTGCAAATTGCCCGTAAAAATTAAAATGTATAGTTTTTAATTAAATTCAAAATTTATAAAAATAAAATACCTAGTAATGAATAACCCAAATAAGGTTATTCATTACTAGGTATTTTATTTTCTTTTTAATAGATTTTCTAAAGAAAATGAAGTATGGAGAAATGCTTGGATTCAAACAATTAGAAATTGAAACGGTGAAAACGATTGGATTCCAAACAAATACAGTATCCTTTGCAGATTACATTTTGAAGCTAATGACTTATATACACTTGGTTCTTACTTACCATTCATATTTTCAAATGGCACGGTATAATTCGGCCTACATTTCCAAGAAACTTGTGTGCCGACCTGTATTTGTTTTAAAATAAAACAATAATAAATGGGTAAATTCGGCTAACATGGCAACCGTAAATTGATTCACACATAAATAGCCGCCGCTATTATCATAGCGGGAGTTCCGTTCCGTCCCGTCCGACCTTTTTTGTACATCCATGTTAGATAATGGTCATAAACAAAGTATTTGGTTGCTTATAAAGCCAGAGGAATGAATACTGTTCATATTATATTGTGTTATTCTTTAAACATTCATGAGCCTTGTTTAGTGATGGATCTATAAGCAAGCCTTTTGGAATCATTAAAACAACACGTGATTACACGTGTGTCCACTCATTAGTCAAAATATCATGTTTTATCATTGTAAAGGGTTATATAATCGTGTATGTGTTACTTAGATAGTGACAGAACACAAATATGCGTACCTAAGATAACTAACCGTTTTCTTTAAACGGAAACACGATAAATTAACAAAATATTTACATAATTTCAGTAAAATATGTTTATTGTCCTAATTAACTGATTAAAACTTATCATCGTCAAACAAGTTACCAACTTTTGTCCATTTTTTGTAACTTAGCGACCCTTTACCTAGAGTTAAGTTCCTCGAACCTACGTTATAGTATAACTACTACCGTTAGTTTTAATTAAGATCATCTTACTCTATCAAACTCGGAACCCTCATCAAGACTTTTCCTCTTGGCTTTAAGCACTTCATATCATTTACTATTTACTTTTCCTAAAGTAATGGTACAAAAGTAATACTTATCAGATATGTTAAAGATTGGATGTTAAGAGAAAGTGTAAAAGACTACAATTTGATGTGTGAATTTAGCTTTCGAAGGAACGAGCTAGTCGTTGTTTACGCTTATTTTATTGATAAGTTTAATGTGAACATTTAACACTTAACATTAAGCCAGGGTAATTTGTTTTACTGCAAATCTAGGGTCAAATTGATTCCGTGAAAGGCAATCTGTCTGTCTGTGTTGTTACTAAGAAACTAATAGAATTAGTTGTCAAACAAGTGTCTTAAATGTGCAAGCTAGTCGAACAATCATAGGTATTCGCTCAGTTGCAAATAGGGTGACATAATTCAATAAGAGCAATTTTTGTGTAAAAAAAAAGAATTAAAAAAAAAAAATTAAAAGAGTAAAAGTAACAGTAGGAGTGCGACGAAGCATATAGTCACATATTTCTAGCTCCCTCATTTTTAGGCTTTAGTGTAATGTCGTTTTTATAGCAAAAAGAATAATATTTGCTGCGTTCACTTAACTCAAAATTGCAGATTTTTTTGTTATCACCCTTGTTGCAAATGAGCAAATTATTTTAAGACAGTTTTACTACGTATATACTCTTAGATTTGCATCAATTGTGTACAAAGAAAACCTTGACGCGTAATCTTTGCGTTTACGTGCGTAGAACAGATTCAATTTGACATCAATACTACCTATATGTAGAAGTTACATAATTTCTCGAATATCATCAATGTCTTGGTATTGCGCCTTCTCAATGTTAATTGTTAAATCGTTCATAAAAATATATCGGTATTTTTATTTTCGCATTTATATAGAAACTTTTAATGTAACCTGAGATTGGCCAATCTGTGAGGTTATTAATGAACACATTGACATTTAGCTGTATCTGGGTGAGACTGGATAGCTGACCTCTAAATATTCAGATAAAGCCTATATTATGATTAGTAACAGAAAGCAGCAGGCCAGGTCTATTCTGTAATAATATCACCGTGAAAACGTAGGTGAAGTAAGCTGTCAATAGTGGTCATCTCTAGCTTCTAGTTTTGACAGAGCTCACTTCACCTAAGTTTTCATGGTGAGATTTTTACATAATCGATAACTAGGTTCGAAATCAGAAAATAAAGTAAAGCAAAAGATCTAATCAGTCAACATTACGTACAAGCAGTTTACATTTAGATAGTTAAGTAATAAAAATAAATAAATGCTGAAAAGTATTGTGAATTTGCTTTGGCTATGTGTAATGAATGATCATTTATAAAATATTGAAATAAGTGTGATTTGATAATTATTTTATTTATTTGTCAAATTATCTATATTCTTATGATTAGTTTTACGAACAATTTATATATTAAATTGTGGAGTGAATTAAGTTTTAGGTAAACTACAAAGATCAAAAATAATGTGTTTGGTGACTCTAATGCAAATATTTTTAGCTAATGCGAAAATAAAAATATTTATAATTATATTAAGAGAGCCAATTCGGGCAGTCTGTAACATTGTACTGTTATCATTTCATTTTGTTTGTTAGTGAATTTTAGTCAATTAATTTAGTACAGAATAAAACATCCGACACGATTCAAAGTTTTTTATTTTATTTAGATATCACCTCAAACTCAAACTCAAACTCAAAGCATTTATTTCAAATAAACCAATTACAGGCACTTTTGAATTGTCAAGGGGTCGGTCAGTCAGAAAGATGAAGCTAGTTGCCCATTCCAAAGCGTAGTAGGTACCTATGGAGAAGAACGGGCAAGAAACTCCATGGACACTCTTTTAGATGAAAACATTGTTACAAAAAAGTGGTTACGTCATTCATGTTGTAATTATACATGTGAGAACGATGTAGAAAGACGTGCACGTTAAAAGCGTCCGTTATAAAAAGATAAAAACAATTATGGAACTAAAATAAGCCGTGGCAGCTAAGAAATGACCAGTGCCTACTGACGGCGCCCGTTCACGAACATGACGTATGGATCAGCACCATTCAGCTCAACCATTTTGAAGGGAACTCAATGATTCAATACACACGCCACCACCAGCGACACATTTGAGTGAGCATGACATACTCTCAGCCGCCAGGGCACATTCAAGTCAATGAAAGACGAACCCAGTAAGCTTTATAGTGGGTACTTAATGCTCACACATGTGCTATGCAATTATACAATACTAAGAGATTGAATTTATACAATGCAAAGATAGGTTGTACAATCTTCATCAGCTCCAACACTATTTTCGAATGCTAATTAATTAGTTTACGCGCCCTTGTGGAGCAGGACCAGCCCTAAGCCAAGCATTTTTGTCAGCCATATAATCCCCCAACTTATAATATGCTTGGCTGTATAGTGTGCGTTTTATACAAGATTTAAATTTCGTTTCATTCAGTTGGAGTATGTGGGGAGGTATTTTATTGTAACATTTTAAACAGTACCCCATGAAGGATGAGTCTACTTTAGCCAGTCTGAAACCTGGTTGAACTAATTGGTCCCTATTTCTAGTCCTATAGTTGTGTCTTTCACCTCTTTTACTGAAAATATTTAAATTTTTCCTTACGTACATGATGTTTTCATAAATATATTGACAAGGTACCGTCATGATGTTAATGTCTTTAAACAGTTCCCTTAGAGAATCACGCCTGCGGAGGCTGTATATTGCTCGGATAGCTCTTTTCTGCAGAATAAAAATAGACTCAATATCGGCAGCCCGTCCCCATAATAAAATACCGTAAGACATGATACTATGAAAATAGCTGAAATAGACTAGCCTCGCGGTATCTACATTAGTAAATTGACGGATTTTTCTTACAGCATATGCTGCTGAACTTAGCCGTCCTGCAAGAGATGTTAAATGAGGACCCCATTGCAGCCTTGAGTCTAGCGTTATTCCCAGGAAAACAGTTTCATCGACAAATTCTAGTTTCTCGTTATTCAATACTATGTCACAATCACTACTTTTAACATTCGGTAAAGCAAATCTTATGCATTTCGTTTTTATCCCATTTAATACTAAATTATTAGCAGTGAACCAATTATGTACCTGCAGTAGGGCATTATTTACGTCGTCAAGATTTGATGCACGTCTATTTATCTTAAAGATTAAAGAAGTATCGTCAGCAAATAATACCATTTGTGGTTGGTTTTTAAATAAATGGGGTAGATCATTAATATATACTAAAAAGAGGAAGGGACCTGTTTAAGCACAAGATTGGAATTCCTTAAGTGAAACTCATGAAGAAATTGAGACTTCTATAATTTAAATAATTTTCGATGTTCCTTTAGCGGAGCAGTAATAATGAGTACAAGTTTTTTTCTTAAACGTCTACCGACACAATAAAAATATAAAAAAAATAAAAAGTTGCTTGTTGCAGTAAAACACGCGGGTGCTGATTTGCCCACACAAAATGAGCAGGCGCGAACATAAACTCCCCCCGTTGAAGGACGCAGAGCTTCAACCAGGAAAATCTTCACATGTAGGCAAGGGGCACAGGCGAACTAGAGATCGGCGCACACAGCCTCTTGCCGTGTTGATATCTGCGACTCGAGATATGCCGTCTGGTCCAGGGAAAAGTCTGGCGACACGTCCGAGGCGCCAATTAAGTGGTGGTGTATTGTCTTCTTGTAGAATGACCAAATCTCCGATATTCAGCTTCTTAGCGTCAGTCTTCCATTTTGTACGTTGATGAAGTTCGGAGATGTATTCTTTTTGCCAGCGCTTCCAAAAATTTTGCCTTATTTGCTCAAGGCGAGCATATCGGTTGCGATGGGTTGTATTGCAATCGTCTTGAATTGGGGTTGGCAGCGCATTGAGTGATCTGCCAATCAGGAAGTGCCCTGGGGATAAGGATAGGAAATCGTCAGGGGATGAAGACATTGGGCACAAAGGGCGACTATTTAAGACTGCCTCCACTTGTGCGAATAAGGTACCTATTTCTTCGAAAGAAAGGTGGGAATTTCCCATTACTCTTTTGACATGATATTTAGCAGCCTTAATTCCAGCTTCCCAAATTCCACCGAAATGAGGACTGTAAGCAGGTATAAATGAAAATTTTATTCCTTCTCCGGCTGCAAACTGAGAAAGAGATTTGTTATTTAGATTTAGAAAATTGCTAATTTCCTTAGCAGCGGCAACGAAATTTCGTCCGTTGTCAGAGCAAACCTCCGCTGGCTTGCCACGGCGGGCAACAAATCGACGAAATGTCATAATAAAAGCTTCTTTGGTCAAGTCACTAACGGGTTCTAAATGAACACATTTAAAACGTAGACAAATAAATAGACATAAGTAGCATTTTACTAATCTAGCACCACGTCCCTTGCGATTTAAGATGAGAAAAGGACCGGCGTAGTCAATCCCAACAGATTTGAAAGGAAAATCAACGGAAACACGATTTGTTGGTAAGTTGCCCATTTTTGGGCATATGGTTTGCCCACGAACACGCACGCAAGTAACACATTGCTTTACAACGCTTCTAGCTAACCTTCGGCCATTAAGAGGCCACACAGATTCTCTGATCGTTGCTAGCAAAAGTTGTGGACCAGCATGTAAATTTCGTAAGTGTTCGTGTACAAAATAAAGTTTTGTTACATAATGAGAGGAATCCAAGAGTATTGGATGTTTTTTATCAAAAGGATAATTAGAATTATGTAATCTCCCCCCAACTCTTATTACATTAGTTGTGGGTTCAAAGAAAGGTGATAAACATAATAATTTAGATTTAGGCAATAATGAATTTGATTGAATTCTTTTATATTCAAGAGGAAAAGATTGTTTCTGTGCAACTCGACAAATGAAAATAAAGGAATGATTTAATTCATGCACTGTTAAAGGGTCAGATAAGCGATTAAGCCTATTTGATGGTTTAGAATTGTGTAAAAAGCGTAAAACATATGCAAATGTTCTTTGTAATTTAGAAAATTTTGAAAATACCTTGAAATCAAATGTAGATTCAGGTAAATTAATATAATGACCTTTTATTTCAGGTAATTCAATGTTTTGATTTGGATGTAGTTTTGGCCATTTTGATTCATCATTGTATAAAAACGATGGGCCTCGCCACCACATCAAATTGTCACGAAGGTGATGAGCGTTTACACCTCGAGAAATTAGGTCAGCGGGGTTGAGGTCAGTGGGAACATGACGCCAATCCTTGCGATTAGTCAGGTCTAAAATTTCAGCTATTCTATTTGCCACGAATGTTTTTAGTTTGCTTGGGTCATTTTTTATCCAGCATAGTACGATATTAGAATCGCACCAATGTATCATTTTTGTAGGAAGAAGTCTTAAGGACTCGGCAACAGATTGGCATAGATTAGCTGACAATAACGCCGCGCATAGTTCAAGGCGAGGTATGGTGATGGGCTTTATAGGAGCAACCTTGGATTTCGAACATAACAAACTCACTGTTACCTCATCGTTTTCGTTCACCGTTCTCATATAGATACAGGCCCCGTACGCGACTTGTGAGGCGTCGCTGAACGAATGCAGTTCTATGGACTTTGGTGAATCACCAATCACTCTACGCGGAATATGAATGTCTGCAAGTAAAGGTAAGTTTTTTGAAATTTCATTCCAACTTTCCTGTATTTCGTCAGGTACAGGTTGATCCCAGTCAATTCCTTTGACCCACAACTTTTGAATCAATATTTTAGATTGAATTATACATGGGCTCAATAACCCAAGTGGATCGAAAATACGAAGTGACTGTGACATTATGAATCTTTTAGTTATTATTGTATTGTTCATGTCATTATTTTTTACAGGAAAATTGAACGTGTCATCACTTGGATCCCACCCTAGACCAAGAGTACTGGAGGATTCACTCAAGGTAAGTTTTTCTTTTGTATTAATTTCTATATTATGGAATAATTTAGATAAATTAGTTTTGTATTTTCGTAAGGGAAAACAAGCTGCGATTAGAGCAGTAGAAAGTGCCTTTTGTATGTATAAAAGTTGATCTTCATTGTCTGAGCCTGTAATGACGTCGTCGACGAAGAAGTCATTCTGTATTATAGTTTTAATTAATTCATCATCACACTCTTCTCCTACTTGCCACGGACATTTAGTGCTAAGATAGCTGGCACTTGCAGTACCGTAAGTGACCGTATCTAAACGCAAAGTTTGGATAGGATGCGACTCATCTTCTCTCCATAATATTAATTGAAGATTACAATCAGGTGGATCCATAGCAATTTGTCTATACATTTTAGCTATGTCTCCAGTCAAAATGTACTTATATTGACGTGCTCTAATTAAAATGGAGAATAGAGAATTCTGCAGATTAGGCCCAACCATTAAGATGTCATTTAGAGAGTAGCCAGAGGTTGTAGGATTTGAGCCATCAAACACCACTCGAATCTTGGTGGACTCACTGTCCTCTTTGAATACAGCATGATGACATAGAAAATATGAAGGATTTGGTATTGAAACAGGTGACTCTGAAAGATGTCCTAGGTTTGAATATTCACGTATAAATTCTACGTAATGTGACTTTAGTGTCGGATTTTTTCTGAATCTTTTTTCGAGATTTTTGAAACGTTTTTTAGCTTGGTTATAAGAATCACCGAGACAGTCAGGTGAGTCCTTTAGTGGTAACTTCACTCTAAATCTGCCATTACTCAAACGAGTTGTGGTTTTGTGAAATTGTTCTTCACATGCTATTTCGTTGGGACTGAGAATCTTTCTTTGAGGGAGACTTTCTAGTTCCCAGAATTTAGTAAGCATTTCATCCAAATTGTTGTTTGGAACAATTGCATGATTGCATTGAATATTTTGATTGTATTTTTGTGCATTGATAGGGCCGGCTATAATCCAACCTAATTTAGAATTTTGTAACTTAGGATTATTTGGGCCTAGGGATCGTTGACCACTAATTAATAAATCCCAGAAGATGTCTGCACCAATGAGTATCTCAATGGCAGCAGGTTCATTGAATTTAGGATCAGCTAATATAATACCCTTTGGTATTTTCAGGTGATGTATATCGACGAAAACCTTTGGAATGTCTCCGGTAAGTTGGTTGAGAACATAGCTAGACAACTTAACTTGGTAAGTGCCATGGATGGATTTTAAATGAGTAACACAACTTTCTAATATTGTGTCACACTTATTGTTCCCTATTCCTATAACATTTAATGCATTTAACGGATTACACATTAAACCTAATTTTTGTTGCAGGGATTTTGTAATGAAAGTAGATTGGCTGCCACTGTCTAACAGCGCGCGAACCCTTTCGCTTTTGTTATTTTGAGGATTGTGAACTTCTATAATAGCCGTAGAAAGAAATACATGACCATTATACTGTTGAGAGAAAGCTACTACGGTCTCCTTTTTACTATCGTCATTTGCCTCTACTTTGTTACAGTTAGCTGATACGCTAGGATCGTGAAGGAGAGTATTATGCCTTTGGTTGCAATGACGACACGAACCCATGCCGCACTCAGACGCAGGGTGACCTTGTCGCAGGCAATTTATACACAATTTATATTGGGCTATGCATGACATTTTCTCTTGAATGGATTTTGATTTAAAAGTTGGACAATCATAAATCCTATGATTTTCATTGCATACGACACACAGATAAACAGTTGAAGAATTATTACGAGATTGAGAAGTCGAGGCAAAGACATTGGTATTTTGGTTACGGTTTGGTTTTTTAGAAACCGGTTTATTGTTATTTGATTGAGATTGATTAGACGAGGGACGTGGGTTTTGTTGTGATTTAGAATTATTGTTGCTCATAGATTTATTCTGATTAAATGATTCTAGTACATTGGCGCGGTCAATTAAGAATTTATTAAATTGCTCCAAAGTGGGCAAGTCATTAACGCAATCCATTGTGTTGCGATATTCTTCCCATTTTAGTATGGTACGACTATCCAATTTAAGCGATAAAATAAATATTAGCAACATGTCCCAATGCTCTGTAGGTAGACCTAAACTCTTTAAAGCCCTTAGATTTTTAGTGACGTTATCAACTAAGCACCGAAGAGACTTATCTGACTGACATGTTATTGGTTGAATATTTATTAAAGAATCTAGGTGATGATTCATAAGAATCCTTTTGTTATCGTAACGCTCGCAGACCTGTTTCCAAGCCTCTTGATAATTAGACGAAGATACCTCAAGGTTTGATATAACACGCGCAGCGTCACCATCCAGGTAAGAAACTAAATAATGAAACTTATGTATATCTTGAATGCGTTCATTTTTGTGAATCAAACTAAGAAATGTGTCCCGAAATTCGAGCCAACGGAAGTGTGATCCATCGAATTTAGAAATCTGTATTTGAGGCAATCTAAAACCCACGTTTTGATGATCCGAATCCGCATTTACCAGGATAGATTGACGACGCTTACCATCATCATCAGTATTATATTGTTGTAGCTCTGTCTTGGCTATAGCTATATTTTGAACTATATCCTGTTCAATGCGTTCTCGCTCATCAAGTTCTAATTGAATATTTGGAGAATTTAAAACTTCAATCTCTGTTTGCAAATCATCAAACCTTGTCGATAATCCTTGAAACTTATTTAATCTTAAACTCAATTCCGCAAGGTCTATGTTTGATAACTCGGGTAATTCACTTATTTTGTCCAAATAGTTTTTAAATTTTGTAATTTGTCCTTTAATTGAACTACGTTTTACTAGTAATTCCTTTAAAGACCCCTTGACGGAGGATTTATCACCACCTTCTTGCGGCATTTTGAAGTATAAATAATAATATAAATTGATTTAAGTAAAGTGAATTAAACGTTCCTATTATTTTAGTATTATAGGTACCTACTTAAAACCAATGGAATTTGATTATATCGACAATGGTGCCGATTCTCTTGTCACAAAATTCTCTAAACTAGACTAAAAATCACCAAAATTTAGTTTATTCCTGTCAAACGACGATTTCCCATTCTGAAATTGACTAAAGTGACACAACTTAACTAAATTTTAGTTTGACAGCACTAAGATGGCACTGAGATTATAATTTAGTGAAAATGGCAATTTTGCTATTCTGAATTTTACGTTTTTCACCAAAAATTTTGATTGTCTTAACTAAATCTGACTATTTTTAATCGCGATTAAAAAGGTGTGGAATAAAATTAGTTGTCATGAACTAAAATTCACACCAACACCTCGACTTCAGATGCAAAAACAGTACTGTATCTTTTTTTCTTTTCTTTTGCTTATATCTCGAAAACGGTGTGTCCTATCGCAAAAATAATGAAAATTTCGACCCCCTTTGCAACCCGTAAACCTATAATTCTCAACATGTTGGTAATATTTTTTTATATTTTCCATACAAAAAGTAAAAAATTCCATACAAAACAAGTCGAGGCCGCACATAATGCGCGCCTACGGCTCTAAAAAAAGATCACGTGGTACGGCAAACAAGTACCACGTGGAGTCGCAATAATTGTCAAATTTGATTTTAGATGTGTCAAAATTATTTTTAAATTTAGAGATTTTATTTTGCAGAATAGCGTTAAGATTCTCATAGCCAAAAGTAAGGAATTTTAGTGATAGTTTAGTTAGTTTAGTTCGGTGTACAACAGAATCGGCACCAATGTCTAAATTCTAAACTAATGCGGAAAAGGAATAAAATAATGATATTCTCACGCTCCTCCTCTCGGTGGAATATCCTGGGATCTGGTCTCGGATGGCTGCAGTGCCTCACTCAGCAAGCGGGCAATGAATGGCCGCAACTCAGTCGAGCAACTTGGCCCTCAGGATAGCGGCTGAAAATTTCGGCAAATCGGCTTAAATATAGGAAAAAAAAACCGAATAGGTATATCGAGGTAGGAGTATGACAATTAGGATTAAGATTTATTTGCTTATTACGTTGCGTTATTTTGCAAATGAATAATTTAATGAAAAGAATTGAACTTGGAGAAACTTAATATGATTTTAAAGTTGACGGTATATGTAGGTACTATTACCTATATACTTATTTAGCACGATAAAACCTATAAGATTAAAGAATATAGCACAAATAAAGGCTAGTTATTGGAACAGAGGTATTTTAGAGAGGATTATGTATGGAATTTGGAAATTGGTTGTATTTTGGTGCGGTAGAACGGAACACAAGGAGGCACTTAACTTGGTGATATTGATGAATCCATGGGCTCCCGTTACGATCTTTAGATGATTCGTTGGCACGGAAGACCAGACTGGTTACTTGCACTGCAGTAGCTTCCAATTTCGTTCTACTTTGGCTCTTCAGTATCGCCGAGTAAGTATGACGCAATCGTGTTCTATTATATTATCCAATTTTCTTATAAACTGTCCTGTCACGGTCGCCAAAATCTTTGTTTAAGCACAAGATTGGAATTCCTTAAGTGAAACTCATGAAGAAATTGAGACTTCTATAATTTAAATAATTTTCGATGTTCCTTTAGCGGAGCAGTAATAATGAGTACAAGTTTTTTTCTTAAACGTCTACCGACACAATAAAAATATTAAAAAAATAAAAAGTTGCTTGTTGCAGTAAAACACGCGGGTGCTGATTTGCCCACACAAAATGAGCAGGCGCGAACAGGACCTAATATCGATCCTTGTGGAACACCCATTTGTACTTTTAAATGAAGTGAATTGATACTATTTATTGCACTTTTTGTTGTCTATCATTTAAATAAGATTGTACTAAACTAAGCGCGAGTTTACCTAGTCCGTAATGCTCAAGTTTTAAGAGCAAGGTTTCATGATCAACGCAGTCAAATGCCTTGGAGAGGTCACAAAAGATCCCTATGGCATCTTGGGCCTCCTCCCACGCTGTAAATATGTGTTTTAATAAAGTGACACCGGCGTCAGTCGTACAACGTCCTTTGGTGAAACCATATTGCTGATCGTGTAAGATTTTGTTGGTGTTCAAATGATTAAGCATTTGATTGAGCATTACCTTTTCGAACACCTTGCTGAATACTGGCAACACAGATACTGGTCTATAATTGTTGGTGTCTTTGCTGTCCCCAGATTTAAAAAGTGGTATAACCTTACTGTATTTCATTAAATCCGGGAAGACTCCTTGATCTACATACCACCCCAAACCACCATAACCACCACCATCACCTTTAAACCATTTTTTTACTAGACTTAGAGGTAGCTTTAACTCTATAATTTTGAATAAAGGCAGAAAATGCGCAGGTATTCATTAATCCATACATATAATGAATTACAAAAACGATACATTAGCACGCACAGTCGTGTCCCTGGCACCAATTAACATCACAGTTTTTGCTAATGTATTAAACCAGGAAAATGAAATATATATTAGATATCCTTTGTAATAATTCTCCTGCCTAGCCTGGCAGGAGAATCGTTGTTATTGTATTAATTGTTTTTTTTTTCTAGTATTATAAAAAAAGTTACTATACACTAAAAAATATTAAATTTTTCTCGGACAGTTATAGAACAACGGTAACAGGCTTGAAAGTATTGTATTATTTTCATTTATTATTGACATAATCAATTTTTTGAATGCGTTGGATTTCAATAATTATGTGGTTAGCTAGCGACTTCGACTTCGAAATATTAAATAAACAGACCTACTAAGGACCAATCTTAAAATTATTAAACTTTACATGTACGGGAGGTACCCGAATTTTTAATATTTTGCCTTAATAATATCGTAATCTAGTTTTAGGTTTATAGCCCTGATACTTTGCGAGACCTTTTGACCGCCACAGTCGTGTATAGACGACAAACCAAAATGTGCCCAGCACGCCACGGTCGCGACAGCGTGACCGAATTTTATACGTAAATAAATGTCATAAAACCACATTTTTTTGTTCCTTTCCCTTGTTAATTAGGTACTCTTACTCTTCGTAATTTATTTGAAGTGAACTGCTTTCGTTAGATTTAATTTTTAGTAACGTAAGATGACAAAAACGAAAACCAGTCATAAAGTTCGAAAAACATAGTGCCCTCGACTCCACAGTCACCATAACAGGACACGTAGTGATGCAGGTAGTAGTCAATATAACACGAATATCGACCTCGACGGCAACTTACGTTATATTTAATTTACTCTGAATTCTGCACTAGTAAATAAATAAAACATTTCATACTGAACTTTTACGTTCGAGAAATCAAGAAAATTTTATAATACTGAACTATGCACTATCTATAAGTCGAGTGTTAGTTGATTATAAATATTGAGTAGTAATGACTGTAATGCCAATCTCTATCACACTGTTGTATTGTCTGTGCCGGGAACGCCACAGTCGTCTATGCTTGACAGTCCCATGGCGTCATACGCGGATTTTTTTTTGAATAGAGTAGTTCGTTTATATTATTAATAATAGATGACTATAATATGAGTAGTGAAGTGAATACGAGTGGTGGCCGGATTAACTTCCGCCATTAAATATTTTTTTTCAATGTAGCGGCCACGCATAAGACCTATATTAATCGATAGCGGGAATCAATACAAACAAGTTGTGTATGAGACAAAAAGTTCTAAAGTGTCACGTTTCCGAGATATGAGCTATCAAAGTAAAAGTAAAGGTCGAGGAATGACTTTGACCTTGAAAGTCATTCCTCGACCTTTATGAACTTGGAGGGTTTTATTGATGATTTTGATGATTTTAATTCTGTAGCTAGGTACATACGTCTTCCAGCCGCGAATAATATTTTAATCAACATACAACCTAGCACTGGCCTGCAAATTGCAAAAAACCTAAGAAAAATTTTATTCCGCTGGCTACCCTGACGGTTCCACCGTAACCTTCTAGCTCTACTAAAGATCATAATATGATCTTTAGTAGAGCTAGAGCTTTTAAAGTAATAAAGCGCATATTATGCGCTTTATTACTTTAAAAAAAATTAAAAATGTCGGAAGTTAGTCCGGCCAAAAAATTCAAACCCGTTTAATTATTATTTAATTATTTACCTGTTATAAATTATTTTGTGATAAAAAATACGATTACAAAAAACCGATGGTTCATGTCTCATTTTATTTATTGCATTATCAAATAATAATATTGCAATCAAATTTCTCATATTTACAAAAGTTTTTCCACAATATGAAACACATACTATATAACTATCATACTGAATATCAGTGAAACGAAACTAAAGAAATATACGAAACAATTAGAACTAAATAGGTACCTATTATTATTTCGATATTATTAATAAATATCGGTTGCGCACCTCTAGTGCAGAGGCGAGAAAATTAAAAAAGCCGTGCCAGCTACGCCACTGTCATCATAATAAGATGACAAGAAAGTACGTCAAGATTGAACATAGTGCTGTGATGGTATTGACTTGGTTTTATCGATTTTTGTTTTGAATTGTGGATTCAACGCCGAAACTGTGACACATATCATTATGATTTCTGTCCTAAAGGACAAAGCGGGATGAAATAAAACTCCTGTATTATATTTTTCCGGTAGGTATAGACTTTTTATTAAAAACATACTGTAGGTTACAAAATAAATAGTTAGTGCTTTATCGATATAATTTCGAACTCACTACTATTTTGTAGGTATTAAAGGATGAATTCATAGCTTGGCGCCGAGGGCATGATTTTACTTTTTTGACGTGGCGGTCAAAGGGTTATCCCTTCCCTTCCCCTTTCCCTTCAAAATGGTTGAGCTGAATGGTGCTGATCCATACGTCATGTTCGTGAACGGGTGCCGTCAGTAGGCACTGGTCATTTCTTAGCTGCTACGGCTTATTTTAATTCCATAATTGTTTTGACGTGACAACGTCTTATAATTCTATGGAGTCGGCTGCACGCACGAAAAAACACGACTCATGCGGCGTTACACATAACTCATGCGGCGTTACCTCACTCTGAGGCGTTCCATTTAAGGCTTGAAGTGTAAGCGAGAGCGCGGAACGAGCGACAAAGAGGCACAATCGGCCTCCGCGTTCGGCAGCGTTCGACATCTGTCTCTCTCCTACTTGAGTGAGCGATGCGTCCGCGTGGACAGCTGCTATACAATAATACATTTACATGTTTTCGTCAAGTATGAAGTGCAGTGAAAAGCTTAGTGAATGTGGTGTCAATTGTTTATAGCAACGATAATTGCGGCGATAAAGGTAATGTTCTAAAAATCTGTTTAATTAACTTTTAAGAATTACGTGAAAGTGTTTAAAAAGTAAGTAACCGTAATGCTTAAAGTTATTTTACAATGAAAATAACGCCCTGCAAGTTTCCAATGTATTATATGCATATAAATAGAACTGTAAACGCAACGATTTCTTACCTTTTACACAGTTTTCTCATAATTCTAAAAAGTTAACTAAACAGATTTTTAAAATATAGCTCCGATTAAATGATAAAAATTGAAAACCACCAAATATGACACTAAATTGCGACGTTGCCACTCATTTAAGGTATAAACGCTCTTAAAAGAGTGCCCATGGAGTTTCTTGCCCGTTCTTCTCCATAGGTACCTACTACGCTTTGGAATGGGCAACTAGCTTCATCTTTCTGACTGACCGACCCCTTGACAATTCAAAAGTGCCTGTAATTGGTTTATTTGAAATAAATGCTTTGAGTTTGAGTTTGAATACTTACGTTTGTGACAGACAGATTTTTGAATGAGTGAGATTGATTAGGCAGATGCCATCAGATTACAATATGGAATCGCGGTGAATTCTTTACAGGATGGCAGGACAACCATTCGCACGTGCCGTCTCCACACAAAGGGAGATAATAAGCTCTCACGAGCTCTAACATTAGCGTTCACAAACCTCAAAAATATCAACTGTCAAGTGACAGCCATCAACCCAGTGCTGACACTTCCTATACCCACCTCTACCACGTGCTTGACGTTTCCGGTTAGTACTAACAATTATTAATGAAAAAATTAAATTGTAAAATATTTAATATAAAATTAAATTATAAAAATTTGTGGGACACACCACGATTTTGCTAGGATTTTTCTTAGTGAAAAACACCCAGCTAGTAAATAAAAATATTATATGCAACAGGTGTCACCGCGCTACGATTAGTTTTAAAACAAATCAATGAAGAGCAATAATAAAACTGCCTGATGAATGAAACCTGCTGTAGGCAATAAGCGATTGAGTAATGAGTATTGAGTAACTACCAATAAGAACTTGCCTAAACTTAGCTGAAATTCGAAGGTATATGTGGTTGATAGGAAAATCGAATATTTTTAATACCCGGTTGACCCATTTAGTCTTAAACGGCCTTATTACAAAACAAGGTTTTTCTTTTGACATGGTTTAAAACATCGAGCCTGTTTTTGAAATAAGAACATAACTGAAATCGAAATACAGTTCCTTTTACAAAACTGTCAACTTAGTCCGGTCTTAGATTGTCAATTTTGTATTAAGAACTTTACTAAAGTCGGCATAAAGTTCCAAATACAAAAACTAAATCGAATGTGTAGGTTGGGGCTAAAGTTAGATCGTGTTTTGTAATAAGACGGAAAACGTTCTTCTTGACTAGTACCACCTTTTTGGAAATCATCAAATAACTTCTCCCGCTCTGGACGGAGCGGGAGGGCGTGTCAGACTCTTACTGACTAAAACCCACCCATGTTCCTTCAGTTGCCTGTTCCAGGGGCCACGGGAACCCTTTCGGACTTTCCCGCAACCCTGGCAGGCATCAGCCCTAGCGGACCCCGTCATATGGTGCTGACATCTCTTTGAGGCGCGCGTGGAACACAACGCGCAGTCGATCCTTATCGGACGGCGAGCTACCCATTGCTCGCCGTCCACAAGCCCGCGCCTAACGGTGGCCGGGAATCGGCTTGGGATTCCCGACGCCCAGGGCGTCTCCTGCGGCGACTAGGGGCGTGAGGGCGCGAATTCTGCCTCTCCCTCACGCGTTCTTGTCTTGTCTTGTCAAACTATTAGAGAATGTTCGTGCGCTGTTTGTTAAATACATGTGAACTAAGCGACAAGTGAACTTGTGAGTAGACCGTGATCCATGTTGAAAACTTAGGCGAGGGCCACATAGAAGAGACGTGAGACGAGGACGAGACGCAGACGCAGCGTCCATTTAACGTATGTTGATGTATTAATGCGATCAGGCATTGTCGCGTCTGCGTCCCGCCCGCGTCTCACGTCTATTCTGTGTAGCCCGCGCCTTTAAGCTACTACGCGACTTGTGACCTGCTCATGGCAACCTGGGTGCCTAAGGTGTGATGGATTACTGGAGGTTAGAAAGTAGTGGGATGGCATAAAACAGTTAATTAATTCGAAATCACTCAATTTTTAAATATTCAAAATATAATAAAGTAAATTCGACATTTGCCAGCATTATCGACTGTTTCAATGGCACCTTTAAATATTTTTTTAACTGTTGCACCTCGATAAATATCTGAATGAATGAAAACTAAATGCCATAGTAAAATTTTGTGATAACCGGTGTCAAATTTTAGGTACACGTATGACGTAGATGTTTTTGAAAATGGTTTATACCTACACTTCTTCCTTTAACTTTTAACTGTTTAATGTTTTAGAAAATCAGGTTTGTTAAAGTATTAGGTAGTTAGGTATCTACCGAATGGCATAGCAATGAAGGCCATTCAATTTGAGAGTTTACAGAAAAGTGTTACTTACTTAGAAATACATAAATCTTAGGTTTTTTTTTTAAATTCCATGAATTTTCGCCTAGGCTTTATGGGGTGCTTAATAGTTGCAAATGGGTCACACTATCACGTTCTAGAAGGAATACGCCCAATTTCAAGTCACACTGACCTTTCTATTGATAGGTACCAAACATGTCATGATTATCTCAATAAATTTTTGTTCGAGGTTAGATGTTTACGTGTTTAGTCCACCATGTTAAATTAAGGGAGAATTTATACCTCATTCATCAAAATCGGTTCAGTAGTTTAGGTGCGACCACGGAATAGAAAAAACAGCGACGACGGTGGAACAAACGTAAATACAAACATAACATACATGATACGTAAAAAGGCCGCGCCGCGCGGCCAAAAGGAAAGGATATGATTTTAGATTTATGTATGTACTTACATACATATACTGCCAAAAAAAAGACAACCGACTTCCAAAAAAAAAACATTTCAAAGTGAAAAATAACTTTAATTTCGGAAGGCGGTGTCTTTGCATCTGTATTTTCGTTTTTTCCACGGACTTCCGAAATTAAAGTTATTTTTCACTTTGTCGTGTTATTTTTTTGGAAGTTGGTTGATTCTTTTTGGTATTTTTTTCACTTTTTAGCTATGGTACTTCCCCCACACCAATTCGAAAACGATCGACTTACCTACACGCCCACGTCCGTTTGAAGCCAGTTTTTTTTATATAAAAATAATTTATTGTTGATTTTTGTTAAACCGCTCGACCGATTTCGATAAAATTTATATGGGACCACCTCTGAAGTATGACCTACAAAACAAAAAAATAATATAAAAAATCAATTCATAATTGGCGGAATAATCGCGTAAGAGACCAAAAAAAAAACATACAATCGAATTGAGAACCTCCTCCTTTTTAAAGTTGCTTAAAAATCATATCCCTTCCTTTTGGCTTTGCCGTAGTCGCGGAAAAACTAGTAAAACATTCAACTGTGGGTATACGTAACTGTAAGTAAGTAATACATAATTGTTTTCGTTCAGGTGAACCAGGAATTCCTTGTAATAATACAGCACGCTTCAATTCATACACACCTCGCTGACTCATTATCGGTCCGTCGACATCAGCCGGTCTATTCTGTAAAAAAATATCACCGTGAAGACTTGCATCTCAGAATAAGGAAAAGAAGAATAGACATGACATACCTACGAAAAAAACGTGCATACCTAAAATGTGAGTCTGCCACAAAGATGGCGGCTTGCGGTAGAGCTGCGCGCATTTTAATATCAAAATTTTCTTCAAAACACTGAAAGAAACAAGTTGCTATGACAACTGATGTACTTGTTGGCTGTGACAAAACATGGCGACCGGCCGCAGTGAGATATGCTGTATACTGTTCGTTATGCCGAGTCCTTTCTTTTCCTTAGTCTGAGACTTGCATGGAGTGAGCTGTCAGTGTTATTCCAATGATGCTAGGGATTGACCAACGTTACATTTGCAATCATAATCGGGATTTGAATAATATTTTTTATCCAAATTCTATTGATCATTTTATATTATTTCAAAGCTACTATGTAGTTAAGTGGATAAACATGACTATTATCGGGGTATTAAAATAAAATAGCAAAACAGAAATTCAGTTAGAAACTCAATGTTTTTTTTTTGTTTAGACGCTTAAATACTAGGTATGAAATATGTAATATTAAATTATCAATAAAATTTGCATAAAAAATGTTATTAAAATCTCTACTATGACTTTTAATGTAATGCTTGGTCAAACCCTAGCATCAGTGGGATGACACTGACAGCTCACTCCACGCTCACTTCACCCATGGTATAATAATATGCTTCGCCTGGTATTCTCTTCCCGTGACAGCTGGGTCACGTGATTGGCCTAAGTATACGTCATCAGTTGCGATGCGGTTCTCAAAGTTTTTTAGTGGGGAAAAAGATAAAAATAATTTTTAATATTTTAGATGAGCCCAAACGGCCTTGAAGACAGAGCCGTTAAACCTTATTTGAAAAAAAAACTATCTAGCAAGCTACGTCAACATCACTTGAAAAAGAAATACATCTGACTTGGCTGTATGGGCCAAGATCCCTTTGCCTGTCCTTAATTAGGACTAAAAAAACAACCAAAAAAAATCACTACAAAATAAAATAATAACATGGACCAACTTAGTACACGACGAAAACCTAATAGGACGCAATTAACTCGACTTGAAAAATAAGTCAAAAACTAGTTAGGTTAGGTTATGTTCGAGCGTACAGCCGAATTAGCACAACTATGCCTTATATGGAATTTGCAACCGTAGATAATATGTAGAAAGGTACTTACCAGTTCTTATTGTTGTTTTTGGTCTACAATATTGAAGCCACTTATTTGCTATCATCTCTTCTTTGGGAAAAGAAAAAAACCTTATTACTCCGCCTTTTTTACTTCTGTTTTTTCAGTTTAGTACGGAACATTTAACCATTTTTTTTTCTTGTGTATCTTTCAAACACAGTTTTTTGCACAGTTTTTATAGTACCTAACTACTTTTTGGGAACCACAGTATTTTGCTCACCGAGCGAAACAACGCTATAGATATGAGCGACACGACGATAGTGATGAAATGGGGAGCTGTCAGTATGTCACTTGTCAATTCGATGTGTGGCTACTGTGTGTGATTGAATTACCTGAGCAAAATGCATTTTTTAACTTATCAAAGCAATTATGAACTAATAATTAAATATGTAGGTAAATTAATTTAAAACTAAAAAGATGAATCACAAGAGTTACTAAATAGTTAAGCTAGTTAGTAATTTATTTTATTTTTATTACCTAATTAAGAAAGTCCCTAAATTTACTGAAACGGACAATCAATGGCAACACTTATCGTGACGTAGTCTTAGGCCATCGTGGGAAGAGAATACCAGGCGAAGCATAATTATTATACCATGACTTCACCTAGGTTTTCACGGTGAGATGGTTACAGAATCGCACTGCTGGTGCTAGGAACTATTGACAGCTGACTTCGCCTAAGTTTTCGCGGTGAGATTTTTACAGAATAGATCGGTAGTTGTTTTTAATATCGGCCATCAAGGTCTAGAAAGAATATAGAGGGTCAAATAAAATGAGCTAGCGAAACTCCGGCCACGTGATGTGTATCGAATATATGGGTACTTAGGTACCTATAAAACAAAAAAAAATTAACTATGAAGTTAAAAGTTTAGGCTTTTGCATTTCCATCGATAGCTACAGTTTAGTTGACTACGGGATCAACGCCCGCTAGTTACTTGTAATGATGAGTATAAATAATCCTTTTATTTATTGTTTTATCCTTTCTTTATTGGATTTAGAGACCATCACATCTGCGGAGTTTCGATAGCTAGGTACTTTAATTTGAACCATGTACCTATGAATAAGGTAGATTTCAGGAGTTTTCGGCCACATTAGCTGTAGAAACGATGACCGTTGGAGGAGACTTGTGTGAGTTCATGAGTGGAGACCATAAACTCGGTAAACGTAGGCAAATACTCCCTAGTCTGTCATCACCACTCCGCCTAGCCTGAATCCCCGGACTCAAAATGGACCCAGATTATAGAGGCTTATGTCCAGTTGTGGACTGCTTTAGGCTGATAATGAAGAAATCAGAGGTTTGGGCAGTGATATTCTAAGGGTTTCGACGAGAAAACTGTCGTTAATAGACTGTCAGCAAGTATTTGTTATTAGTAGAAAGTATAAACGGTACATATAACAAAAAAACAATTTTATAGTTTTTTGTCTATCTATCTGTCTGTTCGTTCGTTCCGGATAATCTTCGAAACGGCTGGACCAATTTTGACGGGACTTTCACTGGCAGATAGCTGATGTTATAGGCTACTGTTTGTCCCGGCAGCACGTTCCCGTGGGATAATTTCCGACTACCACGCGGGCCGCAGCTAGCATACAACAAAGTTTCTTCATGAACGGGCGCCGTCAGTAGGTACCGGTCATTTCTTAGCTGCCACGGCTTATTTTAATTCCTGAATTGTTATTATATTTTTATTACGGACGCTTTTAACGTGCACGTCTTTCTACATCGTTCTCACATGTATAATTTCAACATGAATGATGTAACCACTT
The DNA here is from genome assembly GCA_937001585.2 of Brachylomia viminalis. Lineage (NCBI taxonomy): Eukaryota > Metazoa > Arthropoda > Insecta > Lepidoptera > Noctuidae > Brachylomia > Brachylomia viminalis. Next base: position 12,622,393 of record OW443314.2, read on the forward strand.
TTTTGTAACAATATTTTGATTTAAAAGAGTGTCCATGGAGTTTCTTGCCCGTTCTTCTCCATAGGTACCTACTACGTTTGGAATGGGCAACTAGCTTCATCTTTCTGACTGATTGACCCCCTGAAAATTCAAAAGTGCCTGTACCTAATTGTTTTATTTGTAATAAATGCTTTGAGTTTAAGTTTTGATATACCTACACTTAATATACACATCATATATTTTACTTACCTTTGTCAAACTCTTACGTCTGTTAAATGATATTGAAGATAAAAATGATTGTCTTACATGTCTGAATTGTATGACGTTACTACCTAGATAAATAAGCACGTCACTCTAGTTGCTAAGAAGTAATCTTTCTATACATACCTAATCCCTAAACTAATATGCATGGTCTTCATACATAAATTACTGAGTATTCATACAGATATTTACCATTGAAACTTCAGAAGATACCATTATTCACCTAACCCTGTTTTATTGAAAACATATAATAAAAAAGTAACGACTGTACAAAAAATATTTTTGAAAAAATTTAATTTCTGCGAGGGGAACGAGTCTGATGTCGAAAATATAATAATAATAACAGGTTTATATATGTTTCAGTTAAAATAAAAATGAAAGGGTTTAGTGTTTGTAGCCTCCTTTTAAGCAAACAATGCCTGGGTTAGGAGACTCCGCTCTTCCATAGTACAGCATAATTACTTGTAACAAAAAAGTAATAAAAATGAGGATGTTAGTGTGAGTATGATTCGAGTGTGAATACCTGTGCGTACTATGTCTGTATGAGAGAGTGTATCTGAGAGTGTATGGAAGAGTTTATGTGAGTATGAGTGAGAGTGTATCTGCTACTTTAAGTGCTCCAAAAGTGCCTCCATGTCAACATAATGTAAGTGTATTTATCCAATTGGTTACTGTTTGGTCCAATTGATAAAATATCCCAAAGCCCAATTGGTCCAAAATATAGTATTTAGACCGTTCCTTTTGTCTAGATGTATGTTCCGTATTGGCGCGAAAATGTCTGAGCGGATTAGGACGAAGTTTGGCACAGAGATAGTGTATAACCTGGATTATCACATAGGGTAATACACAAAGGGTGGCATAATTTCCGACCTGAACGCGGGCGAAGCCGCGGGCGAAACTAGTTGAAAAAGGAACAAGAACAAAAATATTTTCTCTTGTCATATATTATCATATTATGACCTGAAACAATATATCGTTGTATTTCACGTGGAATGACATGTTTATCCCGCGCTTTTAATTAAAACAATGAAGTACTATTCCGTGTTCTAAACAGTCATCAGAAATATTTTATACAATTTATAATACGCAATAGCTGCAGACACGTGCAAATATTTTAGGAGATAATACTTATCAAGACGTAGTGTCAAGGACCTGTACATTAATATTGGTAGCGTAACAATATGCAACGGTTAGTTAGCTTGCTACGGGCTGCCCAGATACAACGACTTCAGGCTTTCCAGCATGAATTTAAGGCACTCCCTATCTACAAAAAAGCACAGAATAACAAGCATAGTAGTACAATATTCTCTAATCACGTCACCGTACAAGCCATCTTTGGCTTGCAGAAATTGCATCATAACCAACAAACTAAAACCACCGAACATTACATAAAGCGTTCATTAAGGAAATTCGTGATAATACATTGCTCACACGTCACTCAGATTTACAAGCTGATGCTCCTTATCAAAATTCACATATAACGTAAGTTTGTATACAGTAGACGCACGACAAACAATTATAAAAGTTGACAGATCATTTTATAGGACGTACATTCCATGGCCTTCTGTTTAGATTACAATGTTTAGAGTGCCATTTCTCCACGTGTTTTGCAAAATAAAAATAAACACGATCTTTTCCACGTCCACATCACGTGCTTAGCCAGCCTAGTCCATGTCCCACTATTGAAAAAATGTCTCTCTTCATCCAAATCTCTCAATTTTCTGCGAGAGATATCTGGCCATATCAACCTTGTAATTATGCGGCAAGAGTATCACAACACCTTCGTTCATTAAGTGAACATCTTTGTTCATATATCCGGGTGCATACGATATGGCCAGGCCACTCGCACTTCAGCCTGTCTGTTTTATTTGTTTTATTAAGGTAATTAAAGGTACAAATTAAGTAAGTTATTGAAACAAGGTGCAATGATCTAGTAGGTCCATCTTCCTAGGTTACCATGCAGGATTCTAATTTAAAATCAAACGGTAGGGGACAAGTATCAATCACGGCACAGCGGACAGAGCACCGGCGGGATCTCATGGCGGCATGGAGAGTGCGACTGTCGCAACCCAGCGCTGGGCACGCCACAATTGCGGCGATAAGTCCCCTCTTTGAGGAGTGGCTAGAGAGGCGCCACGGCGTCCCCACCTTACGCCTGACGCAGGTCCTCACCGGACACGGTTGCTTCGGGAGGTACCTGTTCCAGATAAGGCAAGAGGAAACGCCCGGTTTTCACTATTGTGTGGATCGCCCGGAAGACACGGTGGAGATCTGCCCGACTTGGGCGGAGCACCGCTGTGTCCTCGCGGAAGCGATTAGCGGTGGCGATCTCTCGCGTTCGGCAAAGGTCCAGCCATGGTATGGAGCGAGAGGCCTTGGGAAGCCATCACCTCCTGTGAAGCAGTAATCCTCGCGAAGGAGGAGGCAGAACGCGTGAGGGAGAGGCAAAATTCGCGCCCTCATGCCCCTAGCCGCCGCAGGAGACGCCCTGGGCGTCGGCAATCACAAGCCGATTCCCGGCCACCGTAGGTGTGGGCTTGCGGACGGCGAGCAATGGGCAGCTCGCCGTTCGATAAGATCAGGCCCGGGTCAACGGCGCGTTGTGTTACACGCGTGCCTCAAAGAGAAATCAGCAACAACGATGGGGTCCGGTAGAGCCGATGCCTGCCAGGGTTGCGGGAAAGTCCGAAAGAGTTACCGTTTCCCCTGGCTCAGGCAACTGAATGAACACGGGTGGGTTTTAGTTAGTAAGAGTCTGACACGCCCTCCCGCTCCGCACAAAGCGGGATAAGTTATAGTTAATAGTTAAGTTTAAAGAAAGGCGACAAGTATCAGATAAACTCTACGGTTTTAAAATATAAGATTTTAAGAACGACAATAATAGTTTGTCTTGTCTCCATCTTTAAATATTCCAGTAACTTCCATCTATCATTATATTTTATGTTGCGATTGATTATTTTTGCGATATAGACTATCTTGAATACTTGACTTAAAACTATAAATAAACTCTGATTTCGGCTTAGGATTGCAAAGATCAGGATTGTTGATAAAATTCGTCTACAATGAATCTGATTAGTTTTGATGGATCAAGGATGGTTGAAGGAGACCAAAGAAAAGATGGAAAGTGATTAGGGAAGTTAATGATTTTTTGCCGGCCCTAAGTTAAAATGGGATAAGAACAGGAAGAACAAGAAGATGACTCTGCATTAATATGTAAAGATCAGACAACATTTGTTGCAAAAAGTCAACACAACAAACTAGTTCCTCTAAACATCTGACTTTAGAAAGAGATCAATAAAACCTTGTTCGTACAAAGTCCATCTCAGAATTTAAGGATTCTTAACTTCCGTGCCGATACTTCGACTGCATTTGGGTCCTGAGTTCCTGACATCGCTACCATCATTTTTACTAAGCACAGCAAAGAAACCCAATTTTAGACAGGGATGAAACCCGAAAAAAGGACGCTACTGACCCTACGCATAGATACACTTGAATTTTCCCCATCACACGACTGCCTGGTGAACTTGAACCTCCCAACAAATATGTAAGATTAAACTCTCAGCGTTAAGACCCCGTTGTATCCTGAACATTAATGGACGTGTAAACGAGTTAAGTTAAAATTTTGGTGTAAAATAAAGCATATTTTTCTATCTATCTCGAATATAGGTACGGTCATAAGAACATTATACTTTTGAGCCAATCCGGTATTCAATGACCGTCAAAAACCCTGCAATATTGGTAACGAAAATAAGATTGAGTGCCTTAATGCACCAATATCAAGGCTTTTAGAAATGCCCGGTGTACTGCGGTGAAGGTAGTTGCAGTGAACTTGCTAAACCCTTGCACTAGGCCACTTTATATAACGGAACTTAGCGTACGGTGCAAATGAATTATTTCAGCGATATTCATTCATATTTCTAGTATAATTGAAGTAAAGGGTTTTCTCTCTGTTCTTTCTCAATTTACATTTTTTTTTTCAGTGTGCAGACAATGATACGACAATAAATGAAAACTGGTATGGTGAATATTTTGGAAATGTCAAATAAATCATCGAAATTAAAAAAGTATTTTTTTCAAACAAACAAAATAGTAGTTATGGGCCGACTATGGGTTTCGCTAATGTTTGACTAGATAAATAGTGACTAAACTACACGAAATATTTGATTGAATTTTCGTATGTCGACTTGGAACGTGTTCCATATTTTAATTAACTGTCGTCTCGTGTCGTTTATTGTTATACCGTTTTTTTAATTATTAATTAAGAAGGTACATACCTACATAATTTACTATATGCCATATATTGTAATTAATATAACCAACGGTTGATCGACTCTTTTTACATAATGGTTAGAGGTACTTGGTTAAATTAAGGATTTCGTTACCATTGTGTTGCTGAGCGTATAAGAAAATCCAAAATATACCTCGCCCTTGTGTTTTTTTGTAATAAAAACTCATTCGTATTTAAATAACCCTATTAGAACCGCACCCAATAATAAACAACTATTGATAAAATTCACACTGTAATGACGAATGAGACTAAAAATTGCTCCGCTCGTGTCTTAAACCAAGTGCTCTCACCTATCACAATAGTCCGGTCGCCACACATCAGCACCCGCGCAGTAAAGAAACGCAACAGGGGTGTGCGCACGCGCAGACGTTATATAAAAGTCTAATAAAATACACGCGAAGTATTTTCTGTTAAAAATGACTGTTTAGTTCTAGTGAAATGATATGGAGTTACTTTGATAAATTAAAACAGGTTGGTAAATATCAATATTACTAATGGATTCCCTCTTCGTAGTTTACTTTGTTAATCTAACATACACATATTATTTGATTGATTTCAGAATTTTGATAGTGTGTTTGTTGAAAATTCTGGTACTTATTTCGTTTTCTTTTATAGTCTTATTTTTATGTGTGATTATGTTGATAAGGGTTGCGACAACCGGTCGGCTTGAATATATGTAGATACTTCATCTAACTATGGACTGGAAATAAAGTGTCTAGATCCAGGAGAGTTCAAACTTTGCATACCAGCTACCTATTCATTTTGATTAAAGATTGATTATTGAAATTCTAGTGGGACCAAAACTTCAACTTCAATGGGGGGGGGGGGGATTATTATTATAACAGAATAGAATGCAAAGAATTTATAAAATTCGTTTAAGAGAAACAATGTCCTAGAACTAAAAATTCGACGACAAGTAAGTTGCACCAACCAGCAATAGGCCCGCGTGGTGGATAACGACCCACTCCCTCTCAGAGAAAAAAAGCCGGTTTTCCAGAAATTATCATGCGTCTGCATATTATGCTTAAGCTAGCTCAAGATAGAGAGGAGTGGAAAAAAGAAAGGGGGACCTTTGCCCTCCAATGGACCACATAGGCTAAAAATTAATAATGCTTGAAATAAAGAAAAAACATATATTTAACGTTTTTAATGTCGTCCTGTTTCCATGGACCGTTTTAAGATTGTGTCCAAATTGTAGAGACTACATTGATGGCGGTCTTAAAGAAGTCAGTGACAGATGCTATACAGAGTCGGAAGCTTTTGTTTAATCGACGCGGCATACCCCAAGGATCTGTATTATATTATTTTCTTCTTCTACGTATAATTAGGAGTCTTATAATGTATAAATTTATTAAAACGTAGTGATTAATCAAATGAGGTTACGACACGTGTGGACTGTTAAATTATTAAGTACTTAAATGTTACAAGTTTACCTATGTTTGTAATACCTTTAATTCACGTGCAATTTTGAATTGCTTATGTTCTTTTGATATTCTTGTCAATTCTATCTATTTCAATCGTTTGCTATGCGTTGGTTTGTCAATAGCGTGAATCGTGTTTCGTCAACAATAACATTATATTTATGCTAATATTTTCACTCCCATCCTATATGTATGCACCATGTACCTATAGAAGCATAGTGTGTGAACTTGAAAATAATTACAAAGTATTGTTCGAACAAACTATTCGTTATTCGCAAATCGGAATAATGGTATAAAATAATTTTTAATAATCGCCTTGAGATTCGAGAATGTGCAGATTCCTTGACATCTTAAACATTCATAACTGTGTATCCACTCAACATAGAAAATGGCAGATGCGTTAAAAGTCTTATTAGTTTGATGCGTTAGAGATGTTAATAGTATCGTTAAATTCTAATTTATCTACCATGTGCTGTTCTTGACAACATCGTGTTGACACGATATCAGAAGAAGACGAACAATGTTTTTTTTTTAGTTTATTGTCTTTTCATCTCAATTTTACGTATTTGAGTTGGTATTCCTTTTACCTATTGCGGTAGGGTAATTTTTATTATAGGTGCATCGTCTTCACATATAATTATATAATTAATGTATACAAAATATTGTAACACATTTAAAAAGAGTCACGGTGGAGTTTCTTGCCCATTCTTCTCCATACGAAACTACCTTTTGGAAGGGGCGACTAGAATCAATTCTATTTAAATGTAAATGTTGACGTTCAAAAGTGCCTTTTATGTGCCTATTTGAAATAAATGCTTTGACTTTGATTGTTCTAAGTACTAGCTATAAGACTGTAAAAAAATTATCTCAGCTGCCATAATTATGGTCCGTACTCAAAGACTCTTGAGCTTTCGATAAATTTCAATGCTCTCTGCTGTTCAATAACATAATGATGTTTCCTCTGTCAATCACTTGAAGACTAATCTCAAATCCTCAACTATTTCTTTACTGTGCGGTAAAGATAATTAGTTATCGATAGGTCACGCAAGCTAACATGATGCACGTCCACTCTTCTAAGCCTTTTTATAACGTATTAGCGCATAGCCATTCATAGCTTAGACGATTTGAACTACGAGTATCAATCAGCATAGCTATACACAACCATTCGACCGGCTCGGCTGTCGTATCGAAAATGACACATTTTCAATTACTGATTTGCCTTGCCCCCGATCGCATATTGCTGTCGGAAGAATGGCGGTCGTCTTATTGATTTAAACTGACAAAACTTTCGGGTTTTGGATGTGTCACCAGCCTTTAGAGGACTCCTTTGTTAACATTGATTGGACTTCGATTCGGCAAGCAAGCGTATCGATGGGTTGTGAATAGGGTCGATTTTTTTGTTTGTTTTATTTTATTCTCCCTACATCTCTATCTGCCGTCATGTTAATAGAGGAAAGGATGGTAATTTGGAATACCATTTTGTTTCAGACCTGCAACTTTTTTTTCCGTGATGTATTAATAAATAAAGCCTTGATTAAATTGAAGGAATAATATCTTACTATCAATGTGCAAGCTATCGAAAACAATTAAATATCCCTACAGGTTAAAATTTTAGGTTGAATGCAAAATGGCACAATTTAGTTTTGGAGATCGGGTGCAATCTATGGGTGCAGGTATTTTGGTATAGGAGTATTCCAAATTATATTCACCGTGCTTAACTTAGTTATTTTCGCTATTACTAAGTCAATGTTTAAGAAGAAACTGTAAGGTTTATGAAAACAAAATTGATCCCAGAGAGCAACTCTCTAAAATCGGTTCCTGAACCGACTGAAGGTAATTTGGCATACCATTTTGGTAATATTACCTTCAGTCAAGATTAGAGACCTTGATAGTACCTATGTAAGTGATTTAAAGGTAAACGGATAGGTAAATAATATTGTATATATAAAAAAAATTGTATAATAAACTTTAATCAGCCTTTAAGTAGGTACCTATACCTAATCAGTCTTTTAGTTTTATTAACTTTAATTTTGGAATATTCCAAATTAGCAACAATCAATTTATGTATTTATAAACCTACAAATTGTTGAAATCAATGCTAATATGCAAAATTAACTATCTATTTTACACTACACATAAAGCTAAACAGCACAATCATAAGGAAATTTAAACACGTAACCTACCTCAAAAAATTACTCACGCGCTGTTGCACGTTTTAATCTCTGGTCGCCATTATAGAAAAATGACAGACTATCCGTGTAAACATATCGATTGATGAGGCTTCTTGTGAACATTTTATGATTCGTAAAACGAGATGGCGCCTTTCGTTTTTGTGAAACACTGCTATCCCAAATTAACAACAGTATTCCAAAATTACCATCCTTTCCTCTATGCATTCCCTTCCTAAAAATGCACATTCAGGTACACCCACTTATCAGCCACTTGTCTTTATCCCAATTTATTTGTGGTCGGCGCAGCATGTCTACTTCTTCGTTACTTCTTTCAGTCGTTATCTCCGTAATCACCCCATTTCTAGCCATATCATCTTTAATACAGTTCATCCATCGTTTCTTTGGTCTGTGATTAGGTACACCCAATATGTTCGAGTTAATTGAAGGCGATAGGGACTATTGCCATAAACGGGGCACAGATTGAATCAGCTGAGATTCTATATGTGCTTCTGAGAAGTTTCTAACGGAAAGACCAAATTTGAACGAAGATGCTAACCTAGAACCGCAATGCACAGCAGCTGCGCTTGCGACCGCTAGAATAACGAGACATCTGTTACTATTAGTCATACAGGTACATAATACATTGTATTTTCTTAAGACCATATAAACTCATTGTTACAGAATATTAATTCAATATCTTGTACTACGCCACGCCAGTTGTTATAGCCTCAAGGTTATTGATCTTTATACTATGCTCATGCCAGATTATTTGCGATTGTTTTCCACTGAATAAATACCCATAAATCTTAAGGTTTGTATGATATGTATCATTTGAACACTTTGATTAAAAGTGTAAATGGATACCGAGCTATTTCGTACGGTTCTGTAACGTCAGCCACAGTAGGTATCATTATTATATGCTATCTTCTACCCGCGGCTACTTCGCCCTAGTGAATGTCGGGAATTACTCCTCAAAAACGATTGTCTTCAAATATAAAAGGAAGTAAATGAATCCATATATTTAATTATTTTGATTTGATAATATGTATATTACATCAATGATAGTACTTAATAGAAGTGCTTACTTACCTACTTCACAATGAGTGAAAGGAACTATCAATGCTCGAATTCTCATTCTTATTATTCAGTAATAAGTGGTGACAGTTTATGGAAAGCAAGGAGATTATTACGCTGCGCCTAATAATCTCGAAATGTTACGCAACCAAGGTGTGATCAACTCGCAAATGCCAGAACTGCATCGGTAATTTTAGCAGCAACACGGCGACTGATTGATCAGGGTTAGTTTCGCACGGCACCGTATGCTTTCAGTTTTATTGTCACTATTTCACTTGTTATTTGAAATGTAGTTGATTTATTAAAATTATAGGTTAGTTTAATGGGTTTGGCAGTTATTAATATTTCAATATGAATAAAATATTTTTAGGGTTGCGTACGTCCAAATGAAAAAATGGATCGATCAGTCGTGTGTCTGTCCGTCCGTCTGTCAAAGCCATCAAATGCTCCGAATCTACTGGATTGATTAAGTTTAAATTTAGTACACATATAAATTTCTGTAACCCGAACACGAACGTGGAACGTAAATAAATGAATTTTGAATATGGGGGTCACTTTTGGGGACCAGAACTCTAGAAAATTAAAAATTAAAGTTTTGCAAACTGTAAGTACCTACCGTGTGACATAACAAATGAAATAGGCTTGTTGTGAAAGTCTCAATATTTTTTTTGTATAAGATAAACCACCGAGACTAAAGTATGAAAAAAAAATACTGAAATTAGTTCTTACTTACAGTTTACCGGAAATCCTATAGATCTTAAAATAACGTGGTAAATCCTACAATGTTGTGCGTACAAGCTTACAAGTTCAGTTGGAACGTATGGGAGAAGATATTTTTCAACTACAATGTCATGTTTGTTCTTGGAATCTGGAGGCACGGACTACTAAGTACCCCCGGCAAGATGAGCCAAAAACAACAAGACGGAGAACTACCTACATTTTCTGGAACCTCTTAGTCGTATTTTCCTACACTCATAACTTCGGTCTGGATTATGATAGAGAGCACAACTTTTCAGGATAAAACGTAGTTAGCAGATTTACAAAAAAACACAAGTTTCGTGTGTCCCACTTTTATACTTTGGATTTTATTAATACCTAAAATGCGTCCATTTTGGTCACTGACTGACTCACTGATTCGCTCATTAGGTTAGATTACCTCTAGGGCACTTCCTGAAGTCCTAGAAAGCTGACATTTTGTATTAGGCCAGGATTTGCACACAAACAACAAAAAAAAATCTGTAACGTTCACCCCCCAACCCTCGAAATGGAGATTACAGTTCTGTGTATAAAATGAAACCTATACGGTCTTATTATAAAACAAGGCTTTTCTGTAGACATGGTTTAAACCATAGAGCCTGTTTTTGAAATAAGAACCTAACAGAAATCGAAATACAGTTCCTTTTAAAAAACTTACATTTTAGTCCGGTCTTAGCTTGTCGATTTTGTATTAAGAACTTTACTAAAGTTGGAAACACAAAAACTGGCTCGAAGGTTTAGGCTCGGGCTACATCGTGTTTTGTAATAAGACGGCTAGGGTACTTCCCGAAGTCTTAGAAAGCTGAAATTTAGTATGCAGGCTAGGATTTGCACAAAAGCAGAAAAAAAGATGTTTCTTTCTCCCTCCAAACTCCTTCAAGGGAGGTTCCACTGAACCCCGTTCCATTGAACTATTGCATGATATAACATGAAATACCAGTGACTTAATTTCTTACCATAAGTCTTTAAGAGCGTCTGTGCGACGGACGCGAAACTGCCAAGCCGTACGTTTGTTGAGTTAAGCCTTGTAGAGTTATGGGCTTGGCTCTACATTTAAATCTAAAAACTTTTTAAAAGTGAAAGCGTTGTGCGCATTTTTTGGTGGGTAACATAAATTCAGCAAACGGAACCCTCCACGGAAGTTCAAATTGCACTTGACCGGTTTTTTTATCATATTTTTAAGGCGTTCAATATGAGGTTATCTTAAACTCTTATGGAACCCAAATTTAAAAAATGTTTTATGATTTTAATGTTGTCTCCAAAATGGTTTATTAAAAATTATATCTATATTGTAACTCTTAAAGTTATTAATTTTTGTTTTGTTAAACAAATACAAAAATATGAACCGTCTTAGTTTCCAAATTTATGGAAAATATACAGTCATCGAAATAATTTTAAGATATATCTTAGTGTTACAGCACATCGATATTTGAGAATGTAAGTTGTGCGCCTAAATCCACGGAAATGTTTGGTGAAGGGATAGGAAAATTTCATAATAATGACAACACAAGGACAATTTTTATTAAGGTGTCTCAACATAGAAATAAAACAAAAGTTAAAATCTTCCTGACTCTAGATATCATAAGATATCAGAATATTAAACTAGTGTTCGGTAAAACTATGCATTATATGTCTCAGTGAGGTATAGATTTTTAAAATTTGGCGTTTTATATTTATTATATTATCCGATTTTTTAATCGCAAAGAGCAAATATTTTATATACCTACAACAAAACTTATCTCAACTTACTATTGAACTAGGGCAGCGATATTATATTCACATGTTCTCTAAGAGAACATCTTGGCATCCGCGACGTTGTACCAGAGTGGTTTCTGGATTTAATGTAGGTAGGTACCACCCATGATGAATAATTTGAAAATAATCGTTCGCCGCCATCTCGGCGTTTAATCAGGTGTCAAGAGAGTGTGCTGTGTTCCGTGTTTTCCAAAGTAATTAATCGCCATAATTATGCCGAAAGTTATTAAAAGTGCTGGCAGGGATAGTCTTGAAGGTCAAACACGCGCGCAGACTTGTCTTGCGCGCACTCTATCGTTCCATTGGAGCGTGAATAATTATATCAACAAATAGGCCTAGTTTCCATACTGTCCTTATTTATACTGTGGCGCTGAGCAGCGGGGAGCGCGAGTGAAACAGGCGCGACACGACTCTAGAATACTTTCTATGAAAACTTCATGGAGATTGTTCTACAAGAGACGCGTCGTTCCGCGCGTCGCGCCTGTGAGCCATAGTGGCTTCACTTTTTGCTAACGCTTGATTTTACTACCCATCGATTTTTCATACAGTGCGCTTTAAATGAAACAATTCTTAAGGAGTAAACTCCAACAAACTCCAAAAACTAGCCTAAGTCCTTCCCCAGGTTGCCATATTTCTCCTTGCAAAATTTTATCGAAATCCGTTTAGTGGTTTAGGCGTAAAAGCGTAACAAACAAACTTACTTTCGCATATTTTTTATTAGTTAGGAAGTTAGGATAGTATGGATTGTGCGTCAGCTGTGCTGAGTTTGCTTCGCTACCGGATGGTAGGTTCGATTCCTGTGAAATTTAATCTGCGTACGTACGTACGTATCTTTAAAAATTAAGGTATACTCTCACTCCTGAATATTAACATTGTATTATCCTTTAAAGAATCCATTGTAAGCTCCGTTAAAAATGTCAAACATTAATATTTGAATTAGATCCGAAGGTGCTATCATAAAATTAGGTGATAAGAACCCTTTTTTTAACCTATGGTGTCCAACTGCGCAAAGGTCTCCCCCATACTCCTTATATTATCCTTCTCCGGTCAATCAGTCAAGAACGAGGTCAAATCGTCACGACATCGACAGCGTTTCACCGACCTGCCTCGGTGGCGACGCCGACTTCCGTCTTCAGGCACCCATAGTGAGAATATCATCTTGATAATTTAATAAATATTGCTTTAATTAATTAATGACCGATTGATTATGTAAATTATGTTTTAATGCTAATAAGGACCAGCAAACTGAATACATTATGAGACCAGACCGTTTGTTTTAGTCTCAATGTGATTTTTAATTTTATTAATTATTGAATTTGGGTAATAGGTAAATGCATAATAAGTTGACGATTTATTTCAAAATAAGAACAGTCTCATTGAGCCGTAGATATACTTACTATGAGGTAGTAGTACTATGAGTAGCTCGCATTATTGTATTGTGTAAGGAATGATATGAAAGAAAAGGTAGTGGACGATAGCGTGACGGTTGACAGGGGAGAATTAATGAAGAAGACGTGTTGCGCCAACCACAAGTAACGTGGGACAAGGGTAGGAAGATGATTATGAGGGAGCTCGCATTATAAAATAAGGGGAGAACGGATGAAGAACACGGCTGCGCCAACCACAAGTAACGTGGGACGAGGGTAGGAGGATGATGATGAGGGAGCTCGCATTATAAAATAAGGGGAGAACGGATGAAGAACAAGTGTTGCGCCAACAACAAGTAACGTGGCACAAGGGTAGGAGGATGATGATGAGGGAGCTCGCGTTATAAAATAAGGGGAGAACGGATGAAGAACAAGTGTTGCGCCAACAACAAGTAACGTGGCACAAGGGTAGGAGGATGATGATGAGGGAGCTCGCGTTATAAAATAAGGGGAGAACGGATGAAGAACACGTGTTGCGCCAACCACAAGTAACGTGGGACGAGGGTAGGAGGATGATGATGAGGGAGCTCGCATTATAAAATAAGGGGAGAACGGATGAAGAACAAGTGTTGCGCCAACAACAAGTAACGTGGCACAAGGGTAGGAGGATGATGATGAGGGAGCTCGCGTCATAAAATAAGGGGAGAACGGATGAAGAACACGTGTTGCGCCAACCACAAGTAACGTGGGACAAGGGTAGGAGGATGATGATGAGGGAGGTCGCGTTATAAAATAAGGGGAGAACGGATGAAGAACACGTGTTGCGCCAACAACAAGTAACGTGGCACAAGGGTAGGAGAATGATGATGAGGGAGCTCGCGTTATAAAATAAGGGGAGAACGGATGAAGAACACGTGTTGCGCCAACCACAAGTAACGTGGGACAAGGGTAGGAGGATGATGATGAGGGAGGTCGCGTTATAAAATAAGGGGAGAACGGATGAAGAACAAGTGTTGCGCCAAGAACAAGTAACGTGGCACAAGGGTAGGAGGATGATGATGAGGGAGCTCGCGTTATAAAATAAGGGGAGAACGGATGAAGAACACGTGTTGCGCCAACCACAAGTAACGTGGGACAAGGGTAGGAGGATGATGATGAGGGAGGTCGCGTTATAAAATAAGGGGACAACGGATGAAGAACACGTGTTGCGCCAACAACAAGTAACGTGGTACAAGGGTAGGAGGATGATGATGAGGGAGCTCGCGTTATAAAATAAGGGGAGAACGGATGAAGAACACGTGTTGCGCCAACCACAAGTAACGTGGGACAAGGGTAGTAGGATGATGATGAGGGAGGTCGCGTTATAAAATAAGGGGAGAACGGATGAAGAACACGTGTTGCGCCAACCACAAGTAACGTGGGACGAGGGTAGGAGGATGATGATGAGGGAGGTCGCGTTATAAAATAAGGGGAGAACGGATGAAGAACACGTGTTGCGCCAACCACAAGTAACGTGGGACAAGAGTAGGAGGATGATGATGATGGAGGTCGCGCTATAAAATAAGGGGAGAACGGATGAAGAACACGTGTTGCGCCAACCACAAGTAACGTGGCACAAGGGTAGGAGGATGATGATGAGGGAGCTCGCGTTATAAAATAAGGGGAGAACGGATGAAGAACACGTGTTGCGCCAACCACAAGTAACGTGGCACAAGGGTAGGAGGATGATGATGAGGGAGCTCGCGTTATAAAATAAGGGGACAACGGATGAAGAACACGTGTTGCGCCAACCACAAGTAACGTGGGACAAGGGTAGGAGGATGATGATGAGGGAGGTCGCGTTATAAAATAAGGGGAGAACGGATGAAGAACAAGTGTTGCGCCAACAACAAGTAACGTGGCACAAGGGTAGGAGGATGATGATGAGGGAGCTCGCGTTATAAAATAAGGGGAGAACGGATGAAGAACACGTGTTGCGCCAACCACAAGTAACGTGGGACAAGGGTAGGAGGATGATGATGAGGGAGGTCGCGTTATAAAATAAGGGGACAACGGATGAAGAACACGTGTTGCGCCAACAACAAGTAACGTGGTACAAGGGTAGGAGGATGATGATGAGGGAGCTCGCGTTATAAAATAAGGGGAGAACGGATGAAGAACACGTGTTGCGCCAACCACAAGTAACGTGGGACAAGGGTAGTAGGATGATGATGAGGGAGGTCGCGTTATAAAATAAGGGGAGAACGGATGAAGAACACGTGTTGCGCCAACCACAAGTAACGTGGGACGAGGGTAGGAGGATGATGATGAGGGAGGTCGCGTTATAAAATAAGGGGAGAACGGATGAAGAACACGTGTTGCGCCAACCACAAGTAACGTGGGACAAGAGTAGGAGGATGATGATGATGGAGGTCGCGCTATAAAATAAGGGGAGAACGGATGAAGAACACGTGTTGCGCCAACCACAAGTAACGTGGCACAAGGGTAGGAGGATGATGATGAGGGAGCTCGCGTTATAAAATAAGGGGAGAACGGATGAAGAACACGTGTTGCGCCAACCACAAGTAACGTGGCACAAGGGTAGGAGGATGATGATGAGGGAGCTCGCGTTATAAAATAAGGGGAGAACGGATGAAGAACACGTGTTGCGCCAACCACAAGTAACGTGGCACAAGGGTAGGAGGATGATGATGAGGGAGCTCGCGTTATAAAATAAGGGGAGAACGGATGAAGAACACGTGTTGCGCCAACCACAAGTAACGTGGCACAAGGGTAGGAGGATGATGATGAGGGAGCTCGCGTTATAAAATAAGGGGAGAACGGATGAAGAACAAGTGTTGCGCCAACAACAAGTAACGTGGCACAAGGGTAGGAGGATGATGATGAGGGAGCTCGCGTTATAAAATAAGGGGAGAACGGATGAAGAACACGTGTTGCGCCAACCACAAGTAACGTGGGACAAGGGTAGGAGGATGATGATGAGGGAGGTCGCGTTATAAAATAAGGGGACAACGGATGAAGAACACGTGTTGCGCCAACAACAAGTAACGTGGCACAAGGGTAGGAGGATGATGATGAGGGAGCTCGCGTTATAAAATAAGGGGAGAACGGATGAAGAACACGTGTTGCGCCAACCACAAGTAACGTGGGACAAGGGTAGTAGGATGATGATGAGGGAGGTCGCGTTATAAAATAAGGGGAGAACGGATGAAGAACACGTGTTGCGCCAACCACAAGTAACGTGGGACGAGGGTAGGAGGATGATGATGAGGGAGCTCGCATTATAAAATAAGGGGAGAACGGATGAAGAACAAGTGTTGCGCCAACAACAAGTAACGTGGCACAAGGGTAAGAGGATGATGATGAGGGAGCTCGCGTCATAAAATAAGGGGAGAACGGATGAAGAACACGTGTTGCGCCAACCACAAGTAACGTGGGACAAGGGTAGGAGGATGATGATGAGGGAGGTCGCGTTATAAAATAAGGGGAGAACGGATGAAGAACACGTGTTGCGCCAACAACAAGTAACGTGGCACAAGGGTAGGAGGATGATGATGAGGGAGCTCGCGTTATAAAATAAGGGGAGAACGGATGAAGAACACGTGTTGCGCCAACCACAAGTAACGTGGCACAAGGGTAGGAGGATGATGATGAGGGATAGAGATGTGTCCCTCACTCATGAGGGCCTCATTTGAGGTACTCGTGATCGCAAATTGAAAGAGTTACTCGAATTTCAACATTGAACCACCTCACTCGTTCACGCGTCCTCAAAAATTGACATTGACAATATTGCCTCGTCGAGTCGTCGCGACTACTCGCGAGTGGAGTGAGTATTGAGTGATTGAGTGAGCTATGTGAGCGAATGAACCGACTTAGTACAAAATTTGAGAATGAGTGCGGTGAGGTCTCGAAATTTTTAAAACACAGTATTCATTATGATTTTGGTATGTAGGTACCTAATGAAATAATGATGTTTGGTGTGTGTGTGATACTGATGTTTGGTAGGATATTATTTAGATTAAAAAGAGATACAATAAAATGTGTGAAATGAGTTGCAGGGTAAATAAAACACACGAAGCAAATAAAAAAAAAAATTGAGAATTAGAGAGAAAATATTTTTAATTTGGCTATTACTATGAACTCTAAAAACATTATCATTAGATTGGTAATCAATTGTCATTGATTCGTTTATTTTGGCGGTCAAAAATTTATGAACGAAAGAAAATTATGTGTGTGAGGGAGACGTAAAAATCGGAATCATGAGTACTCGTGAGTCGACGCTCGACGCGCCCGTCCGCCTCGCTGCCGCGGACTATCGGCTGAGTTCGGCTCGTGAGGTGAATACGCCGACGTGCGATTACTCGCCTCAAATGAGGGGTACCTCGTGAGGACCTCGCGAGGTAAAATGAGGTGCTCCCTCAACCTCATATAGAAATGATGAGTTACCCATCACTAATGAGGGAGCTCGCGTTATAAAATAAGGGGAGAACGGATGAAGAACACGTGTTGCGCCAACCACAAGTAACGTGGGACAAGGGTAGGAGGATGATGATGAGGGAGCTCGCGTTATAAAATAAGGGGAGAACGGATGAAGAACAAGTGTTGCGCCAACAACAAGTAACGTGGCACAAGGGTAGGAGGATGATGATGAGGGAGCTCGCGTTATAAAATAAGGGCACAACGGATGAAGAACACGTGTTGCGCCAACAACAAGTAACGTGGCACAAGGGTAGGAGGATGATGATGAGGGAGCTCGCGTTATAAAATAAGGGGAGAACGGATGAAGAACACGTGTTGCGCCAACCACAAGTAACGTGGGACAAGGGTAGTAGGATGATGATGAGGGAGGTCGCGTTATAAAATAAGGGGAGAACGGATGAAGAACACGTGTTGCGCCAACCACAAGTAACGTGGGACAAGAGTAGGAGGATGATGATGATGGAGGTCGCGCTATAAAATAAGGGGAGAACGGATGAAGAACACGTGTTGCGCCAACCACAAGTAACGTGGCACAAGGGTAGGAGGATGATGATGAGGGAGCTCGCGTTATAAAATAAGGGGAGAACGGATGAAGAACACGTGTTGCGCCAACCACAAGTAACGTGGCACAAGGGTAGGAGGATGATGATGAGGGAGCTCGCGTTATAAAATAAGGGGAGAACGGATGAAGAACACGTGTTGCGCCAACCACAAGTAACGTGGCACAAGGGTAGGAGGATGATGATGAGGGAGCTCGCGTTATAAAATAAGGGGAGAACGGATGAAGAACACGTGTTGCGCCAACCACAAGTAACGTGGCACAAGGGTAGGAGGATGATGATGAGGGAGCTCGCGTTATAAAATAAGGGGAGAACGGATGAAGAACACGTGTTGCGCTAACCACATGTAACGTGGGACAAGGGTAGGAGGATGATGATAATGATAATGTTAATGATGTAGCTCACATTATAAATTATCTCATGAATGTAGAAAATTATGTGAAAATGTGTTCCTAGGTTCCTAGCCAAGAATGTGTGATAAACTGTTTCGCTATTTCCCAATTTAAAGAAAACAGGTAGGTACTTTAGGTACTCGTATAGGTAGGCTAGGTATAAGGACCGTCCTTATTTATATTACCTATAAATCAATAAAATGAAAGGCTTAATAAGTTTGAACGCGTAATTATTTCATCACATCAATATACGAGTAATTAACTATAATAATATCATTTTATATGATGACACGTTCCGCCATCGCCAGCTCGCTAAGCTACGAAGTCTCTTAATTTCTAATCTTCTAAATACGAAGTAGAACTTGTCTCACATAGCCTTAATAAAAAAAACAACCGAGCTAAAGGCCCTTCAGTAGGTACGCAAGAAGGTATAAGATATATATATATATATATATATCTATATACATCAAATATACTATTCCAGTTTAAACTGACTACTCATTGTACGAAAAGCCTATACAATGCGAGGTCAGCTGAAATACTTTATTAGCTTTTTACCAATTACCCTAAAATTACCATTCGACGAAGCCTATATTCATTTATGCAGTACCTACCTATCTACCTTATAGGCAATTTACGGGGCAATTAGGTAGGTAATTACTTCATATTTCAAACTCTACACTTTTTACTACTAATACTTTGTCTATATTCAGTCAGGTTTCTTACCAATAATAACTAATATAATAATAAGCCAGTAAATAATATAAACCGAAAATATTTTTGAAAATCACCTTCTCACTTAGTTTACCTACTGCTTAATACCAATAAACTTTACACTGTAAATACAGTTTTTTTTTTTAAATAATCTTTGGAAACAAAATCAACAGTATTTGGAAACTCTACATTACGGCTTAGTTTAACAGTTTCAGGGACTACAAAATATCATTAAAGAAATGCTACAAAAAAGAAAAATTCATGTTATTAAACAAAAAGGGTTGGCTGTAATTGTTTTTAATAGTAAAAAGCGTCACCTTCATCAGCTAACACCTTAGAGCATTTAAAATGCTCTAAGGCTAACACAAATTCGTTTGATTTTGACGGGCGGCGAGTGTTTTTTTTTTAATAATCAAAATTTCTGGAAGTTCAACGCGATCAACTCTTTTTGGCATATTAAATATTAGACTTTGTTTTTTTTTTTTGTTTTATATAATCTGCAGTAATACTCGTATGACTATTCGTTTTTTGTTGCGATGTTTTCAATTACATCTACATAATAATTCCTTTTGTTCTTAGTGTGATACCGAACTAAAACTCAGTCTTCAGCATAATATTGTATTATATTAACCGGGAGCTGAACATCTGGGATCTGAAGAGATTGGATCTTGTGGACACCACTGTGTTCTTAGGTATTACTTTGGACTCGAAGCTACAGTGGGGCCCACATATACCAAATTGTCGAAGCGACTTAGCTCTGCAGCTTACGCGGTCTATAAAATCCGTCATTTGACTGATGTAGAAACAGCTCGATTAGTTTATTAGGTATACTTATTTCCATAGTGTAATGTCGTACGGCATTTTGCTGTGGGGAAATGCAGCCGACATTCAGGCTATATTTGTGCTGCAGAAACGACCCATTCGAGCAATTTATAACCTAAGTGGTAGGCATTCACTGAGGAATAAATTTAAGGAAATAAACATAATGACAGTCGCATCTCAATATGTTTATGAGAACCTGATTCATAACATAAATACTAAAATCAAAGATTTACTAATTGTGCCCACGACTAGGCTCCAAAAAATTTGTAAATTAAGTGCCAAAGTATACGTTTTCACAACAAACTCCCAAGCCATGTTAAAGAACTGAGCCTGAGACATGGTCCTGCATTGTTAGACTCACATAAAATCGTAATAATACAATGTTTGGACTTTAGAAGAGACCAGGATCTCTGAGTTTGGTTCGGCATTTCTTCTCAGGGATCAGTCAGCTAGGATATGCCGGCGAAATCTAGTTTTAAATTATTTACGTGTAAAGGTGTCTTAAAAGATCTACTTACAGAAATAAACATTTCATTTCATCTGATTGGTCGTCAATTTCGGAAGATGGACTCTCAGTCTTCTCGTTTCTTTTCTAAAAAATTGTAGTTCTAGTTGTTAAGTAAGAAGCTTTTTGTTTCATTCCTGCTCTTTCAAGAACAAGTTCTTTGGAATCTTTGTACCACTCATCATCGGAAGAAATATCTAACAGCTCAGAATCACTGTGGTTGCTTATACATCCTGAGACACTAGTCGTAGTAGAACTATGAGGAGATGATAAGTTACTTTTAAATTTACGTTTGTTGCGTGATAAGGCGTTTGTTCCAGAGCTTGTTTTCTTTATGGCTTTACCTTACCCTTCGTATTCGTAGGTATTTTGTTTGATGTGTTAGATGTCGCGGGTTTAAAACTATGTTGGACAAAACTTTAATTTTACGAGCATCAGGTATTTTATTTTGTATGCAATGGGGAAGGTCACAAGAGTTGTCTACGGCAAATGACTGCATTTGATCATCATTTCTTGATATTTGACCTAAATACGTAACTGTAGGACTGGTTGAGGGCCGGGACTTTTTTTTTACAAGTTTTTTTTTGAACTTTTCAATCAATCAAATTAATTTTTTTCTCACCACAATACATATAAGTACAAGTTGTTTTACATTGGTCAGATTCGACAATGATACATAGTTCAGGTAAGTATATATTGTGGGAGACTGGTGCCTAAGCTAGGCTCGTGGCCTGTGTTGCAGGACACCAGGATCCCACCCCTTTACATTTTCATTTTTATAACTTTTCGTATTAAATCAATCTAAGTGCGGCGCCGGGTGCTACTTTTCTTCGTGTAATTTTTTTGTTGTCACCGCTTTGAACTTTAGTAAGCCAAAGTTCTTCAAAACTAACTGAGATTCCTTCTGAAATAATATGCTTACTTACTTGATCCTGGCTAGGTACGTCAAATAGAAATTCTTCAAAGCTGACTGGGTTTACTTCTGGAATGATCTATGATCGTCATTCTTGGTATTTATTCGATACGAGCATCTTTATGTCCACTTAAGTCCCCATTCCAGACAGCTCGCACGTCTAGCAATTTGTCTTTAGTGTAAGACGATTTGTTTGATGTTCTTTTGTAATTTCGAGTCTTTTTATGACAATATATCTGAAGAATAAAATTTACTGATTTTAAATCGGATAAGTTACTAATATTTTAGAAATGATATGAAACAAGACTTCTATCACATTATCATGATATGTTTCTAATAAAGGAACCATACTAATAGAATCACAGTTTTCATAATTCACAAAAAAAAACATGGGAGTTAGGAGCTTTGACTGTCTATCTAAATGCTTAATAATGTTTAATGAAAACGCTTAAACCAAAAAAAGGTTAACATTACCTGGCTTGGGGCAAGATCGGCACATGACGGCCTTTCCCTAAAATACTAGATAGTCTTACCCCAAAGGTTAGGTTTTTATCACAACTAATATTTCTGTAAATATAGATTTAAACTCGATTTGAATGGAATAAAATGTTATACAAGCTAGACAATTACCACTAAAATACGTAAAAATCCGCTTATATTCAGATTTCACGTTAGCTAACGTCGACACAAAACACTCGTGTTTCAACTCGTCAACTCCAGAAAATTATGAGACCGATTTTTTGCTATTGAACTCTACACAGTGCCATCTATTTATTATTTATTACTATTACATCCACACCTGTATCTGGGTGTTTATATGTATATAAGGTCATCAGGTTACCATAGTACAGGTTCTACCTAGTTCGGGACCTGAAGACCTTGTGTGGATGTTGTCTCATATAATAATAATAATAATTTAAAGACAGGACAAAATAGTGACTGATATACCTACCGACCGAGCTGTCAACGTCGTAGCTATTCAGTATGGAGGGTAGAGGTAAGGAGAACTATCTCTGTGTATAAAAAGTGTCCGTTAAAATGTGCTACATAAGGGTGGCGCTACAGTAACCACCGGGTAATTTTTTATGCAATAATTTTAGGTTATGTTTACAAAAAAATGTTGGACTACGTAAATTGTTGAGGTATGATATACCTACTACTGAACTGTCACTTACTACTCTAGTCACTAAATATATTAAATTTTCTAACTCGGCATACTTCAATCCGTTAATTTTCTAACTCGGCATACTTCAGTCCGTTAACAACCATTACATTCATAACACACCATTTGCCTACGCTAGCGCCATTTTGGAGTGTTTTAGAACTATTATTTACTGTTTACGCTGGACACTTTTTCACCTTTAACCACAGAGATAGTTCTCCTTACCTCTACCCTTCATACTATTCAGAAACAGCTTAGAGATACGGTGTATGGTGTTCCCCCCTAAACAGACTTTCCCATCTTACCACAATTATTAACAATAAATTTAACATTGATTTTGTGAATTGCCTTCAGCTAAAATAAACTTTTGTTCTTAGCCTCGTCCACACGGTGTACCTACCTACCTGATTATTAAAAATAATAATCCCACCGGTTCTGTAATCTGATCCTGACCGAATAGTTTTAGTGATAATTATACTTTTATTGGCATTAATTAATACACATAAATATTAAAAAACAACAGAGAAAAGCCTGTTTTGATACAAAATATTGCCAGTTGTTACCAATAACCCTAATACTACCATTCGGCGCCGCCTATATTCATAAGCAGTACCTACCTATCTACTTTATAGGCTATTTACTGGGCAATTAAGTAGGTAATTGTTTCATTTTTATAAACCTCTACAAAAACGACAAAACATTTAAGTATCACGATGAACTGAGGGTGAGGAGGCAACTCACACTAGTTACATATATCTTCTTAAGATAATTAAGTAGAGGGAAGATACACAATGCGGATATATTGCGAAGGGTGGAACTAGTCGTGCCAGACGGGTATGTGGGTCGTCGTCGTCGGCCGCGGTTGCTGGAGGTACCGCGCGCGCGAACTAACTTGCTGCGTGAGGCGCCGCTGACGAGCGCGCTCCGCACTCTCAACCTCATTGCTGATGACGTAGACATATTCTGTTGCGCTTTGGGTGAATTTGAAAGAATAGCTACCTATAGAATTTGTTATGGTACAAGCACTGGGACTATTTAATTTTTAAGTGTACTGCAATATCGCATTGGGTCTAGCCTGTAAGGATATTTGTATGTTTGGAGTGCTTGAATAAATAAATTAAGTATTAACAAAAATTTAAACATTGATTTTGTGAATTACCTTCAGCTAAAATAAGCTTTTGTTCTTAGCCTCGTCCACACGGTGTAGGTACCTACCTGCTTATCAAAAATAAAAATCACGCCGGTTTTGTAATCTGATCCTGACCGAATTTTTTTAGTGATTATAATAATTTTAACGGCATTAATTAATACACATAGATATTCAAAAACAACAGAGAAAAGCTTGTTTTGATGGAAAATATTGCTCAAGTGAATATTTATAAGCAGTCGGGCATATCGGCCGCCAGGACATGAATAGGCATTGGTTTCTTAGGAAATAAGTAGCGAATTACTGATTAATATCTAACATACAACATAAAAACAGTTTATTCTCACCATTCAGAGCTTCTTGCCCTTGAACACCAAAAACTCTCTTGCTCAAACTCTCATTCAGCCCATTATAGATTACGCCGATGCCTGTTATTTGGATGCCACCGAGGAGGTTTTAAATAAACTTGAGCGTTTGCAGAATATATGTAGGTACCTATTCGTTTTGTTTTTAACCTTAAAAAATATGATCACGTTTCCAACTTTCGCAAGATACTCAAGTGGCTCCCCATTCGACTTCGCAGGAACTCTCGGATATTGTGTCTGCTATTCAACCTCCTTCACAATCCTAAAACGCCATCCTATCTGCGGGAGCGTTTTTCCTACGCCCGACCTTCAGATGCGCCTTGCAGGTCGCATCTTAAAAACCTCCTTAAGTCCCCTCCCGACTCCACCGACTTTTACTCCTACTCCTTCACCGTGCACGCCTTTGATTAATGTAAATAATCAAAGGTGCACGCGGTGCGGTTGTGCAATTCACTTCCGCCTGACATTAGGGACTGCCAAACTCTTGCAGTTTTTAAAAGAAGAGTGAAAGAACACTATTTTTCCACTTTGTCATAGTTGCGTATATATTAATATTCTAGTGAAATGTTTTTGATTTACCTATTTTATTTACTCTTTTACACACGCTGTCTAAATCTACTATCCTGTCGCAGGTATGCTGGAAGAGATTTCATTACAAATAAACATCACCATTGTACCTATTGTTCTCTTCTTTTCTTCTTGTCTGTTTATACATGTGTACCTATACATAAATGGTTAAATAAATAAATAAATACATAACATGTATTTGAACATTTTGGTGGTGATCATAATAAGGTGCACAGAGTATTGGCCCTAGCCCCTGAACTGCGCGGGAACCTGTATCTCAGGGGACAGTTCAGCTATTGACATTCTAATACCTGTCTTAAGACATTTGTGTGTCACTACTTTATGTAAGTATCTATATAGTTAGGTACTAAGCGGTAACATAGGTAGGTACTAAGCGGTTTACCTAAGCATGTACCTATCTACTCAATAATTCATGTATATTTTGATTTTAACATAATTATATCATATTATCACGCCTCCGAAGGGTTAAGTAGAGGTGTACCTATCCTATTGTACAGTACACCCACACTTCGCAAGTTATGTTTAAATCCCATATGCTTGGGGGCGAGCCTATTGTCATCAACCGGGCGCAAATCTAGACTCCGAGCTGCTACTGAGACATTCCTAATGGAAAAATACAATAATACTTTTCCCGACCCGCGAATCGAACCCAGGACCTTATGTTCCGCAGTAGCGCTTGCGGCCACTAGACCAACAAGGTAGTAATTATGTTTTTAATCACTTGAAAACGGTTCTACTATCGTAGTACCTATTGTGGTAGGGTCATTTTATTATAGGTGCATCGTCTTCACAATTAATGTATACAAAATATTGTAACACATTTTAAAAGAGTAGGTAACGGTGGAGTTTCTGGACCATTCTTCTCCATACGAAACTATCTTTTGGAAGGGGCGACTAGAATCAATTCTATTTTAATGTAAATGTTGACGTTCAAAAGTGCCTTTTATGTGCCTATTTGAAATAAATGCTTTGACTTTGACTTTGCAGTTTGGTGGTTCTGGTCCTGGGTGTAGGTACCTACTACAGGTGCAGCTCTGCCTACATCTTTCGAGAAATGCAGGCGCGATGTTATGTTGAAAGGTTCTCAAAGCGCAGCAGTCGTCGAAATTATGTTTACATAAATAGATTACAAAATCTCCGAAGATTTGATGCTGCAATCGCGTCCTAAATCCAATAAACCTACTCTTTGTTCTAAAAATATGTAAGTAATATCCATCGTGTAGGAGACATGTTTATTTATACAAGTGACTTGTAATTTGACGTATTCCTTCCAGAACTTGACGGTGGGATCCATTTGTACCAATTAAGCACCTCATAAAGCACAACAAAATTTAAATTGAAAAGCCAATATTTAGGTACTTATGTATTTTTTTAAATTTCACAAAATTCGTCACTATAAATACTTATCACTTTTCTCTAACTCTCATTGGACGACAGCAAAGATCACCACAGGCTTATCAATAAAATCGCTTTGAAGACAATGACTCAATGACTAATAAATGCGCGATCTCCAAATTATTTACCGTCAACTGACCGTTAAGAACACTCCCGGCTGTTAGCCCCATATTACAGAACCTGACAAGCATTACATAAAAGTAGGTAGGTAGTTTCAACCAATTAAATGGCTTAAAAACTATACAGAATAGGGTGTTAGTTAAATCGAGGCACGACATGTGAACATGGATACCTACGGTAAATGGTTCTGAACGCCTGTCGGTTATTAATAAAAAAAATATTTGGCATACATTTTGACCGCGAAGGTATTGCACTTTTCTAGGAAACAGCAGATTTTTGTTTATAACCGACGAAAAATTTCTACGCTAGGAATTCTAGAGCCATGTGCTGAATTCAGGGTTTCAGTTTGCGCGTCGATGTACGGTGGGCTGCATCAATTGGTTACCTACCCCAGTTGTGTTAAAATTAACTTTGAAGGGGGGTACCCGCATCGTGACGCTGACTGTAGCTGCCACATTGTAGTTTGAAGTAGGTAATGTTTTGATAGTGGTTCTGTAATCAAAATCAAAAGTAATTTATTCAAACTAGGCTGAGAATCACCACGTTTGAACGTCAAAATTACATAAGACAGTCCCCCAAAACGCCCGTCCTTCACCGCTTCCTAGTGCTTCAGCTGGGAAGAAGAAGTGGTGCAACAAACACCCCAGCAGCACAGCTGTCTGTTCAGTTAGAAGAACTGGATTCTATACATATAGTAACTAATTAACATTACGAAACACAAAACATTATATTAAATCATTTGCCATAATTAAGTCCGCTAGCACATGCTAATATTTAAACATGCCAACAAGAATATTGATAAATGATAATGGTAAATGATTTTATTTCTGTAAGTAGGTTTGTACAAAGACTTTTACAGGTCAATCATATCTAATGTTTTTAGCTAGTTGAGGTCGGCGTTTCCGATCTGACTACTCTGAGAAGAAAGGCCGAAACAAACTCAGAGGTCACAGTGTCTTTTGTCCAGACAAAATCTTGGTCAGATCATGTGAAGATTAGGTAGATCGGTGTCCTCTAATGGACATTTGAGGAACGAACCACACAGATGGAGTGGACCAGTCCAGTTAGTGCACGCAAATGTCAGTAAAAAAAAAAATCGTGCAGCTCAACTCAGAACTTAAGGAGCTCAACGATTCGACGAACAATACCAAAGAAAGAATATTTGAGTAGGTAGGCCGCATAAATTATTCAAACTACCAGATCATGATTAAACTAACTGAGATAAATACAACAAAAAAATACTCAATTGAATACCTACTATACTCAAGCAGAAATAAATAATAAAAACGTAAACAGAATTTAATACCTAAATAAAAGCCTTTAAGCATAAAGCTTATGCCCGCTTACGTTTGCAATGCTGCATTGTGTTTATATAGCTGTAACTTGAAGTCACAAATGATAAACTAGGACCTTCGAAGTAAAATATAAAAACAGTTACCTAATTACTAATAAGTAACAATAACAAAACTATAGTCAGCAAAACGACCTGTCACCACAAGCAGCACCCTTTCACGAAAATAACGCAAAGATCAGCCACTACCCCCCTCGCCATATTTGAGGGAAGGAGGCAACGTCCCGACCCCCGACAAGAAATACAAGTAATAAAAGTCAAAAAAACCTGTTGAAATTATGCACATAGGTAATCTCAGGTCAAAACTCATGTCATGTGATTTGATTGGCTGTAGTCATTTCGGTCAACCAATCGCATAGTTATAAATTATAATGAGTTTGTTTTGATCAGCAGAAACTGGGTTTATAAAACTTAGGTAGGTTTGGTACCTACATTCTCGAATCTGTAGGTACACTATTTTGACATATCTATAGTTTCTGCCCATAGGTATAGATACCTACTATGTAGACTGGAAGTAGGTACCTATTTTAAAATAACTTTCTAGAATGTTTGAAAGGTTAACACGATTACTTTCTTAGCATTTTAAATAACTGTTCAATTTCAAAGAATCTATCGACTAAATTGTCTTTCATCCATCAAGAGTGAATGAACCGCCACTAAATAAGAATATGAACTATTAGGAAGTCTGTTCTACTTCGATACCGACATCCAGGTTTCATGGATGATGGAACCTAGATTGAAATCAGCGCATGCTAAGTAAAACGGCTGTTAACATTGGTAGGTAACAAGATAATCTTCAGCTTCGTTGAGCTGTCACGTGGTATTAAGACTGCCTCCTGAATGTAGCTATACCTACTGTATTTGATCCCCGGGATGGGATAGTGTTATTGGATTTCTCTATCTCCATTAGGTGTGTCCTAGTGTTAGTGAAAATGGGCATCACTAAAATATGTGTATTTAGATACGGCTGTGCAAATATCGATAAATGCGTAAACATCATACAACAGGTGTTTACGAATGTGTCGTGAGAACGAAACACACTCGTAACATGTTTTGCTTTTCCTAAAAAACAAAGCCAGTACCTAATGAATAGGTTGATACATAATAATAGGGTATCGTGTATTTCACTTCCTCTTACTTTTTTTTTTTTTTTTTTTTCTTTTTTGGCAACTGAGCCGATGTCGACTATTCTGCCAGTGTCACGTAGTGACAGCAGCACCGCGAGATGAGCCGTCGAACGTTGCACTTTGTGGTAGTTATTTGTTAATTGATAATATTGTTAGTAGCGGAAAAGACAATACAAGTTTTGTTAGTTAACATAATTTTTTATATAAATACTATTTATTACTCTACTATAGAACGACACAGATATTTACAGTTATAATAATTATTATTACACACCACCAAACTACATTTTTATGTCATTATCATTTAAAAATTTTGATAGAACATGGATTAGTTTAGGGGAAAAGTTGGTTAAGAGGGAATGGAAATTAGTAGGAAGTGTTATTTTAATTTTGGGAAGTTTGTGATACAAATCAAAAGATTGAGAATTTAAAGGACATGAAAAAAATATATGGTCCAGAGTACCATCATCAAGACCGCATTCGCACAGGGAACTGTCACGAACACGAATCTTATTCAGGAATACTGGACTGCAGCAGTGGCCGAGTCTCAGTCTACACAAGGATGAAACGGTTCTTTTGGATAGTTTATTACATTTAAAAAACCAAGGTTTCCGTTTTCCTCTTACTTGTAAATGTAAGGAACAACATCCAATATTGTCATCACAACAATGACTTTGTAATAGTTGCTAGGTCATTTTAATTAAATTCGTAAATTTGTAAAAATAATAACAAATGAAGGCTATTAAGGCTAAAGGCCTAAGCTAAGGCTGATGACTGGTTAAAATATTTGTTATTTATTAGAAAACCAATAAAACTTGAACTAGATTTGCTTGAGCAACATTGCTAATAATAAACATTAACGTAGCGCCTAGCAAAACTTTCATAGCTACAAGTTGCATGAAATAATTTTGCTCAGAAATATAACTCATTGAGAGGACAACTTTTTGTCATCTAGACAGCGGACACCTCGGACCATATAGGTAATCGGTAATTGGTCCAAGGTGGACCCTGTGGTGCTAAAGCTAAGTGTACTTCTGATTCAATAAAGGCTGCCTTGATAAACGTTATATAGCTGTTTAATTTATTTTCAAACGCTACAAGTCGCGGGTCCATATTGGCTCAACTAAAGTTCTTTACCCGAAATTGTTCTTCCTAACGATTTGTAATCCGAATGATCACTCTTCCTAAAATTTTTCATCCTAAAGTTTTCATTCATACTATTTGTAGTGCTACCGCCGATGTTCATAATACTCATGTTTCCGAAAATTGTAATTAATAATATCATTAATGTAAATATATTTAAACTCCTACTGTTTTTTATCATAACGCTTTTATCCCTAAACATAATTACCATAATATTTTCACTCATACTCAGAAAGAAACATTTACCAAGTGTTATAAAAAATATATGTGGGTAGAAGATGATATTTATGCATGCGGAGTTTACCTATAAGTGATTGTTGCACTGTTGCATTTATATTTCTGCATGTTACTTTTTAGCATACAACCTGTGCAAACAATCGTTGGTGAACCAAATAAAATAAATAAAAATAAAAAAATAAAAAATATTTATAGTTTTAGGTTTTTTTTTTCTGTGCATGGTTGATGGTGGGCTAGGTCGACGGAGCCCCGCTTTGCGGGGCTCCTACTTCTGTGTGGTTTATAAAAAAATAACCACGAAGGGGATGGCGGGGTCTATTCGCTCGCTTCGCCCGCTCACACGACCCCAACATCCCCTTCTAACCTAACCTGTCCGAGTCGGGGTGCCCTAACGTCCCAATTGCATCCAATTTCTCTTGATATAAACAACCGTTACACACCCGATGTCGATGGCAAATTATGTTATGGCATATCATAATTATGGCATGTGATAATTAGGGCTTACAATGATTAATGTATATAATACTGATTATTATGAATAAAAAGAAATCTAAACAAAAAAGATATGACTTTGAATAATAGTATAAAAGATGGTTATGTTGAGAAAATATAGGGAAACAAATAAAAGTATAATAGATGTTTATTGCTACTGACATTATGAAGTTGAATGCTTCGGAATTATGAACATTAGAGACAGAGTAGTTAGGAATTGTGATTGTTAGGATGAAAAATGTTAGGAAGAACATTTTCGGATTTCCAATTATCGGAGTTGAAAATTTAGGTGAACTTTGGCGCACCCACAAGTCGCACATCACCAGAGGACGGTCGGAAAATAGTTGTGGTTGTTTCAAGAAATCAAGACTAAGAGGTCGCTTCCGCGTGTTTAGATTTCAATGTTTCCTACGAATAAATCAAAAGGATAATCTTTTTATTGTTAAAACCACGGCATTGCCACGATCTCATAATTGATGGCAAATCTAACTTAAGCTTTCCTGTAACAAAAATAAAACAACAAGCATACACATCATTCAGATCTTTATTTAACAGTTAACAAGAGCTATAAATAATAATTAACAGCATTAATTTACGTACTATTTTTAATGAAAAAAAAATCCATAACGTTATCATATCAATATTAGCTACATAATAACAAAAAATAAAATTTAGCATCGTCAAAATTAAATCACTATGAAGATTCGCTAGATAATCTACTTTGGAATTGTATATCACAGACTATAAAAACGTATCTAAATAAGCGTTTGTATAATTTTTTATATGGCATTTTTAGAGCATGGTTTTGCTTTCGTAATAAATTATTCTTTGATATACATCTTATGCCATGCGACCGACTAAGGGCCAAAACACAACACTGCGATGCGACGTACCATGGTAAAAATCTGTGAGCTTGACGCTTGATCAGTAGGTTAGTGATAGGTACTTTTATGAGTAGCGAATTCGCATTGTGTCGCATCGTGGTTTTGCGACTCAGCCTTAAAGTAGGTCTGGAAATACTTATTCTACACATAACAAGAAAACTGCACATGTCAAATAGGACGAGACAACAAATCCAATTAATTTTCAAATGCTCTCCAAATATACTTAACTGTAAAACATTTAACTTATTTTAAAGACACTTTACAGATCCTATGTCCGCCATTAATTAAAAATTATTGCAAAGCTTTGCTTGGTAACTATAGCCATTCCAGTATATTAGGACTAATAATACTGTTAGAATTATTATAATATTATTAATTTATTATACATCTTTGTAACATTACAAATCTAAAAACAGTTCTATAAATATTGACCCTATAAGGTGCATTAATTCATACAATAATTTGTAATAATTGTACGTTTTTTTTTTTAATTTTATAGGTTAACAATTTCATCAGTGTTGCCATGTAATAGGTATACTCACTGATAAAATCCATTTCCTTTCCTAAATAAAATATTATTTGATGCCTTTTAAAGCTTTATTTCCAGCACTTAAAGATCTGGTAAAAGTTACAACCTACATTCAATATTAGCTTGAACATTTTTCTAATTGAAACCCACTACAAACGTTTGGCTTTCTACTCGTGATCCCAAACATGCAAAACTACGAGTGCGATAAAATTACTTGACAATTAGCCATGCACACTTTTTGCCCATCAAAATGGTCAACATAGAAATTAAATAAATCACACCTACAACGTTATGTAAGTAGCCAAAAAGACTGCCGCACAAAATCCGTCATTATTGATACCGTCTTTTAGGCGATATGACTGGGACCATACTACGAAGCTACTACACTTTTCTGAGAGACTACACAAAACTTTCGACCCTAATCTGCAGATCTTGCTAACAGATTCATACATTATTATATTACAGTTCAATATATTACATACATTCTTAAGCTGGCCGTATATTTGCAACTATCGCTTGTGCGATAAATAGCTCAGATTCTTTATCAGTTGCTGAAGCTATCCACCACCTGCTAAGGCCGCCGCACAAAGTCTGTATGAACGAGAAGGCTATCGCAAATTTTGCAAGCAACTACGGACCCGGATGCCGAAAACCTTTAGATGCAACCGCCAGGCTGCGTTCAAGAGCAGAAAGAGTACAAAATCGAGTGAAACCAATAGTCCTTCAAGTTCTACCTACTAACCAATGTGCTTCTAGCTTTGAGCACCTAATCTTTAATCTACTAATTATGCAGGCGTTCTGTGGCGTTCTTACTTATCAGTACGAACGCTTATGTTAATACGTATTACAAACACATAACGACTATGTCCTAATATGTGATGTTCGCTCTTAGAGCTGATTATGTAAAGCATCTATCTAGCCTTTCACCAACCATGTTGGGGTCAGCTTCAGTTTAACCAGATGCAGCTGAAAAGCAGTATTTTACATGGAGTGACTGCCTATCTGACCTCCACAACCCAGTCACTGGGTCGCACGACACCCCTTAGTAAGACTGGTTGTTAGACTTTCGGGTCTGACTACCCGTAACGACTGTCGAAGATCTACGAATGACAGCCGGGACCAACGGCTTAACGTGCTTTCCGAGGCACGCAGGGTTCTTGGTATTCAATCAATTATTGACCATCGACGGACCAACTGCGGCAAGCATTGCTTAACCTTGATCAATTGACGTGGCTACTTAGCAGCGGCGGGCTGGTAAATAGCCTTTCTGAACTCATTCTGTAAAACATGACATAAATATAGGATGTCATATACAGTGGTGCCGATTCCCTTGTTCACAAACTAAACTAAATTTAAGTTGAGTGCATCTTTTTCTTTCTATTTCATTATGAAAAGGACAGAAGATAAATATTAGTTTAGTCCTGTCAAATTAGTCAGCACCTGACGTAATTTGATGTAATTTTAGTAGTCAACTTTTTAATCACGTCTAAACTTGTATGGAGTAGTGTCAGGCGCTGATTAATTTGACAGGACTAAACTAAAATTTATCTTCTGTCCTTTTCTTAATGAAATAGAAAGAAAAAGATGCACTAAACTTAAATTTGGTTTAGTTTGTAAAAAAGGGAATCGGCACCAATAATTGGGTAGATTACATTAAATATCTGGCAGTAAGTGGTAAACTAGGCAATACTTATTGTAAATATTGACTGCTGGAAAACATTAGGTGTTTGGCCACTGGCACAATTGGAAGAATATGTATACAAATATAAATAATACTTCGTATAGAAGCCAAACTGGGCATTCATTATAAAGATTGTAGCCGGTGCAATGCTGCCCCAAAGGGGTAGGGAAATTGCAAAAGCGCGAAATTAAACGCTTTAGGAGCAGAAGTCTAGTTTCTGTACGTTGTATTATTTCTTGCTTATAGAATATGTTCTCTTCCTGCAGAAAAGGGAAGATGGGTAATCTCATAGAAATATCACTTTAT
The DNA here is from genome assembly GCA_937001585.2 of Brachylomia viminalis. Lineage (NCBI taxonomy): Eukaryota > Metazoa > Arthropoda > Insecta > Lepidoptera > Noctuidae > Brachylomia > Brachylomia viminalis. Next base: position 12,656,377 of record OW443314.2, read on the forward strand.
TCTTACTATTATATTATATTTCCGTCACGCAGTCCAAACCCTTCTTCCCATATGTCTTGCTTCTAGGGGCAAGATTTACAGATCGCATCGCTTTTTCATACGAATATGAACATTAAAAGCGTAAGAATAAGATTAATATTCGTATGAATCGTTTACTTTAATTAGTTAAGTCAAAGTGAACTCTATGAATTTTGCTCTAGGACACAATGTGAAACTTTGCTCGTACGTTTATATTTTTGGAACGAAGTTCGTTAACGCGGCTAGCGGTAGGAGTTATCTGGTAAAAATCGTCAAGCTGAGAAAGCGTTATGCTCTGTCTCTTTCTATTATATACGAGGTTGGGTATGCGTGAGAGTATCGCTTAAGGAACTTTGTTCCTGACGGGGGTCCCCCGACCGCACATGTATTTTTTTTTGTATGGCACATAATTATCAAAATATCTTTATGACGTCCCACAAACTTATTAGCTACTGCCCTTAAAACTAAGGCCTGGTAATTCAAAACATCGTTCCATTTCTGTCAATCGTTTGAAGATGACAGAGACAGAATGATGTTTTAAATAAAAGTGAAGTGATTTAAGTTGCACAAGTTTGAAAAATAACAAAGCCTTAAATAAAGAGGCTCTACTGTTCAGTATCCCCTGAAAACCCGTCGGTACGTGACATTCATTAGCCACGTGGTGCTGCGGTCGATTGGTTTAACTATGAAGGGTATGGAAGCCAGGCCCACGCCCACAGCGACCCAGTTCCGAGTTTTCCGAGGCACCTTAGTATACCTTCTCAAAACTTCTGTGGAGTAGAAGCATAACCTGAAATGTAGGTAAAGAAAGGGTTTAAATACAATAAACAGTTTTTGTACACACAGAAGCAGGTCAAGTTACCACAAACTGTCAAATTTTCTCATTCGATTTTGAACTTAACCTTCAACGTTTTAAAGTTTAAAATCATTTGAAGAAATTTGACAGTTTCGTATAACCCGGTGTGCGGGCGACTGTACATACGGTTGTATTTGTTTTGCTTAAAAGGTAGGTAGATATAGAAAAAAGCAGTTTCCTAAGGAGATCTACTAGTTCATTCAATTCATAATTATCAACCCATTCCCGCTTCGCATGGTTTTTGTGACTTCATTGAGAACGAGATTTATTTATTATAATAAGTAAGTTTAATATAATTTTAATAGCTATGCATATAAACCTTCCGGAATTGAAAATCTAAATGATGCGATTAAACCGCATTAAAATCCTTTGAGTAGTTTGGAACAACGCGGTTACACAGCCAGACACGAAAATTGACTTTAATTTATAATAATTTAAACGTATATGTTTGATAAATACCGGATGTAATTGAATCGGTTCGCCAAATTAAAATATATAATTAAACGTGTTATAAAGAAAATTTAGAGCATATCATTCGGCCGAGAGAAAGGAAGGGATGCACATACGGGCGCGTAGGCAAGCGATTTGGCAACGTCTCGTCGCGCGCCCTTTTTTCATAGGAACGGTCAAAATTTGTTAAATGACCGCTATCTCAACTCGTTGCCAACTTGTTCACGTTGTAAACTCTGCAATGAAAGGATCGCTCTTTGGGCCGCGATAGAATTGATACTTTAATATTTACTTATGACTTTTTTGTTTCTGTAACGACGGCAGTTCGTGTCTACTTGAAGGCTTACTTAGTTTGTACTATCTAAGACGATAATAACACGATTTTTTTTCAAGTAATTAGATTTGGGAAATGACAGTTTTATATCAGAGGGGCAATTGCCGTATTTTTAAGAACATTCGCATTCTAATCTCAGTCTCAATATGTCAAAAATACAATCAATTTACATACATTTTTGACAAGTTTTTGACATTGATTGTCGCCGAGATGATATTGCGACTTGAATTTGAACGTGTTTTAAGTACGAGGATTGGCCTTTATATTAATTAACAGTTACTGAGTTTCCAATTTCATCATGTATACAATATGTAACATAATTAACGCAAGACCTCATACACCCCATTTCGTTTTTTTTTATTAATTTTAAAGCATAATAAAAACACCAAAAAAAAATTTTTTAAACCAAACTATTATTATAAGGATAACCGTGTTGACCCTAGCATCACTTTATGCATTTAAAATTGAGTCTTATTGCCTTGAGATAAGATTTCATTTTCTTTGACTCGATCTGCAGTCAGTATTGCAAAATACATAAAATTTAAAAAAAATACCTATATTAATAGTTACTGAAATCGATTCAGTAGCAAACTACTTTCAGGACTTGCGTTTATTCTGTTACACCTTGTATAATGTAGGTCTAGGTAGGTACTTGCAAAATACATAAAATTTAAAAAAAATACCTATATTAATAGTTACTGAAATCGATTCAGTAGCAAACTACTTTCAGGACTTGCGTTTATTCTGTTACACCTTGTATAATGTAGGTCTAGGTAGGTACCTGTTAATAACATATCCGGGTATAACAACTGATGCCAGCGTCTGCCATATCAACGCGTCTCCTGCCTCTATCACCACCGCTTGTGGTCGCCCATCTCTCTGCATTCGTTAATTTGTATGTATTAGGTAATTATCAATAAAACTGCATTTTTTTTTTAAATCAAGTGGTCTCACTCTAAACTGAGTATGGCTTAATGCCGAAGGCAGTCTCGAACAAAAAAAAAAAAAAAAATATTGGTTGTCTCTACCAGGCAACCGAAGGTGGTGAAGATATAATAATATATGACTGATACAGTTTTTGAGTGTAAAAGCATGAAATATAATAATCATAATATGATAACTTTAAATAAAATAGGATCACAAGCAGGGTTCGCTGATACACACATCAAGTTTCTAGGGACCCAAGCATGTTTTTACTAATTACAAAAAAATAGGTTTTTAATTATATTTTTTTGTAATTCTATGGATACTTTTTAGTAAATTTTGTCATTTGAAAAAGGTTTTGAATTTCGGGCAAAAGATAAAAATCTTCTGTCAAGTTGTATTTATTCCTGCAACAGTTTTGAGACATTTATAGGATATTAGGCATAAATATTAGCGTTTTAAAATTATTCATAATGTATTTTTTTTTCAAAATCTGTGAACACAGATTAAAATTTCTCAAAAAGTTAAGGTTAATCTCCTAAGACCGTTTTCCTGTAGCTACAGCGGTTACGGTAACTGCCCATAATGCCTCATCTCCAAAATCCACCCTGTATATCCGATATAATATTGGATGAATATCAAATAATGCATGTTTTGATAATATTGGATTTTTATGAACCCTGTACACAAGTACATATAATAGACAATAGACATATTTACCTAAGTATATAATAACTACACTTTTTGTCATAAACTTTTATAATACAACTATTTAGTGCCTTACAGTATAAATGTTGGACACATTATAAGTTTTGTGTTATTATTTATAAATAAATACTTATGCCTACGTACTTTATATGATTTGTAACTTTTGTCCACAGTATCAGCAATTGTATAACCAACGGCGACTGCATAGGAGGCCCGTATAACATTACTGGAGAAAATTGGGCGGAAGGACTCCCCAACCTCATTGGCATAACCTGAAACATGGACCTGTTCAGTGACCGATACATAACGCGGGACGAAGGGTGAGTAGAAGCACTTGTTAAGGTTTTATTTGAAGCTTTGCTTAGTCTTTACATGTGTTAATTGGTCTTGGACAATGTTTTGACAATAGTGACCACGGTGACAAAAAAGTGGTCTTACAAAAGTTCAATTTTTATTTTATTTTGGACCTTATATATAAGAACATTAGGCATTATATCAATAAAATAGTTAGTGTTGGAGTTACGTGACTGAAGAAAATAAAAATATTACATAGTGGAAAATTAATAGACTTGATTTAAATTTGCCCTTGAGAATGGTTCACTTTATGTGCTACAATTGAGCTGTAATACTGCACCTAGTTTCAACAAACAAATAGGTACATTACATCTTACCATTTAAAATCTATTAGGCCACGATATAACATAGAAAAAGGGTCAAACTGTCTCAAGTTCTAATAATGATCACAGTACCTTTACTAGACCTACTTAATAATTTATAATAAAAAAATAATTAAATTATTATATTTACCTAGGTATCGCAGCCATGTGTCCCTCCAAATATCCGTTTCAACTGTTTCGGGCATAATTATTGCAAATTACTGACTTTTCTGTCCCAAAACAATTATGTTACCTAATTTATTCCATCGTAGGAATATATACCACTATAAATTTAGGACCACGCTTGTTTTTACGTTAAATTCACCAGTCGCTAATTGGACATACGGAAGTAATAATATATAAATAAAACTATTAGGTAACAATGTAAGTTATGGCAATCTTACGGCCACTACATTAAAAGGAATGTTTTACGTTGCCATCTGATAAATTAACTGTTTCAGCACAATATTATGTGTCTTCGTCCCATTATAATACCAATTAAATGTGCAATTGTGCAGCTCTGTTTTTAATTTTGAGGAAAACACTGATTATCACTCACAACACTAGCCCGGAGCAACCTACCTATTGATTGATTATTTAATATTTTGACATTGACTTGACGTTGACACATTTCACACATTTTCCTGGCATTTGACACAGAACCGACTGTAGTGTCAGTAGTAACAGTTTTGTTTGGGGCTACCAGCATTTAACCTGAGAATCCCCACGCTTCTTTTAATAAAACTTTCCCACTCATGAAGATTTTGGCAAATTGATCCTTTTACAAAACTGTATTCTGTGGTGAAGTGTAATAAATAAATCAAAAGAAACTCAAAAATAAAATGATCACATTTTTGAGTTTCCTTTGATTTATTAATCTTATGTAAATTATGAATAATGTTAAACATCGAAGGTATAAATAATATTTTTTTTTATCATAAGATTCATAACTGAAACGATGGAGATACCTACCAAAACAAACAAGAGGCACTAATACTAACATATTAAATGATTCTCCTTAAAACTCCCGGATTTCTGGGTTAATTAAAAATAATAACGTAGTAACACAAAAGTGGTGCAAAGTTGCCATACGTGAAAATATAACTTTTTTTTACTTTGTCTTTCAATCATCAGAACCTTTTCCTATCAGCTGTTCTTATCCTATCATCTAAATAAACAGAAGATAACCGCACAAGATTATTAGATCCAATATAAACTTACACTGTAGCTTAAAAAAAAGTACATTATCGGCAATAAAGTAATCCAATTGGTACGGTACCTACGGCAAGTACCTTAGAAATTTAAGTACTTACAAAAATATATCTAACATGAAAGGCTTTGAGAGGTCTCATGAGAGGCTACTCTGGGTTTTGTCTCTTTTTAATAAACTAAAAAAAAGTTTTTTTTAGATGCTATGTACGTCGTAATAAAGTAATTATGCAACAATGATTATTAATGCCTACAAGCGATTACTCAGGAATTTAACTAAATCCACTAAAATAATGACAATTTGCTCGAGTAGTTAAGTTCTACATACTTACTTTGAATGTTTTAGTTGTTACTTACAATGTTAGATCAAATAAACATTCTATTTAAATTGTTTTTATAGGTACTTTCAATGTCAAGACAGATCGCTAAATTGGCAATCAAAGTACCGTAGATAGCAAAGTACAGTCGTGCAGAAATGTAGACAACGCAACAAAACGTGAGGCGCTGGCTTACTTCAAATACTTCTTAATCAGCTGTTCACTCACACTGAGTGAAGTAGGGCGTGTATTTAGGTTATATTTAGCTTTGTCAATAGCAACAAACAATTCTGTGTTTGACGCATTATTCTGTGGTGGAGTGTACTAAAATTGAAGAAAGTTAAAAGTGGACAAGGACATTAATTGTGTCGTGTGCCTTATCTTGTGTATTGACGTAATTGCTATCAAAACTACTTCCAATTTGAAGTGCTGTGTTTGCTGCCGCTAAACTAGATATTATTGGTAGGTAATAAATAACTCTGTTGTTATGTGTCTGAAAATTAAAAAATGCAAAATGACTATTGCCAATATTAACCTTCAGTAGTGATGTGACATTGACGACTTATTAGATTTGGAAAATAAGTATGCGATAATATTTTTTTAATCATATCATTTTGTTTTACTTAGGTCTATTTCACTTGCCTAAATGATTTTAGTTACAGCAATTTAAACCAAGCGGAAATTTTGACCCAATGGGCCAAAAATAATGTCCTAGAAACCGGAGATTTAAAGATTTGCAAAAAAGAACTAAGTAGGTACCTGATTTGTTCGAGAAAAAAAAAACAAATTTAAAAGTAACATTCTGTAGCTCTGTTGATTAATTTACCATTGAAAATAGTGACGCAAAAGAACGATTTATTTATAAATCCCATAGTTATTTTGCACGTAAGTACCGCGGCAAGTCAATTTAAAACGAAGCTGTATAGAAAATTATTTGCGTATTTAACAAATTGCGTAGGTACTCGTAGATCTAAAATTATGTTACTAGAGTACCCTTTTTTTTGAGTATGGGAAATCATAAATTACCCCTCCCGCTCCTAGACAGGTCATTATATGTATTTATATCGTAATATAAGTCGTGTGCCACATCGGAAAAAAAATTCTTTCATACAGAGTTTCACCTTTATAGGAGCGGATTTTCCAAAATCATTTCTTAGTGCTCATTTTCAGTATTTACGGAACTGTTGTGCAAAGTTTAAAGCTTCTAGATCCAGCGGATTAGGCTGTGATTTATCTGTAGATATTATTAATCATGATAATATGCTTGTGCAGACATATGGGACTAGGTCTGATCACGCATCCAAACCCTCTTCTTGATCATTATTCACAGCCTGACTTCATCCACTACTGGAAATACGCCACTATTTGTTTGTGCCAACCTCCACGCTTCGGTGCCACCCTCATGCAACCAAGGTAGGCCAGCGATCTGCCCATCTCGCCACCGAACGACCGGCAATCCTACTTTCAGTCCTTGCTTACCTTACCACCTTACCCCACCTGAAATCAATCGCTTTGCTTGATGATTTCTTTTGCTAACTCCATTTTACTTCCATTACTCGTTTCCCAACATCCAATCTCTTCGTGCGTCTTCAGATCTTGACGCTCACTGCTCCGTCACCTACTTTCTTGTTAATTATTCTCTGTGCTACATACTAAAACAGGCCTTGATATGTCTAGTCTCTCCTGTTATGAGTCATAATCCTCGTTTTCCTGAAACACACCTGGCTAGAAGGAGGTGAGCCTCACTCTGGCGACGTCTTCATTTTTTAGGTGGATTGATTTGTTTTCATCCATATCTCGTGTGATTCGATTGGCTATAGACGGTAAACGATTGCTTAGAAGGCAAGTAGAGTATTCATTCAAGATTCAACATTTTCATTCAAATTACCTAGGCATATTTTGAATGCCAAATGTTACAAAAGAAAACCCGCAAAACGCCCACACTTTTACACTTCTATATGTTATAGCTAAGAAGAAATAGTGGCGTTACAAACTTCATAGCCAGTTTGAGTTATAGGGGAAACTCAGACTCGAGCAAGGAGTTCCACTCCTAACGTATGATAGAAAACACGCAATATTCTTTACCGCGAGACGAGGTTGAACTTGCCATACATTTGCATTAAAAAACTAGCAAGTGTGAGTCCGTAATTGCCAAGGGCGTTGAAAAAAAATGCAATAAGTACCTTAACTGGTTTATGGTAGCTCCTACATCGTCTCTAAATAGCTCTTAAACAGTTCTACTCCGTGCTCCTAAATTATCCTCCTGCTGCCGTTATCCCAATTTTATTTGGTGTTAGCGATGCATATATGTATAGCCTTCGTTTACTATATTTCTAGACAGGAAAGATAGGTTTCCTTTCCTTCTTCATTTCGTAGCCAATCATCGATCACACAATCTTTTCATCTTTTGTTCCGCCTATTTTCATATAGAAATGGTTATAAAAAAAGAGGCGGACCTAAAGATGGATAGATTGTGACATCCCCATCTCTGTATTATTCAGCTGTTGTAAAATTTCAAACATTATGTATTCTTTTTGTCATGTAAATAATGAATTGACCAGTAATTCATGCGTAGCGTGCTAAATAATATCGTTTATGAATAACAAAGTACTTATGTTTCCTGGATCTAGTCTGTCGGCCATGTGTCCGTTTGTGTTGTTTTGTCTTCACATATGTACACGAACAGACAATAGCCAATGAATGCATATTCTGGGAATGGAAAGTACAATGAACGTTTGTAGGGCTTGCATTATTCACGCCGTCAAAGAAGTAAGAGGTTCTTTAAGTTGTTGATAATTTCGGTAGCGAAAAGTATTTATTGGCCAAAATTCTGTCGCCTTGGGAAGGTTGTAGATAGAGAGAGGCTGTCCTAAGGATTACTCTCTTACAGTAGCAGCGGGGGCTAAGAAAGCCAAACAAGTTACTTCTAACTTTGCCTGTTTACCTACTACTGCTAATAGATCAACAAGCAGCATTTTGTCTTCTACCAAACTCTCTTCATAGCCTAAAAGTCTTCAGAATTTACTCCGAACTCCGGCTTGCAGAAGTTCGGAATAATTTATACTTATACGAAAAGTTGTTACTGGAGTTTCGCTTTATCGACATGCCACGGCACATCACTGGCTCTAGTCAAAAGTAACAAAGTTGTTTTATACCGACATTATTTTTACGGTGCACTTTTTCTATCTTCCTTCGAACGTGATTTTATCGGGAAACTGCATTGTTGTATAACTACAAACACGGAAATAATATTAGATGACGAAACTACTCCTAAAGCTATGTACAGTAGGTACTCACATCATGTAGTCTATGTGTCATAGTCATACCAAGCTAAAATGTTGACAATGTGATACAACTAGGTTAAAATCATACAGGTTTGTATACACGTAGGTTGTTTACTTTTCCTCATAATTATGTATTTATGGTAGGTAGATACGTGTCATATTTCCACATTTCATAAACTTTAAGATAAAATATGCATTTTCTCATATTCTTCACACTATAATATTTTTGCTCATGACAGCAGCCTTGCTAGCGAGCGCATGAGTTATATGCAAATTAAATATCTCATCTCATGGTGAAAAAATCATTTAGTCAAGTCAGCGAGGATGATAGCAGACCTGTATGAACCTAATAGTTTAAACTTCAATACATAAGTAGCTTTACATAGTAAAATATGTATAGTATAGGTACCTCAGTCCCCAAGCAAGGTCAACAAGTAGGTAATGCAAAAAGTCACAATAAAACCAAGATGAGCATTTATTTATTCTTTGGACGGACGTAAAACGAAGCTAGGATTAGTTATGAGTGTCTTATATTTTTCCTTATGTAATTATGGAACACAGTTAAAATTATTATGCGTACGGCCAAAGTGTGAAACTTTCTCCCAGCGTCTGTGTTTTCCCATATATAACCTTCAAAGCAAGAGTGAACAGGCATCTTCTGGGCTTGCTGGTTCCATTGTTAACTCTATCCATTTCTTTCCACCAGGCGAGATCGAGGTCAAGAGCAGCCATTTCAACCCATTTTGTAATAAAAAGAATGTACTAGGAACACGGATCATACGAGAACTAGACGCTAAAAGAACACTATTTAGCAACATTATCACATCGGAGACTATCTATATTAAAATGTTATAATTATGCTAACATTACATAGTTATCTGTTCGCGTAACAAATGCCGTTTGGGTTTTTCGAGCCGTCAATAAATCATAGAGTTACGATCAATTATGAGCGTTTTATTGAAGCACGTTTGTAACAAAGCGGTGAGCAGTGGTGGCCCAGTGGTAACGGCCGTGACTTACGAGTTGTAAGTCGTAGGTTCGAACCCAGACAGCCGCTTTACTTTGTGTAAATTATTTCATGACCTGCACTGCTCTCAAAACGGTGAAGGATTATTAAATAATATATAAGCATAAATTGCTAGCCAAATACTTAAAATAGGGCTCTATGTAAACTTTTGTAACTTTAACCCCTGGAAAAATATTCTGTTGGTACCTATTCGTGAACATGGTCCCTAATGACAACTCCTGCTGATCTTTTTGATTATAAAACAATCAAAATCAAACAACTCGGCCTATCGCAGCCCACTGCTGGACATGGCCCTCTACCAGGCGGCGCGGCGCCACAATACGCTGTCCTCCGTATTCCGCATCCAGTCTGCCCCAGCCACTTTCTTAAGGTGGTCGGTGCATCTAGCTGGGACCGTTCCAGGCTATGCTTGCCGATACTGATAGGCCAGCCCACTGTCACTTCAATTTGCTTACTCTGCAAGCTATGTCGGTAACTCCGATTCTTTACAGGATATTTTCAGTTCTGATTTTAAAACGCCAGTAATCAATAAAAGCAGCATAATACATTTCTTTCACCTTCTTGCTCTGTTGTATAGTGACATTTTATAACATTGACCCTGTTACAAGTGTGAGGTAACTTCAAATATTTACAAAGAAAATGTCGATAACATTTCATTTTTATCTTTTTTTTTTTTTTTTTTCTCTTTATTTATTTTATAGAAGGTTTGATCAAACATGATCATGCCACCCTCATAGGCCTCACAAGATTTACTTATCTACGCTTAATGGCTAATTTAACTAAATTATACATTAACTTAGCCTCATCCGACAGAGGACGGGCCAGGATCAAGTTACACATGCCAATTTCCCGTAGATCCACATCATATTTGAGCCTTAAGCTGACCCTCTCAACCTCGTTCCGGCCACATTCAGCCAACACATGGTAAACATCCTCAACCACGCCACACTCCGCACAATTTGGTGAATTGGATTTACCCATCAGGAACGCGAAGTTGTTTAGCGGTATGTGCCCGGACCGAAGTCTTAGGGCTGTCACAACATCTGTCCTAGACAAACCAGACTCTGCGAACCACGGTGAAGGCGTAAGGGAAGGCTGTATGGTCTTATACCAGATGCTTTTAGATAATGACCTCTCATCAAAATGCTCTTTCCAAATCTCTGTGCACTTTTCCCTAACTAAATATAAGCAATCCGAGAATAAGGGTAAGCAGGTGAATGGTATTCCATTATAACTAGCCTCTCTGGCCAGACGATCGGCTTCTTCATTTCCTGTTATGCCCACATGTGAGGGTACCCATTGAATTTTAACTATTTTATTTCTAATCCTAAGTTTGCGGAGCGATTCTAAAATGTTATAGGCTATCGGTGTGCCTCGAAAATTCGAGGTGCATCGAGCCAGATGTTGAATAGCACTCTTGGAATCTGTCAAAATAACATATTTCCCGACCATAAAGGAATCAATGTAAGAAATTGCCTCTGCTATGGCAATCAACTCCGTATACATAATGGAAATTTTCGCGTTAATCATCAATTGGATGGAGCTATTTGTTTGAGGATCATAAAGTGCCAAACCACTACTGCCATCATCGTTTTTCGAGCCATCTGTGTATAATTTATAAAAATGTGAATAAGTATTTATTAAAAATTCATTGCAAATCTGTTGTAATTCGTAAGGTTTATACTGATGTTTTGGCTTACAGATGGTCTTAATATCTGGTTCCAGTACCACAGAAAGATCTATACCACTAACCCATAGGTCCAACGAAAACATTTCTAATTGTGTTGTTGAATATACTGAGGTATTTTTAAAATGTTCATGAATTGAAACTAAAAGGGGTTTTTTCTTGTACCTCCAATAAACATTACGACAATAATTACTTAGCCCATCTAAGATTTTAATAATCTCATTACCTGAAAAGGACTTGCATCTGAACCAGAACTTGCCAGCAAGATAATACCTACGCGCACTCAGTGGCTGAAGATGGAGTTCGCATTCCATCACGTGTATTGCGGTGCTTTTAATGAATCCTCCGATAATACGCATGCATTGGTTTTGTATTTTGTCCAGCTTGCCCAAATGTGTTTTACAACTACTGTCATACAGCGCGCTAGCGTAATCTAACCTGCTACGAAACATAGCTATGTAGACCCGTCTCAAAACAATCGGATGTATTCCCCAACCCGCACCCGTCACAGCTTTAAAAATATTTAATAATCTCAGACTTTTACCTCTCAATTCATTTATGTGCTTTGCCCAGCGCAGTGATCTGTCCAACCATAGTCCCAAATATTTCACATTATCTACCACTTCCAACGTCATTCCGTTTATAGCTATATCGACCAATTCCCTCCGAAAACCTCTTTTAAAAACACATATTTTGCTCTTTGCAGGTGAAATATCTAACCCAATTTCAGAAAGCAGCTCAACGAATTTATTTAGACCTAACTGTATATGTTTGCTTCCTTCCCGCGCATTATCACACTTTATGTATAACGCAAAATCGTCTGCGTATTGTGAAATACAAACATTATTGATGTTATTGCAAATCTTTATAGTAGCTAAATTAAAAAGCAAAGGTGAAAAAGGGTCACCTTGAGCCAAGCCGCGGCACGTATACCTACAAAATGAAACCGAGTCTACCTGCATTCTTAAATATCTTTCTTTTAAAAAATTCCACAAATACCTACACATCAAAGAACTAACTCCTAATTGTTGCAAAATACTTACTAAGCTTTTTATATCTACGTTATTGTATGCATTGTCGATATCCATAAAGGCAGCTATCGTCATCTGATTATGAGAGAAACCGGTTTGAATTGATAACACTAAGCTTGCCAGATTGTCTAAAGTTGAATGATGTTTTCTGAAACCTGATGTATGGGGCGATAAAAAGTTATTTCTCTCAATGTGCCACTCCAACCGTTTAATTAAAATACCATGAAAGGTTTTGCAAATACACGATATCATAGCTATAGGTCGCAGAGATCCGGATGACTGCGGATCACGACCTGGTTTCGGGATCGGAATAATAGTGATATCTCGCCACTGTATAGGAACAAAACTTAATGCGTAGAACAAGTTATATAACTTTAATAAAATGTTTTTTCCAATGTTAGGTAAATTGTATATCATTGAATACGATATTCTGTCACTACCTGGTGACGTATCTTTATGGCGTATGCAAGTATCTAATTCTTGTCTTGTAATAAAAATATCTAATCTTGTTTTATCGGGAGCAAATTCTGGGTCATCAGGAAGTACATAGTCAGGTGTCAAGCTACGTAATAGTTCACTGGCTTTTTTCTTGTCTACGTGGGAGCGGGGCACATTATAACCCTTTAGCCACTTCAGTTTGCGCCACATTTCGCCTTGGGTGGTTTTACCATCCAATGAAGTACAAAACTCATGCCAGGATTTATCTCGAGATTGACGGATTAATCTTTGAGAGATTCTTATTTTGTCTTGCAATTTTATTAAATTATTCGGATTAGGGTTACGTCGGAATTCCGAAAGTGCTAGACGCCTTTCAGCTACACATTTGGATAGGGAAGCGTACCAATACGGTTTAGGTGAAAAGTTATTGCTTGGATTACGGTTTATTTTATAATGTGGTATGAAACGATCTGCTGCTAAGTTCAAACAATTAACAAATTCGTCATATGATTTTTGAAGGTCATCCTCACTCAATATAAAATCTTTAAACAGGAATTCTAATAAATCTCGATAGGATATCCAGTCCGCCTTCTTATAGTTACGTTGCGAAATTATGTAATCCCGATTCGCTTCCAAATGTGTAACCACCTTAATGATAAGATGATCGCTGCCCAAGTTTTCATTTGTAGTGGACCAGTTCAACCTTATCGCGATGTCAAAAGTAGCTAATGTTAGATCAGGTGAAGATGTTTGAAGCTGATTGTTTACTAATTTGATACGTGTGAAACTTTTACTGTCATTTAAAATTACAAAACTACTTTCCAAGAGAGCATCGTACATTTGTGTACCTCGCGAGTCTGTTTTGTAAGACCAATTCGAATGGTGAGCGTTAAAATCACCTAAAATAACAGTTTTTTTGCCTACGCTGTTAAATAGATTCTCCCAGTCTGATTGATTGGTGCGAACTGAAGGTGCACAATAAACGGAGAATACATATTCAATAAATTCACAGTTGTTAATTTTGACCATTACTATTTCAATATCTGAATTACTACTCCTAAAATTATGTGAACAAGCTTCTACAGATCTATGTATCAGCAATGCTACACCACCATATGAATCATGCCTATCTTTACGGAAAATTCTATAGCCACTCATCTTAAATTGACTATCCGGTTCCAGCCACGTTTCACTCAGTGCCGCAATGTGAATTTTTTCTTGGCATAATATTTGTTCTAATGCTAATGACTTAGGGCGAACACTTTGTGCATTCCACTGAATAATATTAAGTCTTATGAGATTATTATTCATTATAACCGACATAATCTAATATTAGCTTCATTATTGGCCAGTCCGAAATATTTTCTACTACTACTAATATTACCCATTGAACACAGCATTTTAAACAACTTTGCACCTTTTGATGCACTGTTTCTCCTTTCAAAAATAAAATTTCCTTTAACCTACTTATAAGCTCATTGAATTGTACTTCTCTCGTCTTATTCTTCTCTTCATTTGATTCTTCTTGTCTATCCATCCCATCGTCTTGTACCAACATCTCAACTTCATTAGGTTTCTTAGGCTGTTTTTGTTTATGAGTCTTAGCACTTGCCTGATGACTGTCCACCCTAGGCGCCTGTGTTGCTACTTCTGTTCGAGGCTGTTGTAGACAGGCCGAAAAGGACAACTTCCCAGGCTGTGTAGCCGCAAAATCCTTCGATTCTGATACTGTTATGACACGTTCAACTGGTTTGATTTCCTTAACTGGGACGTATATTGTCAAAGCACGTCGGTATGTGCAATTAAATTCCGCCATTATCTCCCTCAACCTCTTCTCTTTTAAGAATGCCGGGCAAGATCTCACTAAAGCCATATGTTGACCATTACAGTTGGTGCATTTAAATGAAGTGGTGTCACAATTATCGTGATTATCGGTACATTTTGGGCATCTGACCTTAGCTGACGGACATCTTTGTACCGTATGTCCAAGCTTCCAGCAACGTGAGCATTGGGTCACTGGAAATATGTACTGCTCGACTCGTATACGCAATCCATCAACGGAAATATACGCTGGACGGAATGAGCCCTTAAAGCAAAGGCGTACAGACTCACTGGGCTTCCAACCTTCACCTTCTGAGTTTCTGCGCATGAGTCTCTGGACGGACACAAGTTGTGCGGGTTCC
The DNA here is from genome assembly GCA_937001585.2 of Brachylomia viminalis. Taxonomy (NCBI): domain Eukaryota; kingdom Metazoa; phylum Arthropoda; class Insecta; order Lepidoptera; family Noctuidae; genus Brachylomia; species Brachylomia viminalis. The sequence continues at coordinate 12,671,499 of OW443314.2, forward strand.
GCACACTCAATACGCTCCAACATTTCCTTCTCGGTCAGATCGATGTCTACGTCTCTAATTACACCATATGACAAATTAACTTCCATAGCCTTTTGAATTCTCCAACCTCTGTCAGTGATCTCCTTACACTTTTCCAGCAACCCCATACTGACCTCATTTCCCACCTCGACTCTAATCTTGTAAGCATTAATATACTTAATCTTGTCAATATTTAGTATCCCCTCATTTTTAAATATTTTAGCCAGTGCAAACTGTTTCGGCATCTTATCATTGGATGAAATGTAAATTTCAAATTTTTCCCCCTTATATTTCTTGCCTTTGTTTCTGACAACCTCCGTCCACCCATCCTCATCTTCTTTTTCTCTCTCTCTCTTACTTGATCTCCGCTCTTCGCAATTTTCGTACGCTCCCTGTGAATACTCCTGCAAATATTGTTCCTCATCCTTCATTTCTTGCTCATAGAGTACACTCGGGTCACTCATCAAGTCGACTGCATTTGTAATCTCCCGTTCGGTAGTAATTTCATCCATTTCTGTTGTCGCGTCGCGCCGACCGGCGACCGTAGGAAAAACCTATTGGTACACGGGCGGCCGCCGCGCGCTGTCGTGTCAAGCGCAGTGCGGTACACGCTTCGACGTAAACAAACTAATTAGCTAATGAACGCGATCACCTCGTACGAATGCCGATGCGAGACTGTCATTTTTATCTTTGTCCCACCCAACACTATCAACCTCACTCAGGGCTTGTACTATTTAATCTGTGCTCAGGGGCTTTCAAGAAATTATTTTGAGTCATTTTGTTTGAGTCTTTTGTTCATTTATCTTGTAAAATTATTCTTCATTTGATTTTGAATCAAATTCTGCGGGGTAATTGCGTAACTCAGTAACTGTAGCAATGGCTTTCATTTTGACAGTTCAACAACATTCATTGCGTTATTAACGTTGTTGAGCAGACAATTTCTTCGAACGTATGAAGCAATGGATTAGCAATATTCTTCCAAATGAATCCTGCGCTTATCCCAATTTATTTGGGGACGGCACATACCACCTTTGATTCTATACATTACCTACCTAGCATCTCAGAGATATTATTTCCTTTCCATATTGTAGTAGAGTAGAGAGTGAGTAGTCAGATAGGAAACGCCGACCTCATCTAGTTTAAAAAAAAAATATGATTGACGTGTAAAAGTGTTTGTAAAAACCTACTTACAGAAATAAAATCATTTATGCTTTACCATTTATTATCATTCTCTTTCCCATACACATGAGTAAAGAAACGGATTTCTTTACTCATTTATTCGAGGTCTGCGCAACATGACGGCTACACATCAAGCTATACATTTCCAGTATAAGCTGATCTCACATTGTATAGGATTTCCGTACGATGCGAGACCAGCTTAAACTGGTTTTGTATAGCTTGATGTGTAGCCGTGTGTACCTACTCTTCATCTTCATACTTTTCTACTAGGGGTCATCGCAGTGGTCACCATCCATCCAGCCATATCACCTTTCACACAGTCCATCCATCGTTTCTTTTGTCTTCCCCTACTTTCATAACCATCCACATTCATACTCAAAACTTTCACGACAAATAGGTACCTACCTATTAATAATCTTACTCCAATCGATTTTCCTTGAAAAAGAAGGAAGAATAGCAGAAACTGTTCATTACTCACGCATAAATTGACCATGAAAGCTTTTCCTTAAATTGTTGCCTTTTTCAGGGTCTAGAAATTGTAATAAATTGCAATGAAACCTTGTAGGTACCTAGTAGATACGAGATGTTAACCTTTGTGAAATAATTTTAACTATAACTATAATAACTTTTCTTGTTCGTTTTCTAGTATGTTTCTATCTTCCATCTTGAAAGCATTCATTCACGCTGGCCCGCGCTGGGTCTAGAGGCATGAACTTTCAAACTCAAACTCAAATCATTTATTTTAAATAAACCAATTCCGCCTTATTACAAAACACGATCTAACTTTAGCGCGAGCCTAAATCTTCGAGCCAGTTTTTGTATTTCGAACTTTATGCCTACTATAGTAAAATTCTTAATACAAAATTGACAATCTAAAGCCAGACTAAGCTGTCAGTTTTGTAAAAGGAACTGTATTTCGATTTCTGTAAGGTTCTTATTTCAAAACCGGCTCGATGGTTTAAACCATGTCTAAAGAAAAACCTTGTTTTGTAATAAGACCGATTAGGTATAGGCACTTTCATTCATGTTGAAATTATACACGTGAGAACGATGTAGAAAGACGTGCACGTTAAAAGCGTCCGTAATAAAAAGATAAAAACAATTCAGGAATTAAAATAAGCCGTGGCAGCTAAAAAATTACCACTGCCTACTGACAGCGCCCGTTCACGAACATGACGTATGGATCAGCACCATTCAGCTCACCCATTTTGAAGGGAACTTAATGATCCAATACATACGCCACCACCAGCGACACATTTGAGTGAGCATGACATACTCTCAGCCGCCAGGGCTTTTGCACAAGAGTTCCCCGGTGGAAGCGGCAGTGTAGCCCGCGAAATTCGAAACTGGTACCCCGAAAAACGTTCTTACGTTATTTGTAATTAGCAGGTCAGCGTCAGAATGTATGTTGAACAAAACATGATTTGCGACCAAGTAGGTATGTAGGTATAGCTACAGATATTTTTTTTTTAATTTATTTATAACCCAATGCAAGCTAAGTATTTTTACAGGTATAACCCAATGCAATAGTGAAGCAAACTTAAAAACTTATTATCTAAAACTTATTACATATAATGTTAATCTTGTGAATTCACTCAGTGAAATAGACTTAATCATTAAAATCACCATTAAAACCCTCTATGTTCCCCTATTGTGTAACCCTATTGAATGACTATTTCATGAAATCAATGGGGGTTTTAGGAACTTATTATAGAGATTTATTGGTGCCGATTCCCATGTTCATAAACTAAACTAAATTGAAGTTGAGTGCATCTTTTTCTTTCTATTTCATTATGAAAAGGACCGAAGATAAATATTAGTTTAGTCCTGTCAAATTAGTCGGCACCTGACGTAAATTGATGTAATTTTAGTAGTCAACTTTTTAATCACGTCTAAACTTGTATGGAGTAGTGTCAGGCGCTGATTAATTTGACAGCACTAAACTAAAATTTATCTTCTGTCCTTTTCTTAATGAAATAGAAAGAAAAAGATGCACTGAACTTAAATTTGGTTTAGTTTGTAAACAAGGGAATCGGCACCATGATGACTTTAAGATTATAGGTAATTCTATAACTAGATACGTGTTACGGCCGCGAATCATATTTAGACTTTTTTTGTACGTCCATGTGATCAATACTTAGACCTACAACTTGATACCGACCTACAAATTGCAACGTAGGAAAATTTGAATTTCGCATGCTACCCTGACGCTTTCGCCTTAAGGTGAATCCTCAGTTGTAGCCTGCCAAATTCAAATTTTCTAAGGAGTTTTGCAAATTGCAGCTGTGTTTTACGTCTTGTGTTGATCAACAAGCGATTCGCGACTGTAGTATGATAATATAATATTTACTGAATAATAATCATTAATTTCATATCAATCGTCAAACTTTGGAAATTTGTTCCACCTAAGAATTTACCTAAGAAATATTTTGAAAAATTCTTAGGTGGAACAAATTTCCTACAACTGTGATTTACTATACATAATATACGTGAAACTATCAATGAATTGTTTGTTTGTTAGATCAGTTTGCGCAACTAGCTTCGTAATGTAAATCCGGCTAGTTACAACATAACGAAAGTGAGCAATAAGGAAGGTTTTTTTTTAATTCACCATTATTTGAAGTTCGTCATTTGCTGATGAAAAATCTCATCGGGCTTGTTAAGTTGTGACAAGATAAAATTCAAAGTAAGTAGTTCAAGTAGGATTGGTTGCTCTTCTACGTAGATTTTAAGAAATAAGCATTGCTCCTAAAGCGTTTTAGTGCATTACGCAAATAGGGGCCTACACTACTTAGTAGACTAGCATTAATATTTATCTAAGTACTTTGCTAACAAACTATTCAAATAAGTACGACGGTCGTTATTTGACGTATTTACCCGTGCAAAGATATTTTATCTATTTAGTCACTTACCAACAATAACACGAGGATAAAGGCTCCTTTAAACAGGCGCGGCAAGCGACGCGAATCGCACGCGATGACGCGATACAAAGGCACCGTCATCGCGCGACGAACGGTGCCTTTGAAGGAGCCTTAACTCAATAAATTTTATGATAAACGAAAGCATAATGAACGTGGCCGCCATGTCAGCAATAAATTAAACTACCAGTCATTGAACTGGAAGCGCAGCGTGTTGTTACTACCTATCTTATTTTTGAGAATTCCACAGCCTCGAATCTCTGTAATGATGATCCCATGACGGTCATAAAACTAAAAAGTCTAGGATACATAGATAGGATACACAGTATAACAGTCGTTTTGTATGAAGACGTAACACTGCTTACTTTATTATACTGTGGTAATGAGAATGACAAGCAGTTGTCACGGGCTATAAATAGGCATAGCCCGTTCCAAAAGTATCTAGTGAAAGTGTAAACAAACCATGTTCAGGAATTCAGGATTACAATTAAAATTCAATTATAATTTAAACTATTTTTTTATTACAAGATACATTACCCAATCACTCACTAAAAGGCATTAGTAACACATTCATCTGAAGGCCAATTCCCGTAATTAAAAACGTTCAAAATCAAGTCGCAATCTCATCGTAGCGACAAACAAATGTCAAAAATTTTGGTAATTTTTGACAGATTGAGACTGAGATTAGAATGCGAACGTTCTTAAAAATACGGGAATTGCCCCTCTGTATTTAGAAGGTTTCAACTTTATAACTCACCGCATTTTCAAACAATTATTACCTATTTGAATAACATTAATACATCGTAATTGAAAAGGCATCGACGAAAATTAACCTCTTAATTGAAAAACATCTTAATTGTGATTTAAAGTTAGAATTTCGTGTCTAATTAATTAAATGAAACCACTCAATTTGTAAATAGCACTACAATTGGCATCCACAGGTACGTCATCTGCATTGCGATTCTGTAACCATCTCACCGTGAAAACTTAGGTGAAGTGAGCGTGGAGTGAGCTGTCAGTGTAGTCCCACTGATGCTAGGGATTGACCAAGCATTACATTTACAATCATAATCGAGATTTTAATTATGTTTTTTAATTTTAGTTCTGTTGATCATTTTATATTATTTCAAAATCTATGTGTCTAAATATTATTATTTAGAGTTTTTTTTTATAAAACAGCAACACAGAAATTCAGTCAAAAACTAGTTTAGGAAATCAAAATAAAATAACTTACTTGAGTTTCTAACTGAATTTCTGTTATGCTGTTTTAAAAAAAAAAACCGTAAATAGGAGTTTTTAGCCACTTAAGTGCTAGCCTTGAAATATTATAAAATTATCAACAGAATTAGCATAAAAAAATTTAAATCTCGATTATGATTGTAAATGTAATGCTTGGTCAATCCCTAGCATCAGTGGGATGACACTGACAGCTCACTCCACGCTCACTTCACCCAAGTGTTCACTTCACGGTCACATTTTTACAGAATCGACATACAAATCCCTTTGTTAACAGTTTCATACATGGACGAACCAAAAAAGTTTGTCCATGATTTTCATAGGATGATTTTAGAACGGACTGTAAATGAAAATTACCTACATTGTGAGTAGTATCTTTCCACTAAGGTCAGGGCCTGTCGTGAGAGCTCTGCGCGCGGGCAAATCGCTGTAGTGATCATTATTTATGATTGTTCTTAACCACGCGTGTTTGTCACGTGATTCCACACGTGACATCGAGATTCCGAGAAGATTAATAACAGCAGCTTCCCTACAAATACAAATAGAATTGACAAGCCAATAAAACTAAAAATAAAATCTAGAGAGCTTTTACAACAGTGCGGAAATTGGAAAATTATGAAAGTCTTGTATTTTTAATAAAAAAATAATATGAAATAATAATAATAATAATAATATGAGACAACATCCACACAAGGTCTTCAGGTCCCGAACTAGGCAGAGCCTGTACTACGGTAACCTGATGACTGATATACATACTTATATACATATAAACACCCAGACACAGGTCAAACAGACATGTTCATGCACACAAATGTTTGACTTGTCCGGGGATCGAACCCGGGACCAGCGGCTCAGAAGGCAGGGTCGCTACCAACTGCGCCAACCAGTCAGTCAAAATGTATGATATAAAGTCGATTTCCGTGTCTAAATATCTGTGACCGTGTAGTTCTTCTAAAAACTATGTAACGATTTTGATGCGGTTTCTCCACAATTAGAGAATTTATTCCAGAATTCATACCACCGGCCCCCTTCTTCCATCGGTCATATAGACGCACTGCAAGTTACCACCCTTACCTAATTGCTATTCCACCAATTCGCACTAAGCGTTTGCAAATGTCGTTTGTTATGCGCGCAGCAAAAGAGTGGAACTCTCTACCTGCGTCTGTGTTTCCGAACGCATCAACCCTAATCTCTTCAAAGTGAGAGTGAACAGGCTTCTTCTTGGTAAGCTCACTCCATCGTCGACTCAGTCTCTGTCACCACTGATCTAGACAAGAGTCAAGAGCAAAGGCAGGTAAAAAAAAAAACATTTTTAACCTAAAAAAATTGTTACCTATTTACAGAAATATACCTACTGATTTCAATTCATTATCTTTTTGAGTTTTTGAGTACCCTGCTCATCTGGACCAACCATATGTAGGATGTGATTTGGAAAGACTTTCCGTACAGTTTGTACAGCACACATTGACCGTATATCCGTAAATCCGTAAATATTCACTGTCAAATGATTTTGCTGAATATCACTACGCTCGCCCAATGCTCATCTACTTATCCATCTTTGAGAGCTATGTAAAATAAAGTGTCTTAAAGGCGACAATTCACGGTTCAAACAGTTTGGTTCAAATTGAAAGACGTAGAGCAGCTAAGATAAAGCGATACGATTTTGTTGATCATCCCAATAAAAAAAAATGGTTTCTTATTTTAATAGTTATTTGTTATACAAGAGTGCAAAGTTGCTTTTTAACCGCGTGTTCAATTTTGATGACCGAGCAAGCGAAGGATTCTAAAATTGAATCACGAGCGCAGCGAGTGATTCAAAATTAGAATCCTGAGCGTTAGCGAGGGAATCAAAAGAGCACGAGGTGAAAAATCTTTGCACTCGAGTGCAACACGTAACTTTTCATTCCACCTCAGCGAGGAAATGACTAAATGCAAAAAAAAAACGTTTACAATCACAAGATAGGTACACTTTTATTTCAGTTTAGGTATTAATTACTACATTATGACAGGTAAGTATTACAGAATAATCTTTAAATTATAACAAAATAATACTAAGGTTTAATTAAGAAAATTTTAAAGTAACGTTGCTACAGTTATTTAAATTGAGTGTAATATTTTTGTTTGGTACTGTAATATTGGTGTTAGTCACTTGTGTACTGGTTTTCGGTAAACTATCTGTCATACTTAATAGTTGTACCGATTCATCGGATTCCCTTGGCGTGAATGTTGGAGAGAGAGGGAGATGGTTAGGTGTTTCATAACGGCTCATTTTTGATGTAGAAGGGCCAGTCCAAGGATCCGATTGAGGCTCTTTCAGTGTAATGGCTCCTACGATGCCTTCACATATTTTAGACTTATTTTGGATGGAATCCTCTATGTATCCCTCTACAACTGCATTGGACTTCCAGCCTCCGTGGCGCTTAAGGGACAGGAGATCAGCTCCGGAATCAGCCAAAAGTGTGGCTGAAGTTCGTCGGAAACAATGACCCGTGTACAACAGGGGTTCTGGAAGTTCAAGAAATGTTGCTATTTCTCGTGGGATACTGCCAATTTTATTAGTACCCATAGGCTGTCTAACACACTTTCCATTGCGATACTGTAGAAAAAATCGATTGATTGGAGTGTTAGGCGGGCGTAAGGCTTGATATTTCTCAACAATCGTTACGTATTCCTTGCGAATGACGAAGTTGCGGTCTCTTTTTGTCTTTGTATTAGGTAAATTAATTAATAGTAAGTCATCTGAATGTTTCTCAATGATTTTTAACATTAAGTTGTGTTAGTTCATTAGTTCGACATGCTCCGTTTATTCCAATAATAAGAACAACCTGTAACGTAAAGAGTATTGTAGTAGATAAATGAATAAAATTGATATGAACGCATAATTATGCCTATCAACATCTACTAAGTATACTATTTAATTGAGATTAATATACTTAAGTAGATACTGAATGTGCAACTGACTTACTTTTGCCGCCAAATATACGGAATCGGGTGCTTCGTTAAGAAACTTTTCAATATCAGATACTGTGAAAACCTTCGATTTTTTTGGTTGATGACCAGATGAGGCTCTTTTTAAAAATGCCACTAATTTAGGATAGGTATCGATATGTTTGTCTTTTTTCATCTTTATTGTTGCTTTTAGCATCGAATACGTACTCCATAGAGTGCTTGCTTTCTTGTTCTCGGATAATTCTATAAAATATGCCAGCAAAACGTTTTCTGAGAAAGTTTTGGCTCCTTTTGCTAGTCGCCACGTGTTGAACATATCGTACTGTTTTAAATACTTCTCGCGTGATTGTTGAGGGAGATAGCTCATTTGCGCATTATTAACAGTTTCAGTCAATTCTGTTGGCGTCAAGCAAACTTCCTCGTCGCTAGAATCACTCATTTTAGTTTTTTCACTTGTTTTCAAGTTTCTTGTTTTTAATAAAAGGTTTAACAATGACGTGAAAAAATGCCGCGTAAAGAACCGCGTACAAAGCAAATTGAAAAAAGAACACCAAGAAGGTTCCGAGTCTGAGTTTTTAACAAATTAAAAACTTTACCATTCTATGCTATTCTATTTCTTTCAATGGAGTGTCGGTGGTTGACTATTGGAAAGTCATAATGACGCCATTCTATTAGTAGACTACCAAACTTCTAAATCAACAATTATGAAATCAATGATAGACCATTCTGACACTATTGTAATAGAAGACATGAGGCCCAGGTATTTTACACCGCGTCGGAAAACCGGAAAAAGCCCTCTGTCGGGGTGACTACATAGTGACATCATGTGAACGCGACGATCGCGTATTCGCGCGAAACGATCGCTTTCTATTAGGACGCAGCCTTAAGGTCTTGGCTTGAAATCGCCATGAGTCCATAAATAATGTTCGTTTCAAACATTCCAAAATACATAATTCGCACCGACAAGGATACAGAGTAAATATTTCGGCAGACTGTTAATTTATTAAAATGAGGAAGTCTTGTTAGAGGTACTTAGTCATTTTACGTCACTTCTTTATCAGCATTAGGATAATGTTATAGTAGGATGATCGCTATCTCGACAGAGTCACAAAGTCAAGTCATTCCACACGTGATAATCGTGCTACGTGTTATCACATTTTACGTATACATATATTCCGCATCGACGTCAGTCATGATATTTTTATGTACCTACATATTAGGTACAATATGGAAAATAGGTATTACGATACTTTTCGCTGTGGTCAATCTGCAATACATACCTACTAAGAAATATGAGATAAAAGTACCTACTCACGTAATCATAGTTAGGTAGGTACGTACTTGCATTCATTTTATTAGTTCGACTAATCTTAATGATAACATAATAGAACTACCTACCTACCTTTAAGCGAATTGTCAGTTTGCTATTTTTGCATAACAAAATAAATAACATGTATTTAGCCTCAACCTAGTTACCTCTAACGCCCTCGCCCATACCTTTTCAGAGAAAAACGGAAAACTTGAAACCATTACCTAAGTACCTACTCTTTTCTCAGTCATAATATTTTTTAACTATGCGAGAATTTATTATATTAATTTAACGCATTGTAATGCTTATCAATATAAAAAAGGCGTAGGTATCTCCCAAATCCTGGCCTTCACCGTGCAGAATAGCCAGTAATCAATCAGCTATTGATTTATGTCGACGCGTCGCGGTAACGACTCGACTGTGTCGCCGAAAAGTGATCGTCATTTTCGCGCGCAATTATTCGCGATGAGTAGTAGAATTCTAATGTTGCCATTTGTCATAAGTTTATCTACTTAGTGTTATAATAATTTATGGTTTAATACGTAGGTATACGTATACAAGTGTGTACCTACCTATAATTAAGTAAGTGTGATTAAATTTATAAATTATCAAAATTGACTTTGACAGGTATTAATTTTTTTTTAATTTTTTTATTAGTTCCTGACGGAACAGGCTAAGGTCTGAGACCATGCTGCCTAGTCATCAGTTAGCATTTTTCGTGAGTTGGGTAGATCCAGTTCAATTTTGACAGGTATTGAATGCGATGACAAGAGTTTTTTTTAAATGATCAAATCACCTGTTTCTCAAGCATAGGTATGGTATTAGTACCAGTGGCAAACAAAGGAAATAATGTTTCAAGCGTAGACATCATTGAACTTACATTAGCCGATTGTGTGTGTGTGCTGTGTGGAGTACAGACTGCATTGTTTTCATAACAATTTCATGTAACTCGAGACCATCACTGTTCTGATTTGTAAATGAAACGTCCTAGGTGTATTAGTAAATAGGCTGAAACGTAATTATATAATAGGTACTCATCATGTCTCCGATTCATCATACAAAATATCTGTCTGAATAACTTAAATTCTGTCAAAACCGAAAAAAATAACGCAAGTTTTTGACATTTTGTGCAATACGCGGGGTCATTTTGATTAGCTGTAGGTACCATAGAAAAGATAAACTATCTGTTGTGTCGGCTGTACCACCCACTTGCTCGGTTTCGGTTGTATGTACCCAAACCAGCAGGAGTGCGGAATCCAGCCTTAAATTTTTCAACAGCCTGACAGTAATGTATGTACTGGCCGCATATATCTCGGAAAACGGAGTAGATACTACCGGGATTAAAAGTACCCTGATGTGCTAATCCAGGTTATAAACTAACTATGTTATAAGACCACGAGTCATTTTGGGCTCAACAACCAAACTCTCCACACTCCAAACAACTCCAAACTACAACTCCTCCAAACTCTCAACAGTGATGAAACTTAAATGCTATATTTGAAAGCGTTTGGGGTATTTAATTCATACTATGGCAGCCAAGTTGAAATCGAGCGCGAACATGGTGTTTTAGAACATTTTCAATACTGAGAAACTATTTGTTGCCTTTGAAAGGATAGATGCTCATCTTCCTCAGTTTGCAACTGACTTCTGACTGACTTCCCAGTATTAACTAATGATGATTTACTTGTTATTTCCCTTGGTTCTTATCAGTTGAAACTGGCACTTGAACATTTACGCAATAATGGTCTGTATACAATAGAAATATATCCAGAGAATAACCTACCAGACTTGCAATATGCAATATTTTTTAAAATAACCTGTGGCTGCTTAGAGGGCGAATCCAATCACGACATGTTAGAGCGAGGACACATTATAGGTACTTATGTTGACAACAGCTAAAGCACGGTCACTGTCAGACTTCATAGAAAAGAAAGAGAAGCGCTATGACACAAAGCTGGTAATTTATTGCAAATGAAGCAATTCCCTCTTTACACAAAATCTATTGATTGGACAAAAAAATTTTCATCCCACCATCTCGGAAAGAGTATTTTTAATCTTCAATATCTGAGTGGAAAAGCCGTTTTTATCCTCTAGAGGATAAAGTAAATTGAATTTAGAACATCGTGTGCACTAAGTTTGTGAATTAAAAAAAACATTAAACCTATTTACTGCTACCTCTATGGTGCCGAATATATCATACAACTTTTTTTTAATTTGTTAAAAACTCAGACTCGGAACCTTCTTGGTGTTCTTTTTTCAATTTGCTTTGTACGCGGTTCTTTACGCGGCATTTTTTCACGTCATTGTTAAACCTTTTATTAAAAACAAGAAACTTGAAAACAAGTGAAAAAACTAAAATGAGTGATTCTAGCGACGAGGAAGTTTGCTTGACGCCAACAGAATTGACTGAAACTGTTAATAATGCGCAAATGAGCTTTCTCCCTCAACAATCACGCGAGAAGTATTTAAAACAGTACGATATGTTCAACACGTGGCGACTAGCAAAAGGAGCCAAAACTTTCTCAGAAAACGTTTTGCTGGCATATTTTATAGAATTATCCGAGAACAAGAAAGCAAGCACTCTATGGAGTACGTATTCGATGCTAAAAGCAACAATAAAGATGAAAAAAGACAAACATATCGATACCTATCCTAAATTAGTGGCATTTTTAAAAAGAGCCTCATCTGGTCATCATCCAAAAAAATCGAAGGTTTTCACAGTATCTGATATTGAAAAGTTTCTTAACGAAGCACCCGATTCCGTATATTTGGCGGCAAAAGTAAGTCAGTTGCACATTCAGTATCTACTTAAGTATATTAATCTCAATTAAATAGTATACTTAGTAGATGTTGATAGGCATAATTATGCGTTCATATCAATTTTATTCATTTATCTACTACAATACTCTTTACGTTACAGGTTGTTCTTATTATTGGAATAAACGGAGCATGTCGAACTAATGAACTAACACAACTTAATGTCAAAAACATTGAGAAACATTCAGATGACTTACTATAAATTAATTTACCTAATACAAAGACAAAAAGAGACCGCAACTTCGTCATTCGCAAGGAATACGTAACGATTGTTGAGAAATATCAAGCCTTACGCCCGCCTAACACTCCAATCAATCGATTTTTTCTACAGTATCGCAATGGAAAGTGTGTTAGACAGCCTATGGGTACTAATAAAATTGGCAGTATCCCACGAGAAATAGCAACATTTCTTGAACTTCCAGAACCCCTGTTGTACACGGGTCATTGTTTCCGACGAACTTCAGCCACACTTTTGGCTGATTCCGGAGCTGATCTCCTGTCCCTTAAGCGCCACGGAGGCTGGAAGTCCAATGCAGTTGTAGAGGGATACATAGAGGATTCCATCCAAAATAAGTCTAAAATATGTGAAGGCATCGTAGGAGCCATTACACTGAAAGAGCCTCAATCGGATCCTTGGACTGGCCCTTCTACATCAAAAATAAGCCGTTATGAAACACCTAACCATCTCCCTCTCTCTCCAACATTCACGCCAAGGGAATCCGATGAATCGGTACAACTATTAAGTATGACAGATAGTTTACCGAAAAACAGTACACAAGTGACTAACACCAATATTACAGTACCAAACAAAAATATTACACTCAATTTAAATAACTGTAGCAACGTTACTTTAAAATTTTCTTAATTATACCTTAGTATTATTTTGTTATAATTTAAAGATTATTCTGTAATACTTACCTGTCATAATGTAGTAATTAATACCTAAACTGAAATAAAAGTGTACCTATCTTGTGATTGTAAACGTTTTTTTTTTGCATTTAGTCATTTCCTCGCTGAGGTGGAATGAAAAGTTACGTGTTGCACTCGAGTGCAAAGATTTTTCACCTCGTGCTCTTTTGATTCCCTCGCTAACGCTCAGGATTCTAATTTTGAATCACTCGCTGCGCTCGTGATTCAATTTTAGAATCCTTCGCTTGCTCGGTCATCAAAATTGAACACGCGGTTAAAAAGCAACTTTGCACTCTTGTATAACAAATAACTATTAAACCCTAAATATATTGCTAAAAGACCGACCTGAAAAAAAATACAGATTGATTGCATGTATATTACTTAGTATGGTTTTTAACCGTTAAAAGAATTTTTTTGAGGTATTTTCGTGACTTATACTATCGTATCAAATTAGTTGTATTACGTTTTCAACACACTAGGTATCTCAGTAGCATATTATTATATCCCGAAGGACATCATATATTTTTCTGATTTTGTTTACTGCAGTGGATCATATACTTTAGGCGTTATAAAACTTGCGTTTATGTCATGTAGTCCCCTTAATTTATTAACCAGGATCAAGTAGACAGCGAGCAGCGGTGACCCAGTGGTAACGCCCGCGACTTACGAGTTGTAGGTCGTTGGTTCGAATCCAGACAGGCGCTTTACTTTGTGTGCATTATTTCATCACCACTACTCTCAAAACGGTGAAGGAAAATACCGTGAGGAAACCGGCATGTCCTAGAACCAAACGTTCGAAGACATGCGCCATCTACTAACCCGGACTGGGCCCCCGTGGTGGATTACGGCCCACTCCCTCTCACCGAGAGGATGCCTGTGTCCCAGTAGTGGGAACATTATAGGCTGATGATGAAGTAGACATAGATGCGATAACGCAATATTGTTTGTACATGTCTTACGGGGGTAAGACATGCTTTACAAATACAGATAAATACAAATATTTTTATTTGTATTTATTTGCCCATGTTATATCTATATTATGGTTCTTGGGTCGGGGAAGATTATATGGATTTCATTGACAGACGCGGGCGCTACACTTAGCAGACAATAACTTAATAAGACTTATTGTAGACATATAATTGCCACCTGTTTTGGTCGACCTAACATGAATTGACAAGCTTCATACAGTGCATTTGTACTACACAGTATCTTTTAAAGTACCTATGGTATATGTTTATTTCTTTTTAGAATAAATCTAAAAATGTAAATGATTTTATTTCTGTAAGTAGGTTTATACAATCACTTTTAGACGTCAATCACATTTTAGATGATCACTGAATCACTAGATGAGGTCGGCGTTTCCTATCTGATTACTCTGAGAAGAAAGGCCGAAACCAACTCGGAGGTCACAGTCTCTTTTAAAGTCCAGACAAAATCTTGTTCAGATCATGTATAAGCTATTATATTGTATATACTACTACTACTACTACTATAGACTATACTATGTAGATCGGTGTCTGAAATGATATTTTGAGGAAAGAACCACACAGATTAGATTGAGTGGACCTGTCCAGTCAGTGCACACATTTGTCAGTAATCGCGCAACTCAACTCATAACTTAAGAAGCTCAACGATTCGGCAAACAATACCAAAGAAAGGACATTTGAGTAGGCCGTCTACATTACTCAAACTGCCAGATCATGATTAAACTAACTAAGAAAAACACAAAAAGGCAATGACCCACATAGCCCTCACATTCACAATAATTAAAATAATATTATAATAGTTTACAAAGTAAATACCTACTCATGTTATCCTATTCTATAAAAATCAATGCCACTTTTCGTTGTAATTTTATAACTCAAGAACGGGTGGACCGATTTTGCTAATTCTTTTTTTAGAATATTCCTTGAAGTACGAGAATGGTTCAGACGGAGAGAAGAAAAAAAAAATGTCAGGCGGTACGAAGTTCGCGGGGTATGCTAGTTGTATATATAAAATTCATCAATGTCAATGTGTTTATAAAAATCCGGTCATAATCTTTCAGGACGCGAATGAGGCGTGAATGGTGATGTTATGTTATGTCGGGAAAATGTTTCCAGTGAGAATTCTAAACTCCGATAGAAAAATCTTCTAGCACAAGTACCTGTCTAGTTTGTTACGAATTCCACTTTACCCTTTCCTTTTTATAATGTTTACGACCTTTATGCACATGTTAAGCACGTAGGTATTCGTCCTATCATTTCATTCGTTTACTTAACAGACAATGGTTGAACGTTGACATGGTTCAGTCAGTGAATTCAATGGATAAATTTCAAAATGTTGTCTCCAATTCTGTAAGGTACGTAATGATTTGTTAGTTACTCTGAAGTCTCCTTCAAACAAAGGCACCGCCTGCGACAGGCGGAGCCTTTCTGTCGCATGCGATTCGCGTCGCGTGTCGCGCCTGTTTGAAGGAGAATATATACCTATTTTGATAATTTCGGCGAACATGTAGCATTTTAATAATAATAATAATAATATCGTTTATTTATAAAAATGGTGCAGATTTACAATAACATAAATTAAAAATTAGAGGACTCAGTTGCTTATTTGCCTGAACTAGGTAGAACCTGTGTTTCAGACTAGAAAGGTGCTTATAATGTTAAAATATAAAATTACAAAAACGGAGAAGACTAATTAAAAAGTAATATTAACTTAAAGACTAAACATGTTTTATTTACAGACAACAAGTAAATTCTCTGTCTCACTGTATGATAGGCTAACTAAAAATTGCAGAATAGTCTTTTTACAGTCGTAGTTATTTAATTTATAGATACTTAATTTCCTATTTAATTTATTGTATAGAAATGGGCCTAAAAATTTATAAAATCTGTTTACAAACACATATTTAGAGGGTGCATTTGACTCGCATACAATATCATTCCGTCTCTTATTAGTACTTTCAATGTTATATGAGAGCATGGTGTGCTGTTTTAATATTAAGTGCGTTATGAAAAGCTGGCGAACGGTCAGCACGTTACAGGATTTGTATAGCAGATCTGTAGGATAGAGAAAGGGATGGAAGTTTGCTACTTTTAAAATGGCTCTCTGTGCTCTTTCAAGAGGCAGTAAGTAGGTTTTTGGTACTCCCCCCCATGAAGTAATACAGTACTGTATTACAGATTGACCTAGGGCCAAGTAAACTTGTGCCACTAATTTTTTATTTGCAATTGCTCGCAATTTTTTAAAAACAAAAATTAGCCTGCGCACTCTTGTAACCAAACTGTCAATATGTGGTCTAAAAGAGAGCGACTCGTCTATTAGATTATTTTATTCGTGGTTTGTGACTTTTAATACACTCTTATCCTTCTTAGCGTTTCGATGGCAATCTATTTTTATAGATTGCCCCAAAGGCCACCACTTGTAGGCTACTTGTAGGCTTGTAGGTAATAAGACTTTTGTCTTATTACCTGCACTGCTCGATGTTCTGGGGCCCTTTGCCTAACTGGATGGTGTGTTAACAGAAAGGGAGGAACGGTCTCTATTAAAAAAACACTTCACCTAAATATCGTGCCCTAAATATCGTGTAGTGTGTAGGGGTCTTAATTAATTACCGACTCCACAGATATAGATATTACTCTCTTAATGAAAGGCTATTCAATATTTAGCAAGAAAATCTGCTGTGGTTCTGTAGTTTACGCCATTTACACTGTTTATTTTATTTTATTTGGGAAAATAAACAATCGTACATCTACATTGTATAATATATCAAAATACACCGTATGCTATATGTAAATGTACAATCTACTACGTTTCCACATGTTACCTACTAGGTTAAAAAAATAATTTGAATAAATTATTTAATTTCAATAAACTTGGTTAAAGTACATAATTATATATTGAAACGTTACGTTGGCATCTTACATCTTAGTTTATAATTACAGTTTGGCACTGTAGCATTCGAGCCGGATAAAAAGTAAAGTTCATTGAACTTTAATGTTAATTGCAAAGTGCACACAGCACGATATCGCCATAGTTAGTCGCCGTTGTCTTCTTGGAAGCAGATGCGCAGGTTAAAATCTTATCTTATAACCAACGTGAAACTATTTTGAACTCTATTCAGGTTAAAACTAAGTTTAGTTTGGAAAGAGAAGAAGAATTCTTTTAATATTTTCACGGTTTCCTTGTTTTGCGATGGCCAGTAAAATAAATTATAACACAAATTAGGTACCTAGTATACTTAATTTTATTTTGGAGGCTACTAAGAATCTTCATTCTTGTCTTTTTAGTAACCTAGAGAGTTGCGAAAAATATCAAAGATAGTTAATGATATAAATGATTTCATTTCTTCAATTAGTGGGTTGTACAAACACGTCCAAAATAATTTATGTTTTAAGACTAGATCAGTTTAGTATTTCTTATCTGACTTCCCGAAACAAACTCACAGGGCACAGTCGCTTTTAAAGTCCAGATTAAGGCATGCTATCCGGATATAATTCGTTTTACTATCCGGATATAACGAATAATACGGATAGTTCCTTATGTTCCTTTTTTTATATTTTGTTACATCTAATACAATCATGAATAATAAAAATAAAAAAATTGTGTTTTAGTAAAATAGGTAGGTACTTGAAAATTCATGCGATATCTTCAAAAAACCATCTAATGACACAATTACTAGATTCATCATAAAGATAATTCAAAAGTGTACAAACGGCACTGTGGCATTTGGGCTTTTATGAGCAAAAGCCCAAAGCTCGACTTCTGTTGACGACGGCGACGATGATGATGGTGTTAATGATTTTTCAGTCTCTCTCTACTGCTGGTAATCACTGAGCACTGTGTCATCATGATCGCCATTGTCAACTAAAGTCAAGAGTCTCTAAATCTTGACGAGTACTAATAGCACTCTTTTATAGAGAAACATTCATCTTAGTCAAGTATACAAGCTCCTCATCACAGTTCTTTCAACCAAAGTCAAAGCTGTAAATGTTTTTTCCTCCTCAGAACATAATATGTACTTAATACATTCGGGACATCCCTAAGCGGCGCAACAATGGATTGATTGAGTTTCCTTACAATTTTACAACATTACCAAATAATGAAAAAGTTATGTTATTTAATTTCGTTGCAATGGTTTTATTTTTAGTTTTTTTTTATATACAATGTACTTAATGTATTAACGAAGCTGTTTTAGAACAGAAAATCATAAGACTTTTTTTATATTCTGTTAGTGAAATAAAATATTTTATTTGATATTATTATAAACTTTAAGAATTTCTTTCTTTAGATTTCACTTGAAGACTCTCATAATTAGTGAGGAAAAAATTCCAAAACCACTTGATAGGTTCAAGTGGTTTATTATATGTATAAAAGACCTTTGAACATTCCATCATCTGTCTATCCTTTTTTCAACTACGTTGTGGTCAGCTTCCAGTCTTTATGGATTCGTTAGTAACATAAGTATAATTACACAATTTTTGGAGTTCTTGTAATCAAAATGTTTATTGGAAACATAAGTTTCCAATGGACATTTTATAGCATTATATATTAGGTCGATTTACCTTTTTACAGCGGTATACAAAATAAGTATTAGTAGGTATCCGAATTATCCGGATATTAAAATGGACCGGTTAATTGCATGCCGTCCAGACATAATCTTGGTCTGATAATGTGAGGACCATTAGCAGTGGTGCCAGATTAGGCGACATGTCGTCATTTCGATTACTTGGGAGGGTGTCGAGGCGACAATTTTTTTACGAGCGGCGACTGGTCGCCAATTAGGCTATTTCAGAAACTTTCTTTTGATTTGAGTGTATGGTTGTTAGATATTAGTCTTGTGATATCAAAATGGAAAACGTGGAAAATAGTATCAAAGAATGGGAAAAAAGTCAAGATTTTTATAATAAGTAGGTACATTAAGGCGGCCAATTTCTATGTTCAGGCATTTTGGCAGATTGGGAGACTTTAGGGTACTTGGAGCGCGCTACATCTGGCAGCACTGCCATGTAATTAGATTAGTGTCTGAATTGACGTTTTGAACAAAGAACCACCAGATTTGAGTGGACCTGTTCAATCATTGCACGCATTTATCAGTAATCGTGTAGCTCAACTCAGAACTTAGTTTAAAACGTGAGGAAAGAACGCGCTTTGTGGCAAAGAGATGCGCCTCAAAGAGATGTCAGCATCAATGACGGGTCCGCTAGGGCCGATGCCTGCCAGGGTTGCGGGAAAGTCCGAAAGGGTTACCGTGGCTCCTGGCATAGGCAACTGAAGGAACACGGGTGGGTTTTAGTCAGTAACCGTCTGACACACCCTCCCGCTCCGCCCAGAGCGGGAGAAGTTATTTGATGATTTCCCAACCACAAAAAAAAAAATATTACAAATAATGTATACTTATTAGTTAAGCATACATCATTTTGTCTGTTTAACGATACAAATCACGCCGGTTTATGGGGCACACAAAGACCTAAGTGCTATAAAAATTGTGAAAAAATCTGTGTAATAATTACAGATTACTTTAATTGTTTACATGAAGCGTCTACCATAGTTTAGGAACATGTTCTTACAGTGCTTATCTCATTCTTATATTTGCATTTCTCAAGTATTTGTTGAAAAGATAATGTCAAGCTAGTATAATCCGCTGTCATTGCCTTTTATCCTGTCAGACTGTTTCTGAACAAAGAAATTAGTGAAGCCGCAATAAGTCAGGCCAAGTGCTGTGTTTAAAATTAATTCAGTTGTTTTGTTACTAAAGATTGTTTCGGTTTTCGTAGCGTAGGATCTATATTAACATTTGAATTATGTGAATAGATGTATTACAGTAACATTTCACAGTTATTAAAATTCTCTGTATTATTCGGTTTGCGGTCCGTTCGGTACGGTGTTACCAAAATTATTCGCAGTGAGTACCTACTGTTTTGGTAAAGCAGTGTAATTACATAGAATATATTATAAATATTACGAGTAGGTACATAACTCATTTCTGAATCATTACTTTTTTCTCCATCCTTACTGTTTAGACTTCCGACAATTTGTTGAACAATGTTATGTAAATATAGATCTTAATAACAAAGAAAAAAAATTTGATCATCCTACGTAACGTATAGGTATCGGAATTTGTTCTAAAATAATAACAAATTCAAATTCAAATTTATTTATTTGTACACATAGGTATAATGTAGTGGTACACGATGTTATAAAAATAGAAAAATATTGAGTCACTATGTGCTGCCTTGCAAGGCGTACAAATATTACTACACAGTTGGTAATAGGTATACAGGTAATAATAGCCTATATAATTTTATATAATGCTAAGTAGGGTAAACTTGCCTAATTCGTACCCCTTAAGAAAAAACCATCATATTTTGAAAATTAGGAAAGATAAATTAGTTTTAATTAAAAGTAATTTTTGTTTGCTAAATGCTTTATTGTTTCTATAATCAAATTTAACATAAACCTTATAAACTTCTAAAAAATTAACAATTTAAAAAAAAACTAAAAAAGTACGATTTAAGACCAATCATCCCAAATCGTACTGCTATATCCTTAATTCGTACTTTGAGATCTATTCATTGGTATACAGTATTGAGAATCAGCATCATAATCAACAATGTGTTATTAAAACAAGTAGTAATTCTTAACAAATTCGACGGATGGTTTTCGCCAATTCTCGGCAATCATCGCAGTTATATTCTTTGGTTTTTTTATTGGTTCGTTGTACGTGTTCGTGGTACGTTTTAAGAATTTAACTCGAGTACGAAATAGGAGCAAGAGCCAAACAAATTTTAAATTTACCGCCAAATAAATTGACAACAGTTACGAGTCACGTTACACGTCAGATGAAATCGCGAAGATACACATGAATACGTGTCAAATCGTAAAATAGGTTATACACGACCTTATTTGAATAAAACTCTTACGAAATGTGTAAAAATATTACAACAATAGTTGAAAAAAATTTACTTTTGCAATATTTTTGTCGAGAGCAGCGTCACAGGTGTTATCTCTCAGATGGTGAAATGGCCGACTGTTATTTCTATTTTTTGACACTAGAGGCGCTGATAGTTGTTACCAAAGCCGAGTTTTAAGTGGAGTACGAATTTGGCGTAAGTACGAATTAGGCAAGTTTCCCCTAACCGTCTTACATCTTTAGTAATAAAATAAACATAAACAAAATAGTAACTAACAAATTAAGGTAACAAAAATTATTAATTAAACTTAATAACTAAAGTAAGTACGTAATAAATAAATCTGAGAAACTTATTACGGATTTAATTTTTCATCTAAATATTCATTTATAGTGTAGGTAATATGCTTACTGTATCAGAAACCTATGTAGTGAATTTTTGAAAGTATTTAAGTCTTTTGAAGCTGCTATCGATTTGGGTAGTTTGTTAAATATTTTTGGAGCCATTCCTAGGAAACTTTTTGAGAATAGGGCGGTTTGATGGGTTTTTGACTTAAGCGCACCTGGATGACGTTTAGTGGATAGGGTTTCAAATTGGTTATGGTTATTTTTGATAAACGTGGCAATTTCATAAATATATAGGGACGGAAGTGTTAATAATTTTAAATTAATAAAAAAAGGTTTGCAACTGTCAGTGTTTTGGATCATGCATACTGCACGAAGACACTTTTTTTGGGCTTTAAATGCCAATTCCCTATCAGTACTTAATAAAGGAATTGCTAAAATGGCGTAAACGTGCATTACATAACTTTTGCATGAATAGCTGGAAATTGATGACGTCAATAGAAATAAATATTCTGCCAAAAGTAAAACCATTGTGAGAAATAAATTGTTGATGACGATGGGAAAATATTTTCCTTATCGTGACTAAGAATCTCGAAATGACTCAAGTCACTTTTCAATTTACTCCTAAACAACAATACGGTTCGTTTTTGCGAATTTGGAAGAACCGACCAAATTGAATCGTGTGAACACAAAACAGTTGTGAGGTATCGTGCGGCACCCGGTTGGGACGTACTTCCTAAAAAAGTGTAAAATTTTGACCGACA
Source organism: Brachylomia viminalis (assembly GCA_937001585.2). Taxonomy (NCBI): domain Eukaryota; kingdom Metazoa; phylum Arthropoda; class Insecta; order Lepidoptera; family Noctuidae; genus Brachylomia; species Brachylomia viminalis. The sequence goes on from OW443314.2 coordinate 12,693,834, forward strand.
CGACACATTGGTTACGTGACCAAAGTGTCGTGAGGTCGTTATTGGTGCCGATTCTCTTGTCACAAAATTCTCTAAACTAGACTAAAAATCACCAAAATTTCGTTTATTCCTGTCAAACGACGATTTCCCATTCTGAAATTGACTAAAGTGACACAACTTAACCAAATTTTAGTTTGACAGCACTAAGATTGCATTATGATTATAATTTAGTGAAAATGGCAATTTTGCTATTCTGAATTTTACGTTTTTCACCAAAAATTTTGATTGTCGTAACTAAATCTGCCTGTTTTTAATCGCGATTAAAAAGGTGTGGAATAAAATTAGTTGTCATGAACTAAAATTCACACCAACACCTCGACTTCAGATGCAAAAACAGTACTGTATCTTTTTTTTCTTTTCTTTTGCTTATATCTCGAAAACGATGTGTCCTATCGCAAAAATAATGAAAATTTCGACCCCCTTTATTAAACCCCAAAACATCTAAAATCCAACGTGTTGGTAAAAAAAAATTTTTTTTCCATATTTTCCATACAAAAAGTGAAAAATTCCATACAAAACATGTCGAGGCAGCAAAATAATGCGCGCCTCCGGCTCTAAAAAAAAATCACGTGGTACGGCAAACAAGTAACACGTGGAGTCGCAATTGCCAAATTTGATTTTAGATGTGTCAAAATTATTTTTAAATTTAGAGATTTTTTTTTGCAGAATAGCGTTAATATTCTCATAGCCAAAAGTAAGGAATTTTAGTGATAGTTTAGTTAGTTTAGTTCGGTGTACAACAGAATCGGCACCATTGTCGAAATGTCATACTTTTTCCAGTCTAGTTCTCATTCGCCATGTGTGTGCCGATTATAACGTAGAAGTTCGTTAAGATAAGATAATATATATTTATTTCTCAGTACATGGTACAATAGGATCTTAATATTAATAAAAAGCTTCACATATACTACCGTTGCCGGTGTAGAAATATTAAAAAACTCCAATACTTATTTCATTTCTGCGCCTTTCAACCAAAATTTACCAATTTGGTTGAACCGTGCATCCCGTACTTAACTAACTTCAACCGATTTGAACATTGAAACTTATCTTTAAGTACCTTGTACAACAGAGTTACTTATTAAATACTCACCTAATACATATTGTGGAAGAACAAAGTGATGATTTTATGAGCACTATTTACTTGAATAGTAAATATTCTTAAGCGTTATGTGTGACGATGTGGTGGACATTTAATGTGAAAATAAATAAGTGATAAAAACATGAGGAACGGTGATAAAGGAGCTGATTGGGAGAAGGAGAAGCTGGATTCTGATTGGGAGAAGGAGAAGCTGGATCCTAATGGATGGTAAGTTTTATAGGATAAGGTTTATTTTAAAAAGACTGCTGCATACCTAATCCCAAACAGATATTTTATTTCTGAAACGATTACCTACGCTTAGAATGCTTAGTTGATATTCTAAGGGTAGAGTTTACAGACCGCACTTTGTTCTTACTTGGCTAAGAAAAGTAGGCTTTTTATACGAATATCAACATTACTGATATACTTACCTAAAACAAAGTCCCTACTTATTATCGTCATCATCCTCAGCCCGACTTCACTTAGGTACCTACTGCTGAGCATAGGCCTCAGTTTTCTTGTACTATTTCCTCGCTCCTGTGCCAGCCTCATCCAGGTTCTACCCGCGATGGCGCGATAACAATGTCGTCCGCTCATCTTGTCTGCCTCTCATTCTCGCGTTCCGCCTCCTTCGCGAGCATTACTGCTTCGAGAAGGAGGTGACGGCTTCCCAAGCCCTCTCGCTCCGTACCATGGCCTGGACCAGCTGTCATTCCACCTGATGCTAGGGATTGATACTATTGACAACTCAACAAGTGACAACGTGACAAGTTTTCACGGTAAGATTGTTACAGAATAGCTCGGCAATTAGGGTCTAATAATTAATATAACTCTTTGTTCATGTGTCACATGTATAGCACAGCGTTGTTACCATTATTCATTCACAGTTTAAGTATACACTACACTAACTCAAATGGTTTAGTTGTCTTTAACCCACGCATTCATCAGCCAACATTTTGGAGCATGGTTTGACGAAAATTATCAATATGGCTGGTAGACACGCAGTGGACGATACAAGTATTCTTAACCAAACATAACACTCGTAAATGACACCATTCTATACAGCTAAAACGTGCCAATGCGATGCAAATGCAACAACTTCTTAAATAGGTAGGTAATAAAAACTAACGCTAACAAGAAAAGTGGTCATAGCTTTCAGTATCTTTTTCTAATGAAAATAAACTACGAAAAGTGTAATTATTCGATCTATTTCATGAATTTTAGCCTCGTTCATTTCTTGTGAGATGAATGGAATGAGTTACTTGCGATTTGTAGCTTTTCTTAGTTCCTACTCTAACCTCAGTTGGCCCCGAAGAGTATTATAATCTCTATACGAAACTGCAACAAAACGTGAGAATTGACGTTTTTCTAGCTGACTATTTTTTTTCTCCAAAAACGCTGAAGGACGGTCTCTCTATGAACATTTGTAGCTACAACTGTTTAAAGATACCCTTACTGCCCCATCTCCAAATCCAGCCTGTATCTAGCTCACTAAAAATAATATTAACTAATTGTATGTATGCATGTCGTCTGGCTAAGATAATAATACTTTAAACAGCCACCACTGTCCGTCTCTCAGATCATATTTTACGATCTGATATTTAAACTCAAACTCAAAACTGCTTATTGCATTCATGTGGACATTTAGTTGTTACAATATAAGTAGGTAATTTCCAACATGAAGCCCGTGTATTTAAGAACTAGCTACTTCCTGCGGCTTCACCCTCGTGGATGTCGGAAAGTATCCCACCGAAACGTGCTACCGAGACAAAAAGTAGCCTTTGTCCTTCCCCAGGATGCCATCTGTCTCCTTGCCAATTTTTTTCGAAATCCGTTCAGTGGTTTAGGCGTGAAAAGGTATATTATATTGGAATTCATGGGTTTTAAATTTTTTGCGCGGAACCCTAATTATTTTTCTATAATAAAAGTAGGCCAAGTTACGCCTTATCAGATATATATGCCAGTGGAAGTCTCGTTAAAATCGGTCTAGCCGTTTCGGAGATCAGCGGGAACAAACAGACAGACATACAAAAATTAAAAAAAAAACATGTTGTTATGCATTTAGTAAAAAGCTGTTATTTTGACATTACAAACAGACACTTCAGTTTTATTTATTTGTATGTATAGATTATCAGTTGAGATGATTACATTGATTACTTATACTTTGTTGATCGATAGATACCTACTCATATCGATAGTTTTATCAACTGCCCAGAGACAGGACTTCAAGGAAATGTCTGTTTTATGGAATACCATTTGCTTTTGCATGTCACAGGTGGATAGCTTAACCAGCATAGAAACGGGTTGTGTTGACGGAAGAATAGACAAAACGACAGAACGTAGAAAAAATTATTTAGAAATCTGTCATCAATCTGTCATTTGGTCTATTCTTCCGTCGATAAAACCCGTTTCTACGGTGGTCATCCTACGCGTGCAGGACACAATACATAGGTAAATCAATGAATTAAAGGGTTAAAAATGCAAATGCATTTTTTTGTATCAGTTGTGACATGCAGGAATTATTTTAGAAGAAAGAAAACAAAAATAATAAAATACTTTTTTTTTCTCACTTAACTGTAGAAAAAACAGTTTATTCTGCACAAATAAGACGCACATTACAAAATGCATACATTTTGTTCTTTATCACTGGCATTTATTTTATTTTATGGGTTACCTGGAAGAGATCGCAGAAACCGATAAGGCCGCCCGTTATATATTAAGTAGTGTTCAATTTATTTATTTTTTGTTATGTATTGTGTGGTGTCCTTTAAAGAATATATAAATAAATAAATAGTTGAATAGTCACAATCCCGATGAATAACATAACCTAACTTTAACACAGATACTAGCTAAAACAAAATAAATAGCAGTAGCAATACCGGCAGTACTCACATGACTCACAAGTATGCGATAAAGATAACATAATCAATACGCGTCTGTTATCATTATCAGTAATTGGTTGTCTTTGTTCCCTCATGGTCAATGGTAATTGGTTGTAAACTCATGTTTTACATCTTTATCTGACAAGTAGGTCTTTTTTTTTTTTTTCCTAACTATGGCATCTCGTAGTAGACCTAGAGAGGTCGTTACTACTTAACCGGACTATCCTGTGGTTGCCTTAAGTGAAACTCACAGCCTCCAGCCAGGGGCGTATTATTACATACTAAGCGACTATCACCTAAGGGCACCCCCTGTGGGGTACGAACCTCGGCTTAGGGCTTAGAGCATTAGGGCGTCGCGGGGGGGGGGGGGGGGGGACAGCAAGGTGGGACAGGCTGGATCAGATTTTTCTTATTATTAAGCTTGATGAGGTCGGCGTTTCCTAATTGACTACTCTCTGAGAAGAAACGCCGAAATAAACTCAGAGGTCACAGTCGGGGGTTTATATTTACGGGCTCAGCTACGGCGCGGGCTGGCGCTTCGTCGGGCAAGGGTCGGGGGGGACGATTAAGTCGGGGGGTTCGCGAGGTACCTCGGCGGCGAGACAAGTAGGTCTGCACCATGCAGGTATTTTAAAGTCTTTTCGCCTTATGATGAGTTCCCTGACAGTTCTTGTCTGACAATTGTAGTGACGTAACCTAACGAAATATAATCGATTTTTTTATAATATCGATTCAGTTGGCAAAGAAAATGGAATCGGATTATCGATTTTAGATTTTCAAAATATTTTTTTAATAAACTGGTTATCCTACTTCCTACTAATATTATAAATGTGAAAGTTAGTATGTGTGTGTGTGTGTGGATGTTTCTTACTCTTTCACGCACAAAGTACTGTACTGATTTTGATGAAACGTTACAGTAATATAGCTTATACATCAGAATAAGACATAGGCTACATAACGTCACGGGAGCAGAGCAAAAACCTGACATAACGCGGGTGATAAACATAACCTGACGATCGCGATTACAAAATGGCCGCTCCGATACATCTATTTTTTTGTCGATTAGTGTATTGAGTAGTGTCAATCTCTATTGGCCGACGTTCCGTTCAACGCATTAGAAATTTTTAAGATTTATACTTTTTTTATTTTATTTACTTAATTTATTAACAGTTAATTATAACTACAATAATTTACTTAGTAATTTACAAAAGGCAATATTTTTTTTATCATTTCTTTTTAAATTTTTTTGCCAGTTTATTTTTTATTCGTCTAAAGTAGTATGCGTGCCACGGAAAAAAATTAACTGTCAGGGAACTCATCTTATGGCGAAAAGACTATAGTGGTTTATGGTTTAAGTCATTTATTTCTCAAAAGCACTTTAAAAAAAAAACCCGCCTTCCAAAAAAACACTACCTACCTACTTAGTGAAAAATAACTAGGGATGAGCCGAACATGGTTTTCACCGATTATGAACATTCGGCCGAATGTTCGGTAAACCTGTTACCGAACCAAATTCGGTATTTTTGATTCCCTTAGGTACTTAAACAACATCTCTAAGTAGAAAGAAACTAGAAATATGACTCATAATCTGCTGAAATGTTGATAATCATGAAACTCTTTCTTATAATAAATATTGATAAAAACAAAAAACTTGCTTAATTTCTTACAATAAAGACCTGGTTTTAATATATTATTTTAATATAAAGAGTTCACTGAAGCTTAATTCCAAAACAGCTGTGCATACTTATGCTACAGTGTCAACAAAAACATAAACCTGCACTGTAACCTCATAAAAATAACACATATAACACTCGACTCATGATCAGTCATACACGGCTCAATATAGTAAAAACTTTGAGTACTACTTTGCCGAACATTCGGTGATTTAGCTGAATATTCGGCCGAATAAAAATATTCGGTAAACCTGCGGAATATAAAACGAATATAGGTACCTACGGCCCATGCCTAAAAATAACTTTAATTTCGGAAGTCGGTGTCTTTGGATCTGTATTTTAGTTTTTTCCGCCGACTTCCGAAATTAAAGTTATTTTAAGTCGGGTTTTTTTTTTATTAAAAGTTTTTTTATTTTTTTAATACAGTTGCTCAAAAAGTGGTGTATTGCAGGGACGTATAGCGATCGGGATGTGGGCTATTACATAATAGTGCTTTTTTTTTACCTTTCCCGAACTCGTGTGTCTCTTTCCCAACTGTCAAAATAATGTCTATTGAAAAGAAAAACCAACCATGAAGTTTTTACTAAAGGGTTTTTGTGATTTATACAAATACGTACTTATATTTCTAAAAAGAAGCTACAAATTTATTTCAATATCAGATTTAATGATTTAATTGAATGAGTTAGGTTAGGTTTCATTTCATCTCATTAAATTTCAATTTCATTTCATATCAATAAGAAAAATATACTGAAGACTAAGCTGTATGGATAGTTCCCTTTGCCTGCGAAAATGGGTGAAGAAAAAAAAACTGCCCTACGGTTGGCGCCATTTTCCAGAAATCCATTGTATGACAATAATACATGAACAATCATACGAAATTAATAATAGTTTGTCTCAAACAGTAAATATGCAACCTAAAACTTCCCCAGTTAGTTTAAAAAACTGTACCAATTTCAATGTACAACATGTGTACTATAACTTTTATAAGAAATAAATGATTAATCCGTTGAGAAATTGCTTCATTTTTTCGCAACTGTATTAAAAATAGTCGTTCAGTACCATTGACTTATAATAGTCAGTACACCTGCGGAACCGTCATTGCAACTTGTTCCGACTGTCAACCCTCGCCTTCGGCTGCGCCTCGGCTCGGGTAGACATTTGTCGGAACTCTTTGCAATGACAGCCTTTCCGCACTTGTAATGAAATATACTATTCACTTTAGTTATGGTACCTACCCCACACCAATTCGAAAACGCTCGTCTTACACGTCCACGTCCGTTTGAAGACAGTTTTTTTTATTTAAAAATAATTTATCGATTTTTTTAAACCGCTTGGCTGGATTCAAACGGGCTTGGATCGTATGGAAAAAGAGAGATACTCATTTACCAAGTACCTGCCAAGGAATTTGTGCTCGCTACGCTTCAATTAATATAGAAATACCTACTTAACATAAATAAATAAAAACTATCAATAATAATGTTATCTTTATAGGCTTGCCGACTGAGTTGGTTAGTTTTTTAAATGTTGTTTCTGGTTTCAATATTGATGAATTCAAACATTGATACACTGAACAATACAGTCGATACGATAACTGCGTGTCATAGGTATTTCACGTAAATAAACGTGCGGGAGCGTCTGGCACCGCCCACGTCCTTACGTAAGTTCTGCGGCGCACGTATGACCACAGAACCCTAATACTCGATGCGTGTGACTGGTGTATATTGAGATATCGAAGCGCCTCGTTGCGGCCGATTTTTATGAAGACATAATACTGCTTACTTTATTATACTGTGCTGTAGGTACACCTTTGCCTGATTCTTCGCGGATTACAGGAGTGACGTTATGTTATGTTATCAAATCAACAAACCATCGATGATCGAATTAAGAGGCTAGATAGAGGCACCCTTTATGTACGCCTGATAAAATTATTATAGCAGCGTGTCAAATATTGCTCTTGTAGTTAACTCAGGCGCTTTTATGTTTGCTAATAAGAACTGTCAGGCACTACGGTGCTAACCTCGCTTAGGGTTCGGAGGTAGGTACAAAAGGCGAAATTGATAATTACCATTATACTTGTATATACATTTCTGTAAACCTACATAGCCTATACAAAGTAAGAGAATGTTTGCTTAAATGACGTAGTTAATCTGACTGGAGTTAAATAAGAACTCCACAATGGATTATTGTACTTCGTCACTGTTTCATAATATTTGTACAATTTGATTTAGCATAAAGATAACTTGCGAATATACTTCTTTATTGTTATCATAATTATTATTATGCATTGTTTCCTTTCTGACACGAGCATGTAACAAATCTTAGGATTACAGCCTGAAAACCTTTTGCTGGTTTTTGCATCCCCTTTATGCCTGGAGGCTTTTATTATGTAGGTATTAAGTTCTGTTTACGTTTTAAAATTTTAATATTTAATACCGCTTGAGTATAGTTTTCAATATTGGCGTGTGCTAGTTGAAGCTGACACATGGCGAATAATTTAATTTAATGTTTTGTGTTTCGTAATGTTAATTACTTACCTACTACTGTATAGAATCCAGTTCTTCTAACTTAAGCCGAGCTGCTGGGGAGTTTGTTGCGCCACTTCTTCTTTCCAGCTAAAGCACTAGGAAGTGGTGAATGGCGGGCGTTTTCGGGGACTGTCTCCTATGTAATTTTGACGTTCAAAAAGTGCTGATTCTCAGCCTAGTTTGAATAAATGACTTTAGATTTTGATTTTGCATCTTTCGCCGTATCATCATAAGGCTGTTATTAGATAATTAGAATGAATCAGGAGAAGGAATAACTGCTCGGAAATCTGAAAAGTTATGATGAGGGGAAATACCCCAGTACAGAAACACAATACGCATAGGTATTTCCTGTTGTCCAACAATATTCCTTGGCCTTTATTAACTACTAATTAAAGGCGAAATATCGAATAGGTAGGTCATCATCTGCCTAGCCTTGTCCCAACTTTATTGGGGTCGGCTTCCTGTCTATCCGAATGCAGCTGAATCTAGTATTTTACATAGAGCGAGTGCCTATCTGACCACCTCAACCCAGATACTGGTTAAACCCTTGGTGGGACCGATTGCCAGACTTTCGAAATTCTTACTACACGTTACGACTGTCAAAGATCTACCAACGGCGTAAAGGCTCCTTCAATCAGGCGCGACACACGACGACGCGAATCGCACGCGACTCAAAGGCACCACGTGTCGCTGAGACGAGCGGTGCCTCGCGATTCGCGTCGCGTGTCGCGTTTTTTTCCGAGGCACGGCGGGGTCTCATGGAAGTAGATAGGTACCTACCTACCTTTTATCTTTAAAAAAAACCCTAAGCTTAAGTACAAGGTACAAATCACATCACGTGAAAGCTCTTAATACTTACCCACATAAATCGTGAATAATGACGTCGAAGAATTTGTGTGATGTGATCATGTGACTTGATGTGACCCTTATTATCTGTGAACTCGGTATCGCATCGTGTCAGTGGGTTAGTGCAGTAGACTCCCTGAAAAACATTTGTTTGATGCATTGGAACGCGAAATATTCTGCTGGATGCGTCGTTGGTCTAGTGGTCGCTGAGCATGAGGTACTGGGTTCCGTTCCCAGGTCGCACAAAGTGGGATATCTATGGACAAAGTGTTATCGGGTTTTCTATCATTAATTTCTCAGTAGCAGCCTTTTTTTTTTTTTTTTTGTTGGTGGGAAATCATCAAATAACTGCTCCCGCTCTGGGCAGAGCAGGAGGGCGTGTCAGACTCTTACTGACTAAAACCCACCCGTGTTCCTTCAGTTGCCTGTGCCAGGGGCCACGGTAACCCTCTTGGACTTTTCCGCAACCCTAGCAGGCATCGGTCCTAGCAAACCCCGTCATTGGTGCTGACATCTCTTTGAGGCGCGCGTGGAACACAACGCGCCGTCGACCCGGGCCTGGTCCTTATCGAACGGCGAGCTGCCCATTGCTCGCCGTTCGCAAGCCCGCGCCTACGGTGGACGGGAATCGGCCTGCGATTCCCGACGCCCAGGGCGTCTCCTGCGGCGGCTAGGGGCGTGAGGGCGCGCATTTTGCATCTCCCTCATGCGTTCCGCCTCCTCCTTCGCGAACATTACTGCTTCGCAGAAGGAGGTGACGGCTTCCCAAGCCCTCTCTCTCAGTAGCAGCCTGGAATCTGCATATGTGCCCGGTTGATGATGGCATAGGGGTCATAAGGGGTCATTTGCAACCAAATGACTCCTTATGACCCTTATGCAAATGTCAACCATTTCCGACTAACTGTTTTTTTTTTATTTTTACTTGGAAAATTTATAAAAAAAAATGCGTGTCTTTTTATATTATTACTCATCTGCTTCTAATTCAATACATAATAATCAACCATAAAATGACAATTAACTTTAATTTTTTTTTTAAATCACAGCACACAATTTTCATCATTTTGAGCAGGTTATTTGACTAAAATGGTGGATTTCTGCAAAAAAAAACATGGATATACCTACTTTATCGACAGAACATTCCAACAATATTTACAACTTCTCAACTGTCCAACGAGATACAATAAGATACCAGATATATAAAATGTCAAATTACTGGAAAATGCTTGACCACCCATTTCACGCCGAGGGTCCACGCTTTGGAACGTTGGTCTCGGCCACAGAAATCTAAATATATTTCGATTTCTGTGGTCTGGGTTGTCATTCGTAGATTTGTCTCAGTCGTTACCTACGTATGTCTTACCCAGTAACTGGGTTGTGAAGATCAAATCGCTCTCGACTGCCTATCTGACCTTAAAAAAACTCAATAACCCCCTTTCTGTAAATACTAGAACCTATTCAGCTGCAACCGGTTAGACTGGAACCCAACCCCAACAAAGTAGGGAAAAGGCTAGGTAGATGATGAATTACGTGAATTGAATCGAACAGGTACTCACAGCAGCAGGACAAGTTACCACAAACTCTAAAATTTTCTCATTCGACTTTGAACTTAATCTTCAACAATTTAAGGTTTAAAATCATTTGGAGAAATTTGACAGTTTCGTATAACCTGACGTGCTGGCGACTACAACAACTATAGATCGCAAACGCTTCTGAAGTTTCACTAGTTACTTTAATTTGACCTTGTGTACGTAAAGATGATAACTTTGTGGATAACGTACGTAAACCTATTACGGATTACCATATTCGTGGATGCGAGATTAGTAAGCCATAGATTTAATAGCTAAAGCGCGGTCACTGTCGGACTGCATAGAAACGAAAAAGAAGCACGATGACACAAAGCTTGTAATTTATTGCAAAATAAGTAGGAAGCAATTCTCTATTTACAAAAAAATCTATTAATTTGACTAGAAAATGAAAATACTATCACGTTAGTATGTTGCTTGAAGAACAATCAAAAAACAGAGTGATTGCATATATTGGTTTTAATCGTAATTTTTTTTTTTTTTTTTTTGGTATCTTTATGACTCTTTCTATCATACCAAATTAGTTAAATTATGTTTTCAACACACTAACTAGCATATATCCTGAAGAATATCATTATATTTTTTTCCGATTTTGTTTTTTCAGTGGATCATATTCTTTTAGGCATTATAAAACATGCGTTTAGGTCATGTAGTCACCTTAAATCGATGGTCACGAGTACAGACTACTTACTGTGGCAAATATCACCCAAATAAATAAATTTTAGTACTTAGATAATGAAATGTGCATAATATAGGTTCCCAGTTCCCACCCACGTAATGTAGGTATGCTGGTCATTATCGGTAACGATATAACGAGATGATAAGTTAACAACGCTGAATTTAGCTAAATTTTTTTCATACTATTATTCTGAAAATAATCCATTGAGCTATGGAAAATATGACCGTTACCTTATAGCAAAATTTGGTGAATTTTTAAATGATTGATGAATTGATGATTGAATGATTGATTTTGACCTAATTGAAACAGTATTACAAAAAGTCTAAAATAACACAAAATATTTGCTTCTAAAGTAAAGTGAAATATTGTAACAAAATATGCTCTCTTATTATAATATTCCCACCTAAGAAATAGGGCTTAGGGTCGTTACACTATATCTAAATAAATAAAGTTCGATATCTACAAACATCACATGACCATGACTATCCAGAAGTAAGTGATAAGGGGTCAGGGGCACCGCACCCAGCTGCCTATAGGAATAATAGTACGAATTTTTAATTGTGAACAATTTAATTGATGTGCACTATTTCGCTAACCGGCAGATGGCGAAGAGGTGCTCACTATGTGTGCTATGGTATACTTTAGTTAGTTATTAATCATTATCATAATAACAGGTCATTCGTTCAATAGTATTTCTAATCTGCTAACCAAATTTATAAAGAGAAAAGTATTGATTTTTTGTATGTTTGTTTGTTACGCTTTTACGCTAAAACGGCTGAACGGATTTGGATGAAATTTGGCACATGGGTAGACCATGACCTGGATTAGAACATAGGATACTTTTTATCCTGATATTCTCAGGGGATCGAGACTTATGCGGGTGTAACCGTGGGGCGCAGATAATAAGTATATAAAATCGCAAATATCATTCACAAAAATAAATAACTAAAGACCTATCTGCTATTCCTACCAATTCTTCTGACCAAGATTTTGTCTGGACTTTAAAAGAGACTGACCTCTGAGTTTGTTTCGGCCTTTCTTCGAGTAGTCAGATAGGAAACGCTGGCCTCATCTAGTTTAAAAACATATATGTTTGACGTGTAAAAGTGTTTGTACAAACCTACTTACAGAAATATTTTTTTTTTATCATTTATAATTTTAATTTACCACTTCCTACCTATCATTTCAATTCCTATATTTATTAACAGGGCCATCATATTCATAGGGTTTTAATTCTTGCCGACTGTAGTAGCCTAGGGTATTTTAGAGGTTTTCAAAGGTCCTTCAAGGTGTCTGTCAACACAATAAATAATCAACAAAAAATTAGTTACCTACACACACCAGCAGGTCAAGTTACCACAAACTGTCAAATTTTCTCATTCGATTTTGAACTTAACCTTCAAAATTCTAAGGTTTAAAATCATTTGAAGAAATTTGACAGTTTCGTATAACATAATGTGCTGGCGAATGTACGTAATAAGACGTTTATTGCATTCACGCAATAAAAACTAGAGCACAATTTACGTTGCAACAGCAATAGATTGTTGTTAAAATAAAACGATAATTTCGTCCTCCATAGATCAATTAAAAGGCACATGACATTCTTAAAATGCTAGTTGTAAGTAGATGTTGTAATTACATCTTAAAATGAAGGTAGATGAAAAATCAAGCAATTTTTTTACAAATCTGCGTTTTGACACTTACTTTTTAAGTTACCCTTTTATTTAAGCCAATTCGCAAATCTGTGGAGTGTTCATTATGTAAATATTACCTAGTCACTAGCTCCTGTCCACAACTTCATCCGCATGAAATTTTTGTTTTACCATAAAATATATACTTACTATGACACTCGGTAATACTCTGTAGCTTCCCACTAATGAAAGGAATCAGACCAGTAGTTCCTACATACAAACTCACAAATTTTACAGCGATAAAGTTTCTTAAAACTATTCTGAAACTTATGCCACTGTGTAATTTCATCAGTGCGAGGTCATTTTTAAATGAATTTCTCTAAAAGTGCCCAATCGTTGGGCGCCCAGCCATGTCGGCTTGCGTTATCTCAACCAACTAGACTCAGTTCGAAGCTAACCAATTGGCTTATTAAACGTCAACGAAGTTATTATTAATAAAAATTCTTTAAATTACAATAATTATTTGAACACATCGTTTGTTGTATTTGTAAATATAGAGGTGGGACAAGTGTGTATGAAAAAAAAACGTGCGGTTTTTTTGTGTGCTTGAATCGTTTTTGTAAAAAGTGGTGTCAATGAATAACTGTTAATAAAAAGTGATATTCGTTATTTAATTTTCCTGTTGATTATTTAAAAATTATCCTGTCACGACCTTGCTTGCGGATATTTTAAAATACAATAGGTACTGGATTGTTTTTAATTTGTTTACTGTGCTTTTGTGGACCATACATATAAAACAAATATCTTATGTGAATTCTGGATAAAGACGAAGAATGCGTATGAAAAAGACGTTTTTGATATTCGCAAAAGATTTTGAACATAATGATGAACAAGAACCTCTGCTAAACGATGATGGCGACGATATTAACGAGAATTGGCAAGTTTTTCTTTTAAATAATATTTCGGTGTAATAAATGTTTAAAAAGTTTTTTATGTTGTTTTTAATAACTACATTTTTAGTGAGCTTAACAGGTAAATAATTTATTTCCGATGAATTATGGAAGCCTCAAAAAGAGCTTGTTAAATTTGACCTAGCTTGGTTGTATTACAAATTTACAAGTATTAATTGGACCGTGTTGTGCCGAAATGATCCAGGGTTTCTTTTTCAATGTAGCTATATATGTATGAAGGTTTTTTTAATAAACATCAAGTAATGCAAAAATCTATATTTAATTCTTTACAAAACTATATGCATAACATGATGTATAATAGGATAACAGTCACAAGAAAAATTAACATTAAGTATAACTTTTAATTATGTTTTTTTTCAATTTTGTACATTTCTGCACAACACAGTCAAATTGTTAAAATTAAGAAGTAGGTGTACACACGGCTACAGATCAAGCTTTAAAAATCCAGTATAAGCTGATCTCGCATCGTATAGGTTTATGTTACAATGAGAGGTCAGCGTAAACTGGAAATTATAGCTTGATGTGTAGCCGTGTGTATCATAGACGAAGAAGTGTTTTTCATTACAAACAAACATGTTACTGACAATTTTATTTTTATTGTAAGAGTGGATAGTTGTCAACGTGCCTTTGTTATCTATTGAGTGAGTAAAGTCAGGGAATTTAATTGTAAAGCAAATGACTACCAACTGAATTGTTCGTATTAAAATCACTACAGCTGTCATCATCCTTTGATAGTTGTATGAAATGGCAAATTGATGTAGTGTGACAATTTGCTTTACAATTAATTTTGTTGTCTGTACCTATGCAATCAGATTACTAATGGCATGCACTTACTTATAAAACAATATATTTTCAGCCTCTCTGCTTGTTCACAGTGTGAAGGCTCTTGAAATGTACTATAGGTTTCATATGCTCGTAATTTGACTTCAGCATCATGCAGCGTTAAGGCTCCTGCAGACAGGGGCGACGCGACTCTTGCAGAACAATTTCCATGAAATTTTTATAAACATTGTTCTACTAGAGTCGCGTCGCGCCTGTTTGCGGGGGAGCCTTTATAGGAACATTAACTTTTAGTAACGAATGTCATACCTAGGGCAAAATAGGGCCTAGGTACGAATGACCAACTACCACTCCACTAGCTACATTGCTTATTACCAGGTTGATAAAAAAAAAACAAGAAAATCGGATTTATTTGATTTAAATCGGACTTTTTTTATTTAATATCAGAATTTAGATTTTAATCATAATTTAAACGCTTTTAATATGGTTTTCAGTTCTTGGATGTAAAGCTTAAGAAAATACACTATTATTATAATGTTTAAACACTTTTACTATTATTTAACAGAAAATCTATTGGGTTGATTTTCTCATCATTTTTTAAACAAAAAACCGTGCGCAAAATCAACTCATTTTTAGAAAATTTTGATCACTATTTGTGAGAAATGGAAATAGAATATAAACTTAAATTTTCGTTTTTATTAATGTATTTCAATGTATTTCATTCTCGGTACTGTGCCCATCAAATCTTTAATAAACTTGCCGCAAACGGATTTTTTTCATTAAAATGCACCCATTCTGTATATTTTTTTCTTCCAGGCATCTTATTCGTATTGCAATAGGTATTTGGCTGGTTTCTATTTTTGTTGCGGTGCACAAAACAAGTGATTTAAATCATCTCGACCCTGCTTATTACATATTCTTGGGAAAATCCCTCACATTAGTTATTGCACCCTTCCAAGTCGGAGGGTTGTTGTATTGAACTTTCTATTTTGTAGCCCGAGTCTATTTTTAGTACCTAAGTATTATAAGTACGCTTTCTCTTGACTTTTCAACGTGTTCCATCAATAGGTCCAAAAGACGAAGAGATTAAATCTCAGTCAATGAAGGTACCTATAGGTACCCGAAATAATTGAACCATAGAATCTCCCAGGAAACATTAGTACCTAGTCGTCTTGGTAGAATAACTATATAGATTATCTAGATTAGGTCCTTCAAATACTGCCTTTGCCATGGGTGGAAGCTTGAAATCAGGCCTAGGTATCTTCTACTTAATAAAAATCTTAAATTCAATTTATTCAAAAATCAATAATTAATTTACTGATAGACAACTGTTTGATGAACAACTATCTTTTAGAGATCATTATAATAACATTACGAATAGAGCATTGAAACTTCTCGGTTTTATATCTAGGTCTACCAAAGGATTTAAAAAACCTCAAAGCTTCATGTTGCTTTATAAAAGCCTAGTAAGAAGTATATTAGAATACTGTTCGATTGTCTGGTCTCCGTGTTACGCAGTACACTCTGACAGAATTGAGAGTGTGCAAATAAAATGTGTCGTACCGGTACGGCTTCTCTAGAACGCTGCAAAGCTATTCCGAACGCCTTGTCAAATTCAACTTGGAACCTTTGCATGCTCGTTGCAAACAGCTAGACTTAATAAACCTGCATAAGATCCTACATTCCCCCCTGGACTCTTCACCTCTGCTGGCCCTCATAAACATCAATGCTAGATATAACACCCGAATACCGAAAACTTTTTCACTTCTGGTCTTCACAAATAACACTTCATATTACAACCCTATCGTTAGAATGTGTCGACTTTACAATGAAATCTCAAAGGAAAATATCATTATTGACAACTTCGATTCTCGTGCCGCTACTTTCAAAAGACATGTAGGTATGTACTATTTCTTTTTAAATAATGTAACTTTTTAACTTTGTATGTACTCTACCTGACGTGTTTGGTCTCCCGCACATTTCCTGCCTAAGTAGGAGTGTGTCGGAGGGCAGACGCACAGACTTTGTGGCTGTAATTTTGTGAACTAAGCTTTTTTACTTTAGCTGTTGTCGTCATTATTATTGTTGTTGCTAGTCATGTTGTGCGATTACGCTTTGGGTGATAATCAGGTCAAAACCTATAATGTGAACCTAGTGATATGCTGTGATTGTTACCTGTTGTAGTTGCCTTGTGAATAAATAAATAAATAAACAACGCACATCCTAACCGTGTGGGTCTAGATTCTAGAAGCATCCAATTGTGAACAAGAGGTTATTAATTATCGAAGGTGAGCACTAAGGAAGGATTTTTTAAATTCATATTCTTCATGATAAAAATCTTATTAATTTATTGATAGAATAGAATACTCTTTATTGTGTACACCAAAAAATTACTGATATAACTGTAGAAATTTTACATAGGGTAACACAATGGGCGGTCTTATCGCTAAAAGCGATATTTTACAAACAACCTTTGGATGGAGGAGAGACAATACTGCAGGTAGTCAGTGGTGTACCATTTACATATTATATGTATACAATACATACAAAAAACATATACTTATCTACACATATATTTATACAATAATAAACATGAAACAAGATAAAGGAAACCATAGTTATGATGTTTAAGGAGAGAGGAAGTATTTACTTATTAACCAGCATTTTAAATTTAAAAGTGGGCAAAGATTGAGCACGCCTTATCGACACGGGCAAGGCACAGACGCTTAGCCTAAACCACTCGGTCCAGAAGCATGCAAATTGAACAAGAGTTTGTTATAAAAAATTAAGGAACCATTTTTTAAAATTCATCCCATAGATTGGTTAAAAGTTTGTATGGAAGATTGTCATTTTTGCCGATGGGCCATCACATCGGTACACTTCGCGTTACTACATAAATCTAAAGGTCTTTTGCCACAATAAAAGGTTTAAAAAGTAAGGAAAGAACAAATAACTAACTAATACTAACTTAAAGATAGAGAAGGTAGAAATAAATAAGTCGTAGATTTAAATAGATATACTGCTTTGCTTGAGTGAGTCTGCAATAGCCCTGACTAAGCGTGGCAAGTAGGATGTCGCCAATCGTTGCAATCAGCGGCAAAACTTATCTTTAGCGGATGAAACACGGTGTCATGGTGGAATTTGCCCGATAGGCTGATAATAACTCTAATCTCTATTCATCTTTGAACAACGGTGGCCCAATGGTATCGGTCCCGACTTACAAGTTGTAGGTATGTTATGGGTTTGAACCACGGAGTTTAGATTCTAAACTCGGTGGTTCGAACCCAAGCTGGCACTTTGCTTTGTAATTTATTTCATCACCAGTGCACTCTAAACGGGGAAGTAAAACGTGATGAGGATTCCGACATGTACTAGAACCAAAAATTTGAAGACATGTGACATCAACCAACCACCAAACCGCAATGGGCCCGCGGTGTGGATAACTCAACTTAAACGCAAACTCAAAGCATTTATTTCTAATAAACCAATTACAGGCGCTTTTGAATTGGTAAGGGATCGGTCGGTCAGAAAGATGAAGCTACTTGCCCATTCCAAAGCGTAGTAGGCGTTCCATGTTCCACTATCTCTTCCCGGGCTTTATCGTAGGTATTAAACACATTAAGGTCCAATTATAATCACAAATCTATGTATAATCTATATAATAACATAACTACATCGTGAAACAATCTGTGGCACGGCAGTTGCTGTCAAGCCAACGCCAAATATTCCAGTTCCAGTCCATTTAGTATTTTATCTATGATTCCAGTCGCTGCCTGTGGTCGCAGCGATGAATCCCTGCAAACAATAAACAAATTGCATGTGTGTAACATTTTATGAATTAATCAACTAATTATTTAGACTCAAACTCGAACTAAAATAATATGTGCTTTACCATATGACGAGGGCATAGGTAAAGTATTTTTGATTATTGACCAAAGTTGTGACGCCGTATTTTTTTTTTCAGTGAAATCCTCTTCGGGCTTTTCAAAGAGTAAATCAGTGATATGGTATTTTATGATTATTTCTGATCCTAATACATGCCCTCTTATTAGTGGTTTGATAAAACAGTCGTACTTTCATAGCTTTTAGTCTTTCTTAGGCAGCTTGATATAAATTATCCCTCCAATGACCCGACACCAGTAGCTACAGAGGAGCCATTTAGGTAGCTACTTGGCCAAATGGTCAGTTTGTTCAGGACAGTTTTATCTCCAGACTAGATGAGTACTATTAGACTCTGTGAATTTTTGGGAAAAAAACAATTTTAAATTCAATGGGAACAGGTATATAAGTTATTAAGTACATTAAACAGTACAAGTAAAAAACATAATAGGGAATCATCATTCGAAATCTTCATCAGATATTGCTAATTCTTCATTATTATTTTCAATAATAGGTCATAGATATTGTCGTTTGACCTGAACGCAAACGTCGAGACACAGAACTATGCTATATACCTACAAATTATTACTTTGTAGGTTAATGTGAGAATGCTGCAATGTGCTAAACTTACAAATTGGAATGGTTGTAATGTTATTCCCTCATTTAAAATATTTCCGCTGAAACGTAATCAATGAACGCACTTCAAAGAGAACGAACATCCTGCTTCTGATAAAGTTTAACAAATTATTCAAATTGCAGGTAAAAAATTTTTATAAGACGTTTTCTGTTTATTAAGCTCACAACAGAACTTACGTTCATACGGCAATAAAGACCCTGATAGGTATCATGATAAAGTGATTCGGGACTTGAATCTACGTGGAGCCTTGTCGATTAAAGTCCGAAATCACTCGAGATCCCGAAACACAACTCCAAAAATACCTTCTATAGACGATTCTGATAAAAAAAACTATGATTTATGAATTGTGTTCATAAATCATAGTTTTTTTTAGCAGAATCGTCTGCCATCATGGTTAGAAAGCGATTTCAGTCTGTAGGTACTTAGTTTTGTGCCTGAGCAACGGCCTGTGATCCAATCTTGAAGACTCCTAAATAACCTTGATTGTCTTATTTGTTCCCAGGGCCCAGACAGTTCCCAGGACCAGTTTGCAGCAACTCAACATTGTCAGACGCGTGTACCATCAGGAAACCCTCAATAAAGATGCAGACTATAAATTACCTGACAGGCCGCGTAAGTTTCGGCAGGCTCACGTATCGGCAAGAACCATGTTATTATTAGGTCGAACCACAGAGCACGGAAACGCCTCGGCGGCCACTGAGAGACGGTATTGTCAACACTTTCCATACAAACCAAGCGTGTCATCGTTTACTCGCTATACGGCACAAGTGACGTA
This sequence comes from Brachylomia viminalis, assembly GCA_937001585.2. Classification (NCBI taxonomy): domain Eukaryota; kingdom Metazoa; phylum Arthropoda; class Insecta; order Lepidoptera; family Noctuidae; genus Brachylomia; species Brachylomia viminalis. The sequence continues at coordinate 12,713,812 of OW443314.2, forward strand.
TACATAGAAACTGACGGCTCCGAATGGCGGTCATTGACAGAAGTTGTGCGCTCAACGCACTTTCGGCGCCACGATTCCTGCTCTGTGGGTCGGACCATGGTAAAATCATAACCCAGTCAGCAGCACATGACCACTGACTACTTCAAATGTCGACCGCCCAGCGTTGCAACATTTATTAATTTGTACTTAATAGTAAATTAATAATCTGTATGTTATCCATTTTCGCAGTGAGCCAGCGGTGCAAAAAAGTTGTGAGGGATTGTGGTTTTGGCGAATGCCTGCTGAACTCGATCCCATTGATGCGATGGCTTCCAAAGTACAGTTTTCAGAGAAACATGGTTGGCGATCTGGTGTCAGGCGCTACCACAGCCGTCATGCATATACCACAAGGTAAGGAATAAACGAATTTCTAATGACCATAAAGCTGTTGAACCTCACTTGACTGGGCTAGAAGCCAAATCTTCAAGCCTTTTCATACGATAGATTTAATTTGACTCAATACGGCAAATAATTCAACTTTCTACCTTTACACAGTGCGATGTTATTGCCTGTGGCATACCGTAACATGAAGCAACAATACAAGATGCGCCGTCTAAACAGTGCAAGTCCTGTGTTGTTTCAATTTTATTGTATTGCGAGAAACTTGCATCGTGTAAATGGGGCAATACGGGAAATTGCAACCTTTAGACTGGTAGTACCTCACCGTAGGAAACCATTTCGTAAAATCTCTTTCATTAACAAAATTATCGTCCATATATTTTATCAACGACATGAATGCTTACAGGTATGGCGTACGCGCTCCTAGCAGAAGTACCGCCTATAGTGGGACTGTACATGGCGTTCTTCCCGGTCCTCATCTACGTCATACTCGGAACCTCTCCTCACGTGTCCATGGGCACCTTCGCGGTAGCCTGTCTCATGGCTGGAAAGGTAAATATCATTTTTCTTTTCGCCACTTATTATAGGACACAGCTTCGCCCGCGACTTCGTCCGCGGCGATTTCGTACTTCCCCTTTGTAACCTAAGCGCCCCCTCTACCCCCTTTAAAGATGGATGGTTGCGTTAAAGTGTGGAAAGTTAATCGCTAAGTACGAACTTTAACATTTACATAGATAAGTCAACAACCTGTATCAATTCAAAAACATTCCTCCACCACTATTGGTTTAAGAACGGACGGTCAAATGGTCACCGATGTTCGCTCGTTAGTAATAGATAACTGTTACTATTCCGCTTACACCCCCGTTTTCATTTTAATTGTTTTGTTGTTTAACCAAGTACCTTCTATAAGTTGTTTAAATTATGTAGTCGATGATTTTGGTGCACCGTAAAACTCTAATGAGTTTATGTTGGCACCAACTTAAATGTATAGAATGTATGTGGACAACTAAATGAATAAATAAGTATTTGTGCCAAGTTTCAAGTTTCTAAATCGAAGGAATGAGAATTTTCATACAAACTGTTTTCACCCTTTTCACGCCAACAGATGTTTATAATCGTTCGGTATAGGTAATAAGTTTCCATTATTATTGATCCTAAGAAATACATTTTCGATTCAATCGAAGCCAGCAGGAAAATCCTTGTCTTTAAACTTAATTACTCGTTTTCATCCAGCTAAGGGTCGATTTTCGAGAAATCCAAAAACACGTGATGCTTTATTTTTTGTCAAGATTGTTAGTACCAAGTTTCAAATTATTAGTGAATGCTCATTCTAGTCCTGCTCGATCAAACTCGCTTGGTGTAAACTGACACAGAGCATGCATTCGTTGTTATATCATTGTTCGCACCGATTTTATAGAATGTTCTTCTGAATGCTTACTCACTTGGTGTAAACGATGAGTTGACAATGGCTTTGTTGCTGTCATTTTCAGAAACATTTTGAGAGCGTTATAGCTAGGCAGTAGAATAAAAATGCCTAATCGAACTACATTTATTATCTGTTATTTCCAGGTAGTAACACAATACGCGACGCATGAAGATGTATCACATAACAATGTGACTGATTTGTCAGGTATGTGGTCTTTCATTGATTTAATTTACGACATTATGACCAGAACACAAAAGTTACACACAGAAATTAAATACAGTCTCCGAAATGAATTGTTAGGCAAAATGGCACCCTACGTCAATTTGGCGTGTTATGGCAATTTCCTACAATGTCAAAGAATGACAGTTGTGATTTGAATATAGGGACCATTTAAGTTTGTAGTCAGGTTCCTTCACATTTAATTTCCCTGACTTTACAACACCCTGTTATTTCTTGAAGGGTAAAACAGAAGCGTACGATACACCCACATTCCACCACTAATGATAGAATAAGTTGAATGAAAGGGGTCAATACTGAGATAAAGAGATAATAGAATTATTATTCTATAATAATAGAGCTAATAGAGATGTACCTACCTATGGAAGAAGAAGACACGCTACTCTGACCGTATAAAATGGGATAAGGGCAGAAGGATGAAGGTTATGGGCGAGTCTACTGCCAGCCAGTACCGACTGGGTCTCTTCATTTCCGTTACGGCGTGATTTGAAAATGCTCCTATATGATCTTCATCATCTGCCGCGTTATCGCTGCTATTATCAGGTCAGCACCCAGTCTCACCGGATGTAACTGAATACCAGAGTTTTACATGGAGCGACTGTCTATGTGACCTCCACAACCCTACTGAGTAGTAAGATACCCCTTGTAAGACTGGTTGTCAAACTTTCGGGCCACTGACTACCCGTAACGACTGTCAAATATCTATAAATGACAGCCGGGACCAACGGCTTTACGTGCTTTCCGAGGCACGTAGGATCTTGATATGTAATGCATGGTCACCCATCCACGGACCAACCTCGGCAAGCGCTGCTTAACCTTCGAACGACCCGTTCGGCTGTTATTTGACATGATTTGATTTAATTTGACTTAGTTTGATTTTATTTTGACTTGATTTGATTTGACTTGATTTTATTTTTGTTTAATTATGAATGTATGTTCAGAAGATAGATGATTGCAAGGCTTTTTCCCTCCTACAATTTTTTGCTGTGCCCGACAGGGTCCATAATGATCACAATGAGCACTGAGTTGAGCTGCACGATTGCTGACAATTGCGTGGACTGACTGGACAGGTTCACTCAAACTGTGTGCTTCTTTCCTCAAAAGACCATTTTAGATACCGATCTACATAACCTTCACATGATCTGACCAAGATTTTGTCTGGACTTTAAAATACTCGTAAGAATGTGACCTCTGAGTTTGTTTCGGCCTTTCTTCTCAGAGTAATCAGATAAGAAACGGCCTCATCTAGTTTAAAAAAAAAATATGTTTGACGTGTAAAAGTGTTTGTACAAACTTGTTCTGAGGTACAAACCTTCTTACAGAAATAAAATCATTTATCATTTATAATTTTAAGTTACCACATAAGTAGGTACACATTGTGGAATGCAAACAAAATATTGAGTATTTGTGGTATTATTTAGCCTATAAATTGGTTATTTTTTTTGTTTTTCAGTGGCCGCGTTAATACCGGGGGAGGGGGGTCCTGTGCAGTACACGCCCTTACAAGTGCTAAGTGTGGTGTGCTTGTGTGTCGGAATATTTCAGGTTATTATTTTTCATTACAAGCAGGAGTTTCTTTAACTGTTCAGGGTGAAAGTAAGTTTTGAATTGCTTTGGCCAAAAATTATGAATGTTATTTTGTATTTTAACTAACAACACTTTGCCCGGTTGAACTTTGTTTACTCCCCTAAAAACTTCAAGGGACGTGTAACGCTGGGTACAGATTGGTGAAACGTTACATAAAATGTTACACACGTTGAAACAAATTCACCTAGTTGTTCTGGTACTTCATGTTGTATTGCATTAATTTGGGACAGCTCATTTGTGTTCCATGTCATGTTACGATTCAGAGGAGCTTGTGGCTCAGTCATAACAGCTGCAGGGGTCGGTCGATCAGGTTAAGCTACGTTTGCCGCGGTTAGTCTGTAGATGGGTGACCATCTTTACATACCAAGACCCCTCCGTGCCTCGGAAAGCGCGTTAAGCTTCGAAGCCGTTGGTACCGGCTGTCATTCATGGGTCTTTGACAGTCGTTACAGGTCGTCAGAAGCCCGACAGTCTGACAACCAGTCTTACCAAAGGGTATCGTATAACCCAGTAACTGGGTTGTGGAGCTCAGATAGGCAGTCGCTCCATGGTAATATTGGCTAATATTCTGGTATTCAGCTGCATCCGGTTAGACTGGAAGCCGACCCCAACACAGTCGGGAAAAGGCTAGACAAATGATCCATGTTACGATTCACCAATCTGTACCTTTATACAGGGCACATTTAATTAGCTAGCGAAACTCCACAGGTGTTTTGGTATCGATATCTGAACACGATAAAACAAAGAAAAAAATATTTGATGTATACTTATTTTGTTTGAGCGAAACTCCGCAGACGCGATGGATATCGATATCAAAGAACAATAAAACAAAAAAATACAGATATGCTCAATCTGTATTTTTTTTTTATTGTTCTTTGATATCGATATCCATCGCGTCTGCGGAGTTTCGCTAGCTAATTTACTTTGACCCTGTATAAAGAGTACTTTTGAAAAAATAATATTGATTAACTGAGATGAGTATTCCAAGGTGGAAGTGTCCTACTAAAAGAACATCATAATCCGCCCGCCAGGTGTTGATGTGGATGCTCCGGCTAGGCTGCGTGTCAACACTGCTGTCGGAGCCGCTGGTATCCGGGTTCACCACGGCAGCCTCCTTCAACGTGCTATCCTCGCAGCTCAAGGACCTGTTCGGAATTAAGCTAGTCAAGCTGTCCGGAAACTTTAAAGTTTTATTTGTGAGTATGGACGGAAGTTTTCGAAAAAGTAGCGTAACGTAGTAACGAGCTTCAAAATGTTGGCTTTACGGGGTGCCTCTGTAACTCCAAACTGCCTCTTACTTCACTGAACATATTTTGGCCTTGATAAGCCGTTGGCACCGGCTGTCATTCGTGGATTTTTGACAGTCGTTACGGGTAGTCATAAGCCCGAAAGTCTGACAACCAGTCTTACCAAGGGGTATCGTACTACCCACTGGGTTGTGGGGGTCAGACAGGCAGTCGCTCCATGTAAAATACTGGTATTCAGCTGCACCCGGTTAGACTGGAAGCCGACTACTCAACATAGTCGTGAAAACGGCTAGGCAGATGATGCTTTGATTTAAAATGACTTCTAAAGACTTGGAGGCCCGGCCCCCCAGGATCGGAGGCCCGAGGCCTTTCACTCCTTAAAATGACTTCTAAAGACTTGGAGGCCCGGCCCCCCAGGATCGGAGGCCCGAGGCCTTTCACTCCTTAAAATTACTTCTAAAGACTTGGAGGCCCGGCCCCCCAGGAACGGAGGCCCGAGGCCTTTCACTCCTTAAAATTACTTCTAAAGACTTGGAGGCCCGGCCCCCCAGGATTGAAGGCCCGAGGCCTTTCACTCCTTAAAATGACTTCTAAAGACTTGGAGGCCCGGCCCCCCAGGATCGGAGGCCCGAGGCCGTTCACTCCTTAAAATTACTTCTAAAGACTTGGAGGCCCAGCCCCCCACGATCGGAGGCCCGAGGCCTTTCACTCTTTAAAGTGACTTCTAAAGACTTGGAGGCCCGGTCCCCAGGATCGGAGGCCCGAGGCCTTACACTCCTTAAAATGACTTCTAAAGACTTGAAGGCCCGGCCCCTCAGGAACGGAGGCCCGAGGCCTGTCACTCCTTAAAACTTTCCACCTTCCTCTAATTAGAGCGTTATTGTTTTGTTTTCAGACATTCATAGAAGTGTGCAAGAACTTGCCGAATCTCAACTGGGGAGCATTCGTGATATCCTTCATCACGTGCCTCATCATCGCACTCAATAACGAAAGGTTAAAGGTAAAAAAAATACTTTTCCCTCCCTTATCGTATCTATACGTGGGCTTTGGATTTTATAAGACAAAAAATATATTTTGGAAATAACAGATTAACTAATTGCCCAAACTAACCCTTTGATGGCCGTGTGCTAAAAATGATATTCGATTTTGAGCATTTAGTTGATTCCACGATGTCATACGAAGCGGTCGTTGTGCTGAGCGCGGCAATATTATTAATTTGACATTGTTATTTACAAAAAAAAAAAAAAAAACAGAAGAATACTAGTATCTGTAATGCTCGAATCTGTAAAATTACAGATTGCGCATTGTAGTGCTCGGTTCTCCTCCCTCACTGATGAAATGCTCGACTCTGAAACGTTGCATTACAGGCGAATGCTCCAAGTGAGGGAGCACCTTTAAAAGCAATTCTCTCTTTTTCAGCCGTGGGTAAGCAAGCGGTCCCGAGTGCCGGTCCCCATAGAACTACTCGCCATTGTCATCGGCACATGTGCCTCCAGATTCGGACGCTTGCATGAAACCTTCGGCATCAGCCTGGTGGGGGAAATACCTACTGGGTAAGTTTCTCTGAAATATATAAACCTGTCCAAGGTGTCGTGCCATGAAAAAGCCACGCTTTCATTTGCTAGAACTGCTCTTTCGTTCTAGCGTATTCTAGACAGTCAGCCTCTTTGTGGATTTCCGAATTGGCGGCTTCAAACTGTATTTTTTTTATAGTCACTTGTAGATCAAGAGTTCAAGACAAATCTAACGATACCTAATTTTTTTTAATGGCTAAATATGACAGCAGGCATGTAATCTAGGGTTGCGGAAAAGTCCAAGAGGGTTACCGTGGCCCCTGGCACAGGCAACTGAAGGAACACGGGTGGGTTTTAGTCAGTAAGAGTCTGACACGCCCTCCTGCTCTGCCCAGAGCGGGAGAAGTTATTTGATGATTTCCCACCCACAAAAAAAAAAAAAAAAAAAAAGGCATGTAATGCCCGAATGGTTTGGCAGAAGTGTATCTATAGTACAGTCACGAGCACTAATAAGTAAGTATACACTTAGCAAAATTTTAAAGCGTTTTTTTCGCGGAATATTGATTGCAACTTCGAAATAAGACCTATTTCATAACAGTATAGTTAGGTCCTAAAATACTATGTTCCTAACAACATAAAATTACGATCAATACAGTAGGAGAAAATCACATTTAGAAGTTGCTAAGTGTATACATGTTGGTGCTCGTACACCCACATTTCGCTAGTTATATTTAAGCCCCATGTAACAGGGGGCGAGCCTATTGTTATCAACCGGCCACAAATCCAGACTCCAGGCTGCGACTGAGACATTTTGCCAGGCCCAGGAACCGAACCCAGAATCTCATGCTTGGCTGTAGCGCTTGCGACCAGTAGACCAATGAGGCAGTTTTTTCAATCAATAAAGGCTAAAATTATTTTAAAACAATAAGTTATTTTTTTTAAAGAAAGATTTTTTTATGCGTATCTTAGTAGAAATTGCTCCATATTTAATACATTATTCAGTGACATAAGTATCGTTAGTGGTGGACACTTAGACCATGCACCATACATTTTCGGCCAATGTCCTTTGGTATAGAAAGAAAGAAAGAAAAATATTTTATTTGGGACACCCACAAGAAATACAAACTGGAAAGGTCCGCTCAATCTGTATGGTTTTTCCTCAAAAGACCGTTTCAGACACCAATCTACATGGTCTTCACATGATCTGACCAAGATTATGTCTGGACTTTAAAAGAGACTGTGACCTCTGAGTTTGTTTCTACCTTTCTTCTCAGAGTAGTCAGATAGGAAACGCCGACCTCATCTAGTTTTTAAAATATGATTGACGTGTAAAAGTGTTTGTACAAACTGTAGCGTAAAAGAAAGGAAAACACACTTTTTCTTCAGCCACTGAATACGTATAATTTTATCTTAAAGACCGAATATAAAAACAAAAATATATATTATAAAAAATAGAAAATACAAAATAGGAATTTCGTCACATTACCCAACGGGCTTCGGTAGGTTTAACAAGTATTATGAATGAAAATACTGAAGGATTTCGTACCTTAAGAAATCTAGAATTAATTGGATAAAAAAAAGTTTGTAACTGTGGTTGCAACCAAAATTTTACTCTAACTGAAATTAGTCAGATTTTTTTTTAAATAAAAAAAAAAGGTATCGAACCTTCTGTAATCTATTAGAATAGAAACTAAGTTTAAGGCTAAATGGAAACTAAGGTTTTTTTTTTAAAAATAACATAAAATTTTCCGCCAAATCTTCTCCCGGAAGCTCCGTGCCGTAGCTCGTGTCTCTCACGACCCTTTTAATAGCCGCTGTGTCAAGCTGATGATCCCTCTGACCTTAGATCTGGTAGATCGCCTCAGAAAAAATCACTTTCTACTTCTAGAAAGACTCCGTCAGGTAATTAACTTCCGCCAGCAAAATGGTTCGTTAGAAAGACTCCCGTCAGATAATTAGTCTCCACCAGCAAAATGGTTTGTGGAAAGACTCCGTCCGATAAATAGCCTCCACCAGCAAAATGGTTTGTGGAGCAGAAAATAAGTGAATCGTAGATTATAATACTTCGGACACAATCCAGAAAAAAGAATAAGGAATTTAACTCCCCTGGTGTCTCGAATCGCCGACTATCCGCTCCTGATCCAGAATCACACGAACAACTTGTAGCAACTTGTGCCAATTTTGTATGGGAATATTTAGACCATGAATACTTTAATGTATTAATTCCAAAAGCAATAAAATTATCTCCGCCCGTCGGCAGTGACGAATCTTCCTTCAATCTCAATTGTTTTTTTTCTAATCTCCATAAGACGTCAAACAAAAATCCTTATTTGAAAAAATTTGAAAAAAAAATATTTCTGGTTAAGCGGGAGTGACAATAAATGAGGTTGCATGTTTTCAAAAAAGAAGGATGCATATTAATTAAGTAACATGTAGTATTACTAATACTACAAAACCTACTTCCAGAAATAAAATCATATATCATTTAATTTACCAATTTAAAAAAACAATAAATCTAACAAAATCATGAAAACAATAAAAACATTAAATCTAACAAAAGCATGAAAACAATAAAAAAACATTAAATCTAACAAAATTATGAAAACAATAAAAAAAATATTAAATCTAAAAAAACCATGAAAACAATAAAAAAAAACATTAAATCTAACAAAATCATGAAAACAATAAAAAAAACATTAAATCTAACAAAATCATGAAAACAATAATAAAAACATTAAATTTAAGAAAATCATGATAACAATAAAAAAGAACATTCATACTTTTAAGTTTATCTAAGATTAAACTAGTAAATAGTGAAAACAACAAAAATAAAGAGAAAACCTGTGCCAGGCCAAAAAGACGATCTCCGCATCATCATCATCAGCCTATAATGTTCCCACTGCTGGGACACAGGCCTCCTCTCGGAGAGAGGGAGTGGGCTGTAATCCACCACGCGGCCGGGCCCAGTGCGGGTTGGTACCGGGGTTGTCACATTTTTGGTTCTAGGACATGCCGGTTTTTTTTCGATGTTTTCCTTCACCGTTTTGAGAGCAGTGGTGATGAAATTATTTACACAAAGCGCCTGTCTGGGTTAGAACCTACGCCCTACAACTCGTAAGTCACGGCCGTTACCACTGGGTCACCACTGCCCTCTACTCATCTCAGCATGATGCTGGGATATTTGAAAAAAAAAACAAATACCGCAGCGCTGGTATTCAGGTACTCGTTGAGCTGGGTTAGGACATAGGATACTTTGAATTCCTGTAGTAGGTACGTTCCTGTGTGATAATTTCCCACCTTCTAACCTGTTACCTTTCAGTAAATCAGCCTATAATCATGTCAGCCTCGGAACTGGTTACTTGCGAACTGGCTTAGTTCTTTACCATGTTATGTTCCGTCCCGATACTTACAAACATACATTAACTCATGCCTTCTTCCTATGGCAGAAACTACAGAACGCCACCCTCTACTATTCAAACTCAAACTCAAAGCATTTATTTTAAATAAACCAATTACAGGCACTTTTGAATTGTCAAGGGGTCGGTCAGTCAGAAAGATGAAGCTAGTTGCCCATTCCAAAGCGTAGTAGGTACCTATGAAGAAGAACGGGCAAGAAACTCTATGGACGCTCTTTGATCAAAATATTGTTACAAAAAAGTGGTTACACAATTCACGTTGAAATTATACATGTGAGAACGATGTAGAAAGACGTGCACGTTAAAAGCGTCCGTAATAAAAATATAAAAACAATTCAGGAATTAAAATAAGCCGTGTCAGCTAAGAAATAACCAGTGCCTACTGACGGCCTATCGTTGCATACTCCTTGTTTCTTTTACGTTCATGCATCTGGCCAAAGGGTTCTTTTAATTGGGAATATTTCAATGTTTTGTGTGTACATATAATGTTTATGTATTGTGTGCTATGCACTGAACTTTTTGGATAATGTGCACTGTCCTCATTTACAAATTTCACTGCCGCACTGAGGTGTGCTGTCTGAAATCCCAAGTCTGGGTTAAGCTCGCCCTTCGTGCCTAACTATGTGTGATTTATTTGTAAATGAAGGATGATAATGTTTTCAGGCTCCCCGAGCCACAACTCCCTCCCTTGGAACTGCTGCCTGAAATTGCCTTAGATGCGTTCACGATCACCATGGTGACGTACACCATCACGATGTCGATGGCGCTCATCTTCGCGGGCAAAGATAAGTACGAGATCGATGCCAACCAGGAACTGTTGGCCTTGGTGAGTTGGCCTATTGGCCGAATATTGCTTGATATAGTTTGTCTGCTCCAAAAGTATCTGATGATAATGTAAGCAAATGGATCAGAAAACATAACTGTGGATGCCAATTGGTAGTATCACTTACAAATTAAGTGCTTTGATTTGATTTTAAATCCGAAACTCTACATTTTAAATCACTTTAAATATCTTTTTCATTTGGCGATTGAGGTTAATTTTATAACCTCAAATTTCGTCTGCGATTTTTTAATTAAGTACAATTTATTATTCAAACAATGATTGTTGTGAAAAGTAGAGGGGTGTAACGTCGAAACCTTCTAATATACAGATGAATGATGAATGTGGTACTAACTCACTTTAGTGAGTGATTGTGTAAGCACTTCACCTGAACAGGCCTGGTTTCCACTTTCATTAGATACCTTTGGAGCAGACCATAGATATTTTAATATGGGAAAAAATTGTTAAGATTGAAAAGACGAACTAAAATTGAAGTAGGTGATTAAATTATTTTTAACCTCAATATTAACTAGATTGATCAAAATCATATTTATCGATGGTTACAGTCTTCCCCAAATAGCTCTAGATAGAGAGAAGTACTAGGGAGGCATTGGCCCAGTGGTAAAATGCAAGCTTATAGTAATAGTGTTCTCGTAAAGCACTAAAAAACGAAACCTCTTTATTTCAGGGCGCAAGCAATATTTTCGGTTCATTCTTCAGCTGCGCACCTTTCTGCGCCAGTCTGTCTCGATCCTTCATACAGTATCAGGTGAGTTCTAGTTTACACAAGAAAATAACCGCACAAACTAACTACACAATAATGCTGGAGTTCGTAAACGTGTGACTTTTGTCATTTAAGTAATTTCTTGCATTAAGTTATGAAATCTACATTATAACTGCCTTATTACTGCCACCTATAAGAACTACATATGACGTCACAGAAATCCTACATAGCGTAGACAAAAATCTCCGCTCAATTAGCATATATAGGTACAAACAGCCCGAGAACAACCGTCCGGCAGTAGCCCACCAGACACAACACCTGGCTGGTCGGAGGATCTTCCCCTCTCAATGGTGGATGAGGAACTATCCACACTGCTCCTCATAACTCTATAATACCTTACTGTATAATATTTTAATCTGAGGACGTTAAAACAAAAAAAAAAACGACTCGTAAATTCAAGTAACTACTGTAATCACAGAGGTGTACCTGTAGTACATCCACATTTCTATATTGCTATCAATCGGGCACAAATCCAGACTCCGGGCTTCTGAGGAATGTTTGTAAATATGTGAGCACCATGTATTTATCACATAATTAACTTATTTGTCATTGCTACATTTTTAATTATTTTTACCTATTGTGGTATGGTAGTTTTATTATAAGTGCATCGTCTTCATATATAATTATATAATTAATGTATACAACATATTGTAACACATTTTAAAAGAGTAACGGTGGAGTTTCTTGACCATTCTTCTCCATACGAAACTACCTTTTGGAAGGGGCGACTAGAATCAATTCTATTTTAATGTAAATGTCGACGTTCAAAAGTGATGTCGGAAAGTTGTATATATGGTAGTTGCGCGGTAAACTCTGCTTGCGCGATGCAGGATTTGCGTGACGTCAGAGTGATGCGTAGTTCACATAATGGCGATGTAGATACCGCTACACTATCATTCATGTAGTTTCTTTCTAAAGCTCGATCTGGCATTACGTCCGGGTACTCTAGAACGTCCTTCGGTGTGTTGTAGGCAGGCGCCAAGACCGGTATAACGTCTGTGGTGAGTGCGGTACTGATCCTGTTCGTGCTGCTCTGGATCGGGCCATTCTTCGAGCAGCTGCCGCGCTGTGTGCTCGCCTCCATCATCGTCGTGTCGCTTAAAGGCATGTTCATGCAGATCAAGGAGCTGGACAAGTTAGTATTATCACGTACTTTTTTTAGGTTAAGTAAAACTCGTGAAAGGACATTGGTCTAATCGGCCTATGAATCAACACGTATGAAATCTGTACTATAATTCCTAATTTATTTTATGCTTAAGATATCAATTATTGCTACTGAACAGACAGGTACCTACTTATAGAAAGTAATTTTACGAAGCTGTTTTTCCTTATGATAACAGGTCACAATCTTTGTGATCAGGTCAATTCAGACTACTCTCCTTCGTTAACTACCTAAATATGTTTTCACTTCTCTTGCTCAAAAAGACCGTCATTGTGGCGTACCAGAGCGAAGAAAAAATAGCAATTCTTCCTCTAGGGGAAAAAGGTTATTTTTTTTATTTTTGTGTGTCAAATGACAATGAGCCTACAAAAACGAAAAAGTCTTTAGTCATTGTAGAATAATCATGAATATAGACTCGACTTAGTACTGTTTCATAAAAAAAGAACTTCATTTTATTTTTGAAAATGGAACTAAAATCAGCGATCTCTTTGGTAGAATGCATGCAATGCGTTGCGGCTGCAGAAGAAAAAACAAAAAAAAGACTGGCGCGAAATCTTTATAAAATTAAGTTACCGGGAAAAAAACATCTCGTTAAATATCCAGAATTGTACTAATTGTACATTTAATTTTTAATAAGATAAACTACATATTTCATATTGTAGGTATTGGATTGTTTTATTTTCTCGCAATCGTAGTGAAAAGTAGAGTGTAAAGTGTAAAGCTCGGGAGTAAAACTACCTCGTTTAAGTGTAATGGGCCATTTTAGCTTCTTATATAACAATCTACTATATACCCTTTTTATGTACAGTTGCCACAAAGTTTTGTCTAAGTATGTGTTTTTTGTAATTAACAAAAAGTGCATTGCATAAATCCCTTAAAAAAAGGTTTGGGTGAAGGTAATTTATATAATAATCTATGAAATTCGTCATCATAATATAATTTTGTATCGATTCGGCCTAGACTCTTCTATGAACAGCAGTGCAGTGCTATTTATGGCTCAAGAGAAGACTCCTAAAATTCGTTTCTTTGTTCCAGGTTCTGGAGGCTCAGTAAATTGGACGCCATGGTCTGGATTGTGACCTTCCTAGTCACGCTTTTCATCAATATTGATATCGGGTAAGTTTGATTAAATACACTGGTCAAAGAAGAAGGTGGAAGAATTTAGAAAAATGATGGACTCCTCACGAGAAACATTTTAAGTATTAATGTGGATCGTTAAAGAAGATCGAAGGAAGACCAAGGAAACGATATAAAACTAGCTGATCCCGCGAACTTCGTACCGCCTAACATTTTTTTTTCTCTCCGTATGAACCCTCCTCGTACTTCAAGGAATATTCTAAAAAAAGAATTAGCAAAATCGGTCCATCCGTTCTTGAGTTATAAAATTACAACGAAAAGTGGCGTTGATTTTTATAGATAAGGATATGTGAATACTTAAATGAAGACTAGTAGAGAAGAATATTATATGCTGCGGCGCGGCGACCCCAAACAAATCGCCATTTGGATCCACCACCTCTGTGCCAATTTGTTTAGAATCTTGTTGTTTAGGATTTATGGAATGAGTGTTTTTTGAAATGACGTTCACTAGGTGGCAGCACTGAGACCACAGGTCCGGACACTTGTTGAAGCGCCTATATTTCATTTAGTCGTAACTGAATGATGAACGAATGAATGAAACAAATGACGAATTTCATCATATATTTTATATTCGTTGTCGAAATGGAAGACCTCTTGTCAAAGTGGCGCCAACTGGTGGCGTGAATTATCATGAAAACCCTCATTGACTGATTCGTAACGTTTTCAACCATCGTCATCACCATATGTCCTGCTTCCGTCCTAACCGCATGCAACTAAATACCAGTATTTTCAAACACGATACCCCTTGGTAAGACCTTGGATTGTCAGACTTTCGGGCTTCTGACTACCCGTAACGACTGTCAAAGATCTACAAATGACAGCCGGGACCAACGGCCTTCGCCCAGTGGTTAAGGTGTGTAATGGATGGTCACCCATCCTTTACAAACCTTAAATAATCATTTTTGTCACAAAGTTTTCAACCGGAGATAAAGGGGTTAAAATTGCAGTGTTAGTAAAGCTTCTAATCAGCACCTTGCCTCTTTCAGACTTGGCGCTGGGCTGCTGGCAAGCTTGGGCGCGCTGTTCTTTCGCTCACAGAACCCTTACGTCTGCCTGCTGGGGAAAGTGTTGGACACTGACCTTTACCTGGACATCAAGAGATACGGAGCTGTAAGTACTTCTTCTTCTATAGTATCTGTACGACTCCATGTTCCGATATAAGCGATCTTCGCGCGAGTAAGCGGTCGTCGCGTTTATTTGTTCGGAAAATAGAACGCGACGCGCGACGACGCGTACCTACGGTATGACGTACATACGCAACTTGATTGGATGTCATATTCATTAAACGAGCGTGACGATCGCGTACTCGCACAGCATTCGCTTTCGGTTAAGACGACTCGGCCGAAAGCGTCGTCATGCCATACAAATGTTAATGCGTTGGCGTTACTTGGTGTGCCTGTCGCGTCGTGCGCGTGCCGCCTAGTGAGCGCGCCGGCCTTATGTAAAATAAGAGTCGGTACAAGGTATACCGTACTAATTTTGGGTTGTTCAAAAATTCACAACACTCTTGTATAAGTTGGTATAAGCTGTTATGTGTGCAATTAAACAAGTCCCTACTTATTCCGTGAACGAAATCCTAGCGCGACTTCTAATTCGACGCCACCGCCATCTGTCGAGCTTACCGGCAAATTTGATTTTAACCATAAAATACAGTAAGTGGAGTTTTTGCTTGATCTTTACGAAAAAATTTACGTTTTCCTGAAAAATTTAATATGTGTTTTAGAAAACTTTTTTCGTTTATTATGAAACTGCTCTGGTCGTTTAGGTTCATTAAACATTCGTCGATCGCTTATTCAGACACGGCCTGATTATAATAAATGTACAGGTGAATTATTAGCCTTACGTTACTAGTTACCACTAGTAACGTAAGGCTAATAATTCACCTGTCCGAGTGTGTGTGTGTGAGTCCGTTACCACGGCTCAGCACTATTTTGTGCAATATTAACGTAAAAATCATGGAGAAATAAGCAACCTGGGGCCGTACTATGACGTGTTAATTCCATCATTGTTCCAGCGTGGAAGAGAGACGGAGCTATACATGACCGATAGCACTATCTCTTTTTCTCAACGGAATCATGATGGCGTTAACAGCTCATAGTACGGCCCCTGGCCCTTTAACCAAAAATTCAAAAGCATGTACCTACATACCACCATCTCATCAGGTTCTTCTTAAACTTAATTGCAATTTCAGACTTTTATTGTCTAATATCTTGACTCTTAGCAGTTTTGTATTAACATGTCCTACCTAAGAGGACCGGGTGATCTGTAACTCAGGCCCCTCCTACCTCAGACACCTTTCTGTATTTACGATTGTGCATTTTATAAACCAATGCCTGTAATATGATGTTGAGATAAATAAAGATTTATGATTATGATTACCATCCGTACTGGGCCCGCGTGGTGGATTACGGGCCACTCCCCCTCAAAGAGAGGACATGAGTCCCAGCAGTAGGAACATTATAGGCTGATTATGATAAGGTGGTTTCGTTAACGAATTCCATGACTCTAGGCTCCTATATCCGGCTCAACTTTAAAGCGTAAAAACTTTTTTACAAAAAAAAGCAACCGACTTCCGGTGTCTTTGGATCTGTTCCCGAAATTAAAGTTATTTTTCACTTTGTAGTATTTTTTTGAAGTCTAGTTTTTTGTAAAAAAGTTTTTTAATTTTTTTACTTTTTAGTTACGGTACCTACCTACAACACACCAATTGGAAAACGATCGTCTAACACGTCCACGTCCGTTTGAAGGCGGTTTTTTTATATTTAAAAATAATTTATTGTTCATTTTTTTAAAACCTTCGTCCGATTGCGATAAAATTTAAATGGGACCACTTAGGACCACCTTTAAAACAAGAATTTTCCGGTTATCAGTTTTTTCGGTTTATCGGTTAAGCCGTCTTCGAGTAATCGGTGAGCATACATAAAAAAAAAGAAGATTCCGACGAATTGAGAACCTCCTACTTTTTTGAAGTCGGTTAAAAATAAAACGGCAACAATACACGGTTCAATACATATGTACTTACTATTTTTTTTAATAACAATATTACTTCTGATAAATGAAATCACTTGTCAAGCCGAGCTCGGCACACACCCAGCAATAATAATACATGGTCATCAAGTGTTCACACTGGACAGCATCCCATGAGTAGCCGTGTCCATTTCATGGTTGTACATAGCAAGGATTATAAACTGTGCGAAACACATAACCACTATGTAGATTATCGTGAATAGGATCCATTTTATGAAGTCGCAAAACCCGATGTCGTAGCTCGTAGCGTAAGGGTACGATTTGTCCGAACACAGTCGCATTTTAACCCTCCTATTTCGAAAGAATTGTTATAGAAGGGTTGCGCACCATTTTATTTAGTTTTGTTGTAGATTCATCTTGAGGATTTGTTACTTTTCCGAGACATTTGTCAATTTGTAATGAAGTGACAGGTCTGTTGACGTAGAGTTAATTTTTCTTTTTTTTGCTGTAGAATCTTTTGGTTTTGACAGAACCATTTTGGAGATCTAAAAAGGTCTTGTATTTTTTTTTTGTTCCGAAGTTCATAAAACGTGATTTGTAAAATCGTATTCTCATTTTTCAGTGGTTATAAATTTAATTTATTTAACTAAGTGTATACATTTAATAAAATCGTAGCGAAGTCAAAACTGTACATTGAATATATTTTTTAAAGTAATTTTTGCGAGGTCTGGGAACGATGCTAATGCCGAAAATATTTTTTTTATAAATTTTGTTCCATTGTTTGTTTGTCTGAATGTATGTTCCA
Source organism: Brachylomia viminalis (assembly GCA_937001585.2). Lineage (NCBI taxonomy): Eukaryota > Metazoa > Arthropoda > Insecta > Lepidoptera > Noctuidae > Brachylomia > Brachylomia viminalis. Next base: position 12,731,292 of record OW443314.2, read on the forward strand.
GCATCACGCAAAAACTACCTAATAGATTTTATAAAAATTTTGCATATACAGGATCGAAAGTTTCAGCGGGGCAGTAAGGGGAAGTACCTTATCCGTTGCAGCTACACGAAAATGGTCTTAGGAGACTATCCATATTTTTTTATGGAATTTTGATCCACATTCACAGATTTTCAAAAAAAATACAGTTAGCAAGAAAATAGCCATTTTACACAAAATAATTTTTTGATGCCAATCGATCCTGTTTCTAATACTTATCAAAAACTTCTATGGGACCAACCATCGTTGGAGTACTCAAAAAGTCACAAATTGCAAAAAACTTTTCCCGTGTTCCGCGCAGTTTCCTTTTATAATTTTTATAATTATAATATTTTTTATTTTTATAATTTAGGGGAGCACTAAGGGTTTTTGAAAATTTTACCTTTAAGGGGGTGAAAAGGGGGATTTTGTTTGTATGGCAAATCTTAATCCACTGATCTATAAACTTAAAAATTGGTGCGAATACTTATTTATCTAAATCTATACTAATGTAATAAAGCTAAAGAGTTTGTTTTTTTTTTTCTTTGAAAGCTAATACTTACCAACCTGTCCCTGTGTGTGAGTCTGTTTAGAACTTTCCAGACGGATTTGAAAAATTATTTTTATATTTGATAGCCCAATTCTTGGGGAAGGATATAGGCTATTAATTAACATCACGCTACAACCCTTAGGAGCTGAGAAAAGTGGTAAAAATACAAAAAGAACGTTTAGCGAAAACCAAAGAAAAACGCGGGCGGGCGATGCGATGGCGTGGGTCGGGAGAACAAGAAATTTCACGCGGACGAAGTCGTGAAGAAGCTAGTATAACATAAAACGGCATAAAACATAAAACGGTTAAAAATTACATAGGTCACTTAAGAACGAACGGTGCCCTAATTTGTTTGGCTTTATCCCGTGATTATCAAAGGACATTGGGCTAATCGGCCCTGACACCCAATAGCGTTAAGATAAATACCAATGGGTACATCTCTTCAAGGGGAATATTTCGTGATATCACTTGATTGCTAGCCACTGAGGAGCTACAGAGCTCTAAATGTGAGTAATTAAGTATTATTGAAATTCTAGTATTTCGTGAATTTAGTAACTGTCATTAATTCTGTGCCTTGCAAACTTCATATTTTGTGCCTATCATCGTCCACTTTAAAACATAGCCTCCTCAAAGCCGTTTTAGGAAAAATATTTCTAAGAGTCGGTCGGACAGACTGTTAAACCTGCCGAACCTCCCCATTAAGATACCTATATTTCATTGCAAAGATCTCGTTTAAAAGAACGTTTGTTACTTGTCTGAATTGTTATAAGTCTGGGGGTCTTCTCTCTAAGTCCGTCAACGAAGATACGGGCCCGTTCGAAAGTAGTTGATCCGTCAAAACAAGTGACAAATAAAAGAAATCGTACGGGCAGAGACACATCGGGATTAGGGACAACTTCCGAATCGTGTTGTCATTCATTCTTAGTTCAGGCCCCGTACCAATCTTATGTCCGTAAGTAATACGGAGTAGGAAAAACCCGTAATTTCGGCTGAAACTACGGATTTTGTGTTTAGGGAATAGATACCCTGTTTCGCGTTAAATAGTCCTAAATGTGACATTAACATCAAAACTTTGTTCTCGTCATAAGTTAACTGATTAATAAACAGTGACTTGTAAACATCATCATTATTATTAACATAACAAAACTGCACGCCTGAATTCGCTAAGGGTAGGCAGGCACGTATTGTACAACTACATTTCGGCTACAGAGGTATTTTTATCTTCTATCTACAAGTATAAAACAAAGTCGTTTTTCGTGTCTCGCTGTTTGTGTTTGCTTAGTTCTTTTAAACTACTGTTAGTTTCTTTATCTAGTTTTTCACCATAATTTAGAGAATTTATTACGGAAGGATAATGTGTATAATACAGTAACATATAACTTGGATATAGCACAGAAATTGCGATGTTTTGACATGTCACCAAATCAGTACTTCTATAGAGGCACGAGGAAAAGGGTGTATAGTTCACTCATACCTCCATAGAAAAGGGAGGATCCTCCGACCAGACTGGTGTCGTGTCTGGTGGGCAACTGCCCAACGATTGATGTCGGGAAGTTGTATATATGCTAGTCACGCGGTAAACTCTGCTTGCGCGATGCAGGATTTGCGTGACGCGCAGCTCGCATGTGGCGATGTAGATACCGCCACACTTCGATTAAAATGAAATAAAATTGTTTTTATTTCCGGAATTTACCTAATGAGTGCTTAGCGAAATTCCTAATATTCATTAGAGAGGAAGTTCAAAATAGCGAGACAATGCTTAACTAAAGATTTTGCTCATCTTTACCTGGGCTCAAGTCATATACCAACTCGAGAAGTGGTGGCAAGATCTTCGATCTCAAGTTATATTTTTGGTGCCCAGAAAAAGAAATCCGCTCTATATCATTTTTCAGAAAAAAACCTTTGAGCCTTTACAAATGACGCAATCTGTTAAAATCTTTTCTAATCATATGTACAGACGGCTATACAATAGAAGTCTTTTTTTTTTTTTTTTTTTTGTGGGTGGGAAATCATCAAATGACTCCTCCCGCTCTGGGTGGAGCGGAAGGGAGTGTCAGACTCTTACTGACTAAAACCCACCCGTGTTCCTTCCTTGGCCCTTTATGTTCCGGGTCAGCGGTACCCCTTTTGGATGATCCCGCTTTCCCGGCAGGCTTGGGCCCTAGTGGACCCCCTCTATGATGCTGACATCTCTTTGAGGCGCGCGTGGAACACGTACGCGCCGTCCAGCACGGGCCTGGTCCTGATCGGACGGTGAGCTACCCATTACTCACCGCCCGCAGGCCCGCGCCTACGGTGGCCGGGAGTCGTCCCGCGGCTCCCGACGCCCGGAGCGTCCACCGCTGCGGCTTGGACGGGAGACTCTCTCCCTCTCCCGTCCCGCCACCTCCTTCGCTAGTATGACTGCTTCGCAGAAGGAGGCGACTGCCTCCCACTCCCCCTCGCCCCGGACCATGGCTTGAACCAAGGCCGGGCGTGAGAGATCGCCGCCGCTGCCGATCGCCTCTACAAGGACACGGCGGTGCTCCGCCCATGCAGGGCAGGCCCCCACCGTATGCTCCACCGTGTCCTCGGGGTGATCATCGCAGTGGTGACACCCGGGCGTTTCCTCCCGCCTGATGATGTGCAGGAACCTCCCGAAACTTCCGTGTCCGGTGAGGACCTGCGTCAGGCGGTAGGTGAGGACGCCGTGACGCCTCTCTAGCCACTCCTCAAAGAGGGGTCTTACCGCCGCTATCGTGGCGTGCCCTGCGCTGGGTTGCGACAGTCGCTCTTTCCATGCCGCCATGAGATCGCGCCGGAGGTCCGTCCGCTCCGCCGCGATTTGCCGCGGAAGCGGGGTTTCCCCCCGGCGTAGTGCCTCCGCGCGCCACTCATACAGGCGCGCGAGGACTATCGCCTCCAGATCCCACGGCGGCAGTCCGGCATGGAGGCTTGCCGCCTCGCCCGAGATCGTGCGGTAGCCCCGGATCAGCCAAACGGCTACCACCTTTTGGGGCGCGTTCAGATAGTGGGCGGCTCTCCGCCGCAGTGAACGCGCCCACACCGGGCCCCATATGTAGCCATGGACCGCACGACCCCCGCGTAAAGCGTCCGGCAGGAGGCGTTTGGACCCCTCAGGTTGGGCAGGAGCCGCTTGAGGGCGGCCCCAGTCCGTTCCAGTTTGGGGGCCAAACGTCGGAAGTGCTCCACGAAGTTCCACCGGCTATCGAGCACGAGTCCTAAGTATTTCATCGTGGACTCGACGCCGATGTGAACCCCTCCTGCCGTTAGTTGGGATCCCGATGGTGGCCTGTTCCGGGGCCCATGGAAAGACATGGCCTCGGACTTGTGCAAAGCCACCTCGAGACCCAACTGCCGGATCCTCTCCACGACTATCGCAACCCCGCGTGTCATTGCGTCGGCCGCCGCCTGATGCGACCTCCCCTGCGCCAGGACCAGCGTGTCGTCAGCGTAGCACACCACGCTGACGCCATCAGGGAGGTCGGCCCGCAGCACCCAGTCGTAACCGATGTCCCACAGGAGCGGCCCTAGAACCGATCCCTGTGGGACACCGCACGACATCTCTCGCCGGTTCCACTCCCCATCGCGACCGGGGTAGATGACGGCTCTGTCCGTCAGATATGCCTCGACTATTCGACGGAGGTAGGTTGGCACCCGGTGATACCGGAGTGCCTCCCCAATGCAACTCCAGGGCAGGGTGTTAAATGCGTTGGCGATGTCGAGTGACACCGCCACGACAACCCCGCCCCGAGACACCGCGTCCCCCGTCGTGAGGGCTCTAACGCGCATGATGGCGTCCACCGTCAAGCGCCCCTTGCGGAAGCCGAACTGACTATCCGCAAGATCCGGCCCCGTCCTCACCAGGTGCCCGACGAGGCGGCCTGAAATTACTCTCTCAAAGAGCTTGCCGACCTCGTCGAGCAGCACAATGGGCCGGTATGCGGACGGAGAGTCCGCAGGGCGCCCTGGCTTCCGAATGAGGACAAGCTTCCCCGTCTTCCAACGGAGTGGAAACTGGCCTCTCTCCATACATGCGCTTAAGAGCGCCTCCAGTCGAGGCCCAAGAGCCGTCGAGGCCAGGACCCAGGCTTTCCCTGGCAGGCCGTCGGGTCCTGGGGCGGTATTTTTGGCCTTCAGCCTACCTACCGCCACTCTCAGATCTACCCCGGTCACTACAGGGGTGTCGTCGTCGTCCGCGTGGTCCGCTTCAGGCACCGCGATTGGCGGAGCCATGGGCGGGGGAGTATGCTCCCCCCGTGAAGGGAACAGAGCGCTCACCACCTCCTCCACCAGCTGGGGGCGGAGACTCTGCGTCAGCGGGGGGGCCCAGGTGCGGAGTTTATTCCGCACTATTTTGTAAGGGCGCCCCCATGGATCTCCGTTCAGAGTCTCCACCAACTCCTCGCGGGCCGTATATTTGGCCCGCTGGACAGCCTCTTGGAGGGCGGTCTTCGCCGCTCTGTATCCCTCGTACAGCTCCGCCTCCGTCGCTTCCGCATCCGGAGGGCGGATGCGGAGCCTACGGTGCCTGGAGTACAGGTGTCGCACTGCGACGCACGCCTTGCGTAGCGTCTCCAGCTCCTGCGACCACCAGTACACCTGACGTCGGGCGCTTCCTGGACGGACTCGGGGCATTGCCACGTCGCAAATCTCGGACATGGCCTCCCGGAACCACTCCGCCTCATCGTCAATATCGGCAGGCCTGTCCGGTGATGACACCCAGGCCTGCACGATCGAGGCTTCCAGGAGGAGCTCCCGGTCCATCTGCTTCAGCGCCCACCGCGGACCACTCGGGGCCTGTTGGACCGGCGCGCTAGAGGTCTGGGCGGAGACGTCGAACCGGATATACCGGTGGTCGGAGTAGGTCTCCACCTCCTCCATGACGCGCCAGTCAATGACACGCTGTGACAGAGCGGGGCTGGCAAACGAGATGTCCACCACAGACTCACCCCGCATCCGCACACACGTGGGGACAGAACCCCGGTTTAGGACGACCAGGCCTGTCTCCAGAGCCCAGTCCTCCACCATCCTGCCCCGCACATCAGTGTAACGGGAACCCCAAGCCGGATTTTTGGCGTTGAAGTCCCCGAGCACTAGCACGGGGAAGCGATGGTACCCGGCGACGACGACACTTAACTCTGTTAAAGAGTTCTGGAACTCGGCGAGAGTTCGGCTCGGAGAGAAGTACACTCCCACTACTACTATCTCCCCGAACCGTGCTGCTACGCACCCCTGTCCCTTCGTGAATATTTTGAGTCAATAAATATAGAACTTTATTTATTGACTCAAAATTTGCGTGGTTCGCACTAGCGACTGAATCAAGCTACCCATCAGCCAAGCTTACAACCTCCCTCACGGTGCGCCGCCGCTTAGAGGTTTGGGGACTTTTTTATAGAGGTTGATCTTCCTCGCGGTCCGGGCGGTTAAGCCAAGACCCTCGACCCCCGTCAAAAGTCAGAGACATGACCTGTACAGTCTTCGGGGCTACGAGATTAAAGCGGTGGCAGGAAGAGACTTCTTCGTGCCAGCCCGGCGGCAGGGTTAGTGCACACCGAGCCCGCTCCCTCCACGGCGGTCAAACCGCTCCTTCCCCCGTCCACGACCACTCACCTTCCTCTGTAAGCAGAGGGGGAGTGGCCGTATCCGTATATAGCCCGGTTCCCTTCACCAACCATCAAGGATGATCGGTGATTGGAACCGTGACCCTTCCCCGTGTGTTGAAGATTCGCCGCCGGCACCAAGTACCCCCCAAAAGCCTGGTGGGCACTTGAGCCCGGCGTTGCCCAGGGTGCGCCACGTGGAGGCTCTTCAACATGCACCCCATACAATAGAAGTCTTAGGATCGTATTCAGCTACTAAGTACTTCGTGTGCAACAGTTATGCGAAGACTAATGCCAGAAGAGGAAGTTTAAAGCCGCGGTCCAATAGGAACACGTCGCTAGGTCTTAGATACTCGTACTTTCGTAGCTAAAACCTAATGACGTGTTCCTAGGTGGCTTGCGGGATTCGATCCATGCTATGGAAGAACTTGGGTTGATATAATTCCCACATGCCGTCAACTAGAGGAAGAGGACAATAACTACCTACGCCTTTTTTTTTTTTGTGGGTGGGAAATCATCAAATAACTTCTCCCGCTCTGGGCAGAGCAGGAGGGCGTGTCAGACTCTTACTGACTAAAACCCACCCGTGTTCCTTCAGTTGCCTCTGCCAGGGGCCACGGTAACCCTCTTGGACTTTTCCGCAACCCCAGCAGGCATCGGTCCTAGCAAACCCCGTCATTGGTGCTGACATCTCTTTGAGGTGCGCGTGGAACACAACGCGCCGTCGACCCGGGCCTGGTCCTTATCGAACGGCGAGCTGCCCATTGCTCGCCGTTCGCAAGCCCGCGCCTACAGTGGCCGGGAATCGGCCTGCGATTCCCGGCGCCCAGGGCGTCTCCTGCGGCGGCTAGGGGCGTGAGGGCGCAAATTTTGCCACTCCCTCACGCGTTCCGCCTCCTCCTTCGCGAACATTACTGCTTCGCAGAAGGAGGTGAACTACCTACGCCTAAGCTAATAAATCTCGACTTATGTCTGTGTCGATAGGTGATCGAAACAATTAATGGACGTTTTAAGAAAGGTGTCCATTGGTGTTTATCTTATGGCTATTGGGCGCAAAGAAAATGCCTTAAGTTCAGTGCCCAAGTAGACACCTAATATGTAGGTCGTTAACTCCGAACTGGCTAACAATTAATAAAAGTTGTGTTAGTAGCAAAAGGTACCTACTCCTTGAAAAGCTCTTTCCATGGTTATATATCTTCCGCTGCTGCCTGTTGGTATGTATCTAGGTTTTTGGGGCAGAAACCCATAGTTCGGTGCCCATTCTCCTTTACTCTTCAAGTCTTCATTATCAATCTTACCCTTCGTTAACAAATTTTACCCTTCAAAAAAACTTTTGACCGATGTCTTTACCGTTACTGCACTACCTAGGTACTAGACATGTTACATCGTGTTTTAAGTGAAACGAAATTCAACATATTTACCTAAAGTTTTTTAAATTTTGTACTATTCTTCTTCCAGGCGGAAGAACTCCCAGGCATAAAGATCTTCCACTACTGCGGCGGCCTGAACTTCGCCACTAAGAATCTGTTTAGAACGAAGTTGTTCCGTAAGATCGGGTACCTGAAGCCTTCCGAGACGGCTCACGACGAGGACAACAACCTCACCAAGAACGAGTCTTTCGAGTGGGATCCTAATCTTAGTCAAAGAGTAAGTAATTACATATCAAGTGAGAGAATATTCACTGAAACGAGCTAAGCCATCTTCAAAGTAGAATTCACTGGGATAAATAATGATGTATGAAAGAAGAAGTCATGCTACAAGCTAGGATTACCTAATTTATTTGAGGATAGGGTGCTATGGATCCTCTCTAATGGGAGGATGGTGACTAAGGGAAAGAGAGCTATGTACAATAAGCGATCCAAGGTCCTTTGGTCTTATATAAGATATAGACAGAAATACACCTTTCTTTCTGTCTATATCTTATTATCATACCAGCCAAAAGTCGTCCATGGTTGGACATATTATGCTCCAATTGCAAGCCCGTAAGGTTCATCCTTGGCCACACCACTTTACCAGCAGTCACCGGCTGGTAATAGAGCGAAGATTATTGCTGCATGTTTGAAGACTCATATAATACCTTCGCGGTCTCTACTCAAGAATACGTCTCCTCGAACGGTGACCGGTTCTATTTTACTGGCTCATTGTCCTGTATGGGCTTGTTCGACGACTGGTTCTCTGTCAGATCAGAACCTCTGATTATTTGTCTGATTGTTAACATTCTGTTTACAGGTACAATGTGTGATAGTAGATATGACAGCCCTGTCGTACGTGGACGCGCCGGGCATCAAGAGTTTGGTCGCCATAAAGAAGGAACTGACCTCCAGCCATATTTCCGTGCTACTGGCGGGAGCCAATGGTAAATCCATACTTCTATAGTATACTAATATTTTAAATGCGAAAGGAACTGTCTGTCTTTTACCTTTTCGCGCCTTAACGCTTGCACGGATTTCGATTAAATTTGGCACACAGGTACTTCATGATAATCCAGGTGTTTTGACCTAGGGTACTAGAATTCCCAATCTCTGCGCGGTGCAATGTCATGCCATGTCATGACATGTCATTATGTCATGCTCACTCAAATGTGTCGCTGGTGGTGGCGTGTGTGATCATTGAGTACCCTTCAAAATGGTTGAGCTGAATGGTGCTGATCCATACGTCATGTTCGTGAACGGGCGCCGTCAGTAGGCACTGGTCATTTCTTAGCTGCCACGGCTTATTTTAATTCCATAATTGTTTTTATATTTTTATTACGGACGCTTTTAACGTGCACGTCTTTCTACATCGTTCTCACATGTATAATTACAACATGAATGATGTAACCACTCTATTGTAACAATATTTTGATTTAAAAGAGTGTCCATGGAGTTTCTTGCCCGTTCTTCTCCATAGGTACCTACTACGCTTTGGAATGGGCAACTAGCTTCATCTTTCTGACTGACCGACCCCTTGACAATTCAAAAGTGCCTGTAATTGGTTTATTTGAAATAAATGCTTTGAGTTTGAGTTGAGTTTGAGTTTGCAAAGCCGCGGGCAAAAGTAGTATAGAATACGCTGATTTCTTTTCATATGTACCATGTTGTTTTTTACAAAATTTCAGACTTGATACGTTAGTAATAAACTGTTTATTTTTCTGTAGCATGTGTATTATGACCCCTTTGTCACCTACCTACTACAGAAAAATATACATATTTTAATCTTAATCGTTTAATTGCTTATTAAGTAGGTACATAAAAAACGGGCTTAATAACGGTGTGATCCCTGTACAATCTACCTTAAATTAGGCATGCAAACACTGAAGGTGCATCGCGTCTTGACATATAATTATTTATTGAATGTATACAAAATGTTGTAAAACATTTTAAAAGAATAACGGTGGAGTTTCATGCCCATTATTCTTCTCGAAAAAAAAATACAAATAGTTTTATTGGCTAAAAAACAACTAACAACTAATAACAAGTAATTTTACATAAACACAGATAAGCTGATGGCAGACAGTAATTTTACATAAACACAGTTAAGTTGATGGCAGACAGTAATTTTACATAAACACAGTTAAGTTGATGGCAGACAGTAATTTTACATAAACACAGTTAAGTTGATGGCAGACAGTATGTTTTACATAAACACAGTTAAGTTGATGGCAGACAGTAATTTTACATAAACACAGTTAAGTTGATGGCAGACAGTAATTTTACATAAACACAGTTAAGTTGATGGCAGGCAGTAATTTTACATAAACACAGTTAAGTTTGTACATCTCTAATTGACCAATGAATTTTTATTAAAAAAAAAATTAAAATTAAATTTGTCAATTTAAAAAAAATGGATATTAAACCAAGGATTATAATAATAAGGAAACACACAATATCAAATATTAAATATAAAGATAATGTCATTTAAAAATCATTAATTGAATAATATCACTTAAAAAGTAATAAAAAAAATAGGGCTGTCAGTTTCTTTTTGAACATTTAATTTGGAACATGTTTTAAAGTATCTGTGGTATTTTAAGTAAAGCTGTATTGTAGCTACCATTTTGTAATAGGTTCCTATATTGGCTTCCAACAGGTTTCCAGTTTCTGACACTGTTAGAAAGTAATTTTAATTTTTACATACAAATATGGCCATTTCTATAATATATATTTTTGACTGACCGGTTGGCGCAGTTGGTAGCGACCCTGCCTTCTGAGCCGCTGGTCCCGGGTTCGATTCCCGGACAAGTCAAACATTTGTGTGCATGAACATGTCTGTTTGACCTGTGTCTGGGTGTGTATATGTATATAAGTATGTATATCAGTCATCAGGTTACCGTGGTACAGGCTCTGCCTAGTTCGGGACCTGAAGACCTTGTGTGGATGTTGTCTCATATAATATTATATTATATATTATAAATTTACTGAGGGTCGAACTCTGAAACGCAACTATTAGATAAGAGGCGCGTGGAACCGGGACCTATGACATCAGTGATGGGAGGCATAAACCCAACAGTAGGTGGTCTCGGGTTAAAACGATGATGACGATGATGACCCCTTAGTTTTTGTACACAAAATTTTCACCGACTTTATTTATTTCAAAATCTTTTACAATAAGATACAACCAACTTTTATAATTTATAAATCTCGAAATGCTGATAATATTATTTTCCACAGGTCCAGTTCGAGAAATGATAGACAGGTACAACTCCTTAGAGACAGACCAACTGCAGATGGAGGCGTTCCCGACAGTTCACGACGCGGTCGTATACTACAAATATTTAGAATCTAAGAAACATGTGGTCACTGTGACCACGTGAGACCGAATCACCTCCGCCTTAGGAGATTTTGTAGTATTCAAATACCGCGAAGGCCTTAGTAATGTAAGGTAAATAGCTCAATCATCGTTTACCCTTTTAATTTTAAATCACCCTGATTTTCTTTCCTCATCTTTAACTTTTTTTTCCTATGATCTGGTTTTGTAAGTTCAATAGACGTCCAATGAACATCCCGTTGTAAACCCGTGTTTCCCGCCAAAAATAAAAGTCTTCTCACAGCTAATAATTTTGTTTAGAGGTACCTACGCTTAGTAGTTTAATGTAATACAGTATGCGTAAATGACGGCAGTCAGCAGTTCCTATTTCTGATAGGTAGGTACGCAGCTGGGTGGGTAATTGCGTAATACACTATACCCGAATCGCTTTAGCGTGGCAACAGCGGTCATTACCCTTTCCCTAATACCATCCGCAGGAATCCAAAAACAAAACTGTGAATGATTTTTCGTTATTGGAACATGTTGAAGCTTACGCTAATTCAGGACGATAACAGACTTTATTTCAGTTTTTTTAAATAAAGAATGCAAAAAAAATTGGTAGGTCAATGACCGCTATTGCCAAGCTAAAGCGATTCGGGTACAGTAGTACCCAACTGATATGGCTTACCGATGTACCTGCGCAGAAGATGAATTTTTAAAGCGCGGGAAATGCTATTGACCAATCAGCACGCTCCACGTACCGCGCTTCTTTTTCCTGTACCGCTATTGGTCGGCAGCTGCCGCCATGTTAGCGCGCGCCGCGTGGCATGTAAAAGTACACGTAGTGGCAAAAAAATTGTTTCTTTTTATGATTTAAAATGAGTTCCTTAAAAAGGGTGCCCCCTTTTTACTGGGATACTGGGATAGCAGGAGTGCGGCCTTTAGATTAAGTTTTTTCTATTGTTTACTAAATAGTTTATTAAATATATCGTACATTTTAAATAATCTGTATTTTTAATTAAATATTTATATTTGATAAAAACTGGTGGTCCGATAAAATTGGCACGAAGTGTAATTGTGCGGAGGGGGGGCGTGACTTGCGAGTGAAACGGAACTAACTGCTGCAGTGTATTATGTACCTTATAATAGTGACCTAAGGTTGGTAAGTTTTGAGCATTCTTTCGTTAATCTTCGGAGCCATACTTTCTTTTCTGCGCGAACGAAGATTCACGACGCGCCATATCAGTTGGGTACTACTGTATAACAATTTCAATGCCTTGCATTATGACAATTCGGCAACATTCGTTGCGTTATTTACGTTGTGGAGCAGACGAATTCTTCAAACATATAAAGCAATGGATTAGGAATTTCCTTCAAAATCCTTCGGATTGTGTTACGCAATTGGGGTGCTGTTAACAGCAACTGAATTATTTTGTAATAAGAAACACGCAGGGTAAATATAAAAATAAAATGTAAAACAAACTTATTTATGTATATTTATAAATGTCTTCAATGTAGTTAATTAGCTGAACTTGGCTAAGCTTAATTATTATATTATTAACACATGAAATAACTATAATTTTATCTTTTATAGATAATATGTTACAAAGTTGATTTGACAGTAATATTGACGCATTAGATCACGTTTTATTCTATGTATATATATTTAATTCTCAGTACCACTTAATATATTAAAATTATTTATTAATTTAGCAAAATATCGAGTACTTAAAGGTACTTAATCGCTTTAAAGATTTTAGTTTATTATTTAAGAAAAGCTCACTTGGATCAAGATTTGGTTGCTAATAAATAACAGTCCTATTATTAATTTTATTGTACAATTTCTAGTGTCCTATACTCATAACTTAATAATAATCTTAAAGTTTCTTGCAAAAAAACTGGGGTCAGTGTATACCTAGTTATTAATTTTTTGCACTTTTTTACTATGTATTTAGCATATCTATGGGTTCTTTTATAAAAGGGCGTAACTTTAAAAGGGCAACATTTTTTTAATATAATAGTTCGATGTAATAATGCAGGTGATTTGTCTGAACTACTTTGTCCACATTAATATATATATTTTTTCTATTTTCATAAGGTAGTTCTCGGGGTTTACTAACAAGACCCCCAAAATACTTTTCATAGTTTCGATTTTAGCCCTGAAGTCCCATTTCAAAATACACCTTGTAAAAAAGGTCATAAAAATGCAATCCTAACAAAAATACCTAGGTATGCTATTCAATGCAATATATCAGTACTTAATTGGTTTTTATTACAATCTATTATTATATAAGTAAGAGCCTATTTTCCTGATAGACAATAATTATGATCATAATTATTGCATAATGCTGTTTACAAGCAGCATTATCATAATTATTGCATGTGTGTGCAGTTTTTTGCCAGTACCTAAATGTTTTTATTTCTAAAATCTGTTGTGATATTTAGTACGTAATGCGATTGTACAGAATGTACTTAGAATAAAATATAATGTTGAATATATTTTACATTTTGTTTTTTATTCCTTACGCTTCATGTCACAGACCGTCTCATCATTCCCAGATCTTTAGACATTATGAAATACTAATTTTTTATTTTATTTATTTTTTATGTCAGATAACATGTACGGTTACCCAAGTAACACAGGAAGCATTTTAACAAACGAATATTAAACTTATGTAGGAGTTAAGGTCCGTATAAACTCTTATATGAGTTTACCGTTCATCTTGACGCCTTAAATTGGCATTTCAAAACCATTTTGATGCTTTACACTGTACAACGGTTGGATAATGGCATATCAAAATGCTTTTGTATTGCCTTTAGTTTTAATCCAGCAAATCACAACGCAGCTGTACAGCTTTCAGCTGATTTTAGTGCATTTGGATCTACAATAGCATTTTTAAGTAGAAAATAAATGCTTAATGCTGTGTAATAGCATAAACATGAACCATTATAATGCTACGTAAATCCGCTATACAGCTTTCAGCTGTTTTTAGTGCTTTAGGGTCTACAAGAGCATTTTTAAGTAATAAGATAATGCCGAATGCTGCATAATAGCATAAGCTTGTACCATTATAATGCACCGTAAATCCGTTATACAGCTTTGAGCTGCTTTTAGTGCTCTTTGTTGTGTAATAGCACTTATAAGTGGTAAATAAAAGCCTAGTAGTGCTGAACAGCATAAAAGTGAATCAATGTAATGCTTGCATTTTAAAGATCAACTGAGTTCTGTTGTACAGCTAACAGCTCTTTAATCAAATACACGTGAGTTATTTTAATGCGTAAAGCTGTAAATACATTGATTTTACTGTATTAGTAAAGCCATTTGTCAGCCATATTGGGGAAAAGGACATATTATATGATCAACAAAACAACAGCAATTTTTATAGTGGACGTATAGATATTATATGTTATTAAATTAACTGTGCGTGTTGCCTAACCGTGTTTGTATAACGATTATAATATATTATAATATGCATAGCGCTGTCTCGCACGCACTAGGGAAACGGTCCCGCAACTGCATCAGTGTAAGGTCCACGGTGCGGCGGCATTGAAATAAGATTTATAGAATCGCAATAATATGCTCTTGTTAACTGAGTGATATTCAAGTATTTTTTTGTTGAAATCACCGTAATCATTTTAATAAGCCACTCGCAGCAGTTATTTAGATAATGCGGTCAGAAAGCCTTTTATCAACTCTTGGCAAACGGATTCAAGTTGTACAAAAACTCTGAAATGGGTTTTATTGTTTTGCTCAAGGATCCCCAAAATTGCGTTCAAGTAATGGCACTATTTCAGGCTACATCAAGTCTACTGGTATACCAGTAAGACCATATATAACTACTTTATAGACAATAGCACTACAATGGTTCAACAAAAGTCTTCTCTCTGGTCTCTGGCTTAATAATTGTTCACGTGTGAGTATTTATACTGCTGGCGGCATTAATTAGGCTTTTTAAAGGCTCACCGGGCTGCTACAGACCGACACCATTTTGGAAATATTTTATAATAAAAAATATTATCATTTGTACTTATTTATTAAAAGCAATAGACCTATAGACTAATGATATACCTTAATTTAATACTGCCCAACCAATACTATTATGTTAATTATGCAAAATTCGTTCTATACTAGGAATACACAATTGTTTTGGTTATTTCACACATATCTTTAAATAACATTTTATATAAAAACCACAAAATATCGAAGGCGCGTGAAAATTTTTAATGAAAATTATATAGACATTTACAGTAAACTACTTTGCGCAGTAATATTTGAAGGCATGAAATAACAAAAGAGTCAAAAACTAACCCAGTATTATAAATTTTGTTTTGATGCAAACAAATATTGTAAGTCACTCAGTTTTAACCGTCTTCGTCCTTATTATAATTGCGAGACAAAATAGTTAAATTACAACGTTAGTTGTATTTATAACATTAGTACCAAGGTATTAGAGATGTTTTTGCAATGATGTAAGGATTATTTAAGTTCCAACGGTGAACACTTAAATAGCTCCAATCATTCTTTTACTATATTCTAATGCTAGTCTAATGCTTTTGTAATGCAATTAACATCTTCATTATCAATAATATTGCTAGTATAATGCTTCTGTAATGCGATTGGCAACTTCATTGACCACAATAATGCTAATATAATGCGCCTGTAATGCAATTAAACACCTATTGTGAACCTATTTAGGATGTAAAGCCGTATAATTTGTGCCCAAATAAGAATTACAGTAGCCGTTTAAACGTTTGTAATGCTACTATAAAACTAACTCAAAATGCGAAAACGATACAGGGATGCTGTAAGTCGGCCGTTATACTGCTTTGATGTGTTACTTGGGTAGTAACAAAAGTAGCTTAGAAACTATGTTAGTAGACAAAGAATTTAAATATAAATAACAATTAAAACATTTTATTGTATCCAATAAAGATATGAATATCCAGATCATTTACTCAATCGATTATTTTTTTTTTTTTTTAAATATTTGTTGCCGAAATTGCAAATTCCATTTATTTAAAAAATAATGTTTGTCCATTGCTTAATATTGGTTATTGTCACTCCACTAAGCACATTTTTTCCACCCTGAATGTTGCTCACAGTCCCCTCTTTCAAAATTCAAGCGTTATTTCTGTGCTGATTTGGCTCAAGCGACACTACGCACAAAACAAAGTAGGTACCTACCTACATCATTTGTTTTGTGCGTGTACAATGTGTACATACAGCCAAGAAAATTAATTGGTACCACCCTACGTCAAATAAAGAATTAAAAAATAAAATAAATATCGTCTGACATTGCACACAGCACCATCTAGTTCCAAGTTAAGCACTTAATTAAGGCTTGTGTTATGGATACCAGATGGTTGATACACTACTTAAATACATTTTTTTTTCGTAAATACATACATATTATAAATATACATCCATGACTCAGGTACAAATGTCCATATTCATCATACAAACATTTGCCCCTACCGGGATTCGAACCCAGGACCATTTGGTTTCGCTGACTACACTTAGCCACTATAGCCACTACACCAAACGTGTCGTCAATTGATTACGTATAACTTGTTGTTTTAATAATCACCGAAGTACCTACACCTTCAGGTCACTACATCAACTCCGAAGGTAAGATCTCAACATAACTAATGAAACGAGCCCAAACTCGGCACACCCAGCTCTACTCATCTATAGTTCCAGTAGCAGCTTCGAAGTACACCTTCAGGTCACTCCATCAAGTCCGGAGGTAAGATCTCAACATAACTAATGAAACGAGCCCGAACTCGGCACACCCAGCTCTACTCATCTATAGTTCCAGTAGCAGCTTCGAAGTACACCTTCAGGTCACTCCATCAAGTCCGGAGGTAAGATCTCAACATAACTAATGAAACGAGCCCAAACTCGGCACACCCAGCTCTACTCATCTATAGTTCCAGTAGCAGCTTCGAAGTACACCTTCAGGTCACTCCATCAAGTCCGGAGGTAAGATCTCAACATAACTAATGAAACGAGTCCAAACTCGGCACACCCAGCTCTACTCATCTATAGTTCCAGTAGCAGTCTTCGAAGTACACCTTCAGGTCACTCCATCAAGTCCGGAGGTAAAATCTCAACATAACGATCCCAAACTCGGCACACCTAGATCTGCTCCAGAAATTCCAGTAAGTAGCATACTTCGAAGTACACCTTCAGGCCACTCCTTTAAGTCCGAAACGAAATATGAATTTATAATCCCTAGTAACTTCTAGCAAAAATATAAGAGACTGTGAATAAAATCTTACCTTGGTTGTCTGTAGTCCGTACAGAATGCGCGAAGTATCAAGTTTGGTATGTCAAATGTTTTGTATTCGTACAGCGTGCTTTAATCTTTTTCAACACGAGCCGCTGCTTACAAACGACAGTGTCCACTCACGATTGCGACCGTGCACAGACTAATATTTCATTACGAATTTTTGTACAATAAATCAAAGTAAATTAACCCATATTTAAATCGATTAAGATTCACGCGTTAAAGCTAAATATGTGGAAAAACAGACTCGATTTTTATTTTTGTCTGAGACCATTTGTAACATATTCATAGGTATTTTTCCGTGTTCGTTACGCCAGCGGAATGTTGTCGCTTTTTAGGATTAGATTTTTTCTATAATTGATGCCGTTGGATAATTAGGCATTTTTTTATCAAAAACCCTAAAGTTGATCCTTGCGCTTTAATGAGAAACCCTAGAAACTTACTAATTATGGTGGTTTGTACCTTTTATTAACTCTATGCATCATGTGAAATAAGATGTTTTTATTCCAATTCCATAAAGAGATAATCCATTTTAATTAAAATCTGGATACGATATTGTAACGCTCCAATACATGAGTTACTATTAAGTGACGGTAATTATGATTCTACTAATAATAAGTACTCTTATTAAATTGTTTATCCTTAAAGTTTCATTTGAAAAATCCTTCTATTTACTCAGATATAAGAAAAAAACAATAGGAATTGAAATCACACGATTAACCGAACAAATTCAAATGACTACATAAAACCGTTACCGTTACAGCTCTCCTTAAAGTGACCGACGATATAAGGCGGGGAATGGAAGACACTAAAGTTACAGTCTTAGTGTTAATTGACTTTTCCAATGCTTTTAATACCGTCAGTCACGAAGTCCTTTTATCCATCCTTTCCTATCTTATGGTCTCTCCGGAGGTACTGAAGTGGTTTTCCTCTTATCTTCGGGGACGTCAGCAGTCTGTTTATGCTGGAGACTTTTCGTCAAATTGGTGTGATGTTGCAGCTGGCGTTCCTCAAGGCGGTATATTATCTCCTCTTTTATTCTCCATTTTTATTAACCTCATCACCACCGAACTTCAGACTGCGTATCATCTTTATACTGACGATTTGCAGCTTTACTGCCGGGCAAGTGTTGGCAACATATCCGATGCGATTGAGGAGCTAAACCGGGATTTAGATGTCGTAAAAAACTGGTCTGATCGATTTGGGGTGGCGGTTAATCCCGCAAAGTGTCAGGCTATCATTGTGGGGAGCCCCTACAGCATGAGAAAACTGAACGGCTTAACTGTGCCACCTGTAATCTTCGACAACTCAGTCATCCCGTTTAGCTCTGATGTTAAGAATCTTGGTCTGCATGTCAATACTTGTCTAGACTGGCGAAAGCAGGTCACGACTGTAAGTCAAAAAGTCACCGGAACGTTGCGGTCGCTCTATCGGTGTGTTACTATGACCTGAATGCAGATATCCTCAATAAACTTGACCGCCTTCTCAATAACTGCATTCGATTCGTTTTCAATCTTCGTAAGTATGACCATGTATCTGCACACCGACTGCTTTAAAAATGGTTACCCATTCGTCAGCGCCGAGAGTTGAGGGCTCTATCTACGTTGTTCTCTATTCTGGACAAACCAACTTCCCCTTCTTACCTGACTTCCCAAATACAATATTTATGCACTGCCCATAGTAAAAATCTTCGTTCCACCAACAATCGTCTTCTACGATGTCCTTCTCACCGTTCTGGTTTCATTCATTCTTTCTTTGTCCAGGCGGTTTTTCTTTGGAATGCGCTCCCTCTGAGAATCAGGACAGCAACCAGTCGGTTATCTTTTAAAGTGAAGACACGTGAACATATCCGTCAGAAGTTGGCTGAAACATCCCAGCGCTGAGTTGCTGGATTTGTTTTCTCCTCTACCGATCGTTATTTCTCCTGACCAAGGTTTATTTTGTTTATATGTATCTATATATTTGTATGTATTCTTGTATTTTATAGTCATTTCCGAGCTATCTATCCCGTATGTTGCACCTGCCATGGTATATCTCTGCATCACCCTAAGGTTGACTGGTAGAAAATGCCTCAGGCATTAAGTCCGCCTTTGTACAGTATTATTTTTTACTTGTGCATAAAGTTTTAATAAATAAATAAAAGTGGCCGCACAGTACATTGTGCCAACCTTCTTAAATTTGTAGTACAACATTTCGCTTTTTACAATAGTCTCGCACAAAAGTGTTACTTACAATTTAGTGTTTTGTAAAACACGTACGTACACACAGAGTGTAAGCTATAAGCCATTGTAAAAACAAAGTAATTATTAGTTACATTTGGTTTAGTTTCATTTTGCCGCAATAAGCACCGAAAAATTGTGCGTGTCAGCTCCGACGCGTGACTGGAGTTTACCTACTCCTGAAAAACGATTGTCTTAAAATAATAATATATACTACAGGCAAAGGAAGTAAATGAACCCATATATTTATTTAAATATATTGATTTGATTAAATATATTACATGAATTATACCTATTACAAGTTATGCAAGGACTATCGTAGCAATGGCTATTCGGCGAAACGGACATTCAATCTAATGGCTATTCGAAATTGTGGTTCATCGATGCTATGGAATTACGGCAATTCGGACGTTAGATCTGATCACTTCGGGGAATTAGCCATCGGGCATATGACATTCGAAATCAAGCAGTAAATTCGTTGTGCAGAGGAAAAGCATAACGGCTGCAATTTTTGTTAACACTTGATTTTACTACCCAACTAGTTTTCATACCGTGCGCTACACGTAAAACGATTAAAGGAGTAAACTCCAACAAACTCGAAAAATGCTTATTTTTGTCAGATTTGCAAACGCGTCTTTAGGTTACTCAATTTCCTTAACAATTATTAAATAGATAGAATATTGTTCGAGTAACTTGTTCGATTGCAAATCCAAGTCAACGTTAGATTAGATAAACTTGCATTATGTAATTAATTACCCACAACCACAAACAGGTACAAATCATTAAACTATAGATACTAGCTGTTACCCGCGGCTTTGACCGCGTGGAACTTGGAAATTATCCAATGGGTAGGTAGGTACCTCCTACCGGGATAAAAGTTCAGGTCCAGGTCATGGTCTATCCTTGTACCAAATGTCATCCAAATCCGCTCAGCTGTTAAGGAAGCGTGTCATAGACTATCTATAAGGTAACAGAGAGACAGAGTTACTTGCGCATTCAAAATATTAGTATGGATGAAACCACAGAGCCATACATTAAATAATGACTAGGGATGGGCCGAATATTCGTTTTATATTCGGTATTCGACATATTCGGCAGGTTTACCGAATATTCTTATTCGGCCGAATATTCGGCTAAATCACCGAATGTTCGGCAAAGTAGTAGATACTCAACGTTTTTACTGTATCGAGCCGTATATGATTGATCATGAGTCGAGTGTTAAATGTGTTACTTTTATGAGGTTAAGTAATTTACAGTGCAGGTTTATATTTTTGTTGACACTGTAGCTTTATTTCCAATAACAAATAAACAAGATGGATATTAAAAACAAATATAAGTATGCACAGCTGTTTTGGGATTAAGCTAAAGTGAACTCTTTATAATAAAATAATATACTAACACCAGGCCTTGCAATCTCGACATAGTTAGCAATCGTTTTCGGTTGCTAAGTCCTAACAATCCAGATGTAACGATAATTGGTAGTCTCCACACTCAAATTTATCGGTTGTTACCTACCAGTACCTACCTAAAATACCAGTAACAAACGGAATTCGACATTTCAGCAGATTATGCATCATATTTCTAGTTTCTATCTACTTAGAGACCTGTATTGTTTACGTAAGGGAATCCAAAATGCCGAATATTCGGCTGAATATTCGGTTCGGTAAAAGGATTACCGAACATTCGGCTGAATGTTCATATTCGGTGAAACCCATGTTCGGCCCATCCCTAATAATGACCCTTGCATTGAATGCAAACTGCCATACACAGCGCCTGTTTGCTGTACTGTGTGGGGTATACTGCATACACTAAGTGGTCCCATTGTAATAGAGGGCGAAACTTTGCCATCAACCGGGCACAAATTCAGACATCAGGCTAATTCTGATTCTAAATACAAACTGGAAATTGAACCTAGCGCCCCACTTTCAACAGTCGCTCGTACCACCACTCAACCTACGAGGCAGTTAACAATTAATTCAAAAACACTTAACCAATAATTAATTGCTTCTATAGGTAGCTAGCTTTTGCCCGCGGTTTAGAATTTGACAATCAATTCGGGTTGTACTCTTGCTTGTTGTTTAGCCGTTGCAATCATGGGCTGCTATGCACAATGTTGTATGTCCTTCTATTTGGCGCTAATACGTATATACAAGGTGTTGTTTTGCATCCTCGTCAAATTCGAGGAGGTAACTATGCTAATGATACTCGACACGAATCAATAATAAAATAAGTAGGTATTTATTTATATTTTTTGTATTTTTTGGAAATCGGCATGAGTAGGGCCCGTGTGATATGTAACTGCACTGTAACTGTAACGCATGCACACAGTGACATAGTCGTACGACACTGCCTACCGCATACGCAACGGGGCGATTTTGTTCTTTGAAAGTGGAGTATTCTGAAATACTGTCAAACTTAAATACCTAAAAAAACAAGTATGTATTAATTATTGAACAGGATCGTAATTTTATTTGATTATTTATGTCTTTGATAACAGCCTCCTGAAATTTGACGAGGATGCAAAACAACACGTTGTATATTCTATAAATAAAATTGATGTGTCTGTTTGTAACAACACAACAAAACAACAAAATGCTGCTGTTTGTCAAAACAACAGCTTGTTACTAAATGCATACGAAAATAAACAATGAATTGATGCACATTATGATATTAGTTTGTTCAAAATCGTTTACTGAACCGATTTATGTAATTTTTAATATATTATAGTTAGGAGGATGAAAAACCGGTCTATTCTATCGACGCTCAGACTCACAAAATGTATTAGGTATTTAAAAAAAAACTTACACTACACACTACATGTGGCGCCATCTATTATCATAAGAGCGTTATTATTGTTTTCCTCGGGAACAGTACTTTTTTTCGGGATGAAAGGTACCCTATGTCCGTTTCTGTACACCTGACAACGTTTATGCAAAATTTCAGGATGATCAGTTCAGTGGTTTAGGCGTGAAAAGTTAACAAACAAACAAAGTTACTTTCGCATTTATGATATTATATAAAGTTAGGATAACAGCATTTCGCCGCATTCCTATACATGCATGCTGATAGATAAGCGGCTGAGAGATATCCTCAAAAAACAACGTCAAATTAAGCGTGAATATAACGATTAATGAATAATTAATGATTATTATAAATTATCTGCTAAGCCGGTGGCAATGAGGTGGTAAGGATTAGAGTCCACTTAAATAGTTGGTGGCAAGATCTCCTGCAAGTTGTGTGCTCAAGATGACTGGACTGTACTTCTTTGGATTGGTACTCCTGTTTGGATTCGTACAGGTAATTATTTTGAGATACAATAGGTAACGTAACATACCTAAATGTACCTATCCCGGCTGTATTCACTGGCCTGGACCTGAGATCCAGCCTGGTGCTTGTATGGTCGTTGCATTATTTTATCGCGGTAGATCTTTTTAAAATTAGAGGCAGGGTGATATCCACCAAACAGAGTAAAGAGGTCTTATAGGTCTTATCTAGTCCGATTCCCGTGGTGATACGGCCTGCGCAAGATGCTGGGATTGGATGATGTAGGTAGGCTAAACTTTTGGCTTATAGGTAAATATCTAACTAAGTAAGTACCTACTTTAGTGAAAAGGTCATTCAAATTTTTTTTTCATTCTTTAAACTCGATGTCAACCTTAAAAGTACATTCCTTTGATCTACTTTCCTTCTGAAGTAGTTAATATTACTTATGACAGTTTTCTTAATGCAGCCCGTGTACCTGGTATAATGGCTACTTAACTAACGATAACGCCAAAAGCTGTTATCTGAATGGTTATCAGGGCGTTGTGATGATGAAGAACTGCTAGTCATGTCAGTCAGGCATTACCTACCCTTAAAACTTATACTACTTTTGATTTTTTTCAGGGTGGACCTGTCGACTCCGAGCTCGCATATATCGAAGATACTCGTAATGGTAAGCATATTTTATATTAATTATTCTGTGTGTGACAAAGCGTAGCATCAGCGGGTCTTTTTTCTAAGCCCGTCAACGGAGATACGGCGTCGTCCGAAAATAACTGATCCGTCAAAATAAGTTACAAATCCAATTTATCGAAAGGGCAAATACATATCGGTATCGGGATTAGGGACAGCTGTCAAATAGTGTTGTCATTAATTCTTAGTTCGGGCCCCGAAATAATCAGATTGCCGTAAGTGATACAGAGTAGGAAACGCCCGTAACTTCGGCCGAAACTATGGATTTCGTGCTTATGGAGTACAGACCCAGGCACCACAAAAACCACAACTCATAAATTGTGATCCAAAGATATACATACATAATATGTCGCGGAACAAATTTTTTTCGTATTTTATAGGTATAAAGTTGTAGTAAATAGACTTATGTATAATAAGTATAAGTCAATGATAATAAGTCCATGGTAAAAACAATTTCCCGCCATATTTTATTGTTTGATGTCCGCCAAAACGAATGAAACTAACGAAGAAATTCGATACATTATGAAGTTTTATTACAAAAAAGGCATTGAGCTAGGAAAAACAGTGGAGCAATATTATATTAGTAGTTCTTTGCGACATAACTGAAGACGGGTTGACCACAAAACAGTTTTCACCCATTTGCAAAAGTCTGGGTATACAAAAAAGCTTGATGATTGAGTGCCACACGAGCTCTTAATCTTGAATTCGTATATATAAAAAATACGAAAAAACTTTTGCCCCGACCTGCCTGACCTATAATAAAATCGTAGCGAAGTTAAAACTGTACATTATTTTTGGAGTTTATTGGAGTTTACTCCCTAAGAAACGTTTCATATATATCGCATGGCAATGAAATAGGTATAGTAGTAAAATCAAAGGTTAACAAAAAGCGAAGTCGCTACGATTTTCCTCTGCGCAACATACTCGTGCATCTCATAGCCACAGAACATATATACCCTGACGGACTCATAGCGCTCATCGCTCCTAAGCGCCACAGTATAAATAATGGTTAGTATGGAAACTAGGCCTATTTGATGAAATAATTACCTATGCTCCATTAAAGCGTTAGGGTTGTAAGTCTTACAACCCTAACGGCGAGTAAAGGGCAACTCGCCGTTCGATAAGGACCAGGCCCGGGTCGATGGCGCGTTGTGTTCCACGCGCGCCTCAAAGAGATGTCAGCATCAATGACGGGGTCCGCTAGGGCCGATGCCTGCCAGGGTTGCGGGAAAGTCAGAGAGGGATACCGTGGCCC
Source organism: Brachylomia viminalis (assembly GCA_937001585.2). Taxonomy (NCBI): domain Eukaryota; kingdom Metazoa; phylum Arthropoda; class Insecta; order Lepidoptera; family Noctuidae; genus Brachylomia; species Brachylomia viminalis. Next base: position 12,755,903 of record OW443314.2, read on the forward strand.
CTGGCACAGGCAACTGAAGGAACTCGGGTGGGCTTTAGTCAGTAAGAGTCTGACACGCCCTCCCGCTCTGCCCAGAGCGGCCGAAGTTATTAGACGATTTCCCAACCTAAAAAAAAAAAAAAAAATACTACCTAAATTGTTGGTCGTCATTTTCGTTTTCATGGTTTTCAAGAGTGTTAATGCCGCTAGTGACGTCACAATGTAAATCCAAGATGGAATTAATAATTAATAAAATTACCTACTTATTTGTTTTTGTTCGACCCTAATGAAAATAGAAATTTGACTCATGTTCCGTGCCTCGGAAAGCACGTGAAGCCGTTGGTCCCGGCTGTCATTCGTGGATCTTTGACAGTCTTTACGGGTCGTCAGAAGCCCGAAAATCTGACAACCAGTTAAGACTGGTTGTCAGATTTTCGGGCTTCTGACGACCCGTACAATACCCTTAGTAAGCTAAGGGTATCGTATTACCCAGTAACTGGGTTGTGGAAGTCAGATAGGCAGTCGCTCCATGTAAAATACTGGTATTCAGCTGCATCCGGTTAGACTGAAAGCCGACCACAAAACATAGTTGGGAAAAGGACAGCTAGATGATGATGTTCCTTAGTTAGGTACCACCTACAAAATAATTCAAGAGGTTCTCTTCGAGAATAGGTGAATACTTGACTGCACAACTGACCGTGATCAATCTGTCGCTGTGTTGCTGCTTGCGGGTTGATTACACCTCGCTTGCGTAACATTTCGAGATTTTTAGGCGCAACGTAATAATCTTGCCGTAAATTGTCACCACTTAGGCGTCCAGGCGCATTTGTAAGTACTTGATATTCGAGTATTGATAGTTCCTATCACTCATTGTGAAATAAGTAGGTACTTTTGTTATGTGATATAATTGATTTAATATATTTTATCAAATCAATATAAATAACTAAATGGGTTTATTTACTTCCTTTGCCTATAGTACGGTGGGCTGCATCAATTGGTTACCCCAGTTGTATTAAAATTAACTTTGAAGAGGGGTACCCACATCGTGACGCTGACTGTACCTATACATTTTAAGACAATCGCTTTTCAGGAGGAGGTAAACTCCAGTCACGCGTCGGAGGTGACACGCACAATTTTTTTTTTAAATGTTTATGCATGTCTTATCCTTGACTTCTGCGGAATTTCGCTAGAAAATTTAATTTGACCCTTTATAATACCAAAGCCATCTAACCATGAATTCCAGCCGGAGGCCAGAGGATAGTAGGGGGCTGGGAGGCAGAAGACGACCAGTTCCCGTCCACCGTGAGTATCCGCATGGTGGGGGGCGCGGGCGGCGTGGGCGCCTGCACCGGCTCCATACTCACCAATGAGTGGATACTCACTGCTGCTCACTGTCTTGCCAGGTTTGTGACCTTACTTATGAACTGATAACTGGCAGTTAGCCTAAAAGAGACGAGGACCACGCCACAGAATCCTGTTCACTCAATGAAATGAAATGTTTATTTCTGTAAGTTACATCTATTAAGACACTTTTACACGACAATATTTTAAACCTAGATGGCGCCGGCATTTCCTAGCTGACTAATTTCTGAGAAGAAATGCCGAAACAAACTCCGAGGTCATGGTCTCTTTTAAAGTCCAAACATTTTATTATTAGGATTTTATGTGAGTTTATCAACGCAGGGCCATGTCTGCAAGGGCCTTTTGAAGAAAGAGCTATTACAGCTTTGAGTTGACCTGTCCTAACAGACGGCATGCATACATCAGTCATCGTGTAGCTCAACCCTATTTTAGGGAACTTAACGACCCGTCACACGACGCTACCAGATCTGTAGGACATTTGCGTAGGCCGTATATAAAATACTCAAAACCACCAGACAGCTATAAAGTCATGTATTCAATCTAGCCTGCATGGTACTCACATTAACAATCAGTTTTCTCTTTAAATATCATTAATCGTGTCACGTAAATCAATAAAAATGTCATTATTCATTCCAAAACACTCAGTACAAAATGGTTTGTTGCTTGGGGGTACACTGGAGTAGCTTATTATTCCGAAGCCTTTTTGTCATCCAAGTAACCTTTAACGTTATAGAAACCTTTTCGAAAGAGTTTCTGTTTAATAAATGATTAAAATTTATTGAGGCTCAGTTCTTTAATATAGCTTGGGAGTTCGTTGTAAAAACGTATACTTTGGAACTTAAACGATTTACTTTTTTTTTAATAATTTAAACATCAATAGCTATGCTGATGCGTCATGTTTTTCTGGTAATTTACCGTGAAAACATCATGGCGTTCAGATTACATGCCCATCTAAGTGAACATTCCAAGCTTTGATTATATACTTGATTCCAAGTAACCGGTTGTCGCTAAAACTCCCATTCTCACAAACCTTAACGACTGTGACTACAATTTTATTTCCGTGTTATCAACAGGCAACCTCGTACATGAAGGCCGAAGCTTGTCTGATCGCAGTTTTGCAAAAAATTGGCCCTTTCTGAATGCTATAGATCCAAAATACAACATAATATATTTCCTACTTCTATTACCTATAACGGTTTCTATCAGTATTAACGTACCTTCGAATATCCTTGTGACCCTTTATTAACTTCACCCTCGCTCTTTCCAGACGCTTCACATACATAGTCCGCTTAGGCCAGACCAATATCACCAAGCCTGGCTACATGGTGGAGGCGTTCGAGCGGTATATCCACGAGGGTTACGACCAGGAGAGCACTTCAGTGCAGACTGAGGACATCGGTCTACTGAAACTGGACCATTATATTCCTTATGGAGGTACCTATGCCTAAACATATGGCCCTGCTTTAGAAGGTTTAAAGCTGCAAGCTGGCATCACCTGTTTAAATAGACTTGTTATTTGTTAGAATAGTCAACTTGCAGTATGACAACCGCGCTTAAATCATTCATACAAATAATGTTGATAACACGCTGCCGGTAGATATTCTTCGCTAGTCGTTTGGAAGATCAGGCTTTTTTAAATTTAAAGTACTGATATTCAACATTTCGCTGCATGGCGAATGTCAAGAGGCACGGGGGCCATGCCACGAGGCGTTGCGTCGTTACCCGCAGCCTGATAAATTTTCTTGAGACAAGCACGACTACTTTTTCAGCGACAGCAACGACGTCATGGGATGCACTGATAGACTGTGGAATTCCTCCTCGCAAGGCTTGGTTGAGTAACTTTAACCGTGACTAAAAATTGTCATGAAAACGGAGCGGACCCGAATTGCCTCAAGTTTTGAAACATGGACATTGTTACAAGCACAATTATAGCACATGTAATTATTTTTCTTTGGTCTCTACCTAGGTACGTTTAGAATTAGAATATACACCACTGGTGTTGAGAATCAGTACTTTGAAAAATTCAAACAACCCAATCTTCCTCGTTTCGTAGTGCTTTTAGCAAGAAAGAAGATGCCGCGCAACAAAAAATTAAGTATGTGTGGGATTAATCGTTCGTCGACACAACGCCAATTGCCTAAAGAAAACTGTTGTAACGACCGATGCCAACTTAAATGACCACGGTCTGAAGAAGAAAACATCATCTGATAACTTTGCTTTTGTTACTTTACAGAATCTATCCAGCCTATTAGGATTCAGAGCAGCCAACGCATGAACGTGGAATACGGCGATCTTCAGCTGACTATCAGTGGCTATGGGCGTACCGACGACTGGTGGGCCGGTACGTATATTACGTGTTTAATTATAATATATTTAATTTACACAAATCTTAGATGATATACAGGGTTACTTGTAATTCGACGTATATCCGTCAGGAGCTGATAGGGGGGCCAAAATGCAACATATTGAACCCCCCCCCCCCTAAATATCTCGAAAACTTATTTACATACAAAATTTTACATTTAATTCCAAATAAAAAAAAATACATATCGAATGGGTACCATTAAAACAATGATATCGTAGCTGGCACTTCAATTAAGCAATGAACATAATTAATAGTATACAGGGTGTTTGGTAGAACGTTGAACATACGAAAATGGTGGTTAGTTGGGGTCATCTGCTACCCACTTGGCCCAAATTATTTGACCTTGGCCCCACCGATTTAAAAAAAAAAAATTTCTTTATTTTACAGAAAATAACCAGATTTTTAACTTTAAATTCGAATATCTTTTTTTGCGATCGGTAAAATTGGCAGGATGTTGTTTTGTATTAATGTTTAATAGTAGCAGACTCTCATAAAATTACTTTTTGGTACAGATGTTAATAGGAAAAAAAGTTATGAGTCTTTAAAGGTACAAAAAGATGTAAAAAAATGCTTAGAGCATATCTTTGACTTGCATTAAAAAAAAACTAAAAGTGATCGAGAACTTAGGATTACATCAAAACATCTCTGCTGTATGAGCTTTCTAACGGTATGTAATTTACATTTCAAAAAGTCAGGACTTATTTGACAATTTTATCAAGTTAGAAGGTTTTTGACGAAACAGAAAATTAAAATGTTTTGCGAAATTTAAAACTGTAAAGTTGTCCAAAAATGTAGCAATCAATTTAAATGAGAGAAATACTTAAATACCCATTCAAAGGGCCTTTTTCTGTTACCTAAATGTCAGTGGGTAATAAAACAATTAAATTACATTTAAATGAATTTATTCAATTAAGTAATTGCTCAAATTGACGCCCTCCATTTTGAATGCACGCGCGACATCTGCGTCTTATTTCAACGGTTGTCGTCCGCAGCAGCATCTCTCCCCTCATCACTTCGAATGCAGCATTAATTCTGTTGATTAATTCTTCACGCGTTTCTACTACCGTGAAGTAGACAAGTTCTTTGGCTCTTCGCCACACGTAAAAGTCGAGCGGAGTGAGGTCGGGTGATCGCGGAGGCCATGGGATTGGTCCCCCTCTGCCAATCCATGAATTGGGGAAACAATTGTTTAGTAGCTCGCGTACGCTCAGACTCCAGTGAGCTGGGCAGCCATCATGCTGGAACACGATAGGCCTGTCTTCATCAAATGCTTCTTGTAGCAATGGTGGTAGATCGTTGATCAAAAACTCGAAATAATTGCTCCCATTAAGATGTTCCGGCAAAAAATGGGGCCCTATAAGCCTGTTTCCAATCACTCCGGCCCAGACATTGACTGAAAATCTTCTTTGGAACCCCTTTCGTCTCTTCGTATGTGGGTTTTGACCTTTAGGGGCCCAATGATGCAAATTATGCAAGTTGGTAATCCCTTCTTTATCGAACTTAGATTCGTCCGTCCACAGTATGCTCCGCAAAAAGTTGACATCTTCTACATCAGTATGCAGCAAATGGCGACAGAACTGCATTCGCCTCCCAAAGTCATTATCTTCAAGATCTGTAATACCCCAAACAAGTCTTAGAACAATAAAAAAATTTACCTAATGGGTTAATTCTTAAAGATCTAAAACTACATTCACAAAAGGGAATGCAATGCAGTGCAGTGCAAAGATGCCTGATTGATACATAGCATAAGACACAAATAAAAAACTGGCGAAGTCAAGGTCAAACTAATTTAAAATTTTCTTTTTTATTTAATTCTAGAAACTTACTCATGCCACAATTTTGTTTCGGATCAAAACAAATGCTTCAATGTGTAAAAATCTTACCTTGCACTGGAGTGTGGTGAAAAGCATGCCTCCCATCTGCCCGGAGACCAGACCACACTTTCCAAATGGACAAGCCAAGTCGTCTAGCTATCACCCTTATGCTAGTGTTAGGGTCTGCCTCAAACTCAGCTAGAATTTGCTCGTCAACGGCGACATCGTGAATTCCCCGGTTCACTCTTGGCTCTTGAAAATTTAGATTACCGGTAGTTCGTAAACGTCGGTAAGTGCTGGCAAAAGTTTGATGACTTGGTACTCGCCGGTCAGGATAAGTTTCCTGGGAAATCCTTCGCGCATCACGCGAATTAGTGTTGGCGCGTCCATACGCTAACAACATGTCAGCGTATTCTTCACTGGTAAAGGTAGCCATTTTTCATCAAGAAAAACGTAATAGCGCACAGTAACAAGAAACTTAACAGTAGGTACAGTAACGTAACATAAAACTTAACAGACAGATAACACAACAAGTAATTAACAAAACGACTCGGAACGAAAACAGAAGTGACGGGCACAAACAATCGCAGAGGCAGTTCTCGACTGATTCAAATTATTCAAAATCATCGTTTTGGCCTCTTCAGCGGGCCCCGCCGGGAGCGAAAGAGAAAAAAACATGCCTTATGACTGCGCACGAGTGAGACAAAATGTTTACCTGCTTAGTGCTCCAGACCCCAGGTAAAAAAATGTAAGTGGTTTAGTTTTCCTAGAAATTTCGCAACAAAGGAGTCTGTGCAGTGACTGGTAACAGAAAAAGGCCCTTTGAATGGGTACTTTAAGTACTCCTCTCATTTAAATTGATTGCTACATTTTTGACAACTTGACAGTTTCAAATTTCGCAAAACATTTTAATTTTATGTTTCGTCAAAAACCTCCTACTTGATAAAATTGTCAAATAAGTCCTGACTTTTTAATTTAGTAAATGTAAATTACATACCGTTAGAAAGCTCATACAGCAGAGATGTTTAGATGTAATCCTAAGTTCTCGATCACTTTTAGTTTTTTTTTAAATGCAAGTCAAAGTTACGCTCTAAGTATTTTTTTACATCTTTTTGTACCTTTAAAGACTCATAACTTTTTTTCCTACTAACATTTTTACCAAACAATAATTTTATTAGAGTCTGCTACTATTAAACATTAATACAAAACAACATCCTGCCAATTTTACCGATCGCAAAAAAAGATATTCGAATTTAAAGTTAAAAATCTGGTTATTTTCTGTAAAATAAAGAAAAATTTAAAAAAAAAAACGGTTGGGCCAAGGTCAAATATTTGGGCCAAGTGGGTAGCAGATGACCCCAACTAACCACCATTTTCGTATGTTCAACGTTCTACCAAACACCCTGTATAGTCAACAAAATAATATAATTATGAAAAAAAAGTTGTTGTAGTTAGATGTCAAATTTTGGGTAAATATCGAAAAACCCTAAAATTTCTAATATCTTGAAAACTATTGAATTTCGGTCATACATATGGGGGGTTCAATTTGTTGCATTTTGTCCCCCCTATCAGCTTCTGACAGATATACGTCGAATTACAAGTAACCCTGTATAAACAGAAAAGCAAACATTATTGACCACTAAAAATTATCCCACGGGAACGGGACCACATGGATCGATCAGTTCAGTCGATCAGGCATGAAAAGGTACCACACAGACAGGTACCATTACTTTCACATTTTTAATATTAGTATGACCATTGAGACAACAAGGAAAGCTGACTGCGGAGCACGAGAATTTACGATACTTGAAAATGGAGGTAATATTGCCTATTCACCTCCCTCATCATTTGATATTCACTTTACTTCGATTGTCTGTCAGAGGATATTTTGTAGGATGCTTAACCATCAGAACAATAAGTAACAATAGAAGTGTGTATTCCTTATCTTTTATTTGTTAATTTATTTAGGATCTCCAACAAAATACATGATAACACAATACATGACTTATTAATACCTAATGGGCAACACATGAACACAAGTTAGTGGGTGTGGGTATACCCACATAATAGATAAAAGAGGTTTTATCTGATCTGTGGGTGTACCTACTTCTTCACTTAATAGGAGATCACAGCTTGCACAATAAAGTTATCAACTAAGCTAACAATGTTTAAAATGTTTAAAGAGAGATTGAAACAACTAATAACTATCGGGTTCTAAAAACATGATGATTTCTAGAGCTTATATGCTAATTCCTGTCCCCAGGTGGAATCGTCCCTGACATCCTGTACTGGACGTACCAGCGCGGCATGACGCAGCAGGAATGCCGCACTTGGTACCCCAATAGCCAGACCATCAACGTGCAGACCATGTGCTCTCAGTACTATGATGAACCGAGCCAGAATACTTGCACGGTGAGGAAACTACTGCCAAACTTATTCATACTTTTTTTTTGGGGGTTGGGAAATCATCGAATAAATTCTGCCGCTCTGGGCAGAGCGGGAGGGCGTGTCAGACTCTTACTGACTAAAACCCACCCGTGTTCTTTCAGTAGCCTGTGCCAGGGGACACGGTAACTCTTTTGGGACTTTCGCGCAACCCTGGCAGTACTTCGTACATTTCGATTAAGACAACTGATAGCATCTGTTATCTGATTTGACGAACGTGGAACCTGTGACGGTTTCTGCGGGTGGGTGGGCCGTGTCTCACCTAGCTGTGCGCGTTCATGGTTTATCCAAAATAACTCTGAGTTAACAGGAGCTAAGTCAGGGTTAATCAAATAATTAATCTTGCGCTACCAAGAGTTAGACGTAAACCTATAGTTAAACCTTTAAATATTTAACCTACCGATGTGGGAGTTAAGTTGGTTTGTTAAAGAGATGTTAAGAGGGCTAACAAAAATTTTCTTGTATTTGAGTGTTTGAAGAGTCACACACTCAAATACAAGATCAAACTTTGGTTATTTCTCTCGGGAGTGTTCTAAATAAATATCATTTTTTTTCTTGTATTTGAGTGTGTGACTCTTCAAACACTCAAATACAAGAAAAAATGTGATAGCCCTCTTAAGTTGCTAAACGCTGGGTTAGTGTAGTGTATAAATTGATGTTAAGAGGTACTGCTGATTACTTATTTTGTATTTTATATTGTTCTAAGACATGCCGGTTTCCTCACGATGTTTTCCTTCGCCGTTTTGAGAGCAGTGGTGATGAAATAATTTACACAAAGTAAAGCGATCTAGCCTGTTTGGGTTCGAACCTACGACCTACAACTCGTAAGTCGCGGTCTGTACCTCTGGGCCAGCATTGCTCTCCACGAGTGGCGATACTCAAACTTCAGGCGCACACTGAGCAATCAGTACCGTTACCAACTTGCAAACAAGCAAGTTTTACCACAACATGACTCGATTTTTAGAAAGTGTTTTTCTGGATTCCTGTTAAGAAGAAGAAGACCCTGAAAGCAGACATCAGACAAACGATGACCTAGGCCTTGACCTGAAACATTTTTATACTTAACGTTTATAGCTATTATAAAGCATTATACTAACCGCATCACGGTTCTTCTAGGGTGACAGCGGCGGTCCTCTGACGATGGTGGACCTTGACGGCAAGATCACGCAGGTCGGCATCCTGAGCTTCGGATCGTACCGTGGTTGTAACACACCTAACCCACAAGGTAAGTCCAACTTGGCAACTTTAACTTGCAAAACACAGGTAAACCCCAAAATTCCAAAATAGACTATTGATTTTGCCCTGACTACAGTTACGTTTGCCATCATTTTGTAAAAATGTAAGTTGTAATCTGTGGAAAATGGAGTGGGTCATATATTTGTTCAGTTATTATCGTTTATTTTTAATATACTACTGTTTGTTACACATATAAAATAAAATAAAATATGACCAAATGATTCAACATTGTTCTATATTGGGATTCTGGTGATGGAAATGCAGGTCTATCACTTGAGACTCCTACTTACTCACACTTACATTCCTCAATGGTGTAGGGAGAAGTATGCCAGTTATGATTTAAGCCCCATGTAGGGTGAGCCTATTGCCGTCCACAAATCCAGTCATCGGGGACTTTTTCACCACATTAGGGATCGAACCCAGGAGACAAGGACCTCAGACAAGGAGCTCAGCAGTCGCATTGACAAGAACTAACAATAAACTAACATTCAAAAAACACTAAATACATAACCTAATGATATTAGATCTATTAACATCGTTAAAATACGCTTTTGTTTTTGTCAGGTTTCGTCCGTCCCGAATACTACCACGCCTGGATTGAAGCACAGATTGGCATCAGCTTCGACTGGAATGTCGAAGACTTGGAGACCAAGCCAGAAGATGTAGTTGCATAAGACAGCCTGTTTTGTCAATTAAGATTCAACACAAAGAACATGAACAAGACAACAACATGAGAATAAGAACATGTAATAAATAATGTTACGCCTTTTTCTGTATGTTTCTTCCAATCTTCTTCTTAATTCATTAATTCACTGATAGACAACGCACCGCCTCCACTTGGTCTAGAACCGAGGTCCCCAAACTTTTTTGTCTCATAGATCACTTGCTATGCTTTTCGGTTTTGGGTAGACCCCTGCTTAACTAAAATTGCATTTTTGAAAATTCATCAACTTCAAATGTGTTTTCACTGGTTTCTAACTGTAGTGAGATGTAGAAGAAAAAAACAACCTACGACCTACAGGTCGTTATAGACCACTTTGGGTATTACTTGGGTCTGGAAGCACGAAGTTTTACACAAGTGTTCCTTATATGCGGTGAGCACTAATGCAGGATATTTGAAAAGTGATCTCTTAAACGGATGAATTTCCAAAATGTTAAAAAGGGGATGTAAGTGTGTCTAATGGGAGTTTGTCATAACAAATCCAGACGAGAAGTACTCATAAGAATTTTCTGACGAAAGACCAAATATTATATCTCCACAAGGGTCGGTTGAGCGCAGTGGTGGCACAGTGGTAACGGCCGCGACTTACGTGTTGTAGGTCGTAGGTTCGAACCCAGACAGGCACTTTACTTTGTGTAAATTATTTCATCACCACTGCTCTCAAAACGGTGAAGGAAAACATCGTAAGGAAACCGGCATGTCCTAGAACCAAAAATTGTAAGACATGTGACATCTACCAACCCGCACTGGACTCGCGTGGTAGATTACGGCCCACTCCCTCTCACCGAGAGTAGGCCTGTGTCCCAGCAGTGGGAACATTATAGGCTGATTAGTATGTATGTAAGGGTCGGTTCGATCAGTCCAAGTCTAAATTATTGAGGATAAAAAGATATCATTAGTCGAAATTAAAAATATGATATGTCATAATTAGGTTATGTGTTATTATATAACTACCTAAGGATTCTGGATTAAGATAAGTTAAAGATAACTAAGGAGGTAATCTAAAAGATTAATGATTTCGCCATTATTTGCAATAACAATTATTACCGAACCGAACCGAAATAACTAGAATTGATGATTAGTTACTTCAACGTAAGATTCGAGTATCTAACAGCTTTGATCTATAGCTGTAAGTACAAGAATCCTGTAGCGCGTAGGCAAAATCAGAGCTGGTACCGCCATCTTGGTTTTTCAATACCTACATCCTTAGAATAATATAGTTATTATTCTAAGCCTACATCTCACAAAATGTTTACCAACAGCGCTTACTTATCAACGTCGTTCGAGCGCCAAAAAATCCTTGCAGCAGTGTGTTCAGTCAATGACCTACAGAATGAAAATTCGAAAAAAAAATTCGAAATCAAATTCTTGTTATTTCGTGAACTAGCTATTTAAGAATAACTCAAAAAAAAATTGATACTCATCCATCAAGTTTCAAGAGGCCCAGGGAACGTTGGCCGTCCCATTAAGTATGGCCACGCCTCAGATCATATAAACACAGGGCCACGCACTGGGGACTAATATAATATAATCTGGACTTGATGATCTCACATCTTCCCTTAGGTAAAACGCGGGTGCGGAGCATGTGTAGTGAATCCAGCCCTAAGACCCTGCTCATGATCGTCTAGTAAGAGGAACAGCGCGACGTGTTACGTAGGACTCCGACATAGCTCTCCGTTCTCTACCGACAAAATCCATGAAAATTTCCGCACGAGAAAAGAAGGGAAAATTAAATGCAAGTTAATTCTTAGCCTATAATGTAACCACATTATAGGCTAAGAATTTAAGAGATTGGGTATAACATTAGGTATTAACATTAGGCTACATTGGGCATTGGGCATTATAGGTTTATAACGCCCAATGTAGCCTATGATGCTATTGCTGGGACACAGGCCTCTTCTCGGTGAGAGGGAGTGGGCCGTATTTTCACTACGCGGGCACAACGCGGGTTGGTAGATGCCATATGTCTTCGAATGTTCGGTTCTAGGACATGCCGGTTTCCTCACGATGTTGTCCTTCGCCGTTTTGAGAGCAATGGTGATGAAATAATTTACACAAAGTAAAGCGCCTGTCTGGGTTCGAACCTACGACTTGCAACTCGTAAGTCGCGGCCGTTACCACTGGGCCACCACTGCTCTCTTACATTCTTATTTCTTACTTAAAACGATTATGTATCACAATTCCGCGTGCCAAGCGTGTTGCCCACAATCGTCAATACAAGTCCATGTTCAAAAGCAAATGTTGATAGACTGACAACATGAAGAAATACACAAGGTGTTGTTTTGCATCCTCGTCAAATTCGAGGAGGTAACTATGCTAATGATTCTCGACACGAATTAATAATAAAATAAGTAGGTATTTATTTTTATTTTTTGTATTTTTCGGAAATCGGCATGTGTAGGGCCCGTGTGATACCGCCCTGTAATTGCGCTGTAACTGTAACGCATGCACACAGCGACATAGTCGTACGACACTGCCTACCGCATACGCAACGGCCCGATTTTGTTCTTTGAAAGTGGAGTATTCTGAAATACTGTCAAACTTAAATACCTAAAAAAACAAGTATGTATTAATTATTGAGCAGGATCGTAATTTTATTTGATTATTTATGTCTTTCTTAACAGCCTCCTGAAATTTGACGAGGATGCAAAACAACACGTTGTATATTGGTTGAGTTTACCCTAGTGGTATATGACAGATAGCATAACGGTAGATATTTACCTATAGGAGAAAACACGACAAGGTAATTAGGTATTGTTTTTCTTTAGTGCTGTTGTGTTGGTTAAAGCTGGGTAAAGCCAGTGTCCGTTGCAGACACTGATAGCTATTGATAGCACTGTGCGCACGCGTAATATCCGGTGTAATCCGAGATTATCATAGTCATTATATGTAAATAACACAATGACGCAGCGTAGAGACACCATAGCTTGTGGATATTTTGGGATAGGTCTTGATTTTTGATCCAAACCGTATCTGATGTAAGTACATGGGATTCGGCTTTAGAAACTTACCGCCTTTCATTGCAAGATCAGCACCCTAATTGTGTAACACACTATCGATCATAATCTGAATCATTTTGAAGGATATTGCTCATCGATTGCTTCATATGTTCGAAAAGTTTGTCTGCTCAACAACGTTAATAACGCAATGAATGTAGTTTAACTGTCAATGTGTTACGCAATCACCCCGCTGTCGCGCTGGTCGGAACGCTCATTTTTTAAAGGATGTTGTCTTAACACTTTGAGCGGGTCAACGTCATACGTAAAATTTGATAAACGCTATTTGACACAATGTTTAATCACGTCAGCAAAAATATGTCTTTCTTTAAAGAACGTGTATAAACCGCTGCGGCTTATAGCAATTCGTTCCCTTATAGCTACGTCATCGCGCTGTATCACTTAAAATTTTCAGACTACTAGCGCCGCTGAAAGTGTTAAATAACTTATTTCCTAAAAGCTTTTAAAAATCCACTACTGCAGCGCAATTTTCAGTTAGTTGTCCTTATTTATCTTATTTTGACAGTCCTAATTCAACAGGAGAGCTCGAATTACAGCTTCGTTTGAGTCCGAAACTACTCTGATAAACCCCGAACATAATAATGAATTAAACTTAAGTAACTAGCGACTCGACCGGCCTACTTTGCACGGTTTTAAATTCGATTTGATAAAACATCAAGTTATATTTATTATCATGAGTGTATGTTAATGAATTATACACATACGCTTTCCGGAATAAATGCTCTAAATTGTGGTGAAATCCGCATCAAAATTCGTTGCAGAGCTTAAAAGAACAACTCGGTCACACAGGCTGTCACAAAAAGCAACATGTGTGTGTCACAAACGTTTAAAAATGGAATAGGGCCTAATTCATATATTTCATACTATGAAGGCATTCCTCATTCCTACACAAAGTTTGGTAACCCTAACAATGCTGAAATACCCAACTGTACCTACCTACCATAAAAATCCTAATTAATTATTGATATCATAATCCCAGATAGTGAGAAAATATTATCATTTAATTCTAATGTTCGATACAGACAGATTAATAATATAATAATCAAGAAAAGCGCAAGTCGCCACTTGCAAGGCGTTCGTTCAAGATGGCGGCCGCGTTCCTGTTAGCAGTTTTCTTCGTTTTAGGCTTTGTGCAGGTAAGAATTTTGAAATCCTACTAATAAATAAAAATATTATAAATGTGAAGGTTTGTATATTTGGATGTTTGTTACTCAATCACGCAAAGACAGCTGAACGGATTTGGATGAAATTTGGCACACAGACACTTTAAAACCTGGATTACTTTTAATCGAAGTAATACGTTCCTGTGTGATATTTTCGGAACACAACACGGGCGAAGCCGCGGGCAAGTTAATATTATATAAATTAATAACTTTTTTAATTTATATAATACTAACTTTTGCCCGCCCCTACTCCTTAAAAACAAAACTAAACTGACAAAACATAAAAGGCCTACAATGCTCTGCGGATCCAGTATAACAACGCATTTAGACTGCTGTTGCGTCTACCTCGGTTTTGTAGCGCGTGATCTATGGTCGCTGAGGCACGTACCGACTGCTTCAATGCTGTGTGGCGTAAGAAAGCGGCCTCGATGCTAAACAGACTCCGTGGCAGACCCAGCAGCATGCTACGGGAGACATGACAGCCCGTTGGTGAGGTCACCTGTCACCTGTACATTGTCTGTGTTATTAGTTAGATACTAACGTAGATTAATAAGATTATTGGTACTAACCCAATGGGTCGCTGTTATCTGAATAATATGTTAGCTGCTATAATAGGAAACCGGCATGTCCCAGAACCAAAAATTCGACGATATGTGACATCTACCACCCCGAACTGGGCCAGCGTGGTGGATTACGGTCCACTCCCTCTCACAGAGAGAAAGCCTGTGTCCCAGCAGTGGGAACATTATAGGCTGATGAGGATTATAATTGCTTCAGTAGACTTTGAGGAAATTGCGAACTTACATACATGTATGGGTTGAATACAGAACCTCCTTTTTAAAGTCGAGTAAAAAGAGTGACACAGTGTAAGATGGATAGAGTTTGCACGTACTATTATAAAAATAAGTGAAAGACGACATTAAATTCTAAATATTGGGGGCTATGAACCTAATCAATTTAGAATATGAAATACTAGAATTTAAAATATGAAATACCTACAAAGGCGAATTTCCCTTATTTTAGGGAGGTGTCCTCAATCCCGAGCCGGCCATTATCGAGGATGTGGGTAAGTGATTTTTATCAATTTACTGAAAATATTATAAAAATGAAAACTAATGAATTTATGAACCTGGAAAAGGATAATTATCATCGGTAAACGTTAACAGCACATAGGCAACACTTGGCAATATTTTCATTGTGTTATTTTATGCTGTCGACCTGACGAATTTAAAGTATGTGGCTTGCTAAGGCTCCTACGCACTATGCCGGAATCCTGGCCGGCGGCATGCCGATGCCGCCTACAAGCCCGACGGCCGGCATGGCCGGCTTGCCTGATAATGCCGGTGATGTCACCGACATTATGTATGTACCCGCGGGTATTTACCCGCTTGGTAAAAACCCGCCGGCTATGCCACCGGTATAGTGTGTAGGAGCCTTGCTCAGCTGAGCCCGCCAAATCTAATATTTTTTTGGTTTTTTGCAATCTGCAGCTCTGTTTTACGTCGTATGATTTTGATGGTTATTGTTTAGTAAATATATCATTCTACAGCCGCTAATCGCATTTACATCAACATACGACGTAAAACAGAGCTGGAATTTGCAAAAAACTAAAGAAAATTTGAATTAGGCGGCTCAGCTACGCATTCACCTTAAAATTAAAATACTACGCTAATGTTACTGGTGGTGTTGGAAAAATACAAAGAGATTTAAGATACATACAAGTACCTAATACTTTGATCGGAAATCGTATAAAACAGCTACGCCGTAGCCATGCAGTAGCGCTCTGTGCTACGGGAAACAAAATGGGAACCGCGCCGCGGTGTATCGGCTACGGCGTAGCGCTACGCTGCTACGAGAATACGAAGTTTGAAAATTAACTTCTTTTTTCACCTTCCTTTCCTCAGCTGACTTCCAAGCATCAAGGATCGTAGCTGGCTGGCCTGCAGAGGAAGGCCAAATCCCGTTCCAGCTAAGTCTGCGTATGGTCAGCGGTCTTGGTGCCGTCAGTTCCTGTGGTGCCTCGCTCATCCACAACAAGTGGGTGCTCACCGCCGCCCACTGTCTGGCTAAGTAAGTACTTAAAGTAACTAAAACTAAGTATCCATACAATTTTTTGTATAATATTTACCTCCAAATTATTGAAATTGGCTGTAGGTAAGGCTAAAACTTAGAAGTACAAACAGCAGCTGCACAAGTTACCACAAACTGTCAAATTTTCCCATTCGATTTTAAACTTAACCTTCAACATATTATGGTTTAAAATCATTTGGAGAAATTTGACAGTTTCGTATAACCTGATGTGCTGGCGACTGTACCAACATACACTATTATTCGTAATCGTAATCATACAGGGTGTAAAAAGACCCATCACAAAGCCGTCGTGTGCGCATTCTGTACATCAAACTAAGTAACACTGTACAAAAATAATTGCTGGGAAAAGACTTTCGGTGTAAAAAAAACGCTGTTTACACAGGGGTAATAATAAATTTAAAGTCAAGTTAGAGCATATTTTGAAACTTTGAAAAAAAAAACCTTTGACGTTCAATATTTCTGTACCCAGAAGATTCCCTAGTATGGTCCAGTCACAATAGTACAAAAAGATATTTGAGTGACAGGAAGAATTTTCTCGGCCTCATTAAACGTCTTTTTACACCCGTCATTTAAGGCATAGCACACATCGTCATCTGCTTGCCTTTTCCCAACTTTGTTGGTGACGGCTTCCAGTCTAACCGGATACAGCTGAATACCAGTATTTTACATGGAGCTACTGCCTAACTGACCTCCACATCCCAGTCACTGGGTAAAACGATACCCCTTGGTAAGACTGGTTGTCAGACTTTCGGGCTTCTGACGACCCGTAACGACTGTCAAAGATCCACGAACGACAGCCGGGACCAACGGCTTAACGTGCTTTCTGAGGGACGGAGGGGTCTTGGTATGTAAAGATGGTCACCCATCCACGGACTAACTGCGGCAAGCGTACCTTAGTCTGATCGATCAACCCGTTCGGCTGTTATAACATGGTTATCTGATGTGTCGACACGTCATTCCTCAGTATGCTGACTGACACATGGCTGATTCTGTTGCGTACTAAAAGAATATTCCTACGTTTTTTCCTGACAGCCGTATCACGTTCGTCGTCCGCTTCGGCCTGACCAACTTGACCCGACCTGAGGCCATCGTGGAGACCTCCAACAAGTACATCCATCCCGAATACGATGAGATCAGGGCTGGAGTCCAGACTGCTGACCTTGCCATCCTCGGGCTTAATAACGAAATCGACTACTCCGGTTAGTACGAACAATATTTGTTACGTACTTATTTTTTTTATATATTCATCCGACATCACAGGGCCTTTCGTGTTTCCTCTGACGTGTGAGGGACTTTTTTTTTACATTTTATTAAATACGGTACAGGGTTGCTTAACTTATTAATTGTCCTAGTTTTACACTTCCCTAATTATATTTAACAACCTAAGGCAGGGTAGCCCGCGAAATTCAATTTTAGTAGAAAAATATTATGTAGTTACATAATTATAATCATCAAAATCACTTATAACGCATCCCCCTTAACTCTTATGGGCTCTTGACTCTTGTGTGCTTAACCATCACCAGAAAAATACTACGGGGCTAATGTCCCCGACCTTATTTATTTTTTTAATAAAAAATATATTGTCAGATAATTCGGGCACAACTTTTTTACTAAATCTGACTGAACTGTGAAACAGTGCCTTAAAATCCTAGTTGCATTGTAGCGGTATCTACATCGCCACATGCGAGCTGCACGTCGTACTGACGTCACGCAAATCTTGCATCGCGCAAGCAGAGTTTACCGCGCGACTAGCATATATACAACTTCAATCATCGGGCAGTTGCCCACCAGAAACGACACCCGTCTGGTCAGAGGATACTCCCTTTTCTATGGAGGTATGAGTGAACTTTAGACCCCGTTCCTCGTGCCTCTATAGCATCAAATTAGTTAGGTTCCAGTCGAATTCAATGGTGCCGATTCCCTTGTTCACAAACTAAACTAAATTTAAGTTGAGTGCATCTTTTTCTTTCTATTTCATTATGAAAAGGACAGAAGATAAATATTAGTTTAGTCCTGTCAAATTAGTCAGCACCTGACTTAATTTGATGTAATTTTAGTTGTCAACTTTTTAATCACGTCTAAACTTGTATGGAGTAGTGTCAGGCGCTGATTAATTTGACAGGACTAAACTAAAATCTATCGTCTGTCCTTTTCTTAATGAAATAGAAAGAAAAAGATGCAATGCACTTAAATTTAGTTTAGTTTGTGAACAAGGGAATCGGCACCATTAGCGGCTCACTGTGATTTGCACGACCCTGCCATCGATTCCATTCCCAACCCAACAACCTACAGCAGCAAGCATTTTTAGTTCACAATTTTACTTTTAAGTTTATACAGCTATCATACCTCTCTGGGTAATATAAAAATGATTGCTAAAGAACCTCCTGAAAATCGCACTGTTCGACCATTTTCATGTCACAGTAAGGGCCCATGTACTCAAGACTTCAGATTCATTATCATCGTTTTCTTTATAACAGACAACGTGCAGCCAATCCGTCTCATGAGCAGCGCTCAGAAGAACATCAATTACGCCGGAGTCGGGCTGATCGTCAGCGGATTTGGACGTACCGACGATCTCTGGAACGGTCAGTATCTTAAAGTCTCTAGTCTTAACAGTTAACACGCTGAAAAGAAAGCTAAGGGTTTTCTTAAAAACACACTGAAAAAATATCTTAGTATTTCTCGCACAAACCAAAACATTGTTGAAAAAGTTGTTTGTCATACATCCAAAGGCCAGTAGTCCTTGCTATCGTCCTGTAATATTGTACTTAATGCCCCAGGTGGTGCTGCCTCCGAGATCCTCCTGTGGACAAAGCTGCGAGGAGTGTCCAACGAGGACTGCTTGACCTGGTACCCCACCAGCCAAGTCATCAAGGAAGAGACCATCTGCGCAGGATACTACGACAACCCATCACAGTCCTCTTGCCAGGTAAAAATTAAGAGGGCGGTTCGCCCCGGGCTCCTTCTCCAAATCTCCAATCATTTTAATAAAATCACAAACAAGGCCAAAATGTGTTCAGTAAGAAAAAGGCAGTTTGTATTTGGAGGCTCCCATGAACGCAAAATATAAACTTATGGTGCTATCTAACTATTCTGGATAGGTCAACAAATCAACTCCTATTTATTTATGAATGCCTGAATGTTCAAAAGAAAACCTTACCTATCCGAGGCGGGGTGCTAACATATTCCAACTCTCTTCGCTCTGTTTTGCATCCTACATTCTCCTACTTCCCACACATTTCTGTATACCGGGGCGGAGGGGGTTCTCATTTTGTTTTGCCGCCCCGGGCCTCCAACAGGTTTAGTCCGTCGCTGATTCAGACCACAGCTTAATATTAGGTACAGTAGGTACAGTATCTCGTCTGTGTGACGGTCTCTTTCTAAAACACGACGTGTCGTATTAACGAACGCCCAAGCAATGTAGGTAGAGTGCTACTAGGATCTTTTGGCGCTTAAACGAAATGCAATGCTATTTCACACATGATTACGAAATTGTTTCGCGAAATTATATTGAAAAAACAACTTGGCGGCGTTAGTTCCAATTGTTGTCACCCCCAGATGCTTGTACAAACCGATTTAAACTTTATGGCGGCTCGGAACATGAGGCGAGTACGCAGTAACAAATTCACCTGTTAGCGGGGGTAAGCGGTGAGCTACTGCGCAGCGAGTAGCGCACTTCACAGCCGCTATAAAGTTTGAATTAAGCTGTATCTACAGATAAATGTTCTCTTTACCCTGTCATCTTTATATTATTTTATTATCCTTCAGGGCGACAGCGGTGGCCCCCTGACCGTCGAAGACGCTGACGGTGTACGCACCCAGGTCGGTATTGTGAGCTTCGGATCCACCGCTGGATGCAACAGCCCCTGGCCTTCCGGTGAGCAATGTTAACATGAATCTAGCTTCTTCTTTCAGATCAGCACGAAACCTACCGTAGAACTCACGGCGTGGTTGAAGGATTAGCCCAGCAAAATTTGTAGCGAGATCGTCACTTGCATGTCTGTCATCCTTTTTTTTGTCTTGCGTCGACATTAGTATTGTGGTCACCCTCGAAAATTATAATTCCATTTGCTGCTGAAACCCTTCAAAGTTGCGGGCTGAAATGGAATCTTTTCAGCCAGCAACTTTCGAGAGTTTCAGTACCAAATGGAATTTTATTCTACCAGATTAATTAGTATGAAAAAGCACAGGAGTTCTAAAATTGATTGACTATGCTTATTACTTCCGATAATAATTCAAAAGAGGATATCGGAAGTTTGCCGCATATGCTACATTACGAGGTTATTGCGGTAGGTACCTAATTGAAAGTTATTCAGTGACCTTTCAGTGTCACATGCCTATGTTGTGCTTGATTACCTACCTTCGTGTACCTACAGGAAATTCATTATAGGTAATTTGTTTATAAGAAACTTAGGCAATTTAACAGATGCCTAGTATTATTCTAGTAAACACTCGGCAAAGAACATCAAACTCATTGTCTCTAAACCTCGTTCCTCAGGTTTCGTCCGTCCCGGCCACTACCACGATTGGTTCCTAGAGGTGACCGGCATCAACTTCGACTGGGACAGCGATGCTATTAATAAGCCCGACTCTGAGGAAACTGACAGTCCCTCATCCGAGGAAGCCAGTCCCTCATCCGAGGACACCAGTCCCTCATCCGAGGACGCCAGTCCCTCATCCGAGGACTCCAGCCCTTCATCCGAAGACGCCAGTCCCTCATCCGAGGACTCCAGCCCTTCTTCCGAAGACGCCAGTCCCTCATCCGAGGACGCCAGTGACGCGAGTTCTTCCTCTAAGAGTGCTGACAGCAGCGAGGAAGCTCAGAAAGTGCATGTTGTCAACTACTAAGTTGATGTGGAAGAAATAAAATATTTTTTAATGACTAGAAAACACGTTTCGTTTTATGGCATGCACCTATTGTATTTAATCGAACCTCAAATAATTTCCATTTTACTTTCCTAAAAATATTATTGTAGGTACACTCATACAGAGTTGATACGACAGAGGGGCTTTCCTTTAAACTGCCTATACTAGATACAATTTTCAAGCTCTATACCATAAAAATCAATTAAATAGGAGCAGTAGTTTAAACGCAAATGATTTTAAAAATTTCTGCCCCGTTTGAACACGATGTATCTTTCCTAACAGCTGATTATGTCTATACATAATAGGTCATGCACCTTAAAACGATATATCTGAGTATAACCTACGTTGCGTTGTCGCCGCTCTGACGCAAGTCACAAGTACAACCAAATATTATCGCTAAAAAGATGGCAATGCACACACACTTGCACTTTCATTACAAAGGGTGGTTGCGTTTTACTCGTTTTATTTGTTTGAAAGAAAAAAAAACTCATTTTTGGTGCTTTTTATTTTTATACCGTATCGTATTAATACGTGGTGTAATTGAATGCCCCTCTAAACACGTTGTATACAGAGTTGATATGACACTCTGTATACAACGTGTAGTTTTGCATCCTCGTCAAATTTCAGGAGGCTGTTATGAAAGACATAAATAATCAAATAAAATTACGATCCTGCTCAATAATTAATACATACTTGTTTTTTTAGGTATTTAAGTTTGACAGTATTTCAGAATACTCCACTTTCAAAGAACAAAATCGCCCCGTTGCGTATGCGGTAGACAGCGTCGTACGACTATGTCGCTGTGTGCATGCGTTACAGTTACAGCGCAGTTACAGGGCGGTATCACACGGGCCCTACACATGCCGATTTTCGAAAAATACAAAAAATAAAAATAAATACCTACTTATTTTATTATTGATTCGTGTCGAGAATCATTAGCATAGTTACCTCCTCGAATTTGACGAGGATGCAAAACAACACCTTGTATAGGTAATGAATTCGCCTCTTTTTGTGAACCTCAAATAATTCCTATTTTGCGGTCCTATAAATACTAACTTGGATCGTCACAGTTCTAACCTAACCTAACCCGTTTGGTCGAGGTACCCTTGCTTAGTTACTGCGACCAACTGTGAAAGAAGGCCATAAAATTAAAAAGAGGCTCAGTGTTTTTAACAAAAGTGTGCATCGTTAGAAGCCCAAAGTTTTTAGAGGTTCGTTAATTTAAAAAAGCGTAGGTACACACAGTAGAAGGTCAAGTTACCACAAACTGTACAATTTTCTTGTTCGATTTTGAACTTAACCTTCAATATTTTAAGGTTTAAAATCATTTGGAGAAGTTCGACAGTTTCGTATAACCTAATGTGCTGTCGACTGTATGTCATTAGAAGGTTACAAAAGGGATCAGTTAAATATTTCCTTATTTTATTTCCGACCAAAGAGCCCACTTGTGCCGTTTTCTAGATTTCTGTGATGAATAGTACCTACTAGGTACAGGAGACCCGAGGAGGTTTGTATCAAATTTCACGCCAATGGACATATCTCAGCCGAAAACAGTCTTAGCTCTTTGCACGTTTTAGACACAAATAGCTAGTTTCAAAGTCAAAGCATTTATTTCAAATAGGCACTTTTGAACGTCAACATTTACATTAAAATAGAATTGATTCTAGTCGCCCCTTCCAAAAGATAGTTTCGTATGGAGAATAATGGTCACGAAACTACACCATTACTCTTTTAAAATGTGTTACAATATTTTGTATACATTAATTATATAAATTATACGTGAAGAGCTATGCACCTATAATAAAATTACCCTACCACCATAGGTAATATTAATTTTAAAATGTAGCAATGACAAATAAGTCAATTTTGTGATAGATACATGGTGCCCACATATTTACCATTCACAGTTCATCCTATAGCTGATTATTATTATTATATTAGGATTTTGATAGAAAAAAGTAGGGTGCTAAGACTTGCATAACGCTTTAACTATTAAAAAGCTATCCGAGGGGAAATTCCCGTATTTTCCCGACTTCAATTTGAACATTTTTAAAGTACGAGAATTGGCCTTCTGCTTTAATTTAGAGCACAGCCTGTAACTCTACAAGCTTAACTCTACCATAGAGGTATGAGGAACAGAATAGAAGTTCACTCATCCTCTATATTCTAGTTGCGCGGTAAACTCTGCTTGGACGATGCAGGATTTTGCGTGAAATCAGTGTGATGTGTAGTTCTCATGAGGGAATGTAGATGCCGCCACATTACAAACCTTACCTCTTGGTCAAACTGTACGGCTTGGCCGTTTGGCGGCCGTCGCACAAACACTCCTATGGGCTTAAGGTAAGAAATTGACAGGATAGATGCTCATCTTCCTCAGTTGCAAGACTTCCCAGTATTAACTAATGATGATTTAGTTCTTATTTCCCTTTGTTCTTATCAGTTGAAACTGGCACTTGAACATTTACGCAATAATGGTCTGTATACAATAGAAATATATCCAGAGAATAACCTACCAGACTTGCAACAATGCAATATTTTTTTTTAATAACCTATGGCTGCTTAAAGGGCGAATCCAGTCACGACATGTTAGAGCGAGGACATACGGGGGTCACATTGAAAGTTTTTAGAGTAGGCCAGTAAGAAAGGCAGCCGATTAAAAACGTATTTCAATTTTGAATTAGGAACTCTTTAGGAATATGTAATGATAAAGATTTTTTCAAATCGGTTCAGGCGTCTTTGAGTAATCGGTGTACATACATTAAAAAAACCACCGAATTGAGAACCTCCTCCTTTTTGAAGTCGTTCAAATATGTTGGTTTATAAACGGTGTTATTACTATATACGGATCAATCAACTGTCATCAATCCAGGACCGCTCTTTTGTCTCGTAAACAAGGTAGCTACTGTAAAACGTTGAGGAGTTCCCTTGACTGTCGTTTGTCTTCATCATCAGACCCTTAATTGGACGTAGTTATGCAAAATGGATCCAGCCCACAAAATCGTTTTTTGAGTTAGTGTCATAAATGGCATCTACACAAGTTTAGTATATGCAAAAAATATCCAAGCCGCAAAGTACCTTTGTTCCAATGAAAAACAGTCTGTGTTTTTCATAGGAACAAAGGTACTTTGCGGCTTGGATATTTTTTTTTAATGATACCAACAGATTATGAAGCATTTTCGAAGAGTTAAAATAGAATCATGTGTCATATTATGGTAACTCATTTATCGGGTTTCAAAAGATCCAAGCTACTTTGGGTCTGTATGTTAAATCGATTGTTTACTATAAAACAGGCACCATGCCTTTAATCTTTGACCGCCACGTCAAAAAAGAAAAAGCGTGCCCTCGGCGCCAAGCTATGAATTGATCTACAAAATAGTAGTGAGTTCGAAATTATATCGATAAAGCACTAACTATTTATTTTTTAACCTGTAGGTTTACCTGTAGGTCTTTTTATTAAAAACATACTATAGTATGTTTTTAATAAAAAGTCTATACCGGAAAAATATAATACAGGAGTTTTATTTCATTTCGCTTTGTCCTTTAGGACCGAAATCATAATGATATGTGTCACAGTTTCGGCGTTGTATCCACAATTCAAAACAAAAATCGATAAAACCAAGTCAATACCATCACAGCACTATGTTCAATCTTGACGTACTTTCTTGTCATCTTATGATGACAGTGGCGTAGCTGGCACGGCTTTTTTAATTTGCTCGCCTGTGCACTAGAGGTGCGCAACCGATATTTATTAATAATATCGAAATAATAATAGGTACCTATTTAGTTCTAATAGTTTCGTATTTTTCGTTAGTTTCGTTTCACTGATATTCTGTTTCATATTGTGGAAAAACTTTTGTAAATATGAGATTATTTGGTAATGCAATAAATAAAATGAGACATGAACCATCGGTTTTTTGTAATCGTATTTTTTATCACAAAATAATTTATAACAGGTAAATATCTATTAAACGGGTTTGAATTTTTTGGCCGAACTAACTTCCGCCATTTTATCTTTTTTTCAAAGTAATAAAGCACATTTATGATCTTTAGTAGAGCTAGAAGGTTAAGGTGGAACCGATTTTGCAATTTGCAGGCCAGTGCTAGGTTGTATATTGATTAAAATATTATTCGCGGCTGGAAGACGTATGTACCTAGCTACAGAATTAAAATCATCAATAAAACCCTCCAAGTTCATAACGGTCGAGGAATAACTTTCAAGGTCAAAGTCATTCCTCGACCTTTACTTTTACTTTGATAGCTCATATCTCGGAAACGTGACGCTTTAGAACTTTTTGTCTCATACACAACTTGTTTGTATTGGTTCCAGCTATCGATTAATGTAGGGCATATGCGTGGCCGCTACATTGAAAAAAAAATGGCGGAAGTTAATCCGGCCACTACTCATATTCACTTCACTTCACTACTCATATCATAGTCATCCATTATTAATAATATTTAATAACAGTAAACGAACTACTCTATTCAAAAAATTTCCGCGTATGACGCCATGGGACTGTCAAGCATAGACGACTGTGGCGTTCCCGGCACAGACAATACAACAGTGTGATAGAGATGGGCATTACAGTCATTACAATTAATCGATAATCAACTAACACTCGACTTATAGAGAGTGCATAGTTCAGTATTATAAAATTTTCTTGATTTCTCGAAAGTAAAAGTTCAGTATGAAATGTTTTATTTATTTACTAGTGCAGAATTCAGAGTAAATTAAATATAACGTAAGTTGCCGTCGAGGTCGATATTCCTGTTATATTGACTACTACCTGCATCACTACGTGTCCTGTTATGGTGACTGTGGCGTCGAGGGCACTATGTTTTTCGAACTTTATGACTGGTTTTCGTTTTTGTCATCTTACGTTACTAAAAATGAAATCTAACGAAAGCAGTTCACTTCAAATAAATTACGAAGAGTCAAGGTACCTAATTAACAAGGGACATGAACAAAAAAATGCTGTTTTATGACATTTATTTACGTATAAATTCGGTCACGCTGTCGCGACCGTGGCGTGCTGGGCACATTTTGGTCTGTCGTCTATACACGACTCGTGGCGTGGTGTGACCGCCACTCGACGACGTGGCGGTCAAAGGGTTAAAATCTATTTTGCAAATTAGTATTTTTGTAAGAATTATAAAATGCAAAAAAGATCCACAGCGCATGGTTCCGAAATAGTTTTGAAAAGTGTTTTGTAAATTAGATTCATGCATTATGGATGCTTTTTGTACAAATAAATTTATTTACTCGAGGTATCCATGTTGCATGATTCCTAAAAACTTTATTCAAAATAGAGAACCACGATGTTAGGATCCTTTTTGACTAAAACTAAAAACTAATTTAGTGTAGATGGACAAAATAAAAACTTAAAATAACCATGTTATTTGCATTAAATTATTGAAAAATATAAATAAAAAAGTAAATTGATCGATAAAAGTGCAAGTAAAATCGCCTTATCTATGATTTTTACCATATATATTCACGTTCACATCACTAGTTTGTATGAATTCCCGCCAATTTCTTTGTCACTCTCTCATTCTTCGTTGCTATCATTAACGTCAGCACACGCAGAGAGTAACTAAGTGGGAAAAGTGTTTGAAAGCAAGATAAAATAATGAAAAAAGAATAAATAATGTGTTAAAAAGTGCAAATTTAGGTTACGACGAAGATGATGAAGACTGACTGACTGACTGACTTTTGACTGTAATTATTACAGTCAAAACCTATCTAGGTGTAACGTTCTCATCAATACAAATTAATCAAGCCTAAACAAGCTAATTGCTGTTAATCGTCGAGGAGTTCCCTGGACTGTCCACACTCGACTCGACTGTCGACTGTCTTTCGGCTCTATCATCAGATCGACTCCAGACCATCATTAAATAGTAGTGCTTTAGAATAATTAATGAAAAAACGCACTAGTCGGCACTACGATTTACGAAGGTTCCCCTCGATTTCTCTGGGATGCCATCATCAGATCCTGGTTTCCTTATCATGGTACCTTACTACCCTACCCTTGGGATATCACCTTTCCAACAAAAAAGGAATCGTCAAAATCGGTTCATATCCGCGAACACACATAATATATATATATATGTATAGGTGTACGGTCGAATTGAGAAACCTCCTCCTTTTTTGAAGTCGGTTAAAACATTCAGTATAATAATGCTTTCAGAATGCTGTTGGGGTTGCCGCGCTACTGTAGTGCATCGCAAATGTTCGCAGACGCGCGCGTTGACGGTTTCCACGCTATAATGCGTAAGAAAGCGGCGTCGTTATTACAACGACTGCGCGGTAGCACCAACAGCATTTTGCAAATGATTGCATCCCGCTACGACTGTCCCATACAGGCTCACTGGGTGGGAATAGTCACGGGAAAGTTGTGATGAACTTGTTTAACTACTAACATAGATCGTAAGAAAATTGTTACTAACACTTATAAGGATTCTGTCCGAAATAAATGGTTAATAATAAAAACTAAGTTCCATTCCAAACGTCCATTTCACAAAAAAACTGAAATAAATCACTTTGTTTAACCATCTATACGGACGATCGGGTTCGAAATGAGAACATAACATAATTATGAAGCAATGGATTAGCAATACCCGTCAAATTGATTCAGATTCTGATCAATAGTGTGTTACGCGATAAGGGTGCTGCTTGACGGGTGCATCGAGCTGCTTGAGCAAGTAAAACCAAATTACGGGCTTGTCGTCAAGCCTCTTGACCGTCTCCCAACCCCTTAAAAGAAATAAATTTAATTTAAATGGACAAATAAATGTAAATAAGCAACATTCACCAAATCACCCAAAAAAACTTTAATAACTTTCAATAGGTAATAAGAAAAATCTACAAAAATTCACATACATCATCAGTACCTACTTACCTACAATATCACATACCTACAATAACTTGAATCACACTTTGGTACGAAATTGAGACAATTTGTGTGTTTCCTTCGAAGAGATGCCTGTATCTATCTTCCGAACATTTATTAGGCATTCTGAAACACTAAAACATGCAAAACAAAAATACACCGGTAACGGCGGAGTTTCTTGTCCATTCTTCTCTATACGAAACTACCTTTTGGAAGGGGCGACTAGAATCAATTCTATTAATGTAAATGTTGACGTTCAAAAGTGTCTTTTATGCGCCTATTTGAAATAAATGCTTTGACTTTGACACCAAAACGCTTTTAGAACACTTCCAAAGTATTAAAATATGAGAGTTGTTACAGCTTGTCACAACCCTCCGTGGCGCAAAAAAGCATCTTTGGTTCAGAATAATGTCACATAACCTCGGGATGTGCAGTGAAGCTACGAAGTTAATATATCTAATGAATTTAAACTTAGATATTCAATGCATATGAGTTGTGTTTTTTCGACATCGACGTCGCAGTCTCATCACTCCCCGTAGGCCGCCGCGACAAACTGCATCCATTAGCGTGTCAAGAAAGCGACATAAAGGGATGTTGCCAGCTCGTTAACGATGAAAGAATCTGCGAAATGGACTTTGTAACAAATCTCCTTCGTCACGACTCTCTTCGGTCTCTTCTACTATCCCCCTACAGCCCGACGTATTTCGTCCATCCAGGGATTGAAAAGGTTCCTAAAATACTGGTAAAGAGCTGGTTTCTAGTGGTTCCTCCGAACCGGAACAGGAACCTAAATTGGAACCTTTAAAGAAACTTTATTTTACCGGTTCTTCTTCAAAGCGAGTCCGAACGAGTAGATACATACGATGCCGCTCAGCGCACAACGAAACTTTGTACGATAGCGGCGAGATACGGGAGGCCGCCGGTGAGTGAAGAGGTGGGAGTTTTTGTGAGAGGGGAGCGGGGCACATTTGCTTTGGTAGATCATATTGTAGTTCTTTCTTAGAGAACCTTTAAATCGGATAGTACGGAACCGGTATATTGGAAACTTTATTTGGAACCGGTGCTTTGGAACCAAAACCAAACCGAGACCGGAACCGTACCGAAAAGAAGAACCTTTTTAAGAACCGAGATGAAGAACCGGAACCCAAATACGTACTGGTTTGCAATCTCAGCCTTAAAATAATAATAGCCATAAAATAAAAAAGGAAACCAATTTTATAACTTAAAACTTTATTATTATTCAAAATATTAAGTAGTTATTGTTTTATGTGAGTAAAGTAGGTTACAGTTACATTCTTATATAGGTAGGTACATAATAATTATGTAGACCTGAGACATAGGTACATTTTGCGTGTGTGTCAGTGAAGTGTCAGTGAAAATGATAACACACGTTACACAAAGCTGATTGGAAGGACTTAAATGCAATTGTCGTGCACACACTGATTGTGATAGCTTTTCACGTACGGGGACGTGTATTGCCGTGTAAATGTCATCATGATTCCAGTGCTAGAGAGCGAGACGAAGCTATACATGACCTTGCACCATCCCTTTTTCGAAAAAATATAAAAAAAAACTGTTTGATATCAGGTACAAAAGGCAGTTAAAAGCAGATTACATAATATTAGCTAAATCACGAAACAACAGAACTATTATTACAATGTTACACCAAAAGCATAATTTTATTAGGACGTTAACGTGCGTCGATACATAAGTACATACTTAGCATAATCAGCCTATTATCCCTTTTTCGGGCATAGGGAATATTTTCACCACCAACTTCTTTGGTAGTTTCTGACAAAGTTTACTTGTTGGGAGTATTTTTCTGAACAATAGCAACACCTAAGATATATGTCAAAACAAATTTAAAAAAAAAAATTGACATTTGAAGTGTCATGGTAGTTCAAGCTGTTTTTTGTTGCGAACACGAGTTTTTTCAATTATAAATTTCATCAACGTACATCTTACAATTTTCGTACTGGATGTGGTGAGTAATTTATTTATTTCGATCAATTAGTCAATATACTAGACATTAGTGGCAATCTTTTTGGAAATTCAACAGAAATATACATAATTTTAGTGGTTAATTTTGGTGGGAACATATCTCCCGTTGCCCGGCTAGGGCAATGTCTTGGTGGGAATATAGAACCCGTTGCCCGGCAAGATCACTATATTCAGGAGGGATGCATATTCTTTTATATACTTTTCTTGTATCTTTCAGGTTTGTGGTGACAAAATGGCACAAAGACATATAAGCGATCGAGACATCGAGTTTGCTTTAGAGGAAATTTGTGGAATTCCAGACAACTGTGACTCTGAAGATGATTTAGAGCTTGATGAAAATGAGGCGTATAACTCAGAACATTTACGACATGTATTAGAAGATTCTCCTGATCCAGATGAACCTCTTGCTGAACCTGTTGGTGAACCAATAGCCAGTGTTCCGTCTCAACGTATATCGGTTCCTGTATCTGATTCAATAATTTTACCAGAGAGGGGTCAAGATTCAGAGCCTGAGGAATCGAGTGAATGTGAAGCTGAAGAGTCAAATGAATCTGAAGTTGATGAGGATGAACCCTGGAATAAAATAATGTGGGTCAGTCGTCCAGATCCAGAAGATTTTGACGAAAAATTGATAGCACCCACTTATCTGCTAAGTAATAGATGCCGTCCAGTTGCACATCTAGATAAATTTTTTGATGATGAAGTTTATCAAATGTTAGTAACACAAACAAATCTGTATGCTTGCAGTCTGTGTGTCTGTGTTCTGCAGAACAGGATTTCTAATTGGACACCGGTTGACAAAAAAGAAATTCGTGCTTTTTTAGGCATACTCGTAATAATGGGATATCACATTTTACCACAAATAGAATTATACTGGTCTACAGATCCAGGATTCAGGGTAGAAGAAGTAGCCAGTGTTATGCCTATAAAACGTTTCAAAAACATAATGAGAGGACTGCATTTGAATGATAATACTCAGCAACCACAACCAGGAAATCCAGACTTTGATAAATTGTATAAATTGCGTCCTTTACTAAATCTGCTCGGTAACAATTTTCAAACAAATGCCAAAAACTCATCATCACAAAGTGTTGACGAAAGTATGATCTTGTTCAAGGGAAGATCAACCCTGAAACAATATATGCCTTTGAAGCCAATCAAAAGGGGCTATAAAGTGTGGTGTCGATGTGACAGTCAATCAGGATACTTATACGAGTTTGAAATATATACAGGAAAAACTGGTCAAGGAACTGAGACAGGTTTGGGAGCCAAGGTTGTAAAGAATCTGACAAGAAAACTAATGGAAGAAGAATTTGAAAAACATGTCACATTCGACAATTTCTTCACTGATACTGCCGTGCTGCAGATTATTTGCTACTGGAACGGTCAGAAGAAATCGATCCGATTTACCAACTATAATAAAAAATACAAAAAACTTGAAGTTGGCCAAAGGGAATTTCAAGTGGAGGACCAAGAAGGATGTAGCATTCACAGTGTGGCAAGACACAAACGAAGTCCTGATATTGTCCACTGCTTTTCATCCTAAAATAGCAAATACTCATGTAACAAGAACACAGAAAGATGGCTCAAAAAAACTTATCAACTGTCCAAGGGCTGTTCAACAATACACAAAAAGAATGGGGGGGTTGATCACTTTGATCAAATAAGAGGAACCTATTCTATTGGACGGAGGAGCAAGCGTTGGTGGGTCAGAATTTTTTATTTTCTCTTTGATGCCTGTATTACCAATGCTTTTATAACATATTCGTGCACTTCAAGAACCCAAAGACTCACCAATCTAGAATTCCGTGTGGCCATTGCCAGAGGTCTGATCGATAGGTACAGCTGCAGAAAACGGACGTCTGCTATAGGAAATTACGTTACCAAGAAAGTAAGAGTCTTGGAATCAGATAATTACCAAAAAACTATAAATACTGTCCCAACTGAACTGCGTTACAAAGATGTAGGTGTACATATGCCAGTGGCATTGGGATCTTACAAGCGTTGCAAACTATGCAGCACAAAAACAAATGACAAGAGGAGCAAAGTGAAGTGTGATACATGTGATGTTGCTCTCTGCATCTTACCATGCTTCCGTCAATTTCACTGTCCCTGAAGGGCAATGGGAATATTTTTCCCACCAAATTTTCCGGGGGTTTCCCGATTTTTTTTTTTCTGAAATACGTGTTTTTTTAATTTAAATAAAAATTAATAAATCACTGCAAAAAGTTATTTTATTGAGCAGGATCCTTATGCCCGTTAAAGGGATAACGTTCCCACTGCTGGGACACAGGCCTCCTCCCTGTGAGAGGGAATTGGTCGTTGCTAGATGGCACATGTCTACGAATTGTTGGTTCTAGGACATTCCGGTTTCCTCACGATGTTTTCCTTCACCGTTTTGAGAGCAGTGATGATGAAATTATATTAACACAAAGTAACCCGCCTGCCTGGGGTTCAAACCCACGACCTACAACTCGTAGGTCGGGGCCGTTACCACTGGGCCACCACTGCTCGCACACTGTACATACTTATTGTATATTAATTGTTTCTTGTTTACAAAAATGTATAAATACACATAGTCAATATGAATAACACATTCTCACCATTTCCATATATTTTAACTTAATAGAAACCCCTCAACGCATGAGTCAGAATACTTTACTATAACTAGCGCACCCTAGAATCTTATTGCTTCATCTTGAGCCTATGTCGTACCGAAACGAGAGAAGAATAATCAAATACACGAGCGATATAGATAGGAGCGCCTGTTGTACACGGCACGGTTTCTTTACAGTACAAAGTTACGGCGTGTTAACATCGCCGTAGAAAAATCGTGTGAGCTTGTATATGCGCATACGGCGACGCCGCCGTGCCATAGTGCCGCCGTGTCCGACAACAAGCTTCCATATTGATCCATGTAACACTGGCGACCGTGCCTACACACGGCGAATCAACCGTAGTTTTTCACGGCAAGAGAAACGTGTATACAAAGGGCTTTAGGGTTGTGTGCCTAGGGCACACG
The DNA here is from genome assembly GCA_937001585.2 of Brachylomia viminalis. Taxonomy (NCBI): domain Eukaryota; kingdom Metazoa; phylum Arthropoda; class Insecta; order Lepidoptera; family Noctuidae; genus Brachylomia; species Brachylomia viminalis. Next base: position 12,788,872 of record OW443314.2, read on the forward strand.
ACGACTTTTTTATCGCGTACGATCTGCGTTGCTTAGATAAATTGAGAAAGCAGCACTATACCACAGTATAAATATGTAACAGTACGGAAACTAAGCATATTTGATTAAATAAATACCTACGCCTAATGTTTTTGATTTTGTATTTTTTTTATTACAACATTTTTGTTATGTAGTGATCAATCAAGCGTATTGAAATAACTAGCTTACAAATACAATTTAAATAGGTATTTAAATTGTATTTGTAAGCTAGTTATTTAAATTTAACTGTCGTCTTTTGCTGAGATTAACCGACGCCATGAGATTAGGTAATCTCATGGCGTCGGTTAATCTCAGCAAAAGACGATAGTTTAAAACACGGAAAACAGTTTAATGCTAACACACAACATTGTCATTACGGCGTAACCTTTTACAAGTTTTGGAGGAAGCGTACGCGGGCCGCGGTTGGACGAAAACGTTTCGTGCGCTCGTCGGATCGAGCGCGTGGTATACGCCGCAGCACAGGTGGTGCACGGGCAGGGCTCATGAGCGGCTGCGAACCGTACCGCGTTTCAATTAGAAAATGCGTGAGATACAGCTGCCATCTTGGATTCATGTTTCGACAGCAGTATCGGCTTCAACACCCTCGAAAACCATGAAAATGACACCCATGACGAAAAAATGTGTAACTATTGCAGCCGACATCTTGGATTCACTTTTGACAGCAGTATAGGCTTCATAACAATTTTTTTCCAAATAATTGATAATTTTGGTAATGCCCGTCTAGTGGCAACCATTGGTCTTTAAATGTCTTATCTGTGGATAATGCAGTTGACTGCAACATTACTATTTAAAGTTTTGTTAACCTGATGTATTAAATATGTTGTAGTTGTTTATTATCCCTTAAAATAAATAAAATAAAAACACCCTCGAAAACTATGAAAACGACACCCATGAAGAAAATGTTGATAATTTATTGCACCCGCCATCTTGAATGTACATTTTATTATTTATTTATTAAAACTTTATGCACAAGTAAAAAAAAATACTGTACAAAGGCGGACTTAATGGCTGAGGACAGCACTATCGGCTTTAAATACCCTCAAAAGCGCCGCCCATTCTGTATTTACAAATAAGTTCACGAATTCATTATGATCGGTCACACGGACTTATAATTCGATAACGATTACATGTCTATCAATAACAATAAATCATTCTTACCTTCTAAAATCAGCAGGAAGTTTAAAATACGATAGCTCCGGCTTTGATGAAGCCGAGTTCAAACAGACGTATACCACGCAATATGCTCGTGGCATTTTTAAAAAGATTGCGGAGAATTTTTTTTCGTGACGCGGCACTCACTACTGGCGGCACCGCGACACCCGCTTTGGGGTATCGTCGATGCACATGTTTGTGTGAATGTGCCGTTTCGAGCGTCTGTAGGTAGTTTCCGTACTGTTCATATATTTATACTGTGACTATACGCTGTAGCATAGGGGTACCCAACCTTTTACCAAGTATGCCTCCCCCAAATTTCTCCTAAAGTCATTGTCAATCACCAGTTAGGTTAAAGCGACAAGGACAACGTCAAGTACCTTATCTGGTTACATACAGGTCACTGCTACCTCAGTGATGTTGGCTCGTTGGAGGTTCACTCCAAGCCAAGTTGGGCGCGTCCCACTGTTTGGAAACCCATGCTATGAGCATTGCGTTTGCAGCTCATTTTTCTTGTAAAAAAGTCGTCGTGTGCATAGGCGCTTGTTAACATAGAGTACAGGCCACAGATTACCTTAAAAACAGCTACTACAATGAAAAAATGATGGCGGCTCCGGTTATAGGCAATATTCGACAACTGCACACTCTAGCATCAGTTTTTATTATCTACGATCATTCACACCTGCAAAATTGTATTTACAAATAAAGAAAATGTCTCTTCTCCATACTAAATAATATTACAATGTTTCAGAACAAATATAAATGTTTTTATCTTTGCACTTTGGTATTGCAGGTTATACTAACCATTATCAGCCATTTTATATTTTCTAAAACAGTTTGTAATTTTACAATAGAACTGTGATGTACCATTTAATTAATACAGGGTCAAATTGAATTAGTTAGCGAAACTCCACAGAAACTTATCAAGTTTAGATATCGATACTCATAAAATAAGCCGCGTCCTAATAAAAAGCGATCGTCGCGCAAATACTCGATTGTCTCCCGGAATCCCGGAAACAAAAAAAAAGAAAACTTATCGACCGCTGGAAGTGTAGTTAGTATGATGAGTTGAGAAAATCAATTTTTACGCATGAGTTGAGAAAATCAATTTTTACGCAGAACATCAAATCCATCCTTTTGTTTTATCGTGTTTAGATATCGATACCCATCATGGTTGCGGAGTTTCGCTAACTAATTTAATGTTAACCTGTATAAATTAGCACAGAAAAGAGCTCATACGAACGATATTATCATCACTACCTATCGGCTTGTTCTACATTAACTTGCCTGAACATTGAGTCACTCACATTACTGCTTGCAAAAACAGTCGTTAACAATTCTTGACAATACTCCTTCTCTTCTAAAAATCTATCATCACCTAGTTCTGGTCGCTTCAGGTGATCTCGTAGAACATTCTTCAGGTTATACCTCGGGTCCCTACACAGCCGCAAGATGGCGGGGTCCTTGGTACTCACTAACACTTGCAATATACTTAGCAAATGTTCTGTGCTGTCGTTCCTTCCGGCTTGAAGATCTCCTGCTATTACTTTCACGATGTTTAGTCTCACGAATTGTTCTGAAATTATAACGAAATTTTATTAAAGTAGGTATACTCTATTAGTTGAGTTATTTTTGAAGGAGCTTTTCTAGGCAAGAACTACGGTATGCCTTTTTTTCCACCAAGCAGAGCTGTGTTCCGGTTTGGAGGGTAATAGGTAATACGGGCTGGTGTCCGCAACTCCACGTCAATGCGCGTATTTTGCGTACGGTTTGGAGGGTATGTGAGACATTTCAATTCTGTTTCTAGAAATTGCAAGACCTGGGGCCGTACTATGACGTGTTAACACCATCATGATTCCGTTGAGAAAAAGAGATAGTGCTATCGGTCATGTATAGCTCCGTCTCTCTTTCACGCTGGAACAATGATGGAATTAACATGTCATAGTACGGCCCCAGAGCCAACGCAATGTCCATGTGTGAGTGTGTGTTGACCATTTGTCATTAGGAGGGGCACTTTCTTGTTTAGCCCCGAATAACATCTAGACATATAAATTAAAACCGCTGTGTCTGTTTGTGTGTAAAATTGTATATAAAAATATGTTTGACGTGTAAAAGTGTTAGTACAAACCTTCTTACAGAAATAAAATCATTTATAATTGTAAGTTACCACATAAGTACACATTGTGGAATCTAGTTTTTAAAATATGATCGACGTGTAGTGAATGTGCTCATACAAACCTACCTAAAGAAATAAAACCATTTATTATTTACAAACGTAAAATTTAAGTAATGAATCATCTGCTTATTTTTTTTATATGCGAATGTCCCATAAAGCAGTGTATAATTATAAATAAACTCAAATAACGGGGATAAAAAAACCCTTAACGTAGCCGAGAGTTACTTGTCTTCCCGTTATTGTGATCTTTTTTTGTACTTGACCACACGGTCCTTCTGGTTACGGAGATATTAAAACCAAGTTTTCTTGTTTTTTTTTTACAAGTATTAAATGTTTTTATCTACACCCATGCTATAAATCCTGTATAAAAGTTTCAGAAACAGTTAGCTTATTGCCAACATTAAAACAACCAGTGTCATAGTAACCATAATATCATCCAAACAAGTGTTATAATGTTGTACTAAATTTCATTATGCAACTTGAACTCGATTATTCATATCATGGGATAGAGATGATTCATAGATGTAGATAAAGTCTTGTATGCAACTGTACATAATTATGTATTAAAACACTCATGTGACACTATTATCACACTCGGCTTCGCCTCGTGTGTAAACCCACGTTCGTGTTTTAATACCCCTTATTATACAACAGTTGCTTAAATAACTATAACTTAATTTTAAATACTCCCACGATCCCTGTACCGTTGCGTGCACAATGTTGCGTGCGTTAGTTGTATCCCAGCAATTGTTTTTGCACAAAATTAATTAGTATGACCGCTTCGTAATTGGACTTTTTACACCCTGTATTTATTTGTGTTTTATGTCACTTAAAATTACTATGATTCCAATTCTTATAATATGTTAAGCATAGTGTTCTTACTTCTTGAGTCAACGAAATTCTGGCAAAAATGTCTGATAAGAAAAGCTGCCTTTGTCTTGGCAGACGGTTCAGCTGACATGAGTAGTTCAACGAGGACTGGACAGCCTCCCTGCTTGATCAGCTCCAAGGAAGCCGGGTCGTACCCGCGAGACATACCTGTAGGGATAGAAAATTACATTATTAACTTTTATATAAAAAAAAAGAAGTAAGAAAATATCACTATGCTAAACGGATAAACCACAATTAGCAATAGTACTTTAAAAACACTTCCAATGCATTGATCTAGTATCATTGTTTGTGTTTTAATTGCGTCTGAATCTATTAGTCATTTTAACGAATGATTTATATATTTTACCAAAGAACATAAAAAAAATATGTGTAATAATTAGGGATGGGCCGAATATTCGTTTTATATTCGGTATTCGGCATATTCGGCAGGTTTACCGAATAATCTCATTCGGCCGAATATTCGGCTAAATCACCGAATGTTCGGCAAAGTAGTACTCAACATTTTTACTGTATTGAGCCGTGTATGACTGATTATGAGTCGAGTGTTAAATGTGTTATTTTTATGAGGTTACAGTGCAGGTTTATGTTTTTGTTGACACTGTAGCTTTATTTCCAATAATAACAGTTAAACAACATGGACATTAAAAACCAAATATAAGTATGCACAGCTGTTTTGGGATTAAGCTACAGTGAGCTCTTTATAATAAAATAATACATAAACCAGGTCTTTATTGTAAGAAAATGCAAGTTTTTTTTTTTGTTTTTAGCAATGTTTATTGTAAGAAAGAGTTTCATAATTATCAACATTTCAGCAGATTATGAATCATATTTCTAGTTTGTTTCTGCTTAGAGACCTGTATTGTTTACGTAAGGGAATCAAAAATGCAGAATATTCGGCCGAATATTCGGTTCGGTAAATGGTTTACCGAACATTCGGCCGAATGTTCATATTCGGTGAAACCCATGTTCGACCCATCCTTAGTAATAATGAATTAGAGCAGATTTTTCAAAGGACAGATAACTTTTGTGTGAAGAATAAATACGGCGTTTTGACATATTTCCTAATTATAAGCTGTCAAACTGTCACATTAATTCCCCAGATAAAAGTTTCCTGGCAATCAAAAAAATTATGAATTTGAAGATACTGTTAATGTCAGCTACAGTCTGCTAAAATTGCCGTTACTCACATGATAAAGCATATAGACACTTGGCAAGCGCAGTCCCCTGTTCCGTCTGTACCAAATTGAGCAGCACCGGCAGCAGCCCACTGTTCAGAGCCTTCTCCTGGCAGAATGGGTTGTTCTGACACGCCGTGCCCAGCACCGAGCTGGCACGAGCTCGCAGGTCCTCATTCTGACTGCTGTAGCACATTGGGAACATAGCAAAACCACCCATTTTGTAGAAGTCTGGAATTTTATTAATAAATATAAGAAAGTTTGGCTGGTTTTAATAGCATAACAAATTCAGCCCTGCGGTTGATATAATGAATGAGCAATAATTTTATTGTTTTCTAATGACAATGTGGCCATGTGGCCAAACTGGGGGGAGGCCTATATCCAGCAGTGGGTGTCTTTCGGCTGAAATGATGGTGGTGATGAATGACATTGTGGTATTTTTGGATTTTAATTGTCATAGACATGAATGTATGACACAGGCACTAGTATTTCTCACTAATTTGAAATCAGACAAATATGTAATCTGTATAAATTCGCAATATATCTCTCTAAGCTGAAAAAGTTCAAATCTGACCTGAATGCTAATTTGTGTGTTTATGCCAGGCAAATTGGATGGCATTACATAGTAATCAATCAGGCAACCTACATTGATGCAGGTTGGGTGAATGTAGGCACTACAACTTAGTCATCTAGTGTAGTTTTTGTTAAAAATCACTCTTATTTAACTAAATTCAGTAATTGGATCCAGTGACATAGTTATTAAGCAAACAATTTCTGAATTAGATAGTGAAAAAGAACTGACAGTAACATAATTATCCCAGTGTCACAACTAATGGCCAATTCCTATAATTTATGGACAATTATAGGTTAAAATCAAGACTCTTGTATCATTACCAATAATGAAGCCCCTTCGAGAAGCTTTGCGGTAGACCCACTCATTTGGAAGTAGCTAACACAGGTAAATTTAGCCTATGAATCTATTTATATGAACAGTTAGGCAATAAAAATGGTGCCATTGGCAGACCAATTCGTTTTTGTTTATAGGATCTGCATAAGCTCATTTTCAAATAACAGTTACTTGATTCATTGATACACAACACCATCCAATTAGGCATAGGCATAATTGGATGGTGTTATGTATCAATGAATCTATGTAGGTATGTGTATATGTGTATGTATGTATGTCCGAATTACAATTAATTAATTAATTAATTATTAAAGACTGTGTTCTTACCATTAGCCACATCTAGGTCATCAACATGATCCAGTAGTATGGTGAATGAATTCCTCACTTCATCGGGCAATTCGTCACCCTCTTTTATACTATCTATCACTTCTCTGTTCGTCAGGACTCTGATGGCGTTGTCCAGCACTTCGGACACATTCACAGTTAAACTCCTCAGGGCTTCTTCAAGGAATCTACGCCTCTGTAATGTTATTATGTAATATTTTAAAAAATTTCATATGTTAAGTAAATATTATTATAGTCATATTGTTAGGTGATGTTGTTGATGATGCTAGTATTTTATTTTTTCTTTCACATGTTTAATGCAGTATTCCTAATTCGCATTTTATAATTACTACTGAAACGTGTTTACGAACCTGTTCATCCAGAGGGGCTCTATCTGCGTTGCCTGGAGCATCTTCCGCTTGCGTTGCTTCCATAGCAAACTTCAACAGACTCTGAAAGCACCACACAGAACATGGCATTAAAAACATGCCTTCTAAAAACATAGTAAACTTTGACTTGTAATTTAGTAACTTACCTGTAAATTTTTAGGTTGTCTTCGGTTCATAGAAGCCTGACTGCCAGTCGGTAATGTTAGCAAAGATCCACCAAGCGACAAAGTTTCATTTGGAGTATTTTGTTGATTGTTGGCAGCAGGAAAACTCAATGCTCCAGTTATACTTTGTACCGGTGGGGCATTATCCTGACTATTATCAGGAATAGCAACCGTGTTATTCTTACTAGGGGGGTTATTTGAACTCATTTTGAATAACCAAAATATTTATCTTATACACAAGTTGAAATTCACTTTAACTGACGACAATTGACTTGATAGATTGATGTTACACTACTAACAATGTACACACAGACCACAAGGCTTTTATGCAATGCGATGAATCACTTCAAAGACTACAACTTCCGGAAAAATTAAGAAATATCGAGACGCAAATACAGCACACACCACACACATTACCACATTGACCAAACGTCAAAATCGTCAAATTGATATGACAGTCACGCTGTCTTTTTTTTTTTAATAATGTTTTATTCATGACCATAGATACGAGTCTTTCAGTCGCAAACATAGATTGGAGTCACGCTGTCAACTGTCTAGTGATGCCACCCTCTGATTTTGTAATTCCCTTAGCTTCTTGCAAAAATTCAGCGAGGTAATTGCGTTGTCACATAAAATGACAATCAATCACATTGGGTTTCATTTTGACAGTTAGCCATGTTCATTGGGTTCTTTACGTTGTTGAGCAGACAAATATTTCAAACCTATGAAGCAATGGATTTGAAATTTATATACTTCAAAACTCTCGGATTGCTATTGAAAGTGTGTTACGCAATTAGGGTGACAAAGTAGCACTTCGCCCACGACATAACCCGCGTATTAATCTTTAAAACGTATGTTTCGTCATTTAATTTTGAGAACCTGAAGAAAGGAAGAAGGGGGAAGGTAGTAGCTGACTGTAAGTACCACATGGTTGAATTATTCTGTCAGTGGAACAACATCTGTGGCTTCTGTCCACATTCTAAAAATGGATTATTGACTGTCTAATCTACTGGCAATGGCCATAGAAATTATTGAGGGTACCTTTAAGCCAGCATTCTCAAATCGATGATGGTATGTACTACTAATAAGTTACTTTTAGATGTATGTCTAGGCATTCCGTAAAATGAAAGAAAAACTCGATTAGATTGATTTTTGAGTCAGTCAGTTTCTCCTTTTAAATAATTTATTTATGAAACATTATTGTATGCCCCTAAAAGTCTATAAAAGCATCCATTGTAAAAGATTCAAACTCCTCAGTGTCAGTCATTTTCTCAATATTCAAGGTTTACAAATCCTTAAAATACATACACAACATGCGAGCGCTAATAAAATTTTTGAAAAACAGCCTGTGTAATTTGCTGTCCCCTAAACATGGAAAAGCCCTAAGTTTTAGAGGAAAATACCCTCAGAACAATAAATTGTTCTGAGAAAATACCCTAAGGTGGGAAAATTGACTGTCAAACTGACACTGGTGCCGATTCTGTTGTACACCGAACTAAACTAACTAAACTATCACTAAAATTCCTTACTTTTGGCTATGAGAATTTTTACGCTATTCTGCAAAATAAAATCTCTAAATTTAAAAATAATTTTGACACTTCTAAAATCAAATTTGACAATTATTGCGACTCCACGTGGTACTTGTTTGCCGTACCACGTGATCTTTTTTTAGAGCCGTAGGCGCGCATTATGTGCGGCCTCGACTTGTTTTGTATGGAATTTTTTACTTTTTGTATGGAAAATATAAAAAAATATTACCAACACGTTGAGTTTTATAGGTTTGCGGGTTGCAAAGGGGGTCGAAATTTTCATTATTTTTGCGATACGACACACCGTTTTCGAGATATAAGCAAAAGAAAAGAAAAAAAGATACAGTACTGTTTTTGCATCTGAAGTCGAGGTGTTGGTGTGAATTTTAGTTCATGACAACTAATTTTATTCCACACCTTTTTAATCGCGATTAAAAATAGTCAGATTTAGTTAAGACAATCAAAATTTTTGGTGAAAAACGTAAAATTCAGAATAGCAAAATTGCCATTTTCACTAAATTATAATCTCAGTGCCATCTTAGTGCTGTCAAACTAAAATATAGTTAAGTTGTGTCACTTTAGTCAATTTCAGAATGGGAAATCGTCGTTTGACAGGAGTAAACTAAATTTTGGTGATTTTTAGTCTAGTTTAGAGAATTTTGTGACAAGAGAATCGGCACCACTGATGACATTTTCATCATAAACTAAAAAATTGGTTTCACAAATTACACTGACAATTATTATTATTGTTGTTTCTATGCAGTTAACAGAGCATCATGTCTTTTTGCATGAAAATAATGCAAAATATTTTTATTTTTTTAGGTTTGGACTACCGAAAAGAATTCTTTTCGGTTGTCTCTTCCACTTATTGTTATTGTTACTTTATGTTGCTGATGTTATAATCACTTCTTATCACTGTTATTTACTTAGCAAGTGAAGGTATACGAATTAGTGTGGGGTAGGTATGGGTAGGTACCACAACAAAAAAGTGAAGAACAAAAAACTGTAAGTATTACAAAAATAACAACCACATCACATCATCAAAAATAATAGCGCTCACACTAGAGAGCGCTGTAACTTTTCCTTACAAAAGAGTTTATTACAAAAAAAAAGCGGCCAAGTGCGAGTCGGGCTCGCCCATGAAGGGTTCCGTAGCAGCGAGTAAATGTATTTTTATATATTATATGAGTTGATTGAATGAAAGGTAAATAATTGCGGTTTACGATTTATGACGTATTAAAAAAAACTACTCACTAGGTCTCGTTCTAACCAATTTTCGGTGGTAGTTTACATGGTAATGTATACATCATATATTTTTTTAGTTTTATCATTCTCTTATTTTAGAAGTTACAGGGGGGGGGGGGGGGGGGACATGTTACCACTTTTGAAGTGTCTCTCGCGCAAACTATTCAGTTTAGAAAAAAATTATATTAGAAACCTCAATATTATTTTTGAAGACCCATTCATAGTTACCCCACACGGGGCTGGATGTTTTTTTTTTTGAGTTTCAGTTCTAAGTATGGGGAACCCCCAAAATGTATTGTTTTTTTTTTCTATTTTTGTGTGAAAATCTTAATGCAGTTCACAGAATACATCTACTTAAGTAACAAGTTTCAACAGCATAGTTCTTATAATTTCGGAAAAAAAGTAGCTGTTACAAACGGACGGACAGACAGACATGACGAATCCATAAGGGTTCTGTTTTTTGCCATTTGGCTACGGAACCCTAAAAACAACCGACTTCCAAAAAAAACACTACAAAGTGAAAAATAACTTTAATTTAGGAAGTGGGTGTCTTTGGTTTTGTATTTGCCACTGACTTCCGAAATTAAAGTAATTTTTCACTTTGTAGTGTTTTTTTTGGGTGTCTTTGGTTTTGTATTTGCCACTGACTTCCGAAATTAAAGTAATTTTTCACTTTGTAGTGTTTTTTTTGGAAGTCGGTTGTTTTTTTTTTGTTGTATTCTGTTTATTTCTGTTTTCTGGCAAAGTTACAGTGCTCTCTACTGTGAGCACCATGTCCACGTGCGATGTGAGCCTATTACACTAATGTGATTTAGTAACTACTTGTGCCGTCAGTAAAAGCCACAAATCAGTTCCGTATGGAACTTTGATTTGTAGCTTCAAATGTGACTATGAGAGAAGAGATTAATCTCTCTTAGTTACTTTTTATAGGTACTAGCATATCGAACATGAGTTACGTACGCCCGTCTTTTTTTTTTACTGTTTTTTTTTCGTCCTTATTGATTGATAGTCCAGTTCTTCTAACTGAACATACAGCTGTGCTGCTGGGGAGTTTGTTGCGCCACTTTTCCTTCCCATGTAAAGCACTAGGAAGTGGAAGTGGAATTTTGACGTTCAAGAAGCGCTGATTCTCAGCCTAGTTTCAATAAATGACTTTTGATTTTGATATCTGTCCTGGGACGCACGCAAAGGTCTGTAAGATTCTTACTGATTACCTCTAGTCGGGCACTGGAGCACTCGCGTAATTCCTGGCGCTACTCTGGCAGGTATTGGCCGTCACTCTTTGTAGTCATCAACCTAAGGCCGCAGTTCCTCTTGAGAGGCACCCATTAGTCGCACCCTATGCGACCGGAGATCACTGAACGCCCTCTGGTGCCTGGGCTCTTTTGCTTCGTATAGGGAGAGATGTGGTAGCCTCACGCTCGTTCAGCCGCCTCCTTTGCGACCATGTCTTCGCTCCCAAGCGTGGACTTAACAACGACCGGATGTGTCGTCTTTTTTTTCCTTTAGCGTGATTAGATATTGAAATTGAATCCCAATCCGATCAAGTAGAAGTTTCGCCGGTCAATTTAATTATATAGCCTGTGTGAAATGCAATCCTGTCTATTCCTGGCCCCATCTGAAAGTTGTGTTTAATTTGATCCTCTTTTTCTGTTTGTACTTAAATGCCTAACTCTAGCTAATTTAGGTGAAGCCCGACTCAAACCTAAAGCATTTATTTTAAATAAACCCATTACAGACACTCTTGAATTGTCAAGGGGTCAGTCATTCAGAAAGATGAAGCTAGTTGCCCACTCCAAAACGTAGTAGTAGGTGCCTATGGAGAAGAACGCGCGGGCAAGAAACTCCACGGACACTATTTTAAATCAAAATATTGTTACAAAAAAGCGGTTAGGTACATCATTCATGTTGTAATTTAATTAGACATGTGAGAACAAACAACAAATAAAAACAATTTTGGAATTAAAATAAGCCGTGGCAGCTAAGGGATTACTGCATAAACTTAAATGATGGTGACTGCCTGTACTACATCTTTCGCCGTGAGTTTAAAATCGCGATAAAACATGATCGTTCGACAAGTCTATCTCACCTCTCAGCTGAGGTTATTGAAAGTCGTTACTATGATAATAAAGTACCTGGTTTATTTGCTGCCTAGTATGATTATATCACTTCAGATAACTTATCACAAAGATAATGCTCAAGCGAAGTAACATGTTTTCACAATAACATCCCACGCAGCTGGAGATCCCACGAAACACTTTATTGTTTTAGAAATTAACATTTTCAATTCTTTTTTCGGTGAAGTTTTATAACGGTCGGTGTGTTTTATTCTTTCTCTTTGCACTTAATTACGTTTATCGAGATATAAGTGGTCGAAAATACTGTCGTAATTAGTTGAAATAGCTAATTATCGCAAACAGGTAAGTAATCACATGATGTTTTATTATTTTTATCCGGGTACAGCAGAGACAAATGAAGAATAGTGTTGATCTATGTTTAATCAAATAGTGTTATGACACCAAAAGGTAAGAAATCGTTGCGTTTACAATTCTATTTATATGCAAATAATACATTGGAAACTTGCAGGGCGTTATTTTCATTGTAAAATAACTGTAAGCATTACGGTTACTTACTTTTTAAACACTTTCACGTAATTCTAAAAAGTTAATTATACAGATTTTTAAAATATAGCTCCGATAAAATGATAAAAATTGAAAACCACGAAATATGACACTAAATTGCGACGCCACTCATAAGGTATAAACGCTCTTAAATATAAAATGTATGCATTATGTCTCTACGTTCCATAGCGTTAAGTCGATCAAAAAGATACTGGCTGAAAATAAAAATCGGTTGTATAATGATGATAAGAATAAGAATGAATGATTGATAAAATGATAAGACAACGACATGATACAATGTTTATTTTAAAGATTTTAAAATATTTACTATCAATAGACAACCTTTTTTCGTGATCGGGAAGAAATGGCTGCCTAAAATAATTTCACTCTCGTTAGTTAGGTGTGTGCCTATTGCACATTATTTCTAATTTGCATGGACTATCAAAATTATTATATTACTTAATATATTCTATTACTTCAAATCAGTAATTTTATGGATATAAACCCATTGATCAAAACTATACGACATTAATTGTAAATTTCTATAACTCATTCACGTTACAACATAAAACATCACGCGTACATTCCTCAAAGGTGTATAGCCACATGATTTACACTCCAGTTATGTTTAAATCCCATATAATAGGGGGCCATGTAAATATGATCCTATTGCCATCAAACGGACACAAAATCACAAATCCAAGACTCCGGGTTGCTACTCAGCAGCTAAAGCGCGGTTACTATCAGACTTCATAGAAAAGAAAGAGAAGCGCGATGACACAAAGCTGGTACTTAATTTATTGCAAAATATGAAGCAATTCTCTATTTACAAAAAATCTATTGATCGGACTAAAAATGTACCTAATCCATCACTGCATGCAGTTTGGCATTTGACATTGGTATATTTTTAATTATAATTGTTGATGAAAAGATAAACTGCTTTTAAATTCATTTAAGAGGTGTATTTGAAGATTTTTTTGATGCATTAATGTATATTTAATTAAGTATGTTTTGAGTTCCGACACTTTATTAAAAAATACTTGAAAATATCATGTTTATTTTTCTTGATAAAATTATTTGCGGTCTAAGAGATCTATACACTGCTTTAAAAAAAAACACCATTTTGGCCTTTTTAAAGAAATCTGCGCCTTAAGCATATAAATCCATTGATCGAAATTATACGACAGACCCCCAGCCTGTATCACAATGACAGCGCATACTTATTGGGTAAAAACCAGATATTGTTTCGAAAACACAATATAAATAACAATGTTTTTCGCATCGCTTGCTCTCCGAGAGAATAAAGTACCGTTCGTCGCACAAGGACGACCCGGCTTATCGGATAAAATTATCATGTAGGTATCATACATAATGCAATCGATAATGTGAATAAACAGTTTCAGTTACGTTATTAAACTAATATTATAGCTAAAAACCACAGCTAGTTAGGTACTCCTGTTTTGTAATTTCTTTATTGTAGATATAATGCGGACTATGATAAACATATTGTAGTTTAAAAAAAAACAAAGAAACACGTTATTATCTGTTATCAGCATATACAATAGGTACAATACAATACAATACAAATATTTTATTTCAGAATTACATCCCTACATAGTTAGTAGTAGTAGGTATATATATTTATAACTTAGCCTAATAATTAAATTTACAAATAAACAACTAGAATGACAATGAACTGTACGTTCAATGGCACACCAGTTTATTTGGATAAGTGTACGCACAAAAAGTTATAAATTAATTAAATTGACTTGTATTAGTACTTCTTTTATATCCAATTAAATCAAAAAGCGTGGAGCGCTTTTTAGTTGTGTTTAATATGGAATATGCATGTTATTTAAATTTGGTTCAAATATTTTTATTCCGTAGGTATCTATAATGGCCGGATTTTTGAACTAAATCATTATTTTAGTAATAAATATATTTTTAATTACTTCAAATTAACCGATCAACACCCGTCATGTTGACAGATTTTTAATAAATAAAAGTGCAAATTAAGCGAGGCAATTTCAAATTTGTAAAACGAAACACCATTAGTTAAAACGAACGTGACGTCAAATACTATGTCAACAAGTTTGATGAGTTCCACTATTCACCGCGTGGCTCCATCATCAGACCCTTGTTGCCTAAATCCAATGTATTGGCCTGCCTCGTCAAAACGAACCATATGAGCCCCAACTCGATGGGTTTATTAGTAGCCACTGAAGAATTCCACTATTCTCCTGGCCCCATCATCAGATCAGATCAAAGATACCAAATTATAGTTTTGTCATCCAAACTACTTATAGGTACTAAGTTTCATTGACTTATAAGATTTTATTACATTGTTTGTTAGTTACACGTAAAGCTAATAAAAGCATGTTAAAAACTCCAAAGTTCCATTTATCTTTGTTAACAATAGTTTTTTTCCTTTACTAACTAGTTCATCAATCGATTTCCAGCGATGGCGCCTCGGCAGGACATCGGAGCCCAGCCACAGCCGATCAGAATAGAGCAGGGGAGGCAGCCGCCACCCCCGCCGCGGCCCGGCCGCCTCCAGAGACCCCCGCACGACAACCCCAGAGTCTACATAAACAGGGCCACAAATATACCTCGCAACAATGTCAACACTAGTGAAATCGCTCGCACGTAGGCAAACATGTGAATGAAAACAAAATTGTACTTTTAGGCTAGTCTGTGCTATAATTCGGTTTTTATAAGGCTCATATCTCAATATGGTTAAAAAAATGCGTTCATAAAAAATTTGATGAAAGTTCTTTTGGTTTTGTTGTGATCGTTGGTTGGCGGTTTTGGAATACTTATCTGGCTATTTTTTGTAGTTTAAGTTCACTGTAGGTAGGTACTGTTTCTAGGTTATCCTAGTTACTTATATAGCAGTAGACAGGTCATACCTACCTTCTCAATTCAAGAGTGGGTTCCCATCCTTAAATTGGGAAGTATTGAAAGTCTACATTCGTAAAATTAAATACGTACCTACCTACTAGCCTACCATAAAGAAATATAATTATCATGTAAATAGAACAAATAAAATAGATGCCTTTAATTTAGAACTTTAAGAAATTCGTCTAAAATAGGTATAACTAATTATTATTGTATTAGCGTTAGATATTATGTAGAGAAATATCACGTAAGTAGGAATAATACGTAAAATATTATGATATTTGTATGATTAATAGTTTTTGAACATTAGTCATACAGATTGAATCTAATCTGTTTAGTTTTTAAGCATTATAATGTAAAAAATACAACACTGACATATTATAAATTCTGTATTCATACGGTATTCGATTGTAACTGAATAAATTTTACTAGACCAAATAAAATCAAAATTAATAATTCTTATGGTTTTAATAAATTATCTATTCATGTTCCACGTCCCATAGTATAGTAGGCATACTTACATATAAAAGTTTTGTAAATGATGATATTATTTACCAATCATAGTACCTACTACCAACGTTGATATTATATTATGTAAAAGGAGGTTGATAGGTATACACATTCGGCAAGTGACGCGGCAAAACTTGGCTATCTTGTCTCTTTTTCGCTCCCGATAATTACAACATCCAGCCGTCCTACTTCCACGTCAAATAGTATGACATTGTGCCGTTTTGGAAGTTCAGATGTGGGTTAAGTAACGTATGTTTTTACATTATAATATTATCATTGACTACCATAGACATAGATAATGGGCTGAGCGTTCCATATTCAGATGTGCGTGCACTGAATTCAGGCCGAAAAGTACGAGAGAGACAAAGCAAATATGCGGCCAGTAGTTGTCTCTTTCTAGAATTCTGATTTTGAATAGAATATTGAATTTGACAAATTCAAATTGAATTTAACAATTTGATAAAATAAAATTTTCTTTTACAGGCTTGCAGAAAACAAACAGGTATTGACGCAAAGTAGTTTTGTCTCTTTCTAGAGAGTGGTCACTTTTGTGAGGCTAAAGCTACGGTTTCCTAGAAGAACGTTTCCGTCATTTTTATAACAGAAGTCATGAAAATCTGTCTTTTGCACCAGTATTTGACACTAAGGTGTTAAATAACGCTCTGCGCTTGGACATTACGGCCGCATACGAAAAGCGGTAACCACACATAACAGCCGCAGTGACGGCTGTCAAGAAAATGATGACACTGGCAAACATCGCTAGATACCATCTAGATCATAGATACATACGCCCTACCGCGTCAAAAGATAGTCGCGTTTCTGTTCCGTTTGGCACCTCTGGCCTCTGACACACAATGACGCAGTGACTTGACTTGATTGTCATGGAAAAGCTAATATAATATTGTGCGAGGGCAAATCAAGCTATTTAAATCTTTAGGCAGCGCGGTTTGAATTTGCGGTGGCAAAACGCTCTCTAGGAAAACACACCAACTTACTTTCATAAACAACGTTCTAGTGACGCCATTCACCAGTCTATTGCGGAGACGCTAAGTAGCCGGTCACCGTTTATAGCATTTTGTCTAGCCTATGCTTTTCAACAGTGACAAAAAAAAACATTGGCATGCATTATCCCTTCAAAAACTTTGCTTTATTAACATGACTACGTTAATGATCCTCAAAAGGATTATCACGATTATTTCATGAAAATCCAGAGATCGTAGTAGGTAGGTACCTATTTACATTATATAAAACCGTAATGAAGTGAATACGCTTACCTATGTATCCCGCGTAACTGACCGAAGCGTTATAGAATTTCGCGGGATGCTTTTGTTTTTATCTTGAGGGGTTCGAGGGCAAAATGATGTCAGCTGCACGGGTCGATAGAGAAGGCTACGCTTGCCTCGATCGGTTCGTGGATAGGTGATCCATTACAAATCTAATATCAAAACCCCTCCGTGCCTCGGAAAGCCCGTTAAAAGCAGTGACGCCGGCTGCCATTTGTAGATCTTTGACAGTCGTTACGGGTAGTCGGAAGCCCGAAAGTCTTGACAACCAGTTTTAAAAAAGGGGTATCGTGTTACCCAGTAACTAGTTAAAATATTTATATTCAGCTGCATTAGGTTAGACTGGAAGCCGACCCCAACATAGGTGGGAAAAGGGTAAGCTGATGCTGGCCTAAAGGCTTCTATAAACAGGCGCGACACGCGACGCGACACAAAGGCACCGCCTGACGCGCGACGAGCGGTGCCTTTGTGTCGCGTGCGATTCGCGTCGCGTGTCGCGCCTGTTTGTAGGAGCCTTTATTATCTTTACGTAGGTAGACATACCTACTTCGATAGCAAACCGTCTTCTTATAAAGTTCTATCTATAAAAACTTTTACATTATTGCAAAGTAGAACCTAAGTCACGTTTCTTTTTAAAAGTCTGAAGTTATTTGAAAGAACTAGAAGAAACATTCCTGCAATTTAAAACTGGAAAACAGCTTAAAACTTTAAAACAGAAAATGTTAAAAAGATTGTAAAAATGGCCGATAAACGATAGTGATTCCATTTTCAAATAAAGCACAAGTACTCAAAATGCTACAAGCTGTAGTGGCAGTGGGCTGGCCATGCTTGTCGAAGGACCGATGACCGGTTGAGCAGACGTGTCCTGGAGTGGAGACCGCGTATCTGCAAGCGTAGTGTGGGACGCCCCCCAGCTAGATCCGCCAAACACCTTCAAAAGGTGGCTAGGACGGACTAGATGCGGAAGGTGGAGGTCAGGTTGTTGTGGCGCAGCCTTGAAAGGCCTATGTCCAGCAGTGGACTGTGATAGGCTGAGTTGATTGATTGATCTCAAAATGCAGGTACTCTAGGTCACAGTTGACATTTTAGTTTAAAACCGAGAATAAATCGTCTCACTCACAGAATCACTCATACATACATCCGTCAGATATTTATATATTCACTATCAGGCTACGTTACATTATTGTATAGTATTAGTTTTTAATTAAATATGTGATTTATTTCTTTTTTTCCTCTTGGCCACCTTTCAAACTCATACTTTTCAAATATATTTTCGGTGTTTATTTAATATATCTCATCATGCCGCACCTACATAACTCAGCCCTGCATATGCTTGTTCAAAAACCCTCTAGGCTCGACTATAAATACGAAAGTAACTCTGTCTGTCTTTACAAACATAAATAGATTTTTTTTGTATTCTTGCGATTGCGAATGCAAGATGCTTCGTAGGAGCTTTTGTTCCCTTGTTTCTTACCGCAAGAACGCCTACACCTTCTCCTCTCATGGTAGGTATGCCCGTTACGAGTACACGACAGATTTCTCCACCACAATGCTGCAGTGACGCAAGTGCCTCGAGCAGCTTCTTATCTGACCACCACAGCAAACGGGGTGACTACAGATAAAAAATTGCGGATATACAAGTTATTTAAATTTATATGGCACATTTTGATTCTGGTTTAGTCATGTTAGTATTGTCTAGATAAAACTAATTCCTCCTTTGGTCAGACCTATAATACAGGGAACGTTTTCTGCTCTATCTGATGACTCCAAAGCGCCATGATTTGCCTTATTTAGAAACATTGACCCTGTTTGCCGTAAAAGGAAAGAAAGTACCACTTTTGACTCTAGTTTTGGAAGACTTAGCGAAGGCAAATTTCATGTTTTTGAAAACTCGTTGGTATAGTATTTGGTGACTTTTTAAACGAACGTTATGAGTATAGCTTTAAGGGAATACGTGATGGTCACCACCACGCACGACCCACTTGACACTTAGGTACCTACCACGCTTAGCAAAGGGATTGAGTAGGTAAACAAAACACAACATACATGACCTGGATTAATCATTTAATAACGATCAAGTTGTAAAACTAAGATCGCAAAAATCTTAAAACACACACACACACAAACACCTTGTTCTCCAAAGGGATAGGCAGACTGTACCTAATAGTACACCCACAATTTCGCCAGATGTAATAGGGGGCGGGTCTATTGCCATCAACTGGGCTCAAATGTAGCCTCCGGGCTCCTACGGAGAAATTCAAGATAGAAAAACCTAATGACACCTTGCCCGACCTAGGAATCGAACCCAAGACCTCGTGGTCAACACCAAAAGAAATAACTAAGTAAAAAGTTAAAGTAAAAATTCATTTATTTTCCACACTAATCAAAACACAGTACCTACAGACATTATTAAAAATAGATGGAGTTTACTGGAGCCTAAACTAGGGCAGCCCTGTATTTCAGGACTCCTGTCGGGCGATTCTGTAACCATCTCACCGTGAAAATTTAGGTGAAGTGAGCGTGGAGTGAGCTGTCAGTGTCGTCCCACTGATTCTAGGGTATGAACAAACATTTACAATCATAATCGAGATTTTAATCATATTTTCTATGCACATTTTATTGATAATTAAAGCTAGTATGTAGTTGGACCGTTGGTCAATCCCTAGCATCAGTGGGATGACAATGATAGCTCACTCCACGCAAGTCTTCACGGTGAGATTTTTACAGAATCTTCCTCCTGCGGCGAGTAAGTTGGATAACTGATTACATCTCAGATCATATAAACACAGGATTACATAATGCTTATTACTGATGAATGTTTGTTATTAAATAGAGACTTTTTGTTTGAAAGTTTACAAGTTAGCAACAGAAAAACATTTCTTTGCAGATCGATGTTTGCTAAACTCTTCATTGTTATATTTGACTGTGATGTAAATTCTGATCCTAATGTACAGTTTTTTGGCGTAGTTAATTGGAAAACATGAACACGGAGGAACGTAAATTATTTGTTTCATACTTTCGAAAATGGATTTAGCAATCTTACAATGTATATAGCAATTATTGAAGAAGCTCTGATAATGTCTTTCCATCACTTCTATAAAATTTACGAAGTCTTCCGGTGGAATACATTGAATTTTATAAGCTTCGTTGTTCACCCAACCGTCATCATCCATGTTAACTCTTTCAGTTTTATCATCGGGAAATAATGACGCTTTCAACGTATGACAATCTCCGTGTAAGCTCGCACATTTGTTAAACAAGTAACCACTAATGTATCTCAATTTGTTATCTTCAGGCAATTCAATTTTACAATAATCTGAACTGGAGATTGAAGGAGTACTGGATTCTATGATTGTTTCATTGCAATCTTCTTCCATTCGAATATTCTCTTCTGATTCAGTGCTCAACATAAATCCAAATTTTTCTGTATTAACAAGTAATTGTGACAAGTCTCCTGAACCTTTTCCTAGTTTACCTGGTTTTATAATGTTGGTAAAGAAAATTTTCCTAAATGCTGACACAAACTGTCTAGTGGTGGGCTTCTTCCTCTTGCTGCGGACTTCTCCAAAGAAAATATCTGTAACGTCTTGATTCAACCGTCTGGTTAGTAGATTGTTATACCCCTCCACCCTGAGGTCATCAAACAAAAGCAAAATAGATGTTATCGTAATTTGATACCCCGTAATGAACTTAGCAGTTGACGTCACGTCGCGCCCTGTCGTTGAATTTATTAGTCTCAACGATTTAAAAAACTGAAGTATTTCATTCATAAATTTTATTTGTATAACACTTCCACAGAACGCCTGCTGGTATTCGCATGTCGAGTGGACGGATGAAGAATTTAAAATGTCGAACAAGTCATTTACCAGTTTAATTAACTTTACAGTTTCTTTCGCGGATTCATGTAGAGCCTGAAAATCTATATAGCATGATATAGCTGTTGCAACAGTATGGCTTAATAGCTCTGTAGCAAACTGGACCTGAATTTTCTCAAAAGTTGTGGGTTTAATGTGACTCTCTGTTAACTTTGGAGCAAGTCTTAACGTTTTGTTCTTTTCACTTTCATAAAACTGTAAAATATGTTCGTATTTTGCAACTGATCCATGAAAATAGAAATCATTCGTCATCAGATTGTCTCTCAATGATTTCATCAAATGCAGTGCGTCGATGATGTAGAATATTTTTCTGTTTTTAATGAAAAAGGAAGGTCTTTCAGTTGAAATCATATTCCTTTTTTCTTCACTTAACAGATCGGATCCAAGATCTGAAACGAATGTTCTAATATCTAGTCCAACATCAATGAGTTTTTCTAATAATTGCTCAATCCAGTTAGAAATGTCATCGGTGTTTTTGGATTCCCCAAGGAGAGCAAAACCAATAGGTTGTTGCCAGTTTCCAAATATGCCCCTTATTATAACTACTAAAGCCTTTTTTGCCAGCACCGGGGTTTGAAATCCGTTCACCTCTTGCAGTCCAATGATTTTGTCCAAGTTTATATTGTAAAATAGACTAGTTTTCAAACTAATGGCATCAACTACAACGGAGCAAACCTTTTCGGAATTTGTCATGTTATTAACTTTCACCTTCAGGGTAGTCATCAGATGCTCATTAACTTCCGTGCTAATTGGTAATGAGTGTCTGGCTAAAGTCGTAGCATTAGGGAGACACAGAGCTTGCTCCAGTAATTTGTACGCCTGTGGACTTGTATAGTACAAATTAATACAAAACTGTTTATATTTCGGCGAGTACCTATTCCCTTTACCATGAAATTTCAATTTTGTCTGTGCTTTTACAATTTCTGCTAAGGGTTTGGTCAAGAATTTGTCGCATAGCATGTGAAATGTGTCTTTCGTGAGGCTGCTTGATGCGGCTGACTTCATTTGTTTCTTGCACATTATAAGCTCTTCCTTCAGTTTTTTCACAGATGGAAGGGACGTTGTAAGGAAATTCGCCGTTTGCGCTCCTTTTTCTATTTTCAATACATAAAAGTCTGTCTGTGCGAATTTGTTTAGTGTTTCTTTTATTTCAGTTTGTGTCTGTTTGGCTGTTGACCGTTTGGCAGGTAGCTTTAAAGAAGGTACAGAGAATCTCCTTAGTCTCTTTCGTTCGGGCGTCCCCTGAATACTGCCAGGGTCGAAATGCTCTTCACATACTACATAGCTATGCGCTAGCTTGTCCTGCAACTCCTCCCTTGAAATTAAGTGCAGCCAAATGGCACGTCTGAAAATAAAAAAAAACTTTAGTTTTTATTCAAGCGAGACTTCAGTGTCTTGCTTTCGAGTGTTGACAGGTGTGTAATCCGTAGGTAGGTACATATAACGGGTGTAAAAAGACCGTTACTAAGTTACTAAGTTTGATGTACATAATGCGTATGTAGCGGATATGTTATGGGTCTTGTTAAACCCTGTATTTATATTCATATAATGTATGATCAATTGATCATATTTCAACAATTAAAGTTGCCAAAAAGAAGTAATAAGAGCGCAGTTCTCCATTCAGCACTTATAACAATAATATGTAAAGGCTTAACATAATATCGGCTATGAATCACCGAGGCTACGATATCCTTGAACTATTTCGTAGAGGATACCTGGAATTCTCCACGTTATAAAACCAATGAAAGCGGAAATAAAAAGCGTGGGTGGAGGAGGCTGCAAATTGCAGCTGCGCGCATTCCACTTCCGCACCCGAAAACACGCGGTCGCCTTTCGGCTCAGACGTAGCAAGACACAGTTTCGATCGACAAAGCTAGGAGACCTGTAGCCGTAAAAATATCCGGTTGTAGATCACACTAGAGTGTAAAATTAATAGCTGCTTCCATAATCTGACCCATGGCGGGATTTCATTATAGGTACTCTAAGTTTGTAAAGTATTATATTATACCATTACTTCAATTATTGTGAATGTGAGGACTATGTGGGTCATTTTTCCCTTCCCTTTTTGGCGCAGCTGTGAGGCACACACTATTTTGTAAAACATTTTTTTCGCTTTTTATTTTGTTATCTGTATTTTGTGTTTCAAGAACTGTGTCCAAATAAACGTTATCCTTTCTTTCTTGTCTTTCTTAGTTTGTGTCAATGATGGTCTGGCAGTTTGAGTATTTTATGCGACCTACCCAAATGTCATTTCTTTGGTTTTGTTCGTTGAGTCGTCGAGCTCCTTAAGTTCTGAGTTGAGCGACATGATTACTGACAAATGTTTGTAATGACTGGACAGGTCCACTCAAATCTGTGTGGTTCTTTCCTCAAATTACCATTTCAGACACTAATCTACATGGTCTTCACAATGATCTAACTAAGATTATGACGTGTAAAAGTGATTCCGATATCCTTTTTACAGAATAAACAATTTCATTTCATTTGATCACCCTCTTGCTCTAATCCCAACTTATTTGGGGCATGTCTTTCTTAAATCTCTATCATACTACTACAGTTTAGGGTTTTGGCTAGGAGTATGATGATCCGCCAGACATCAAGCGTCTTCTGGAATGCTTTCGTTGGTGGTAGATGGTAGACCGTCTAATTCGGTTTCACTGCTGTCGTTCTAGCCAAACTTGCTGAAATAATCTGCTTTCGGATCTCAACATACTTATATTAAGGCGTACGACACAATAAAATTATGATTCCGATAGAAAGTTCCTGGTTTCTGAACATGAATTACTGATATTCAGAAAGCAGGAACTTGTTATGTGATTTTAACCTTCGCCTTGGTTCGTCCCCGCTTTTTCTTTAAACAAGGATTTCTACCGGTAGTACAGTCATTTAGTAGTTTTTCTTAAAAAAATCTGGGTGTTTTGAAAATATCGTCATCACATTTGTAGCTTGAAAGTCAGAAAGTTTCTGACTTTCAAGGTTCCGCAGCTTATGCGGTCTACCTAGGTACTTATTGACGACCACCATTATTGAAAACAAGGATTTTCAAAATCAGTCCACAATTGATGAATTTAGGTACATAAAAAATACATACGGACGAGCATAGCACCTCCTCCTTTTTAGAAGTCGGTTAAAAACGAATACTATTAAATACACGTATTCGTTTATAAACAGAAACACTGGGATCACTTGATAACAAGAAAACCAATTACGGTAACTGCATTTGAATAAACATAAAAAAAATGAGTGGCAATGCGTAATATTATTATTATAGAATATACATCTGTGTTAAAACTATTTTTAAGTGATCGCCCACCCATTCGCTATATAAGGCTGGTTTAGGTAAGGTAGACCAAAGAATAACCTATCGTAGCGAGATAAAAGATTGAGTGTTAAAGACGAACAGACTCAGAACAAAAACAATAGCCCCTATATAATAATAAAGGATCTATCTAAAACACAAATCGAAGATTCGTCTCATTCTCGTCATTCGTCGTCTTCTCCGATATTTTTGCATGAAATCATGAAATGCGACTACCTGGACGACCTTCTCCCTGAAGAGCTCTATGTCGACGGTTTCCTAGAAGATCGCATAGAACAGCCGTAGTGCCGGCCATCATTAAATTATGGCACCGGGGTTTTGCTTTACGGTGCCAAAAAATGCTCGCTAGGAGAAAAAGAAAGAAAGAGTTTTTTTTTACATTAACTTACTTTCATAAATAACGTTTCAGTGACGTCATTCGACTGAGAAACCACCGCAGTCTTAGGAAACCCTAGATTTAGGTACACACAGCAACAGGTCCTTACCACAAACTGTAAAATTTTCTCATTCGATTTTGAACTTAACCATCAACATTTTATGGTTCAAAATCCGGAGAAATTTGACAGTTTCGTATGTCCTGATGTGCTGATGACTACAACTATAGTGTACGAATATACTACAGAAACCTAGGAACTAAATAAAAATAAAACGAATGCGGCCTGGACGCCTGGTGCAGCACGTCCATTGTACAAAATATACCAGGGACATCGGCGCGCAACCTGCGGGGTATTTGCGTAACACACTAACAGTGGGAATAGCTTTCATTTTCACAGTTCAACAACATTCATTGCGTTATTACGTTGTTGAGCAGACAAATTTTTCGAACACATGAAGCAATGGATTAGCAATATCCTTCAAAATGATACAGATTCTAATTGATAGTGTGTTACGCAATTAGGGTGCAGTTACCATGGATTCATTCATTCCATGTAAATGATTCTGAACCGGTCCCTGCGTTGTAATTTCGTAGGTTATTAAAAAAAAATGCTGTTCCATACATTTTGACCGCGTAGGACTGTTCTATGAAACGGCCGATTTCTTTTTTGATAACCGACGTAAAATATCTACGCTAGGGTTCTAGATTCTAGAATCATGTGCTGAATGCATGCTTACAGTTTGCGCATCGATGTCCCGTTTTTTTTTTTGAAGTTAGGAACTCGTCAAATAAATTCACCCGCTTTGGGCGGAGCGGGAGGGCGTGTCAGACTCTTACTGACTAAAACCCACCCGTGTTCCTTCAGTTGCCTGTGCCAGGGGCCACGGTATCCCTCTCGGACTTTCCCGCAACCCTGGCAGGCATCGGCCCTAGCGGACCCCGTCATTGATGCTGACATCTCTTTGAGGCGCGCGTGGAACACAACGCGCCGTCGACCCGGTCCTGGTCCTTATCGAACGGCGAGCTGCCCATTGCTCGCCGTCCGCAAGCCCGCGCCTACGGTGGCCGGGAATCGGCCTGCGATTACCGACGCCCAGGGCGTCTCCTGCGGCGGCTAGGGGCGTGAGGGCGCGAATTTTGCCCCTCCCTCACGCGTTCCGTCTCCTCGTTCACGAACATTACGGCTTCGCAGAAGGAGGTGACGGCTTCCCAAGCCCTTCCGCTCCGTAACATGGCCTGGAGCAGGGCCGGACGCGAGAGATCGCCACCGCCAATCGCCTCCACGAATACACGGCGGTGCTCCGCGGAAGCCGGGCAGACCTCCACCGTATGCTCCACCGTGTCCTCCGGGCGATCCACACAATGGTGTCACCATTGTGTGGATCCGGCGTTTCCTCCCGCCTTATCCGGAACAGGAACCTTCCGAAACAACCGTGCCCGGTGAGGACCTGCGTTAGGCGGAAGGTGAGGACGCCATGGCGCCTCTCTAGCCACTCCACAAAAAGGGGACCTATCGCCGTAATTGTGGCATGCCCAGCATCGATGTCCGTGCCATTCATATCTACTATGCGTATTTATTTATGTTGAATAAAATAGCTGGCACGTCACTGACGTCACGCGAGTGATGCGACCCCTCCGTCCGCGCATATGGTGTAAAATGAGCGATGTGTACCTATGTGTGCTGGACGATATTATGCAGGCAGACGAGTGTTCAAACAACAAGCAATTAAATACAGATATATGCGAATTACAACGAATAGGACCAAAATGAGTAGTGATTAGGGTTACCATTGAGAAATTTAAAAGTCAGAGACATTTATTTGACTTTAACTTATTCTTTTTTTTTCAGTAAAAAGTACACAATTAACTTTTTATTTTCTATATAAAATCCCCTTAAAGTCTGGACGGGAGGCCAAAAAGCCGACACGTCCGGACAAATCCGGACGGATGGTAACCCTCGTAGGTAGATACTGACTGAAAAATGATACCAAAATCGACCTACCTGTCCTCTTCAGAAGGCAGCGAAAAAAACGATATCTTGGGCTTGTTGACATTTGTGTTGCTGCAGCCAAACACAGAACAAACTTTTTTCGCCATTTTAATACGGGCTGCCGTACGTTCTCAGCTCGCTAAGTTCCTGACGCGACTGCATTCCCCCCGCTAAATTCTGTATAAACGGAGAGTTGTGTATGTTTGCGTGATAAACCGTATCCACACAAGTGCAGCAATTCGAGTTTTAAATATTATTGTACACAAAATGAAATCACAGTTGCATAGGAATATTTTTAAATGAAAAATGCGAATCACGCAAGTTGAAAACATTAATATTGCCATTTTAATAAAAGGATTTCCCTAAAATTAAGTTTTATTTTATAAAAACAGCTCGGTAATGCAACTGAGATACTTAGTTATTTTCGGTTCACTATTTAAAATATGTTTCATAATAAAAATAACGATTATTATATTAGACGGAAATCTTTTTGGCATCGACAACACAATTACTGGTGTGGGACCCGGTTTTGTTGTATATTTTTTACTATCTGACAATAATATATCAGTTTTTTTCATCGTTCTTATTGTCGGTGACGGACTGGTGACTGCTATGTTATGGTTAATCTGCAGAGGCGTTGAAACCTCATCGAGACAATAATAAGTGGAGAGATGAACGTTTAGCTATGCAAGTCATGACTGTGCTGTGACTGTATTGTTATACGCCTTGGCTTGGCTGAGGACAATCAACCATATACAAGTATATCATGTACTACACATTGACTATCTATGAGTTTGGAATCTTAGAATTCTGACAATGACAATAGGTTATTATTGGTCTTCCTTTACAATGGAGTCTGAATTACTCACCACAGACGCCACCTCCGTAAATAATTAAGGTAACCCTACATGGAAGAAAACTTTTTCTAAAATTAACGTTATCTATAGGTATAGGTACCTATTTACCTTATTTTCAAAAGTGATAACGATTATTATTCATTTGATCTCATTGAGAGCGGTGAGGTTACTATGTAAGAAGTAGGCAGGTGTCATTATTCCTTCATAATAATTGATTGGCAACAATAAAAATAAACAGTAAGTGTTGCGGAGCGGGCGGCGGGCCCGGCCACAGAGCGGCAACGTCGCACGATCGATCGACGTCGCGTTTAAGGCCAACAGGAGTTTCCCCGTACGAGAAATACACTCAGAGTTTCTTTACAATCAGACTTCTTTTGAGTGTTACGTAAATACGTAGGTACCTACTTACTTGCTGAGAAAACATTTCTCTGACATTCTGGACAAGTCCGAAGTTAGTTGAAAAACATTTAACTGAAGAGACGTGGAATATAGAGAAGTATTTTATTCGCTGTCGTAGAAACACTTCAAACGCCTCGTATCAAACTGTGAGCTCAATGATTGTTGATTTGTACGTGTAAAAGATACGAGGATAGGTACTTGGTCTTTAATTATAGCATTTCATAAGCAACTCCGTCATCCTATCAAGTAAAATCCAAGCACAGCTCATTAAAATTAGCATTGTGTTGTGATCCAAATTGTATTTCATACTAATAACTCTGGGGTTCCTTCAGTAGGTATCAGTCTTCCTAACTTTTTTTTTTTGTTTTCGGCGGGAAACCTTCAACCGCCGGGGAGGGAGGTCGGGGTTTTTACCTCACTAAAACCACCCCGGTGATCACCATCAGCACATGGAGGGGGTACCGGTTCCTCTTAAAAGACCAATGCCAGAACCCCACCTGTGCAACTCGTGTAAGGCACATCCCTGGAAACAAAAATCCACATCAAAGTGCTCAGCAACAAGGTGCTCAATTTCAATTTCTTGGACAGCTTCGATAAAATTAGCTTAGGCAATATTGCTAAATTCTGCCCGATACATAAAATGTTTCACTGGGATAAAAAAAATGCTGCGAACATAACAACTTTATAATGTGGCGTCGACGTCAAAGAAATCCGTCATTCATTATTCTGTCGTAGATAAATAACTCGCCCACGTTATGGACGGTTCATTCAATTACTGGCTGTGAAAAAAAATAAGTCGTTATCATGAAAATGTCGGATATTATGGCGCATGAATTGCTAGGTTGGACTTGGAACTTTTCGTGGTCAATTTTCTAACGTTAAATGAAACGTTTTGAATGTGTGAGTTGAGAAGACAGACATTTTCTGGTGTATATTTTCGATCAACTTATAGCATAAGGTGGAAATTCACTCAACAAAGCTGTCAGACCGGATTCAGTTGCAAGTCACAAGCTGTTATTAAGTAAGTATACATAGATAACGACTGTTTGGGACTAACTACCAATTAGACCTCACACGTAAGCACACTGTATTCAGCATAAGCATTACGTAGGTATGCCTCTGAATAAAAACGAATTAGGTAACAATTTATAAAATGTTTGAAAGAATCTCAGCTTCTACACCTCTAAATCAATAAAGCAGAAGAATGAAAAGCCTTCGTTTGTTAGAAGTTACCAAAACAATTCCATGACCTCCAATCGAAGAGTACGCATGAGGAGATAAATTAATGTGCATAGCGAGAGGATGTATGCAAGCCGCAAGAGGCCGCAAGAACAGGGCCAAGCGCTGTTCCCTTCTCTACCTGAGACAGATCTAAAGTTTTATTAAAAACACGACGGTAGCCCATGTTGTCGATCGACGATAGCTAACGTGCCTTGTAACGCGCCCACATCGCGTTTTGCACCGATAACTGGTTGCAACTTTAGTGGGAAGCTGGTAGGTGAAAGTTACGAATCTCTACAGTTAGTAGAACTAAATAAAACAGACATTTATAAGCGAAAGAATGAGATTATTTGAATCCATTGTTTTCATTCACACCGTTGTGACGTCAAATGGAGAAATAATGAGAGTAAATAACTACTTTAATTCAACGCCTAAAATCATTTCCATAATGACAAAGACTACACAAGTGTGTCTATGCTATGCAGTGGTTTAAAAATAACATTAGGAGATGACTCATCGATTGCCGTCTACCGATCACAAATTGCTTTAGAGGTGAGAAACAAAAAAGGATGATTTGTTGACGAAATTACAGTTTAACCACAAAATACAATATAAGTACAAGTTTAACATGAGATGACGAGTGTTAAAGATAGAAGGATTGTAACGGAGCAGGGCGGTAATACCGGTCACTTGTCCAGATTCCCTTTTGTAGTTTGAAATGAAAGGTGATTCTGATGCCGCTGACACATTTTTTCTTTTGATACCACACAATATTTATAGAGAATATCATATTCATACAATTGCACTGGTCATATATATTCAAAGTACCTATCTGCATAATATTATACTTTTATGCTGTGCCATGAACTAGCATATAGATTGTATGGAGATATGGGGTCATTGCGGCGAGTCACGACTTCGCGATTATGCAGTTTTGTATAGGATGAGTTATGTAAACAAAGTTTTTAACTGATGAAATTGGGAACAGAATAATTATAATTTATGGGATGTTCCGATTTCGACGCAGTAGCTTATGTTTTCATCAATGGACTCATTTATATTGATTTAAGCAATTATATCCAGTTGAGGGATATGAATAGTTTAGAAGTCAGTCCAACCCAGGCGTCAGCCACTACATAAATGTAAAAAATGAAAAGCGTCTTGTCAGTCCGAAGATTATCTTGGCAGTTATGAACCACCCACCTATTTATACCGCGTTGTGTCCGCCACTGCGACGTTGCCAGCTCGCACCCGCTGGCGAGCACTTTGAATTTCGAACGTGAACCGGTTTTATTGCTAGCGCGCAGAACTTGCCCATTTTAAGAGAAAACGGACAGAAATAGAGTTTGTAGGCGTGTCTATATTTTTGTTAAAAGAATAGAAAATATCAATATCAATCCCGTCTGAATATATCTGTATAAAACCTAGATGTATGTGGCTTATGTGTGTGTGTGTGTGTGTGTTACTAATATGGTAAATAGAATAAGGTCTTGCTATTAATGTTTTGACGCTATTGTAGAACCACATGACAACGACAAGAAAACAATGACAAGATAACAAGAAAAAAATTAAACGTAATGGAATAAATGAAATAGCTGAAAAGGGACGTTAAGAATTACACAAGTAAAAGGTGATATTATGAAAACATAGAAAGACATAGAGATATAGGTCCAGCTGAAACAGCGTTTTTTCTCAACCCCGGAATTCACAATTCCCAAATAAGTAGGTACATAATGGCAAAGGTCAGAAAGACATACTTACCTACTACCGCAACTCCATGCCACTCATTGAAAATGATTGAAAATCGATGATTACGTACCACGAAACCCCAGCAAAGGGAACAGGATCTTTAAATCTTGCAGTGCAAATGACATGAGTACCTAAATATTATTATTTATTTTCTGGGGAGATTTATCTTTGAGCTGGCAGCCCCGACATTCTTGTGCCGAGTTCGGGGCTCGCGGCCGCGGCCAGTACTCAGCGCGCGGCCGGCCCTAGATGCAGTAGCGCGTATGCTTGCTCCATTCCACAACTCTATAAAATTTTAGTCGCGTATTTTTTTACGATAAATAAAGTTGTACTTTGAAACATGAATCTCGGACGAAGGTGTATGATTTCTGAAATGTATTTTAGCGTTCTTTTATGTGGAGTATCGCTGTCTGAAGTCTATTCTACAGATTTACAAAAATACAGTTGAACAAACGAGATGATTGCATTCATTTGCAAACATACATTGAAATACGCTGTTGGTATTTACTGCGGGAACCTAATTCATTATCTCGAGTTCTCTAGTTTATTTTGATCAACTAGAGATAGAGGCATAAGCAGACACAGGATCAGACAGCTAGCTATCTTTTGATTTTATTTACAGGTTTTTTGAACAGATAGCAGAATCGATGAAGTACCTATTCGCGTTGTTTTAAAACCTCTTGGAATTTTGATAGGCACTGCTAATATCCTGAGTAAGCCTGCCATCCCTGAGGACTAGGTAAAAGGTGGGGGCTTTTTCTAGCTTCGTGGTACCGTAGACGGAATGCGTCGTCTAATTCCGTCGACTGTTAGCTACGGTGAAATCTGAAATTGGTTCTCGGTCGATAGCATCACGTCTTAGGACATTTTTGTTTTCGATATAGGATATTTGCACAGTGGACAAAACATTCTCAGATGGGTACAGCCAGGTACCTATAATGATACAGTTTACAGAAACACAATAATTTAGCCAGTGTGCAAAAATCCTAAAATTTTAATAAGTATGTTAAAGCCTGAAGAGCATTATTAATTTCGTCATCGTAAGTAACTATGTAGTTTGACTTTGAAGAGTTTGAAGTGCCACGTACCTACATGACTATTACCTAATGAAGTACTTAGCTGTTGATAGGTACCTAGGTAAGTACTACATACATACATAAACTCACGCTTTCTTCCTATGGGGGTAGGCAGAAACTAAAGAACTCCACCCGCTACGATCCTTACATACTCCAAGGTAGGTACTGTAAACATCTACTTTGACGCACTTTGAGGTAACACATAGACGTCCTGATGCAGCTGAATACCTACCATTATTTTACATGTAGCGACTGCCTATCTCACCGCCACAACCCAGCTACTGGGTAATAAGTACGATGGTAAGACTGGTTGTCAGACTTTAGGGCTTCGGACGACCCGTAGATCCTCGAATGACAACCGGGACCAACGGCTTAGCGTGCTTTCCGAGGCACGGACACGGAGAGTCTTGGTATGTAAAGCTGGTCACCCATCCATGGACCAACCACGACATGCGTAGCTTTACCTGACCGATCGACACGTGCGGCAGTTATTACTTAGCCACCACTTAGTATTGTATAATTGCATAGCACATGATTGTGTGAGCACTATGTACCCACTATAAAGCTTACTGGGTTCGTCTTTCATTGACTTGAATCTGCCCTGGCGGCTGGGAGTATGTCATGCTCACTCAAATGTGTCGCTGGTGGTGGCGTGTGTATTGGATCATTGAGTTCCCTTCAAAATGGTTGAGCTGAATGGTGCTGATCCATACGTCATGTTCGTGAACGGGCGCCGTCAGTAGGCACTGGTCATTTCTTAGCTGCCACGGCTTATTTTAGTTCCATAATTGTTTTTATCTTTTTATAACGGACGCTTTTAACGTGCACGTCTTTCTACATCGTTCTCACATGTACTATAATTACAACATGAATGATGTAACCACTTTTTTGTAACAATATTTTGATTTAAAAGAGTGTCCATGGAGTTTCTTGCCCGTTCTTCTCCATAGGTACCTACTACGCTTTGGAATGGGCAACTAGCTTCATCTTTCTGGCTGACCGACCCCTTGACAATTCAAAAGTGCCTGTAATTTGGTTTATTTGAAATAAATGCTTTGAGTTTTGAGTTTTGCCACAAGCCCCTCCTAGCTTCCTAGCCTACCTATTAGTACAAAATTGAGTACCAACGACGTTCTGATCAGAAATAAAAACCTAAGTTTAGCGTCAGTGTGGAACATAAGCCGTTGGAGTCACCTCAAATGGGTCACAGCTCCGCGTAGTCTGAAATCAATAAACTGTATGCGTTACTGCTGCATGTGACCGGCCACTAACAATATAGGTACTACGTTTTGATATGGCTGTGTTGTCTATGTTTTATAGTGGCTTCGTTCTGTGGCACTTCTAGGCGCGGTTACGATAATATTCTACTTACATAAAGTGGTTATGTGAAGTGTCTCTTTGTTTTCATTGAATAACGCGTTGTTAAATTAGGTCGTCCATAGATATTGTTGGATATTGTTAGCCTGGACCCTGATTTGTTATGATTATGATATAGGTACTCGTGGTAACCATAAAAACTAGTAGGTAGGTACCTAGAAGAAACAAAGTCGCTTAAAGATTCTTACGATAGACGGGACAAAGCGAACAACATCAAAATCTACTTGGTATAGGCGTATAGTTCCGTATAACCTACAGCAGGTCTCACCCCGTGTTATACGCCCCACATTACAGAACTTTTTCTTTTGTAGAAAATTTGCGCGATTTTGTACATTGTAGTACTTAATGCAAACCTAAGTGATAAAAAGACTGGACTTAACTTTATTTTCGTTAGTATTTTATAATTTACCGAGTGTATATTTATTTTCCTTAGATAATTATGTCAAAATATCTGAAGGTTGGTAATCAATGGTTAGTAAAAATGTATCGTGTCAAACTTAGCTAATTTTGCTACTTATATTATGCTAGATGGGGTAATTGAGACATGCGATCATAGTTTTTCTATGACATTTCTGTTGATAGCCTCTCTGTAGTATTCTAAATATCTTCGAGAAGAAAAAACCGCCTTATTGATGCTCTAGCCACAAGTACTCAGCCAAATCTTGAGCTCGACTCTTAGACCTAGGCTTTGGTTATGTTTTTTTCAAGTGGTATCTCTCAGGCTCTCAGTACCTTGATCCTTTCCAAAATGTATGTGCAAAAAAAGTCACATAAAAAAATTGCACCAACATACACTGCTACAAGGCCAAAAGACGGCACTCGTATGACGTTGACTTGACCGGGGGCGCGCGCTGTTAGTAAACATTTGCGCAATCTTTTGGTGTAATTCAAAAGCAAGATGACGACGATAGTTCCGATTTTGGACCCGCGCCTAAAGAGCCTTGTACGGCTATAGACATTGAGAAGTAGGATGGCTATAGAATGCGTCAGTTGTCTGTCTTCCCACGAAGCCATAAGGAAGATGGTGGAAGGCGGCATCAGGAGGATGACTTCCGATGTAATAAAAGGCTCATGTAGCCGTGGGAGGTACAGGCTACAGCGGATAGAGAACTAATAATAGCTTCCTTTAATTAAAACCAGACTCTTCGGAAGACTTTTTCAGGATATTTAATCAGTGCGATTTATTTTTTCCTATGACGATAGGATAGGCTTTAGATATTTATGGAGAGTTGGAGACCAATGTCTGAAAAGTCAAGAAGTTCACATAATTACGATCACAGCCATAAAAATCTTGAAGCTGCAATCAGTCAGATTTTTTAAAGCGAATTCGACTTAACCGTCGCGTCGTTTGGGAAAAGTGATTCTGTATACTCTGTGGATGGCCCACTCCCACTTACAGAGGGGAGGTTTGAGTCCCTGCAGTGGGAACACTGTACTATTATTGATCGAAGGGAACAATATAGGCCTAAGTTATAGGCTGATTAAGATAGGTATAGTACATTGTTCACCGAGAGGAGAAAGTGACCGATTACCGTCGAGGGTGTCGTTTGAAGCCCGAGCCGTAGGCGAGGGCTTTAAAACACCCGAGATCGGGAATCGCACTTTCTCTCGAGTGATACATAGTGCTTTATACTACACCTACGAGGAAAATAAAAAACGAAATCTTTACTAATTGAAATGGCGCCAATGGCGTCTGCAATTTTCACATGTTCTTTTTTCAAATTGTTTATCCTGCCGCCGCAGGGTCGCACTACCAGCCCGACACCATCCAACACACAACTAGTGGCCAGTGTCATTTTGCGAACTTGGAGATAAAAACTCACTATAAAAACTTTTTGGCTTTTGATATTTAGGTTACCGGCGCATAGTCTTACCCAAAATTAAAAAAGAAAAACCACGTAAGAAATGGATTTGCATACACTTTTCTCTCCCGCTCAGATGCGTTTTCTCCCCGCATATTTGTTCGATATGCAATGACGTATACTTTCTACCGTAAATTTGATAAAGTATCAAGGTACTTTCCAAGCAGGTGTAGTATAAAGTAATAAATGAGTTCATTTCTATCGGTAGGTACTGACAAAATCCATACCTATACTTAGCCTAATGAAAGCTGTCAACAAATACGCAGCACGATGAGATAAGGACCAGGATGTACCACTAGTTACTATCATTAGGTAAGTACCTACTTTTAGTTCAGATTTGTTGGTTTCTGAAGGACGGATTCCGGAAAATTGCTCGTAAATAACTTGTGTTTTTTAGTTATCTTACTCTAGCTAAGAGTACCTACACCATAAAACCCTAGATATTTTAGTTCTAATCTAATACGTAGAACTACAAAACTCAAAACAGAATATCGCTGTTACTAGCAAACGATTCAGAATAGAATTGCATGCATGGAAAGAAAGATGTTTTGCTTACATGTATTTACAAAGCAAGACCGACGATTAAATGCGAGAGTACTAAACAGTTTCTTCCATAATTTTCCGGTTCGCCGCGCTCACTCCTGGCATGGCGTCACCAGAATTTATTTCCAAAATGGCGCACCTGTCGGTGCCTTGAAATTCGAACACGCCTCTCTGCCTTGCCTTCGCTCGCTACGTTGCACACATTTCACTTTTCACAATGAAACACGTGTCGCGTACATGAAATAAAAGGGCTCAATAATTGTATCAAATTATTTCATTTAAATGACAGTAAATTGCTCCCCTATTGACAGTGTAGAATAGGAAGTTGTTTCCATTTTAGCGTTCATTCGCCACGAAAGGCAGTTCTTTCAATAATATTTCAATTTATTACGAAAGCTGTGCTAAAAATTGCCCGCAAACATTATATATTTTTTATAAAAGATTATTGAATTATATCTTGAAAATTTTAAAATTTGAGGATGTATTTTCGTTTCATATCATAGTAGAACGCCCCTCGGCGAGCCGAGAATGTTCTACCCCTTTTCATCCCAGTGATCCCCTTCGCTATTTAATCAACCTGTATCCACCCGCCGAGCCACTAGTTATAGGTCTCCGCTCTCCGCTCTCCACGCTTGCCTGAATAACTCGGTTGGTAAGTAACGATATTTTCAGTATCAATTAACCATAAAATTGGATCAATCATCCCGAAACCTAATAAAAATCGTAGGCACGTATTTAGGAGGCATTTATTTTATAATTTTAGATAACTATGTAGGTATTGTAAGTCTTCCAGAAGCTCTTTTCCATTACCTACTTGTTACAAAAAAAAATGTTGCCAAGCCTACTTGCTGTCTACATTAAAATTATTAGCTACAGTAGATGGTACCTGGCTTCGGAAATGAACCGTTATGAATCGACCGCCATCGCCATGCGACACCCGTTTTCTGGGAAACGTCGCGTCGCCGAGATACTAACGTAAAAAAATATGTTTAAAAAAGTTCTCCATCACGAACGGGTTGCGTAAATTCTAAAGGACAGCTATTCGTTTGTTTATTTTACAAATAAAAGCACCTTCCAGTTTCCACACCCCGGGCTCCGTTACTGTAACCATGCAACTGTTTTTCTGCGGACATTTTAATTTTTTCTAACCGGAATATAAAAATACTATGACGAAATAATACCGTAGATAATTAGATTGAGTAACGAGAACATTTTCGTTGTAATAATTCTCTTATAATAATTTTTATACATTAACAATACTCGTTATGACGTAAACAAATCCCTTGGTAAGACCTTCAAAACTCCCGTTTAAAGTTTCGTGCACGCCGCAAAACGAGCGACGGCGATGTGTCATGTTAGTCTTAACGTATACGTGAATGTTGGTGATTCTAGTGTGGTATGGGGATGAAAGAGGGTTGATGCGGGGCGGCCGTGGCGCCCCGCCTGGTGTGGGGCGGCCCGGGGTGACGACCTTCGTGGAAGTCCTACTCGCAGCTGTAATTACTGAAACGGTCTCAGCAGCCCTCCAACTCAATTTTCTTTGGGCTACATTGATTTTCACCCTCAACGCGAGCGACACGTACTACTTTTACGCTCGTGCCTCGTGCCCTGTTGATCTTTGTAAAGGAATAAGAGAAACAGCTGGTAGAGTTTTCACGTGAATTGTTTTTTGGAATAAAACTTAGTTATGGTTTCGCAACTTTCATTATCACAGGAAAACAAACGGTTTAACTTTCCGTATGGATGAAAAATCTGTTTTAATTAATGCTACGCATTTTAAAGCAACCATTACGTAAATGTGTGCTATGGCCGATGCCATTACAAATTAAAAGAAATAAGTAACTTAACTTGTTAAGCTTGGCAAGAGTATGCCTATGGCTTCGGTACAATAGTAAATGGTTGGAATCGTACCAAAGAGAACAGCATTCGTGGCCAAGCGAAATTTAGCCTTTTAGCTAAGTTGTATCAAACACAGTATTTGACGTTACTGGGAATCTTTCAGGAGTAGTAAAAGTAAATAAACAGTCTACTTGAAAAATAAATAAAACTGCTTGTCAGTTGTGCAATGAAACCTCAGTTTTTTTAAACAGGCTACGTGCACACATTGCCTTGTATGTATGTGTGATGTTCTTGTATGTATGTAATTGAATACACGATACCGCATCCAACTCAGCGTGAAGATGTGATAACGTTTCCGTACACCTAATTGGTCTTGCAGTTACATACAATTAACTATACATGTTTTATTGTGTTCAGCAGTTTCTGGACTCAACCAGTTATAACTTATAAACCGTAGTTACTTTTAAATATAGGTATCATAATATGAGTGGAAAATTGAAAAGCATGCATGCATGCTTTGTGGTTCGTTTCTATGGAAACATGCACTATGATAGGTACAATGTTCGGACTGTGTTCGTAATTATTTATGCAAATAGAACGCAGAGACGAGTACTCTAGCAACATACAGACTCCTCATTATAGCAGTGTATGTTTTAATTTCTGCAATACAACTTACATACTTTGAAAATATATGGCATGCTACAGGCTAGAACTGCCTAGAAGATCAAAAAGCCTTGATAGTTGGCAGGAACAAAACACCATGATATCCGACGAGAGCCAAAATCGAATTGTTGAGGATGCCAAAAACAAGTAAACTAGAGATAAGTGGATAACTTAGTAGGAAAGCAGAACTGGCAATGGGCGTGAACTGAGGACAACGATAGAAACAATAAGCAAGTGTGCTAACAAAAATGATAGAGGTCTAGAATTGTCAACAGGATTTCCAGGTCTCCATATTGGACGCAATCAAGAAGACGAATTCAATTAAAGTAGTAATAAAATGCAATGGTTTTTTGGACACTTGCCTATAAATTATCAAAGTCACACTCAATCTACAGTGTATTGTAACACAATACAATTGAATACAAGTCAAATGTCTTGGCAAGGTATTACCGCGTAATGCCCAATATTAGATTGAAATTAAATATTATTGATTCATCTTTCCCTTTCAGATCCGAGACTAAGGTATTTTTCTCTACCGTATTTGTTTACTCCAATGTTGGACATGACTTCAGTGACACCATAACTTTATTTTCTTTTTACGACTGCTTATAAAAAATAATAAAGTGCGAGGCGTCTACTATCCTCACACGGTCACACCCCACTTATACAAGATCTTTTATTATTAGTGGTAATACAAGATACAAGTCATACAAGCTACAAGCTACCAATGTCTTTTCTATTTGTATTTCCAGCTTCTGTTTTGATATAACAATAAAACACGATTACATGTATGTATGTCTATAAACAACAAAGATGACTAAGAGCGTCCGCTTGGTCGAAAGTAAACAAAGGAGTAATATAATTACGGCATGCTGGTTGTTTCTTTGAGTTTGCCCGCGTTGTGTTCAGTTAACGAGGAGTTTAGATAAGAAGAAAAAGTTAAATACGGCTAGCTCTGTTAGAACGTGAAGTTCTGGCTACGTTAGACCGGTTTTGAGAGTTTAGATAAAGGAGGTTTGCTGATTTCGACTGATGATAGGCTTCTAAACTTTCTCATGTTTTGTCCGTTTTCTGTTGTTCTGCTTGAGATTTAGTTTACCGGTTTGCTTAGCTACGTGTATGTTCTAATGTACCTCGCTAATGGCAAACAACAACTGTATCAGAGTCGTCGGCTTGTCGGCAAGTTAGGCCATTGTAGACATCCGCTATAAAATAACTACAAGCACTGTCTAGTTTTTGCTCTTTATCACAAGCCACACTGAGACTGACATCACGAATAGATAGCGCAATCTTATTTATTTGTGCATACAGATAGGGACACAACGCTCTGGATACAAGCCAAATTGTTTGAATTGTATTAGATATGGTTTTATTGCAACATTATAATTAATAACAGTCGCAGAAATGGTACGCAATATTTCGTAACGAAGAATAATCGAACTGTTTGTGCCAATAGGTAGATGGCGCTATATAGTCGGTCTGGCGCTATTATTTGACGGCGCGGTCGGCGCAGTGGCTAAGCGACTGTTAATTAAAAAATTAAGTTTATAAGTAATTTACTTATTACAGGCGCGTCTAACATCATTCGTAGATCAGGTAATTCATTTCTGCAATGCGACATTTTAATTACTTAGCTAGCAACTTGGTATGTAGGCATTTTGCAATATTTCCTATTTTACTTTCAAATACAAATAGGTTTAGATTTCATTTGCGACGGAGTGAGTGCAAGCAGGAAATGGAAACGCTTCGAACGTCAATTTGACTGCCAGACGGTCTGGCAGACAGAACGCGGGATGTCCATAAAATCCGGTACCGGCCTGTCTCGTGGTTACCCTACTCAAATGTCAAAACGGAAGAGAAAAGTTCGCACTTTTAATTTCATATTTTTTTAAACATTTTGTATTTTATTAAATGGTACACACTTTTACCAGACATTGCTCTGGTTTATTTTATGTATTTAAATGAGAAGCTACTGTCATTTACTGGAACATTTAATTTAAAGAAGTAGAGATTTCAGCCATCTCTAAACCCTCAAATGCTTTTTGTCGAAAAAATACGTTGATACCGAACTTAGTTACTTTACATCTCATCGATCTTTGCCAATGCTGACAACATGAAAGAAATGCTGACAGCATCGGGTTTGCTGACCAGATAAAGAAAATGCTGACAAAATTAATTTCCTCAGTACTCATGGTCGCTTCTAATAATGCCGTATGAAGCATATTCATACAGGAGTTCTACTACTTTATGCCTACTACAATGTGATGCTGAT
This sequence comes from Brachylomia viminalis, assembly GCA_937001585.2. Lineage (NCBI taxonomy): Eukaryota > Metazoa > Arthropoda > Insecta > Lepidoptera > Noctuidae > Brachylomia > Brachylomia viminalis. Next base: position 12,829,593 of record OW443314.2, read on the forward strand.
GTCTATGGTTGATCTTTGGTTTTAACGACCCAGCTGGTGCCAGCTTTTCTGCGAAAATCGTGTGTGGTCTGCAGCTTACACAAGAATAGCCCATCCTGACACTTAGTATCAGCGCTGCAGTCACGCATGCACTGAAATAACTTTCTGAAATAAACTACCTACCTACACAATAAATAGATATTACAGCAGAAAGTAGGTAACTAGGTACCTACCTAGTTAAACTTTTGCTTGCAGCCACAGAACCAGAAACTACTGCTCGTTTTCACTAACACTAGACAGACAACACCTAAATGAATGCCTAAATAAAAGGACGCTGCTGGATTTCCAACGCTCAGATTAGTGCTGTGTTGATTAGTGTGTGCTGCATTAGGGTATCACAAAGGCGAATCTCATCATCACTATTTCAGATAGCTCTCCAACTTCCATCCATCATCATTATTTATTTGCCTGACGAAATTATCAAGCTGCGTCGAAATATTACACCTAATTTCGTGACTATCTACCTGTTTAGCCTATACTAGACCTACTTATATTATTGTTAACTTTGTGAGAGGAAGGCAAGGAATACACATGGAACTGGAAGTCGTTTACGCACCAACGCTTTATTCCAATTTCCAACCTACAATTGACAAACGGGCGGGGCATATGACATCCTGACAGCTGTCACATATTAATAACCTAAAATGCAGCTATGGCTGCGTGCACACATAATAAATTATTATGTACAACAATTATAAAGAGGTAGGTAGGTAAAGGTACCTAGGTATTTGTCCGTTTGTATACAGTTGGGTAATCTACGAAACTTGATCCGCTTCCAAAAATTCTTTCACTAATGGGACGCTAGGTATTGCAGAGAGTGATCCTAATTATGCGCAAGTCATTTGGTTTGTTTGCTACGCTTTCCAGCTAGAACGGCTGAACGAAACGTTATGAAAACAGACATGTAGCCTGGGACCTGAAGAAGGACATAGGCTACTTTTGATCCTGGATCGCTGACGAATTCACGGGCAATAGCTAGGAGGCTATATTTTATGTTAAAACAAGAAATTTTACGCGGACTTAGTTGCGGCCAGTCATAAATATTTTCCGACACAATAAGGAAACTGGCACAACGAGCAAACCTACATAAGTACCTATTATATTATTTTTGATTCATCCTTGTTTCAAGGAAAGACGATCAAAATAATTAAATAATTTCACATCTGCACTGCTCTCAATCTGCGGCACAGTTTTAATTTTTTGCAAAGAAATCATATTTTTAACCGACTGCGCCAGAAAGAGGGTTATGTTTTTCGAGTGTATGTATTTTTAAATGTTTGTCACCTCATTACTCCGCCATTTATAAACCGATTTGAAAAAATCTTACTACAGAATTATAATCATTAAAATCATCAATGCTTACAAAATCTCTACAAAGTCATTCAATGGGATTATTATTATGTTAGAGGTCTGTATTGATGATTTTAATTATCATAATTTTGTAAATAAGTACATACTTTTTACGGTCGTCAATAATATTTTTTTAGACATACAATCTGACACTGACCTGCAAATTGCAAAAAAAGTAAGAATACTTATTTGAATTTCGCGGGCAACCTGGCGGTTCCCGCTTATCTCTATTACGTCATCTGATAATGCATATTTTACTTATCTCGACGATGTTAATAATAGTTTGCTCGTAGTCGTATCTTCTACCAATATGTTTTTGTCTGATATTACTTAGGTACCTACGTTTAACATATAAGTAGGTACCTAGGAAACTAGGCGAGTTCACGTAACACAATATTAAATTATTAACACCTGTAGGTATCTGTGTTCGACACAATACGTTAGCAAAGCTCTTGTAGTGTGCTCCACCTTACCACCGTCCAGGGATGGCGAACCAATTGCACGCGTGCTGTTGGTGCACGCGTTGGTGGCACGCGACAAAATAATTTGCTATGTAGGTACCTACCTAATAAGTGACAGTTACAAACAAAGACATCTGAGCGCTCCCGGTTACGAGAGGCGAGGCGCTTCGTTTTCAGCTATAGTTGCAGCATCAATGGAAGGGAAAATATGAACCCGATATAGATTATTTAGCACTAGTTTCTAAAACAGTAGAAACGGACTAATTTGGTTTTTTTACAATAAGGCCATGTTCACACGCACAAATAATTATCGCGGAGGGATTTTATCGCGCACTGGATTTTCAACTCTCGGTCTTGAGCCGAGTGCTGGGAGTCTAACAGAGTGCATCCCAGCGCGTCGAAAAAGCACACTGTTGGATTTTCAAGTCTCGGCGGTAAGCAGAGCGTTGAAAATCAAATACAGTGTGCGATAAAATTCCGTCGCGATATTTTTACGTCCGTGCGAACGTGGGGTTAGTATAGGTTCGGTTTGCGAACAAAGAATATTTCGGAAACTATTTAGATTTTTAGAGTAGTCAACGTCAACTAGTCATTAGATTCTTTGTTGGCACGTGCGCGTCATGGGCACAAGAAATATTTATTTGGAAAAAATGCCACGTAGATGTATAGAAGTTCGCCATCCCTGACCTATAATAAGCAATAACAGCTGTTTAGATCAAACCATTATGCTCATAAAATATTACCAACTGATTTTAAGATAAGCGAGCAAAGTCCATACACAAAGTTCTTCGTGAGCACTGCTGTTAAAACACCTATAAATACCTATAGCGTGGCTCGGTAAATTGTTAATGGCTAAGTGCGCAATAGCACATAGGGACTTTATGCCTACCTAACCCGGCTTACTAAGCACAGACTGCTGCATTGCTACCTAATTCCTCCCTGGGGTGTCCTATTTCGCAAAAATTGTGAAACCTGGAACGGCGCCATAGGGGGTAAGCCATCGTAATAACTCTCATTTTTGCACCATTCGCATGGAAGTTACAATGTAATTCGAAGTGGCTGTGTGTTGTGTAACGCCGACCGTTTGCTTGTCTATATGTAGGTTAGCGCATGGCTTCGCGTGTCTAGGGCTAGGTTCGTTAGGCAGGTATCAAAGGGCCACGGGGATTTCGCCGACTTTCGTAATCTGTGGAAACGTGGGCTCGAATGCCGCAGCGAGTTGGCAACGTCGCGCGCTCGACCGACGACCTCGCGTTATCGCCCGCGGTGACGCGATATGCTGAAAAGGTCACCAGTCACCACTCCAGTCGCCACCATCCGCTATTGTCTTCGCCATCTAAACAGTTGCAGTTTCGACATAGAATCCCATAAGTACACCGTGGAAAAAATATTGTTGCGACGTGGCGTCGTGGTGCGTAGCGGCGTCTCGCTCGCGCGACCGCCGCGTCCCGCTCGGCTCCGCCCCCCTCCGACCGCAGCGCCGCGTAGCGGCCGCGCCGCGCAATGTACACGTCGCCTATACAGCGTTGCCATTCCGTACCTATAATTTCGCTGGACGTAAATTTCAACCGAAACAGTTCAATGGACTTTTCGAAAACTCTAAACGTGTCATTTTACGTAAAAAGTCCTGTGTTACATAGATTATTGTAGGGAGTGGTGTGTGACCGTCTGTTTTGTTTGTATCTTGTGATATTTGAGTGTGTTGCGTGTCCGTGCTTGTAATCCGTGAACAAAGTCCCGTTGGAAGCTCACACGTCTGTTTTCGGCTCTAAGGTGAGTACTAGAACGTTATTTTTATAATACACAGCTTAGGTTTCATGCACATTAACCGTTAGTCGTGGTAGATTCTGGTGAAAACTATCATACAGTTCCCCTACTTTTCTATTCCGTCATCGAAATCAAGTTTCTAGGTAACTGCGCAAATAAGCGCGGCGCCAGTTTTCTCTTGTTAAGTGTAGTTACATAAATGCTTGAGGCACGGCGTGAGCCCTGGTGGTGCACGTGCTGGCTCCAGCTTATGTAAGCAATGATAAGCTCCAGATAAGTAGTCGCGACAACCGCCGGTGGTCGCACATCGTTATTTTTATCCTGAAATGCCCTTTGGCCAAACATTAAAATAGCTGTGCATCCGACACCAGCACCATGTGTCGATCAGTTGTGCGTATGTAATTGGGTTGTGGTGTGAACGGCCAGCCTCGACCGCTGCCGTAGGCCTATATCGGTTCAGGGCTCGCGGAGTCGCGCGCGGCGCCAACGCCAACCGACAATCGACCTGCTAGCACTTGCCCGTTCCTAATTTAAACCCGAGTAGTCCCCAAACTACGCTACTGCAATGTCTGGCCAGTTAGAAAATAGTGAAAAGAAAACAAAGAAAGTTACGAACATGAAAATAGGTTAAGAAAAGTAGTTTCTAAACACAACACTCCCACTCATAAAACAGCCCGAGTTTGTCAAGATCATGCCAGGTTATTTTAGTACATGCGTAAATTACTGATATAGTGCTCGGTGGCACTTAAAACCCCTTTCTTCTCAGTGCAAGTCGCACTCGTAAATATATTTCCCAATAAAAGTGACGTGGCTCAAAGCGCTATCTCGCGATTGTCAAGTAAGACGGCTTAACGTCGCCTGATACAGATAGGTACCTATATTCATATCCCGACCTCGCCTCGTTGTCGGTCACCCATCCGCATAGCTGTACCCAGTACCTATCAATACCTATTTCAGTACTAATAATACCTAAAATGTCGTCACAAAGGCTATGATAGTGCATACTCTGTTCTCTGTGCTCACCGCATTCACCAAGCTAGGCTAGGTAGATAAATAAAATAATAATGAGCATAGTCAGTAGTACATAAGTACCTACCTAACCTACTCTTCAAAATATACCACACAGTACAGACCATAATATACAGTACACTGTTACTCTTCATGCAAACTGACTTTTTTTTGTCTGTGAACACCAGGCGATTGCCAGTCGGTCGATATTCTCATTAAAGAATTTATTTGATTGAAGTGACAAGCCATATCCTCATCAAGAAGGTAGGCTACCAAAGCATTGATAAAAACAAAAAAAACTATGGGTTCTGCAGGTACACTTATCAACTAAAATAATCATCGTAAAATCATGGTGAAGGCAATGATATTTTACTTATAATATCATTGGGTGAAGGTTATTGACTTCCAGAATGCCGTGGTAGGTTAGTAATTTTATATCTGGACGTTCGAAAATCGAAACAGACCCGATTCATAACAGACTTCTAACAGCAAAATGTGAACATAACGAACTCAATGTGCAAGCCAAATTACCATTCTACATTCAAAATTCCTGAGACCGATATTTTTAGCAGAATACGAGTAGGCATGTTTTGATAACTTATGCAATCCTAACAAGTTCGCATATTTTGTCGATGGGTAGGTAACATCTAACATCACATGTGACCAAAAATTGCACGTCAGTAATGATAGCAACATACATAACAACATACTACGTAGGTAGTTAGGTACCTACCTTATTGCTCACTAATATAAATCCGTCTACTTATAGTTCTAGTTTCAGTTTCCCAAACTGCTTTTGTTATTGTAGAGTTCCGAAGTTCCCCCTGCCTGCCTTACAGGTGGGGTTAACGAATGACGTAAGCAAAATGTTCGACTATTAAGACGGAGAAGAAACGGTTTCCTATTTGTATGAATTAAAGTTCAAAATTCGGTTTACATCATTTGCAATTGTAGCTAACCCCCTCTGTCACCATTCGGCCATCTTTTATAATGTTAATAAACTGAATATAATGTATCCAACTTCAATTCATCATCGTCAACCGTTGCAGTGCAGTCACCCGTCTATAACGAATTGGTAATCCCCCAAGTCCCCTCAAAACCTTATATATAATAATAATACCAGGCAATTATTGTCCCGCTGCAGGTAGGGTTGCCCACCCTACAACATTTAAAAAAAAATTGTAGGCGGAACTACTATATTTTCGGAACTACTATATTACCTATATTTAGTAAATATAGGTAACATTATTTTATTAAAATAAGTGTACAACGAAACGCAACGCTGAATCTGTTTTTAGAATTTGTATTCTGAAATAAATCAGTTTAATAACGTTCTGGCTATACTTATTCTCTTTCTGACCAAAAATGTGTTTCTAAATCTACTACTGAAAAATGGCAACAAGTGTTGCTCAGTTAGTAAGTAAAATATTTAGTAAGTATCGTTTCTTCTTTGTATACCATCAATTCAGCTTTTACTGAACGCATATTTTTCAGTAATGAATACAAAATGGCGAGATGAGCGCAATAGCCAGTATTAATCTCGTAAAAGGTGAAAGGAGGAGGAGGTGGACCTCGTGGAGGTGGTATATTGTAACAAAAAAAATATTTTTATAGTTTATTAGCTAAGAGAAGTAAAAAAAAACTTGTTAACAAAGGCTCATAGTAGCAAAAACTATGTTTTTTTTTTACAAACCTACTACTTCTATTGTTTTTTTTTTTGCCATCTACTATATTTTTACAGGCAATGGCTTCGAAAACACTATAATTGTTTGATATTAAAAAAAAAAGTTTGCAACCCTAACTGCAGGGCAAAGGCGTCTTCTCATATTTAAAAGAAGGCGAGGCGAGCATTGATCACCACGCTTGGGCGATTTCAGACTTATACTCATATTAACTATAAGTCCAGCAATAATAAGTATAGCAAAAAGTGTCGTGACAACTTTTCGTAAGATTTTTTTCCGTCTAGTCCGATTTCACAACGCGCGATAAGGAACTTCGTTCCAAAAATGTTAGGCGGTATGAAGTTCGCGGGGTCAGCTAGTGTACTATATTTTTACAGGCAATGCCTTCAAAAATACTTATTTTTTTATTAAAAAAGGTGGCAACCCTAGTCACAGTATTGCCACTGACATCATTTGTATACCTATGCCAGGCATGACCACTAAAAATGTTATGAAAATAAAGACTTGATTCGCTTACCTATGGGCGATTGCCAAGCGCAGTAGTTGCGGAATCACCTTACGACCGTTTATGATGTATAACTATCTATAATGTATAACTATTTTATTTTGATTGTATTCAGGAGGATAATTATTATTATGAGGTTTTAATATACTTCGTGCTACAATACCCTGATTGCAGAAACCGGATGTCGACATAATACTTATGTATACCAAAATAAATTAAATCTATGCCTAATGTTTGCATGACGTTTTAAAGTTGAATATTATCTTGTTAAGCCATGAACATAATATTCAACTAAAAAACAGACAAGTACGTGTCACGCACAATGAAGGGTTCCGTTGTTGGGATGAATTTTATCCTAAGAACAAACTTAATATTGTAGTTATAAAACATGTTGTCCTATACGTTCCAACTGCAAATGTAAGTTATAAAGCCTACATAACTGTGATAGTATTTTTTTGTGAATGGCATCTTGTAGTTGACCTTGAGAGGTCGTGACTACTTAACCCGACTATCCTGTGGCTGCTTTAAGCGAGCTCAAAGCCTCCAGTCAGGGGTAGGGGGAGTGATAGTTTTCCTTTTAACTTCGTTATATATATATAATATACTACCACCATGAATTAATTCACATATCCAAAAACAACCGACGACTCTAACAAAAATTAGCACTTCAAAGCACTATTTCACAAACGGATCCCTTAATCTTTTTTTTTTCACAAACCCTTTACGTTTTTGAAAGACCTATCCTATGATACCACACACCAAAAAAAACATCCCCACTTTACGAGTAGAGGAAACACAAAAATAGTTGTTTTTCAAGATTTTTTTTTACGTGAGTAATACGTATATCCATGCCAAATTACAGCTTTCTAGTACTAATAGTCTCTGAGCTAAGCTACGGACGGACGGACATGGCGAAACTATAAGGGTTCCTTGTTGACTACAGAACCCTAAAAACTGCACGCTTTGGTGTATACTGTAAGTGCAGCAAGGAACGATAAATAAATCTATCGGAGTGGAGCGGGGAAGTGTAAACAAAGCAATAGAATTCCACTGAATTATCTTGACGTGAATTTCGTGGAAATAAAGTGGTTGCTTTCTCTGCACTTCTCCGATACTCATTGTCTCAAGGAACAAGCAGTATGTAGGTTAACGACAGTTGATCATACCGCTCTGCCTTGCCACCTAGGGAATACAGGATTGTGTTATGTAACACTACATTAATGATATCCCCTGAGATTCAACTCCCGTCATTGCAATTAACTGAACTATACAATATTATCTGCAATCAGATTACTTAATAGATCATGGTATACGCCATGTATGTTATCATACTTATCATACCTACATTCTAATTTCTGCTTCGTGATCTCAAGGTGATAGACAGCTTGCCAACAAACCATGCTCTGGTCCTGCATCCATGTTATAGCGAATTTCGTATTTTGTTCACAACTACTTCTGTATGAACTCCTCAACTCTCAAGGAAACCAGGTGTTGACAGTGTACTTAGTTTAAAATAAAGCTAGTTTACTGGAAAAATACCTTTGTCACTCCTCATGGTAATCATAGGAACTGCCCAAGGACTGCTGCTACCGCTTCTAACCGACTTGCCAGACGATGTCGTGGCTTAAAAGATTGCCTAGCCTAGTAAGGTGTTCTCAGGTGCCTCCCTAGCTCCTCATAGATAGTAAAGATTCTTCACGGTACGACTTATGCCAGTTTTATCACTTCTATCTACTCCTAGAGGTCGTCCGACGAGAGCTGAGTAGACCTAAAACTTACTTAGCCAAATGTTCAGTTCAGAAACTTCGAAACCGTTAGCTGGGAGCCGTCTACCCCATAAAGAGAAAAAGGAGCGTGTACGTAAAATAAAGTTTGTAGGTACACCGCGTGAGCTAATTTCCGTCTGAAAGACCTATATTTTATATCCAGGCAGCCATATCCATTATTGGTTTGCTATAGCTGTTAGTCAACAACTTCGTTATTTTAGCACCGAAATTATTTGGATTGGATACTATAAACGTTTCTGCTGTCGTTCTCTTTCGGTCCATTTCGTCAGTAAGGTCTCCTTTAGTAATTTCGTTAAGTAAGTAGTCACACCTCACAGGCTTAGGTACAGAATGTTCCATCAACTGAACGTGTTATAGTCTTAAGATAGAACCTGGAACATGCAGTTTCTCGGCTAAGGTAGGTTTTCCCGCGCTATAAAAATGACATAGAAATTTCCACAATAAGCACAGCAGTATGACCATCATTGGATAGTTTAACATCATCATCATAATAAACTGCCTAGCCTTTTCTCAACTATGTTGGTGTCGGCTTCCAGTCTAACCTGATGCAGCTGAATACCAGTATTTTACATGAAGCGACTGCCTATCTGACCTCCACAACCCAGTTACTAGATAATACGATACCCCTCGGTAAGACTGGTTGTCAGACTTTCGGGCTTCTGACGACCCGTAAGGACTGCCAAAGATCTACAAATGATAGCCGGGAGCAACGGCTTAACGTGCTTTCCGAGGCACGGAGGGGTCGAATATAAACTGAATAGTTAAAACATGAGGCTCCTAATATAATTTACCCTGATTACGCTGTCATTCGGAAACAATGTCCATGATTAATTCCACCGGGACCGCCGCAATCCATGTTGCCCGTCGTAATGACTTCGTTTATAATTTTATACCCGAGGGCATGTCAGCAGAGAACCATTAGTATTAAAGACGCTCACCTTTCTGTCTAATGGGCGTCACACAAACTCGACAGCAGCAAAATGACCTGCAAACACGTGGACAAACGACACCACTGGTTTGTGTAATTGGATTGTCAAAGTGTCGCCTTGCGGAATGACAGTGTCGCAGCAACGCATAGTCCTATATTCGTGATGTAACTCACTTCTAGTTGTAGAATTATAGTATGGTAAGGTCCAATTTTGTGTTTGTCCAACAGTATCCTAGGAAATTTTTAACGATCACACTAGTTTGACCGTTAAGATTGTATTTAGTTCTGTCTTCTTACCTAAATCTTTCTGATTTCGGAATTTTGTTACGAAAACACCTTAAAGCATACGCTTTGGGCAACACTTCTTCAGATTTCAAAATAATTTGTATCGTAGCGCTTTATCGTTACCAAGGTGATACAAGACTACCGTTGTTTTACTGTTATGTTATAAGGTGGTTCTAATACTAAAAATACTCGCGCCATCTGCGTCCTATCTATTCTCTCCCCCACCTGCCCACATAGACGGTGTTTTTGCGTCCATCGACACTGTTGGTAACTTTGTATTAATTCCTTAGATAGGGGGAAAAGGTTTAACAAACTGAACAAACGTTGCACTTTATATTTACTATAGAAAAGATTTGTACCCACAGCAGATATGCACACATCCCGAATCCCTTCCGGAGTACGCCCACGATTCGTTCCTTACAAATTTACCAAGCCTTGACGCCAAAAAACTGACGGTTTTTTAAGACTTTTTTTAGCACTTACAAACCTGATTGTTGTAGCTTGAAAGCGTCTCGACTTCGACATTCAGGTGTCATCTAAAAATATCAAACCAACCAGTATGAGTCATCCGAGCGAAAGGCAAGAAAATCTTCAATAATAGTTTTTAAAAGAGCCTGGCTTTAAACGCTAGAGTTCGAGACGAGAGAGAGTATATACACTTTCGTAAGAAATAACCACTAGTCATGATGAAACGTTTCTAAAAAAAAGTCTACAATACTCAATTGGATGATTTTCCCTGGTTTCTGGTTCAGCCAACCCTATTGCTTTTCTGCATCTGGCTAGACATTCACATCATTTTCGGTTTATTATTTCTACTAGCGTTTGCCTGCGGATCCGCTCGCGTAAAGGTCGGAAATATTCCACAGGAACGTACTACCGGGATTTATAGTATCCTGTCCCTAATCTAGGTTGACCTGACCTTTCAACTAAATCTGTTCAACCGTTACGGCACGAAAATGTAACAGAACCAAGGGCCCAACAACCCCGCCTGACTCCCAGACCCCTGGACTTCAAGATACGGACTATGACTATATTTGTGATCCCTTAAATCTCATGAAAACGAGTAGGTACACAAAATAATCTAAATTACATGTTTTAAAATCATCCCTATTTTGCCCCCTGGGTATGATTTTCCAAAAAACTCTGAAACACGTAATTTCTATTACTTACCATAATCATACATTTTAATTTTAATACTTAAGAAATGCCGAGTTTCCCATACAAACTTTCACGCCTATATCACCCCCTTTAAGATAATTTTTGAGCCAAAAAGTAGCCTATGTCGTTCCCTAGGATGCCATCTCCTTGCCAAATTTTATCGAATTCTGTTCAGTGGTTTAGGCGTGAAAAGGTAACAGACAGACGGACAGAGTTACTTTCGAATTTATAATATTAGTATGGATTTCAGGACGTTGCTATAATGTAACCTTACTAAACACAACTCCCGCGAGGTTCCAAAGACCTTATATTTGATAAAATAAGGGCATGCAATGGCCTCGATAAGTCACTGTAGACATCTCACTGAAAAGTTTTTGACATGGCAATGCGTGATCAGTCTAGTGATCGATGCTTGGCTGTCAAACTGAACTCCTGAGTTCAATCTCCAGGGGCCAGATGTACTTGATGTAGGAAAGATGTATTGGCCTTTCGGGTGAGTTTATACTGTGCTGAGGGGCAAGAGTCAGTCACCTCGAATATCGTAAATGAGACTGAAGATCTTGTATGGTTTTTGGAATTGTAAAAAAGCATTTGCCTTTATAATTGTCGAGTTTTGTCTTCTGAAATGGTGCTTTAGGAAAGATGTATCGGTCTATCGTGTTATTCGGTATCAGTACTGTGCTGGGGGGCTTAAATATCTCGTCACATTAATAGATCATAAAGGACCTTGTAACGATTCCGGGATGTTTCCATTTGCTTTTTTTATTGTTGTGTTCTGTCTTCTGAAATAATGCTTTAGAAAAGTGTGTGCTGGGAAGCTTTAGGATCACCTCGTGTACTTATGATAAATGGGACTGAAAGGACCTTGTACCATTTCTGGAGATAGTAAACTTTCTTTTTGCTTTTTCTTTTCTGACACGTTTCTTTTGTCGGCAGGTTATCGGTGCAGTACATGCTCTGTGGGTGCAGTGTGGTCGGTCGTGCCGGTCGTGTGCAGTGGTGTGTCGTGTGCATCCGTGTTTGTGTGTGTTGTGCGGGTTTGCGCCGGTATGGCGCGTAGCTAGCGAGCCACGCCTGCCGCGGCATGCGCGCCGCCTAGCCATGCCTGCTGTGCAACACGAGACATGGCGCAGTACTCGCAACGGACACAGCCAATGCACAGGTACATAGTCATAGATTGTGATGCTAGAGAGACCTAGTCAAGCACACTTTTTTTTCTTTAGGACGGCGAGCCCTACTTTTCTGCATAGCAAGCATTTCCTGATGTTGCACGAATCTAATTGATACAACTTTAAATGTATTCTGAAACGTATATTTTACTTATTCACCGACATGTATGACGTCAAGTACAACCACGGTGCAATCGAATCGAACGAAAATTGGTTCCGTTCAATTTGGCTCCGTTGAGAAATGGGTCCATTTTCATATTACGAGTATCTCCACGTGTAAGTACGGTTAAAGGTATTCTTTTGAATACGTCCTCTTTAAAAACGATGTGCAGAATAGCTGAAAAATCAGACATACGTGACTTTTCATCGGCTGCGTCTAGAATATTCTTTGCGTTAATCATTACTGTACCGGAGGCAAGTTAATAACGGTTGACGTTCAGAGTTAACTGGCGTGCCATATTTGAATTTCAATTATACACTAATGTTCTAGTTGGTTGGTTCATCTGTTCATCTCAGTTTTACTGCTAGGCAGGTATTGGAAAGAACAGTAAAACCGGTGCGTTGAGCCGGACTGGCATTAGGACTTGCGAAGTTGCGGCACGAGTACCGCGCCCGTACCGCGTCATAGTTTGAGTCTCTCTCACAAATTGGATACTCTTTTACAACGAGAATCTCTTACTATTAACTCGTCATCCAAGTTCGTAATTGTAATCGAATAATTTTCTTACATGAGATATTTTGACCTTGGAACGAAGTCGAGGTCCGCAACCGTTTAGCAACTTTCTAAATCCTTTTATGTGTGTTACATATCCTTACCCCAATCCTTTTATATTCCAGATCATAAACCCTGAAGATCCCCCATCCCAAGATCCTTTATGAATGCTACCTTGGTGGTATGGAATGGTCCGTTAAAGGAGTACCTAACTAGCCAATCTACTGTCGAACATTTGTGTTTTATTTTGTATACCGTAACAATATACAGGGTTACCTAAAGAAAAACCGAAAAAAAAGCTGAAATTCAGAAACATTGCTTTTGTTTTTTTTTTTTATCTACATATTTCGTTGGGCCAGACGCCTATTTAAAAATAAATAAATCCTCGGACAAAAACGTGAAAGTTTTTTCTTCAACTTTTCGTATTACGTACCTACTTGTTTACAATATGTACCGTGTACGCAATGAAATATGTATTTATTATTATATTATAATGCAATTTGCTTGGACAACTAATTTGACGAGCAGGGTTCCTAGGTGTTCGCCGTCCATTGTTTCCGAGCAGCTGTAAATTATTAGGGTGAAGTACTAAAAGTAGCGCGCAATATTTTAATGTCTTCATTATAGTTGGCGTATTTAAACTGACGTCGTTAAAAGCAGGTGGTTCGTTACGTCACCACCAGTTGTAAGTAGTGTTCGTTATTACTACGACAAATGCCATTTTATTGATGCGAATTATGTTGGAAGGTGTCGATAAAAAAAAAACCTTTAAGTAACTATCGAAATATTTTTACTCGTCTTCTGCAGTTTGTATTTTGTGCATACGTAGAATTTTCTACCAAACTGCTAGACCGAATTTGGTTAAACCTTAGGTACTTCTCCTTCTCATTTATGCGTATTTTATTACTTTGCGTCTTTTAACTTTTTTTTTTGCTTGCCTTTTTTTTGTATGTCCCACTGTTGGGCAAAGGTCTCTCCAGTTTCCTTCCAAACCTCTCTGTCTTGTGCGATCTCTGGCCATGTTGGCATTGCCAACATGATCAGATCGTCCCGCCACCTTCGCCGCGGTCTACCTCGACGGCGATATCCTCAATTGCCCTCCCTCGGGCGTCCAAACATTATGTCGTATTAAAACAATAATATAATCCAGATGACACGCAATCAATGACATGCATACGTTTATTAAAAAAACACGTTTATTCTCTAGATAACCTACCATTATCAATATCATAATGATTTGTTTTGATTCACACATTATGCCACATTTCCGTACATTGCGTTAGCCACGTAGATATCTACGTACCTACTTACCTACATATAATTTTCTGCATGATGATTTAATTAAATTATTGCGAGCAGATACCTACTTACTAAGTTAATTAATTTGGTTGCAATAACATTAAATCATATTATTTTTCGGTCTAATTACTTAAATTGATTAACCATTGAATGTTATAGGCTTACATTTAATTTGTTGGCAATCACGGTGAATCATGCAAATTACAAATTAAAATGAACTCGGTTTATCCAGCTTTGGAGTCGTAGACGTTTAATAAAAAGTTGAAAAAAAAAATAAGGTAAAACCTCTATATCTTGAGAATTCAAAGGAACCCAGAGAATATTGCAAAATAAAGAGACGAAGGTAGATTGACACAGAGGAATAAATAAATAGCAACACGTGAATTTACGTGATAGTGATCAGGATCACATGTCATCTGCTTCTGTTATTAAATTGTAGGTCTGACAGCATTTTCGGCAAGCCGTTCTTCGTTCTACTTTCAAAATTGTCCATTTAAAAGGTCTCATATTTTGTAAACACTACACTCTGGCTAGCTATGCTAGTTAGGGTAAACATTCGTTCGTTGACCCGACGACGCGACGTGACGTTATGCGGCATGTGCCATCTTGGATCAGTTTAACCGAAAAAATATACTTTTGCCTGTAAAGTCTGCGGTAAGTAAAATTTATTATGTATGAATGTATTGTATGCCAAATATTGATTTTTACTAAATATTTTCTCCGAAAAGGAATGTTTGTAAGACTTAATGTCATGCGAAATAAATAAGTGACACGGATTAATTTGATAAGCAGATATTACAGTCAGGGAAATTATTTTTTTTGCATTTTGACATAATGTACTTGAATTTCCCATGTTAAGGCTCCCGTAGACAGGCGCGACGCGACGGTGCGACGCGTTTTTGGAAGGACAATTTCCATGAAGTTTTCATAAAAATGGTTCGAATAGAGTCGTGTCGCGTCGTGGCTGTCTGCTTATAGTCTTAGCTCATACGACTTACAAAGAATGACCATTTGCGAACCAACAATTTCACCTGATTTTGTATAGATAGAATAGATTGGCTAAATATACCGGCCAGTGAAGTATGAACTGCTAAAAGCTGTTTCCAAAAAAATTGCTGTATATTCACTACGTATTTTATTTTTTCCATTTTATCGGAATAAAACCGTTCGGGCAATGGTTTTCGGCGAGTGGTAGGTGGAACCAACAAATCCACCGTTGAATTATTAACTGCCATTCATTTTATACGTTTCACGCAGAAATTGGAACGGTGCTCAACCGTTTCTCATTAGTAGGTAGGTATCTCTGCAAGTTTGAATCACATTGGGCAATAATTTACTTTTAATTGATTCAGAATTACGTAGGTGTCGAGTTCTTGTGACATTGAATAAACATTAATTGGTTTGTTGATTATTTTAATTTTACACGATAATTTTTACACCCTGTACGGTACATTGATTGACCCCTAAAATTCAATATCGACAAAAGAAAAAGTACCCTTCTTGACTTTCCAAGCTACTGATTGGCTGACGTAGCCAGTAGACAGGCCTATAGACACTGCTTCCTACAGCTAGATCTGTGTTTGAAAGGCTGTCGCATAGCTTGTGGCCTGCAACGGGGATGCCGGTGGATCCAATTCCTATGACGCATTCCGTATTAAATCTACGTCACTTAATTCCACTAGTTCGCAAAACCGAAGAGTTGCTGGTTTCCTGACGAGTATGACGAAGGCGTTACGAACCGGCAACGGACGCCCGCTGGGTGGAGTTGAAGAGACAAAACTATAGCCAACATTTTACAAATAAACTAAAAATATCAGCATTCAATAAATTGTGTCCTTTTCTATATTAACATATTCTCTGAAGCTACTACTTTACTGTACTTTCGTTGTACTCACTATTGGATATCCATAAACTGCTCACAGTATTGAACTGACTCGATATAATAAAGTAGGAATCATAAGTGCATTAATTAATGATAAACAGCACTCATACTTACTTAGTAAGAAGTGAACAAATTGTATCATCTCAATTAACAAAATCAAACAAACGAGACATACCAACCAAATGAATACATCGAAGTTTAAAAATAACCTGCCCTTACACTTTTTAATAAACGACAAGGTTGAGTGAAAGTGAATTACCTACAAATACTATGACCGTACTACAGACTACAGTTCTGCAACAAATATCCGCCGTCAAAGCAAATCGTCCCTACATGACGATCTGGCAACGTCGCTTTGTACCGGAGCTCGAAGGTAGACGAAGCTACCCGAAGCCAAACGCGACGGGTGGCGGCAAGTGGCGCGACGCGACGTGGCGGGGCGGAGCGGCGCGGTGCAGGACGCTAGCGCGAGCGTCACAGTTAGCTCGTAGAGTGCGGGATACGCGCATCGTCTGGAGTGTACATCACAATTACGATTTCCCGCCAAAAATGATTGATATAGAACGATTAATTGAACTTGTCAAAGAGAACCAGTTCCTATACGACATAAGCCATAAGGATTACAAAAACCCTAGCCTTAAAACTGAGACATGGGAGTTTATTGCAAAAGAGTTGAATGGAACAAGTAAGTGCACATTTATGTCCAACAAATTAACAACATAGTGTATTTATCCTTTAGTCCTCCCAAGATGCCATGTGACAGAAAAGTGAACAATACTTGGGTATTAAATGATTTTACCAAACAGTTATGTTCTACACCAACTTTGTTGATGACAATCGTTCTGTTTCCGACTTGGTCACGAGCCACGGCCATCATTTCTCATGTTATCCGTATCTTTTCAGGTGATATTTGTAGACTCAAATGGAAGACCGTAAGAGATAGCTATATCAAGTACAAAAGGCTATTAATGAATTCAGATGGTACAAAAGAAATCGACTATATTTGGAGTGGCAATTTGAAATTCTTAGATAATCACAATGTTAATCGGAGAAGTTATTATCATACAGTTAGCAAGCGGATGAAAATGAGTAAGCAGATAACAGAGCCGGCGTTACAGGTTCGGGATGAATTAACATGCGAAATATCGTCTTCACCACCGCCTCTGGCGCCACTGGGAACGATAACTATGGCAGAAGTTAGCTCGGCACCATTTCAATCTAATCAAGACTTACAAATCAATAAGGGCGATCCAAAAACAAAATTTAAGGAAATCGACGCCACTGACCTTCTATTCCTGAGCTACTCTGGAACATTCAAGAAGTTTCCAGCGAGACAGCAAACCTTTATGAAGTTAGAACTTGCGAAGTTATTTGCAAATGCAGAACTGCAACAATTGGATGATACGGAACAGTCTAGGGTAGAAGCTGCAGATACTTTTCCTGTCATTATTAAAACGGAATATATTGACAAAGGCGAATCAGAAATGCCGGGAGGATTCGGCGATGACGACGCGGAAGTGAACCAGGCTAAACGCAAGCGGCGTAATCCTAAGCCACAACAGTCTTCAACAGAAATCTTAGGATAGAATTTAGGTTATACTGGCCCATAATATACCCCTAGATCAGTGAGATTAATATTGTAACGATAGCAGTAAATAAGTAGGTTCCCAAATAGAATACCACTTCTGGCGTAGAAAGTCGGATTCAAGAAACTAAGAAGTTGTTCTTTGGTATGTTTAAAATAGAATTTAAATTATACTTAGGTGCATTTAATTGCGAAAGATCTCTACTTGATTGAGTTTCAAAGTCGATAAGACTAATTTGTCCGTTAAGAACTGTGTTTACCATATTTATCTATGATTTTTAAACTAAATGTAGTTTTTAAGTACTTACCCTTAACTTTAGAAAGCGCTAAAAGACTATATTTTTAATAAAGAAAACGTTCAAGTTATTAAATTCGTGTCTTCTTTCGATCTGGTTTTCCCTCAGTTCAATATGATTCCTTCCAAGAACCGTGCTATAAGACACTTCACGCTTAAAAATATGATCGCTGTGGGAGAGACAGCTCTACGAGCTATAGTATTGTTTGGCCCCATCAATATAATCTCAGGTAGTTTGACATCAGTAAGTCGCCAGGTACAGCTTGGCCAAAAAGTCGTGAAAATAATGGTGGCGCCACTATCGTGCATGTTGTAACCCAGTACGACGAAAATGGTTTTGATACTTATTTTTTTTTGACAATTAATGTGAATATTGGCGGGTTTTATGAAATCAGAATCAAACATTTTAATAGTTATCCATTACTATAATTGAAGGTTTAGACAAATTCGGTATTAGTTTCTCCTTTACCCATTTAGTGAAATTTGATTTATTCATCTCCGACTGGTAGTCTTCACATTTATTTTTCCCACAAAATATTAACAAAGCATTTGGTACAAAACCATTTTCATTCCCTGCATGTATGATATGATAATGTACCTGAGAAAAAAAAACATGCAGAACGTGCAACGCATGCAAAACACACAACGCATTAAATAAAGCATGCTTCAGCAACAATTTACCTTTTGCCTTTGGACACACTTTCTTTTATTCCACTGACGTCAGAGACTGGCAGCATTTTTTTAATTTATAGGAAGTATGAATATAGCTTTCGTCTAGATAAATAATGTCCTTTCTCAGATCATCCGGTAAATTCCTATTTTTAATAATCTTGTCCAAGTAGACTTCACGTTTTGCAGCAAAATTCGGCTTTTCCATCAAAGCTTGTCTGTCTGATTGGCACTTTTTGTATTTAAAGCCCAGGACTAGTAGAACCTTTCGTAATTGTTTACGACTTCCGTTAAACCTAAGTTCTTCTCTAACCACAGGCAAAAGGTTTCGTAAAGTTGGTGCCTAAAAATAAAAATGACAGTAAATGTCTCTCAGTGTACTTAATAAAAACTAAAAAAAGATTGATATGAAAAAGAAGTTTAAAATTCTACTTACAATCTTTTTTACAGTGTAAAAGAATTGAACTTTTTGTCTGATTGCAGTGATTGCACACAAGTCAAAATTGTCCAATTCTTTTTTAGGTCGCCCTGCTCTATGTTTCCCTGGTGTGGAAAAAACGCCTTTGTTTCTTTGTTCTTCTATTGCAATTCGTTTTATAGTACTGATGGATTTACCTAAAATAATACTATAGTTATTTTTGTTCAGTGATAATATAAGCAATATTAACAAAAAGTATCAAAATTATACGAACGCGCTGCATTCAAGAAATTACAGAATATTATTATGTACCTTACTCGACGAGGCAGAGCGAGTGTTGCCAATGATCAAATATTTTAGTTCCGTTTCAGGACTTACTTGCCAAGCTGTAAGTACTCCGACGATATTATTGTAGTAACTGCATTGTCCGAAGCTCGCCCACTATCTGCTCGGCTTTGTTTGTAGCAATTCTTTATTTGCTCTACAAACTTCAACAAAATTCTTGACTAGTCCCTACGATATTATAGTGTATACAACTTATTTCCAAGCTAAAAAGAATTCTTGCATAAAAAAAAAAACAAACCGAAACAAACACTTTATATAAGTTTTTTACGAGTAACAAGCGTACATGCCAAAATATATCCCAAAAATACAAAAGTAAGTGAGTATGTCACGATAATACTTTAAAAGGAAATTGAAATACCTTGACATAGTTACGACTGTCATAGCGACGTTCCCTCGATCGTCAGCCAGCTGTATCTAACGAAAATACGGAGCTGCAATAAAAAACTCAGAAATGATCGATGAATATAAAGTAGGGAGTTTCTATGCCAGCCAGAAATCAAGCCGCATCGAAAATGTAGTCTAGACTAATTTCACGAACGAAATAATACATAAATGTTTATTATCAGTTACTCAACAGCGATTTCTGTTGAGCAGCGCGCCTGGCCGTGACTCCGGACGACTGTCAAGGTTTCACTCATTGAAACTTTTGCTAATATTGTTAAGTTTTTATTACACGTGATTTGTTTAAATGTTTCGCTTGGTAAGTAGTTATTTTTCCTAGAAATTCTTGTTAAAACGAGCTGGAAATTGATTATGAAGACTGTTTGTGCTTTGTAGAATCAGAAACGAGTTTCGAGCAAGATTGCATAACTTATTAAGATGTTTTTAAGAAGTTTAATCGTGGAAGCCTTAGCAGAGTCGTCTGCGTGCACGACAGAATGTTTGGCATCTGTTGGAGCCGCGTGGCGCCTACGATTGCTTTCATAAATATTCTAAACATGTTTTCGACGTCACGGGTGACGGTATCAGAATCGATATGAACCAACGCCTTCTTATAAGGACGTCTCGAACGTCATAAAGTTGGGAGCTGTCTTCTATTTTAACGTAATTATATAGGGTAGTTGAATTTTTTTTTCAATAACCCTGTTAGTATATTCATTTGCACCAGAAGGCGAATTACCTAATTAAAAACGTTCAAAGTCTAGTAGCAATCTTATCTCAACGACATCGCCAACTCATTAGTTTTGTTATAACTAATTAATTAAATGCTTAATCTATACATTTCCTTCTAATAAAGCTCTATGAACTCGTGACATTTGTGGAGTGATCACTGAAACAAATTGTTTTTTCCTCGCATTCGCTTGTCGTGTCTATGGCATGATGCCCAACTGCCGTGCCAACGCCAGGCGCTACGACGACGTTCATATATCGAATGACTTATTTAATTAACTGCTTTTGAATGACAGATTCCGACTTGCAATATTTATGTTGCCTGACTGCTTTAGTTATTGTTCTGAGCCTGACTTCTTTGATGCTTTTTTTAGTGCTGTACACAGGACTACACTGCAAGTTATACTTTCCCAGTTTCCACTGACCTCTCATTGGAAGGAAATCCTATACAATGCGAGATCAGCTTATACTGGAAAAATATAGCTTGATCTGTAGCCGTGCGTACATACCTACTTGCTTTTGAATGAGGCGTATTTTTGGCAGCCCTGTCTGAATTCATCTATCAAACTTGGTCTTGGATCTTGTCTTTTAGGTACATTAAAATATCCTTATGGTTAAAGCTGGAGGGTACGAAATCAACGTAGGTTATTTGATTTCATTAGACTGAGTACCTCTACCTTATGTTAAT
The DNA here is from genome assembly GCA_937001585.2 of Brachylomia viminalis. Lineage (NCBI taxonomy): Eukaryota > Metazoa > Arthropoda > Insecta > Lepidoptera > Noctuidae > Brachylomia > Brachylomia viminalis. The sequence continues at coordinate 12,850,735 of OW443314.2, forward strand.
TAATAATCTGGTCTACATGTAAATACGACATTCCTTCAAGGCTGAGAACTATAAATAACAACAACAATCTAGCGTTGTTGTCCTCGGCCCTAATTCCAACTAGGTATTGAATTTTCATTTAAATTGCGAAATGCGGTCAGCTTAAAATACATCCGGCATTGATTAAGTAAAGTCTGCAACTATTTCTGTAAGTAATAGAACGTTGACCTGGCCTTATTTCTATTTTCTGATGCCTGCACTATGCTGTGACCCGCTGTGACCCGACAGCCAAAACTAAAAAGGAAAACGCCGAACATCGTAACGCTTACTGGCTTAAACCGAACGTACCGTAGGAAACTAATTGTTGGTCAGATTGTCATACTATGTAAATTGGCCATGTTATACCCATTTCTTTCGACTAGGTAATAAAGAAATTAAAAACCGGTAAATTTTAGTTGGTAGTCAATTTGGAAAACAATTGATTGCCCTGCTTGTATCTGTACTTACAAGGTCGACTATACTGCATAAAAAGACAGGTTTTGATGTGTTTACTATCAAAACTGTATAGTTTTGGTAGTAAACAAATCAAAACCTGTAGTCTTTCATCGAACCTGCCTGTAGTGAACTAACGAGCGTAAGACTGAACTATACAGTTCAGTCTTACGAAGTTCATTCTTAGCATAACAATCATTATCAACTAGAACCAAGGAAACCAGTGACAATGCACTAGTTTCCGTATCTCAATCTAATGTAACCTACATTATAATAAAATAGTAACGAAGTCCACGGTAAGTACCTACATTAAATATTAAAAAAAAAAAGTAATTATTACGAGGTGTTTGGGAACAATCCGACGCCGAAAAAATAGTTTTTAGAATTTTCGCCCAGTTGTCTGCATGTATTATCCGGATTGACGCAAAAATAGCTGAACGGATTTGGATGAAATTTGGCACACGGGTAGTTTATAACCTAGATTAACACATAGGCTACTTTTAATCCCGGTAGTACCTTCCCTTCCCGTGGAATATTTTCCAACATTAAGTTATAAGTCAGTAGTTATGTACGACATTACGTGAAAAGTTCATTCGGTATCTATAGGTTACATGGATAGCAGAGCAATTCTGCATAGAAATAAACCAGTCATGTCTAGGCGGGTGTCAGGTCACCAGTATTTATGTACCAACCACCAACTGAATGGATATCGATTTTGAACTAAAATAAGCTGGGCTGCATTCGTCGCAGTGTGCGCTCGCAAAATAGAACACTCAAGCTTTGGAAATGAGTTTAGAGTAGGTAGGTAGGTCGTCCCCTAAACTTTTTGACCGTGCAGTCCCATGTTAAAAAAACGTGGCCTTTGTGACAATTTTTTCAATCTATTTTGCATGTTATTTTTAAATTATATAATTATGCTTTTGGCCGCACCTTCGCCCGGGTGGAAGTCGGCAATTATTCCACGTGAACGTACTACCAGGACAAAAAGAATCCTCCAACGGGGCGATCACGGGCTACTGTGATAGGGTTCACACATTCATATCACAGTTTGGGAGCAGAAACCGTGAACAGAGGCCGTGCTCGCCCCGCAGGATGCCATCTATCTCCTTGCCAAATATTATCGAAATCCGTTCAATGGTTTAGGCGTGAAAAGGACATAAACACGAGTTGTATAGACACAAGTTGTTTTCGAATTTATAATATCAGTTTCAGTACCTATGGATTTTTATATTATGTATTTTATAGTATTGAATGCCGCGCCGTGATTTCCTTGAATTTAGATACGGTAAGCGAGATCTATAGGTAAGTAATTGGCAAAGATTGTGGTTATTAATGATGTGTTTGTACTTATTTAGTTGGTTAGCCTTGATTACACAGACACAGAAAAACTTCTAGAAATTTTGTCTTGATGATACTTTTAGGTAGGTAATAATAATGTACCACTACCAATATGCTTTTTCTCATAGTTCTTTATTCGATTATTTTTATATTAGTTTTACTTCTAATTTTCATGTCCCATTTTAATTGTAATGTAAAGTGATGGCCTGAAACACAGGTTTGAATAAACCTATATCGGGTGTGTCGCTAATTTAAACTAATTCCGAACCATTATTAATTGCACCAGTATTAGAAATAGTTTATTAATAGGCCATTAGAATTGTATAGGATATTTACTACTGTTTGGCTAAATGTACACTTTTGTAAAATTTTTAATTTTTATTATTAAATAAATTATTATTATTATACAAATAAATAAATAAATAACAACATTACCCTCCTCTCCTGAGGCAGTCTGGTACAGAGTATGTACTAAGTGTACTTTGAAACGATGTCGACATGTGATGAACAGTATTTCACAGAATGGCTTAGCACTGCACTGTGCACTTTGCAACAATCGACTAAGACTAAATCGTGTAACGATGCACGAATTTATGAGTAATATATAGCCTCCATGAGAGGCAAAACTGTTTGTAGGCTTCAGGCGCGATGCGACAGCGCGACGCAACTAGTAGAAAACTTCATGGAAATTGTTCTACAAGAGTCGCGTCGCGCTTGTCTGCGGGAACCTTAAATTGTAGGTAAATCTATATGCATAGGTACCTACATAGTTTTTAATATCGTATAGGTATCTAGGTACGGTTAATCTTTCGTCAGTCTCTTCTATAAGTACGAAAACTGCAATTTCTGGGAGGTTTTTGGCTACAAAATAAGATACGAAAAGATTGCTGCCATCTTGATGACTAGTGAAGGTTTTTAGCCTAGGAAGCTAGCTGAGCATTTTGTATTTAGACACAAAAGGGTAATAAAGTAGGTAGACATACACACCTACGTATATTTTTCATGATTTGAAACAACTCATAAATTGATTCTGTAAAACATTTTATACTGCCACAAAAAATATATAGGTACAGCCCAGAAGGCCAGCTCCTTAGGTACAAAGAGCGAAAACAGGCGCACAGAAACAAAATAGACATTACTACAACAGCTCTCAAACTCAAACGAATTCCAGAAGTCGAGATTCCAGAGCAAAATTCTACTCATTGTACGTAGCGTAGACCTATACGTGTATGTGCGTGCTCTTCGCTTGTTGTATGGAGTCAGCCTTCTGTACAGTCTGTAGTCTGTACGTATCTATTTTGTGGCTAGTTGCGATAGCAAGATCGTGTCGTCGCGCGTCGGCCGTCCGTCGGCGAGGCGCTTGAAACCGCTTCACAAACTCACTAGCACCCGGCAGTATTGATCGCGAGCTCGTCGCGTGGTTACGTACGTGCAGCTCTGGCGATACAATGACTCCTAAACTAAAGAACAGTCGCTTAGGATTAGAGGACACCGTTTTAATTAAAGTTTTAAAAAAGTATAAAAATAATCCTTGTTTGTGGGATACCACACATAAATATTACCATAATAAACCAATCAAAACCGACGCTTGGGACTCATTATTACAAATATGGCGGAAATGCCAACCAAGCGCAACACTGCACGATGTAAAAATTAAAATATTTCATATGCGGACGAATTACACACGGCAGAGAAGAAAAGTAAGTGTAACTTTTTTTATTGCGACTTAATAAAATTCAAGTTAATAAATTAAGCTACAAAATACGGTACAGTATTTTGTAGTTTGTCGTTTATTCATTTTTATACTATAACTAAGTAAAGTCAGGGATGTTAATTGTTTACAAATTGTCCCTAGGTATATTCGTGAGAGCAATGCTCCTGCCCTCTCAGTTTAGAAGCCTCAGCTCTCAGGCTGTCTCAGGAAACTCTCAGGCCTTTACCCTGCAGTGGGACAATAATAATTAGAGGGTATTATTAATGTATGTATTCAAATTATAACTGTCATCTTTGACAGTCGCATGAAATGGCTGTTTACAGCCATTTCATGCGACTGTCAAAGATGCCATGGAATTAGTATGTACTATTAAATAGTTGTTTACAACTATTTAATAGTACATACTAATTCCATGGCCGTAAGCCCAGGTCCACACGGGCGATTTATATCGCGCACTGGATTTTCAACGCAAAGCGTACGAGGGCAAATTGGCATAGAGTGATAGGGTGTCAATTTGCTTGACAATTAATTTCCCTGACTGTGCATGTCTTATATGTTTGTATATTTCTATACATATCTTATACACATAATTGCTAGTCAAACTACCATTATTATAATACATAGCAAACAAAACATTTCATCACTCGTATAGATATTCTTCAAAAAGTGGTAGACAGAGGCCAGACGTTACAATGGTATCTGGAAATACTGATCCAATTACGGAAATTATTTCACTGATAGGAAACTACATTATTCCCAAGCGACATAGGGATAACTGTGAGAAAAAAATACCACTAGGTACAACTAGTACACTAGGTACAGACGCCAGCACATCAAGCTACTACAATCTGTCAAATTTCTTTAATAGATTTTCAACTTTATCGCTAAAGCATTAAGGTTCAAGGTTGATTGGGAAAATTTGAAAATTTGACAGTTTCGGGTAGCTTGACCTGCTGGCGTCTGTACCTACTGTACGTGTTTATGTATTTTTGAAAACCGAGTTCTATAAAACCCATATTGGCTTATTTACATCGGCTCGGGGTGTGCGCTGACCCAACGGTTTGATAGTACATTATATTTAAATAGTATAAAACAAAGTCGCTTTTCGTGTTGTGTTTGTGTCCATATTTCTTCTAAGGTGCAAAATGGATTTTGATACGGTTTCTGGAATTTATTCTGGAAGGTTTATGATTTTCTATAACATTTTAAAACATTATTATTTAACAGTTGTGAAGTGAAACTTCTTTGGCGGCGATTCGATAATTGGACAAGAGTTGAAAGTGAAATTTCAAGGACGCGTCACGTTTTTGCACATTTCGTTACATGAGAGAGAAGAAAGATATCATTCCGATGTCACGGGAGTGGAGTAAAAGAGAGCGATGTATACACTCAATACTGAGTGATAGAATAAGATAAGTCGCGCAGGCGCGCGTTGGAGAACTTGTGAGATGTACGCGTCAGATGCTATAAACATATAGCTGAGGTACCACGCGTCGTGTAATTAATATTTATTATTGTATGTTGTGATTGTTAACGTTTTTTACTGTTGTGACGTGCCTGTGATTGGCTGATTAATTGATTATATTAGTGAACAGTTAATAGGTAAGTATTTAAACTAGGTACCAATAATTTTATTATCAATAATGACGTTTCTAAGCGAATACTGCTTCAAATTTATTTTTATTTACGCCAGGTGTTTTCTGATTAGGATCACAGATAGTCCACTACTACAACGCTTCAGTTGGTGAGAAAGGCGTTATTTCTGAGCGAGCAAGCAATATCCCTACGCGCTACGCATCGATGTGATCTAAGTAAGTAATATTTACCAATTAATATTTATGTCGCGAGGCTTTTCAAATCTTTAGGTGAAACTGACAGTAATGAATGAGACTTTCCAGCGCAAACTTAATTATAATGTATACAGCGTGCAACTACGGGAAAGTACTTCCGGAAGTCTGTGGATTGCAAAGACATTAAAATTTAATCTCTTTGGTGGATTGCAAATTGCCTCAGGAACATTTCTCTGTTGGTCCCGTTCGTTCAAAGTTACTAGTTTAGCCGTAAATCGAGGTTCAAGGCAACTAATTGTCTGTATTATACCATCAATAGACGTGTGTTGATGTATTTGTAAAAAGTATAAGTCGATTAAAAATGACAAGTAAAGTGGATATGAAAGTACCTACCTATTTTTACATATCCCCAACAATAAAAAGTTAGACAACCGCTGACTGATCAATTGATCATTCAAACATTTCACGACTTTTTTTTATTTTTGTCGTGAATCTTCTTCAATTCGAAAATGAACGAGAATTGAGGTTAAAATTTCAAGGACGTCACGTTTAGGCACATTTCGTTACATGAGAGAGAAATAAAGATATAACTCTCTCTCTCACACAAAATCTCTTTATTTTTTAAGAAGTTTCACTTCTATCACGTGTACGACGTGCTGTACGCGCAATTTACTCATTTATTTTAAGCTGCTTTCGGGATCGGATACCTAGTGCACTGTTTGCGAATTACAAGTGGCTTATTATTACAGTTTTGTTTAGATAAGTCGTTAATTGTATAATACGTAGTAAGTGTTAGCTAGGCAGAAGTGTATTGTGTAAAATAATATAATGTACTAAGATACTAAGTAAATGTTAGCCACTGTTGTTTTGTTCGAACTTGTATTTTTTGTTTGTGATCACTACTTACCAATAAGCTCGAGTACACGATGCCGATTAGGGGTTTCGAATACCGGATTTTTTCAATACCGGTATTAATACCGTATAGAAAATTTCAAATAACGGGATTCCGGGATCCCGGTATTAGACTCAACTTTTTTGCTAAATATAGTTTTTTTTATTAATTCACTAATACGTTTCACTACAAAACAATAAAACAGTGTTTTTAAATACAAAAACTCTTTACAATTTTTTTTTCTCTCTTTATGGTTAACCTGACACAGTAAGTGAAAATTACGTCGTAATTAAATTATTACTCGTAGATATAAAAAACTTTTGAATTTGAATGATCAGTGTCTTTACAATACCCATCTCAACTCTTCTAATCGACTGTATATAAGTGCTGGAAGAAGCTTGGGGAGCTTCTGTTTCTGCCTCCAGTTATTTGTCAATTAAATATTTGAATGCAGGCGTGATAAACGAATCCCCCCACTGTTACTTTCATCAATAAAGTAGTGCCGTCTCTGCTTTATGCGCATTCTGAGCGCTGAGGGAAGGTTTCGGCTGGGTCGTCGGGTCGCGCCTGTCTGCGGGAGCCTTAAGTAGTTTGTTAGGAAAGTTCAACTTCTGAACCAAAACTTGAAACTTCGCGACACATACAGTGGTGTTCCAAGGACCATAATAATAATTATGCTATAAAATTCGGGAAGTACTTTCCCTTGTTTCCACGCTGTATATAACACACGATTAAATGTCATAACATTGTATGCGTTTTTCTACTCCACAGATTTCGCCATGTCAAAAAAAGTAACCGAACGATCCCGAGGGATTCGAGAAGTAAAAAATGTCCCGAAGGCGAGAAAAGTAGCGAAAACAGGAGCAGAGCGCATTCGTGAATACAGAGCGCGAATAATGGCTCTTGAGAATGCAGCCGCAGCTGGATCTGCAACTAATGTTGAGGGTTTAGCAATTCAAACAGCATCTCAACAAAATTTGGAAGACAACCATGTTGATATGCCTGAAAATCAACGTTCGCTACTTTACGAGGCACTCAGTCGACAAAGCAGCCAAGATGAACAGAAATCAGGAGACAATAATCGACAATTTGTCGTTCAGGTTGATCATCAACAAGATTTGCTTTTGGTTTCGGAGGCTCCGTCAACTAGTACTATGCAAATGCAGTCTAGCACTCAAAAAGTGACAAAGTTGAGTAGACATTCAAAAACTGCTAAAACACCAGCAGAACGAGCTCGCGCTTATAGAAAACGGAAAAAAGCTTTAAAGAATGCAACCAATAAACAACTCATGATCGATACAACTCATTCACACGTCGATGAAGCAGTATCTCAAGAAGTAATCAATGTAGGAACATCAACTGCACGCAGTCGACTATGTGGTGCGCGAAAACGACCTAACGAACAAGTCGTCAAACGACCATCCAGTCCATCCACTTCCGAATCTTCAAAGAGTGGGGTATATAATGACAATTGTATGATAAATCGTGAAAAGTTTCTCCTTAGGTTGACTCATCAAAATCCTAAGCACAACATCATTAATTGTGTAACGTCATTGATAGCTGATGATAGTGCGGAAGACGTTCAGACCGCTGCGCTGATTCGTGTGTGCCTTATAGTGAATACCGTTGTTTATTTTGTTATTTTTATCTCATTGTATGCTGCACCGGTTGGCGTCATCACGTCAACACCGGCTGTCGCTTAGAACCAGCGCTGGAGCTCTGTCTCGCATAGCGCAGCATTATTCTTCATTATTTTTGTGTTTGTGATCTTTCTTTGCGTTATGTTTACCGCAAATAATTCTATTTTCTGTCTTTCTTTCGTCGTGATAAAGCTCACCGTGAATTCAAAATATTTATAGTCAACTTCTTTGGATGTATTTGATGTGTATGCCAGGTTCTGGTTTAAGGACAATTTGAAAAGTCCTCGTCCTGAACATTGCATTGCATTGAGAAATTGTACCAGATAGATCGATGGATGAAATGTTGATGTGCAATACGTGCGTGGCTCCATTACAAAAAAACCAATGTCCACTTATGAGAAAAACTTCGAATACACCTTGGATATTATACAAAAAACCATCGAAATTGAATTGAGAGATTTGAGACCCTAGTGAAGCAGAACTACAAGATATAGCCAACAGATTTCCAGAACCTGACCCATTTCAGCTATTATATAATGATCCAAATTCAGATGCGAATGAAGACATTCGTTTGGCAGTATAAAATAAGCTTGGACCCGCCGCGAAGAAGAGAGATGATTTAATACCTAATGACAAAAATAATTTTTGTTTTATATACTTAATGTAATTTGAATTTCGAACCCGAATTTAAAAATTCGTATGATTTTTTTTATTCTATTAAAGACAGGTTGATGAAAGAGTGCTCACTAAAAAAAAGGACTGCTAAAAGGATCGGTTGCTGTGCCGCGTTCCCGCGTTTGAATGTTGGATACTTGGATTTGAGATGACGCGGACGATATTATTCTTTACATTATATTATTAACGATGTTATTTATCGTGTTTTTGATGAAATTGCATGAGATTAGATATTTTAAATTAAAACCTGACAGGCAGTAGGTAAATTATTTTAATTTAATCTCAGATTTGATGCCGCATCAGACTGTTTAAAAAGTGAGCTTGTTTCGAATCATAGTCGCAGTTGGGTTTAGATAGTATTATTTTCAATTTTTGTCCTGTTATTGTTTTATATTTTTGTTTATTTTTTATTGTATCCTCAAACCCATTATTTTGATACCCCACATAGTTAAAGGATAACAAAAAAAAAATTTCAAATCATTACTCATTATCGTCAAAAATCCGCCATTTTGAGTTTATTAAAACTAAACCTAGCTTAGATAACCTTCGCGCGACCCAGACGAGTCGATAGACACCTCATGTATTAATATCCATCCGGCCATTAGAATGCTTCGAGGGTATAAAGAATTCCACATACAAAGATGCATATGTATCTAGACACGTACCTACGCATAAAAAAACATAACCCTGTCTTTGCTGTCACGTAGTTGGGTAAAAAAATTATGAAACTGCACCATAAAACTTTAAGCGTTATGCTAAATATTGCATATAATAAGCAGACATGTTGCATTCAAAAAATCATATTTAGCTTTAAGAAGATTAAAGCCCACTGTACGAATACAAAAAAAATTAGATACCAAACTTGATACTTCACGCATTCTGTACGGGCTACAGACAACCAAGGTAAGATTTTATTCACAGTCTCTTATATTTTTGCTAGGGATTATAAATTCATATTTCGTTTCGGATTTGATGGAGTGGCTCGAAGGTGTACATAGAAGACTTCTACAGGGACTAATAAACGATTAAAGCTGGCTGTGCCGATTTTGGGTTCATTTTATTAGTTATGTTGAGACTAGGGCTTCCAATTTCGGGATACCGTATTGTCAATTTCGGGATCCCCGACTTTTTTTGGCCATATTCAAAATCAGCAATACCGGGATCCCGGAACTGGACATTTCAATACACCGGTATTGAACCGGGAACGCGCTACCGAGATAGATAGTGTCATAAACTCATAACATTCAAATCCATTCAGCCGTCAAAATAAATAAATTAATAAAATAAATTTAGTTCGGAAAACAGTGATCCATACTGTGTTAGTATTACAAAACAGCTTACATTCTAGTGTTAGTACTACTGATTAAAAAAAATGCATACTGCATGCAGATTGCAGAGGACGACCTGCAGACAAGCAAACATGTTTTCACCACTCCCGCACGAAAGAAGTGTCTTTCCTCTACGAAAACAGGAAAGTTGGTTTTTCTTCACTGTTTGAACAGTGAGGAAAGTAATGATCCCGTTCAGAAACTAACTTTGCCTGATTTTTATATGTTAAGTTTTAAAGACATTTAAAAAAATAAAATGATTAATTTTTAATTATTTGCTTTGTGACTATTTAATTTATTTACCTACGACGACTGAATATTTTCTTGCTGGGAGTGGTGAAAAGTTTTGTATGCAACATTTGTGAGCAAGTTCATTTGCTATTCGTTTTGTTGAGTCTTTCGCTTACTCAGGATTGAAATTTATAATCACTCGCTGCGCTCGTGATTCTATTTTTCAATCCTTCGTTCGCTCAAGACTCAAAATCAAAACTCATATGAAAAACGAACTTTCCTCACATGTTGGATAAATAACTATTCCTACCTGAGCAACCTCCGCATAAAATGAAAAGTTAAAGTTAAAGCACAGTATATTTAATTATGGAACAGACAGACAGATAATAAATGCAAATAATCTTTTTATATCTTTACTAGCTGACCCGGCAAACGTTGTTTTGCCATATAAATTATTTCTAGGGAATTTCTAGTCCCTAGAAATAATTTCCAACCCATATCACTTAGGGGTATGAAAAATTGATAGTAGCCGATTCTCAGACTTACTGAATATGCATATAAAAATCGGTCAAGCCGTTTTGGAGGAGTATGGTAACTAACATTGACACGAGAATTTTATATATTTAGATTAAACAGCTTTTTATGACTAAAGATGATATCGTAAAAATAATAGGTAATAATAATTCATTTTAATATTATCATCATTATTTTGAAATACCCATTGATCACGGCGACCTTGTCTATTAGCTATGTTATTTTATAACTACAAATTGTAAGCCTTTATGCGGGTGGAACGATTATTAATATTAGAATGGAATCGAAATCCGTTCAGTGGTTAAGGCGTGACAAGGTAACATACAGACAGTTACTTTCGAATTTAAAATATTAGTATGGATTTGAAATTACAGTTGTGTTATGTTCATTTTGATACTTTATTTTGCACAACAAATAACATGAAATCGCAGAAAAATGAATGAATGAGATCGCAGAAAGCGATAAGGCCGCCCATTGTATATTAAGTAGTGTTCATTTTTTTTTGTTGTTATGTTTTTTGTGGTGTACAATAAAGAATATATATAAATAAATAAATGACTAAAATGTTTATTTTGTTTAACTCTTCCAAACACGAAGAAAAAAAAACCGTTTCAGGAAGAAGGATCATAGAAATGGCCTATTTTACGAAACAACTGCAAGAAATTGGGAATCATAAGGAACTAACTTGCACATTTCACATAAGTATTCAAACAAATATTATAAAAATAAAAAATTTATTACTTTTAATATGTTGTTTTAATAATAATCGTAGTACACCTTCAGGTCACTTTATCAAGTCCGGAGGTAACGTCTCATCACAGCTACAAAACGAGCGCAAGTCTACAGCCCACATCTTTCTACTAGTAGAGGGCTCCCGTGCCTAGCACTCACTGAAGTAGTAAAATTAAAAACGAAGTGAAGAATGAACGAACGAATGTAGTTGTAGTAAAATTGTAAACAGCAATAAGAAACACTTCACACATTATTAGATAACATACGTTTGCAGTTTTGCACCTTATAGTCCTAAGCAGTCTCTCCTGTAACCTAGCTAGGACGCCAGATTCAATTCTGTTAAATGGTTACTCTATTAATCTATTTACGACTTATCCCTAAACTGTAGGTATAAAATATATTTATTGTACCAGACTATTATACTTACTAGAGAATTTATTTCTACTGCACATGGTCGCAATTTTACAACGAACTCTTTAAACAGCGGCTGAATAGTCAAGTCAGGAGAAGCAGGAGAACCACCCGTGTTCGAGCTGGAGAATCAAGCGCTGAAAAATCACAGCGGAACGCGTTCGTAAGTTCCACCCGAATACTTTCGAGCCAGTACGAAAATATTCTATTATCGATTGTAAAGAGCGCCCTATAAAAGAATGGCGTCTGTGCGAATCTCGATGCCGATGCCGCATGCCGGTGAAACCATGGGGCGCAGCTATGATATTTACGTGTATTGTTGTCAGTATATGAATTACAGGTAAATGTCTGCTTAGAGTTGACCAATGTCACGCCTACGATTGCTGCTGGGATAGGCAGAAGAGTATCACGCATAAATCATACGAGGAAAAATCTAGCTGCCAGAAAATAAAAACGCTCGCGCGTGCCGTTGATCGAATGCGGACCGGTTTTGTTGAGTCCGGGATGTCGCCCGAGCGATCCGACTGGTCAGTTCCTCTCCAGCGCTTCCATCGGCTTGACGCGTCGAGCACCGTGCGCCGCGTTGTGCTCTTTTTGTGTGTGTGTGTGTGCTATTCAATCGATATGCTGGATAAACAAAAAAAACGAGAACTTTTATATAAGTTCATTAAACAGTTCAAAAAATCACAATGCTTGTGGAATCCTGAAAATATTTACTATCATCATAAACCTGCCAAGGAAGACGCTCTATTAGTTTTATTAAAACTATGGAATAATTATGACTATATGACATTAGAAGCTCTGAAAGTTAAAATTCAGGGTATGCGGTCACTTTATCGAAGAGAAAGGAAAAAAGTGAGTGATAGCCCTTGTTGATAACTATTTCAAACTTTTTGTAGCGACATTAAAAACATATTAGCTAAGTAACAATGATTAAATTAAATAAATAGTTAGTCAATCATCGTGTTTACTTTCATTGATAAAATGTTTTTGTGTTTAAAGGTATTTCGAATCGAAATTCACTTATATTTCATTTCTCGGTTTTATTTATCTCCGACGTTCACTACTACTAATGAATAATTATTACAATAGTGAAGTCAAGTTTAACTAAAACATGCCCTAAAACATGTACCTACCTACCAAAATGTTCAGTCAGCAGCAACACACACAAATCTTCCGAAGAAATTCTCTAAATGATGGTGAAAAAAGCATCAAAATCCGTTGCGTAATTTTGAAGAAAAACACGGTCACACAGACACACGAAAAGCGACTTTAATTTATAGATAACTAGCGATCCGCCCCTGCTTCGCACGATTTTTACGACTTTGCAAAGCATCGGCATTTCTTTATTCCGTAGATACAAGGTATAACACAATAAACGCAAGTCCTGAAAGCTGTTTGCTCATAATTGACTACTGAATCGATTTCAGTAACTATTAATAGGTACCGGTATTTTTTTCAAATTGTATGTATTTTGCAATACTGACCGCAAATCCGGCCAAAGAAAATTCAATCTTATTTCAAGGCAACAAGACTCAATTTTAAATGCACAAAGTAATGCTAAGGTCAACACGATTTTCTTAATAATAATAGATATAGCTTTAGAAAAAAAAAAATTTGGTCATTGTATTATGATTTTAACTCAATACTCTAATTGGGGTGTAAAAAAATTAGTACTTGCGTTAATTATGGTACACGTTGTCTATGTAATTATATTATTAATCTTTTTGCACATAAACCTTTCGGAATAAGTTCTCTAAATGGTGGTGAAAGCCGCATCAAAATCCGCTGCGTAATTTAGAAGAACAACACGGTCACACAGACAGACACGAAAAGCGACTTTAATTTGACATTTGTATTGGGGTCATAAGGGGTCATTTGGTTGCAAATGACTTCCCCTACATCCCCATAAATGGATTGTAGACATATTACCAATAACCCTGTATATGTATATAGATATAAGGAATAATAAGAACTATACTCATAGGTTTAGGTAGTTAAAAAAGTGTAAACAAAAAAACCACGTGCTCTTAGATGCTAAACCTTTTATTTCAAATGTTAAAATCATACTAGCTAGAGTCACATTTAATAGGCTCTTTACTGAATCTGAATCTGATGAACTATCTGTCACAATAATAATAAAGCGTTCTGTGGTATCATCAATTATTTTGCCTTATTTTTAAACATTTTCTGTTCTCCTTTTATTACATGACCCTCGAAATTTTTCCAATTCTCAGCAGTCACATTAGCTAAAGCCTCTGGCAAAATAATTTTTAGGTCCCTTAACTTGAGCCCATATTAAATCAATTGGATTGAGCTCACAGTGATATGGTGGCAGGCGCAATACTGTGATGAATGTGATGATACTGTGACACCATTTTGTTGTACTCTTCAATTTAGCAACGTTATCTAATTCGTTGTATTTTCTAAAAGGTTTGGGGAACCTGTCTTTTTGCCTGAACCTGAACCTGTCTCTTTACAGTAAACAGATTACAAAATATTATATCATTATAATAAATCTAACTAAAAAATTGTGCTCAAGCAGTTAAATCTACGAAGAGTAGTTTAAGAATAAATGATAAAGTTTAACATACTATAATAAAAAATAAAATATCCTGTGATCGAAAATAAATTCAATTTTTTTATAACGTATTTTTAAACAAGAAAGTGTCAACTATAAAAAAGCCTTTTAACGATTTGTTTACCTTTTTTTAACTACCTAGAGTATAGATAATTATGCTACTTTTATCCGTGAAAGATTTGACACATACCCGTGGTGGGCTCTTCTAGTATAGAATACTGTATTTTATTTTCTTTTTAGGTTGAATCGAGTGCTGCGTTTTCTGTTCACTACAAACCAACACTATGGTACTATAAGCATCTGAACTTCCTGTCTGGCAACAAAGATCCTGATTCTGACGATTCGGATTCAGACCATAATGAAGTAAGCAGCACAATGATATGCCAAGATTGTATTTTGTGGTGAAAACGAGTTTAAAGCAACCAAAGTGAAGAACAAACCAGAAAATCAGGGGGGATACAGTTTAGAATATAGTCTTATTAAACTTTAAATCCAAAATACAATTCAACTTCACAACTCGATTAGGTACCAATGAGTTAAAGAAACAGTCTGCGGGTCTGACGCGACTCTTGTAGAACAATTTCCATAAAGTTTTCATAGAAATTGTTCTACTAGAGTCGCGTCGCGCCTGTTTCAGGGAGTCTTAACTTATTTAGCATAAACAATCCTAAGTTTCTCTTACAATATAGATATTGAGTAGTCAGTTATATGTTGCCCGGTTAGACAGTTCGATAGGCCAAAATTTAAATAAACATCTTACCGTCTTATTACAAAACACGATCTAGTTTTAGCCCGAGCCTAAACCTTCGACCCAGTTTTTGTATTTCGAACTTTATGCCGACTTTAGAAAAATCTTAATTCAAAATTCACAACATAAGACAGGACTAAGTTGTCGGTTTGGTAAAAGCAATTGTATTTCGATTACCGCTAGGTTCTTATTTAAAAAACAGGCGCGATTGTTTAAACCATGTCTAAAGAAAAACTTTGTTTTGTAATAAGACCCTTTCGGCCTTATTACAAAACAAGGTTTTTCTTTTGACATGGTTTAAACCATCGAGCCTGTTTTTGAAATAAGAACATAACTGAAATCGAAATACAGTTCCTTTTACAAAACTGTCAACTTAGTCCGGTCTTAGATTATCAATATTGTATTAAGAACTTTACTAAAGTCGGCATAAAGTTCGAAATACAAAAACTGGCCCGAAGGTTTAGGCTCGGGCTAAAGTTAGATCGTGTTTTGTAATAAGACCATTTGTGTCTAAGTACATGCTATCTACATTACCATTGCTAAGAGTTGGTTCAGCCCTTATTTTTTTTCAAATTATAACGTCCCATTTCATTCGCAGGACACCGTATACGTGCAACTTCCACGTGGGCAAAAAAGTGCAGCATCAACATCAATCGCCCAAGAAGTGGAATCAGATACATCGATAGACGCATCCGCAGCAGCATTCGGAAAATCAGTAGGAGCTCAGCTGCACCACTTGTCCAAAATGCAGAGATGCATCGCGGAGAAACTTATCTCTGACGTCATATACCACGCGAAAATGGAGCAGTTGTCATTGGCCACCACTATCGATGTAAAAGAAGCCGCTGATGATGAAGTTAATATCGTGATCCCTAAAGCAGGACCATCTTGGTATGACACAGACATAGCTCTCGAGACCCGTGGACGAGAACCTTCTTCTAGCCGCACATTAGATACCACCGAAGATCTCGTCAAAAAGGAAATAGCGGAAACAGAAAGTGCAGTGCATTTTATTAAAATGGAAAGAGACGACACAGAAAACTATTTTTTTCAAGACGATAAGGATGAATAAAATAAAACCATGCTCTAGATATTATTAAGGAAGAATTACTGTAGTTCTTTTTTTTTTGTTTTTAATGTCATTAATTATAGTAAATTTTAAATAAATATTGTCTTAATAAGTAGACTTTAGTGTTACTAAACCTAAGTACTCCATAGAATACTCGAAAAACTAATCTTTTTCCTCGTATCAGCACGAAACATTTGAGAACAGCTCATGTCTCGTGGGGTCGTGGACTCGTGGTATGATGTGTTTGGTTGTTCGCCAGTTAGCATGATGGTAGCGGAAATGACTGGCTGAAGTATGCCACATCCATAGAATTAAGGCTCCCGCAGAGAGGCGCGACGCGATTCTGGTAGACCAATTTCCAAGAATTTTTCATAGAAATTGTTCTACTAGAGTCCCGTCGCGTCTGTCTGTGCGAGCCTTTATTCTAAAACAAAGCAGGATTTTCAACTCTCTGTGCCAAGCAGTGTGTTGAAGATCCAGTGCGCGAAAAAATCCCACCGCGTTGGTTTTACGTCCGTGCGAACGTGGACTAATGAAATATTTTAAAACAAATAACGGCGAATCGGTCCGGCCGTTCTCAAGTGTTACCAACGAACACCATTTCATTTTTATTGATATACATTACCAGATGCTCTTAATCAAGCCTTAGTAGGTACTTAGGTAGGTAGTTATTTACTTTTGAAAAATGTTCTAGAAGAATTTGACCGACTTTCTTTGTTTTTGTGAACAATGGCCTCCAGCCAGGGCTTAAAAAACTTATAAACATGACTTTACTAAGGCAAGCCCGGCTAAGCAGCCGACAACCTCCTTTTTTTTTTTTTTTTTTGTTTCCGGGGTGGAAAATCCTCATGGATGTCCGCCGCCCTGGGGCGGGTGGCGGGGTCTGTCAGACTCTTACTGACTAAAAACCACCCCGGTGTTCCATCTCACACTTACGCCGGGGGTCGCGGGAACGTACGATCCTTCCGCAACCCCCGACTGGTGCCGGCCCGCCCCTGCGGCCGGCGGTGATATAATAATCCTAATAGAAATGTTCGAACATGAAACTTTTTTTTGTATTTATGTATGGCGTCTCGCAGGTCAGCCGACAACCTCCTAGGTTGACCTGCGAGACGCCATTACATAAATACAAAAATACAAAAATAAGTTTCATGTTCGAACATTTTCTACATTCTCACGTTAAAACCACTTTGCTGTTTCTACGCTTCATTTCATATAAGTGGACCATTTTGGGAATTTCCATATTTCCATTGTCATTCATTCAACGTAAATTCCGTTCGGCAAATAATTCGCGTTGGAATATACCTACGCAGCGCAAAGAGTTTCTATGGTCATCCGAATACTCCGATTGAAACCTCGTTCGGAAAAGCTAAAGCATTATAATTATAATTCAATTAATTTAAATCTTAAAATTCTGTTTTCTAAAATGGATTTTTATGGACATTTCAGTCCATAAAAATCCATTTAAGAAAACCGAATTTAGATAGAAATTATATTCAAAATAATTTTGCGGACTTTGTTTTGCTGTGTCAGGTCAGAGTGTAGTCACTAATACAATATTAAAGAAAGAAAAAAACGATGATGGCAGTTTTAAGCGAACCAAGCTTTTAGCAACGTAAACATTAATCTCCAACTCACATAAACCTACCGTGCCCCGAGCCCCGAGCAGAATCCCACAAAACAGAATCTAGTCGCACACAAACATACATAACTCGTACGCGTGTTGTATTATAGTAAACACTCACACAGACGCGAGGTACAGCTGATCTCGCCCGATCACTTTGAGACGGGTAGCGAAATAGCTCTGTGCGGCGTTGCCACTCCGTGCGCCCGACGTTGCCGCTCCGCACACCACACAACACAAGTAAATATTCGAAATTCGAACTTGGATGGCATTGCGAATTGGATAACGTGCAAACTGGTGTAAGTATGTAGGTATATGTGTATATTAAGTAGGTATTCAATAACGGTTCCCTGCCAATTAAATGGGCTGAAACTGGTTTTAATTTTGGGTGTTTGTTAATTGGACGGTAAAGAGAAAAACATCGGACGTGAATGCGTTTTAATGAGGTTTTTTATACTCTGTTGCAGTATCTCTTGTAACTTTGGTAAAGGATTCGGTACTTTCAGGGCATACAATGCAAGATCATTAAATTGTGGTCAAAATTATAATGCCAACCCAACTCTGCACGATTACCAGACCACCTCGACTGGTTATTGTTTAAGGTTTCGATGCCTTGTGTCCAAATTGACTAGCTGGAGCTCGACTACGTATACAACATTTTAGAATAGACTGCTACACCAGTTGAAACTGTTTGGATTCTCCATCCGTTTGTTTAATTTTGAGGCCTTTGAGTATCCCCAGCGTTCAAGTGTGAGCTTTTAGAGTAGGTACGTTACCTTCTGCCTCCCTTTTGGAGCCTTTCTTTCTTTTTGGGGATCGCTTCAGCAAGCTAATAACATTTCAGCATCTTACTCAGCTATGATTTAAGTATAAACTATTGTGGCATCAAAACCGTCTTCGGTATCTACACTAAATTCTATTAAATTATCTTTTAGAGGCTACGAATGCTAATAGGATTACTTACTTTATTATTTTCTTGGTCAGCCATAAAATAGATAATCCGAAAGTAGTATATCAATGTCTGAACGACCTTAGCCGTGGTGACTAATTAGTTTAGAAAGTGCGCAGAACTTAGTCAAGGTTGTTGTCAATTTAGTAGGTATTAACAATAACAATATGGTCACGTGGTTGTAAGCAGCTGCCGCCTGCCGCTAATCGTGACTTCGAGCTTGCTAAAAAGTAGTTACAGACAAATATTTATACTTAGGTACCTACTCGTACCTACCAACCTTGCTCTTATAATAAAGTCGGAACTATTAAGACTGGAATGATTCTTTGTGGGTTTCCTCTTCCACAAACTCAAATCTCACATGCACAACAATAATGCTTAGAATTTGCTGGGAACTCATGGGTAAAAGTCCTACCCAATTGTAATCATGTTAGGTACGGTAATAATCTTCAACCTACTCGTACCTACCAACCTTGCTCTTATAATAAAGTCGGAACTATTAAGACTGGAATGATTCTTTGTGGGTTTCCTCTTCCACAAACTCAAATCTCACTTCTTTTTCTATCATAATCATTCCTCAACACAATCCAACCATCTATTATTTGATCACTCTCGCTACACATAGCTTGAAATCGTAGATATACGACAGCTTACGTAACTAGATAAACAAAATATATATACCTACATCTACATATAACAATTTTACCATAATACTTGGCATCGTCCTCATTCTTTCGTGTGCCTGCCGGGAAAACGAAAGAATGACTGTTGATTTGATGAATTCCTCGCAAAGTCCGGTCGTCGCAAAGGCGAGTCTACGTTTATGGGAACCAGTCATGCACACATTTACTATCGGAGCCATCGCACGAATAGTCCTTCATCCATGAAGTCCATGATACGGCAAGTCTACACCTTAGTTAGATGATCATACATACATAAACTAATGCCACCCCATGTGAAGAAGGCGTGAGATTATGTATGTATGTATGTATGATCAATGTGTGAGAGTCTTTAATCCTCCATGAAGAGCGTATTGATTTTTAATGTTCGTTGAGTACGATTAAACTGAACCTTGGGTGAGTCTTGCCTTCTTGGTACAAAAATAGAAAAGACAAGATCAACAAGGCCTTAACTATTTTAGCCAATACCTAGTCATGGAATCAAAATGCAACGCAATTAGAGAGAACTAAATAAAACGTCTAGGAGGATGTCTAAGCTATCAAGATTCCAATTATGTCTAGAGATGCATTTAGAAATTAAAAATAGAGCGATTGAAGAAAAGTAGTGCCAGTGCCAGTCTCAAGTAATAAAAGTGGACTGAAATAAAAGTGCTCATTTACAATCGACTTGAGCATTCGAGCAAAAATAGCCTACTTTCTCGTACTCGTTACTGTTGTATTTTGACTTACTCTATTTTCTTTCAACCACAAAGATATTTCTTCTAAACAAGAAATGGAAGCTGGAGCGTGTGATAGTATTCGCACATCGCAGTCGGGCAAGCCTGAAGCCGGGCTGGCCGACAAAACAAAGTTGGAGCCAGCCGATAAACGTGGCGCGGCATCGATCGGCGACGTTGCCGCTCCGCCAGCGCTGCGCGATGCCGCTCCGCGCGCCTATTATTATTTATTATGTTACGCGCGGCCGCTGCACGGCTTGCGTCACTCGTGCATTGCCCGGACTCGAGTGTTTTATGCCACCAGTGTTTTCAGAACCGGGGATGATGGAGAACTTATAAATGCAGAACTTGGAGGGAAAGTCCTACAGCAAATTCTAGACATGACTCAGTCCACAGCGACCTAGATGTGTCAGAAACTAAAGTATAAATAAGTACAAGACGACGTCTAGCCGTCCTAGAAAAGCCAAAACTTTATTGTTTCGACCAGCAGAATTCGATTCTTCCGCTGAAAGGCTTCAAAAAACGTTTCAATTTGCAGCTAGACATCTTTTTAGTGGTCAACAACGATGAAAAACATTCTAATGTAACTTTCACTTTTGTCCAACGAAAATGATTGTGAACGATTTGAAACTTGGTGTGTTTCAATCGAGGCTACGTAGACCAGGTGTATTGTTTGCTAAACATGGGAAAATATAATGTCATTGAGGCTATCTTCATCATTGATATTCAGTTTGTTTTGGGCCCTCGAAGCTCGCTGAATCGGTTGGGATTTTGGAAATAGAATTAGCGTAAGACTGGATTACCTGCGATTTAAGTGGATCTTTGCATCCGTCAACAACCTGATCATTGATCAATAACGAGACATCTCTTAATTGTTTAAATGATTTACTCATGGAGTGTATGGTGCACATGATTTCAAGTATTTTTTCTCAAGTACAATATTCAACCGAAGAATCCAAGAGCAAGAAATAGTCTGCTCTAGAATTTATCAGGAAATTCTTCGCTAGCGTCTTATGTGCCAAATGAAAATTGGGATTCCATTCGCGAATCATATCGTCGAGGTAAAACAAGTTTTACAAGGCGAACACAAAAAATAATAATAGCGCCAGTTGGCAACAAAAGACACCTCATTCAATACAATATTACCTGCGTTGAAAAAAGGGAACATTTGTGTGTGAGAATACACCCCAATGAATTTGTAAGATGAACTGGATATATTGAAGGCAAATTTCGAAAAAAAATTATACAGGTTTGACGATTTCTTGCTTCAAAATCTCAATCATCAACATCAGCTACATTTCTTAAAAACACACATCATTCATTCATTTTCTTACATCATCATATATTTACTTGGAATTCGACAGTCTGTCTTTGTTAAAAGAGACAAACACGGCAATTTGGTGTGACCTTGCATACCTCCCTCGCCTCGCTTAGTCTTCGTCCATTAATCTCTATTCGGTAGCAGTCGGTGTAGATAGATTTTTAACAGATATAAACTGGTTTGATCTTGTTGTTTTAGGTTTAAGAAATCCAACACTTTTTTTCTTTACCTCAAAATATTTCATTAAAAAACCGGGGCATTGTTAATAGTACCTTTTCGGTACATAACTCTAATGAAACATAAACAGCACTGGACTTATTACAAATGATCTCAACGCTTGATTGGTAATTAATAATACATCACAGTTACATCACTGGCGCTGGTCTATCAATCAGAGAATGTCGACATAATGGTTAGTGTTGTTCTTAATATAAATTATACCAGAGAACTAAGAACCAGTTATTTTCTCGTCTGGTATCTAATCGGGATTGACATATGACCTAGGACAGCAAGGAAATATTATAGAGCAAAATATGGAAGAGTCGTTCCAAATTTGTCATGTTTTTTTTTACTTCACCATTGCTTTTCATTTTGTTTAAGATACAAACTACAGTAAAAGAGATAGATTCGTTATTATAAATGGCATGTGATTGGGGATTCCACCTAGCTAAAGTAATCTGGTCAAACAAAAAACGCTAGAATTAGTTATGAACCGCTATATCTGGACGCATGATCAATAAAACTCCAGTGGTGCTAAAAGAAATTAGCGATGAAAACCATGAAACAAATTACGATCCTAATCTATTTGATGCAGACAAAGTTGCTCGAATTTGTGGTGGACGGTTCTCAGCGACAGAGTCTGGCCAATTTCGAGCTATCCGAAATTCCGAACACTAGTTGCTAGATAGTGATGCCAATCACTTGGTGCTTGTTATTTTCGCACAAGAACAGCTGATGTTCTAAAACACTTCTTCGGGAATAATTAAATCGTATATCGTATCGTTAGAATAGGTACAAAATACAGCCAAAGTAAATGATCAAGTAATATTTGCTCACCGACAGTTGCTTCCAAGATTGTTCAGTTCACAAATAGTTTAAAAGTTAGCTTCAGACGTACAACGAATCAGCTGCTTTGAATATTAAACAAATAGTACTTACACGACCGTCAAAATACTAAATATAATATGCATAATTGGCTTTGTTTGCAACTGTTTGTGTGCTATTATGACAATATTTATATTTTGTCGGGATATTGCAAAACATATGGTGATTGGTACCGTCTATAACAGCATGCATATTGTTTCCAATAATGTAGAGTTGATTTTCGAGTATCAATTAAAACATAATATCACCTAATTAGGGATTAAAGAGACCTATTACAAGGATAATCTATAATAGGTTCCAACTAAAACTTTGTAAGAATTGGAGCCTACTAATTTCCTAGCAGAAAGGGTTAGTATAATTGATGCATTATCGCGTTTACCTGTAAAATAACATTAGCTTGTAGCGTGATCCCTAATCCGCCAATAGGAATGCTGGTAACTGTAAAGTCTTCACCTGTTTGCAACATTTTATTACTCGGCTAAGAAACCGGATGATCCACGCCCGGTGAGCAAAAAAGTCTAGGGCGATCTCCGAACAAAACACATCCTACTTATCACGCAGCTGCGCTGAACACCCTGCGTCTCAGCTAGCCTGTTGTGTTGTGAGGCAAACAAAGCACTAAGTGGCAGGTACTGTCCTGTCCTCGGAGGGTGACGGACGCCCAGCGCAGCGCGCTATAAACATTATAGATTCTCTGCCTCGCCCGAGATATAGTCCAGGCACACCCAGTTTGCTGCGCCTCTACTCGTACCTCGTTTGCGGCGGCGTAAGTACACATCCGCATACGGGTTTGTGCAGCTCGATTTTAGCTAGAATTTCTGTACGAAACTATTACAACACTTGTTTACTTACGTCTAAGAATTAGAAATGTACCAGCTGTTATTTCATTTACCAGAGTATGCAATTTGCCGGTTCTAGCGAAAAACTCCAAGAATTATTTATTAGCTTTTTAAAACACCTGCGCAATCGTATAATTGCTGAACCCGTTAAAGCACGTACTGTGTAATCAGCTGTGCGGTGCAATGGTTCATGGGAAAAGGCTATATTATAAACTACCTTATTGATTGAGCACTCTCACGCGATACTGACATCAAGCTTTATGTGACTCATGGACTACATAGGGTTCCTTGCCACTGCAATATAGGCGAGGCCGTAATGTGCCGTCTGTCTCGTAAACGCCTTCGCGTCATTTGGGCTAGAGTAATGTATGTTTATGTCACATGACCTTTTTTTCATAAACAAAGCAGTCATAGACACTCTCTCGCGTGTGGTTACTGTATCAATTTTCCAGCATTGCGCATATCGGGTGCCTAGCTTCAACTGTACTGATTGCGCTGCTAAAACGAATTAGTAGTGCAATTCATTAGCAGCTTTTAACCTGATTAGTTTTTCGTTAGAGTTCAAACTAGCTTTTTGTCCTATGGAACATGTTTCTGGTTTGTAAACAAGAAATAATCCCTGAGTATTTTGGTAATTATCTTCTAAAATACTTCGTCATTAGTTTCCAAGAGGTATATTTTCAACTCTCATTCATTAAACGTTAATGAGTCCCTATTGTCTCTGATTCGTGGAAGGACACATTTCATCTAACGATTTTAATTACAGGAATGATGGGTCTTCCTTAATTAGAATTGGACATTATTAGGACATTTTGGCACGCAGCAGCTGTGGCAAGATATGCAGTAACAGGCTGAAGTGTAGTATAGAAAAACAAAACTGAAGTTATGATGGTATAGAATGACGGAAGCCTAATTATAACAAATAATATTAAATGTATAATACTTAATAACAATTATAACAAATAATAATATACATATATACCTCCTTACCGTCCTACCTACTTAATAACAATTTTATTTAAAAACCTTCACAAAAATTGTACATTTAGCCATATTAGTAAGATTTCAATTTCAACAATGTTATATTTTTAGTAAGTACTGGTGCAAGTAATAATTTATGGTTTGGAATAAGATTGTTAGGTAGCGACCTGCCCGATCTAAGTTTATTCAAACCTATGTTTCTGGTTTAAGGCCATAACAATTAAGTAATAAATACTTCTATTTTTCCAAAACTATGACTGCTGTGGCTCAGCACATCATTTTAAGCTGTGCACCTATGAGATAAGTAACACCAGCCAAAATAAAACATAATTATTGTTATTGAAATAAGTTTAAATCGAGATACTCTTTTTGTTTATTTACAAAGCTCCTTATTTCAACACTCCTATGTATTTGTCTTTAGAATTTAGATCTTCCATCTTAATGAGGGGAACGTCTATTTGTGCTTCTGAATCAGTAACAGCTGTGTCAATAACTAGGTTGCAATACCAAAAAATCGAGTTTATAAATAATTTGGCAATATCATTCCTTTTCCAAGTGTCATGAGAAAGTTGAACGTTTTTGAAGAGCTATCTAATCTATACGACTTAGCAGCAAATAAGAGTAGGTAGACTGTATTATTTTAATTACTTACTTAAGTACTTATAGGTATTATTTTAAAAATCTTACATCCTCCTAAACTGTACCGATGCTACTTCAGAAAAATCTTACGATGATGAACGATGAATGGTTTAAGTACCTATTTATTCGTGAATAAAAAAATAGATAACATCATTTTGAGATGTCGCATTCCGCCTCCATGATAACCCGTTGGCTGCACGTTCGATGTCAACCAAACACGTGCTTCAGTACGCTCAATAATATACGCAGTAGGTATAATGTATGTGGTTGTCGGAAGGGTCAGACGCCCCGCGCTGCGCCGCTCCCCCGCGTTCTATCGATCGCGCCACGTTGCCGCCCCGCTACTTTCCCCGCGACGTTGCCAGCTCGCGGTTACTATTTAGACAGATTATTGTAACAAGACTGACTGCTGTATCATTACTTGTTGCCTGTTGCCGGCGCTCCTCGTTGTAGGTAATGCTTCGTTAGAACCGGGCCTGGCATCCCTCGGATGTTTACCATGTTCAAATTAGCTATACTTTGTAAGCTAGCCTCCATCTTGGCCTTTTTTGCTCGTCTGAGTTTAAATTATAAAATACATTTCTCCTAGTCCCGGGCATTTTCGTATTATTTTGTTTATTAAATTAGGGGCCTGTTCAGCTTTTCAGCGATAGAACGACTAACGGGCAACGTTATTTCACTTGCTCCAGTGCTCTATTTATAAATTCTGATGTTTATAAACTCGTTTCATTCATGTTTATAATTTCGTTTTGGACTGTACTTACCTAAACAGATTGTGTGTGTATCTATTTTAGTATTTCAACTTGACTGAGTTGTTCTTCAAAAGCAATTTTGATTTCATATTTGAAATATCTGACTAGATATATTAGATAACACAATAGAGTCGAATATTATGTCAGTTTTAGAACTCATTTGTGTAGGTACCATTGTTCAGGCACATAATCCTTCATGTCAGAGCAATATTGTAATTGAAACAGGTGAATTACAGAAGGATGAAGATAATGCTGATGGATTGACGGCAGCGATAAAGAGAAGAATAAAAAGCCATGCTGCACCAAATAAATTGGGATAAGGGAAGGATTCAGGGTTAGGAGATGATGATGTCAATGACAACGTATATTATCATTGTAAGCGTGTATAGTTCCACTACTGGGCATGCCTTTGTACCCTCTTTCCACTTCTCTCTGTTTATAGAGCTACTAAAAAGTAAATACCTTTTCTATCTCCCACCCGCCATTTCTGTCAATGAATACAACAATCTTTGGAAAAATGAACGTTTATTAATTATAAAAAAAAATGGAATGATGAAGCAACAGATCATCAGTTAGGAGAAATCACCTGTAGATGGGTCCAATTTTATATAGTTCCGTTTACCGTTAGACGACCTTAAACCTTTAATTAAACACAACACTTCACTCCTAAATTCTAGTTTTTGGTCCATATTAAACTCCCTAACTGCAGGTAATAAAGATTCAAAGAAAGACCGATCTTCATCCTCACTAGGAGTATTAAAACTAACTGTAGCATCCGGGAATGGCGTATCTACATATTCTATGTCAGTTTCCTGCTTGGTGGACCTTTTTCTTTTTAAATTCTCTATAGTGGATGGAGAATCTTCCGGGTCACTACCCCAGATGCTCGAGTCATTTAACAAATCGAATTTTCTCGTTCTAACACATATTTTATTCGCCTTAGGATCTTCTTCCTCGCTCTGGTCGTCGTTATCGCATTCCACGTCGCTCCCCGACTGACTATTCTTATTATTGTACAAATCAGTAAGAAACGACAAATGTTTCGCGTACACATAACCCTTTTTGCCATATTTCCTTTTACGATGACGCACGAATGAATCCCTTATATTTCTCCATTTTCCGTGCAGTTTACGATCTGGAATGTGGAATATTTATATTTTATAGTCATTTTAATATTTCATATTAGCAGATCTCTTTCGCTTTTGTCATAATTATGATAAAATATGTTAATAGGTAAAATTCGCATGTTTTTATTTTCTTAATATTTCACGTCACGTAACATAACATAATCATAATTATATAACATAACATTGGCTAGGTTTTATTTATATACTTATGATTATTCTGTTGATGATTATAATCGCTGATAAATAAAATATAAACAATGAAAGTAACAATATAAAATCGTCACAGCACTGGCAAAAAATGAGAGAACACTAAAACCTTGAATAAACCAGTTTTGTCAAAACATGAAAAAAGGAATAACATCGAGAACGTCAAGAAGGCTCAGCCACGGATAATCAGTGAAACACACGTAATCTAAGTATCTAATCAAGAAAGACTCGAAAACCACCAATATATATAATATAATAATTAAAAATCTGATTCTGCGCTAAAACACAAATTGTAAATGCTACCCAAAAATCCTCCAAGTCTGAACAAGCTGTAATAAAATGCAGAAACGGTTCCACAAAACGACAAATGTCATTCCAATAAACCCAAACGAGGATTGCTTTTGCTTTGCTCTTTTGACCCATATGGTTCGTCTACTGAAAATAGTCAACGCTAGCCGAGAATAAGTCGGAACGGTTTTAGTCTGGGTATCACAATCACAATTGACTATATTGAAAAGCTTACTTCTGCAGGAGAGAATACAATACTCATAATATGTTTTTTCTAGTACCAAATTCTAATTTGGAACTATTGAAACCAGCTCTGAACAGATTTCCTGTTACTATTTTGTTATATTTTTACCGCTTGGAAATCTTCGATTGACATTTTGTATGCATTCTAACTCTTTCTCGTCTTTGGTCACATAGAGGTTTTTTTTTTTGGCCCTGCAATTTTGTGTAAGGCCACAGATGATTCTTATGGTAACCTCACGACTACGCTATACCTTGAAAACGAATAGGTACCTATACCCCAAACTAACTAATACTAGATGAAGTTTGAATTTTCATTCAACTTTGTTGCGCATGTGATATTTTGACTCTTTTCTTTGACTTTGTTTGAGGTTGATGGGGCAAGACATTGACCTACAAGGATTAACTGTATAGAAATTGAAAACTTGATTATACCCTTTAATAATAGGTACTGCAACGAGAATTGCCTTTTAAGAACTATATTATCGACTTTTACAAGTCAAGAGTCTGACTCATGAACTAGATTATATTAAAACTAACACACTTCTTTAATCGTCGAACATTCGTCAAAGTTACAAACGCTGTAGAAGCACATATTCAAAGTAAACATGTAAGTATTTTCCTTATTGTAAGCACCGAGAAATAACCTGGCCCTGCAGTCTCGACATAGTTAGCAATAGTTTTCGGTTGCTAAGTCCTAACGATCCAGATGTAACGATATTTGGTGGTCTCCACACTCAAATTTATCGGTTGTTACTGGTATTTTAGGTAGGTACCGGTAGGTAACAACCGATAAATTTGAGTGTCGAGACTACCAAACATTTACATCAACATTTACATCTGGATTGTTAGGACTTAGCAACCGAAAACGATTGCTAACTATGTCGAGACTGCAGGGCCTGAAGTGAATGGATGCGTTGAATTTACATTGCACGGCGAAAGGCAATCGCTTCGGAGCGACTACGAACGTGATCGATCGGTCGACTAGTTGCCCAACCGCGAGTCGCGACCTCTGCTTTCAAGGTGACGCATTTCACAGGTATACGTTGGATCGCGCACGTTGTTTTTATGTAAATAAAGTATCGAGTTTGCCTATTCACCACTAGATCTTTCTGAATATTGACGCCACTGAGCTATGTCGACTGTATATGATTCTTAAAACTTGTTTGTGCGTAGGAACTTTTTTGGTTCGTCAATATTCAATGACGTGTAGCAACATTTTTGTTATTATTACTAATTTTAAACTTCCAGAATACTTTTTTCAAAACCGGGCCGTTAGTAAGACCTAAACCTACATAATGTACACTATCTTATCTAGCCACTTGTGATTTGTTACACTTCATAGAGCGCTGATAAATATGTATGTTCTATCTGATTTGTATGTGTTTTGCATTCGTGGAAAGTCTCGTCATACTTACAAACATCGTTTTTTTCCTTATCGGGAATTTCTTCAAAATCTGATATAAATACACGAGCTATCTCCGCCCACGCGTTCTGCTTCTTGCTCTTGAATCGATGGTCTTCACTGTTTATGTTCCATATTTCTGGATACTTCTTCACTTCACTTATAAACGATTCAACGTCAAGACAGTATGAGCTCATGATTGGCACTTGGAAAAACGCCGCGATTTTACTGCGACAAACAAACACGGCAGCCGGTACGGACGATCGACGCGGAATGACGCAGCGGGGTCGCAGCGGCCCGCCGCCACGCCGCACCTCAGCTGCGTTTCGTGCACGATCTGGCAACGTCGCACGCTCGCACGCTGATCCGCTGCCGAGCCGCGCGCCGGTCGTCCTCGGTTTTTGTTTTAATTTATTGAAATTTATTTGTTTACCGTATTGTCTCTTAGTAATCTGAATGACGTAGGTTATTTAAGTCATTAATATTACATGATATAATCAAATGAATCAATTAGCTTGCAAAGGTTTATTTTTATCTCCGTTATTGTAAATCCTCGTGTGTCAGTTTATGATTACCTATGGCCATATTGGTGTAATGTTATGCACAGTTATTCCACACTGTCAATGCCGCCACTGTGGATATGTGCTCTATTTCGAACCTAAAGGTACGATACACGCAGGCATCGGCACCGTAGGAAACATCAAAGGAAATACCTAGGCTATGTAAGGACCGGGTCATGACCAATTGCTATTTTTATAACTATTACATAACTACCTATCTTGTGTCTTGTGATCTTGTCTAGGTCAGGTTATTCTATTATTTTCATGACGACTATGATGACGGTAGTTACTTTTCAACCTTACCGTAGTACCTTTTTTTCAACTGCTGTAGGTACCGGATTCGTCCGAGATTTATAGAGTACCTACTTACTTACTTACATACAATCCGAATATTATTATAAATCTTTAAAAGACTTGTACAAAGAACTGTTTACTTACTAATATTGCCACACAACACGCCAGATGACTAGGCTACTAGTTTTATATTTTATAATAACAAAGAAAATCGACAGTTTTTTTAATGACTTAATTAAAACAAGGCACTGATAGATATTAAACAGGGATATGACAAGGTGTGGCATGATGATGTACTTTTAGAAGTCTTAAAAAACGCACATGGCGCCACTTTGTCTTTGATTTTTAAAACCATAATTTTCTGAAAGGTTATTTTAAGCAAAAAAATCTGTCGACCTCTACCTTCAGCAGTAATTAAGCAGGCGTACCTCGTGGATCAATATTAGCACCAATGTTAAAGACCGTACATATTGATCCGGTTTTCGTACTCTCCTTGTCCTAATTTGATGATGATTTGATTTGATGTTTTTTTTTAATGATACTGTAGCCTTGCCTGATAATGATAAAGCATAGTTACGTTCCTAGCATAAGTTCTTTGAGTAGGTACTCTGCTCCTTGAGTGGTCTTATTTAATTGAAAAACTCCGAGACACGTAAAATATTACCTATTCCATTAATTTAATGCGATTTCGTTTAATACGAATTTATAGATGTCATATTATATAAGATTGAAGAGTTGCAATGCTTTGTTTTTCCTTTAACTGTTGTAAAATTACACAATGACATAATATTTGAACAGTTGTGCGCAGTATTATTAATTGCGTTACTCTACTCATATAAATAAAGGTGTGTTTCCAGATATGATTTATTCTTCGTTTGTCCCACTAAGTTTTGTCCTACATAAATAATTCCTGGGTCGTCCTAAACAATATGCTTCCTTCGTCCCAAAATATAATTTTAATTAAGTATTATATTCCTTTTATGGCCCATTTTTTTTTGTATATGCCAAAATTACTTTTTTGTACAATCGGCAAACAAGGTTTACGTATTATTAAATTTTATATTAAACATCAATCAACTATTTGTGTTAAACGTTTTATATAAGTATCTCTTGGTTTACTGTTGATCCAATTTTATTTATGAATGTTGATTTTTAAATGCTGGTTTTATCCATGATTGTATAATAATCTAAAAAAAAAATCGACGTTTCGTTAGTACTGATGGTTGATTTAATTTTTAATGGTGCGTTTTTAAAATTTGAAAAATTATTGTTATTTTAAATTAAACCTTTGTTTTGATAGGCTCATTTAATTTTTGGTCGGTAAATTTTTCAGTCATTAAAATTATAATGTCTTAAATATTGTTTATTACAGTTCTGACTGTACTGTTTCTTTAAACTGTATTAATGATATGATGATTATTATACCATATCTGTGATCTTGATTGTGATACTGAATAGCAAAGATGATTTATGCGTAAATGTTTAGAATTGTTTTATTATTAAATTAAATTATTGTTTCAAAAATTTCAAATATGTACTTATTTATTTATTTTTTGTTAACTGTACCTTTAAAGTACTCGTTATT
Organism: Brachylomia viminalis; assembly: GCA_937001585.2. NCBI lineage: Eukaryota > Metazoa > Arthropoda > Insecta > Lepidoptera > Noctuidae > Brachylomia > Brachylomia viminalis. The sequence continues at coordinate 12,882,200 of OW443314.2, forward strand.
TGGGACGAAGCACAACTTTAAATGTGATATGGGAAAAACTAAGATTTTTTTGGAATATGGAGTAAAACTTCAGGACGAACGAAGAATAATCCCCAGATATAAGGCACCTATTGTGAGCAGTAAGCAGTATAGTGAACAAAACAACAAGGACAACGTGTATGTAGCTGCGCGCACTTACAATACCGGAATCTATACAAATAAATAAAACTGAAGTGTCTGTTTGTAATGTCCAAATAACAGCTTTTTACTAAATGCATATGAAAGTATATACGGTACTTATAACAAAAAAAAAACAATTTAAAAAATGTTGGTCTGTCTCTTTGTTTCGGCTAATCTCCGAAACGGTTGGACCGATTTCGATGAAATTTGATATATTGTCTTTGAATACTTTTATCGACATACCACGCAGGCGAAGTTGCGGTCGGAAGCTAGTCATCAATATATTATGTATATTGTTATTGATGCTACGTATTTGACATCATGACGCCGACTGTCGCTCACCGAGCTGAATCTCTACTCTTTTTCTTATCCTTCTTAATATGAAATAGTGTTTTGCTCACTATACGTATACATGCCAGCATCAACTGACTGATGAAATACTCGCATGGGGAAGCCATGCAGGCTAAAATCTCTACAGTACTTACTAAACTTGATGAAATTGTGTATCTAATTCTATGATTTTAGTATTTTACATAGACGAAATTATGGATCGTTCTGGTTCATTGTTTAAAAGAGCTAGCTGGAAAATGAATGACATATAGTTCACATTATTTTAAATGTGTTTGTTTAGGCTTCATTTTATGTAAAGGATATCGGTGTGGTGGAGTTTGTCCGAGACCGAACCATTTGACCAACAGTTGAATGGAGATGTTAAAAATATGTAATTGAAACTTGACCAATTACAGCTATGTCAGTTGTCTCGAATTATTGACGGCAAAAAGACCAGTGCTTCCAGTCTCTTCCTCACTAGAAAATGTGCAAAAGATGCTTCAGAAACCGCGTTAGCCGCAGATATAGCGTTGGGAAATGAGAATATCCCACCAATGTATAAGGCAAAGCGCACAACTCCAAGAATTATTGCGAAACTTTAGAATAATCGCACAACTTTACAATTTAGGGCGCCAACTTCCTACGAACTGTATTCCAAACGCGAAGTTTTGCATTTCGCCAAAAGATATGGCGGAAGCTAGAAAAACTGGCCACGTTTTCATAACTTTTTCTCACTTAAAGTGCCAACTTTTGTTCGAGGATTTCCTAGGACATTTTTTGTGGTTTCGTAAATATTTTTCTGGTTGGCTTTGAATTGAACTGTGTACCTAATTACCTATTTACTTGTCTAAACAATGTGAACTGATAAAAAATACCTACCTATTGTAGTATTACTAATGCTAAGTTAACCTTCGAAAGGGTTTAAAAAAATGCGAAATAAACTAACCCATGTTATTTTTGTTACAGGTAATTAAACCCATGAAATGGTCGTCAATCGTGTGTAACAATGAGGTAAAATAATACAGCGTTATTTAAAAATCCGATAACATTTATTAAGTATGTAAACAGGAAACAAGGATACGAAAAAGTATAACACTATAGGCACGTTCTAATTGAACTGAGGAAAATAACAGAGTTCATATAAATTTGTCATTTTCGTGACTAATGTTTTGTCACACAAACACAGGTTTGGAAACATAACAAATAAACCGTATGCCTTTTGGAAGAAGTGCTAGCCAATCTAAAAGCAGATTACGTATAGTAAAATCTCTTCGAAAACGAGATACTTATTCCTATTAATATATTATTTATGTATCTATTACTATAACTAGACTAGAACAAAAATATCCTTAACATAATCCTGTAATTAAATCAAAACAATAGGTTCTCCTTTCAAAACGATAAGTAACATAAATGATCAACTTTTGATTGCTACTTTTGGTAACTTGACTTCGTACAAGACAATAAATAAAGTACTAAAAACATCAACATCTTACAAACTAAAATTTACGGACAATCCAATACTAGAAAATACCACAATCAGACTGCAGTCATAGACAGATAAGATTTAGACTTTTTATACCGCAGTAGTAAACCATACCAAAACAACAATTTTTTTATTTGACCCGTTGCCAAAAACGGGTCCGTTTATATTAGCGTAACTAATAACAAAACAAAACAACACTCGTAAACTCTCTGTTTTTGCCAACAGACTTGGAAATTGTCCATATATTAGATATATTATGTATATTTATTTTGAACTTGGCAAACTGTTATGGGAATATGTTATGTAGTAGTTTGCATAACACATAGTAGATGGACCTATATTTTCTTGCACATAATGTAAAACAATGGATAAATTTTTTTCATAGAATATTCTTTTCGAAGAACCACAGAGAACAGTTTATTCCATCTGTGTTTGGTTTAATCAAACGAGACCAAATGTGAGACCTGAACTTTTTTCTATGAAATCCGTCACAAGTCTAACTACTCAACATATTTCTGAATACCAAAAGACCTTTACCATTTATCTAAGACTGGCCTCTAAAATACCAACATAAATATATTTAAAAAACTTAAACAAAAAACAATTATTTATGACAAGAGCACCAATAAACTATTTTGATGACTCCGAAGCCTATTCTGTACTGTCATGTCTTTGCCGTTTGATGTCAATGAAGTTTTTATCCCCTGCAGTTCCTGGCCTGGTGTTGTTATAATGGCAGGAGACCGCTTCCTGCATGACGTTGGCTATCTGGGCTCTCACCCACATCTTTATATTGATCGGTAGCTGCCTCATTTCAGGAAGAAAGGATAGTAGGAACAGTCTATCGCTGTCTGTTTCACTCTCAGCCATTTCCACAGGGAACATAGGCATTTCTAGCTCCTCCGGAGGCTGGTGACTGATTTCACTGGACTCCCGTTTCCTCTTTTTCCTTCTAACCTTCTTCACTTTGACGATAGGCTCAATGTGGATTTCTTCTTCAGGGTTCGGCCCCTCTAAGGTGTCTTCTTCCGGCTCCCTAGTAACAAGACAAGATAATTACTGCAAAGTTCCATGTTTCTCTTCTGAAAAGGTTAACCTTGAATATTAGCAGTATTAAGAGCATGTAGATTTTAAAGTTTAAGGCAGATTTTGATAAATGTTGGCTACAATTTATTGCCGTCTCTATTTTGCACTTGTAGTTTGACAGTATGTTGTGCGACAGTGACAAGAGAAATTCTTAACCAATGTACAGACGCCAGCACATCAAGCTACTACAATCTGTCAAATTTCTTTAATAGATTTTCAACTTTATCGCTAAAGCATTAAGGTTCAAGGTTGATTGGGAAAATTTGACAGTTTCGGGTAGCTTGACCTGCTGGCGTCTGTACATTCACTGCTTAGTAGATAACGTTTGGCAAACTAGGTCTTATAATTTAGAATTTGCGTTAATGAAGGATGAACCAACTTTTTATCCGGAAGAAACTCAACATACTCGTCCTCGCTGAGACTGCCCTCGAACCCTCCGAGGAAGCTCATCCTCTTGAAGTAGCGGTACACCTGCCTGTTGATCCTGACGCCAGAGCGGCGCGCACGGAGCTCGCGGTTGTACGCGTCCCTCAAAGACCGCCATTTTCTTTGCAACTGTAAAACTTGGTTTAAAAAAATGATGGTAATTAGGACCTAGAAAACTTAAGAATTCAAACTTTGGAATTCTTGTTGTTACTATCTTATTCTACTCTGACATCTAATTGGTCTCTTTTTCATAGAGCCAAAAGGCCCTGGACTCTGCGACTTAACGTGTTGACGCAATTTTGCACGTTTGCTCGAACAAGACTACTTCGTCTTGTATTGAAGTGCGCGTTCAGAAAGTTTGGTCACACTGTGCCTTGATACCCGTTTCCTCTCAGTATATTTAAACCGGTCCCAGGGCCTCGAAATTCTAGTAGTCGCACAGCGGTGTGTGGGGTTCTTCGTTCGAGAGTTCGAGACCCAGGATAGCTAGTGTAATAATTGGATCTTTACTTTAGGATTTCCTCTGAAGCACAGCCGAAAGCGTGCCCATCATACTAGCTGACATGAAGGTCGTGTTACCAGTTACCAAGCCTCAATGAACGTGTATTTGAAAGCTAAAAAAAACCTACGCATCATTCAATCAAAGTGCTGGCTATACCTAACTAGAAATTTCCGCCATCATCTGGCCGTAATGAACATTGTGATTCTTAATAAATGGCGGAACATACTGCGTTCATATTAACGAACTTCACTCGTTTCGCACACGCGTCACGGCATGCAAATTACATTGTGTTTGTTGTAGGCACTCATTATTGTAATGTACGCCAGACTATTTTAATGCGGTCAAATGCCTGAACAATCGTAATGTAAACAATTTCTTTATGACAGTAATTAACTCGAATATCAGGTATTATTAATGATCGATGAATGTTAAATGATGTGCTCATGAAATACTGTATACGTAAAATAATAGAAAGTTCAGTGTCATATCCATGAGAGGAGCACGAGTGACGTTCTTTTATAATTTGATTCATTGTTATTTATTATGGTGTTACTGATATACTCGTAATTGCATTTAATTCTCGTGAAACGCAGAAGCGACATGATAATACGGTTGTTATTATTATGATGTAGTACGTTACATTATTTCCAATTTCAATTTTGTTATTAAATCGTAAAAACAATGTAACAACGAGGGCAAAAGGGCGGGAAACGGATAACGGAATGCGGTTATCATTAATCACGCTGCCGCGATGCATGCGAGACATTGAAGTTTGAACGGCTGACTTGTGTACAAAACGTCAATGCTGTCGCTGCGTATTTCAAGATTTAAAACGACTTATTTATTTAACGCTCATTTATAAAACATTACGCGTTTTCTCTACTAAAATCAAATTAAACACAAGCTATGTAAAGCGATTAAAAAACGATTAGGAAAATACGAAAATAGTGTGTGAGTCATTTCGCGTTCCAAGTTGTTCTCCGTCTTGACATTGACAATACAGAGGTTAGGGTCGTGTATTTTTCAATACTAACCTCTGTCATACGCTGTCGCCTTGTTGAAGTTTTCCCAACCATGGTAAATGACCGATCCTATTTCCTTCCATAGCGCCAACTTCTCCTCACGATCGGCAGGATGGTCAGCCTTGTACAACCCGGGACGTTTCTTGACTTCATCTATCAATTGAACAGGATTAAAGATTGACATTTTGACAAATCACTTCAATCGTCGATATAAAGGCGTAGTTACGATTGCGACGAAAAAAACGCGCCACCTCCGCAGCGGGGCGCGATGCGACTGACGCATTATCGCGCGTTTGTGCGCACGCTCGACTCTCGTGATTGGCCGCGTTGCGACTCCGCTGACAGAATGCCCGCCCACTGCGACTGGCGTGTCGCCGTGTCGTAAACTTTGTCGAATCGATTCATTTTAACACGATAAGAACTTGTGTTATTTTCGTTTATAAAAGTTACATTTAAAAATTATATTATTGTTTCACACCAATCACACCTCCCACGACAGATGTCCATGAAAAATAAATAAATGCTCGCATCTGTTAGTAAACAGTGTAATTCCATTATATATTTAATTTTTTTAATTACTTTTGAAGAATAATTACTTGAAAACAATAAATGAAAACGTTTGTGTTCGCTATATTTGATAAACTAATGTTACTTGATGAAAACCAACGCTTGACATCGTGGATTATTTTTTACTTTGAGATTTAAAACAAATCCATTTCTAAACGATCATATTCCAACTCCAACGAACTCTACTCTTCCCACCCACCTGCCTTAAACTTGGTATGTGAGCTATTCATAAGCCCATGTTGCAGGTATTTATAAAAACCTTTAAAATAATCCTTTGTGGCTCGGCACGACTCGACTCACGATGCAACCGTAACGCGTCGTGTTTGTGTTTGCAGCCAGCCAGCATGCGGCCGGCCGGGTCGTGCGACGTTGCCAAATCGTGCACGCACGGTCCGCGGACCTCTTTACTGTTTTTTTTTATTTTTCTTTGATGCACTTTTCATGTTTTCACGCTAAAGGCTAAAACCTTCGACGCGCTAAATATACTCAAATGATGTTGTTTTTCAGAACCTATATAAATATTTATTTTAGCTTAATTATTGACGTCTAGATAAATTACGTTTTATCGGTAAGTAGAGCTATTTAGTTTGAGTAAACATGAGTTATTGCGCTTTGTTGTATTTTTCTACTGAGATAATATTTGACTAGGTACCTACGTAATTCTGGTAATAGAAATGCGAGGGTTTTTCCGTTGAAAATCTTTTAAATCGTCTATTTGATTAATAGTGCTAAGTGTTCAACAATTTCGTAAAGTGAACTTGAGAGATCTAAAGACAACGCTGAATTTAATCATCTACGTTCACTTTGCCTAGCCACCGAACCTGAACATTTCTCACCTAGAAACAAGTATAGATTCGGTCGACTCTGATTTACCACGCGAACGGACAAGCTGCATACATTCACTGATTCTATTCTTATGTGTTTCTCTTTTAACACATGAAAGAGTAAGGCAGAAATAGAATGTTTACGTGTTGTAACGTTACCATTATTCTTGGAATTGCCACGAAATGTGTTGTTGCTTTCCTTTCGTATCACATTCTTGAGCTTTGAACGATAGTTTAGTGTCTTGTAGGAATCTAGAATAGAGTTTAAGACCATTGAACTGCTTTTTTGCATTAGGTTCCATACTTTTGCCCAATCTCATACTTGTCTGCTCCTCAACTGAGGACCCCAGCTTCGTCAAAGCTTATTACTCAGTACGGCTGGCTGCAGCATTAACATTAGTGAGGGATTTCTGAAATGACGTCCACTAGGTGGGCAGCACTGAGACGAGAGGTCCGGGCATCTGTCAAAAGTGACTGAATGATGAATGAATGAATGAAACGAGCGATGAAAGTCATCCTATATTTTATATTAATTGTCGAAACGGAAGACCTCATGTCAACGTGGCGCCAACAGAACTGGTGGCATGAATTTTCATAAAAACCATTATTGCCTAGTCTTAGTTTGAGGTCCTTCAACCTCAGACTTCCAACAAACTTAGTGTTTGTTGGAAGTACGATATGTTTGTTTATATTATGTTTTTTTTTTATATGGTCTGTTTCACGACTGTTCTTTTGGGCTTTAGTATGTATAAACAGACGCCTTAATAATACATAAATGGGTACATATATGCAGACCATTAAGGCACCCACAATAGTAGTACCAGAAATGTATAGATACACGCACGTATAAGCATGTATTGAAGTTTCTTTACTGTACTGCTTTGAGGTGCCTGAAACGAGGACACCTACGAATCTGAAAACTTCTTTTCGGGGTCATCACAGTCACATACCACGTCCAGAAACTCTAAAACATTCACTTCAGTTACTTCATGGACCAATCCTTTCATCACGATTCACGATGATCAAACAGCCAAAATTCTCATCTGAGGCCTCAGCGCCACAAAGAATTCTTCTCAGGGTTATCATCACAGCCTTAGACGACATCCGTAATCAGTATTACTGTACGGTGCAAAGCCAATGAATCTTAAAAAGATTAGAACACCCGATATTATATTCTGATCAAGGTCGAGCTCGCCCGCAAAGTGGTGCGTCAAAAAAGTTACCATCACCTGTATCGACTAGCATCATGATTCCAAACAGCTTTTTAAGTGCAAGATTCCATAATACATCAATGATTACGATTCTAGACAATTATTTCGTGTTGGGTTTGCATGAATGTTTATTTGATCGTTTTTGTTACTTGCAGATACTGTAATAAGCGTTCATTGCTGTGATTTGTAGTTGTGGTGACGTGAATCGCTAATGTCGCGGCCCGTCCTGTATACCTACATATTACTCACACATAAATTAGATATAATACATGCATTAGGTAGGTCTGCAGTATTATAGTTGAGCATGTTGCACGTACTTACTACTACAGGTAAATATGTTTTCGGCCTTTTTAATGACACCTTTTTTGTCATATCTTTAGGTATGTAGGTACTAGATAAAAAGTTTGATCCATTGCGCAGGGTGGTTGGATTAGCACCGACTCGACTGTTCAAAAAAAATTGCTAAAATGCTAATGAATTGCTCCCCCTTTGAACGTATATTGAGCCCAAATTTATCGACGATACATGTGGCAGCGCTGCACCACGCGGCGTTGCCGTTCCGCGGCCGGTACCGCTATGCCACGTTGCCGCCTCGACCCACTTCCAAGAGTTCCAAGGCGGCAACAGGCGCACTTTTTCACTCGCCAAAATGTCGGATTTTATATTTTTATTATAGCTTTAATTGCTTGCAATTTTTAGATATCAAAGTTCTGTTTGGTAAAGGCATCGATATTCGTGACCTTTACTTTTCCTTTTGTTGTTTACGTCGTCGTGAGCGCAAGTAATTCAGATTGAAACGCTTTAGAGTATTCAGAATTGAGACTAGTTTCGTTATCTAATAACCTTCTAAAATTGTTACCGGTAGCCGATACCTATATAAAGAGCTACATTTAATTTAAGACTGAGGCTAGAGACAGTGCATACTGTACATACATCCAGGAACATTTTCTTATTGCTATTTATTATTACAACTTATCTGTTCTGCTGTGATCAGAACCATGTATTGTGAACACTTGGAAATATTCATCTTTTTGGGAGGATTGAGCGGGCACCCTCATTTTGCAAACAGGACAAAAATAATATGAGCTGGGTTGAATTTCCACTTGAGCAATTTTTTTATGGTATTTGCCTGCCTTTGGATGTTACCTTTAAATATCAGTAGGTACTTATAGGTATGTTCCTACTTAGTTTTTGTTTCGGTATAATTTCTGGGTTAGTTTAGTTATAAACCTACCTGAAAATCTACGGCATGTATGTAAGTACCTATACGAACTTATCCTGTCTGATGGAACAAAAGCTGTATCGTTGTGGTGGTAGGGATCAATATTATAATGTCGTTCGTGCGTAAGGGTCCTTAGTTCTTCTACAAACTTTACGTTTTTGTATAAAAAAGCAGCCGTTCTTTACCCAAAGTCTACAACAACAATAAATTGAAGCTTTTTGTTCACCTTATCAAACTTGGCTTTTTTGCTCAAAATTTATAGATAGGGTGGGGTACCCAATGTTGAACAGCACGGGATCTGAAAAAAGCAAAACAGAAAAAGGTACTTAACAAAAACATCTGCTGTTAACTCCGGAGAAAAAATATTATAAAACTTGGTAGGTACCTACCGAATATGCTCAAAACCAGCTATTGTTGCCCGCGACGTGTACGTTTATTTTGTCATCATTAAAAAAAAAACAAATCCAAAATAACAAGTAGCCTATGTCCTTCTCCAGGTCCCAGGCTACCGATCTCTTAAATTTCATAACGATCGTTTCAGTTGTTAATGCTTAAAAAGGTAACAGACAAAACTACTTTCGCATTCATAATATTAGTAGCTTCTGCCCGTGGCATCGCCTGCGTGGATGTCGGAAATTATCCAACGGGAACGTGCTACCGGCAGAAAAACTAGCCCATGTCCTTCCCCAGGATGCCATCTATCTCCCTGCCAAACTTTATCGAAATCCGTTCAGTGGTTTAGGCTTGAAAAGGCAACATACAGACAGAGTTACTTTCGAATTTATAAAATTATAATATTAGTATGTATGTATTTAATTAGTACGGGTAGTCTGGATAATATGGATTATCACAATGGCCAAAGTAAATGCAAAGTTATGATTTGAGAAAAAAAAAATCGTAAAACTTAATATTATCTTCAACACACCCAATAAACAACCATAAATAGCATGTCTAAGGCAAGTACTCATCAGTACCAATCTAGTGAAAATTATAAAAAAGATACAGGATGTAGATTTTTTCGAATTTCAATAAGAATTAGTTAAAAAAAGTCAATTTTCTCATAAAAACTCAAAATAAATTATACTCTGCAGGGGTTGACCTTAAGGACCTCCCGTAGAACAACTTTTTGCAGCTGATGACCCCACCTAACCCCTAGTTGCGTTTTATCCACGAGTTTTGGGCCACCCTGTACATGCGCCACTGATGGTTACTCAAGTTGTTCTCAAAGTTTTTAATATGGTCCAACTTTCTTTGAAACAAGTCTGACGGCATGTAGCAGCGAGTCGAAGCCTCAAGCGGTAAGATACAATACAACATCCCAGCTTCGCCCGTCATCGCCCCAGGCTCGCATCGCCTCCGTCTCACGTAGAAAGATATATCTACATTTCAATTCGATCATTTGAGTGCCGACAAAAGTGACAGATTGGATTTTAAACCGGAATTGAGAGATATTGGTAGTACGGTAATGTCATTAATTTTCTTGTTCTCGATTCTGTAGTCGAAGCACTGCATTTGTAAGTTTCGGGTTTCGGCCAAACAAAATTCAGCCAGCATCAGTTAAACTTTTAACTTTTTCAAGTCTTACTTAGCCCTAACTTAGAATGTCTATAGCAGTGCTATGGGGAAGTAAGGGTAACACGGAATTTCCTATAATAGTGCTCTGTTGAAGGATAAGTTCCGTAAGCTTGCAATATAGACATCTATAGAATAAAAATAATCACAAGCAAGTGAATTTGTCACGGCTCCTGTGCAGATAAAGCAACGGGACGTTGCGTTTATCTAGACGATATACTAACCTACTCATTTCTAAAAAAAAACTATTGTGAGTTTGATTTCTAAATACTTTTTTTGTGTTTAAGGTCATGTAATATTTTACTATCGATTATGTGAAGGTGTGTGCCCTATTAAGCAGACCCCTATATCCAGGTGGCTTAGTTGCAAAATCCTTTTAATTAAAATCCGAAAGATTAGATAGTAATAAAGTACATGTCTATTAACTACTTTTATTGCCTAGTTCTCACTAGTTGAACAACGTAGATCGTCGGCTCCAACATAAAACGAGGAGATATTATCTTAAATTAATGTCTGCGCAAAATCACATAGTAAATCACATCGTGGGGCTAAATAAATTGCTTGAAGCAAAAAAAACATCGTGGCACAGTCATCATTAGGCAAAGTTATATTGTTAATAAATGTGCTAGGTAAATAGTTCATTAGTAAATTACTGTCGTTAATAGATTAGAAGAGTAAGAAGTAGCCTGGCAGTGAAGGTAAGCCATTATTAACGACATTTCAGTTCACCCATCCTGTGTCTTTTTAATGTTTCATGCAAAACTCGTATCGGAATCCCGGGAAATATACTTAGCTGACGTAAATGTGTCGTTGTATACAGAGCCCATACAATTGAACAACCGGATACATCAGTTCCTAGAACCCTATATGCAGATGTTAACATGCGCAAAGATTATACACAAATTCTGTTTGAAGTTGTAGGTACTTTGATTCATAGTTTAACCCAACGTTTTGATAGCGAGATGTAAGATAGCAATAAATTACATCTGAATTAACTTTTATATTCTATCTCAAATTGAGAACTCGGAATTTATTTAAATCTTCAATCGAATCATCGGTTACTTTATTCATAACATAAGCGAAATGTACAGAAAAATTTGATACATAACATGTTTCGTCTACAATACCGTGTACTGCAGACATCGCAGAATGCAACACTAGTTTAGCAAAATGCACATGTGCGATGTTTTTGTGTTAGCTTCAGTTGCGGCCACAATGCACATCCGGTGCATTGTCGGTGCCACACAGATCTGCATCTCTATGCTCCCTCGCATATGCAAGCGTAGGACGGCCACTTGCCATGAAACGTTCGCAACGCTGTTTTTAGAATAGAACTTAGATTTCCTGGACATTAATTTGAAAAAGAACAGACAGCTTCAGATACCCACAGATTCAGGAAAAGGTAAAGAAAGAACTTAACAATAAAGCCATTACCTACCAAAATACTTCAACTGTAGGTTTTCTAATCTAAGAAGACTATCTGCCAAGAGCATGGGAAGAGAACCCTGCCAGCTAAGTATTTCTTCGGGATGCCCAGAAATTATTTCAGTTTTTTAATTAGACACAATTACAATCTTCTATTGCAGAAAAAATGCATCCAAATCCACCCTTAACTCTTTTACTTTGTTTTATCCTAAAAGATGAGATACGTAGGTACCATCTCCATAAAAGCCTAGCCTAGCCAGGTGTAAATGAATTTCTTAAAGTTGGAGGCATCCTCTAATCTCAGACCATTTCCCTATAATCTTGGTCGTGTGTCGCAGCACAGGTCAATGCGGTCGAGTGCCAGTCTGCTCATCAACGCCAGTAATTGGATTCGTGAACGTGCAGTAAATTGGATTACGTAAGTCCAGAGGCTTTTAAAAAGCATTCAAGGACTTGTGCAGCTTAAGTTCTCAATGCTATTGCTCTCTAAATAGAAAGTTGCTTTCTAAAAGAATATTGCAAAAAATACTAAGTTTTTTTTCTAGATTTTGTGGTCTGTGTTTAGGGTAGATATTCTATTGAGATCCAAGCACTAAACCATATTAGCTATTATCTACCTACTTGTTTTAAAGTACGTTATTCAATTAGTTTAAGGTCTTACTTATTTAATTAACTAAATGCTTGACTTTTTTTTCTGATGCACTCAGTCCAAGATCAAATATCTCCGCAATAGGTATACTTATCATTTTTTGTAAGTATGACAAATGCATTATTTTTTTGCTATCAGAGTCTATCAAAATTGAAGACGTCATTAATCAATTTTATGACTTGCTACGCCCAAAAATGTTATCTTTGAAGCGGCGAACATGTTTACTCGGCGAACGACATTGACCTTCACTGGTAAGAATGTCTGTCTGCCTACGTAGTTGATATTAAACTACTCTTTATTTGAAGTACCCAACAACTGATGAAGATACGATGCTAATTAAATTACCAAGGGATATGCAAACTGAATTAGCTCTAAGTTATTGGTACTGGTAGTGAAATTTGCGCTATATTCTGGGTACCTAATGATCAAATAACTCCAGTTTGAAATAAGGTACCTATCTCTTATATTTGAAGCGAACGTGTGAATTGACAGTCTGGAACGATGGAGTAACGGGGTGTGGAGGACGTCAGTTACAAAAAAGGTGTTGACAGAGAACGAGGAGAAAGCATTACCTACAATGCGGAAAATTAGCAAAATTTTAAACGTAAAAAAAACTACCTCGATACGAAAAAGGAAAACAATATTAATTTAACTTTTGTTATCACAGTTAACCCGTAAATGCATTGTGCATCTGATTGAAAATGCGCAGAGCAGTACATCACCAGCAGTATATACATCTGTCAAGTTCTTGTTGAGAGAAGCAAACCACAGGTCCACCATTCTGGCTTTACAATTTCATGTCGACTGACTTCTAAGTGTCCGCTCCTTAATTGCGTAACACACTATACCTACGTAGGTAACAGAATCTGAATCCTTTTGAAGGATAATTAAGTATTGCTAATCCATTGCTTCATAAAAGTACTTATTATGTTCGAAAAATTTGTCTGCTCAACAACGTTAATAACGCAATGAATGTTGTTGAACTGTCAAAATGTTAATGTGTTACGCATTTACCCCGCTGGTGGGCGAAAAAGTAATAAAAATTAAAAAAAAAAATCTCTTAGTTTTTGTATCTACCTAGGTAGGTAGGTACTTTAGTGATTACTAACATAATTTTTTGCGGAAACACATGTCATAAAAACGTAGTAGGTACTTACTTATGCCATTTTGCAATCCAATCGGTTAAGGAAAACTATAACATGCAATAACGCATGTCGAATAGTCGAAGCATCGATCGAGGGCGAGGGAAGTACATAACGTTGCATGTTAGATCTGAGTAAAGCTGACAACAATAGGTTTTAAAAAGGAATGACGATTTGTAATAAAATAATTCAATCAGTCGATAAGGAAACAGGTTACTTATAGATAATGCAGTCTATAGAAACATCTTTGTAGATAGAACGTGTTCCACTCTGAAACCCAAAAATAAATTTCTTAATAAAAATAAATAGACTGTTGTCTGCTTTTTTTCTCAATCGTAATTCATGAAAGTTGTATGTTTAGTAGGCACCTACTTATCTAAGCATTTGTTTCCCCAGTCGAGCAGTTTTTTTAAACTAGACCGAACTGCCAAAATGTACGCAGCGAGTGCCTACGTTACATGCGACCGCGACGCGGTGAGAATTCCGAGATATTGTTTGAACGAGTTTCGATCATGCTGCTTTCATATAGTCTAAACAGTTTTTAACTACCTAATTGAGTTAGACGGAGGCTTTGGTAACTGAAAGCCTGAGACAGCAAAAAGTGTGGCAGTTGCCCTCCTAACTTGAAATCTGTAAATATCTCACTCTCACTAAATTATAACATCGATTACTCAATATCAATAACTATAACCTTCAATTCCCTTGAAATTAAAACAACAACTTCTACCTATACAAATCGATGCTATCTCCGTTGAATGTTAACTGCTGAATCAGTGCGAGACGTTGCCGTTCTGTGGCGCGCGTTGCCACTCTGACGGATACGAGGCGCCATGTTGCCAGCTCGCACGGTGCGGGCGGGCGCCACGCGCCGTTGCCGTTCTGCGCGGTATAAACCGTAAAATACCATTCATTGAATTAGTCTGTAGCAATAGCTACATCAAACTTTTAATGAATTCACAAAAGTAACATGCGAGTGTCAGAACGCGTTATCCGCTGTTTAATGTGTTAATGTAATTAAGTGCGTTTTAGTTGTGCGTGCTTTTAGGGAAAAAAATAAAAATATTTTTAATATGGCCATTCATTTGATTCCAAGGTTCAAGTACATCGCCAAGTCCATTACCTACTTGACAATTCATTGATAAGAGTATTAGAGTAAACAGACGTTTATTTAACAACACGCGATTGTGACGTGTCTCAGATCAGAAAATTACTTGCAAAAGTACAAGAGCTGTCGTTAACTTTCGCTTCCATCAAACTGTGCCGACTGCAGTCGCGTACTTTATATTCACATCTCTGAAATAAAGGTGATCGACCATAGCTCTAGTGATTTTCATCATTTTAAATATCGTCTCCGACTGCCGCAGGCTTACCCGGGTGTCACTAAGGTTACCAATTCTTTTTTTTTACTTAAGTATATCAAATAAAAAAAATCGAAGTCATTGCCTGTAAAAAAATGATTGTAGATACTTAGGTACTATGGGGGTTTAAGAGTAGAAACCGCGTTTAGCCAAACGTAGTGTGGGACGCACGCCGCGCCGCGCCGGCCAGGTGGAGTGACGACTTGCGAAAGGCGGCTGGCAGAGACTGGATGAGGAGAGCCGAAGATCGGGCTCAGTGGCGTTCACTAGGAGAGGCCTACGTCTAGCAGTGGACGAATATAGGCTGATGATGATGATGACTATGGGGGAAATTCATAACTAAGCAGTTTTAAAACAAAATTCCGTGAACACGATAACCACATCTGTTTTACGCCACTTGTTGCATCGACCAATGAAACAAAAATACGTAGTTAATATATTGTCGTTTTAATTGTTCGTGTGTTTTTTGTAGGCTCTGTTACAATGATCATTGATCACAGATGTCTGAACTACGGATATGGTGACCCTTTATCGACCACTAGGAATAAAACAAAAGAAGCAAAAATCAGAAAGTTTTTAATTTTAATGTTTTTATACTTTTTTTTTTTTTTTTTTTTTTTTTTTTTTTTTTTTGAGGATGGGAAATCATCAAATGACTCCTCCCGCTCTGGGTGGAGCGGAAGGGAGTGTCAGACTCTTACTGACTAAAACCCACCCGTGTTCCTTCCTTGGCCCTTTATGTTCCGGGTCAGCGGTACCCCTTTTGGATGATCCCGCTTTCCCGGCAGGCTTGGGCCCTAGTGGGCCCCCTCTATGATGCTGACATCTCTTTGAGGCGCGCGTGGAACACGTACGCGCCGTCCGGCACGGGCCTGATCCTGATCGGACGGTGAGCTACCCATTACTCACCGCCCGCAGGCCCGCGCCTACGGTGGCCGGGAGTCGTCACGCGGCTCCCGACGCCCGGAGCGTCCACCGCGGCGGCTTGGACGGGAGACTCTCTCCCTCTCCCGTCCCGCCACCTCCTTCGCTAGCATGACTGCTTCGCAGAAGGAGGCGACTGCCTCCCACTCCCCCTCGCCCCGGACCATGGCTTGAACCAAGGCCGGGCGTGAGAGATCGCCGCCGCTGCCGATCGCCTCTACGAGGACACGGCGGTGCTCCGCCCATGCAGGGCAGGCCCCCACCGTATGCTCCACCGTGTCCTCGGGGCGATCATCGCAGTGGTGACACCCGGGCGTTTCCTCCCGCCTGATGATGTGCAGGAACCTCCCGAAACTTCCGTGTCCGGTGAGGACCTGCGTCAGGCGGTAGGTGAGGACGCCGTGACGCCTCTCTAGCCACTCCTCAAAGAGGGGTCTTACCGCCACTATCGTGGCGTGCCCTGCGCTGGGTTGCGACAGTCGCTCTTTCCATGCCGCCATGAGATCGCGCCGGAGGTCCGTCCGCTCCGCCGCGATTTGCCGCGGAAGCGGGGTTTCCCCCCGGCGTAGTGCCTCCGCGCGCCACTCATACAGGCGCGCGAGGACTATCGCCTCCAGATCCCACGGCGGCAGTCCAGCAAGGAGGCTTGCCGCCTCGCCCGAGATCGTGCGGTAGCCCCGGATCAGCCTTACGGCTACCACCTTTTGGGGCGCGTTCAGATAGTGGGCGGCTCTCCGCCGCAGTGAACGCGCCCACACCGGGGCCCCATATGTAGCCATGGACCGCACGACCCCCGCGTAAAGCCTCCGGCAGGAGGCGTTTGGACCCCTCAGGTTGGGCAGGAGCCGCTTGAGGGCGGCCCCAGTCCGTTCCAGTTTGGGGGCCAAACGTCGGAAGTGCTCCACGAAGTTCCACCGGCTATCGAGCACGAGTCCTAAGTATTTCATCGTGGACTCGACGCCGATGTGAACCCCTCCTGCCGTTAGTTGGGATCCCGATGGTGGCCTGTTCCGGGGCCCATGGAAAGACATGGCCTCGGACTTGTGCAAAGCCACCTCGAGACCCAACTGCCGGATCCTCTCCACGACTATCGCAACCCCGCGTGTCATTGCGTCGGCCGCCGCCTGATGCGACCTCCCCTGCGCCAGGACCAGCGTGTCGTCAGCGTAGCACACCACGCTGACGCCATCAGGGAGGTCGGCCCGCAGCACCCAGTCGTAACCGATGTCCCACAGGAGCGGCCCTAGAACCGATCCCTGTGGGACGCCGCACGACATCTCTCGCCGGTTCCACTCCCCATCGCGACCGGGGTAGATGACGGCTCTGTCCGTCAGATATGCCTCGACTATTCGACGGAGGTAGGTTGGCACCCGGTGATACCGGAGTGCCTCCCCAATGCAACTCCAGGGCAGGGTGTTAAATGCGTTGGCGATGTCGAGTGACACCGCCACGACAACCCCGCCCCGAGACACCGCGTCCCCCGTCGTGAGGGCTCTAACGCGCATGATGGCGTCCACCGTCGAGCGCCCCTTGCGGAAGCCGAACTGACTATCCGCAAGATCCGGCCCCGTCCTCACCAGGTGCCCGACGAGGCGGCCTGCAATTACTCTCTCAAAGAGCTTGCCGACCTCGTCGAGCAGCACAATGGGCCGGTATGCGGACGGAGAGTCCGCAGGGCGCCCTGGCTTCCGAATGAGGACCAGCTTCCCCGTCTTCCAACGGAGTGGAAACTGGCCTCTCTCCATACATGCGCTTAAGAGCGCCTCCAGTCGAGGCCCAAGAGCCGTCAAGGCCAGGACCCAGGCTTTCCCTGGCAGGCCGTCGGGTCCTGGGGCGGTATTTTTGGCCTTCAGCCTACCTACCGCCACTCTCAGATCTACCCCGGTCACTTCAGGTGTGTCGTCGTCGTCCGCGTGGTCCGCTTCAGGCACCGCGAGCGGCGGAGCCATGGGCGGGGGAGTATGCTCCCCCCGTGAAGGGAACAGAGCGCTCACCACCTCCTCCACCAGCTGGGGGCGGAGACTCTGCGTCAGCGGGGGGGCCCAGGTGCGGAGTTTATTCCGCACCATTTTGTAAGGGCGCCCCCATGGATCTCCGTTCAGAGTCTCCACCAACTCCTCGCGGGCCGTATATTTGGCCCGCTGGACAGCCTCTTGGAGGGCAGTCTTTGCCGCTCTGTATCCCTCGTACAGCTCCGCCTCCGTCGCTTCCGCATCCGGAGGGCGGATGCGGAGCCTACGGTGCCTGGAGTACAGGTGTCGCACTGCGACGCACGCCTTGCGTAGCGTCTCCAGCTCCTGCGACCACCAGTACACCTGACGTCGGGCGCTTCCTGGACGGACTCGGGGCATTGCCACGTCGCAAATCTCGGACATGGCCTCCCGGAACCACTCCGCCTCATCGTCAATATCGGCAGGCCTGTCCGGTGATGACACCCAGGCCTGCACAATCGAGGCTTCCAGGAGGAGCTCCCGGTCCATCTGCTTCAGCGCCCACCGCGGACCACTCGGGGCCTGTTGGACCGGCGCGCTAGAGGTCTGGGCGGAGACGTCGAACCGGATATACCGGTGGTCGGAGTAGGTCTCCACCTCCTCCATGACGCGCCAGTCAATGACACGCTGTGACAGAGCGGGGCTGGCAAACGAGATGTCCACCACAGACTCACCCCGCATCCGCACACACGTGGGGACAGAACCCCGGTTTAGGACGACCAGGCCTGTCTCCAGAGCCCAGTCCTCCACCATCCTGCCCCGCACATCAGTGTAACGGGAACCCCAAGCCGGATTTTTGGCGTTGAAGTCCCCGAGCACTAGCACGGGGAAGCGATGGTACCCGGCGACGACGACACTTAACTCTGTTAAAGAGTTCTGGAACTCGGCGAGAGTTCGGCTCGGAGAGAAGTACACTCCCACTACTACTATCTCCCCGAACCGTGCTGCTACGCACCCCTGTCCCTTCGTGACACCTTCGAGGGATGGGGTGCCGGCGGCGGCCGACGAAATTATGGTCACTGAGCCGCTCAGGTCCTCAACCCAGTCATCCCTGGGCAGGACAAAATACGGCTCAGCGACCACGGCAATATTAATCGACCACTGCGCCATGCTCTGGAGCAACAGGTCCTGAGCGCAGGCGCAGTGGTTGATGTTCGCCTGGAGGAGTCTCAATGGAGCCGTTACTCCTCCATTTCAGTCTCCTCCCGGGTGGCGGCAGTAGCGGCGGCGGCAACAGTGGCAGTGGCACTGGCCGCGGTGAAGGTGGTAATGGCAACGGCGGCGGAGGGCCTGCCTCTCCTCCTGGTTCCGGTGGGTGGAGCGCAGGACTTACTGCCCGCCCGGTGATCGGCCGGCTTGCCAACACCCGCACATGCTGCGCAGTGCGGCGCGGCTTCGCACGAGCCGGCCTTATGTCCGGGCTGACCGCAGCGGAAGCACAGAGTGCTACGGTCCACCTCCGAGGTGCACTGGACGCCAACGTGGTGCCCCACATGGCATCGGAAGCACCTCAGAGGTCTGGGTTCCAGCAGTTTAACCTGCGCCGAAACCCAGCCCACCAGAAGCCTTCGGCCCTCCACAATCTTTTTGGCCGCCGTCACGGGGCAGCTTACCATTACGGTTCGCATACCCGCGGGGTCCGGACGTATGGTGCATGTTTTTATACTTTACATTTTGTTTCAACACATTCCTCTGGTTCAGTTGCTAATTTGCAGAGCTTTCGGTAACAACGTAGCATTTCTGAAACATGTCTTCGTACCGTCTCACCGCACAACAGAGGCATGAAATCTTGTTTCTGCGGGAGGATGGACTAAACATTAGTCAAATTGCCAAGGAGCTGCATACGACAGTGAGTATTTTTTGTTTTATTCATGTTTTAATAGGTTTACTGCTTATCCAAAGTGACTGTTTTCAATTTAAACTAATTACAATATTTTGTTGAATTTGTTTAGTTAGGGTAAGAAACTAATTAATATACAAAATAGCAACAACAATAAAATTGTTTGACTCCAATACCGCACACAATCATCTTATCTAAGCTTGCTTAACTATTAGCCCAGGTTCGCACGGGCGTTATTTTCCCGAGGCGATTTCTTTTCGTGCACTGGATTTTCAACATTCTGCTCAAGACCGAAAGTAAAAAACCCAGTCTGCAATAAAATCCCGCCGCGATATTTTTACGTCCGTGCGTACGTGGGCTAACTAACAGTCATAAGTAGAAATTATTTCAACTATTTGTGCAAATAGCTAATGACTTAGGTATTTTATGTCCATTTTATATAAACTAATAGGAGTTTTTTTTTTTATACTTACTAAGTAAAGTTCATTTTTTACTTTTTACAGAGACACACTGTCAGTCTATGGCTCCGGCGGTATGACAACGAAGGACATTTGAGAAGCCAACCTCCACCGAATACTCCGAGAATTATCACCCCGCCGCGATTGGAAAGAATGGTTCAGTTGTTCGAAGAAGAACCATTCACGCCCACCAGACTGTTTGCAGAACAATTTGACTGTACAACGAGAACAGTTCGGAATGCACTAAATCGGGCGGGAATACACAGTAGAAAGCCCGCTCGCAAAATGGTACTAAGTCGAGCCCATCAGGAGGCTAGAGTCCGGCTCGCACGAGATTATCGAGAAACAACACACGGCTATAGAACAAGCTATTCATTTCCAGTATAAGCTGATCTCGCATTTTATAGGCTTTCCTTACAATTAGAGGTCAGTGTAAACTGGTAATGTATAGCTTGAAGTGTAGCCGTGTGTACCTTGATTATAAAAAAATGCATGTTGGTTGCTAGGTTTTTTTTGTTAATGTTTCATAACTATTATTAATCTCTTAAAACAAATTATGGTTACAAAATATTTGTAATTGTTTTTTTGTAAAATGATTTTGTTATTTCACCTTTTACGAAATCAATACAGGCCCTATTGCGGTCATCTCGCCATTTTTTATTCAGCACCGCTCAGTAAAAGCTGAAGTTGCCGGTATAGGTTTTATTGCTGGTTTAAATGATAGAAAAGAAGAAATGATACTAGGCACTCGGTATTTTGAAAATATAAGAAAGTCCGAATCACTGAGCAACACTATTGTTGGCATTTTTCAGCGGTAGACTAACAACACATTTTTGGTCAGAAAGAGCAATAACCGGAATTTTATTAAACTGATTTATTTCTGAATAATTTCAAAAACAGATTCAGGCTGCGTTTCGTGTTACAGTTATTTTAATAAATTAATGTTATATAAATTTTTATCGAAAATATAGTACTTTCGGCTATCTTTTTTTTAAATATAGTATTTAGGCCTCTAAAATAGTAGTATACTATAATTATTATATAGTAGGATACTATAATTATTATATAGTAGGCTACTATAATTATATTAGGGTTGGCCACCCTAGTTGTCACCGTCAAAGTCTAAATAAGTGTGCACAGAGGCCACCACAGAACAGAATCTGTTCTGTGGAGGCCACAGAGTAAAATCAATAGGAGGTAGCTGGATACTTTTATTTTAAAAGATTTTCCAGCTCTAGTGTCGCTGTCTGGCTGCTGGTGATTCGAGAATCGAGACCAATGCGCCATTTCCGTACCCCTTCGTCCCGTTCCATATCCGCTCTAAATCCTTTCGGCCTTACATAGGACGCTAGCCGCTCCAAACCCGTTCTTAGCTGGATTATTCCAATTTGTGTCAGCGGAAGGGTTTATGCCCTTCCCAAAATCCATTCACCCAACCCTCTCGACCAGTCTCGGCGCTCCATAGCGTCGCACAATAATTTCACCCTCTACTACTTACATAAAAACTTTATTTTTGCTTTCACACCAAAACGGGATATTTTCGACAATACAATATTGTTCGAGTTTCCAAGAGGGACACCATACCTTCAGTGTTTTTACGGCATCATGGCATACATATTTCATTACTTGCGCTGATACACGACACAACTAGCGAGAGCGAGCATAAAATCTTAATAAAACTGAAGTACCCACGGGTAGCTATATATGACGCAAATCTAAATATCCTTTGTTTTGCCACCCTTGCGCTCGGAGTGAAATTTATTCACATATTGCGGTATTATTGCGTTGATTGAATATTACCCAAACTGACGACGTAGTAGGCTTGCAAGTCTTGCAACACAGGCTAAGTCTTATTACATGACATGCAGAGATTGCAGTTACTATCTGCAGTCAACCGAATGAAGATAACTGACCATAACCACGATGATATTCAACGTTTAGGACAGTGTCAAAGAACATACTCTAATTGAATCTGTGAATTGAAAAGAAGACCTTTTCTCACACTCACTTAGACTTGTTTCTTTGAATATTCTAGATAGTCTTGCATAAAAATTACGCGCCATTTGAGATGTTTACGGTAACGTAGAGCTCGATGAAGAAGTATATTCTACCTATGTAAAACTAACATGGGTCAAAAATACTTATTTCTTTACACGAATCCGCTATGGATGAGAATATTTTTATCAGAAATACAGTATTTTTATGTATTCTTTGTTAGCATCACACGTGCAAGGACTGCACGTAATAGTAATACTATAAGTATAGGTAGGTAGGTATATAATAATGTTTATTTCAGTTACTGCGGCTTTGCCAGAATATATAAAGATCAGTTCAGATCGAGTGTTGGCAGCGGCTCCATGTTTATAACAAATAAGTAAAGAATTTATTCCTGGCACAAATCCACCATGCGGCTTACTATGCCATGGTCTGTTACAATATTTCCGTTTCATTCATTTTTACCGAGTCTGCCTTTTTTAAATTGGCATTCTTTGCCAAAGGAAAGAAATGAAAGTATTCGTTCGGTACATAAAGGCAACATACTTTTTTGTTCTTTTTATTTTTTACTGGCTACATTTGCTAGTGCTTACTATTATTTTACTTGTGGCTTACGTTGTGAATTTAAAATTCAATCGTTTCTAATTGCGACGATTTATTAGTTTTACTGTCGCATAATAATTATGTCTACCATAGGAGTTGTTCTTCGCAATTAAATCATTGGTTATATATATAAGTTATTCATGAAAATATAGCATGTAATGTATGTGGGAATTGCTTCGTGCTTCGTGAAAGTCTATACGTCCGTTGGGCCCGTTGAAACCTGACCTGACGGCCGCTACTAGAATGACTTGCAGTAACTAAACAAGTTAGGTACATGTAGACATTGCAACTTACCTATAGACTACAAACTATATTAGAGCACAGTCATATCACGTAAGATTTTTGATAAGAGAAAGACGTTTCCTAACCCCACCGGGCAAAAATACATTTTAGGACCCCAAATAAATTGAGATAAGGGCAAGAACGATGATTTTGACTTAAGGACTTTATTAGGATGAAAATATTAGGTAGGTCGGTACGGTATTAGATAACTCTAAAAGTTACCGCCTGGTTTCTGTGGATCAGGAACTTGGCCTTGCACTGCCGCGCCCTCAAAGTGAGAGCTAGCTTATAGCTCTTTAATACTTTAACAATTTTGCACATTATCTGACATTTTAATAATAATAGGACTAGGTGATTAGAGAAGAATAAGTAATTAATTCCATAATTATTATTTTTTCTTGCTTGACAGCATTGTCTTTAATCGTGAGAATGTTACGACGTTTGCGCATATTTGTAGAGGTACCCTAAGCACTAGCCAGGTGATTTCTAATAATTTTATGTGATCATTAATAGCTTTAAGTTGGTATAATTATATATTATATGCCTGAATGTCCGGTGGGTAACAAACTAAGTAAGATAATAATACTAAGTACTAGTTTCGTCTGGGAAGGTTATATATTATGACTATACATAGGTAGTTAGTTTTCATACAATGTCAACTAAATGTTTTATGAGCTTAGCAATGAGTTGTGCGAAAAAGATTACGGCGTACCTAATTAATTATTTCATAAGACAAACACAAGTGCAATGACTCGAGACTGATTATACATATTAGCAACACACATTAGATCCGCCATAATTTATTACTAAAACATTGTTTTTATTTTGAGAGTGTGTGGCGTAACAAGTTAACAAAACTGGCTAGCTCTCATCTGAATTGCAAATGGCCGTCGGCGTGGAGACGCGGCAACGTCGCACGGGTGGGTTGTTGCGGAGCGGCAACGTTGTCTCGTGCGTATTTTTATCAAAGCAACAATCGCGGAGTTATCTGTTATCAAGAGGTATTGTGGTGTTCGTCTCGGTCGGTCGAGTTGTGGCCGCTCCTACCGTATACATGTTGTACATCAGTGAATACCTATGATTCGTACCCCAATTATTCTTGGCACAGTTCAAGCTAAAATATCTAGTGGAAAATAACAACAAAGTGACGGGACTTGGCTGACTCAGTTACATAAATGATAAAACGGATGCTATTAGATTTATGCGAATTTTACGACTTTGTTTAGAAAGTTCTTGGATGAATGTGATAAATAGTAGGTATTGAATTATCTTGGCTTCTAGATAAAACGAAGCAAAATAAAATTAAATAAAAGAATCGACTTTTGTTTGGCGAATGTTTATTTTACTAATTCGTCAAAAAGAATATCTTATACATGAGTAGGTAGGTACCTACTTAATTATTTTTTCTCGAATTCATTAAAAAAGAAGTATTATGCATACCTACAGTGCAACGTTTTATTTAGTTTTTTTTTGCAGATACTTTAGTAAGTAGGTACCTATTTGTTAGGACATTTTTTTTATTATACTCAAAATTGTATTACTATTTGGTATGTTAACACACCGCCATATTTTAAAGTACCTAGCTCTCGAATCCATCAACATTATACTGCTCGTAGCAACATTGATTTCTATGTTCATGCAAGTTGTCGACGAACTCGGCCGGTATAGAGCGAGACAGGCGAGTGGGGGCAGGGAGTGGGGAGTACAGGGGTGCTAAATTAGATTTCTCCCGGGGCGCCGGGGTGCGCCTTCCCGGGACCTTGACGCGACTCTGTGCCACAAAATCAGCTGTTCATGTACCCCGCTGAGCTTGACGTTATTGGTAGTTACATATCAAAGTCGCACGTGTATCGTGGCGTGGGATTCGTAGGTTTTGAAGAATTTTGACTTTGTTTGCAACTAAATTGGCCGTGAAGTAAAGTAAAGTAAAATTTAATTGCATAGATTGTAGGTTTTTACATACAATTAGACGTAACGGGTTAACAGTAAAATGGGTGATCCTTGTACAATATAACTTATATTAGGCATGTAAACATTATATTGAATGAAAGAATTCAGTTTTATTGAGTTGGGTAATTAAGACAATATAAAATTGTTTTTGAGGTACCTATTGACAGTTAAAACAAGAGTCGGCATGGTACATTTTATACTATAAAACATTTTATTACCTACTTAAAACAATTGGAAGTGGTAGTAGGTAGGTACCTATGGTTGGAATTAGAACAGTAAGTACCTACCTATAGAAATTTGCATTTTTGGATGAAAAGCTGTTGTTGTGATTAGGTACACTAATGTTTTGTTAGCTGCGTTATTCTAAATATACATGCTAAAACCTCCTTTTTCTGAACGTTTCGATGGCCAAAATAACACGAAAAAATATTACCCAAAATGTAGCATCGCGAATACCTTTCGCTGACGCAGCTCACAAGTGCAGGTGGCAGGGCCATGCGGCGCAAGATGGGAGGTGAACCATTGTCTGTGAAGAGAGGCCGCGTACACACCGGGGTCTGAAACCCCCTGACTAAGTTGAACTGATGCCTGGATTAAAAAATAAACAACTTACCTACTTGTGCGCAGATGCAGATAATTATCACAAAGTGTAGGTACGTACCTAGTTAGATACTACTAGTTACTACCGTTTTTTTGCATACCTATGTACCTAACCTATCTCCATTTAAGTAGATATAGCTAGTCTGGTTTGAAATTAACATTTATTTTGAATAAATTAATCACAAAATAGAAACTACATAGTTCTATTTTATTTAATAAATAAGTACAACGTATACATACCCTACCACTGTAGTAACTACATAATATTTTAGTATAAGTACAGTAGGTTTTTTCTTTCATAAAACATTAAGTCCACGTTCGCACGGACGTAAAAATATCGCGGTGAAATATTTTCGCGCACTGGATCTTCAACGCACTGCTGAGCGCCGAGAGTTGAAAATCCAACAGTGTTTTTCGACGCGCTGGGATGTTCTCTGTTCGATTCTCAATGCTCAGTTTAACACCGAGGGTAGAAAATCCAGTGCGCGATATCTTTACGTCCGTGCGTACGTGGTCTAAAAAGGAATGAATAAAAAGTCGCGCCCACATCGCGTTGAGTCGGCATAAAAGCCCTACCCTAAATCATAGGCTGGCAGCACTGGTTGCTAGGCAACGGTCGCCCTCAGAGGACGCGCCCTCCCTACGCAATTAATCGCGAACCCTCCAGGAATAGAGCCGACCTTGCTTGCCCTGCTGGTTTCATTTCGAACGTTATTTATGCCGCCAAAATGCCTGTAGACGGAGAATTTTTGTAACTTCATTGTAAATGTTAAGGGGCTGACAACAGCTAAAGCGCAGTCACTGTCGGACTGCATAGAAAAGAAAGAGAAGCGCGATGACTCAAAGCTGGTAATTTATTTTGCAAAATATGAAGCAAATTTTCTATTTACAAAACATCTATTGATAGGACTAAAAAATGAAAACACTATCAGGTTAATAGGTTGCTTGAAGAACAATCTGAAAAAAAACAGAATGATTGCATGTATATTAGTATGGTTTTTAATCGTGAAAAGAATTTATTAGAGGTATCTTCGTGACTTTTTTCTATCGTACCAAATTAGGTGTATCATGTTTTCAACACACTATCTAACTAGCATATATCCTGAAGAATATAAAGAAAAGAAAGAAAGAAAAATAGGTCATATATTTTACTGATTTTGTTTACTGCAGTGGATCATATACTTTTAGGCATATAAAACTTGAGTCTAGGTCAGCGGTGGTTCCGCCTGTAAGTAAAATATACGGTAACCATGACTTAAACTTTTTTAAATTCTGATTTGAAGTTCTTTTGACTCTCGAATTCTTTTGACAGGTCATTTAAAGGCTCCGCGACGCCACTGTAGTAGAACAATTTCCATAAGCTTAGTTTTTGTAGAAATTGTGCTTCTGGAGTAGCGTCGCGCTTGTCTGTGGGGGACCTTAACCAAAGAGCAATAGTTTTACTTTCTTGAACAGCAAGCACTCTTTGATTATTAAATTATAGAGACATGATTATCATTTAGAAGACCGCTCTTAGTTGTTTGATCATAACCAAAACTAATCACTGAGCTGTATTTAGAAAACTAAAAACAAACCGTACACGTTTTAAATATTGGAATGTGTCTGGTAGTTATCACATTATATTATGTATTTATAGGCAGACAACAAATTCTTCAGTCCAGCACTTAAAATCAAAACAGCATAGAAAATATTACATCATCGGTGGCAACTAGAATATTATTTAGCTGTACATAAAACGGTAAAACATCTACACACCGAGAAAAATCGTTTTTATATTCTTGAGGTTCGAATAGCAATAAAGCTATTAAAATAGAACATATTGTCTCGTGACGGTGGGTGGTATAAAAGTCATAATAAGGTGTTCGGTTGCGCATTGTCGCATAACAGCCATATTAGAGCATTTTAAGTGCTATAAACGAATTCAATTTAGCTTTATTAAAAATAATAATAATTGGAATGGTAATAATGTGATGTTTTAGGACTGAGTAGCTCTTATAAAACCTCAAGCTCGCGGGGTGTTTGCTAAACACAATCAAAAGCTGAGTGCAACATTGTCGTAGAAGGGAAACTCACACCTAATTCAATTGTTTGCTATAAACTCAGTCTGCACCGCATGCATATTTGCTGTCAATATCCCCGATATTGAAGAATGCAAATGTCCAGCATAATTGCAGATAGCTAGCAAGGAAAACGTCATTTACTGAGAGCGATGCCTTAAACAGGAAAAGTTTGTTTTGCATCGCATACGGATTCATGCACGAGTGTGTGTAGTGCGTACTTTCGTTTTGCGCGTGTGTGCGTTAGTGCGCAACGCCCTCATGCGCCCGCGCTCGCCAGACGCTCACGTTATCTTGCATTCCACAGATACTATACACCTACATTGTAGCCACCTACACATACATACATACTTAATTGTAACCCAAATAGATATAGCGAGTTAAATTTTACATTTATTCGTATTTGTCGTGGACTCGTCCTCAAGGGCATGCTTCTGAGAATCTCGGAGGCTTGGAGCACGTAGAAGATAGAAATGGTCATGCAATGCATGTTTTATCGTCCTCATCTCAACGTTTTCTGGCTTATTGCCAGAGTCGGCTTTGTTGAGAGGAACTGCGCTTATTAGCAAGCACATGGGTACTTTGTTTTTGTGGCCATGATACAGTGAGATTCTGGAACTCCTAACAGCTTGGAGATATTAGAGTTTCTTTGAAGTAGCGACATAATCTATTAATCATGCTCGGTACATCCACATTATAATACATTATAGGTAATTTAGTATGGCCTCTCTAATCTCGACCTATGATCAGACCTAGTCGTTTCAACTATTCTTAGCTGAGGATCACGCTTTAAATGTCACATCGTGTATGTTTATTTAGAGTCAACCTGAAAGGCGAGATCTCTCATTTTCAAATTCCTTTGGCCTGCATTGAAATGATACGCTAGCAATTATATATCGAGACGGTTTTCGATAATTTATATTCTTGTTTACTGCTGTTTAAGTATATCGAAAGCCTATTACGGTTGAATTCGTAAAAGAGGGAACTCTTATAATTTCGTCACGTCTGGCATCCGTCCGATAGCAACTTTCTATTTCTTCGTAATGTGGTTTACCAGGTTGACTTTCTGGGACTATTGCCACATCTTGTGTGAAAACTGAACCCACGTATAGTCTATTCATCTATAAAAAAATCATCGGTTGCATCAGCTTCGTTGTCACTTTTCGAAAACTCCGCTACATAAATGTTTATGTCCGCAGAACACCCAGACCAGTCTCGTCTAACTATAACTTAAGTGCTGTTGTTAAATTTAATCGG
The DNA here is from genome assembly GCA_937001585.2 of Brachylomia viminalis. Taxonomy (NCBI): domain Eukaryota; kingdom Metazoa; phylum Arthropoda; class Insecta; order Lepidoptera; family Noctuidae; genus Brachylomia; species Brachylomia viminalis. The sequence goes on from OW443314.2 coordinate 12,911,138, forward strand.
CCTATGACGTAAACAGATGTCTACCTATTGCACATAGGCCTTCCTCAATTTTGAGACCTCTCAGATTTGCAGTGGAAATGGTCCAGTGGCGCCGGATTTCAGCTGCATTGGAGCGACTCCCATTCTATACCTCTGAGGCTCTGATATTGAACGAGCTCCAGTCATGGAGTGTCGGTCGGTCGTAAACATAATTATGACGTCTACCTGGATTTATAGCAAAAGTCTGTGGTTGTTTTCTTTAATTATTGCTAGCTTGTTCTATTCTTGTTGGCTATCTCGCTTAAATTAGGCATAAGTATATGACTAATTAGAAATTCTCGAACTTTTGTATATATTTTGTTTTAGATTTGTTTATCCTTTTTACTCTGCGTTACTAGTACTACCACTATCTAAAGGTGTAGCATGTGGCAGTGTCTAAAATTATCTCTGAAACTGTTTTTGCCATACTTACGTTGAAGATCGGTTCAAAGTTCATGTCTGCTGCTAGGAAACGAACATTTATAAACACACAGAAAAAAAAAAAAAAACATCAGGGATATTAATTTATCTTTTGATTCAGGTAATCATTCATTCAGATAAAAAACATAGCGAGTTCAGATAAGGTTCATCGTGTTGCTATGCAAAAAACATAATCACGAATCTATCTAACTATAGGACTACTAGAACGCTACTGAACTTAAAAAATATTGCACATAAATATCTATGCTTGGTTGTTGTTTGCACACGATAAAAGTAACTTATTTCAATAAGTTGACTGCGAGCACGAGCACTATGAAGTTTTACTACCGACATAGGAATTTGGTTATAATGAATCTTGATAAATCAATTGAAATCGATAAGAAAAATACGTACTTTTAAGACTTAATTAGTAATGTTAATTTTTTATTTTGTAGCACATTTTCACTAAGTGATTTATTTATTTGCAGAAAAATGAATAATTATTCTTTGTTTATGTTTAAAACTGTTATTGTATGTAAATAAGCACAGGTACTTCTGGCAAAAGCAATAAGATAACATCGATTGAAAATTAGTATGTCACACGTGTTAGTCAGGAAACTATGATTGCATTATTTATGTTTCCAAAACATCACAGTTTTTCACGATTTTACCAATACTCATGAAGTTATTTTGATTGTTCCAGGTACAAGTTAAAATATTGCTGCTGTCACTGATATCTCGTTGGAAAGGTACCGTTTCTTCACTTGAATATTTGTACCAAACAGGCTGGAACTTTCAATATATTTGCGACAAATTATAATATGCAGACACGTTGCCAACACATGTAACTCACAAATTATATTTTCTTCAATTTTCACCTCTTTTTTTCTTTTGTTTCGGCGTATTGATACTTTATTTTTAGGTTATGGTTCGATTTTTTCTTTATTTTTTCCTTATATCTACAGCACTACCATATTCGTAGCGGTTACATCGTTTAACTAAATTATTTAGCTTCAAGAGGTCACTGGACACTCCGAACACATCCTCGAAAGCTTCAATCATCCTTTGTCTATGTTGTATCGAACACTTTCAACACGTTCGACATCCGCAGCACGACTGCCGCGAAGTCCATTCAACAGGCCGACAGGATGTGGGCGGGGCGTGCGGGACGCGGCGTCATTGGGCGAACTCGCGACTTGCAGTGATGGCCGCCGTCGCATTCAACCAATGAGCGGCGCGCGAGCCGAACGCGCGTCCGACCGGCGAACGTGCGACGTTGCCAGCTTTTACCAGAAAAAAAAATACCAGATTCGACCTTCTTAGGACCCCCGGTTTTTTTTTGTTTGGCCGCGTTATCATTCGGGAACGTCTATTGAGGTCCTTATCCGTTTGTGAGATGGTTCTGCGCAGGTGGATGTGTTGTGTTGTGTTATAGTTTATTATGGTGTGGTCCACGCAAACTGGCGAAGTGTTGATTGACATCGTAACGAGGTACTGTACATACATAATTCGTTATATTTTTATTGTGTACATAAAACACGGCTGAGTCATGTGACATTCATTACAATTACCTCATTCACTAAACTGCGTGAGCATTATCACGGCTAGTGACTGTGTATCGCTTAATTCGATGTTTTCAATAAATATAGTTAATGATAAGTATCGTTTTGTTGGTGTAACTACGTATCAAAGGTTATTGACGTTTGTTTCACAATCTTATTTGAGATGGGACATGAAGTTGTGTCCTCATGTTGCATTCTTGCATCGTTGAGGTCGTTGACACCATCAGTGCATCTAGCATAGTGTAGTAACATGAACTTTGAAACTAACAACAACCATTATAGAGTCATATAGAATGCCAGTAAGGAATGTTATCTCTGGATCTCCAATTTACCTTTAGTCAGATAGCTATTGCAGATTAGCCAGTCTGCAGTTTCAGTGTCCAATGACACTATACCTACCAGGACTGAACGTACCTGCCATACCTTCCTTTAAGTTATGTTGGTACTTAAAGTATTGACTTGCAATGACTATACCTAATTATCTGCATCAAAGGTAACTCCTACCACATGCTATAACTAACATCTCTTCCTAATCCAATAATAGGAAGCTGAAGGAGATCAAAGTTTGTTTGATAATGTTGGCAATACCGATCAGATGGATAGTTTGATCTTATAGGATTAACTGTATGATAAAATATCACACTGATAGACCACCTGTCATCATCATCATTATCATTGGCAGCCTTGTTCCACCCGCTGCTGAATATAGCCTTCCTCCCTTTGGTGCCATGCTTGCCTGGTCTGTGCGAGTCACATCCAGGTCTTCCCCGCGATTTTCTTCTCCATCTGCAATACCTACCAACTAATTGAGATAGTTGGTACGACACGTTTTCAAGTATAGGATGCTATAAAGCAAACAAAGCATCACTTACAGCTGTTATAAGAGTTATAACTTTATAAGACTTCTAGTCTTAAAGTTTTATCAGTTAAAGTAACATCACGCCCTGAAGGGTTAGGCAGAGGCATAGTATATATAGTAATTGGGCAGAGGTTTATAATTAAGTGGTATTAGTTACCATGCCATCATAAAACATCAATACCTAATCGTAATCTTAAGATGTACGAGGGACCTTTTCTGACTTTAACATGAGATTTAAACGACTAGAGTCCTTATACTGGTTTCTATAACAGTAATTCTATAACTTGAGTCAATTAAGGCTCCCGTAGACAAGCGCGACGCGACTTTTGTAGAACAATTTCCATGAAGTTTTCATAGGAATTGGTCTACTAGAATCGCGTCGCGCCTGTTTGCCTTTATTCAGATAAAAAGTTGACAGTTCGTCAATACGTCATCAGTATCGTAGACATATTTCTGACTTCCTAAGTATCTACCTATAGCTACACGGTGTAGCTGCCAGCATGTAGGTATAGGTAAATGCTACGACTACTTACTGATGATGAGTTCATGACAACTATATTAGCTACCTTATTAAGACCAACGAAGTCCTGTACTCTTGACAATTGGTTGTATACCAGCAGCCCAATAAAACATAACATTACGGAACATCACGCCTGGTTTTTTCTAAGGCTTGGGCAGAGGTGTACCTATAGTACCCACCCAATATAAGTACCAAATATTATATACCACTTCTGATAAATGTTCTTCTACCTAATGCCATTTCTAATGAAAGTTATTTAGCAATTCAGTATGTACCGCAGAGTATATCGCAAACGTAGCTACTTACATACGATTTCTCATAATTCCATCAAAATATTTATTGCAACAAAGTACATTTGAAGTGATGACGGCTGGGCCAAGCGACCTACGTAATGATTATTCGAATTTTAAAGTAGAGTTTATTCTATAATAATTTAGTATAGTCACCGAAGTATTTAGGATAAGATAAAAGTTCATTTATTACCTAAAAGCATTGCCTTAAAATATGCTACACATTCACAGTAGGTATGCACAATCGTAACTATTTGGGGCTTCGTTGTCAGCACTATTATTATTCATGCTGTGGCTGTGGCCATGTGCTGCTGCAAACATTTCACGAGACCGAGAGATATAGGTTACAGGGTTACATCATCACATCACACTTTGTGGTCATTTTAATTAAATTACACAAAGAACTGTTACACATAAGTCTGAAACCGCCAACCCGCAATGAGCAAGCGTGGTGATAAATGCTCGTGCCTTCTCTTTAAGGAAGAGACCTTAGCCCTATAGTGGGACAATAAGAGACCGGCATTATTATTATTACACAAAGTACTCGTTATGTACTCTAACGTACCTAACATGAGTTGCCTCCTACAGATGAGTGACCTCAACGAGTATTGAAAGACTGACAAGAGACCTGCCCTCGTATTCTGTAAAATCTCATCATGAAACAGGTGAAGTCAGCTTGAAGTGAGATCTGTCATTCGACCTGATGCCAGGCATGCACTAATACCAGTTCACTTCACCTAAGTTGTCACGGTGAGATTTTTACAGAATAGACTGATTGATATTTAGCGTTAAGGCTCCCGCAGACATGACTCTTGTAGAACGATTTCCATGAAGTTTTCATAGAAATCGTTCTACTAGAGTCGCGTCGCGCCTGTCTACGGGGTCCTTTATAAAATCATAATCCTTCTATCAACTCCATGTTGATAGCTTAATTAATGTTCAATAACAGCATTTGTTTTGGGAGCCATCTTGTCGAATTTAGAGGATATCGACTCAAACACTGATATTAGTGTCGAATACTGTTCAAATGTTAAAGCAATTCCAAAGTTGTTAAGGTGTGCCTAGCTTAGAAAAGAATTCAGTCCAGCTTTTAGACTTTGATAGTATGCGTTGATTAGAGAACTTTGCTAATTGAATGGTGCCATCTACGAGAGATGATCAGACTGAGATAGCCAGCACGATCGTATCGGGATTAAATTTACTAGGGCCCAGTGCGGGTTGGTAAATGTCACATGTCTTCGAATTTTTGGTTCTAGGACATCGGTTTCCTCACGATGTTTTCCTTCACCGTTTTAAGAGCAGTGGTGATGAAATAATTTACATAAAGTAAAGCGCCTGTCTGGGTTTGACCCTACGACCTACAACTCGTAAGTCGCGGCCGTTACCGCTGGGCCACTGCTGCTGTACTGGGCCACCATTTCTCTGTCTTGCGACACAATAACTTCAATCCAGTGTAAATACCAGACTTCAGCGGGTCATTAGATCATCAAGCTGTTAATTACACTTGATTAAACTTACTCAAATAGTATGAAATGTTTTGGGTGGATACATAATTTATGCACGCACGGTAATGCCTGCGGATTAATTAATGTTTATGTTATTTGATAATATTTATTCATATAATTAATTGGCTGTATGATTAGTTGCTTTCTATTCTAAGTGCTTACTGTTTATTTTATTTGATTTTTTTACCTATAGTACCAATCATTAAACCTGATTTGGTTTCCGTACGTCCTTTTTGGTTAACCACTGAAAATCAGCGCTGTGCTGTGGGTCCCCCATAGCTCACTTCCAATCAGGTGGAAGCCTTCTTGTCACAGTCATGACGTGCAGCTGCCGACTATTTCTGTTTTATGCTCGTGATTATAGATTTATTTTGTTTTTATTATCTTTTTTGTATGCACAGGTTTCTGTGACAAATAAACCTATTTTACTTTCTTCTCTCTTTCTTTCTATTTATGCCAAACAAACACGAACCTAATCACATATTCTAAACAAAGTGTGTTGTAATAATTTCTCGAACGCGCAATGCAGCAGCTGATAACAAGGATTTTCTACTCACAAACGCGTTATCAACATAACATTAATTTGGTATTTTCATTAAAATATTGTTTCATTCGATAATGGAAGGTGACCCTAACTAACTATACCTGTTTATGAATTCTTGGCACTGAAGGTTGTTTCGGGCCGACCAGTCGACCGTCACTTTACTCTGACATAATGCCCTTGGTTTGGTAAAGTATATCGCGATGAACTAACCGAATTGTATGCTCTTGCACGTCTGCGCTGACGGATTTAGCTTTAAATAAAGAACAGGTCTCCTATTTTGTATGTCGAACAGTCTTTGGAAGGAAAACATAACTAATACCTTCGTGGCTATAGGAAAACCATAACTTATAAAAACCTACCATGTTAGTCTATGGAAATGAGCAGAGAATATTATTGATGTGGATAATATTTGTACTTTAGTTTTCCCTATATGCGTATACATGGCGGAATGGGAAACTGGTTCTATTAAACCATTTGGTTATTAATGTCGAGATTTATTACTAGGACTAAAATTAGCATTTCTAGCGGTTTGCGTACTAAAACCAGCCAGTGGAAGTAATTTAGGGCATGCATGTAATAAAATATGATTCATTCAGTTGATATAGTGTCCTTGTTAAAGTCTATCGAATGTCCTTTCAGTCATTTGAGCCAGCTGACATTATGTAGTAACGCCATTTTGCTTTGAATTTTTTCTTTTTACGACGAACGTAAGTGGACGGCTGCAAAACCAGGGCTTAAAAAAAATATGGTTTATACTTAATAGACATAGTGGATATTATGTAGTAATTTTCACAATGATGAGGTCTAGGTACTTAGATTAAAAAAATGTGGACTTATTTAAATTAAAAAATATCCGAGTCGGCAACATTTTTTAACATGCACTATGCTTGTTAACAGTGGACCAGCAGGAGGCAAAAATTGCATGATACTTTTACAGCCCAACGGTCCTTCGGGAAATCCACTAGAAATGGAATTGAATTCACTGCACAACTTTTTCCTAGGCTGCATTGTATGTACGGTCAATAACATACACGCATGTCGTATTATTATAAAAGCTATACTAGCATCAGTTTTTATTTGTAAATAACATAGATTTCGTTGCTTAAAAAAAATAAGTTGGTAATTCAGCCTTTGTATGACTTATAGCGTGCAGGTCCTTTATTTTATTGTCATATACAATGCTTTAATACAGGTCATGCAAAATTTCATCCAAGTCCGCTCAGCCGTTTAGGCGTGATTATGTAACAAACATACATACTTATTACTTCGTAAGTTTATAATATAACCTTTTCCAGTTTTGAGGACTAAAATAACCTCTGAATAGCCACAGTCAAAAAAAAATATTTTAAATGATAATTTAATAAATATTCATAAAGCTGTATAATTAAATCACAGTTATAGCTTACTAATTGTAATTTAATCATGCCATACAAAGTCCAACCACGCGCCGTGGTGGCGCAGTGTCGACGACACATCGATCGACTTGCGACGAGGTTCTAATCGTCTATGTGACCTCATAATTATTACACCTTGGGTAACCAATAGAGAACTGTATCCTGGATGGATATACTGTGAGCCCCGAGGCCGTACCATGACTTGTTCAAGCCTTCATTGTTCCAGCGTTAAAGAGAGATGGAGCTATACATGATCGATAGCACTATCCCTTTTTTACAACGGAATATGATGATATTAACACGTTATAGTACGGCTCCTGAAGGCCTTGAAATTACCATGAAGCGTATTAGCGAATAAACTCTAGTTTTACTGTTCTTCGTCGTATCGATGGTTTGAAAAGTTATATTTCTGCAAAATAAAACGATCCTATGTCTTGTCTATGCCCATTAGGTAGGTAACTAAGCTACTTCTCTGCCAAATCTCATCAAACTAAGTTCTGCAGTTTAGCCGTAAAGACGCAGACGTACCAAACAAGCAGGCTCACATTCTCAACATAGTAATAGTGTGCTATAAAAGGCTCATCGAATTTTGTTCCGGTTCAAAAAACTGTTACTAAGGCCCAGGCTAGCAAGAAACGTGTTTATAACTTTCGAGACCGTCCCTCCATCTAATTTTAGAATCCAGATTCATATACTTACATAGTACCTTTCCTCGTAGTTTCTTGGTAAAGAAGTGTACGTGAAACGTGAACATTCGTGGAAATTTACAAAATTCTTGAGTTTTGAGAACTGTTGCCGTAACGACTGATTTAATTTCTATTTTTCTTGAGTCATCATCACATCATCGTGCATGACAGTGTTTATGTCCAATGTTGGCCATGGGCTTTGACCCACGCCCTTGACCGGTTGCATCATCAAGGCGCTTGGCTACTCAAGGTGCTGCTGGTCTTATAAAGTTCGGATATTCAGCCACATGTGACTTATTTGAATTCAGAACACGAACGAGAAAAGTTTTAATGAAGCAATGAAGATGTTAGACGCACCGTTATGTATTCCAGCCAAGATATAGATTCCAGCCAGACACAATTCCTTTGGGTTCGTTGTCAACAATTTGAAGGGACTCTAGTGGTAGCCTCTGTGTACGCTACAGTTATTAAATAGCCTAGGATTATATATTTGGCATCTTCCAAGTACACAGCGTTCTTGTGTAGAGTACTCAGAATGGAATAGAATATTCTTTATTATGTACACTATGAAAACTGTACAGGCGTACAGTACAATCTGTGGCGATTTTGAGGAGCGCTAGCCAATCACAGTAGAAAGCTGAAAACAAATAAACTAGTTACAAGTATCGATACTATGTACGTAGTTGATGAATACGTCATCAATGAAAGCAAAACCAGCAGGATGCGCGTTGCGCGGCGTCTCTCAGAACCATGCGATTATTGACCGCCCGGCCCGCTTCCTGTAAACACTGGCTATGCGTTGCTATGCAACCAGTAGGTACCTACCGTCTGTAGTCTAGCTCGACTCTAGATATCCATATCCATATCACCGTAGTACGCCTACCTATTGTACATATAGCTACGTAGAGTGATTGACTACATGTCTGATTCGTGGCATTCGTCGCGGGAGTCAAAATATTTGTAAAAGAAGTTATTGTTAACAAGAATAATCGTAATGACGTGATGTTGGATTGGAACTCTGTTATGAAACCTCGAGTAGAATTTACACGTATATTCAGTTTTTATACGAGCCGCACATTAATGTCAATCTGATAGGAAAGAGAGAAATACTGTATTTTTCCACGCGCCAGTCTCACGAAAGAATGTTTTGATTGCGTTACTGAGTTACGTGTTGTTTCCCGCGAAAGTTGATTAGTTTGTAAAGATATCGCCTGCAGATTGGTTGTGCATATCGACTGTCCAGTTTGATTGGTTTTGGTATCTTTAGATAAAAGCATTGGATAGATAAAAGAAAAACAGCGCTATAACGGTAATCAATTTCTGTTGTATGACTGAAATAGGCTTCTTAGTGCCGAAACCATTATTTTCTTTTTATCTCTATATTTGAAGACGAACAAAAAGGTTCATAAAAACGATATAGAACCTCATCTCGGAACTACGGATGTTATTGAGAGAACTGAAACCGCTTCACGTCACGTTTACACGACCTCAATACGACTGTATTCTGTAAGCATTTTCGCATGCATTTGCATGAGACCGTTAACAACGTGAAAACGGCACAAAACCTGAGCTATTGACTTTTAAAACGGTCTGCTAGGGCTGCCAATATCCTGCCTTCTATTGTTTTTAATCGATCCTTCAACTTACCTACTTAGCAAGATTTAATCGTAAGTGGTTTCACATTCACCATTGAGATTGCGCAATTATCTGCAATTTTTTGCGGCTGATTCATTCTTTAGTAACTAAATACGAACCAGAGATTATAAAGTCGTAAAATCGTTTAATGTGTTCTGAGAAACTCGTATTAATGCTCAAAAACTTTAATGACAAATCCTGTTCTATTAAAACTGCTTTGTAAGTTGACGATTGGTTATCATGATACTCGTTATGGAATACCTGAAATGTCTTCAGTCGTATGCGAAAGTGACTCTCAAAATGTCCATACAATACCAACTGATATTTGGTCAACCCTATACAGTTTCCTGTTTTTAGGTAACAAACAAGCCAAAATGTAAAACTTCGGGTAACTGTCCACGCTCACGATGGCGGTACCGATTGCCAATTTCAGCAAGAAATACCAATTAAATGCAAGTTTACAATAAAAGTAAAGGAAACTGGTTTACTGAAAAAGGTGCGAATCTTATTTTTTGTAACCAACGAGGTCATGATATGGACTTAATTATTTACACAAAATAATGATGTTAAAAGTAAGGTTAACACGAAAATAATGATGTAGGGTCCTTCAGTTTATTCGGTGCTTTCCTTGACTGCCAGTATTCTCATGCTATTCAATCAATAGCAAACTTAAAAAAAAAAACCTATGAGAACGATTATTGTAAGACCCAATCCAAGATTTCAGAATTTGATTTTGTTTACTGTGCTACTATCGATAAGCTACCTACTAAATCTCTCAATAGCCAATACTATAATTAAAATACATTCGTTGTTGAAGACTTGAGTCGCCATTGTTAATTCATTTATTCGTTGTGCTGACATATTTTTTTTTTTATTTTGCTTCGGTATTCACCGGTTGAATCGAGAAACGTTTACGGTTATGTTCCAATATTTGCGTCACTAGAATGACTAGCCACCGAAAAATTGCGGATGCTGGGAGATGAATCATTATAAAATGCTTGAGTTTGCACGTGGGTTCTTTGCGAGTTATTTAATCATTTATTTTCAAATAATTTTTTTATTGATCGTCAGGATGGCTGGGCCAAGTGACTTAATTAGGTATTCTATTTTTCATATTTTTACATATTTTACTATTGTTAACGAAGAATTTAGGTTAAGGGGCTGACAACAGCTAAAACGCGGTCACTATCGGACTGCATAGAAAAGAAAGAGAAGCGCGATGACACAAAGCTGGTAATTTATTCCAAAATATGAAGCAATTCTCTATTTACAAAAAATCTATTGATAGGACTAAAAAATTAAAACACGATAGCCAACGCAAGCCACACTGCCACATATTAATGTGATACGTTAATATGTGTCTTGAAGAACAATCTGAAAAACAAAAACAGAATGATTGCATGACGTATGTATTTAGTATGGTTTTTAATAGTTAAAATAAATTTTTTGAGGTATCTTCGTGACTTGTTTCTATCGTGCCAAATTAGTTGTATTATGTTTTCAACACACTATAATAATAATAATAATATGAGACAACATCCACACAAGGTCTTCAGGTCCCGAACTAGGGAAAGCCTGTACTACGGTAACCTGATGACTGATATACATACTTATATAAATATACACACCCAGACACAGGTCAAACAGACATGTTCATGCACACAAATGTTTGACTTGTCCGGGGATCGAACCCGGGACCAGCGGCTCAGAAGGCAGGATCGCTACCAACTGCGCCAACCGGTCAGTCAACTATCTAACTAGCATATAACCTGAAGAATAAGTATCATATATTTTTCAAATTTTATTTACTGCGGTGGATCATAATACTTTTAGGCATTATAAAACTTGCGTTTAGGTCATGTAGTCCCCCGATAAAAGTACATTTAATTTCGAAAAGCATTGACGTAAAATATGGATTTAACATTGCGCCGACCGAACGCAAGCCTGAATTATTTTGTATGACCAATATTCGCTAACTAATACTCACACTAATACAGATAATGGCCCGCCTTCCATCCTACGCCGCATATTACCCTGTCACCTGTGCAAAGATTATCATTAGACTGTGTCAGTGAGTGGTCTTCGCGCAGCTGAATTTGGGCCAAACATGTTTAAACTTATGGCCATCGATAGGTACGCTAAGAAGAAGAATATTTTCTCCATTGATTGTATAGTTACAGATGAGATAACCACATTTAGATCTAACTTTCCGTATAATGACCTCATAATTAAACAGCAAGTAGGTACCTACAACTATTTTAAAATGATCTCACGTTCTCAAGGACAGAATTAATTCTCAGAAACTATTTGATTAATTGTAAACAAGAAAGACTAAGGATTAATATATTCCATTATATGCTAATTTGTGTTTCGTAATGCCTTTAATGGGCATGTTATTTAAATATAGAGTCGGGAGGTGCTTGTTCTAAATTACAACTTGACAATTGATCAATACGGGTTAGTTATCGACTTCTGTCTTTGTGAGAAAAGAACTTACGTATGTGGAAAAAGATTAATTAGAACATTTAGGCTACCGCAGAATAGTTTATAATCGTTCGTAGGTATTAATAGATAAAGAAGACTTGTCAGTTTGTTTATAAATTCATTGACAATTCACAAAACAGTTGAAAGAACAAGAATGCGGTAAACAAAGCATTACTATAATCTCAAAGCACTAACCAAGGCAAGCAGCTTACTGTGCCATTGAGTGCGCAAAATGTATAAATAAAATACGCACAGATACCGTGTCACGAGTCGAGAGAAACACTGACAGAAAAGTATACAACTACAGAATACATAAGAGATACAACGCAAAAGGCGAGATAATGTTACTTCGATTGAAGTTTCAGTCTTCCTCTAGCAACGGTAGTCATGTGAAGCCTTATAACACTATAAGATTCACGTACACTTTTATTACTTGCATTAAGTACTATTATTGCAGGTGCGTAGGTAGGTACGGAACGCAAAAATGTTTTCTAGACTAGAGGAAGCCTGCAAAGTGGGCTGGTTAGAATCACATTCCTATACGCTCAGTTTCAGTGCCTATCTCTTGGCATGACAATATAATAACATGATAATTACGGACGACAGACGGCCAGCTGCATTTCGCATCATGAGTTCTAAACTCGAACCGGACAGTGTCTGTTTTCGTTTAATCGGTACACTGCACTTGCGTTGCGCGCAGTACAAAAATAAAAAACACTGAACGCTTTCCCGCCGCTTTGCACTTCAATTGCAACTTAACCTACAAACGCTGCTTATTATAATTTGAATCTTATATCTTTGTAATAAGATTGGGTATTTTTTATTGCGAGTGAGCGATTGTGACCTTTTGTTCGGTGTGACTGCATGCGTCACACGTAATGGCGGACGCGCGGGCGGGTGGCGCGCAGGTCATCGCGCTTGTACATGTGTATAAATACAGTATGTATAGCGTTGTTTGATCCGATCTCTATACAACGTGTATATATATATATGTATGTGTACGGACGTCGGTTTTACGTTACGCTGCGTTGCCAGCCGGCTGTTTGTTAGCGAACGAAGGTCACTCGACTCGAGAGGTGATTTCGCTGTCTTGACTCTTGACTGACATAGGTACACATAGACATGTCGGTACTCGGTACCGACCGGGGACCTTTTTGTCGCTTTTTGATGTTATTTCTTCTACGTGCAAGAATGGAGTTAGTTGTTTTAAGTAAACTGACTCATAATTTCAAGAAATAGGTACCTACTTATACAACTCTTTATAAATTTGTAGTACAGTAGCACGTTGTTTAATGAAAGACACTTCCAACAATTTTTCTTCTTCTATCTCTATTTCATTACTATTATATGTAACAAAGGTAAGTACATACTTACTTACATTCCACGTATTCTACATAACTATTTACCTTACATACAGTAATTATTATGAAACGGCGACTCGACATGTCACCATTTATTTGCATTTTTAGCATAGCAACATCGAATTGTTGAGTAAATACAATTTCTGTTTGATGACTTTGCATCAGTCACCAATACACCATCCGAGGCAAACGAATAATAACAGCCTAGTGAGTCAACTGTAGTTATTTTCTGACTAATTGCACCTATATGATGTACATACGTGTACCTATAAGGAAATAAACATACCAACCTACCTACTCTTGTATATCGTACTTCAATATATTCAAGTCATTATGTAAATAGGGTACAGAGAGCTAAGAGCGCGACCGTAATGTCTGACACTTGACTCAGGGTCCTTAGTGCCAAGTGCCAAGAATAGTTATCTAAAGACAAATTCCCGTAATTAAAACCGTTCAAAATCTAATCGCAATTTAAATTCAAAACCTTTAATTTAGACACGAGTCCATAGAGTTAGTATTACATAATTACGTTTAGTATCTAATAGACTAGTGTTACCTAGTAGTTCAAATAAGGGACCTCAACTGGTGTCGATCGGATCCTTATCCAGTGGCGCAGCATAAGGGAGTCCCACCGGTCTGGGCCGTACTATGACGTGTTAATAACATCATGATTCCGTTGCGAAAAAGAGATAGTGCTGTCGGTCATGTATAGCTCCGTCTTTATTTCACGCTGGAACAATGGTGGAATTAACACGTCATAGTACGGCCGGAGACTATTAGTGGCGGTGCGCAGCCGGCAAGCCATGGATGCAATCTCATCTCAGCGAAAATTAATGTAAAAAATCCTATACAATTTTTGACAGTTAGAGACAGATGCGAGACCATTCTTAAAAATATGGGAATGTCTCATTTCTCCTCAGTTAGCTGCAGCCTTCCTAGAGGGTGGGTCGACGCGCAACCTGTTTGCACCATTGATTCAGTTCATGAGTCTACAGTCTACACCCCCTGCGTTGAAATTTTTGGTCGACTATTACATAAAATACAGCTGTTTCATAGAAACTTTCAAACCTACGCAGGGAAAATATATGGAACAGCATTTTTTTTTTGTAATAGTTAACTCATTCATGCCTTTTCCCCATAGGGGTAGGCAGAAACAACAGAACGCCACCTGCAAGAAATTCAAGTAATAGTTTGTTCAAATAACTTGTTTTGTATGAAGAAGCACTGAAAAGGTTTCCTCTACGTTCTGTTTGGAGGACAAAAGGCTATAGAAAGCCTAGACTAGCCCAGAGCGCAGCAAAAGTTAAACGTTTTAACTAGACGATCTATTGTGTTTAAGAAAATGATTTAGCAACTAACTCATAAATTTTATGCATCCCTAATTGCTTTTCCGGCCGTTTGAAGGTTATTTCCCGCCAAAAACATTGCACAATACTAATTTTATCATAATTATATATACCACGTGGTTCGATATTTATGCGCAAGAGTAGTCTGTTTATGTGTAGTTAATTAACTTTAATCATGCAATAAAGGTCCAACTTTTCCTCATCGAAATATGTCGAGACTGGATTTCCTACCGCGTAAAAAAAATCTGTATATGAAATATCGAAGCAACTTGTATAAAATTAACATAAACAATATTGTAATAATATGCATGTTATTTAAATTTGGTTCAAATATTTTTATTCCGAATCTTTATTGGCCGGACATTTGAACTAAATCATTATTTTAGTAAATAATATATATTTTAATTACTTAAAATTAATAAATAAAAGTGCAAATTACGCGAGGGAATTTCAAATTTGTAAAACGCAACATCATTGGTTAAAACGAAACGTGATCTCAAATACTATGTCAACAAGTTCGTATTGCTTACATTTGTATGGCATTGCAGGCTATTGATTAGAAAACATAGTAATAACGTGTGTGTTGTGAATTAATTTATTGTTTTTAACAAACTAGTGGGATTAGAAATCATTTAAGACAATGACTGAAGTGGTTTGGTAAAAGCAAAATCTGCCGAGAATACATCCATTCATGATGTCTTATTTTTATTTTCTTTCAAATCCAAATTTTACGTCCGCTGAAATATAAGGAGTGAAACCTGCAAGGTAATTATTCTTTAATATTAATAACACACTATGTACTTACGTTATTTTAGCCATAAACATAATCCTAAATATGATGAGGAATAAACAACCTATAATTTTTGATTCACAACAATGTAAACAAGTTATTGCGATACTTCATCTGAGATCTCTTTTGATAACCTTACACAATTCCTTACGTATTTTTGCGCCTTTGAATCGCCTATTTCCGCGACTGGAAATAATACTTTATCAGGTGCACTTCTGATAGTTTCTGCATTCAGGCACAATGTAATACTTATAAACTGGATTTTGAGCTTTTTTCATGGTGAAATAAGTCAAGAACGAGAAATCCTGTAGTAAACAATGGACTGGACTGTCACTGGACATAGTGTTTGACGTCATCAACAGAGCGCGCGAAAATGGCGGCGTTTAAACAGCTCGAAATTATTCTCTATTTTAAACATACAGCATTTTTAAACAGTATTTATATTTTTTATTATGTTATAACGGTGTAAACAACGAATTAAAAATATAAAATAAATACATGCATATACCCTAGCATAATCACAATCAGTCTATAATGTTCCCACTGCGGGCACACAGGCCTTCTCTCAATGAGAGGGAGTGGGCCATAATCCACCACGCGGGCCCAGTGCCGGTTGGTGGATGTCACATGTCTTCTAATTTTTGGTTCTAGGACATGGTTTCCTCACGATGTTTTCCTTCCCCGTTTTGAGAGCAGTGGTGATGAAATTAAATCCTCAAAGTATAGTGCCTGCCTGGGTTCGAACTCACGACCTAACAACTCGTAAGTCAGGGCCGATACCACTGCAGTGCTCAGTTATTTATAGCCTACAAAAATTCAGTATGACGATTGTCCAAGGCAAGCACGACGCATAAAAAAAAGAACAATGGTATTTCTTTCTTTTATTTTTCGAAATGTGTGCCAGTAGGAGTTGAGGTTAATTTAGTGTGGTGCGTTCACGTGATATGTCAAAAGGTGACAAGTTGCAGCGTCAAGGTTAGGGCGACACGTGGGTGGCGCGCGCGCAGTGTTTCGCGAGCATGTGTGCGCGCACCAGGATGTCGGTAGTTAGCTCAGCAAGTTAATTGAGTTTTTGTACTTGAACCAAACTTGGTATTGTTTAATACCTATGCAATTAGTTGGCCTTGACTTCTTAAACTCTTAAATTTTTCAATGCCGTGTTACATTAATATAAAGATTTTGTAACACCGCAGTTTAAAAGTATCGAAAGTCTAAATAGTAGGTATGTCCATTTAGTCTTTCGATACTTTTATATCACATAATGTTCATTGAAAGTGTCGGATTGCAGTGCGAAGTGCGTCATGAGGTGTCAAAGATAGCAAGAACACACAAAGAAGAACGGCAGTGTCAGTGTCGCTATATTTGAGAAACGAGCCTAAACTAAATTATATGCATTTTATAGATCAAGTTCAGTAGTTTATTTTCCTGATTAAAGTTTTTTTTTATTATGTGGGAAAAGAGAAAAAAATGTAAATAGATATTTTTGTTAAATCAGAAGTAAAAGTAGCAATTACTAAACGTAAAATAGCGTTGTTGAAGTAGTCATTGCCATTTTCAGTAGAATAATACATATTAGTAGAATGTGATTGTTGGCTGGATGGTTAAAAACTAAAAATCGTTTTATATTAACATTATGAACACATTTTTTTATATTTTATATTATTTGAAATGAATGAGATTGCAATATTCCAATCTTAACTGTAAACCGTAATCTTAAGTAATTAAAGAAAACATAACATAATCGTTAGTTTTCACAGTTAATACCTGGCAACATTGAACAATGTATTTCTGACAAGTGACAACTGTCATCAGTGATCTGTCACAGTCGTCGTAATTCGTATGTACCTATCTTCCGATTTGTTTGGCGTCTGTTATTTGTTTACTTTCCAACTCATTATTGTTTACTTGCATTGTTTATTCCGCGTTCAGTTGAGCCCAGTATTATAAGATAAGGTGCTCTGTGAGTTGAGCTTTCGAGTTCCTGCGTGTTGAGTACTTGTGATAGAGAACACTTTTTTTGAGACAGGACTCTATTTGTTATTATAAACATGTCTCGTTCTAACGTTCGGTGTATTAACTGCGAACTTCGGTTGACGAGACCACGACATCGTCTTTCAAACGAAAACGAAGACCTTGTTAATGTTATAAGCCGGAGTAATGTTATTAGTAAAAACTCGTATATAGCCAATCATTTATATGGCAGACCTGATCTCCCACTGGAAAGACAAAATACAATTGTTATCTGTGATGGCACCTATGTTTATGCCCAAAAAAGCTCAAATTATTTATTTCAAAAAGAGACTTATTCCCTGCATAAGAATCGAAATCTCATAAAGCCATTCATGATTGTATGTTGCAATGGATACATCCTGGATGTTGCAGGGCCATATTCTGCCACTACTAACGATGCGTCGATAATGATAGGTTTGATAAATAAAGACAGTTTTTTGGATTTTTTTAGAGAAGACGATGTGTTTATTCTCGATAGAGGCTTCCGAGATAGTGTAGACGCTATACATCAGCGTGGCTTCCTCGCCCATCTACCAGAAACCCTGTCACCAGGTCAGTTTCAATGAACTACACTGGAAGGCAACAGGTCGCGCTGTACGACAATAAATAGATGGGTTGTGGAAGCCGTTAATGGCAGAATCAAAAGAGACTTTAAAATATTCAGACATGAATATTTTAATCGTGCTTGCCCTCACATGATGAAATACTTCTCCATTGCAGCAGCACTGCATAATGCATTTGCCACAATGTTTGTGGATCCAAGTAATGCGGAACAAATAGTCAATATTATAAATGAAAGGCTTTTCGCAGACAACACATTAGCAGAAATAGTACAAGAAGAGAATTTGAGTAGAAGAAACTCTATGTTTATAACGATAACGAGTGCAAATATTGTGTTCCCTAACCTGTCTATAGAAGAATTGGTCCTCTTTGCTTGTGGCACTTACCAAATCCGACAAGCTAGGTCTTATATAGGTGAACAGTTGCGTTTCCATGGCCTTTACACAATAGAGGTTTGCAGAGAGGACCATGTCAATTTAAGCAGGTTAGGGGGAGTAAGCTCTTATTTGATTTGAGCAAAAGTAAAGTCCCGGCATGTGTCACGAAAAACTTACTATGTTTTTATAACAATAGATGGGCAACAAGTGGGTAGGAATGCCATCACCGGATATTGTTGCAATTGCATTATTGGTTTGCGCACTGTGGGATGTTGCTCTCACGAAATGAGCATAGTGTGGTACCTGGGTTATGCGCGTCACCAGGATAATATACTCCACCTGCACAATTTCTTGACCAAGTTTTACTCAGGATAGATACATGACTGATAAGTAATAAATAGGTGCCTATTTTAAATATTTGGAAAAGTGTGTAGTTTCATTTCATATTATAACATCCTTTATTATCTACCTACCTACCTTTTTGCTGGACCTAGGCTTCTCCTAAAGCTTGGGAATGCCAAGCTTACATATACATACATATATAATATACAGAGATGGCAAACAAGTGTAGGTACGGTTCGCATGATGTTCCAGCAACATCAATAGGCATACCTAACCTTTTGGTGTAGGTTACATGTACATCCTATCCGTTTCGCCTCAAAGGAAAAACGCTATTATACTTATGACAAGTGCCTACGTTTTATTCTTAACATTCTTAAATGAAATAATCTGCTCATTAATACACATTTCACAACACACATAACCTCACCTACATGGTAAATCTTTGAAACGATTTTCTGTCAAAATCCCATTACAAAAAAATATGCTATGATTACACTTTATGTTAGTAGGCCTTAGATCTATCTCTTTCGGGTGTTTTTACTAATGCACGCGAAGTATAAAGGCGACACTCAAAGTACATGGGGTTTTGCCAATCTTCTTTGTACACCCTAGAAATTAGCAGTACTTACATCATGAAATTTTCGAATAAGCAGATCATAGATACATTATAATATACATAAAATTTTCTATAATCACCGAGTAAAGGCTCCTCCAAACAGGCGCGACACGCGACGCGACACAATGGCACCGCATGTCGCGCGACGAGCGATGCCTTTGATTCGCGTCGCGTGTCGCGCCTGTTGTAAGGCTCCGATAAAAAGGGGCGACGCGACTCTTTTATAACAATATCTATAAAACGTTCATGGAAATTGTTGTACAAGAGTCGGGTCGCGCCTGTCTATTCGAGCAAAATCGTAATCGTGCAAATATTTCGTATTCATTGGCAGTTCCTCCACATTTGTGTAGAGGTGGGCACGTGGAACAATACGTAGTGACGACCGATTTACTACTACCAGCGTCACGCGACCAACTCCGAGATGGTATTTCTCTTTCACAACATTGTTGGCTGCAGCGAAGCCAATGATAGCATACTAGACATTATCAGGTCAGCATTAGCACAATCAGCCTATACCGTTCCCACTGCTGGGACACAGGCCTCCTCTCAGCGTATGCACGTATTTCTGTGACAAATAAACCTATTTTTCTTTCTTTCTTAATTTTTTTACTTTATTACATTTTGATTAAGCATGAGCCAAGGTAGAGCATGGAGGACCCTTATTATAAAATATCTATAAACAAACACACATGTTTGCAAGCCAATAAATGATTTGATTCATTGTTTATAAAGTGGTCATAGTAGTTCACATTATATGAAAATTTCATGTGTCTACCTTTACGGTTCAAAAGATGTCCCTGTGACAGGCGGGTGGACGGACAGCGGAGCCTTAGTAAAAGGATCCCTTTGGGTACCACACCTAAAAAGACATGCATTTTTCGTTGCTCATTTCATCATCTGGTCCTATTGTATATTTTTAGTCTATGTCAACAAAAACACCTCAATTAAGCTAAGTGTGTCAGGCATCTCCAAGAAGTTAGTTCAATAGCATGTCAGTGTAATTACTAATTAGTCGGAATGAACAGTACAATAAACATGAAACAACTAGGTCATAGGTTTATGTATGAGCCAACGCGATAACCTTATCCGTCTCACAGCCATCTGACCCATCCTTTACGACTTACGAACATAAATAACATACATATTTTTTATAGCCATTTTTTTTATAACCTCTGAATTCACGCGTAAAAGGGACACTACCCTAATAATTGGCAATAGATTTCACCTTTTTCTAAGAATAGACGGCGATAAATATCTTTTAATGGCATGGTTGTTGCTTTGAACTACGCATTCTTGCCTTTTAGAAAGTCGTTTGATTCGGTGTAGGAAAAATAACATAGGTACAATCTATACATTTATGATAAAATAGTAACGAAGATTTTCTGACCCTTTGTTAGGTTCCGGATTGCCGTAAAAATGGCAGAACGGATTTGGACAAATTTGGCACAGAGATAGTTCATAACCTGGATTAACATAGATAGTACTTTTAATTCCGGTAGTACGTTCCGACATCACGCGAGCGAAGCCGCGGGTAAAAGCTTGAAAAAGACGTTAAATACGAGAACTCTTCGGGTTCCTAGTAATGAAGATATTTTATTAAAAGGTCATGTTTGAGGTTACACATTGCTCTTCGCATTAATTAATGAAATAATTTCCTACTGTAATTAAGACTTTTCGCTTGTTTGTTGAAGGCTCATCTTAATTTAATGATGTTTCATGTTATTTAAGATCATATAATTATACAAGCACCATGCGGTAGCCCAAAGGTTCTATGGAAACCAGGGTACTTTTGAACCATTCCTGCGAACAGGCGCGACGCTACTCTAGTAGAATTATTTCTATGAAAACATCATGGAAATTGTTCTACAAGAGTTGCGTCGCGCCTGTCAGTTCGAGCCTTTAGGTACTTTTATCTTAAAATGCACAATAATAAAAAAACCGTTGGATTTCATACGAAATCCTATGCCTTCTTACTTTATTGAATCACATTTTTAAATATAAAAGAGAAGAAACAAACGGAAAATTCGTGGTATTTTTTTCAGAACCTTTGGAACCTTTTATGTCTTTTCAATGGCTCGGGTCAACGTTTTCTAAAAAGCTTCATATTTCGAATTATAAATTACAATGAGCCTTATTCTTATATTTTTGCCCTGAAGTTTTTATCGACATCTACTGAGGTTGATTGTGTCGGTATAACCTTTAGGGGTTTTGGTGGGGATGTACTTTAAGTTATTATGTGTGAGACTGGATTGAAACACTTCAAAAAGATTATAGATCACAAGCTTCTTTCTGTGACTTCGACTTTGTACACACAGCAGCAGGTCAAGTTACCCCAAACTGTCAAATTTTCTCATTCGATTTTGAAATTAACCTACAAAATTGTAAGGTTTAAAATCATCTGGAGAAATTTGTTAGTATCGTATAACCTGATGTGTTGGCGACTGTACAGTGTACATAGAACTAAGAACACTGGCTTATACCACAGAATACATGTCATAATAGACAACAAAAGAAGAAGAAACATTATTCTTTGGCGCTCAGCTATAGTGTAGCTTTCTATCAGTGAAAAAATATGGTAATCAGATTAGTACTTCTTAAGATTACCTCTTGCAAACAAACAAACAAACAATTTTACCTGAATCTGGGTAAAACAAGCTTATTGCTGCCATGGTAAGCCTCTTAAAACCAAAAATCCTATTGTGAACAAGAACACGTTATATTTTCCAAATTTAAATATGCTTCTAAAATGTCAATTGGTTTCTCATCCGTGCTTCATAAGGTGTGTATGAGTCATTCACCTGGCTGTGCACAGCTCAAACAATAGCGTGTGAGACCGTGACTCACTGCTGACATCTGTCGGCTGGCTGGCGTTTTGTTAATCTGCATTCTGTTACTCTGTGGCGGAATTATTTATTCAGGCTTGCAACGACGATGTAAACAGAAACAAGGCTTAACAGTGCGATTCAATTGTTTTATAAGAAACGTGTTTATAATTATGGTTTCGTCTTGCTTATAGTTCAAACTAGGTACCTGTCCCGACAGACGTTGTCCTGTCAATACTTTAATAATGATGGTCCTTGAACGCATAAAAAATCCCATAGAAAATGCACTTTCAGTTTTTCTGTACAAACCAGGGAGCCTACTCTCTAATTACGTCTATTAAGAAACGAGCCCGTCCGAAAGTAGTTGATACTTCGGAATTAACCCTACACCCCTTAGATTATAAAACAATTTTATAATCTAAGCTACACCCGATCAAGGTGACTACATGACCTAAACGCAAGTTTTATAATGCCTAAAAGTATATGATCCACTGCAGTAAACACAATCAGAGTAATATATGATATTCTTCAGGATATATGCTAGTTAGATAGTGTGTTGAAAACATAATACAACTAATTTGGTACGATCGAAAAAAGTCAAGAAGACACCTCTACAAATTTATTTTAACGATTAAAAACCATACTAATATACATGCAATTATTCTGTTTTTTTTTCAGACTTCAAGCAACATATTAACGTGATAGTGTTTTCATTTTGTTGTCCTATCAATATTCAGTTTTTTTGTAAATCGAGAATTGCTGCATAAATTGCAATAAATTACCAGCTTTGTGTCATCGCGCTTCTCTTTCTTTTCTATGCAGTCCGACAGTGACCGCGCTTTAGCTGTTGTCAGCCCCTTAATTAACTTTTTCGGACGGGCAGCTATTTAGTGTGTGCAAACACTTGGGAGATCCATTCACAAAAAGACCGTTAATTACTATAACGAACGTTATACCACCACCGGCCAACAGCAACGCTGTATAGTAACACATCGGGAGTATGGACAACTGTCAAGTAGTATTGTCATTCATTTTTAGTTCGGGTCTCGAAGTAATCTTGTGTCCGTAGGTGATACGGAGTAGCAAACGTGCTTTGAGAGTGGACCCCCTGATTCGGTCTGTTACAGACATTTTAAAACAAAAAACTGCCAAATCGGTACAGCCGTTCTCAAGTGATGCGTTTACGAATGAATAGCATTTAATTATTAGGGTTCCGTACCCCAAAAGGTGCCAACGGGTCCCTATTGTAAGGTTGTCTGTGTAAAAGATCGCTTTAAGCGATAAGACAGCCCATTGTGTCTCCCTATGTAAAATTTCTACATTTATATCTGTAATTTTTATGGTGTATAATAAAGAGTATTCTATTCTATTACTAAGGCTTTGCTGTCCAGCCGTACGTCCGTCCGTCTGTCTGGTAGCTGGCTGTATCTCATGAACCAGTATAGGTAGACAGTTGAGTTTTTCCCAGTGTGTATTTCTATTGCCGCTATAACATCAAATAATAAAATTAAAATATAGTTAAAGGTCTCTGCACACAGCGGGCGCGGCGCGGCGGGACGGGACGGCGACGCGACACTGAGCAGTTGTAATGTACTAGATATTACGGACGACGCCACACAGAGAGACGGTTACCGTCGCGTCGAGCGGGACGGCTCTGTGTGGCGTCGTCCGTAATATCTAGTACATTACAACTGCTCAGTGTCG
Organism: Brachylomia viminalis; assembly: GCA_937001585.2. Classification (NCBI taxonomy): domain Eukaryota; kingdom Metazoa; phylum Arthropoda; class Insecta; order Lepidoptera; family Noctuidae; genus Brachylomia; species Brachylomia viminalis. The sequence goes on from OW443314.2 coordinate 12,934,984, forward strand.
CGTCGCCGCGCCGCCGCCGTCCCGTCCCGCCGCGACGCGCCCGCTGTGTGCAGAGACCTTTAAACTTACCATACAAAAAAGAAACGTGTTTTATAAAAAAAGTCGTGTTAAATATTGTACGATGGTACGGAACCGTTTGTGTGCGAGTCCGACTCGCACTTGGCCGGCTTTATTATGTATGTAGATAGATAATATATTGTTTGGTTTTCTGCATCAATACCCACTGTCCTTGCTCGGATTGTTTTAATCTGACAAGTAAGTTTTTAATGTGTTTTCATCGAATTTTTCTCCACTAAGTGGCAATAGGGAGCAGGTTCCTAAAAACACTATAAAATACACGTACTACACGGCTACAGATCAAGCTATACATTACCAGTATAAGCTGATCTCGCATTGTATAAGATTCCCTTACAATGAGAGGTCAGTGTAAACTGGAAATTTATAGCTTGATGTGTCGCCGTGTGTATTTCTATTTACTACGCGGCTGAAAATATACAACTGTCTCACTGTAAATATGTACTTAGTTATATTTAACAAGAGCCTCGGCAAATTGCGCCTGCTCAGCATACAGAATTACAGACCCTACCTTGCTTATTTTTTTATCATGAATGAATGGCGACCCGGATCCCATTCGCAAGACAATGTATTTTTGCAGTGTCTACCTGCACAACGTATATAGGTAGGGTACTTACCTGAAAATGTGATGAATCCTCTCCTCAAATGATAATTTTTTAGAATAAATTTTTTGTGAGTACCTTTCTGACTTGCAGATTTACTGGTATTAGTCATTTAATTTAGTACCCAGTGTAAATAGTTGTGTTAAATATTGTAAGTATAAGCGTTTTAATGTATCTTCTTCTTCTTATATATAAAAATCAATTGCCGTGTGTTAGTCGTCTCGCAAAAACTCGAAAATGGGTCGTCAGATTGTGATGAAACTATAGTGAGTTGTTGTGTGCGCGCCTGAGAAGGTTTCTAACAAAAAAAATCAGGCATTGCAACGCATTAGATAGTATGCAAAAAAAGTTAAATACCTACTAATATTAGATTTAAATATCATCAATGTGCTTTTTTATTGCTGTTGTATTAAGGCTAGGCAGATTGATTTGGTGTGGCACCTTCGCGAATTCGCGATCACCACATAATATGCCTTCTGCAACTAAGACCTATCCGAAATCACCTTTATTTTTCTATACCCCTTTAGCATGATCAGCCAATAACGTTCCCACTGCTGGCACACAGGCCTCCTCTTTGTGAGAGGGAGTGGGCCGTAATTCACCACGCGGGCCCATTGCGGTTTCGTAGATGTCACAATGTCTTCGAATTTTTGGTTCTAGGACATAGTTTTCTCACAATATTTTCCTTTACCGTTTTGAGAGCAGTGGTGATGAAATAAATTACACAAAGTAAAGCGTCTGCCTGGGTTCGAACCGACGACCTAAACTTGTAACGCCCCCGGGCGTTCCACTGGGTCACCACTGCTCTTGCCCCTCTTCCCCCTTATACCCCTCTCCTACCCCAAAAACCATACCATAAATAACAGCATTATGGGCTATTTATCCGCTGTCCTATATCCCTATAGCATGGGATTCGGTTTACCAAACACGCTACACAATCGATATCCTAACTGATATATAAATGCGAAAGTAAGTTTGTTTGTTTGTTACCTTTTCACGCCAAAACCACTGAACCGATCATCCTAAAATTTTGCATAAACGTTGTCAGGTGTACAGAAACGGACATAAAGTTAAGAAAAACAATTACATTTCAAAATCAATGACGAACAACAATAATTTTTCCCGCGTTAAAGTGTTCATTTGTTTTATTTTCAATAAACAGCTTTATAATTGCACGCCAGTTCGAAAAAATGAAACCTTTGATAAGTTACCTCCTTGGTTGCCATGTTACAGAGTTAAATATCGTTCCGTTTTTAAATTTCACGATAGGTATGAGTTTACTAATTATTTGGCCGCTAAACCATGACAGATAATAATTATGGATATTCATACACCTTTCGCTGCTCGCATGTATTTGGCCAGTACAGCAATTTCGATTAATCTTGAAGAAGATTGTCAAAATAATGCTTTAATTTCCAAGCATGTTTGAGAAAATAAATGAAATGAAGCCGCGGGCAAAAACTAGTAAACTTATAACTAACAAAGTTACAACAGACCGCGATTGGTGACTTACGAAGCTGCGAAAAAGATGAAAAAAAACTTGCCATCAATCTCCTCACCTTTCCCCAATTATGTTAAGGTCGGCTTCTCGTCTAACCGGATGCAGCTGAATACCAGTATTTTACATGGAGCAACTGTCTCCACAACCCAGTTACATGAAAAGTTAACTAGAAACCCTTTGGTAAGACTGGGTGTCAGACTTTGGGCTTCTGGCAGTGGTTACGGGTAGTCAGTAGCCCAAAAGTCTGACAACCAGTCTTATCAAGGGGTATCGTGTTGTGGAGGTCAGATAGGCAGTCGCTCCATGTAAAATACTGGTATTCAGCTGCTTCCAGTTAGACTGGAAGCTGACTCCAACATAGATGGGAAAGGGCCAGGCAGATTCATTTCTAACTACCCGTAACGACTGTCAAAGATCTACGAGTACTACGGAAGAAAAAAAAACTTCCAATGACAATAAATTCACGGAACAACGTAATATATGTGTCTTCTAGTCATTGCTTGTACTGATAAATTAATTGTGACTAGTAGCAGGGCTATTTTCAACGTATTTTGTGGTGTAAATAACACTCCGGATACCTTATTTTAAGAGGCGTGAGAACTGTTTTAGCCAGTAAGTATTACTTAATCAAATTGAAATGGACTTTTATGGGCTCAGTTGCCTGTAAAAACAAATAGGTTAATTAGTGATTTCCGTGTTTATTTCATTAACATAACTTGTTTCATGGACGATTACGTCTAGAAACAGCGTTCTTTTACGATTGTCCGCTGAGCCGTTTCTTACAATTGAGTTATATCTATTGCCTGCGACTTTGTTCGCAATTCCGTATCTGAACTACACCCCTGACATGCTCAGAGGTGCAGTTTCGAAAAAGTCCTGGGGCCGTACTATGAGCTGTTAACGCCATCATGATTCCGTTGAGAAAAAGAGATAGTGCTATCGGTCATGTATAGCTCCGTCTTTCTTCCACGCTGGAACAATGATGCAATTAACACGTCATAGTACGGCCCCTGTCTAACACTCTAAAGAAGCTATATTGTATCTTCTTCCAATCAGTCCCTTCTTTTTCAAAACATTCCTCACACAATCCGTCCATCTTATCTTTGGCTTTCCTATCCCTCTCCAACCATCAACATTTGTACTCATCACTTTTTTAGTCTCATGTGTTTCCTCATTCTCAGAATTACATCTGCATTATATACAGATAGACCACTTTACGTAACAGTAGTTTTTACCAACGATACATATGTTAATATCCACATAATATCTAACATTCGCAACCGGCTTATCTCTGCTCGTACATTTTGAGAGGCAGTGACACATATTGCCATTGTTTCCGAAACAGTACACCTTTGTGCGCATGAAGCAACAAAAATACATACAAAATACATATATATAGGTAGGTGTTAAGTTCTTTGTAAAATTGACGCTTACTATACTGACGCCTCGAATCTCCTCATTCTGCTGTCTTACCTACAATTTATTGGGGCGCCCGCTACAGTGCTTGTTCCATTCACACCTATCAGTCGGTAACTCAGTATTCCTTCTTTTAAGCCAATCATCTTACACACAATCCAAGTGTCAATCTCAATCTTAATCTTGTCATCCTACTTCCTCTTCTGTCTTTTTCTTCTATCTCTCATTGGATTATCCCAGCGTCTTCCTAATGTCTTTTTCCCAATCACAATATTTGGGGCGCCCCGCAACAGTTCTTCTATTCATAAATATCAGTCTGCATCTCAAAATTCCTCTTTTCGAACCAATCATCTCGCACACAATTCAATCGACAATCTCAATCTTGTCATCCTACTTTCTCTACTATCTTCATCTTGTGTGCGTGTCTTTTTCTTCCATACTCTGTGGGTCCTCTTAACGTCAACCTACTGTCTTTTTCCCAATTTATTTGGGGCGCCCCGCAACAGGTCTTCTTACATTCATCTCTATCAGTCTGCATCTTAGTGTTCCCCCTTTTGAGCCAATCATCCTGCAAACAATCAAAGTGACAATCTCAATATTTTCATCCTATTTCTTCTCCTGTCTTCTTATTGGGTGCACGTATTGTATATTACCGTCATCCTATTGTCTTTCTCCCAATGTATTTGGGGTCGCCGCTGCATGTTGTCTTCTTCGTTACATCTCTATCAGTGGTCATCTTAGTATCCCTCCTTTCGAAATCTCAATCTCAACTTACTTACTTTCCTGTCTTCTTCTAGTGTACATTCTTTTTTTTTCTTTCATAGACCTCTTTGTGGGTTATCTCAACGTCATTCTACTGTCTTTACCCCAATTCATTTGGCGTCGACACTTCTTCTTCCATATCTATCTAACAGCCGTCTTCTAAGTACCCACCATCATTCTAGCCATATCTTCTTCGGCATAATCAATCCATCAATTTTTTGGTCTTCGATATCTCTTATTATAGTCTCACGAAAAGACCCTCTTTCTTTTACATCAAATGGCTTTACTTCATTTTTCCACATTTTATCTGAAGTTATTATTATTATTTACACAAGAGGATTATCTTTCAAAGAGACAAACCGACTACCCGACCGTCCCGAGTCGGGTTGTCTCTTCGAATGCGTCTGTACGACTTCCTCTCACCGAACAAATTACATCAATTTGTCGTGCATTGCTGTAGTCACTATATACTGCGATGGACTACGCAGCTCGCGGCATTGTCCAATGAGCGTGGGTTACTTCGTGTAAGTATTATCATAACATCAGCAGAATTGCAGCGATGGACTCCTTTTCAATGGATGATGAGAGAATATTTGCATCATCATCATGGACCGCCTTGATAAGACTCCTACAATTTTCTTTTTTTCTAAGTGTTACAATATGTACAGGAGGTAAGAAGCTCCTAGCATAAACATCTAGCAAAGTTGTATAGACTATAGCTGAAACTTTTATCGTGTCGCCAGCGATAATGTTTTATCTGCATTGTATGTTTGTAACTGCGCCATATGTTCACATCTGGAACTACACAATTAAGGACCCGAATGTAGCACGAACCATTTTTGACGCATAGGAAGGAGTGTCAAGCCGATTGGCTATAGAAAACAAACTATGTAGAACGTAGTGTAGATCCTCAATTTTGGTGCTAGGCAGGTGCTGCACTGTCAGGGATTCATCAGTTACGCAACACCATATAATATAAACCAACAATGTATTAAACTATTAATCGGTAGTTTTTATGGATTTCCGGTGTTACCGACGCCATCCCGTGGAAGGGTGACTGACCTGTGAGTCATATTGGTTCGCGAACGGATACCTATCGGTCATATTATTTATTATTATTGCGTACATAACGGTATGTTGTTTATATGCCTTTGATAATTTGCATACATTTAAGACTTTAACTCATTTACTATTTAGTTTGTTTTATGTACTGATTTTTTTGTTACATAAGAGTGAAATGTATGGTGCTGAAAGGGAAAATCTTTGATGCCTTGACAACACACTGTGGTTACAAATTACAATACTTTCAATTTTTTCTATAGTCAATGAGTAAATAAAAAACAGAACATTAGACAAAAGTGCCGTATTTTATGACTGACAATTTATTATTTGAGAAGTTCGATTGCGTTTGTCTTTTATTTGGTTAGTAGTTGGCATCCTGTCTCTGCATTACCATTAATCATTTTATCAACCATCACGTGAACTCAAGTGTAATGTGACTTGAGAACCGCTGTACAACGCGATTTCAACAGAGTTTCGTCACTAATTACACCACACCTTGTAGTCGCAATCTCCTTGTGTCGTGTTGGCACTAGCACGGGTATGTACATTGGTATAGCTGGCACAGGAACCTAAAGCTGTTCAGCGAGCTTAGATGCTGTAGTGACAAGATTACTGATTAGCCTTAGCGAGTCACCAAGTTTAGTAGCGCTCAAGGTACACCGAACAGTATAGTCTTTGTGGTGTCATATATCATGGTGTATAAATGAAACCCAATTCTCAACAGCATCGCTGATCAGAGGCCTATCCATTGACCTTGCACCCGTATTTACCTTTCTCCTTTGTACCCTTACTTACCTTTCTTTTCTATTGCTCCAGGCCCGGGCAGACGGATCACGGGCACGGCGGCGGCGCGCTGGCGTACGGCGGTAAACCGGCGGCGGGGGGCGTGGTGGCGCCGCCACAGCCCCGGCCGCCGCCCGCGGCTCCCTACGCCCCACAGCCCTACCCACCAGCACAACTGCGGCTGCACCAGCCAGGATATGGATCAGCGGCATTATCATACAGGTGGGTTGAGCTACTAAACCTGTTGAGTTGGTCCTGAGGCCCTAGACAAAGTGACATTCTAAAGGCGATAACGATGATGAAAGTTAATTACCGTTGCTCAGTTGTATGTCGTCTAAATCAGGCTAACAGCCACCTGCATTCACTAAAGTCTCTAATAAACATATAGGACAAAGTATCGAATCGAAGACCCAACAAAAACTACCAAGAACAGTTAGGTTTACATCTTGAGAACTCATATTTGGAGTGATACGATCGATTTTTGCTCGCTCACCATTGCATTTAGACAATATACATGATTTTCTACTGGACATTGACCTCCCCGACAACAAACTAACAATCCTAAGGAGATACTCCCTTAATCTAAGCTTAGCAGGCTGATTGATGACCGCATTATGAGCAAGGACGTCCTAAGGGATTACTTGTGTAAAATTCTGAACAATAGACTATGGCCCAATAAAAATACAGGATAGAATAGTTTATTATAACCTTGATAAATTGATATACGATGTAGGCTAATTAAACCGTCGTTGCTTTTAAAACCAACATTGCCTTTAAAAAATTCACAGCTCGTAAACCGCAGCAGGTTCTAATGAGTTTCTTGACGTAATCAGTTCCAAAAACGGCGGAGACGACTCTCAGCACTTTTAACAGTATTCGTAAACGAGATGTTAACTTCTGACTCTTCAATTTTCTTGACTATTAACAACTTGTGAGCGCTCTAAATTTGTAGAGCGTTCAACTTATTAGCACCATTTGAATTGATAGAACCGTCTTCTGTTTTACCTTCACGTTTCGGAGCTATTATTACTTTTAGATGCGTCTTAATAACGACCTACTTCCTCCCATGTCTCTGCTATTAAAGTACGATTTAGTGTTACTTACGCACTTTATATTCGTGTACACGATTTCACCCTTTTAAGATGTATTTTCGTAAAGTCTGTATAGTCTTTTGTTACATTCTTTTCTGACGTGACCTACAATTGAAAAACTTGAAAAAAAAATGTCTCATTCAATTTGTGTCTTTTGAAAAGCTGGATAAAGGAGATCGTTATTCTCAGTCTGCTTCACTGCCGGATTCTTCGCTCCTTGAATTCAGAGCAGCATGTTTTGAATATAGTGATTTGCAAAATAGTAGGGGGGCTTTTTTGAGGGTACCTACGTGGCCGTAATGTATTCAGAGATAACCCCAGTAGGTGCGATTCATTAACATACGAAATTTTGGGAAGGGCCTTTAAAAAGGTCGTGTTTGTCCTTCGACCTTTCAAAAGTGGTTTTAAAATGTGTAATTATTTTGAGAATACCAAAAGTATACGTATACGCTTTAAAACTATACGTAACATAATATAACGTTTTTAAGAGGAAAAAGTATTTTCCCTTGTGATCTAAAACTGGTTCCTTTCTCCGTGTGTGCCTTGGTTGGTTGGTGAACGTGACAGCCGACATGCAACATAGAAAGAGCTCTATAATTCAGTTGCTGGTCATTGGCCATATGGTCATCGCGGCACGTGCTACGACTACTTTAATACCTGTGCTATTTACTATTATATTATAAGTTGTAACTGTCTTTTCTTCGTCATATTTGTACCTATTATAGCTTATATTAACCCACTTAAGCTTGCCTGCCTGTTTAGCATAAGTTTCGACAATTCTTCAATAAGAAACTCCTCTTCTTTCTTTTTGTTATTCCCAACCACTGCCAATTACTGCGTCTCCTGAGTCACTTCTGTCTCATTGCTCTGTACTTATTGTTGCTCTGTATTTTTTTATTAAAAAAATAACCCAAATAGTTGAGCAAAACTATCTCCTTCACCACTACATAGTGACTAGAATCCTCACAAAGTTTTCGTATCTACGTAGATATTAATGGTCTGGTCACGTCTGACTGAGGGAGGGGGCATCACGTGCGGTCCCTCTGCGAATACCAAGCGTCCTTGTTGTCATTCATAACCATTATCTGCAAGCCAGCATGGGAAACATTGCTTTTAACTTATAGGAGAGGGGTCAGAGGTACAGGTCATGTTTGGAGAGGTAAGGGGCCGTAGGGATGTGAGGAAAGGACGGGAATATACACCTGAATTACCAAATATTCAACAGAGATACTTATACAGGGTTACTTGTAATTCGACGTATTTCCGTCAGGAGCTGATAGGGGGGCCAAAATCAAATGCAACAAATTGAACCCACCATATGTATGGCCGGTTTTTTTTTTAATGAGACACCAATTATACCTAATGTGAAAATATTTGTAAGATATTATTCTTAAATTGCTCATCATTTTAGTTAATTTGTTGACTTAAGTATTTTAATTATGTTCATAGCTTAATTGAAGTGCCAGCTACAATATCATTTTTTAATGGTAGGTACCCATTTAATTTGTAGTTTTTATATATTTTTAATTAAATGTCAAATTTTGGGTAAATATCAAAGAACAATTTTTTTATTATTAACAATATTAAAATTAAAATATCTCGAAAACAATTGAATTTCGGCCATACATATGAGGTGTTCAATTTGTTGCATTTTGGTCCCTATCAGCTCCTGGCGGATATACGTCGAATTACAAGTAACCCTGTATACACTGTGATATGGTTTCAAATCAATACAGCGACTCGAATTTAGATAAACTTATCTGCCTATTTGTGTACGAGGAACTCCAAAACTAGGCTCTTCTGATTAACAACGACCGATAACTAGTTATTGCGTGTCAAATATACGCATTTGATAAAAACTACGTACCTACTTGTATACGAACAGCTGCATTCATTGGTTACCCCATTCTTTCTAAGGTATTTTAATACGGGAACTACGTACTTAATTATTGCAGCTGTCTGTACTTTCTCATTAAGTGTATTTGTTACAATTACTTTAATGGGGAAGCGCCAGGTTGGCCGCGAAATTGAAATTTTCTTACGTGTTTTGCAATTTGCAGGTCAGTGTCAGGTAATGAACAAAATGTGATTTGCGACCGTATGACAATTTCAAAATATCAACCAAAGGAGTATAATTATGAACTTAGAGGGTTATGTTTACGAATTCTGTAAATACATACTTGTTACGGTCGCGAATCATATTTTGTTTAACATACAACTTGACACAGATCTGCAAATTACAAAAAACGTAACAAAATTTGAATTTCGCTGGCAACCTGGCGCTTCACCTTTGTTAGAATTTCTTTAAGCAAAATGTGCCTACGTAACTATAGCATGTTTTCATTACGAAAAGCACTAAACTAGACTGGACTGTCTTTTCTAATGGGACGTTTAAAATCTAAATTACTGGACGGACAGACTTCAAATACCTAATTGCTTCGTGTTGGTTGACTACAGAAGGAAATGCACTTGGAATAAATAGAGTTACTTACCGGTTCTTTAGAAATACGGAAAAACACGTTGTCATTTTTTTTACGTTTAATTGCAGTTATTGTGAAGTTTTCTATAGTTTTGTAAGTGTGCGACAACACAGGTCACGTAACGCTGTACGTTGAAAACTGTGTTAATCTTCGAACCTGAGGGTGGGAAATCATCAAATAACTTCTCCCGCTCTGGGCGGAACAGGAGGGCGTGTCAGACTGTTACTGACTAAAACCCACCCGTGTTCCTTCAGTTGCCTGTGCCAGGGGCCACGGTAACCCTTTCGGACTTTCCCGCAACCCTGGCAGTTAATCTTCGAACCTTGGGGTCTTTTTTTTTTTTTTTACGGGGGGAAATCCTCATGGACTACCTCCGCCTGGGGAAAAGGCGGAGGGGCGTGCCGGACTCTTACCGGCTAAAACCACCCCGGTGTCTCCTCACACGTGCGCGCGGGGCCGCGGGAATCTAAATTCTTCCGCGGCCCCACACTAGTGCTGGCCCGGTCTGTCCGGACCTCGTCTCCTGCACGGGGTAGCGAACCTTAACCTTGGGGTCTGAAGATACGGGCCCGTCCGAAAGTAGTTGACCCGTCAAAACAAAAGTTATATTCTATTTTTCGAACGGGCAAAAAAACGTCATGCGTAGAGAAGACTGTCAAATCGTGTTGTCATTCATTCTTATTTCGGAAATCGAAAATCTAATGGGTTGTACGGAGTAGGAATCGCCCGTTACTTCGCCGAAAACTACGGACTTCGTTCTTATGGAGTAGACTCCCTGGTCACACTAATAGCTGTATTTACACACATCACGCCTGTATCTCCTGAAGAGTAGGCAGAGGTTATAGTACACTTACATTTCGTCAGTTATGTAACAAGGGGCCAGCCTTTTGCCATCAACTGGGCACAAATCTAGTCTCCGTGCTGCTACTAAAAAACTGCTTTATTCGTCATTGACGCGTCGCTTCTGACTGAGTACGTTTACAATTACTAGGTTCTAAATATGTGCGAGGTTATCATATATAGTACTGTCTTCATAAATATGATAGTTTACAGCCATTACAGCTAGCATTAAACATGATGTGAGATGAATCCTACTATTATTATAATGAGAGATCGGATATTCGTATGCATATTTACCTCAAGTTCATTTTTAGCTACGACAGTAAGTATGGAAAGGGCTTCATGAACTTTTTTTTTGTATAAAAAAACCTGTATGCCACGAACACCGGGAATGCCCTAGTCGGGTGTATAGTATGAAAGCGACTTCTATAAAAATATTTATTAAAAAAGAAACATAATTTATGTAGTCCGTTATCTTATCTTGACGTTGTTTGGTATCTCCCTACCTACTTTACAATATTACGTTGGTAGATACGCATCCGATTCTATAGTCAGAAACAAAACACAAAATTTGTTGATTCCGGAATCGCGGGATTTTTACGATCGATACAAAAGTGCATTCCGTATTTGGAAGTAAGTAAGATTTTTTCGATACAAAAGCGCATTCCATATTAGTCAACATCTCAACTTTAGGTGAATATGCATCCGAATATCCGATCTCTAATTATAATAGTACCTTCCGTTAATTATGTAATTATCTGACTAGGTTTTCTTGCGTTTTTAGTTAAATTGTCATGCCACTTTTGTGCAGATTACAGGCCAAACAATGTGAACAGACATTACGCCGAGATAAGGAAACATTACCATTGTACTGCCTAGGGTTGCCCAATAACAGAGTCCTTGGAAAATATTTTGTTAACATTATGAACATCCCTCGTTGCTGCGGGCGTACGCCGCGCCGCGGTAATTTACAAAAACACCAGCCATGTATATTCGCGTTACATATTTTTTCTACCGTCTATTTTTTAAGCATGACGTCGTAGTCAGAGCTAATTTAAGTTCAGCGTTTCGCAAAATTAAATTTTCATGTAATTATTATACGAATCATTAAAATTCAACAAACTTTAGATGAAAAATGTTTTATTTTTCAATTATGTAACATCTGTGATCTAAATATTGAGAGACCTTGAACTAGTGGTTATTATTATAACTTTATTGTATCGCCATTTTTTATTAAGCCGACTGTGTTGATTTTTACACCGTGAATTGACCTATTGTTTTCTCAATAATCTGTTATTACGTCTTCGTCAGCAACAAATGTTTTTTACTTCACGAATTCTTGATTCTTTAACTCATCCATTTATATTGAAGTTAACTTATCTTATGTCTAAGCTGTTTATTAATTTTACAGAACAATAACCTTCCATAAACTTTGAGGCCCACACTTGCACCGCAAGTCACAATACTATACGTTTAGCGTCCAAACGAATTTAAAACATCTATAGAGGTACGAGGAACAGGGTGTAAAGACAACTGCCCGATGATTGATGTCGGGAAGTTGTTGCTAGTCGCGCGGTAAACTCTGCTTGCGCGATGCAGGATTTGCGTGACGTCAGTATGACGCGCAGCTCGCATGTGGCGATGTTGATAACGCTACACATCGTTCTGCTCCTGTCAAGCGCTTGAAGATGATAGATTCAGAATTATGCTTTAAATATGTTTAACTTTAAACGCATTTAATGACCTTAATGCCAGGTTAAGTTAAAGCAAAAGCAGAAGTACGATGATTAAATCATTTCGTGCAACCCTGAGGTTCATTGCAGTCTTGGAGATGTAATGCCTACCAACGACCGACAATATCACAATACCCCGCCATGGGAAGCGATTACAATGTTTTTGCACAATATATACTCTTTAATTGAGATTTCTTCATGATTCTACAAGCAAAAATAACCTGTAACACCATATAATGAAGTTCATTATACTTTGAAACCAGAAAACGGATTCAGATTTCACCGTGCGAACAAGAATAATTGTTTTATTTATGATAATTTTATTATGATAAAACTTGGTTTGTAATAATCGGATTAAGTATAACTCAATTAATGTACTTCTCAGTTTTTGCGTTATCCTCTTCAATTGCATTCTCCATGTATTTAAATATTTTTGGTTCTAAAATGTAAACCCCATTTTTTATTTATAATTATAGGCTTCTACAGACCAGTAAAAACACCTATAATAATATTTGTATGATCAGTGGTGGCCCAGTGGTAACGGCCGCGACTTACCTGAGTTGTAGGTCGTTGTTTCGAACCGTGACAGGCACTTTACTTTGTGTAAATGACTTCATCGCCACTGTTCTCAAAACGGTGAAGAAACATCGTGAGGAGACCGGCATGTCCTAGAACCAAAAATTCGTAGACATGCAACTCGCACTGGGCCCGCGTGGTGGATTACGGCCCAGTGGGAACATTATAGGCTGATTATGTATGTTATGATTACAGAAAAACAAGTTCAGAATTAGTTTGTAAGAAGTAATTTGTAAGCATTTACATTTCTGAACTTGAGGATTTTGTTACTTTGCCTTTACGAGAACAATTAACGATAACAACTTAGAAAATTCAGCCTATGTAGGTACGTATATTATCCAGAAGTAACAATCCAACAAGTTACCTACATAGTAAGTTAAACGCGTCTAAGGGCTATTTGCACCGCCAATCACTACACGTTTAGCGCTAAACGAGTTTAAAACATAGTCTGTTCTGTGTCTGTCAAATGGTTTAAGATGACAGAGACAGAATGTTGCTTTTAAAACTCGTTTAGCGCTAAACATGTTTAGTGATTATCGGTGAAAGTGGGCCCTAAGTATTTATTTTCTATACAAATGTTCTTTACACAGCAAAAGAACGAATCCATAATATTCTAAAGATCTTTAGTATTCCGCACAGTCTGATCTTCTACTTCTATTCAGAAAACCCAGAAACTTATTGTGACTATTTTTATAAAGGGACATTACCCCTGTATAAAAATTGTCACAATACGTTTCTGGGTTTTCTAAAGCAATAAAAAGTAGCAAGTACGAGTCGGACTCGCACACGAAGGGTTCCGTACCACCGTACAATATTTGACACTACATTTTTTTTAATACCCTAGTAAAAAAACCCCTTTCATTTTTAACTTTATTGTATTTTTATTATTCGCTGATACAGCGGTTATAGAAGGACATACTGTGTGAAAATTTCAAGTGACATCTTGGTCCATAATAGTACGGTTAAAAAGATAGCCATGTGGCAGACGGAGGAACAGCGGTGCCTTAGTATTAGTATCCCTTTGGCCCCTTTCGGTACGGTACCCTAAAAATGATGTTAACAAGCAGAGGGGTAATTCCCGTAATTTTAAGCACGTTCACAGTCTGATCTCAGTCTCAATCTGTCAAAAATACAATCAATTTCTATACATTTTTGACAAGTTTTTGACATTGATTGTCGCTGAGATGAGATTGCGACTTGAATTTTAACGTTTTATAAGTACGAGAATTGCCCCTCTGGTCTCTTGCATTCTTATTGAAAACAAACATCTGGACCTGGTCCAACCGGCCTTATTATGAAAGTTGTTAGAAATAGCCCGACAACCAACAAAAATATCATTCACATGCAATTTACTCGGCAATATTTTTAGCAATACCACCTTCCACCACCGTTACTCACTTCTTGAAATAAATGAAGAGATATATTGATATGAACTCTGGCAGATTTTTGTTTGGACTGATTTTTTTCTGTAACCGAAATTCTCTTTGTGCTTGTTCTCAGCTCTTAGAATGACAATGCTGTGCCATTTGGATCCATAACACAAAAACTCCCTTTTTAGTCGTTAAGAACTGCACCAGTTATGTACTTTTGTTTTTGTCAATAAATATTAGGTATTATTAAGTAGGATGTGATGATCTTTGATTTTGTTTTGAATAAATACATGATTGATGGTAACTTAACAATCTGGGCAGAATTGAATCAATGCTATCAATATAAACGATAAAAACGTGGGAAATCTCATATTAGTTCCACCTCTTGCGAATTTCAATATTGTTTTTGTACGCAAAACTGTAAAAATAACATCACGCACGCGATGGTGAGCTCAATCACCTTCGTCCATGGTCGTCGTAAAGCAAGTGTTTTTATTAATATTTTTGTTTGTGCTTAATTTTATTGGCATTTTACGGTGGGGGGTACCCGGCCATGAGTGGCCAGGCCACGACCGTGTGTTGCCATGTAATCTTCTCTGACAGTTGAAATATTTTTACCTGTTATTATTTTTCGGACAAATTGCTAAATTACTGTAGGATGATTTGGCAACATAATGCGTTATTTCCTGCATTAGTCATGAGATAAACAATTAGTACAATAGTAGGTAGGTACTTACTTATGTATCATCAAAGTTGTGGGTTATCTACTAGATTATTTTTGTTAATCCTTACGATTTAACTGACAAAGATAAAGTAAAATACCTAATGTTATATAAAGTGCGACTTACCTATTATTTGGAAGGTTCAGTTATTTACTGCCAACATGTCGTACGATGACGTGTTTGAAGCGGAATGGAAAGGAAACTCCCAAAGCAAGGCCCTGTATAAGGTCTACACATCATAAGAACTCTGAACTACCCTCAAAGAGTATAATAACTATACAGACTACCCTGATCTACCTATACACTACCAAGCAAATATGTGACATTCTTCTCGTGATGCTGGCAGCCCTGTTGGCTGGCGGGCGCGTTCGGTTCACTGTTTATTTTTTATTATTATTCAGCGCGCGTCGCGGCCCGGCCACCACGTGGTGGGCCAACGTGGCGCGCTAAATACAGACGCGGCCGTATTGTCGCGTATCGCCATCATGGTTACGTCATTCCCTGTCTGTCTATACTACTATAGCATTAGCTTACTTTATGCGGCACAGGATGAGATTGGATTCCACGGAATTCCGCCAGGATTTCGTAGCCGTCTGGTATAAAATTTATAAAAGTCCCTCATTGCAACTACCCAGCTCAAGTTTTATGAGTTTGACTGAATACTTTAACTAATACAAACTGGTTTCTTAATTTTATACTGTTGTTCGTGGGCGATGGACTGGTATTTCTTATTAGCGTCTCGGTCTAAATTTAATTCCGTGGCTTTGCCTTAGCCATTCGATCTAAGGCTATGATGACTGGTATTTGTAACAGTATAGCTCACGTGGTATTGGGAGCAACATAAGGAAAATCAGATAAAATTATGACCAAGTTCTGCCAAGTTCAAGTTCATTTTCAATCACAATGTTCAAATAAGGTTCAAATGTACTGGTTTTTGTCTATGATCTTTTTTCGCATAACCTACTACGTGTAAAACTTGATGAAACATTTTTTGTGTCGATTAGACTACTTTGTTGAGACAAGAGCTCAAAAAACATTGAAGACTGAAGAATTAGGCAACAGCTGACATCAACGTTAGTTTTGTGACGTGTGGTGGTGTTACCAATTTCCGGAACTCAACAAAATGCAGACGTACACAGTTGTACAGACTTCATAAAAGACAAAAACGAAAATAGTTTCAGTGCTAAGATCAAACAAGTCACATGTAAGATATGAATCTCAAGTGAACTTATTTCTGTAACGGCGCGACCCTGCCTGCCACGGCTACAGTTAGCCCCCCCACCCCGCCCGCAACCTTGGCCTTCTCATCGTCGCGGCATGCGATCGGCCACAGATTAATAACAATACGCATTATTTTCACAACTCGCCATATTTATTATGTCACTCTTGTTTAAGTTGGTGAAAGTTTATCAGCATTCATGTTTTAAAGTTATATCTACACTCACGATTTTTTTTTATGTGTAACGCGGAGTGTTTTTTAACTTTTTATTTTTACACACTGTTTGGATTGGAATTACAGAATTTTTATTCGGAATCAGAATAAACATTACTCTGTATTTTTTCAAATTCTTTTTTGTCGAGGCTGTATCCGATCATTGGCCTTTGTTTTGCTTGTAAATAAAGTGAAGTGATTGTCAAATTGACAACCAATGTCAAACGATACTTGAATAAAAGTTAAAAAATCTAAAAGAAAACAGAATAGAATAAAATTGTATTTACGAATGTGTACCGTTATAATGATATTAGTGAACAGTTGTATAATTATTACAATTAGAATGGAGGTGTATATTGGTCGGTGAGAGACCTTCCAATTACTAAAATGGTGAAATTGCGTTATTTTTTATCCCTGCGTTATGGCAGGGAACTTACTACGAATTACAAATAATTCAGCCTAATATAGTTGTTTAGACATATGTGAGTATAGCTGTAAATACTATAAAAACTACTCATAATAAATAATCACATAGTCATGACTGGCTTTGAAAGGCACTTCTACGCCTGCCAGTGCCATCTGTTGAGCTAAGCGTGTAACAATTTGGTATTGAGGTCGTTGACGGTTGACATTTAAAGGCATCCCAACAAGGAGGTTTTATTACCACACAAAAGCAGACACGCGAAACCGGGACCTGGACTACATTATAAATTGATGCAGCGATCATCCTACCGGTCTAAATTCATTTTTAGTAGCTAAATATAATAGGTAGTAGTTTTTATTATTTGAGTTCATGGTCAGTGTTGTCATCGATAGGGCTGGCTCTGGATAAAACTGTGAAATAAAAATGTATGACCATAGAGTTCCTAAACCCACACCTTATGTATTCGAAAAACTTTTAACGCACTTAATAATTGTTCATGATAATTGATATTCTATTAAAAACAAAGGTTCTGGGATTCCTATCCCTACCCTGGCATTAGCCTCGGGCCATTTCCCTGCTTCTTATCGACTTAATGGACAGTTCAGTTAATGATTATGAGTTCTTTGTCTGCGTATACCCCTGGCGCGGTGCGCCGTCTGCCCTCCCGCCTTCGCGTTTACACAATGCGTTCAAGCCAGCTGTTACGTTAACCGCTTATTTGTGTCGTTATTATAATTCCAACTGTAAGAAAGTATTCGATTTTCTTATCAGTATTATTTGGGGTGTTGCTAGTTTGATTCATGTACTTACTACCTTGATAGTAAAAGGTGTTAGAATCAGAATACAGTATTGTCAGCTGACGGAAGGCGAAGGGAGCTTCATAATATAATAATAATATGAGACAACATCCACACAAGGTCTTCAGGTCCCTAACTAGGCAGAGCCTGTACTACGGTAACCTGATGACTGATATACATACTTATAGGTATTCATATACACACCCAGACGGGTCAAACAAACACAATATAGATATTAGAAAAAATACTGCCTACTTTACACTCGAGCCACCACCCACCGTACCCACCACACCCACCATACCCATCATATCTTCTAGGCTAATGAATCTTTGAAGTTATGCGTTGAATATGCAAACATCTGGTTTAACGGAAACCCGACGTCACCACACTTGACCAAAGTCTTTCCCTGTTGTCGATGTGGAAGTTATTTCCGAACATCGCTGGCCCAGGGTATAACTTTCGAAAGAAGAAATGTTGAATAATCTATTAGGTATCTCTTGTCTCCTAAACTTGCCCCAACTTTCGCAATATCATCATAAGTATTAACAAGCTCATGTACATTTCCAGGGACAGTAGCTACGTCCGCGGCGGTGGCGCGGTCGGCTCGGTTGGCGGCGTGGGCGCAGTGGGTGCGGGCGCGGTGGGCGCGGGCGAGTACCGCGGGGGGCGCGTGTCGCTACTCGGCGCGGCCTACCTCCCCCCGCCCGCGCCCGCCGCGCACCACCCGCCCCCCGCAGACCCTCCACCTTTCAAGAAGATCAGGCTCACAGCTGATCGGACGCCGCTGCCACATCATCAGCCGCTTAGGGTTGATACTAGGGTCAGTATCTTCACTCTTTAATTCTATTCGCTCCTGACAACCTCCTTGGTCTAGTGGTCACATGCGCGACTGCTGAGTTTGTGTTCTGGGTTCGATCCCCGGTTAGACAAGCTGATGTTAGTGTCTGACAGAGGAGAATAGAAGAGTAGGTAAACAAAATTTTCTATCGACTCCAAGGGGAGGCAGAAACTGTGTGGCCGTATTTTTGCCACCCGTATCGTTTAGATACACATACCAAACACACATACCCAAGCGGTTGATAGATAAGCTGAGATTTTTGATAAAGCCAGTTAATTTATGAATATTTTACTCTTGCCTTTACATTACTTTGCGGTTAATTTCCAGGAGCCGATGAACCAGTACAGCACAGTTGAAGTACTATCTCCTAATCCGCCATCAGAGCCCACGATGGAGGACCAGAGCTTCAGAACCACTAAGGATGACTTATTACAACAAATATCCAAGGTATGTACACAGAGCTGGAGGAAGAGATTGGCCTGGAAAAACTAGAGATCAAGTTCAAAATACATAGGATCTGGTTAGGTGAGGGGCGGCTTTCAGTCTATTAAGATTTAGTAGATACCAGCTAAATCAAGTCACACTGGATACTGCCGCAAGGTACGACCATTACCAGATGATGTTAGTCTTTCCTTTGTTGAATATAATTTGCGTCCGGCAGCCCAATCACCCACCAACGACATTAAGAAAAAGCTCCATTCCTTTACTTTAAATATATCCTTTGATCTGTTTTTTTAATGGCCATTAATCTAATAAAAATCTCTTCAAGTGGGTCACTAAACAACCTCCAAATCCTTTCTTCGGCTGTGTCTGCGCCATTTCTTCCATTTAATTAATTAAGCATTTTCTTTTAAAAACAATGAACACATTTTACACATTGCAACACTCAACATAAATCACTAATTCGAAGGCCATTCCTTCCTGGTTCCTATATACTCAGCCATTCACCTTCACTAAAACTCCTCTCCACAACCGATCTACCGCTAGTGCACTCGTCGAACAGGCAGTCCCATAAAAACTCTCTCAAAATTGTGCAAAGTGAATACCGGTGTTGTGTGGTGGTTACATTTAAATTGACTTAGTGTGGTAAGTCACAAATTGAGACCCTAGCAACCGAGCTGTCGAAGAATTTATCCATGTGAGTTCCTTCCCCAACCGAGTTCTGGTCCCTCGAACCACATAAAGAAAAAGAACGCATTTACTACTCAATTACACTCATACTCATGAGTCATGACACTTTCATCGAATTATTTAATAATTTACACAAACGCGCATAATTTTCAAACATACCCGCACACGCCATTACGTCTATCGATGACGCAGTCCCACGATGATAAGACTCTCGCTTGTTATCTTATTAACGCTAAAACACATGAAAAAACGCATTTAACCTCACTAGTACGGATCTAAACTTAATAATATTTTATCCATATTATTTTCTCATATATTTTTCAATACCGTCTTATTCACTCCCGCGCATTACGGCAAGTAAAAAATTTCGCGTAGGAAGGATAAATAATCGGACTTCGGATAAACAATCGGAGCAAATTCGATCGAAAGTTTATGGAAACTCTCGATGCTTATAATTTAGCTTTATTAGAAAGTGGTTCGTCGACAAAGCCGAACTACGCATCGCTACAGGCGTTCGATGAAATCTGTTGTCAAATAAAGGATATTGAATCCATCATTCTTAAGTCTCAAAATATATATAAGTCGAGTTTTTAAATAGTAAATTACTGTCATTATTGGTATATTGTTTCATTTGATGGCACGCCCAGCAAATGGACAACATTTCATGAAAACTAAAAGTCTTATTCATGTTATTTCGCATGTTATCGAAGCCGAAACGGTTCAATATTTGATAAATTGTCTCACGGGCAAAGCAGGTAGGTTGCTCAGGTATCGTACCTACCGCTATTAATTACCAAATTAAACAAATGAGTACATTTGGAATGCATTAATAGAAAAATATCAAGATACCCGCGTACAAGCCTCGATGTATTTGAATCAAATGATTCAATTAAACCTTATCAACCTATTGATACATTTATTGAACTGTTTCTTTCGGCCCAAGCCGCTTTACGTCGTTTACAATAAGATGATTTGCACTCGGTAAACTCGATAAAGAGGTCGACAACCTTTTTGAACAAACGCATAGCCATATTAAGATTCCTACTTTCAAGCATCTTTCGCAACTGTTAAAGGAACAAAGTAGAATTCAAAAGATTCGTAATATCTACTTCTAATCTCTCTAAAGTGCGTAACACTAATAATGAAATTAGTAAAAATATATCTAAATCAAAAACCAAGCAAGACTTCGTGACTACCACTCAGGATTCCCAGACACATCCCTGCAGGGTTTTGTGGTGCTTCAGATTCACACCCCCTTTATAGATGTTCTCGTTTCATGAATCAAAATGTTAAAGATACATTTCATCTTGTAATAAACATAACTGTTTAGGATTTCATGATATTAAAGTATGCAAGTCAACAAACACATGTTCGATTTGTCAACGCAAACATCATTCGCTAATAGACATCGACAACTTTAACTCAAGTAATCGGGTAGTCGAACCCAGACGGCGTATACCACTTCACGCGACACCTATGGTAGATCGGCCCGCGTCCGCGGCGAATTCAAATGCTCCGCATTTATCAATGCCTGCGGTTACTTCGTGCGTTGAAAGTAATACGACTGTTTTGTTACCTACCGCTTTTGTATACGTTTATAATAATAAAAAACCTATTACACTCAGCGTATTTCTCGACACTGGGTTATTGAGTCATTTTATAACTAAGGCTTGCTGTAAACGCTTAAATTTGAAAATCATTCCTGACAGATTCATCCATTTTCAGTATAGGTCACGCTAAATAATAATAATCCTTTATTTCAGGCAACTAAGGCCCATAAAACACAATACATATAATTATAAGCATATAACAATAACTACAAACCGATACATATCTAAAAGTAAAGACTACTGCACACGAAGTGACGGCGTCGAGTTACACTGCGAGGTGTCGCGTAGCCGGCCGCGGAAACGCCGATATAGCACTCCTTTCGGCCAAAACTCTTCCTTGAGGAAGGTCATCAAATTGTCAGTAGGAACGCGCACCACGAACGACTTGAAATTAGTGTCATGGCGCCCCTCCAACTTCTCCACCCTCAAGGTTCAGTTGGTATTCACCCGTATGTACTCTCCGATGTCCTGAGCCTTCGTAGAGTGGTGTAAACAGGACACGTATAGCAGCGTCGCCGGTACTGCAGGACGCAGCAGTATGTTTGCTCCTGCCAGCGCCGTCCTACACTGGTTGCGATAAGTAGGCTTCCTCTTCTTTCTCACCACCTTGAAGAAACCGTCCTCATCGCAAGTGTTCTTCGGCGGAACCAGCTGCTCATGGTTCATCACAGCACCTTTAGTTGCGCTCGGTGCCGAGCGACTCTGCTTTCCCCCATTCGATTAATCTGCTGGTCGTTTCTTTTGCGACACAGCAGGTTTTGTCTTGGCGACAATCGCAGAATAGGCACGCTTGGGGGTCGATGTACCTATTACACGCGTCGCCTCCCCGGTAGGTACGATGCGATCAGCGAAACACGATGCAACGCTTGCATTCTTGACAGCCGATGACGTAGATTCATTCGCCGACTGAAAACTGCAGACAGAAGCATTTTGTGCCCCGCGACGTGTGTTCACATGGGAGGCTTCCGGTGACGTAAAGCTCCCTCGATTGGTACCACAACATTTAGATAAGTCGAGCTTCGCTGGATTACGTATTTTACCTAAGTATGGCTGATTATGCGTTCCACATTCCCGGTGAAAATGATTGTCTCATTGGTAATGAGCTTTTCCCTGCTTTTGGTGGGAACTGGAAAGGTAACTTTAGCTGGCTCCGCGGTCGTCGCTGTAGAAATTACTCTCGGCTACATAGCCATGGGTCGGGCTGATTGTAAACCCCGTATAACTTCGCGCGCTCGCCACGCTAAACATAATAAAAATAAAAACGAGCAAACATTTCTGTGCGCTGCTAGCAAGCTTAGCTTAGACACGCTCACTCAACGCTTTTGGAAGCTAGAAAGCGTCCCCAATAAGGTCCACATGAGTCCTGATGATCAGGCCTGTGAACAAATATTGAACTCAGCGTACTCTCGCGATGATACAGGTAGATACACTCTGCAGTTGCGCTTTAAGACTCAGTGCACCTGCACAGAATTAGGTAACTCATACTCGACGGCGATGCGTCGCCTTATCAATTTAGAGAAAAAATTAGATTCAAGAATATCTTGATAACGATTATTTGCCAAAGGTCAACGTCCCCTCTCTTAATATCCCGCGTTATTATATTCCTCATCCAGCTGTTTACCGCCCTGATGAACAGTCTAGTAAAATCCGCATCGTGCTTGACGCTAATTGTGAAACTAGTTCAGGTAAATCTAAACGACCTCCTTTATGTAAGTCCGAACCTACAGAGTAACGTTTAAGATTTATTAATTAATCTCCGCATGTTTTCCATCGCTGTAGATGCAGACATCGAAAAGATGTATTTTCAACTTAATCTTTCCGCTGAACATCACCCATTTCATCAATATTTTTATACTTTATATATTTGGTCTTTATTGTCATGCATCTGATCATTCTATCTCATAAGTACCTACATGCCGCCGTACCTACTCACAGCCGTGATGTATGTACGTATGTTATTGAAGAAGTTTTTAAAGACCTTATAAAGCTATATTCTAAGGGTAAACCTCAAATTTACAATATTGATGTTTTTCTAACTCCATTCCTTCACATCCACAGGTGGACAGAGAAATGGCGTTATCAGAGTCAACGCTATCAAAATTAAAGAAGAAGCAAGAAGAGTTAGAACAGACTGCCTCAAAGCCTGCTCGGGCAGAAGAGCCGGAAGAAACAGTACCGAGACACAGAAGTCTAGCGCAGTGCGTGTACGCAGAAAACAGGAAAAAGGTTCATATCATTGTAATTACATTCACTATCATCTGTATAGGAGAGAATTTCATTTATTCATTTCAATTTTGTCCCCATAACAATCGACTAACAACTCATGGTAGGATGTAGGAGAGTTATGTTTTTGCGGCTGTGTTTGCTGTTGGTTTGACATTTTGAGGGAAAAGAAAGTTGTTAGAAAGGTCAGTACTAGTGGAGAAGGGATAATATTTTTTTCTCTACAAAATTTCTGGAGAGGTTTGTTTATTAAGTATCCAAAATCTTAAATTGCCCCTACAAATATACAGAATTATAAACGTACTAAGTAATTTTGAATATTCTTTCAGAAGACATAAACTTCTATACATGCAAATAAATAAAATTGAAGTGTCTGTTAGTAATGTCAAAATAACAGCTTTTTACTAAATACATATGAAAGTATATACGGTACCTATAACAAAAAAAAAACTGTCAGTCTGTTTGTTCCGAGTAATCTCCGAAACGGCTGGACCGATTTTGATGGCAATTGGTATGGGGATACTTTGAACTCTGAGGAAGGACAAAGGGTGTTTATCAACATAGCACGCGGGCGAAGCCGCGTGCGGAAGCTAGTATAGAATAAAAACGGCAAATTTTTAGACGTTGTCCCTTTAGTTAGTCTGTATTATTTCAATCAACTTAGAATAGTCTGAAAAGTTAATCAAACCTGCTAAATACTCCGTAAAACTAATCATTAATTAATACTCACTAACGGACGTGTTGTAAATAGCTGTCCTCACGCCATGCTCATGCCGGGATGTAAAAACTACATAGTGTATCAGTACCGGTGAATGTTGAGAACACGATATATGTTAGGATATAGGATTAGGTTTATTGGGGTTTTACTCAGGTACTTACGACTTAATTACCTGCTGTTGTCTACGATGCTTTGGAGTAGATACATCTAAGAATTGTAGGCAATAAGCAACTATGACCGGCAACGGCAACCATAGCTAGCGACAATAGGGATAGAATAGCAATATGCCAAAAAAATGGTTTACTCGGACAAAACTATAGAGTAAGCCTCTAATGTTCCCACTGCTGGGACACAGGTCTCCTCTCTTCGTGTAATCCACCACGCGGACCCAGTGCGGGTTGGTAGATGTCACATGGTTTCGAATTTTTGGTTCGTGGTACATACCTACATGCCGGTTTCTTCACGAAGTTTTCTTTCACCGGTTTGAGAGCAGTGGTGATGAAATTAGTTACAAATTCAAAATATTTATTTGCCAGAAAGTTAGTTTTGTCTAAAAGTTATTGTATTCTGCCTGTAAGCAAGCGTGCAAATTACATTGCATAAAAAAACCATTATTATTTAATGAAACTATCAATAAATACAATTACACAAAGGGAAGCGCTTGCCTGGGTTCTCACCCAGGACCTACGACTCCAAAGTCGGGACCGTTACCACAGATTACTAAATAGTTACTACGTAACAGATACTTCACTCAGTAGAAAATGTCCAATACCTATTGAGATAATAGCCTACTCCGTCGCCTCAGCAATCACTGCATGCTAAAATGTGCCTAAATGCTCAAGCGTACAGTTGTGATTGCTTCGCACCGCGCGATGAAAACCGCACTGAATTTGGACCGCAAACGGTCCGAGAGAGCTCGCTCGAGCGGTAGGTAATTATAGCGCGCAAGTACATGGAGTGACGGAGGCCTGCCGTTACCACTGGGCCACCGCTGCTTAACTATGGTTAGTAATATTTGGTAGGGGTAAATAGGGGTCGGAAAGGGACTTTTCGTTTTCAGTAACGGCCATCTAAAGTAAAAGCAAATTCTTAAAAAGGATGTGTAATAGAATATTCATAGGTGTATTGATACATTTTTAATTGTAGGAGGAATAGGGTAGCTAGGATAGACAATATTTCTGATGACAGTATTTATATTAAAAATAGTGCAAAAATAGACAACATAATATTATGTACTATATGTCTGTTTATTCATTTGACACTTATAGTTATAATAATATTGATGTTATTTTTTTTATGTTTCTCATTGTTGATTGGCACGGGACCAATATTCTGATACATTTTATGTTTTTTTTCCTTCCCAGATCAGCATGGATAATAAGCGGCAAATGGTATTTATAATTTGTTTTATAAACTATTATATCTACTAGAATATTTATATTTGTAGACTATCCATTCTCATTACGGTAGATATAAAAAAAAAAATATTAAAAAATAACCTAAAGTGATTTTCAATGTTCTATTTTAATTAAAATAACGCATGCTGGTATATAGTTTTATGTAGGTATATGTATACATGTTTAGTCGCATAGTTTTCGTACTTTTACATCAAATATTTTCATACTTATTTATATACAAGTATGATTCTGCAGAAATTTCTGTGAACCTCGTCAATAACCTCTGCCAACTAGAAAAACTTCTGTGAATGTGATCTTCAAACACTACTGACGCTGCTGCATGCTTAAATGTTTAATTAATTAATGCTTTGTATTTCTAGAAAAACTGCCCTATCAGTTTACATGACAACCACTAGTATGAATGTTTAGTAATTGTAGACCAGCCATTTTTATAACTATGTGTCAAATAAGTATAATATTCTAAAAAGTTCACGTTTACAGCGGTTTCAGATACAGCTCCAAAGCTTAGGTTCACAAATATTTCCTGTAGACTAGTATTTATCATTATTATTATTCTAAGTATTTGGTAGCACGTGTATCATATTATTTACATTAGCGGAACGGGAGGGTTAAGCACTAAGTTCTAATTTTGATCGAAACAGGCTTGCAGAGAACCTGATCTGCATAAAAATAAGCTAACAGACTGTCAAACTCATGTTTACTACAATGATTCGCTGTCTTGTATATACAGGTTGTGGCGTAAATAATGGATAACCCTGAAACTCTTGATTGGCCAGATTATCATCTATCATATACCCCACTTATATCGCCTACATACGCGTACATTTTTTTTTTGATATAGGGGCCCAAAATTGCACAATTCCGTAGAAAAATGTTAAAATTTAAGAATAAGTATTTTTTGCAATTTTATCGTAGATTGTAATAAAAAATCTTGATACTGGTCTGATAATACAATTAATCAGGAGTGACATAAAAAAAACAAAACGAGAACAAGTCGCTAATTGTAGAAATGCCAGCTGATTTTGTAAGAGTAAGTACGATTTTTATTTAAAATATCAATGATTTGGTCATCCATACCATATGACGATATAAGTGGGATACATGATAGATAATAATCAGGCCGATCGACAGATTCAGGATTATCCATTATTTACGCCACACCCTGTATACATATAACTGTCAAAGAACTATGTTTTGTGTTGTCCTTTTAGAACCCGGATGTTTTAAACGTCAGAAGTGTCAGATATTAAAATGTATTTTCAACCCTTTCATTCCGCAGTGTATCTTTGTTTTACAAATTAAGTTGAATTATTTGTAATAAGTCCTTGTATCAGCAGGCGTCATCCGCACACGCAGTAGTGTCGCACCTGGGCCCTCCCGTCCTATACCCGCTGTACAACCAGCCACAAGACACAGAGGTCTACCACGAGAACATCAGGCGGCATCGAACGTTTCGGAAGCGGTTAGCGGAACACATACGGAAGCTCAAACTTGAGGCGGAAAAGGTATATAATCCTTATATTATTTTAACTTTACAAAAATCTATCATTCAATCTGTCTAGCTTTTTCCCAACTAAATTGGGATCGGCTTCAAGTCTTAACTGGCTGCAGCTGAATACCAGTATTTTACATGGAGCGGCCTATCTGACCTCCACAACCCTGTTACTGGCTAACACGATACCCCTTGGTAAGACTGGTTGTCAGACTTGTGGGCTTCTGGCTACCTGTAACGACTGTCAAAGATCTACGAATGACAGCCGGTGCCAACGGCTTAATGTGCTTTCCGAGGTACGAAGGGGTCTCCATAAATAGGTGGTCACCCATCTACGGACCGGCCTCGGCATGCGTAGCTTTACCTTTGATCGATTCGTGCGGCTTTTATTATGTATGACTTTACAATGGCCAAAATTATGATAAGAGGAAGAAATACTCTGCCCGAATCGTTTGATCTGCGAAGTTATACTGCACTTGTTACAGTCAGTACTCAGTATAGAGTAATGCACTCATGGGACGCTCTCCTGTGCCTTAGAGAGCACGTGCTCATCGTATACAGCCGGATTAACATTAAACCAGCTGTCCCGGTATTTATGCGATTAGTATCTATGGAAGTCGGTCAGTCAAGTTGTTGCAAGACTTAAGTCTGACAGTTTGTCCAATGTCGATAATGCCCAATAATTGGGTTCTGAGGAGAGATTTCAATTAGAATGCAAACCCTGATCTAGTTCCCAAAAGGCCTGGCTGAAGGACCTTATAGCAGTTGTAGTCAATATTATTACTAAACAATCCTATTGCACCAATCCCAAGTGAATTTGAACCGGAGCAGAAATAAAATAAAATATTACAGGTTTCACTAGCATTTCATTTTACGGATCTTAGAGGATCCTCTAAGAACCGTAAAATGAAATGCTAGTGAAATAGGATTGTTTAAATTTAAAGCTTTTTAACCCACCTATAAGTATATGAAGTTTTCATAACCCTTATGTCTTATTTCCAGCGCGAGGATGCTTTAGCGGAAGCATATAGCAGACGAGCCGCCGAGTGGTTGAGAAGAGTGGAGCGGATAGAACAGGGACAGAAGAGAAAGGCGAAAGACGCCCGGAATAGAGAGTTCTTTGAAAAGGTATGTAATTATAGGCAAGAAGGAAGAATAGAAAGGAAGGGGGAGAGAGGGGTAGGAAGAAAAGAAAGGAGGGGGGGAGGGGTAGGAAGAAAAGAAAGGAAGGGGGGGGGGGAAGAAAAGAAAGGAAGGAGGCGGGAGGGGTAGGAAGAAAAGAAAGGAAGGGGGAGGGGGGGTCGGAAGAAAAGAAAGGAAGGGGGGAGGGGTAGGAAGAAAAGAAAGGAAGGGGGGGGGGGAGGGGTAGGAAGAAAAGAAAGGAAGGGGGGAGGGGTAGGAAGAAAAGAAAGGGAGGGGGGGGGGAGAGGGGTAGGAAGAAAAGAAAGGAAGGGGGGGGGGGGAGAGGGGTAGAAAGAGGTTCTCATACAGAGAATGCACAAGCATAGATCACCACGCTTGCTCAAGACGGGTGCCAGGCGTTTTCAGACTTATATTAACTATAAATTCAGGTTTCCTCACGATGTTCTTCGTTCACCGATGTCATTAATGACCAAGATAAACTCAGAAAGTACATATGAATTGAAAAAGTGACATTGGTTACTTGCCCGGATTTGAAAACACAACCTCGTGAATGAGAAGCGAGGCCATCATGACAGATACCTACAGGTAACGGCGCACGGCGAAAGCGGTGGGGGGTGATTCGCGCATAAAGTTACTGAGCGAGCAAGGGGAAGGCGACTGATTGACCAATAAGAGCCATAAGTCGCTGGCGCCGGCTACTTCCCCTGCCGCACCTCACTCCGCCCGCCAAACAGACCCAAAAATCTACTCCTGCGCATTCAAGGTCAGCGCTCTTAAACCGCGCCGATACCTGTACTAGATTTATTACTGGTCAGATAAAAGGAAGATCGCAATGTAAAGAAAACAAGGTAAAAGAACTAATTTCCGCTCTTTAATAGCCGGATCAGTAAATCTGTTGTCTAAACTCACACTGGCTGTTGTGATTGTCCGAAATAACTACAGTGGAACAGGAAATGTGACGAGTTTTAACAATAGTTCAAATTGCCACCAATAAACTGGGGGTCAATCATTCTCTCTGCTCGGGATTGCACTAGTTTATTTATTTAATATTTTAAGCTCACGAATGTACAGTCGCCAGCACATCAGGTTTAAATCTTAAAATGTTGACGGCTAAGTTCAAAATCGAATGAAAAAATTTTATAGTTTGTGGTAATTAACCTGCTGCTGTGTGTAGAAAGGTGTTCTCAACTTCAAATTATCAATTCAGAGACTGGTGTATGTGTGTTTTATTTTACATGCGATCCTAAACTTCTGTTGTGGGCGATATAAGGTTCTAATGTTTGCTCGAAGGAGAGAAAATGGTGACCAACACTACACCTAATAATCTCATGCCAAGAGTTTTCAGCAAGAGAAACGCATTACTTACACTAAAACCCATTTACGTTTTCCAGGTCTTCCCCGAACTGCGAAAGCAACGCGAAGAGCGAGAGCGGTTCAACAGACTAGGAGCCCGCGTGAAGTCGGAGGCGGAACTCGAAGAGATCGCCGACGGCTTGCACGAACAAGAGCATGAAGACAAGAAGATGAGGTCCTTGACCGTGGTGCCGCCGCTACTGAGGGACCCCAACGACGCCACGCCCATTTATATTGACACCAATAGTGAGTACTAGCACTTCGCCAGTGACTTCGTCCGCCATATATTTCCTATCCAGTAAGATTTTTGAAAAATCTGGCCTTATTCCTTGTCTATAAATAATAAAGGGAACCTCCGTGCAGGTTTCAGCTTTTTAGGTCCGAAGTTTTGGGCTGGGCATTGGCGAGTCAGTCAATCAGTTAGTAGTAGTTAGTCAAGACTAAATAAAATAAAAATACTACACTACAACTAGCGTATTTTGAGGAGTATATGATAAGTATAGTCCTTATGAAAGTTTACACTAAACATACTAGAAGTCCTGACGTCTAGGAGCCGGAGTGGGGGGGCACAAAGTTCCCACTTTTTCACATAAATCTCGAAAACGATGCGTCCGCGTCGTAGGGAAAATAGGTCTTATACTAAATGGACGCTCATAAAATTCTCTACAACTTTACCGTTTACCGGCAAGCACCGTTACCGTTACCGTTACCGTTACGAGACTTATCAAAATATCAACTCTGTCTCTAGGTAAAAGTTAGAATAAAAAGACGCATATGCCATATCCTAGGACCTAGAATCTAGGTAGACGTGAACTAAGGTGAATGAAGTTATAAGTTATAACAGACAAAAGTCACCGCACAAATAGTGTCTGCTTGGCTGGCTACGTTGAGCCTGCGCTACAGGATTGATTCCTGCACGAAATTAATATTTATTTGACTTACGAATAGTTAAGATAAGCCGTAGCTTAATTACTAATATTTGTAATTAAGTACTATAATTGTAATTTACTCAAAAGTTCTAAAAAAACTTTTGAATAAATTACTCATCATCTGCCTAAGGTGGGGTTCCAGCCTAACCAAATGCAGCTAAATATTTTACATGGAGCGACTGCCTATCTGACCTCCACAACCAAGTTACTGGGTAATACGATACCCTTTGGTATGACTGGTTGTCAGACTTTCGGGTTTCTAATTACCCGTAACGACTGTCAAAGATCTACACTGCCGTCGTAAGAAAGAAGGACGTAACTGACAATTTTGTCAAAAAATTGTTATTAACATATTCGGAATAAGCAAAGAAAATGCTATCTTATGGTCTTAGTCTTACACACAAAACTGTAACTCGTATTAGATTAGAGATATCATAAGGATTTTAGCCTTAACTACGACATAAATTCTGGTGTTAGAATCTGCAAAGCCTTGATTACGCAATAACGGCCTTTTGTATCAATTAATTATAAAACAGGAATCACTAACTAAAACCATTCAGTAAATCGCGGGCCTTCATTTTAGATAAACCTTCAATTATCTCGGAATCAACGTTGACGTAGTTACTTATGACTTCCGTTCCATATTCATACAAATGACAGCCGGGAGCAACGGTTTAACGTGCTTTGCGAGCCACGGAAGGGTCTCGATATGTAACGGATGGTCACCCATCCACATACCGACCTCTGCAAGCGTAGCTTCACCTTCATTCGGCCCGTTCAGCTGTTATTATTTAGCCACAAACCCTTCTCTTTTATTAAATTAGGATTTAAAAGAAAATATCTTTCTTCACACTAGGAATTTCTCCTGTATCGTGGGTGCGTTTACAAACATTTAAACTCACATACACAAACAGCCAGACCCAGAATAACTACTTGCAGAACTCAAACATTTCTAAATGTGCCAGTGGTACTGGCAAGGGTGAAGTTGTACAAAAAGAATCCCGTACGTACATTATTTTTATTACGTAAGTTAGAAATGGGAGACAAAAGGAATCGTGCTATAAACACGTTTTACCACTGGTCTTTTTTTTTTTTTTTTTTTTTTTTTTGTGGGTGGGAAATCATCAAATAACTTCTCCCGCTCTGGGCAGAGCAGGAGGGCGTGTCAGACTCTTACTGACTAAAACCCACCCGTGTTCCTTCAGTTGCCTGTGCCAGGGGCCACGGTAACCCTCTTGGAAAAGTAACCCTCTTGGATTACCACTGGTCTGGACCAATTTTTCTTGTGACTCTTTATTCTTCTTTTTAATTCTTTGTTTCGCTTTTTTTTCTTCAACTTTTGTTATGGTTGCCAGTGTCTTTCAAGAATCTTCAAATCAACATAATGAGACTGATACGTTGCTAACTTTAATATTAGTATCTTATATAGTATTTATCTTTAAGTTAGTATGTAATAGTAGTTATCTTTAAGTTAGAGGTCATAGAGTCATAGGGCATCAAAAAATTCGTCCGCATCGTTGTCAACAGCAAAAATGCCCAAAAAGCTGGCAGCATTGCCATGTTGTATGACAATGCTGACTTTTGGCAAAATATGGTCACGTGAAGAGTCGACTAACCGGTCGGCAATGTCTCGAAAAGCTTAGTGGGCACTCAGAGCTCACTTTTATATTTCAATTTAGAATCTGTGATAATAAACAAGTATTCTCAATCAACAGTAAACTCAGTGTCATACATGACAAAGCTCAAATTACATAAGTATTAAAAAAAAAACAAATAATCACTCAAAAATCAAAGTAAACCGCCTGTCTGGGTTCGAACCAACGACCTACAACTCTTAAGTCGCGGCCGTTACCACTGGATCACTGGGCTTTGTGTAAATTATTTATTTCAACCCCACTGCTCTCAAAACGGTGAAGGAAAACATCGAGGAAACCGGCGTGTCCTAGAACCAAAAAAATCGAAGACATGTGACATCTATCAACGCGCACTGGGCCCGCGTGTTGGATAAGGGCCCCTCCCTCTCACCAAGGAGAGGCCTGTGTCCCAGCAGTGGGAACATTATAGGATTATGAGTGACTCAAAAATCTAATTAGAATGCATAAAGCTAAACTAGATAGCTGAGGAAGAAGGCGATGGAGTGTAAATAATCTGAAATTATGAATTGCCGTAAAAGTCAGGTGGGTCTGTTCTGCGACTCAGTCTACATCGTGACTGCTAGATTCAGAATAGAATAGAATATAATACTCTTTATATGGTATCATAATCTGCCTAGCCTCTTCTCAACTATGTTTTGGGGTCGTCTTCCAGTCTAACCGGATGCTGCTGAATACCAGTATTTTACATGGAGCGACTGCCTATCTGACCTCCACAACCCAGTTACTGGGTAACACGATACCCCTTGGTAAGACTGGTTGTCAGACTTATGGGCTTCAAACTACCCGTAACGACTGTCAAAGATCCACGAATGGCATCCGGGACCAACTGCTTAACGTGCTTTCCGAGACGCAGAGGGGTCTTGGTATGTAAAGGTGGTCCCCCTTCCACCGACCAACCGCGGCAAGCGTAGCTTAACCTAATGGATCGACCCGTGCGGCTATAATTAATTAGCCCCTTATTATGTACACCACATAAATTACATATCGATTTTTGATACACATATAGATTTATTAAGATATAGGTGAACGCAGAAATTTTACATAGGGCCGTGGGCGGTCTTATTGCTAAAAACCAAACAACCTTTGGATGGATTCAGCAGAACAACTAATGTTTCCTTTCTCCACAGGACGGTGTATGGACATGGAGTCAGAACACAAGGAGCTGCAACTCCGGAACGTGTGGTCCCAGTCGGAACGGGAGCTGTTCCGAGAGAAGTACCTTCAACACCCCAAGAACTTCGGTCAGATCGCGTCCTTCCTCCCCCGGAAGAGCGTAAGAGACTGCGTCAGGTATGCGTGCGTTATTTCTCTTTATATACCGGCTGTGGCGAGTTTGTTGGCAGCGCAGGGTCATAGATGCTAAGAAGAGCGATCAGAAACACCTTTATTGTAATATTTTAAGAATAAAAATATTATTTATTCAGTACAATAAGTTGACAAATATACATGGACAATTTTGGTGTGCTAATCTTAAATGAAGGTTGTTAGTAAAATAATAAGTACAGTCGACTCTCGGTAATTCGAAATTCGAGGGACTCTTAAAATATTACGAATTATAGAGTGTTTGAAATATCAAATAGTTCGAAATTTAATGATGCAATGAAACATCGCGGTTTCATTGCTTTTCCTATCACTAAGGGTTTAAGTTTTTCCGATCTTTTCCGATCTTTCCGCCTCTTTCTCTCTGCAACTTTGAATTGTCGAGTGTTGGACGCCGATGAGTTCGAATTAACGCGTCGTTTTGTTAGATAGCAATGATTTTTTCGTTCGAATTACCAAGTGCATAAAAATGTATTGAAATAGTTCGAAATATAAAGATATTAGATATAGGGAACTCGTAATAACTTTGAATTATAGAGAGGTTCGAATTATCGCAGGTTTGAATTAACGAGAGTCGACTAGTACCTAGTACTACAGTTCTATAATGACACACAATATTATTTTTTTGAAAAATCTGAAACACCATAGTGAACTAAAAAAAACCCAATCTAAAAATTAAATTAAATGCAAACAAAAAAATTATATCAATACTTTATCAATATTATAATAGTTTTTTTTTGTAGTACAAAGTCTTCGTTTTTTTTATTTTGTATATTTGTTTAGAGAAAGTCTTTTACAGCACCAACGAATGTCTGACGGGTACATTAATCTGACTTGTCTAAAATATCAAGATTCCTAATTAGAATTACTTTGCAAATTTTATTAAACATTTCTATGATGAGCATAATACACTATTCTGCAGTAAGTTGTTATAATTTTTTAAATTTAGATTGTTAATTGCTTTGAATATTGGATGAATTTAACTTGATGTTTATACTATATTAGCCTACCTATTTATATTTTTGTTCGCCGTTAAGTAAAAACATGACTATGATATAATTTTATGTAACATCGTGCATATCATGTGTGTGTAAACTCATGTTTTGGACAAAAAAATTATGTCAACTTATCTAACCTTTACTTGGTAAATTAATCCGCCGAATGATTAATGCACTACTTAATCAAGTTTTGTTTTATTATTTTTTATTTGAATGATAGTAACTACAGGGGTGTTACTTAATTAATTCTAAACTCGCTAAACTTTTACGTTTGATGGTGAGGCGTTATAAAACAACCAATATTTTAAAATTTTCATCTTTTCGTATCCACAAAACATCCTGGGCCCAGTAAGCGACCGCGTAAATCGTGGTATTTGTAGTGTAGTGTTGTTAAGAGCGTCCAAAGCTTAGATATACTGGAGCTAGGTACTATTAGTGTGTCCGTTGCACGACCATCAATTACTTATTAATAGAAAAGGCAAAAAAAAACATATTGATGTACAGTCACGAGCACTAATATGTATAAACTGAGCAACTTCTAAATGTGATTTTCTCCAACTGTATAGATTGTAATTTTATGTTGTTACGAACATAGTATTTTGGGACCTATACTGTTATGAAATATGTCTTATTTCAAAGTTGCAATCAATATTCCGCGAAAAATTCGCTTTTAAATTTTTCTAAGTGTAAGTATACTTATTAGTGCTTGTGACTGTACAGTCAATCTACCTAGCCTAGCCATTTCCCAACAATTTTGTGATGGTCGGCTTCCAGTCTAACCGGATGCATCTGAATACCAGTATTTTACATGGAGCGACTGCCTATCTGACCTCCACAACACAGTTACTGGGTAACACGATACGCCTTGGTAAGACTGGTTATCAGACTTTTGGGCTTCTGACTTGTAAAAACTGTCAAAGATCTACGAATGACAGCGGTGTATCTATCTCGGTGGTCAAACCTTATTTGACTAGAATGTCTTGATTGAAGTCTTTAAGCAGTAATAATAGCAGAGAAAGTAAGATATACAGGATTGAAAGTATATCATGGCCATTTTAAAGTATACTTAAGCTTTTTTAACATTAGGTACTTAACTACCTGTTTGTACTTAATTTTGAATAAGTTCAATTAAAACAGCGGCTCTCGCATGCCACTAACTATAATAACAAAAGGCTAAAATCAAACTCAAAGCATTTATATTAAACCATTTACAGGCACTTTTGAACTGTCTAGGAGTCGGTCAGTTAGTCAGAAAGTTGTTGCTACTTGCCCATTCCAAAACTTAGATCTCTACGGAGAAGAACGGGCAAGAAACCCCATGGACACTCTTTTGAATTAAGATATTACAAAATCTAGGGTACAGACTCATAGGACAATGATAAATGATGATGATAAATGACATATAATTCTGTAAATTGGTAAAAAAAAAACACTTGACACGTCAAAACTAAATTATGTCTTAAAACTAGATGAGTTTGGTGTTTCTTATCAGACTAATTTGAGAATTGACAAAATCATCAGATTCACCAATGACCCTTCGCCGACCACAAACAAGACCAAAACAATCACTGCCAACATCACACTACTTATTACTCTCCCCAACAGATTCTACTACCTATCCAAAAAGGCGGAGAACTACAAGCAGTTGCTAAGGAAGCCGCGACAAAGGCGGTCGGCGCGGAACCCGGCGCGGGCGCAGCCGGAACCGGAATTGCCGGCCGGAGTCACTACGAGGCTACAGCGAAGCCAGGGTTAGTGTTACAGGTTGAAGAGTATTTGTAGAGGTGGATGCATTTATTGGTTGCTTGGATTTTTGAACCATTTTGATAGTTTTGGAGTACCTCGATTAGTTACGGTGTCGAAATTCATCAACATCTGCCAATTGTTTTCCCAACTGAAATTTCAAGCCCGGAATTATATGGGGTTTTCTGAAAGTCACGACCGTAAATACCTTACAGTAACGCCAAATTCAAAAGCGATTTTCTCGTGAAATAACGATTGCAACTTTGATAAAAGACCTATTTTATAATTAGATAGTACGGTTTTATGAATACCATTTTGGTAACCCTATAAAATTTCCATCAATACTTTACGAGAAAATTGCTTTTGAATCTTGCCTTTTTGTGTATTTATGCTCGTGACTGTGCATGTCATTTTAAAGTCGCTAAGTTCTACAGTAAATTGTCTTTTTCACGAGTATGTTTCGGGGTACATCGTGTTGTTACGGGCTCAAACGAAGACGTTATGATTGGTCCGAAATCCCCTCGAAAATTCACATAATTCAATCTGCAAATTTACACAGTAAGAATTTATAATTCTAATAAATGAAAAGTACCCAATGAATGCATCTTTCTCTATGACGTATCTAGTAACGCTCCAGCGAAGTACAGTACATTCAACTGCTTGGCTTTGTGTCCCTGGTATCTTGAGTCGGATTCTCCCCACCATACAATAAGCATGATCTAAATATTTGTCTCTGGTATGCATGTAACTTTAGAATCCGTTAACCTGAGATACAGTAGAAATCGTAAACTATATTGTCGTAATTATTTAAGTATGTTAGTTATTTATTTCAAGAAATATAAATGTCTTAGATTAGAATGGACGTAGATTCGTCTGTTTTCCTTTTAAACTAAAGACTGTGTCAATGTCTTTTTTAAACTAAAATGATAGAGGTCTATCTATCATCTTAACATTAGATAACGCAATATAAATCGTTTGTATGTAGAAAAAAAACATACAAACTTACTGGCTATGTAAGGCTACTTTGACGTCACTAAAACAAAATGGCGGCTGGTAATACAAGCATAATATATCTAGTTGGTCCCGTAGGTACGACGGCGCGAGGCACGGAGAGCAAAGATCCGAACATGGATGAAAATATGCAGCAGGTCACTGACTCCATCACCTGCATACCTATTCCAACCGCAGCGCCTTCACAGCCGCCTAGGTGAGTACTTATACTTTGAATTTTCTACTGGAATACTACTTAGAATACTGGTTGAAATAAAGTTAATGTCAGGTATTTGAAAGGAAATGTTCTGACAAATCTCAGGGTACCTATCTGCGGGGCGAGCACGGCCTACTGTGATAGGCTTGAGTCACATATTTTTATCACGGAAACCGTGATAAAATGCGTGACTCAAGCTTATTACAGAGGCCGTGCTCGCCCCGCTGTTATTTTTTAGCAGAAGTAGCAAGAATTTAATGGCAAAAAATATGTAAACAGTTTAAATCAAAAAGGCTTTCTGTATAGACCTCGGTGGGTATAACGCAGATTCTTAAGCCTGCGAGGATCAATTATGCTGTGGTCAAATCTAAGTGACTGCTAGGGCATGGGCTTTACATCAAAGGATTTCAGAAAGTACTTCATTCCCGTCCTGGTAGTCGTACTAGATAGGACACTTGTAATGTTATGAGTTATGACATACATAATTATTAAGACAAGCTATGCACCGCAGTTCCACCCGCATAAGTCTCGATCCTGTGAGAATATCGGGATAAGAAGCATCATAATGTCCTAATCCAGGTTATGGTCTACCCATGTGCCAAACAACATCGGAATCCGTTCAGCTGTTTTAGTATGAAAGCGTAACAAATAAACATACAAAAATCAAATATTTTCTCTTAATCTTTACTTTAGATCATTTCATCACATAATGTTAGACTTCGAAAAGATTATGACTATAAATTATACAGCACAGTTCAAAATGTGGTGCATTGAATTCTTCCCTCAGCAACAGTACACAATCTCCTTAAAGTAAACTGATAGAAATAAATAAATAAATAAAATAGAAATTCGCTGGAAATCGCGATTTGTGAATAAGTACAATACTAGGAAGATGGATCAACATGCTATTATCGTAGGTAAATAATAAATGACCCTTCGTAACATCGTTATGATGTTATCGCCCGCCGTTTCCTAGAACGCATTAGCTCTAAATCTATAGCAAACATCACGGACGATAGGCCAGCAAGTACTATTTGATCTATTTCTCTTTGAAATCCCAAATTTCCACGAATAAATCGGATTATTCATACCAAATTAGCATATTTACTTTGCTTATAATTGAAATTCTAACTAATCCAAACTAATATTATAAATGTGAAAGTAAGTTTGTTTGTTTGTTACCTTCTCACGCCTAAGCCACTGAACCAATCATCATGAAATTTTGCATATATATGTTACCAGGGGTAAAGAAAAGGACACAGGGTACCTTTCATCCAGAAAAAACAAATTGTTCCCGAGGGAAAGAACAATAACTTTCAACGCTCACAATTGCTTTAGCTAGACGCTAGATGGCGCTACGTGTCTTTCGAAGCACGATTGAATTATATTAGAAACTTTATTGCATTAAAAGTTAGTTTAAGTTAGTTTTGTGAGTCTAGAGTGAACTCCGACACCGTTTGACCGAACTCCATGAAAGTTGGCACATGGTAGGTAAGTATATACTCGTAAATATGTATTTTTAATGGAGAAGGGTTTACAGGATTTTTTCGAACCCCACGCAGGTGAAGCCGCGGGCAAAAGCTAGTACTGTCATAATTTAACGATTTAATTAATATAAATTAACTTTATTTTAAGTTTATCGGGTATCCTGTTGTTACCAAGTGACTGGGTTGTGGAGGTCAGATAGGCAGTCGCTTTTTGTAACATACTGGTTATCAGCTGTACCAGGTTAGACTGGAAACAGACTCCACCATAGTTGGGAAAAAGTATAGGCATTGTATTTCAAATGTATTTACGACTATTTCGCTCTACAAAGAACAGTCCATAGACAACACAAGGTAGTAACTAACCTTAAAGAAAAAAATTAAAAAAATAACTCTCCGACCACGAACGAACCATCATAATTTTTCCTTCAATATCTATACAGAGATTTTATACGATTCCGTCGAGTCGGGGCGGGCTTTTTAATTACACCGTGTCAACATTGAGCGGCTGCCGGCCAATGAATTATTCACCAATAGCTGTAGAGATGGCGGCCGAGTTTTTTACCGCGCTCCTTGACTGGGGGTTTTTCCGTGTTTGTAATTCGCGGATGTAATATGCTCCTGAGTGGATGAGTTAGGAGCTGCGGTCCATTGTCTTAAGAAGTGTTTGATATCTAGCTACCGTTATATTGTTGAGCTACTTTCTGAGTTTCTTGCAGCTGAGATGAAAATGCTTAGATAGAATGAAATGATATACTTAAAGGTCTCTGCACACAGCGGGCGCGGCGCGGCGGGACGGGACGGCGACGCGACACTGAGCAGTTGTAATGTACTAGATATTACGGACGACGCCACACAGAGCCGTCCCGCTCGACGCGACGGTAACCGTCTCTCTGTGTGGCGTCGTCCGTAATATCTAGTACATTACAACTGCTCAGTGTCGCGTCGCCGTCCCGTCCCGCCGCGCCGCGCCCGCTGTGTGCAGAGACCTTAAGAGGAAGTCTGAATGTGGCACCGGTGACTGAAAAGTTGTGTGGAAATCGGCTGTCATGCATGCATGCATGGTATGTGGCATGGGGCATGTGATGCGGAGGAATGAGGAAAATTACATGAGAAAAGTTTTGAGTATGAATTTTGATGGCTATAAGGGTAGGGGAAGACCAAAGATGTGATGGATGGAATGAGCGAAATATTAAGGGGGCTACTGAGATCAAATGAAATCAGTTAATTGAAAATTAATTGATTTGATACTGAGATGACGACTAATGGAGAGGAAGACGACAAGCTGTGTCCATCCCCAAATAAATTGTTATAAGGGCAAGAGAGTGATGATCTTGGAATAGATTGACGAAGTTTGTAAATTGAATGTTCAATTGTTTTTTTTTTTTTATCAATTTTCTTTAGCTCTGAATGCAATTTAGCACTTGTTCTGATAATTATAGCTACCATTATAATGAGCTGCATTTTGAGAACTTGAAATAAAGTTCTAGTAACTGCAGCAGTTCTTGCAGTAAACGAATCTAAGTACGCACGGCTACACATTAAGCTATACATTTCCAGTATAAGCTGATCTCGCATTGTATAGGATTTTTTACAATGAGAGGTCAGTGTAAACTGGAAATAATGGAGCTTGATGTGTAGCCGTGTGTACAACAACCATAATGAGAAATCGGTTAGTATGTATCTGACGAATAAGAGACGGATTGTGATTTGTAAATGTGGAGCGACAATCGTGTAAATTCGTGTATAAGCATTAATTTATGACTTGCGCTGCATTCATGTGGGATTGTCACGGAAAATTCGGTCACTGAAGGTTCTTTTACTATATAATTATTATAATATAATTAAATTGTACCTAATCATAATCAGCCTATACTGTTCCCACTGCTGGGACACAGGCCTCCTCTCGGTGAGAAGAAGTGGGCCGTAATCCACCACGCGGGCCCAGTGCGGGATGGTAGATGTCACATACATGTCTTCGAATGTTTGGTTCTAGGACATGCCGGTTTCCTCACGATGTTTTCCTTCACCGTTATGAGAGCAGTGGTGATGAAATTATTTACACAAAGTAATGTGCCTGTCTGGGTTCGAACCCACGGCCTACAACTCGTAAGTCGGGGCCGTTACCGCTGGGCCACCACTGCTCCACCATTGTAAGCTTTCCTAAACTAACAATTTTGCAAATGATAAACAATTCCTAGATTCTAAGTTAATCTAATAAGTAGGTAGGTACTGTATACTTCTCTCTATCAAGAAATAATATGATCATATTAGTAAACAACTTTCTGAAATAGAATTTTTGATAGTTACATAAAAAATTCAATTTCGTTGAGTTACCTACTTAATTCCCAAATCTAATTTTCATAAAATGGTTCAAAAATTCTTTCCAAAAAGACGTATTGTTTAACAAAGGTTCGCTTACTACCCTCCTCTCGACCCGGAGAACAGGGCTGGAATAAGAAGTACGGCTCAATCAATATATGTTTTATAATATAATATACTTAAAATTTTCAATCAGGTGTATGAAAGCCAATTCTCGTATTTAAAAACATTTGAAATCTAGTCGTAATCTCATCTCAGCGACAATCTATGTCAAAAACATCTCAAAAAAATATAGGTTAATAACACATTAGGGATCATTAGAGAGACATTAGAATGCGAACGTTCTTTAAAATACGGGAATTACCCTTCTGGTTTAATTGGAGAACATTATTATAAGAAGCAATTTTTCCGTAAAATTTAAAACATATTTCTTCTAGACGCCTTGTTTTCCATAATATTCCCTAAATCTAGAAGACAAAGTCTTAAGGATCAGACCTGGAGCTCTTAATCCGGTTAACAAGGATTCGAACATCTCAAACGGTAACTTCGAAACTGCTTCATTAATAAGTCATCACCCTTTCTCAGAAAACGGGCCCCGCCAAGTTGGTCCCTGCGGTATGTGTTTGCACGACCACTCACTTTTATGAGCTTCAGACGATGAGAATAAGTCAATTTTTCATCGACCAGATTAATCGTTTAAAATTCATGTATTTTTATTTCAATCGGTACGGGGAACTTTAGAGATTTATTTTATTAGCTCTTGGCAACTTGTGTGACCGGGAGTTAGTCGTTTCAAAGCGAGTTCATTAGTAGTTTCCAGGGTTTTATGGCACTTTGCCTGGGTTTTTATTCAGGTCTTAGAGTTAGCTGCGAAGTTGAAGAAAAGGGGCTGTTAAATAACTTAGAGCACAGTGTCCGGCTAATGAATATAAGTAAAGATTTGCAGGCCAATTCCTGTAATTAAAAACGTTCAAAATCTAGTTGCAATCTCATCTCAGATACAATTTTAAAAAAATGTACTAAAATTTATGATAAGTTTAGGGGTTTTTTGACATATTGAGACTGAGACTAGAATGCGAACGTTCTTAAAAATACGGGAATTTACCTACTGGTTATTTTAAAAGTAAAAGCCAATTTGAGTGAAATCTAAGGAGTTTCAACGTTGCTTGACACAATGTTGCTCATTTTGCCGATTAACATTTAGTACGGAAATAATTTACCAAAACTTTTTTTAACCAAAAATAACTTAATTTCCACCAAAGTAAAGGGGGTTTTCGCAAAAATATTAAAGAGAAATATGTAATAATAATGAAGGGGCGTGTGTTGTGCGTGTGTTGACAATCACTCCGGTGATTATTTGTACAAGACTCCCGCGGGAATCATGGCAGAGCTGCGGAGCTCAATCGGCATATGTGAGGCGACTCGATTATCGATAAACTTTTTAAGCAGGTGAACGGTAGGTCCGTTAAGAGTTGTTCTTTATAATAATTTTGGTCGTTAGTTTTATTGTGTTGTGTTATGAAAGCGGCGTTAATTGATTACGCGTGTGTTAATTGTATTTCTTTGACTTTGACAATACGTTAAGTGATATTGAAACGCATTTGAGATTTTTGATAGCTTTTCAGAATTTAATTTTCATAATTTAAGTCGTTTTGGTTTAATTTATTGTGTGTTACAAATTTATCTATACCTATATAGATAAATTTGTAACACACAATAAATTATTTATTTTTATATATTTAATAAGATTTTACAATGGTAATTAAGAGAGATATATCTCTCTTAATTACCATTGTAAAATCTTGAATACATATACTATTTTATCGATATTATTCAAACTGCTGTTCCAAGTCACCGTTATCGATGAGCAACAGTACATCACTAACTACTGCCACCGTTTCTCCCGACACGGTTTGTTTAGATTTTTACGCAAACACAGGGCCGACCCATCTTTCTAATTGCCTTAATTAAAAGCAACTACCAATCGAGAAAGCTAAATATGAGGGTAGAGTACGGTGGAAAAAATCAGTGGCAATCGTTTGATTCTGTTCTGTTTGCTCATTGATATGATGGATACTACGATATACGGTAACTTTTCTGGGTTGTTTCTTTTCTTGGTTTTGATTTATCCATTTTTATAGAATAGGCTAACTTTGAACGTAAAACTAAAAAGGGGAGTAAAGGCAAAAAAAAACTGTCGTCGTGTAGACATAAATGTTAACTGAAATACATCATTCAGCTATTAACGATGCTATTTTTTTTAATTCAAAATTCGAATAATCTCTGCGTCCACTCTAGGCGCAAAGCATGCTTCTTAAAGCCTACTCTGTAGTAGGCTTTAAGAAGCATGCTTTGCGCGACCATTTGCATTTGCATTCGCGAAAATGGTCGCGTAAAAATTCGCGGTACGGTCAACTACTTGCAGTAGTAACTAGTAACAATTGAACTACGATAACCGCCCTTACTGCTAACAAATTGCTTCCATGCACGTGCGGTCGTCTGTACTGTACTATTCAGTAAAGGGATGAGATTAATTTGATTGTCAGGTTTACCCCCGTTCAGTCGTTGTTTGTCGAATGGGGTGCGCCGCTCGCCCGCGGATAATTACCACCCCTAGCCGTAGCCGGTATTAATTGGGCAAATTTTAATGATGTTCAAATACCGACGAACCGTGTTAGTTAGTGTCGGAACGCGCTTGTTTTTCGCGGCTCCAGATTTTTGTCAAGGTTTCAGTTTTTCGCTGAAAAGGTATAAACGTTGGCGTTTTCCGAGATGCATTTTTTATCGGGTATGTTCGGTTTTTGTTTGGTCCACGTCGATGTTGATCTTTGAGCTGTCTAGTATTTAGTTGTATAGGGACGTTAGAGCTCCCCAAACTGTTTTGTCTCATAAACCATTTGCCATGTTGTTCGGTTTTGGGTAGACGGGGCTTAGCTAATATTGCATATTTGATAATTCATCAACTTCAAATGTGTTTTGACTGGTGTCTAACTGTAGTGAGATGTAGAAGAAAAAATCAACCTACGACCTGCGGGGCGAGCACGGCATCTGTGATAGGCTTGAGTCACGCATTTTATCACGGTATTTACTCCCAAACTGTGATAAAAATGTGTGACTCATGCTTCGATCAACAATAGCATTAGATTAAGGATTAGGAACAAAAACACATCGCTCAAGTGGCCGCGATTGCGTATAATCTTGATGATAAACCTTAACACTCAAACATAAGGTTTATTATCGTTTGCAATATATTTATTTATTTTTATTTATTAAAACTTTATGCACAAGTAAAAAAAATACTGTACAAAGGCGGACTTGATGCCTGAGGCATTTTCTACCAGTCAACCTTAGGGTGATGCAGACATATACCATGGCAGGTGCAACATACGGGATAGATAGCTCGGAAATGACTATAAAATACCAGAATAAATACTAATATATAGATACATACATATAAACAAAATAAACCTTGGTCATATTTACTACTTCGATTGCAAAGTAAACAAAGTT
Source organism: Brachylomia viminalis (assembly GCA_937001585.2). Classification (NCBI taxonomy): domain Eukaryota; kingdom Metazoa; phylum Arthropoda; class Insecta; order Lepidoptera; family Noctuidae; genus Brachylomia; species Brachylomia viminalis. Next base: position 12,979,744 of record OW443314.2, read on the forward strand.
TTGAAATAAGAACAAAAATATTTATGGAAAAATAAAACATAACTTCTAAGCAATAAGGTTGAAAATACTATGTTGCAAAATAAGACCACAACATTAATATTATGGTCTTATTTTTCCGGCCGTTTTTGATGCGCTCATCGGAAGTCTAGTACTATTGTTGATCGAAGGACTCAAGCCTATCACAGTAGGCCGTGCTCGCCCCGCTGTAGGTCGTCGTCAACCTCTAGGGGTCGATATAGACCCCTTGGGTGTCATTGGTGTATTGCTTATTCGAATTATAAACTTAGAGTTCCGGAAATTTCTCAAATGTAGACATTGACAAGTTCTTAAAGCTATTTCTCATGAGTTTTCACAAACGAAGATTTCCTTTTACCGATTTCTATTTAGCGATCTTCTTTCGATTTAATTTTTATTTAATTGGTTTTCGTAGGATGTTACTGGGATCGTGAATTCGTTTTGCATTTACCAGAGAAAAGGTCTTACACGTTCATGATTTTTGACACCTGCCGGTCGATTCTGTAAAAATCTCACCGGGAAGACTTGCGTGGAGTGACCAACGTTACATTTACAATCATAATCGAGATTTTAATAATATTTTTTATCCAAATTGTAGTTAAGTGGCTAAACATTACTATTTTCGGGGTTTTAAAATAAAATAGCAAAACAGAAATTCAGTTTAAAAACACAATGTTGTTTTTTTTAGACACTTAGATACTTACTAGCTTTGAAAAAATATAAAATGATCAATAGAATTTGGATAAAAAATATTATTAAAATCTCGATTATGATTGTAAATGTAATGCTTGGTCAATCCCTAGCATCAGTGGGATGACACTGACAGCTCACTCCACGCTCACTTCACCTAAGTTTTCACGGTGAGATGGTTACAGAAAAGCACTGCAGATCCGCCAATTCAAATTTCGTAATAAGCTCACAATAATCCAACTCCGAATCGAAACTAACCGATTAATTGAATTCTTCATCCCCTACATTGGTTGGTCGTCACAATGCCCCCACCTCCCCTGCGCCGCGGGGTAACCGCTGGTAATTAAAAGAGAGGCGAATTGAGCTAATTATGTTTGCCATAACTCCCCGATGCACCCGCCCGGCCTACGCGGCACTCTGGTTGTGTTTTGGTTATGTAATTAACTGGTAGTTCATTGCGATTTATAATTATAATTTAATGCCCAACATATTTGGAAAATGTCTAGCTAGATTCATTGAATCCTGGGTGTTTTATGGATTGGTAGACTATAATGTTTGTGTACGATGTGTTTTAGTATTAATTTATTAGCAAAATTAAATTACCTAGCGGCTTAAAGTAGCTTGAGCTTGTTACATACCGTTATTACTCCATTATAAAAAAGATTATTATTGCGTTTATTCGTCTTTAATTACCTTTACGAACTATCTTGTAACTTGACGCTTATTATTCTTTGAACCTTACCACCTGAACTGGTAACTTATTAAAATCAAGACTTAGAACACCAACCTGACTTCCAATCGTAGTGATGCCTAAGATTCGCCTTTCAACGTCTTATTTCTGTTCATATACATATTTTAACAGGTTATCCATTGTCACCAGGTCGGAGTTAACAAGAACACCGCCCCTACCGCCGTCGCCGCCACCGGCGTCGTCGGCGCCGCCCGCGCCGCTCACGTCAACTCCCACGCCGATGTCTGTGTCGAACAGCCCGACGGCAGCGCCCACGCCGCCCGCCGTCGACGTGCCGCTACCACCGGCGACGTCAGCCGATGTAACGCTGACCATTACTCCTGTTTCGGTGAGTTACAAGTCCTTGATAAACGTTTTGTTTATTGACTTTATAATTAACATTTATATTTTTAACCGACTTCAAATAAGGAGGAGGTTCTCAATTCGGATGTTTGTCTTTTTTATTTTATTTTTTATTAAGTGTATTGTATTATCGGACATAATTCCGTCATATACATATAGATGTATTTGCAGAATTATTTTCTGTTCGCATGCATTTAAATTTTGTTTAGATCTGATGATGAGTTTCGAAGTCGGTTGTTTAAAGTTTTTCTCACCTTTTACTAAGTGTTGTGTAAATCACATTATAACAGTAAATCTTTTGTTTGCTTAAGTTTGCTTGTATCTAATTAAGTTTTTTTTTTGTTGTATTATTATGTGGATAACGGTGCTGGTTGCGTTATTACCTAAATGTTCTATAATCTATCTGTACTAGTATTAAGCATTATTACGCAATTGTTTGTTGTCCTGAAGAAATAAAATAATCAGTAGATGAAACTAAAAGTTTAGTGACTGTAAAGTCAACCCCTCTATAAAGCTCCTACAAACAGGAGCGACACGCGACGCGAATCGCAAACGACTCGAAGGCGCCGCTCGTCGCGCGACAGGCAGTGGCTTTGTGTCGCGTCACGTATCGCGTCTGTTTGAAGGAGCCTTTAAACTTGTCTGTTTAGTTTTCTACTATGGTATACGTTTTATAAGCTATATCACCCATAGAAAAGTAGATCACGCCGAAACGAGAGTAGGTAGATGGCAATCAAAGTACCTATATTATCAACTCCGTGTAAAAACGCCACATTTCAGTTTCTACGGTATTTTGTTAGTTTTTGCTGTTTTTAAAACGTCGAGATCTTTAAATGGTATCATATTATTTCAAATCGACGCGCGACGGGTGCGTACGATCTAGAGCTTGGATATAAAAACAATCTAACATTCTCTTCCTAGAAGACAAGATTTGTTGCTTGTACCTAATCACGGTCTTTTCCACAGACACCAATAAGTGCACCAACAAGTGTGGCGCCCACGTCATCACCCGTCACCTGCATAACGTCGACGGCGGCGGTGGCAGCTGCCACTTTGACAGCGCCCGCCATGTCGACCGGCAGCGGCAGCGGCAGTAACAGTGCTAGTGGCAGTGGCAGCGGCAGTGCACCGCCTACGCCACAGCCGGCTCAACCGCCCACACCGACACAGCCACCACCCACGCCGGAAGCTGGTAAGTCATATGAAGAAGTTTTTTTGTTTGTAGGACGAAAGTCTGGTTGGAATGTTTGTCTCTTCCTCGTATCGATGATTTCTAAGTTTTGACCAGAATTCACCCACGTCGACAGGTAGCTAAGGGATTGTGTCAAGAAGACGTGTAATTTAATTTAATGTAATTTTGTGTGTGTTAAAAAAATTACAAATTACTGCGATCACAAATTTGTTTTCCAGTTTGATTAAAGCAATATTCCTACGACTTGTTTGGCAATTATATTTGGGTTCAGCACTTGAAGTATGTATGGTGATAACAGACTAATAGTGCGATTGTAAGACATTATTGATGCATACTTTTCGATTTCGATATTCTATTATTTCACTATCTTATTAAAAACAGGTTTAGAGGTTGGTCGTTGATACACCTATGCGATACAAATTATTCGTAATTAAATTGCTAAAGAGTCAAGTTAAAGTGTCACTACGGATACTACTGCTACTAGGGCACTAGGGTTTCACTACGGCACTCATTATTAATCAGATACCCTATATTTCTGAAAGTGGCCTTTGTAAGTGTTTACAAGTGCGAAACTGTAAACGATAGAAATATATAACACCATTAGCATATCATTCAATGTCTTAGTTTTACGCATAGCTGGAACACAAGCTCTAAGACACTGTCCTATAATTTGTAGCTCCGATTTAACCAAGTAAAATGTGGTGGGAACAGTTACCGATGCTTATTTGTAATGAATCAAGAATCAATTCGTTCTGCAGCACTTTAATTATGTTTATTTGATTCGATTTTAATTAATTACGTGCGGACATATTCATTAAATCCTATTCACGTTAGATACTGCTTAGTGTTATTAATAAATATCTTTCTAAAACTTTTATTGAACCTGTGTCATAGAAAATTGCTTTGACATATCTCAACTCAGATTCACATTCGTAATTACAAACTTTATCTTTTCAAAAACTTCAGTCCATTCGAGAAAATTAAACAAAACACGACGTACCTTTAAACATTTATTATAACAATAGTACATTTAAACCGAAACACGTTGTTACCAACATCGTAAGCTCGCTTGAGATCACTCATTAATACTGATATGTACGAATTTACTACGACACGGCTGAGTCACTTGGCGCTGGAGGTGGAGGGCTCGGGTTCTGGTTCTGGTTCCCCCATACTGGCTTCATCAGCGTGGCAGCGCTTGCGATGCTTGTGCACGAAGTAGTACGAAGGGAACTTGCACCCGCAGGTTTTGCACGGGTAGTAGTGTAGGGTGGTCCGAGTTTGAGACTTGCGGTGCCGGCACGGCCAGGAGCGTTCCGGAGAGTTCTCCTGCCAGGCCACGTTGAGGACCCGGCTGAACTGGACCGGTCCATCACATGAAGCTATGTCGAGGACAGTGTTGCTTTGAAGTTTTGGCGGTTCAGGCGCCTCGATGCGCTCAACATCCAACTCGCTTGAAGTTGTTGATGATGGTGACGGTGGTGGTGGTGATGCGGGTGGGGATGGAACCCTCGCTCGGCGGGGTACCGGCCGGTGGGCCCCCGGGGGCGGCGCCGGACGCGCCACACAGGGGCTGGGTCCCAGCCACGCGCGGTACAGAGACAACATGCTCGCTCGCGGCCGCTCGACGACTGCCAGCCGCCGACTAGAGTGCCTCTTTATATACACCTCGGTAGGATTCAACTTTCAGTTTACAAGTTTGATTTTCAGGAGGGAACTTTATTAGACGGTGCGATGTTATGATTTGACTTCTAATTGGTAGTTTTAAGGGGTTAATTACTTCTATTCTGGTAAAAAACGACGACAACGTTATGTATTTTCGGAATCATTTGCTATATCATACCATTTATTTAAAGATGTAAGGTGTCGTATTTCATCCTGATGTGGTTAGAAAATTAAGACTGGAAAAACAAATGTTTGGTCAATTATCTTCAAAACTTCTTACACATTCAACACACACATTCCAAGCCCTTTTCCCATCTTTTAGGAGTATTATTTACACAAAGTGAAATATGAAGCGTATTCTGCGACATTCCCCGGGCAATAAGGACTATCCAGTCGAGTGTCTGTGACTTTACAAACAGTTAATCCATTTACAAGTCCCCTGATACCGCCATTGACTTTGTAAAACGTCATCTTTCAAAAATATTAACTGACAAATATTTTTAACTTTATAAATTGTCACATTTTTCGTATTTGCAAGTTTATATAGAAAAAAAATAAGTTTTTTTTTAAACCTACACATTTTCTTATATATTTGGTGGGCATTTTATAGCCAGTGGTGGGTATTTCTAATTTCAGTGATATTTATTGGCAATAAATATATAAATGCTTTGAGTTTGAGTAAGTATTTATACTCAAACTCAAAGCATTTATGTTGTAATTATACATGTGAGAACGATGTAGAAAGACGTGCACGTTAAAAGCGTCCGTAATAAAAAGATAAAAACAATAATTATGGAATTAAAATAAGCCGTGGCAACTACTGGTTTGTTTACTAGTCGTGTTCCTAGACGACAACTCAAACTGAGTTATAGGTAATTGCTATTTGATGATGTCTCATACCATTGTTAGATAGACTACTTCACTTAACGTTACACGTCCTTAACTTTCAAAAGTTTAAATATTGTGATCTAAATAACTGTGTACATTTCAATAAGAGTATTTATTTATTTGATACTTTAAACATACAAAACTGTACAGGGGTGACTTAATGCCGTAGGAATTTTCTACCAGTCAACCTTTGGGTGATGCAGAGACAGTGGTAGGTGCAATTTATAATGAAATTTAGGAATAAATATTTTTAAATATAAAGGTACGCATAAACCTAGTAAGACTTTAAATATAATATATATATACACCTAATTATGTATAAATATAAGTAAAAATAAATGTACATAAATACACGGATATACTAATAACAAATAAGACAAACAAGGAGAAAACATTATCTACCGTTGTGATCATTGTGACGAGACTGCCAGCTTCTTGTGAATGTGCTCGCGAACTATATCTTTAAAGGCTAATTGGTTGGTTGCCATCCCGATTTCCTGATTTTCTCTCTATATAAGTTAACAAGCGCCCTGATTGCGTAACACTACCAATCACAATCTATATAATTTTGAAGGATATTGGCTAACTCATTGTTTCGTATACTCAACAACGTAAATAACGCAATGAATGTTGTTGAACAGTCAAAACGAAAGCCATTCCTACTGTCGCGCGTAACACGTGCAGCGAAACCTATTTTAAAATATTTCCTTACTGAAATCACACACCTTAATTCGGAAGATAATATTATGTCCCTTATATAATGAATGGGTCAGTAAGAAACAACTTTTCTAAGTCTCTGATTGGGTCACATGTCGAAATTCTTAAGCGAAGAAATTAGCGACCAAAAGCTAGTTTTGTACAATTTCTGTGATGGTTTTTCTTGTTCCATAAATTGTTATCCCTTGTCTTACCCGAGGGGGAGTTACGTTTTAAAATGCGCGATTCCCCAGTGACCGCCGTTGGCTTTAATTTCAATGATGCCTTATCGCTTTGTGGACTACGACAAAAACGTTTTTATTCAGAACCTTTGTATTAGTCTGATAGTCTAGCGTAGAGTGGGTTTAGAGTAAAATGTCCCGAAATATAAGTTTATTCAATTTTAAAAATGGATTTTCGTCATACCGTAATATTTCATATCAAGTTACAGAAACTGCCAGTTATTTAAGTAAATGTAATCAGTAGCTCAAAGGAAAACCAAATTCAACGATTTAATATTCAATTAACCTAACAACCAAATATCTCATTACTTTATTTTTAATCTCGCAATAACTCCCAGATCGAAACATATAAGTAAAATATAAGTTAATCCACACAACATTAGTGGATGACAGTCATAATCCTCGGCTTGGTTGACAACGTAAACCCGACGAACTCACCACACACAGAATTGTAAATCGAGCATCGCGCATGCGGGACCGACGTGCCTTTTGTAAGATTAACAGATTAAACGGTCCATCCAGACCCGCTTTGTCTTCACATCAATCATTCTCCATAATTACTTGGATTATTTACTAAGTAATCAAGTGAAAACTGATATAATTATCGCCCAACACGATATTTGATTCACTGAGAATTGTTACTGAAATCTTCTTAGCGTGTCGAAATCATTTTCTACGATGAAAATCAAATATAAACGCGAGTGTAACTACTAGGTAATATCAAGTTAAAATAAATACTTTCTGTAATATTAAAGGGAATCACGACATGACAAATTGTATAATAAAATCAACACACGTTCAGCATACAGAAGGCATTTAATCTACAAAATGTATGTGGCTGTTTGCGCGGTAAATAAACACAGATAGCCGGTCTCGTTAAATTCTCGCGCTTAGCTGAACATCGGTGCGCAAATAGAGGTGACATCTCGCTCCACGGCTTGCCCACCCGTGGGACTGAAGTGTAGTGAAATTGTGTGTATACTCGTGTATTCGTTGTTTGAACTTTGTATGTACTTGCGAATAGGGGTAGATTTATGTTTTTATTGTGAGTCCCAGTTGGGCGCCAATTTCTGTTATCAATCGGAAACATTTCGGTACAATATAGCCTATCAGTTTTATGTTTTAACCAACGATAGTCTGTTAATAATCACTAACGATCTTCATAAATGCATTATAATGGCTAATACATATTAGATGTAACAGTTAATTCGGTTAGTACCACGTTGGGCGCCATTTCATCAAAACGCTGTATAAGCTTTGAAATTGAATAAAACGTTGAATCGTGATCCAATTAGCGCTTGTGCAAATATCAGTAATTGGTGGGATTAATCGACAGAGCTCTGCACGGATAGCTAAATTGTAGAAAAGACTTTGAAGCAGCAAAGTTTGATTTTCCATAATGAGGGTAGCTTTTTGAAATAAATCAATACTACGAGGGCGGGTCAATAAGTCCGTGACTTTTGGAATAAAACACAGATTTTTTGATAAATAAATCATTTTATTTTTCAACGTAGTCTGCCTTGGGCTCTATACACTTTGTCCAACGCTTCTCCAATTTTTTTATCCCTTCCAAAAAATATGATTTGTCGAGGTCCTCAAAATAGGCCTTTGTTTGCGAGATGACTTTATCATTGGAGTCAAATCTTTTTCCACCAAGCCATTTCTTCAGGTTTGGGAACAAGAAGTAGTCACTCGGAGCCAAATCTGGAGAATAGGGCGGATGAGGGAGCAATTCATAGCCCAATTCATGGATTTTTGCCATGGCAACTGCACATGTGTGCACCCTTGCATTGTCTTGGTGGAAAAGAACTTTTTTCTTGGCCAAATGAGGTCGGTTTTTTTTTTATCGTCATTGAAGCGGTCCAATAAGTTGGCATAATATTCCCCATTGATTGTTCTTCCCCTTTGAAGGTAGTCAATGTGGATTATCCCACGTGCATCCCAAAAAACAGTCGCCATAACTTTATTGGCTGACAAACCCACCTTGGCCTTCTTTGGCGCCGATTCACCCTTAGAAACCCACTGTTTTGACTGTTGTTTGGTCTCTGGTGTGTTGTGATGGATCCATGTTTCGTCCACGGTTACAAAACGGCGCAAAAACTCCTCCATATTGCGATTAAACAACGCCAAACCTTCCTGTGAAGTTGTTACACGATTGCGTTTGTGGTCGACTGTGAGCAAACGCGGCACCCATCTTGCGGAAAGCTTTCTCATGCCCAAGTGATCATTCAAAATTGAAACCACTGAGCCATGCAAGATCCCTACGGCTTCCACAATCTCTTGCACTTTCAATCTTCGGTCGGGCAACACCATATCGTGAATTTTTTCGATTGTTTCGGGTGTAGAGACCTCAACAGGGCGTCCAGGACGTTCGGCATCTTCAGTGCTAGTACGGCCACAACGAAATTCAGTAAACCACTTTTTTACCATTGAAATTATTGCCCACGCTATTACTTCGTTTTCGCTTAGCGTTCTTTCTGACTTTTTTTCTTTTTGCTCCGCTCCTAAGGGTCCAAGTGTGATGTTAAATAGCCTACAGCCTTCCACAAGAATTGAGAAGAGAAAAATAATTTTTCGAATCCGACGGTAGTTCCAGACTTTACCATCTACATACAAACTTACAAGCAAACAAATTTTACCTCATTATAATATTAGTATAGATATGTGCTTTATCAACATAGTTAATAAACAAATTATTGTTTTAAATACAGAAACATAATGTTTATAAATATTCCATAATAAACCATGTTATCTTTCCACAAAACTTTACCAAGACCAAGTTTAACAGTATCAATATTTTATCTACCCCTCAAAGAACTCTGGTACTTTCCAGCAAACTGTAATCTGTGGCATGTTCTCTCAGTAATAGCCTGGTATCTGTAAGACAAACGTCGTTCGTTTGCACAGGGATTGCAGACGCTAATTAGCACTCAGAGGCACAGATCCACAGACAGACGAATTGCTGACTCAGTGTATGGAGTTATTTGGTAGACATTTTGATATGATGGTTTGAATTTGTAAAGGTTTTTAGCTCATACTTTTTAAAGGGTGTGAAATAAATGCAATCAATAATGAAAAAATAGTTTTAGAGAAAGGTCGATTCATCTTTGATTATGGCTTCAGTTTGGAGGTTGCTTATACTTCATCGTCATCATTTCAGCCGCAAGACGTGAATGCTGGTCACAGGCCTCCCCCTAGCGTCGCCACATCGACCGGTCCATATACTATATGTACTTTAACTGTATTAAAGAATACACTATACGAATTTCACTCACTCTCAAAATAAATATATAATTAACCTGCTTGAAATAAATTCGATAAAGCACATATCCAAGAATATGCTGTTCTATGATCTGAACCGGAGTCCATAAATCTAATTACAGAGCAGTTAGGGAGTTATTAACTGCGAGCTCAAATCTGTTCGTATAATAGTTAATTATTTAACTTGCGCCGATGCAGTTTAGCACGCTTTTGCCTGCCTTCAACTCGCAAAACTAGTTGTTTGAGGTCTATGCTCTGTTAAATTTGTGTGATATTATTTAGGCTAGCAGCGATTGCATTAGGATTATAAAAGGTTTAGAAGGTAAATATGGATTGGCGTTGAATTTAATAAATTGCTTTACATGTGTAAATCAACACCGAACCAAACTAAATAATAAATGCACATATAAATTCAAACAAACAACACATATCTATGACACGCAGTAATTCAATTTGTATAACAAACAGCGATAAATAATTAAACAAACATGGCATCTGTATCGGAACTAAATTGGCGCTAATCTGCTTTCGCAGTTTCACTACAAATTGGCGCCCAACGTGGGCCCGCTGAATATTGCACGATTCGCCTACCCGTTCGGCCGCGACGTGATTTACGGATCATCTCGCGCTGTTCTAAATAAACTTGTTAATATGCAACTAACGCTTGAATAATGAACTATATGGAAACTAGATGTTCGTTTTGTTGTTCTGTAAATTGTTTAGTTGTTTTGATTTTGGACCTATTGGGAGTTCGTTTTGTAGATTCAATTTTAACGCTTGTTCGGTGTTATACTTTGTTAACTGAAGAATTCTTATGTAATACATTCTTCTAGCATCAAATATAGCTTAGCGTGAGCAATTACTGAACATGGAGATATAATACGTAACTGTCAAATTCGGCGTTAAATAAAAGCAAGAACTTCACTTATTGCAGTGTCATTTATAGGACGAAACTTTTCTTTATTATCTTGACATTATATTCCCTAGCTAGATGATATTCAAGAATTCCACTTCCTACGTACCTATCACATTCACAATCACTACTAATCACCAGTTTTCCCCAACAGCGGTAATAGAGCGCATTGGCACGCCCTCATCAACAGCCACGCTAACAACAACAACGATTACAACAACATCGTCGAACTGTGCCGTGTGCAACATGTCCGGAGCCACCCGGACTGTGTCCAGATCTCGCGCCATCCACTACGGGCTTAAAGAAGAGGCTGTAGGTGCGTGTGGTAGTTATTTTTTGTCTATTTTTTATATTTATTTTATTATTATACGTGTTTTAGTACCGTCAAATGATTGATTTAATTTTGTTTTGTTTGTAATTTCTTTTATTTAATTCTAATGTAATATTGACTTTAATTTGAATTATAATTCTGATGGTTTATTATAGTAATTTAAATTTTGTTTGGAATTTTGATTTTGATTGTAATTTAATCTCTGGTTTGATTTTAATAATAATTTGTTTTTGATTTTAATGCTACTAACATATTTTTCTAAGTTTTTTTTATACTAATACGATATGGATGTTTTTTCTATTTTCCGAAATAAATAAATTGAATTGAATTTAAATTGACTGGCGAAACTTCATAGACATGTCGATAAAACATCTAAACTCATAATTTTAGGTCACTAAGGTATCAGTAATTCTGTATATAATTCTCGTAATTCCTTAAACTTACAGTTTAGCCTTTTATATGTTTTGTAATCATTAGATATCGATACGATACCCATCGCGCGTGTGCAGTTTTACTAGATAATTTTCTGGCCTTAATTTGACCTGGTCTGTTATCATATTGTGACGCCGCGACGCGTACATGCAGTGAAATATATATTAATACGCTATAATCAGCGATTTCAGACAGACTACCTTATGTCGGACTGAAAACGTACCGTACTAATAATTGACGCCGCGCCGCGTAGGCACTGCATGTACGGTGATGTACGCATCGCGGCGTCAATCATTGGTACGGTACATTTTCAGTCCATCCTAAGGTAATCTGGCTGAAATCGCTGATTATGGCGTATAAAGAAAATAAGGGTAATACCGTGTGTGCCTGGATAAAGTGCCCAAACGAAAATGGGTGAAACTAGACCATTATGAATGGACAAAAAACAAAAACGAATAATTATCATCCATTTTTTCGCTTTTAATTGCTTATTATAGACCCCCTGTACTTAAACATAATTAACTTCATTTAAATTGAGCTAATTTCGTTAAAATAAAACAATAATGATGGCTGATGATTGATGTATGGCAAATAAAAAGAAACCCTTAAACAACAGTCATCAAGTAAAAAAACTCGTTTACTTAAAGAAATTTTTAGATTTTTTAAATAAATGTTTATTTGTACAAAATGTTTTTTTTTTACATTTTTGTGTATGAATAATTGTTTAGTCTATCAACTTTTCAACAATAAATTTTTGTCTGTAGCCAATAAACATATATTCTTTCTTTCTATCTAGGAGCGAGGGTCTGCGAACCGTGTCACTGTAGATGTGTCCGATCGAGGTATACCAGGTGTCCGGTTCCTACGTGTCCGGGGCCGAGGGTGAGAGCAAAACGGTTACGGCATCTGCCGCCGCGGTGGCATGATCTTTCGTTAGAACTGAAGAGGCCGCTTATGGAAGAGTTTGGTGAGTTATACTTTCACTTTCGATACTTGATTCGTGTTTTTAGGTGGTATTTAAGACCACAAAGAATCTTTTGCCAAATGAAGTTACTCACTTTAAGTATAGTTTTCATTGACAGTGTAAGATTTTTTTTGCATTGTGGCCTTCATTGTCTAGCTGTTTTTTCGAGAACGAAACTGAAATGAATTTTGATGAGATGTCAAAACGAAAATTATTTTCATTGTGTTTAGATTCGTTATTGATTTCTCGAATAACAGTTTACATCCAGAAGCGACCATTTTTTTTGTGTTTTCATGGAATAGTCTTAGTAATTTTTCTCATCTATGAAATCGTTTAGATTGTATTCTTATTAATTTTGTGATATTATATTGTTAAAATAAGTTTTAGGTAAAAAATTAACAATCTCATTCATCTTTCCACAGAAATACCAAGCGAGTTGAGCAAGTGCTGTTTAGCTTGCTTCAAGAGAATAACCAGGAGGTTAGAAACCGTGGTGGAAGGTGGCCTAGCACCTGAACCCACGGAGGAGGAAGCAGCGAGGTTCAGGTCGCTACTGCGGGAGCATGGGACTGCGTGGGACAGGATCGCAGCCGTCAGTGGACGAACGCCGGCCAGCTTGAAGGCGTTCTATTTCACGTATAGGTAAGTGTATCTTTACTAGAGGCTCCTTAGGAATTCCTGGACATTCTGCGTTTCAGGTACATAAGACTTTTATTGATTTGTAAGTATGTATGAAAAAAGTATTATGATTTTACATATGAAAAAAAAAATTGATTCTGATTCAAACCAACGCAAATAGTCAACGGGAATATAATCAATGTAGGTATGTAAGATTTATTGGGGAGTTGTTTTAGGTAGATAGATTCATTTATTTGCACGAAATATGGTCATTTACAGATTTTTTTACACACAATAGTTCTTCATATTCCGCCTACTAAATTTGGCATGCAAATTTTGTGACATTATTAATGATTCTAATATAATCAATTTAAACAAAATAATTAAATTCAAAGCGTAAAATTTTTTTAAGCGTCGAACATCCATCTATTCATCCACATCCATTGACTCTGTTTTGTTCTTAGACTTTTCATCTTGGGAAACAATCTTATTCTGTTTCAATGAAAAGTCAGATATCTGTGGTAATTATTGAAATGAAAACTTCCTAACACCCAAATATTCACTAACAGAAAAAAGCTGCAACTCGACACGTCCGTCGCCGACCGGCCGTCCCTGCCGCGCAGCACGTCCAGCGAGGACAGCGCGCTGTCGTCCGCCGACACGGACACGGCCAGCGGCGGCTCGCCTGCGCACGCGCCGCCCGCGCCCGCGCCCGCCCCGCGCACCGACGCGGTGGCGCCGCGCCGGCCGCGCCGCGACGAGTACGACTCGTCCGCCACGGAGACGGCCGACGAGGAGAACGATGCGCCTAGTGCGAAGGTTGGTGGGAAATATTCAAGCGCAGGAGGAAGACGGCGCTTTATCCTCCGGATAACTCGGTCAAAATATTCGACAGACGATTTCATACAAATTCTGTTGCGGTTTATTATTAAATTGGTGGATTATAATTATGTAGATAGAACGTATCCGGAAACTGTGAAACAAAGGCCTAATGTATTAGAAAAGCCTGTGACAAATAAAACCTAACACTATGCCAAAATTATCAATTGGTGTCTGCAAGTTGAACAAGCAAGTTTTATGTTTGAATTTCTTCCATATCAATTGCCGATTATCTTGTTTATCATCAGTAAAGTGGACCTTGTGAAAGCTACACGGGTTCCACTTATCTTTTACTGATTTTTTTAAATCTTATTTGTTGCTTGTTATCTAATAAGAATCCTCTTTCCACAGATCGTCCCTCCAACTTCCCTCCCAACAGTAGTATCATCAGCATCATCCTGCAGTCCTGTTGTCGCCGTAAGCGCAGTTTCAGCCTCCCCTGTGACGTCAGTAGGGCGCAATAACGCGCCGCAGACTGTACGCGACGTGGTCCTCAACCTCATAGAGATCAGTCTCACGAGAGACTCGCAGCCACAGCATCCCACCATCAAGCCGCATCAGATCAAGGTAAAAATAATATCCTCTCCTTTATCCGACCTGGGAATTGAACCCAGGACCTCTCGCTTAACAATCGACCAATACACCAACGAGTCAGTCAAAAACCATTCGAAGAATATTACGAAAACCAAGCATTTATTTTAAAAACTGCTTACCAATTAATAGAATAAAATCTAAAAAACACTACAATTAACCTTCCACAGGTCACCTCCTCCTGCGCAAGCGGTCGAGAAGCCCTCGCCACACTATCAGTCGTCAACAGTTCCCACGTCGGCAACACAGGCGCTTCGAGCCCCCAACGAGCAGCCACTATCACCCCTCTCTCTCACTCCTCAACAAACGACAAGGACGTCATGGTCCTCCACATTGAGCCTCGCGCGGAAAGACCCGAGAGGCCCGAACGACCTGATAGACATGATAGGCATGAGAATCTGTTGTTGAGGCAAGAGAGGCATGAGCCCTTATTGGACCTGAGTGTGAAGAGGAGGCATGATCAGCCGTTCCCACATCCTAATAAGTCGGTTAGTATTGGAGTTTTATAATAACAAAAACGTTTTTCTTCTGCATTGCCACAGAATATTAGATTCTAAATGCCCTGGCTATTTTAATCACCCTTTAACCCCCTCGTCGCGGAGTAAAGTATAAGTAAATCAGTATACACTTCAGATTTATCAAAAAAACATCGAGGTTTATGTTTGGCATCACTTTACTACGCACTTATTTTATTAATAAAGGGGTGAAATTCTACTCTTATTAAATGACTTACTAAAAACTTGAATTATTTAAATCCAATAAATCAGATCCACTGGTGAATCATAGCTAGCGGTAGATTCGACATGGGGACCAGACTGCATTGATTTTATAAATGATAAAATATTTTATTTCTGTAAGTAGGTTTGTACAAACACTTTTACACGTCAATCATATTTTAAAAACTAGATGAGGTCGGCGTTAAAACTTTACTTTTCTTTCGAAGTTTATCTAGTTCCTAGCTTTTATTTTATCTTCCCAAAAATACCACACTAATCTATGAATGTACAATCTTCATAAACATTAATTCCCACATATTGTAACATTTCATCTCCCACCAGGTATACCGCAACTCAACAGACTACAGACCACAACAAGAACGGGAATCTCCTAACCAGTACAACTCGAAGCCCAAATCTGTGGGAGCACCAGCAAGACCGAGCCTAAAGCCGGCACCTAATCCTAAAGGGTCTATAACCCTCGGGACCCCCGTGGAGTCGAGGTTTGAGCCTCATAGGAACCCCCCGGAGCCTAAGACGGGGTCCATAACGGCTGGCACCCCGGTGCACGGCTCCCATCATATGCCTGATAAGAGAACGTTGGACTTCTATAAGAGAAGGAGTCCGGGAGGCCCTGCGGCGTACTATGCCGCGGCGGGCAGTCAACCTAGGCCGCAGTCGCCGAGTTTTTCACCTGTGAGTACATGGAATATTTATAGATTAAATTTTCGGTCATCGTAGATGCATTGGATATTATCTATTTAAGTTACACGAAAATAAAATAAACGCCGTTCATTCAAAAAAGGTTGAAAATTGTGCACTAGTAAACGTCACAATTAAAAGATAGCCTCTATAAATCCTCTGTTCACTATTTTGTAACGTGTATTCTGAGAAGAAGAAATTTTGCAACAATTTCGTTTGAAGTAATTATTATCACGTTACATCTTTGTTGTCTTCGTTAGTTGTGGCAGTATCGAGGACTACAATATGTTCTTCAAACAAAAAAAAATGAACTTGAATCCCCTAGCTTAGCAGATTGATTAGTAATCATAGTTTGCTTTATATTGCTCCAACTTTTTCATGGTGTATTTCGTTCTCCTTTTACGTCAACTAGTTTCAGGAAGGTTTACCGATATGTAACCAGCACATAACTAATAATCCCGTTTGCCCCACAGACGGGCAGCTCGGGCTACACCCGCAACCCCTACGGCCTGGAGCAGCGCCAGATCATCATGGCGGACTTCATCACGTCGCAACAGATGCACGGCGGCGCGCGACGCGAGCGCGAGCGGGCCGCGTCGCCGCAGTTCCGGCGCGACGCCGTGTCCGTCATCCAGCGACACACGCCGCAGCACGTGTACCCGCACCCGCACCCGCACCCGCACCCGCCGCCTGGTCAGTCGATTAGAGCTTCTCAATATCTCATAGGCGCCTACTGTATGGGAATCAGCCGTGCCATGGGGAAAGTATAAGCCGGTTAGAGAGGGGCAGCGGGGGGGACATTTACTAAAGTGTCACGACTCGTGGACGATTTCGCAATGCACACTATTGTTTTCATATGTCAGGGTATGAAGACAGCGGGAAAGATCGAAAGGGTTACCGTGGCCCCTGGCACAGGCAACTGAAGGAACACGGGTGGGTTATAGTCAGTAAGAGTCTGACACGCCCTCCCGCTCCGCCCAGAGTGGGAGAAGTTATTCGATGATTTCCCACCCTAAAAAAAAAGCAAAAAAAGGGTATGAAGACAAGCTATGGAGCGACAAAAAGCAAATCGCTTTGGTAGAAACGTTCATTTCTAAAATGCAATGCGTGAAGCTTTATCTAATGGAGTGCAGTGGCTTCCTTATTTATACCGCTACACCATGATTCAGAGCAATCAAGTCCAAGTTTGACTTGCTTGCCGAGGGTTAAAAGACTTAAAATTAAGGATGGATGCTGCAACGATCTTACCACTATCTCTATTTTACAAATTTTGTGTGTTTTCATTTATTTTTTTGTGTGTAGGCAAGCTGGTTTCTTCCAAATACAAAAATACAGACGCACACCAAAACATGTGACGTCTCTATTTACTGTACTTACTAAAATGGCGTTATATAACTTGTCTTATTCTTATCTAAGATGAGCGGGCCGCGTCGCCGCAGTTCCGTCGGGACGCGCTGTCCGTCATACAGAGGCACTCGCCGCAGCACGTGTATCAACATCAACACCCACAACCTCCTCCAGGTAACAACGATTCCTTACTTACTGTGAAATATCGAAAAAGAGTCAACTGTTCCTTACTAAAGTGCTAACACTCAAACAAACATCGCTTATGATCAAAAACGAATGGAACAGCTGTTATATTTTTTTTCGATATTCCCATGTTTTTCCCAAAGTAAAACTTAATAATAAATATGAAATTATCATGAGTTATATCACCTATTAAAACATTGTAAATCGGCCCAAAAATCTCGGAGAAATCGATTTAGGATTCAGTACCAAAATAATGCAGAATAGAGCTATAATTGAAATAAATTTACATCTTTTATAATAATAAACTGCACCGAACTGTCTATACAAAACTGAATTTTGTGAAAAACCAGTGATATGCCACTTACGTCACGCCTCAAAATGACAAGGACAAAAATGTATACAAAAGTTCTATTAAACACACAAAAATTCTGTATCTTTCGTTTTCTTTGGAGAACAATAACTTGTAGTCACATTATTTATTACTAAATGCAAAACTACAATTGTATCTATACAAAAAGAAACTAGAACTAAGTTAAAACCTGTTTACTAACCAACACATTATTCAGGTCACGAAGCGTTCACGTCATTAGTTGACGTGGCGTCCGCGGCGACGGCACTGCCTGTGCCGCGCGGCTCGCAGGCCGACGGCAAGCAAGAGGCCAAGCAACAACAGTCGCAGCAACAGCAACAACAACATCATGACCTCAGGTATGTAGGACTATGACAGGGTCCGCTAGGGCCGATGCCTGCCAGGGTTGCGGGAAAGTCCGAGAGGGTTACCGTGGCCCCTGGCACAGGCAACTGAAGGAACACGGGTGGGTTTTAGTCAGTAAGAGTCTGACACGTCCTCCCGCTCCGCCCAGAGCGTGAGAAGTTACTTGATGATTTCCCAACCATAAAAAAGGTATTTAGTACTACAACATATTCTGTGGACTTAGTTTGATTGACTCTAATGTTTATACTACGGTAGGAGCATTTTTATATGCATAACATACAATAATCAGCCTATAACGTTCTCACTGCTGGGACACAGGCCTCCTCTCTGTGAGAGGGACTGGGCCATAAACCACCACGCGGCCCCAGTGCGGGTTGGTGGCTTTTTATACATATAGCTCGACATAACACTTCATTTGGCATATTTCTAAAAATATTCGCGCTATTTGGGTAATACAAAATATACCCTATATTCTATTTTAATTGGAATAAGGTTCATTTTGTATAAACGAAACAGCCCGGAATCCGAATTTTGTGCCCGATCGATGGCAATAGACTCGCTCCCTATTACAAGGAACTTGGGGCCTACACCCTAAGCACGAAGTCCGTCATATTGGCTGAAGTTACGGACGTTTCTCACTCAGTATCACTTATGGACATAAGATTAATCCGGGTCCCGAACTAAAAATTCAAGACGAAACGTTTAGACAGTTGTCCTTACTCCCGATGTGTTTTTGCACGTCAGGAAAAGTTAATTAATCGAGGGTAGGGTTCACTTTTAAGTATCGAACTACTTTCAGACGGGTCCGTATTCTCGTTGACGGACTTAGAGAGTAGTTGTAGTAGACCAGAGGGGCAATTCCCGTATTTTTAAGACCATTCGCATTCTAATCTCAGTCTCAATCTGTCAAAATTACAATCAATTTACATACATTTTTGACGGGTTTTTGACATTGATTGTCGCTGAGATGAGATTGCGACTTGAATTTGAACGTTTTTTAAGTACGAGAATTGGCCTACAGAACCAGCTGAATGCCGTAATTACAGACACAATTAAAACCCATTGTTTCTCGCCTGGATCCACGTTCTGCATATGAAAGGTTAAACACAATGGCGAAATATGGGTGTATAATATACTTCTGCCTGGCCATTTGAGGATTTATGTATTATTGTTATGTTTGTGAAACAACGCGAATATTTGCGCAAATACGCCAAGTTTAAAAGACAGACAAAGACAGATAGCAAAATACTAGGTTTTCATAAATTGATAAATTAATTCGGTGTCTTCAACGTACGTCTATGTAAACACGAAACAGGAAAAGTTCTAGATATTTCAAAAGTCAGTCATTATATTTTAAAGGAATAAAGTATTGTATTAATTTTATCATAATATTGTTGAAACTGACTGCAATAGCTACGTAACAGTAACCGCGATAGTATAAGGAAAAACCCGAATATAATTTTATTAACTGTAGTTATTGTTTTTATTTCACAGATTCATGGCGCAGAAATACCCGATCGGCTCTCAGTTCCCGGTAAGAATTTATTTATTCGTTTTTCTGTTCACTTACGTTGTCCCATTTCTGCGCGGACTATTTCTGCATAAATCAAAATGTACCAATTGAACCCATGGAAAAATTAAAACAGTAATAATCTGATCAGATACAAGCAAATCTGTGTACATTTTAAATTAATAATGTGTATTATTTTCAGCAAATGATGGACAGAAGAGTTCAGTCACAACCTCAATACATGGAAAGAGACAGACAGATACATATACAGAGAAGAGACGCGTAAGTGTATAACTATTAATTATATAGTACTAGAACTACCACCCGATGACTCAGAACACTGCAATGCCCAGTGTCATAATATTGTTATTTAGGTACAGGTTTTAATAGCTTTCCATATTTAAAATTTCGCCTTTCGGCATTGGTACCACCATACATTTCAGTTTCCAAAGCCAGCATAGCAATTTCTTTCAAGCAGGATAGTTGATATAAATGGCAGTTTTAGAGTTCTTCTTCTTTAGAGCCCTTAAGGTTATTTCTTAGATATGTTAGATTATATATTTTTGCCTTATACATGTATAAAGTCCTTACAGTCTGGTTTTGATAAAATTTCCACATGTTTAGCTATATAGAATATTGTATCAATTACATGCAAAATACACACAAGTTAAAGTTGAACTATACAATGTCTCAGATTATATAACTATATAACTGGTAATACAATAATAGTCAGGAGATCATACATCACAAACATTTGGTTCCATTCTTCTCAGTTTCTTCGTATGATGACAATAAAACAGTGTCCAATCTATTGTTGCAGTGAACGCGCAATCCATGCGATACACGAACGGCACGCGATGGAGCAACAACAACAACAACACCAACAACAACAACAACAACACCAGCAGAACCAGCAACAACAACAACATCAGGCGCAGATCATTCATGAGCGACATATGCAACACTCCATTGTAAGTTGTGTTTCTATTTGAACGCTGTGTGACTGAATCAACTCTATACAGATTATGGGATATCAGACATGAAGGATATGAGACTTATAATTTGTCCCGAAAGTGGCTTGAATATAACTAACTATGTAACTATAAGCTTAATATTTGTCATAAAATAGGTAAAAATGTATTTGACAAGTGTCAAGCGATTTGTAATCATAGGCGGTGCAACTATTAATGTCAACTTGACCTGACCTGCAAATAATTATGGTACGGGCCCTGAACTGCATCGCGAAACAGGCTCACGTGTTTTAATTTTTTAAACTATGAATGTTCATGGTCAAGAGCCGAAAAAGTGAAAGCTTATTACTGTAGTGTTATATTTGCGCTACATCTAATTATGTCATTTACGATCTATTTATTGAGTTGATATAGTCACACTGTTATAATGTATTAGCTGGTTGCTGACCATTCTCCTTAGCTGCAGGCTTCTACAATATATCAATATAAACTGCTCAGCAATTTCATAGAATACCATTATTTAGCTGATATTAATACATGGTCGTACGTACATATAGCACGCGATGCAGGAGCGACATGCCGAGCAACAACATCAGCAACAACAACAGCAGCAGCAACAACAGCAACAACAACAACAGCAACAACAACAGCAGCAGCAGCAGCAACAACAGCAACAACAACAGCACCAACAACAGCTTCAACAACAGCATCAACAACAAATAATACAAGAGAGACATCATCAGCACCTTATGGTCAGTTCATACTTTATACTGACTTTTCGTTAAAATGATCTATTTGGTGAATTACCTCACGTGGGTACCTGCGACTGGCTGCAAAATGGTTCATAGTTCGAACCTAACCATTGTCCTATTGTAGTGACTGTTCTTTTTAAGGATATTATGTACCTTAGTTATAGGTAAAACATTAATATTAGTTAATATTGCTAGTATTTTAAAGCGGGTAAAGAAAGTTGCACTATGAAATAACCACCTACACTTGCAAAGGTGTAGGTGGTTTTGAGCTGCGTAAGATGGTTTTCAGTATTTTAATACTGTTCAGTTTTATGTCTCCATGTTTGATCATATTTGACACTTTGTTTTGCAAAATGTCACCATTATTTGAACCTTCAGACCGCCATTGAACAAGGAGCTGCCAGATCTCTGAAACAAAGCTTGATAAACGGATTAGTGATTGTTGTATTTTTATAGTCAAGAGAATAAGCTGGTTTGTGATAATAATTATGATACTTTGGTGACACCTACGGGCAGATACGAACCAATTACAGGCACTTTTGAATTGTCAAGGGGTTGGTCAGTCAGACTAGTTGCCCATTCCAAAGCGTAGTAGGTACCTATGAAGAAGAACAGACAAGAAACTCCATGGATCCTCTTGTAAATCAAAATATAGTTACAGAATTTTAGTTACATCATTCATGTTGAAATTATGCATGTGATAACGATGCAGAACATTAAAAGCGTCCGTAATAAAAAGATAAAAACAATTCAAATACTAAATTAAATTCAAATAAGCCGTGGCAGCTAAGAGATGACCAGTCCCTACTGACGGCGCCCGTTCACGAACATGATGCATGCATCAGCACCAATCAGCTCAGCCAATTTTAAGGGACCTTGATCCAACATACGCGAGACATTAGAGTGACCATGACAAACTCTCAGTCGCCAAGTTTTTTTTTTTTTAGTTTCTTTTCTCACATTCAAGTCAATGGAAGACGTACTCAGGAAATGGTAGCTTTATAAAGCCACCATTTACTGGGTTACCATAGTATGTACTCACACATCTGCTATGCAATTATACAATACAAAAATATTGAATTTATACTATGCAAAGATAGTTTTTAAAAGCTAGGCAAATTTTGGTATATCGTAGCCTCTTCAGAGTATATAATTAACTCCCCGTTCACCAATGAATGGGAACCGTAGGTAGGTTGCAACAGCACCATATTATATGTTATGATATCGTAATGTTTTGTCGTACAGAGCGTGTCGTCCCAAGACGGAGAGCGGCGCATGATTTCGTCGGTGACGTACAGCACGCCCGGCAAGCCCAGGGCGCAGACGCCGCACCATCTCGATAGGAAAGACACGTATGTATTATAGCTCTTATTTTATTACTAAGCTTTAAGATTGATGTGGAGTCTAAAAGATAGATCTTCGAGTTTTCATGAATATGATACATGATTTGTAAATTGGTTAAAAATAACAATTTAAATTAGATAATTTTTATAGTAGCTACATACAATTCCGTTGCAATATGGTCATTGTATGACCTAACAAACTCTACCAATATTTTTGCTTCTGCATAGCTTACACCATTAGTGAGATAGAAACCACAACACCTTACGGGTTCATAGTCAATCTGATAAAAAGTTAGAACTATCTGATTTAATTAATACCGAATTAATAACGGGGAAATGTCGTGAGGAAACTGGCAAGTCCTAGAACCAAAGTTTCGAAGACATGATGTGACGTCCACCGACCCGCACTGGGTCCACGTGGTAGATTACGGCCTTCTCCGTCTAACAGAGATGAGGCCTGTGTCTCAGCGAAGGAAACATTGTAGGTTGATTATGCTAATAATGAATTGTTAGTGTTTTTTTACACCGAAGAAAGAAAGTAGGAGGTTCTCAAGTCGACGCGTATATTTATTTATATATTCTTTATTGTACACCACAAAACACATAACAAAAAAGAAAATTGAACACTACTTAATATATAATGGGCGGCCTTATCGCTTCCTGCGATCTCTTCCTCTCTTATATTTGTATTTTTTTTTCATATAATGACCACGTATAATTTGTAGGACAAGTCAAAATTCATTTCTTGCCTTTACAAATCCCTCTACAACGTACTAATATCTGTTTAAATTCTGTTCACAGACGCACAGTAGTGTCATCAGTATCAGTGGGCCCCGCCGTAGCGGCCGGCGTGCAAGGCGTAGCGGGCGTAGCAAGCGTAGCGGGCGTAGCCGGCGTAGCAGGCGCGCCGGCCGCAGACACCCGCCCGCGGCCGGCTGAAGGCACGCTTACGGCTGCGTCGCTGATCGATGCTATCATCACTCATCAGATCAGTCAGAGCTCGGATCAGAGGTTCCCGGTAAGGACACTTTGTTTATTGTGTTTAAAGAATCTATTTACTCAAATAAATGAAAAATTAAATTGTTTTCTGTTAGTTTTGCAGTCTTGTTTATGGTAGTTTTTTGTAATATGTCTATTTAGTCAGTACTAACGGTATTTTACCCTGCAGGACCGTCCCGACCGCGGCGTGACGCCAGCAGAGCGAGAGCGCGACGAGGCACACGCAGCTGCTGCGGCGGCCGCGCACACCACCAGCATCAAGCTGGGAGACCTCGCCTCCAACATCATCACGCGGGACTTCTGTAGTCCCACCACCTCCGTCGTGCACCACAAGTGAGTACTCTAATCTAAGATGCCACGGGCCCTTTGAAATACACAAGAGCCCTAGACGCAGCGACTTGTATGCGCTAACGTGTGTGGCGTCCACACGATAGCCATGCACGTCACCGTGTACATTGCACGGTAAACCGCTTTGCCGTCCTGACGTTTGTCCGTTGCTTGCTTGTGCAAAATATGCGCAAATTAGATGGAGCCTGTAGCCGTCTAGTGTATATTATTCTGCCAGCTTTCAAATATATTTTTTATTATTTATAGTTCTCAATTTATAGTTCATAAAATAAAGCAATTCCAATATGCAAATGTCTGTTTTAATCTAAACAAATCTGCATTCGTTTTGCTACACATTTATTGAGGCTTTTGAAGATGGAATGTGCAGTTGTTTTGTTTTGCTGCACGTCAATTGATACTTTTGAACTTTGTGGTTGCACATTTCAAAAGCAAACAAACTCAACAACATAACAAACACTAATTTGTTGTTCCTACAACCAGACTCAAGAAAATAGGTGGCTCGTTTAGATGCCAATGTATACGTTTTTATAATAAACTTCCTAGCCACATTCAAAATCTAAGCCATAATAAAATAAAATCTTTTAAAAAGCATAAACTATGCCAGAAAGCCTATTAAACTGTCAAAGACTAAATTGAGGACAAAAAGGCTTGGGATTAAGCTGCTCCAATAAATTTACACAGTGAATGTTAATTTTTTCATTTTATTTTGCTATTTTCCTTTTTTTTTGCTATACCCATAATCTTTACATATGACGATACAATGACATAAATATTTGCTGTAAAAAGTATTATATTATTTTAATTATTGTGAATGTGAGGACTAAGTGGGTCATTGTTTCAGTTCTGTGTGGTTCTTTCCTCAAAAACCATTTTAGACACCAATCTACAATGTGGTCCTCAAAGATTATGTCCGAATTTTATATGTATATACAACGGCATGAGTATTTACTTCGTAAAGTATTATATTATTTTAATTATTGTGAATGTGAGGACTATGTGCTTCATTGCTTTTTTTCCTCAGTTAGTTTTAGTCATGATCTGGCAGTTGTAAGTAATTTATGCGGCCTACCCAAATGTCCTTTCTTTTGTATTGTTCGTCGAATCGTTCAGCTCTTTAAATTCCGAGTTGAGCTTCACGATTACTGACTAATTCGTGCACTGGCCGTACAGGTTTATTTAATCTGTGTGGTTCTTTCCTCAAAAGAGCATTTCAGACACCAATTTACATGGTCTTCACATGATCTGAGCAATATTATGTCTGGACTTTAAAAGAGACTGTGACCTCTGAGTTTGTTTCGGCCTTTCTTCTCAGAGTAGTCAGATAGGAAACGCCGACCTCATCTAGTTTTTAAAATATGATTAACGCGTGAAAGTGTTTGTACAAACCTACTTACAGAAATACAACTATTTAACGTTTACTGCCTATGGAAAAAAAAAAAACAATTAACCTTACTATAATTTACAGTTAATAAGGACACATTGATTAGGTAACCCGATGATTAACGACCTATATTTGTTTCTCCAGTAATAGGTTCAGCGTAGGCAACTCTGAGGGCTTCGTGAGCGGCGGCGGTGAGGAGTGGAAGCGCCGCGACGCGCCCAAACACGCGCCCTACCTCGAGCCTGTCAGTCCGCCTGACAACCATCCTGCCAATAGGTATGACATGCTTATAATATTCATCGTCTTATGTCATAATCAGTCCGGGAAATGCTCCTAAACTATGATAAAAAAGAAAGGAAAAAGGTGAAATATAGGAGAGCAATGTGAAAAAGAAAATGCTGCTGGCTTATCAATATTATCTTTAATCGTCTTTTAAACTATTGTGTGGGATGTATTGTTGAGACGTGGCTAAGTAATAACAGCCGCACGGGTCGATTGATCAGGTTAAGCTACGCTTGCCGCGGTCGTTCCGTGGATGGGTGACCACCTTAACATACCGATACCCCTCCATGTATCGGAAAGCACACTAAGCCGTTGGTCCCAGCTGTTATTTGTGGATCTTTGACTGTCGTTACGGGTCGTCAGAAGCCCGAAAGTCTGACAACTAGTCTTACCAAGGGGTATCGTATTACTTAGTAACTGGGTTTTGGAGGTAGGTCAGATAGGCAGGCCATGTCAAATGCTGGTATTCAGCTGCATCCGGTTAGACTGGTAACCATCCCCAAAAATTGTTGGGAAAAGGCAGATGATACAGCCATATTTTATTTAAAGTCTTCCTTTTTTTCTATAATTGCTCTGCGTTCGTAACTGGTTTTAACATTAAAATTGAATTGATTAGTCAGCTCAGTTCTTAGTGACTTCTTGATAGATTTCTGATAAGATTTCATTGTAAGCGCATATAGTTATAACAATAAAATTGCAAATGCATAACGATGTATGTATCTACTCCAGAAACAACAGCAACCGCCGCTACAGCTGCGTGGGCTCGTCCGCGGGCGGCGCGGGCGCAGGCGCGGGCGCGGGCGCGGGCGCGGGCGGCGTGCTGACGGCCTTCGACTACGTCACCAACCGCATCGTGGAGGTCATGCGCAGCGACGCGGACGAGCGCACCAAGCCGCTCGCCTTCCCCACCACGGCCTACGCCTACCCGTACTCTGCGCTCAATGTGGCCACTGCGCCGGGAGATTGTGAGTTCATAATGTTATTTTTTAATCGACTTCAAAAAGGAGGAAGTTTTCGTACCATACTCTTTTTTTGTTGTTGTATGGTAGGTTGTCTGATTGAAAGAACAACTAGGAGAGTGTGAAAGTGATACTCGTTAAGAAAATAGTGACTGCAAAGTAAAGGCGTATTCATACTGGGGTAATTAAACCATTAATATTAAATCAAACTTATTATTACACAGTATTTTCAAATATTAATATTAAGTAATTATTTTAAAATTTAATTAGAGTCGTCAGATTTTTCATCAACATTTATAATAAAAGAATTCTGTTCTGTAAGTTCTGTAACATTGTCTAAGTCCCACATGTTTTTTTAAAGTACTTAAACCATTATAAATCGCTCGTCTTTCTCCGTTATGCATGATTGATCCACTTTTATTTTTTACGCATATTGACCAGTTGAAGTATTTAAGCCCTTCAGAAAGTACGGACGTGTATTTGGCAATTTAAAAAAATGGTGAGGTATTCATTTTCAAAATTGACTAAAGACGCGTCCGTACTGTCTGAGAGAAAGCTGTGTATACATTGACCAGTTGAAGTAAGTCCCTTCAACTGGTCAATGTGTACACAGCTTTCTAATTGGTCAAGGGGCGTGGCTAAGCCGAGTGACAATGATGAGTCACTATTTTCTTAACGCGAATAGAATAATTTTCATGAATTGGATAGCCGCAATGTTTTGTATTTGTGCATCAGCAGCTTGAAAGTTTAAAAACTATGATGGTGGCCGCCATTTTGGATTTTGATTTTAATCTCCTTTTCGGCATGAAGGGGCTGTCTTTGAAAATAATGAAAATAACAACCACGTCGAAAAAATAACATACTTTCTTGGCTGGGAAACTGAAGATGTCGAATTTTGGATAATATCAAAACCCAAGATGGCATCTTGGGTTTTGATACGAGACAATATTCGACATCATCAGTTTTGACCGTGATGTTAGTGTATGCAAGTATAACTAACACGAGTCCTCTCCCCAGCGCCCAACACCGCGAGCGCCAGCAGCGCGCCGGCGCCGTGCCCGCCGCCGCCGCCCGAGCCCGCGCCGCTCATGTGCGCGCAGTACGAGCCGCTGTCCGACGAGGACTGACGCGCGCAGCCCGCGCAGCCCAGCGGCTAGTCGCGCCGAGCGCGGACACAGCACCGAGCCCGCGCCGCTCATGTGCGCGCAGTACGAGCCGCTGTCCGACGAGGACTGACGCGCGCAGCCCGCGCAGCCCAGCGGCTAGTCGCGCCGAGCGCGGACACAGCACCGAGCCCGCGCCGCTCATGTGCGCGCAGTACGAGCCGCTGTCCGACGAGGACTGACGCGCGCAGCCCGCGCAGCCCAGCGGCTAGTCGCGCCGAGCGCGGACACAGCACCGAGCCCGCGCCGCTCATGTGCGCGCAGTACGAGCCGCTGTCCGACGAGGACTGACGCGCGCAGCCCGCGCAGCCCAGCGGCTAGTCGCGCCGAGCGCGGACACAGCACCGAGCCCGCGCCGCTCATGTGCGCGCAGTACGAGCCGCTGTCCGACGAGGACTGACGCGCGCAGCCCGCGCAGCCCAGCGGCTAGTCGCGCCGAGCGCGGACACAGCACCGAGCCCGCGCCGCTCATGTGCGCGCAGTACGAGCCGCTGTCCGACGAGGACTGACGCGCGCAGCCCGCGCAGCCCAGCGGCTAGTCGCGCCGAGCGCGGACACAGCACCGAGCCCGCGCCGCTCATGTGCGCGCAGTACGAGCCGCTGTCCGACGAGGACTGACGCGCGCAGCCCGCGCAGCCCAGCGGCTAGTCGCGCCGAGCGCGGACACAGCACCGAGCCCGCGCCGCTCATGTGCGCGCAGTACGAGCCGCTGTCCGACGAGGACTGACGCGCGCAGCCCGCGCAGCCCAGCGGCTAGTCGCGCCGAGCGCGGACACAGCACCGAGCCCGCGCCGCTCATGTGCGCGCAGTACGAGCCGCTGTCCGACGAGGACTGACGCGCGCAGCCCGCGCAGCCCAGCGGCTAGTCGCGCCGAGCGCGGACACAGCACCGAGCCCGCGCCGCTCATGTGCGCGCAGTACGAGCCGCTGTCCGACGAGGACTGACGCGCGCAGCCCGCGCAGCCCAGCGGCTAGTCGCGCCGAGCGCGGACACAGCACCGAGCCCGCGCCGCTCATGTGCGCGCAGTACGAGCCGCTGTCCGACGAGGACTGACGCGCGCAGCCCGCGCAGCCCAGCGGCTAGTCGCGCCGAGCGCGGACACAGCACCGAGCCCGCGCCGCTCATGTGCGCGCAGTACGAGCCGCTGTCCGACGAGGACTGACGCGCGCAGCCCGCGCAGCCCAGCGGCTAGTCGCGCCGAGCGCGGACACAGCACCGAGCCCGCGCCGCTCATGTGCGCGCAGTACGAGCCGCTGTCCGACGAGGACTGACGCGCGCAGCCCGCGCAGCCCAGCGGCTAGTCGCGCCGAGCGCGGACACAGCACCGAGCCCGCGCCGCTCATGTGCGCGCAGTACGAGCCGCTGTCCGACGAGGACTGACGCGCGCAGCCCGCGCAGCCCAGCGGCTAGCGGCGGAGCCGCGGACACAGCACCGAGCGACGACGCCGATAGCTTCGAGAGTGGTGTCGAAACGCTCATCATTGAGCGACATCAGGAAAAATTCTGAATCGGGACGTCACGGTGCAGAGTCTAGCAAAAACAGCAATGTTTGAAGCTAAATAGCTTCCAGATTGGTGTCGAAACTGGCCACCGTAAAACAATCATCACCTGAAAATCGGTTTTTGAAGAGGGACTAAGTGAAACTTCGAAGATCAAGATCAGGCTGTAAATCGAATACCTAAGAAGTAAACGAACCTGTGAAACAAACAGCTGGATCATTGAAGCAGAAGTACCGGATGGAATTAGCCCAACGGTGGACTAAAACATGCAAGATTAGCTAGTGCCCCAACTCGCAGTGTACGTGCCCGATAGAGGACGGAGTGGGCAAGCTTGTGCGAACATTACCCTCCCCGGATACACGTCAAAGTGCGTAGATGTTCAGTTATTTTGACGTATTACTTTCATATACACACACCTTAACAGACTATGTAAATAAGTACGAGGTTTTTCGTTATAAAGTGACTCAGTAGTGACGATGACGTGTATCCAACAGATAACGGAAATAGCGGTGTACAAAAGACATTGAAATAAACTAGTAAGCAAGTATCGACATGTGTTGGGTGCATTTCGTGTGATCTCGGTTGTGTCTGCTGACCTATTGGATCTATTCGTATTAAGTATAGACGATGGTACTAAAATTGTATATTTATATTTCGTTTTGTAATGCAGGGATTAAATACCGTTCATGTGTTGTGGGAGAGCTTTAAGTGTGCGGTAGTAAGCGAGAGTGTGTACTGTGACCCCGGCCGGACGCTCGTCCGGCGCGACGGCACGATGCGCTTATGAACATAATGCTGTCGATTAGTGAGAATACGATTATGAATTGTTATTTATTTAGTTATTCAACATGTTTCTATTATTTTCTCATCTAACTGTAATTGATGAACATACGTGATTAGTAGCACTGCCGCTGAGTGACGCCGAATACCTCACTATATGTTAAGTGGCAGAATAACGAACGTTTCGGTGATTCAAACTATATAAATAAATAAGAAATGTATTTTTAATCCAGTCTTCCATCGCCACTCCGACAGGGGACTCCCCACACTAGGCTAAGGATCCGCGCGACTTCGTCCAATATTAGCTACACTTAGGAACTGTATATTTGTGAATAGACGCGTGACTACCGATCGACACTTGCCCCGGCATGCATTTCGCAGATTCCTCGTTATATTAAGCTGTCCACGTGCGTGCGCGCCGCTCTTAGTTTACATTTTTTTAAGCTTCGCTTCGGATTTCGCTGTCGCCTCATCCATTAGGTTAGAGTACGCGTAGTTCAATTTATCATTTGTTAATTTCGTATTGTAAATATCATTCTGTCGTTCGTTTTGTAAACTTTGTGTATATCGGCCGCCACAGCGAAGTCCGGAACGGTCTCCGAGCTATTGAAATCGAAACTATACTCGGCTCGGGAACTGTCTAAACCCTTTGTTAACGTTAACGGAGTAGCGTAAGTAATATAAATTATATACATATGTAAAAGTGTATGGTTATTATGTATATGCATTTGTAATTAATAATTATACAGGTTAGCTAAGAGTTGAATTAGAGATTTGATTTGGTTTTTTAGTTAGGAGGGTCTCCTGTGACCGATATAAATATAGTGGGAGAGGAAGGACCGACGCCGCCGCCGCGCACGGCTGCGCGCTTGACTTATGTGCTACACTCACCCGCGCCGCTCTGCGCACGTCACCGGGAACCATTCTACACGCATACGAACAATAGTTGCTGTTCTAATCCCTGTAACTGTCAGTTTTATGACTTCCCTTATCCAATTGTAAAAATAAAACCCACCCGATTAAAGTTTATCATCCCATGAGGCGGTATTAGAGCAGCGCGCGGTGTTTTTGTAAATGTTTTCGAGTTATGTGTAAAAAACGACTGATTAAATTTACTTTGAGCGAGTGTATGGGAGGCGCGGCGGCGGCGGCGTTCGCAAACACATTGTGATTTCTTTATAAAACGTTGTAATGTACTGTAAGTAGCCCAAGAAAAAAATAATCCTTGTAAGTCCGAACATAATCGAAAAAACAACTTCTGGGAGGACAAATCAATAAAATAAGATGCAAATCTAACGCCTGTGTTTTATTTTTAACGTCCGATTAGATTTTTGTGGGTGTGTGTTACGTACCTATCGACTCAAAAAAGTGTAAGAGTAAGGCCCAGCGCACACCGCTGGAGCCGCCGCGGAGCGCATTTCATTGAAACGCGCGGGCGGATTCCGCGGGCCCCGGCGGCGCCAAGAGCCCTTGAGAGCCCTCGAGTGGAGAGACGCGCGGCGGCGTGCAGCTACTCCGAGCGCGCCCATGTCATTTAATGCTGATCGATACTAGGACGACCACACTAGTTAAAACTTTCCAGGCATCTGACCGCCAGCCAGCCGGACGCGGGGTAGTGCGGCGGAGCGCAGAGCAGCACGGCGGCGACTGGAGCAGTCGCGCGCATGCTCTTGTAGTAGCTTGAGGGCGCTCCGAGCACTGCGTGCGAATTTATTCTTATATTGACCGTATGTCAAGGTAGTTAAGGTTTATATTAAATTGTGGTCTTTAATTGCGCTCAGCCGCGCCTCCAGCGGTGTGCCCTGGGCCTAACAGTAACCGGTCACTCTGCCTAATAAATACCTCAACCTCAAAATAACTGCAGCCTTGCATAGTTTTCTGTACATGGCTTGATCATCGATTGGCAAATCCTTCACAATAAGGGCGAGTTTCACCAATGAATTATGAAACGGAACGCGATCAGCAAGTCAAAACCCTTAGAATAATAACTAAAGCATAGAAGGAGGCCTAAAAATTGAATTCTGTAACTACCTTTATACTCGTTCTATCTTTTGGCACGAAAAAGGGTGTGGGAAAGAAATAAATGTTTTACTCTTTGTTTTACTTTTTTGCCATGTCACAAGATGAACTGTCATTTGGTTCTATTGGTTCTAATTCAACCCGTCCAAATTTGATAGTACTTTGCTTCAATGCCTGACAGTTCGTTCATTGAACTACTTGACTTGTTCGCGTGTTCATTGTTTATGCGTTGTCGGAATATCCCTGGTTTTGCGATATTTTAATAATATTTCTATGGTAAATTGCACGAATTCTTTGTTAACCACTTTTTTTTTTTTTGTTTCCGGGGTGGAGAATCCTCATGGATGTCCGCCGCCCTAGGGCGGGCGGCGGGGTCTGTCAGACTCTTACTGACTAAAAACCACCCCGGTGTTCTGTTAAAGAGGTTGTATGCTGGATACATTCTAGTCTATTGTAAGTTTTGGTTGCTAGGTAACTTTGTTATAAATATGTATGTCACTCTAAAAGTAAAAAATAAAAGTCAACTATCTTTTTGCGAGTTTTACTAAACTAGCTCTGTTTACAAGATATTTCCAACATGTTCCATCTCACACCTACGCCGGGGCTCGCGGAACGTACGTTTGACGTGAGCTGTCATTCCACCTCTTGCCAGTTTGACGTGAGCTGTCATTCCACCTCTTGCTAGTTTGACGTGAGCTGTCATTCCACCTCTTGCTAGTTTGACGTGAGCTGTCATTCCACCTCTTGCTAGTTTGACGTGGGCTGTCATTACACTTCTTGCTACGTGAGCTGTCATTCCACCTCATGCTAGTTTGACGTGAGCTATCATTCCACCTCTTACTAGTTTGACGTGAGCTGTCATTCCACCTCTTGCTAGTTTGACGTGAGCTGTCATTACACTTCCTGCTGGTTTCACGTGAGCTGTCATTCCACCTCATGCTAGTTTGACGTGAGCTATCATTCCACCTCTTACTAGTTTGACGTGAGCTGTCATTCCACCTCTTGCTGGTTTCACGTGAGCTGTCATTCCATCTCTTGCTAGTTTGACGTGAGCTGTCATTACACTTCTTGCTACGTGAGCTGACATTCCACCTCATGCTAGTTTGACGTGAGCTATCATTCCACCCTTACTAGTTTGACGTGAGCTGTCATTCCACCTCTTGCTAGTTTGACGTGAGCTGTCATTCCACCTGTTGCTAGTTTGACGTGAGCTGTCATTCCACCTCTTACTAGTTTGACGTGAGCTGTCATTCCACCTGTTGCTAGTTTGACGTGAGCTGTCATTCCACCTCTTACTAGTTTGACGTGAGCTGTCATTCCACCTCTTGCTAGTTTGACGTGAGCTGTCATTCCACCTGTTGCTAGTTTGACGTGAGCTGTCATTCCACCTCTTACTAGTTTGACGTGAGCTGTCATTCCACCTCTTGCTAGTTTGACGTGAGCTGTCATTCCACCTGTTGCTAGTTTGACGTGAGCTGTCACTCCACCTCTTGCTAGTTTGACGTGAGCTGTCATACCACCTCTTGCTAGTTTGACGTGAGCTGTCACTCCACCTCTTGCTAGTTTGACGTGAGCTGTCATACCACCTCTTGCTAGCTTGACGTGAGCTGTCATTCCACCTCCTGCTAGTTTGACGTGAGCAGTCATTCCCCCTGTTGCTAGTTTGACGTGAGCTGTCATTCCACCTCTTGCTAGTTTGACGTGAGCTGTCATTCCACCACTTGCTGGTTTGACATGAGCGGTCATTCTACCTGTTGCTAGTTTGACGTGAGCTCTCATTCTACCTCTTGCTGGTTCGACGTGAGCTGTCATTCCACCTCTTGCCAGTTTGACGTGAGCTGTCATTCCACCTCTTGCTAGTTTGACGTGAGCTGTCATTCCACCTGTTGCTAGTTTGACGTGAGCTGTCATTCCACCTCTTACTAGTTTGACGTGAGCTGTCATTCCACATGTTGCTAGTTTGACGTGAGCTGTCATTCCACCTCCTGCTAGTTTGACGTGAGCAGTCATTCCCCCTGTTGCTAGTTTGACGTGAGCTGCCATTCCACCACTTGCTGGTTTGACATGAGCGGTCATCCTACCTGTTGCTAGTTTGACGTGAGCTGTCACTCCACCTCTTGCTAGTTTGACGTGAGCTGTCATTCCACCTCTTGCTAGCTTGACGTGAGCTGTCATTCCACCTCTTGCTGGTTTGACATGAGCTGTCATTCCACCTGTTACTAGTTTGACGTGAGCAGTCATTCCCCCTGTTGCTAGTTTGACGTGAGCTGTCATTCCACCTCTTGCTAGTTTGACGTGAGCTGTCATTCCACCTGCTAGTTTGACGTGAGCTGGCATTCCACCTCATACTAGTTTGACGTGAGCTGTCATTCCACCTCTTGCTAGTTTGACGTGAGCTGTCATTACACTTATTCCACCTCTTACTAGTTTGACGTGAGCTGTCATTCCACCTCATGCTAGTTTGACGTGAGCTATCATTCCACCTCTTACTAGTTTGACGTGAGCTGTCATTCCACCTCTTGCTGGTTTCACGTGAGATGTCATTCCACCTCTTGCTAGTTTGACGTGAGCTGTCATTACACTTCTTGCTACGTGAGCTGACATTCCACCTCATGCTAGTTTGACGTGAGCTATCATTCCACCTCTTACTAGTTTGACGTGAGCTGTCATTCCACCTCTTGCTAGTTTGACGTGAGCTGTCATTCCACCTCTTGCTGGTTTGACATGAGCTGTCATTCCACCTGTTACTAGTTTGACGTGAGCTATCATTCCACCTCTTACTAGTTTGACGTGAGCTGTCATTCCACCTCTTACTAGTTTGACGTGAGCTGTCATTCCACATGTTGCTAGTTTGACGTGAGCTGTCATTACACTTCTTGCTACGTGAGCTGTCATTCCACCTCATGCTAGTTTGACGTGAGCTGTCATTCCACCTCTTGCTAGCTTGACGTGAGCTGTCATTCCACCTCTTGCTGGTTTGACATGAGCTGTCATTCCACCTGTTACTAGTTTGACGTGAGCTGTCATTCCACCTCCTGCTAGTTTGACGTGAGCAGTCATTCCCTCTGTTGCTAGTTTGACGTGAGCTGTCATTCCACCACTTGCTGGTTTGACATGAGCGGTCATTCTACCTGTTGCTAGTTTGACGTGAGCTGTCACTCCACCTCTTGCTAGTTTGACGTGAGCTGTCATTCCACCTCTTGCTAGCTTGACGTGAGCTGTCATTCCACCTCTTGCTGGTTTGACATGAGCTGTCATTCCACCTGTTACTAGTTTGACGTGAGCAGTCATTCCCCCTGTTGCTAGTTTGACGTGAGCTGTCATTCCACCACTTGCTGGTTTGACATGAGCGGTCATTCTACCTGTTGCTAGTTTGACGTGAGCTCTCATTCTACCTCTTGCTGGTTTGACGTGAGATGTTATTCCACCTCTTGCTGGTTTGACGTGAGCTGTCATTCCACCTCTTGCTTGTTTGACGTGAGCTGTCATTACACCTGTTGCTAGTTTGACGTGAGCTGTCATTCCACCTGTTACTAGTTTGACGTGAGCTGTCATTCCACCTCCTGCTAGTTTGACGTGAGCAGTCATTCCCCCTGTTGCTAGTTTGACGTGAGCTGTCATTCCACCTCTTGCTAGTTTGACGTGAGCTGTCATTCCACCACTTGCTGGTTTGACATGAGCGGTCATTCTACCTGTTGCTAGTTTGACGTGAGCTCTCATTCTACCTCTTGCTGGTTTGACGTGAGATGTTATTCCACCTCTTGCTGGTTTGACATGAGCGGTCATTCCACCTGTTGCTAGTTTGACGTGAGCTCTCATTCCACCTCTTGCTGGTTTGACGTGAGATGTTATTCCACCTCTTGCTGGTTTGACGTGAGCTCTCATTCCACCTCTTGCTGGTTTGACGTGAGATGTTATTCCACCTCTTGCTGGTTTGACGTGAGCTGTCATTCCACCTCTTGCTAGTTTGACGTGAGCTGTCATTCCACCTCTTGCTAGTTTGACGTGAGCTGTCATTACACTTTTTGCTACGTGAGCTG
Organism: Brachylomia viminalis; assembly: GCA_937001585.2. Classification (NCBI taxonomy): domain Eukaryota; kingdom Metazoa; phylum Arthropoda; class Insecta; order Lepidoptera; family Noctuidae; genus Brachylomia; species Brachylomia viminalis. The sequence continues at coordinate 13,015,924 of OW443314.2, forward strand.
TCATTCCACCTCTTGCCGTGAGCTGTCATTCCACCTCTTGCTAGTTTGACGTGAGCTGTCATTACACTTTTTGCTACGTGAGCTGTCATTCCACCTCTTGCTAGTTTGACGTGAGCTGTCATTTCACCTCTTGCTAGTTTGACGTGAGCTGTCATTCCACCTCTTGCTGGTTTCACGTGAGCTGTCATTCCACCTCTTGCTAGTTTGACGTGAGCTGTCATTACACTTCTTGCTACGTGAGCTGACATTCCACCTCATGCTAGTTTGACGTGAGCTATCATTCCACCTCTTACTAGTTTGACGTGAGCTGTCATTCCACCTGTTGCTAGTTTGACGTGAGCTGTCATTCCACCTCTTACTAGTTTGACGTGAGCTGTCATTCCACCACTTGCTAGTTTGACGTGAGCTGTCATTACACGCTACGTGAGCTGTCATTACACCTCTTGCTACGTTAGCTGTCATTCCACCTCTTGCTAGTTTGAACATTAAACACAACAAAGAAAATAAAATTCAACTGAGACCCAGTAACTGTCTCGTTAGTAGCAAGTGTGGTTGCTGTAAGTTCCTCATATCTTCCATCTATATTACATCTCTTTGAAGTTCCTATAGTATTTCCTTATTGTATGAGACTTCTTTGTACCTATTAATGCAACTTGCAACCGAACGTGGATGTAACATCTGCTAACTTATTTAGAAAAAATGGATGTTGATCGTAGAATCCAAAAGAAATGTAGGTAAGTAATAGAAGAAAGTATCCATCCAGTTTTCTTTTTTACTCGTATTGATTGTTATCTTAGTAGCATTTAAGATCCGTGCAGATATACAGATAGCCAAATCCCGATATTCTTTGGGAACGAATCATGCCAAAGAAACGTATTGTATAAGACTTATCCTGCATCATCAACACCATAACCGAAAGTAGTTCACCGATGGGCATAACATCACCACGCCTGTGTTTTTCGAAGGGTTAGGGTACGTCAGTGGTGGTCATTTCGTCAGTTAATATTATGTTTAAGACCCATGTAATAGAGGGCGAGCTTCTTGCCACCAACCGGGCAAAAATTCAGACTCCGAGCTGCTACTGAGAGATTACTGATGGAAAAACCTAATATAACACTTTGCGCGACCTAGGAATTGAACCCAGGACCTCACGCTCCGCGACCGCTGGCGACCACTAACGAGACTGCCGAGACTACTATAGACTAACGAGGCAGCTTCCGCACCGCTGGACACACCTTTTTTTTATTTTTTTTTTATTTCGCCCCATATTAGTAATTTCTCCTGCATTGCGGGTGCGTTTACAAACATTTGAACTCACATACACAAACAGCCAGACCAGGAACAACTACTTGTTGTAAGTCATACAAATATTTGTTCCGTGCGGGAATCGAGCCCGCGACACGCAGCGCAGTCAATCGCTTAACCATTTTTTTTTTTGTTTCCGGTGTGGTAAATCCTCATGGATGTCCGCCGCCCTGGCGCGGGCGACGGGGTCTATCAGACTCTTACTGACTAAAAACCACCCCGGTGTTCCATCTCACACCTACGCCGGGGGTCGCGGGAACGTACGATCCGTCCGCAACCCCCGACTGAATTGCTTAACCACTGCGCCATCCGTGTTGTCGTGCCGTTTTTGGTAGGGCATCTCGTAGTTGGCCTTGAGATAATATAATAATAATATGACACAACATCCACACAAGGTCTTCAGGTTCCGAACTAGGCAGAGCCTGTACTACGGTAACCTGATGACTGATATACATACTTATATATATATACACACCCAGACACAGGTCAAACAGTCATGTTCATGCACACAAATGTTTGACTTGTCCGGGGATCGAACCCGGGACCAGCGGCTCAGAAGGCAGGGTCGCTACCAACTGCGATGATACCTATACTGAGATGCCGTGACTACTTAACAAGTCAATCCTCTGGTGCCTTCAGCGAACTCAAAGCCAGCGAGGGGCATAAAATTACTTATAAACTAAGCGGCCATCACCTAAGGGCACCCACTGTGGGGTACGAACTTCGTCTTAGGGAATAGGGGGCTCGCTGGAGGAGGAGAGCAAGTTGGTGACAGGCTAGATCAAGTCGGTTACATTATTATTAATCGGGGAATTGGACATACGTCCTTAGCGGCGGCGGCGCTCCTTATATAAGATAAGTTAAGAACCAAAAATAAAATGGCGGAACCGATTCCTGTTAAAAAAAAAATGTTATAGAGGGCTCGCTGCGGGAGGAGAGCATGTTGGTGACAGGCTGGATCAAGTCGGTAACATTATTATTAATCGGGGAATTGGACATACGTCCTTAGCGCTCGCTCCCTTTATAAGATAAGTACCAAAATAAAATGGCGGAATCGATTTCTGTTAAAAAAAATGTAATTTTCATCCCACCATCTCGGAAAGAGTATTTTTAATCTTCAATATCTGAGTGGAAAAGCCGTTTTTATTCTCTAGAGGATAAAGTAAATTGAATTTAGAACATCGTGTGCACTAAGTTTGTGAATTAAAAAAAACATTAAACCTATTTACTGCTACCTCTATGGTGCCGAATATATCATACAACTTTTTTTTAATTTGTTAAAAACTCAGACTCGGAACCTTCTTGGTGTTCTTTTTTCAATTTGCTTTGTACGCGGTTCTTTACGCGGCATTTTTTCACGTCATTGTTAAACCTTATATTAAAAACAAGAAACTTGAAAACAAGTGAAAAAACTAAAATGAGTGATTCTAGCGACGAGGAAGTTTGCTTGACGCCAACAGAATTGACTGAAACTGTTAATAATGCGCAAATGAGCTTTCTCCCTCAACAATCACGCGAGAAGTATTTAAAACAGTACGATATGTTCAACACGTGGCGACTAGCAAAAGGAGCCAAAACTTTCTCAGAAAACGTTTTGCTGGCATATTTTATAGAATTATCCGAGAACAAGAAAGCAAGCACTCTATGGAGTACGTATTCGATGCTAAAAGCAACAATAAAGATGAAAAAAGACAAACATATCGATACCTATCCTAAATTAGTGGCATTTTTAAAACGAGCCTCATCTGGTCATCAACCAAAAAAATCGAAGGTTTTCACAGTATCTGATATTGAAAAGTTTCTTAACGAAGCACCCGATTCCGTATATTTGGCGGCAAAAGTAAGTCAGTTGCACATTCAGTATCTACTTAAGTATATTAATCTCAATTAAATAGTATACTTAGTAGATGTTGATAGGCATAATTATGCGTTCATATCAATTTTATTCATTTATCTACTACAATACTCTTTACGTTACAGGTTGTTCTTATTATTGGAATAAACGGAGCATGTCGAACTAATGAACTAACACAACTTAATGTCAAAAACATTGAGAAACATTCAGATGACTTACTATTAATTAATTTACCTAATACAAAGACAAAAAGAGACCGCAACTTCGTCATTCGCAAGGAATACGTAACGATTGTTGAGAAATATCAAGCCTTACGCCCGCCTAACACTCCAATCAATCGATTTTTTCTACAGTATCGCAATGGAAAGTGTGTTAGATAGCCTATGGGTACTAATAAAATTGGCAGTATCCCACGAGAAATAGCAACATTTCTTGAACTTCCAGAACCCCTGTTGTACACGGGTCATTGTTTCCGACGAACTTCAGCCACACTTTTGGCTGATTCCGGAGCTGATCTCCTGTCCCTTAAGCGCCACGGAGGCTGGAAGTCCAATGCAGTTGTAGAGGGATACATAGAGGATTCCATCCAAAATAAGTCTAAAATATGTGAAGGCATCGTAGGAGCCATTACACTGAAAGAGCCTCAATCGGATCCTTGGACTGGCCCTTCTACATCAAAAATAAGCCGTTATGAAACACCTAACCATCTCCCTCTCTCTCCAACATTCACGCCAAGGGAATCCGATGAATCGGTACAACTATTAAGTATGACAGATAGTTTACCGAAAAACAGTACACAAGTGACTAACACCAATATTACAGTACCAAACAAAAATATTACACTCAATTTAAATAACTGTAGCAACGTTACTTTAAAATTTTCTTAATTATACCTTAGTATTATTTTGTTATAATTTAAAGATTATTCTGTAATACTTACCTGTCATAATGTAGTAATTAATACCTAAACTGAAATAAAAGTGTACCTATCTTGTGATTGTAAGTTAAACGTTTTTTTTTTGCATTTAGTCATTTCCTCGCTGAGGTGGAATGAAAAGTTACGTGTTGCACTCGAGTGCAAAGATTTTTCACCTCGTGCTCTTTTGATTCCCTCGCTAACGCTCAGGATTCTAATTTTGAATCACTCGCTGCGCTCGTGATTCAATTTTAGAATCCTTCGCTTGCTCGGTCATCAAAATTGAACACGCGGTTAAAAAGCAACTTTGCACTCTTGTATAACAAATAACTATTGTAAGGTTGAGAAATAAATATGCATAATATGTCCCCACGTAAGCCTACCTAAAGCCCGGATTACGATACAAAAAGGTTAGCGACAAAAAGGTTTATTACGTGGATCGGATCAATTTTAGGCTGTTTATAAGGCTCATTTTATTTGTTTTTTTTTTGTCAAGTATTGGTCATGACTTTTGTGTTAAGGTTGAATATCATTTGCGCTTCATAAAACAACAAGCCACTCTATTCTGTTATTAAACCAGTGAAAACTTAGGTAAAGTGAGCTTGAAGTAAGCTGTCAATAGTGTCAAACCCTAGCACCAGCCGGTCTGTTCTGTAATAAAAATGTACGTGAAGTGAGTTTGACGTGAGCTGTCATTCCACCTGTTGCTAGTTTGACGTGAGCTATATAATATATATTCACGCTATAACTGTCTTTCTTTAATGATTATCGATTTCCCTTTGCTCGTTTTTAATTATTTTAAACCGACTTCAAAAAAAGAAGGAGATTATCAATTCGATATGTTTGTATGTAATATTATTGGAACTGCGCCATATTGACATATAATAATCTATTATGGCTTCCAATCAAATATACAAAATTTCATAGGTGTGTGTATGTTTGTCCTCGCATTTCTCCGAAACTATTAATCGGACTGTAACAATTTATTTTTTATTGGTTTACGTATACTTCAACTTAAGGTACAGTGCAAGTTTCATCCAAATTGGTTCAGTAGTTTTCAAGATATGGACTAATACGTGTACGGCCTGACTTATTGATACGAGCTACGGGTGTGGTTTCAAATAGAAAACATCTCGAAAAAAAATCTTTCTAATTCTAGTGCAATATTTAAAACCTCACTCTTACCTTATTAGAAATAGAAACAAACATATGGTGGCAAAAACTAAAACTAAAATACAGATAAAGACACCGACTTCCGAAATTGAAGTTATTTCATAATTTTGTGTTAATTTATTTTTGAAGTCGATTTAATTTTTTATTTAATTACTTTTTTATTTCATCCTAAATAACTGAAATCCAAATTAATATGAAAAAGTCATTTTAAACAAGAATTGCTAAAACATTCGCAAAACCGAATGTCTCTCACTTTAATTCAGTAAACTCATCAGTTACTATGGCAATAAATTAAGCACATTCGGGGTTAGCCGGGTCAGGGTCCGTGTATTAACTTGGATACATAAAGAGCTGTAGGGAACCAATAAGGACTTTAGGTATGATGACGAACTATTTATTTCGTACTAAATTAAGGCATCGTTTAATTTTAAAAGAACTTCAAAAAGACGATGTAAATACTATATACTTTCATAAGTATGCTTAGTAATTATAAATTACAGGTACGGTTACTATTTTTGGTAGTATAATTATGTTATGATAATGTATGTTATTCTAAATTCTATCGACGTTGAAATTTAGTAGATCACATCACTAGTCAGATTAAAATGAGTGACAACCTACGAAATTTCGAAACATCTTCTGTATACGTGTCCTTCTCTAACATCGTAGAGGCTACATAAGTCAAAATGAAGCAAATATGTTGAGTTCAGTTGCTATTTTAGTCTTCCTACTATGCTGTAGTTAATATTATAAGTCTAAACCACAGATAACTATATACTAGTCGGAGTCTAAACCGAGTTCGAGAGCTGTCAGGAGTCATCATGGTTTGGGAATATTGAAACTGACAGCTCTTGAACGCAGTTTAGATTGGTTTAGATGACGTAGTGATCACGTTCAGTTTCATTGGTAAAATCAGCCCTAAATATTAGTCTTATAATTTAAATACAGGGAGAAATTGACGTCGTAATGGGAGTCTTAAGAACGATGACGACATGGCTTGCTCTATTAGGTACCTGTTAATAAATCTTCATACAATGATACTTTTTATATTAAAAAATAAAATATTTTTATGTTTGTTACAATTTTATTACCTGCTACTAAATCGTAAGTGATTGAAGTTTCAATAATATTCGTTTTAAATTAAAGACATTCAATTCCATCACACACTAGGTACTAAGGGCGTTTGTCCACCGTCACCGTCAACGGGACGTCAAGGAGAACGAGATGACGCCTATTTGTAGATACATTCTACACAGTAACATTTTCTTTGAAAAAGTTGAGAAGCAGCGTGAAGTAAGACCACGCTGTCTTTATTATCTGCAAATAAACAAAAACATATAAATCATAGAGAATGTATTCGATGAAACAAATCGGGAGTGAAAAGCTTGTAAAATCAACGTATACCTACCGTGCTGTAGCTAGCCAGTGAAATTACTGAAAATCCATGTGTCGTCACGTAAACTCCCTTTTGAGCTCTGAAAATGCAAAAATTACCAGTTTTATTAACTTACGAGGTGATGTAAATAATAGTGTTGGGGGTGCTCTATGTATAGTGTGAAAAATGCATTAGGCCTGTTGTACAGTCGCCAGCACATCAGGTTAGACGAAACTGTCAAATTTCTCCAAATGATTTTAAACATTAAAATGTTCAAGGTTCAGTTCAAAATCGAATGAAAAAATTTTACAGTTTGTGGTAACTTGACCTGCTGCTGTGTGTACAATACTTTTTTTTGCCGTGAAAAACTACTTATAATTCGCCGTGCAGTGTAGGCACGATCATCAGTTGAGTGATGTAAAGTTTGTTGACAGACACGGCGGCACTGCAGCACGGCACGCGGCGCCGCGCGCCGGCGCCGTCGCCGTATGCGCCGCGCCGTATACCTACAACGGGCCCTGGGAATTTTTTCCTATGCTTTTTTACTCCCAAAACCATAGGTGCTTAAAACTAAATAACAAGCAGCTATGTGGCCAGCGTACACTATTTGTGTTTTGGAACTAAGTAAGTATAGAGTTCCTATTGCGTCCTGTGGGTTTGACACCTAGTAGGTATACTTCGTTCCATGAGTTCTATGAGTTGGCATGTTGCCATGATAGTTATCATGTTTGCGCTCCCTAAGTGAGGGTGGAAAGAATGTACATTTCCATGAGCTTCCATTTTAGAGAAAGTGTGAGAAGGGGCAAAACCGCTGATATTCAAAATATATTTGTCCTTCACAAACGAACAACGCTGTTCGAGACTTCGAGCAATTTAACAGCTAGGCGCCTGATTTTCTCTGAGATATTTTTTTAAAGATATTGGTATTCTCACGTTGGCATCACAATTCATCTACGCCAACATCTTATAGGCAAAATAAACACTTTTACACTAAAAACAGTGTTTTTCACGAGCGATGTAAACACTAGAAATAAAGACAAACTACGTGCTCCCTTTCGCCGACTTCATAAGGTTCATAACTCATTTGTTGGGCTTGGTATAAATAAGCTTTTATAACAAGCTACCCCCTTCTTTGCTAGATTTGCCTCTAAATGCGTTTTTATCTCAATTAAAATCCAACCCTTGTTCAAAAGCATAGGTACTATTTTACATACCTAGTTGGTCGCTGTGATTTATTTATTCTCTTCAATACAATGCAAAACCATACAATATTATCATTTATGCTTAATCTAATAAGTTTTCAAGACATCTGTGTCTGAAGTAGATAATTTAATATATGTATCTCAGACAACAGCGCTCTTCCTTACAAATAATTATGACATTTAAGTACAAGTATTATGCGGCTCTAACAATATAAAAATTAATGCAAAAAAAGAAAATCAAAAGAGATATATAAAAACTGCAGCTGCCGGGCCCCAGTGCCCGGCAGCTGCAGTAGGTTGGCTTTAGTTGTGTCGTTCATGTTGGGAAGGGGTTTAGACAATTAACCCACCACGCTTGTCTAATGCGGGTTGGTAGGTGCGCAGTAGTCCACCTAACTGGGTCTTTGGACGCCGGGCGGCGTTGACGCCTCGTATAGACCACCCCTCTCTCCCCGTGGGGGTGTCGTAGGAGTCGACTAAGGGTGTAGCTGGTTGATAATTGTCATCCCACACCCACCTACACTCGTGTGTGAGTAGGTCAACTTCACACCACATTCAGCGTTCTATGAGCTTGGAAACGTATTTCTTAGAGGCCTAGATGGAACAGTCGACAACGGTGCAGACGACTCAGGGCGGCGGTGGTGGCTGCCGAACAGAAGGACGTTTGAGAAAATTTAAATAGGTGAATATTGTGAAGTTCACCTGTAGAGCATGATCAGCACTGCACTCTTGGCTCTCTTGGAGCCGTTGTACCAGCCACAGTCGTACAGGGCATCCGCCAACCGCTTGCTCTGTCGCGAACAGATTTAATTGAATTTAGCTAATATAACGTAACACCACGCCCATTTCGTCAGTCCCATGTAATAGGGGGCGAGCCTATCGCACTCAACCGGGAACAAATTCAGACTCCGGGCTGCGAATAACGCTTGCCCGACCTGGGAATCGAACCCACGTCCTCAAGCTCTGCAGAAGCGCTTGCTACGGCTAAACCAACGAGGCAGCAATGTAGCCTTTTAAAATATCACAACACAACATCTGGACATCTGTAGGCAAGTAGGTTGACTAAGTTCTAATACTTACAGAATCGATGAGTTTCTGTCCATACCAGCACAGGAGCCAGGTCTGTGTCAGTGCCGTCACTAAGAACGACTTATACGCCACCTCGTTCCATTTCTCGATTAACTGGATAACAACAATTTAATAATGTGTGACATTTTTGTGCAGAATATATTTTATTTCTTTCTTTTTCTAAATAGAATTTCCTAACAGAGCACGGAATCGCCTCGCCGCGTCGGCAGCGTCTATTAGAGACGTTACGGTAGAACCTACCTACCTACCTACCTACTAATAAAATTTGTGGCGCTGAGAGTGCGTTGAGCGCATTTCTTCTCTCACGGCGGCCATTCAAAGCCGTCTGTTTCGATACGTCATTTGTGTAACACGCTTGGTTTGTATGAAAAGTTTACAATACCGAAAGTGTTGACAATGCCGCCTCTAGCAGCGGATGATGAGTCGTCTCCGCCACGTGCTGTGTATTTCTACTTAATAAAATAATAACTCCGAATGTAAATTAAAGACGAATGGACAAATAACACTCACCACGCAACAAAATCCACAGAAGCAGATGATGATGGAGCTGTTCATGAAGTTTATCAGTAGCGCGAGGCTACACACTTTCTCCACGTCGCCTGTCAACCTGCAAGGTATAATGGTGGTATGTTATGATGGTAACGTATGATGTAGGCTAGGTTCAAAGTTACATGCCCTTCAAATCGGCAGTTTGTTACTATAGTTGTCCCAATTCTAGCCCTATTCTTAAATAAGAGTTGGTTTCAAAGATCATTTGGATGAAAACCTTGCGTCATTTGTTTTTGGCCCGGGCAGATGTATGAGTGACTGGGTGTAATCAACTTTGAATTGTAGCAAGTAACAGTGTTACTGTAAACCATTCAGACATTACAAAAAAAAAAAAATATATATAATAGAAGGTAAGTATACAGACAATCACCACATACCACTCACTCACATCCATTCGCAACTTCTCATGCACACTCCTACACATTCACCCACACTGTACACTTAGCAATGCTTAGATGGTGCTAGCAGTTCACTTCATTCTGTATGTTTGCTTCTGCTGCATGTATTGTGTAGCTATTATATTGTAAATTCGTAATTGGCTGTAAGACTAGTTTACATAATGTTAAGATACAATTTCAAAGACCTGTGGATTTTGTGAATAATAAATAAATAAATTACTCAACAATATTTACCTGATCAACGCGTGATGTCTCAGCACAACTTCTCTGATCTCCTTCTGATGCCTTGCGTCCCAGTAACTGGCGTCGACAGACGTCACTCTTTCGCCCTCAGCTCGAAGCATCTCTTCGCTGACTGTAGCTACGCATAGTAGGAAGGTATGCAACATTAAAATACAATAACCAAGAGAAGGCTATACAAGCATTACAGATTTACAGCAGAAAATACGAGTATTATAACATTATGCGCCTACACGCGGTAGGCGTCAAGGTGGACTCAATTTATATAGTATCCCACCCACATTACTATTATGTCTCATGCACGTAAAATACTGTATTTTCGATTCAAGAAACTCAACAATATGCTTGGACCCAAGGAATCGAACCCTAGACCTCAGCTGTCGTGCTAGCCACCACTGCACCAAATTCGCATTCAAGTGTCGATTTTCAAACAACACCGTTAAAATAAGGTCTGATCTCCAAGACTTTATAGACAGAATGTATTCTAGTCCTAAACTAAATGGACATAAATATTTATTAAGTTAGTAATTTGGCCAGAACCATTTTTTTGCGAAAAGTCGTCAAGGAACAGCCCACCCCGTCATGGGGTTGGTTGTTCCATCGTTAAAGTAAGATGTTCCGGTTAGCAATTGTGATCATATTAGTGATGCAGTACAGAAAATTTATGTACATCAATAAAAGCAAAAAAAAATATGTAGTGTCTAATACTCATGTCTTATAAAAAAAGGAATATAGTATTAAATATCATTTTAACCTAAATTATTTTGAATGTTTAATTAATTCAATTTATTTTTATTTGATTGCTTTAATATTATAATTTAATGTTGGAACGCCGATGTCTCCCCTCTCGGAGGTGGGCGCTAATGGCTGCAACACAGTTTTTATTTTTATTTTATTTAAATGACAGCTACAGCTACCCGCTACCACAGTTAAACTGAGTTCTTGCCCCGTTCGGTTTTTCTTTTGTTTCTGTACTCATTGTAAAATAAATTTTAATTTTATTAAGGTTGCTTCATTTTGTTTACTCGGCACAACTGACCTCAAACCAGCGAAACGTTTAGCGTCAAATTCCATTTTTCGAAGGTATGTCAAACGCAAATAATGCAAGTAACAAATTACGAATAATGCGATAAAAAAACTTACCCTATTGTTTTTAGGGTTTCGTACCTAAAGGGTGCTAGTGCCAACGAGACCCTATTACTAAACCATCTGTCCGTCCATCCGCCCGTCTGTCTGCCAAGGGGGTTGTATCTCATGAAGTGTAATAGGTAGACAGTTGAAATTTTCACAGAGTGAAACAAAAAAAAAAAAAAAAAATAGACTTAAAAATTCAAGGGGGTCTCCATACAAGTTGCCTTGTGGTACGGAACCCTTCGTGTGGGAGTCCGACTCGCACTTGGCCGGTTGTTTCAAATGATAAGTGCAACTCGTACTCATAAATAGCTTGAAGTAAAATTAAATGATTGAAGTAAATTGATTGAAGTAGACGAAAAAGTGTATGAAAGGAAAAAATTACATCATGTAACAAGCTATAACCAAACAAAAACATCCTCACATTGTCACTAACATGGCTGCCGAAGCAGCTCGATGGTACAACGTTCAGTGATGCATTTCACATTTATCGGAACAACTTACCCCCGGCACTTTGAACCACGCCCTCCCTTACTAAAGTACCTACCCATCGGATAAGACCTGATGAGCTGCTGGTCGACCGTGACATAGAACAAGCGCCGCACACGTCTGGCTAGCAGGTCGAACTGCGTGGTGATGTGGCACAGGAACAAGCAGAACAACAGGTCCCACGCCACGTTGAACCAGATCACCGCCATCGCTGAACCAACGTCATATCGGTTTAATTAAGGAGTTACGTGGCTGGCTTATTACTCTTTATTCTTTAGGACGTTACTATTTTATTATTCAGTCGAAATACTTCATATCGTGTTAGCCTTATTCGGTCGAAAACATGACATCCAGGGCTTGACATAGGCCTCCCTGAAGCATCGCCAGCCACCACGACCAGTCCTGCGCTTCTCGTATCTGGATTTCCGCCACTTCACCTTGTCATTGTCATCATTCCAGCAAGCACGCGTTGGTCAAAAACTTAAGTCGTTTGGCACTGCCTCTGACACTGGAGTCGGATTTTGACGATTGACCTATGTTGAACTTGGGCTTCTAAATTATATTCATACCGAAGAAATGTTCCTAAATTATATATAAATTATATAATTATATTACTAACCATGCCAGGTCTGTACAACGAGCGTGATCTCGTAGTAGATAGGCTGGAAAGGGTCGAAGGGAAGCCAGTACAAGAAGTGCAGGTCCATGGGCGAGTCGTATCCACAGTAGCGCGCGATAGTAATGAAGAATGGCGGCGAGAGGAAGCTGATCAGTAGCGCATTGTTGCACCAGTAGTAGCCTGCCGGGAAGGAACCAGGACTGGGTGAAAATAGCTTGTGTTGAAATTAAGAGCGGAATCGTTTTAATGAAGGAATTCAAGGAACTGCTAAGTTAAATATTTTTCCAATGGGAAATCCCACCGGGCACATGACTTGTAAGAATAATACTTTATTTAGGGTGACCTTAAAATTCATCAGTCTCCGGCATCATAGTAAAATCATCATCATCATACACAGCTCGACTTCACTCACTGCTAAGCATAGGCCTCTCTTTTCTTGTGCCCCTAGTGCCTGTGCCCGCCTCATCTATTTTTTACCCCGTCCATCTCACCGCAGGACGACCGACCCTTCATCTTCCAGTCTTTGGACGCCACTCGGTCACTGCCTTCTCCACCTGTAATCACTGCGCCTTGCCAGATGGCCAATTCTCGTAGGTACTTAAGACAATCATTGTCAAAAATGTAAATTGATTGTATTTTTGACAGATTGAGACAGAGATTAGAATGCGAACGTTTTTTTAAAATACGGGAATTGCCCCGCAGGTGTCCTGCCCAACTCCATTTGAGTTCCATAATTTAGCGTACCTTTTACAATCAAGTTGAGCTGCTTGAGCGCTCCCTTGATGATGTCGTGCTCCTCATCAGACACCTCTCCTTCCGGCCACATGTCTCGCAGCTCGTTCGCCAGGTTCTCGTACACTGGGCGCTTGGTCATCATCATGATAGACTTGAAAATCGCTGCGTTACATTAATTTATTGTTGTTAACAAGCGTTTGGTCACAAAATGGTTAGTGGATTTTTTAAGCTCAGCTTTTTTTGTGATAATATGTAGGTAGATCGCATCGCTCGGTGGGGTAGATACCTACCGCTGCAAGTAGAATTAAGACGAGAAAAATTATACTAAGGCTCCGCTGTCTTTCGATAGAAGCTTGTCGATGAAGTCGAGTTCAGACTGCATTATTCTAGGCGAAGTAATTGTGGGGGTTACCATTACCTACTTAATAGTAGGTATCAGCATTGACCGGACAATTTAGAGGAAAAAAAATGCATTTTATCTTTCCCTAATGGTTATTATCAAATTACGAAGGTGGTACGCACATAACACAACGCATCCGAAGCAGGGAATCATGCGGAACACCTTGATGGAGTCACGGAACGTCTGCGCCTCGTACGTCGTGGTCGCCATGCTGATCAGCTCCGAGGCACCCCCCAGCGACAGGTTAATCAGCTCGAACCAGTAGAACATGTCCCACCATTTGCTGGTGCCGAATCACGCATAAAAATGATGATCATCATCTTATTTACCTAGTCTCCAGGTAAGTTAGAGGCTTGTCAGTTAGGCGTTAGGCTCAAGAATACTAAATTGTTGGCCCTTATAGTGGAATTGGTTTTATGAGTGGTGCCTGCCGAAAGAAAAAGAGCCTTCTCTTTTTCAATCGGCTGGATTGGTTAATTTTATTTATTTATTTTAAAATAACATAGAACGGCCAAGGACACAAACATACATTAGTTAAGTATAATAACAAAAAGTACACAACTACTCGACAGTCATACGGTCATCTTACAATACCTACTCCAGCCTTACTGACTCTTCTTCCATTCATCCGCGAACACATCGCAGTCAGACTTAGCGTCCAAGAGAACGTTGAGCGTAGAGAGATGCGAGGGACCGGAGACTGCTAGGTAAAAGCTATACATTTATTGACAGATTGCGACGGAGATCAGAATGCGAGTTCACGTTCTTAAAAATACGGGAATTGCCCCTCAGTTAGGGCTATAATTATTCGAAGCAAAAAAGTAACTTTTTCTAGTATACCCTAATCCATACTATCTCAAGCAGGCAGAGGCATCTTCTTAAATTTAACCATTTAAGACTTATTGCCTCAAACTGCATGAGATTTTACCTACGGCTTCAGGGTGTTACGGTGTGTGGGATTGGAGACAGAAATAGGTCATATTGCTTCCATCTTTTTTAAAGTTTAATTTTTACGCAGTCAGGTATTTGATTTTTTAAATTGACTTGTTTTTATTGTACACATTTCAGTTATTATTATTTATGTATTCATATTTTGGTTATTTTTCTCTCATTGTATTAATTATTTTTCAAAGCAGTAAAATTCTAGGTTTGTCACAAGATTAAGACAGATCGATTGACCTAAGAATAATCAAAATCGGCCAACGCGTTTGGTCTCTAGAGCGCCACAAAGGAACAAACATACATCTACATATATTGTAGTCGGGTAATTAAAAAGAGATAATCATTATAAAATCAGAATTGAGAATCTATCCGGATACGATGCGTTTCTAAATGTAGGTTAATACATTACGTGGTTTCCTCGGATATTTTATGTGTCATGCGGATGGCCACCCATCCCAGCACCTTCTTTGGCGGCGCGTATGACTCGTCATAGTCGCTCTTGTCGTACACCTAGTTGGCAAAATGATGATATTATATGTATCGTAGAGTACACTAGTTAGAAATTTTGTCTAAGCGATGATAAGCAAGTTTTTTCGCCACAGATACATCATAACTGGGTAGGTAGGTAATAACTCCAAATACTAGCCTGTTACTACTGGATACGCAATTTGGCAATGTTTGAATAGCTAATCCTTATTCATTATAATAATCAAACTATGGAAGCAGTATTTGAACGTGTTAGTTGTGGTACCTACCTACCCCAAACAAAGTCGTAGGTAGGTATACCACTGCTTGCAATGTAAATAACAGTGACAGGAAATTATTACAAGATTATCAACATACGCTAAGTGGAAAAAATATGTATTATTGAAGCTGACTCAAAAAGCACTCATCAGAACTTGACCAAATTTTTAAGGGACCAATCAGGAAGTAGGTACTTATATTATAATTTCAAACAAAAGAAGAATTTTTCAAATCGGTTTATTAGTGACGGAGTTCTGAGGTAACAAACATAAAAAAATAAAAACAATAGAGCCGAATTGAGAACCTCCTCCTTTTTTGAAGTCGGTTAAAAATGCTACCTATAGTAGTGTAGGTAAATCAAGAGTCTAGCGACTTGTATCGTAAGAAGCGGTCTGTGACGTGGTTTTGCGAAATTGCAATATTTTGCCTTGAATCCATAAAAACAATAATATCCTGATTGCTTACTCTCTCATTAGACCTTTGTATTGGTTTTCTCTTGAAGCATTTTCTTAGCAAGGACGTCATTCTGCCTCGGATCGTGACTTTCTATTGTTTCACATCGAGGCACCGCACCTTAAGGGTACCTACTTACTAATAATTTTCTTAATTACGCAACCGTGTGAGAAAAAATACAACCCTTATGGAAATTACATACCTTTTACGTGGCTTAGGTTCGGCGCACACACCCCTGCTCCTGTGTCTTAGTCGCAATTAAATAAGGCAACAAGACTTAATCTATATTTTTGAACTGCAGTATGATAAAACTTTACCAGCATTTATCACACGTAGGTAGGTACCAGCCTCGCAGCATGACAGGATATCCCATCTAGCCTAGCAGCGTATTAGGACATGCCACTCTAGCCTCGCAGCGTGTTAGGGCATCCCAATCTAGCCTCGCAGCGTGTTAGAGCATCCCAATCTAGCCTCGCAGCGTGACATCGAACCTTAACCTAGCAGCGTGACAGGGCATCTCGTAGGGAATATCTAGGTCAGCTTTGATTCCTTCTGGCTTAATTATATAGTTTATTACACGAAGTTTTCCATAATTTTCTTGGAGTAAAAGAAGTTCACGTCATGACCGGCCAGTTCCTTCAAAAGGCAACTTATAACAGTCTGGTTATCATCAGAGAGAAGAAAGAGAGTATCTACCATCTTCATTGCGAAAGGGCTGATTTTTTATGGACACCAATATATTAGTAAATTACCTTCTGGATATGGTCTTCTTGGTAACGTACTCGTAACTTCCGTTAACAACATAATACAACAAAAAACATGTGTGCAGTTCACACGCGATAAAATTAAAACCTTCCAAAATGGGACCTTCAAGACCTTTATAACGTATTCTATCTCATTCACTCGCACGTTAAATCCATAGATTATTATTATTTTATATAGATAGATTATTATTAATTATCCATAGATATTTGTCTCTTTTTAATCTCACTTTTTCGTTTTTTTCGAATTTAAATCACAACGGTGCTAAAGAAATTTTCACTTCAAAAGAAAACCTATGTGCTTTGTATCAAGTGTACGCTTACTCTTAAGTAATAAAAAGAAGCCTCTGTTTGTTATTATTGTGTCACAGTTAATATTTAATTATGTTTTTATTTCTCTCTCTATATCATTAAACCCTTGCTGGCGTAATTAAAAAGAGTTTATTCTAATTACACAACACACATCGCTTTGTGGAAGCCATTTATAATTAAATTTCCAGCAATTATTATTTAGACATAATTAAATAATGAAATTCTGAATAAAACAATATTAGACTTAAGTTTACGTATGCACAGTCAAGGAAATTAATTGTTACGCAAATTGACCCCCTACGCCAAGTTACCGTGTTATAGTCATTTCCAGAACTGTCAAAGAATTACAGTTGTGATTTGACTTTATGTAAGTAGGTACAGACAATACGTGGGTCACACTGAAAGTTTATAGAAAATAAAAATCGGTGTGATGTAGAAGGCTGTTAATATTTTGATTGCTTTTCGAAGTAGTCTCCGTTCCTTTCTAAGCACAGTCGCATGCGATGGAACCATTGACTGAAGTAGTGGGCTCACTACTCTCTATGGATTTCTTCCACGCCTTTTTCAAACGCAGCTACGGCATCTTCATAGTTCATAAAACGAATTCCTCCAAGTTTATCTTTTGTTTTTGGAAATAAATAAAAGTCACAAAGTGCCAGGTCAGGACTGTAAGGAGCTGAGGGCGGCATGGAGAGTGCGATTGTCGCAACCCAGCGCTGGGCACGCCACAATTGCGGCGATAAGTCCCCTCTTTGAGGAGTGGCTAGAGAGGAGCCACGGCGTCCTAACCTTCCGCTTGACGCAGGTCCTCACCGGGCACGGTTGTTTCGCGAGGTTCCTGTTCCAGACAAGGCGGCAGGAAACGCCCGGGTGTCACCATTGTGTGGATCGCCCGGAGGACACGGTGGAGCATACGGTGGAGGTCTGCCCGGCTTGGGCGGAGCACCGCCGTGTCCTCGTGCATGCGATTAGCGTCCAGCCCTGGTCCAGGTCATGGTACGGAGTGAGAGGTAGAATGTGCAAAACTTCCTCTTTACATTCGTAGACAATACTTAGCAGATCGTTTCTTGTCAAAAGTTTTCTCCCTTTCGTCTCATCCTTTACTCCCTGTTTTTGAACAAATCTACCTCTCTCTTAACGTGCCTTTCTACTGGAATAATAAATCTATTCCATTGATGAATAGGTACAGACAGCTTAAACCTCTCTCCTCACCTGTTTGTCAATACCCTTCTCCTCCAGTCTTTTCTTTAGCTTATGAGGTGGCCCATTTCAGGCCAAAGGTCGTTTGGGAGTTGGATCTCTAAAAATTACCAGAACGTAAAAGGCGATTTTGATCGGGGCATTAAATGATACTGGAAGGGCTGGAATCTGTTTTTTACGGACGCATCCAAATTGTCTTCAATAGGCTGAACAGGTGTTTCAAAATATTTATAAAGATCAAAAATTGCTCTTTTATTCCAATGTCCACCATCGGCCTCGGTATTTACAGGGGAATGCATCGGTATCCTATAATCCATCTATTTCATTTTAACTCATCATAATATTAAAAATTCAGTAGGTAATTTTCTCTGATTTTCGCAGTAGCATTCAAGCTTTAGCTCAAAACGAACTAAAATCTAAAATTCATAGCAAAAACATTTTTTATTGTCTTAATTTACCGAATACTCACTTCGTTCGAAAAATGGTTTAAACATTGAAATAGTTTGGGTTAGAAGTCACTCGGGTATAGGGGGCAACAAGTGCGCCGACTCACTGGCTAAATTTGCTACATCTAACCCGGTGGAACGGAAGCACTACATGATGCACAGTTACGACTTACGGACTGACACCAAACATAAGGTGTACAACTCGTGGTACATAGTGTGGCAGGTAAATTCATTATAAAAGGGGGCGTACTAAGCCAGTATTCAACCAGTGAAAACTTTGGTTTTTAAATGTCCAAAATTGTCCAGAAGAACTGTTGCAACTTTGTGTAGACTGAGACTTGGTCACTGTTGCAGTCCAGCAATTCTAAATAAGGTCCGTGGTCGTGACAGCTCCTTGTACGAATGCGGTCATGATGATGGAACTCTGGACCATATATTTATCTCATGTCCTTCGAATTCCCAATGCTTTGACTTGTATAATAAGTATAATATATAATAAATATATAAGCTTTCCAAAATTAAAATCCCCCTTCTTATTAACGTCCAATCCCTCTTCACTAACTTTTCTCCTAAGTTAATCCAAGTTTTATCAATATTAAAAAAAAGGATATAAAAGTGTTGTAGGTATCGTGTGTAATAATAATAAACTAATAATAATTACTAATTTGTGGTGTTTTAAAATCTTTGTTAACTAACAAAAAACTGCCTTGTTTGTTCAGCTACTAACTACCATAAAGTGCATAGTTCGACGACTCACATCGCTGCACTGCCGTCACCATTTGACGTCAGTGCAGAATAGTCGATCTTGGCTCATGAGTTACTTACCTCTTTTTTTTTTATGTTTCCGGGTTGGAAAATCCTCATGGATGTCCGCCGCCCTGGGGCGGGCGACGGCGACGGGGTCTGTCAGACTCTTACTGACTAAAAACCACCCCGGTGTTCCATCTCACACCTACGCCGGGGGTCGCGGGAACGTACGATCCTTCCGCAAGCACCGGCTGGTGCCGGTCCGCCACTGCAGGCCTCTTCGGGTCTGGGGGGGGAGTGAGGTGTTTGACTCCCCCTGCGACATCTAAGAGGGGCGCGCGAAGAATACTACGCGCCGCCACCTCGGGTCCTGATGTGTGGGTAGCGACGGACGTCCCCGAGTCCGTCGCCCCTGGACCCATTTAGGGGGGCTGGAAGAGGGCGTTGTCCGCCCTCCGCCGACGCCCGTTGCGCCTTCTGCGGGCCGGGTGAGTGGATGAGATATCCCTCTCCCTTTCCGCAGCCTCCTTCTGCGAGACGACTGTTTCACAGAAGGAGACCACCGCGTCCCAGGACTCGGCGCTGCCGACCATCGACTCGACTACGGGCGGCAGCGACAAGTCACTGCCTACTTCTGAGATGAGGGCACGGCGCGGCTCCTCCCAAGCGGCACACTCTGCCAGCGTATGCCATGCCGTGACCTCCCGGCAGTCGACGCAGTGGTGACACCGGGCGTCCGGCTCCCTGTTTATGCGACACAGGTACTTCCCGAAGCAACCATGCCCCGAGAGCACCTGCGTCGCCCGAAACGACAGGGAGCCGTGCCTCCTCCCAAGCCAGCGCTCGAGCAGCGGCTGGACCGCCTCGATGGTGACGAGGCCGGCGGCGGTAGGGCGTGAAAGCCTGTCCCGCCATTCCGCCACCAGGACCTCGCGAAGCTGAGACCGACGCAGCTCCATATGTCGCTGCATCGGTCCCTCGCCCCGCGCCCTCGCTTCCTCGCGCCACCAATACAATGACGCGAGTACTTTCGCCTCAAGGTCCCAGGGCGGGGATTCGGCCAGTACGCAGCCCGCCTCGTAGGAGATCGTGCGATACCCCCTGATGACTCTGACGGCCATCGCCCTCTGCGGCTTTCGCAAAACAGCGATGCTGCCGGCCGTCAGGTCAGAGGCCCACACCGGGGCCCCATACAGGGCCATGGATCGCACATGAGTTACTTACCTAAGACAAGAAAAAAATAAAAACCCAGACTACTTACCATACGTAGGATAGGTACAATACACCTGCATTCATCGAGAGGAGTGCATTTCCCTTTCCGTGTTCAATTCGAGGCAAGACATCGGTTGCGTGAAATCACCACGCTTTTGTAGCACAGTGAAAACAGCAGCGCTACATGCTGTCCGCTTCGGTTTCAGTTTCAGGGCAGCAAACTCAAAAGGTCATACATAAATCTATAAACAAACATCCCACAGGGTGTTAACAAGGGAGAGATGAAAATTTTATTATTTTTGCGAAAATCTCATAAACGAAGACTTCAATACATCAAAAATATATATTAAAGGACGCAATGAGCGATCGACTGCTGCGCAGCGTGTCGCGGATTCGATCCCCGCACGGAACCAATATTTGTATGATCTGCAAGTAGTTGTTCCGGGTCTGGGTGTTTGTGTTTCTATGTTTGTAAACGCACCCACGATACAGGGAGAAATTCCTAGTGTGGCGCAACGTTTAAAAAAAAAAAAAGTCAGTTGCCGAGAATGAACTCACAGCAGTGACTATCCTATACTATATTGTAGTCTGTGGCAGTGACCAAGTTAACAGCTTCATACGATATAATTCCATAAATCCAATGACTAAAGTAGTCATTGCATAAATCCAACAATAATTAGACAGGTCATGGTCTGGGACCTATCTAATTAATGGATGACATTTAGTTGTCTAAACGTCATCCAGTAATCTGTAGACAATACGGAACAGAAAACTGTTCCGTGGTAGACAAACAGTAAACTGTACAGTTTTGTAAAAACAAAACAAGGGTCAACTAAACAGTCTTACTGAACAGAACACGGTATTTTTTGGGCACGTACCGTACCTACTACAAAAGCGGTTGCAGTTGTGTGATTTCACACAACCGCGCGCCGTCTCGACTTGAACACAAAGAGAAATACACGGTAGTTAGACTAGACAGAGGGTGGGGTACGGAATAGCCGCTTATCGCCCGTCATCATGAAACAATAAAGTTCAGTCATACTACGAGCAGCCCGACCTGAGGATCGAACCTAGGACCCCATGCCCCTACGATCAACAGTCCGTGCTTGCAACCAGTGGACCAATAAGGCAGCTACGTAAATACAAACAAAACAGCCCCAGCAACAGTCTTGATCAACACATACAAACCATTTTTTTTCTTTTTTTTTTCCCGGTTGGAAAATCCTCATGGATGTCCGCCGCCCTGAGGCGGGCGACGGGGCCTGTCAGACTCTTACTGACTAAAAACCACCCCGGTGTTCGATCTCACACCTACGCCGGGGGTCGCGGGAATGTATGATCCTTCCGCAACCAACACATACAAACCATATTCCAACATGTTGCTTCGCTAATAATAAACAATCCCATACTGCAACATGTAGCTTCGCTAATAATAAACAATCCCGTATTGATTCAGTGCCAAAACTGCGTTTGTTTCAAAACATAGGTTTAATTAAAAACGATTATGGACAAAAGTCCTAGGTTTTGTTATAGTAATCCTAGGGCTAGGACGTGGACTGGAGTGACTGTGTTCTCAGCGTACCTAGTGCTTCTCATGGTGGAAATATACATAGAGATATATGAAAATGGCACCCATTTGCGCATTTACAATAACGTGTTGCGTTTTTGGAAATAAAGTGTTCAAGAAGAATGTGTTAGTAAACAAATATTGTAAGTTTGTTTTTTGAACTATTAAATTTTTTGGGAATCCGAGGTTTCACCTAATGAGGCGCGTTGTTTTATTTTCTGATATTTCAATCTCTGCCAGTACAAAATAACATTCCCGACTCCACGTCACACCAGTGTGAGGAGTATTTTTTTTCCTCGTCGTCACACCGCTAGTTTTACTACACCTTTTGTATCACAGCATTTGTGTTGTAATAAATAAATCCCGCATCTACCTATCCTATCTAACGCACATTGGTCGACTCAAGTACGTTTTACTTACTTTTTGAATTAATGTTATAGAATTATTTGATACTATATATTTACTTATACTACCTACATAGTAATCGAAATATCATGGTGGTTTGGCCGGAAGGATACTCCGCAGCGCAACCACTTTAAATAAAAGTTTACGTTGAAACTAGAGATATGAGTTTTTTTTTTGAAGTAAAACTTCTTTAGGCGCGCTTGGCTTGGGGAGTAAGCTGGCGAATGCATGACGAGAGCGTTACGAAAAGTGTGATCGGGCGAGGCGAACGCTTATGGATGGAGCTAAAGAAGTTTTACTTCAGTTGTGTGGTCTAAAGCACACTCGTTTTTTATAAAGGACTAGTTTTATAGACATTCCATAGGATTTTTCATGTAACTTATACTTGTTCCAGCAAAGGTGGTTCGGCCAGGGAGAATGACGTGATTAAACAGACGATAATCATTACTTGACTTTAAGCAACATTTTTATATAAAGGGATGTGATTGAATAATGATCTGAATGATGATGAAGTGTATTGAATAAAACACAATTATATTGTTTAACATAACGCAGTAATTTAATCACCAACATCACACACAAAACAACATTTACACGTACTTCCATACTTCGGGACATCTTTGGGTGACAGTTTGTAGTTTAACAAATACTTTATGTTCCAAAGCTTTTAACATTTGCAGCTCTGTAACACAATGCAGCTTCTGAATATAACATGATTAAATACAAAATGCACACTTTTAAGTGATTTTTAGAACAAAATACATCATTGTATAGATCCAGGTTGTATTATATTTACTTCAACGCACTACTACTTTCGATCGGGCCGTATATCTCTTAATTTATGATACTGTTCGGTGACAACTTTTCTATGACTACGAATACCATAACTAGTATATATACAATGTGCAAGTATATTAGGTACTGATATTTTACAGACAAATTCACATTGAAATTTAAGAAGAAATAGAATATTTGACTACTCAAAAGGTACGAGAAATACTTATGCGAATGTACCTACTGAAAATAAGCGCACCTAATAATGATACAACTTTATAAATTACACTATAGATGAGAATGTTATGTGAAAACAACTATCGACAAATTTCAACCAACTTTAGCAACTATTCCAAATAATCACGATTACTACCGACTTCCAATAAAAAATATACAATAATAACCTCTCCTTGAATCCTGACTGTTTGAAACAGATACTATTATTGTTTGGAACCAACCAACTATATATTCCATTCCGCACAAATGTATTTATCGTCCACAGTCTCTACCACCACGTCCACCTCTGAAAAAAAATAGAGGTTAAGCAAGGTTCAAATACCTACATTTCCCACATGGCAATGTACTGCCAACTCTTCGAACTGAAACATTCATTAATATTGGTAGTTCGTAGCCGGGAAAAAGACCCTATAGGCGTTTAACATTGCCATTCCGCGACTGTACAATAACACTCATATCTCATTGGTTGGTTCACATAACCTGCTCACTGTCATCTTATTGTTTAGGCCCGACGCTCTACAATGAAGGTTTGTTTACTTATTAACGAATTTCTCTCCAGTGGCGATGTTCTTCATAAGTTCGGGGAGAGCTTCCTTGAGAAGACACTCTTCGTATGCGTTCAGTTTGCCGTATCCCAAGTTCTTGGCGACGCCATTCTTTCCGAACTGTACAGGGTTGGCGAAGTAGGCGGCTTCTGTCAGGCTAGACTTGACGTAGGCGCATTCCACGACGTTGCTCTCGCCCTGAAAGATGTAATTTAGTGTTAACATGGCAACTAACTACCTCTCATTGTAACGGGTACAATTCTGACAGGTTGAACGGATTATACGCTCCAAACGCGTCCATAATCGAGCTAATGCAAGAGTGGGTGTATGATAGGCGTAGTTCATTTTTGACGTGAAAATGTCTTTTCGCTTGGTGTACTGGTGGTGGTAAGTTCAATATTTCTAACAGAGAAAATACTATTAGATTTCAATTATTCATAATTTCGGGACATTTAATGCCAGACTAATAGTTGAGAACATGGAAAAGATAGGCTATGTCTGTACCAATTTTGAGGCAAAGTGTAATTTGCTTATGACGTCAGGTCTCGCGTGCAGACATATTTATGCGCACGACCATCTATATTTGTCTGACGCTGGTTCTGTTGCCACGTCATAGCTTAACTGGGACAACTTATATAAAGAGCGGTACATACATTGAGTCCCCTGAGGATAGCGTTGGTGATCCTCGCACCCGCCCACGCCATGGAGAGGGTGGCAGATCCACCACCTGCCTTAGCTTTCACCACCTGCGGAAACAAAAAGTTTATGAATGTTATGAAAGTGTAAAAGCGTATAAAGTTGCAAAGTAACTTCAATCAAATTACAAACTAAAGTCAAAGCTTTTTATTTAGATAAGACCACGTATAGTCTTAATTAGTTTGTCAGAAAATTAGCAAGAACCTGATTGTAGTAACTACATGAAAAAATATTCGTTTAGAGTTCTGAAATTGTAAAACAGTGTAAATCTTGCTAGAAGCATCTTTTGGCGCTCGAGTAATGTTGACAGGGGGGCGCTGTTGGGTAAACATCTGTGTTGCACATAATATGGACTGTACAAGCTATACTTTAAGAATTATTCCAATTACGATGCGATATCAATACTAAATGGGCTGTACCTACTACTAATGTGTTTACTTGTAAACTGATACCAACCTCAGTACCAGCTTCCTGGATCCTCTTAGTAAGAGCCTCAATCTTGTTCTGGTCCTTGATATTGGGCGCAGGGTTGCACTGGGACAGCAGGGGGATGATGGTGACCCCAGAGTGACCACCGATGACGGGAATGGACACCGAGCGCGGGTCCACGCCGTTGATGACGCCGACAAAGGCACACGCGCGGACCACGTCGAGGGTCGTGACGCCGATAACGCGGTTCGGGTCGTATACTCCGGCCTGTTGGAATAATTGTGATTTAGAAACTGAGTTTAGAAATAAGTATATACAGAGTTATTTGTAATACGTCGGCAATCCATTAAGGGTATGTAATAATTTGTTTTATTTTTTAATATGTATATCTGGTATCTTATTGTATCTCGTTGGATAGCTGAGAAGTTTTACATATTTTTGATATTGGTTCTGTCGATAATGTATATCCATGATTATTGCAGAAATCAACTATTTTAGTCAAATAACCTGTTCAAAATGATGAACAAAGTGTGCTCAGATTAAAAAAAAATATTAAAGAGAATTGTCATTTTATGGTTGATTATTATGTATTAAACTAGAAGCAGATAGTAGGTAATAATAAAAAACGCGTTTTTTTTAATAAATTTTCAGTTGTATGTACGAGTAGTATGTCCCCCTAAAAAAATATAAAATGTCAAATTACTCAGAAATGGTTGACAGTTGCATAGGAGTCATAAGGGGTAATTTAGTTGCTAATGACCGGCCCGGTAATTTGGTTGCAAATGACCTCCCCTACATCCCCTTATTGGATTGCCGAAATATTACCATTACCCTGTATATTACGCATGTATAATTGTATACCCCGAAAGAGCGTGCGAGCGTGGTGATCGATGCTCGTGGCTTCTCTGTATGATAAGCCTTGCAGTGAGACAATAATAGGCTGGCATAATTATTATTTTCTGAAGGGTTAGGTTAGTGTATCGTATGGCATTTCGCCAGTAACGAGTTCACATCCGCAAGCAACGCGATCGCGTTACAAATAGACCTACAAAGGTATCATTTCATGTCAGCGTTGTTTGTATAACATACAGTATGACAAAATACGTTCAAAACTGCAATACAAACGATAAGATACAAGAATTAATTGCATTGATGACTGATCACACAAGTACCTATGCTACTGTGGCGTAATTATAGTTCACAGATGTTACGATCGAGGAAAACGCTTGAAAATAATAATATTGCAATAAAATAAAAATAATGATTTGCTCTTTGGCCTTTCCTACATCTGTCAATGCCATTGAAAAGTGTCAGTGATTAAATTCACTATTGCACCTACTGAGTTTGTCTCCAACACACAACCACTTATCGAGCCATTTTCGAGTTTGTGAGAATAACGCACGGCTCTAGACTTATATATTTATAGATATTACAATATAACATTGTAAAGTTTCATAGACAGAATATGCCGTATGTACCTGTAATGTACATAGATACACCATTTAGAAATTTAGAACATAGTTGTACGCAAGGTCTAATTCAGTCAATTGACAGAAGCGCAGGGTCGCATGGCGCATAGACACCGAGTTGAGCCAAATCATTCGAATTGTATCTTTGAGTCGAGCTAAAACTGCTATGTATTATGGCTACGGATTATATACCTAAATGTTCATGTGTGTTTAATTTTGTGTAATGTTCACGTGTGTTTAATTTTGGGTAATGTTCCCGTGTGTTTAATTTTGTGTAATGTTCATGGGTGTTTAATTTTGTGTTGTTCATGGGTGTTTAATTTTGTGTAATGTTCATGTGTGTTTAATGTTGTGTAATGTTCATGGGTGTTTAGTTTTGTGTAATGTTCACGTGTGTTTAATTTTGTGTAATGTTCATGTGTGTTTAATGTTGTGTAATGTTCATGGGTGTTTAGTTTTGTGTAATGTTCACGTGTGTTTAATTTTGTGTAATGTTCATGGGTGTTTAATTTTGTGTAATGTTCATGGGTGTTTAATTTTGTGTAATGTTCATGTGTGTTTTTCAGACTGATTTATACGAGAAGCCGCCTATATGCATTTTCTTTTTCACAATGCTATAAGAATCATGTTCTCATAAGGGGAAAGCGCCAGGTTGCCCGCGAAATATTATAATTTTCAGTTTTTTGCAATTTGCAGATCAGTGTCAGGTTGTATGTTGAACAAAAAATGGGTCGCGACCGTAACAAGTATGCCTATACACGTATAAACACGTTACAGGAATACTCATTAAATTCATCAATACAACCCTCAAAACTTCATATAATTCTATAGGATTAGATGAACTTAAAAAATAACAAAGGTGAAATAGTACATTTCTCAACGAACAAATAGTATTTATTGCGCGATAAGTCGATAACGTAGACTTAACTAAACGTGCGTATCTCATAATGCATTCATTAAGCACTTATCTTAATGAATTCATTATGAGATACGCACGTAAATAGAGATAATATATGAGTAAATAAATCATCTATTTATATCCACATCTCGATATTAAGTCTCCCCATTCATCTAAGTATCCACACAAACCACGAAGACAATACGCGATCGTTATTATGAAGTGCAGTTTCTGTCAACAGACTATTGTTGTACTGAAACCTGATATATTGGACAAGCTGGGCGAGTATTATGACTTGCGCAGGGTGTAAAATGATGGGGTGCACGTTGAAGAGCCTCCTCGTGGCGCACCCTGGGCAACGTCGGCTCCAATTTCTCCCAGTGCGGTTTTGGGGGACAATTGGGGCTGGCGGCTAATCTTCAACAAGCGGGGAAAGGTCACGGTTCCAATCACCGATCATGCTTGATGGTCGGTGAAGGGAACCGGGCTACAGAGGGTACGCCCACTCCTCCTCTGCTTACAGAGGGAGGTGAGTGGGCGTAGACTTTGCACGGCCGCCGCTGCGGAATAGGCGGTCGTGTCCCTGAGGGAGGCAGCGGCGCCCGCGCGGGGGGATGATTCTCTCGCGTGGCGCCGCTCCGGAGAGGGGAGGGGTCGAGGAAGACGCCGGTCTGGTAGTCACCTCCGGCTCCTCCCGGGTGGAGGCCAGCAGGCGGTGGGTGCGGGGGCGCCCTTTGCCTGTATTGCACGGGCCTCCACCAGTGTCGGACGGGAGTGGCCGGGTGTTCCCGGCCATTCCCGTAGCCCCCCAGTTAAATGGGGGGCATGCGGGGCCCGCCAACTAGGCGGGCATACGCCGGGAGGGCTGTGGAAGCAGAGGCTGAGCCAATTTCCCATAGCCCTCCCATCACGGCGTTGTGGGAACACCGCTGAGTTTTAGTGGGTATACTGTCGGTTGCGGATTTCGACAGGAGTCCCACATACCCCGTCTCGTCCCCCACGAGCGGGGATGCATAAAGCATTTCTCAGCGACAAAAAAAAAAAAAAAAAAAAAGGGTGTAAAATGATAAACATGAATCTGCCTAGCGTTTTGCCTGTTTGCTGTTTTTGTTTGTTTTGCCTTTTTGCTTGTTAGCTTCCAGTCTAACCGATAGCAGCTGAATACCAGTGCTTTACATGGAGCAACTGCCTATCTGACCTCCACAACCCAGTTATTACTGGGGATCACGACACCCCTTGGTAAGACTGATTGTATGAACGCTAATTTTAATTAGCGTTCATAAATTGTTAGCTGCTATGCCAGAAATTAGGAGATTCGCAGGAGAGCTACAGTTAACCAACTTAGCCGGAAAAGACTTAGTGTGATCGATAGATTTGAATGAGTTTAAGATAAACGAAAAGAACTCGTATTATTTTATGGAATGGATGGATTCAAGAAAAGTTGAAATAATCTTATCATTCAACAACTCAACGCTAGTGATAAGAAATTAGTTGCTGGGTAAGAGGAGAGCAGTGGTGACCCGGTGGTAACGGCCGTGACTTACGAGTTGTAGGTCGTAGGTCCGAACCCAGACAGGCGCTTTACTTTGTGTAAATTATTTCATCACCACTGCTCTCAAATCGGTGAAGGAAAACATCGAGAGGAAACCGGCATGTCCTAGAACCAAAGATTCGAAAGACATGTGACATCTACCAACCCCTTAGAGCATTAAACCCCCGCACTGGGCCCGCGTGGTGGATTACGGCCCACTCCCTCTCACCGAGAGGAGGCCTGTGTCCCAGTAGTTTACAACATTATAGGCTGATGATGATGGGTAAGATAGTGCTAGAGAGGTAAAAGAGAATTTACCGACAAAAATAAACTGTGTAAGCAGATTGCAAAGATAGAAGTCTGATGAATTCCTCTATCACGTGCACATCCCTGTCACGCCTCGGCACGGTCTCGATCATTTAGACGTTTATACAGTAATTAGTACGAGTGGGGGTTAAAGATTACAATGCACGCGCAGAAAGCTGTTTCTAATCATAACGAAACATAGCAAAGTTGAAACGTAATTATAATGTCCAACACACGTTATCACTGTGATAATATACAATAGGAAACATACACAAATACCGGTGAAACGGGGTTAATCGGGACGCGGGGCTTAATCTGGACGAAACTTTAAAATGGATTTTAACATTGAAATACTATCGTTTGCTGCCAAAAAGGACTCAAATGTGTTTACTGTACTATAATTAACGATTAAGTGCCCTTGTTGGCAACAAACTATTTTATTTCAACGTTAAAATCCATTTTAAAGTTTCGTCCCGATTAACCCCTGTGTCCCTATTCATCCCGTTTTACTGTGGGATTATGGAAAAAAAAAGCATCTGTTTCATAAATTTTGATTGGGTAGGTAAGGTATTGTTGTTTTGTACGATTATGTATTAATATTTTAATGTATTTTTATAGATATTTATTTATCTCCAGCTATTATCTTGTAGGAGTTAACCAGACACATGTCAAAGGAAGCCGTGTGCAATGAAAATAAGTATTACGTTATAATTGTATTGCATGACGACAATATTATTTATCGGTATTACATTATTTGTTCAGTCAACTTTTTAGTGACCTTGTTCATGTGGAAATTGCGTGATTCAATGTTAATTTTGATTGCATAGGTATTTTTAATTGTGAGCGTATTATAAATATGAGGACAGGCAGTGGCGGCGCTCGCTAGACCAAACGTGGACGTCTCGGTGACATCGGAAGTTCAATTCCCGTAATTACGAGGGCGGGTCAATAAGTCCGTGACTTTTGGAATAAAACACAGACTTTTTGATAAATAAATCATTTTATTTTTCAACGTAGTCTCCCTTGAGCTCTATACACTTTGTCCAAGGCTTCTCCAATTTTTTTATCCCTTCCAAAAAATATGATTTGTCGAGGTCCTCAAAATAGGCCTTTGTTTGCGAGATGACTTCATCATTGGAGTCAAATCTTTTTCCACCAAGCCATTTCTTCAGGTTTGGGAACAAGAAGTAGTCACTCGGAGCCAAATCTGGAGAATAGGGCGGATGAGGGAGCAATTCATAGCCCAATTCATGGATTTTTGCCATGGCAACTGCACATGTGTGCACCCTTGCATTGTCTTGGTGGAAAAGAACTTTTTTCTTGGCCAAATGAGGTCGGTTTTTTTTCAAATCGTCATTGAAGCGGTCCAATAAGTTGGCATAATATTCCCCATTGATTGTTCTTCCCTTTTGAAGGTAGTCAATGTGGATTATCCCGCGTGCATCCCAAAAAACAGTCGCCATAACTTTATTGGCTGACAAACCCACCTTGGCCTTCTTTGGCGCCGATTCACCCTTAGAAACCCACTGTTTTGACTGTTGTTTGGTCTCTGGTGTGTTGTGATGGATCCATGTTTCGTCCACGATTACAAAACGGCGCAAAAACTCCTCCATATTGCGATTAAACAACGCCAAACCTTCCTGTGAAGTTGTTACACGATTGTGTTTGTGGTCGACTGTGAGCAAACGCGGCACCCATCTTGCGGAAAGCTTTCTCATGCCCAAGTGATCATTCAAAATTGAAACCACTGAGCCATGCGAGATCCCTACGGCTTCCACAATCTCTTGCACTTTCAATCTTCGGTCGGCCAACACCATATCGTGAATTTTTTGATTGTTTCGGGTGTAGAGACCTCAACTGGGCGTCCAGGACGTTCGGCATCTTCAGTGCTTGTACGGCCACAACGAAATTCAGTAAACCACTTTTTTACCATTGAAATCGATGGTGCAGAGTCCCCATAATATTTATCAAACTTAGCCTTGGTCTCGGTAACGGTTTTTTTTTCGCAAAAAAATAATGCTTAATAAGCACACGAAATTCACTTTTTTCCATTTTTTCCTCAAATTACTGGGTAGTCTGATAAAGATAGCTGTCGAACTCAAACTAAATGACGCAGCAAGTTCAAATTTTGATAGGAGTCAACTGACAGATGCCTGTTGACAGGAGTAGTGTTGCTTTTTCAGTAGAGAGGTCAGAAATTCAAAAAGTCACGGACTTATTGACCCGCCCTCGTAAAAACGTTCAAAATCAAGTCGCAATCTCATCTCAGCGACAATCAACTGTCAATAATGTAGGTAAACGCTATACAATTTTTGACAGATTGAGACGTGAGATTAGAATGCGAACGTTCTTAAAAATAGGTACGGGAATTGTCCCTGAGCTTTGCGAGGCCTCTTTCATTTCCCAGTCGAAAGAAAAACGTTAAATTGAATGAGCTTAGTTAAACACTAATGTATGACTATATGAATTTGATTGCTAATCA
Organism: Brachylomia viminalis; assembly: GCA_937001585.2. Taxonomy (NCBI): domain Eukaryota; kingdom Metazoa; phylum Arthropoda; class Insecta; order Lepidoptera; family Noctuidae; genus Brachylomia; species Brachylomia viminalis. The sequence continues at coordinate 13,047,556 of OW443314.2, forward strand.
AATGTCAAATATTTATAAAAAAATACATAAACAAACACAAATTAAAATAGACGAAGATTTTGGCCTTTAGCCTCACAAAATGTTTTCAAGATTATTTCACAGCTAACACCAGCCGCTATTTCTAATACATAAAAGTTTGACAAGTAGGATGCAAGAGCGAACGAAGCGAGCATAAACATTAAGCACTCCGCCTCGGAAAAGTAAGGTTTTCTTTTGAGCATACATACAGAAATAGGAGATACTTTGTCGTTGTTGACTTATGCAGAAAGGTGTCAAGGTTTGAGTATCAGAAGAATATAGGACGCTAGAGCGAGCGAAGCGAGCTCGAAATCATTAGCACCCAGTCTCGGATAGGTACATTGTTCTTTTGAACATTTATACAGAAATAAGTTATTTTTTTTAAAACGAAGAAAATGTACGATGGACGAGTGAGCGAAGCAAACTTGAAAATTTTTGGTTGCTACGTTTGTTTTTGCATACGTAGGGGGGCTTCACTAACTACAAACTGTCTCTTTGTTACTGAACATACTCTTGCCTCGTTTCGGATTTGATTAAAGAGTGCTCCTCGAGATTTCTCAATAGTCTCAATCATGACCAGCAACTGCTCATAAAATCAAGTTACCAATTATGTTAGGAGAGAATATCAAAGGGAAATGTTTTCTGCGCGGTATTGGCTCGTTATCAATCACGATAGTGCCTACTCCTCGTTATCAGTTACATTGTTTGTCTTTTATCGCACCTCTCGACGACAGTTTTTAACTTGATTATATCTTATGCGAAATATATTGTAGAACTAGTTTTTTCTTTTGCAAACTACAATGTTTTATTAACGTTAGAGAATCAGCAATATTCTATCATCAAAAATTACTATCGGCAACCCCTAAAAAGTCCATATTTTCTGGTTACAAACAAGCCTTAGCTGGAAGCAAGGTACATAATTATATGGTATATGAATATAAATTGTTGGAAGTGAGCAAAAATTAACAACCATTTGCATTTAGATTTTTCTAGAGCAGGCTTATTATAAAAATAGGCATTATCCAAGTTATCAGTCCATAAACAATGAATGCAGAACAAATTATGTTCAATTAGCGGGAGTCCATTTGATAGCAATAAAACCATTATCATTTACTAATTTTATAAAGCTGCTGCTATTTTTGTTAATAACTTTGTAGTCATTAATGAGGCAAACATCACCAAACTAAATGGCATACACAGCCAATAATAAGAAACCATCAACATACCTTCTTGAGTACTTCGGAGGCGATCGGCACCATGGAGTTAACAGGGTTGGTGATGATGGCAATGATGGCTTTGGGGGAGTTCTTCGCGACGCACTCGGCCAGGTCACGCACAATCGAGGCATTGGTGTTGAACAGGTCATCTCGGGTCATACCAGGCTTGCGGGGCACTCCAGCAGGAATCACCACCACATCTGCGTCTGTGGATGGCGGGGAAGTTAAATAGGTAGTTGTTGGAAGTGGTTAGTGGCTACATGTTAATTATTTGCAATGTTAAACACCCGGTTACTTGAATTGGGAATTCGAAGTTGAATGCTCGTCAAACTATACTTTAGAATTGCCTAAGATGATTCTTTCAGTGTATCCTGCTTCATCATTGGAATTAAGAAGTTGAAACAGTAGATTTTACAAAAAAAGGTTATTATAACTGGCAGTTATTAGTATTTATTCCTTTTATTCTGTTTTTTTTTTCATGAAAAGACAGGATCTTCTTGACAAAACAAAAACAAAATATAATGAAAATATCTATTTCCACTGTTTAAAAGACCAAACATAAAACTTTTGTGTGTCTTTATCAGTAACAGACTTATCTAATTGAACAAACAAATGATTGAATTCAACTAAAAGATCATACTTTTACGGATTAATTAATTAAATAACAAACACTTGTGGCCCAAATAATTTGGTCAAGGTTGAGATATTTGTGCCTTATTACGAAACAGATTTAGTCTTACAAAAGTAACCTTGAATAAATAATCTAAATTTAGCACCAAACATCAATGAACTTGAAAAGTTTTAGGTTACGTTATGTAATAGGCAAATAAATGAAGTTACTCGTAAGGGTGGCACATACTTGAGACCGCACTGGCCAGGTCGCTGCTGCCCTTGTACCCATCGACCTTGGCGGGAGTGTCCATGTGGGACAGGTCGACGGCGACGCCCGGGGTCACCGGCGCGAGGTCGTACAGCGCCAGGTTGCTTATCAACGGGTTCTGCTTCAGCAGCAGCGACAGCGGCTGGCCGATGCCACCGGCTGCACCAGCAACCATCACTTTGAATTGCAGCTGGAAAAAAAACATCGTTTACCAGAAATTTTGACTAACATTCCGCCGTCAAGCAGCTTTTGAACAGCGATTATTACCTCAGAGCTGGTGGAAAAGTTTTTGGCGCCATTCTGGATGGCCACCGTGACGACGGGTTTCAGTGCACGGGAGAACATTTTTGTGTCGCCTGTTTTTTTGTAAAAGCCACTAATTTATGAAGTCAATAGCAAATCCAGCTGACCCTGCTGACCTTTCGAAGATAACTAGACACTAGTGATGTAACTACCTGCCTGTCAGTCGACAGTCATGTAGAATTTTGACATCTTATCTGTCAAGATAAACACGTCACCAAATGCATGTAAAATCGATTTACTAACATTACAGCAGCGCATCACATTTTGGTCAACACGCGACCCAATACACAGGCAGCAATTTGCAAAGAAAATTTTAATTTCTCAGGCTTGCCTTTTGCATTGAGGCTCCCTAGGCACGACGCGACTTTATTAGAACAATTTCTATGAAAACTTCATGGTTGGTGCAGTTGGTAGCGATCCTGCCTTCTGAGCCGCTGGTCCCGGGTTCGATCCCCGGACAAGTCAAATATTTGTGTGCATGAACATGTCTGTTTGACCTATGTCTGGGTGTTTATATGTACAGGGTGTTCGGCAGAACGTTGAATATACGAAAATGGCAGATAGGTGGGGTCGTCTGCTATCTACCTAGCCCAAACGATCTGACCTAGGCCCCATTGATTTTTTTATTTTGATTTTTTTTGAGTTATTTGTATGAGTTTGAAAACTTTGAAGTAAGATTACTTTATGTAGGATAGACGAAACTGGCAACACTTTTTTTTGTTTTTGTCTCGACTTTTGTTAGATTCCTCTAAAACTAGTGTTTGGTGCAGATAACAGCTAGACAAAAAGTTATGAGCCTTCAAACATTACAAAAAGGGGTAAAACATGATTTTAAGCTTTTCTTTACATTGCATTAAAAAAATAACTAAAAGTGATTGAAGACTTAGGATTTCAACGAAACATCCTTGGTGTATGGCTTTTCGAACGGTATGTAACTTGTTTAATTTAAAAAAAAAACTTGAGTTATTATTGACCAAAAAGGGGATTCAAAGGGGTTCAAAAAGGGGATTTAGATGCAATTCGATTTTTGTGAAATGTAAAATGTTTTGCAAAATTCATCATGTAATCGTGGTAAAAATTAAAATCGATAGTGTATTGGGTAAGTACCTGATTGGTAAAAGGCCCACGTGTATAAAAATCAAACAAACTCATGAAATTCGGTTATTAAAAAAAACAATCTAAAAAATCTATGGGGTCAAATCATTTGAGCTGGGTAGATAGCAGACGACTCCACCTATCTGCCATTTTCGTAAGTTCAACGTTCTGCCGAACACCTATATAAGTATGTATATCAGCAGTCATTACCGTAGTACAGGTTCTACCTAGTTCGGGACCTGAAGAACTTGTGTGAATGTTGTCAAAAAAAACAACTAGCGGAATCGCGTTGCACTTGCACGCGGGAACCTTTAGTGTTTTTCCAGTTATTTTATAAAGTAAGATTCAGAATTTTTTTATAAGCTCACCGCATCCCTTCGAATTTCACGTCACTTGACAGATGATCACAGATGTCATGTCATTTTATATTATGTATGACATTGACAGTTCAATGATATGAAAACAATATCGTATTTTCAATTGAATAGCCAGAAAAACTTATAATTTGGATGTTGTTTACAGTCGTAGGTTACAGAAGGAATCAAAATGAACGTCATACAAGCGGTTAAACTGTATATAACCAGAATGACGGAAGAGAGCGGTCCGGGAATGAAAGTTATTCTCATGGATAAGGAGACCGTAAGTTGTACGCCCCATTGATTGTGATCAAAAATATTGTTCTTGTTTATTGACTCAAATTCTATTGTACACTACATCGGAATAGGTACTGATATATCTTATTGCTTGGTAAAATTGATAGAGTTAAATGTGCCAACAGGTTACTCTTGGGAGGCAACAGACACTTATTTGAGGCCTTCAGTAGATAAATGACCGAGTAGGTGATTAATAAAAATCTTACACATGAAAGATTTTTAAGCTAGGCGAGGTCAGTGTTTTATACCCAACTCCATTGAGAAGTAAAACTAAAAAATAGAAACATACATAATTTGTGTTTCCTAAGTTTATAGCAATCTAGTTTGACTTTGATGTACCCCACAGGATTAATGATTGTGCCTGGCTCAAAGACATTTTCTTAAATATCATATACATTGTGGAATTTTAAAGTGAAAATGAGTTATTAGTTTCTTTTTGTTCTTCTTTCTTCCTTTCTATGGTTGAAACAAGGCATCTATTGCTTCTAACTCAAACATGTGCTAAGTTCTCTTTAATCTTTTTTTTTTTTTATTTTGAGTTACAACTGCCATTTGTACTGTTCTAATATTATTATATGTTACATGCTCCGCAAGTGGCTCGTCATGTGTGGTACAAACTTAGAATTCTAAGGGTACAAAGCATAAAGTACAAAATTCAATACTTACACAGCCGCACGCCATATTTTTTGTATTTTTAGTTTTTTAGTTCTAAAATAAATAATTTAGTTAATTGTCATAGAAGAAAATAATTATTACAAAGAGAGATAAAACATTTTTTTGGGTTTTTAAAAAATTGACACTTAAAATTTGAAATCACAATGAAATCAAAAAGTGAAATTGTCAAATATATTTTTCTTTTCAGACAAGCATAGTTAGCATGGTATTCAGCCAGTCTGAGATATTGCAAAAGGAGGTTTATTTATTTGAGAGGATTGACAGCCATTCAAAATGGGACAATATGAAGCACATGAAATGCATTGTTTTTGTGCGACCAACTTCAGAGAATATTTCATTGTTATCTCGGGAATTAAGATACCCAAAATATGGGGTGTACTTCATATGTAAGTTTCTGTTTTGAAATAAAAATGTAATCTTGGATAACGTAATACTTTATAAACTTACAATGAACTTTTTTACATAATTTTATTTTAGATTTCAGTAATGTGATATCTAAGGCTGACATCAAGACGTTAGCAGAGTGTGATGAGCAGGAGACAGTGCGAGAGGTACAAGAAGTTTTCGCCGACTATCTCGCTGTAGACCGACACTTGTTCTCATTCAATATTGTTGGATGCTTGCATGGTATGTATTGCAAGACTTCCAAAGGTTTTTTTTACCCGACTGCGCGACAACAAAATAAAACTATGAAAAAAAACTTTAACACCAAAAAACCCGGATGCCACTAAAAACTTCTTCTATTGAACTTTTTAGTTGCATCCCGGTTTTTTTCTCACTTTTCAAGCAGTTAGTGGCATCAAATCTGAGATTGAGTAAAATAAGTGCCACATACTGCATCAGACACCTTAAAAAGTGAATTCACAGTATAAAGTTAATTACCTTCCATCTATTGAAAACAAGGAATTGAATAGACTTTAGGTAAAAGTAATTAACCTCCTGAAATCCTCTTCCATTTTTTAAATTTAATTTAGAATTGTTGTTTTTTAAGGAAAGACAATGTTCAGGGCCTCTAGAAATCTATAAAAATTATAACTATCTTTAAACTTTCACCAGGTCGCTCCTGGAACCAGCATCACCTACAACGCTGTGCTCAAGGCCTGTTAGCTCTACTTCTATCCGTGAAGAGGCGCGCCGTGGTCCGCTACGAGGCGGCCTCGGAGCCCTGTGCGCGCCTGGCCGAACGAGTGCGAGACTTACTGCGCAGGGAGGCTGTGCTCATCGATAACAATATACCGTTCAACGGAGAGATCCCAACCCCTCAGTTGCTGATTATTGATAGAAGGGATGATCCTGTTACACCGCTGTTGAGTCAAGTAAGTTTTAATAAAAATGGGATTGTCGATATGGGTTGTTAGAAGCCCAAGTCTTGACAACCAGTATTGCCAAAGTGTATTGTGTTACCCAGTTACTGGGTTGTGGAGGTCAAATGAGCAGTTGCTCCATATAACATACTGGTATTCATCTGCATCTGGTTAGACTGACAGTCGACCTCCCTCAACATAGCTAGGAAAAGGCGAGCGAGATGATGATATATTTTTTTTACATACATTATGATGGTGTAAAAATATTTGTGTCTCATATAGGAACTGATTATGAAATTGCCATTTATAGTTCCTACATTTTTGAGTTCTTAGTTTCCATCTTGTAACTTCTACTGGCTTTCGCAGGTTCTGGCAAAGAATAGGTTTCTTACTTTGCTCCTGTTCAGTAGATGTACCTATTTGTTGGCAGTCTCCATTCTTAAAGTTATTCATACAATAAACAAGATTGTACAAGTGTAGGTCAAACGCGCACTTGTTCAGCTGGCTCCTGAACTAAGTAAAAAGATACTTGTATCTCGGGAACTGTATCTTTAGCAGTTGAACTTCACCAAATAAAATAAACTATTCTTTCTAAACTGTATGGAGCAAGCAGAAAACAGAGGCAAATGGACACAGTTAGAGGAGGCCTATACCCAAAGGGGACATCATTTAATGTGAAACAAACCAATCATCTATTTAATATTTTAACTTGTTAAAATTAACATAACATCACGCTCGAGTTCCCTGAAAGGTATGGCAGAGGTGCACCCACTTATGTTTTCTTCCCATGTATTGGGAGGCGAGCCTATTGCTATCAACTGGACACAAATCCAGGCTGGGCTACTACAGCGAAATGAGTCTGTGAGTTCTGTTTATAATTTTTTTTTTTTTTTGATAAAATGTTGCCCCACACTAGGAATTTCTCCTGTATTGTGGGTGCGTTTACAAACATTTAAACTCACATACACAAACAGCCAGACCCGGAACAACTACTTGCAGGTCATACAAATATTTGTTCCGTGCGGGGATCGAACCCGCGACACGTAACGCAGCAGTCAATCGCTTAACCACTGCACCAACCGTGTCGTCATTTTGGAATAAGAAAGAGGCTTTATTATATTATTATGTCTTTATCGTTACGTATCTCGGGACCTTGGAGTCCCGTTCCTTTGGCAGTACGAGGGGCCGAAGCCAACTTGCAGAGGCCCCTTAGACAATTTTAAATGGAATGAGGCACCAACCGACGATTATTCCTGTATGCTCTATGCAAGTGCACCCAAGGATAACCCCCGGTTGGTGCAGGACTATTGCAGAACATGGGAACAAAACATATTGGGCTTTGGGTGGCTATAGTGTATTAATGGTTATCTAGAACTATGGAAGGACTATGGCCCCTGCCTGATCAATGTGTTATTATACACTGAAAAAATGGCAGGGGGTGACTTGCACACTCAATATTGGGCCCCCGGAAAGTCTCGCTAGCACTTAGTGACGTAGCGATTAGGGGGCAACATATCCTGAGGTGCTTAGGGAGTGGAGAGGTATTCCACGACTATCAGGACAATCCCAGAGCCCGTAGGACGGTCAAGATCCCTACCAGCACTTACTGGAATACTTCCTTCCTTCGAGCACGTTTGCTCTTGCGATTTTCCCCTGAAGCCGGCCAATAAAGGCAAGAAAGAGGTGGGAGCTCTGTTCCTCGTCATTGTTCACTCCAAAGGCAAGCCAGGGGTGTGGAACAGCATTTCCGACGTTTGGCTCCCAGACTGGAAAGGGCCGGGGCTGCCTTAAAGCGGCTCCTGCCCAATCTAGGGGGGCCAAACGCCTCCTGCCGGAGGCTCTACGCGGGGGTCGTGCGGTCCATGGCCCTTTACGGGGCACCGGTGTGGGCGCGTTCCTTGAGGCGGCGGCCAGCCCGCTGGTTGAACGCGCCCCAAAGGGTCATGGCCACCCGGCTGGTCCGGGGATACCGTACGGTCTCCGGTGAGGCGGCGAGCCTCCTTGCCGGATTACCGCCATGGGATCTGGAGGCAAAAGTCCTCGCGCACGTTTGGGAGTGGCGCGAGGAGGCGAAACGCCGGGGCGTAGCTCCGCTGCCGCGAGAAATCACGGTACAGCGGACAGAGCTCCGGCGGGATCTCAGGGCGGCATGGAGAGTGCGATTGTCGCAACCCAGCGCTGGGCACGCCACAATTGCGGCGATAAGTCCCCTCTTTGAGGAGTGGCTTGAGAGGCGCCACGGCGTCCTCACCTTCCGCCTGACGCAGGTCCTCACCGGACACGGTTGTTTCGGGAGGTTCCTGTTCCGGATAAGGCGGGAGGAAACGCCCGGGTGTCACCATTGTGTGGATCGCCCGGAGGACTCGGTGGAGCATACGGTGGAGGTCTGCCCGGCTTGGGCGGAGCACCGCCGTGTCCTCGTGGAGGCGATTGGCGGTGGCGATCTCTCGCGTCCGGCCTTGGTCCAGGCCATGGTACGGAGCGAGAGGGCTTGGGAAGCCGTCACCTCCTTCTGCGAAGCAGTAATGTTCGCGAAGGAGGAGGCGGAACGCGTGAGGGAGAGGCAAAGTTTGCGCCCTCACGCCCCTAGCCGCCGCAGGAGACGCCCTGGGCGTCGGGAATCGCAGGCCGATTCCCGGCCACCGTAGGCGCGGGCTTGCGAACGGCGAGCAATGGGCAGCTCGCCGTTCGATAAGGACCAGGCCCGGGTCGACGGCGCGTTGTGTTCCACGCGCGCCTCAAAGAGATGTCAGCACCAATGATGGGGTTTGCTAGGACCGATGCCTGCTAGGGTTGCGGAAAAGTCCAAGAGGGTTACCGTGGCCCCTGGCACAGGCAACTGAAGGAACACGGGTGGGTTTTAGTCAGTAAGAGTCTGACACGCCCTCCTGCTCTGCCCAGAGCGGGAGAAGTTATTTGATGATTTCCCACCCAGAAAAAAAAAAAAAGGAAAAAAAAAGGGGTGTGGAACAAGACTTCTCCCGGGAGTTACGATCCGTGGGGTCGCTACTGCCCAACAACTCGCCACATGGTGCCCTGCGGGTTTCTCTATCCCCCTTGGTCTGGCTCCTCACGGTAGACCTGTTCCAGCAACGTAAACTCTACTAATACAGACCTAGAGTTCGGAGCGCGCAAGCCCCACTACGACGTCAACGTAGAGATACGGCGGTGGGATATTATTATTATTGTATTATCTTTAGGCTTTAAAAGTTGGACAAAGTTCCATTTTTAAAAAACACACTTATCTTTCTACAGTGGACATACCAGGCGATGGTGCACGAGCTGCTGACAATCAACAACAACCGCGTCAGCCTCGCGCACCTGCCCGAAGTACACAAGGACTTCAAAGAGGTTGTGCTGTCTTCAGAGCAGGACGAGTTTTATGCCAAGGTAAGGAACCCACAGTCTTATCAAATACTCGGTATTATATTAGAATAAATGGGGTTCTATATTTCAACCTTCAATCCTGCCCTCTGTGCCACAAAAAATGTAGCCAAAGTGAGCTCTGCGCTGCCACCGACCACGCTGTGGAAGTGGCGAAGTTTTGGGGCCAATAAAATTGTATAAACTGTCGTGCCATCGACTTGAAGAAGAAGCCTATTTATAGTACCACGCCAAGAATTTCCAAAACCGCATCAGAAAATAAATGAGCTGGGATTTGTTCGAAGACTAGCTTTCTCTATGAGTAAAGCTTTAAAAAAAAACAGAATCATTCTTGATGAAAGTCAATCTTACAGTCCGCCAGCTCTTTGTGCTTCAATCTGTCCTTAGGAAACATAGCAGCCTCCCCCGTCTAACCTAAAAAAGCGTACAAACCTTTCCCCAGGTACCCAACACAGGACCACGTTCGCACAGCACCAGTATTATGTAATTAGCGCCTACGTTTACAAAAACATTTTAAGTTCAGTGCATCTTTTTCTTTCTATTTCATTAAGAAAAGGACAGAAGATAAATTTTAGTTTACTCCTGTCAAATTATCAGCGCCTGATACTACTCCATACAAGTTTAGACGTGATTAAAAAGTTGACTAGTAAAATTACATCAAATTACGTCAGGTGCTGACTAATTTGACAGGACTAAACTAATGTATTTATCTTCTGTCCTTTTCTTAATGAAATAGAAAGAAAATGATGAAATTATTATCTGTATTTTTGGGAAATAAGATATTTATTTATTTTATTAATTTGAGTGTGATGTGTTTCCAGAATCTGTACTCCAACTTCGGCGAGATCGGCCAAACCATGAAGTCTTTGATGGAAGAGTTCCAGAAGAAAGCCAAGAGTCACCAGAAAGTGGAGAGCATTGCCGACATGAAGAATTTTGTCGAAACGTACCCATTGTTCAAGGTCAGTTTCTTTATTTATTTAACAGTTTATACAATATGTAACATAATTAACGCAAGACCTCATACACCCCATTGAGTTAAAAGCATAATACAATGACCAACGCAATTTTTTTAAAAGCTGACTATTATTATTAAGAAAATTGTGTTGACCCTAGCATTATATTGTGCATTTAAAATTGAGTTTTATTGCCTTGAAATAAGATTTAATTTTCTTTGGCTCAATCGACGGTCAGTATTGCAAGGTACATACTTTTTGACAAAAAATCCCATATTAAATAGTTACTGAAATCGATTCAGTAGCAATTATGAGCAAACTACTTTCAGGACTTGCGTGTATTCTGTTAAACCTTGTATAAACAGACAAGAAGATAGATTATTTTATCGTTTTTTGTTTTAGTTTCATAGCAAGAACCACTTTTATTAGAAGGCCTCCTTCAGAGATGACTAGCGGTATCTATCTTCTGCTGTGCGCATCCAGCAAGTGCCAGCGACATTTCTCTTGAAGTCCAGCAGTCGTCTTTGAGTCTCGCAATACGTCCAGCCTATCCCCATTTTATCTTATGCGAATAATTGAAAGCATCTTTGATATTATGACTTTTGTTTTGAGTATTTTACGAAGATTGGGTATCTTTTGAATTTTTCATATTTTCATGACACTCCTTTCCATGCTCCTTTGACTTAGAAAGAAAAAAATACGTTTATTTGCGGTAGACATGACGCAGAGAACGAATACATACACAAAGCAGAACAAGTTGGGGGAAAATATCGCTCAGCATAATGCTGCGATGCCCGATGCGAGACAGACCCCCAGCGCTGGTTTTCAGCGACAGCCGATAACGATGATGTTATTTTTGTATTCATTCGACGGGTAAATTTCAATGGTGCCGATTCTGTTGTACACCGAACTAAACTAATTAAACTATCACTAAAATTCCTTACTTTTGGCTATGAGAATCTTAACGCTATTCTGCAAAATAAAACCTCTAAATTTAAAAATAATTTTGACACATCTAAAATCAAATTTGGCAATTGCGACTCCACGTGGTACTTGTTTGCCGTACCACGTGATTTTTTTTTAGAGCCGGTGGCGCGCATTATTTTGCAGCCTCGACATGTTTTGTATGGAATTTTTCTCTTTTTGTATGAAAATACGAAACAAATTTTTTTTTTTACCAATACGTTGGATTTTAGAGGTTTAGGGGTTTCATAAAGGGGGTCGAAATTTTCATTATTTTTGCGATAGGACACACCGTTTTCGAGATTTAAGCAAAAGAAAAGAAAAAAAGATACAGTACTGTTTTTGCATCTGAAATCGAGGTGTTGGTGTGAATTTTAGTTCATGACCACTAATTTTATTCCACATCTTTTTAATCGCGATTAAAAACAGGCAGATTTAGTTACGACAATCAAAAATTTTGGTGAAAAACGTAAAATTCTGAATAGCAAAATTGCCATTTTCACTAAATTATAATCTCAGTGCCATCTTAGTGCTGTCAAACTAAAATTTGGTTAAATTGTGTCACTTTAGTCAATTTCAAATGGGAAATCGTCGTTTGACAGGAATAAACTAAATTTTGGTGATTTTTAGTCTAGTTTAGAGAATTTTGTGACAAGAGAATCGGCACCAATGTCTGGCAAGCATAATTGTAAGTTAATGAGGACAATAGGTTCTTCGTTTTTATAGGCATACTACTTTCGAGTATCTCTTTATGACTCCAAAACTTTTTCCACTATCTTTTTACTCTTCTTTCGAGTTCTATCTCATTGCATTGTCGGTCAAATGAAATCTGTTTTCCAAGGTACATGTAGCTGTTGGCAAAACATAAAGGAGTGTTTTCAACGTATATGGGTACTTCGATGTGATTTGTCATGATGTTTGTTTTGCTTAGGTTTATTTATTTATTTAACCATTTATGTACACACATATATAAACAGACAAGAAGAAAAGAACAGAAAAATGTGTACAAAGGTAATCCTTTTTACTAATGAAATCTCTTCCAGCATTCCTGATTTCCTGCAATAGTAGATTTAGATTTATGTAGACAGCATGTATAAGAGTAAAAGAGAAAATACAATACATAAAATCAAAAACAAATAATATTCGAATTAACATAGACATACATACAAAAATACAAACACACATATATACATACTTCTAAAATAAATATCACTAGAATATTAATATATACGCAAATATGATAATGTTCTTTCACTCTTCTTTTAAAAACTGAAACAGTTCAGAGAGAGTTTATCTCCAGACCCGCCTTTTTACTTTCTTCATATAGTGAGTGTACCATTGACTGCAACTGTTTTGTATCCTCAGAAAACAACACTATGTCATCCGCAAATCTCGAATGGTTTAAGTACTTGTCATTTATATTTAAACCGTGTTTACTCCAATCTAGTTTACTAATGGTTGACTCTAGTACCGCTGTGAGGATCGTTGGATCTTCACAGCGGTGAATCGGTGCACGGATAGCACCGGATCTGACACGCATTTGGCCGGTTTTTACCTTGTACCAATTCTTTATCTAACCAGGAAAAATATATGTTATTATTAAATGTAAGTTTTTGTGTTGTTATCGATAATGGTGATCAATTGTCATTTTTATCATAGAGTCGAAGCGCTTTTGAATCAATTACACAAAATCTTATAAAGTCTGTGTGTAAGGAGGAGAAAAGCGGGCAAGACAAGACAATATAATACACTGCTAAACTATTCGATAGAATAGTTATTTGTGCAGCAAGAGAGCAAAGTTGGTTTTTGCTAAAAGTGTTGATTTTGAATCCCGAGTAAGTGTTGGATTCTATAATTGAGTCACGAGCGTAACGAGTGATTCTAGGTTAGAATCCTGAGCGCAGCGAGAATTCAAAGACACGAGATGCAAATAACTTTGGTCTCGTGTAACACATACAACTTTTCACCTCAGCAGTGAGAACATTTTACCTAAAGGTAAAAAAATACAACATGGTGAAAATTAAACCGCATGTATATTAATGTAAAAATAAATTATACAAAAAATAATATTACACAGCTGATTTACAATTTTACGGTTGTATGTGTATCCGAACGTTTTATTGTTTGTTTCTTTTTGGGCCTACTAGGTATGGAATTTGAAAATCGAACCTCGTATCGACTTGTTTCTATCCCGCTTCTTATGTTTGTATAGGAACATAATGTATCGAAGTGAAAGTGACAGAACAAAGTGAAGTTCAAATCTTTCGAATTTTGTGAGTAGACCCAGCACTGTTCTCGGCATTTAAAAAAATAAAATAAAAAGTGTAGCGGTGGCCCAGTGGTAACGGTCCCGACTTACGAGTGGTAGGTCGTGGCATCGATTCCAGGCAGGCGCTTTACTTTGTGTAATATAAAACGGTGAAGGAAAACATCATGAGGAAACGGCATGTCCTAGAACCAAAAATTCGAAGACATGTGTCATCTACCAACCCGCACTGGGCCCGCGTGGCGGCCCACTCCGTCTCACCGATAGGAGGCCTGTGTCCCAGCAGTGGGAACATTATAGGCTGATTATGCTGATTAAAAAGTTACATTGCCACACGCTCGCAGCGAAATCGAATTTTGCTCACTGTCTTTAATCAGCAAAATCTGCTTGTTTGAGGTGAAAAATTTATTTTTATTACATTTGTCCTTAATGCCTATTGCTGAGCAAAGAGTTTTCTCTTATTTTTTTACCATTACCATCCATTTCCATTATTTTTACCATTACCATTGTGTTTTTGTCTTTCATAAATTGTTTTTCTGTCTAGTTCCTCTTCTAACCATCTTCGCCTGTTTCTTCCACAAAGTCGTTTAGTCGTATTTTGCCCAGCAATAATTCCTGGACTACAGTCCAGTCGACGAGGGAATGCGTTCCTGACACATGCCAGGCGACAATTCTAGTAATCGATATCCGTGCTAGTAACTAATAAAGATCAAATTCGCAAAACACGTATTCGCTTGTATGAAACTGACGGGTGTCACTGTCAAGAACGCATTCTCTCGACGGCCGGACTGTAATTCATACACTTGCCTTCAACAAACGATATGTAATATTAACTACTTTATAGTTATTCCCACACCACTGTTAAAGATTATGTGACTCTGAATACTTATTTATTTACGAATACCTACCGTTCTCCTTATGTAATCCAAGTATTTCATTTTAAGGTGAATCCTCAGTCGTAGCCCTCCTAATTAAAATTTTCTTTCGTCTTTTCAAATTGCACGTTGATAATTATTGATATTGATGATTGAATGTTAACGATTGATATGAAATTGATGATTATTATGCAGTAATTATTTCATTCCTACAGTCGCGAATCGCATTTTGATTAACATACGACGTAAAACAGACCTGAAATTTAAAAAAAAACCAAAGAAAATTGTATTTGGCGGGTTACAACTGAGGATTCACCTTAAGATTAGGTTGTATTGTGGTGTTGACTGAACTGATATTATTGTACTGTTTTGAGAAATAAATATCTTAAACCGTGTACTTATTTTTCAGAAAATGTCAGGCACTGTTACGAAGCACGTGACTGTGGTGGGGGAGCTGTCTGCATGTGTCTCGCGACACAATCTGCTGGAGGTATCGGAGTTAGAGCAGGAGATATCCTGCCAGAGCGACCACTCCAAGCATCTGCAGGTAATGTCAGACGTTAGAGGTGAATATAGGAAGTTTATTAAGCTTGTAGCGGTATCTCCATTCAGACGTCCAGACGTCACGCAAATCCTGCATCGCGCAAGCAGAGTTTACCGCGCGACTAGCATAATATTTACAACTTCCTGACATCAATCATCGGGCAGATGCCCACCAGACATGACACCCGTCTGGTCGGAGGATCCTCCCTTTTCTATGGAGGTATGAGTGAACTTTACACCCTGTTCCTCGTGCCTCTATAAGCTCACACTTACAAATTTTAAATAAAGGTTACGTAATACTGGATATATAAGGTCCAGAAGTAAATTCCGTCAGCTAGTAAATTCTATTTCCAAAGTTACGGACATTCGAAAATATACAGACAAGACACCTCTCTCAAGGGTTCTCCGCCTGCAATGAACACCAAGGTTGCAGGGTGCTGACTATGTAAACCTTTATATTTGTGACCTCATGTTCTATATTGGACTGTAATATTAAAGGAGGTTGATCATTGTTATGTCAGTTGGTCTAAGCAAATTAATATCAAATGCTATTCTGCCTTGTATACAAAATCAGAGTTGGATCAGTTAGACTTAGATTACATACAAATAAAAAAAAAACTGCTCCAGTTTTACGTCGGTAAATTTAGTTTGAAAGCGAAGTAAAAACTGCCTTTAATCAAAAAAATCTACCGCACTTCGACTCCAGTTAACATAATCCCATTGTTCTACATCCACAGCGCCTAAAGAACCTCTTATCAAATGAATCCGTCCGTCATCACGACGCGGCCAAGCTGGTCGCGCTCTACGCCCTACGATACGAGAAGCATGCCAGCAACGCGTTACCCTCACTCATCGAGGCGCTGAAGACCAGGGGTGCTCCGGAACTGCTGGTCAAGAGTGTGGTCAATCTGCTGGAGTATGGCGGCGCTCATGCTCGGCAAAGCGACCTGTTTGGACTGCAGGATGCTGTTAAAATTACTAAGAGGCTTTTTAAGGTGGGTTGGCATTCATTTGTTTTTGGTGTGTTTCTGATATTTATTCAGTAACTGGGATGTGGAGTTCATAGGCAGTCGCTCCATGTAAAATATTGGTATACAGCTGCCTCCAGTGACTCAAAATACTCGCATTATTTGGCCAATTCCAAACACACCTATTTCGATTGTTATATGTGTCTAATAAAGCGGATATTTGTACAAGTACGCAACATGAACTGTGAGCGCGGTTATATGAGAAATGAACTGAATATTCAATTTCAATCTCCATGCATCTAGGAATTTTGGTATATTGATTGTAGCAATGCAAACGTTGAATACCAAGTCAAATAATTTGTTGTGAACGGAGAAACATTGCCGATTTTCAAAACAATAAGAGACAGTCTTTGTTATGTTATGTTATTGTCTCTATAATTACAGGGTCTCAACGGTGTAGAGAACATCTACACACAACACACGCCTCTTCTAAAAGACACTCTCGAAGATCTAATCAAAGGCAAACTCCGTGAAAACCTGTACCCAACCCTTGGTGGCGACGACGGAGCGTACGGCAGGCGCCCTCAAGACATTTTCGTCTTCATCGTAGGTGGCGCCACCTATGAAGAGGCCCAGTGCGTCCATCAGATCAACCAGGCGTATCCAGGAGTCAGGATAGTCCTCGGAGGCACCACTGTCCATAACTCAACCTCATTCTTCGAAGAAGTGAAGGCAGCCATGCAAGGAGTGCATAGGACGCATACTAGACATATTAGGAACGTTTGAGAAGTTCTGTTGATGTATCTAATGAAATGATGTCAAAATGTACGAGCAATTGGCCATCCAAAAATTATGTCACACGTTCAGACTGTGGGAGGGGGTCAACGGAGTGTGACATCGTGTGACAAGGGGGACGACAAGCTAACGAAAAACTTTTAAATATTACCAACTCTATCAATATTATGACCACCTACGACAAGGAGGTGCTCCAAAAATCATTAAGTTGAACCCTCAGCTTGTAGCCCGCCAAATTAAAATTTACCTTGGTTTTTTGCAATTTGAGCTCTGTTTTTAACTTTTTAACTTTGTAAATTTATTTCACCTAAGAATTTTTCAGAATATTTTATATGAAAATTCTTAGGTGGTAAAAATTTACAAAGTTTGACAATTGATATGAAATTGATGGTTATTATTCAGTAAATATATCATTCCTTTTTTTTTTTTTTTTTTGTGGGTGGGAAATCATCAAATAACTTCTCCCGCTCTGGGCACAGCAGGAGGGCGTGTCAGACTCTTACTGACTAAAACCCACCCGTGTTCCTTCAGTTGCCTGTGCCAGGGGCCACGGTAACCCTTTCGGACTTTCCCGCAACCCTGGCAGGCATCGGCCCTAGCGAACCCCGCTATTGTTGCTGACACCTCTTTGAGGCGCGCGTCGAACACAACGCGCTGTCGATTTAAGGACACCCAAGATGATACCTTGCCTTTTCCTTTGCTTCGAACCACATATGTAGTTCTGTTGTCAACATAGAGACCATATTATTACCGTCATCTTTTACCACAACCTAGCATCACGCCTGGTTTTCCCCGAAGGGTAGGTACATCCACGTTTCGCCAGCTATGTTTATGTCCCATGTAATAGGGGCCCCATCGTCGCTTATATTCGACGCAGGAAACCTACCTAAATAAAAATGTAACATCACATGCCTTTTTATTCATTATTTCATAGCAAAAACGGTTCATTCCTGCAGTTGCGAATCGCAATTTGATCAACATACGAATTTAAATTGGGCGGGGCTACAGCTGAGGATTCACCTCAAATTCGTGTGACGTAATTTATGGACGGCCCGTCCGAAGGTACCTGGTTTCCCGTTGCATTTAGTTCATGTTCTTCGAGATATTATGTAACTTGTTGTTTTTTCTTGATGAAATTGTTTAACAGTGTAATTTTTAATCTAAATAGTGAAATTATTGTAAGGTGTGCCACATCGGCCATGGACTGCACGACCCCCGCGTAGAGCCTCCGGCAGTATGCGTTTGGCCCTCCTAGATTGTGCTGGATCCGCTTCAAGGCAGCCCCGGCCCTTTCCAGTCTGGGAGCCAAACATTGGAAATGCTCGACGAAGTTCCACCGGCTGTCAAGGACGAGACCCAGGTACTTCATCGTCGACTCGACGCCGTTGAGAACCCGTCCTACCGTTATTTCGGAACCCGACGTTGGCAAAATCAAAATCAAAAGTCATTTATTCAAATTAGGCTGAGAATCAGCACTTTTTGAACGTCAAAATCACATAAGACAGTCCCCCCAAAACGCCCACCCTTCACCACTTCCTAGTGCTTTAGCTGGGAAGAAGAAGTGGCGGAACAAACTCCCCAGCAGCACAGCTGTCTATTCAGTTAGAAGAACTGGATTCTATACATAAAGTAATAAGTAATTAACATTACGAGACACAAAAATATTAAAATTATTTGCCATATGTCAGCTAGCACACGCCAATATATAAAACTATACTCAAGCAGAAATAAATAATAAAAACAAAAACGCAAACAGAACTTAATACATAATAAAAAGCCTCCTGGCATAAAAGGCGCGTTCCGAGGTCTTGTGCAGGGCCACCTCGAGTCCCAATTGCCGGATCCTCTCGACGATTGTCGCAACCCCGCATTTCACTAGTTCGGCCGCCGCCTGGCAAGCAATGCCCTGATTTCTCTTTCCGTGTTCATTTCGAGACACCGGTCGCTTGAAATCACCACGATTTTGTAGCACGGTACATGTCCACCAAACCGTGTTCCGTTTAAACACGGCCATGGTCAAATCAACGAGGTTTGTCGATTACTAAACAGTGTTTCTGAAAACGGTTTTGTGAACATGTTCAGTGCTAAAAAAGCATGGTGATTTCTCGCAACCGGTGTCTCGAATTGAACACAGAAAGCGAAATACGCTGGTCTGAATGGGATACCTTTATTAGTCAAACATTTTATTCTAATGTGAATTAGTAATATAACCACACGTATTTGTATAATTAAATTATTATTCGGATTAATTAACAATATTGTTTTATTTTTCATCCACTATGGCATTCCTTACAACTGATTTAGTCATACCCTAGATCTCATCATCATCATTTCAACCTAAAGACGTCCACTGCTGGACATAGGCCTCCCCGAAGCACCGCCGCCTCGACCGGTTCTGTGCTTTTCGCATCCAGCATCCAGCGGATTCCTGCGGTCTTCACAAGGTCCACCTTGTGACGTTACATAGATCTTTGACAGATTCATTCTGATCTTGATTTGAGTTTTAATTGTTTACAAATTTTGACAGACCGTACTCACCGGATTCCAAGTAGTCAATGAGTCATACAGTAGTACCAAACTGAAATGGCGCGTCGTGAATCTTCGTTCGCGCAGAAAAGAAAGTATGGCTCCGAAGATTAACGAAAGAATGCTCAAAACTTACAATCAACCTTAGGTCACTATTATAAGGTACATAATACACTGCAGCTGTTAGTTCCGTCTCACTCGCAAGTCACGCCCCTCCGCACAATTACACTTCGTGCCAATTTTATCGGGCCACCAGTTTTTATCAAATATAAATATTTAATTAAAAATACAGGTTATTTAAAATGTACGATTTATTTAACCTTTTGACCGCCACGTCAAAAAAGAAAAAGCGTGTCCTCGGCGCCAAGCTATGAATTCATCTACAAAATAGTAGCGAGTTCGAAATTATATCGATAAAGCACTAACTATTAATTTTTTAACCTACAGTATGTTTTTAATAAAAAGTCTATACCGGAAAAATATAATACAGGAGTTTTATTTCATCCCGCTTTGTCCTTTAGAACAGAAATCATAATGATATGTGTCACAGTTTCGGCGTTGAATCCACAATTCAAAACAATTAGTTCTACATTATTAGTAACAAGCCGTGTGCCTGTTTGGGATTATCCATCGGCAAAAATGACAAACTTCCATGCTCTCTACATGAGCCGAATTTAACCTTGTCAACGCCATGTACATTTAAACAATGTAGTCATTTGTTTAAGAAACCGGAACATTTCTATAAATACATAGCTGAATACTCAGTCAATTGGGCACTTGGGCACAGGGGCACAGGGGCACCCCCCCCCCCCCCACGCTAAGTAAGTAAAAATCATCGAATTGTATGAATGGACCCCTGCATATCAGAATAATATTGATTATACAGCTAACCTTAAGTATTATATTATTTTATTTTTAGCTAATAAAAATATTATTCTATTATTATCAATGGTCAAAATAAATTTTGCTCGCTCTTAAAACCAAGATTCTCTTCATAGGGAATATGCATGTTATTTAAATTTGGTTCAGATAGCAATTCACTAGCAGGCCTGCTTTGGAACTGACTGGAAATTGCATGTTTTCTTAGAAGCTCATAGTAAGCCCCCAGTGCTCTTCAATGCTAAGATGGCGATTTCGTGTCATAAGCGTGTCTGGGTGTGTATATGTATATAAGTATGTATATCAGTCATCAGGTTACCGTAGTACAGGCTCTGCCTAGTTCGGGACCTGAAGACCTTGTGTGGATGTTGTCTCATATTATTATTATTATAAGCATACATATCGACAAAAATATATAGAATTCGGGAACCGTAACATTACTACTTTTGCATTCTTGAATGCACTCTGATGTCTACATAAGTACGAAATATCTATGAAACCTATTAATTTGTGCAACTATAATTTGTGTAACAAAAGCGATAACCACAAAATATATAAAATAATCAAATTGGGTCTGTAGGCTATACATACATATTACACACATACTTATATAAATATTAAACACATACCTACTTACATACTTATTACACACAATATAATCACATGTAACATGTACATACAACAGTAATATGTATAATAACTACTCTTAATTAAATACTCACAATCGTGTGTACACGGCCTAAAACATTCATGAGTCTGTACAGCGCCTTACTGCCTACCTACCGCTCGACCGCGCGCCACGGTTAGCGGAGCCCTGCGCCCGCGCTGTGCCGCACGCCGTCGATACCTACGAGCTACGCGTGGAACAAACAAGCCACGATCGGATCGCCGCGCCGCCGCCCGCGCCTCCCGCGCACGGCCGCGTCCCTCGGACGCCCTCAGCAGTCCGCTACAAACCTCTACGGCGAATGCATGCCATTTTTATAATATTCGCGCCGCGCATTATTGTTTTAGTTTATGTTCTTATAAGTATTTCGTGTTAATAAACATTTATACCTAATACTCAAGTAGTGTTTAATTAATAGGTTTTCCTTAACCTACCTAACACACAACAGTGGTGACCCCGAACAGTAAACACGTGCTAGTGCTACCTGGAACTTTAGTGCGGTGCGGAGTGTGTGGACTCAAAAGTGAACAAAACCTTAACTTTTTACAACAAAATGAGTGATTCCGAACAGGTCATGGAAGATACGAAGCGGTCTGGATCACCGACATCACATGACGTGTTTCGGGTCGGCGTGCGAGTCCCTCCATTTTGGCCCGAGAAGCCCGCGATTTGGTTCGCCCAAATAGAAGGCCAGTTCGCGATATCTAATATTACGGCAGACACAACAAAGTTTTACTACGTCGTCAGTCATCTCGACCCGCGATATTCAACAGAGGTCGAAGATATCATCGTGAATCCACCAGCGACAGATAAATACGGCAAATTGAAGACAGAACTTATAAAGCGGCTCTCAGAATCCCGCGAGAAGAAAGTTCACCAACTGCTGACACACGAAGAGCTGGGTGATAGGAAACCATCGCAGTTTCTCAGACACCTGCAGCACCTCGCCGGTCCTAAAGTGCCTGAAGAATTTTTAAGGACAATATGGTCGAGCCGGCTGCCTAATAACATACAGCCCATAATCGCGTCTCAGGTATCCACACGCCTCGATGAATTAGCCGATCTCGCCGACAGAATTCACGACGTCGTGCCGAAAGGTCATCAAGTGGCTTCGACATCAGCAAATGTGGTGAGTGACATGGAAACTTTGTCGAAACAAATGATGGAACTTACAAAACAAATGCAATTACTAACTCAAAAAGTGGACCATATTTCCCGCGCAGGCCGATCAACAAGGCGTGACGACCGATCAAAATCCCGCCAGAGTCGATCTCATTCACGAAATAAATATCCAACATGTTGGTACCACTTTAAATTTGGTTCAAAGGCCACCAAATGTATTCAGCCTTGCGATTTTAAGTCGGAAAACTGCAAAAGCAGTCAGTAATGGCGGCTGACGACTGCTCTACCTGTAAAGGCCGCCTATTTATCTCAGATAAACGTACCGGCATACAGTTTCTTGTAGACACAGGTTCAGACGTGTGCGCCTACCCTAAATCGTTATTACGTAATCAGCTGCGCTATCATACTAAATGCAACTACGAACTTGTCGCTGCAAATGGTACTCCGATACCTACATACGGTACATACCAACTTAATCTCAACCTTGGATTACGTCGTGAGTTTACTTGGAAGTTCATTATAGCAGAAGTTTCAAAACCTATAATAGGCGTCGATTTTTTAAGTTTTTATAATTTATTAGTCGACTGCAGACGACAACAGTTAATCGACTCGATTACGAATCTGACCGTCGGCGCACCTTCGTCTCACGAAATAACACACGAACTCCTGTCCTTGAAAACATTTACTGGTAATACAACATATCTCAACCTATTACGATGTTATCCAGAGATAACCAGACCAGCTGGTTCAAATAGTGTACCAATACATAACACAAAGCATCATATTAGGACAACATCCGGTCCTCCAGTAACATCACGACCGCGTCGTTTGGCACCAGATCGCCTACAGATCGCGAAGAAAGAATTTGAGGAAATGTTACAAAATGGCACAGCTCGTCGTTCAGAAAGTCCATGGTCATCTCCACTACACCTGGTACCTAAAAAAGACGACGGCTGGAGGCCATGCGGCGATTATAGATCTTTAAATGCGCGAACAATACCTGACCGGTACCCAGTCAGGCACATCCACGACTTCGCATACCAGCTGTCAGGATCCACCATCTTTTCAAAAATTGACCTCGTAAAAGCATTTAACCAAATACCAGTATTCGAAGACGATATTAAAAAGACAGCAATCACAACACCATTCGGACTTTTTGAATTCACCGCAATGACATTCGGTTTAAGAAATGCTGCGCAGACCTTCCAAAGGTTCCTCGACGAAATTCTGCAAGGATTCGAATTTACGTTTGGGTTCTTAGATGATATCCTCGTGTTCTCAAAAGGGGAGACAGAGCACATTGGACACCTACAAAAACTTTTTGAACAATTAAAAAAGTATGGCGTGGTAATGAACACCAATAAGTGCGTATTAGGTGTTAACGAAATTACATTCTTGGGTTACCATGTATCTGCAGCTGGAATACGACCCCTGCCTGAAAAAGTAAAGGCGATTCAAGAATACCCCATCCCTAAAAATGCTAAGGAGTTACGACGATTTTTAGGGATGATAAATTTCTACAGAAAATTTCTTCCTGGCGCCGCTCAAATACAAGGCCCGCTCAATCAAGCTTTAAGTGGTCCAAAAATTAAAGGAAACACGCCCATCACTATAACACCTGAGATTCAAGAAGCTTTCGACGCATGCAAAAATAACTTGTTAGAAGCCACTCTCATCTCGCATCCTGATACACAAGCTGAGTTAGCAATCTTTACCGACGCTTCAGACGTGGCCATCGGAGCTGTCTTACAACAAAGAAGAACCAATGACAGCTGGCAACCGCTAGGATTCTTTTCCCGCAAGTTATCTCCTGCTCAGTCAAGATATAGCACGTACGACCGTGAATTGCTCGCCATTTACGAAGGAATAAAATACTTTAGGTATATGGTCGAAGCGAGAACATTTCAAGTGTTCACCGATCATAAACCCATCACATTCGCCTTCACTACAAAAAGAGACAATTGCTCACCTCGTCAACACCGCTATCTCGACTACATCTCTCAATTTACAACCAAAATCAATCATATCTCAGGAAATCACAACGTAGTCGCCGATGCATTTTCACGACTGGAAAGTATCGACACTACCATCGACTACAAAGCACTTCAAAATGAACAGGAAAATGACCGTGAGTTACAGAGTTTGCTAAATAGCAACACAGCGTTAAAGTTAGAGAGAATAAAAGCTATGGACGGATACATATACTGTGACCAGTCTACTTCTCGTCCTAGGCCATTCATAACATCAACTTTTCGAAAAGCAATCTTCAACAACCTACACAATCTCAGTCATCCAAGCCCCAATGCAACAGCTAAACTTGTATCAGAACGATTTGTGTGGCCTAAGATTCGTCGAGACTGCAGAAAATGGGCTCAACAATGCACTGATTGCCAACGCAACAAAGTTACCCGCCATACCCAATCTCCTCTTTCATCTTTCCCTGTTCCTTCCAATCGTTTTTCCCACGTCCACCTTGACATAATAGGCCCTATGCCACCTTCTTCTAATTTCAGGTACTGCCATACAGCTATAGATAGGTATACTCGATGGCCAGAAGCCTACCCTCTAGCAGACATCACAGCAGAGACTTGCGCTAGCACCTTCATTTCTGGCTGGGTCGCGCGCTTCGGGTGTCCGGAGAAGATTACAACTGACAGAGGGAAACAATTCGACTCTCAACTGTTCCAGTGCATCTCGTCAATTATAGGCGCCTACCATTGTCCTACGACAGCTTACCACCCACAATGCAACGGTCTGGTGGAAAGAATGCACAGACAGCTCAAGGCCGCCATAATGTGCCATAACAACACGCAATGGTCGGAGGTACTTCCTCTTGTACTCCTAGGAATGAGGAGCGCCTGGAAGGATGATCTCCAAACTTCTACAGCTGAGTTGGTGTACGGCGAGCCTCTTCGATTACCTGGTGAGTTCTTGAAACCATCAAACACCCATGACATCATAGATGAAGCAGATTTCGCAGCATGATTACGAAGACATATATCGAAACTGTCACCTGCATCAACATCCACCCATGGCGAGAAAATGTTTTACGTACCTAAAGAACTTAGTACAGCCAGCTATGTCTTCCTGCGAAAAGGACCGTTAAAAAAGTCATTGGAATCACCTTACTCTGGTCCGCACAAAGTCGTAGAAAGAGGAGCAAAGACATTTACAATAGACGTCCAAGGAAAACACATAACCGTTACCATTGATAGGCTTAATCCAGCGTACATGGCTAACAACAACGATGGCTCGTCTCCGAAAACACCACCACCTTTACCACAAGCTCCACCACGACCACCATCTTCGCAAGCACCATCATCACCGGAAATAAAAACAAGAAGCGGAAGAACAGTAAGATTTCCGCGTCACTATCGCCCGTGAACCGGTCTCAGCGGGGGAGTGATGTAGGCTATACATACATATTACACACATACTTATATAAATATTAAACACATACCTACTTACATACATATTACACACAATATAATCACATGTAACATGTACATACAACAGTAATATGTATAATAACTACTCTTAATTAAATACTCACAATCGTGTGTACACGGCCTAAAACATTCATGAGTCTGTACACCGCCTTACTGCCTACCTACCGCTCGACCGCGCGCCACGGTTAGCGGAGCCCTGCGCCCGCGCTGTGCCGCACGCCGTCGATACCTACGAGCTACGCGTGGAACAAACAAGCCACGATCGGATCGCCGCGCCGCCCGCCGCCCGCGCCTCCCGCGCACGGCCGCGTCCCTCGGACGCCCTCAGCAGTCCGCTACAAACCTCTACGGCGAATGCATGCCATTTTTATAATATTCGCGCCGCGCATTATTGTTTTAGTTTATGTTCTTATAAGTATTTCGTGTTAATAAACATTTATACCTAATACTCAAGTAGTGTTTAATTAATAGGTTTTCCTTAACCTACCTAACACACTACAGGTCGAATGTTTAGTAAGTCCACTTCCAGCATCGATGCCTGACGCAAACTCCTCAAACGGTTCTACCACAGGATCATTGTTATCGGCATTCCAATTCAATTCAGTTTGTGACGTTGATGGGTGTAGTAGAGGTGATGGCAAGCCAGGATCATCTCTGGAAATATTTTCTGGCGGCTGAAAAAAGAATATATAATCGTAAAATAACGGCAGAATTATTATTTATTGTTAGCAATCTTCGTATGTGGGGCAACATTAGTTTACCTCTATAGTAGGTAATTTAGATTAGCTTCGTGAAAATTAATAATTACGCATACAGCCCTCTCTAGAGTATATATGTTCTGTGGTTCTGTGCTCGAGACAGCGTTGAGAATGCACGTGAGTGAATCATTCCGTACACTTCGTGACAATTTAATAGGAAAGTGAATAATATATTTTTTGTTGCTGTTTTTTTTTTCATGGCGACTTCGTTGAAACGTAAGCCGTATAATAGCCAAAGTCGTAAAATAATTTTTAATGTTTATCAATTTATGAGTCGAGAGGCTACGGAGTCTAAAAATAGGGTTTTTGGGAATGATCACTTTCAAAACCTTCAAGAGCGAACTGCGAAGGCAACTGGTGTGTCACGTAGAACAATAAGTGCTGTTTTGAAAGAGCATGAAAATGCCTTGGCTTCGACTAGTTCAACTCGTGCAACTTTTAGTTCGCCTAAAAAGTCCAGAAAAAAGAAAGAACATCGAGCAAATTTAGACGGCTTTGATTATGATGTCATTAGAAGGACGATGTATGACTTTCATGTCACTGAAAAAAGGTTGCCTACAATAAAATCGCTGTTAACCAAATTACAGGAAGATATAAATTTCACAGGCAGTCGAGAAACTTTGCGCAGAATATTGCTTGAACTGGGATTCAAATTCAAGAAAATGGAAAATAATAGATCTTTACTGGCCGAGAAAGATGAAGTAAGACTTCAGCGGATTAAGTATCTTCGACAGATACAAAACTTTAGAAGTGAAGGTCGGGATATAGTTTATACTGACGAGACTTACATACACGCCACACATACAAAGGAAAGTAGTTGGACGGATAGTTCTAAGAAAGGCTTAAAAAAACCGATATCAAAAGGTGAAAGATTAATTATTGTCCACGCTGGTGGCTCAAGGGGTTTTGTACCTGGTGCTCTCTTAGTTTATAAATCTTCTCCAAGACTGGCGATTATCACCACGAGATGAATAAAGAAAATTACGAAAAATGGTTAAAACAACATCTCATTCCGAATCTACGACCTAATACTGTTGTGGTCGTAGATAACGCTTCTTACACACACAGATAGACAATGCACCGAATTCCATTTCTCTAAAAGCGTCCATGCAATCTTGGCTTACATCTAAAAATATAATATACCCTTTGCGTCAAATCTGCCGAAACCAGAATTGTATGAAATAATTAAACGCCACAAATCTGAACACATTAAATTAATACTCAATTGACCAAATAATGGCGGAACATGGTCATTCTGTTTTACGATTACCTCCTTATCATCCAGATTTTAACCCAATCGAGAATATTTGGGCCCCAAGTGAAAGGCCACGTTAGTTCTAAAAATGTCTCGATGAATCTAACGAAAGTCAAAGAACTATTAATGGAGAAATTCGAATCTATTGGCGTATCCGAATGGGAAAGTCGATCACGCGATAAAATGCGAAAAAGAGCATATGCGACACGAGGATAGAACAGACCGATATTTGGATCAGTTCATCATAAATTTAAATGACTCATCATCAGACAGCGACGAATCGTTTAACGACTACAATGGAGCTGTTGAGACTGAGGATATAAGTATGGATTTCGAAGGTGTATTCGAATAAGAATAAACAATTTTAATAATATCTGGTGTCGTTCAAAGCCATATATTTTTTTAAATGTAATATTCCATTTATTGCATGCCCTTAATAAATTATAATTGAAGTTTTTAACACTAAACATCTCTAAAAGTTTGATTTGTGATATTCATCATTCTAGCCTTGTATCCTTCAAATCGAATTTAAAAACAAAGACTTTATTTAAGTGATCATTTATTTTGCAAGCTAGTAATGTTTATCTATGCATCAATTTCACGAATGTGTTTTATTATATGACTACAAGTTACGGAGCTTGCATAAAGATCATTTTCTCCTAAAGCAATAATAAAGATTAGTGATTTTGAAGGCGCACTCAGTTCGGATGTGATCGGTTTTACGAATTTTGCCGATGCTTCATCTAAGTTGTGTCGTACTCACTGACCTCTATTATAATCGTAGACAGATTAGTTTCTCTGTCTACGATTATAATAGTCGTACTGTACCAGGTTGTCAAGGTGTCATAACTCGGTAGGAACGTAGGAACCAAGTAGGAACCAATGACTAAAGAATCATTGGTAGAGTCATTGGTAGGAACCAATGACTAAAGATTAAGAGAGGACATGAACTAAAAGATCGTATCGCGTGCCCGCGTGGAAAGTAAAATGGCGTAGGCTCCGCCCATTACCTAGTGTTGTCCTCTGCTCATTCTTTGCAATGATTTTGTTCATCGTGTTGATTACAAATCGATTAATCGAAATCACATACATTAAAATAAGGTTTTTGATTTTAAGTAGATAGTAGGTTGTTATTCGATTCTCATTCTAGGACGTCGCATTATGGATTAAGTACAAAAAAGCCTGTTGTTGCGTAATCTGACTGAAAAATTGCAAAAATCATCAATTTGGCGGTTCATTTAAAATTAATTGTACTTGATATTATTTACTCTATGATTAATAGTTGCTCGTGATAATCAAGCTAGAAGAAGAGTAAATTAAACTGCAACAAGGAATTCAAAACTACACCGATTATTAACAAAATAAAACAACAGAAATCGATATTATGCATTTAATGGGAGAACCGTTTTATTTCAAATAGATACAATAATATCAGTTTGTAATTAGTATTAAGTACACCAATAATGTGAAATACAATAAAGTCTGCCTGTCTACAATAAATGTACAGGGAAATAATAATGTATTATGACTCAAACTCAAAGCATTTATTTCAAATAAACCAATTACAGGCACTTTTGAATTGTCAAGGGGTCGGTCAGTCAGAAAGATGAAGCTAGTTGCCCATTCCAAAGCGTAGTAGGTACCTATGGAGAAGAACGGGCAAGAAACTCCATGAACACTCTTTTAAATCAAAATATTGTTACAAAAAAGTGGTTACATCATTCATGTTGTAATTATACATGTGAGAACGATGTAGAAACACGTGCACGTTAAAAGCGTCCGTAATAAAAAGATAAAAACAATTATGGAATTAAAATAAGCCGTGGCAGCTAAGAAATGACCAGTGCCTACTGACGGCGCCCGTTCACGAACATGACGTATGGATCAGCACCATTCAGCTCAACCATTTTGAAGGGAACTCAATGATCCAATACACACGCCACCACCAGCGACTCATTTGAGTGAGCATGACATACTCTCAGCCGCCAGGGCACATTCAAGTCAATGAAAGACGAACCCAGTAACCTTTATAGTGGGTACATAGTGCTCACACATGTGCTATGCAATTATACAATACTAAGAGATTGAATTTATACAATGCAAAGATAGGTTGTACAATCTTCATCAGCTCCAACATTATTTTCGAATATATGGGTAAATGTAGGCTTACAATGAAAATGTGATAATTATTATTTACCTTAGGGAGCCTTGTCGGTATTGCATTGTCGTGAAGTCTCACTATATCAAGACTTCTATTAATACAAGACTCTTCAAAATGTAGTGAACAAACAAATACTTTTTCCTGGCTGGAGTCGATATTTTCTTGACCCAATGATTCAAGCCACTTACTTTTAAGTTTATCATTTTTTGGTAACCTAAAAACACAAACAAAACACGCAAACTAACATAAATGTGTATATTCTTTCATGCTAAATATTCAAACGAAATTTGGTTTTAATCGATGCAAAATCGATTCGTTGTGCAAATTACACAATCACAACACTATATTTGTCAATAAAAATACGTAGTAAACAAAACCAAAATAAGGAAATATATCGTTCGAAAGACTATGAATAGGCAATAATCTATGACCGAACAGTAATAAACATGAATTGAGACTAGAAATTGGTATAAATTTATATAGGAAACTTAATAATCTATGAATTCTTTCGACTTACTTGTGCAGGGATATCAGAGGCGCTTTTTTACTGTAATTCGAGCCACAGCCCCTCACACAACACTTAGGCATGGTTTCCTCTATCACAGACAGCCTCAGTCAAATTTACAGCACTCAAAATGTTCTCAAAATGGAAAAAAACTTAATATTTAGTCGCACGATAACGCCAAATGACACTTCATGTACACTCTGAGAAGTACATACCGTCAAACGGGGTGAATAGGGACGCAGGGGTGAATAGAGACGAAACTTTAGAAGGGATTTTAACCTTGAAATAATATAGTTTATTGCCAAAAAGGACTCTTAATGTGTTTATTGTAATATAATTAACGATTAAGTGCTCTTGTTGGGGTCAAACTAAATTATTTCAAGGTTAAAATCCCCTTTAAAGTTTCGTTTCTATTCACCCCGTTTGACTGTACTCAAAACCAGAAACTAAAATGGCGAACCGGCCGATGGGCAGGGCTTCCGTGAGGTCATACTTCAATATTGCAATTTTAGAAAACTGACAAAATACGGTTTTCTCTTTTTGACACTTGCAGAATTGCATAAGTTAGAAAGAAACATGTATATTTTTTTATTTCTGTATAGAATCGTATGATATTTCCATAATGTATAATTTATATAGATCTTTTAGTTCATGTCCTCTCTTAGTCTTTAGTCATTGGTAGGAACTTACCTAAAATTGGCGCGGCATGGGCGGAGTTTTTATTCAGTGTAGTGAATTTCGATGGGAAAATTATAATTAAAACACAGAACTGTTGTGTTTAAAACACATTTTTTTACTTTTTTATTGAAAAATATTCGTTGACACAGGTGTTGTGTGTCCAACAAACGATAAACGATGCCAAACCACTTTTGGCACATTCCTCTTTACACGCCCGTCACTGGGCTCACAAATAAAAAGCACTTTTTTCACAAATCAAATCTTTCATCAACAAACGGAATCAAGCAGCAATTTCATACAATATTTATATTTGAAACGAATCATTAAAATTTTTGTTAGGTAAGATTTATTACAAAAATGTAGTTACAGTCGCCAGCACATCAGGTTATACGAAACTGTCAAATTTCTCCAAATGATTTTAAACATTAAAATGTTGAAAGTTAAGTTCAAAATCGAATGAGAATATTTAACAGTTTGTGGTAACTTGACCTGCTTACTATGTATCGCCTCATAGCGCCAAAGCAGTAGTTTTAGCAAATCTTTACTATTTCACAGGAAATACCTCAAAGTTAATTTCTCAAAAGCTATGGCACTATCATGTTAGTCCATTCAATTCTACTGATTCGCGTCAAGCAAATTAAAATATACAATATGGAGTTTTTGGCTCTATTATTCACTCCTATAAAAAACAATTTCACTTTACAATTACCTCTGCTTACTTCCACAAACATTTTCCTTCAGTCTTTACAAAATTTACACCTTCTATACGGAAATGTTACCAAAATGCTACTTTAATTATCGTTAGATAGTTGTGGTTCGAATGATCTTGTTGAGTAGTCATTAAGCATTTTGTTAAAACCTCGAAGTACTAGGTCTACACGTTGGTAACATTCTTACATTATGCCCCGGCGGGGTGCGCAGGGGCAACACACACATCTATAAGGCAATTTCATAGAATTTTATCTATACATACACAATGGGTTTTCGAATCGTCCGTGCCGACAGTGGAGTCGGTAACAAATATTTACATGTAAGAGAGTGCCTTAGACGAGGTAAAAAATGTGTGAGCTGCTCAGATTGGGCAGAGTCTTCAATAACATATATTTTTTATAATGTGATCATTATAAAAATGATATGTTCGAAGCTTCGATCATGTTTAATAGCAAGTGGCAAATCGTTGGGCTTAGCTGTTGACCTCAGCTAGCTGCGGCGTGTTCTGAGCAGTTTACAATTAAATTCAGCTTATGCAAATTAGGAAATCAGGAAAGAACATAAATATAATTGCCACTTGCTCCAAAAGCAACAATAGTAAATAGTAGTTGTTCAGACATGACTAAAGAGGATCTAACTCTATTGTTCAGTATCTTAATAATAGACTAGATCTTTTTATTAGTATTATTAGAATTTTAAAGACAACTATTTTTTTTGAAATTTTAGTAACCTAATGAATTCCGTAAAATCATATCATCTAACTTACCTATTCTTGTCCAGAGGGGATAGTGTTAAGTGAAGTGAATTATTAATTTCTGCCATGTTATTATCAAATCGACTCAATCAATTAATCAAACCAAAAATCGAAAAAAAGGAATTGAGAATCAAATCGATCTCGATTGTTATTATATTCAATTGACTCTTAGGTTCAATAACCATAAGGAATGTGATCTAAAGTATTGTCTCAACAACTTCCATTTACTCAAACTATTAATATCAGTACCGTTTACTTTGATACGTCACAATTCAGTAGTCATTATTCGTGATTGAGTAGTCACATCTCACCATTGATAAAGGCACAATGGAGTTTTCCCTTTATCCTACTTTCGACGAGATTTTGCCCGTCGTTTAACTGGTTGATCGTTTTTTATACAAGGAGGGCAATACACAGACAGATCTGATTTGTCCCTCTTTTAGTAAATGCACCAAAATGTGCGTTGTATAATATACTAAGTAGTACATTACGGCGCTTTCATCGTTGCATTTAATATGGGAATCTTATAAAAAATTTATACCACAACCGTTATAATATAATGTGGCCAAAGGAACTCGAACGTCTTTTGTAAGTACGTACAAATTTTTTGAGAAGTATCCCTAGCTAAAACATAAACATTTCCGCGCCACCAGTCGTGACAAGTCACGCAAAAAAAAATATCATTACTTTATGGCGCATAACAGACAACCACGCACATACATCTTTTTTACACACTCTCATTTAGACAACATACGCGGTGGAGTCACGCACGCGATAAAAATTTAAATTAAAACGAGAAAAAAAAATGTGAAAAAAAAAATGAAAATAAAACAGTTCACGAGACTCCATACCATGTTCTCGAACACTACGAGTCACGAACGTGGTACGGGTCTGGTAGGCCCTTTCCTCGAACTTAATTTTGTGATTTTTTTTTAATGTTAACATGGTCGAAAAAACTTTACACATCACAAAATTATGAGCCGTTTCGTGGGAAAGGGCACTAGTAACTCCCTTCTATATCACAATATTTACATTATATACATGTCAATGTTTATATCGCAATTTGTCTGTTTATTTATATAAATATCTCTATTTTAATTACTTTAAATCTACACAAATCATACATTCTGCTGCAGTGTATAATTCTTTATGTATCCAAACGGAGCTTGGATGTGTTTCATTATGATCTGTTTATGTTATCTATCAAAAATTACAAAAGGAATGCGCTTATTAAATTAGGAAGAACTCGAATCTGTTTTTAAAGAAATCCTGCAGCACTCCATGGTTATTCATTTAGCAGATTGATTGTTAGAAAAGAATGTGAATGTCATCGTCCACATTTGGCGCTACCCAGGGAGCACCGCGCGGAGGTCATGGACTTAGCTCCCCTTGATGCCACACTTTTATACTAAGCATTTTACGACCCTCGATTCAAGCTGAAACTTATTCATAAATACCTATACATCACTATGGGAGAAAAATGTTTATTTTGATTGTGCAAATCTTGTGAGCCTTACTTTTATTTAACGAAATATCCGATGACGCATTTCTGGGACAATTCTGCCGTTAATTTATGTGAACAGTGTCAGTTTCGTCGTAAATATGTATATGCATCATAACTTCCTTACACCTACCTATCAAGTTTATATTTTTATTGTCAAACCTACTTGCGTCTGTAACGCATCTTGTTACAATTCCTTGAAACGCGAAGGGTAACTTAACAAATTGTTGAAAGGCTAGTTTCGCTGGATTACACTTAGCATGTTCAGCAGCATTCAAACCACCGACCGGCTAGATATTTAACCCATTTAAGGACACTAAACGAGACACAATTGATGTTTTATTGTTATTACGTCGAGCGGCGTTTATTGTCCCTCAGTATTAAAACGTTGGTTTATTTTAAATTTCCTGAGGTAATTATAGACGTGATTAAATATCTAAACAGTTGATTTAAATGTTGTTACACAGGGCTAAGTATATTCAATCGTTTGCTTAACGAAACTAGGCTTGAAAACATTGTTAAGCACAGAAATGAAATAATATTCCATTCTAAATCATAGATGTTACTAAATTGTAATATAGGAATTTTATTATACATTTATATATTGAAAAATATAATGTAGATGTTACAAAATAAAAATATATTACATTTTTGTTACGGGCTGGCAGTAAAACTAAAGAGTCCTTATATGTTAGGCGCTTAAATAAGACTATTGCATGGCCTCGCCGTTTAAGAATTTCGCATAGAAAATAAATTAAAATAAGAACCTGCGATTCGCAAAATATATCCGTTACGCTTGAATAAAGGGAACAGAAAAATAAAATACAAGTTTCATACCTTAAATTAGTATTGTTGGTGAATTTGAGAAGACTGGCCTCGTTTTCATGTGGCAAATAAAATATTGTGAGGCCTTAATAAATACGAGTATTCTGCAACGCGAAAAACATAAGTTCACAGAATAGTAATTTGCGAAAATAGTTGTTTCTATCCACCCCGTGACCTCTACAAGGACGATAGGAGTCTCGCAATCGCGACAGGAATTATAATATTATGCAGTCCTTTACGATATCCTACACTTAAGGGCTGAGTTTCACTAACACATGCACCCTGAATAGGCGCACTTATTACATTCCATATCAAAGGAACATATAAAATGTTTTACGAATAATTACTTTCTTTTAAAAAGAATAAATAGCACTTGGCTACAGGTGATATTTGTAGCGAATAAGCTAGGTAATGAGCGCAAGTGAATTGGCAATCTCAATAAGGAGTCGGCTACGATAGTGTGATACAATAATTTCGGGAGTCCGTATCGTTTCGTAGTATACCAGTTACGTTGCCTTTTCAAAAGCTGCAAATGTATAAGATAAAATAGAACTAATGACTCGTGAGACTATAACGTCATGTCTCAGTAAATATTGAGCATCTAGGATGGTCCCGACACTTATTTTACTTTAACTGTCCAATGAAAGACGTTGCAATATCTTCCACATCGATCTGGCATCCAAAATATCGCCCATAATTTACATTACGAATTTTAATAGTAACTATTTGCCAATTTCATAAATTAATATATTTAAAGTGCAATTGACACTTTGGAATTGGTAAAGAAATCGCGGAGGGTACCTTCACAATAATAAACCCTAAACCTAAATAAATACAGTTTAACGAACTGACCGCTGTCTCAGAATGGCGATAGTCGTTATAAACGAGGAAACAAAGATTACCGACCAAAACCGAGAGGAATTTGATAATTACTACATTTAGTATAAAAGGTTTTTTTTTGCCGATAAATATCATGTATTTAATATAAAATTCTATTAATAATAGTTGTAGACTATGTCGTATCAAACTTTATTATGATATTTAGTTCGATTTATTTCATATTTTATATTTAAAACTGGCATGCACCTTACTTAAAGAGGTGTGTGCCTGGCTCACAATACATATAATAAACTGACGAGTTGTTACCAAATTCCTCTGTTTCTATCGATAAGTATGATAGAGAGTGAATTATCTAATTATAATACATATGTCCGCCCCCCGCTCCGCGCGCGGGCGGACCACACTCCGTCCGTACAAGACGCACTATTTTCTTACACACACTTACTTACATACGACCTTCCATCCATTCTTAAATATTTAATATTTTTCCCCGCCGTGCTAAACTAACTAAAGTATTTTTAACAGTGTTTTCATGTGAATGGCAACACTAAGTAAACTTTCAAACATTTGAAAGAATGGTCAGGTATTCATATTATTTCAAAGATAATACACATTTTCTGTTATTTCACGTGACAACTTTAATTTTATACAAAATTGAACCCATTTTTGAAATTGTTCAATAAATTATGGTTTTTCATTTATAATTGGCAACTACTTGTTGTAAAAGATGTGTTCATATCTTTGGTATATATCACAATAATCAGCGTTATTTAAATTATGATGAGTGGAGGAAATGGTACATTTATATCCAAAATGGATAATTCCGTATTATTTTTATTTACTGTACTAGAGTTTATGTAATTCACTAAAGTTATATAACAAACAATAACAATTAAAACTCGAAAATATTTTGCCACGTGAAAATACCGAGTAAAACTATTAGAAAAACATCAATTATTGCGATGAACATATCGATACGAAGAAGGCATACTAGTTATTACTTTACGTTGTGTTATTAAAGTTAGATAAGTAAGACAGCTGCGTCACCCCTCAGGTTGTAAGACTATGCACAATGATGACACCGTGTCACTGCTACCACCATATACTTGAATATCGCCAAATATTGTGATGGCGTTAAAAGTATAATAATTTTTCGTGACGATGATTTTTTTTTCAATAAAAATATGAAGGCCTCCTAGTCTACTTGCTAATTTTGATAAAAAATTAAAAAAATCTCCCTTTACTAATTGTAACAATACACAGTGGGGATAGAAGCGCCTTTTTAAGTAAACCTGCATAGATTTCCCGCGTCCTTCTCCTCCACAAGTAAGTCTCTATGGACATTTGTTACAAATATTGCACAAAAAAAGCTTTGCAAGTGCACTTTCGATACAAATTTTGACACTCCAAATTGTTTTAGAGTTAATTTAGGTCGGAATTATAAACTATGGCGTGTATAAATAATTGAAAATGTTTTTCGAACTAGCAAAACAGTTTGTTCTTTTCTACGAGACCGCAAAACATAAGTGACGCTGCTAGCTGCAAAATTAGGAAACTACTGTGCAGCAATACCTTCACAATGATTGAGTTGGCAGAGATCTCCAGGCTGTTCTACGTTACATTGCGTTATGATAACATCGCTATTGATTCTACGTCCAATATCTACGTTGTTGACTGGTGATCGTAATTCAGTACATCGCAACACAATGAAAGTTACATGATATATCGGATTGAAATTTAAATTACAACGAATAGCTTACTTCGATTATTTACATGTAAATCCGATATAGACTATTTCCTTTAATATAATTACATCGGTAGTAATATGAAAATGAGAGTACAAGCAAGGAAATAATACGAGCATATCGCTCTATGCACAAGTGTCCCGGCGGCGGGTCGCGGCTGGTCGCGGCCGGCACTACACTGAGTCAGGCGCGGCGGTAGCGCGCGGCGTACTGCACGTACAGGCTGTAGTCGTAGCGCAGGCTGAGGCCGACAGTCGCGCGCTCTGCGGGCGGGCGCGGCGCGGGCGGGCGCGGGCGCGGCCACGGCGCGGGCGGGCGCGGCCGGGCGGCGCGCGGCACGCGGGCGCGGCTCGGCCCGCGGTCGCGTTACGGGTGCGCGCCGCCCGCGCCCACGCCCGGCGTCGTGGAGCCGCCCGACGAGCCGTGGCTGGGCGGCATCAGCACTCCCTGCGGATACGGCGAACCCACACGTTATACTTCTATTCCACGATATCATCGTGGAGACCCTCACCACAAAATGGATAGGTACAGAGAGCTCCATAAAACGAGCTAAAACAGACGCACGCACATATCAAGGTCGAAACAAAATACTTACACAAACTTTTGCAAAACACTGTAGTTTATCAATTTCGTCAAAAAAAAGAAAAATAATGAAAGTTCCATTGCAAAAGTTATTCGTTGATCCGATTTTATATCGGTATTTTGTTTGGACCGTATGTAGACGCTTTCGCGATCTCAAACTATGTCAAACGAATGCCAGTCACCAGTGCGCGAGCACTCGCTGTACGGCTGTACGTAGACGCTCGTCTACGAGAGCGTGCGTTCTCGCTCGTTGTATGAAGCCGATCTTAAGAACCTATCTATTTCGTGCCCACACACAATAATTAACAAAAGATGCGATGTTATTCAGTAGGGCTGTCAGTGTTGTCAGTACGCGTAATCGATTATCGAATCTACACAAATACAGAATAAAACTCACATTGTACGAACGCGTGTATGAAATGCACAAGATCCAGCTTCGAATCATCAACCACGCCAGCAGGCGGTGCACATGCACTCACCGACGAAGTTCTGACGAGACAAAGATTACCTGTAGTTGCGCGCACATGGTTCAAAATCGCTTGACACTTCCACATGACATCCGATTTTTGTCAAATCTTGGCCCGATGTAAAAGTGCACGGTAACCTCCTTGTTGACGGTACCTTCACACCTAGTGGGGACTAGCCACTGACAAGTATCTTATGGACTTGTTACAATAATAAATAAACGTGTCTAATGTTTCTGGGAAGCTTAAATTATAACCACTTAAATGGGAGGAAATTTTAATGACAAGTTCGGTTGATCGGAATTCCTGTGACTAGACATTTCAAGTCCATAAGATAATAATTGTCAGTGGGACTGACGTGTACAGTGCCTACATGGATCTAAATGAACGTGGTGAGTGAGTACTGAAGTTTATTTAAATTCTCAATTCCAATTGATGTTATTTCCAAAACGAATATTGTTTTATTACTAGTGTAAATTAATTTGAAAATCATAATTTTTTTTGAAGTTGTGATGCAAACTTAACTTTGTGGGTATTAAAGTTGTTTCTCCTAAATCACAAATTTGTTTTCATGTTTGGAAACTAAGTCGCGAACGCAGTATAATTGGATGTGACAGGTTTGCGAGTTCATCGTTCACAAGTAACGCCATCCAGGTTCATTTAGATCCATGTGGGAGCACGGTGCGCGGTTACCTGCAGCGAGTGCGGGTGGGGTTGCGGCGGCGAGGCGGTGGGCGGCGCGTGGTTGGCGAGGTAGGCCAGGTGGTGGTGGTGGTGGTGGTGGCCGCCCGAGGCGCCCGGGCCCATCAGCGGGCATAGCACCTGGTGGTACGTCTGGAAACAACAAAAAAACATTATCTACTATCGTATCGTAAACTTCCAATTATAAAACTTCAAAACGAGTTTATATTGACATACTGTATAATTATACACAATACCGTATTTTGAAAATAAAATTTTAAAACACCTTTTCTATAACAAAATAATGTTACAAAACGTTTTTTTACCAATACAATTCAGGGAAAATCCAAGAAGTTAATATCACGAACGAGTTTCCATCAATATAATTTTTTGTAATGGAACGCTAATGCAGGGCGCGCCATTTTTATATCATTACAAAAAAGGTTTGATTCAAATTTTTACTTACCTATGGCAGCGCCCGCTTTAGCGCATGCACAGTGATGTGCTGGGTTTTGGCGCTATTTATACGTTTTGTTGTACTGAATTTCGTGGGAGACTGATCTTTTATTTAGTAGGTTCAATCCGAATGTATAATAGTAGATAAAGTAGTGTATGAACTGCACATAACTAGGTAGTAAAACTCTCGTGTGATAATAATAAAAATCTCGCGTACGGCTCGGTTTTTAAACACACATTCGTGTTTTAATGTCCCTCATTATGCAACAATTTGATAAACTACTATTAATTGACAGTCCAATGTAGAGAAAAATCTTTAAATAAGTCTGATAATCGATAGAAAGAATCGGTTTCGGCGCCAACAGTGTGAAACGTGTTTACCTGGAAAGGTGGCTGCTGGAAATGATGGTGCGGGTGCGGGTGCTGGTGCTGGTGCGGGTGCGGCGTGTGCGCGGGCGAGGGCGGCGGGTACAGCGCGGGCGACGCCGCGGCCGGCGACGGCGCGGGCGGCGCGTAGCCCTGCACGCCCTGCACCACCTCGCCGCCGCCCAGCGCGCCGCCCACGCCGCCGTGGTACATGCGGACCTGGGGGTCGCAGGTAGTTAGGGTGCGTTCGAGAGGTCGCACGGTAGAAAACGCTTATGGCATTTAGCTCATCTCTGTACATTTTGTATGCTTC
This sequence comes from Brachylomia viminalis, assembly GCA_937001585.2. Classification (NCBI taxonomy): domain Eukaryota; kingdom Metazoa; phylum Arthropoda; class Insecta; order Lepidoptera; family Noctuidae; genus Brachylomia; species Brachylomia viminalis. The sequence continues at coordinate 13,087,689 of OW443314.2, forward strand.
TAGAATTAATAAACGAAACTCTTTTTTTTTTAATAAATATTCTATTTGTGGAATGATAATTTAGCAAAACATTTTCTATCGGTTTGAAAAGACGCTAAACGAAGTTGAGAATCACTTGTACTTCCCCGTGATTCTGATCTCATTCTTGTATTAGACCATACCTGAGGATATAAAACCCCTTAGTTTAATGAAAAATGAACAAAATCAAAAGTAATTTATTAAAACTAGGCTGAGAATCAGCACTTTTTGATCGTCAACATTACATAAAACAGTTCCCGAAAACGCCCGCCCTTCACCACTTAGCTTGTGCTTTAGCTGTGAAGAAGAAGTGGCGCAACAAACTCCCCAGCCTAACAGCTGTCTGTTCAGTTAAAAAAACTGGATTTTATACATTAGTAAGTAATTAACGAAACACTTCACTTTTTTTTTACACTTTCGGTACCAAGTGTAAAAAAACGCTAATTCGGAGATTTTGTCATTGCTAATTCTAATTAGCAATAAATATGTCCTATTCCATGACTGAAAATTTAATTAACTGCCATTACATCATTTCAAAATTAAAAAAAAAAAAACAGCACACGATATCATGTACAAATAAATGTCGCACTCACCATGTGCTGATACTGCAGGGCGGGCTGCGCGGGATGCTGGCCGGGGTGCGGGTGCGGGTAGGGCACGAACTGCTGCATGGGCGCGGGCGCCAGCAGGGGCTGGCCCGTCGCCGCCGCCACCTGCATGCCCGAACCTACGCCCACTACACAGTCAACGTATGTTAGGACTATAGCCGACCTTTGAGCAATAATACTCTACCCTAGTTCCTTTCACTACTTTCCCTGCATGGTGCCGTTGTCTTGTCTTCATTATTTCCCTTGCCTATTCTCTACAATCTTGGGGTCGGCTTCCAGTCTAGCCGGATGCAGTTGAATTACCAGTATATTACATGAAGCGACTGCCTATCTGACCTTCACAACTCAGTTACTGGGTGATACGATACCCCTTGGTTAAACTTACCTTACATCCGACTAGCTTCCGCTCGCGGCTTCGCCCGCGTGGTATGTCGATAAAAAGTCTGTCCTTCTCCATGGTTCAAAATATCCCCATATCAAATTTCACCAAAATCAGTCCAGTTACTTTGGAGATTAGCCGGAACTAACAGTTTTGTTATATAAGTACCATGTATACTTTCATATGCATTTAGTAAAAAAGCTGTTATTTTGACATTACAAACAGAAACTTTATTTTATTTATTTGTATATAAAAATGTGCTTCGATTATATTCTACTGATTGAAACAAGATTGCATATTTTTTTTTTTTACTTTTTTAAATTTCATTCTATTGTTTCTAGCAGTTAATGTAACTCATCACTAACCGCCTGCCTTTTCCTAACCAAGTTGAGGTCGGCTTCCAGCCTAACCGGATGTGAAAACTGAATAACAGTATTTTATATGACCTCCACACCCCAGTTACTGGGTGATACGATACCCCTTGGTTAGACAGGATGTTAGACTTTCGGACTTCTTACGACCCGTCACGACCGTCAAAGATCGACGAATGACAGCCGGACCAACGGCTTAACGTGATTTCCGAGGCACAGAGGGGGCAAGGTGGTTGATGTAACTGATACTTTGCAACATCTTATACTATTGCGTTAACAACCAGCAAACATACTGCAGCCAGCATTTTTTTTGGCATATGGCATGACTTTGGTACCCAAGTTCATCAAGATTTATAATTACTTATTTATAACAAAATCTCAAATAACTTTCAAAATCAGACCTTGAGCCGCTATCTTGTTTTTTTTTCAATACATTTCATAAAACAAGTGCACAAATGATTACCAGCAGGGCCCCCTTTTTTTTAGTGTGGGAAATCATCAAATAACTTCTCCCACTCTGGGCGGAGCGGGAGGGCGTGTCAGACTCTAACTAGACTAAAACCCACCCGTGTTCCTTCAGTTGCCTGTGCCAGGGGCCACGGTAACCCTATCGGACTTTCCCGCAACCCTGGCAGGCATCGGACCTAGCGGACCCTGTCATTGATGCTGACATCTCTTTGCAGCGCGCGTGGAACACAACGCGCCGTCGACCCGGGCCTGGTCCTTATCGGACGGCGAGCTACCCATTGCTCGCCGTCCGCAAGCCCGCGCCTACGGTTGCCGGGAATCGGCATATGGCACGACTTTGGTACCCACGTTCATCAAGATTTATAACCTTCAAAATCAGACCTCTTCAGACCTTATAAGAGATCCAACCTCAATCTTGTTTTTGCAATACATTTCAAAAAACAATTGCACAATTGTTTACTAGCAGCGCCCCCTGACAACGTCATTCGAGCGCCAAAATTATCCTTGGAGCAGTTTAGGTGGTGACATAATTCTTACTTTTCCTGTAGTTTCTCTGTTGCTGCGACTGCATGGGGGGCTGTCCACCTCCCCCTGAGACTCCCCCAACTCCTCCGCCGCCTCCCATGGCTCCATATGCTAGCTGTAAACACACCACATATTAAGTTGCGACATTACACCTTGTTTTAACATGCTTAGTGTTTTTACCCGACTGCGCGACGCAAAGGAGGGTAATGTGTTTATCAACCTGAACATGCATGTATGTTTGTTCCATTGTGGCGAGAGACCCAACGCGGGGGCCGATTTTGATAATTCTTACATCAATCGATTTATTTTAATCTTGAAAGTGTCACTTAAGACATGACAGTAATCAAATTTCAATATGGCGTCTGGTTGTGAAACAGAAAAAAACTATGACGAACTATGTCAAGTATACACCACGTCCGTATCATTGAAAATCATCCTTAGGTTTCTCTAATCATGTTTCACTATGAATGACCATTTAAGATCTCTAACGAATTAAAGTTGGTTAGCAAAAATTCTCACTAAAAGTTCTTACATAATCATATATTAGGCAATAAGTCTTTATTGTTAAATTTAAGAAAGATTCCTCCGAATGCATGAGGTTGTACGGCTTAGGGTGTACTTACGGGGTGTGGCATTGCAGGCAGAAATAGGAAATCATGTTTTTATCTTTTTTTAAGTTTAAAGTAAACTTACGCGGTTATTTTATTTTTTATTTAGGAAATACTGAACGCCACTGATGCTGCGATTAACGTGGTTACCTACTGTGTAGAAATAATTTAAAAGTACCATCGATTCAAGTTATGTCACGATCGCGGCGCGTTTAAGCCACAAGCCGTCATGGTACACGGCGTTGGGTAGCGTGCTCATTGGTAACCATCGAATGGTACATGTGTGCTGCGATCTTTCACTCAGCATCATGCTGAGTGGAAGCCTTCTTGTCACAGTCATGACGTGCAGCTGTCGACTATGTCTGTTTAATTACAGATCTATTTTGTTTTTATTTTTCTTAATTATCAGAGCTAAATGATAAATGATTTTATTTCTGACTACTCTGAGAAGAAAGGCCGAAACAAACTCAGAGGTCACAGTCTCTTTTAAAGTCCAGACTAAATCTTGGTCAGATCATGTGAAGGCTATGTAGATCGGTGTCTGAAATGGTCTTTTGAGGAAAGAACCACACAGATTGAGTGGACCTGTCCAGTCAGTGCACGCAATTGTCAGCAATCGTGCAGCTCAACTTAGAACTTAAGCAGCTCAACGATTCGACGAACAATACCAAGGAAAGGACATTTGGGTAGGCCGCATAAATTACTCAAACTGCCAGATAATGATTAAACTAACTGAGAAAAATACAAAAAAAAGCAATGACCGACATAGTTCTCACATTCACAATAATTAGAATAATATTATAATAATCTTTGAGGACCATGTAGATTTGGTCTTTTGAGGAAAGAACCACACAGATTGAGTGGAGTAGCTAATTATCTTTTCTGTATGCACGCGTTTCTGTGACAAATAAACCTATTTTTCTTTCTTCTCTCTTTAACGAGGTCTTGTATAAATAAGGGATGATTATTCTATTCTGAAAAGTAGCATGAAGCAGCGATGTTTGTTTATTTTTATAACGTAACATCACACACGTAATCTTCGAAGGATTCAACGACATTTCGCCATGATTTATTATTTTAGGTATTTCGTGATAGTAAAAATCAAATAAATTCGTATCATCATCGATCATCAACCGATCTAATGTGCCTATAATATATTAATTTCGTTCTCCTACATCCGTTGATAGCCTGAGATTGTTAGTAAATGCCTTGATAACCATATCCGAGGGTGAATCGATATCTAGAAGCTATACTTATGTAAGATTGTATGTTTCTTATGTTCGGGATTTTAAATAGATAAAGTAACATTATTTGACTTTCTTATCAAAGTTAATGTTCAAGAGTAAGCTCCGTAAATTATATCATAGTTGTCCGTTGATCAGGATTAAGTTTCCTTTGTTTTTAAATTGTTTTATCAAGTGAAAACTGTAGCGAATATTGAAAGCTTTATTCTTACCAAACGGAGTGACTCACACCAGCATAAAACTGTGTGGAAAAAGTCGCGGAGAACAGCAGATTCATTAATATAATTTATGATACTTTGAGATGAAGCTGGCATAACTCGGTTATCAATAATGGTAATAAAGTTGCGAACTTTGATCTGACGCTCAGACTTAACATCTGTGCGGAACGGTTGTAATAATGTTTGTATGTAATTGTATTAACGCCGCGGTCCGCGGTGTTCCATTTTACTATTTCATTTCGCTAGCTATTTATCATATAATTTTATTATGTGATATTTAAACTCAATATTGCAAAGAACGAAAATTGAAAAGGCAAGAGTTATAAAACCGATATTTCAATAGTTTCGTCGCTTTTGGGTATTTATTGGCAACCATAGGTTTAGTAAACGCCATTGTTATTTGGATATAAGGGGAATTAAAATATCTATTGAAAAGAAAATAACTTGCGATCTAGCCTGGTAACTATGCAAACGTTAACCGATTCAAACTATTATTACTATACTTTGAGCGTTACGATTTCGTAACATTGTTATCGGATAATCGCCTTTAGATATTTGAGGAACACGTGCATATCTGTGCTTGATATCGTTAATTACAGATAGTCAATAACTTAAAATCTTTTAAATTATTGTTAACAAGACATTGTGGAGAAAGCATCAAATTAAATTTTATTGACGATAAAAAAATCAAGAATTGGCAATAACTTCACGCCGTTTTAAGAAAAACAATGATTGATAGTCAATAAATAAAGTTTATATTTCCTATATTTATTTGCAACTTACTAACCAATGTTCTTGGCTGATGCCGAACAGCCGGACAGAAGCAAAATGTTTACAATATAGTATGGACAACGATAATTTGATAACAGCCACGCGGCCGCAGCTGATAATTAGACCGTTCACATGATTTGACATTTATACAGATAAATCTTTCAGTGTCATTGCGAGAGCGAGGCGCTTAACACAACTTTAAACATAATTATTGAATATAGTGATTTCATCTGTGCAAATATTGTCTACAACATTCTGCAAGTTTTTGGTAATACTGTGAATATAATATTGAAGAAATTATAACATTACGGTGTCAAAATGTGGTTAGTGTGGCTGATTATAGGATTGATCCTAATAAAAACTTATAACAAAATAACAAATGGGAAGTGTTACTCCGACAATGTCATGAGTGGTAAAGTGGTGATCGTGACGGGTGGAAACAGCGGAATTGGCTATCAAACTGCCTTAGAACTTGCCAGGAGAGGCGCCAAAGTGGTACTAGCCTGCCGAGACGAGAACAGGGGGCAAAAGGCTGCTGAATCGATAATCAAGAAGACTAGAAACAGAAGCATCAGATATATGCACCTAGACTTAAGTTCTTTCGCATCTGTGAGAAAATTCGTTGAAGACTTCAAGAATTCCGAAGTAAAATTAGATATTTTGATCAACAACGCAGGCGCTAGTGGTGTCCATAGGGACAAAACAGAAGATGGATTAATCAGGGACATGCAGGTCAATCACTTCGGACCTTTCCTCCTGACCCTACTCCTAACACCTTTATTGAAAAAGTCTGCGCCAAGCAGGATTATTATTGTAACGTCAACGCTACATAGGTTTGGTACCATCAGCGACTTGAACAGTCCCCATTCTTTCATGAGAACGTACTGCGATAGTAAGCTATGTAATATAATGTTCAGCAACGAGTTAGCTCGAAGGTTGGAAGACACTGATGTAGTCGTGAACAGCCTACACCCTGGTCATGTGAACACGAGCTTTTACAAAGCAACGATATTGGAAAAGTTACGGTCTATGGTTTTATACAGTTTCTTCAAGAATCCAGTAGAAGGCGCTCAGACTAGTTTGTTCCTGGCGATTTCTGATGACGTCGACCAAACGACTGGCGGGTATTTTGTAGACTGCAGAGAAGGGTATATGGGTATGAAGGCGAGGAATGAAGACTTGGCTGCCAAGTTGTGGGAAATATCTGAACAGATGGTTGGCTTAAGATCTGAGGAGAAGATTTAGTTTTTAAACAACTTTAAATTTGAAAGACTAAAATAAATGAAGATAGTGTTTTAAGTTGAATTCTTTATGTGAATTACTCTGTAAAAATAACGCAATTTTCTTTGCAAGACTTTAAATAAGTGATGGTATCGTGAAATCCAATATGGATGGTTATATAATTATTAATGTTTAGTGCACTTAAAACAACAATCAATTTGGTATTAACATAGAAAACCACTGCAAACAACATTAATGTTATGTTAGTACTTTTATAAATATAAACGACTTAAAGACTAGGTACTTTCGAAACGAATAAATTATATCTTGTAACGATTTTTAAATATACAATACTCAAAGGTGTCACGTGTGTAATTAATTATATGAAGGCTTATCGCTGTGATTAGCTCAGTAGACAGTCTCATGTCAGATCCCATTTACACTGTAACTGACTAGATACAAAAGCACAACCTAAGTGCGAATAACGACACGACACGTTTGGTGTAGTGGCTACAGTGGCTAAGTGTAGTCAGCGAAACCAAATGGTCCTGGGATCGAATCCCGGTAGGGGCAAATGTTTGTATGATGAATATGGACATTTGTACCCGAGTCATGGTTGTATATTTATAATATGTATGTATTTACGAAAAAAAAATGTATTTAAGTAGTGTATCAACCATCTGGTATCCATAACACAAGCCTTAAGTGTTAAGTGCTTAACTTGGAACTAGATGGTGCTGTGTGCAATGTCAGACGATATTTATATTTATATTTAATGTTACATATTCATATCCAAGTTTGTCTGGAGTTGAGTTGAATTTCTAGCTATAAGAGCCTACAATTCAATAATGATCATAGCAATTGAAGGACACTGAATGATCCAATACACGTGCCGCCATCTGTGGACACTTTAGTGAACAGAACTTTGGCCTTCATGTTTATTGATTGATCAAGATTAATATTTATAACTAACTAGCTGACCCCGCGAACTTCGTACCGCCTAACATTTTTTTTTCTCTCCGTTTCCTGAATTTTCTTTGCTATAAACCTCACTGAGCCCGAGACCTTTCCAACGAATGCAAAACCGTGGAACTCGTTTCGTGCGTTCTTGAGTTATAGCGCCAGGAAGGAAAACCCGACTTATTTTTATATAGTAGATGTGTATAAATGGTTATCTTGTCGGCCGATTCCTAATAAACTTGTCTAATCATTAAAAACAATACAATTTAATTGGTGGCCAATTCACACTGCAAACTGTTCACTATGAAAAACATAATTTCCCAGTGTTTACACCCAAATTTTCTTTATACATATATATATACATTTAAATACTGTCTCAATATTCCTACAACGAAATAGATACGGATAGAAATGGGAACTTAATAATTTCACCACAAAAGAATTTCGGGTTGTGTTCCTTTCAAGTGTTTCCAACCATTCTCACATGTGAAAAATCACGAGAAGTGCTCAATCACAAAAACGTGATGCTGTCGAAAACAATCTATCACTTAAATAAACACTGTTGTTATTAAATCACACGAAAATCACCCTTAAAGCGTTAGCGTTGGTTGGATGAGACACACAGTAAATGCTATTCATTTTCGACTTTATTTTGAGAGACACTAGGTTGCTATTTGTTTACTAGTGAAAACCGCGATGCGCTGTGCTTCGTTAGGTCTTTGTCTGCCCTAAAGGCGAAACCGTCAGAGTAGCCCGCGAAATTCAGATGTTCTTACGTCTTTTGCAATTTGCAGGCCAGTATCAGGTTGCATGTTGATCTAAATATGGTTCAAGGCCGTATGAAATATTTATTTATAGAATTATAATCATAAAAATCATCAATACAACTCTCTGAGTTCATATTACCCTATTGAATGACTATTTCATGAAATCATGACATTTGAGCCCAAGGAGATGTAATTGCTGATTCTTATGATTATTTAAATTTTTCGGGCTACCTTATCGAATCCCCTTTAATAACATTGTGTTAGTAGGTATCCAATCCTTAGAACTTGAAGATTCTCTATCACGCCGAAAAAAATCACGAAAATGTTGATTGCGCGATAAAGTGTGTTCTTGTGCCTTAGTAAATTCAATTTAAACAATCACTTCGTATCTATTTGTTAGTCAAGCTTCATATAGTAGCCATTTAGCATGTAATCTGTGGTGGTGGGTAAGCCAGGCGGTTATCGAGGCAAGCGCCCGTTTGTACATGACATCTTACGAAACGACACACTGGAAAAACTGAACACTGCACGCGGGCGGGACGTGGGACAAGGAGTTTATTTGTGACAAGCACTAAATACAATGATCGAATTATTTCGAATACCGGTTTGCTTGGCATAATAATAAAAGTTAAGCTAAAGATTTTTCAACATTATCGTTACAATATGCTCGGGCGCAAAAAAGTCACAGTGAGTTTTTGGAAAAGTCCAGACTTTTAAGGCTTCCTGTCTGTCACTTGTACCAGCGGGGCGAGCATGGCCTCTGTGATAGGCTTGAGTCACGCATTTTATCACGGTTTTTGCTCCCAAACTGTGAAGAAAATGTGTAACTCGAGCCTATCACAGTAGGCCGTGCTCGCCCCGCTGGTGTGACAGTATCTAAGATCGATGTGTCATATTGACATTCTGGTCTTTTTTCAGGTATTTTTTTATCAAAAAAGACGAGTGAATTCACGTCGATTATTTTTTGAATTTTTTAGCCCAAGTATTTTACCGGTTAATTAAACAATCTCTGATCCGCAGTGAATGAAACATGAAAGATCGTATTGGCCACAAATAATTCCCCATCCCGCATGTCCACTGGTCGTGTGCTCACCGCATCTGGGCGGTCCCGTTTGTCGGGCACCATGAATATAGGCGGCGCGTACTGCCGGCAATCGCACCCCATCTCCATCTGTTGCCGTCCGCCAACATATTAGCTTCATTAACCAAGTTTTTGTATACCAATAGATATTCCTACTGCTTGCGAAGCAAAAAGGCTGCTGAGCTTCTCGAAGTTTATACAATTACATAAAATATATTCTTCGGCTGTAATTTTCGCTTGACCACTTCGAATTAGACGTTGAAGTTAGAGTATGCCAAAACGACAAACATAGCATTGCGCTATCCATCTTGTAAATTGTTGCACATAATTAGTTTATTGGCAAGAAGGTTGACATAACTAAAAAATCTACAATTTTGAGTTAATTATACAGGTGAACGGAGCTAATTTTATTATGTTTGCTAAAAAAACGACATTAAACTAAAGCCTAAAAATGAGGGAGCTAGAAAGATGTGCTTCGTCGTACTTTTACTGCTACTTTTAAACTTTTAAATCATCATATCAAAAAATTCCTGTTATTGAATTAAGTCAAGCTTTTCGCAAATAAACGATATTTGTTTGGAACTTTGCAACAGTCAAATTCAAAATGGTCCGGTATATAATCACAAATGATATCTCCAGATTTTTCACGTATCTTACAATAAAAGGTTTACGTCCCGTAGTAAACTGCTGTAGGCTGAGTCGATGGTAAAATATTATAAATTTTGAAGGAAAAATTTGTCAAAGGTACGACCAAATCTGTAGACACGTTGCCAGTAGCTATACTAATAGATGTACTCACAGCAGGGTGTGGATGCTGCAGGTAGGCGGGCGGCTGCTGGGCCGCGGCAGCTGCGGCCGCCATCATCGCGTACGGCACCGCCGCCACCTGCGGGTAACATTGCTGTCCACTACGTCATCTAGCACTTTTGTAAGATTTTTAATAAAATTTTTTGATGAGGAGACAAATAACTTCGAAACCTAGAGTAGGTACATTCAATGCTATGCTATAGAGATTATGTACTAAAATATAACGCGGACAATAGCCGTAGTGTCCGTACAGGCCAGGTCTTTGGACAAAATTTCATACGAAGAGTAACGAGTACTAAGCAGCATAGTGTTGTGTATAAACAGTTAACTTGACCGAGTACTTTTAAATATACTGAAAGTTCCTTCTATTTGCAATATAAAGGTCATTTGTGAACTAATTAAATCATACTATCTGTACTAATCTTACGTGTAGCTTAGGTGAGACATACCTTTATTTAATAAAATATATAATTTATGATTCTGTATTTCCCTATATTTAGCTTGGGTCGTCTATATCTATAAAACACACGCTCGTGTTCTGTGTGTCTAGACTTCTCGAACATTATAAAACATTAGATTACATACCATGGGAGGCGGAGGATGTGGCGCAGGCACATAGCTGACTCCGGGCCCCATGACGCTCACGCCGCCCAGGTTGACACCCACACCCACTCCCACGCCCACGCCCACTCCTGAAGGAGTACCTGGCGTGTGTGGCCTGAAGAAAATACAGAATAGAGTCATCATGACGATTCTTTAGAGATAAATGATTGCATTTAACAATAATGCATAAACATAACAAACATCACGCTTGTATTGCGCGATGGGTAATGCAGAGGTGTACCTTTTAGTACACCCACATTTTGCCTGGTTTTGAGCCATGTTGATGGCAATAGGCTCGCCCCCTATTACATGGGACTCAAACCTAATTGGTGTAATGTAGGGTTATGTACAAAATAGAGAAAAATAAAAGGTCTCCGGCTAAACGCAATGGTTCCAAGCCAAAATCGCTGATCAGATTTGCAGGATACTCCCAAATATGACAGAAAATGCTTGGAAGTGGGAGATGATAGTCTTACTGCGGTGTCACTACAATGACAACAGCAACCTTTTGTATATGGGCCATAATATCACCGCAACACTGACACCATGACCCATGGTCACCCCTTTTCTTGGCAGCGTCAACTTGGTTGCGCACACGTTGTCCCAGTGTTATTAAGACTTATGTGATTTGATGATTTCCACAGCAGACAACAACTGCAACAAAAAAGTTTTAACTCCATATGTCACTCACCGACTGGGATTCGGAGTACTTGGACTCCTAGGCGTGAAGGGCTTGGCTGCAGGGTTGAACTCCTTGGCGTTGGGGTTGAGGGTCGATTTCTTGATGGCCGTCACGCGGTCCATGCCTGGTGACGCGGACGAGGGCGGGGACGCGGAGGGAGCGGAGCGCTCTTCTACCGACATCGGGGAGTCTCCGCCCTTTGGGACCACGGGAGGCTGTTCAAAATAATGTCGTGTGGTAAAAGAGATTAAGGGCGATTTTCACCAATGAAACTGAACGCTCCTTTAAACCGCTGTCAAGAGCTGTCAGTGTCATCATTGTTGTGGAATTTTGACACTGACAGCTGTACTGCTGGCGTTCAGTATCATTGATGAACTTCGCCCTAAGACCGCCATTGTACCCATAGAACTATTAATATTGTATTAGAGCTGACAGTTTTTGTTTTAAAGGCAATTTTGTTGGTACTTAAATTTAGGGTTTGTGCCCGGTGGATGGCAATTGGCTCGAACCCTACTATGTAATATTTTGCCTATAGTTTCCCCTGTCAAAGTTATTAGCAATAATACAAAATATTTTGTAATTCCACAGGTACAAAAGTTACTGGCAGAGAAAAGCTCAACGTGCCGAAGCAGTGTCACAGTGGATCATTACTTCACTCTACAATATCGTACCAGTGTGTAACACAACCTGACACTTCCAACTGGCTTGGCGTCGCAGTATTGTGGAGCACATACACCATCGTGTTGGTGTTATCAGCTTCCTCAGGAGTAGGTGTTTGTCTTTGGTATAACATCAGTATGGGAGTGGTAATTTAAAATTATTGCTCACTCTCGGGAACATTACAGGCCGGTTAATTAACATTTAAATGGTTAAAAACCAATTTCAATTATTTACAGACATAAAATATTCTTTAAATTTTCCACATTCAAGAAAAAATTATAAGGTTAAAGGTAGAAAGAAAAATATTTTATTTGGGTCCCACACAGGACATTTAACCAGGAAAAAAATTAAAAAGGATCATTTAAAAACAACAATAAACAAGAATAAAAATAAAAGACCTGAGCGAGGCCAAAAAGGCTCTTATCTCAGCACAATGCTGCGATATTTAAAACATAAAAATATTGACAGCCGTTTCATGAATCCATTTCACAGTACTTCTGACATGCCAGTAATGCCCGTAAAAGCTTCACCCATTTGTTGGATTAGACCGATTATGCTTATTAGCGGTATGGTTGTGTACCTTGTGCGCAGTGGGCGGCGTGTGTTGCTTGGGCGGGCGGTCGCGCTTGGCGTGCGGCTCGCCCGACGCGCACACGTTGGCCGACACCTCGGGCGGGCTGGGCGCGGGCGGCGGCTGGCTCTGTGGGGGCGGACGTAGCTGGGTGAGTGTTATGGTACATTGCTCTATGTTTTTTTTTTTTATAAATAGGATAAAAGCAAGAGTTTTGTTGATTGCATCGCAAATTTATTGCGTCAGTTTCTAATTTTACAGGAACTAAACCATTTTATTTTGAAACTCTTCTCGTATATGATTAAAAACATGACAAAACCTATATATTCTCTTTCCTAAGAAAGCAATGCTGTCACAGAGGCTGCAATCCTAATCGTTAATGATTTTTGGCACCGTGAAGTCAAACACCGCGCTGCCGTTATGACCTATGTGGCCGCCACGGCTGTGTGTTATAGAAGCGGCATAGTGCGAGTCGACCTTCCGTACCACCGTACAATATTAAAAACTACATAGGTACATATTTAAAAAAAATATTTAATAAAATTGGTATAGCAAAACCATACACACCTGTGTGTACCTCTATTACGGTTCAAAAGATACAGCCCTGTGACGGACACCGGAGCCCTAGTAATAAGTTCCCATTGGCATCCTTTGGGTGCGGAACACCAAATACCCACGCTTTAGCTACGCTGCATAGTGAATTATTCCGTTAGTCCTGTCCTGACATGATTACGATTTCCATGTGCCATAAGGTGTCAAGTTATTTACCGGTGGCTGTGGATTGAGTACAGGCTGCGGCTGCGCCTGCGCCGGCGCCAGGCCGGCCGGCGGCGCGGGCAGGGGGGGGGCGCCCGACACCAACTTGAAGTCTTGACCGAACTTGCGCAGCTCCTGGAACGGTGGAATGACATGTTGAACTACGTGTTTTAAGGTTTATTGTGAAATGGTCTGTGAGTGATGCAAGGAAATTGACGATCCGATTTCGCTTTTCGCGGTCCATAGCTACAGAAACGTTTAGTATATCTAAGATCCTTGTTTCATGTCATCTTAACTCGAAAATATGAAACGAACAAAACAGATTATTACTTAACACTGATGAGTAGATAACAAAAAGGGGCTCATGGCTAAATGATACCAGACGCACGGGTCAATCGAGAGTTACTCTTGCCGCGGTCGGTTCGTGGATGACCATCCATTACATACCAAAAATTTACATTACATGCCTAGGAAAGCATGTTAAGCCGTTAGTCCCGGCTGTCATTCGTGGATCTTTGAGTCGTAACAGGTAGTTAGAAACCCAAATGACAACCAGTCTTACCAAGGGGTATCGTGATACCCAGGAACTGGGTTGTTGTGGTCAGATAAGCAGTCCCTCCGTGTATTATACTGATATCTTCCAGTCTAACCGGTTAGACTGGAAGCCGACCCCAACATAATTGGGAAAAGACTCATTTTTAATGAGTAGATATTGATTGTACCATTTGCCCACACAATCACTCAATGCCTACCGTTTATAGACAAACCACCTGCCCGATCAGAGAAAACTAACCTTATCTTGTAAGCAGGTCAATTTTAGGAAACCAAAAAAGCTTCAAAGCGTAAAGAATCCCTTTGCATCAGGCATTAGTCTCACGTAGGCGACGTTAACGACGCGTCAACGCTAATGTCTGTTCCAAAAGTACCGGATCAAAGTGTAAAGAAACCCTGTTCTGGTTAAATTCTTACGCATTCACTGACAAAAGGGAATCAGAAACACGTTTATCTGTATTTAGAAGGTTTCAACTTAATGTATCTCTTTTATAAAATTGTATTTGAAAAATAATCATAAAAAATTGAGTTCTTAAACCTCAATTATCAAATTAATATAATTTCGGGTTTATACAGGGTTACCTGTAATTCGACCCGTCAGGAGCTGATAGGGGGGCCAAAATGCAACAAATTGAACCCCCTCGGGTATGGCCGAAATTACTTTTTTTTTTAACGAGTCTAAATTTTTTGAAGCAAAAAATTATAATATTGGTAAGATAATATTCTTAAATCGCTCATCATAATTATTTTGTTGATTTAAGTACTTTTAATTGTATTCATAGCTTAATTTTAGTGCCAGCTACAATATAATTTTTTAATGGTAACCATTCAATATGCAGTTTTTTTATTATTTGGAATTAAATGTAAAATTTTGGGTAAATGTCAAAAAACCCTTAATATTCAATTATCTCGAAAGCTATTGAATTTCGGCCATGCTTATGGGAAGTTCAATTTGTTGCATTTGGCCGTATCAGCTCCTGACGGATATACGTCGAATTACAAGTAACCCTGTATATTCAAATAAACAAATTCAAGCACTCAATTTGTAGGCGCCTACACACTGGCACCCAAAGGTACGTATACTGATCCACTTGTTTACATTTCCATCAGATACTTTTGGAACAGACCATAGGTATTTACTATACATTGACGCATGCACGACGCAAACCTACTCTCAGTGCTCGGACCCGCATAGTATTGAATGAGGACGATGAGCAGTAGTACAATACTCACCTGCACGTCTTCCTGCCTCCTGGGCTCCGGAGGCGGGGCGTGGTGGCGCGGCGGGCGGCTGTGCACGTCGCCCGGCGGTGGGGGGTTCTGTGGGAGGTAGTCATGTTAGTGTGTTCAAATAGCACTGAGTATATGTTTTAATATTACATAATGGTCTGGTGATAAAGTTATTTAAAAGCGTTATCTAAAACAAAAGTATCGATTTACGATACTTATATTCTTCAGACAATTCTTTTAATCACATTCGAATCTTTTAAATATTGGATACATTTTTTTTTACTATCATACCAAGATCGGATCAGAATCAGATTCACATACCAATTCAATGAACCCTAAGTCTGACTATCTGTTTAAAGTAGTTTTTAACTCAATTTCGACAAACGTTTTTTTCTCAAACATGCTTGGAAATTTGAGCATTAATTTGACAACCTTCTTCGAGATAAATCTAAATTGCTGTAGTGGCCAAATAAATGCGAGCAGCGGCCGGCCAGTTGTATGAAAATCCATATCAGTCGTGGTTTAGCGGCCAAATAAATTACATAGTAAACTCATATCTATCGTGTAATTTAAAGATAGAACGATCTTTTACTCCGAAACATGGCAACCAAGGAGGTAACTTATCAAAGGTTTTATTTAAATTTAGAACTGGCTTGAAAATAGAAAGCTATGTATTGAAAAAAAAAAAAAAAACAAATGAACACGGGGAAAAAACATTGTTGTTCAAAATCGGTGACGACCGATTTTGAAAAGTAATTTTATTTTCATTTTCGCGCATGTTTTGAGAAAAGTTCTATACAACCCTTGGCCACAACTAGCCATTGATGGACTTACGTAAGTGTGCCTCGGCCTACATTTTCACGTTCGTCCATCAATGCCTCTTTTGCTGGCCGCTGCAGTAATGGATAATTTTGACACCTAGATTCGACTAGAAATCAGCCTGATAACACTTATGAAACAAATAATAACCAAGCTTTTATCTCAGCACAAGTTATTTAAATGCAACTTTACACTACTTTTGGGAAAGTCGGGTAGAATTAAAAAAAAAGTATGGTTAACTAACAAACGAATGAACTGACGGAAGTGTGGGTGAACTATAGGTAACTCCCCGCTTTACCCTTCAGCAAGACCAGGCGTGATGTTATGTTTGTGTTACTTACGTGATGATGATGAGGCGGGAATCCCTGCCGGGGGTGCATCGGTGCCCGCGGGTCACCATTCAACTTGTTCGCACTGCTTGGAGGCCTAATACACAACACAATTTCTATATCATATTCCATTCTTACACAAACAGATTTTTATTTTTCTATTGATAATCATAATTATTAATAAGTCTGATTAAGTGGACTGAAAAGAAGACTAATTGTCTAAACGTGTCGATCGAAAATATCGTTCGAAAAGAAGTCATTTTTTGTTTGTTTGGCCCGGTACCGGTAAAACAGGGTGAATAGGGATGCAGGGCTGAATCGGAACCAAACTTTAAAATAGATTTTAACATTTAAATAATATAGTTTGTTGCCGCACATAATCGTTAACTCTAATACAGTAAACACATTTTAGTCTTTTTTGGGAACAACCTATATTATTTCAATGTTAACATCGCTTTTAAAGTTTCGTCCCGATTCACCCCTCCATATCTATTCACCCTGTTTTACGGTACTCAGTACAACTGACATCATTCGTTGACGCAGATATTAGGTCCTCACGCTTAAATCAAGGGAATTGGCAGCAGCACCATCCTGCGCTCTAATACTGCGAATATAATAACACACTGCGATCACCATTCCGTTTGATGACAGTATTCATCACCCGATCAAAAATTCTGTTAGGACGCCTATCTACGTTTACGGGCCTTTAAGCTCTTTTAACCTTGACATTAATAGCAAGTTTAGGTCTTTCAAGGTATAATAGATGTTTTTATGTACGTACTGCGGGTGTTGGTGCGGTTGGTGCGGCGGGAATGGCGGCACGTGGTAGCCTCCTTGTGCCGCCTGCGACGCGTAACTCTTGCCGCCAGTGTTCGCGCCTACGCTCGGCATCGGCTGTGAACGAAAAGACATCATAGTATTATGGAAGAGGTATATACTATTATAAAGAGGTCAAATTTGTTTGTTTGTAAGTTTGCATGTAGGGGTAATCTCTGGAACTACCGGTCTGATTTCAGAAATTCTTTTTGCATTTGATAGTCTAATTGTTGAGGAACGCTATAGGCTATTTAACACTACGCTAGGACTCTTAGAAGTCGAGCAAAAGAAGTGAAAACGAAGTAATAGCGCGGGCAGGCGATGCGATGCGGCGGGATGGGTCGGGGGAACAAGCTAATTTCACGCGGACTAAGAAGCTGGTATAGGTACAATAAATACCTAAAGGCATAATGTAGATGTCTGGCTGTGATTTGTCATAACGTCGATGTCTGGCTGTTATTTGTCATAATGTAGATGTCTGGCTGTTATTTGTCATAATGTAGATGTCTGGCTGTTATTTGTCATAATGTAGATGTCTGGCTGTTATTTGTCATAATGTAGATGTCTGGCTGTTATTTGTCATAATGTAGATGTCTGGCTGTTATTTGACATAATGTAGATGTCTGGCTCTCATTTGTCATAACGTCGATGTCTGGCTCTCATTTGTCATAATGTAGATGTCTGGCTGTTATTTGTCATAATGTAGATGTCTGGCTGTTATTTGTCATAATGTAGATGTCTGGCTGTCATTTGTCATAATGTAGATGTCTGGCTGTGATTTGTCATAATGTAGATGTCTGGCTGTCATTTGTCATAATGTAGATGTCTGGCTGTTATTTGACATAATGTAGATGTCTGGCTCTCATTTGTCATAACGTCGATGTCTGGCTCTCATTTGTCATAATGTAGATGTCTGGCTGTTATTTGTCATAATGTAGATGTCTGGCTGTGATTTGTCATAACGTCGATGTCTGGCTCTCATTTGTCATAATGTAGATGTCTGGCTCTCATTTGTCATAATGTAGATGTCTGGCTCTCATTTGTCATAATGTAGATGTCTGGCTCTCATTTGTCATAACGTCGATGTCTGGCTCTCATTTGTCATAATGTAGATGTCTGGCTGTTATTTGTCATAATGTAGATGTCTGGCTGTGATTTGTCATAACGTCGATGTCTGGCTCTCATTTGTCATAATGTAGATGTCTGGCTCTCATTTGTCATAATGTAGATGTCTGGCTCTCATTTGTCATAATGTAGATGTCTGGCTGTCATTTGTCATAATGTAGATGTCTGGCTGTTATTTGTCATAATGTAGATGTCTGGCTGTTATTTGTCATAATGTAGATGTCTGGCTGTGATTTGTCATAACGTCGATGTCTGGCTCTCATTTGTCATAATGTAGATGTCTGGCTATGATTTGACATAATGTAGATGTCTGGCTGTTATTTGTACTTATGTAGATAATTATCCGACTGACATTTGTCATAATGTAGATGTCTGGCTGTCATATGTCATAATGTAGATGTCTGGCTGTCATTTGTCATAATGTAGATGTCTGGCTGTCATATGTCATAATGTAGATGTCTGGCTATGATTTGACATAATGTAGATGTCTGGCTGTTATTTGTACTTACGTAGATATCCGACTGACATTTGTCATAATGTAGATGTCTGGCTGTCATTTGTCATAATGTAGATGTCTGGCTGTGATTTGTCATAACGTCGATGTCTGGCTCTCATTTGTCATAATGTAGATGTCTGGCTCTCATTTGTCATAATGTAGATGTCTGGCTGTCATTTGTCATAATGTAGATGTCTGGCTGTTATTTGTCATAATGTAGATGTCTGGCTGTGATTTGTCATAACGTCGATGTCTGGCTCTCATTTGTCATAATGTAGATGTCTGGCTATGATTTGACATAATGTAGATGTCTGGCTGTTATTTGTACTTATGTAGATAATTATCCGACTGACATTTGTCATAATGTAGATGTCTGGCTGTCATATGTCATAATGTAGATGTCTGGCTATGATTTGACATAATGTAGATGTCTGGCTGTTATTTGTACTTACGTAGATATCCGACTGACATTTGTCATAATGTAGATGTCTGGCTGTCATATGTCATAATGTAGATGTCTGGCTATGATTTGACATAATGTAGATGTCTGGCTGTTATTTGTACTTATGTAGATAATTATCCGACTGACATTTGTCATAATGTAGATGTCTGGCTGTCATATGTCATAATGTAGATGTCTGGCTGTCATTTGTCATAATGTAGATGTCTGGCTGTCATATGTCATAATGTAGATGTCTGGCTATGATTTGACATAATGTAGATGTCTGGCTGTTATTTGTACTTACGTAGATATCCGACTGACATTTGTCATAATGTAGATGTCTGGCTGTCATTTGTCATAATGTAGATGTCTGGCTGTGATTTGTCATAACGTCGATGTCTGGCTCTCATTTGTCATAATGTAGATGTCTGGCTCTCATTTGTCATAATGTAGATGTCTGGCTGTCATTTGTCATAATGTAGATGTCTGGCTGTCATTTGTCATAATGTAGATGTCTGGCTATGATTTGACATAATGTAGATGTCTGGCTGTTATTTGTACTTATGTAGATAATTATCCGACTGACATTTGTCATAATGTAGATGTCTGGCTGTCATATGTCATAATGTAGATGTCTGGCTATGATTTGACATAATGTAGATGTCTGGCTGTTATTTGTACTTACGTAGATATCCGACTGACATTTGTCATAATGTAGATGTCTGGCTGTCATATGTCATAATGTAGATGTCTGGCTATGATTTGACATAATGTAGATGTCTGGCTGTCATATGTCATAATGTAGATGTCTGGCTATGATTTGACATAATGTAGATGTCTGGCTGTTATTTGTACTTACGTAGATATCCGACTGACATTTGTCATAATGTAGATGTCTGGCTGTCATTTGTCATAATGTAGATGTCTGGCTGTGATTTGTCATAACGTCGATGTCTGGCTCTCATTTGTCATAATGTAGATGTCTGGCTGTCATTTGTCATAATGTAGATGTCTGGCTGTTATTTGTCATAATGTAGATGTCTGGCTGTGATTTGTCATAACGTCGATGTCTGGCTCTCATTTGTCATAATGTAGATGTCTGGCTGTTATTTGTACTTATGTAGATAATTATCCGACTGACATTTGTCATAATGTAGATGTCTGGCTGTCATATGTCATAATGTAGATGTCTGGCTATGATTTGACATAATGTAGATGTCTGGCTGTTATTTGTACTTACGTAGATATCCGACTGACATTTGTCATAATGTAGATGTCTGGCTGTCATATGTCATAATGTAGATGTCTGGCTATGATTTGACATAATGTAGATGTCTGGCTGTTATTTGTACTTACGTAGATATCCGACTGACATTTGTCATAATGTAGATGTCTGGCTGTCATATGTCATAATGTAGATGTCTGGCTATGATTTGACATAATGTAGATGTCTGGCTGTTATTTGTACTTACGTAGATATCCGACTGACATTTGTCATAATGTAGATGTCTGGCTGTCATGTGTCATAATGTAGGTGTCTGGTTGTCATTTGTCATTACGTAGATGTCTGGCTGTCATCTGTCATAATGTAGATTTCTGGCTGTCATTTGTCATAATATTATAGATGTCTGGCTGTCATTTGTATCTGTAGATCATTGACAGTTGGTAAGTCTAATCACCAGTCTTACCAAGAGGTATCGTATTACCCAGTAACAGGGTAGTGGAGGTAAAATACGACAGTTCAGCTGCATCCGGTTAGACTGGAAGCCGACCCCTACATAGTAGGTAAAATGCTAGGCAGATGATGATGATGCTGGCATATTGAGCTACAGTGTTGAGACAGCCCTGCAAGTCACAACCTTCCACTGTTGTAATAAGTTGTCATTCAATCTTGGCTTCTGAGTCTAATTTAGGTATTATTTTATCAAGTGATGCAACCAGTGAGCACATTTACTGAACAATCTTTCAGAAATCAAGGTGACATTGCGGTTGAATCTTGTTTAATAATCCAGTTTTCTAAACCTCGACATTTAGCACCTGAGGCAACACACTTGCTGATTGACAAAACTATCATGACATTGAACATCACAGTATGTGATACAGGCCACGCCCTTGCTTACCAGTCAAACTCAAAGCATTTATTTCAAGCAAGATGAAGTTAGTTAACCATTCCAAAGGCATAGTAAGTTGCCATGGAGAGAAACGGGCAAGAAACTCCACGGACACTCTTTTAATTTAAATCAAAATGTTATGTTACAAACAGTGAGCTGCAAATACACTATTGTGTACCATAGAGGTGCATGCATGCTTAAGTTGATGGCATGTGTATTGAGATAAACACTATTTCATATTTGGAAGGACTGAAGAGAAGAGTCAGCTAGGAGAGCTGGCAGACCCCGTCTGATGTCAAAAATGTAGTTTCTTTGATAGAAATAATAATCCAAGTATAAAATAAAATACGCCTTTTATTGATCCCAGTACTGCAAGACCGCGCATCTCTTCGAGATTGTCTTGGTCTCTGCGGGCGACGGCGAGGACCCACCATTGTTGCTCAAGCCTTGCCCACCATTTTTGCTGTGATGATGATGACGAATACAAGGACAAAGTAACTCACAGCATCCTCCTGGCGCCTATCAGCGGGTGGCGTGAGGTGCGGGCGCGGCGCGCGATGCTCCTTGTCCTTAGGGCCGGGCGGAGCGGCCGGGGGCCCGGCGCGGCCCGCTGGCGACGGCGGAGACCCGCCGTTGTTGCCCGAACCCCCTGGTTTGCCTACGAGCTTGCCCGTCTGTAAAAAAAAAGATAAATACTCTTGATCACAAAAAAAAATCTTTTGGATTGGAAACAGGTAAAACGCAGCTTTAGCTCCTGTTACAATGGTATAGTTTTAGTTTAATTTATATTAAATGGAAAATAGCATTCAAGCATATTTAACAAGTGTCTTGTAACACTTGTGAAATATGATAGTTGGTGGTAATGGTAACCACTTATGGTGGCAGACGTCCATTATCCAGAAGCATGGCAAGTATTTTATTTTATTTTTATTTTTATTTTATTTGTTAGGAATAACAAACAGCAGTATATTACACAGTAGGCATACAATATAAAACTTGCAATAAAAGTAACAAATACACTACTCAAGACGTTATCCACAGATTACAATACAGAATAGCTAGCTGTTAGCAGATCAAGTTAAAAAAACACTTAAAAAAAAAAACACTTATTAACTATATACTAGGGCTATCTCTTAAAATAGTTGTAATCTCACTCTTAAATACAGCTTTGCTGAGAAACATAATATCAGTAGAGCCAAACTGTTTATTATAGGTGTCAACCAAGCGATGTAACGGTGAGCGAGTGCCTGAGTTCGTTCGACAGAACGAAGTAGCAAATAGGCGTCTCGAACGAACCTCTCGACCGATTACAGTACGAGGGATCAGGTAGCACAAACTGTTCACAAGATCAGTACAATCAAATTTAAGTATGTTGCCAACCCAGAGACAAATTAATATTTCAAAATATTTCATGTGCCTGTAACTACACCGGTACCTACACCTTTAAAATTGGAACACAGAAACGCTGTTTGGTTGCAGAATAGGTACTTAGGTCTTTTTGTTACTCTTTTGCGCTAAAACGGCTGAAATTTGGCACATGGGCAGGCCAGGCGCACTCCGCATTTTAGGTATGAAGCTACAAGCACGCGGCGGGCTCGACTTGTGCGCTAAATTCAATGGGCTGCCGCGCAGCGGCCGGGTCGCACGTTAGTTCGATTCTCACTCACGCGCCGCGTCGACCGTTCGTCGATTACGATATTAACAAAAATGAAGGTAAAAGCATATTGCATCGCATTCGGCTGCTTAATAAAAACAAGGATCCGAACGTCACGTTTTTCACACTTCCAGAGGACATCGAAAGGTAAAGAAATACACAACCTTAAAGTAGTCAGAAGAGATAAGAGTTACGCGATAGAAAGAGAGGCAACTTCTAGGTGAATATAACTGTACATAATTAGCGCTGTGCGACCTGAATTGCACTTTATTGTGTCGTAGCATGAGTCACTATTTATTTAAATGATTTTTCGCAGTGAATCTTTTGTACCATAATTTATCCGGTGACATGGGTAGACAATGACCTGGATTAGGATATAGGATACTTTCTATCCCGATATTCCCACGGGATCGAGACTTATGCGGGTGAAACCTCGGGGCGCAGGTAGTATTGTATAACGAACTGATGTCGGCACCAAGTCCACGAGCTTATTTTGCGTACATAGCATGCTATAAAATGGATTTCGCAGAAACAGATCTACAACGCTAGCTGTTTATAAATACATCCAAGAAGCATTAAATGTTATAAATAATAAACAATATGCCATAGGGATATTCTCGACATGACCAAGGCCTACGACAAATAGCAATTTAAAATATTATTAAATAAGCTATACGGAATAGGTATACGCGGAAAAGCCCATGACTGGTTCGCATCATATTTAAAAGATAGAGAACAATTAGTTGAGATTGAATATTACAATCAAAAAACAAAAGAAGCACAGCTCATTAGATCTGATGTTAAATCAATACATGCCTCAATTCCCCAGGGTAGTGTTATAGGTTGCCTCCTTTTCCTCATATATATAAATGACCTCCCCAAAACCATAGAAAAATCTGTTTAATTAACTTTTTAGAATTATGTGAAAATGTGTGTAAAAGGTAAGAAATCGTTGCGTTTACAGTTCTATTTATATGTATGCAATGGAAACTTGCAGGGCGTTATTTTCATTGTAAAATAACTGTAAGCATTACGGTTACTTATTTTTTAAACACTTTCACGTAATTCTAAAAAGTTAATTAAACAGATTTTTTTAATATAGCTCCGATTAAATGATAAAAATTGAAAACCACGAAATATGACACTAAATTGCGACGTTGCCACTCTTAGGGTATAAACGCTCTTAAACTAGATTCATCTAGTCCATATTTAATGTCAATAAAAATATACAAGATGTCGTTTTGCATCCTCGTCAATTTCGAGGAGGTAACTATGCTAATGATTCTCGACACGAATCAATAATAAAATAGATAGGTTTTTTTAAAAACTTTTTTATAATTTTCGGAAATCGGCATGTGTAGGTCCCGTGTGATATCGCCCTGTAACTGCGCTGTAACTGTAACGCACGCACACAGCGACATAGTCGTGCGACACTGCCTACCGCATACGCAACGGAACGATTATGTTCTTTGAAAGTGGAGTATTCTGAAATACTGTCAAGCTCAAAAATCTAAAAAAACTAGTATGTATTAATTATTGAACAGGATCGTAATTTTATTTGATTATTTATGTCTTTTATAACAGCCTCCTGAAATTTGACGAGGATGCAAAACGACACGTTGTATAATAAATTACCAGAAGACATAAACCAATAAAATAAAACCAGTATAATTTTAAATAAACTAAAGCAGTACCTAATTAAAAAAAGCTATTACACAGTACAAGAATATCTAACGGATAAATTAAATAATAATAATACATAACTATGAATAACAGACATAATATATTTTAATAAGTAAAATATCAAAATAAATATAAAACAATACGTACCTAATAAATATACTACATTATTAACAATAAAAAAAATAAGTGAGTAAAGAACTAAGCAATAATAAATATAATTAAATAAATGATACATGAATAGTAAGCCTGATTATAAAATAATATTAATAGAATAAGTGAATGAATGGATATATAAATACATAGGTATAGAATATAAAATAATTCTAACTTAATAACAAAGAAAATCTCTACTTTTTTAAAAATGTGCTGTGCCCGACAGGGTCCATAATTGTTTCTATTATTTTTCTTTTATCTACCACCTGTAATTGTACATTATGGATTGCAATAAACGATTTGAGATTTAAGATGTTGGTAATACTTAATCAGACAAGCTCTTTGACAAAGAGGTTTACTACAACCAAAACGGATTTTGTAGCTATACATAGTATACAAGGTGTAACAGAATAAACGCAAGTCCTGAAAGTAGTTTGCTCATAATTGACTACTGAATCCATTTCCGTAACTATTAATATAGGTATTTTTTTCAAAAATTATTTATTTTGCTATACCTACTGACCGCCGATTGAGACAAAGACAATTCAATCTTATTTCAAAGCAACAAGACTCAATTTTAAATGCATAAAGTAATGCTAGGGTCAACACGATTTTCTTAATATTAATAGTTAGCTTTAAAAAAAATGTTTTGGATATTTTATAATGCTTTTAACTCAATACTCTAATTGGGGTGTATGAGGTCTTGCGTTAATTATGTTACATTGTATATTTTATTGAATAACAAGTATTAACATTTTCAAACCAGTAGTCCCGCACTCTACTAGAGATCTAAAAACTTAAGAAGATTGTGCGGCATGACGTCAGCGCAGTTGTCCTCAATACATACAATTTCAGCAAATTGTTTCAGCATTGTTCAAATTATAGCAAACTCACACTTTTACGGAGATAGATCTACTGTGAAACTACACGTTTACGTAGTTGATTCGTATTAGTTCCTAAACTTTTGTAAGTATAGAGGACAGGAAACTTGATATACTTAAGCTAAAAAGAATAATAATCGAAAATGTGCGGTCTGTCGTGTAAATGTGATAAAATTATATCATTATGTAAATAATAAGGAAATATCATCAACGCATCAACATAGTTTGAATTAATTTACATAAATAAATAAACATGTTTTAGTCATGTCTGCATAGCTGACGATAGGTAGAGAGAGAATTCATCTTGATCACTATAAAAATGGAGGATGTGGGGGACAACAAAGAAAGTTTTACTAAAACTGTTCCCTCGTTGGTCAGATAGCCAATAAACAGAACGAAAAATAAATCAGCTGGTCCCTACATTTTGAAGAGTTCTGAAAACATAAATGCGTTTTTTTTCGCGATTTCATATTTGGTCCCATAGTAAAAGTTGTTCAAAATGATGAGTACAATGACCCCTTAAGAGGTTGATGGTGTTTTTCTAATAACCCTGTATATAAACGAAACAAAAGGAGTATGTAAGGATCGTAGCAGATGGCGGTCATTAGCTTCTGCCTATCACCATGACAGAATTATATGTATGTATTATATTTGAAAAAAAAACCGTCTGATCGATAACCGAAGTAACGCAATGGATTTTGTTGAATTAGTAAAACAAATACCATTGGTATTGAAAGTGTGTTCCGAGTTTACCCCGCTGAAATGTCTCATTTGGATGTAATTACACCAACCATCCCCCTTAAACTTCAACTTTGCTTGTTGTAAATAGATTAGTACTCAGTACGTAGTGGAAGTATTAGCGTAGTACTTCCTAGGGCGAGATTCCTTCATATTAAAGACCTATAGAGCATAACGGACAGCCCTCTATGCAGGGCTTGCATGGAGGCTGACGAAACTGTCGCGCATGTGCTCTTCGAGTGCACAGGCGTCGCCCAAATTAGGTCAAAAACCCTCGGGACACCCAGATCTTACACAGATGTTCTTAATAGACCAGGAGACCTAATCAGCTTCTGGAGGGAGGTGGGCTGGTTGGAATAACCACCGACGGCCGACATGGCTCACGCACAATGGTCCACTGAAGGACTAAGTGCGGAAACCAGACCGATAACATAGAACATAGAACATAGAGAAGACCTATAGAGCTCTAACTCTCTTCACCCTGTCGATAATTCCAAAACAGAATATATCAAATAAGCTTCGATCAGAATACAGGCTCATTGACAGCATTAACAGTGTCCTCGCGCAGGTGGCATCGTTTGTCTCCATTTAGTACCACGTTGCCACAGGCGCAGCGCAAGGTGGTCCACAGCAGGTACAACATAGTCAGATTGGGGTACTAACCTGACTATAGTGTAGTACCTTCTGCGGCCCTCCTAGCTTTGTAGTCGGTAATCACATACATTTCCAAGGGCCGTGGCAGTTGGTAGCCTGCCGAGAGCTCTATAATATGACTAATCCATACTAATATTATCTTTGTCTGTTACTTTTTCACGCCTTAATGGCTGAACGAATTTCGATGAAATATGGCACTCAGACCTACGTTAGGACATAATTATGATACTTTTTATCCCGGTTGATAATTTCCGTCCTTTACGCGCTACGTACGCGGCTTTACGTAGCTACGTAGCCACGGGCAAAAACTAATACTATCTATGTCACAAACCTGCATATTCTTCCTCTTGTTGGGAATGACGTATTTGCCGGCAGTGGAGGCGCCGTCCTGTGGCCGAACGACCGCGGCGAACCGTTCCTCTTCGTCGCCGTTTTCAAGCTCAATGCGCGCCTTCGACGATGCAGCGTTCTCAATCTCCGCTGCGATCTCTTCAGCTTTCGCCTCTTGTTCCCTGGAGATACAGTAATGATTGGTTAATAGCATGAATGATAACGTGTCGGTTGATAGGAGAGAATGGAAGAAGAAAAGGTGTTGCGCCGACCCCAAGTAGCATGGGAGAAGGGCAGGTAGATGATGTTCATGTACCAGTCGTCGGTACCGGTATACAAAATATTTAAGCCCTTTAAGGGATGAATTTTCGAAAATCTTTCCTTAGTGCCCTTCATTATAATAAGGAATTCTAGTGGAAAATTTATATACCCCGCGAATGTGCGGTGCGTTGTCTCTCAGTGAATGAATGTAAGATTGTTATAGAGTAGAAGATAATATTCTATTATCTACTTCACTCACCTATAGTCTTGAGTGTCCTTCCTCTGCAACGGCAGTGTATAACCAGCTAGAGAGTGGTCGTAGGTACTGTGGACTCCATACACCTCCTCGTTCTTACGGAACATGTCGTTGGCGTCCCAGCCGTTGGCGCGGTGGTCGAGTTCCAACTCTTCGAGGAGAGCATCTCCGTTGAGCTGTGGAGCTTCCCCTATTTCGACGTCACAGCCGTCCCACGGCTCTAGGTAACGTTCCTCGCCTGTCCTACCGTTCCCTGCGGCGACACCTAAGGCAAGCCCTGTTATTATTTTAGTAAATGTTGTGGTTGCATTTTGGGTTTTGTTGGCAGTTATGTTTAACAGCTTGCATCAGTCACAAACATTCTCAAAATATACACAATATTTTGAAAATGTATGTGGGTGAAACAATCTGTATAGGTTTTTCTTAGTGTGTGATATCACTCACAATATCTAGTAGTTTTTTTTTTGAGGGTGGGCTATCATCAAATAAGTTCTCCCGCTCTGGGTGGAGCGGGAGGGCGTGTCAGACTCTTACTGGCTAAAACCCACCCGTGCTCCTTCAGTTGCCTGTGCCAGGGGCAATGGTAAACCTCTCGGACTTTCACACAGTCCTGGCAAGCATCGGCCCTAGCAGACCCCGACATTGATGCTGACATCTCTTTGAGGCGCGTGTGAAACACAATGCGCCGTCGACTCGCGCCTGGTCCTTATCGGACGGCAAGCTGCCCATTGCTCGCCGTCCGCAAGCCCGCGCCTACGGTGGCCGGGAATCAGCTTGTGATTCCCGACGCCCAGGGCATCTCTTGCGGCGGCTAGGCGCGAAATTTTGCCTCTCCCTCACGCGTTCCGCCTCCTCCTTCGCGAGAATTACTGCTTCGCAGGAGGTGACGGCTTCCCAAGGGCTCTCGCTCCTTACCATGGCCTGGACCAGGGCCGGACGCGAGAGATCGCCACCGCCAATCGCCTCCACGAGGACACGGCGGTGCTCCGCCCAAGCAGAGCAGACCTCCACCGTGTCCTCCGGGCGATCCACACAATGGTGAAACCCGGTGCTACGACACACCTAAGTGTTAATGTCACACCAAACTAACTGACGTTCATACAATTTCAAAGTAAAGTCATTGATTACTCTAAGGAAATGATAGCTAACCAACACCCATTAATTACAAAGTTATTTAACTTACTTTCTATACATAGTATTCTTAGTCCCCTGCCTTTATCATACCTGGTTATCTCAGGTGGATTTGCCCAGCACTTTTATTACGGTTATCGCAGTTAATGGTAAAGTGTTCTAGTTTTTAAATTCAAAGGCAAAAATAATCACGTCCGCGGTTGAAATATGTAAACTAGGATTTAAGTGACTGGGTGAAACTAAAGGAAGACAGACGAATATTAAATTTCTGCTGTTGTAAGCCTTCACAGTAACTTAAATAGGTCACATAAAAATTAACAGGTTCTCTGGATTTATTTCTAGTATATATTTTAGAAATAAACAACTCTTTCTTGGGCAGACGTGTCAAACTTTAGTCGTCATAAGAAGAATGCTATCAAGGTAAATTAATAAAAAAAAAATTACAAGCTTTGGCTGGGCAAAAGTGGGCGGAAAGAATAGAATGCGAAAATTTTGTAGAGTATTCGGTTTGTAAGATGACAACATCACGCTTTAAAAAGAGACGTGTTTTTGCTAAACCTTGATCTGCCATATTTCCCTCCAGATACTGTGCAAAAATCGATAGATATTATGAAAGAAGTTGCTTTTCGTGTCTCTCAGTGACCGCTTAGTTCCTCTAAATTGCAAAATGGATTTTGATGCAGGTTTCACCATAATTTAGAGAATTTATTCCAGAAAGTTTGTGTATTATAGATTAATATTGAACATAGATATAGCACGCCATGGTATAATAATATGCTTCGCCTGGTATTCTCTTCCCACGATGGCCTATGACTACGTCACGATAAGTGTTGCCATTGATTGTCCGTTTCAGTAAATTTAGGGACTTTCTTAATTAGGTAATAAAATAAAATAAATTACTAACTAGCTTAACTATTTAGTAACTCTTGTGATTCATCTTTTTAGTTTTAAATTAATTAACATATTTAATTATTAGTTCATAATTGCTTTGATAAGTTGTAAAATGCATTTTGCTCAGGTAATTCAATCACACACAGTAGCCACACATCGGATTGACAAGTGACATACTGACAGCTCCCCATTTCATCACTATCGTCGTGTCGCTCATACCTATAGCGTTGTTTCGCTCGGTGAGCAAAATACTGTGGTTCCCAAACATTAGTTAGGTACTATAAAAACTGTGTAAAAGCTGTGTTTGAAAGATACACAAGAAAAAAAAAATGGTTAAATGTTCCGTACTAAACTGTAAAAACAGAAGTAAAAAAGGCGGAGTAATAAGGTTTTTTCTTTTCCCAAAGAAGAGATGATAGCAAATAAGTGGCTTCAATATTGTAGACCAAAAACAACAATAAGAACTGGTAAGTACCTTTCTACATATTATTTCATTTATCTACGGTTGCAAATTCCATATAAGGCATAGTTGTGCTAATCGGCTGTACGCCCGAACATAACCTAACCTAACTAGTTTTTGACTTATTTTTCAAGTCGAGTTAATTGCGTCCTATTAGGTTTTCGTCGTGTACTAAGTTGGTCCATGTTATTATTTTATTTTGTAGTGATTTTTTTTTGGTTGTTCTTTTAGTCCTAATTAAGGACAGGCAAAGGGGTCTTGGTCCATACAGCCAAGTCAGATGTATTTCTTTTTCAAGTGATGTTGACGTAGCTTGCTAGATAGTTTTTTTTTTCAAATAAGGTTTAACGGCTCTGTCTTCAAGGCCGTTTGGGCTCATCTAAAATATTAAAAATGATAAAAATTGGGTACCCGTTGTATTATTTTTATCTTTTTCCCCACTAAAAAACTTTAAGAACCGCATCGCAACTGATGACGTATACTTAGGCCAATCACGTGACCCAGCTGTCACGGGAAGAGAATACCAGGCGAAGCATATTATTATACCATGTAGCACGCCAGCCCGCGTGGTGGATTACAGCCCGTTCCGTCTCGATGTGAGGAAGTTTGTGTCCCAGCAGTGGGAACATTAGAGGCTGGTTATGTATAGCACTTACATAATAATAATATGGGACAACATCCACACAAGGTCTTCAGGTCCCGAACTAGGCAGAGCCTGTACTACGGTAACCTGATGACTGATATACATACTTATATAGATATACACACCCAGACACAGGTCAAACAGACATGTTCATGCACACAAATGTTTGACTTGTCCGGGGATCGAACCCGGAACCAGCGGCTCAGAAGGCAGGGTCGCTACCGACTGCGCCAACCGGTCAGTCATGCAGATGATTTGACCTGACACAACGCTTTTGGCTACTTTGTATTAGTGTGTATTTTATGATCATTTTTACAATGTCAGGAG
The DNA here is from genome assembly GCA_937001585.2 of Brachylomia viminalis. Classification (NCBI taxonomy): domain Eukaryota; kingdom Metazoa; phylum Arthropoda; class Insecta; order Lepidoptera; family Noctuidae; genus Brachylomia; species Brachylomia viminalis. The sequence continues at coordinate 13,118,989 of OW443314.2, forward strand.
GAGTACTAGTCTTATTTGTGCAGAATGAGCCATTTTTCTTTATTTCCTTCTATGTCGCCATTACACCCGTGCGAAGCAGGGGCGGGTCGCTAGTATAGAGGCCTGTTTCACGGTTTACCGAATAAATTCAAAAATGGAATAAAAATTGTATGAAATGATGGAGTTACTTTTTTTTATTTGCAGAATATGTTGTGAGCCCTTTAGTCTGTGCTAAGTAAATGTATTTTCTTTCTTTTATTTTCTTAACAGGAACTAATCGTCGTTGGTGAAACAGGCCCCAAGTATAACATGTACTCTGGTACTCACCATTAAACTTGCTAGAAATAGCACTATCAGTCTGAAACACATCATGGGTGGCGTACTCAAGGTCGGAGTCCTTCGCCCTGATGGAGACCACATCTTGCGGCTTGAAGATCAGCTTCTCGACTACTGAGTCAACCGCCACCACTCCCTCTTGGTCCACGCGGTGGGCCACTTCTAACACAACCTGGAAACAATGAAGGAAAACACTGTTATTACGAAATTTCTAGTGTATTTTGCTTGGACTTTGTTATTTATTTACTAGCACTTCGTTCACGTGGCAATAAATACATTATAAGCTAATACAGTTGAACCAAAACTCTTATATGCTAGGAATAAATGGTATGCAGCTTCTTCTTCCCATTTAGGCCAGAAAACTATGAAAGGGAGAGTTTTGGGGGCTGTCTCTCGTAGTGATGCATATCAATCCAATTTTCGGTGGCTGACAGTGGACACACGGAGTGTAAGCAGTCCATGCGTATGATGAGTCGGTTTTTTTTTCTACACGACATTAATAGCTACGATTATCGGAAAGACTTGAATAGAATTGCTGTAAAACACGGAGAAATAGTTAAAAATGGAGGTGATTACTTATACAGTGAATTGAAAAGGCTGTGGATGGACTTAGTTTATAGTTCCATCAAAGGGGACACGCGATTCATTTATAGGTGTTGTGAATGTCGACGGCTTTGTTTACGGCTATACCGCGTTTCTTTTGTCTTCGGGCACATGGCTAAGCAAATAAATAGAAGAAAACCTGTTTCGAAAACTTGTATCACACGGACAGCACAACAATGCGCTTTGCTTTGTGTGTCAAACTAAATATTACGATCCTTTTCACTCAGTGGTTTAAGTATCCATACTAATAATATAAATTCGAAACTAACTATGTCTGTCTGTTACCTTTTCACGCTTAAACTACTGAACAGACCGTAATAAAATTTAACAGATGACTAACCAAACGTTTATTACGCCTGGACAGGAAAGGCCTGCGCCTGGTGACGGGGACCATCACGGGATACTGCTCACTAAACAAACACTTCCACAAAATAGGCATAACGAACGGACTCTATACAGACCTTGCATGGAGGCTGAAGAACCGTCGCGCATGTGCTCTTTGAATGCACCGGCCTTACCCAGATTAGGACAGAAACCCTCAGGGCACATAGATCTTACACAGATGTTTTCAACAGACTAGGAGATTTAGTCAACTTCTGGTGGGAGGTGGGCTGGTTGGAATAACCACCGACGGCCGCCATGGCCCACGCAGAATGGTCCACCTAAAGGACTAAGTGCGGAAACCATAACCCCTAACATAGAACATATTATACAATCTTTATAGCGGTCTTTTATATTCAGCCGTGGAAGTTTACTGCCAGATATAATAAGATAGCCATCAAGCTAGATTATCGTAGTCAACAGACAACAACGTCCGTCCATCTAGTTGAATACAAGAGACCGGGAGCATTCGTTACGATGTCCGATGTGGGAGTCCTTTGTGCTCCTATGCATGCCTTCCGGCTGATAGGATAACTGTATTTTGTACAGATTGGATACGATGACGGTGGATTATGAGTCATCAAGCTCTGGATTTGAGATCTATGCTTATCTATTTGGATTTAGAACCAATGTGAGAATAAAATTGAAATTACTTAAAGGTAGTGAAATTTTTTAGAGTATCTTTAGATTCCTAAATATTTTTTTTACCTTCAATTTCAAATTTATTTCATAAAAAAGAGGTAGTCTGTGACACAGTAGGATGACAACTTAGGAATAGTTTACATCTGAGATGAGTAGGTAACAATACAATTTTACGATCTGATGTCCTAGCTAGGTTACTAAGGCCCGCTTGCACCAATATTTACTAAATACAATTAGTGCTAAACGTATTTAAAACATTGTTCTGTCTCTCATCATTTTCGAATGATTGACAGAAATAGAACGATGATTTAAATTTGTTTAACGCTAAATGTATTTAGAAATTTGTGGTGCAAGCGGGCCTTAGTTACTTACTTATAATTGTCATAATGATTGACGTATATTATAATCGCCACGTTTGAATGCGAATTCTTCATAGAGTAGGTATGATATTGTGAATATGTGAGTGGCCTGATGGACTTTCACGTTTTAAACTCTTAGCTGATTTCCAGGAACTTACCTGTTGGCGATACCTTTGGTGATAGCTTGGAAGAAACACTACATCAGGCGGCGTTCTGCTGTTCATTATATAATGACCTTGCCACCGCTCATACATTTCCCAACGGATATGACTAACGGCACTCATTTATTTATTTCAATATCTCTAAATGACACAACAAAAAATACGCCTAGAGATAATTCTATTCGTCTAGTATTATAATTTACAATTTGACACACGGTTTTTCTTCGAATAAAGTATGGCACGGGTGTTTACAATAATCTATATTGTTAATATAAACACAAATCGACACATGAATGCATTGTTCTGTGTACCGCTATTGTCTGTAATTTATTGGGCTTTATATCTCAAAATATACTTTAAGAGCGAAGTTTTTTTATCGTAGGCTGAAAACTGTAGGCACATCAGGTGTTCGGTTGAATAAACCTTCAACTGCAAAGTATTTTGGATCGAAATAGCTTCTTTTCCTAGGCTATTGTATGCTACTTACTGTATAATATAGGCCTCTCTACGAAAATATTATGCTTGTAGTGATCATAATCATCACGACAGATAGGCAAGTTATTGACCTCACTAGAGATATCAAAATGTGTGTTTTCACGAAACAAAATTTGCATCTACTTATCCTTTTTTATTTTGGTGAGAATACGGATGATTGATTTCTAACAAATCAAAACATAATATTAACCGGTTTGAATAAGGTGAACATTCATCAATAAGACTTTCAAGATAAACCGCAGTCACTCAATATTTGAAGTGTTTTACGTTAATCATATCAACAACGTTTTTGTGAAGCTCGAGTAGACCACTTTAGACTTATTAACATTTTGAGCCTATCACTGATAAATAGTAGGTACCTAATAAATTACACTTGAAACAATTGACTGAAATAAGTTTTTCATCATCATCACTGGCAGCCTTAGTTGGCAGCTTTGTTCCACCCACTGCTGAATATAGGATCCCCCCCCCCCCTGCCATTCTTAACTGGTCAAAAAGTTGTATAGGTACCATTAAAATGAAAACAAAAGAATGTTATAGTAATCTTGTTACGACAGGTTCTAATCTATACCCAGAAGTCATAAGACTATAATCCTGCGGTGTCACCTTTTATCACCTTGTGAAAGTGAAACGAATAAGGCTAGCCATTCTATGGCTCATAACTTATTATGAGTCACGGATTAAATGGTCATCAAGAGAAAACCGATCAGACAAAGACGCAAAATTTATGGAAGCATTGCCTTAAACTTGGCGTGAATCTGTGATAATCATAGAATAGACTGTGCCACTCTCCCTATCCTCCTTTAGGTGATTCTTGAGTGTCCTGACATTATAGCTATTGGAAAAGAATAGAACAGCATCTTTTTGGGTAGTTATTTACTGGTATGACCAATCTGTCTACCCAAAGTAGCTCCAGAATTAAGATCATGATCAATTCTTTGGCAATAACTATCCGTTTTCCTGCCGTTTTCATTTGCGTATAAGCTCACTAACAAAATTATTATCGTAATAAACGGTTTTTAATCAAACGTTGTTTTATAAGAACAATATAAACATGTAACAGCCAGTGGCCGATTAGAGTAACACCCACCGGTTATACAAAAGTCAAAGGTTAACGATGAAACCTCTGTACGAACGGTTTTCGTAGTCGGTATCTTAATGTTTACATGTTCTCAGAGTTAAAGAAAACGTCACACGCATAGTGAGAAAGTCAGAAATATAGTTGTTGTGGTCATCTGCCTAAGCGGCATTTCCTTTTTCGCGTCAAAGAGGAGTCTCCGAGATAATCAGATGAAAATTATGTTCAAGGTGAACTTACCCACAAAAATATTAAAAGACTGTAGGCTACTGAAAATAGGGGTTGACATATTGGCATCCTTCACAAAAAGATCGGTCATCTGTCTAGCCAAGTAATCTTATCAAAATACATATGTGATTAGAATTCTAGATATGACTTCCGAATCTGATATACTTAACGTTATTTATTAATCATCAATTATTATATAATTTTTATAAGCTCATCACTATCTTCAGCTCAGATCTGGTTCCTGTAAATCCAGATTACTCTCTCGGAAGTGAACACACACGTCATGAATTCTAGATGTATAAGGTCGACCTCATACATCATGTATCATTCCGATAGCAAGGAACCGTGTCACTACCAGTATTTATTCATTGATTCGCACGATGCGTTATTCATTCACGTTTCAAAGGCAAAATAGATGGATTCCCAATCATAAGCGGGGTTTCCCCTATAAATATCTGCTCGTAATCAGCTTTCTGTTGAAGAAAACGTACAAAAACATTACAAGCTCCCGAGTTTTGGTGGAGAAACCCCATAATCACAGATCATAATATAATGATCTGTGCCCATAATTCTAAAATAATACGGCACTATCATGACGCCACACCTTTGACATTATTTCATTTGCGTTGTCATACTGTTGTATTGGGGTGTTAGGGGGCACACTTTCCTTATCAGTGCCCCAAGTTAACCTCAACTGCTCGTGAGGCACCCTGCTGAATAACAAACGAGGCTCTGACAACCGGTAAATAGCGGTATAACCATTTCAAAATAAAACTTCTCAGCTAAGTTCGCCGCCAAACCCTCCACCTTTTTCAACCTTGGCGACGCATAACAGACGCACGTTACGGCTTGAAGGACACCTAGTGCAGCTAGAAGAAGAGTTCGCAAAAAAAAGGTGGCACATTATTGAGTTAAGTCCGAAGACAGGTGGAGGACACAATAACCCTTCAATCGGGCCACCTTTTGTATTTTCGAGAGGAAGACCAGCTATCCCAAGGCGGACTCGGGTTCCTGGTTTTCTGGTTCATTTAAAATTCCTGGTTGTGGAAGTCTCCAATGTCTCGAAAAGGGCAGCGTACCTCGTAGTGAAACTAACCGAGAGGTATAGCCTCAAGGTTGTTCAGGTTTACTCACCGACCTCGTCACACTCGGACGACGAAGTGGAGGAAATGTAGGAGAACATCTCCAAGGCCTTGCTTCCCACCACTAAGGCCCACTACAACGTTGTCATGGGAGATTTTAACGCTAAAGTGGGAGTACAGGATTGCAACGAATCGGTAGTAGGATCCTACGGGTTTGGCAGCAGAAATCATTGGGGACAAATGCTTTCAACTTCCTTGAGGAGAAAGGGCTTTCTTTGATGAATTCTTTCTTTAAGAAACAGTCCCAAAGGAAGTGGACGTGGCGAAGTCCCGACACTATGACGAAAAATGAACTGGACTTCATCATAAAGGATAAGAAGCATATATGTTTTTAGGGATGCCTCGGTGATCAACAGGTTCAATACCGGCAGTGATCACAGACCTGTTAGAGGATCTCTGAATATAAACTACAAGTTTGAGCGAACCCATTTGATGAAGTCTAGGCTCCGTCCAAATATGCTCCAAACTATGCTAGGATCTGAAGCGTTCCAGTCAGAACTGGAGAACAAATTCGCTGCCGTGGATACCACAAATGACGTCGACCAGGCGCTCGAACAAATGGTGGAAATCTTCAGGGAGGAAGGTATGCGATTTTGCAAAATGCGGAGACACCAAACTTCCGGAACGACGTCAAAACCCACTTATCACTTCGTCAGAGCAACGGGACTGCTGTAGGCTGATGATGATGAATGTTGTATTAAGCCGGTATCTCAACCTGCCATAAATACACGAGTAAGTTTTTGTTATTTTCGAAATTATGGCACAACATTCTTTATTCTTCTCGTTATCGTGTGTCTATGGTTTACTAAATATTAATTTGTTGGTGGTCACTATCATTTTGCTAGATGAGCCAGCATCATTCAGGAACGTGCTTAATTTTTTTGTGTGTGTCATATTAACTAACATAGACAACACACGTCTCAAAGATTAAACCCACGCAATGTACAGAAAAATGACAATGACAGTAAAGAATTGTTATAACAAAGCTAAGGTTTGCAGATATCCTATAAATGAAGCAAGTGTTGTCCAAACATTACGACACAATACTAAAGCTGTGGTTAGCAATAATCTAATATCAACTTCCTCTAGCTCTATCGTATCCTGGCCCATTGCCAGGCGGCTGTCCAACAAATTCTTCTTCCATTCAATCTTACAGTCGCTAATTTGTTTAGGATATCAAACTCGAAACTCTCATGAATCGCGTCTAGACGTAAAATCGATATGTAAATATAAAGCCGCTGACATATTCGAAAGTGTATTGACATTTGCAGACTATACATCTAGTATTTTATAAGTGACGGTGAAAGAGCATGGTCCAATCGTTAATAATATATATTGTGACTGTGTAACGCCTTGAAGACCACGTTGAGTTACGCGGAGATTCAATCGATATCGGTGCGAGGTAGCTACCGGTGGCCGCCATGTGCAGTATTTACGGCTGGAGAGGTTAGGTTTGCAATGTTTTGACTTTTAGTTTCATAATAAATAACTGTAGTAGGTATGCAAATACTGATATGGACTGATAATAAATTAGAATGTATGGATGTGAAGGACAGATAATTACGTATTGTGGCTGTGACATAACTCGGGAGAGGTTATGTCCTGAAATCAATAGTCTGATTGATTGAAGCGTGTTCCCACGTGGCCATAGTATTTTTGATTTACTAGTATTGCACGGTCGTACGGATAAACTGCTTGTTAAAATAATGGCATAGTCATGATAATAGGTTCTAAGTGGCGAATTTTGCAGAACGCTCGCTCATATTGCATGCGAGTACTAATTATTAATCCGTGACAGGTATTATTAGGATTGGTTTTAGTACTTGAAGTCTTATCATAGTATCATTTGAATATGATACTGGATCATTGGAGAGGATTTCAATGTAATAAATCGTTAATTTGCGAAAAGCTTGACATTATTCAAAACGAGCATTTTTTGGGTATGATGATTTAAAAGAGTTAAAGTATCTAGCAATAAGAGTGGGACGAAGCATATTATAGTCACATCTTTCTAGCTCTCTTATTTTTAGGGTTTGGTGTAATGTCGTTTTTATAGCTTATAGCAAAAATAATAAAATTTGCTGCGATTTTTTAGTTTTGTCACCCTTTTTGCAAATGAGCGAAATGTACTATTACTTTTGCTTGACTGCCCACCTTAAGAAGGCGGCCGAGTGTTGTAGTTCAACTTGAGACAGCAGTGGACTGGAAAAGGCTGAGTTGATTGATTTAATATATATATATATATATTATAATAAATTACGGCCAGAAAATATGCTCTACTGAACTTGAGCAATCTAATGGCTGATTCAATAAACGATCCACGACGGGGACAATTACCATGCTTCGCAAATGCATCGATGGTAGCAGGACTTCACTTTTTATTATAAAGAAAGATCCTGCATTTTTGTAGCATTTAATTTTGTTAAAAAACGAGGAGTGAAAGACTGCTTCTTCTAGACACCTTACGGCAACTCATGAACAACGCAGTAGTAACTGTCAATCAACGTCAATACAATCATTATCTTCCGACACAAAATACGGATATTATCTCTAAGGAAACAAAAGAGTCACAAATCTCTCTGTCCCACACACAAGAGATAATTTTAACGGGCATCAACATAAAACAGCTAACCACAACTTGACTGCTTATCTCAATTATTCCAGGAACATGCAGCATGCTATTCATAATCTAAACTTTATTACTATGTAGCTATAGTCTATTATTACATGGGAAGTTATTGATAATAACATGTGCGAGCGATAGTGTTTCAGGAAATCTGTAGCGTTTTATATTTTGTCTTATGATGATTGGATGGGGATTCGACCTTTGTGTGTGTGGAGTGGATATAGACAAATAAGTTTGTAGGGATTTGTTTTGATTTTTGCACACCTTTTGTGTTTTAAGTGTGTTGTGCAAATTATTATTTTAATTAGGAAAGTGTTTTAAGTGGAAAGTTTTATAGTGGTGCCAAAGAGTCAAGCATAGTAAAATAGACAGGGGTGCAAAAAATGCGATATCATCTTTTAAATGCAATGTCGATTGAACTGCATTATTCGCATCATTTTCGCATTAAAAGTTAATTACAGCAATCACAATATTAAATACCTAGCACCAAAAGCCATGTGAATTTCAGTTGTATTTTAGCAAAATAAACTCGACATAACAATACTTAAGCGTAATTTTAATATTTCAGCAGTAAACCCGAATATTGAAGGTCACCGAATCTGTATACATTTCCGTTATCTTAGTATCTTTTCCTGTGATAGCTATAAAATGTACGCAAAAACAGCTTCAGCCTCTGTTATTTAAGATAATTTTGAAACTAGATTGTAGTAGAATTAAGTAATATCTAAATGTGCACTAATTGGATGAGCGTTGCCTTTCGTAATTTGGAATTTCGAAGCTGCTAGAGTAAGTGGAGCAAAAGTGACTTATTTATTTAACTACCTACTTATAATTTCGATAATACTAAGTAATTTCTACATTCATTAAACAAAGTTTATGATTTTACTTTTTTTTCGGGTATGCCTGACTGTTTTCGGACATAAAAGGAGCTCTTACTAATACTACAAGCAGGTCGTGGATTGCGATATTGGTATCGCGACTCGACCGCTGGTAAACCTTTCCATCATGAGTAAAGATTTGGTTTCCTAAGAAAGAGGTCACACAACAACGGCCGAGCAATTACTAGTGAAAGTGAAAGATTTTCATGACGGCCGTTATAATATGACGGGAGACCGAGCCGCTCTTCTATGACACCGAGCCGCTCTTCTAGGACACCGAGCTTTAGGGTTTCGCGAGAGTCCGAAACGATTAAAATAATAATGAAATACTCCTGAGTAAAACATAATGTATAATCAGGAATGGCCGAATGTAGACACATTTACGTTTAATACACAAATATAACGGTGTCGTTATGTAGTTTGTCATAGAAGTGAATGTATTCTAGACCGATGCGAAGTAATTCTTTATCACAAGTGGATGGATAGCGCAGATATCAGTCCCCAAAATATACATGTGCTAACAATTCGTAGGAACGTTGACCTGAGCTAAACAATGGCAAAGACCTTGGATTCGTACTATGCTCGAACATACATACCTACTTTTCACACATTCATCGTGTTTATAATTAGTTTTATATCGAAAGTTGTCAATCCCACCGATTTTTGTTTTGACAGCACTATGCATTGGGAACTATATTTTCTATCACCAAAATTTATATTTGTCATCAAGTTGTATCACCTAATAAATAGATCTATCGCCACGAAATATTTTCGTTCTCAGATAAACAAAAATTGTTCCCAGGTTGATATCTCAGGATTTTAGGTGATTTATTGTGGAACTGATTTTGCATTGTTTGGTGACTACATTTTGGTGACAGATCTACTATTTGGAGGACAAACCCTATTATTTAAGAAACACAAAACTAATTAAATTGGTAATAGCTTAAATGATACCCGAGACAAATTACCAGGAGAAACTGGATGCAATCTGGACTTTAGGGCACCCCGACTCGGACAGGTTAGGTTAGAAGGGGATGGCGGGGTCGAGAGACCCCGCCATCCCCTTCGTGGTTATTTTTTTATAAACCACCCAGAAGTAGGAGCCCCGCGAAGCGGGGCTCCGTCGACCAAGCCCTACCGTCGACATATTATGTATATCAATCGATCCGTGGTGAATAAGAAAACTACTACTATTGGTGATCTCTTTAAATTAGTTTGCTTAAATACTTATTAGGACACACCTATTATAATACATACAAAAACATTTATTTGGTACTAGACCTTATATCTCAGGATTTTAGGTGATTTATTGTGGAACTGATTTTGCATTGTTTGGTGACTACATTTTGGTGACAGATCTACTATTTGGAGGACAAACCCTATTATTTAAGAAACACAAAACTAATTAAATTGGTAATAGCTTAAATGATACCCCTATGCATTTGCGCGTCATGGTTTTTGACTTTTGTAGAAACTAGTGTTCACTAGTTTACTATTTTTTCTCTGTAATAATTAGGTCTTTAAGTCACTTTTACACGTCAATATTTTAAAACTAGATGACGCCGGCATTTCCTGGCTGACTGATCCCTGAGAAGAAATGCCGATACTCAAGAGGTCATGGTCTCTTTTGAAGTCCAAACATTATAATTAGGATTTTATGCGAGTCTAACAATGCAGGGCCATGTCTGGAAGGGCCTTTTGAAGAAAGAACCATCGCAGGTTTAAGTTGACCTATCCCAATAGACGGGATGAATGCATCAGTCGTCGTGTAGCTCAACCCTATTTTAGGGAGCTCAACGACCCGTCACACGACGCTACCAGATCTGCAGGAGTAACAATCACTTGGTGAAGGTCGCGGATATCAGTGCTGGAAAAGCAGGACCAGTGATTGTGGCGTTACTTGGGGAGGATTAAGTCTAATAGTTGACTTTTGGCTGAATAATAAAAAGTAAAAAGACAGCGACATTCAAGAAAAAACAAAACAAAAATGTCGCGTGCGCAGGTTCACGCGTTCATTCGCGAGTTCGCTGCCTTGCATTCATAAAGGCTGGATAAAGCGTAAAACAGTCAATTAACATGTGTCATCGGCCAGGAATTTCCACCGTCTCGACGTGCGTTTCGTGTGAAGGTCGAGCTACGTCTGACTGACTTGACTTGAGCGTTTTCGTTGCATTAACGGACATTAATCCTTTGAGGTCGACGTTTGTTTCCGCTGCATGTTTTGTTCAGTTTTGTGCTATTTTTAGATGCCTGGAAATGGAGGAGTAAAATACTTATTTGGTTTGTGTGTGTCTGACTATCATTAACTAGTTTTTCGGTGTTGTATAGGCAACGGAAGCTTTGGCGCATGGCAGCATCGTCGGCTACGGGAAGACTATGACTAAAGAACTAGAAGACTGCAGTGGGACAATACAGCCTACATAAATAGATGAAACATTACCCTGCTTCTGGGGCAGTCGCTTAAAGACGAACTCCTTTTCCTTACATATAACACACTAGCGAACAAAGTATTTCTTTATCCTCTTACAATAAAGTAGATTAAAGAAAATTGCACACCGGACCGACAAATTAAGACAACATCCCTTTCAAACTCCGCTTTCATAATCCACATGATCATGACATCAATAGAGAGCATTAATTTAATTGCAGAGTATTAACAATGGACGGACCCTCGATATTTAATGTTAATCCCTACCTGCACCATACAGACTTAGAACCAATTACACAAATGAAACTGAACGCGACTAGCACATCTAAACCGCGTTCAAGAGCTGTCAGTGACATCATTGTTGGGAAATATTGACACGGACAGCTCTTGATCGCAGTTCAGATGTGCTGATCGCGTTTTAGTTTCATTGGTGAAATCCGCCCTTAGTGTAGTGTCCCTCCCTTATTGGTTATCTCAAATTAAATGGCTAGCTCAAATGTAGGGTTTAGTCAGCCCTTTTATTCAATATTTCCAATTAGAACCTTTTAATTTGATACATCAAACGGAGGGCTAGCTAGCGGAGGAGTTTTATTAATGAGCTTGAATACTAAGTAATTTTAGGTAGTTATGTTACCTGATGAAAGGGTGGACTTGATTAATTTGATTCACAAATGCTAAATATACAGGGTCAAATTAAATTAGCTAGCGAAACTTCGCAGACGTGATGGGTATCGACATCTAAACACGATAAAAAAAATTATTCCGTTTGGGAAACAAAGCTGAATTTGTAAATGTAATTTAAATTATTTTAAGAAGCCTTTATTAGAAAAGTATCAAATCAAACGTTTATTTAGCACTCATTAAAATCAAAAACACATGTTTCAAAAAATTAGTTTAAACCGACAGTAAAAAATAAATTTCATTATCTACGACCCGTCCTAAACTTCTATTTAAACAGCGTCATGGCTGCAACGGTGCTCTATTCATACAACTACAACACAATACACCAATCAAATCTTACCTAGTGAACAAATAAATTATCAAAGGATGACAGCATAGACGGCGATATATTCAAAATAAATTGGTATTCCGACAATACAAAACTTGGTAGTTATTTATTGATCACTATTAAAGGAAATGGCACAGAAACACTAACTGGCCCTAACGTGAATGCCCTGGGAATCGCGACAAACAGCGCCATCTATTCGTTTACAGAGGGCTATGAATCTCCGCCCGAGAGGTTCATGAGACAGACATCCATGAATATGACTTGCCGTTGCGTTACATTACACGCCTACTTATGACAGGAAGTGAATTCCGTATATAATTTACAGCTACATCTTTGACAAAAAAATTATTGAATGAAATATTTTCAAGTCATCTTATGAGACAAATTGATTATCAAGTTCATTGGAATCTCAAATATAAGCGCCGAAGTTTCTACACCATTTGCAATAAAAAAGCACCCCTATACATTTCTAAAGCTCAAAACTGGAAGGCATAAAATCTGCTGGTTTACCGCGCATGTCCAGTGGCGGTGGGGTGAGAGCACTCCTAGATAAGCTGGTAACCTAACTAACTCGATACTACATTGCACTTCTCACACGTTACACCACTCAGGTTCAAAGAACGGAGACTGTACCGAACCGAAGCATGTCCTATGTGTAACAAATCTAATGAGCCACTACACAGGATGGCAAATCGTCACACAAAAACGTAAATATCTTGGTATCCCTCATGGGAAGCACAGCATCGCACTCATCACTTCACTCTTCACACAAGTGATACCAACGCGTTCAAATCCTTTTTAAAATGCCCAAAAGCATGCTACAATGCGTTTATTGATTCGACCTACATTTCTTAGTTTCGTGGGGGTCATCACGCCAAGCGCAGATAACACAAAACTGCTCCGTTACTGTGATGCATTCTATTTCGCACACACCAAATAAAGATTTTTGACAATAAAATGAATCTGTTATGTAATTACGTAATTCGTTAAAATGTTAATGTATATCGCAATATGCAAAACAATCGCTAAAACATAAATGGTATGTAAGCTCGAAGTATTTAAAATAGGTTATCAGCACTGCATTGGTTAGAATGTTTAAGATCTGTGGTCGGACGTAAATTCCGTGGCCTTATCAGCCTTCGATTGGAACTTAGCCTATTTTCTATGCTCGCTAGCAATGTGACAATTTATATGAGTGCAAATATATCGATTACATCACAAATATTGATTATGTAATTGAAAATAGTAGCTTTTCTGCAGCTAAGCTCGTTTCGACGTTCGCCGTCCCGATGGCTGGCGTTCGCGTAGAGGGCGCGGCGAGACTGAGTCGCAGGATGAATCTATGCACATTTACGTCAGCTGGTGGGGGTCGTTCCTACTGTATTATTTATGGTTATATAATAATATGGCTACGCCCTGGAGCTTGCAGGCAGCACTAAAAGTTTGTTTCGTTCATATACAACTAACGTAACTTACACAATACTGTAATGGTTTCTAGACTCACTTGAAGCTTAACTCGTAATGTATTTATGAATAAACCTGTTTGTAGCCGTCAATCATCAGATAATCCGTCATACGTTAGCTATTGCCCAGCAACAGCTACCGAAAAGTAAGAAACTTAAAAAAATAAAATATGTACTTACCAAAATAAACGGCAATTAGTCTCGTAGATTTAATATGGTTTGAAAAAGTAGACAGTTCACACATACCATTCTAATCGTTATTGTTTCACTCCCGAATTGAGTGGAACACGCAATCTAAGACATTCGATCGTTTATCAATTTTAAAAAGTGGCTTAAACATTGCGTTTTAAATTTATTAAGCGTGTAATTTTTTTTAATAAACGCACTTGATATGAATGAATGGCAAAAAGGAAACTTATTGGCCCCTGTAATGAATGTAATGATTGGCTCAGTTGTAGTCTATTTTACATAAAAGCATCGAAATGTTAAGTAATTAATCAATGAACGTTTACAATGCTAACCTAATTATTATGCCACTAAAAACAATATCATTATCATTTAAACGGTGTCTTTTAATGTAATTACACACGCCTGATTTGTTATTCTTCTAATCACTCGCGATCAAAATAAACGTTACCTATTGGCATTTTAGTACCAATTTTTTTTACAGAGTTTAAAACTCTTTGTTAACCTGAGAGCTTAATTAGTCTACCAGACTTCTAATTTCAGGGAACAATTTGAATAATAGCTCAACAACTAAAAGATGAGCTTTAATCTTAGTTAAATAAAAAAATTGTGACATGTCTTGTCAGTTTATCGAAGACTTCCTCAGTCTTCGAGACATGACGCCTGTTGCGTGACCAAAATGACGACGATATACAGTAGATACAAGCTAATCATCTTGTCTACACAGTAACGGTGACATAAACGGATACACTTTTGTTTTTATTGTGGCGTCAGCTCATTTTTTCTTTGTAACGTGTCTGATTCCTTCTTTTGGCAGTCTTTCAACGACCACACCTATTGTTAGGAAATGTCCTGTGTCATTTTTACACGTTAGTGGTCTATAACTTTCGTGTTTAAACGAATAATCTTGGACAGCCATTAAAATAATCACCACTTCACCACGCTTGGTGATGGAAGTACCTTAAAAAACATTAAACCTCTTCACTCGACTCTTTCGAACAGACTTGAGCGAAAAGTACCATTACACATATGAACGAGCAAAAAACTGCGGTTTATCGGTATCAGTCATTTCAAGATCATCAACCTTATCATGTGACATATTGAAAAGACGATTATATTTCAAATATTTTATAGGAACAATATTTTTATTTTATTTTGCAAGATGACAACCGGCTTAACGTACTTTCTGAAGGACGAAGGGAGTCGAGAGTCTCAAGAATGGTCACCCCTTCACAGTTGCTAAACCTGATCTCAATTTAGTACATTGCAATTTCAATAACACTACCAGTTTAAATTTACCTTGATGCATGTCTAACGGTCAATCGCTGGCGTGTCAGCTGCGGACATAAGATAACACGTGGCACTTAGTTATTAAGTGACACGGCACCCTGAAATCGCCATTCGTATAATAATTATTCTATTTAAAGATTCTATTTTCGTCCGGACATTAAAATTACTTAAGACGCGGACCGACTACGATTTTAATCGCTATTACCGCACTCACACAACCGCATCTGCGCGTTTTACGGTAATTATGCACACACTCGCAAACGCTAACACGGGCGTTTGTGTGCTCAAGGAAAGTTGCATAATATACGTAAGGAAATCAGATGTTTTCTGTTGAATATACTTACTTATGACGTGCGTTCTAAAATTCGATGTAATTACAGTGTCGGTTCATAATATGATACAATAAATAATTACACATAACAATTTAAAAAAAAACATCACTACTGTTTATTTTTATTACAGTACATGATAAACAGGTCAAATATAAACATTCCGAATTTTACCCGACTGCTCTAGAAGGGGAATTATGCTTTTCGGGTGTAAGTCAGTATCAGGGATGGAAGGGTTAATTAAATGGGTAGTTATGCCATTTCAAACTAATGTTTGTGTTTTAGATAGGTACTTAGTGGGTGCGGTAAAAAAATAGAAAACAAAACCAACATAAAGGCCCTCGGACCACTTAAAAATCACATAAACTCTAAATAAATGCAATAATATCACAGCTCCAAAGTGACAAATGCCATAATGTTTCTAATAAAATGCGGAGCCGGGACGGAAGCTAGAATTCTGAAAAATTTTGACGATAGAGGGATCATCCACGGGAATGGAAGCTGCTGCTGGCTGAATATTAGTTGGTATTTGCTAAAATTGGTAAAACAGTGCGTGAATTGAACTAAAGTTCTGTGGCGGACTACTAAGGCTACTCACTGCCTAATATTGAAGTGAAAATTCAGTCTCAGTGGAAATATGGGCAATAAAAATAAAATGTTGCGAAAGAGTTTTACAAGAAAAAGACGAAAAACTCGAAAAAATGATGGAATGTTTGGGTAAGTAGGATGATTACGGTATTGTATCATAACATTTGAAATTTGTATTTAGTTTAGTTTACTTACGAAACTGTATAACTCTATAGAAACGGCATTGACAATTTCTACAAACATTTTGCTAAATCCAAAAACAAATAGGTGCACTCTATTTTGATGTCTATAGAATGCATATTTGAATGCGCCTAGTGCAAACGTCTCTGGTCGAAGCAACCATCGAGGCGATAGCCATATTGCAATAGTAGGTATAAGTAACAAAAACAAACTTGCAGATAAATCAGAGTGCGTTCGTAATTATTATAATAATATAAATACTGCACACTAGTTATATATAAAGCATTTTGATTCTTTTGTAAGATTATTTTTATAATATTTATTGAGTCATTAGACCAGTGCCGATAATTTTTGAAAACGAAAAAAGTCACAGTAGGCTGAAACCCATTGGAAAAGAAAGAGAATATAACAAAAATGAAAGGAAAAATAATTTACGGGCGATCCGAGGTCGGGAAGTGGGGGTTTAAGGGTAAAAAGCGGTTTATCTCGATTTCCGGCAAAACTACAAGTCTTATGGAAAAAAGTGTAATAGCAAAGTTGTAGGTAATAAAAAGATCTACAACTTTTGTATTCACTCTTTTTTCAAGTAACCTCAAAATTTATGTGAAAAATTCAAATAACCAAGTTCTTGGTTTTTTATTTTTATCTTTTACACAGCAATTATTTTTTTTACCGAGTTTTTAAAAAAGCAGATATTTTCACGTGAGAATTTTCGATCGGGCGATCGAAAATTCTCACGTTCGAGAGGGCGATCCGAGGTCGGGAAGTGGGAACCCCCACTTCCCGACCTCGGATCGCCCGTAAATTATTTTTCCTTTCATTTTTGTTATATTCTCTTTCTTTTCCAATGGGTTTCAGCCTACTGTGACTTTTTTCGTTTTCAAAAATTATCGGCACTGGTCTAATGATTCAATAAATATTATAAAAATAATCTTACAAAAGAATCAAAATGCTTTATATATAACTAGTGTGCAGTATTTATATTATTATAATAATTACGAACGCACTCTGATTTATCTGCAAGTTTGTTTTTGTTACTTATACCTACTATTGCAATATGGCTATCGCCTCGATGGTTGCTTCGACCAGAGACGTTTGCACTAGGCGCATTCAAATATGCATTCTATAGACATCAAAATAGAGTGCACCTATTTGTTTTTGGATTTAGCAAAATGTTTGTAGAAATTGTCAATGCCGTTTCTATAGAGTTATACAGTTTCGTAAGTAAACTAAACTAAATACAAATTTCAAATGTTATGATACAATACCGTAATCATCCTACTTACCCAAACATTCCATCATTTTTTCGAGTTTTTCGTCTTTTTCTTGTAAAACTCTTTCGCAACATTTTATTTTTATTGCCCATATTTCCACTGAGACTGAATTTTCACTTCAATATTAGGCAGTGAGTAGCCTTAGTAGTCCGCCACAGAACTTTAGTTCAATTCACACACTGTTTTCAGTCATAAATTACTTGAAAACTACAATCGAATTATGCACAGAGCGTCCGGTGCCAACCATCCAAGTCGAGCGCTGCCCGACGACTAAAGTATGACCGCGTAAGCTATTGTCACCACTATGGAGCGTCAATAAGATTGAAAATTGAAAATGATATTTGTGTTGAAATGTGACGTAAGCTGCGAATGGGCATTTATTTTACTGCTTTTCTTTAGATTATTTAAAATATAGACATAAAATTAAATAATGGTTTGGTTAAAGTTTAAAAAAAATGGAAAACCTACTAAATTCTTAAAAAAAAAACTGTTGTTATCGCTGGAAATACAGAGATCTTCGACGTCAAAGTTTATTTTTGTGCTACAACTTCCCAATTTTTTATTGGGAATATCAAACTATTATTTATTATTCTGTTCGGTTTAAATTCTTCTTTATACCCTTCTCTGTTCACTGTATTTTTCGCGTTACTTATTTTTATTACATTACGTCATACTCGACGTTCTAAGAAACCAATTTTTGGGAATATTGAGATAACACCCCGCCTTAAGTACGTAAGTTACGTAAGTTTCGGAGTTCTAATTCCATCCGGATATTTAAATTATCCTATTTCTTTTTCTGTATGGATACATTTTGAGATAGTTAAAAATGAATTTTCCTTAAAAAAATTGTCACTTTTGAGATTTTTTTCCTTAAAGTTTTACGGGATTAGCGACGCGACGGTTCAAAAGGGTTCATGTTTTTCAGGAAAACGACTTCTTGTTATCAACGGTGACTTAATAGCTTACAACTTTTAGACTATAAAACAAGTACAATACTTTTGAAAAAAAATCCTGAGTAAGACGTGTAATATAATATTCTGACTGACTAAGTCAGTCACCGTCAACACCAAGGATCAGCAGCAGAAGCCTACTGTAATAGAAAAGTGCATCAGATGCAAAATGTGTAGCACAGCGTACGTTCTAGAGCATCCTACAGAAAACTACAGCTTTGGAGTGTCCTGCTTCTATTGAAGATTCAGAATGGTGCTTTCAGCCAACGCCAGCAACTCATAGTCCGACCATCGTCGTTAGTTTATGCTGCGACTACTTCACTACTCCTTCTCCTAGCTTTTCGGCAGCAAGAGATCTTCGTACATTGTGGTAGGTCATGGACTTACCTCAAATTGAGCGCTGAAAGTCTTAAAGACGCCTTCCCAGAGGCTGCCTGACTGCGTGAGCACCTGCACGATGTCGCCGACGTGCGACGTCGCGGCGTGCATGAAGTGCGCGTTGTTGTAGACGCCCTCTGGCACCACTCGGCCTCGTGGCGACCTGATACAAAGAAATCGATTAACAAAAGACCCAAAATGTGCTTCTCTCTTGCTTACTATCAGTAAGATAATAGCAGTGAAAATATCAGCCACACAGGAAGGCTTTCCCCCAGAGTTGTATTAGGAATCGGAGCGCTGAGCGAGGTGAAATCTACCAGTAGACTACTGACTACACCAGAGACTTCGTCCCTCGTGAAGGATCACTAAATATAACCCCTGTCTTTCCTGTAGCCCTTGGTTGATTGGGATGAAGTTATTTAAAAATTAAATTATGATGTTATTAATTTTCCTTGATTGAGTAGTGTTATTAATAGCGTAGGGATAAGTTTAGATAAAAAGAGAGCGCAATGTTATGTGGTGTACTTCGGCGGTACAAGCTACAAGGCGATTTGATGACAACGTAAGAACGTACATTCTACTGTCGTTGAAAAGGAAGTCATTATGTCGATGATGAATAAACGTACGGGATAACGGAATGGAAGTAGGATTGAACTGGTATCCATTTGTCTAGCTTTAGGAGACAACATTCTAAGCTGCATCTAATGTTAAGTACCGTTTATCTATCAAAAGCCGATTGAACCAAGTATTTAGCGTGCTGTGCTAATCATGTGATTTCAGTATTTACGTTCTCCGGTCACTGACCTAAACTGAAAAGCGGCGACCTTGGTTTTTTTTCGGCGCGCAGACTTTTCGCATCAGGCTCGTTACGTCTCTTAAAAACGGTTACATCATCCCACTTTAGATAAATTAACTAGGGAAAATTTGTTCTACAGGTGTCCAAAAACAGGTACCACGTTGCAATTGTCTATCTAGAACAAGGTGATCGAACTAATTTCCTTTACAAAGTCATGCAGTCACGCTCGGTCGCGAAAACTTAGGACTAAAGGTTTCGCCTATAAACGTGGTAAATTCTCGTTTTAATTATACTTTTGTCATCGCCACAACTAAGAGAGCATCTTCAAGACTAGGTTTGTAATTTATTTAGTTCTATTCATAAAACTATTTAATTGCAACAACGGTATCAACTCTAAGCAGAATGGCTAACTGGATTCTGTGGTTTCTGCGGTTAACAGATTTATCGATACTGCCTGAATCACACGAGGAAAAGCTCTCATATCGGTAGAAGCGGGCTTAGGCCGAAATAATACTACTAATAATTGGTTTTCTAGTGATGAATGCAATCTATACTAACAATTTCTGCATTGTAAACTTCACAACAACTAACTTGGAACAATTTATCGCTTTACTTTCACTACTCAGCTGTGTTTTATAGTGTTTATAAATACAACTTTCTCAAGAAACATTCTATGATGTGAACACCGTGTTCAATTCTGTTGCCTTGTCGGTAAATCTACTACCGTATTTGTGAATGGACTGCAGAAATGGCATCATCGCTTCAAGCATTGTGCAAAACCGACCGTAGCTTATTCTGGCTAGGACCTTTTAATATTCTGTCTTTAATATACAGTCTGATCAACGTTGATATACTCGTCTGCGGAAGTGAGGACACGAAAGTTCTTACTTTAATTACAAAACTGTCAAAGTACTTATTGCTAAAAGCCTTTTAATAAAACTTTCTGCGAAAATAAGCGAGAAAGATGTGTGTGCGGATGTGTTTTGTGTGTATGCGGCGTGCGTGTGTGTGTGTGTGTGTGTGTGTGTGTGTGTGCGCGTGTGTGTGTGCGTGTGTGTACAATATACAACAATGTTTATGTCTGTCAAGCATGATTTATAGATATCAAGCGGTATTGATTATGATATCAAGTATTGGGTGCCGATCCGAGCCAGGTACAGGGCACAAGTAAGGTTGGTGCTTTAAAATTGCAACGGCAATGATAGTTTTGCGTCAAGAAAGACTGGAGTATCTTTGCATTGGGGATATTTTTATATTGATAGGACCGTCACTGTGGTTCAATCAACAATATAATAAATACGACTAAACTCGAAAGCAAACATTTATTCCATGAACTCCACAAATTGAAAGAGAATTCTCAAGGATGCTCTCCAAAGTATGTCTCACGAAGATACAGAGAATCAACTAAGTGTGTTAAAGTAATTATATATATTTAACCTACGTTAAGTATTTATCAAATTTAGAAACCAAGAGTTACGCTACAATAAAAAAAAAATTGTCTATTGTCAACTAAGACTATTTTAGCTCTACTCGCCTGAAACACAGGATTACCTTGTTCAGGCACGTAAGTCTTAGAAATATAATTTACATCTAAGCAAAACTGTACACATTTTTATGTCCTATAATTTTTAAAATAAAATATTATTATATCGTGTGTAGTTGTTTTTTTGTCAATGGGCCTGACAAGAACATGAAATTTGTTAGTTTTTATTAAACGATATTTAAAACAAGTTGTTAACTTTATTGTGCATGCTGTAGTCTCCTTTAAGTGAAGGAATACACCTACATAATAACTGAGGTTGCCCATTATTAAGGTGTCACATCTTTTGTTGGAGATCCTAAACAAATGAATAAAACATTTAAACTGCATTTAGCATAGGTGTACCACCAAGCCATTAATTACAACCTACACAATATTTTGACACGATTTAAGACCAAAAGCGGGACTTTTGAAATCTGCTGATGGATGTGAAAAACTAAAACCCGGTTTGGCATTGGCTAGTCGAACAAAATAAGGTTTTATTGTTGTCTGAAGGTCAAGGATGGCAGTTTGTGCAGAACTATAGTTAGCGACATTTTACATTTCTGTTAACATACTGCACACGTGCGGAATTGTTTTCCGGAATCTATTTTAGGTTTCGGAGGTGATGGCACATTCTTGGAGACAGAATTGGATATTATTAATTTTGGGTTTAGAAATGGCAAAGGCATTTTTGGTAGGACTAACTGGCCTGGACCAAAAGGCGATTGTATGTAGCCTGATGGCTAGCTTGCAAATGCTTCCACTATTTTTAAAGTTCTGTACCTCAAAAGGAAAAAACGGAACCCTTCGTTGATTATTTCGCTGTCCGCCCGGCTCTCTGTCAGTCTGTCAAGACCTTGAACTTGATACCTCCACGCGTTCCTGAGTTTTTCTCAGGAACGCGTGGATACCACGTTTTTTCACCTACAAAGTTAAGCTTATTCTTTGGATAAATTCAACCCAACTAAGGAACTCTTCACTGTGCGTGGTCCGACACGCACTTGTTTTCACTGTAATAGAGGTGGTATAAAATATAAGGTGTAAGACTTAACGTGTTGGTATGTCCGTCTGTACAGGTTAAACTCGAATACCTTATAACTTATTGCGAAGATTTCACTATCAACTATAGGAAAGCTTAACGAGTCGTTAGAAGATATATCAGAGTGTCAAGCAAAGAATGCACAAGTAATTATTGATATTCAGCCGCATTCTGGTTAGACTGGAAACTGATTAACATACTTTGGTGAAAGCTAGCATGATTAGGAACATTACAATGCTAAGCGAAATGTAGTGATTTAACGTGATATTTTAATTTATTCTATACTATACAGAATGACATTTCTTAGCTAGGTGGGGGTCTGCAAAGATGGCGGAACGGCCATCTCAGTTCGTGAGAAGCACAACATAGAGAGAAATAGTAGAAGTGACGGGAGGCCCGGAGTGGGAAGAACAGGATACCTACTGAAGAATATAAAGGGAGAAATAGTAGAAATTACGGGAAGCCTGAGTGGGAAAGAACAGGATACCTACTGAAGAATATAATTAATATTTACATTCTGTATAAACTTTCCAGAAACAAAATTCCACACTCGAAGTACTATAGTAGCTTTTAACTTAATAGTCTACCATGAATCCATGATGTAATAGGTAGTAGAAATGACGGGAGGCCTGGAGTGGGAAAGAACAGGATACCTCCTACCTACTGAAGAATATAATTATTATTTACTTGTTTAATAAAAAATACAGTCTAAAAGACTACTTGGATAATTAAAAATGTTTTTTGTTGTTGTTTGAATTCTGTAAAAACTTTCCAGAAACAAAATTCCACAAACGAAGTAGGTACTAAGTAAGTAAGTCTACCATGAATCCATGATGTAACTTATGGACATGAATATTAATGTATTATGACATTGTCATCAAACAGTGCCACTGCTCACCCCTGACCTATATCAAGTACGATGTCTATTCGTGATCTGCCATTATTTTACATAGTAGCAAATAGGTTGTAGTCATGCTGAAGATTCTAGTTTTGTGTTTGCAAACTATTTGAGGAATGTGAAAAATGCAGGCTTGAAAAGCGTGGCTTCTGCATTTGGCACTAATTATCCTATTGTAGACTGCCACGTTGGTCTAGTGGATAGAAGCGCTACTGCTAAGAATGAGATCCTGGGTTTCATTCCCGGGTCGGGCAGTGTTGTTGGGTTTTTCCATCTGAAATTTCTCAGTAGCAACGAGTCTAGATTTGTGCCCGGTTGATGGCAACAGGCTCGCTCCCTTTTACATGGATGGGACTTTAACATAACTGGCCAAATGTGGGTGTACTATAGATTCACCTCTGACAAACCCTTCTAGAATTACAGGCATGTTATGCTATCCTATTGTGCCTTACTTTACTATATTTTATTAACTAGGATTGGATGTCGTTATGTCTGTCCAAGGAAGATGTTTGAGATAAAAAGGCAGCGGGGTGAATGCGGAAAGTGGAGAAGAGAACAAAGTCATGTAGTGGTGCATCTTAGGAACCTGTTAATAGGCAGTTTATTTTGAAAACCAATTGCACTGGAGCAGCTTAGAAGAGACGTCTGCCAGACATCAAGAGAGACAAAGATGATGGATAGGTTAATGATAAGACAAGAGAATATGCACCACCAAGAAGTTTGACAAAACAAATTCACTATTATAACAATGATCTACAGATAAACATAGTGAAATACCTTAGCAGTGGTGGCCCAGTGGTAACGGCCGCGACTTACGACTTGTAGGTCGTAGGTTCGAACCCAGACAGGCATTTTATTTTATGTAAATTATTTATTTTTCCACTGCTCTCAGTACGGCGAAGGAAAACATCGTGAGGAAACCGGCAAGTCTATAACCAAAACTTCGAACACGTGACATCTACCAACCCGCACTCCCTCTCACCGAGAGAATGCCTCTGTCCCAGCAATGGGATCATTATAGGCCGATGATGAAGCTGTTGTCAATTAAAATAGACATAATTGAAGGACTTGCTGTGTTTAAAGATGGCATTATCTCATGTAATCAAACTGACATAAAATTTACAACCAGTGAGTTAGGTACAGGTACAGCTGCCGTCGATGACCTTAGAAACTTATGCCTAGGATTGCAACCTATAATCAAAGTCAGATCTTGTCTCCATTTATGATCTCTGTGTAGCAGTAATATTTCGCATGCATTTGCTTGTACTTATACTTTTATTTTTGTGATAGAAATGTACCTATATAAAAAAGAAGGAAAAGATTCAAAGCGCATTTGATTTACAATCATTTGCTTCTTGAATTTTAGCTTTGATGATTATCTCAACTAATATTATAAAGAGAAAAGATTTGATGTTTTTGTGTTTGATTGTTACGCTTTCACGATAAAAAAACTAAACGGATTTGGATAAAATTTGGCACACGGGTAGAACATGACCTGGATTAGGACATAGGATACTTTTTACCCCGATTTTCGATATCGAGATTTATGCGGATGAAATCGCGGGGCGCAGCTAGTACAGAGTAAAAAAATACAAAGTGTCACTAATAATAGGTACCTACTGATACCCATGTTCGTGAATAATACTCAATCATAAATCTTTTTGATTTAAGGATAAATAAATAATTAATTAACTTAACCCAACCCTCCAACAGATAACCCCAAACATACCATAGACCAGTGTACCTAACCAGGAGAGCAACTAAAACACAGATGTGTACAGTCACGAGCACTAATAAGTATACACTTAGTAAAATTTAAAAGCGATTTTCTCGTGGAATATTGATTGCAACTTTGAAATAAGACATATTTCATAACAGTATAGGTTCCAAAATATTATGTTCGTAACAACATAAAATTATAATCAATACAGTTGGAGAAAATCACATTTAGAAGTTGCTAAGTGTATACATATTGGTGCTCGTGACTGTACTTAAACAGAAGATTAAAATGGAAATGCGCTGGTCACACTGTCAGGGGAGAAGAAAAAAGGACAAAAAAGTGACACGATGGTACCCTAGAAAAGATGGGAGGATGACTTGGTGAGGACATCTGGACAGAAATGGACTGGAGACTCAGAACTGATATTTTACGCGTTTTGAAGTACAATTATGACTCTGAAATATGGCTCAGAAATACTAGAATTAACTGTCGTTCTTTTTCTGTATTTCAGTTGACTGTCAGCAACATTCTTTAAAAATATGGGTTAGGCTAGAGTACCTTGAACCTAAACAATATTGATTCTAGCCTGTAACTTCTAGTAAGACATTTATAAATAAACCAATAATATTGAGAAATCCCATTTCAAATTATGCAAAAAACAGGACTCAAAAGTTTCTGTAAGTCTTTCAAACAGACTGGTCTAATGTAAACTAAAAATGAAATTGTTGACAAAAACTCAAGTGGCTGATACACTTTCAATGGCTGAGCAACACTTGTGAATGTCAGGTCATTAATAATCTATTTTATTAGCCTGATAAGCAGACTATTGTCAGTTTTCAAACATTTTTGTTAAGCATTTGTTTGGTAATGTTATTGTACCCAACTACTAAAGCATTTGTTAAATTTTAATACAGAAAAATAGCATGAATGCTTTTAGTAATTAGGTAAGTAAGTAATGGGAAAATAAATAATTTGTCTTAAAAACAAAGCAAGTAAATGTCTATCACATTAGTGCATAAAATGGATTTATTTTCTTTTCACTAAGCCTTTTTTTGTCTATTATACTCAAAAAGTCAGCTTTCTGTAAAAAAAAAAAAAAATTTAATTACAATTTTATGTTTATGTTAACATGCAAAATACAGAAAGTTAGAGGATTTTAAAGTAACAGGAAACTTAATTATATTTTAATAATCATAAATAATTCACAATTCTTGTCAATAGAAGCTAATGTTGATTAGTAATCAAACTCAAAACATTATTTCAAATAAAACAATTACAGGCACTTTTGAATTGTCAAGGAGTCGGTCAGTCAGAAAGATGAAGCTAGTTGCCCATTCCAAAGCGTAGGTGGTAACTGGTACCTATGAAGAATAGCATTGTTATTATTTCCGTGTTATTAATGTGATGTTATCCCTAAAGTTATTGATTTTAAATTTATTCCAAACTTGGGATTAACCATTTTTCGACAAAAATGTAATAACAATAATTAGTCATTTGTCATCCATCATCATCTGCCTAGCCTAGTTGGCTTCAAGTCTAACCAGATGTAGCTAAATACCAGTATTTGACATGGATCCACTGCCTATCTGACCTCCACAACCCAGTTACTGGGTAATACCCCCCCGTATTAACCAATATTTTAAAACCTTTCATTAATTGGTTACAAGCAGTAATTCCCACACATCTAACACGCTTGCAAGCCAGTACTGACAATATTAAATAAGAAAATATTGTAAGTTGAAATCAGAGTTTTATCTTATCAATCAAACATGACCACTGCATCGTGTTAAATTTAACCTACTTCCTAACTTGTCTTCAAATGATAAGCTTTTTCTACTAAGTTTGTGTCCTCACAAGTCTATACTACTATTATAATGAGGTAAAATTTGTGAGTTTGTATTTAGGAAGTAATAAATAATCTTAAGAAATACTGATCAGATTACAAAAATTATTTCAATGAGAAGTCACAGTACTGCTGAGTGTCATGGGATGTATTTTATGTTAAAACAAGAAATTTCACACCGACGAAGCAGCGGGTAGAAAGTAGTGTGAACTTTTTAGAACTTCTATAAGTATTCACACCCCGTTTCTGAATTGAGAATTGGAAGTTGAAATCTTATCAAACTCTACTTTAGCAGTACTTAAAGTGATTTCTACAATTTCCTATTAGTTAAAATGTCTTAAACTTTTTGCAAAGAGATTTAATTCTGCGGTCACCTATGTTATGCTTAAGTAGATATTTGATATGTGGCCTTCAATTCTCAATTCAGAAATAGGGTATCAGTCATGCATATATCAAAGATGATATTGCTAGAAAAAGGGTGAATATTGAGATGACAGCTGAAAAAGACATGGAAGAAAAAGTTGTGCTGGCTTGACCCTTTATAAATTGGGATAATGACATAATAGTCACCCATCTTGGTTTAAAACTAGATGAGAATGTAATCTGACAGTTTTAAAGCGGGATTCAAAACTGAGCATTGTTCTAGAATACAAGCTTCAATATTTCAACAACTGTTAACCGATTTATTATGAGCAAAAATGTGTCAATAAATGTACCAAAGATTGTTTAGGATAGACATAAAAGGTAAATTATGTATCATAAAAATGTATGAGAACATGCTGACTCAGCACATTTGAATAACATAATGTTCATAGTGAAAGCAAAAAGGTAGATTACAATGTCCTTAATTAACAATTCTGATACCTTTTTTAAAAGCACAATTCAGAATCAAAAGTCATTTATTCAAACTGGGCTGAGAATCAGCACTTTTTGAACGTCAAAATCACATAAGACAGTCCCCCCAAAACGCCCGCCCTGCACCACTTCCTAGTGCTTTAGCTGGGAAGAAGAAGTGGCGGAACAAACTCCCCAGCAGCACTGCTGTCTGTTCAGTTAGAAGAACTGGATTCTATATAGTAATAAGTAATTAACATAATGAAACACAAAAATATTAAAATTATTTAAATTGTTAAAAAGAGCCCTATTCATATGCCACAGCAATATGGCACTCAGAAAGTAGGAATTATCTTTACAAAAAAAAGCATCAATATAATGACCATCACTAGGATGCACCATTATTCATAGAATACAAAAAAATTACACCATGTATGGAAAAACCATCTCATTTGTTTTGCAAATTATCATATTTTCTTAGAAAGTCAGCATTGCAATGCAAGTTATAAAATACCATGCTACCATAGCAAATAGACAGAATAATAGTTTTTAGTTAAATATGTTAGGATTAGTAGGTTTTTTACTGCCTTATCAATGTGTGCCAAAATATAATTACTTAGATGATTGATGTGTGATAAAAACGATTAAGGTTATATTTTTAGCAAAGGCTT
The DNA here is from genome assembly GCA_937001585.2 of Brachylomia viminalis. Taxonomy (NCBI): domain Eukaryota; kingdom Metazoa; phylum Arthropoda; class Insecta; order Lepidoptera; family Noctuidae; genus Brachylomia; species Brachylomia viminalis. Next base: position 13,147,295 of record OW443314.2, read on the forward strand.
AATGTATTAGTAACTTTGATTAAATTAAGATCAAAAATAGACATCTAATGATAATAATTCAAAGGTCTCTTGTCAGTCCTAACATTAAAACTTGTTTCGTTAGAGTTTAATGTTCTGCTGGCATTTACCAACATTTTCTGAGCAAAACTAAATTGTTATCAATTGATTTCCTGTCTGTTGATTGGATATTTATAAAAACTTTCAGAGAAACTTCAGTTACACAAAGTTCTTAACCAATTTTGCTAATTTGTTACCACATAACACTAGATGCTATCGTAAAATGTTTCAAACATTACAACATAAATTGGTTAGTAACAAACTATCAATGTTGTGATGACCATTATCTCATCAAACTAATATTGAACATGCAATTTAAGTTCATTGAAAAAATAAAATGTTTGTGAATCATCCATTTAAGTTCCGACGCAAGACAATTGAAAGGGATAGGTTATTGTGATGCTTGTAAGCTATGATCTAGCTAACATGACTATGCTTATCTGAAAACAATTTTTTCTTGACAATGAGCAGCAGCTACACATCAAGCTTTATAAATCAGAAATAGCAATGGAACACATGTACAGTGCAAATTAGAAAGTATGTACTCGTAACTAAATGTAAAGGTAAACTAAATTGTAAATTCTGCTATAATCCCATAATGTGCAACATGAGGTTTTGGACACTAAACTTTCAACATTACCGCACAATTGTACGAGTTAGCAGTTTAATCACCAAATGAAAATTTATCAGTCACTGTTAAAATTCATATGGTATAACCAACACTAAACACAAATTAACAGCAATAAGAGAATTCTAATTAAGGACTTTGGACTTTTGCCAGTAATTATATCTGCCATCGTACAAACTAGTGAAAGTGATTGAAAATAAAAGCATTTACCTTACTTCCTATTACAGAATGTTTTATAGAACGGCACTTCTAACGCCGCCTGCTGTCTAGTTATTGGTTGTTTCAGCAGAATTTAGTATGAAAGTGACAGTTTGCAATATTGAGCTTAGATAGTAAATTGCAGTTCATAATTAGTACGGTTTGAGACTAGCGTACTGGGATCGCCAACAGCTGATCAGACGGCTATATTAATCGTATCGAGTACGGAGCAAAAGTAGGCCAAACATCTAGACTAGAGCGCCGCGACGCGCCGAATCGCACGCGCCGATCTCACACCACACAACACCGCACAATCTCATTTTTGTTTACACTGTCAGCGTATCCATGCTTAACAACCTCCCAAAATCTGTCAACGTGACAACAAAATGTTCGCTACTAAGGGGACACTAGCCCCAACAACAAAGACATGTCAGCTCGATGCTTAAAGATGATGGTAAATGGTAGTTACCTCGGTGGCCCTTGGCGGTTTTTGCGCTTGTTATTCATGTCCGTTTCGCCTGCTTGCCCCGGCGGGTAGGCACCTTCTCGTCTGCGCGTAGGGACCGGAATTTTGGCTAATTATCACTTCTTTCTTTTACAACACAGTCCTTTCAACTTTCGCGGATGCACAAAAATGCAGTAGATATTAGGAATTAGCACTCAAATGCGATGATAGGAATTCATCTATTCCACTAAAGTTGTTTGACATTTGCCAACAAATATAAATTAAAATATATTTGAGTACAAAATCGCAGTTCGATTTATTCTCGGGAACTAATCCCGGAAAATAAACGGGTTGGCAGATTTCTCGTGCCTGCAATCAGCGCAGGAATACAACATGGCGCTGTGACGTATTCATTAGGCGAATTGCAAATTTGTATAAACGCACTTTCCTATATTTAAATCACAACAAATAGTTCACTAAATGTGTAAGAAAATTTTAGGACAACCTTTTTAATAAAAATCGACATACAATAAATAGAAATAACTAATAGGGTCAGCGTTTGACCGACTTCCCACTTTAGAACTTTCAATATGGCGGATAGGTATTTGACTTTTAGTATTGCCATGATATAAAATTTAAAGTAACTAAAAAAATAACCATAGTTGAAAAGAATAATCGATTTTATAGTCAAAGAGAAAAACCGTAATAGTTATGGAAACAGTGATTATGTGGCTTAAAAGCCACATAATTACTATTGTGTAAATATTAAGTTAGTAAGTTTTATATTATAGTCAGTTATAGAAAAAATGCGAAATGGGTACGTTAGAAAATAATTTTGTTATCCACACAAACAATGTGTATTATATTTTATCTCGAATAATAATACTGAACTTTTACTAAGATGAAACCAGTTCAATTTTTTTTTAATATAGTATTTTCTTGCTTAGTCGATTATAATGTTACAGTCTATCTAAAAAAAGTACACTGTGGTTACTGTGTCATTGGCTGCTTTGGAACAGAACTGCAACATTAGAAAGCTATTCAGGCTTTCCGCGCGCGCGCGAAATTTCATTCCTATCAATAAAACCGTCGAGTTTATTATTGATCGCCGCGGGACTAGGTCATCAAGATGAGTCTCAAAAACGGGGCAAAAATGTCTCAACGTGAAAAATTCGAGTTAATTAACTCCGAAGTGCGTTCGTTCTACGAATATTGTAAGGAAGCTGGCATGAGCGATGAAGAAATGGATTTGATTTGTCGGCCTTTGACGAATTCTGTGAGAAAAGCTACTATCAAGCGTTGGACAAGGGTGGTTCTGGTTTTAATTATGGGGATAGCGATTGGATACACTGTCAGCCAGACGGATACTTTCAAGTGGCATGCATCGGCGGTAGCCAGAATTGTTCTGATCAAGTTGCTACCTATTTGGGACTGGACCCCTTTGTACCACAACAAGTGTATGATCGCACGGCCAGCGGAACCTCCTAATGTGGACGGAGGCGCGTCAACAACGGATTGCATAGCCTGTGAGGCAGTCAGTAAGTATCTTATTGTTTTTGCAAATCTTATTGAATGGATATTATTGGTGATTACGCTTGCCTCATATTACTTATTGCCTAACTTGCGTTGTTAGGGAAAGATTTTCACGTAGACACACTTTTACTCGCACCTAAACTTTTATAAAAATAGTAGACAGCTCTGAAAGATCATTAAATTATTTTACAAGCGTAAATGCCTTCAGAAATGTATCTTTTGTGCATTCGCTTGGATTTAAAAAAATTTTTTCTTTTCTTTTCCTCAGATGGCTAGGATGACGGAAAAAAGATTGTTGAAAAAGTCTTGGATTTGCATACGTAGCAGCACTAGCAGTATCTAGTTCGCCTTTTAATTTTATTTTTTCATATCACTGTGTAGTGAGTGATAATTTGAATGCTTTAATTATTTATAATATGGTTCGTACGTAATGTTTGGAAAAGAAAATCTGCTGTAGTTAAGTAGGTGTTTAATATTGAGCCATGAAGGCTCATTTTTGTAATGCTCTTATACACAAAGGCATTATAAACTAAGAAGAATAACTTACACACAAGAAGAATAACAAAATACAAAAATATGGTAATTTAAGTCATTGTGCACAAGAGCAATATGTCATTTGGATATTAAGGAATATCTTTACAATAAATGTTATAAAATAGATGAGCTAATCGTTTTTTACTCAACCGTTTTGGGCGTGCCTATTAATTTAAACCCGCATGTATCAGTTGAATGACCCCAGTTCAAAAGACAAATCCATTGCCAAATTAAATCTGCAATAAACCACTCGTAAATGTAAATGACATAAATGTAACTAATACTCAAAGAGCATTATTGACTACTTAGCTTAGGTAGGTACTTACGTAGAGATCCATTTGGATCCGAATTCTATTGAGTGCGCGTTAAAACATTAAATCATTGTAGGATTTGCTTGTCGCCGCGGATGAGGCGTATGGCTACCCATGTGCCAAGTAGGGTACGAAGGTCCGTCAATATCTCAAGTCTGATCACTGCCTCCTAATGGATGTGAAAGCCAGATGCTCTCAAGCACGGCCAAAATAAATGAATGTCGAATAAACTTTCTGTCTGATTACGACTCCTCATCGGTCGCTCTATCTACCTATACGACAAGGTTGATAGTTAGCTGGTATCAATCATGATACAGTTTAGGTAAAGTTGATGTCGACTGCAGTTGAAACAAACTAAATTTAGGTTCTGCAGTCTTTCACACATAATAAGGCATGTAATCTAAACTTTTGTAATAACTCAGTACCTACCTAAGGTTAAAGTTAATTCCACGAAGTCATTTCAAGGTCTGCAGTTTAATAAGCTTCTAGTAATTTATTGATTTTGCACTGAAACAGCTTGCGTTTTTTCGCCACTAACTCGAATGAAACCAATTTCCATTCAAATTAGATTACCTCGTATTTGGTGTGCAGGCGTCTCCCAATTTACATTTATGAAACGTCTGTCATTATTTGAATTGAATTTATTCCATTGGTTTGAACGGTTAAATTAAGAATCGATAAGAAGCAGATAGTCGTGTCCTTATGAATGAAATTTGCAATATGATATTGTCTTTTTTTTCAGAGAACATTGCGCGCTTGTCAGACACCTCATACAACGAAGTTTTCAACCACCACCTCCTCCGCGGGGCGCCGGTTATCGTCGTGGATGCGCACTACGACTGGTCCTCGCGCGATGAACTCAACCTGACTGGCCTGATCAGCGACGATGACCGACTCCGCGATTCAGTTCCTTGTAGGATCCTCACCAACATACGAATCGGTCGTCAGCCCATGGACTTAGAAGAAATAGTTTCTAGAATAACGAACACAGACATACCGAGCTGGTTTGTCCATTTTCAGAACTGCGATATTCGTGCGGTTAAATCCTTTAGGATCCTTGCACCTAGACCTTATTTCCTGTCCCCTCATATCCCTCCTTCCCATTTCAACTGGTTGTTACTGTCTAAGAACTATGACACTCATAGATATAAGTATTTGGAGCTTGACGTCGGGTTGATAATCATGTCTCAGTTGCAAGGCAAGACGTTCATGCAGTTGAGACCGCGCGCTCCCTGCGAAGACGACTGCTACACTTTAAACTTCGAGTTGTCAGAAGGGGAGACTCTCGTGTTAGCGAATTCCCTCTGGGAGTTCGATTACTTACCGGGAAAAGGTGAAAACGTGGCTATGATCACGGAAACCGATTGGAATGAATCCTAATGTACTTAGATAACTCGTGTGAATTGTCCTTCGTTAGTAGATAAATGAATGTGAGATGTGTGCCGATTTGGATCGATCATTTACTTCCGAATTGCTATTTACCTATTGCATAAACATAAATTTACAAATGCATAAAATTGGTGTGCTCTTTGCAATCACTATGATCGGTACATATCCAGAAGTAAATATAAGGTGTTCAAGAATCTAAGCTATGAGTATCTTTACAATACCAGAAATATAGAACGTTAAAAGAAATGGATCGAGTTACGCTAGAAATTGGAGCTCTAATTACCTATTGATCTTCATTTAAAAGAATACGAAATGTCCTAAAATAGCGTTGTTCTGTCCCTTGAGAATTTTGTGTTAAATCCTAAATTTATGTTTTCTGAGAGATTATAATCTGCCTAGGCCTTTCCCAACTATTTTGGGGTCGGCTTCCAGTCTAACTGGATGCAGCTGAATACCAGTATTTTATATGGAGCGACTGCCTATCTGACCTCCACAACCCAGTTACGGGGTTATACGATACCTCTTGGTAAGACTGGTTGACTGACTTTCGGGGTAGACGACTCGTAACCACTGTCAAAGATCCACGAAAGACAGCCGGGAGCATCCGCTTAACGTGCTTTCCGAGGCACGGAGCGGAGCGGTCTTGGTTTGTAAAGATGGTCACCCATCCACGGACGAACCGCGGCAAGGGTAGCTTAATCTAATCGATGCAACCGTGCGGCTGTTATTACTTAGCCACAAGCCCTTTTTTCTGAAAGATACAAGTTTCATAAACAATAGGCTTTTCTCGGCGAATAATGTCCTGAATGTATGCTTATACAAATAATTTGCATGCGGCGAGACAGACAGTTTATTATATAGATAATGGTTGAGTTCTTGAAGGACGTGTCCACATATCAATCATCGTTTACATTTCAAGTTCACTTCAATAGTCATTAAGTTTAAATATGTACTGGGGGCGGACATATTGTATACATGCAAATTAGCCTAGGTATATGCTCATAAAACAATGTATTTAATGTTTATGTTTTACAGATGTCGATGTTGTAACCACTTTTTTAACACGAGTCAAAAGAAATCATCTAAAAGTACCTAAATTTGAAATAAATATTTAATAAGAACTGTTTTAAGTGTCCAAATAATCACTATCTACAAGATAAATAAAAAATCGATGAGATTTTGTATGGTAATTATCTGCAAGATAAGTTAATTAAGCTTAGCTGGAGCTGGTAAAACTTGCCATTAATTTTTTTTCTAGATTTTCGTAGTCACGTAAATTATTTCTAATTTATTTTATAAGTAGGTACCTACTTGGCTTACAAATAAATCACCTTTTACCGATAGGCCCGGCCTCAGTACATAGGCATATAATTAGATTAAATTATAATTGAAACAACACACACAATGTATTTTCTGCACAATGATATCGTAATATAATTAGTTAAGTAATGTTTTGATCGGATTGCGACTCTGATTAAGTACCTCAAGTATTAATAATGATACATTATATATAATTGAAGCAAGAATTTTGTTTTATTTATCAATCTAAGTCCTTTTCTAGCACAAATAACTTCGAAAATAGGGTATTTATTACCTAGTAGTTTTCCCCCTGGGCAATTGGTGACTACCGATCGAGAATAACCGCTACCATAAAAAAAAAACTAGAGTAGGATTACCTATGTCAGAATGGGTAATAACACTCGGTATTCTTCTGACGGACAATAACACTGTAAGGAATCACTAACTATTTCGCCTACGAACTAATCAGTAGCCTAGACTAGACACATAATTAGTCTGATGTCATCTATATCATATTGTAGTCTGTGGATGTCATGCAATGTCATTATCCCACCCATTCACTGACCTCTATTAAAATACGCTAGAGGTCAGTGCACCCATTGCACCCCCCACATGCAGTCAGAAACCAGTATAGTTATTATACTCTTTGTCAGAAACCTCAAGAAACACACCATCGTGCATCGCCAGGCACTGCACAATTTTACCAAAGTCAGATATCTTTATCCGTGGAATAAACATGACGTCTGACAGTTCTAGTATGGAAAAACTGACAAAAATTCAAAATTTATTATCAGGATAAGACTTATTCTAGGTATTAACATTTGGTGAAATTCGCCCTAAGTATTAGGTATCCATTATGGGGCTTTATCCTTAAATTATCAACGTCTGCTAAACCATACACTTTGTGACTTTTAAACGTCTATTATTTTAACCAGCTTTTATAAATAAACAGCATCTCCCAGATGACGATATTGACAGCCAACTTCTTGAAATCCTTTTACACAGCGAACTTCATTTCAGCACATTCGACTTATTTCTTTCCTGCAATTATTCTCTCCAAGGTGAACAAAAAACATAGCTACATAAAAATAGAAATAAACTCCTGTTGAAATAACAATACTTTATTCACGGTACATTTAATATTAATTAATTAAGTACTAGTTCTTCAGTCCGTCTTCTCTTTGTGGATAGGTTTGCCCCTTAACCAAAGTAGCAAGTTCTTCAGTGATAGTACCACCGGGAACATGATTGGTAGGAACAATGGAATGTAGATCGCGTACCTGGAAACGAAATAACAAAAGTCTTTAAGGTTGCTGACCTCATGAAGGAAGCGTTTTATAAAAGTTGGCATAGTACGCTCTTCTGAAATATTGTTATCAAAAACAAAACTTAGCCACAAATCGTCTCGGTATCAATTTTTTTACGATTAATGTACCTTGACATGATCCAAAATTACAGTTAAAAACCACCCTACATAAAAAAGAGTGTGACCTAAAATAAAAGGTATTGGTGAACGGCTAGGCTCTTACGTTGGTGAGGGACTACTGATTTGGAAACCCTTCATCGCAATATCAACAATTTTATTATACTGTCGTGAACCTGTTCCTCACAAAAACACAATTAATAGATTTTTGATGTTTGAAAAACAAACCTCAACCACTACTATCTAACCCATGCAAGAACCACGCAAGTCTTAAAGCCATAAGACCAGGCAATCCATACTCACTTCTGATCATCAGGGAAGTACAGCAGCGCCAACAGACTGGGCTCCATAAAGGCTGTCTCGGCTGCTAAGAAGGCGCTCTGCGACATCTTGTAGGCCTCCACTAGCGCCCCCTTCTTCATCAGATCACTGGCTTGTTGGATGCTGTCAACGGCTGAGTTGATAGAAGCGCCTACTTCATCGTTGATCACGATGTTTGAGATTTGACCTGGAAAGGGTTACATTACGGTAAAGTTTATATCGTGATGAGAATACTTTAAAATATAAGCCCCTTTTTCAATCTCCAGCTCCGGAAAGTCGGCACCGGATACCCGGTGGGGTGGCGAAGTGTATACTTACCCATAGATTTGCCACCACCTACCGTAAAACGGGCTTAAAAGGGATGCAGGGGTTCATCGGGACGAAACTTTAAAATGGATTTTAACGTTGAAATAATATAGTTTGTTGCAAACAAGGGCACTTAATTGTTAATTATAACACAGTAAACACAAGAGTCCTTTTTGGCAGCAAACGATGTGATATCAATGTTAACATCCCTTTTAAAGTTTCATCCCGATTCACCCCTGCATCCCGATTAACCCCGTTTTACAGGTAGCGGCTTATCACTGAATGGGTATGCATATCTAAAATATCTTAATTTTTCTTGGTATGTACGTATTCGAAAAAATAAACCTCTTCTTAGAAAGGTTCCATTACCCTTCGTTCGCTTGGTCGAAACCCTAATGAGCACCTAAAATAACTCCTAGGCGGGCCAGACAGCCAGTTTATTTACCCAGCAACTTTGCTAAAGACTGCAGCGTCCTCTCTGCCGATATGAGTTGCTCCAAGGTCCTGATGCGGAGCAGGTTGTCAATCTCCCACTGGCGAGGAGTGACAGAGCGCAGAGGTTCCAAGTGACCACCTTCGATGTGTTCCTGAAACGAGAAGAGATGTTTTTTTTTAGAATCTGGATTTTTATAATTCTTGCAAGGGTTATTATAGTGGTTGTTTCATAAAATATTTAGAGGTTTCCAGAGATGTTGAAGGTTCTCATGTGCTAGGTATGTTATTTTATAGTAGCACTGAAGTTATGTTACGAAATACCTAATAGTAATAATAATTTATTCACCCCACCGCCGTATCTCTACGTTGCGGTCGTGGTGGGGCTTGCGCGCTCTTGTACTCTGGGTCTGTGCCGGTAGAGTTTACTTTGCCGAAACAGGTCTAGGGTGAGGAGCCAGACGAAGAGAGATACGTAAACCCGCAGGGCAGCATGTGGCAAGCTGTTGGGCAGTAGCGACCCCACGGACCCTATCTCCCGGGAGAAGTCTTGTGCCTCACCCCAGGGGCCGTACTATGAACTGTTAACGCCATCATGATTCCGTTGAGAAAAAGAGATAGTGCTATCGGTCATGTATAGCTCCGTCTCTCTTCCACGCTGGAACAATGATGGAATTAACACGTCATAGTACGGCCCCTGGCTTGCCTTTATTGGCCGGCTTGAGTAGAGATTCGCAAGAGCAAACGTACTCGGAGGAAGGAAATATTCCAGTAAGATGCTGGTAAGGATCTTGACCGTACTTCCGGGATTGTCCTGATAGCCGTGGAATACCTCTCCACTCCTCAAGCACCTCAGGAAGTGTTGCCTCCTTGTTGCTACGTCACTAAGTGCTAGCGACCGTTTTCGGGGGCCCATTATTAAGTGTGCAGGTCACCCCCTGCCATTTTATCCGTGTATTACATAACATTGATCAGGCAGGGGACATAGTTCTTCCATAGTTCAAGGTAACCAAGCCACTGTAACTACCCAAACCCATAGCCCAATATGTTTTGTTCCTATTTTCTGCTATAATCCTGCACCAACAGGGGGTTGTCCTTGGGTGCACATGGATCAGAAGTAGGCAGTGACTTGTCGCTGCCGGCCGTAGTCGAATCGATGGTCAGCAGCGCCGAGTCCTGGGACGCGGTGGTCTCCTTCTGCGAAACAGTCGTCTCGCAGAAGGAGGCTGCGGAAAGGGAGAGGGAGATCTCATCCACTCACCCGGCCCGCAGAAGGCGCACCGGGCGTCGGCGGAGGGCGGTCAACGCCCTCTTCCAGCCCCCCTAAATGGGTCCAGGGGCGACGGACACGGGGACGTCCGTCGCTACCCACACACCAGGACCCGAGGTGGCGGCGCGTAGTGTTCCACGCGCGCCCCTCTTAGGCGTCACGGGGGGAGTCAAACACCTCACTCCCCCCCCCCCCCCCCAGACCCGAAGAGGCGCAGTGGCGGGCCGGCACCAGTCGGGGGTTGCGGAAGGATCGTACGTTCCCGCGATCCCCGGCGTAGGTGTGAGATGGAACACCGGGGTGGTTTTTAGTCAGTAAGAGTCTGACAGACCCCGTCGCCCGCCCCAGGGCGGCGGACATCCATGAGGATTTTCCACCCCTGAAACAAAAAAAAAATATGCGTGCACATGGATAGTGCATACATGGATAATCGTCGGTTGGTGCCTCAACGCTTAAAATTGTCTAAAGGGCCTCTGCGAGTTGGCTTCGGCCCCTCGTACGCCTTTCACAGGTCCGGGTCCGTAGGGTCCCGAGATATATCAAAGACATTTAAATAAGTATTTATTTACCATTTTGTACCGTAAAAGTTACCATTTTCTAGCGTTCCCTTTAAACGAATCTAAACAATCGAATCCGAAAGCGAATAGCTCTGCTGAACGGTGTTGCCTCAATTATGTTCAGTCGATATTAAAGGAAGAATATTATTTCCTCAAGGAAGAGTTTTGGCCGAAAGGTGTGCTGTATCGGCGTTTCCGCGGCCGGCTACGCGACACCTCGCAGTTTAACTCGACGCCGTCACTTCGTCTCTACTTCGTCTTTACTTTTAGATATGTATTAGTTTATAGTTATTGTTATATGCTTATATATGTATTGTGTTTTATGGGCCTTAGTTGCCTGAAATAAAGGGTTATTATTATTATTATTAAATCTGCCGAGCACATCTCGTCACGAGCACCTATCATTAAAATCCTAAACTCACCGCATCAGTAATCCCCAGCAGTTTCCTGAGCTGCGATATGAAGGCGCCCATCACAACCCTCACGTTGGGCCGCCAGGTGGCGCGAGTGTCGCGACAGTCAGCTTCGCTTGGCCCGCCTAGCACCACGCCTCCCCATTTGGGTGACATAAAGGCCTGCACGTGGGATTGGACCTTTTTGTCTGCGGGAGTTTGTATGAAGATTATGAATGATTTTTTTTTTTAAATTAAATGTCAAAATGTTTATTTTGGGTGGAAAAGGTTAATTTAACATTATAGCAACACTGCTATAATGTTAAATTAACCTTTTCCACCCAAAATAAACATTTTGCATGCACAAGGGTGCACTCGTGCACACGCACGAGTGCACCCCAATACCCGACAGATTAAAGACATCAATCATATCGTATGTAAAATTGAAAGTGCCAGAAATCATTAATTCTGAATTACAACGGAAAATAACGAAAGTCGACTAATTAACTCCCCATTTGTACTAATAAGGCTACTAAGATTTAAACCAAAAATAAGATTTTTCAAAAGTAAAATTTGATTAAACTCTAATAGCAGCTTGGGAGGTCCTTTAATGTGATCCTTGTTTGTACCAATGTAGTAGTCTAGTAGTATTATTTACTAGTAAATAATAATAATAATAGTTGTTCAGAATGTCATTTATAGTTAATACATATACATATATACTAAGGCTGAAATCGCCAACAAGTCTTGAGTAAGCGTGGTGATGAATGCTCGTGCCTTCTCTTTATGAGAAGAGGCCTTTGTGCCGCATTGGGACAATACTTAATTAGGCTGGCATTCTTATCTGAGTTAACGTAAGAAAACAATTTTCTAATTTCCTGTCGGTGTCCTTTAATTGATTGATAAAAAAAAACTCACCATTACTATCATAGATGACAAGTGGCGCCCTCTCGCACGGCGTGGCGTACAGCGCAAGGTTTATTGTAGGTAGTTCTGACACGTGCGTTGCCATGCGCTCTTCCAGCTTAGTCAGTAGCAAGTGCAGGCGGTCTTGACGGACGGCGAAATGGCGGCCGAAATCGCTAATGTCTTTTACCTGAAAATACAACATTTTGGATTATCTATTGTGCCCTGGGCACTGTACGTATCAGGGCAGCCAGGACCAAGATATTTTAAGGGTCTCGTCTTTGGCAGAACCGCACCACATTTGTAGACCATTCCAGCATAGCTATTCACATCCATTCGACGAGCTTTCGTTCCGAACTCTCGAAGATACTCGCGTTTGCTTAATTTTTTTTACAAGTTTTCACCTATGATAGATAGCGACTAGATTTTTAACGTTTTTAAATACGGGAATTCGCCTTCATGTAATTAACTGAACAATTTAATTTTCAACTGTCGAATGGTTGTGAATAGGTAGGTGCTGTTCTTAGCTGCTTCGTTCAATCTGAGCTTTAAGTCTAGGTTACCCTTGTCAAGGTGGGAGATATTGAGAAAGTAAAAAAAGAAACAATTTTAACTAAATATTATATTGTGCTCCTTCCATTTTTAAACGACTTAATCTGGAGCACGTCTCTATTCGACTGATGTTTAAAAATTAAAAGTTGACCCACAATAGACAATCCAAAAAATTGGACAGTATAAAACTATCACCCACCTCCTTGGCTTGGAAATCGAAGTCTATAAGATGTAGCCACTGAGATTTTAGCGTAAAGTTGTGGAGTACGCTCAGCTCATCCACGAACGATCCGATGTAGTCTAAACACAAAGAACGGACCCGTTATGAATCAATAAATCAACCAAACTTTATTCAGAAAACAAAATTGGAAAAATACAATATGAATCTACGATTTAAATAATGTAGGTATTACTATAGTCCTGTATCCTGTAATCCTGTATCCATAATCTCTAAATCCATAATCCTGTATCACAGGCGGCAGGAGCCCTAACCACTACTAGTAGGTATTTTTTTTATAAATATAAAAAAAAAGACTTAAAAAAATTAATTGTCTATAACATAATTTTCCACTTTAAACGTGATTAGCCGTAGATGAACGAAAGCCAGAGGCTAAACATTGCCATATAACGTGGCAATTCCGCCAGTCTTTTGAGCACATTATCAGTCGACAGCGATGTGGAGGAATTTTGCGCCGCCATATTTTAGTTTGTTGTTAGGTTTCGTTTAGTTACCGGTATTTTATTGTTATTTAATTAATGTGCCGAGTTAGTTAGAATATAGTAGAATAAAGAAGACTAATAAAGTTACAAGTAAAACAAAAAAAAATAATATTGAACGAATGGTTAAACTTAAATTCATGGACATACCTTCAACAGCCTCTCCAGCATCAAGTTCCACCATCAACGCATCAGGTCTGGGGTGCACCACAGACAGTACAATATGGTAGCCGCCTCCGGGAGGGAACCTTATCTGCCGGGCCGCGTCGGCAGCTTCCGACTTGGCACCTTCCACCACTGAGGTCTGGTAGACTACTCGCTTTAGAGCTTCTACGACGGTGGTTGAGGCTGTAATCAATCACGGAATAATTGTGTTTTTAAATTTTGTTTGTTTGGCTATGATAATACCTGATCTAATGACTTGAAAAGAAATTTGATAAAAATTACGGGGATAGTTATCAGTTGCCTGTGCCAGGGGCCACGGTAACCGTTTTGGACTTTCCCGCAAACCTGGCAGGCATCGGCCCTAGCGGGCCCCGTCATTGGTGCTGACATCTCTTTGAGGCGCGCATGGAACACAACGCGCCGTCGACCCCGGCCTGGTCCTATCGGACGGCGAACTACCCATTGCTCGCCGTCCGCAAGCCCGCGCCTACGGTGGCTGGGAATCAGCCTGGAATTTCCAACGCTCAGGGCGTCTCCTGCGGCGACTAGGGACATGAGGGCGTGAATTTTGCCTCTCCTTCACGCGTTCCGCCTCCTTCCTTCGCGAGCATTACTGCTTCACAGAAGGAGGTGACGGCTTCCCATGCCCTCTCGCTCCGTACCATGGACTGGACCAGGGCCGGACGCGAGAGATCGCCACTGCCGATTGCCTCCATGAGGACACGGCGGCGTTCCGCCCAAGCCGGGCAGACGTCCAACTTATGGTCCACCGTGTCCTCCGGGCGATCCACACAATGCTGACACCCGGGCGTCGCCTTATCCGGAACCGGAACCTCCCGAAGCATCCGTGTCCGGTGTCAGTGTCTTGCGTCAGGCGGTGAGGCCGCCGTGGCGCCTCTCTAGCCACTCCTCAAAGAGGGGACTTATCGCCGCAATTGTGACGTGCCCACTAATAACCACCTGAAGTCCATATTCTAGAACGATTTACAAGCGTGAATTTTGATTGAAACATAGATTTAATTATAGGTAAGTACGAAAGCTGAACTTAAATCTTGAATCAGAATGGAGATTTATGCTTGTGCACAATGTGCAGATTTGAATTTGACAAGTCATACTTAGACGTATCTTGCCACAGAACAGATAAAGAGGTTAGAAGGGCCTTGTGGGCGGGGCAGGCACGCCGCACTTATGAGCAAACGCTCAAAAGTCAACCGAAATTTGTTTCACGGGCTAACAGTCGCGCTCATATTGTGACAACGTACGACGCTCCGTGAAAAACAAAGAATTATGCCGTCTTGCGCTATTATAACGTGTCGGAAAAGAAGACAGGTGTGTAGTGTAGCCCGGGAAGGGATTTCTTTTCACCGGTAAGTCCAAAAACCTTAAAATACAAGTGATATTTGTAATTATTACTATAGTATTATGTAGTTTGTAGATAAAAACGATACAATCGCAACAGTAGTTGCAAAATTATACATTGCTTGCAATGCATGGGTAGCATCTTGTACTAGATCAGTGATCGCGCAATGTATTGCGTTCACTGCGAACGTCGCGTACGCCTAGCCAAAGCTGAAATTCGGCGAAATCCATGCTTATCGATAGTGTTGTACAAATAATGTCGATATTAAGTATGTGTGTTTGATACAGCTGATTATTATCAGTAATATTATAATTAAAATAACTTTGTTTACTATCACCAATTATTGTTTAGTGCGTTTTTAATTTAGTTTCTGAGTAGGTTTTCAATCTCCGGAATATTAACAAACATATGTTGACAGCAAAGATTTTGCGCAGCTTCGTCGGAACTGAATTATTTAGCAACATTAGTAATCATCAGGTTGGATTATATCCTACTGCAAACCATGTTACAGACCTAACTAAGGCTATTATTGGAAAATATATTAATTTAAGATTGCACTTTATTTTGAAAAAATCGAATTTAAAAGATAGCAAAGCGCATGTTACTTAATAAATTCGTATTATTTCAGGGACAATAATAAAATCAGCATTTAAATTGAGTTTAAATTATTGTTCAATTTTAAAATATTTTAGTATTTTTTAAGTGAAAACTTCTTTAGGCGCGTTGAGCACTTTTTTTGGTGAACAAAATCATGGAACTCACGTCATCGTCACCGAACGCTTTCCATGAGCTATATGTATACTATGTATATATGTGTACTTTTTGGGTGAACAAAAAGCGTGAAACTCGCGTCATTGTCACCGCACGCTTCCCATGAGCTATATGTATACTGTGTATATATGTACATAGATATATCTCCTTGCGTTATACATTATATATATAAATAAATTAGCAAAAAACCAAAGAAAATTTGAATTTCGCGGCTATGGTAGATGTTCCCCCTTAATTTGACAGTATTAAGGAAAAATTTAAATCTTCATTAAAAGAGGTGAAAGACACAATTAAAGGACTAGAAATAGGGACCAATTAGTTCAACCAGGTTTCAGACTGGCTAAAGTATGTAGATTCATCCTTCATGGGGTACTGTTTAAAATGTTACAATAAAATACCTCCCCACCTAATCCAACTGAATGAAACGAAATTTAAATCTTGTCTAAAACGCACACTATACAGCCAAGCATATTATAAGTTGGGGGATTATATCGCTGACAAAAATGCTTGGCTCAGCGCTGGTCCTGCTCTACAAGAGCGCCTAAACGAATCGATTAGCATTCGAAAATATTGTGAGCTGATGAAGGTTGTACAATCTATATTTGCATTGTATAAATTCAATTTCTTAGTATTGTATAATTGCATAGCACGTGTGAGCACTATGTACCTACTATAAAACTTACTGAGTTCGTCTTTCATTGACTTGAATGTGGCACAGGTAATTTCTTAGCTGCCACGGCTTATTTGAATTGCTGAATGGTTTTTATCTTTTTATTACGGACACTTTTAACGTGCACGTCTTTCTACATCGTTCTCACATGTATTATTTCAACATGAATGATGTAACCACTTTTTTGTAACAATATTTCGATTTAAAAGAGTGTCCATGGAGTGTCTTGCCCGTTCTTCTCCATAGGTACCTACTACGCTTTGGAATGGGCAACTAGCTTCATCTTTCTGACTGACCGAACCCTTGACAATTCAAAAGTGCCTGTAGTTGGTTTATTTGAAATAAATGCTTTGAGTTTGAATTATTTATATGTATTTAGGAAGTCCACACTAATTGTCCCCCTCTTCCCGGAAATATAGAGAAAAATTGCTAACTTATAAATTACAGTAATTTTATCGATATAAGTAATCGACCTTTTGGTCGCCGTAACATGCGTGAGAAATAAATTACCTTTTGCGCGTGAGTGAGTGTACGTCAAACGCAGTGTTTGTATTAGTGTGACAACCAATAGCAAACTCACTATCTAAGTGCGTGTGGTTTATTTGTGTGTGTAATACGCGTACGTATTGGTCTCTTGCTTGTAGTGGAGTTAAGGAGTGGGAGACAAGCGGCGACACGCGTTCTAATACAAATCAGGAACTATTTCCTTTCTAACCTGTTTTATCTGTTCTGTGTCTCTTGCCACAATGGAAACTCCAAGATTCATCATTGAAAATTAAGGCCCTGTATAACCTTTTGGTGGACCGATGACCTGATCACAGGAATACGCTGGATGTAACAAGCATATGAGACCTTCGATGTGGCGACCGCTTCGGGGAGTGCTGAGCATCGGCTGAAATCATGATTACCTTTAGCATCTCTGAAGAACATGACCCTCTCTCCAGCCAGCCAGGTGTCCTGGAACAGCGGCTTCCTCTGCACCACATAGAAACTATTGTGCTTGCTCAGGTCGTAGGCAGCCCCCACTTCTTCTACCGCCTCGTGCTCATCAGTTACGGAGTCCAGGGTCGAGTGTAGTTGCTTGGAGATGATGGATTTGGTTATCTTCAGTTTTGTTACATCTAGGAACAGAAACGATCCCAGCTGTGTAGTTAAAAGGTAAAATGTGGCTATGTAGGCGAGAGAATCGCGACGATAGTATCGCCGTGCCATCTAATTCTCGGATAATACGGTAAATCCGCGATGATATCGCCGTGTGGAGATAGGTTCATGAAGCTTCTTTTGAATTTGATGGGACACCCCTCGCGAATCGCGCTACTCTCGCCCGTGTAGATGGCGCCTAAAAGCGATCTTTAAAAACCACATTTGGACGGATTTAAAGAGGCAGAAAGAAAGAGAATACTGCAGGTAGTCTGCGGTGTAACATTTGCATAACATTACACTTTTCTTTTTTTAATGTAAATACCGAGACGTTTTATGGAGAGAACACATGCTGCGTCGACTCCAAATACTTAAATCGGGATGGGGCATGCTCCATGCGACCCGCCCCTGCATCACACGGTTCTTACGACTCGACAAAACATCGAGATTTCTCTATTATACAGAGTTGATACGACAGAGGGGCTTTCCTTTAAACTGCCTATACTAGGTACCATTTTCAAACTCTGTACCAAAAATCAATTAAATAGGAGCAGTAGTTTAGTCGCAAATGATTTTTTTAGATTTTGCCCCGTTTGAACTCGATGTATCTTTCCTAACAGCTGATTATGTCTATACGCATAGGTCATGCACCTTAAAACGATAAATCTGAGTATAACTTACGATGCGTTGTTGCCGCTCTGACGCAAGTCACAAGTAAAACCAAATATTTTCGCTAAAAAGATGGCAATGCAAACAAGGAAGCAATAAATACACACACACTTGAACACAGTGAAACCTGGTTAAGAGGGACCTTATTAAGTGAGAAACCTCTATTATTGAGAGTTGCAATGCGGTCCCGGTTCTTTTTCATTAAATTACCTCTGTTAATGGGACTTTTTGAACCTGGTTTAATGAGATTTGAATTCTAAGACTTTTTCGATGTTTACCTCTATAATTGAGACTCTGTAGCTCAATTACCTGTACAAGTTATATAAGTGAGACCAATTAATCACAAACAATTACCGTATTGTTTTTTGTTCGACGCAATACATTATGTATGTACATTCATACCTACATTCAATTCATAACACCAAAAATACGCATTTTTATTAACATTTCCACCTCTAAAAATTGAATAATGGCAACGAATAACGGCCTCTGATGAGACAACTATAATTTTAAACCTGCTTAATTGGAAAACTGGATTATTGGAAACCCTCAATAATTGGTACATATGTGTTGGTCCCTTGAGATCCCAATTAACCAGGTTCCACTGTATTTGCATTGTAATTATAAATTAAGTATAATTAACAATATATCAATGTAGGCTTACTAGTAATACGTATAATACACCATTACTTATAACATTATGAGCGAATAAACATTAAAAATGGCATTTTAAAAAACCTATGTAATCTGGCAATTTTGGAAACTTTCCGGCAATATTAGAAACTTTCCTAGTAAGTTTCGGAAACATTCGGCAATTTTTATCCCTACTCGACGGCGATGTAGGCCTTCAGACGTTCAGTGAGAGACGATCTTTGCCCATCTTCCAGGTGCATTCGTGCGACGTGGCCAGCCCACTCCCACTTCAGGCTGGCAATTTTTTCCCCAACATCCGCTACTTGAGTTATGGAGGGCAGAGTGGGAAATATTTACTCATGGGGTACTACTGGGGTGAATTTCATACAAAAATAGCATCGAAATTCCCGGTGATTTTCCAAAAAAAAAAATAATTTAAGTATACAAACCGTGTCCTGACAATTACAGCCGCATTGAAGTGATGCGCGGACAAACATTTATGGCAATTGATTTTTATTTATATAGATGAATGTTCCACTGCCTGGCAGATTAATTTATAACTCACTAGAATTTTGAAAGGTCTTCTCAATGAGGCCGACGATCTCCGAAGCAGTCGCTTCATCATAAGCCAAAACCGTCAGCTCAGTGGTTATCGAATGCGACAGACTATCGAATGAACTGATCTTGTCGTACGGTAGAGATACCCTGGAATGAGAAACGGTTAAATCAAAATTTTGTTCGAGGCTCTAAAAGATACGATAGCAAATTCCATATAGGTACTACTTTTGGTAAGGTTTTTCAATGGTCGGCGTTTGCATAAGTACTGCACTGGCGGACTAAGAGGTCCGATAAGGGCCCGCTGTCCACGGGGCCCCCAAATCTCGATAAGTCATCAATATTTCAGCCAAAGGACGGTTAGTGCTGGACATAGGCCCTCCCCCCAAGCACCGCCACTTCCACCGGTTCTGTGCTTCTGACATCCTCCAGATTCCTGCGGCATTCAACAGGTTTTGGTCTATCTTGATAAGAATTTAATAATAAAATCCTAAGCAAGGCTAAAATATGTTCGGTAAGTAAAAGGCAGTTTGTAGTTGGAGACAAACTATAAGCGTAGACGTGTTAAAATTTTCGAACTTTCTTCGCCCGCTCTTGCATCCTACATTCTCCTAATTCTCAGGCTCTTTTGCTCTTCGGCTCGTCACGGCGACTTACTATAATTTTCGAGCTCGCTTCGTTTGCTCTTGCATCTTACATTACCTAGCCTCTAAAACATATCTGCACCGGGTCTCAGACGGGCTTAGTCCGCCATGAAGTACTGATAATAGATATTGCGTATGTCTCGTAAATCGCGAAGCTTCGCAATACTTACGCGACATATACTACGGCCTTATTGCAAAACAAGGTTTATCTTTAGATCCATCTATAAAACATCTAGCCATTTTTTAAATTTCGAACTCTATTCCGTTAAAGTTCTAATTCCAATGCCAAACCCGAGTCTTAATAGCCAATTTTGGATTGACAACTTCTGAGATGTTCTGAATAACGTTTATAATACAAAAAAGAGCGTTTAGACTTGGAGTCAAAATCAAAAGTCATTTATTCAAACTAGGCTGAGAATCAACGCTTTTTTAACGTAAAAATTACATAAGGCAGTCCCCCAAAACGCCCGCCCTTCACCACTTCCTAGTGCTTTAGCTGCGAAGAAGAAGTGGCGCAACACACTCCCCAGCAGCACATAGCTGTCTGTTCGGTTAGAAGAACTGGATTCTATACAGTAGTAAGTAATTAAAATTACGAAAAAATTTAATAAAAAATTTGCCATAATGTGTCACATAGTAGGATATTGGCGTGGGAACGCCAATATCAGCCAATATAATCAGCAAGATGACCTGTCATCACAAGCAGCACCCGTTCACGAGCATAGCGCAAATATCAGCCATTACCCCCCTCGCCACATTTGAAGGAATGAGGCAACCCGACCCCCGACGCTACCGCAAGCAGTGACATCTAAGGGAGCATAATGATCAATTGTCGAGGTTGCTAGCTAACCACGTATTGCAATTTGCAATACAACCATTAAAAAAACATTGAAATAAGTAGTTTATGTGAATAATAAATTAAAATTAAATTAAACTAAATCGACTAGTATAATATTAGTCAAATAAAATAAACAATTATGTGAACTCATATAACTTGTCAGTAGGTAAGCTAATTCTGGAGACAGAACATAAACACATTAACCACAGCGACCAACTACCTATTCTTATCGTTTAAGTAATCGTTGATAGCATAGTATGCCTTTGAACAAAGGTTGGATTTTACTTTAACTTTAAAAGCATTAAAAGGCAAATCTAACAAAGAAGGGGGAAGCTTGTTATAGAAGTTTATACCAAGCCCAACAAATGAGTTATGAACCTCATGAAGCCGGTGAAAGGGAGCACGTAGTTTGTCTTTATTTCTAGTGTAAATAATATTTTGAATATCACTGTTTTTTTGTGTATTAGTGTACATTTTGCCTAATATTTTTTTGATGTTGGGGTTGATGAATTGTGATGCCACCGTGAGAATATCAATATCTTTAAAAAAATCTTTCAGAGTAACTCTAGCACCTAGCTGGTAAATTGCTCGAAAAGCTCGTTTTTGAAGAACAGATATATTTTGAATATCTGCGGCTTTGCCCCACAGCAGAATGCCGTAGCACATAACGCTTTAAAAACAACTACAATAGACTAGCCGAGCTGTATTAACGTCAGTGTACATATTGTCGTACTTTCCTGCCGGCGCGGGCGGCGCGGCGGCATAGGCGGCCGAGCTGTGCCTTCCCGCTAGGCTTGATATATGTTATCCCACTGAAGTTTGGCATCAATTGATATGCCCAGAAAAACTGCCGAGTCTACAGTTTCAAGCACCTTTTTATCTAAGACGATGATGGGTCCTAGATTTCTAACATTCGGTAAGGCGAACTTTACACAATTCGTTTTCTTGGCATTGAAAAACTAAACTTAGAAGTCGTATTAATAAGTTTGTATTAAGACGGATAAAGTTTAGAATCGTAAAGTTCGTAATGAAACCTCCCTGGAATATGACGTACTCATTGATTTCTGTTTAAATGGTCTAAGAGTTCCGTGGCTCAGGATTGCATTCAAGAAGGCTCCCAAGGGTGGCAGGGACTTTTTGACCCTCCTAAGTTGAAATTGTTCGACGGTTATTAAAAAAAAATCCGCTGTACCATACATTTTGATCGCGTAAGTATTGCACTATTGTATGAAACAGCAATTTGTAAAAGAATACTTAAACGACGAAAATTTTCAACAAAGGGGTCCAGAATCATGCCTGAATCCACGGTAACATTTGCGGGTCGAAGTCTCTGTCACCCTCTATTAAAATGTTGATTCAGTGCACCGCATGATCTACTCTCGTACACTTAGGCCGAGATCTATACACGTTACCAAGCACGTGTTTTGGCTTAGACGTGTCCCCGTCTCTATCTTGTTCTTGTACGAAATATACGTGCAAAGTAACGTTTGTAGATCTCGGCCTTAGATCGTGCTGATACGAGAGGAGTGGCTAAACTAAGCGATTTCTCGAAGTAGTCTCGTATTTCAATCTGTGCACTTCAAGTCAACCAATCGCTTAGTTTTATTTACCCTATTAAGCTACGGTTTCCTAAAGGAACGGTGGCCGCCACATAGTGTCTGCAATTTACCGGCGAATGACGTCACTGCAACGTTATTATTATTATGAAAGTAAGTTGGTGTTTTTTCTAGAGAGCGTTTTGTGACAAACTCAAACTCAACTCAAAGCATTTATTTCAAATAATCCAATTACAGGCACTTTTGAATTGTCAAGGGGTCGGTCAGTCAGAAAGATTAAGCTAGTTGCCCATTCCAAAGCGTAATAGGTACCTATGGAGAAGAACGGGCAAGACACTCCATGGACACTCTTTTAAATCAGAATATTGTTACAAAAAAAGTGGTTACATCATTCATGTTGAAATTATAATGTGAGAACGATGTAGAAAGACGTGCACGTTAAAAGCGTCCGTAATAAAAAGATAAAAACAATTCAGGAATTAAAATAAGCCGTGGCAGCTAAGAAATGACCAGTGTCTACCGACGGCGCCCGTTCACGAACATGACGTATGGATCAGCACCATTCAGCTCAACCATTTTGAAGGGAACTTAATGATCCAATACACACGCCACCACCAGCGACACATTTGAGTGAGCATGACATACTCTCAGCCGCCAGGGCACATTCAAGTCAATGAAAGACGAACCCAGTAAGCTTTATAGTAGGTACCTACATAGTGCTCACACTCATGTGCTAGGTATGCAATTATACAATACTAAGAGATTGAATTTATACAATGCAAAGATAGATTTTACAACCTTCATCAGCTGCAACAATATTTCCGAATGCTAATCAATTAGTTTATGCGCCCTTGTGGAGCAGGACCAGCGCTGAGCCAAGCATTTTTGATGTAATCCCCCAACTTATAATATGCTTGGCTGTATAGTGTGCGTTTTATACAAGATTTAAATTTCGTTTCATTCAGTTGGAGTATGTGGGGAAGTATTTTATTGCAACATTTTAAACAGTACCTCATGAAGGATGAGTCTACTTTAGCCAGTCTGAAACCTGGTTGAACTAATTGGTCCCTATTTCTAGTCCTATAGTTGTGTCTTTCACCTCTTTTACTGAAAATATTTAAATTTTTCGTAAAGTCCTAAAGTCAAACTCCGCTGCCATTATTTTCATGACAGCCGTCACTGTCGCCGTTTTGTGGCGTCCACTACTCTTTTAGGAAACTGTAGCTTACCTCAGCAGCTCTTGAATGACATCGAAGGTTGGCCACGAAAATGCATTTTATCTATAGTAAATAACTAATAAAAATGTGTCGAAAGGTTATCAGCGGTCATAGAGCAATTGAGCTGATAAGGGAATGAATTAAAACAATCATTATGTCAAACAATTCTGGTTTGTATCAACACAAGAGTTGTTATCAGTTATCAGTAGTGCGTGAAGCCCTGAGAGGGTCAATTAGATGTCGTACTTATTAGCGAGACACGCGACACGGCCCCTGTTAATCATTTTAATCTTTTCATTAGCCTTAGTTTATTTATGTAGCTAATCAAGAATACTAAGTAGTATGAATGTAGATACAGACCTCACAATGAGTGGTCATATTTAAGGGTGGCCATCAAACTGAACTACTTTCTCCATGGGACCAAACTAATCAGCTGTCCTATATAAAACTTCAATACCTACTCGACCCAAATGTTTGGTTATTTATTTTATTGATTTATTTATTTTATTAATTATGTGGCGAACCGACTTGTTGCGAATATATATTGAGTTTATTACGAGAGTTAATACATGGTGTTGTGTGTACCGCGATGGGAGACCGACTGTGGCGACGCGACGGTGGTGGTCGCTTTGTGACCTATTTGCTGACTCGACTTTACGTAGCTAAGTATCGGGTCGCCACAATTACAAGTTCCTTACACATGTAAACAAAGCACACAATTAGACCTCTGGGGTCTGTCTTAGCATGCCATGGCCTGAGATTTGATCAACGCGCTATTAACAAATAAGTTATAATCGATTTGATGTAATGTTCTTTCAGCGTACGCTTTATATTTTTACTATTAATTGAGTCTCTAATGTCTACAGGTATTTGGTTTAGTAAATTGGGTATTGTGAAGGAAGCGGTACGCCTACCATAAAAATTATTTTTGCGTGGCACTTGAAATGATTTGGAACCAATTGGTTTTGGTTGGTCCCATGGAGAAAATTTTTCAGTTTGATGGTCCGTACCAGACCCTTAAACATGACCTTCCATTTCTGATACACACCATATTTTTAGATTTTCAGTACTTACGAGTACTTATTGATTAAAAATTAAGTTCCTGTTGGGCTTAACTGTGTCTCGCCAAAACTTTACTGGTGGTTGCACACTTTGCACTGGCCAGTAGGACAAGCCAGTAGAGCCAGCTGCATATACAGGGTTACTTTTAATTCGACGTATATCCGTCAGGAGCTGCAACAAAATAAACCCCCCCTATGTTTGGCCGACATTCAATAGTTAACGAGACATGAATTATAATGGTTTTTTGATATTTACCCAAAATTTGGCATTTAATTCCAATAAAAACAAAACTACATATTGAATGGGTACCATTAAAATGATATTGTAGCTGGCACTTCAATTAAGCTATGAACATAATTAAAAGTACTTAAGTCAACAAAATAATTATAATAATGAGCGATTTAAGAATATGATCTTACCAATATTTTCATTTTATGCTTCAAAAAATTATGTTTCGTAAAAAATTGAATTTCAACCATACATAATAATATGGGAGGTTCAATTTGTTGCATTTTGGCTCCCCTATCAGCTGCTGACGGATTTATGTCGAATTACAAGTAACCCTGTATAGTTTTCCTTTAGTTTTCTATCAATCTGCCTAGCCTTTTCCCAAATATGTTGGGGTCGGCTTCCAGTCTAACCGGATGCACCAATATTTGACATGGAGCGACTATGATGATTCACTAACTGATTGACATAGGTACTGTTATTCTGATTGACATAATTATTGCGATCCTCTCATTGACCTATTTTATTTTATTTTATTTAATCTATTATCACGCTGACATTTTTAATAATATTTATATTGTAATTCCAATGATCTGACTTATTGCTAATTTTTAATTTGGAATTGAAACCTATGCATGCCCATGTGACGGTAAAATATGGAGAACTTTATTATAAAAAACACCTATGTATACTAAACCCATGTTTGCAAGGAAATAAATGATTTGATTTGATTTGCCTATCTGACCTCCACAACCCAGTTATTGGATAACACGATTCCACTTAGTAAGGGTTTTCAGGCTTTCAGGCTTCTGACTGTCACATATCTACAAATTACAGCCGGTACCAACGGCTTAACGTGCTTTCCGAGGCGCGGAGAAGTCTTAATATGTAATAGATGGTCACCTATCTACGGACCGGCCTCAGCAAGCTTAGCTTAACCTTCGATCAACCCGAGCGGCTGTTATTATTTAACCACGAGTCCATTTCAGTACCTACCTATTGATTAAAAACTAAATTCCTGTTGGGCTAACGACGTCTCACCTAATCCGTTGCACATTTGCACTGACCAGTAAGATAAGGCAATAGAGCTAACTGCATACCTACTTGCTAAGCTTGCAGTTTTTTCTTTGGGGGTAGGTAAAAACTACAAAATGTTACCAATTCTATAATCCTTGCATACTCATTTAGCTTTGAACCCTATGTATATATCCATAAGCGTAACGCCTTCTTCCCAGAAATAGTTGGCT
The DNA here is from genome assembly GCA_937001585.2 of Brachylomia viminalis. NCBI lineage: Eukaryota > Metazoa > Arthropoda > Insecta > Lepidoptera > Noctuidae > Brachylomia > Brachylomia viminalis. The sequence goes on from OW443314.2 coordinate 13,173,320, forward strand.
TTGGCAGAAGTTTGGCTTTGGGGAGAGCCTATAAATTGCCATTACAAAGACAATCTTAAAGAACTGTTACTGAGAATTTCCTGAATGAAAACCCCAACCACCCTGCCCGACCTGGGAATCGAATCTTCATGGTCACAGCAGCTGTACTTAGGACCACTAGACTAATTTACTAGAAGGTTGCATGTGATATTTGTGGGTTCGGGACTCTTGTCCCTTTTGACGCTCTAATCGACATTTGTCTTACCTATAGACTTCCGTAGTCTTCCACCAGAGAGGCAGCCCGATGATAATGAGCACCCCGACGAAGGAAGCACTCGCCCACATCCGGTTAGACTCTGCAAGTAAACATTATAACATTATTAATTAGTTCGATAATAACTTTGTTTAAAAAGTTGTTTAATTAAAGAGCGTGGCAATAACTTTTTTTATTTAATCAGAAAATTATTTTATACTGTCAAATAAATCGCAGAGCCGAAGCATGGCGATCCTTCTCTGTATGGATGAGCTGAATGGTGCTGATTCATACGTCATGTTCGTGAACGGTCGCCGTCAGAAGGGACTGGTCATCTCTTAGCTGCCACTGCCTCCGCTTATTTAAATTGTATATATGTACCTATATATTGTTTAATCTTTATATTACGGACGTCTTCGTGCACGTCTTTCTACATCGTTCTCATATGTCTAATTTCAATATAAACGATGGAACAAACAAATATATTTTTGTACAAATATTTTGTTTTAAATAAAAGAGTGTCCGTGGAGTTTTTTGCCCGTTCTTCTCCATAGGTACCTACTACGCTTTGAAATGAACAACTAGCTTCATCTTTGTGACTGATCGACGCCTTGACAAATCAAAAGTGCCTGTCATTGGTTTAATTGAAATAAATGCTTTGAGTTTATGAAAAGATGCCTATGATAATAAATAGCCGGCAAACATATTGAAAACAAAAACCAGTCGGACTCGTACACGTAGGGTTCCGTATCACAAGTCAAAAAACGCCCCATAAAATTTTTATTATTTGATGTTATAGCAGCAATAGAAATACACACTCTGTGAACATTTCAACTGTCTACCTATTACGGTTCATGAGATACAGCCCCCTGCAAAAACGCTGAAAGCAACACGTTTCTTGTATTCCATGTAATTTTTTACTTTATTTTATTTGTTGATATAGTGGCAATACAATACACACTGTAAACATTTAAATTATCTACCTATTTCATGAGATACAGCCCGCTGACAGACAGACGGACGGACGGACGGACAGCGAAGGCTTAGTAATAGGGTTCTGTAGTTCCTTTGGGTACGGAACCCTAAACATGACCTCCCCCTCTGACTTATATGGAAAAAGGAAACGTGCCCCCGCCCCCCATTCGTTCCTCAAATGATATTACGTACTTCATTGTTGCTTCGCTTTGATCAACGACTAGCTACAATTAAGTATCTAAGTCTAAGTACCTAACCTACCCAATCTATCTATCTTCTATATCTATCTTCCGGTTGGTGCAGTTGGTAGCGACCCTGCCTTCTGAGCCGCTGGTCCCGGGTTCGATCCCCGGACAAGTCCAACATTTGTGTGCATGAACATGTCTGTTTGACCTGTGTCTGGGTGTATATAAGTATGTATATCAGTCATCAGGTTACCGTAGTACAGGTTGTACCTAGTTCGGGACCTGAAGACCTTGTGTGGATGTTGTCTCATATATGTATGAGCAAAAGTTAAATGCTATTCGTTGTTAAGCGCATCACTTGAGAACGGCTGGACCGATTTGGCTAGTTTTTGTTTTAAAATGTTCGTAATAGTCCGAATAAAGTTTTTATAGAAAGAAAAATAGGAATAGTTTCCCGGAAAAGCTACCAAATTCGAGAAAACTAAACGTCCCTTTTTTCTGTCGGTTTCTTGTATGAACTCAAGACCATATCGAAATTTCGACAGGACAACATTTGTCGGGTCAGCTAGTGTGTAATAATTACGTATTGTGGTTACATTCATACAATGGAACAAATGTTGTAGACAATTATATGAATTCTTGTCGATGTTACATCTTTTGAGTCACACTGTACGTTACGAAGGATAAGAATTGTGTTCTTATGTTCATTATTAGTATTACACAGGTCACCATTCGACTCAATTGGTTTGTAAACATTCGCAGTTGCTACTGTTGTGGTATAAGCAACGCGAAGACAATGCCTGTCAGCTAACAATGAGTTATGAAATACAACACACGCGTATGTTTACTAAGAAACTAACCCGGAATATTCTGGTTTACATCCGTGGCAAAATATAAGAAACACTTTAGCTATAATGTGACTAAATGATAACAGCCGCAAACAGCCGCACTTTGTCGATCGATGGATGGATGGATCCATTACATATGAAGACCCCACCGTGCCTCGGAATGGAAAGCACGTTTTAAGCCGTTGGTACCGGCTGTCATTCGTAGATCTTTGACAGGTTACAGGCAGTCACAAGCCCAAAAGTCTGACAACCAGTCTTACCAAGAGGTATTGTGTTGTCTAGTAACTGAGGTGCAGAGGTCACATAGGCCGTCGCTCCATGTAAGACGATTACATGGGGGCAGCGACTACATATATCTGACCTCCATAGTCCATAAATATGACTGGAAAAATAGAGAAAAAAAGGCCGCTGTTGTGCGCTGTGATCATCAAAAATATTCCATAGTAATACTGATTGTGTTAGCAATCTATTAAGTGAACCTATATTTAGTCGGTTTGCGGATATCACATCAAAGTTTTTAGCAGCTTTGGAGAGTGCGCTAACCATCGAGTCGTTTGTCATAATTATGGATGTGTAAAATATGTCTTTACGGAAGCTTCGGTCCATATTTTGCTATCTAGGTATATCGCGGTCTATTTTTATTGAATGATAAAAAAAAATGTTTCAGTTTCGTAAACCCACTACAATTTTTTTTTTGTTATTTCCTTCTTTGACACATTAAATAAATAAATAAAAAAATCAATTTGGTGTTTTTTTAATGCGTTATTAAATACATTTGAATATTGCTTTTCACTTCAAGAAGCTATCTTGGATGGTTTCGGAAATATTTAATGATAAGTTATTGGCTGTTTTATATTGCTCGTCAGTGTACTTTTAAAAGCAACAGTAAGTACCTAAGTGGTAACAATTTGACATTGACAGCGCTTGTATATCGTAGCAATGCAATTATTACCACCGGAGTGCGCTTGACTGTACCTACCTATATTTTTTGAACTTTTTGAACTAAAAGTCTAGGATAAAATGTGACGCCGTGGAAGACTCAGGCGAAGATGGCGAGACGAACTTGACTGCTGTTACGAGCGATTGGACCACAACAGTAATCAGCCAAGAGAAATTGAAAGAGTGGAGGGAGGTTTTCGGTCATCAGTGGGACAGTATGGGCTATTCTACTATTGAAAGAGTGGAGGGAGGCTTTCGGTCATCAGTGGGACAGTATGGGCTATTCTACTATTGAAAGAGTGGAGGGAGACTTTCGGTCATCAGTGGGACAGTATGGGCTATTCTACTATTGAAAGAGTGGAGGGAGGCTTTCGGTCATCAGTGGGACAGTATGGGCTATTCTACTATTGAAAGAGTGGAGGGAGGCTTTCGGTCATCAGTGGGACAGTATGGGCTATTCTACTATTGAAAGAGTGGAGGGAGGCTTTCGGTCATCAGTGGGACAGTATGGGCTATTCTACTATTGAAAGAGTGGAGGGAGGCTTTCGGTCATCAGTGGGACAGTATGGGCTATTCTACTATTGAAAGAGTGGAGGGAGGCTTTCGGTCATCAGTGGGACAGTATGGGCTATTCTACTATTGAAAGAGTGGAGGGAGGCTTTCGGTCATCAGTGGGACAGTATGGGCTATTCTACTATTGAAAGAGTGGAGGGAGGCTTTCGGTCATCAGTGGGACAGTATGGGCTATTCTACTATTGAAAGAGTGGAGGGAGGCTTTCGGTCATCAGTGGGACAGTATGGGCTATTCTACTATTGAAAGAGTGGAGGGAGGCTTTCGGTCATCAGTGGGACAGTATGGGCTATTCTACTATTGAAAGAGTGGAGGGAGGCTTTCGGTCATCAGTGGGACAGTATGGGCTATTCTACTATTGAAAGAGTGGAGGGAGGCTTTCGGTCATCAGTGGGACAGTATGGGCTATTCTACTTAAAGATCATAAATTCATTCATTCACTCATTCACCGACAGACAAAGCAATGCCTAAGACGCTGGGCCTAGAAGCATATGTATAGCAAAAGTAAGTACTAACAAAGGATTTTTGAAAATTCACCACCTAAAGTGGTTAAATGGAGATACAAGATTGTATGGAAGAACGTCCTTTTTGATGTTGGGAAATCCCATCATGCGGCTTGTTTAATACTAATTTGGAACCAGCCACGAGATGAGCCAACCATAAATGACTAGTTGAGGTCGACCGCAACCGACTAAAGCCGAAAGCGACCTCAACATAGTTCGCATCTAGGCTAATATGTACTCCCCAGATCCCATCAATATCTAAATGAGAATCAAAACAATACAACGCAGAAATGACGCGTGCGCATCTATTAAAAACTTCGTGTTAAATTGCCCTCAATTACCACTCATTCTCCTGCTTAACACCTGACCTTTGTTATTGATACCGCCAGCACTACGCCCAATGGCATAAGTACCAGGATAACAGAACCCTGGTCTAGTGAATTGATTACAGTACCCGGCCGTTTAGATGGGACTTCAATTTTAAAAAGGATTGCTTTGTAGAACGTCGTCTCCGCCTCTCATATATTTTTGGCAGTCTCTTCCTAAAGCTGTGTAATATTTTCTAGGGGGTATTGTAAGTAGTGATGGGTTAATTTATCTATCTTCTATACCAAAGAATAAATTTTATGTATCTTTTTGTGATGCCAAAATAACAGCCATTACTAAATGAATAAGAAAGGATGATGATAACAAAAAAAAATGTTTTTTTTTTTCTGTGTGTCTGTTTATTCCGGCTAATCTCCGAAACAGATAGACTGATTTTGACGAGACTTTCACTGGCAGATGGCTGATGTCATAAGGAGTAACATAATCAACTTTTTGTCTCGGTAGCACGTTGATTTTTGCCATCCACGCGGGCGCGGGCGTAGCTGTGGGCAGCAGATACTACTGGATAAAATTAATGTGCCACGCCTACAAATTGAATTGAAATAAAAACGTTTGAAGCGCTGAATTTAGATACTAATAAACCAGCACTGTTTGCTAGTTGATATCTTACATACGCTTGAGTGAAAAATTTATCTTAATGTAAAAGTCGACTGAAATAGATTGGTTCATCGATGGCTACTTTGTAAGGTGATGCATCTTATAACACCTACCGTTACTGGTTTCAGGAGCTTTTAAAGCAGCTACGTGCTATCTATCATGAAAAGTACTGTACTTAGTATTGCAACACAATTTAAACAATGTTATTGTAGATCATTTCAATAATATGTTCATAAAATTCATATGTGCATGCGCAGGATTCGATTCGGTCCGCCATTTTTCATTCGGCAAAATTCGAGTTACTAATTGCGACGGAAAACGGTCAATGACATATAATAACAACTAGCTGTTAGCCGCGATTTCGTCTGCGATCCAGGATGAAAAGTAGTATATGCCCTTCTCCAGGTCATGGTTTACTCATGTGCCAAATTTCATCCAAATCCGTTCAGTCAATTTAGCGTGAAAGCGTAACCAACAAACAAACTTACTTTCGCATTTATAATGTTATTTGTTATTTTGGATAAGATAACCAAATCTCGCGAGCTCTTCGTATCCATATAATAAGAATAGAAACGCTATATCTTCGACTTTACATCCTCCACTAGAGCATGCAGTATTCTATTTTTCTAGGATCATAAATTCACCCAAAGATTACATGATACAAATAGTGACGAAGAGTTTTTGTCCGTTCTCTGGATGCAACTTCCGGATTGACGAAAAACGGCTAAACGGATTTGTTTGGCACACATATATTTGGATTAACACATATTTGGTTGGATATTTTCCGATATCCACGCGGTTGAAGCTGCAGGCAAAAGCTATCACAAATATGAGCATTTTGCCACAAATTGCTTAATAAATTGAAACAATACAACATTTAATATACGGAATAAATGATAAATAGGTAGTACATAAATTAAACGTAGTAGGTACCCAGTAAGTTGACACTGTATAAACAGGTCATCGTGATCAACTATTGTAGACCACTCGTGACCTAAATAGTATTAGTATAATTTTTGAGCAACTGGCAGCAAGTTTGTCATGCTCCCTTAGATGTCACTGCTTGCGGTAGCGTCGGGGGTCGGGTTGCCTCCTTCCCTCAAATATGGCGAGGGGGGAAATGGCTGACCTTTGCGTTATGCTCGTGAACGGCTCCTGCTTGTGATGACAGGTCATCTTGCTGACTATGGTTTTGTTATTGTTATTAGTAATTAACTGTTTCTTTAATTTACTTTGAAGGTCCTAGTTTATTATTTGTGACTTCAAGTTATAGCTATATCAATATAATGCAGCATTGCAAATGAAAGCGGGCACGTCCTTTATGCCTGGAGGCTTTTATTTAGGTAAGTATTAAGTTCTGTTTACATTTTTATTATTTATTTCTGCTTGAGTATATTTTTCAACGTTTTTGTTTGTAGGTAGCGTGTGCTAGTTGACATATTTATGGCAAATAATTTAATTGAATGAAAATATAATATTGAACGTTCTGGTCACATCATCATGGTTCGGTATAATTTATGATTGGACTTGTTAATAGGTTTTTACGACTTGTCAAAACATCGAGATTTCTTTATGATGACATTTTTGATTTGTTTAATATCGATGTACAGGGTGGCACGGATATCGACGCGCAACTTGTTATTCTGAAACCCCCTGTGTTAACATATTTCGTCGGTATATTTTTTTTTAATTGGCTTTTTCATGCATTTTGGCCGCGTAGGTATTGCACTTTTCTATGAAAAATGTTTTTTTTAAAGCCGAATAAAAATTTCTACTTGTGAATTCATGGTTGCAGTTTGCGCGTCGATTGATATAAAACAAATCAATAGTATCATCATAAAGATATCTCGAGTTATAAAATTTTTAGAGGGAGGATTTTATTGCGTGGCTGGATTAACTCAAACATTGGTATGAATTAATCTTAACTTTAAGTCATGGATACATCCCAAAATATTTTTCAAAATTCCACCAGTCTGCACTGCGACCTCAAGGAGCCGAGCAACGGAAAAAAAGGCAGAATGAACGCTAAGCGAAAACGAAGTGAAAGCGCGGACAGGCGATGCGATGCGACGCGACGGGGTGGGTCGGAGGAACAAGAAAGGACATGTTATTTTTTTGTATGGAGGCTGGGCTTTTATTCGAAAATGCTGTAAACCGAGAAGTGATTATATTTTATGAAAGTATATACATTAAGGAGATTAAGATTTTTTTTTTAAAGCACCTGTCCTTTTTATTATATTTTTAAATAATCATAATTTAAATATTAAATTGCTAATTTAAATCTAATTTAATTCAACGAAACGGACACAAGTGATTTGAACTTGTTTATCTTTTAATACTGCACTCGATTTGAACACCCGACGACCAGCGATACTGCCGATTCTGTTTTCTCCCTCGGACTTAAATTTTGCACACGATTTTAACATTCATTTATCGTAGCTGTTTTAGGTTAGTACCTAGGTACTTTCTATACGATAGGTTTCTAACAAACGATCAATCCATAGTCTTGTGGCTATATAACGAGTACTTCATACGTTCTGTTGCGTTCAGATTTGTCTTGTAACGCAATGAATTGATTACCGGAATCCACACAAATGTTTTATCTTTCAGGTAATCCTCAGCACCATGCCTCGCTGCATTGACTGCTGGATTGCTATTGCACAAAAATATCGGTACAATGCAACACATGGATCTTGACATTATTTCTGTGTCAGAAGAATGGATTGCCAGACGGGTACGAGTTAAAAAATCTGCAAACTCATAATTTAAACTAGACAACATATTATCCACTCAGCAGTTTAATAATACTGATTTTTATATACCATTTATTGTGTATTTACTATTCTTTCCACATCTGTGCAAGGTGACAATAGATAATCGATTGTGTTATGGCCAGGTTCAAGCAAACGTCGAGTTACTATATTAGCATAGTCATAACCACCATAAACTTAAAAAAGAGTAAAATATTTACAAATTACCAAATTCCGGTATAGATTAAAATATTAAGTTTTTCTTGTTTTCGGTAATCCATGAAGACTACCTATTTCAAGAATGTGTCAGGCTATTGATTCTTGAATCAACTAACAGGAATGAAGGCAATATAGGTGAAGGTCAATTTGCATGATTCAGTTGCAGTGGTATATCCATTGCCAGAAGAACTGGGAGACACTCTCATCGACTAAATTATGGTGATGTTGAATTCCGCTAAAATATAATCAGCCCTCTTGAAGTAAGTGTCTGCTTTTTGTATAGATTATTCCAACTAAAATGACTCTAAATTAGGTAAAAATATGTTATGCAATAATGATATCAAGTTAATTCATCAGCAATTCAAGCCCAACATGTCCAGCTTGTGTGAACGACTCACTTTTTCTGTTTGTATAATTATTCACCCACATTAGAATTACCTAAACTAATTGTGCCTATGATTTCAGATGCTTTCTAACGCCCGGGCATATAATGCTTGTTGGCTAATGGCTCCTTGGCAACCGACACGACCTGCAGAAATTGGATCCGGAATATTCGTAATAAGTCCTGCCAGGATTTGGTTATTGCGAAATGTCCTCATTATCAGTTAATGAAGACATTCCGCAAGAACCAAATCCATTCATCAGAGGATCCAGCTCTGTAGTAGAGCCTCCCAGTTCTGCCAGCATAATCAGCCTATAATGTTCCCACTGCTGAGACATAGGCCTCCTCTCTGTGAGAGAGAGTGGGCCGTAATCCGCCACGCGGGCCCAGTGCGGGTTGGTAGATGTCACATGTCGTCGATTTTTTTGGTTCTGGGACATGCCGGTTTCCTCATCACACAGCCAGCACAGACATTGAAAATATTCTCCGAGAACCATATAATGACGATCATATTTATGGTGTCTTGGGTGGGTCACTAAAATCTGCCTGCACAGTTTTTTGATACTATAATAATAGTAAGGGAAGATGTAGAAAATGAAGAGGTAGAATAAATACAAACAAATATAATCAAATACATTATTATTTTATTTCTCTACCTAATACACATGTTCACCTATTCCGACCTTCTGGAGCGACTATTTACAAAAGGTTAACAGGTCCAATCCAAACTAGTCTGTTTGCTTTACTGGCCCGTCTTGGAAGAGACGCATAACCATCGTAGTAGTCATTCTGCAGTTAACCGACTTCATGATGATAAAGTCCCAAATTGTAGGAGAAAATAAGGATCTTTGGTACCTAATTCATTATCCTTATTATAAATCATTTATTCTTATTGTAAATAATAGCGCTTCTGTGTTAACACAATTTCGCTGACAAGAAATAAAATAAATTCAGCCAATTACTATCCCATAGCTGGGTACGGGCCTCTTCTCAGAACGAGAAGGGTTAGGCTTTAGTCCACCACGCTGGCTTGGTGCGGGCTGGCGGACTACACACCATCGAGAACTTTATGAGGCCCTCTCGGATGATGATTTCGCTAATATCAAAAAAATCAAATACATACAATATACATAATATAATCTGCAAAGTGAAAAATAGCGATTTTCACAATGAGACAAAGAAAAGAAGTGATTTAAAAAAAAACTGGATTTAAAATTTTTGTTTAAGTATTAAATAATGGTGCTTTTCATAAGCTTTCAGTGCTTTTTTTTTGTTTTTGTAAGGTGGCCTGGATGTTTTTCATGTTTCCAGAAAACCCACATATGTTATTGGTTCAAAAAACAAGTAGTTTATAAATGATAAATCATTTTATTTATGTAAGTTTGTACAAATACTTTTACACGTCAATATACTATATATACCTACTGCTATAAAGCTCTCTTGGCAGAACACATAGAGCTTTTAGCTGATAACTTTATCAGAAACTGCCGAAGTGAGTGCTTATCATCACACTATCGTCGTAATCATCCTTTACTTTAAAAGTAGGCCTTTAATAAACGTAAGTAATATGAAAATCCATAAATAAATGTTTAACATCGGATTGAGGATTGAAAGACTGCATTATCTGTGCGACATCTATTTAAAGTAACGGAAGAAATATAAAAATCCATAAATAAATATTTAACACGACAATTGAGGGTAGAAAGACTGCATAATCTATGCGACATATATTTAAAGTCTTGACTAAATCTTGTCAAGCTGCAAAGTAAAAGTGCAAACATCCGAAATCACGAGGTTCCTGAGAGAGTACAATAACCGCTGTGTTTTATGCCATATTTGGATATGAAATTAAGATGGAATTGTTGAGTATGAGTTGAATGTTCCGTACATACCATAGCTCATAGCACTGCATCATGCTGAGTAGAAGCCTTCTTGTCACAGTCAAGACGTGCAGCTGTCCACTATTTCTGTTTTGTGATCGTAATTATAGATCTATTTTGTTTTATTTTTCTAATTACTCGAGTTAATAACCTTTTTATATGCACGTGTTTCTGTAAAAAAATAACATATTTTTCTTTCTTTCTATTCTTTAGATACATTGGATCTCTTGTTTCCATATTCACGGACTGACAAATCCATAACATTATTGAACTTTGTGTAAACGCAACGCGTGTATAGGTTTCCGATAAATATTAAATAGTTTGTTATTCAATGTGCAGACAGCAATCCAAGACTACGATATCAATCAATACTGCTAATAGAAATGCTAACTTTGTAAAATATTAGAGACATTTCCTTTCTGAAATAATACTAAACATCATGTTTTCCTTATTAGCTACTTCTGAAACTCGAGCACGTAATGCGACCGTAACTTGTGACCCCAACATTCCTTTATCAGGCACCTGTCACACCGCTGGCGAGCAACGAGCAGCGAGCAGCGAGTGCGCGACGGCGACGTGCGATTACTCGCTAGTATGCGTATGTACCAAGCTTGAGTCTCTCAACACAGATCAAAGGATACAAGTACAGATACCCAATCTCATAGAGCAAAAGCGTGCCGTCCTAATGTAGACAATTTTAGTTCCGCAGTTACACCAACAGGTGTAGTATCTGAGCTACCACGGCTATGCCGCTGTCAGCCTACCATTGTTTTAGATATTTAATGTAATATGTCTAATATATTGAGATATCACCATATGCATTTTGATGGCCTTGACTTCCCGGGCAACAAATTGACGTGCGACGCTCAGGGCCTTTTTGTTTTTAATATAAAATTACTATTTTTGAGACAATATTACGCATCACACAAGAATATACAAAACTAAACGCTTGGAGCCTGTGGTTCCACAGAACTTTCGCGATCCATGATGGCGCCATCTAGTGGCAGTACCCAATAATACGTAGCAAGCTTGAAAGTTATGAGTTCGATGGAGTTAGTATCAATTTTATTGTATTTATTAAACATATAAAATATACCACTATTTTATGTAGAGAAGGTTGTTTTTGAAATAGTTAAGATACGTTGAATTTAATAAGGTGTAAAAATCATTCAATCGTCGCGATTACTGGTACAAATGTTTCGCTCGATACCTGTGACGCCATCTATTAGTTTTTTTTTTTTTTTATTATTATGTTGTTCGAGTTGGGAGGCCATACATACTCTCAGTTAGTGTTCAGCCGGCCAAGCGAGCGTCGCTGAACGAGTACTCTCTTAGATAGATAGCTCTTGTCGCTGCGACAAACGCATATTCGCCGGAGGTGTGACAGTCAGCGATAAAGTACATATTAATATATACACGTATCTCTTTTACTTACACGGGACTTACAATCTATTATACGTTTTTTGGCGAGAAGATCGTTGCTAGCTTGTCGCTTCTTCGTCGGGGGTGGGACAGATGCCTTTACGACTCCAAATGATGTTGACTATGATAGCTACGGAGCTATACTCTTTATAAATGGCAACTACGACTACTTTTGACGTTACTGTTGGGAATCGAACCCAACACAGCACGTTGCACGCGGTCTGCATAGGCAGGCAGCGTGATCAGCGCGTCATCGGCGAGTTGAGACGCAGCGCGGGGCGGCGACACGGCTCGGCCCGATGACCACCGCGACGGACGACACTCAAAACGCCATAACATTCTATGTTTATCCGGGTCAGTTGTGATATTGTTAATTTAATCGGAAATACAGCAAGCCTATATCTATACAGTCCACTTTTATTTGTCCCAAAACGAGCAAGTCGATCATTACTGTGGTTAGAAAGTGTCCATCCGCTGTTATCTTTGACTTAATAAAAATCTTAAATTCACTCACTGACAGACAACGCCCAGCCGTAACCGCTGGGTTTGAGAAGGATTAAAAATTTGCACAAGAGTTCCTTATGTAATCAAATTGAGCACTAAGGCGTTTTTTAAAATTTCATCCCTTAAAGGGGTTAAATAGAGCATGATAGTTTGCCGATGGGGAAGCCTATCAGACACATGGCTTTTAACCAAATAAGTTTTATGGAGGCCCAAATCCCCTCGAAGTGTAAGAGCCTTGCCTCATCTCTTTATATTAGGCAGCATGAAGCATTATCCTTAGAAAGCTTTTTGACCTTGTTACAACCGTTCGTAGGATTTTTCATATTCTTAAGGCCAGTGCAGTTTAATGAGAACCTTGATTCAGAGCAAGAATAAAGTCAGATCATGTAATAGACGTAAACTAAAAATTTTGCGACGATCTCTACAAAATTTTCAAGACCTTATCACCTGTATCCGTTTTACTAAAAAAGATGAACCGCCAACTAATATAATAATGCAAACAGAACAATATTGAATGAAGCATTAAATTACATTTTATCGCGACAGGTGCGCACATATATTTGTTTGCCAAGCTAAACCAACAAGTGTTAGGATAGATATACGAAATGATGAGAAAATAAATAAACAAGAATTTGGGGCATTGCGCGTGGATGAAATCTACTCGTTATCTGATAACAGTGCAGTGTCATTCACATACGTCCTGGTTTTAATCACTTCAACTGCCAAACTGTCTTAAAATTTTATACTCAGGGCAAACAATTTGTTTGAGGTTTGGACAAACAGGAGATTCCAGTCATGCTTTCTCTCAACTCTAATACCTAGAGTGCTTTCATGTTCAATTCAAAATGCTTTTTGTCTTTCCTTCACCATTTCCTTTTAGTAAAGCCCTTAATTTTGTTTCGATGTACAACAATAGTGCTTAAACTGTTGAGCCAAGTATGTGGCCACGTTTATTGCCGTGACGCTAGGTGTGTTGATGTTGACAGAATCTATTTGTTTTAATTCGTCTAACCAGCAATTCATTTTTTCAGAATTACTAAAGTTTAGGAGCTGGTTTCATCTGGAGATAAGAGGTTAATTGCGTATAACTTATTCATGTTTGTCAGTTTCTTCTCGTAGTTAGGCCCTGAAACGCTGCAAGATTATTTCCACATTTTTTACTGTCTGGTATTCTTTCTTAAAATCTAAGAAATCGTTTAGTGATTTATTTGTACAGGGTGGCAGGAACATGGACGCGCAACGCGTTACCATGGATTCAGTACCCTCTGAACCCTCCTTCGTTGAAATTTATCGTCGGTTATTAAAAAGAAATTAGTTCTTCCATACATTTTGACCGCGTGGGTATTGCACTTTTCTATGAAACAGCAGATTTTTTTTTTTATTACCAACATATAATTTCTACACTAGGGGGTCTACAGTCATGTGCTGAATTAATGTTTTCAGTTTGCGCGTCGGTGTCCGTGCCAACCTGTGTAGTCAGGTCAGTCTTAGTGCTATCCTACCAAACGTCTGTTGATGACCTTTTAAAACTTCCGTCAAACTGTCAAAAATGTATCTATAGAAACTAATCTGTCTATCACAAAATCATACAGACTGCTTAAGCAAATTCTGATGATTCTGTTAGACCTGGATTAGATAGTTATATTTACGTGCTAAGTCTAGATGTTTCTTCTATTACGTTTGAAGATCCTAGATTCCATCAAATCGACCATTACAAAATTTGTTTACAAATCTGCTAACTTGATGATCATATTTGCTTAGTTTCGTGAATCGTGACGTGGCCTCTTAAACGGTGTTATGATGTTAACAGAATTTGTTTGTTTTGATTTGTCTAACCAGCAATCCATGTTTTTAGATATGAAAAAGTTTCGGAACTGGCTATATCTGAAGATATATTGCGTCTAAGTTATTTGCGTCTGTCAGTTTCTACTTCTCGTACTTTTGCTTCTTGTTGAGAAGGAGCAATTATTTATCTTCTATCTGTTGAATCTCATAAAAAAAGCATTTCTGCACTTTCGATTTATGGTTTTATATCTAGCCCTTTTTTACAATGACCACATTTACTGCGGTTTGCCAGCGGTTTTCAGTAACCTGGGATGATGCTGAAGCAAGCAAAACAGGCAAAGCTTTCCATTTACCAAATTAAAGAAAACACTTTAGGTCTCCTAGGATTACGTCATTCATCATCCGTACCTAAATTTATTTTATGAACAGAAATATGTAATTCTCCTTTGGTAGATAACATCGTGCTGGTACTAAAGATTTGGGCCACAGCCCCAATGGTACGCAATATCATACGCAATCTGCCGTCTGACGCACATTTTAACACTTTTCACCTTCAAATATTACCTTCATAAAAATATTTCAAGATGTTTTCTTTGCATGGGGCTCGTCAGATTTATTTCTGCGTTTGGATTCTGCACATAAAGCTTTCTGCTGACGTCATAGAATGCGATAAACTTTAGATAGACTACTTTATTCAATAATAATCTATCTGTCTGTATTCAGTTTTATTACGTTGAATTTTAATCAATATAAAGTTACGGGATTGTTAATAACGGAAATGAAAATTCTGTTGTGTCGATTTCATGTTATTTCAGTATATATCCATATTATGTTATGGGTCTGCTTCGTTGGTCTAGTGTGCGCATGCGCTACTTCTGAGCATGAGGTCCTGGGTTCGATTCCCGAGTTGGGTAAAGTGATATTGGGTTACAAGAAAGATGGGCTATCGTTTGAAGGTTCTTTCAATTAACAGTAAGTTTACTAATGAGTGTGTTACAGGGTTCTTTTTCAATCTATATCAGCGTATTTATTATAAACGTTACATAGACATTAGGTTTTATCCTTACAAAACGCCACCCACTTTGATACTAAGTCTGACAAGGAAGGTCTTGTGCTAAGTACCTTCATGTGTCAATTATCACTAAACTTGTCGCTACAGCGGTAACTATAATAAGAATGATTGCTATGTCTGCGACCTAGCGTAATAGCCTAGAATTATGACCAAGCTTGACCTAATAAACCAAGGAAATTACTGGGTTTATAGCTTAGAATATAACTTTGAATTGCTATGTGAATTTCAATGTTTAAAACTATAATATGTGATAGATGGGCTAGAAGCATCGGGAGATAACTTATTTTATATGAGAGATGTTACAGAGAAACTTGGTGAGGTTTTGAACTTTAAATGATAGAGAACGGACAATGATACTTATACTCGCAGCAGTAGAAAATGATGGCGCTGTGTCATGAAACTCTTGTACACACACAACATGATACGTGAAATTATGATGATAATCTCATAATTCTTGTGTATGCTCTTGTGTCTAAATCAAGGTTCTTTACTAATAAGAGAGCATAATCAACCTAAAACAAAATAAATATAAGTATATTGAAAGTTGGATCACAAAGGCAAAGGACAGACATACGTAGAGCAAAATGGGGAGGCCTCCACCCGTTGAGGGGTCCATATTGAAATACCTAACCATATAGAAATTGTAAATTACTTCGAAAATTAAATTTATTTAATATTTTAGAAATCTATATAAAAGGAATGTAATGATTTTATTGATTTAGAAGCTATTTGTTAAGCGATTGTTTATAATCATGATATGAATTGTATTTATTTTGTTATTTTATGCATGCACATTAATGTAATAGTAATCTTATGATATAATCGTTTTTTAAGTCATTCAATATGAAATTAAAGAGGCTATAATAATAATAATAATCAGCCTAAAGCGTTTCACTGCTGGGTAGGACACATCACACAGGCCTCCTCTGTTTGAGAAGGACATACATAGTTAGAATAAATAACACGTACACTTAACTATAGTTACAACGTTTAAGAGTAACTAAATGTAAAAAAAGGGTCGTGAGTGTCAAAATATTAAAAAAAATTCAGTCTAGTAGCTCTCATTTGCCAAGTGTGCGATATGGAACTTCATTCCAAAAGGAGTAGCGACATAGTGGGCGGACAAAATTTAAGTATTTACGCAATCAACAACAAAAAGGAGAAAACGAGTTTTTACTTATAATGAACCAAAAAAAAATGTCACAGGGATCAATCACCTCACTTGAGTAATTTAACACTTTTGAATCGGTCTATTAATCGATCCTTAATTCGAAATACACACACACACTTAGTTTTAACACCCGATTAAATTCGAAAGGTGGCCGTGCAAGTGTGTTCTGTCTTGTGACTAGTTGCCGTGGGTAAAAGTATATCGGGTCTTCGGGAAATAGCAAACTTTTTCGTTTTAAGATCGTAACTCACTGCCACTATAAATACCAAGGCAGAAAGTTAGTATAACCTTCTGCGTCCTTACGCTATTGATGTTCAAAGTCCAAGTGAACTCGATGCTCTTGCGTAAGCACCGCTGGAAAATATTTGCGTCGGTAACGTGTTGGGTTTCTTTCATCCTACCTATTATGTTGGTTATTGGAGACGAAGGACGCTCAGAACAAATTAAAAATATTTTATTTCACATAAACCTTCATGGGCACTTATGAAACGTCAGAAGCTATAACTGCATTCAAATCCAATTGGTAGTTTCCTATGGAGAAGAGCCAGCAAGAAACCCCACGGTTAAAAATGATGATAATTGAGAAAGGAAGGGTCTGGCATGTAATCTAACTAGCTAGACCAAAAGCCGTCCCTTAAACTCTTCTTAAGCCTTACTATAAGTTAGTAAGGCGACAAGTACTCCAATATACTCTTTGTTAGTCCTTTAAAAATATTGATATTATCAGAGACTTATTCCCGATGATCCCAAATCTAATTTTGTCAAATGGTTTCACTGGCTGCTGTTATCTTTCGGACACCGGGTGAAAATTAAGTTGTCTATCTATCTAGTAGTTACATTCTTACTTTGTTTAAGAAAATACTATTTCCATATTTTGTATAGACAAGGATTTTTGTTGAGAGGCATATTACTTTTTTAGGGTTAGTAACTTTTATTTATTTATTTATTAAAACTTTATGCACAAGTAAAAAAATAATACTGTACAAAGGCGGACTTAATGCCTGAGGCTTTTATGCTACAAACTAATACTGTAGGTAGTGAGTGACTTGATTTAGCTCTCTGAAAACTCGTGATGTTGTAATTAATTTTATGGCCAAACGTAACAAGAAAAGCATTAGCGTTTCGATGTATAATTTATAAGAGCTAAGTTTATGTGTAATATGTCGTAAAGATAGAAGAGTACGCAATGAATATGGCGGCTCGTGTTACGACATAAAAGATCATAATTTTATTATGTTTGAGTAATGGAGTTTAGACGCACTACGCAGTAGGTTAGAAATATTTCGAAATGGGAGACTGTATTTTGTAATAATTGAGCCTAGATTGTTTCTAGTAAATCGTCTCTCTCCACTACCAACCATTTATAGGTTTTTAAATTAGGTAGGTATAAGAAAATCATCATCTGTCTTACCGGATGCAACTAAATATCAGTAGGTATTTTATATGGAACGACTGCCCTGCCTTTGAGGAGGTCTATCGCAACCCAACTGAATATTTAGACTAAAATATAAACGCTGCAGTCGATTAATTATTAAACTTATATAGTGTCTTATTTAGTGACTTAGAGACTAAAGTTGCGAAGGTCACAAGAAATAATCTATTACAAAACTGACATTATGGCGCGCTAACTATTACTACAAGGAAACTCTAGGAGGAAACAAAAACTATAAATTATGTCATATTAATCCAACATAACATTTTCACAGATTAGTTCTGACTCTGATAATGTTTTTATATCAGATTCCTCCTTGAACCTCTAAAAACCTTTGATAAGAAAATATCTGTGCACGTTTTAGTGCACCAGCGTGCGACGATCGCGGACTGGTCAAAGGCGATTCGTTGATTATGTGACCACACAAATTCAAATAAAAGAAGTATCAGCCGCGGTTGTTTTTTAAATATTCCGCTAGAGGGCGCACGTTTCAATGTCAAATGACGAGGTGAATGTTCCTAATTTACATTATTCAATTAAATGGCGAATTTATATTCAATGGGCCTGCATTTTGTTGAGAAAGAACTGCAATTTAAAAATATTACTGTTACATTCATATTTCCTTCTATGCTTTTCCTATTACAAACTAAAACCACTCATTATACCTACAGTTATAGGCTGACTGGATTCAACGGCAAGTTTTCAGCAAATGAAAGCACCTAATCATGAAGATTATCATCATCATCGTGTTTCTATGATAAATGAACCAATTTTTTTTTTCTTTAGGAATACGAACAACTTTTACCATACCTACTTAGGTCTTTTCATTTTTGTATGACACAGCAGCTTAAGTAACGTTGAAACTTTGCCAACACTGCACATTTGCAGTTTGAGGCAAGATAAATGGCAAATCAATTTTAAATACTACTTAATACTATACTACTTAAATACTAACTTCTGCCCGCGTGGATGTCGGAAATTATCTCACGGGAACATGCTACCAGAACAGAAAGTAGCCCATGTCCTTCTCCAGGATGCCATCTACCTCCTTGCCAAATTTTATCGAAATCCGTTCAGTGGTTTATGCGTGAAAAGTTGTATTCGTATGGATTTAATTATTTACTGAGTAACTTAGTACTTAGTAGGTACCTATTAACTAAGCAATTTCGTTGTTAGTATTGCAATAGTTATGTATAGTTCCTTGGTATGTTTATTTAGATGACGTCAATCAGCCAAGCATAATTATTTATGTTAGTGATGTAACTCTAAATCGTTATTTATGTATTAGCCCATTAAATACTTAATTACATAAATAAAGTTAGTTGCGGAAATTCACAAGGAATGAATACACATGAGGATTCTTTTACATCATGTAATTCAAACAAAGTGGCGATATGTGGATGTACATAATTATCACTTGTGCCTGAACTTACGAGGCTTGGCACCACAGCAAATAAAAAAAGACAAAAGAACAATGACGTTCCTAATTTAAATTTCAAATTACGCCACAACTAGAACAGTAAACGTCAACGTCACAACGCGCACATTCAAAACATTCCCTGCAATTCTAGAACATCAGATATGCAAGTGATAGTACGGCAGCCAAGCCCCCGACTGTTGCCTAACCCGCCACCGCCGCCCGCTGCTGATTCGCAGTCAAGCTGCGTAGCCGTGGGTGTGGTTGACCCGCCCTCGTTACGTCAGCATAACAAGCGAACGTGACCTTTGCCAGTACTCTGCATTACTGCGTTTGTATTTTTAGGCGTGCGCACAGAAGGGGTTATTCTTTGTTTGAAAACTGTTCGGATTGGAATTCCACGAGTAAAAATGTTTGACAACGAACGTTCTTCACTATTTTAGTCCAAAATTAGAACTGGGCTTACCTCTTAGGTAATAATATTTCAGTCCCTAAAAGTAGCATTAAGAGTCCAATTACCCAGGGCAGACGGCAAAGTGTCATACTGTGTCAAAGCAGTAGGTAGTGAAGGTAATTCTTTTTTATCCCAAAGGTTACTTGGCAGGTAATGTCTTGTGGCACTGAGTCCTCCTTTTGTTCTACCATTGTACACTTAAGTATATTAAACAATGAACATAGCAATCTTTACTCAAATGCAATTCGCAACATAATTTAAAGAATCCTGCTAACACCTGCGTAAACGCATGTCTGTAGAATGACGTATTACTGTAAACAACGGTAAGTATGAAAAATATTAGTGTAAACTTTTCTACTACAATCCAGCAATTAAGGAAAAACATATGCTCCGTTTTCTTTATACAAAGAAAATCTTGGGAATTTATAGTTTGCCTCTAGGTTTAAGATTACATACCTAATGCTAGCTAGCTTATGATTCTTCTTCTTCGTCGTTCCCTCAATGCTGAGGATCGCGACCACCTATGACGCGTCTCCAAGTTATGCGGTCTTCTGCAGTGTGGACCGCTCGGTAGATGCTGCCTCCAACAGTCTTCTTGATCGCGTCTGACCACTTACCGATGGCCTTGAGCGCGTTTTTCTTGCACCCGACCCAGTATTATAAACCCTGCCAGACCATACTTAGGTGAACGCATAATTATATGTCCGAAAAAGCTGAGGGCACGCTCCTGGCATTTTGTAGATAGGGCTTGGTGATGTTGAGTCCTCCAGTATTAGTTCATTCGTTCTCATGGCGGTCCATGGTATACGAAGTAGCCTCCGCGAGCACCACATCTCGAAAGCATCAATCTAACTGTTCGCGGCTTTTAATGCACCACGTTTCCGCGCCATATAAAAAGATGGAAAAAACTAGACCACGGATCAGTCGTATTTTGGTTGTCCAACGGACGCCGCGGTTCTTCAAATTTTTGTCTAGTCTGCTCATTGCATTTTTGGCCATACCAGTACGACGGCGGATTTCCTAAAGGCAGCTGCCCTCATTCGTGATCAAAGACCGTAGCCGACGAGTAATTTGAGCTCGGAAGAAGATGAGCACGGCCTACTACCATTACTTTAGTCTTGGCATGCTTGATCTTAAGTCCAAGATAAGCGATTTCTGCTTCTATACGTTCCAGCAGATCCGCCATCGCTTCCTCGCTCGACGCAACTATAGTGGTATCATCCGCATATCTTAGGTTCGTGAGTCTTTCACCACCAACAACGATTCCGCTGTGCCAATCATCAAGCACTCTCCTCATAATATGCTCTACATAGAGGTTGAAAAACTTTGGCGACAGGATACGGCCTTGACGCACGCCCCGTTTCGTATGGAAAGCTTGCCGATGTTTTGGTTTCCAGTTTCACAAAGCTGGTGCCATCTACGTACATATTTTGGATCAGAAAAGTGAGATGTGGCGAGACACCCATTTCAATGAGAACATCAAACATTGTCCACCATTGTACGCAGTCAAACGCCTTAGCATAATCTATGAAGCACAAGACCAGTAAGTAGCTTATTAAATTCACGACATTTTTCGATGAAAATGCGGACATTCAAAATTTGCTCTCGAGTTCCCTTGCCGGCAACAAAACCGACTTGTACTCTCGGTATCTGGTGGTCTACATACGCTAATTGTTAGTGGGTTAAGCAATTGGGCAGCAGCGGGGTATATGCGTAAAACACTAACCGTAGGAATGGCTTTCAATTTGACAGTTCAACAACATTCATTGCGTTATTTACGTTGTTGAGCAGAGTTGAAATATGAAGGAATAGATTAGCAATATCTTTCAATATTATTCATATTGTGATTGATTAAGTTTAAATTTGAATGATTGCCGTGAGTTTGATGAATCATTCTAATTTCTACCTTACCATACCGAGATAAGAGTTACAATGCAATGACTAAGTAAGTACTAATGGTTTTACGTCGATCGTGTAGGTTCTACCGTAGCGTCTAATGTGCTTGCAATTACACCGGAGCACCCATGCCCTTCAAACTAGAAAACTTTGCTTGGCAGCAGAAATATGAATGAATGTGCAATAATCAGACTGGTTCCTTGACTTTTTGGAAAAGGAAGATTAATGCCTACTAAAGCGAGACGCTTTAGTAGGCATTAATCGGCAATTATTTATATATTTTTTTATTATTATATATTTATTTTTATATATTTATTTATAATTAATCGGCAATTAAAAGGCACACGGGCAAAAAAATTGCACATAAAGAGGTAGTTTTTTGCAAATATATTGAAAGTGTGAGGAGAAATACTGCGCGAAAAAAGAGGTATTCAAAATTTTGTTGGGCGTTCAGTAATTTATGTTGTGTTAGGGTTGACGAAATATTGCGAAATATTTCTTCAGTCTGTCTAGTCTAGAGCGTTCGCCGCGTGCACTACGAGTCGATGAAAAAAGTGAAGGCAGCGGAACATTAATTCCTGGTGGAATGTATTGTGGTAATGTAGACTTTACGCACTTAAAAACTTGATTGAGGAACAAGGTTTTAACTGTCTTTTTTTGTAGACTTAAACCATGCTGAGGGAATGTTTGGGTAGGCCTACAATGATGGTCTCATGCTAAAGATCGATGTAATAATATCATATCACCTACATACGAAAGCCTATTATTATTCTCAAACACCTCATTTATCCCCAGGAAATGTGTATAAAGTGTAGGCTCCAAGCTCAGTTCACGAAGTAGGTTACGCTGACCATGAGTTGGTCGATTCTTCAACCAATTCCTGATCCACACCCTTTTCTTCTTCTTTTTATTAAAAGCCTTTATCAACGCTGCACACAATGCAACTATGATACTTGCAACCTCCGGATCAGCCCTGTGTAAAGCAACGTAGGCAGTTATGGCTGTGTAGTGTGTACCTACAACGCAAGGTGCCGCCCTTCCACCGCGAAAAGTTTAATCGACACTGAAACGTTGTGCAATATTTTTATGTAGTGTGAGGGGTCCGCGACCATTCAATATTTTGCACAAAAATGAAGCTCAATTTTTTTGCATAATATTTAGAGCGACATTTTTGCCAGTGGACGCTTTAGTTTGTAGAGACCAAAATATTAAATGAAACTAAGAATTGTATGACGTATGCACTTACCTCCTTGAAGTTTTTAGATATATCATATAGGCAAGGTCATATACACAAGGCCACTACAATGTAGAGGAAATACAAACAGTTTTACGCGAGTCGCGACGTATTTTTTTCACGGCATATCAAACGATTGTATAACGATGCGCAGGAGTTTATATTTAACCAATGTTGTTCATAGGGAACCGGGAAGAGTTTCAGGGTCACAGCTAGTGAACTATTTTCGTACAAATAGCTATGATAATTAAAGTGATGATCTTCCCTGTATTGTTGCTTTCTTTTTAATAGCTTTTGATATGAAATCAGAACGTAAGGGAGGCACATTCGATTCGGCAGTATTAAGCTGAACAACAAAGCCGTCCCGAAGCAATTACTTCACATAAGTATTCGGCTGCTAGTCGGATTGTACCAATCGGAAAAAGTCCGTTCGGCATCTACCCTCGCTAATTCATGTTTAGGTCAACCGACCTCAACATGAATTAGCGAGGGTAGATGCCGAACGGACTTTTTCGGCACAATTCTAGCTTAGCCGAGCGGCTTTTCCTGAACATATTATATTTGATTATGCCGCCCAGCTGCGCCGAATCATACCGAGCCGAACAAGCGTGTACCACCACCTTTATTGCGAGAAAACCAATAGTATTCACTACTGAAACCTATTGGTACGAAAATAAAGAATCCAGGCCACTATAAAAATGTCAACGAGTGCTACAAACTGCATAGAAACTTTTTCTTTGACTCATCGTGTTAGAATATAATACTTGTAAATCTGTAGCCTAGTTTGCATGACATTAGAATGTTCTTTTCTAATCTGTGGTTACTGTCATATAGCCAACTCATTCATAAAGTGCCATCTCGCTTTTCCTTTTTTTGCACGTCCACTATTATAGTGCCATAGTTCGTGCGTCGCAAGTGTCGCTTTTGTATAACTATTATTCAATATACCACTGTTATTTTATCAAAACCTCGATTTATTTAACTCATCATTATTTTGATGTTTTAGGCCTTTTATACCAAATGAACGGTGGCTCGATTTAGGTCTTTCCAGTCTAGGTGCTTATTTTTCCCCATGGGATTAACCCGAGGGTCACTCACATAGACTTCTACATCGCTTTCCCTACGTGTCCTACGGATTGCATATCAAGATTGGAATTTTGTACCAAGTCGTAGGTCAGGTAATGAACCGCATGATATATTATATTATAATAATAATAACCCTACCACCGTACTTCTACGTTGACGTCGTGGTGGGGCTTGCTCGCTCCGGAACTCTAGAACTCTACCGATAGAGTTTACTTTGCCCAAAACAAACAGGTGTAGGGTGAGGAGCCAGAACAAGAGATATACAGAAACCCGCACGGCAGCATGTGGCGAGCTGTTGGGCAGCAGCGACCCCACGGAGCCTATCTCCCGGGAGAAGTCTTCACATCTGGCTTGCCTATATTGGACAGCTGGAGTGAACACTGACGAGGAACAGAGCTCTCACTAGAGCTTTCTTGCCATTATTGGCCGGCTTGAGTGGAGATTCGCAAGAGCAAACGTACTCGGAGGAAGGAAGTATTCCAGTAAGATGATCATGGGATCTTGGCCGTTCTTCCAGGATTGCCCTGATAGCCGTGTAATACTTCTCCACTCCTCATAAGCACCTCAGGAAGTGTTGCCTCCTTGTTGCTAAGTCACTTTGTGCTAGCGACCGTTTTCGGGGGCCCATTATTGAGTGTGTAAGTCAGCCCCTGCCATTTTATCCGTTTATTACATAACATTGATCAGGCAGGGGACATTCTTCCGCGAACGAGCGCGCGCGAGATTTTCGCGCCCCAAAGGGTCATGGCCACCCGGCTGGTCCGGGGATACCGTACGGTCTCCGGTGAGGCGGCGAGCCTCCTTGCCGGAATACCGCTTTGGGATCTGGAGGCAAAAGTCCTCGCGCACATATGGGCGTGGCGCGAGGAGGCGAAACGCAGGGGCGTAACTCCGCTGCCGCGAGAAATCACGGCACAGCGGACAGAGCTCCGGCGGGATCTCAGGCCGGCATGGAGAGTGCAATTGTCGCAACCCAGCGCCGGGCACGCCACAATTACTGCGATAAGTCCCCTCTTTGAGGAGTGGCTAGAGAGGCGCCATGGCGTCTTTACCTACCGCCTGACGCAGGTCCTTACCGGACACCGTTGCTTCGGGAGGTTCCTGTTCCGGATAAGGCGGGAGGAAACGCCCGGGTGTCACCATTGTGTGGATCACCCGGAGGACACGGTGGAGCATACGGTGGAGGTCTGCACGGCTTGGGTGGAGCACCGCCGTGTCCTCGTGCTGGCGATCGGCGGTGGCGATCTCTCACGTCCGACCCTAGTCCAGGCCATGGTACGGAGCGAGAGAGCATGGGAAGCCGTCACCTCCTTCTGCGATGCAGTAATGCTCGCGAAGGAGAAGGCGGAACGCGTGAGAGAGAGGCAAAATTCGCGCCCTCACGCCCCTAGTCGCCGCAGACGCCCTGGGCGTCTGGAATCCCAGGCCGATTCCCGGCCACCGTTGGCGCGGGTTTGCGGACGGCGAGCAATGGGTAGCTCGCCATCAAATAAGGACTAGGCCCAGGTCGACGGCGCGTTGTGTTCCACGCGCGCCTCAAAGAGATGTCAGCACCAATGACGGGGTCCCCTAGGGCCGATGCCTGCCAGGGTTGCGGGAAAGTCCGCAAGGGTTACCGTGGCCCCTGGCACAGGCAACTGAGGGAACACGGGTGGGTTAGTCAGTAAGAGTCTGACACGCCCTCCCGCTCCGGCCAGAGCGGGAGAAGTTATTTGATGATTTCCCACACTCAAAAAAAAAAGTGACATTCTTCCATAGTTCTAGGTAACCAATCCACTATAGCCACCCAAACCCATAGCCCAATATGTTTTGGTTCTACAATAGTCCTGCACCAATCGGGGGTTGTCCTTGGGTGCACTTGCATAGGATAATCGTCGCTTGGTGCCTCAGGCTTAAAATGGTCTAAGGGGTCTCTGTGAGTTGGCTTCGGCCCCTCGTACGCCTTTCAAAGGTCCGGGACCCTAGGGTTCCAAGATATGTTAAAACATATTTAAAAAAAATTAAACTTTGTTGTTATATCTCATAATCACAAACACAGTATACAGGGTGAAATTGAATTCATGGGCAATATTTTAAAGGGTCATTGTACTCATCATTATGAACAACTTTTAATATTGGAACAACACTGAAATAGTGAAAAAAAAAATGTGCTGTTCCCTACATGTATGTTTGCATAAACCTTTAAAATGTAGGGAACAGCTGATATTTTTTGTGATTTCAGGTTTGGTCCCATAGTAAAAGTATAGTACCTAATAGTGGTAACCCTCTAATTCCCAAGTGTTCGAGTTTGTTGATCAAGATGGGGACAGACACGGTGTCAAATGCTTTGGCTAAATCATGATGGCCAGGGTATTTTTCTTACTATCCAGCTTAGAGATTATAAAATCCATTAATTGATGAACAGCATCTGAAGTTGATTTATATGCGCGAAATCCAAATTAAGATGACGAAACTGTTACGTATGCGACTTGCGACTTTAGTTGTGGACATCTGGGGCGTTGCATTCTAGTTGTTGTAAGTAGATACTTAGTAGTCTAATTACAATTATTACAATTAACGATATCGACGAAAAACTCTGTGGTCGTTAACAGTTGAAAAAATCTGGTATCAGCTGAAGGCGTGTTTTAACCAGTCGCATATTAAGTGATCCCTTTTGACGTAGATTTTGTTCATAAATCATTCATTGAGATGCTGAATAGGAATAGGTATCATATGCTGGCAAAAGAACCATATTCTCTCAATATTTTGGTACTTCCAAATTTTCCTTCATCCATTCCATCTGGATTTTTTTCAGAAGCAGCCCAGAGTTTGGATTTGTGACCAGTTGATGACAATAGGCCCCTATTACATGGGACTTAAATATACAGGCGAAATAAGGGTGTACTAAAGGTACAGCTTTGCCTAAACCATCGGAGTATATTATATATATTGCTATGTTATTTTGGTACTTAAATTTTAGCAATAAATTCCTCTTGGAATTTTGCTATCAGTGAGTACCTATCGCACAGTCTATTACGCTGTACGCATTTAAGTAACGATGTCATTATTTTAATCATATTTTTATTGCTTCTGGTTTATACCTAAATAGAACTAATGCGGTTACATAATTAATAACGCATCAATATACGAATTAATTACAAAATAATTTCATATTTTTACCCGACGACGGCGCAGCTAAAAGGAAAGGTTATGTTTTTAGCAGTCTATGTATTAAAATGACTGTAATCTGTACGAGTTATGCCTGCCGAAAGTACATGAAAACAAAAAAAAAACCATATTGATGTTATGTTTGCTTATATGTACTTTTTTAGTTGGCGTTTTCGCCGGAGTGGGGTTAAAGTATTTTTTTTGTTTTTATAAATGCGTCTTAGGGTTAAACTGTTAAAACCAAGTTCATAAAGCATTTGTTTATCTGGATTTCAAAGTAAACTAGGCAAGTATGTTCAGTTAAAAATATATGACTATGTCTTTAGGTATTTTATTGTTGGATTGTATGTTCTGCATGTCGAGAGTCGGGTGAAGATAGTGCTATATTTTTCGTACAATCTATGAAGAT
Source organism: Brachylomia viminalis (assembly GCA_937001585.2). Taxonomy (NCBI): domain Eukaryota; kingdom Metazoa; phylum Arthropoda; class Insecta; order Lepidoptera; family Noctuidae; genus Brachylomia; species Brachylomia viminalis. Next base: position 13,200,817 of record OW443314.2, read on the forward strand.
TGAACTCGTGCTTGTTGCATTCTAATGAACCCTTTTTTATCGGCAGGCGATCTGTCTCAAACAAGATAAGAGAAAAGCATTTCAAATATCAATGTGAATAAAGAAACTAAATAGTAGGTAAGTAATAATAGGTGATTTCAGACAACTCTTTTAATTATTTATTTCAGTTTCATGATCATTTTCACGGCCGCCACTTTAGAATTAATTTTTCGACTGTCAAAGCTTGCAGTCATACTGCCATCTATTTAAAACCAGTTTTATCGTGCGGCTAAATATCTCCAAATAACTTCCGTGCATAATATTTCGCGTATAAAAACTATTTCCGTTATAGCTGTAATCAAATTGATCTTATTTTAATTTTTAAGTACATCCGCCCGAAGTGACCTTGACCCCACAAGTCTTATGTCATTTGCCTACAATGGCCCATGATGGAAGCCATGCAAGTAACGTATAGACACCCTAATAAAGTAGTTGGTAATCTGTGAACGTTTATCGACGTGTCTAAATCGGCCATTGTTTTTGAGAACTAAAACAAATACTCGATCTATTTGAATTAGTTGAATACTAATTACGAAGTTAATTTACAATTTTAATTACAATGGATGTACCAAAAACAGGGAATAACTTATTAGAGCCCTCGGGTACGTAGGTATTCTTAATTTAAATGCGTTGAAGTATATTATTTTGACAGTACACGGATGATTCTTGTTCTGAAAACTGGAACTCAAATAACATTTCGACACTTACACCGGGTCAATAACGTTCAAGGTCAAACCCCCAGTCAGGCACATCTGCCTGATATTCTCGAATCCTTGTAAAATATGGTAAAAAATACTAATTTGGGTTAATATAACAGGATAAATAATTTGTGTTTATAATTAAAGAGGAAAACGAACAGCTAATATCGTATGGAAGATATATTCTCAAGTAACTTTTTTCTTTAATAATGTAAAATCGGCCCTAACCATGGGGTTGCCATCACGTTTGAATGCCATCATAGTAACGGATGATCGTAATTTGCTCCCAAGAAAAATGTCGGTACTCAACACAAATGTAGACATTTTATAAAAAGGCGCTGCTCTCACATTACTGCCAAGACTAGTTCCGTAATTATATGGGTCGGCTACTCGGCTTTCATAAACGAAGACAGGTGCATAAATAATAGATACAAATCACAGACAATCTAGCAACACTGACAGAAGCAGGTCACAGGAATAGAGAATAAAGAAATTAAACCTCCGGAGGTTAACGCACTACCTGAAACTTTAACCTTAGACAAACATTGATAAACGATAACAGTCTGGCAAATCATTTTTTGTCCGTAGAATACTGACCTGCCATTGTTACGTGCTTGAAGGTTCACACACTCCTGATTGAAATTAAAAATAAATAGGTAGGTTGAATACGACGCGTTCGCTTTGCCCAACACGGAGTACTGTCGCAGAAAAAAGCGCGGGAGCGTTCGGCGTTCAGTCAGTCTAACCAACGGGTCAGTGTGTGCCCGCGGTTCGTAGGGGATGCACGACTCTTCGTCGTATTTACGCGATTACAATACTTTCGTACTGTGAAAACTTTTAATAATAACGAATCCGTGTGGTGTTATTTTTGTCTGCGACGCCTGGTGCCTGATTCCGTGAGGTTACAAAGGATTTCTCAATTCCGTATCGGTGAGACTGAATTTATTTTAATTTATTTTCGGATTCTACACACTTATTTCAATGCAATGAAAAAAAAACCGACGTTATTAATACTGTCAAAATCTTCATTTTAATCAAAAATTTTATATACCTACCTAATAATTTTAATACAACATACTAAAAATCATATTGAACGGTATCATAGCGAGGATAAGAACGACGATGGAACTAGTTTACGACTGGATACCAGTGAAATAAAATAAACAAAGAAGATAAAAACACCATATTCTCCAATCAAGACCGCTTTATCAATGGTGACCGACACCATAAGTTAAATGTCAAAGAATATATCGTTCAAAATGCAGAACAAATATCATGCGGTTGTAACTGCTACTGGCTTTAACGAAAACTACTTGAATGTGAAGAAAAACAAAAGAATGTACATAATCAGTAATCACTTTACATACAATCAATCATGACTTCGGTATTTTTTTGTTGAAATGAACGTCAGACTCTATTTAATATTCAACAGACAAAGACGTAAAACTAGATAAATAATTCCACACATTATTTAAATATGTTGAATATATAAATACATCAATATACTCTATGGCAATGGAATAAATATACCTACTGATATTTGACTACATCATAATGGACGGAAAATAAGAACATTTGGTAATGAAGAGTCTACATTTATCTAAGTACATTTATTTAATTGTAGGCTCTTAGATTTTTACCTTTCAAACCAAAGCCAGAACTTATCCTGATGAAAATGATCAAAACCACAAAATACTGGTCAATATATTATAAACAAACTAGGCCTGACTACACAATCATAACAAATCTCTCTATAGAGTAACTACCTAAAATAATCCTTGACGATATTACGCATAAACGAAAACCTATTGAATTATCGAAACACACGACTAGCAACTGAATAAGGCAAACATTTTAATTTTATATGTTCACATAATATTGTAAATAATGAAGGCCCTGGCATTGTACGTCATATTATCCTTATACCTTACTTTTATTACGTAGGTATTAAGACGATAATAGTGAACCTTATCATGATGCCATTAATCTAGAGAACTTTATAATAGTCTTTGCAGTTACAATATTATTGAGAATAATATTTTCAAGAGACGACACATTTTAAAAGATATCGTTCCAACTTCATTAAAATATTATTATCAGCGATGTAACGTAGGCGTACTATGTGGGTGCCTACTCTCAAGCTTTTGTCTGTTTGATACATTAACCAGAAATAATAAAACAGTAAAAAACCATATAATGTTGTCCCTATTTCCCGAATTTACTCTAAAGGTCTGGCTTATAACTATAAGACAATGCACTTTTTGAGGAAGATTAATATTTGGACAAATAAAACAATCTCAGAAAACAAATCTAATCTGATCAAAATTACACGTAAAGATCAAATCAGTGCACTGTTGTCAGAATCGGTTAATCATCAAGCATCTCTTCCTTTATTGTCTACAATAACAAGATGTTTCAAACCTTACAAATTCTGACAACAGTGCAAGTGTCAAACTAAAACGAGTACTAAGTTAAGAAGAAGCCCCAAAAGGCGTAATTCTCGGGATTAACAGTCTTCAAACTTCTGCAGTATTGATAACCAAGTAAAACGAAATCTAGGTCGGGCTTCAGCCAAGTTGCGTATACATGCGAAGGAAATGGCAGGAAAGCTGCAAAGTTTTCAGACAAATCTGAGGAACATTCCGAAATATACAATAAAAACCTGAATGATTAGGCAGTTATTGCTATAAAATCAAAATTAAAAGTCATTTATTCAAACTAGGCTGAGAATCAGCACTTTTTGAACGTCAAAATCACATAAGACAGTCCCCCCAAAACGCCCGCCCTTCAACACTCCTAGTGCTTTAGCTGGGATGAAGAAGTGGCGGAACAAACTCCCCAGCAGCTCTGCTGTCTGTTCAGTTACAAAACTATACTCAAGCAGAAAAAATAATAAAAACGTAAACAGAACATAATACATAATAAAAAGCCTCCAGGCATAAAGGGCGTGCCTGCTTACATATGCAATGCTGCATTATGTTTATATATGTAGCTGTAACTTGTAGCCATAAATGATAAACTAGGACCTTCGAAGTAAAATAAAGAAACAGTTAATTACTAATAACAAAACCATAGTCAGCAAGATGACCTGTCTGATAGTAGAAATAACAAAAATTGCTGTAGTGAAAAGTTATGATAATACTTAGTACCTACGTAGTTCTACCATATTTATTCATAACGATGTCGAAATGGAAGTAAAAAGGAATAACATTTATAATGTTTTGTTACGTGAGAAGTGTCGTATTTAAAGATGATATCGGATTTAGTATCAACGTTACATCGCGTATTATTAATATTTTTCACGTGTCACCTTTCCACTTGAATTTCGGATTCCAATCCGTATTCGCCAATTTGCAAATACTTTTTCCTGTGAGTACTCATCTTCTCAAATGATTCAGATTTCAGACAATGTTATCTGTTATTCAAATAGAGTTTAACTCAAATCTGAATTCCAGTATCTTTACGAGTTTACACCACCATACAGAATCAAGATTACAAGATTATTATTACAATTGTAACTATTATTTACTTAGGTTTAACAAAGAAGTGAAAAAAAGAGGTGCTTAGACCGAATGACATACGCTGACCCAATAAGAAGACAATGACTGGATGTCCTGTTTTACCTTTCCAGTCGATATCATCTGAACAAATAAAACACATTTGTTGAAAAACAAACAATTCATTGACTGTGTGGCCTTAGAATGAGGCTTCTGATTCTGCTGTAGATACTAGTGCAAAATAATTTCGGGAAAACTTTGAAATTAATAAGTATACAGAAAATTCTGAATTGTCCAAAAATACCAGACCATTTTTAATGACTGAACATTTGAAGTTGAACACTTTTATTTATTTCGCGTTCATGAATGCATGACGTAAGCGGAAGACAGAAAGGCGTTGAAAGGAGGTGTGTCAAAATGGCATTGAAAACACAATTCAATGATATTATCATAAAACTTTATCTTACTGCTGAATAGTCTTTTAAATTAGCAGTAATGATTAACTACATTACATACCATTATAAAAGTGCTCCATTTAGAAAAACATTATGAACGCATAGCAGAATTAATTTTCTACAAGATAAACATTTGTTTTGCCATAAGTGTGCATAATGTTAAGGAATGCCAGAACAGTAGAAAAATTATTGACTATGGAGTGACCAACAAATTTGTCATCTATACCAAGTTTTCGAAAAAGAAATAAGGGTAAAACAAATTAAATTATCAATCTAAAAGGGAAACGGAAGATTCTAATGACTAAACAAAGAACTCATCAAGAATATAATAAACAACGTAAGATAGTCCCGAAGTTGGGTTAATAATGAATCCATTTTATATCTACACAGTACACACTTATCACTAGGTAAATTGACACTTGACATGAAAGAAACAACAAAACGTAGTAGCGAGAAATATTGTATTTTCAAAACACTTCCTTGCAATGGTGAGTGAAACACTATGCATGAAGGTGGTCCGGAAAAGGTCAATGCGATGCATTGCTCCCATTTTACAATAAGTCTGTGCACTGATTTTAATGCATTCGCATGCAACGGTAGGGCAGAGTTACTTTGTACGATTGACTATAGTTTGGTGGACTAATTGATTCTACACTTTGTAGTAAATAGATTTGTTTCGGTTTAACAAAGGAGTATTTGCATAAACTATTTTGTTTTTCAACGTAGTTTCAACTAATAAAGACATGTTCCTCGTAGAAATGGAAAGTTACGAGATTAACGGAACGTACATTGTTAAACAAGGAATTACACCGTAAAATACAGGGTGACCGGGACATCAACGCGCAACATGCCATGAATTCAGCACATGATTCTAGCGTAGAAATTATTAGTAATTATCAACAATGAAAACCGCAGTTTCATAGAAAAGTGCAATACCTCAGCGGTAAAAATGTACTGAACAGTATTTTTTTTTAAATAACCGCATTTGTTTCAGAATCATTTACAGAATCAATGGTAACAGGTTGTGTGTTGATCCCTGCCACCCTGTATACAAGCTGCAATAACTGCTTATCACTTACTAATATAATTCATAGACGGCGTGAGCAATGAATGAATATGAATGTTTTCGTCATACGAATACTGGATGGCGAGTGCATACGTTATGATCATATTTTGCGTTGAAAGATATATTAAGTTTGGGCTAAATCTTCCGAAGCTGATTCACAGGTAGACGGTCGAAATTTTGAGAAGCCAGATATTAATCAACGTTTTGTGCAATATTATTTGTATGTTAATGGATGTTGAATTCACAAAGGTATTGAACTCCAATATAGATAATAAAATTCTGAGAATTTATTTAAAATATTTGGAAGTGAAGGTTGGAATTTTACGAGAAACGTGTTAACTGAAATGACGAGTTAAACTTTTGAATTTTGAAGAGTGCCTTGAGGCAGTCCAAGCGTTATAGTTTCAATAAATACCCATTATGTACAAATTAAAGATACAGAGTATAATGCGAATAAAACCGGTCATGCACTTACTGAAATGTTAAATATAAAGTTGTGATTCACGAATGCAGAACAAAGAATTGCACCCAGGTCGCACAGCACATAAAGAGATGGCTGAATAGCCGCAGCTAAATTACTAAATACAAATAACTTATGTGAGAAGGAAACAAAACCGACAAGGCACTAACAAAACTAACTAAACAATATAATAATTGCGCAAAGAAGCCCGTGGTAACTGTTCTAGCCATTCTCGTAACAAAGTTATTATTGGTACGGAAAATAGTGCTACAGAAATTATGGAAAGAGTAGAAATTCACATCTTAAATTCATCTTGGTCGAAAATACAATTAATAGATTTGATAAAGGTACACTGATAGCTGTATCAAACATACAATTATTACTTAGTAAAGATATATTGTAAATATGCGGCGATTCCTTGGGAATGAGAGATAAGAAATTCCAACAATTCAACCCAAGTGTCTTCACGAACTTGATCTATTAAGTATATCTTGGTACGAGAACCACGTATTGGCCCTAGGTCAAGTCTGCGGATACGCTCTCATTTGAAGCCCGTTATCTTTGACCTGATATCAAGAATCACTGTTTATGGATCAAAGTTTTATGATTCACCGAAACATGATGATAACCTTGTATGATAATGATAATACAGTTATTAAAAATGATCATGTAAGTCAAGTGCATTAATTGCACGATAAAAGCGCGGACATTTATTTTTCTTTACCGAGTCTGGCAAAGCTTTGATGCAAATATATGAATTAAAAAAAATATAAACTCTAAAACAAATCTACACACGTGTTCGGAAGATACATCATTATGTTTACTATAATTAAAACAAAATGTATTCCGACGAGAGAAAAGACCTTGGAAGGAACATCGCGTGAAATAAGTTAAGTATATAGCTAATAATTGACAAAAAACAAAATGTAATTAATCATCAGTGACCTATAGTGACGGATGATCGGACCACTTATTGGCTATAGCTACTAACTATAGAAAACGAAAGGGAAAGCCGAATGTCACTGTCAAAGACATGCATGCATGAATAGCCATAATCTTTAATAAGATAAGAATGTGAATCGTGACACCCGGGGCAACTGATAGCTACATAATAAATATATGTCACATGATTAAATTACCGACCTTATGCATAATGAGAAGATATTGCAGGTTCATGCAATTAAGCGATTAATTTGGTCGCAATCTTTGAATAAAATATAGTTTGTTATGGGTGATTAATAAAAGATGGCAATGCAATGAGTCGATATTATATTGTCCTAGGTACTACAGACAGACAGCCAATGGAATTGGATTTTCTTTAAGAATTTGCAGCATTAATGAAATGATAATGAATCTCCTCCGTAATAGCTCTACAAACAAACCTATCCTTTTGTTTCCTATGTCTTAAGCTAAATGATCTCATTCATGCTACATGTGCAGTTTATGATGTTCTATACCTAATTATTACTTTCCATTAGGGTTCTACATGTGCCTTGCTTGCCGTAGTCACATCTCTATTTAAAGCACGGCCATTAGAAATTGTTTGTGGGATTTCCAGTTCTTTCTAGAATGATCGTCATTGCTTTTGTTTGATGTTTTGAAATAGAGGTTTTGTCCCATGATTTTTTACAGTAGTTGGTCCTTACCATTATGTATATCTTTCTTTTATTTCTTTCGTATTTTTGGGAGTGTTATAATTATAAATTCTATAATGTAATTGTCGTGTGTATCAGAATGGCGGGTGTAATTTCCAGATTTGCCTAAATTTATTACAGTTATTTGGTACCTTCTGTGTACCTTTACGTACCTCTCTTGAAAATCTGTGTACCTACACCCGTATGATGATATTTTAAAAATTAGGTACACCCGCCATCCTGATGTCAGAACCGCGGGTGTACTGCTAACCAATATATGTAGCCAAGCGTACTGTTTATGTAAATTTGGTACCTCTTGTGTACCTGCAGATAGAAGTATTAAATAAAGGAAATACTGCAAGGTTGCTGCAAAAATAAAAATAAATATTTTCTTTCTTCGACGTATCTTTTAAAATAACAATCTACGTATTGATAACTTATCTTAAATATTAAAAAAAACTTTATGTATACATAATTACAAAAACAACATATTGCCCATTTTAGAATTGTGAAGGATTTATAGAATTAGGATGTTTGTCTATCAGTGTTTCCAGATACAACCGCGTCCTTGCATCAGAGTAATACAAATGCATCAAATAAAAATAGTTTAATTGTAGAGTGGTCCAGTGGTCGTAGTATGCGACTGCTGAACACGAAGTTGTGGGTTTGATCTCCACATAAAACAACAATTTGCGGATCACATTTAAAGTGTTGTCCTGAGTCTGTGTGTAAATTGTGTCCGTTAATTTCATTTCCGATTCTCGGTATAGTCACGCACGCAACAGTGACTAAATGATACACGGAGGTTTGGGATTACTATTAAAGATATTACACATTAAACGTATCTTGGCAATATGTTTAATATGGAGGTTCTAGGTTCAATTACCGAAGATTGTTATTATCCTTTGACGTCGTTACTATTGTTAGTTAGTATTATAAAATACAAAGTAACGTCGTGTAATAAAAAAATATTTTTTTATTTTTCGCAGCAACCTTATTATATACAGTATTTCGTTTATTTAATACTTTTATCTGCAGGTACACAAGAGGTACCAAATTTACATAAACAGTACGCTTGGCTACATATATTGGTTAGCAGTACACCCGCGGTTCTGACATCAGGATGGCGGGTGTACCTAATTTTTAAAATATCGTCATACGGGTGTAGGTACACAGATTTTCAAGAGAGGTACGTAAAGGTACACAGAAGGTACCAAATAACTGTAATAAATTCAGGCAAATCTGGAAATTACACCCGCCATTCTGATACACACTAATTGTCTACTTATACATTGTGTTACTCCAGAGGTTCTCAATCTTTATCCACTGTTTCATTATTGTTTCATTATTGTACTGTTTCATTGTCTTGTTATTTATTAATTACAACTTTTTAATCTGACCCATTGACTTGCCGACGACTGCGACATGATATTCAGATAACTGAATATCATGTCGCAGTAGTGATCTTTAATTGTACGGTAGATGATATTCTATTAATATCTCAATAGCAACTTTATAATTTGTGGTATTGAGAGGTGACACGACCCCAAAAGGTATGATTATCATGTGTCCATGTTAATGGTTTGATCAGAGGTTATCACATATCACAGTTTTCATTATAGCAGTATTTAAGCAAGTCAGATTTATAAAAGCTGACCTATATTTTTCATCAATGGATCCAGTACAGTGAGGTGTTTAAGCAGACAAAGCCATCTTTATATCAGAGGTCCTTACTCCTTAGGCATATATCCTTTCACAAAAAGACGATCTTTAAAAGACGACTACAAAATCCGATCGCAATTCTTTAAATAAATCGATCGAAACCGGTAGCGTACTGAAGACAAATAATAAAAAGTATTTTTAGGAGTCTGCTCGTTATTTTTGGTTACAGATACTTTGTTACGGAGTACTCACACAATAATTAATTAATCGGAATATATAATATCAGGAAGTACAAAAGAAGATTGATTTTATAAAAAGGTACTTATTATAGGAAAATGTATAACAATGGCCATTAACTTGCAAGGATAATACAGATGGACAATAAATAAACGCAGTTAGATCTAGTTTCGATTTCACAATAAATAGTAATAGCGGGCACAGAGACGACCTTGGCATGGCTATGATTGAAGACAATAGGCATTGATATAGTAATCAATTCGCGCGCATGTCCCAAACTTGACGACGTGAATTTGCGATGAAACGGAACAACCAAAGATGTGACGACAGTCTTTACTGACTATTAAATTATACTGTCAGACTGGGTCAAACTGATCTACTGATTTTAAACAAAACAGAAAAACCGGTAATACACAAAAATAAAAACAAACAAACATGGCAGACATGCTAAGAAGAGATACAGATTCATCATCTTCATTACAGCCGAAAGACGACCATAGTCCACAGCTGGACCTATATCTCCCAACTAGCGTCACCAGATTAACTTCCCATAAAAATGTAACATGTATTGCTAAACGTGACTTTACAAATAGTAGTTTACAGGTGTTGAAACATATTTATGACTTGAAGACTGGAACGACTAAGGACAAATACCAACAGTAAAAAAATCGTATCGACGTAGAAGGGGTAATGATTTTTACTTGCTTTGCTGCTTAACTCATAGAAACCTGAAATATTTGAGAGAATCTATTTGAAAAAACAGCTTTGCCGTGAGTTTAAAAGGCAATGTGCAAGTTAGCACTATCGCACAATGAAAACGTGATGTTTTCATGAGTGGAGATCAAGGGTCGTCTCGCACGCGATATGACGACCCCAACAAAATTTGTAAGATAAAAAAAAACTTAGTTTTAATAGGTTGAACGAGAATGTTATGAAGACACGAATCGATTGAATTTATTAACGTGAAAAACTACTAATCATTTACCAGAGTTCGATTTAGCTAAGCCTCGATTCTAATGGTTTCTTTGTAAACTGACATAAAACACTTTAAAAAAACATGAAATAAACATCTTTCTACAAGTTCTCACCGGTCCTGTATTCAATATTTTCAAACTACGTACACACGGCTACACATCAAGCTATACATTTCCAGTATAAGCTGATCTCGCAGTGTATAGGATTTCCTTACAATGAGAGGTCAGTGTAAACTGGAAATGTATAGCTTGATGTGTAGCCGTGTGTACAAGCAGAACAAGTAATATTTCACTTTTGTAAACAGCGATAAGAAGTTAAAGTAAAGCTGCTTTCGATAAGAATTGTTTACCTTGACGTTGCTTAAGAAAAAGTTAAAGGATATAAGATTATAGTCACTGAATAACGTTAGAATATCAATACAAGAAGTCAGGAAACACACAATCAGAAACGTGGTAGCCTAATCAGAGGCAGGAAGTAAACAAAAATGACAAAACAAAATATAAGATGGAATAAGCACTGAAGTGACCCTGTTTGGACTAGGCGATAGTAATATCCGAGACCAGGAAAAGAGAGGCGGCAAAACTGAAGCAAGGGCAACTACTTACCTGTTTTAAATGTTGCTAAACTGAATATATTGCAGTTATATGGAAGTTTTAAGTCTCAAGACTTATCATAAGATGTAATGTGCAGAAATCTCAAAGGAAAATCTGGAATATAAGTTTCCATTAATAAGGCTTTAACAGACCAATAGATAAAATTCAGCAATAGCCTTGACAAGCTAAGACAATCGTTTCAATAAATAGCAGGTGTCAGATTTCTTCATGTACCTACATAAATATTTATTTCATCTAGCCTGATAGCTAAATTGCAATTTGCATTGCAATTTGACACTGCAATATACTACAAGGTCTCGTTTTAATCGGGATGTAGTTGTAGGTACAATTAAAAGATAAAATACGTTTTATTACCACGTGTGTATAAATATACACTGAACAAATTCGGGACGAGGCGCAGCTGATGTAACAATGCGATGGATATCGTCATTACTTTAGTAGGTACGTTTCGAAATCACTTAAGTATTACACCTTTAATAAACTGGAATTTCTTATCTTTACCTGATGCCCTCAATGTCAGTAGACCTCAAAAGACAATAATTATGTCCACGGAATAAAATCTCAAGGACAATATTATTTTTATAGAATTCATTCGTATTTTATCCATCTGCTGATGGTAAAGAGCGGCAAACTAGCTATACTTAACAAAATGACGACGATGACGTAATACAAGAATGCAGTTTAATGATTAATATCTCAAAAGACTAAAGAGACAGTAATAATGATTCGTTAAACACATAGGTAACTGCTGCTAAATGGGTCTTGCATGGCAGCCATTTTGTAAGAGATCTGGCTAATATTGGAAATGTCCCAGTTATGAGGAAGGCTAATTTTGAATACATAATATTATGATGCGGTTAAAAATTATAAGAGAAGTTGATTGACCTAGCTTGGGCGCGTGTAACAAAAAAGTGGCTTGACTGGTATCGACTGTGGAGTGTTAGTTGCATAATTTGATAATGGACTCACTTAAATGTCGGTGTAAACTGTTTTGGGGGCTTGGCTTTGAAAGTTTCGTCTGGCTTTAGTTCCATTGGAGTTAAGAGTAACATCGTAGAATTCTTCATTAAAATTTTATGACGTAGGTAGTTTTTTAAATACTCTTTTTAATGACCTGCCAGCAATTTATTGTACTAGTTCGTGAGTGCTTTCAAGCTTTCCCTTTTATTAAAACGTTTATACCAAAGTTCCTACACGTTTATGATAAGGTTTGTCTATATAATCTTGCCACGTGTTGCGCATTTGCCAGTCGTCCTGATTTCGGAATTAATTAATGTTGATTTTAGTCTTGTCCGTTTGGCGCACTTCGTCTGGCATAAACTTGTTTATTATTCATCTAAGCACCCGTCGTCAGGTAGTTTTGTTTGGACGTGACAGCTTAATGTAATGTTATACGCCATTGTTTAATAATTTACTACTTATGGATGATCGCATTATAATTTGAATTTGTTTGTACGAGAAAATGTAATTGTTGGGCATAATCGTTGCTATGTTTAAACCAGCAATGTCGTTTTTATGAAAGGGTAGTCTCAAATTCTGTTGTAATTTTTCCTAAGGTTTCCCAAATTACAAATTTAGTAAACAATGTAGCTACGAAGGGTCCATGCATTTATGTAATGGTTACCAAATTCTAAGATATTGGTACCGATTCTCTTGTAAACCGAACTAAACTAAACTATCACTAAAAGTTCTTATTTTTGGTTAATAGAATCTTACAAGCTATTCTGCCAACAACTTTCTAAACATAAAAGAAAATTGACAAACATATAATCTAATGGCCGAAATTAATATTGAATCAATGATCCAAGATATAAATCGATCGTTGATATATACCAATCTATGCATCGATCTCCAAACCGCGTCCCGATAACGAAAAAAGACGATCCTGCGGTCGCTCAATCCGCAGATATTTTGAAATCCTTTTCCTCTTCGTCATTCCGTTGTAAGCAAAATGTATAAAAATAGACATGGTTCGTTTTTTTTTGTAACAATCAAAAAACTAAGCATACCTAAATAGGCTTTACAATTTTGTTTTAAGGACTTTTGATACATTATTTACCGAAGACGTAATAATTCTATTAATACGAAAAAGACGTGATAAAATTCAAAACGTGTTGGTTAAAAAGGAATGTCACGAAACGGCTAAAGCTAGTATGCGTTTTATTATCTGTGGCGTGTATTTTTTGTTGTCAAACAAGCGAAAGCGAAAAGTCGCCGCCGCCAAAGAAACTTGATTTTTTTTAAAACATTTTTTTAGTTGATGAAGCGGTGGCACTCCATGATTTAAAAAAAAAATATTATACATACTTTAAAAACAAAGTTCTTTGTTAGGTAGGTAGACGTACTTACCTAGCGGTTTTTCTAAAGTACTATTTGCAACTTACCTTGATGAAGTTACACGGTCGAGAGGCATAATTTCAGTCAACAGTAAATTTACTGCTAATTTTGACAGCCTAAAGGTAAACTCCGCATCATCCAGACTTTGCATGTAGTTCACCCTTTTAACTCTCCGCGAAGAAGCGCGTTGACGTCTTATTTCTTCACCAGCGTCACTATCACTGGAGAATATCGACAGTGCCATTTTTCAAATAAAATCTGTGAAGTTAATCTGATATCCTACGAAATTCTAAGATTAAGATTTGGATTGTTTACACCGATCAAAACAGACGTCAAATTCAACGGATACACTCAAACTGTCATTTTCGAACAGAGGGCAATCTGTAGACTATGATCCGTCCTCTCAAAGATCGATTGGTTGAAAAGATTGCTATTGCAATCCGTGGATCGTTTTTAGCTACACTTTACTACAAACCTGGATCGAATTTTCAATCTTAAATCTAGAGATATTGGATTAGATTGGTTATTAATTTCGGCCGTAAGTTGATTAGACCATAAACCAAGATTTGTCGGAAATTAAAAGAAAATTAACGAAAAATCCGAAGTGAAAAAAATCCTGAGTAAAATCAAATACTTAATTATCTTTAATTGTTTATCAATAATTATTTAAAAATAAAATACAGGGAGCCTAATGACGGCGTAAAACTATCTTTCTACTACTTTCGTTCAGTAAGTTGAAAATCTCCGGTATTCTTGTCGCCGCGGCCGTAGGAAAGCCCTATCAAGGACATCATTTTGGAGTTTGTCTGTCTATGTGCAACAACAGCTGTGTCGACAACAGCTGCAATCATATAAGCTTCCAGGATGATTTCCAAACACACAAGCATCCAAACTTTCAAGAACTAGTAGAGAAAAGTACTTTGTAAATTTTTGTTCATGACAACTAATTTTATTTCACACCTTTTTAATTACGCTTAAAAATATTCTGATTTAGTTTGACAATCAAAATTTTAGGTGAAAAATGGCATATCCAGATTCCGGAAGAGCAAAATTGCCATTTTCACTAAATTGAATAACTAAATGTCATTAGTGCTGTCAAACGATATTATGGTCAGTTTAGTCAGTTTCAGAATGGGAAACGTCGTTTGACAGGAATAAACAACATTTTGGTCTAGTTTAGAGAGATTTTGTGATAACAGAATCGGCACCATTAATTAAGTACAGAAGACCTATTTGGTCCTGTAAGCTTTTGGTGTGCTCACACTTATTTTTGTGAATATGACATCGAATATTTATATAGAATATTGCAACAAGTTCTTTTGCTATTTAAAATGCTTGATCATCACCAAAGACACCATGACATGCCATATTATCCTTTTTAATTCTATACGGAGAGACTTAAATCTATTTAATCATCACATAATCTTAAATCCTAATGAATACTTAACAAACGCATGATTCGTAAGCGTATCGTGTTAGTTAAAATGTAATCAGACGACGCCATACCATATCGCCACACATTTTATTTGACCAATCAGAAAGCACCGGTGGCACGGTTGCAGCTACGTGACGACGGAGGTGTGTTTCAGCGTAACTATAAGCCGACTATGAATACTCGTGTTGTGTTACACTGACGTCATCAATGTAATAAGCCGGGGGCAATTTTTTTTCGTATTTTTTAGCTATAAAGTTAAGTATAGTAAAGTTAAAATCTGTATCGCTGTACTGTTTTTATCTGGCTGGTGTTTATACCATTAAATAGATGACATTAAAAAAAAGTAAAAACGATATCCCGCCATTTTTCAATTGTTTTTCCGTCCGCCAAAATGAGTGCATCTAATGAAGTTTGATAAATTTTGAAGTTTTATTACAAAAAGGAAAAAATTAGTCACAAGCCGCGCGAAAAACATAATATCTTTTTCGCGCGGCTTGTTTGTTCGCGTATTATGTGACGCAACGGAGCATCACAAAGTTGGTTCAAGCGTTTTCAGTCCGGGAATTTTGATGTCCAAGATGCAGTTTGCTCTGGTCGCCCTGTTACGGATAAAATCGATGCCATTTTGAAATATCTCGCACACTGTTGTAATTTGACCTATGTTTACAAATAAAGCATTCTGGTTCTGAAAAAGTGGAGCAAGATATTCGTAGTTACGACATAACTGAAGAGTTGCAGGTTGACCACATAACAGATTTGACCTATTTGGAAAAGTCAGGGTATACAAAAAAGCTCGACTTATGGGTGCCACACGGGCTCTTAGTTTTGAATTTTGTAAAATATGAAAGAACTTTTTCCCCAACGTAATTTTTCAGGAACGTGACATTAAATGACGTGTATCCTTACATCATTCACTAGTGACCCGCCCTTGCTTCGCACGGGTGTGATCTACTAATGTGGAGACAAGTCAATACATCGAGATTTCATTGCTACATCTAAGTTAAATATTAATGTATTACCTATATGTATACATAGACATTCCGAAATAAATTCTCAAAATTATGGTGAAAACCGTATTGAAATCCACTGTGAAGTTAAGAAGAACTAAGCGGTCACACAGAGAGACACGGAAAGCGACTTTGTTTCATACTATGTTTGAATGGTACACACGGCTACACATCAAGCTATACTTTTCCAATTTACACTGACCTCTCATTGTAAGAGAATCCTGCACAATGCGAGATCAGCTTATACTGGAAATCTATAGCTTGATCTGTATCCGTGCGTACACATAGCCTTGCTCATAGGTTAGAAAGTTGGAAACTCGAAGATTCTTGGAAAACAGATTAATGATACCAGTGAACACAGAGGAGATTTCCATCTTGACATAATCAGTTAGTTTTGATCTGTTAGCATTGAAAAGAAAAAAGGACGACCTAGTTGGTAGTGACGGAAAACCATATTAAATTTTTCACACAGCGGAAATAGTTGTATTTTCTCGCAAAAAATACGCCAAGTCATGTAGCCATGGCAGTCATCTATCTACCCTTGACACATAATGCCTGAATTGCGTTGGAGACGCCATTATGTCATGTTTACGATCTGATGATAGATAAGATAGTAGAATTCAGTTTAATGTCTTGTTATTTTGACGGATTTGATGTCATTTGGCGACAACGGCTTTTTTGAGACAATGGTGCCGATTCTCTTGTCGCAAATGCCTGTAAACTAGATCAAAAATCAACAAAATTTAGTTTATTCCTATCAAACGACGATTTCGCATTCTGAAATTGACTAAAGTGACACAACTTCACTATATTTTAGTTTAACAGCACTAAGGTGGCACTGAGTTATTAATCTATTGAAAATGGCAATTTTGCTGTTCTGAATTTTACGTTTTTCACCTAAAATTTTGATTGTCTAACTAAATCTGACTATGTTTAATTGCGATTAAAAATGTGTGGAATATAATAAGTTGTCATGAACTAAAATTAACAGCAACACCTCGACTTCAGTTGCAAAAAAAGTAAGTACTGTATCTTTTTATACAAATGGTTAAAAATTCCATACAAAACACGTCGAAGCAGCGCGAACTGCGCGCCTCCGGTTTTAAAAAAAATCACGGGACGTGGAGTCGGGATTGTCAAATTCGAAGTCAAAGTCAAAGCATTTATTTCAAATAGGCGCATAAAAGGCACTTTTGAACGTCAACATTTACATTTAAATAGAATTGATTCTAGTCGCCCCTTCCAAAAGGTAGTTTCGTATGGAGAAGAATGGGCAAGAAACTTCGATTTTAGTTGTGTCAAAATTATTATTTAATTTGGAGATTGTTAAAGCCAACTATAAGAATCTTAAAGCTATTCTGCAAAAGAATAGCTTTAAGATTCTTATAGTTGGCTATCTCAGTAAGGAATTTTAGTGATAGTTTAGTTAGTTTAGTTCGGTGTACAAGAGAATCGGCACCACTGGCTACACACGAGGTTAATATTTGTGAAAATAGCGTCAGCTATAAAAATATCCCAATACAGGTAGCAGACGATATGTTTTCCTTAACTGTGGTAACTGCAAGACATACTTCCGATTACCTGTGGCTTTTGGCATTTATACCTAGTTGAAGAACCTGTAAGCAGCTATAACATTTCAACCGCAAAAGGTAAATTGTCATGAAAATGTCTTCTCATTTATAGGAACCCATAAAATTAATTTCAATCATAAAAAGCATGAAGTCTCTTTATACGATACTGAGGTCATTCACGATAATGATTAAAAGACGCCATTACATTAAACGGAGCAAAACCTAGTAACATTAGTAGTATTGGACAGGAACATGCAACACATTAAATTAATGTGTTTTCTGACGATAACTATTGTGTGCGTGCCAAGCAAAAATGTGCTTAGTGCTTAAACGATAAGGCCTGTTCATTTGGATTATGTTATCTGGAAACTCCCCGATTCAACTTCGTTTCTAGTCTTTTCAAAGTAAAATTATCCTTTTTTCCCTATAATTCTCCTACCAACGAAAAGCAAGATGTAAAGCAACATGAACTTGTGCTGCAGTAGGAATTTCACAATGAATAGCAGACTCGATGCAATAAATTAATATTTTGTTAGAGCAAATCAGCGTTGGCTTAGAGATCTTTATTTTCATCATGCATAGCGTGATGCGTTTCTATTACAAAATTCTCAGTTATAGTTCCACTTGGAACTTTGCCAGCTGAAGTGCAATATACCCTTGTCACCTTGGACATTGGTGACGTTTCTTGTGAACCATTAAGGTCTCCATCGTCATCATCAATTTCACCATTATTACCTTCGGGATTAGGAGCAGAATGGTGTGCCATTTCAAACCAAGTAGCGTCAAATATTTCAAGATTATATCCGTCTCAGTTTCTAGTATCATTTCGCGTTTATTATTAAACTAGCGAGATTTCCTCGTGATGTTTTCTTTCACGTTCAAGTGCGTGGTAAATATAAATCTTACGATTTTTTTAAACACCGTGAATATGAATACCGATTACCTATAGCATTTACGTGACCTTTAATTTTCCTTCGTCAAAGATAAAATTGGAGCGATTTAGCTTGTATGTTCTTGATATGTGTGGTGTTTAGCGTCCACGCTTTCGGGCATATTTTGTCAAATAAGTTGTTATTATAATTATGTTCGTAAATTCATACTATAGATAAGCATGACGAGTACTTAGCAAAGCACTATTAAAAGTGAAAAAAATAACTGAATTTAAAACAGGCATTTTAGAGTTTATCGCAAACCGACGCCCTTGAAATACACGCTGATTATTTCAAGTTTTATGTTAAGTACCTACATAGTTTATTTATAATTGACGTTAAAAAAGAAACAATGTTAAGTATTTATGTAATACCAGATGAAGCGATGATAAAACTGATTTTTAACCAGTTATTACTGGTAAATTGAATTAAGTTTATTATGCTGATCATGGTAGGAAAAGAGATTCGATACAACGGTGACATAACAGGCGATACTCGATTCTGCAAAACGTTTGGCATTTACAAAGCAAACTGTACATAATTTGG
The DNA here is from genome assembly GCA_937001585.2 of Brachylomia viminalis. NCBI lineage: Eukaryota > Metazoa > Arthropoda > Insecta > Lepidoptera > Noctuidae > Brachylomia > Brachylomia viminalis. The sequence continues at coordinate 13,219,979 of OW443314.2, forward strand.
ATACAATACGCATTGACATGGCTTAACTGGCAATAATGGAATAGTAGCACACAAGATGACGGATTGCTTGATAAAGCTGTAACTGTTCTTCCATTCCACATATGGGTATTAACATCTTTATTTTAACTGGTTTTGAATAATAAATACTTTTCCAGACTCATTCAAATGAATGAGTTCTTCTTTTAAAATTTAACAAATTCCTTCCAAGAGCATGATCACCCCAGCAGTGTATACTGATAGTGACGTGAATCGTGATGCATCCAGATATCCACACCTATATCACGCGGGAACCTTGATTTTGTCGGGTTATTTCGGGCCTTCCGTCCAAACAGCCACCGATGTTGTACGAAACCTCTGCCAGTAGTATTTATTGGTGGCTCTTACAACATTATTTACGAGAAAACCTTTGTTGATGGCAGGTTTTCCTGGTTTCCTTACAAACCAACGTTGGGTGAGAAACTCCAAGATTACCCCTCGTAATACATTAGGGCGGTACAATCGACCGGACGTTAGTGGTACACTTTTACCTGGAGCTGGCCTAGGCCAAGGCTAAAAATAAGAGGCCAGCTTATAGGTACTGGATGAAAATGAGATTGCAGGTTCAACTCCGGGCAAGTACCAATGTGACTTATAAAATTCATGTGTATTTTCTAAGTTCTTCTTGGACATAAGTGACATCGGTGCCGAAATGGAGGAAACTTAGACTTATCTTTACATACAGGGTGACAGGGCATCGACACGCAACCCTGTTACTGTTATTCCATTAGACGACGACGATTATGAAATGTGGCACACAGACCGTTAATCGCCTGGATTAACACATAGAGCACTTTTAATCCTGGTACTAGTACGTTCTCGCGGGATATACATATTCCGACATCTACGTGGGCGAAACCGCGGGCAATTGCTAGTAAATAACATAAGTCTGGAATCGCCAATCCGTCCTGAGCAAGCGTGGTGATCAATGGTCACGCCTTCTCTGTATGAGAAGAGGCCTTTTCCCTGCGGTAAGACAACAAAAAGTCGGTATTGAAGCCGCGGGTAAAAGCTAGTAAATAATATAAGTCTAGAATCGCCAATCCGCCTTGGGCAAGCGTGGTGATCAATGCTCACGCCTTCTCTGTATGAGAAGAGGCCTTTTCCCTGCGGTAAGACAACAAAAAGTCGGTATTGAAGCCGCGGGTAAAAGCTAGTAAATAATATAAGTCTAGAATCGCCAATCCGCCTTGGGCAAGCGTGGTGATCAATGCTCACGCCTTCTCTGTATGAGAAGAGGCCTTTTCCCTGCGGTAAGACAACAAAAAGTCGGTATTGAAGCCGCGGGTAAAAGCTAGTAAATAATATAAGTCTAGAATCGCCAATCCGCCTTGGGCAAGCGTGGTAATCAATGGTCACGCCTTCTCTGTATGAGAAGAGGCCTTTTCCCTGCGGTAAGACAACAAAAAGTCGGTATTGAAGCCGCGGGTAAAAGCTAGTAAATAATATAAGTCTAGAATCGCCAATCCGCCTTGGGCAAGCGTGGTGATCAATGCTCACGCCTTCTCTGTATGAGAAGAGGCCTTTTCCCTGCGGTAAGACAACAAAAAGTCGGTATTGAAGCCGCGGGTAAAAGCTAGTAAATAATATAAGTCTAGAATCGCCAATCCGCCTTGGGCAAGCGTGGTGATCAATGCTCACGCCTTCTCTGTATGAGAAGAGGCCTTTTCCCTGCGGTAAGACAACAAAAAGTCGGTATTGAAGCCGCGGGTAAAAGCTAGTAAATAATATAAGTCTAGAATCGCCAATCCGCCTTGGGCAAGCGTGGTAATCAATGGTCACGCCTTCTCTGTATGAGAAGAGGCCTTTTCCCTGCGGTAAGACAACAAAAAGTCGGTATTGAAGCCGCGGGTAAAAGCTAGTATATAATATAAGTCTAGAATCGCCAATCCGCCTTGGGCAAGCGTGGTGATCAATGCTCACGCCTTCTCTGTATGAGAAGAGGCCTTTTCCCTGCGGTAAGACAACAAAAAGTCGGTATTGAAGCCGCGGGTAAAAGCTAGTAAATAATATAAGTCTAGAATCGCCAATCCGCCTTGGGCAAGCGTGGTGATCAATGCTCACGCCTTCTCTGTATGAGAAGAGGCCTTTTCCCTGCGGTAAGACAACAAAAAGTCGGTATTGAAGCCGCGGGTAAAAGCTAGTAAATAATATAAGTCTAGAATCGCCAATCCGCCTTGGGCAAGCGTGGTAATCAATGGTCACGCCTTCTCTGTATGAGAAGAGGCATTTTCCCTGCGGTAAGACAACAAAAAGTCGGTATTGAAGCCGCGGGTAAAAGCTAGTAAATAATATAAGTCTAGAATCGCCAATCCGCCTTGGGCAAGCGTGGTGATCAATGGTCACGCCTTCTCTGTATGAGAAGAGGCCTTTTCCCTGCGGTAAGACAACAAAAAGTCGGTATTGAAGCCGCGGGTAAAAGCTAGTAAATAATATAAGTCTAGAATCGCCAATCCGCCTTGGGCAAGCGTGGTAATCAATGGTCACGCCTTCTCTGTATGAGAAGAGGCCTTTTCCCTGCGGTAAGACAACAAAAAGTCGGTATTGAAGCCGCGGGTAAAAGCTAGTAAATAATATAAGTCTAGAATCGCCAATCCGCCTTGGGCAAGCGTGGTAATCAATGGTCACGCCTTCTCTGTATGAGAAGAGGCCTTTTCCCTGCGGTAAGACAACAAAAAGTCGGTATTGAAGCCGCGGGTAAAAGCTAGTAAATAATATAAGTCTAGAATCGCCAATCCGCCTTGGGCAAGCGTGGTGATCAATGCTCACGCCTTCTCTGTATGAGAAGAGGCCTTTTCCCTGCGGTAAGACAACAAAAAGTCGGTATTGAAGCCGCGGGTAAAAGCTAGTAAATAATATAAGTCTAGAATCGCCAATCCGCCTTGGGCAAGCGTGGTGATCAATGCTCACGCCTTCTCTGTATGAGAAGAGGCCTTTTCCCTGCGGTAAGACAACAAAAAGTCGGTATTGAAGCCGCGGGTAAAAGCTAGTAAATAATATAAATCTGGAATCGCCAATCCGCGTTGAGCAAGCGTGGTGATCAACGCTCACGCCTTCTCTGTATGAGAAGACTGTCTTTTCCCTGAAGTGAGACAACACCAAGTCGGTATTGAAGTCGCGGGTAAAAGCTAGTAAGTAAATACATAATATAAGTCTGGAATCGCCAATCCGCTTTGGCCAAGCGTGGTGATCAACGCTGACGCCTTCTCTGTATGAGAAGAGGCCTTTTCCCTGCAGTGAGACAACAACAAGTGCGTATTATTATTATTATTAACGTATACTGGTTTATGTCGCCACTAACATGTGTGGCCTATTTTATGAGTAGGTACTTTAAAATTATCGAGGACGTTTCTGGTCTTATCTAATACCTAATGGCAGTAGGTACTGTTCCTTCCGTTACTGATACGTAATTCAAATTCAATAGCAATATTTAAATGGTTATGTATGAGTAATTAGTTAAAGGACAGTTATCTATTTGTTTTAAATAATACCTAAGGTAGAGGACCTCAGGCAACAAGCACAAGGATTAGGTTAAATAATTTGTTGAAGTAGGTATGGAACTGATACCTACTTAATATTATATTAATTGTTTCTGTATTAAATTATCGTAAATTACATGGAAAAATATGAATGATTACTAAACATTGCACGTAATTGAATAGATTACTACAGTAGGGCCTTGCTAATCCGGACAGGCAAAAAACAAGCCCTTGGCGAATAAAACATGTTTTAAACCGTTAACACTTTAATTATTACAAAAAGTCTTCTACGTTCTTACAATAGTCTGTAATACTCTTCTGCTTATGATATTCAAACTTCATTTCAAAAGCGCGGTCTCTCAGTCGACGGAGAAACATCGACGACAGACTGATGACTCGCGAACGATCGCCCGTCCGAATTACCGCGATCCTAGCAGGGGTCCGGATTAGCGAGGCCCTACTGTAATTTGAAGCAATAGGTTTTTTACGGCACAAAAATAAATATGTCAAAATTAAATGTGGTAATATTTAAGCAACAATAAGTAATTATGCACATTTTTCATTTTAGACGTCTGCCTCTGATTGTGTGAAAAAAGGTGTAGTGCTTGGAATTACCCTACATTGATTGCTTAAATTCAATGTCTTCTGATGATTGATCAATCAATCAATTAATCAATACACGATCGATAATAAACGATAAGTAACTTAGCTATAGAAGATTTTAGGAGCAATATCAGTAATTAACCCAAGGCAAGATAATAATGATTCATATTTTGTACCTTATAATTCTTAGATGAAATCAAATAGGAAATGCAGCTTTCTTACCACTTACCCATTGACCCAATAATTGCCTACTACTAAAACTAACGGTCTTTACGACTATCAAAACATCGAGATTTATTTAAACCTTCCGGAATAAATTCTCTAAATGATGGTGAAAACCTCATCAAAATCTTTTGCGTAGTTTAGTAGGACACGTGGTCACACAAACAAACAAGAAAAGCGACTTTAATTATGTAACATGTACAGATAGTTGCAAAATATCGCACAGTGTGCAGCACGCGTCTGAAGGTAAGGAAAAGACATAAAATTAAAATATACATACAATAGTGGCGCCACGCCACGAATGACGACTCGTCACGGAACTTATTGACACAGACCTACGTGTTTGTTCTTCTGCCAAACTGGTTTTTTTTAAACTAAACGTTACGTGAATACGGAAGCGTAGGTGTTTGAAAACAAATTGATTGCTGCTATTACAGTTTCTTTTTTTGTGAATGAAGACGTGTCGTTTTATTAACAATAGATTCTAAACACCAACATCTAAGAACATAAGAAAAACAAATTATATAATTGCAGTACATAGATGCTAATGGTGAAGATATTCATTCTTGAGCTCAACTAGCAACACATACATATACAGGTTTAAAAGGGAATTAAAAACAGGCAGTCATGGAGACTGCCGACAGAAGTGAAAATTTAAACAAATGATATGCTTTCACTGCTGCCCAACCGCAACACTTAATACTCAGCTACAGATATTTTGTTAACATTAGCATGTCGGTGACGCGAATCCATAAGATTTTTCCCTACCATAAATTGCTCAACGCGCGAGAAGTTTTCACTTCGATAAGAGGACATTGCCCGCACGTATTTGATACCACTCCACTGTAAAAAGGAAAGCACAGTATGCCTTGCCAAATGTGTGATCATCACATTCAGACATTGTCTACACGTGCAACTAATACCAAACACTAAGGATTTAAGGAAACGCCGATTCCATATTGTCACAGAAAGACGAACTTGCTTTGCCAAACTATAGAATAGAATACTCTTTCTTTATTATGAACACCATATTATAAATCACAAATATAAAAGTAGAAATTTTACATAGGGTGACACAATGGACGGTCTTATCGCTGAAAGCGATCTTTTAAGGGGGAAGCGCCAGGTGACCCGCGAAATTCAAATATTCTGCTACAAAATATGATGCGCGACCGTAACAAGTATGATATTTACAGAATTATAATCATTTAAACCATCAATACAATCCTCTAAGTTCATATTTCTCTATTGAATGACATATTACATATACTACATAATATGCTTGTTACGGTCACAAATCAAATTGTGTTCAACATACAACCGACACTGATCTGCAAATTGCAAAAAACGTAAGAATATTTTAAGTTTGGGGGCAACTTGGCGATTCCCCCTTAAATACAACCTTTGGATGGACTTAAAGGGAGAAGGAGAGACAACCAACACTACCAGACTATCCATAGTGACAATGTGACAAAAGCATATTTATGAGGGAAAAAGGCCATACTAATTAACGCCTCTACTTGAGCGTCGAAAACAGAATAAAGGCATTCAATGATCGTACTAACACCTACGTCATTCGTGTGAATATTTGATTATTTGTACAAACGACATTGCGATTTAAGTGTGTTTAATCTATCAGTACAATAAGTGGACGGGAATGAAATTCGCCTCTGAAAATTAGCACTATGAAACATTTGAGACCAGTTTCTAAATTGAGAATTTAAAGTTGAGAAGTTGTGAAACTCTACCTTAACATTATTTATTTAATAATAGCTGCGCCCCGCGGATTCACCCGCATAAGTCTCGATCCCGTGGGAATATTAGGATATAAAGTATCCTATGTTCTAATCCAGATCATGGTCTACCCGTGTGCCAAATTTCATCTAAATCCGTTGAGCCGTTTTAGGGTAAAAGCGTAACAAACACATACAAAAAAAAAACAAACCTTTTTTCTTTCAGTTTAGACTTTAAGCACACAAATGGGCGGACTTAATGCCATAGGCATTTTCTACCAGTCAACCCTTGGGTGATGCAGAGACAATTAACAGTGGTACTTAAATGGTAAACATAAACGAAAGTGGTAAAAATATACGAACAATTTTGAATAAATATTTATTTAAATACTAGCCTCTGCTCGCGACTTCGTCTGCGTGAAATTTCGGTGACCGATGCACCGCATCGCTGCGCATCGTCTCCCGCGCTATTACAAAATTACGCTTAGCGTTCTTACTGACTTTTTTCTTTTTGAGCGGCTATTAAGGTTCGTAGCGTGATGTTAAATAGCCTACGAGTATAACCTTCCTCAAGAACTGGGCTGTCTGACGCAAAAAGATTTTTTCAAAACCGACTAATAGTTGCAGAGATTAGCACGTTCAAACAGACAGACGCGGCGGGGGCGACTTTGTTTTATAATAATGTAGTGATGATAAGGATATTCCTATTAAAAACTTTTTTTTCGATTTTATTTCGGACAGAATCCATATAAGTGTTAGTAACAATTTTTCTTAAGATCTATGTGAGTTGGTACCTAATATAATGTTGTAAGTATATGTATGGTATTACTTAACGTAACGCTCGAGAAATTCAAAATCTCAATTCAGAAACCGGGTGCATACTACTTACTAGGAATAATTCAGCACTTGATACAACTCGTATTTAAACAAAACTACAAAATGTGGTTTCGAAATACTCAACATCTTGACCGCACTTAACAATAATGAACCTGTAGCCTCATAAGGAAAGATTTCCGATTGACTCTACAGAAAAGGATATAAAACCTATATAATTATGTATACAAGATTGATAACCGGTAAACTGATATCGACCATATGATAGACAGCCACAAGTCGGCCTCAACCCCAACCTTGTCTCTGCTCTTGACCTTGCCAAGGTACTGTCTTCGCTATTGTAGCTGTCCAGTAAATCTATTACGAGACCGCAAAGGTTAGATTGCAATTTTATAAAAAAAGGTACTTTATTGACTTGGCTTTAAGATTGCTTGTTCTTCAATTAATGAAAAAGCTTTATCCTTCTTTATAGTGAGACTCTGTGACTAACCATCATATCATCGAGATTTAATCATTATATATATATTTTTTTATATTAATGTATCATACACATAATCCTTCCGAAGTAAATTTTCTAAATGATGGTGAAATCGCATCAAAATCCGTTTGCAGGGTTTAGATACCTAAAGTGGTCTATATAGACTCCCAGGGGTTGACGACGACCTACAGGTCGTAGGTTGATTTTTTCTTCTACATCTCACTACTGTTAGACATCAGTCAAAACACATTAAGTTCTGAGTTGAGCTGCACGATTGCTGACCATTGCGTGCACTGGCTGGACAAGTCCACTCAATCTGTGTGGTTCTTTGCTCAAAAGACCATTTCAGCTACCGATCTACATAGCCTTCACATGATCTGACTAAGATTTTGTTTGGACTTTAAAAGAGACTGTGACCTCTGACTTTGTTTCGGCCTTTCTTCTCAGGGTAGTCGGATAGGATACGCCGGCCTCATCTAGTTTAAAAAAATATGATTAACGTGTAAAAAGTGTTCGTAAAAACCTACTTTCAGAAATAAATCATTTATCATTTGCAGTCAATGAATTTTCAAAAATGCAATAGTAGCTAAGCAAGTCTACCCAAAACCGAAAAAAGACTGAGAGAAAATATGAGACTTAAAAGTTTGGGGACCTCTACTTTAGAAGAACAACTCAGTCACACAGACAGAAACGAAAAGCGACTTTATATTATATTATGTAGAGTAAAAACTTTAAGAAAATCTGCATGCCTCATCTTTAATTGTTAATTCTGCATTTAATTAATTTTCTTAGCCTTCATTCTTATTCACCGAAAGCCAAAGCTTATAAAAACATGTCCTTCATGACTTCCTACAATAATGATGTTGTTTGCGTATAAATTACGTACAATTTAGAGTGTAATTGATCGATAAACACTGTTTGATGCTACGGTCTTGTTGCGCAGGAGTTTGAAACGTCACGAAATCAATTAGACGATCAACAATGATAGTGGTAATTACATAGGCAGGAATACCAGTCAATTAAGATAAAATAAGTTGGTCACAAAAGGTTATAGGTTGATGTCAACTCGACATTGGTCGAAGATGTATGCTATTTTGATCTTTGTTATCAAATAATTCAATATACATAGTTTTCTATGCAATAGTCTGCTCTGTGCCGTAGATTCAAAAGGTATTATTTAATCTTTACACGTATTTTAAAACTGACGAAGGTATAGAAGACTTGACTATTCATACCAGAAATTAGAACTAGTTCACAATATAATATGTTAAGAGAAAAGAATCTGACGTACTTAATTCCTTAAAAAATATTCTACTTAAATCGGTAGTTTGGAGACTACCATGGCTAGGTATTCATACATTTAATCGGTTCAAAATGCCAACAACTTGAAAGTAATTGGCATTGCTGATCACTACTTTAAAAGTATAATCACCAAAATAACTGTTAACGACCTACGGCTTTGTATATGTTATTATAAATTACCATTAAGTACCTGTGCAGCTAGTTCTTTGTTGTACTTTAATGTCACAATACAGCCTGGCAACGACACGAAAACGCAACCTGTAACCATGGAATCAGGGGGTCTACTCTCTAAACACGAAATCCGTAGTTTCGGCCAACGTTACGGGCGTTTCCTACTCCGTATGACGTACGACATAACATTAGTTTGGGGCCGGACCTAAGAATGAATGACACCACGATGTGACAATAACTGTCCCTACATCCGCTGTGTTTTATTTTACCTGTCCGAAAAAGTTAATTAATCGGGTGTAGGGATCACTCCAAGGTTTCAAACTAAATTCGGACGGGCCCGTATCTTCGTTGACGGACTTAAAGAGTAGGCCCCCAGTAGATAAGTCTGGACCAACCGGCGTTGAAATTTACAACCTAAATTTTGAGGTGCCGGCGCTATTTTCGATGATCGACGCGTGTTTTCTTTAGCACTTCTGCCACTCATGCATGACAAAGAAGAACCAAGTAAAGAAAATACGTTATAATCGGGAAAAAAAAACAAAAGTCATTCATTTAAACCAGGCTGAGAATAAGCACTTTTGAACGTCAAACGTCAACCACTTTCTAGTACTTTAGCTGGAAAGAAGGAGTGGTGCAACAAACTCTCCAGCAGCACCGCTGTCAGTTCAGAGAAAAACGAGCAAATCTGCGGGATGTGTTGTTGAGATTATAATATATTAAGAGTCTCAAGTTGCACCAGCACCACGGGCATTGCAACGTGCCATCTGCAAAATAATGTTTGAAAACCTATCAAGTTGTTACCACCAACATTCTATCTTCAGATCAGACATCAGAAAAACAGCCGGATTGACGTAAAAGGCACGCCTCCCGTTTTATTAATACAATCCCAAAGGATTTGCGTCACAGAGAAACGTGAATTCTTAGCGTGTAGGCGTCTACGATTGACCTTGGACTTTGAATCAGCTGACCCTATAGATAGCTGATCTTTGGCTGTCAGACTCAGAAATATAGACATTTTCTTGTCTATCAACACGAATCAACTGAAAGCTGTGGGAAGATTAACGAATCCACTGAAATAGATAAACTGGTGATTTCAGTAGCGTACCTATGTTATATTATCATCGCTGATGTTTTTGGCTCCTTTTGGCATTCTATCTATACAGAGTAACATCAGTTGCTTCTGTTTAGTTTAACTGTTCTATATTGAACCGTGAAAAATTTATTGTCATCTTATGAGCACATTTGCACATAGAAGCGCATACAGACTGTACTGTAGAATTCCTAATTAAACCTATATTTATAATTTTAATTATTGAAAGTGAAGCAAATCGTACGTTTATGCTAAACTTTTATATCATTGTAGGTAACAAAAACGTGAGAACACATTAGTTTGTCGTCATACGAAATCACGCGTTTGAAAACATGAATGACTGTATATACTTATTTTATGTAAATTACGAAAACGCGGAAGATTTTCTGATGTGAACACATAGTTCGCATTTCAATGTCATTTTATTTTATGATCGGGAATATTATGTCCACACAAAAATACATTTTATCACATCGTGCCTTTGTGAAAATTCCTTATTCTAAAAAGAAAAGGAAAATACCTACCTGAGTATTTTTTCTACATTATGTGCATATTAAAAGATATAATATTTGGGAAGACCTCGATATCTTTTCGTCACGTTTTTCTCATTTGAGAGTGAGACTCCTGACTAACAAATTAACATAACAATAATATTATGTATATTGATAGTATGACTTATGAGCAGTGGTGGCCCAGTGGTAACGGCCGCGACTTACGAGGTGTAGGTCGTAGGTAGACAGGCGCTTTACTTTGTGTACATTATTTCATCACCACTGCTCTCTAAACGGTGAAGGAAAACATCGTGAGGAAACCGGCATGTCTTAGAACCAAAAATTCGAAGACATGTGACATCTGCCAACCCGCACTGGGCCCGCGTGGTGGATTACCCCGAGATTGCCCCAGCAGTGGGAACATTATAGGCTGATTATGCTATGGAAATTGCTACTACATTCTGACACGTTTGCTGCAGGTATTTTAATTATTAACAACCCCATAATTATACAAAACATAGCTTTGTCCTATATCTTCGAAAGTGTTCCCTGACTGTCAGAACAATTTATACGCCACAGTCTAAAAACAAGAAAAGATGTTTTACAAAAGGTCAAGGCGATCCTCTAATAAAGGAATTCCGAAACTGCAGCCCCAAGAGGATACAACGAATGATTTCGCAGCACTCGCCAGACACATTGTTGAGATAGTTATTATCCTTATGCCAAAATATAATTAGCAGGCTATGATACATAAAATGAAGCTACGTGACTATGTGTACGTGTTCATTTACATACAAGGAACGCATTTCAGGTATTTCTTATTTTTTCCTTTTAAATTGCATTCTGTCATTGCCCTGCCCTTACTCACTGTTCTACTCAATATAGGTAGGTTATGCGCATATTCTCTCGGTTGGGTAGCTTCTGGCTTATAAAAAATGACGTCATATTTCTCGTGCTTAAGACAGATTCTAAAATTAGCTCAAAGACAGACCACTATTGTGCTGAATACACAAGACCACATATGTATAAGAAACGAGTATCTACAATAATTTAAAATATTGCTGAACTATTAGTTTCTAAAACGACATTTTTAAACATAGATAAAGCAACGCGCCATAGAGTAAGGCTTTCGCAGTGCGTATTCTTTGATCTGTGGCAGTACAACAAAATGACGGAAACTATGGAACTGATAATAACGATTTTGGTTAATGTGACAGGAAGGACGGACCATGGACTGTCTACAAAATTGTTGCTAAATTAAGCTAGGTCAAATTATTTAATGTCTTCCAATGTTTAAAAAAAGTACCTCTTGTTTTACGCGACATGCAATGAGGAAAACTACGATTTCGACCTAGAAACGGCATCTACAACGTGAATCACGGGAAGTGAGAGCCCTAACGTATCTATCATTGATGAACGATAAGAATGATAATATTTCGAATTGTTTCACATCCATGATCTTCATTTAGTACAGAGCACCAGTTAACTTCTTCTACCGCCATCTAAAATTTGCTGTGTCCAGGTCAGATTTAGAAAGTTAGGCTCCAAGCGTAGGCAATGTTGTCTCTAAAGTTAGCACATCGACAAACTATTAGCGGCAGGTAAACACTTTGCACAGTTTGGCCTTCGGTTGCTTTGCCAACGAGTAGCATTTAATAAAACAAGTTCCACCGAAAGCTTCTAACGAGATGATAGCGCGTAGACATTGATGTCATTATGATCAATGCCAAATCTAAAAAAAAAACAATTAAGCTCTGACGCTAAACGGTCAAGAACAAATGAAATTGAACGCAATATAATAAGTATCTGTCCTAATAAAAGTTGAAGATAGCAATTGAATAAATTAATATACCGTTTCTTCATAGTCTATGGTGCTATTTTGATCACGATTCGAATGTAATGTGAACGTGGGTGGCATGCATATCTTAGATAGCGGAAAGAATGTCTAGCACTAAGACAGAGGGCAGGCAATAGTTGCATAAGTTGCATTATATTCTTTTGTTTGGTGTTGTTCATTACTTATCGTTTTTACTCAGATAGGTATGTGATCGCGAGGAAAAGCAGCATTATTTTCCAGTCTTCTGGCGTAACCAAATGCGATCACTTTATTGTCTGTAGATAGCGTGGTTAAATAATCAAAGAGCGTGGTTTTCATGGTGACAGTTTCCTCTTTTCGACCATAAGTACCTACCTACATTGTATCAAAGTTTTCATTTTCATCAGATGAAGTTGCGTATGAACAGACATCATTGATTTCCTAAGCATTGTGATTATTTAACTAAGATATTTTGCATCGCTGTCTAAACATTACGGAGATATGGATGGAGACAACATGTCTGGTTATTGTGTTATTTTATTGATAAAGAGATGTTATCAAGTCGTAAATGAAATGTTTTGTATTTTGTTTGGGCTAGGTACAGACTTACAGCGCGAAATCGACCACCAGCTTCCTAGTTTCTATTTGTAATGCAATACCTATACAAATTACAATCGTAACCGAAATCACTTCTGGAATAGAATACACCATATCGACGATGAACTACCAATACCTACAAACTACCTTTTTTCGATGTTTAGTTGTTTAGATTTCGCATTTACTGGCATAACCTCCTAAAACCTTATTTAACTATTTATCCCATTACTAATAGAAATAAGTACTTTTTTGTTGTGTTGATAGGTATTTTTTGTTTGTCGTCGGTAAGCATTACAGGTATTGAGTGTAGAAATTTTACACAGCGTGACACAATGGGTGGTTTTGTCTTGGACTTGAGAATTTTGAAGAATTCATTTCTTTAACATACAACATAATATCACCATGCAATATCAATATCATATGCAATACCCGAAGGTTTAGGCAGAGGTGTAACTATAGTAATTTTCGCTAGCCTCATTTCTTTATTGGTTGCTTTTCGTCAGTTACAGTTAAGTTAAGCGATGATGACCATAGATCAGAGATCATGAAGCCGGGGTATTAAAAGAACTAAATATTCTATTAATCATTTTCCCCCATAGGTTTCTAAACTAGGAGAAGAGGTGGAATGGATTTTTTTGTAGGGAACATTTGCAGAACAAAATATCCCGTAACATCTTTGATCTTATGAAGACAACACATTACAATAAATAATTTCCGCTTACATACCTACATACGATCAACAGCAGATGTTACACAAGATATTTTTTTCCTTTGGACTTTGTCTGATGAGAAATTTTATTAATAAACACTCAGGGTTGTCCCAGCAGTAGTGAGTCGACAATGTGAAAATAAACGAAGACGTACAAAGCTTTTGGCGACGCCTACTATGTAGTTGAATCATTTGTTACATCAAATAACAGCTTTGTTTGAATGAGAGTAAAGTCAGTTATTCATAACAATTATCATTGTTTTTAAGGTTCGGTCGGTAACAGAGTTGGTCGAATTTTTACGACACGTGCTGCGTTGTTTAGTAGGTACTTAACTACTTCTGCACCTCATGCAAAAAAACACACATGTCGATAGTCGACCTTTAGAGATGCGTTTTCTCATGCTTAATGTCAAATATTTATTCGCAACAAATAATGCATAATCAGCCTATAATGTTCCCACTGCTGGGACTGGGACACAGGCATTCTCTAGATGAGAGGCGCTACTCCACCAACCCACCCCGCGGGCCCAGTGCGGGTTTAATTAGTAGATGTCACATGTCTTCGAATTATAGGTTCTAGGACATGCCGGTTTCTTCACGATGTTGTCCTTCACCGTTTTCAGAGCAGTAGTGATTAAATAATTTACACAAAGTAAAGCGCTTGTCTGGGCTCGAACCTACGACCTACAACTTGTAAGTGGCGGTCGTTACCACCGGGCCAAAAAAGGCCGGGCAAATACTGCAATCCAACAAATAATAACAACGCAGATAGATGTAAAAATGGCATGCGCTTGCCGGTGTCAACACAAACAATAACAAATTAATGAGTATGAAACGATAGACTCTCCTGCCTGGTGTCGCGCGTCGCGTCGCGCGCCGGCACGCCCCGCGCAATCAATTATCCATCTCTTTCTTCGCACAACCAAATTTCGAAGTATTTTAACATTCCAACTCTGTTGGTTATCTATGTACCTAACCATGCATACATCAGGAAGGGTCCCCCTGGCTGGAGGCTTTGAGTTCGCTCAAAGGCACCACATGAAAGACCGGTTAAATAATGACTCTCAAGGTCAACTACGAGATGCCATTCACAAAAAAAAAAACAGGAAGGGTGATAAATTGCGTCATGGTATTCCGCGTGGGACGTAGGTTATATGTAATATTTTTTAACGAGTAAACCTCAAATGACCTTGTGCGAATAGTAAGGGCACGTAAGGGGCTTTCTCGGCTCCCGTACCCCCAGTACGTACGGGAGCCGAGTAGAGGCCGTCGGCCGTTGGGCGAACTGCCTACTGCCACGCAACACGCGTGCGGCGCGCGTCGCGCCTGTTTCAAGAAGCCTTTACTGTCATAACGTAAACGTAACGTTAACGTGTTGCTAACAACAACAACAACGACTAACGACATGTCACGTGTGACTTGTGAGTGCATTTTTATAGTTCTGTCTGTACTGTAGGTCACCCATGAACGTCAACAGTTATCAATAATGATTTTTTTATTTAAATAATCATTATTGATAACTGTTGACGTTTAAATTATTTATTGACTATTTAAATTTAAATTACTTATCTTATTATGCATCAGGAATGTATGAAGGTGTGGCAAATGAATGTAAAAAACAGTTTAAAAGATTTTTGAATTAGGTACTTATAATTTAATAATTACTTACTACCTTGCCCATCACTGGAAAGCGTGAACACAGTCGAGATTTTAATTATATCCGCCACTATATCAGAATCGCAGAATGCATTCTGCATCTCAAAACAGTATGTTTTAAGTCTGCTTGCAGCATTGTTCCAACCATTAGTGTTGTTTAGCAAAACTCTTTTTTATTCTTTTTCAAGGCGTTAAAACAACACAAACCTTCGTTGTGATCTTGTAGTAGTCTTGTTGTATAGTTGGAAAGGAAAAGGAGGTTGGGGTCTAGGCAAATTTTACAGTGTTGACGGAAAAATCTGAGTGACATGGAAAAAAGGTGTTGTCGGTCTGTGTATATACTCAGATCATAAATCATATTTATTTATAATTTTTTTTTTTTTTTTTTTTTTTTTAAATGTTTACAAACATTTAAGCTCACATACACCAACGGCCAGACCCGGAACAACTACTTGCAGGTCATACAAATATTAGTTCCGTTATTTATATATATTAATTAAGCTTGTTAAAGATCTTAAAAATCACAAGTATTTTGCAAATGCTTTTAATACTTATAAGATGCCCTTAGTTCTTAGAAGTGGGTGTGTATTGATAGAATGTGTGATGTCATCAAAACCTTGTACAATTTAAACTTTTTTTTTTATGTGTCTTTATACTTCTTCCTACTTTTTGTTTTTAAAATATAATAAGTAATATGTATCATTTCGAATTGTGCACTTAGTTTTGAAATACATTTACCTAACTATTTGCAACTAAATTCATAAGACTTTTGATTTGATATACAAAAGTCCTCTGCATAAAAACCTATCCTAAAAAACTTCCATAACCTTTTAAAACACCGCTACAGTTAAATGTGTACAATGACAGTAGGTATAGAATTCATAGAAAATTGTGCTGTTTACCAACCAGTTTGTGGTTTCTCATAACAGTTAGGTATAGTATTATAAGTTGTTTACTCCTTACAAGTTGCAGTTACTTTATGATACGGCATATGGATGATGTTATTCAATGTTGCTGTGATAAACAATAACAACAATTCGATTATACATACATAAACTCACGTCTACTTCCCATAGGGTGGGCAGGAAGTGCAGAACGGCCATCTGCTACACACCTTACATACTCAGTTTGCTTGATTATGATATTGCATACACAAGGAATTTGAAAAGTGATTGCAAACTACGTAATATTGTCAGAAGGCCTTTAGAAATGGTTAATTTCTATGCATAAGCATAATTACCCTATACTGTTCCCACTGCTGGGACACAGGCCTTCTCTCTGTGAGCGGGTGTGGGTCGCAATCCACCACGAGGGTCCAGTGCAGGTTGCAAGATGTCACATACCTTCGAATTTTTGGTTCTAGGACATGGCAGTTTCCTCACGATGTTTTCCTTCACCGTTTTGAGAGCAGTAGTAATGAATTAATTTACACAAGGTAAATTGCTTGCTTGGGTTTCCGATCCACAACCTACAACACGTATGTTGGAGCCATTACCACTGGGTTACAACGGCTCGCTCAATCTCTTTGAATTTATTTATTTATGCACAATTTGTTACCCTAAGTATATTGTTGACATTACAATAGATAAGGCTGCCAGTGACAGTCACAATACCCGCCGTCCTAGTTGATACTGTATTACAGTAAATTAATTAAATGCAATGCGATATTTATAAATAAGCACTTTCAACTAACAATGAAATATACTAAAATAAGCTTTACAAAGCTGTATGGGTTCACGTTAGAACAGAATTTGACCATCTTTGAGGCAAAAAATAAAATGAAACCATCCATATACTGGGCTCCAATAAACATGAAACAATATACTATTGTCGAATGCGTGTGATTTTACTCTGAAAGTTACATACTTATACAAATTTTCTCATAAATGTCACAACTTAAGCGGCTATATAATTATTATTTAATGTAAAACTGTTTTAAAAATAATGCATTACAGAATTAAGAGGTTATATTGATAATGTGATGTTCCACTCTAAGATTAAGAGCATTTTTTGCAGTTTTGAGTACTATCAAGATTGGTCATAAAATTATAACCTCAAATTGGTAATAGGAACCGACATGAAAGAATTGTACCATTACAGTAAAAAAATATTAGACAACATGCCGAGGGACCGAATATCCATAGTTTTATCCTAAGCCTAGGTAAATTACAATAATATGACGAGCTTGGACTTGATAAAACTGAGCTAAGAGAGTACATACCTTCTACCTCGCCTTTAGTCTCGTGCTTCGTCATTGTAGACACTATATCACTAATAGCACATTAAAAGACACCAAAGAATAGATTACAGTTCGATTTTGAGTGTTTTATTATAAATAAAATCCATAAAACAGGCTTCTGTGGAAGATATTTTGATTATCAAATCTTGTTTTGGTTTCAATGACATTGACATTAATTTTGTTAATGTTGACTGGCTTGCCTTATGGCCGGTATACGTTTCGTTTCGTTTCGGGTATTTGTAATCATAGCTTTATTAATTTGTAAGCAATTTTATGAACTAATAAAATAACAATTAGAATATTATTTGAATTATCATAGGTAATAAAATAAGTTTCTTCTAATTTTTGTATGGCATTTACGAGGAAAGTCACACAACGTTTTGTTATTTGCTTAAACTACCAAGGTTGTTTACCTGTAAAATTCTGTCAAGCAGGTGTTGAATTGAGATTGCGTTTTTAGTTTAGTTTAGTTTTAGTTGTCATTTGGTTTTGATTGGAGAATAGTGTTAGTGTGCGTTGAATAAATAACACGATTAGTTTGAAATTTTGAATAATTTTAGCGGGTAATTTTAACTTTGCTAATTACTAATTACTATAGCAATAAGTCGACTGTGGTTGTTATAGTAGCTAAATCCCGGCTTCTCTTTCAGATGGTGCCAAGAATGTGGAAATTGTGAAACATAAATAAACATTAAATATTTTTGGAGCGTTTTAAATAAATAATAAATCACCATGTCGAACCCGGTAATAGAAAACGGTGTGCCCGAAGAACGGTAAGTTGTTAATTTATTTAAAACACCCGAAACTCGAGAAGTTGTATCCAAATTGTTCGATAGCGTCACTTTGCATTGCACTTATTTAGAAAACCTATGATGGGAATACATTTCAAATAAATTGTATAGCCTAGCTAGGCATTCATTACCTTATTCTCCGCTAAACAGCTTGTGTTTGCATGGTTGTTGACTTGTTGCATCATTTCTATGTTAGTACCTTTATAAATAGACTGGAAGCATGATATTATTTAAAAATAAAAATAACCAGCAAGGCGAATGACCTAATCAAAGCTTTACAAATTAATAGCCAGTTATTTATGTGTTTCAAATTCAATATAAGTAGGTGGAAAGTAGCCAGCATTTAATGGCGTAATAATTAGGTATTATTTACACCCCAAATATTTTAGTGTCGTAATTTTTATGTAGGTTGGTACTCAGACTGCTGTATAAGGGCAATTGTAGCCTTTGATCTGTGCTAAGGGTATGCCACAGTCTATTTAAACTTGTTCAATTATGTTTCAGTTCGACAACATATTACTTCCCAAAGACTGGTTCCAGTGCTACAGCATGGCAGAGACTGAGTCTGTTTGTGTCCATATACTGGAAGGCACTCATTGTGGTGTTGACCCCACTGTTACTGCTGCCTATACCTATTATGAACCATGACCCTGTAAGTATCATCTTTTCTCTTAATTAATCATTTACTAATTGTGTACAAACAATAGACAAAGGGAACAAACAAACCTACAGGAAGAATTAAGTACAAAGACACAAAAATGAAACTCACGAAAAAATACAATCTCCTTTTATGTTAGAAACTATGATACAAGAAAAAAAAATTGGGGGTTCTCTTTAATTATAGAAACCCTAAATAAATAAATAAATTCTTGGGGAGCAACATTGCATTGGCATGCAAATATTATTTGTTATATCCTGCCATTGATCCAGCCAAGTTCTATCTAGCTATGTGAAAGCTTCAAGTTCTTGATAAAAAAACTGATCATGGTAAAACCTTTTATCAACTCAGCTTAAATCAAATCAAAGAAATGGTGACTTAACTAGGAGGAACATTACCTGTAGTAATTATGAACCACTGTTATCTTTTACTTTGCATAATAATCTTGAAGTGGCACTCAAATTGAATAAGTACTTCTTACCACTTCACAAGGCAAGCTAGACACTGTCCCTTTTTTGTATAAACACTACCTGTCCTTGCCATTTTATTTAAATTCTGTTTAATAAAGAGAGAGGAAAATAGTCTACAGCAGATAACACAGCTACTACTATATTTTGTCTATTTTATTTATTACACAAAGACTGGCGGCCTTATTACAAAACAAGGTTTTTCTTTTGACATGGTTTAAACCATCGAGCCTGTTTTTGAAATAAGAACATAACTGAAATCGAAATACAGTTCCTTTTACAAAACTGTCAACTTAGTCCGGTCTTAGATTGTCAATTTTGTATTCAGAACTTTACTAAAGTCGGCATAAAGTTCCAAATACAAAAACTAAATCGAATGTGTAGGTTGGGGCTAAAGTTAGATCGTGTTTTGTAATAAGACGGATTATGTATATATATAAGGTGCTATAAAAATATCTGCCACGGCTTTAATGGGAGGTAGTATTGTGTTTATAGATTACAATAGTGAAGAAATTTCGTACCCCGGAACAGTTAATTCAATTTGAGAAAATAAAGTAGTTAAAATAACATTGACTCTACTCTGCATAATGTGGTTCACAAATTACGCGCGATGGGTCGCTTCGTCAATGAAAACAACTGCTATCTCTTTCCATCTGTTCTTTGAATGAAAACTGATATCAGCTGACTAGTTCGTCACTACCTAATCTACTAGGTACGCAATAATACGCCAAGTGTTTTAAAAGTGCAATTACTTACCAGCTACCGCATTCTTCCAAAAAACTGACGTAACTATGATGATAAACTTCCCATCACACTTAAAACAGGCTTTGGACTGTCAAGTTAGTGTAAGAATCGCAATTTTTTTCTTATTATTTTTAAACAATAGGTTGTTGTTGTTGTTGTGGTCCTAAGGCACCCCGCTGGTGCTGAGGGCCCCAACAATAGGTACTTAGATTAATATCAAATAACGATAAATTACAGTAACTTGGCGTGTTTAAAAGTTAATCATCTTACTTACAACAATTGCACTGTATTTACAGTTATTTACACACTCCCTACCTACGTATCTACAAAACTGTTGCACAATACGTACATGTCTCTTCACTTTATCTAATGTGTCCGTTTCACTTTTAACTTGCCTAAATGCGCGTTTGATGCGCCTTTTTAGTTCTTCCACACTTCTAATGTCATGTCCGGTTTGGCCGTACACAAGGTACTTTACATGACCCCACAAAAAAAAGTCTAGAGGGGTTAAACCCGTGAGCGAGGAGGCCACGGCACTGGCCCTCCTCGGCCTATCCACCTTTCACCGCCGTACCACACACCGTTTAAAAACGAGTGTGCTTTAGACCACACAACTGAAGTAAAACTTCTTTAGCTCCATCCATATGCGTTCGCCTCGCCCGATCACGCTTTTCGTAACGCTCTCGTCATGCATTCGCCAGCTTACTCCCCAAGCCAAGCGTGCCTAAAGAAGTTTTACTTCAAAAAGTCCCGTACGCTGATGGCGACTGGCGAGCGGGCGGTCGGCTGGCGCGTGCGACGAACGGGGTAGTGCGGGCGAGCGGTAGTGCGGGCGCGTGGGGGGCGACTGGCGAGCGGGCGGTCGCGTCGGCTGGCGCGTGCGACGAACGGGGTAGTGCGGGTGAGGGTAGGGGCGCGCGGGGCCGATCAGAATGGCAACAGTTTATGCATGTCGTCGCCGGCGTTTTTGAATGAATTCGGTGCGGTGCGGCAACAGCTTATAAGTCTACGGGATGGTTTTATGCTAAAAAATCAATTCAAATTTATACGTAATTATTTTTGTATGAAAAAAAATATGACAAATAATCAATAATTTATCTTTACTTTTGTAATCTATAAACACAATACTGTCTCCCATTGCAGCCGTGGCAGATATTTTTATAGCACCTTATATTTATATATTATGATGTCCATCAAAGTATATAACAAACTACCCGCATCAATAAAAAAAGAAGAAACAATTCACATATTTAAAAAAAAACTTAGACAATTTTTAATTAATAAAAGCTACTATTCGCTTAATGAATATCTAAATGATAGACTTATAAAGTCATAATTTTAGTACCTAGACGAAAATTTAAAATCATCTCATCATCTCTCTTATAAATACCTATTTACTTATATTTTATACTGTTAATTTTTCTTAGAAAGTACCTATCTACTATTTTATAATTATAAATTAAAAGTGCTTCCTCTCTCCTAACTCACTTATTTTGCTGTGCCCGACAGGGTCCATGTGATCTAATTTTAAGTTTACCACCTAAGTTTACATGTGGAATGCAATAAAGTATTGAGTATTAATGCATAAGGTAAAAATCTGACAAAATAATCAATGAACATCCTTTAATTTTCAGGCATACAGATGCATGTACGTAGTCCTAATAATGGCAATATACTGGGTGTTGGAACTCCTTCCATTACCTGTCACATCTATGCTGCCAATTGTCTTGTTCCCAACCATGGGAATTTTAGACTCAGACAAGACCTGTGCAGCGTATATGAAAGAGACGAATATGATGTTCATGGGCGGTCTGATGATAGCTGCTGGAGTTCAGCATTCGAAGTTACCAAAGAGAGTTGCATTGTGGACCGTGCAAGTTGTTGGATGCTCTCATAGAAGGTTTGTTACTCATTTTATTTAAATAGAAATATCTAATGCCGACCTTGGTCGTGGGTGTCGGTCTCGTACCAATCACCATCGCTGCCTAGCCGTTTCCGAACTATGTTGAGGTCGGCTTCCAGTCTTACCGACTAACGGTCGGGTACCAATAAGCTCACCATTTATATGGACTCGCAGTTGCAAACCGTCCATGATACAATATATGCATGAGACCGACATCTGAGTAAAACAATTTTCTAGTTTTATGGAAAGTCTCTAATGGCGTAATCAGACGTTTTTTACACTATGCATATGTCCTCCTCTATGGTGGATTGGATGTATTTACAAGCTCAAATCTCACTCACTAAAACAGTTGGATACGTAACAATATTATTATCTGTAGGCTATAAAACATTGGTTCTAGTCGCTCGCTCAGCCACTGTCACAATCAGTTTGTTATAAATTATTCAATATTGAGTTTACCACACCCTAATATTTTATTTTCTGTTTCAGACTGAATTTCGGCCTAACATTCGTGACTATGTTCATATCCATGTGGGTGTCGAACGCTGCTGCCACTACAATGATGGTTCCCATTGTCGAGGCCATTTTAGAAGTATTAGAACAGGTATATATATATTTATTTTTTTGTTTAGGTTCGTAGCCAAATTTAATGAAGCCATCCACGTGGATGGCTTCATTAAATTTGGCTTTTTCAACGGCTTGATCAGTCCTTCAAAATACGTATTTTGAAGGACTGATCAAGCCGTTGATCTATAAATCTGTGGTCAAATCTCATTGTTGTGTAGTGAATGGTTGATGAAATTAAAAACAACTAAAGAAAAATTAACGTCATTTGGCAACACAGTCTTTGTATGGAATACCTAAGTTTTAAAGTTAATCTTGGTTTGAAAATAGCAGTAATTATTATCATTCTCTTGGAGTTATTCCAATTTATTTACGGTTGTGGCAACATGTCTTTTTTCTTCCATATTTCTCTATTAGTCAACATTACGGTAGTCCCCCCCCCCCCCTTTTTTTAAATAACAGTGATGCAAATCAAATAACTTATAAAACGACAATACCGTCGAAGTTCTGTCTGTCAACTGTGGTAAGGATGGATTTTTATCAATAACCTTATCTATTATTAATGAGTTCATAGTAATTCGATTATAATTTAATTTACAGCAAGGACTTGGCGATGTTTATATAAACAAGAAAAAGAACCCACCAGCTGAGAATGGCAAAGATACCAAGGTGGTCGCTAAGACTGGTGAAGAAGAGTAAGTTAAATGCTTTCTTATTTAATTCGGACTAATTACTTTATCAAAATGTCCTTAAATCAATGAAAATAAAGGATCACAAATAGCCGACTTATAGTTGAACTCAAACTTAGTTGTAGTTCATAAATTCTAGAAATTGAACGGATCCACATGATAATCCTGCTGTGCCTCAAACTACAACGTACAGCGCTCGGCGTCAATATGACACAGTGAGATTTAGAAACAGAATTTCACTCAGTGGGGCGAGCACGGCCTCTGTGATAGGTTTGAGTCACGCTTTATCATGGTTTTTGCTCCCAAACTGTGATAAAAATGTGTGAGTCAAGCCTATTACAGTGGGCCAAATGTACTGTGAATGTGTATGTCAGCGCAGGAGCTCGGGCACGCCACGATAGCGGCGGTAAGACCCTTCTTTGAGGAGTGGCTAGAGAGGCGTCACGGCGTCCTCACCTACCGCCTGACGCAGGTCCTCACCGGACACGGAAGTTTCGGGAGGTTCCTGCACATCATCAGGCGGGAGGAAACGCCCGGGTGTCACCACTGCGATGATCGCCCCGAGGACACGGTGGAGCATACGGTGGGGGCCTGCCCTGCATGGGCGGAGCACCGCCGTGTCCTCGTAGAGGCGATCGGCAGCGGCGGCGACCTCTCACGCCCGGCCTTGGTTCAAGCCATGGTCCGGGGCGAGGGGGAGTGGGAGGCAGTCGCCTCCTTCTGCGAAGCAGTCATGCTAGCGAAGGAGGTGGCGGGACGGGAGAGGGAGAGAGTCTCCCGTCCAAGCCGCCGCGGTGGACGCTCCGGGCGTCGGGAGCCGCGTGACGACTCCCGGCCACCGTAGGCGCGGGCCTGCGGGCGGTGAGCAATGGGTAGCTCACCGTCCGATCAGGACCAGGCCCGTGCTGGACGGCGCGTACGTGTTCCACGCGCGCCTCAAAGAGATGTCAGCATCGAAGAGGGGGCCCACTGGGGCCCAAGCCTGCCGGGAAAGCGGGATCATCCATAAGGGGTACCGCTGACCCGGAACATAAAGGGCCAAGGAAGGAACACGGGTGGGTTTTAGTCAGTAAGAGTCTGACACTCCCTTCCGCTCCACCCAGAGCGGGAGGGGTCATTTGATGATTTCCCATCCTCAAAAAAAAAAAAAAAAAAGCGCAGGAGCTCTCGGTATCGTCCGAGACAGTAGCGAACTCGGAAGTGTATGTTATGTGCTGACGCTACTCGTCTTTACGCAGACATTTAAAGCGTGTTTGTACACTAAGTTAGCATTAGAAAGCGCGCGTCGCTTCGTGAGATTTAACAGAGACGACACTACAAGCCGTTTTTTTTTTCTGAAACGTGACGTGCCGTATTACCCGTAGAGTCTGTAATTTATTGGTTCAGGCTATGTGGACGGCTGGGTACTGTACTCTGGATTTCAAGAAAAACTCCCATAATTTATGAAGAATATTAAATTGTTTCATTTCAGAGCCCCGATGCCGAGTGATATAACAATCTGCTACTACTTGAGTATAGCGTACGCTTCCACCCTGGGAGGCTGCGGTACCCTCGTAGGAACTGCTACCAACTCCGCCTTCAAAGGAATCTTTGATTCGTAAGTATAATTTTTAACATAAATGACCAAATAATCTGATTCACTATTGGAAAAAAATATGGTCAAACAGAAAAATCTAGGAAGATCAACAAAAAAAAAAACACAGTTTACGACGTGAAACGTCAAGTAGAAAATAATGTTTTAGTGAAATATCCACGCATTTCTCGGCTGCATATAAAACTTTGGGTATGCCGAGTTCAGGAAGGCCCAACTCGATCGATTACATTACCTGTGCCAACTTACAACTTGAAAGTCTTTACGAAAATGCACAACCAACCATATTAAAACAAGTTAAAATACGCAAACAAGACTTGCAAAGTCGCTAGATAATGTGTGCAAAGATTAAACATATATTTAAGTTTGCACTTTGACATCCCGACTCGCAAAGTCTTCAAATATTTGAATCTATGTCTGTCGCCGATTTAAATAAATAAATGCAATACACTAATAAGGAATGTGTCTTTTACAGCGAGTTCCCCGAATACGGAAGCTCAGTGAACTTCTTCTGGTTCATGGCGTACAGTACGCCCCCCATGCTGATTATGCAGATTCTTGTATGGCTTGCTCTCCAGGTCACCTTTATGGGCATGTTCAGGTATGTAATCCTTAAAATTGAAGCACCACCTTATTACATCACCTTGCAAAGCTATAGGCAGCTATAGGTACAGGGCAAACGCTTGAAAGGTCATAGGAAATTAGGTAGTCATACAGGGCTAGGGCTAGAATTATATTTTCTGACGGGGCCTAATTAAATTGATCAGTGAAACTTCATACACTTGAAGTACCAACCACGGCAACCACTTACCAGTACAGAATTTGGGAGGCACACACTAGGGAGGGCCGCACCGTAACGCAAAAATCTCTTCTCATCTCTATCGTTCATTCTGTACGAACCATCGCACACTACAGGCGGTCCGCACTGCGCTTTTTTGTATCGAAATGCGATGCGGCAGTATTATGGGCTTGCCCTAAGAATCACATCAGTAATGTTATTTTTTGCCGTTCCCGTATTTCGGGTTGGTCCGATGAAAAATATCTTCCGCACAACTCGACAAAGTAACCTCTCTGTCCGAAACAACTTGCTTAGCTCGTTCAAAAATATCAATGATTTTTTAGCTAATCTTGTGCTGCCTGAAGGCGACTAACTTATATCTATGATATTAATTTCTGCAGGCCGAACAGCCCAGCTGCTAAGAAAGTAAATATGGCGTCGTCAGGATCCTTGACTACAATGAAGGTCATCAAGGAACAGTACAGGAATCTTGGACCTATCACTTTCCACGAAAGGGTGAGTTTATGAAACAAAAGTTAATAATAATGCCTGTTGGTTATAATAGGCGGTTATTATCGAAAGGAGATAAAACGTTTGTTTACCTGTGTTCTAAGATTATTTACCTACAAAAAAGATAGTCACAAATATGTCGAAAGCCGAGGATCGCCTCACCATTCAAAATTGAGAGCGCCTGGCGAGTCGCGTATGACATAATCGTATTCGAGGTTTTGTTTGTCGCTTGGGCGTAAATATATAAGTGCGATAATCGCCTGGCAAGTCTTACATACAAGTCGTCAGCTTAGTAGATCGTCTAGTGTCTATGAGCCTTTATTCCATGAACCAGAAAACCAATACTAATTTTAATGTATTATGTCACAGGCTTCCGGTCTCCTGTTCATCTTGGCTGTGTTCCTGTATATCTTCCGTAGCCCTGGATTCATGCCTGGCTGGGCTAACGTCCTTACCGACATGTAAGTTATTTATTCAGTAAATAACATTGTAGAAATCACACAAGGTCCTCGAAATCTACGCTGCTCACGTTTTGTCTCCATCACAACTTGCCAATGGCAAGCCAGGGAAATTCATTGTTAAGAAAATTCTGTACCAACTTATATTGTTCATTAGGCACGGGCAAAAAATATCGATATATCAAAATATCGATATTTTCCCATTCAATTATCGATATATATCGACCATATTTTTAATCGCGATATATCGATATTCGATATTTATTTTACAGTATCGAATTCGTATCAATTTCGATATATTTTTTAACGCAACTCGGGTTTCGTGTTTAATGTTAAGATACTCCTTATATGCTCTTCGAGCATCGTTAACTTTAAAAAATCCCGCCACAATCTTTATGAAATGCAATATGACAGTAAGAGTATTGGCTGTGTGCACGAAAATGCTAATACTATCAAACCATCAGTTGTCAGTGTGAGACGTGTATGACCCTGAAGTTAACAGACAATTAACAATTTTTGTGTGAAGAATCATACGATAACTAACAATATATCGATATTTTTTACTCGATAATTATCGATACTGTTTAAAAATATCCATACGATGGGCAAGTGAAAAAAAATAATAGATATTTAATCTATTATTTTTTTTCACTTGCCCATCCCTATTGTTCATTAATTTAAATCACAACTGTCAATCGTTGACTGTTGTATGAAAATGGTAACACGGCATGTTGACGTAGGGTGTCAATTGGCGCGACCCCCGGCGTAGGTGTGAGATGGAACACCGGGGTGGTTTTTAGTCAGTGAGAGTCTGACAGACCCCGCAGCCCGCCCCAGGGCGGCGGACATCCATGAGGATTTTCCACCCCGGAAACAAAAAAAATAAAAAAAAATTGGGACCTTACTGCCAATTGCTCCTGCTAGAGGGCACTGCGGCACTAGATAACAACAAGGTCAAAATCACGATCAATGTTTGAAATACTTATTTATATGCATATTTTTAACCTTTTGATATTACTTTAACATACCTAATTTCCAGATTAATTTATTGTTATATTATTTTTAATTAAAATGAATTCGAAAAATATTGAAAAAAGCCAAAAACTGTTGCCGCGTGCCATTGACAGTTTGCTTTGCTTACCTCGTGTCAAAGTATCGCCATCTGCTCTCTCAGCTTTGCGTAATATTCCCTATTGGCTTAAAAATTAATTATTTATCAAAAAAATCCTTAAAAAACTGATGCTGATGGTTTTTCAATTCTTGCCAAAACGGTATCTGGGAATTAGTGATGGTATTATAGAGGTATGAGGAACAGGGTGTAAAGTTTACTCATCCGCTATAGAAAAGGGAGGATCCTCCGAACAGACGGGTGTCGTGTCTGCAGGGCGAGCACGGCCTTTGTGATAGGCTTGAATCATGCATTTTATCACGGTATTTGCTTCCAAACTGTAATAGAAATGTGTGACTCAAGCCTATCACAGTAGACCGTGCTCGCCGTCGCTCGTGGACAACTGCCCAACCATTGATATCGGCGCATTGTATATACAGAGTTGATATGACAGAGGGAAATTAAATTACACTACGTATACTATACGTGTTTAGTATTAATTCGATACGGTATAAAAATAAAAAGCACCAAAGATGACAATTTTTTTATTTTCAAACAAACTAAATAGCTTACAAATCAGAGTAAAACGCAAGCAACCATCGTAAAGAAAGTGTGTGTATTTATTGCTTCCTTGTTTGCATTGCCATTTTTTTGCGAAATCTATTTGGTTGTACTTGTGACTTGCGTCAGACATAATCAAATCGTGTTCAAACGGTGCAAAAACTTAAAAAATCATTTGCGACTAAACTATTGCTCCTATATAATTTATTTTTGGTACAGAGCTAGAAAATGGTACCTAGTATAGGTAGTTTAAAGGAAAGCCCCTCTGTCGTATCAACTCTGTAGGTATGCTAGTTACGCGACAAATTCTGCTTGCGCGATGCAGGTTTTGCGTGACATCAGAATGATGCGTAGTTCGCATGTTGCGTTGTAGATAGCACGGGATTGTGCTCATTTTGTCATATGTGGCATTTTATAAACATGTCCAATTTGTCGAAAATAACGGGCCTTAAACCGATCTCTATGGTTTCATTACAATCACTAACTTTTGTTTTTTTTTACTTCAGGAAAGTGAAGGACGGTGTGACATCAATGTTTATTGTCATTCTGATGTTCATTCTGCCGATGTGCTGCGACTTCCTCAAGTTCTTCTCCGCTTCTTCTTCATGTAAGTACCTGTAGAGTTACTTTTATGGTAGTCCATTTATAAAAAGTCTATGCTTCTAGCTCTATCAAGTCTCGGATGAGTAAATCTTGTCAAACAATGAAAATCATGAGATTTTATATCTTCCTGACTAATTCGGCTTATTCTACTCACACCACACCTGGAGAGGGGTTCGTGGCTAAATGATACCAGACACACGGGTCGATCGAAGGTTAAGCTACGCCTGCCGCGGTCTGTTCTTGGATGGGTCCATTTCATATCGAGACCCCGCCGTGCCTCGGAAAGTACGTTCAGCCACTGGTCCCTGCTGTCATTTGTAGATCTTTGAAAGTCGTTACAGGTAGCCAGAAGCCCAAAAGTCTGACAACCAGTCTCACCAAGGGCTATCGTGCTACCCAATATCACTTTCACTGCCAACGGGTGTAACGATAATTCTTTCGCGTGCCGGCAACTCGCCTACCGAGTCCTCCATATCGATATGTAGGTCGCGGGAGGCGAGTGTGGGCACGCGAACGAATTATCGTTTTTATTTGACTGACCGGTTGGCGCAGTTGGTAGCGACCCTGCCTTCTGAGCCGCTGGTTCCGGGTTCGATCCCCGGACAAGTCAAACATTTGTGTGCATGAACATGTCTGTTTGACCTGTGTCTGGGTGTGTATATGTATATAAGTATGTATATCAGTCATCAGGTTACCGTAGTACAGGCTCTGCCTAGTTCGGGACCTGAAGACCTTGTGTGGATGTTGTCCCATATTATTATTATTATTTTGGCAGTGAAAGTGGTAACTGAGATGTTGAGGTCAGATAGGCAGTCGCTCCATGTAGAATACTGGTATGCAGCTGCATCCGGTTATACTGGAAACCGACCCAAACTTAGTTCGGAAAAGGCGAGGCGAATTTTACTACAACACAACGCGACTTGTTAGCCAATGTTTTATTCCTATGTTTACAGACGAAGAACTAAAAGCGTCGAAGCCTTCCCCCAGCATTGTGACCTGGGGAATACTCAAGGAAAAGATCCCTTGGGGCCTACTGTTCTTGCTTGGTGAGTGTAACATATGTCTTATAACTTTAGAATAATATGAGAGGAGCGTCACATTACATTGTTGTTTTTTGTGGAAAAGTGTAAAAATATGGCCAAGTTCATGGTTTTCTAATTTAGAGTTAAATGAAATCTATCAATTTATTGGTGTTAGCATCACTGTTTGGAAACCTAAATACTTACTGCATTCGTGACTGTGGTACCTGTTGAGTTATAAAAAAAAAGAAAATAGATATATAGGTTATTGACCAAACCAACTGGATATATCGGTTTTTGATAATACACAGTAGGATAAATCGGTTTTTGAAAAAAAAAAAATTAGGGATTTATCGGTATCTGTTCAGATCGCCATCGTTGTTTAGTACGATTGATGTATTTAATTTATCGGTTTATGTTCAGATCCGTGTATTTTGCGGACGAATTTAGAGCGGATTGATCAATTTTTGTCCGGGTTACATTAACCATAGACCGAGATATGTACGAGAACAACCAATTGGCATAATAAAAAATAAAAAAAGTAACTATCGGTTTTTGTTCCGACGCTCCTATAGCTACTGATACTAAATCATCACAGGACAACACAACACTCACGTCTTTAAGACTCAAATATTTGTCCTGTAAAACACTCGGCACAAGCTCAAGTATTTCTCGCCCGTTGACAGGCAAGTAAGTCGATGCGAGACCCATAGGCGAAAAATTAAAACTAACTTGAATACGGTACCGTCATTTTGAGTTGTGATTTGACTTAGCGCTATACAATTTTTTTCACGAAGGCAGTTTTTTTATAAATCTATTCCGTTTCTCGCCTTTTGTCATTTGACTTGCGAGTTCGAACGCATCGTTCACTTTGAGAAGGTGCATGCTGAAAGTTGCCACCGTCGATAATAGTTGTCAAATATTTCACTGTTTTGATTAATTTCTGTGGTGCACTAAATATTTATAATGAACTCGCTTTTGCCCGCGGCTTCGCTTGCGTTAATTTAAGGTATCAAGCAAACAAACTTACTTTCGCATCTATAATATTATAGTTAGGAGGATGTAAAACCGGTCTCTCAATACTCATAGACAAAATGTATGAGGTACCTACATAAATTAAAAAAATAAAACACTACACTACACGTTGCGCCATCTATTATCATAAAAACGTTATTGTTGTTTTCCTCGGGAACAGTTCTTTTTTTCAGAATAAAGGTACCCATATCCGTTTCTGTACACCTGACATCTGTTCAACATCAGTAGGCCAATTCTCGTACTTAAAAAACGTTCAAATTCAAGTTGCAATCTCATTTCAGCAACAATCAATGTCAAAAACCTGTCAAAATGTATGTAAATGGATAGTAATTTTGACAGATTGAGACTGAGATTAGAATGCGAACGGTCTTAAAAATACGGGAATTGCCCCTCAGTTCAGTGGTTTATGTGTGTAAAGGTAACAAACAAACAAACTGACTTTCAGTCAGTTTGTTTGTTTGCAGGATTGCATACATTGTTATCGTAACACTGAATATTTAGACTTTGGTGTTAAAATAGCAACTATCTAAATGTATTTTTTTTTTTATCTGAACACCTAATTCACCGTTATTATTGCCATTTATAATCAATATTTGAGTGCAATACAGAGCGAAATTCTAAATTAATCTCTTTTCGATGGTCGCCTCGCCTGATCGAGGCGAAAAAGTCCTCGCGTTACTGATTTTAATCAATGATGTGTCTAATTAAACTGATTTCCAACAGGTGGAGGCTTCGCCCTAGCTGAAGGCAGTAAAGCCACAGGCCTGTCTGCCATGATCGGCTCCTCATTAGAAGGACTGCAGGGTCTGAACCACGCCGTGGTGTTGCTGGTAGTGGTGCTAGTGACCCAGTTCATCACTGAGTTCACCTCTAATGTCGCCATCGCTAATCTTATACTGCCTGTGCTGGCTAACATGGTAAGTTATACAAAGAATATTATGTTATAGCTAATAGATACATGCTGTCGACCTCTCAACACATAAGCTGTTCGATATTATAAGCAGCAACGCACCACCATTATGTGCCTGCAGAGACAGTAGTGGTCTTCACAAGATGTATATTCTCTCTGTTAAAAATCATTTTTTTATTCCACCAATATTTTCGCCTGGTACGTAAATTGCGTCATTTAAATACTTCAGTGTCCTTCTTTGCATAACACTCGTATAGGAACATGGATCGTATGATCCTCCGGACAAAATACAATAAAAAACAGTGAACGATAGTTCAAAATGGCGCCCGAGTTCAAAGACATAATAATTGTCCATACCTTTTCTCTTATAATAATATACATATTGCACTTCTGTTAATGGAAATTTACAGAGCAGTTTCCACTCAAAATACCACAGCTAACCTACTAACTAATCTTTGGGAACCTGAAATTACTGCGACAGTCTTCAATCATTCCCTTATTTTCCAGGCTCGAGTACTCCACATAGATCCTCGCTACCTGATGATCCCCGCCACGCTAGCATGCTCCATGGCGTTCCACATGCCAGTCGGCACTCCGCCCAACGCGATCGTCGCCGGCGTCGCGCATATACCTACTTCTAAGATGGTAAGTACTTTGTTCACATAAATAAACCATTCCTATAATGGGATCACTAATGGAATATAAGTAGAAGCGGTCAAAGGAAAAATTCTGATACTGGTATTGATACTTAGATGACACAAAACTATATGGACGTCCAAGTAGAACGAAGAAGTAGCTAAGATACCACGTTTGAATACTGATTTGAAGTAGCAGTTTATCATTATTACAGGAATGCAGAACAGTATCGCTCATCCCATTAGTAGAAATATTAAAAGGTTCCTAATGTGCCCTTGGTTAACTTATATGACTCCCACGGATAAAGTCACCCCAGTTTCTGCAAACAGTAGGTCATTTTATAATGTCCGAGAGAGACCTCTAATCCCCTGTGAATGCACGACGGCAAAAAGAAGAATATTCTAAATTCAAATGTTTTTGTTTTTTTTTTCAGGCTGTCGGCGGCATAGGGCCGAAAATCATCACCACCCTAATCGTATGGGGCGCCTACCCCACATGGGGCTCAGTTATCTTCCCCTTCTTGGCCCCAGTGTCCCATCTCACCAACACCACAGCTTTATTAGCCAAAAACAACGTCACTTTAGACTGCAATACTTCATACAGCGCTCTGCCTACCCTCCCGAACTTCAATTGTACACTACCCGCATTGCTAATCAATAACACGGGTACTATCACATGCAACTACCTTCCTTTTAAAAGCTAAACCCAATTTAATATAGGTAATTTAATTGGTAATATGAGAACGGATTTTAAAGGCTATGTGCTAACCTTTTGTTAGAAG
This sequence comes from Brachylomia viminalis, assembly GCA_937001585.2. NCBI lineage: Eukaryota > Metazoa > Arthropoda > Insecta > Lepidoptera > Noctuidae > Brachylomia > Brachylomia viminalis. Next base: position 13,253,241 of record OW443314.2, read on the forward strand.
TTTAACAAAGATAGCAAGATGTACAGGTATGTGCCATTTTGAACCATTTTCAATGTACGGAAAAGTCCTTAGATTTATTTAATGCAATCTCAGTGTGAAGAGGTTTCTTCAAATATTTTTTTATAAGTCTTGTTTTGTGACAAGAGAACCCTGTTTTGAAGGGAGTCGGTTGGCCTATATTATCTGTATTTATAATTAAATGTTGCCAACATAATGATAATTATAAATCATAGACAATTTGCGAAGTCGCTTTATGTTTTTGGTCTGAATTTATGTTATGTATTTATTTATTTTTGCGTACATACAATGTTCGAAAAAATCGTATAGTGAATAACGCTGCATTTTTTTTTTAGCAAATCTGAAGTGACTGCTTATTACTAAGTTTTTTTTTTCTAGACGAGGATCCTTAAATTCGGCATAGTGCTTATTCTAAAAGGGTGCTATTTTATAATGAAACCATTTTATTTCGCAACTTCGCCAATAAGTCATTGATAAATTAAAATAATATTTTCGTATTTTCTACATTACAGAAGCATTTTATATGATAAATAATATTAAAACAGCATTTATGTATGTATGTGGAGAATGACAGTCGCCCCACCGACTTAGTACATTGCCAAAATATATACATAATAAATAATATATATATATATATATATATATATATATATTCTAAATACAGTTGGACATAATTTAAAATAACTAACAAAGATGGAGAGAGATGAATTATTATATGGTGGAAAATAAGAGATCCACATAGACATAACATAATATCCCAGATTAATAATATGCCAGATTCCCCGAAGAGTTGCGCAGAGGTGTACCTTTTAGTACATTTCGCCAGTTATGTAATAAGAGATATCTTTACACGAAACGGTATTTGTACATCACAAGTTCACAACACACAATCAGTGAATATGATATAAATTTGAAGGAAATTAATACAGGGCTATTTCTTGCTGTGGACAAAATTATCTAAGTCACTGCTTGAACTAAAACGGCATCCTTTAGATTTCCCTGTTCATGCACGTTGTACGATCATAAAATTTGTTCTTACATTTTAAATTATGTCCAATTGTAAACCAAGTAACGAAATCGTGGCCAAACCTAGTGCCTACAATATCCAGCCTATCGGGACAACAATAATGCTTAAATATATTTTTATTATTATCGCACATTATTATACAGTGTGGCGACTCATACCCGTAACCATGGATTCAGTACAAGATTAAGAACCCACCTTTTTTTTTTAGTTTGTGATGTCATCAAATAACTTCTCCCGGGAGGGCGTGACTCTCACTGGCTAAAACCTACCCGTGTTACTTCAGTTGCCTGTGCCAGGTACCACGATAACCCTTTCGTGCTTTCCCGCAACCCTGGCAGGCATCGGCCCTAGCGGACCCCGTCATTGGTGCTGACATATTTTTAAGGCTCGCGTGGAACTAACGCGCTGTCGACCCGGGCCTGGTGCATTATGAACCCACCCAAATACGGTTCGGTTATTAGAAAAAAAAAAACTGCCATACATTTTGACCGCGTAGGTATTGCACTTTTCTATGAAACAGTTTTTTTTTTATATAACCGACGAATAAAAAAATACGCTATGGAGTTTAGAATCATGTGCTGAATTCATGGTTTCAGTTTGCGCGTCGATGTCCAGCCACCCTGTATATTGTAATGGAATAAAGCGGGTGAGGATTTATATAAACTTGTTCTTTTCACACTTGCAAAGGACTGCGAAATGTAGTCTGAGAATTTTTTTAAAATGACGGTATGTGTTATGTCAATGGTATAAAAGAGTACTTTCGCTTGGCACATAGTAGAGGTGGAAACTGGGTGTAAGCGCAATTCAAGACACTTATTAGTCTCTTTCTATCCTATTGAAGAGAACATTAGCTTTAAAAAAATCTAAATGTGAGATGAGAAGCGAAATTGTTGGTGCGGTTTATTTAAAAGTACTAAACCAACCAAGAAATCAAGAATCTCAATAGATTTTATACCAAAAACATTACCCCCCTTTTGGGCTCCGCCGAGGGCGGGCACAAAAAGGATAAAAACTAGAGAACCATTCTCATAAAACGTTTACCGTTTTTTTATACGTTTGCGAGTGTGTAAGCAACAATAATATATTTTATATAGAATGTGTTTTTGTGAAGGTGTATTTCAAATATCTTTATTTAATATTCCCTATGTAAAGGGCGTTCCTAGTTTTAATACCGTGTAAAATATTATGTGTGGTGTGTGAATCGTATTTTGTGGGTGGACTTAAAGAATTTATCCTATTAACGGCCGAATAAAATAACCTATTTTCAGTGAAAGACAGATTGCTATTGGTGATAGACAGTATAATTCTATCGATCCTTGAATGTCGTCTCACAATCACAGATCAAGGCTATCTATCTAACGAAAACAATAGAATAATTATGGTTCAATACTTTCCCTCCAGTGCGTTCCGTTACAAACAACAACCAATTTTATAATAAACTTCTTTAAATTTAAATTTTTAAATTACTGGAATTAGTTATAATCTACATTAAATTCAAAGTCTGTAAGTAAGTAGTACATTATACCAGATTTTACGGCATTTTGCTGAATAATTTATTAACGCTGGAGAGGAGCAATGAAACGTAATTGAAAGTTTGACTTAAGAAACACCAAACCTGGTTGAGGTTACTTTTAAATGAGGTTATATTCCGGTGAGTAATTTACTCACTTGCATTTTATTTGAACGAAATCTATATGATGTAAGTTAATAACAACCTAATTTGCTCATATTATTATGGTCAATGGGGCATTTATAAGTTATTTTGATTTTAAGAGTTTGAAGATCATTTTCATCTCAAAATCATTTTTCCAATCGGAAACTCGGTTACGATTTAAAAATCACTTTCACTTAACTTACTTTTACTTGAATCGGATATGTTTTAAAAGATTATTTATAAAGTGTATTTTTAAAGTAAATATTGCTAAGATAGTGCTTAGATAGATAGGTTCGTTTATCCCTGCAATTCGACGGATTGACCTATTTATCATCTTTATTAACTGTCTTGTCAAACAAATAGCTGTCAACATGTTATAGAGACGCATACTTTGGCTTTTTCATACAAGTAGCTATCCATTGTAAGCTATATGCTCTCCCTTCAATAGATATCGTGGGCCGGTAAGATTCCTTAATCTCTAATAGATTATTGGGCCATTAAAACCAGAGATAGATAGGTTTTTCTATCTCCAGTACGTCGAAATTGGTGATAGATACGTTATTGGGTTCGGCCGTAAGCGTAGAGTCTCTAATGAAAAATCTATTTTTATTTATGAACCCTTAGCTTTGTAAAATATTCCCTGTAAAGGCGTCCTTAGTAAATCAAGCTGAAATAGGTGCCTTAATGTGAAGTCCATAAAGAACAAAGTGTGCTTTTGTTGTGAGACAAACAATATTGTGATGCATTTTATGTAAGCGTGTGAAAAAGTGCAAAATAGTCTTAATTATTATTAATAATGTGTGTGTGAATGTTTATTGCGTACATAAGTAAAGGAGCTCTTTTGAAAACAATTAACTAATTCAATACGATTGTGCAGTTTCCATAAACTACGAACATAATTTGTTTTATAGTAAATACTCCCCATTTTTGTGAGGTCACTAGTTAATGTCGTTTTTTCTACGTGTTTATACATTTATATATCTTCGATCTAAAATTTAAATAATGGTCATGGTGTATGGGCGGCATAATACTCTACGATTATTATCCATGGCTTTTATATCGATGTGTTCATATTATATTCTAACGATTACAAATATATTACATACAATTTTAATATGCAAAGTATGCCTGTTTACGGAAAAATATATAAACAGTTTATGTACTAAATTGTACGTACCATAATTTAACAATTATTAGTAGTCATTCCAAATATTTTTTATGTAAAATTTTATAAAGAAGATTTTTCTATGAATAAAAAGTATGTACTTAGACAGTAGCTTTTTCGATATTTAAAAGTATAAGTAATAGAAGAAATGCCAACTAATGGATGAAAGTGCAATATATTACAGATATCCATGTTATCTGAGAGACTCAATATTTTTTTTTTAACTATAATTACTTTTTTCCAAACTAAGTCGGTTGTGATCCTTATTTCTGTCACAAATTCATATTTTATTTTCATTACTTACCTACAAGATGCTAAGTGCAAGAAACCAAAAATCAAGTTTGACAATGATATTTTCTCGTACCTGAAAATATTTCCGTGTCGTGTGATGCAAACTAAAATATAAATGTACGTAATGTGCTCATTTTGTAAATAGTGGATCAAAGGAGTGTGTTGTTAAATAAATAATATGTTGCAAATAATTAACCGTTTTTGTTTTATTCGTCCAAACCTTATGGAGGTGCTTTATTACCTGAACTGATTCTTAGGCTGTAATCGTCATCAGTCTTCTGCTGGACATAGGCTTCTCAAATTGCACGTCATTCAGTTCGATTCTCGGCAACTCTCATCCATGATCTTAAGTCGTAGGGTGCCCAAAACCCACAGAAATGATAGTAAGGTCAGGGGGAAAAATAAGTTTCACGTACGCAAGATTCATAAGCGATCTATACCTGCTGCGTGGCAATCTCTTTGTGTAACTAGATGAATATTTTCGCCTGGGCACGAAATGCGAATCATACAACTATTTTGTACACAGCCTTTGATTGCGTGCACCATGACACGCTTTTGTGTAAATTACATCATTATGGTGTTCTAAACGAAGCTCTCAACGTAATAAATTCATATTTACATAATAGGTACTAATGTGTAGATCTTAATGGTGTGAAATCTTTCGAGCTACCAGTTCAGTTAGGTGTACCTCAAGGCTCAATACTGGGACCATTCTTATTCTTGGTGTATGTCAAAGACCGATGATGAGTGAATGATAAATGAATAGATATACCTGCATATAAAATATTAATAGAATAATCGAATGAATGGAAATATAAATACATAGGTAATATAGGATATAAAATAATTCTAACTTAATAACAAAGAAAATTTATAAAGCGCTCTATATCTCTCTCTACTTGTTTAAAAATTTGCTGTTCCCGACAGGGTCCATAATCGTTTCTATTATTTTCCTTTTACCTACCACCCCTGTAATTCTACATTATGGATTGCAATAAACGATTTGAGATTTGACTTACCATTATATTTAAAGGGTATATGTGACGTTGTACTGTTTGGTGATGATACCTCTCTTATCTATAAAGTAGACAGGAATAGACGAGACTTTGACGACGTAAACAGTGCACTAGCATTGGTTACGGATTGGTTTACCACAAATAATCTAGTTCTCAATGCCAAGAAAACGAAACGTATAAAGTTTGCCTTGCCGAATGTTAGAAATCTAGGACCCAATATCGTCTTAGATAAAGAGGTGCTTGAAACTGTAGACTCGGCAGTGTTTCTGGGCATAACAGTTGACGCCAAACTTCAGTGGGGATCACATATATCAAGCCTAGCGAGAAGGTTCATTGCGGCCGCCTACGCCGTCAGGAAAGTAAGACAATTGTGAAACGGTGGGCACAATCAGGATGGCCACAAAAACGATGGACTTACAATAAGATTCGTTTATTGCTCTATAATCGGACAGAGTATCCACTTACTGTTTTTGCACTTGGTGGCGATGGCGGTTACAAAACGACTGACTCGAACAGCCTAACACATCGGCAGTTATAGATTTCATTAACAACTTAATATTTAGATTGCATTACTTACTGTAAGAGTAAAATTAAATAACAATTATTAACAAAGAAATAAGTGAAATAAAGTATATTATGAATCGATAATCATAAGCAATCATTAATTAGTTACTACTTGGTGCGCCGGAAGCTGACAACCTGAAGGCGCTATACGGATATTCCACAATTCTGATTTTAAATCACCAAGAATAAATCAATCATTTAGCTAAATAATTTCGTAACAATTACATATTTATTAAAATACTAAAATATTTACTTTAAGAACTATTAATTATACTAATAAGTCGAGCTGGTATATGCAGGACCGGAAGTCGATAACACAATACACTGACGTTGATACAGCTCGGCTAGTCTATTTTAGTTATTTTCATAGCGTTATGTCCTACGGCATTCTGCTGAGGGGCAAAGCCGCTGATATATTCAAAATATATTTGTTCTTCATAAACGAGCTGTTCGAGCAAGTTACCAGCTAGGTGCTAGTTACTCTGAGAAATTTTTTTAAAGATCCAATATCTTTGGCATCACAATTCATCTTCGCCAACATCTATATGAGGAAAAATATACACAAAAAACAGTGATATTCACAATATTAACACAAGAAATAAGGACAAACTACGTGCTCCCCTTCACCGGCTTCATAAGGTTTAGTGAATAACAATCTTCCCTCTTCTTTGTTAGATTTGTCTTTTAATGCGTTTATAGCTAAAGTAAAATCCAACCTTTGTTCGAAGGCATACTATTCTATCAACGATTACTTAAAAGATAAGAACAGCTGGTCGCTGTGATTAACTCAAGACAATGTTTATGTTCTTTCTCCAGCATTAGCTTACCTACTGATAAGTTATCTAAGTTCATATAGTTGTTTATTTTATTTGACTATATTAGTCAATTTCGTTGCATTTTATTTTCATTTATTAAATATTGACATTATATTATATTGACTTATTCTACTCATTGCAATGTTTTTTTAATGAGTTGTGTTGTTAGGTGGTTAGCTAGCGATCTCGAACATTTTATTGATCATACACTTCTCATTAAAAAAAATCGAAGTTTGGATTAAACAAAAAAAAAAATGCCAAGTTAATTGCGGGTATTAAAAGATATCGTTAACTAATATTAATGTTTCAAATTAAAATTAAATTTCTTTAGCTATCGTGTTTTGTTCAACAGGTATGTTTTTACAGAATTTCTAAATTGTTAGAAACAAAGAAGTGAAACATATTTTTTTTTATATAAAAGTTTATTCAGTATCTCGTATTTCCTTCCCGGACTCTTTAGTTCCTCATGGAACGGATGAGAGTCGCAATCTTGTGTTGTGGGATGTAGTCCCACTCTTCTTGTATAGCTGTTTTAAGCTGGCCAATCGTCTCCGGAGTAGGATCTCTCGCTCTGACTCGTCTTTTCAAGTCATTCCATAGGTGTTCTATGGAATTCATTCATTTATTCCGGGCTTCTTGCTGGCCAGCTTATAACCGTAATAACTACTTCGCTCAGGTATTCATTTACATTGCCTGCGGTATGAGCTCTGGCATTGTAATGCCTAAAAATTAAATCTTCGCACATAAAACGTGCGTAGGGTACCACATGAGGCTCCAGACACTCTTCGATTTTACGTGACTCATTTAATGATGGTAAGCGAGGCCCAGATACAAAAGCAAGTGCGGTTTTTCCATCGGCGCTTATGCTTCCCCAAACCGTCCATGAACCGCCACCGTAACTGGCTTTCTTCAATGCAGCACTGTGCAAAACGCTACATCTTCGATACACCTTCTTTCTTCCGTCGTTACCATACAGCATGATCTTATCTCGATATTATCTCGATATCTACCAGATCCTTTTTTTTTTTTTTTTTTGGGTGGGAAATCATCAAATAACTTCTCCCGCTCTGGGCAGAGCAGGAGGGCGTGTCAGACTCTTACTGACTAAAACCCACCCGTGTTCCTTCAGTTGCCTGTCCCAGGGGCCACGGTAACCCTCTTGGACTTTTCCGCAACCCTAGCAGGCATCGGTCCTAGCAAACCCCGTCATTGGTGCTGACATCTCTTTGAGGCGCGCGTTGAACACAACGCGCCGTCGACCCGGGACTGGTCCTTATCGAACGGCGAGCTGCCCATTGCTCGCCGTTCGCAAGCCCGCGCCTAAGGTGGCCGGGAATCGGTCTGCGATTCCCGACGCCCAGGGCGTCTCCTGCGGCGGCTAGGGGCGTGAGGGCGCAAATTTTGCCTCTCCCTCACGCGCTCCGCCTCCTCCTTCGCGAACATTACTGCTTCGCAGAAGGAGGTGACGGCTTCCCAAGCCCTCTCGCTCCATACCATGGCCTGGACCAAGGCCGGACGCGAGAGATCGCCACCGCCAATCGCCTCCACGAGGGCACGGCGGTGCTCCGCCCAAGCCGGGCAGACCTCCACCGTATGCTCCACCGTATCCTCCGGGCGATCCACACAATGGTGACACCCGGGCGTTTCCTCCCGCCTTATCCGGAACAGGAACCTCCCGAAACAACTGTGTCCGGTGAGGACCTGCGTCAGGCGGAAGGTGAGGACGCCATGGCGCCTCTCTAGCCACTCCTCAAAGAGGGGACTTATCGCCGCAATTGTGGCGTGCCCAGCGCTGGGTTGCGACAATCGCACTCTCCATGTCGCCCTGAGATCCCGCCGGAGCTCTGTCCGCTGTACCGTGATTTCTCGCGGCAGCGGAGCTACGCCCCGGCGTTTCGCCTCCTCGCGCCACTCCCAAATGTGCGCGAGGACTTTTGCCTCCAGATCCCATGGCGGTAATCCAGCAAGGAGGCTCGCCGCCTCACCGGAGACCGTACGGTATCCCCGGACTAGCCGGGTGGCCATGACCCTTTGGGGCGCGTTCAACCAGCGGGCTGGCCACCGCCTCAAGGAACGCGCCCACACCGGTGCCCCGTAAAGGGCCATGGACCGCACGACCCCCGCGTAGAGCCTCCGACAGGAGGCGTTTGGCCCCCCTAGATTGGGCAGGAGCCGCTTTAAGGCAGCCCCGGCCCTTTCCAGTCTGGGAGCCAAACGTCGGAAATGCTCCACGAAGTTCCACCGGCTGTCGAGGACGAGTCCCAGGTACTTCATCGTCGACTCGACGCCGATGTGAACCCCTCCTACCGTTATTTGGGAACCCGACGGTGGCGTGTTCCGAGGACCATGAAAACACATGGCCTCGGACTTGTGCAGGGCCACCTCGAGTCCCAATTGCCGGATCCTCTCGACGATTGTCGCAACCCCGCGTGTCGCTAGTTCGGCCGCCGCCTGGTGCGACCTCCCCTGCGCCAGGACCAGCGTGTCGTCAGCGTAACAAACCACGCTGACGCCGCTAGGGAGGTCGGCGCGCAGCACCCAGTCGTATCCGATGTCCTACAGATGCGGCCCCAGGACCGATCCCTGTGGGACACCGCACGACATCTCTTGCCGGTTCCATACTCCCTGGTGACCGGATCTACCCGATCCTGGACGGCGAGTAAACATACCAGTCTCCTGATAACGCTGATACACTCTATTGACAGCAGAGAGGCTGAGATGCAATCGTGCAGCCACAATAAGCAGACTATGCCCTGAATCCAGCAACGCCACGACTTCCGTGGCGAGGTATCCATATTTGTTAGGAAAAAATCTTATTGGTAGGATGTCACAGAGCTTAGTTAACAATCACTATTAAAAAAACAATATTTTTTGCAAAAAAAAATTGTAATCTTAATGCAGACAGAAAATAACGCCCTGCAAGTTTCCAATGTATTATTTGTATATAAATAGCGGCGGTAAACGCAACGATTTCTTACCTTTTACACAGTTTTCACATAAGTCTAAAAAGTTAATTAAACAGATTTTTAAAATATAGCTCCGATTAAATGATAAAAATTTAAAACCACGAAATATGACACTAAATTGCGACGTTGCCACTCATAAGGTATAAACGCTCTTAAGTGCTGTTTACGTTTTTATTATTTATTTCTACTTGAGTATGTATTTTTCAATGTTTGATAGTTGCGCCACTTCTTCCCAGATAAAGCACTAGGAAGTGGTGAAGGGCGGGCGTTTTGGGGTAAGGTACTGGTGCCGATTCCCCTGTTCACAAACTAAACTAAATTTAAGTTGAGTGCATCTTTTTCTTTCTATTTCATTATGAAAAGGACAGAAGATAAATAGGTATTAGGTTAGTCCTGTCAAATTAGTCAGCACCTGACGCAATTTGATGTAATTTTAGTTGTCAACTTTTTAATCACGTCTAAATTTGTATGGAGTAGTGTCAGGCGGTTACGGTTACGGTTACTTATTTTTTAAACACTTTCACGTAATTCTAAAAAGTTAATTAAACAGATTTTTAAAATATAGCTCCGATTAAATGATAAAAATTGAAAACCACGAAATATGACACTAAATTGCGACGTTGCCACTCTTAAGGTATAAACGCTCTTAATGCCAAGGAGCGATATCATAAACTAAGAAGTCGATATCGGTATTTATATTATGCATAGTCACATCACTAGCTAATACTCTTTTGTCTATGACAGCGTACACTTCAAATGTCCTAAAGCGCCTTCTATGCTTTAGTTGTTGTTCTGAGGCAGCACCTTTTATACCATAGACAGAGATTTCTCTGTCTACGATTTATACATATTTATATTTCTTGATTTATTTTTTATTATGTGTCATTATCTTTGTAAAGCTCGGTATGTCTTATTTACCTACGCCTGCTTGGGTAAGTTTTTTTCATCCATTTGAAACAATGCCAAGAACTAATTTTAATTGACAAGAAGAATAATTATATAGAAAAACCATGCAAGCAATACTTAAATAATACTTTATTACATTACCTACTAATACTATCTAACTACTTTTCCTAAATATCTTGAAGACGTTTATGTCTGCCCACTCCGGGTCCAGCGTGATGTCGGTCCATATGGCTGTTGACCACACAGTCACTGTGAACCAGACCACCACTATTGCTATCACTGACGGACCGATGCCGGCGTACATCTGTCAAGATTTAACAATAACGGCTTGAATTAAGAATGAACCTCTCTACCTGCGTCTGTGTTTCCGAACGCATACAACCCTAATCTCTTCAAAGTGATGGTGAACAGGCTTCTTCTGGGTAAGCTCCCTCCACCGTCGACTCTGTCTCTGTCACCACTGACCTAGACTAGAGTCAAGAGCAAACCCATCATAAAAAAATAAAAAAAAATTTGTACTGTATGATGGCTTTACACACCTGTCCCACCGCAAGTGATTAACGAGAAGAAAACGAGTTGGCGAGCACAGAGCAGCGAGTACGCGACGGCGACGAGCGATTACTCGCGGTAATGCGTAGGTATGTACAAGTGTGAGTGTCTCAGAGAGTGTTCTGACCGCCAAGCGAGCGTTGCTGAGCTATTTCTCTCTTTGATGTCTCCTGTGTCTGCGACAAACGAGTACGTTACTCGCCGGTGGTGTGAACAACCAGCGATCAACTATTAATATACCTATCTATCTCTTTCACTTACACAGGACCTACAATCTTTTGTACGTTTCGATCGATTGCTTCTTCGTTGGCGTCGGGACAGGTGCGCTAGCGGGTGCAGGTTGAATTCTCTTACAGAACAGTATATTTTCTTGCGACGGAGATGGACTTGTAGATAGTTGTTCCGGGAATTTTTTCATTTGGGTTATTTTGCCCATTCATTTAAATACAGTCGCGATGCAGGGAAAATTCTAGCACAGGACATTAAAGTACACCAAAAGACTACACTAGACCATGTTATGTGCCTGGTCACTGGAATGCCCTATGTTTCTTCGTTATGTTTAGTAATAAACACAGACATCGCTTTTCAAACCCAAATCGATTAACCACTTGGTAATACCTAAAAGGGAACAAAATTCTTGATATAGCTAGTTGGTGTATTCGATGAACTAACCATCCTCCAAGGCGGGATGTGCACATAAGCGCAGACCATCGCGTTTACCGGAGTTCCAGTCACTAAGTGGAATGGCAGAGAGCTGGCCAGGGTCGCTGCCATCATCAGGTAGTGAGGGTTTATGTTGCAGAACAGACTCTGAACAACATAAATACATCGTTATACGTAGGTATCCGAAAAAGAACTGTAGTAACCAATATACCTAGCCTGCAGAACTAGTAAGCTGAACTGGTAGAGTGGACTGGTCATTTATTTTCGAAAGATCGATGACTGTCAGACGAGTTAGCCAGTCGAGACTGCGAAACGGCAAGCGTTGCGTTTTTTCGACTATATTATTAAAGAGTAGGTAGGTACCTACCTATATTTTATTTTATTTTAGTATTATTTACCTAGGTCTTCGATCAACAATAGCACTAGATTAAGGATTAGGACCAAAAACATGTCGCTCAAGTGGCCGCGTTTGCATATAACTTGATTATAAATTATAAGAACAAAAATATTTATGGACAAATAAAATATAATTTCTAAGATATAAGGTTGAAAAAACTGTTGCAAAATAGGACTTGCACAACATTAATCTTATTTTTCACACCACCTGCTCGAAAATGTCAAATTATATGTCAAGCAACCTTAACCCAAAGTGAGTCATTAGTGGCCGGGGGCACAGCCGGTCAATAATGTTGTACTGGATTTCATTATGACCCGCTGGTCAATAATGTGATTTGAATTTGGAATCTCACATGCTCAGCTAAATTGGCAGTATAGTACTAACAAACACCCTTTGGTGCCAGAAAGAGGAAAGCTATTCTCGAAACCCTTACTACGCGAGGATATACTTTGTTTTTCGTACTATGGCTATTATTTTCTCACAGTAGGTGTAAAAAGTAGAGTATCCTCCTCTAGGCTAAAGGTGTCTTTGCCTTGGGCTAGCTTGAGTCTCGAGCGCAATGAAGGATTCTCGTATTAACTCCCTCGCTTCGCTTGTGAGTTAAACTCTTAACTTCCTCGCTGCGCTCGGGAGTTAAATCCCGAATCCTTCATTGCGCTCGAGATTCAATATGACGCCCGTGACATAAGACACAACTTTAGCCCCTCGGTGCATAATCTACTATTTCCGGCCGTTTTTGATGCGCTCATAGGAAAGCCAGTACTATTGTTGATCAAAGACATAGGTTGTAGTAACCATATTTAGGGATATTAGCCGTCATTGATATTGTAAAGGTGGCTACCTACTATTTGTACCTAGATCGTCTCATCTTTATCATCCTATAGTACGAGAGCCCACGACCAAAACCATGTCGCATCGATTTACGGTCAAAACCGTATAAAATTGTTAGTTTAGATGATTCTGAACCCGACTCGGTGGGCAGTCTAGTACAGCATACTGGTCAGAAATATCGCAGTTTTATGGGGGACTCATTACTGCTATATCAAAAAAAAAATGGTAGACGGTTGTCTAATCACAATATGTCTGACATTAAAAATGTACATTGTATTCGTCATTTTATTACGAAAAAGTTTGTTTTCAGACATTTTGTGCGTCACATGTGGCCTAACCGCATTTTCAAAAATATCCTGTTCAAGTTTTTGTAAACTTCTGTTTGACAGTAAATTACCAAAAAAAAACTGACATTTTAAATGTCACCAAAAACGAAAATAACGTTTGGAGTCGCCCGGCCTTAGAATAATAACTTATTCTAAGCGCCCGGCAAACGCGCGGTGCTTGTTACGCTCCTATCCCTCACGACAACTATGACGAGTCTGACAATGATTAAAAACGATGAAACTTTTTCAATAAACAGAATTTTAAACGTTATTCCAGTTTTCGTTTGTCCAATTTATTAAAAAAAAAACCTTCAATTTCAGTTCGACGGTTTCGGGTACTTAACCTCTTTACTAATCATAAGTATGTACGTAAATACACCGCAATACGTTTTTTTTAAATAATTTCTGACAGTCGAAAAGTTGTATGATTACTGATTAGAAAGGTGCTACACAAAATTTGTCTGATACAATTTTTTTATACATCTGGGCAACTTTTTTCATCATGCCCAACAGTTTTCAGACAGAAAACTAAAAAAATATGGTTCGTTCAAAATGGTTTCAACACTTGATGCTCACACTTTCATCAGAAATAGTTATTTATCCAACATGTGAGGAAAGTTCGTTTTTCCTATGAGTTTTGATTTTGAGTCTTGAGCGAACGAAGGATTGAAAAATAGAATCACGAGCGCAGCGAGTGCTTATAAATTTCAATCCTGAGTAAGCGAAAGACTCAACAAAACGAATAGCAAATGAACTTGCTCACATGTTGCAAAACTTTTCACCACTCCCAGCAAGAAAGTATTCAGTCGTCATAGGTAAATAAATTAAATAGTCACAAAGCAAATAATTAAAAATTAATCAATGAAATTATTTATTTTTTAAAATATCTTTAAAACTTAACATAAAAAAATCAGGCAAGGTTAGTTTCTGAACGGGATCATTACTTTCCTCACTGTTCAAACAGTGAGGAAAAACCAACTTTCCTCATTGTTTTCGAGAGGAAATACACTTCTTTCGTGCGGGAGTGGTGAAAAATATTTATTCTCATCAACTTAGGAAACAAGATTTTCAGACAGTTTGCTACATAAGGGTTTTCTTTTTTGACTCATTTTTAAGTTTCTCAAATGGTCTTCCGTGTACGTGCGACGCTACTGGTGTTTGAAAATTATGTTTACGGTATCTATAATATATCGTTCAACTACATTCCGAAAATCAGACAGATTTATTTAACATTTTTAGCACACAAATGTACAGAGGCATTTTCTACCAGTCAACCTTTGGGTGATGCAGAGACAAACAGTGGTAAGTGCAATTTATAAATAACTATGGAACACATACTTTTAAATACACGCCTAAATATATTAAGACTATATTTATATAATATATATAGCGCTAGATAACCAGGGGAAGAGGGAGAATCAAGAAATTAAAGGTAGTCAGCGCCCTTTGCTCTCTGCGCTGGCGTATGGGCAACCACTTTAGAAGCGACCGATGCGCAGAGATATATATTAGATTATATATTTGCGCAAATTGAAAACGAATCGAATGCAGTTATAGAGAAGACGGTCAAGTTTGTCGAGGGGATCTGCATTCAGGTAGCACATATCACCATATTCGATGATAGGGAAAATTAAGGACTGCACAAGCATTGTCTTCGTACTCGATTCCAGTAATAAATTCCGCCAGTGTTAAAAGCCCGCAGCGTTCCGGTAACCTTCTGGCTTATCCTACCGACTTAAGTACGCCAGTTCAGGGTACTGTCAATGTGTAAGCCTAGGTTCTTCACGTCAGTGCTGAAGTGAACGATCGTACCATTGAAGAGAACTGGTAGCAAGGTTCTACAAGCATCTTCTTCAGTTCTTCTTGCATTAGCAAGGTGGATGGTAGAACAATTTCATAGTTGGCAGTTCTCGTAGTAACTACGAGAAGTGCCAACAATGAAATTGTTTTTTTGTCCATTTTTGAAAATGCGGTTACTGTTAGATCAGGCGTGTAGCGGTATCTACATCGCCACATGCGAGCTGCGCGTCATACTGACGTCACGCAAATCCTGCATCGCGCAAGCAGAGTTTACCGCGCGACTAGCATATATGTATACAACTTCCCGACATCAATCGTCGGGCAGTTGCCCACCAGACACGACACCCGTCTGGTCGGAGGATCCTCCCTTTTCTATGGAGGTATGAGTGAACTTTACACTTGTTCCTCGTGCCTCTATAGGCGTACCGCAGAAAATCAATTGATTGATAATTGATAACAAAGGAATAAATAATACTCTACTAGCGACCCCGGCTTTGCACGAATGTAATTAAACCTCGACAACAGCGCCACCTATCGGTTCCAAAATCCTATCTTTCAAGCTGGAACCAACCATATTCGTTTACAAAATTTCGTTAAAATCAGTTGGCTGTTTCGGAGATTAGCATGTACGAAAATAGTGACACGTGATTTTAATAATATTAAAGAAGAAGAAATTTATATGTCTACCAGGAATCTCCTTACCACTTTAGCAATGCTAGGCAACAGTGTATAGACCACACAGAAGTTAGACGCGAACTCCGTGAGTGTTTTACAGAACATCACTATGACGAAGACCACGGCCGACGCATGCCAGCCTTCGAAGTTCAGCAAGAACTCCTCAAACTCCTCGGTCATTTTCGAATCTCTGAGGGACTCAAATAGAGTGCTGCTGCTGGCTGAAACATCAAGGTCATCAATTGAATGTTACATAACACCAGAGCTATATTGGCCGACGCGGTAGACAGTGCAATCTTGTTTAACCCACCATTCGGAATCAGGGGCGAGAGGGTGACGCTGTGCTTGCCTTTAACCGAACACAAATCCAGATTCCGCAGGCAGCTACTGCGAATTTCGTAACAGACAAACTCAGAATACTGCTCGAGCTGGGGTTCGAACCTAGGACATAGAATCTATGTCCAAACATGTGTCTGCTGATTTTATCCTAAATGATTTTTATGGGCTGTAAAGTTCAGCAGGTAAGTAAACTTAACATAGCTTGTTATGGTTAGCTACCTGCAGTAGCGGATCCAGGCTTGACCTTTGGGAGGGGCTTGACCCCGCTGAGGGTTGGTTTTAGAATAGTAAACACTAAAAAAGCACACATTTTACTTTGCTTAACGCTTATCAAGCCTCCTTGGATTACTTTTCGCAAATTCCTCAATGACTTCGTTAGGTTGTAAACTACCAGAGATCTCGGTAATTATACATGGCAGCCAAACCGGTTAACCTGACCTCGGTCATTGTCGTACTAATGTACATGTACAATTACATTAGTTTAAGCAAAGAGAAGCTGTGCTCCACACTACAGGTGGTTACTGGTAATGTAGCGAGAATTTGTAAGAGAATATATTTGGAAAAAACTCAATTCGGCATTAAGTACCGCTTACACTAACTCTACAGATGTTAAATTTATATCTTCGTCACTGCTGGACTCGCTCATATTTTATGATTTCATCAAAAAACAAACCAATATGATGGGAAGTGAATTGATGCCAATGCCAATGCGATTATTCTAAAAATGAGGTTGTCGCACTGACACGAAATAAGTATGCATTAACAGTGGACTGGCGGTATAGAAAATGATTGAATAGAAAGGTTCGAATTTATAAAAATCTTTCCACTCTAGGCGGATAATGCACTTTTGTACTCAGATTTCGAATGACAAACAGAATCTTTCCGAGGTTGTGAGGTGAAAAACTCATTTGTCTCTTGATGCGCTTCAGCTGCTGTTTGAGGAGATGTTCCAAAGCTCCTTCGAAAGAATTTTTTCTCCCGATAACGAGAGACGATGAGGTAGATCGTCACTGTAAACGCGTGCAGCTGCCACTGTCGAGGTCAGATTTTCTGTTTCTACGATAGCACTTGGTAGAAGGTTGAACAGATCGAGAATTGAAGAGTGTTCTAATCTCGAAAAGCGACTCGACAACTGTCCCAACACAAAATCGATAAATGGGAGGAATACATTCTAAAACAAAAAACGATAAGTCTGGAGCTCAAAAAAACATAATAAGGAAAGACATTATCTTGCACCAAACAAAAGATTTTTCTTCATTATAATGTTGTAGATACATGGCTTAAAGCATTAGCTTATGGAAATGGCAATCATTAAATAATTCTGAGCCCCTTAGCATCCCCCCCATCCTCCTGGATCCGCCACTGTTTACTGCTTACCTGGCTGTTGAAATTTACCTATAATTACTTAGATTGGATCAATTTGAACATGCTCAGCTTAGGTACCTACTTATTTCATTATGCTGAAGTAGGTAGCTATTTATGAAAATTTACCTATAATTAAGAGTATGCTCCAGTGAATATCCCGCCGCACCATGTTCCAACTCAGACATGATTTGGTTTGCGTGGTCGGCAGGGGCTCGCTGTTCCGATCTAAATATAGGTTATTGATTATTTGTTATGCCCGAGCGTCATTCATGTGAAACCCGTGGCAGTCGTGGCCCATGGCGTAGGGTAGACGATGTTATTATTTTGCAGGGTACTGGATCGCCTGTCTGGACACTAATACTATAATGTCTATCACTGCATTACACTTTGAACTACCTATTAGACCACATTAGACAAAAATTACCCTCCCCAATATCTTTTAGACCAATTCAGCGCGTTAAAAGCTGATTAAATGAAGATGTCTTCCCTGTAATTTGTACGCTTATACCGTCCTAAAATTTTCAGAAATTATGTGTATAAATGTAGAAGAATTTTCAAAATGGTTAATAAACTTCTTCCTTTAACTTATAACTGTTTGATTTTTAGAAAATTTGGTAACTTTGAAAGGTGTGATACTGTATTAGGTACCCTATGATAGAGCATTAAAGGCCATTCAATAAGAGTGTTTAAAGAAAAGTGATATATATAGTGACGAATTCTGGGAAACTTGCAAAAATATATGATAATTGGGCTTTTTCGAATTCCATGAATTTTCGCCTTGGCTTTATGGGGTTAATTTTAATTATTACTTTAATTGTTGCAAATGGGTCACACTGTCACGTCCTAGAAGAAATACGTCAAATTACAAGTCAGCCTGTATGTATTTATGATACTATTTGAGAATAATAAGAAGTTCGCCAAGCTCAATTCCTAACTTGTCAAAATACAGTCCGCAACCCATTACACAAACTGTCGAGCGTGGTGAGCATGCACAAGTTCGAATGTATGATTTGTATGAATAGGAAACTATGTAGGATATCAGACCGGCTGCCAAGAGGACGCCACACAGCTGGTGCGTCAAACTAGTTCTATGGGTTGCATAGCCAACAATAAATTCACCTGGTCGTCTCTTGAAATATTTCATGAAATCCAGATTGACAGGCATCATGAATAGAAGGATCACACACATGACACATGGTGATGAAACTCTGAAGTGACTGGAATTAAGAAAGATGATCGAAAATAAATAAGAAGGCAATGTGGACAAATAAACCATGTAACACTACTTAGGAAACTCTTTTAATTAAGCAAACTGCGAAGCTGCATAGCAATGCTAAGTAATTCAAGAGCATGAACTTGAGAGCTCCTGGTTAAATTATAACAGGGGTCGATCGAAGGTTAAGCTACGCTTGCCGCGGTCAGTTCATGGATGGGTGACCATCCATTACATATCGAGAACCCTCCGTGCCTCAAAATGCACGCTAAGCCGTTCGCGTTGGTCCCGGCCGTCATTCGTAGATCTTTGTCAGTCGTTAGGGACAGTCAGAAGCTGAAATTCTGATATTCAGCTGCATCCGGTTCGACTGGAAGACGAACCCAACACACTTTGAAAAAGGCGAGGCAGATTAATTGGAAGTTAGTCGATGCAAGGTGAATAAGGACGCCTTAATTACCTGCAGTCAGACTTTCAGCTTTGTCTCGCTGGGCTGGGATGGCAACAGACAACGCAATGCCTCTGGTGTTGGAGATGTGCATATATGTTATAAATGATAAATGATTTTATTTCTGTAAGTAGGTTTGTACAAACACTTTTACATGTCATAGGCGGTGTTGCTGACCACTTTTTCACTATCCCGTAGGGGTGTCTGCTAGATTTTTTGCATATTTGTTTATTAACTGCACCAGTAAAAAAAATACTATACAAAGACGGACTTAATGCCTGAGGCATTTTGTGCCAGTCCACCTTAGGCTTACATTCAACGAAGTATATTTCAAGTATTTACATGTGAAACTCGGGGCTACCGTCAATGGCCTGGTCGATGTGCGCAGTGCTGATCGTAGCCTGCAGCAGACCAGTTAGCACCACTACAGCGGAGACCACCTAATGTTGCCAAAATTTTGTTTTATAAACGTTCATGGTTTTGTAATACACTTACATCATGATCACGGGGTGACTGGAGATTTATGGAATGGTGGATGGTAAAAAATATGATCTACGGAAAGAGAATAAACTAAATATTGAAAACAAAAAACTGGAAATTAATAAAAACGGCTGTGAACTAAACTATGAACATTGGCTGAACATACAGGGGGTGATTCGAATAGCAGCTCTCTTCGAGAGACCTTTCTAAATAATTAAACAAACTGATCTAAGTGAAGTTTTACCCTACCATACCTGGCGGAGGAAGCGGTGTCCCGGGGCGAGGTGCTGTTGGCGGTGTCCTTGGACATCTCCAACGCCTTCAACACCCTGCCTTAGAGTGGTATTCGGGAGGCACTGCGCTATCACCGGGTGCCTCCCTACCTCCGCCACATCTTTGGGGCTTATTTGTCGGAGAGGTGTGTCACCTACGTGGGACGTGATGGCGGAAACCAGCGCCACATGTCGTGCGGTGTTCCGCAGGGCTCGGTCCTAGGCCCGCTCATCGGGTACGACTGGGTGCTGAGGGGCGAGCTCTAACCGGGCGTAAACCTGACGTGTTGTGCAGATGACACGCTGCATGGTCACTGCCCGGGGGAGCTCGCACAGGGAGGCAGCGTTGCTGGCGACGGCTGCGGTCTCACAGGTGGTGGGCCGCATACGTCACGTAGGCCTGGCCTCGCAACGCCGCTTCCCAATCTGGGGGGCCCGAGCGCCGCCTGTAGACGGCTCTACGTGGGGATCGTGCGCATGGATCGCACGATCCCTGTATTGGGCCCCGGTGTGGGCCTCTGACCTGACGGCCGGCAGCATCGCAATTTTGCGAAAGCCGCAGAGAGCGATGGCGTCAGAGTCATCAGGGGGTATCACACGATCTCCTACGAGGCGGGCTGCGTACCTGCCGGACCCCCGCCCTGGGACCTCGAGGCGAAAGTACTCGCGTCATTGTATCGGTGGCGCGAGGAAGCGAGGGCGCGGGGCGGGGGACCGATGCAGCGACACATGGAGCTGCGTCGGTCTCAGCTTCGCGAGGTCCTGGTGGCGGAATGGCGGGATAGGCTTTCACGCCCTACCGCCAGCCTCGTCACCATCGAGGCGGTCCGGCCGGTGCTCGAGCACTGGCTCGGGAGGAGGCACGGCTCCCTGTCATTTCGGGCGACGCAGGTGCTCTCGGGGCATGGTTGTTTGGAAGTACCTGTGTCGCATAAACAGGGAGCCGGACGCCCGGTGTCACCACTGCGTCAACTGCCGGGAGGACACGGCACGGCATACGCTGGCAGAGTGTGCCGCTTGGGAGGAGCCGCGCCCGTGCCCTCGTCTCAGAAGTAGGCAGTGACTTGTCGCTGCCGGCCGTAGACGAGTCCTTCTGCGAAACGGTCGTCTCGCAGAAGGAGGCTGCGGAAAGGGAGAGGGAGATCTCGTCCACTCACCCGGCCCGCAGAAGGCACATTGGGCGTCGGCGGAGGGCGGACAACGCCTTCTTCCCGCCCCCCTAAATGGGTCCAGGGGCGACTGACTCGGGGACGTCCGTCGCTACCCACACATCAGGACCCGAGGTGGCGGCGCGTAGTGTGCCGGCACCAGTCGGCGGCTGCGGAAGAATCGTACGTTCCCGCGACCCCCGGCGTAGGTGTGAGATGGAACACCGGGGTGGTTTTTAGTCAGTAAGAGTCTGACAGACCGCGCCGCCTGCCCCAAGGCGGCGGACATCCATGTGGATTTTCCACCCCGAGAAAAAAAAAAAGGTAGTATGAGGCTATGACAAGTGAACTTGGTGAACAGATTATTTTGACTGCTGTACTAACAAACTCATGAAACCGAAGCTTCCTCAGCTGTCGATACTGCGTTGCTAACAGAGCGTCTATGTATTCAGCTTCTTCTTCTGTCATCCCAATTTCTATGTCGCTTCGGGATCTGTAATGTTTTACTTTCAAATAAGCGTCTTGAGCCTTTACTTAGAGAAGTTTAGAGTACTTTAGTCTTATATTTATCTACTTAGTATAAATAAAAATGAAATGCTGTTTGGTAAGCGCATTACCTACTTGAGAACGGCTGGACCGAAATAGCTATTTTCGGAAAGAAGTTCTTTAGCGCGGCTTGCGGTAGCAGTAAACTGGTAGAAATAATCACGTGACGAAAAAGCGTTACGCCCCCTTCATGCTACTTTCTATCTATTAGAAAGAAACAGAGAGAGAGTAATAGTACCTATTCAAGATTTTCGAAAGTGATAAAGCCGATAGTGAGGTCAAAATAAAAATCCAAGACGACGGCGACGCGGCGGCTGCGAATATTTTCAAATTTTTCATCATGGGTTGGCGCCTTCATGGTTTACGACGGTCCTAAAGCCGATAGTTAGGCACTGACCTCTAATAGAGGTCAGTGTAGTTAGGTCAGTGAAAATCCAAGATGGTGGCGTAAGATTCTTCGTTTTTGACGGGAGTCCCTCGGCCGCACACAATTTTTTTTTAACGTTTGAATTTGTCTGAAATCGGTTTTTATTGTAACAAAAATTGGAAAAGTTTCAAATTCGGCAATAGTGGACGTCCATCTTTCCTTGGGATTTTTGTAGTATTGACATTTGGACAGGACTACGTTGTCGGATCACCTAAAAAGTAAAAAATAAATAATAGTTTATAGAAATCTTTTCATATCTAAACTTTTTTCACGTGCACATCATACAGGGACATAGGGTTAAAAATCTGTCAACATGACGGGTGTCGATCGGTTAAACTGTCATTAAAGTTTTCTTTTTGATTTATTTTTCATGATTCCACGGCTTTTATTGGTATTTTTTTTCGCTAAATCAGCCACTATTTTTACATCGTTAAAATAAATTGAGTTCAACCTTTTTGAAGATTGAATGTTTCGCATTGGTGATCAAGCAAATCCAAAGTTGAATAGCGCGGATATTAGGTAAGTAGGTACCTAAAGTCTATAAAAGCAGTTTTTTTTTGTAAAACAATTGGGTAATTAAGGGTAAGTAATACAATAATTTAAATTCAAGAGGTGTCGTGGGACACCCGATTGGAACGAAGTTCCTTTCGCTGTATATTATGTAACATAAACAGGAACAATGAAATACGTTCAACGTCTGAGAGAAACTAAATCAAAAAAAAATTAAGGAATGTGAATACAACCAACTTCCTAAAAAAAACACAACAAAGTGAAAAATAACTATAAATGATAAATTATTTATTTCTGTAAAGGTAAAAAGTAAGGTTTGTACAAACACTTTTACACGTCAATATTTGAAAACTAGATGAGGTCGGCGTTTAATTTCGGAAGTCGGTGTCTTTGCTTGTGTTTAAATTTTTTCCACCGACTTTTTTACTTATTAGTGTATTTTTTTTGGAAGTTGGTTGTTTTTAGTTTAAGTTTTTATTATTTTTCACTATTTACGAGTTAGTTATCGGTAGAGGCGGGTTACTTTGACTCTAGGGCATAACTTTGGCCCAAATCGAGAAAACGTTTGAACTGCCCGCCCGCGCCGTGTCGCGAGTCGCGACCACACAACCGAACGCCGTAGTTCCTTCGGTAACTAATAGATGGCGATATAAACGCGTACCTACTTGCGGAACTGTTTGTGTCTGCGACGTTTATTAGTGAAGAACTTTACATTTTTGATCAATTTGTTACAGAAATTAAATACAGCGACATTACTGATGCCATCCGTGTACAGACGACAGCCTGGTAGTCGTCGATATGTCGACTACACCCAGGCAGATTTAAAAAAATGTCTGGATGCAATCCAATCAAAAGTGCTCCCACAAAGAGCGGCTGCAGAGGTGTTTAACATTCCTCGCAGCACTTTGAAAAACAAATTGGCCCGAAAGCACCCTAACAAACCAGGTAAACCTACAATTTTTATTGAAGAGGAAGAGAATGCGTTTGAAGCTCACATAACTGCGCTTTTGGAACATGGGTTTCCGCTGACAGCATTCGACCTAAAAATTATAATCAAGGATTACCTACCTTGCATCCCAGGGAAGAGTTGTGAAATTTTTTAAGAACAACATTCCTGGTAAAGACTGGTTGGCTTCTTTTCTTTCACGACTTCAATCTCTTTCACGTCGACTTGCTAACAATACTAAAAGAGTCCGAGCTCAAGTGTCGGAAGATGTAAGTTTTAATTTTATAGAAAACATTGACAAAGAACTAGAAAGCGTTCCACCCGAAAACATATTCAACTATGATGAAAGCAACCTTTGTGATGGCCCAGGAAAAAAGACTATATTATGCAGAAGAGGAACGAACTATCCTGAAACAATAGTAAACGCTACAAAAGTTAATTTTACTGTCATGTTCTGTGGCAACGCCGCTGGGGAAGCAGTTCCACAGTTCATCGTTTATAAATCGGATCATCTCTGGTCAACTTGAACTGAATATGGTCCCGAAGGCGCTCGATACTATAGAAAAAAGAGCGGATGGATGGACAGCGCAACTTTTGAAGACTGGTATCTCAATCATCTTATGCCAGTTCTTAAGAAGAAAAATGGAAGAAAAGTGGTGATTGGAGACAACCTTGCTTCACACATTAATAAAACAGTTTTGAAGGAGTGTGAGAAGCACAATGTAAGTTTTATTTGCTTGCCACCCAACGCAACACATATACTTCAGCCCCTAGACGTAGCATATTTTCGACCTTAGAAGTGCAAGCGGCGGCAAGTATTACTTCAATGGAAGAACAGCCTGAACAGCCAACTGGGTAGGAAACTGTCAACTACACCTAAGGATCAGTTTCCACGACTTTTAAAAACCGCTTTGGATTCTTTGACTGAGACCAAGGCGAATTTGATTGCTGGTTTCAGAAAGACAGGCATATACCCCGTTGACAAAGAGGAACCATTAGCAAGATTACCCAAACAAGATCGAATTATAAACGCAGATCATATCGGAAACTCTTTTATGCAAAAATTAGTACAGAGCGGAGCTGAGGCGTGAACAGAAAACAATTAGGAAAAATTTGAAATATATTATGTTGATTTTACATCGTATTTTAATTTATTTCGAACTTTTTTATTACATTAAACCTCTTCTGAATATTCAATCTTACCGCCCTTGATGGTTTCTTTGGCCATTGATAGCTGCAAGTACGATTTTTCACCGATAAAGTTCATAGAGTTAAAGTAACCCTTTCCTAAGAACAACTTTGGCCCAAACTTTAATAAAAAAAAAAAAACAAGTTACGCTTATCACAGTTCTAAAATACACTTCGCATCTTGTTAATTACATCCCTGAGCTTCTTTATAACATATAAGAACACAAAAAAGATTACAATACAAACTACAGATCAAATTCGAAAATTATTTGAAAAAAATAGCTAAAGTAACCCGCCTTGACGGTATGGTACTCTACCCCACACCAATTCGAAAACGATCGTCTTACACGTCCACGTCCGTTTGAAGGAGGTTGTTTTTTAATTTAAAAATAATTATTGTTGATTTTTTAAGAATCGCTCGACCGATTGCGATAACATTTACATGGGACCACCTCTGAAGTATGATCTACCAAACAAAAAATAATCATCAAAATCAATTCATAATTGGCGGAATGATCGCGTAACAAACATACAAAAAAAAACATTACCGTCGAATTGAGAACCTCTTCCTTTTTTGAAGTCGGTTAAAAAGTGTAGTGACGGTCAAAATATTACCTACCGTTTTTTCGGTCAATCTCTCATTCGCCAGGTGGGCAAAGTATAACGTGCGATAAGGAACTACGTTCCAATAGGCACCTACTGATTCTAACTTACCTGAACATCCCCAGGAAGTAGAAGTTCATCCACAAATACAACAGTGTCTCCATGACCAGTACTCCTGGGAGATTCAAGAGCATGAAATGAGGAAACTCAATCTTTGGTCCAACGGGGAATATCCTTACAAACAAGAATTTAAAAAACATTACATCACGAATATTACAAATCCTACTAAAAACCCTTAAAATTCAAATATCTCGAAAACTATTGAATTTCGGCGATACATGTGGGGGTTCAATTTGTTGCATTTTGGGCCCTCTATTATCAGCTCTTGACGGATATACCTACTTACGTCCGTCGCGAATTACAAGTAAACGTGTATAGTACGCATATATATACAGATGCACTCTCTGTTCATTTACTCTCGTAGTCCGATGGGACGCCAATCCTACACGACCGGGGAGAGATCAGGCGGGACTCCCGCGTTTATTGCCTGAAGGGCTAAGTAGAGGTATACCTATAGTACATCCACATATTAGAATGTTACTATACGTACAAGTACGTACACTTACCTATGGTGGATTTTAAGATTTATAAATAGGTAACCTAGGTTGTAGGTCGTTAGAGAACAATGGCGACCTTCACGACATTGTGTCAAGCAAGGGGGTCATTTACTGGTCCTAACAAAGAGCTGACACTCCTTTGTCAAGACATATAATGGAATTGGTATAGGTAGAGGAAAATTTTGTAGTCTTTTGTTCAAATACATGCTAACCACACAATGACAATGCCTTTCATTTTGATAGTTCAACTGCATTCATTGCGTTATTTACATAGTTGAGCAGAGGAACATTTCAAACGTATGCAGCAATAGATTATTAGGAATTTCCTTCGGATTTAGATTGAAAGTGTATTACGCAATTGGGGTGCTGGTCTATCTGGAATCAGGCACGTTCAGGCTAATCCACCGACTACAATATAGTATAGGATAGGCTAATCTCAGAACTCTCAAATGACACTCAACTTTAGTTAGTTAAAAGTTTTCAGGTAGGTATTAAAAGTGAGCACGAACGGGGCTCTAAATTAAGCTGCGTTTGAGAATTCTACCGTAACTCACGTTTCACAGTAGATCTTGAATATTTGATTGGTCTGGCTTCCCATCATTGTCGCCATATCACCTGGAATATGCGCACTTAATCTATTTTCTTAGTAGTAAATTTTGTTCATAAATAGTTAAAGTTCTGGTAAACTGCAATGGCATGGCTAGGAAGCTTTAATCCTACTTCGATGTTTGAGATAACTTTAGTTTCAAATTCAGGAGAAATTGATTAGCCTATCTTATGTCAAATGATTTTATTAACTGGTGTTATTTCTGTCAATCAATCACAACGGATAAAACGGATTTTGACAGCGTGTTACAGAAATAAAAGAAATAAAGAATAACGTTTATTTGGACACAAAATACAAATAACAAAATAAAAAGTGAAAGTAATGTTTTAACAACAAACAGTTACAGTGTTACAGTGCTAGTAGGTAGGTACCTACAACGTTACAAGGTTATAGTGGCGCGCGGCCAAAATTTGAACTAACGTCGCCATCTTGTTAATTGTCAATACAACTTCAGTGACACAATTTCACAAATGTTTACAAACAACGCCCCCCTGTCAATGTCACTCTGCCGCCAAAATATCAAAATATTCATAACTCAATTACTGTGTTGATCAGCCAGCTTTGCCGAAACCGGATGTCGGTTAGTAAAAGTTGTCACACTTACCAATGGATGACGAATATGCAATTCCGAGAAAATAAAATACTGTGAAGTCTGACGGCCTTGGCACACTGCAACAATTAGCATTGTTTTATCATATAAGTTAGTAAATTAAGTAATTGATTGTGTTATAGTGAGCAAAAAATTAACACGTGCCGGAAGACACAGAAGTGTGCTAAAGTGTAGCCATCTTTAGCAGAACGTTCGAAGTAGGATATGAATGTAATGAATGTCGATCTAAATCCTTAATTCTTACTTTTGTTCATGCCGAGTAGATTTTTGTTGAGCCTTTCCAATAGTTTGATAGATTTCCAGGATACCCATCTAAAATTAAAAAGTACCTACATTCAACCATTTTCATGACTGCTACAGAATGGTGGTGTAAGACCCAATCAAGATTACCTACTTACCTTTTCAAGTTCAGTTAAAATAGCTTTGACGACAGGCATCATCAGTCCACATGCCAGGATGCTAGATATCCACATTGAAAGAAACATGCTCGAAAAGAATAAAAGAAAACTTAATCTGAAAACAAAGTTGATCATCAGGAAAGCCAAAAGATGATTCTGATTCTGACAACCTCTCATGTCTCTCTCATGTTTCTATCACACCTCTTCCCACTTCCCACTGCTGGGTCTCAGGATTCCTCTCTATGAGAAAGGCCTTCGGCCGGGTTTGTTTTGTCACGGGCCTAATTTAGGATTGTTGGATATGACAACCAGCTAAAACATCCAGCAATCATTACTCACACACAAGATCCAGATTGTCACATGGTTTTGAACTTTGGTTTGAATTCATGGTACCTAGTTAAGTTAATACAAAAAACTTTTAAGTATTCTACTTAAAAGATTTGGCCAGGAGGCATAGGCAGGGCTGTTTGGCTGACCCTTCAATTTGTCAACCTACTGTTTAAAAATTCGTAATTTAAGATCAAACTTAATATGAGCTGCAATTTATTTACCTACTGTATGCCTTTACCTATAATGTGAGCATCCAAACACGAGCAAGACTTTGAGAGCGATCCTCCTGTGCACATTGCAATTCTCTATGGCTATCGTGATCATCATCACTCCGATACAGTCCAGTAAGTCATTCCGAATGTACATCTGAAAACATTACGTTCATACCTAAGCGAGTTAACAACCTACAGAAGTTACCTAACGCCGCGTCCACAAGCGATAGACCTGGCATGGGAGCTTGGAGTTGAAAGTCGAAAACCAGCGTCAGGCACTAGTCTAGCATTTTTGCTAAACTGGGGCCTACTTGGCGCAGCTATAAGGCTCTCATTTCTGTTAATTTCTTAGAACACACTTCACAACTTTCATTTGATTTTTATTTGCAGTCTATGTTGTGTCTATTAGTCTGTATGTATGTGTCAGTCTATTAGTCTGCGCTAAACAGATGTATTTTCATTCTTTCTCCTTTCAAAAGTCCGGCTTTTAGTCAGGACTTTGAAAAATTCGACATGGTAACCATAACTATCAGCAATTACCTCACTAATAAAACTCTTGCCGATGCCGCTCATGATGCACGAAAAGCCAATGGGCATGACTGCCAACACAGCAGGATGTTGCACGTCCAACGTCCAGAAAACGACCATCAGCAGAAACACATAAAAACTCTTGTAGGCCTGCAAAATATTGGAAAATGAAACTGCTGCAAAAATATAAATTTTCTCTTTGGCCATAAAATAAGTATAAGGTATTTTACTAATCATTTCAATCACTAGTGCAGTAAATGAATAAAAGCGAGTGATCGAAAACAGACGAACACCGACCAACTTGCTAGCTAAATAAAATTAGCAATACCGCCTTCCCACTTGAAGGCCCACTTTGTTCAATGTTGCAAACACTTTAGAAGTAGTCCTTTGTCTTACTTCGGTTATATTGACGGTATCTCCAAAAGTACAGAAGGACTACTAGCTGAGTACCAATAGGTAACTCAGTAGGTAAATACATACAGGGTCACTTGTAATTCGACGTATATCCGTGAGGAGCTGATATGGGGGCCAAAATGCAACATATTCCAAATAAAAAAAAACTACGTATCGAATGGGTACCATTAAAAAATGATATTGTAGGTGGCACTTTAATTAACCGGTCCGGCCATATTTTATTATTTTAAGCTATGAACATAATTAAAACCTACCTACCTATTATTACCTATATCAACAAAATAATTAAAATGATGAAAAAGAAGTTGTCAAATTTTGTTGTCATGTAAAATTTTGGATAAATATCGAAAAACCCTTAAAATTCAAATAGCTCGAAAACTATCGAATTTCGGCCATACATAGGGGGGATTCAATTTGTTGCATTTTGGCCCCCCTAGCAGCTCCTGACGGATATACGTCGAATTACAAGTAACCCTGTATATTAGAAAGATCAGTCTAAGTTACAATCACAAGCAGTGCTGCTGGTGAGTTTGTTCCGCCACTTCTTCTTCCCAGCTAAAGCACTAGGAAGTTGTGAAGGGTGGGCGTTTTGGGGGGACTGTCTTATGTGATTTTGACGTTCAAAAAGTGCTGATTCTCAGCCTAATTTGAATAAATGACTTTTGATTTTGAATCATATCATACAATCGTTATACAAAAAAAGTTACAAAACTAAAGTTTATCTGTCGAACTTTATTTCATAAAGGTAGTTCTAAAACTCCTTGGGTGCTCAAGCTCATATCGCCCGTGAATATTAAATTTATCAATTAGCTCAGATACTAACAATTTTATCACTGAAAAATGTAACCGGTGATAATAAAATTGGAACAATCACAATAACCAATGTTCTCCAATATGTCATGCAGAATAACTTGAACCGATCTCTTCTGGTGATTATCACAAGGTTAGTTACTCTGTGAAAGAAACCACTTGATAATAATTATATGCACGGAAATCACGTTTATTTTAATACCTACTTAGGTCTAAAGTATAACTTACGATGAGGCATCTGAATCCATGATTTTACTTTAAAATTTCACTGAGTTAAGTGAGAAAGTGATAATCCACTCATATATTAAGTTTTACTCCTCTGGCGTTTCAACTAAGTCGCGAAGGTTCTGGTAATCACTATGGTTCAGACACTAAATAGTGGTTTTACAGATTTGCATGAAAAAAATCTACTGTGGCTGAACATATTTGGTAGTTTTTTTTTAATAATGGCAACATTTATAGAGCTATCTTTTAATTGCAAATTTTTCTTTCCTTAGTTGTCAATTTATCGCGTTCGAGATTGGGTGTATGTTGAACATAAACAAATTCGTATACGATTTACGATAAAAATAGATTCAAAAAGCGTAAAGATGCAAGTGGATTTAGAGTTCGATTATAATGAAGCGACAGCAGCAATGGATAAATTTTCCCAGGAGGATATAAACGAGCTACGGTACTGGACACAGAAATTGGATAAATCAAAATATGTGCCTAAGGATTTAACAGATAAACAATTAGTGTTGTTTTATAATGCATGTTACGGGGACATGGACAAGACGAAAGCGTGTATAGAAAAGTATTACTCATGCAGAAAAAATGGACCGGAACTGTTCGACAATCGGATCATGAAGACAGAAGAGTTGAAACAAAGTGCGGATGTTCTGTAAGTAAAATTCTTTAATTTAATCATACAATGACTTAGTAGACTGTTAAACTTTCCGATATTTACAACCTGTGAAATTGGCAGCTGTTTGGCAAACGCCAAATGTTTTCAGTTATCTAATTTGGCCAACATTGTAATACAGATCGATTTCTCTATTACTTAACTTGCTAAAATCATGAATTAAAACAAGCTCAAAACATAATAAAATTGTAGTAAGTACCTACATTAAACATTACCTACATAATATTGTAAAATCCATATATAATTATTTGATCTCTACTTTTTTTTAATAGAACAGAACAGAACATTATTTATGGCTGCTGTAGGTATTAAAAAGTGTCTGCAAGATACTGTCATTACTTGGGTTAAGTTATCCCATAACATATCCTCTCTCTATGCATAAGAAAGATGGCATTGGAAAAAAAAAATAATTTGTTGTGACCTAGGTACTTCACCAGGGTGTCCTTTCGCAAAATATTAGATACTAGCTTTTGCCCGCGGCTTCGCTCGTGTTAATTTAGAATTCGACAATCAATTTGGGTTGTACTCTGTTTGGCCGTTGCACTTATGGGCTCAGAACAGTACTTTTTTTCTGGATGAAAGGTGGGTATTTTTTCTGTATCCCTGACAACGTATAATTATATGCAAAATGATGTATGATCAGTCCAGTGGCTTAGGGTGTGAAAAGCCAGCAAGCAAACAATCTTCCTTTTGCATCTATAATATTATCGGTTAGGAGGTTGAAAAACTGGTCTATCGACACACTAGACTCGCAAAATGTATTAGGTACTTAAATAAAAACTCTTATCAGACTACACTACACATGGCACCATCGCTTATCATAAGAATGTTATTGTTGTTTTCATCGGAAACAGTACTTTTTTGGGATAAAAGGTCCCTATGTCCGTTTCTGTACACCTGACAACTTACATATACAACATTTCAGGATGATCGGTTCAGTGGTTTAGTCATGAAAGGGTAACAAACAAACTTACTGTCGTATTTATAATATTAGTTAGGATATCAAAAGCCAAGACTCCACAAGGCACAACATATAATCTAAGAAATAAAAACCTTTTTTCCAGGCTGATAAATACACTATAATACACTATAATACTTTCACCATAATTTTCATGCAGAAATCTTTAAAGAATTACATATCTATATAATCAGTTAACAGAAACAATGGAGCTATTATGTTGTAATAAATCATGTAAACATAACTTTATGTAAACACTGCTTCTGTCATGAGTAGTTAGCCTATTATTCCTATTAAAGGGCTCTTCTCAAACAGAGAAGGCATGAGCAATGATCACTTCTTCTGCTCAAGGTGGATAGGTAATTTCAGACTTATATTAACTATAAGTCCAGGTTTCCTCACAATGTTTTCCTTCACCAATGTCAGTGATTATTATTATTTGGTAAGACACCTCATAAGCAGTTAATAAGCAGCTAATAAGCTGATGCATGTGTTTCAAATAGCTTGGAGATATTTAATCTTTCCGACTTTGAGATTGTTGCGCCACTTCTTCCCAAAGCTAAAGCACTAGGAAGTGCTGAAGGGTGGGAGTTTTGGAGGACTGTCTTAAGTAATTCTGACATTTAAAAATTGCTTACTCATAGCCTACTTTGAATAAATTACTTTTGATTTGATTTGATTCTGTATTTAGGTATGTACAATACCCTACAGATGTTTTACCTATGTTAATGTTATTTGCTGGGGAAATGTTTTAATACTGACTGCCTTATTTTTCTAGTTTCATAGTTCTAGTTTCTTGTACAACTGAAGGTAAATAATTTTTTTTTTTTTTTTTTTTTAATTTATTTATGGGTTCAATCTCTAGGTTGGTCAAAATATTATTTGTTATTTCAAAAGAATTCTAGATCTGTTCCTGGTTGATGGCAATAGTCTCCCCTTAATACATGGGAGTTTAACAAAGTAAGTGCAATGACGGTGAAAGCACATAATATCTGTGTATAATATAGGTGTAATGCTTTGTTATGTAAATATTTGAATACCAAGGTGGGGCTACAATGCTAGTAAACAAACAAACACTGGTTAAGTTAACAATTGCATAGCAATTCCAGGTCTGGGCATTTATTATTGTTTCTTTATTTATAAATGTTTAAGCAGTCTTAGGTATACTTAAGACTGGGAAAATTACTTAACACAGGACGTAAAATAGACTGGCCAGACAAGAAAAACTCTCACACACATCACCATTCCCACTCCCACAGTGGAAACAAATATCAAATACCAGAACCACCCAAGTTTGAAACTGGCGGGTTCTCACCAATCCTGCCCACAGCCTACTAAACCGGACATATGCGTCCAATTTGCGACAAGTGTGTGCTTTCCCATAGATTTTATTGATCAATGGTTGTTCCTGATACTCACGAATATAGAACTAGCCTTTGCTCGCGGCTCCCTGTGTGGAGGTCGGAAATTAACCCACGGGAATGTACCTAATAACGGGATAAGAAGTATCCTATGTCCTAACCTAGGTCATGATCTCTCCGTGTGCCAAATTCTATCCAATCCGTTCAGCCATTACCGCGTGGAAAGGTTAGGTACCGATTAACAGTGTTACTTTGGCATTTATAATAAAGATCTTTAACTATGAAGTTGCCATTTTACAATACTAGCCATTTGAAACGTAGGTAATTTATGCATGGCTGGCAATCAATTCTAAATTCAAATGAATTTTATTTAAAAAATAAGGAATTCTATTTTCCAATTCAGTCATTTGTTTATTGATTAAAGTAGTGTTTTGTATCTTTTTCATCAATAGGTAGGTATGGACACGATAAAAATACGACTAATAATTATGGAATAGTTACCTACGAGTTCCGTCGCGGCAGCAATGCCGCCAAAACAGCTCGCAAGTCACAACATTAATTACGTGTAAACACGACTCGTTATTAGTTAAATCGCTCTCGACATGGAAATGTTGATCTAAAAAATTTACCCTGTGGTCGCCCGAAAACTAAAGTTAACAACGACAAAAATGAAAGGCGACACTTTCAACGTTAGCATCAAAACAATTTTGGTCCATTTGCGTCAAATTGGCAAGGTAAAAAAAACTTGATAAGTGGGTGCCGCACGAACTGAACTATCGCCAGCGCGACGAACGCGTTGAGGTAGGTATGCCTTGCGTCAGAAACGAAGGGATTTTGGACCGCATTGTCACTTGCGATGAAAAATGTTTTTTTTTTGATAATCGTAAGCGGTCATCATGTTGGTTAGACCCTGGTTAAGCGCCTAGGCAATGCCGCAAACGAAAACTTACCCCTGAAAAAGTCAAGGTCACTGTTTGGTGGTTTAGTGCCGTTATAATTCATCACAGCTTCTTACCAAATGGCACCAGCATTACTGCGGATGTGTACCTACTGTGAGAAACTGGACACAATGATGGAGAAGCTCGCAAATCTCCGGCCAGCCTTGGTTAATTAGGGTTGCGGGAAAGTCCGAAAGGGTTACTGTGGCCCCTGGCACAGGCAACTGAAGGAACACGGGTGGGTTTTAGTCAGTAAGAGTCTGACACACCCTTCCGCTCCGGCCAGAGCGGGAGAAGTTATTTGATGATTTCCCACCCACAAAAAAAAAAGCCTTGGTTAATCACCCGTCCCCGCTGCTCCTACACGACAACGCTCGATATACGGCACAATAGACGATCTCTAAGCTACAAGAGCTAGAGTTGGAAATTTTGCGTCATCCACCGTACTTACCAGACCTTGCGCCGACATACTTCTACTTGTCCCAAAATTTGAACAATTTCTTGGCAGAGAAAAAATTAAATACCCGAGAGGAGGCAGTACAAAATGCCTTTGAAGAGTTTGTTTGCTCCTGTATAGTATACCTGACTTCTTCAAGAAGGGCATTGAAAAATGACCACTGCGCTGGCAGAGATGCATCGATAGCATGGGTGCATATTTTGACTGTAAGAAATAAAACATATTTCTATAAAAATTACTAAGTTTCTGTTTACTAAACGGCAATTTCATAGGTAAGACCAAATATTAAATATGGACTCCAACGCTAGGTTACGAGCACACCACTCATACAACAACAACACACCAACATACAACATACAACTTTAAATATGCATATTATTATGCAGCATGCGTTCTTTCGATATGGTAAGTAGCTACCTATTTTCTTATCGCGCTCATAATACATTTTACGAAGTGCACATAAAATGCGAAAAGATTTAAATCAAGATTAGTGAGTGCCCTTATTTCAATATGCATGTTTAGGGCCTACTTTATAAAATTATACCGTTACGAGTTACAACGGAAATATCATGAAGCTGATAGCTAATCAACCAGAAACTTCTAATTATCCTTTTGAAAATATTCTGAAACGCTCAAGTTTCAATCAAACCATGCCAACTTCCAATTATTGGGACCAATTCACAGAACTTGAAATGGAAATATTAAATTAACATCTTCTCGAACTAGAAATTGTAACATAGGAGTCCAAGGCCGCAGCTTCGCTATCGTGTCGTGGATGCTTGAAATCACCGCTGTATTTTAAAGTGAAAACTTCTATAAGTGGTTTTGCGCTCTTTCTGAACACTGAGCGAAACCGGGGGCCTACTTTCTAAGTCAGTCTACGAAGATACGGACACGTCCGAAAATAGTTCGAAACTTAGATGTGAACTCTACTCCCGATTAATTAACTTTTTCGGACGGGCAAAAAGACATTCGTAGTAAGGCTGACATCAGACGGACTGCATCGCAGCGACCGCGCGCGGTCGATATACACGGTGTTTTTGACAGCCCTCCGCAAACTGATAGGGTGGCTTCAGTACATCATACCGGTACATGAAATTCTTTCAGGAACATTAAGGGAATCCAAAAAACCAGATTTGTTTTATGGGGGGACATCGTGGTCACTTACCTCACACGCAATGTATCGTTACCATGGCAAAACGCACGTAGCGGACGGCAGCGCAGCGAGCATGAGCGAGGCTGCCCCCGCCCCCCGCGCGCTCCCCGGCGCACCTGGGCCGCGTC
Source organism: Brachylomia viminalis (assembly GCA_937001585.2). Lineage (NCBI taxonomy): Eukaryota > Metazoa > Arthropoda > Insecta > Lepidoptera > Noctuidae > Brachylomia > Brachylomia viminalis. The sequence goes on from OW443314.2 coordinate 13,288,817, forward strand.
TTTTATTACGTTACGTTACGGCATAATTTTTTTTTTCCTGAGAAAATTTCCAGTGGGATATGATTCAGAATAAGGAGCTGAATCAATCCTGTGTTTTTGTGGAGGGCTGTCAAAAACACCCTGTATTTAACTACGAGGTAATGTCTGTGCTTCCATTTCGACGTCAAACTTAACACTGAGCTCCTGGTCTTGATGCTTGGCGTCAACTGCGTGAAGTCAGATCAGACTGCAGACAACTGCATGCAGTTGAACATAGCGACTGCGTGCGGTTGCTGATGCGACTTCGTGCGGTTGTTGTGGTGCAGTGCGTGTGATGGCGGCCTAAGGACAACTGTCAAATCGTTTTGCCATTACTTTTTAGTTCGGGCCCCGAACCAATCTTATGTCCGTAAGTGACACAGACACGGTGTAGGCGACATCCGTAACTTCGGCCGAAACTATGGACCGGAATATGGATCGTCACACGGGTTTGGTGACGCTGAATCGGGTATACTCGGCTCCAGTAAGTAGGTCGGTGACGCCGAATCGCGTATACTCGGCGCTACCAACCATAAGTACCGAATTAACGATACATACCAAACAAAAATGTTACCTACCTTTACTGCTTATTTGTAACATACTTGAATATTGTAGAAGGTTGTTTTATTGATTTGGCAAATAAAGTAGTTTTTTGTCGCTTCTTCTCGGCGCTGAATTGCGTCTATGTACTCGGCGCCAGTCGTATGTTTTCACATCTATCGTGTGGTCCTGGTCATAAGCACATAATCCTCTTTTTTTGTTCTTGTCTTGCAATGGGAACTTTATTTAAGGGAAGGTAATCGATTGTCTTGGTATGGGCATATGATGAGTAGGGATGAGATGCATGTAACTAAAACACTGATGAATATAAATGTTGATGGATGGAGAGGGAGATGAAAACCAAAGAAAAGATAGATGGGTTGTAGGATATGAACGAAAATATTCTGATCTGTGCTGAGACGGTCGCTCGCCGTTCGCCCTTTAAAAGGTTGGCATTGGCAATAAATTTCCTCATTTCTCCCATAAGGCGTTATTGTGACGTCATCCCTTTTCGCTCCATAACCTGAAAATTTTGCAAATTTTTTATGGTGAAATCTCATTTTAGTCCTGTCCTTTTCTGTTCAGATTGTCTGCTTTGATCCCTATACGGTCTGAATTAAACAATAGAAAAAGCTCCCATTAACACTTCCGCCCATTTCAAATCCGCATGGTGTTACAAATTACCCAACACATTAGTGGCGACTTTCCTTACCACACACGTCATTCGTCCTATGCTCCTATAGAAAACACAATGAGCAATAAAATTGTCCATTCTTGAACAACAAATTATTTTTATAGGCATCTGTTTGCTCTGTCGTCCGTGATTCGCTTCGTACTGTTTAACAATAGTTAGATTAGCCCACGTTCCGACGTTCCCACAGACGTAAAAAAATAGTCGCGGCAAAACAAAAACGCCTAGCGCGATTTTTTCCCGCCTTCAACAGAGAGTTCAAACGAGCGTTAATAAATCTTCGAACTGATTCGTCGTGCTGTGCGGACGTACCATGTGTTCCGCAAAATTATTAGCGGTGCCAATTTATAGGCCAGGAGACGACAAAAAAAAAAAGTAGACGACAAAAGAGGCAAAGAAAATTTAGGATGCATCATTTGCATAATTAACTATATTTAAAAGGGCATTTTTTACGCCGTACAATGTTAGGGAATAATCCTGAAAAATTATAATAATTATTCATTATATAGCATGTTTATTATTTTACTTTCTCAAATTAAACCCGTTTATTGTTTACTTTCTTTATTTAGTCCACCGATATAGGCACCTATGCCCAGAACCATTTTAGAATTCCATATGATAAGCAGGTAGGTACCTAATATTGTAATTGAAAACATCGAAGGCGTTCTAAAAAAAGCAACGGGCAATTATCCGATATCGTTAAAAGCTAATAAAACTAAGATGTTATGACTTATTTATTTATATAATATACAGACCGTCCAAATGCTGTTATGGTAGATAGTCCTTTTATACACGCGTTCGTCCGCTCGGCATCGCCTTGCGCCACGGTTTTGAGCATGCGGTACGTCCCCTACGTCCGCACTCGCTACTGACCACCGCGTGCGATTTTTTCGCGTCCTTGGGAACACAAGTACAGAACTTCGTATGTTTTATTCATTCAACACTCACAACACTAAGCGTTGAAAATCGATCACAGCACGATAAAAAAATCGCAGCGGAAAAATACCGCGGCCTTGCGTACAGATGTACCGCTTTCTATTTGTTCCATTCCAAGCGCGCCACGCGATTTTATCCCGCCGTGATTTTTTACAACGTACGGGCACCAACGATACACTTTTTACTGCAATTTTTTTTTTTGGAAAATTGTTTTTGTGTACCATAAATAAATGTTTTTTTTTTCTGAAATAAATTAAGTACCTACTTATGTAGTAGGTATGTCTCTTGACATTTCTCGGTCCCGGACCTTTGGATATGAGGGGCCGAATCCAACTCGAAGAGGCTAGTTTGACGCTTCTAAGAGAACGAGGCACCAACCGACGATTATCCCTGTCCGCACTATGCAAGTGCACCCAAGGACAGCCCCCGGTTGGTGTAGGACTATTGTAGGATATGGAAATAAAGGGTTTGGACTAAGGATTTGGGTGGCTAACGTGGACTGGTTACCTAAAACTATGAGAGGACAATAATGCCCCTGTCTGACCAATGTTTTATACATACACAATACAAGGATAAAATGGCAGGGGGCGACTTGCACACTCAATAATGGGCCCCCGTAAATACTCGCTAGCACATAGTAGCGTTTAAACAAGGGACAACATATCCTGAAGTGCTTGAGGAGTGGAGAAGTATCAATACGGCTATCAGGACAATCCTGGAAGAACGGTCACGATGCCTACCAGCAGCTTACTGGAATACTACCTACCTCCGAGCACGTTTGCTCTTGCGAATCTCCACTCAAGCCAACCAATAAAGGCAAGAATGAGGTGGGAGCTCAGTTCCTCGCCATATTTTTTTTTTCCAATTTGAGCATGATTTACTACTGTGAAAATCTAATCAAAGATTGAAGATTTTGCTTTAGGCCCAATCTTAAATAACGTCGGTTGCGTTACTTTGATTTTTTTGCATAATAATTATAATGTGCTGACTCATCAATGCAGTTTGAACCCGAGTTCAGGTCAATCCTATTCTCTGGGAGTAACTAACATTCCTTTAGTATTTAATTAACAAAATGCTCTATCAGGCGGATAGTTGACATGCTTAGCGGTTATAGACCCAGGCTGCCCCATGAAGGCTGAACTTTCGATTTCCATTGACATTAATGTTTTCAGTATTCATAACAATAATTATCAGTTATGTTAAAGGTAAAATGATGTTAAAAAAACGACTGACTTCCAATGACAACACTAAAGAGTGAAAAATAATTTTAATTTGGGAAGTCGGTGGCAAACAACGAAAATACAAAAACCAAAGACGCCGATTTCGGAAATTATAATGATTTTTCACTTTGTAGTGTTTTTTTTTGTAAGTTGGTGGTTTTTTTTTACTTCTTTTTATCCATAACTAATAAGATAATTGTAGTTATTTCGTAGCGTATATTTTGGAAGTCGATGGTTTTTTTTGTAAAAAGTTTTTATTTTTCTCTTTTTAGTTGTGGTACCTACCTACCCCAAACAAAGTTGTATACCACTACTTGTAATGTAAATAACAGTGACAGGAAGTTATTACAGCATCATCAGCATAAACTATGTTAAAAATACGTATTATTGAAGCTGACTCAAAAACCACTCGTCAGAACTTGACCAATCTGGAAGTATATCCTTTCAAATAAAAGAATAAATTTTCAAATCGGTTTGTATACAGCGTGGCGCTGCAATGGTGACCTTAATTTAACACACATATACGTTTTCACATTTTCGTTTCATGACAATTTTTTATTTCCATTTTCCTTTGTTGGCGAGCAGCGCAGGCGACGCGCGCTCTCCCTTCCACCCACCCGCCGCACCGAACACGAATTCTTTTTTTGCTTTTCTAGTGCTAGTCGAACCCGTGTCCTTGACGCACTTATTTACACTAGTGCGCATAATTACGTCGCGAAAAAGACTCTTAGCTATTGTTTTATTTATTTCTTTTTGTGTAATTAGGATAGTAATTAGATCATGGTACTGCGATAAAGACACTTTGATTGGTTTTCGTTTTCTTATCTAGTAGGTACGTTTACACCTCTTGCGATACGGACGCATTTATTTGTGCTATTAGTGCTTGTGTAAACTTATGATCGTGATGGCAGTGATTAGTGATGACAGTTATTACTAATAGTAACAAGAGAGGGTGATGTGATAAGTGTTTGTACCACTTGCGCCGCTCGGTTTCTTTGATAATATGCCGTCAAAGAATCGGACCGATCACGAGTAGGTACAAGACGCGATGCGCGGTTGCCAGCCCGCGAACCGACACATTGCCGCTCCGAGTTAACGTAAGCGAGCTAGGTAAGTAATTTCATGAATGAATTTTTGCAAGGGTGATCCCAATTTTAATGACTTTTTTATTATTTAGTTTGTTTGAAAAATTTTTTTTTTCAGTTTACGTATTATTTTAACCTATCAATATTTATATGGTTAATGGGCACTAGCCCTACCCGTGTATTAAATTAAAGTCACCATTGTTGCGCCACGTTGTATGACGGAGTTCTGACGTAACAATTTTTTTTATTAATAAAGCTGAAATGAGGTCAACCTCCTTTTTTGAAGTCGGTTAAAATAGACTTATTATTAAAATTAAATTGCATACCTCTATGTATACATTTTTATACAACACAAACAACTAAGATGTGTGAGCAATACAGGGGCTTATTTATAATGAGAAAGTAGCAAAAAATTTGGTCATAATATATGTATGGCGTTCGAAAATTTTTGCCCAATTTCAGCTCGGTAAGTTCATGTTCAGCCAAGCTTACCTTCTAACTGTTCCGAACCAAAAATCAAAGGGTCTGCCAACTAGAAAGGCACGCCCTTCAGCAGGTCCTCGCGTCTATTTATTTTTTTGGTTGGCTGAAAATCAGGCTCAATAGGTACCCAACTACCCAGTAACGTTCTTTGAGCAGCGAAATCAAAATCATTTAATGAAATTCTTTGAATTAGTCGCTGACATTCGCTCCCGAATCAAATTCGCAAAAGGCTCTTGATAAATGATTTTTATTTCTGTAAGTAGGTTTGTACAAACACTTTTACACGTCAATAATATTTTAAAAGCTAGATGAGGTCGGCGTTTCCTATCGGACTACTCTGAGAAGAACGGCTAAAGAAAGATATGTTATTTGCTTACTCCTTTTGATCTGAATCAACATTGATTTTGAGATTGTTAGGAGTAAGAAGATTATAACACAAAATATGACACGAAAATTACACAAATTTTCGTGTCATTTGAAGGCTCAGACCAAATAGAAAATCAAGACTGAGCGCTGCGAACAATACAGTGAAGCATACAAAACTACACCTTGCTTTGTGCACCTCACAAAGTGCACACTAACGTTTCTTAAAAAAACCGGCCTCACGTCACTGTTGACAGCGCTATGTCTAAATTTTTTCTCGAAATAGCAGACGTACTTTAAACCCCGGAGGCAGTTGGAAAACCAGTTACCTGTATAAACAATTGCTTAGTTTCTAACAGTTGTTTAACGTTTCGTAAATTAGCGTAAACAATTGTAGCAAGGTACACAAATAACTAATTATTATAATATTTAAATTCAGTACAACTTCCTATTCCATTGTCACGTAAGTTGTATTTATTTAAAGTAGATTGTACAGTTTGACATTATAAATAACTGTTTTGTTGAATTTAGTGAATGACCAAATATTTTTCGTGGATTGGTTAAATCACAAAAAAAATATGGTTAAATGAAGAATTTTGGGTTACATTTTGAAAAGCATTGTGCCAATCTGGATTGCTCGTGGAACTATTGGCGCAGCCAGCTACAGATGGACAGACGTTCTGGTATTACGTGGGAAAAGCCAGAATATTTTTGTCACGATTAATTCTCGGTAGTTTTAGAAGATTTGGAAAAGGAAAAGAATGAAAAAATAAACATCCAATTAATTTCTTTTTTGTTTTATCATCTTTAGATGTCGATACCCATCACGTCTTTGGAGTTTCGCTAGCTAATTTTATTTGACCCTGTATTTCAAGGGCCACCTTTTACTCTAGGCTAGAAGAAAATCGCTGGAGCGTCCCAACATCTGTCAGTTACCAATGTCTCGGTCAAAGCGATGTTATATTTGATGTTTAAGCAAGCTTACACTACGCAATTACACCCTGACTAAAGACCCGTCTAGCAACTTGAAAGGACCCATTATGCCCACTTATGCATACAATTATTAAGGGGCTGACAACAGCTAAAGCGCGATCATTGTCGGACTGCATAGAAAAGAAAGAGAAGCACGATGACACAAAGCTGGTAATTTATTGCAAAATATGAAGCAATTCTCTATTTACAAAAAATCTATTGATTGGACTAAAAAATTAAAACACTATCACGTTAATTTGTTGCATGAAGAACAATCTGGAAAAAAACAGAAAGATTGCATGTATATTAATCTGGTTTTTAATCGCTAAAACAAATTTTTTGAGGTAAGTATCTTTATGAGTTTTTCTATCGTACCAAATTAGTTGTAAGTATTATGTTTTCAACACACTATCTAACTAGCATATATCCTGAAGAATATCGTATATTTTTCTGATTTTGTTCACTGCAGTGGATCTATCTTGACGCTGCGTGAGCGTGCGTGATCCATTGCCACCCGTTCGATGTCCACCGCGCACAGGATGGATAAAAAGCAGCACATGAAGTAATGTTTTGCTCTGTTGGTGTAATTGCTGTAATGGCGTTCCAGTAGGAGGATAAATAAATAAATAAATATAAATTTAGGCATTAGAAAACTTGCGCTTAGGTCATGTAGTCCCCTTAAGGCTGCCTGTCCACAGAAGCGGAGCGAGCCTGCGGAGCGGAGAAACCAATAAGATTGTATTACCGGAGATTGTATGCAATACTACTCCTCCGTAATATTCCTCCGTTTCGTCGGCGTCGCTCCGCAGCCTCGCTCCGCTTCTGTGGACAGGCAGCCTAAGAGGGTTTCCTACGTAACGAGGGATGGTCATATCTATTTTGTAACGCGTATCGATCTTGTTGTGACGGAGTGAGGCAGAAAACAAGTCTTGTCCGTAATTTTTTTTTAATCGCACCGTGAGAAGTATGGTGACGTGAGCTTGAACTGAGCTATCATTCCACCTGATGTTTGAATCCCTAGGATTGATACTATTGACAGCTCACTTCACCTGAGATTCCACGGTGAGATTTGAACAGAATAGATCTGCTGTTGGCATCGAGTTAGTCTGCATTTTAGTGGAACCAAACCTTTGTCCTTCGCTGTTCACTAAAGGTGCAAAGGGCTGATAGATTTTCAGTCCTTTCGTTTGCTTTTAGTCTTGTTCTTTCTTATCTGTATTAAGTATGGTATTGTCTGCTTTGTCGCGAAAATAAAACCGCTTTAAATAAGTAGTCGCTTCATTACCAAATCCTAATGGAATTAATTAAGTATCCAAAATCTTAAAAACTCTTTACCTGCGTCTGTAATTCCGAACGCACACAACCCTAATCTCTTCAAAGTGAGAGTAAACAGGCTTCTTCTGGGTAAGCTCACTCCATCGTCGGCTCTGTCTCTGTCACCACTGACCTAGAATAGAGTCAAGAGCAAACGCATCTTTAATAAAAATAAATGCTGTGAAATCCAATTTTATCACAGAGAAAACCCTGTCCTCTCAACATAATGTTTATACTTAAAAGAATACAGAACAGGTAATGCGATTACTTATTTATAAATAACTTGAATACAACACTTTTTCCCAAATCAAAACGATTAAAAAAACCCGAACAATTATGTACGGTATGAAAACTTTTACAAATAATAAGAGCCCAATTCATGGTGCGAAAGCACGTTTAGCCGTTGGTCCCGGCTGTCGTTCTTAAATCTTTGACAGTTGTTACGGGTAGTCAGAAGCCTAAAAGTCTGACAACCAGTCTTACCAAGGGGTATGGTGTTATTCAGTAACTGGGTTGTGGAGGTCAGATAAGCAGTCGCTCCGTGATGTAGAATACTGGTATTCAGCTGCTACCGGTTATACTGGAAGTCGACCCCGACATAGTTGGGAAAATAGGCGTAGAGAGAGAGAGAGTCCTTATAATATAATTATGATGAATTTACTTAATTGATTGGTAAAAGGTCAGCCGATAGTCGTCAAGTAAGGAACATTATCAGGAAATCAGTTGACATTTTGTGTCCTCAGATATTGAGGAAGTCCTCTTGACTTTATGACATCAATTATGATGCCATACTTACGAGAGACTTTTGGTTTAAAGCCAACCAATTACGCAGAATTATTTTATTGGTCTACACAGCCACAGTTGTTTTGGAAAGATCGCCGAAAAGGCACAGCAAATGACTGATACATATTCAGTTTAAAATTTTAAACTAAATGGTAAAAGTATTTAGAAATTCAGTAACCGCTGAAATTCCTCACTTTCAACCTCCCGACCCTCCATGGACTTTCAAAAGGGCAAAGGTCGCGGCCATTGGTACCTATACGATCTCTCATTGTGTAATATATTATTTCGTCCCGTGAGATATTCATGAATGTTTCGAAATGATTATCTGCCACGTAGATCGCAGACTGCATACGAAGATACATTGCAGTCACGTTCTTGAACAGCAATCTGTAGCAGGAATAATTAGCCCCCACACAATACAACCGCGCAAGTCCTTGAAGACTGAAGCATAGATTAACTAAAATGTCTAAACTCTCTTGGCGACTACCACAAGACATTTGTGCGTAGTTCCCGGAGTATAGACATGTGTCCAAATGTACTACTGCCAAGAGACTAAAAAGCATCAGCATCTGATACACCTTCCGACGCCATGTTACACAGAACCATTAAATCAATCCTGAATATCTTCCAGAAAACAAGAGTGGATCAAAGGTCGCCTTTATATGCTCGCAAAGGATCAGGGTCAAACCCTTCGTTGAAGTAACTGTTCCGGATTGACCTCTAGACGAAAATTTTAATGAATTCACTTTATCCACATCTGGACACTACTCCGAAAGCCACTTAAGACCTTCTGCCATTCCTCGTCTCGTTTTAACGACTATGAGACGTGACATTCTAGAAACCCTTATAAAGCTACAAATGTCCTCATTCGAGATCGTTTCCATCGTTATAAATAATTATGTATTGATGTCATAGCGATATCAAGTTTTATTTATACTGCGATTGGGAGAAATGTACACACACGCGGAAAGGCATTACCCTTCTTTCGTCACAATCGGGTTACAAAGAACATCGTAAGCGTTTCTTCACGATAAGTACTGAACAATCTCTTTCTGGCAAAAAAACTTCGCGTAAGCGTTGAACACGTGTTAATGATGTTTACAATGAAATCGCACGCTCGGATACAAAGGTACACAATCGGTCCTAAATCGATTTGACCTGTCAGCAGTATCTATAAGTAAATATGCTATATGCTAATATGTACATTACATTGTGTTATAAGTTTATAACGCATTAGGTACATTACATTGTGTTTAGGTAGCGTTGAAAAATAAGTATATTTTCTTTGTTGTTTTGAAACTGAAACTTTTGACTTCTGATTGATGTTCTTGGGTTTGATTTAATTGACCTTTCGCTGCGTCCATGACTGTATCAATTCGCTCGTTATCTAGAGTTCTCCCATTCGATATAAGCCTTGTAGAAGTCCCATTTGCTATGTCATTAGTTTTCAAGTCATCTGAATCTATTGATCATTAATCCAGCATGATTTCAAGTAGGACAGCCGCGTCAAGTCCAACCTCGTCTAAACACATATCATAGCATTGTGCAGCTGCTATTTCGATCATAGTACCTTCCAACCCAGTCAGTGGTGGGTCACCGATATGCTGTGAAGCCTATTGATCCATTAAAACTGCGGTGTGTAGAGGGAACCTAGTTAAACTCCGCGTTGTAATGGCACCTAATCAGGTCACTGGCGCATTGTCGGTTTATATTGATTAACTGAACTGCTGGGTATCCCTTTGGGATTGGAGACACTTTTAGCCTTTAGAGTAGTTGTATGCTGTTCCGAATCAGAAGAAGAATGGTCTGAGAAAAGATGGTGGGTAATGTACAGTTTGAATTAGGTTCGGATGTACTGCAGAAGCTTTTGTACGAATTATACTATTGCTAGTTCGGTATTTACAAAGATTAGGATCGATGGCAAACGCTCTTATAATAATTCCGTGTCTTCATCTTTTCTTGTGTCCCCAATTCTGACGGATTTGACCGGTAGCAAGCGCGCATATAATTAGAAATTCGTGCAGCGTGTCTTCGTCTTTTCTCGTGTCTTCGAGCTCATGTCATGACAAAACAAGGCAGACAGCAAGGTTAGTAGCGCAGCTGAAAACCGGGATGCGAAGGGATGTACTTTGGAATCGTTAGTCGTTAAAAACGTTTATTTATTGCACCCCAAAACGCTAAAGCCGAATTTACATTACGAAATTCCACTCTGCAAGTGGCATTTTGATTTTGTTTTGATTCGTTTGTGATTGTATTGTTTTGCAACTTTTGTTGTCAACTGTCAGTGTCGCAGACGCATCTGGATTGATTTGTATTGTCAATGTCACATACTACTTAGAGATGTCAACTAAGGTGTCTTGTCTTTGGTCCCTGGCACTGACACATCAAGCAATGGACAAAATTGTCGGGAATATGTAGGTATGCTTGAATATGAGGCTTTTGATAACGTTGGATGTGTATACTTGTCTTTTTTTTTATTATTTTTTTATTTGTAATGTGCGTTTTGTTTGTGCAGAATAAACATTTTTTCTTTCTTTTTTTCTTTCAAATTAGTTGCGCAGACTTAGTTATTCATTTATAGTTTCACTTGTAAATAATTATCCATTTACACGTGAAACTATCAATGAATAACGTTTGGGCAACCACATAGTTACGTAATATAAATTCGTCTTAATGTGCTATATATGTGAAAGAAAATTTAAAACTCATATAAAAAGTTCACTGTGTAAACAAACAAACAACAAATTAGAGGATTATATCCAAGATAAGAATACTTGGAAACATGCTGGTTTAGCTCCACAGGACAATCTAGGGTCTTGACAAAATTAAAACTTGTTGCTACTTTAATTGTATGGTTTGTTATTTTTATGACATTGGTTTACATTCTGTGACTACTTTAACTCACACACTGACATATTAATTGGTTACATAATTTGGGAAATCGTATACTTTTACAATGTTTGTAAATATGTGAACACCATGTATCTATCATTTAATTAACTTATTTATCATTGCTACGTTTATTAAATTCTTTTTACCTATTTTGGTAGGGTAATTTTTATTATAGGTGCATCGTCTTCACATATAATTACATAATTAATGTATACAAAGTATTGTAACACATTTTAAAAGAGTAACGATGGATTTTCTTGCCCATTCTTCTCCATACGAAACTACCTTTTGGAAGGGGCGACTAGAATCAATTCTATTTAAATGTAAATGTTGACGTTCAAAAGTGCCTTTTATGTGCCTATTTGAAATAAATGCTTTGACTTTATCAATTTTGGCCCATCTAAGATTATGGCGCTATAGCTAGACCCAATGATCTAGGATTCTTTGCGGTACCTATTTAGCCAAAACAGCTCGAGAGCATATAACATCATCATTATAATGTAATGTAGTAAGTACATATGAGTCGGTTATGATTGTAAAAATGTAATGCTTGGTCAATCCCTAGCATCAGTGGGACGACACTGACAGCTCACTCCACGTTCACTTCACCTAAGTGTTCACTTCACGGTCACATTTTTACAGAATCGACATGCTGAAGGGATTTATTATAGTCTGCACTTTTATTAATTCAATTTTCGCCTACAAATGCGTAAATAAACTATCTAAAATTCACTTTCTTCGTTCAAAAGCGTCTTTTGCTAAAGGTTCATACCTCGCTGTTTTTTTACAACCAGATCAAGGTACACAAGGTAGGACACCATAATATAAAAATCTTTTGTTAAGTATATTATTTTCTGCAAAATGTACAAGGTTTCGTTAATGGCCGCTGAAAAATAAAAGTACATATCTACTTCAATTTTGGTCATTAGCTTTTCAGTAGGATTACGAGGAATGGGCGAAAAGTCAACCGCAAGTTTTGGTTCTATCTATATAATTATGACTTTTTTTTTTTTTTTTTTTGTGGGTGGGAAATCAAAACCCACCCGTGTTCCTTCAGTTGCCTGTGCCAGGGGCCACGGTAACCCTCTTGGACTTTTCCGCAACCCTATAATTATATAATTATGACTGTGAGTGATATAATGTTGGACAACAGTTATTGTTGAGTAGTTATTCTACAAACAACCATAGCCGGTTTTAAACCAAGTTACATTTGATTGTTGTTAATAATTGACAAACGCAAAAGGTCAGTGACGAGTAATATTAATTGCAAGTCTAGCGAGAGCTAGTATAGATCTACTTAGAGTTGTTTATTTCCTGTGGTTTTCGATACTAGACAGCCAAACTTACAAAAAAGGTTCGTGTTACCTACCAATAATAATATATTCCTACGGTCTTATTAAAAAAGAAAATTAAGAAGTAAGAAAGAAGAATTATGGTTTTTCTTTAGACATGGTTTAAATTAAAACTTTAAAACATCGAGTCTGTTTTTAAAATAAGAACTTGTCAGTTTTGTAAAAGGTATTTTGATTTCTGTTAAGTTCTTTTTTCAAAAACAGCATAGCCCGGTCTGAGGTTGTCAATTTTGTATTAAGAACTTTACTAAAGTCGGCATAAAGGTTGAAATACAAAAAACTAGCTCGAATGTTTAGGCTCGGGCTAAAGTTAGATCGTGTTTTGTTATAAGACGGTCTAATTTTAGACCAGACACGCGAACTGTGATTTATACTATTTTGCTAAAAGCTCGTCCTAGAGGTACAGTCAGTAATTGCTAAGCAAATTGACACACCAATTTGCCGTTGTATAGCCATTTGAATATACGGACAACTTAAGGTAGGTATTAGTAATTTTGCTTAGTAATTGATTTCCCTGACTTTACTTTCCGCTTAGTTCATAAAGAAAAATAGCTGGCGCGATGTAATATCTATACTTATAATGGAGCTTGTCTGTGTCTGCCCTTTTATCGTGACTGTCTTCGTGACTTCATGAAATATTATCTACCCTGTAAGAAGCTACCGCTGAAAGTAGGTTACTGGGTTCCTAGACGGTCAATTAAGTCGAGTCATACTTATCTATCCCGGGGTACTGGTAAAATCAGTATTCTTAGTTCATTTTCCTTGGGTAGGTATTTTATATTGTGTTTCCTGTTAAATTATGTTTTATTTACGTTACATTTATGCCAGAGGTTATGTTCTTTTGTAAATATCAGTCTGTCGCAAGTCATGATTAGAATATTATAAAAAAAACCCTACAGTGGGACTACTGCTGAGAAAAGGCGTCCCCTTAATCCTTCCAGGCATCTTTTTTTGGGCCGGATTTGGCGGAGAGCCAGTTTGGCTTCCGCAGGGGGCGCTCTACGGTGGACGCCATCCTGCGCGTGCGGGCCCTCACGACGGGGGATGCTGTGGCCCGGGGTGGGGTCGTCTTGGCGGTGTCTCTAGACATCGCCAATGCCTTCAATACCCTGCCCAGGAGTTGCATCAGGGAGGCACTCCGGTATACCGGATGCCGACCTACCTCTGTCGTGTGGTCGAGGCCTATTTGACGGACAGGGCCGTCATCTACCCCGGTCACCAGGGAGTATGGAACCGGCAAGATATGTCGTGCGGTGTCCCACAGGGATCGGTCCTGGGGCCGCATCTGTGGGATATCGGCTACGACTGGGTGCTGCGCGCCGACCTCCCCAGCGGCGTCAGCGTGGTTTGTTACGCTGACGACACGCTAGTCCTGGCGCAGGGGAGGTCGCACCAGGCGGCGGCCGAACTAGCGACACGCGGGGTTGCGCCAATCGTCGAGAGGATCCGGCAATTGGGACTCGAGGTGGCCCTGCACAAGTCCGAGGCCATGTGTTTTCATGGTCCTCGGAACACGCCACCGTCGGGTTCCCAAATAACGGTAGGAGGGGTTCACATCGGCGTCGAGTCGACGATGAAGTACCTGGGACTCGTCCTCGACAGCCGGTGGAACTTCGTGGAGCATTTCCGACGTTTGGCTCCCAGACTGGAAAGGGCCGGGGCTCCTGCCCAATCTAGGGGGGCCAAACGCCTCCTGCCGGAGGCTCTACGCGGGGGTCGTGCGGTCCATGGCCCTTTACGGGGCACCGGTGTGGGCGCGTTCCTTGAGGCGGCGGCCAGCCCGCTGGTTGAACGCGCCCCAAAGGGTCATGGCCATCCGGCTGGTCCGGGGATACCGTACGGTCTCCGGTGAGGCGGCGAGCCTCCTTGCCGGATTACCGCCATGGGATCTGGAGGCAAAAGTCCTCGCGCACGTTTGGGAGTGGCGCGAGGAGGCGAAACGCCGGGGCGTAGCTCCGCTGCCGCGAGAAATCACGGTACAGCGGACAGAGCTCCGGCGGGATCTCAGGGCGGCATGGAGAGTGCGATTGTCGCAACCCAGCGCTGGGCACGCCACAATTGCGGCGATAAGTCCCCTCTTTGAGGAGTGGCTAGAGAGGCGCCACGGCGTCCTCACCTTCCGCCTGACGCAGGTCCTCACCGGACACGGTTGTTTCGGGAGGTTCCTGTTCCGGATAAGGCGGGAGGAAACGCCCGGGTGTCACCATTGTGTGGATCGCCCGGAGGACACGGTGGAGCATACGGTGGAGGTCTGCCCAGCTTGGGCGGAGCACCGCCGTGTCCTCGTGGAGGCGATTGGCGGTGGCGATCTCTCGCGTCCGGCCTTGGTCCAGGCCATGGTACGGAGCGAGAGGGCTTGGGAAGCCGTCACCTCCTTCTGCGAAGCAGTAATGTTCGCGAAGGAGGAGGCGGAACGCGTGAGGGAGAGGCAAAGTTTGCGCCCTCACGCCCCTAGCCGCCGCAGGAGATACCCTGGGCGTCGGGAATCGCAGGCCGATTCCCGGCCACCGTAGGCGCGGGCCTGCGAACGGCGAGCAATGGGCAGCTCGCCGTTCGATAAGGACCAGGCCCGGGTCGACGGCGCGTTGTGTTCCACGCGCGCCTCAAAGAGATGTCAGCACCAATGACGGGGTTTGCTAGGACCGATGCCTGCTAGGGTTGCGGAAAAGTCCAAGAGGGTTACCGTGGCCCCTGGCACAGGCAACTGAAGGAACACGGGTGGGTTTTAGTCAGTAAGAGTCTGACACGCCCTCCTGCTCTGCCCAGAGCGGGAGAAGTTATTTGATGATTTCCCACCCACAAAAAAAAAAAAAAGGCATCTTTTTCCAGAGCAACATGACGTGACCCGCCCAATCCCATTTAAAGCTTGGCAGCTTTTTTGCCTGTCTCTAGGATCACCGTTTTAGAGAGCAGCGTGTGTGAAAATTTGGAAGAACCGCGGCATCCATCAGAATACCAAAATACGACTGATCAGTGCTCTAGTTCTTTCCATCTCTTTATATGGCGCGTTAACGTGGTACATTAAAAGCCGCGAAAGCAATAAAATCGATGCTTTCGAGACGTAGTGTAGGCGGAGGCTACTTCGTATACCATGGACCGCCATGAAAACGAATGAATCCATACTGGAGGAACTACAATATACCAGGGGCGTGCCCGCAGCTGTTTTGGACATATTATGCGTTCCCCTAAGCATAGTCTGGAAAGGCTTATGATACTGGGCCAGGTGGAAGGAAAACGCGCTCAAATCAGAGCACCGGCAAGATGGTCAGACGCGATCGAGAAGGCTGTTGGAGGCAGCATCTACCGAGCGGTCCACATTGCAGAAGACCGCATAACTTGACGCGTCGTATGTGGTGGCGATCCTCAACATTGAGGAAACGATGAAGAAGATGTAAATAAGAATTTATTACGTTCAGAGCTTCGTTTTGGACACCGTAATGACGTAGTTTACGCAAAAGCGTGTCATGGTGCACGCAAACAAACATTTTGGAGAGATCACAGAAAACTCCAATAGCACTTTGCGAGCTCTCCCAAGCGTTAAATACGTGTTTCAGCGGAGCAACACCCGCATAGTCGAACGACCTTTTGTAAGGTAAAGGAGCCTATTTAAACTAAAATGTGCTAGAGTATTAACTTTTCACTAAATGCAGGTGAGATAGAAATAGGCCTGAAATTGCCAAAGTAATTTTTATTACCTGATATAAATAATGGTATGACTTAATACTCTTTATGAGATCAGAAAAAGTTCCTAAATCAACACATTTATTAAAAGCAACAGCTAGATAGGGGGCTACAATGTCTATTATATTAATTCAAAGTTTAATGGAGATGCTCCAGTAATCACCAGTGTTTTTAGAAGTGTTTTAAAAATCATTAACTACATCACGAGGCGTTACCATGTTCGAAGCTAAATAATAGACTATATTTAGGCACACTACTATGCAAAATGTTTTCGGCTTTAGACGGGCACGAATTTACGGAGCGAGTCGTAGTTATAGGTATGTTGACAAAAAACTCATTAAAAGCCTCAGCTACGTCAGCTGCTTTATTAACTAATTTGTTATCGACCATAATCTCAAGTTGTTTTTCTTGTTTAACCGACGTACCCGTTTCATTGTCAATAATTTTCCAAGTGGTTTTTCTAATTTTAATTAGAATTTTAAATTAAATCGCTTAAAATTTTTGATTTTGCAAAATCCGAAATCTAAGACGTAAGAGTCGTTGTTAGACTTTTGTGCTTCTGACTACCAGTAACGACTGTCAAAGATCTATGAATGACAGCCGGGGCCAACGGCTGAACGCGCTCTCGGAGGCACGGAGGGGTCTCGGTATGTAAAGGACCGGCCGCAGCATGCATAGCTTAACCTGATCGATTTGCGGCTGGTATCACTTAGCCGAATTACGAGCCCCTATATGTCTATATCACAGATCATTATAATCTTTGGTCTATAGTGTCTATGGTCCATGACGCATGTTTTCATTTATTGTCAACAAACAGGCTTGTTTTGCTCTGAATAATTATTACGTGTTTATCCGCTAAAGGGTTACGTTACGATAAAGGTTATGTTAGGGTTTTGAAAAGCTATAAAATGTTACATAATCCAAAACAAACTGTATTACTTATGTAATTATAGTATTATTCCGCTGTACTAAGTAAATAACTCAGATTATTTATTTTTCATCTACAAAAAAAAGAGGGTGTGGTTATGATGACCACACGATAGAAGTGAAAACTTACGACTAGAGCCGAGTATACCCGATTTAGTCCGATCGACTGGAGCCGAGTATACCCGATTTAGTCCGATCGACTGGAGCCGAAAATACCCGATTCAGCATCACCGACCCAGGTGTGACGGTTCAGATTCGTTTACTGTTCGGAAAGAGAAGTTTTAACTTCAACAAGAGTTTTCAGAACATGTCACATTCAAGTGCCACTTTAGCGTAAAATATTTCATAAACCTAGTCTTTAATGTAGGTAGTCATTAAAGTAGCAAAGGTTTTTATTAAAATTTTATGGCCCAATATAAACCTACCATAATTTACGCCGCAAAACCGGTATACGTGTACTCGAACACCGTATACGTGCCTTCTCTCAAGAACAGTGCTTTATTATGTACTAGCTTCTTCCCGCGACTTTGTATGCGTGAAATTTCTTGTACCCCCGTCCCACCCCGTCGCATCGCATCGCCCGCTGCGCTATTACTTCACTTTCGCTTAGCGTTCTTTCTGCTCAGCTCCTAATGGTCATAGCGTGATGTTAAAAGCCTATAACCTTCCTCAAGAATTGGGCTATCAAAAGCTGAAAGAATTTTCAAAATCGGTTCAGTAGATCCAGAGATTACCCCCTACAAACTCACAAACTTTGCCTCTTTGTAATATTAATATAGATATTATGGATTTCGATCTCATAATACAGGGTGACATCGAAGCTCAAACTGTAACCATGATTTCAGGACATGATTCTAAATCCCCTAATGAAGATGTTTTTCGCCGGTTATTAAAAAAAAAATCTCCTGTTTCATAGAAAAGTGCCTTAAGACCTATTATCCTACCCTATCGTTGAAAACTAAAGTTCGCGAGCACATTCGCACGAAGCTGGCAGTATCATCACAGCGGTAATGTTTTCTAATTGTTTTTAGTATACCTATTCGTGTATTTATGTACATTTATTTGTGCTTATATTTATTACAACGTGTAACAGAATAAACGCAAGTCCTGAAAGTAGTTTGATCATGATTGACTACTGAATCCATTTCAGTAACTATTAATTTATGTATTTTATTTCAAAATTTATGTATTTTGCATTACTGACCGCCGATTGAGCAAAAGAAAATTAAATCTGATTTCAAGATAATGAGGCTCAATTTTAAATAAATAAAGTAATTGAACACGATTTTGTTAATACTTAATAATAGTTAGCTTTAAAAAAAAACGCTTTGGTCATTGTATTATGCTTTTAACTCAATACTCTAATTTGGGTGTACGCCTCAGCCTTGCGTTAATTATGTTACACGTTGTATATTATAATTATGTATATAATTATATTTATAGTCTTAATAAGTTTATGCGTGTCTTTATATTTAAAAATATTTATTCTTAAATTATTGCACCTACCACTGTTTGTCTCTGCATCACGCAAAGGTTGACTGGTAGAAAATGCCTATGGCATTAAGTCCGCCTCTGTACATTTGTGTGCTTAAAGTGTTAAATAAATAAATACCTACGCGGTCAAGATGTATGGATCAGCATTTTTTTTTCAATAACCGCCGAATAATTTCAACTCGTGCGTTGAAATTATTCGGCGGTTATTAAAAAAAAAAATAGGATTATTGGTATTGCTCTTTTCTATAGAACAGCAGATTTTTTTTAAAGCATAAAATATCTACTTCAGGGGATTTAGAATCATGTACTGAATCCATGGTACACAGGTTGCGCCTCAATGTCCCTGCCACACTGTAAATTGCGATGAAACCATAAAGTGTTTACTTGAAAAAATATGGAAAAAGAACGAAGCGAAGGAAAAATGCATCGATTGTTAGTAGGTACACTAGGTACCTACTTAGAATCACCACATTATTATTTGCGACCAAAATGACGCAGATTTACCATAGTTTGGATATAATTTTTGTGCCATTCTTATACAGCGTGATGACTACCAGTACCAGCATCGTCATCGTGAAGAAGTTATCAGTTGTCCCATACAAAAATTCAATACCTACTCGACCCAAATGTTTGGGACAGCTAGAGTTAGCAACTTTTTTTCAATCAAATATAGTATATTTGAAGTCATTGCCTGTAAAAATATACTAAGTAGATAGAAAATTGTTTTTCTATCTACTTAGTATATTTTTAGGCGTATTTATATCTATATGCGTATTTATACAATGTGGCGCTACAATGGTGACTTTAATTTAATACACGGGTAGGGCTAGTGCCCATTAACCATATAAATATTGATAGGTTAAAATAATACGTAAACCGAAAAAAAAAATTTTTCAAACAAACTAAATAATAAAAAAGTCATTAAAATTGGGATCACCCTTGCAAAAATTCATTCATGAAATTACTTACCTAGCTCGCTTACGTTAACTCGGAGCGGCAACGTGTCGGTTCGCGGGCTGGCAACCGCGCGGCCGCGCATCGCGTCTTGTACCTACTCGTGATCGGTCCGATTCTTTGACGGCATATTATCAAAGAAACCGAGCGGCGCAAGTGGTACAAACACTTATCACATCACCCTCTCTTGTTACTATTAGTAATAACTGTCATCACTAATCACTGCCATCACGATCATAAGTTTACACAAGCACTAATAGCACAAATAAATGCGTCCGTATCGCAAGAGGTGTAAACGTACCTACTAGATAAGAAAACGAAAACCAATCAAAGTGTCTTTATCGCAGTACCATGATCTAATTACTATCCTAATTACACAAAAAGAAATAAATAAAACAATAGCTAAGAGTCTTTTTCGCGACGTAATTATGCGCACTAGAGTAAATAAGTGCGTCAAGGACACGGGTTCGACTAGCACTAGAAAAGCAAAAAAAGAATTCGTGTTCGGTGCGGCGGGTGGGTGGAAGGGAGAGCGCGCGTCGCCTGCGCTGCTCGCCAACAAAGGAAATTTCCTTAAATTCGCCTACTCTATGCATTTGTTTCATCCTAATAGTATTGCTTATTCGTTTTAATTTCATTGATGCGAAGTTATGATCCGTGACCGAGGGAAATGACCGCTGCGCGACAGTTCTTTAAGTACAGGTTGCTCTAAGATGCTATTTCCTAAATTCTTTAATAAATCTGTAAATAATAACGTTTAATGGAAATAAAAAATTGTCATGAAACGAAAATGTGAAAACGTATATGTGTGTTAAATTAAGGTCACCATAGCAGCGCCACGCTGTATATATATCTATATATATATATATATATATATATATATAGATATATATATCTATATTATGCGTAGTTTTTTCTATTGAGCCTTTATTAACAGGTTTCTTTTTTATGCATCATAAAAAAAAATATAGATGGGCCAAGTTTTTTGCACGCAAGTGTACTAATAAACTCTAAAAACTAATTATGGTTTCAAATTACCTTTATTTCACCTTTTACAAGATTAATACTGGCCCTATTGTACTCATCTCGCCATTTCGCATTCATTACTGAAAATATGCGCTTAGTTAAAGCGGAAGTTGCTGGTATGTTGAAAATATTATAAGAAAAGTTAGAATTACTGAGCAACATGTTGTCACATTTTTCAGCAGTAGATTTAGCAACACGTGAGCAATAGCCATAATTTTATTAAACTGATTTATTTCTGAAACAAGTTTCAAAAACAGATTACGGCTGCGTTTCGGTTTACACATATTTTAATAAAATAATGTTAAAAATAAATATGTAGTTGTTTTGCCTACTTTTTTTTTATAAATACAGTATTTAGGCCTCTAATATATTATATGCATTGGCAACCGTAGGGACAGCTGATAATTTTTTCGCGATTACGATGTGGGTGCCATGAAGAAAGCAGCTCAGTTTGTCGGTCTGTACCACACCTTTAAATATGACCACACACGTCTGGAACATGCTCTATATTAAGGCGGAGATTTCTAGAAAAAGGTCAAAAAGGTGCTTTTTTAAAGCGTAAATAATTTTATCAAGAAAAAAAAACATGATATTTTCAAGTAGGTATTTTTTAATAAACTGATGGAACTCAAAACATAATTAAATATACATTAATGCATCAACAAAATCTTCAAACACACCTCTTAAATGACTTTAAAAGCAGTTTACCCTTTCATTAACAATTATAAGTATAATTAAAAATATACCATAAAATGTCAAATGCGAAACTGATGGATTACCTTTTTAGTCCCATCAATAGATTTTTTGTAAATAGAGAATTACTTCATATTTTGCAATAAATTACCAGCTTTGTGTCATCGCGCATCGTTTTCTATTCTATGCAGTCCGAAAGTGACCGCGCTTTAGCTGTTGTCAGCCCCTTAAGCGAAAATTCGCGAATCTCAAAGTTAGTCCCGATAAACGGTCTAATCTAAAAAAAAACAAAGCTTTCCCTGTTTACCTCTCAATAGCATTGTAGCTGGCGTTAGAGAAACCCTGAAAATACAAATTTAATTTTACACAAAAGCATTTCACTTGCTTTGTAAACGCCAACCCCTGAGAAATCCCAGGAAATTCAATTTTCATTTTTAAGGTTTCGTACCCAAAGGGTACTACTATTACTAAGGCTCCGCTGTCCGTCCGGTCCGTCTGACCGTCTGTCACAGGGCTGTATTTGTGAACCGTAATAGGTAGAAATTTTAAATTTTCACAGAGTTTAGTCTCAGTATAAATATATGAGTGTTCCGACCGCTAATAAAAAGTTAAAAATTAAAGGAAACGTGTAGGTATTTCGATGTTTTTCACTTAGTATTAAAAAACAATGTGTTAAGTATTTTAGGTACGGAACCCTTCGTGTGCGAGGCCGACTCACACCTGGCCGCCATTCTATTTTCACAAACTACTTTTCTCGTTTTTCTTCGGCCAAGGCTTGTGAGCAATAACTTTCGTGTTGGTTGCACCTGCTTGCTTTTGGCACCAGTTTAGGCCTTGTTTTAAGTGCTTTTACAGACCACTTTAAGAACTCTTGTTCTGGAGGCTTTTTACGGTCGATGATAACTTTTTTGGGCGACAGCTTTTGAATCTAAGGCCAGAAAAAAGTATTCTTATAAGCTTTAAAATATGTTTTTTGATTTGTAATTTTTAAAGGACTAAATAAATGTTGCGCTGACCCCAAATAAATTCGAATAAAGATAGGACGGTAAATTATTTCATCACCATTGCTCTCAAAACGGCGAAGGAAAACATCGTGAGGAAACCGGCATGTCCTAGAACCAAAAAAATCGAAGACGTGACATCTACCAACCCGCATTGTGGTGGATTACGGCCCAGTCCCTCTCACCGAGAGGAGGCCTGTGACCCGGCAGTAACACATTATAGGCTGATTATGCAAAGGTAGGAGAATTATGTTGATTATGATAGGACAAGTTGAATTTGGGCACGAATCAGTCTACGTGTAGAATTTAGTAACCACCAACTTCTAAGTTTAATAATAATAATAATAATAATTATGGTTTAAAACCTATTATGTTATATTCTATACTACAATTTAATATAATTATGAAATAGCAAATCTATCTAATCTAAGCTAAATTAGCACCAATATGATTTGGTTCGGTTTGCGCGTTTGGTAGTCGAATACGTACTAATTGGTGATAGTTGCGATACATGCATTTATGAAAACGCACGCAGGCAAAAGTGCCGAGCAGTTCGGTTGCAAATATTGTACCGAACACTGCTAAATAAAAAAAAAATGAGTAACCAAAAGTATCTATATTTCATTCATTTTCACGCCTAACCGACCGATTTGGATTATATTTCGCAGACAGAACCACAGGGACAGCTAGTCAAGCCTTAAATTGAGTTTCATACCAGCGATATCTTTACAGGATTCATTTCTAACGTTGTTGAAATTCCACGATCCCGACGTATGATCCTGACAAAGAATTTCGCCTTGCCTTATTGCGAGGATAGCTTAGAAATGGAATTTATTTCCAGCGTTTATATTACCATAACAATATAGGAAGGAGTACTCAAGGCAAAAATGAAATTGGGGATTTAATTTAGATCACGTCTTAGCTTGCCATCGCTCATGAATCATCAATAAGTACAACCCACTACTTAAGTTCATATAATTCTATAGAATGACAATTTCATAAAATACCAATCAAGAGGATTATATGAAATAGAATAGAGGTTTGTATTGATGATTTTAATGATTATAATTCTGTAAATACATACTTGTTAAGGTCGCGAATGATATTTGGTTCAATAAACAACCTGACACTGACCTGCAAATAACAACAAATGACAAAGTTTAAAAAAAAATCATGGGCAACCTGGCGCTTTCTAACGAGCTCAGTTGGACACGTGACTTCATGTCGTGATCAGTTATTGAATATAATAATATGATTCCGACATTAGGGGCGCAATTTTTAAATTATGTTTTATGTGAGTAAATTGAGACTAACTATAGGTATACATTCGATAATAAACGAAAATATAATTATGTCTTAAAAGTAATACTAATACTGTATACCATTTTTTTTTTTTTTTTTTTTTTTTGTTTCCGGGGTGGAAAATCCTCATGGATGTCCGCCGCCCTGGGGCGGGCGGCGGGGTCTGTCAGACTCTTACTGACTAAAAACCACCCCGGTGTTCCATCTCACACCTACGCCGGGGGTCGCGGGAACGTACGATCCTTCCGCAACCCCCGACTGGTGCCGGCCCGCCGCTGCGGGCCACTTCGGGTCTGGGGGGGAGTGAGGTGTTTGACTCCCCCCGTGACGTCTAAAAGGGGCGCGCGTGGAACACTACGCGCCGCCACCTCGGGTCCTGGTGTGTGGGGGGCGACGGACGTCCCCGAGTCCGTCGCCCCTGGACCCATTTAGGGGGGCTGGAAGAGGGCGTTGTCCGCCCTCCGCCGACGCCCGGTGCGCCTTCTGCGGGCCGGGTGAGTGGACGAGATCTCCCTCTCCCTTTCCGCAGCCTCCTTCTGCGAGACGACTGTCTCGCAGAAGGAAACCACCGCGTCCCAGGACTCGTCGCTGCCGACCATCGACTCAACAACGGCCGGCAGCGACAGGTCACTGCCTACTTCTGAGATGAGGGCACGGCGCGGCTCCTCCCAAGCGGCACACTCTGCCAGCGTATGCCGCGCCGTGTCCTCCCGGCAGTCGACGCAGTGGTGACACCGGGCGTCCGGCTCCCTGTTTATGCGACACAGGTACTTCCCGAAGCAGCCATGCCCCGAGAGCACCTGCGTCACCCGAAACGACAGGGAGCCGTGCCTCCTCCCGAGCCAGCGCTCGAGCACCGGCCGGACCGCCTCGATGGTGACGAGGCCGGCGGTAGGGCGCGAAAGCCTGTCCCGCCATTCCGCCACCAGGACCTCGCGAAGCTGAGACCGACGCAGCTCTATGTGTCGCTGCATCGGTCCCTCGCCCCGCGCCCTCGCTTCCTCGCGCCACCGATACAACGACGCGAGTACTTTCGCCTCGAGGTCCCAGGGCGGGGATCCGGCCAGTACGCACGCCGCCTCGTAGGAGATCGTGCGATACCCCCTGATGACTCTGACGGCCATCGCCCTCTGCGGCTTTCGCAAAACAGCGATGCTGCCGGCCGTCAGGTCAGAGGCCCACACCGGGGCCCCATACAGGGCCATGGATCGCACGACCCCCACGTAGAGCCGTCTACAGACGGCGCTCGGGCCCCCCAGATTGGGAAGCAGCGTTGCGAGCGCGCCAGCCGCGCCCAGCAACTTGGGCGCCAGCCGTCGGAAGTGGGGCTCGAAGTTCCACCGGCTGTCGAGCACCAATCCTAAATACTTCATGGTGGACTCGACAGCGATCCGAGCCCCCCCCACCACGATGTGTGAGCCGGGCGGCGGCGCCCGCCGGGGGCCATGAAACACCATGGCCTCCGATTTGCTGAGGGCCACCTCCAGGCCTAGGCGACGTATGCGGCCCACCACCTGTGAGACCGCAGCCGTCGCCAGCAACGCTGCCTCCCTGTGCGAGCTCCCCCGGGCAGTGACCAGCGTGTCATCCGCATAACACGTCAGATCTACGCCCAGTTGGAGCTCACCCCTCAGCACCCAGTCGTACCCGATGTTCCACAGGAGCGGACCTAGGACCGAGCCCTGCGGAACACCGCACGACATGCGGCGCTGGTTTCCGCCATCACGTCCCACGTAGGTGACACACCTCTCCGACAAATAAGCCCCAACGATGTGGCGGAGGTAGGGAGGCACCCGATGATAGCGCAGTGCCTCCCGAATACAACTCCAGGGCAGGGTGTTGAAGGCGTTGGAGATGTCCAAGGACACCGCCAACATCACCCCGCCCCGGGACACCGCTTCCTCCGCCAGGACTCTCACCCGCGACACAGCGTGGATGGTGGAGCGCCCATGCCGAAAACCAAACTGGCTGTCGTCCAGGTCCGGCCCCTCTCTGCACAAGTGGCCGACGAGGCGGGCTGCGATAATACGCTCAAACAGCTTGCCCACCTCGTCTAGCAGCACTATGGGCCGGTACGCGGACGGCGAGTCGGCAGGGCGCCCCGCCTTCCTGAGCAGGACCAGACGACCAGATTTCCACAAAGTGGGAAACTGGAATACTGTATACCATGGATTAACTAAAAAAAGAATTAAAAAAAAATGGATGACACAGGGAATAAACCGGAAACACATACAAACGAAGCAAATTTATATAAAGCTTGTAAAAACAAAATGCCTTCGCAAGTTCCCAAAACTTTTCTCTTTATTTACGCATATTTCTGTTTCATTTCTAGGGAGTTCTCCGTTCTGCCGGGCAAGTCATGCGAAGGCTACGACATCATCTACCATCGGCTCCACGAGACTGAACCCTCCAGGTACAACTTGGAAGCTGGATGCAAACTTCTCTTCATGACTGTCGGTAAGTTCATATCCTTATTATTTTTTAACCAGCCTGTAGGGATGAATGAAGGACGACACGACTCAAATATACTTAGGGATCATTGTGGTTCTGGCTTACTTTTGCCTGACGTTACTAATCTCGTTTTGTATCAGCACATGTAAACCGCGTTCAAGAGCTGTCAGTGACATCATTGTTGTGGAATATTGACTCTGACAGCTCGTGTCATAATTTTTGTGGAATATTGACACTGACACCTCGTGTCATCTTTGCTATGGAATATTGACACTGACAGCTCGTGTCATCATTGATGTGGAATATTGACACTGACACCTCGTGTCATCTTTGCTATGGAATATTGACACTGATAGCTCGTGTCATCATTGATGTGGAATATTAATATTGACACTGACACCTCGTGTCATCTTTGCTATGGAATATTGACACTGACAGCTCGTGTCATCATTGATGTGGAATATTGACACTGACACCTCGTGTCATCTTTGCTATGGAATATTGACTCTGACAGCTCGTGTCATCATTGATGTGGAATATTGACACTGACACCTCGTGTCATCTTTGCTATGGAATATTGACACTGACAGCTCGTGTCATCATTGATGTGGAATATTGACACTGACACCTCGTGTCATCTTTGCTATGGAATATTGACACTGACAGCTCGTGTCATCATTGATGTGGAATATTGACACTGACACCTCGTGTCATCTTTGCTATGTAATATTGACACTGACAGCTCGTGTCATCATTTTTGTGGAATATTGACACTGACAGGTCGTGTCATCATTGTTGTGGAGTATTGACTCTGACAGCTCGTGTCATCATTGCTGTGGAATATTGACACTGACAGGTCGTGTCATAATAATTGTGGTGGAGTATTGACTCTGACAGCTCATGTCATCATTGCTGTGGAATATTGACACTGACAGGTCGTGTCATAATAATTGTGGTGGAGTATTGACTCTGACAGCTCATGTCATCATTGCTGTGGAATATTGACACTGACAGCTCGTGCCATCATTGCTGTGGAATATTGACACTGACAGCTCGTGTCATCATGAAAGAAAGAAAGAAAAATAGATTTATTTGTCACAGAAACACGTGCATACAAAAAGATAATTAGCTCTAATAATTAAGAAAAAAATAACAAAGATCTCTCTAACCACGAGCACAAAACAGAAATCGTCATGCAATGTCCTCATTGATGATAATATTGGCTCAGACCATCTTCACTTAGGAACGACAGTACATCCACACGGCATTGCCAATAGGTCAGGTCAATTACCATTTCCATAACAGTTAGACACGTCACCAAGATGAAAGTTATCACTTATACAGGGTTATTGGCGAAAAAAATGTCTGTTGGTCCCTACATTTTGACGAGTTCTGCAAACATAAATGTAGGGAACATCTGTTTTTTTTTTCGGTATTTCATATTTGATAATAATTGTTCATAATGATGAGTACAATTACCCCTTAAGAGGTTGATGGTGTTTTACCAATAACTCTGTATACTTAATCCTGTTATGATAACAGTACCTATACTTTTAAGAATTAGCGACCCACACCGGCTTCTACTTCACAAAATATGCAATCTTTATAATAATTATGTACGTTTAATATAAATGTAATATACACAAAGCTTCCGGAATAAATCCACTAAATGATGGTGAAAACTGCATCAAAATTCGTTGCGTATGTTAGAAAAACAACGCGGTCACACCAACAGACACGAAAATGACTTTAATTTATAATATCTATATCTATAAAAATCAATACCACTTTTCGTTGTAAATTTATAACTCAAGAACGGATGGACCGATTTTGATAATTCTTTTTTAGAATATTCCTTGAAGTACGAGATTGGGTACGTGGTTCATACGGAGAGAAAAATAAAAAAATGTTAGGCGGTACGAAGTTCGCGGGGTCAGCTAGTATCTATATATTGGTATATATAGACATGACGTATAAATAGCCTTGTGCTGCAGAACAACGACATTATGATATTTTCGATTCGTTTCTTAATGTTCTCTGTGGCATCATTTTTTATTGGTACCTTACCTCAGACCAAATAAAGTCAAGACAGCGCTGTCAACAGTGACGTGAGGCCGGTTTCGTAAGCATGTGTGCATCACGTGAGTGAGGTGTAGTTTGGTTGTAAATGTGTGCGTGTGAGCGTGCATGCATAGAGCAAGGTGTAGTTTTGCTGTTGTCACTGTATTGTTTGCAGCGCTATACAGCGTGGTCATATTAATGACGTCGATTAAAAAAAAAAAAAATTACTTACGGGTATCCGAAAATACCCTATATTCCGCGATTTTTGATAGTTTAAAAATAGTGTTATAAATTTTAAAGATGTCCCCGAAGAATTTCCCCAATAATTAAAAAATATATTCAGATCTCTTAAACTGTCAAAAATCGCGGAACATACATGGGGTATTTTCAGATACCCCTAGTATGAGGAATCTATTTTGTTTTTGATTGACTTCACTGTTTGGACCATTCCTTATGTCTTGATTTTTATTTGTTCTGAGATTAGGACATCCATTGATCTTTGTGTGAGTCTTTAACTTTCGTGTTGTTGAGACTGGTTTTATAAATACGAATAAATAAAATGAACAAAAGTTTAGACCTAAAATATATAATATTAAGTATTACTACCCCGCGATTTCGTGTGCGATCGGTAGTTCTGAAGAATACCCCCTACAATCAAACTCACAAATTTTACGACTTCAACAACAACAATAATTAACTCTGCCTATCGCAGTCCGCTGCTGGACATAGGCCACTCCAAAACACCCTGACCTCCGCCTTCCGCATCCAGTCTGACCCAGCCACTTACTTAAGGTCGCCGGTTTATAATAGTCGTACTTCAGACCGTGGACTTCAACCGTCTGGCACATAAATAAATATGCCAGACGGTTGAAGTCCACTCTTGAGAGCTTTGTAGAGTACGTCATAGTCTCCAAAGATCTTTTCAATTTTTATAATTATGGTAAAACGGTCACCCATCCACAGACCGCCTGCAGCTTACTTTGCAGATTATTAGATCCATGCAGTTTATTTAAACCCTTGCGGAATGCAATCGACAGAATAAATGTTTTTCATATTATCTTCGTATTCTTCGTGGTTGCTTTTTGTAGCCCAAGGAAAATTAAGGATAATAAAAAGGGAAGCGAAGCGTTGTATTTGATGCGAAATTTTGTAAAACAAAGGTTTCTAGGCTGATTGGGATTTAACGCATTAAGTATTTGCTGAATGTGACTACAGATTTGCTCTATTTTTGACAATCGCCTGTGATACTGATCATACAAAACCTTTGTAAAATGTTATCTTTATGCCAATGATATACAGGTATAGTATACCTAAAAGGTGACATTTGAAATTGAAAACACAGTTAAAAAAAGTTGTGGAACTGGTTCGAAAATATAGTATGGTCAGTCAGCCCCAAAAAGATGTAGGTAAACACGGACAAGGAACCAGAGACTCGATTGTAGACGATAAGCGCTCTGGTCGAAAAAGTTGAAAAACTTGTTCTCAAAGATGCTCGTCTCAAGAAAAAACTGATTTCAGAGGTGTTCGGAGTATCATCTACGACTATTTAAAGCATTCTCCATGATCATCTTGGCATGTCTAAGGTCAGTGCAAGATGGGTGCCGAGAATGCTCACACCGCTTCAAACACAGCAGCGCGTCGAGTGTTCGCACGAGTTTTTGAATCTGTGTGGTGAGAACAGAGATGTGTTTATGCACCGACCGACCGAATTCTGACTGCGGATGAAACTTGGGTTCATCACTATGAACCTGAGTGAAAACAAGAGTCCATGCAGTGGCACAAAAAAGGAAAGCGGCATTGGACGTCAGATTCCAAGTAGGTCAGATTCCATGCACGTCATTTTCCAGCTAGGACATTTTCCAACTAGGTCAGATTTTGAGTAATGGTTTCTGGTACACTTACTCACATTATATTCATCGCACCACGTCTCCGAGACTTCTGGTGGGACGGACTCTATAGTCTAGAAATGTATGTAAACTCCTTGATTGTGTTATTACTTTATTAGTCATCAACTACAATTAATTTACCTAAGGTTGATTAAATTAACGGACGATTCACCTACTGTTGATATATCTGTACAATTGTGTTTGATTTGCAGATTATTAGATCCATGCAGTTTATTTAAACCCTTGCGGAATGCAATCGATAGAATAAATGTTTTTCATATTATCTTCGTATTCTTCGTGGTTGCTTTTTGTAGCCCAAGGAAAATTAAGGATAATAAAAAGGGAAGCGAAGCGTTGTATTTGATGCCAAATTTTGTAAATCAAAGGTTTCTGGGCTGATTGGGATTTAACGCATTAAGTATTTGCTGAATGTGACTACAGATTTGCTCTATTTTTGACAATCGCCTGTGATACTGATCATACAAAACCTTTGTAAAATGTTATCTTTATGCCAATGATATACAGGTATAGTATACCTAAAAGGTGACATTTGAAATTGAAAACACAGTTAAAAAAAGTTGTGGAACTGGTTCGAAAATATAGTATGGTCAGTCAGCCCCAAAAAGATGTAGGTAAACACGGACAAGGAACCAGAGACTCGATTGTAGACGATAAGCGCTCTGGTCGAAAAAGTTGAAAAACTTGTTCTCAAAGATGCTCGTCTCAAGAAAAAACTGATTTCAGAGGTGTTCGGAGTATCATCTACGACTATTTAAAGCATTCTCCATGATCATCTTGGCATGTCTAAGGTCAGTGCAAGATGGGTACCGAGAATGCTCACACCGCTTCAAACACAGCAGCGCGTCGAGTGTTCGCACGAGTTTTTGAATCTGTGTGGTGAGAACAGAGATGTGTTTATGCACCGACCGACCGAATTCTGACTGCGGATGAAACTTGGGTTCATCACTATGAACCTGAGTGAAAACAAGAGTCCATGCAGTGGCACAAAAAAGGAAAGCGGTATTGGACGTCAGATTCCAAGTAGGTCAGATTCCATGCACGTCATTTTCCAGCTAGGACATTTTCCAACTAGGTCAGATTTTGA
Organism: Brachylomia viminalis; assembly: GCA_937001585.2. Lineage (NCBI taxonomy): Eukaryota > Metazoa > Arthropoda > Insecta > Lepidoptera > Noctuidae > Brachylomia > Brachylomia viminalis. The sequence goes on from OW443314.2 coordinate 13,320,047, forward strand.
GTAATGGTTTCTGGTACACTTACTCACATTATATTCATCGCACCACGTCTCCGAGACTTCTGGTGGGACGGACTCTATAGTCTAGAAATGTATGTAAACTCCTTGATTGTGTTATTACTTTATTAGTCATCAACTACAATTAATTTACCTAAGGTTGATTAAATTAACGGACGATTCACCTACTGTTGATATATCTGTACAATTGTGTTTGATTTACTGGTGATTTTATATATGTGAAAACATTTCTGTGAGCAACTTGGAAGTAGCGCTCCCTCGGCTCGCGCGCGGTTTGTCATATTGCTAAACAGAAACTATTTCACTCAGTTCAAAATAACGAATCATACAATCTGCCTGCGACTAGATAATTAGAAAATGGTAAAAACTTTTCTGCGGCCGGCGAGCGCTACTTCCAAGTTGCTCGCAGAAATGTTATGATCAAAATTATGATACTGACTGTATTGTATATTACCAACTCAAAATCTGACCTACTTGGAATCTGACCTTCACCGCCAATATCCTAAAAGTTCAAGGTGTCACAATCGACCGGACAGATTATGGCTACAGTTTTTTTTGGGATTCAGAGGGGATTTTGATGATCGATCATAAAGGTGTCAATATCACGGGGCAATACTACGCTACACTAGAATAATATAAAAATGCAATTAAAGAAAAAAGAAGGGGAAAGTGGTCACGAGTTCTGCTCCTTTTGCACGACAACGCACCCGTTCACAAAAGTCATGTTGCGATGGCTGCCTTACACAAGTGCGGCTTTGAAATTCTGAACCACATACCCTATAGTCCAGGTTTGGTCTCTTGTGATTATTATTTGTTCCCAAACATGAAAATAGAGCTTTGTGGAAAGAAATTCACCGATGGCGAAGATGGGAAGTCGGCTATTTCTGCCTATTTTGAGGGCCTTCACAAATCATTATGTGTCGAAAATCTATAAACAAATTATTTGAAAGGTTTGTGTATTGTAAGTGTATTTAGGGTGAATGGAGAATAAATTGAAAAGGAAAAATAATAGCATGTTTAATTTCACCTCCCTTCCTTTTAATTCTGCGAATTTTTTGACCTCCCATCGTATGTAGATTCACGTATATGCGTTCGATTTTATTGTTTAATTGGCAAATATTTAATACATTAAAATCGTCGATCGGTTATGTCCCGCGTATGTCCTTCATTTAAAGGCAAATATTAAGAATTAAAACATACTTTTAAAATAAAACTGATCTAAAGGATACTCAACCTGAATAAAATTTATTATTATAACATGAAGTACCGGTGAAAAACAATGTTACATCCATACTAATACTATATGTATACTAACACTAATAATATTATAAATTCGAAAGGAACTCGGTCTGTCTGCCTGTATGTTACCATAAGTAGCGAAATAAAAAAGAAATTCACCACTTTAACACGTATTTTATTAGTATAAAAATATCTAATCAAAATAAAATACAAAATGATAAAATCAGTTGCAGAACAGGTAAATTGGCCTAAACGAAAGGAGAGTGCGAGAAAACTTAAGGTAAATCTTTGTTAAGTATTTGGTTTCCAAATTAGGGATTCGATTGCAATCGGGTTTTAGGTTCGTGGCCGCTAAATTACGTAAACTTTCAAATGAATATTATCAAAGATTACCTAAGTTCTTCCGATAGAAAAACAGCCATGGTTTAATGATCAACTATCACTCGAAGGCAAAACCTACAAATATTAGCGCTTAATATCAAGAGGGTGGTTTCGGGAATGGTTTCCTGGATGCTGACGAACCGTAGCCTCGAAGACCTGCACGCCTCGACGGAATCGCAGGTGACACGACGATCAAGTGTTGCGGGCCAGAAAGGACTTGCCAGTCTCGAACACCAAGGATTCCATGCGGCTGATAACAGCGACCAAACAGCTCGCCTGCCTCGTGGATAGTCTGGTACCCGGAAAAAGGGTCGGAAGCACCCCTTTTTAACTGGTTCTACACCGACGTGATTAATAAAATAGGGTATTACACTAGAGCAATGGCTATTTATTGCGTTAAGAGAGAAAACAAGGAAAATTATATACTTACCGGGTTTGAAGAAATATTATATCATTTTGTGTAAAGATAGAAAAGCTTGGTTGACTGTGAACCAATTGCGGCAATAAAAAAGTTTGAAAGAATTCGGAATGAAAATTTATGGCCAGTTATATGAAATAGGTTGCAACCGCAAAGGTCACGCTGCACTTTGCACGCCTAAACCACTGAACGGCGGCGGGGTAATTGCGTAACACATTATCAGTGGGAATAGCTTGTTGAGCAGACAAATTTTTCGAACATATGAAGCAATGGATTGGCAATATCCTTATGCTTATCGCTAGGCAATTTGACAGTTTTTGAGAAACCAATTAGTAATGTTCCTTGTGGTTTGCTTCTGAAAATATGAATATTTTAGCGAAATATGAACATTGACAAAACTAAATTTTCATGGTCAAAACGAGGCATTCTGTCATGGCGGCTAGAGTGACTTCATACTTTCATTCTGTCAACACGGGGCGTTCTGTCATGGCGGCTCGAGTGACTACATTTCTTTCATTCTGTCAGATATGTGAGTTTTTTGTACAACAGAGGACCAAACTGGAACTAGATTACTGCAAGCTGATGCGGTGATGGGTCGGCCATGTTAGCCGTAGAACCGCTGACCGTTGCAGTTGGGGTAATCGACACTTTTTTCACTTGTAAAAAGAATGCCGTGAAAGTACACGTCGTCTGATAGAAGCTTAACCAAAAACAATAACAAAAAGTTTTCATAAGTTCAATTTATTTAGTATTTTATGTAGGTAAATAAGCGTAGAAGCAGAATTTTTAAAGAGAACATCTTGATAATTCTTTTTAGTAGCATAATTACCCAATCAGGTTTCAGACGCCTCGCAATATACGAACAAGAAACTCATCGCGTCTCAAATTAGGGAAATGGCCGCAGACTGCTAATGAGAAAGCGCGCAGTTTCTCCAAGTAAAGGTCACAAAATATAAGTCGGGGAAATGCACTATTATATTTTTATTTTTCTTTCTTTCACTCGAAAAGTCTAGAATGGCTTCTAGAACTTTAATGGAAAGTTACGACGACCCATGTTCATGCCTGTAAAAAAACAAAATGGGGTACGCTAACAGTAACAATGGCTTTAATTTTGACAGTTGAACACCATTCATTGCGTTATTTACTTTGTTGAGCAGACAATTTCTTGAACATATCAAGCAATGGATTAGAAATATCCTTCAAAATCATTCAGATTCTGATTAAAAGGGTTTTACGGTGCTGGTAATGCACTCCCGACCCCCTAAATCGGGCCATCGTGCATGCTCATGTTTTCTTTTTTTTTAACGTCAAATAATGATGAGTCAGAGAATTTTTTTTTTGCATTTTTGAACCCTGGTCATCATTTTGGTGTCATAATTTCTCCGAACTTGAATTCACGACCATTTAAAAAGTTTTATAATTCTATACAAAAAAGTGCCAAGAGCTCGATAGGGTCCGGGAGTGTATTTTCGCTCCACCGCATCAGGGGAACAGCCTACCAGCCATGACTAGCTAAATTTTGCACGACTCTTATCTAGCTCGTACTAAAACGAGTGTATTTCACGGAAATAATTACTCGTTACACCTTACTATCTTATAATTAATTATCAAACATAGAAACGGATTAAAACTTTAATCAGTAGTAGTTTGAACACAATGTTATCGGTTGAAATTATTTTGTTCTGTATCTGCATGGATTGTTTTCTGCGATGTTTTGGACGTAAAATAAATCATTATAGCTAAAGAGGAATTTCTAATTACTGCCTCATTTTTAGGGTTCCGTATACAAAGGCTGCCAACTGAACCCTATTAACGTACTAAGCCTCCGCTGTCCGTCCATCCGTATGTCTGTCAGCGGGCTGTATCTCATTAACCGTAATAGGTAGACAGTTGAAAGTTTCACAGAATGTGTATTTCTATTGCCGCTATAGCAACAAATAATAAAATTAAAGGGCGTCTCTCAAGAAACGTGTTTTTTTTCGTCGTTTTTTTGCCTTGTGGTAGGTAACCTTCGTGTGCGAATCCGACTCGCACTTGGCCGTTTTTTTAACATACACTCTACTGATAAGTAGTTTTGTTGTGTAAATTATATAAACTTTGAAACTGGCTGTCATTTGAGAGTCCTAGTTAGAAAGAAGGACGGCTGTAAAAATAAACACGCGTGCGGCGTGTATGAAAATATATACATATACATAGGTATAAGTATATGAATGCCAAATATTATGTAAAACTAAAAATCTTATCAAATAGATTTCTATTTCTCTTCTATTTAATTTCGATTTATTAAATTAAAAAAGTAAGTACATATTTGAATGTAATAAGATATTTTTGTGAATCTAATTTTAAGTGAACTATGTTCTTATGAGAAATAAAGTTCTTTAAACCTACTCGTAGATAATAATGAATGCTCTTGTTATGAAAACATCGTCCTTGGATTGTAAGAAAGAAAGCAACATGAAAAGAAACATGGCAACACCTGGATATTACTACTTATAATAAAAAGTACCTAGCGAAGGTTTGCAAAGGACGCGACCTACACATAATCCTTCGCGGAGTCTTGCGTAAAGATCCGTTCTCGCAAATTTTCTGAACTGTCAAGGTTGGCGAGTTCCGCTATCTTATTAAGGGGACTACATGACCTAAACGCAAGTTTTATAATGCCTAAAAGTATATGATCCACTGCAGTAAACAAAATCAGAAAAATATATGATATTCTTCAGGATTTAAGCTAGTTAGATAGTGTGTTGAAATAATAATATAACTAATTTGGTACGATATAAAAAAGTCACAAAGATACCTCTAAAAATAAACCACACTAATATACATGCAATCATTCTGGGTTTTTTTTTTCAGATTGTTCTTCAAGCAACCTATTAACGTGATAGCGTTTTAATTTTTTAGTCCAATCAATAGATTTTTTGTAAATATAGAATTGCTTCATATTTTGCAATAAATTACCAGCTTTGTGTCATCGTGCTTCTCTTTCCTTTCTATGCAGTCCGACAGTGACCGAGCTTTAGCTGTTGTCAGCCCCTTAAGGCTCCTACGTACAGGCGCGACACGCGACGCGAATCGCACGCGACTCACAACACAGGCACCGCCTGTCATGCGACGAGGGGCGCCTTTGGGCGCGTTCCCACTATGTCGTAACGACTAATTTATCGTTCGACGACTGTCGTCTCTACCTGTTCCCATTATAAAGATTGTTTGTCGTCAACATTTTTTATCGTTTAGCGACTGTCGTATCTAGCTGTTCCCATTGGATCGCGACGACATTTTATCGTTTCCCGGCAGTCGCTTTGTCGTTTACACATCATCAGCAAGGGGAGAGAGTGCGAGAGGGAAGGGAAAACACGTGTTCGTCTACATAGAGTTGCCGTCCACGATTTTTTATCGTTTTACGACTGTCGTGCTTGCCGTTCCCACTGTCACGACAAAGTGTCGTCACTGCAAAAATGTCGTAGACGACAGTAAATTGTGTCGTTCTAAATGTGAGCACCTCCATTTAAACATATAAGCCACGACACTTAAAACTACACGATTATCTGTCGCCACGACACGGTGGGAACGCGCCCTTAGTGTCATCTTTGCGAAGTGCATATTATAATGTGGAGGAATGAGGGAAATGTCGTGAGGAAAGTTTTGAGTATGAATGTCGATGACTTTAAGAGTAGGGAAAGACCATAAAAATTATGGATGGGCTTTGTGAAAGATGATATGGCTAGTAAGAGGGTGAGTATCGAGATGACGACTAATTAAGAGAAATGGAACTAATATCGAAGAAAAAGACATGTGGCGCCGAACACAAATAAATTGCTGTAAGGACTGGAGAATATTATGATAATACTTATAATATAATTATATTGTTGAATATATCCATACTTTATAGTGTAGACTGTTGTTCGTCAATACTTACCTAATCAAATATTGATGTATTATATTCATGGTACGTTGATGATGATGTATGTTACGTTTTGAGGAAAAATCCCTACGAAGAAACGTCGCCATTTCCAGAAAGTTAGACAAAGTATTAGGTACCTACTTACATTGTTACACGAAAAAAAAAAGTGATGGCGTAGTGTTGGCCGATCAACAGCCAGATGGGTGTAGTACCTATGACCTACAAATAAACCGCGGGTAAAACCTGCATAGTACTCACATAGATCAGGGAATCATGGCACAAAAGGGTGGCAGAAAAATCAATATTACTAGACGAACTCTTGCGTGAAGCGAGCTCGAGATTTCAAGGTCGGGAGGCACTGAAAAGATACGGTACATAAGGTAGTAGGTGTGTAGATATATAGCTAGTTATTTCTCCCCCGCCCTTTTACATTGTTAACAGCGTAGAGGTCTAGAGGGCTGATAAGATTATGTGACTTATCCAATTGATATGAAAGCCTACAATGTTGAAATGCCCGTGGCAATCGGTTATGGTAATGAAAGGTGTAGGTATAGTGTACTTAACTATAAAAAATGTAAGGCACACGAGAAAGAAATTATGTATTAGCGAGCTCAAATTTTAAGTTTATCATAGGTATCGTGTTTTCAGTCATTTATTATTATTCGTTTTTATTGGGGCGTGATTGCAAAAATGTAGTTATGTACGACCACAGTACAACAACCTGCAAGGCTACAAAGGCCTACAAATGATCACAGGCTTTCACACGGCCCACTACCCTACCACAATACAGTTTTACTTTGTCACTGCATTTCAACCATGCCACAGTAACCACTAAAACTCCATACAGTTGACCAACGCGACGCTTGGAGCAATGTGCCTAATAGCCGGGAAATAATACCTATGAAGTTGCCGTTTTACAATACTGGCCATTTGAAACGTAATTTATGTATGGCTGCCAATAAATTCTAAATTCAAATGGATTTTATTTTAAAAACATGGAATTCTATTTTCAAATTCAGTCATTTCCTTATTGATTAGTGGTTTGTTTTCACTACATTTGTATATTTTTCATCATTATGGACACGATAAAAATACGAGTAATTACCTATGGAATACGAGTTCCGTCGCGGTAGCAATGCCGCACAAACTGCTCGAAACATTAATATAATTACGTGTACGGAGTGAACACTACAAACTAACGCACGACTCGTTATTGGTTTAAACGCATCCGACATGGAAATTTTGATCTAAAAAATGAACCCTGTGGTCGTCCGAAAACTAAAGTCAACAACGACGAATTAAAGGCGATACTTTCAACGTTAGCATCAAAACAATATTGGTCCATTTGCGTCAAATTTGAAATTGGCAATGTAAAAAAAACTTGATAAGTGGGTGCCGCACGAACTGAACGCTCGCCAGCGCGACCAACGCGTTGAGGTATGCCTTGCGTTGCAGACACATAAACGAAGGGATTTTGAACCGCATTATCACTTGCGAAGTTGCGATGAAAAATGGATTCTTTTTAATAATCGTAAGTGGTCATAATGTTGGATAAACCATGGTTCAGCTCCTAGGCAATGCCCCAAACGAAAAGTTACCCCTAAAAATGTCTTGGTCACTGTTTGGTGGTCCAGTGCCGGTATAATTCATCACAGTTTCTTATTAAATGGCACCAGCATTACTGCGGATGTGTACTGTGAGGAACTGGACACAATGATGGAGAAGCTCGCAAATCTCCGGCCAGCCTTGGTTAATCGCTCGTCCCCGCTGCTCCCACACGAGTTACACGTCAACGCTCGACCTCGTACACCACAACAGACGGCCTCTAAGCTACAAGAGCTAGGGTTGGAAGTTTTGCATCATCCACCGACCTCACCAGACCTTGCGCCGACATACTTCTACTTGTCCCAAAATTTGAACAATTTCTTGTCAGGGAAAAAATTAAATACCCGAGAGGCAGTACAAAATGCCTTTGAAGAGTTTGTTTGCTCCTGTATAGTATACCTGACTTCTTCAAGAAGGGCATTGAAAAATGACCACTGCGCTAGCAGATATGCATTGATAGCATGGGTGCATATTTTTAACCGACTTCAAAAAAAGGAGGAGGTTATCAATTCGACTGTATTTTTTTTTTTTTTTTATGTTTGTTACCTCATAACTTGCGACTGGGTGAACCGATTTTCATGATTCTTTTTTTATTTGAAAGCTGGTGCTTCCCGTGTGGTCCCATTGTCACCATTTCAATATCTGATGGGATCTTGTAGAAATCGGGGGAACTCTTCAATGAATAACAGCAGATTAACCGCGATTGTTGCTATCGCATATCTAAGCATTGTTTACGCCATCACACAACATAATATCACGCCTGTACTCACTACAAAGGTTATAAAAACTATTTCGAAAAAAATATATGTTTAATTACCATAAAGACTCTTATCATGCGCGATTTGTTACAGCTGTGGAAGGTAACTGGGGCATAAGGATTTGTAACTACCTAATCTTGACTTTTGGGACCAACACAGGTTAATGTATGCGACTGAGTTTGATTTGAAATAGATACTTATTAACCGACTTCAAACAAGGAGGAGGTTCTCAATTCGACTGTATGTTGTTTTTTTTGTATGTTTGTTACGCGATATTTCCGGCAATTGTGGATCGATTTCGAAAATTCTTTTTTTAATTGATAGGGTATGCTTCAAGGGTGGTCCCATATAAATTTTACTAACTTTGCTTTGGTAGTTTTTCAGTTAACTTATCTGTTTTCACTTCACGTATTTTTTCCACTTAGTGTATAATGATGAAGTTAAAATAACTTCCTCTCACTGTTATTTACATAGCTAGTAGAGGTATACGAATGTGTGTGGGGTAGGTACCACAACTAAAAAGTGAAAAATAAAAACATTTTACAAAAAAAAACAACCGACTTCAAAAAAAAACTACAAAGTGCAAAATAACTTTAATTTCGGAAGTCGGTGGCAAAAAACGAAAATACAAAACCATAGACAACGACTTCCGAAATTAAAGTTATTTTGCACTTTGTAGTGTTTTTTTTTGAAGTCGGTTGTTTTTTTTTGTAAAATGTTTTTATGATTGAAAGAAATAAAAGTTTTTTTTGTATAAAAATTACTTTAACTTTCTGTACACTAAACGGCAATTTCATAGGTAAAGACTTAATAATTAGGCTTCCTCTATCCTCCAACAGATATCGAAGCTTGTTTGTGGAGGGAAGTTTATTATGTTTCTTAATGCGGTTGACTGGGAGTGGTGTTGAGTGAAAGTGTTACTATGTTTTTCCATCTAGATTTTCTCAGTACCTACCTAGCAACCCGAAAATAGGCTCGCCCCCTGTTACATTGGACATAATCATAACTGGAGAAATGGGGGTACACTGAGTACCTACACCTCTACCCAACCTTTCACGTAATACGCAGTGGCATAACAGGCTGCTGAACGTGGGCCACGAAAAAAGCAAAGGCCAACAAATGAAATGAAGACCGTAAGTAAACATCCAGTACCGTGCCTACGGATGTGTAGGCCTTAAAAAGATAGCCACGTTAAAAGGTCAACCAAAATTCTGCCTCAGAAATTCCTTCTACCTTCCTTCCTTCCTACCTTCAGAAATTCACCGCAAGTCAATTCAATGTCGGAATCATTGCACCACTGCCGGATATGAAGTGGATGGTTACTCTGTGGTTACATAGTGCTATCATATACACTGTGGTATCTAGTGTGTAATCTGTGCCGCTACCGAGAACAGCCGCCGAGGGAAATTGCCTTATTGACCACGCATTGCAGGCAGATTAATGGTCGCTGTATTAGTTAGCAATTTTGTATTTATAAATAATACACCTACTATTATTGACTGGCTCATTTGTCCGTTCAATGCGTTGAAGATTCCTATCGTGTGGGAATGCCCTATACAGGGTGGCGATTTAGTCACCTGCTGCTGTCAAGGGTGACTCTAAACGTCGCTCTTATCAGCGGGGTAATTGAGTATCACATTAGCGGTAGGAATGGCTTTCAAATTGACAGTTAATGTATTACGCAATTACCGCGCTGCCGCTGATTAGACTTTCGTAGCGAATGTTGTTTAAAATGAAGGTTAGAATCACCCCCTTGAAGGATGCAGGTGACAAAATCACCAGCCTGTACTTATAGATAAGATCGCGCAAATCGCTATATGTGCTACAATCCTTTACATACTTCGAAATATTGAGTTAAAATTACCTTCAGAGCGTTTATACCTTATGAGTGGCAACGTCGCAATTTAGTGTCATATTTCGTGTTTTTAAATTTTTATCATTTACTCGGAGCTACTTATATTTTAAAAATCTGTTTAATTAACTTTTTAAAATTATGTGAAAACTGTGTAAAAGGTAAGAAATCGTTGCGTTTACAGTTCTATGTATATGCAAATAATATATTGGAAACTGGCAGGGCGTTATTTTCATTGTAAAATAACTGTAAGCATACTAAGCATTACGGTTACTTACTTTTTAAACACTTTCACGTAATTCTAAAAAGTTAATTAAACAGATTTTGCGACGTTGCCACGCATAAGGTATAAACGCTCTTAAGTCTTTCTCTAGGTTCCCCACAGCTCTGTAGTGCTATTCTGTTAATCCCATCGTAAAAATATACGCGAAGTGAGCTTGAAGTCAATTGTTAAGTGTACATCCCAGTGTCATTGCATCAGGTGGGTTGGGAATTCACTTCAATCTCACTTCGCCTAAGTTTTCACGGTGAGATTTGTGCAGAATAGACCGGCTGTTTATAGTTGTAGATCAACTACATTCACAAACACGAATACGAACTTACGCACACCCACCCACATACACGCTCAGCCACACAAACACACGCTCACCTACCCACTCACACACACGCTTTCACATACACACACCCACTTTCACATACACACACCCACTTTCACATACACACACCCACGCTCACCCACACACCTGCTCACCCAAACACACACCCGCTCACCCACGCGCGCACACACACACACACCCACACTGACTTCTCACTCCCGTCCATACTCTACAACTCATATATGTGTAATCAATTTGTCTATTTTAATAAAAATACTGTGTATCTATTCATAAATATTCTTTACGATTTAACAAAATTGTAATTGATGGCTAAGTATTTCCCAGTCGATTATGATGAGAGAGGGTATGGGAGCTGTATGCTGAGATACAGGTTGTTCACCTAGTTCGGCTGCAGATGTTCCCATGTTGTATTATTTTCATTACATATAGCTTACAAATGTTTTACGCAATAAATTATTATCTCCTTTAATAAAAAAATATACATTATTAAGTATTTCAAGTGTCTTTGACATATCTCGGGGCCCTGGGGACCCGGACCTTTGGAAGGCGTAAGAGGGCCGAGGCAAACTCGCAGAAGCCCGCAAATTATCATTTATTGACAACATTAACCATAACTTAACCTGCTAATGCTAAACCTGCACAATAAAATTGCGATGAAGCCATTATTAACCCTGAACCGTTTCACCTCTGAAATCATAATGATCTAACCTAGACCTCGGACCAAATATTTGGTTTGAGACTCGAGACCTAGACTAGATAACTTAGCACATATTATATTATAACATAGTGAGTGGTATATATAAACTGACCCGTGTCGGAATATCGGGGTATTGATTATATGAAATCAAAACATGACGTCATACTCTGAACCGTTTGTACGGTCGGCCAAAAAAAGATAGTCTATCACAGTGTTGACAGCATTTAACTTAAGTACATAATGTACCCAAAATTGCACCTTTTGAATTTGAATATTTCTTAGCAGTCCGCCGTTGGCATGTTTTATACTTATCCTAATTAAACAGGGACACCTATTATTAGCCATAAAATACTGTAATTAACATACTCTGTAATACTACATGAAGTACATGATGTATCGCTGTTGGTCGCCTAAGGCCTAAATAAAGAAATGAAAATAAAACATTTCCTAACAAATTAAATAACAACAAAAATAATTTTCTGTTGGAGGAACGCAGAATGTCTGTCACTTTATGAAATACTTTAAAAAATACAGCTTATGTATTCTATCTATTCTATACATATTATTAGAAATTAAAGTCGCTTCTCGTGTCTGTCTTTGTGACCGCGTAGTTCTTCTAAACTTCGCAACTCGGCATTTTGATGCGGTTTTCTCCATCATTTTGAGAATTTATACCTTAAAGTTTATGGGTATAATATTAAACTAATATACCTACCTATCATAAATAAATCTGGATGCTTTGCCATGCGTGCGAACCTGGGGCCCTTCTCTCTAAGTCCGTCAACGAGGATACGGGCCCGTCCGAAAGTAGTTCGATACTTAGAAGTGAAACCTACTCCCGATTAATTACCTATTCCGAACGGGCAAATCGGGACTAAGGACAACTGTCAAATCTTAGAGAGTAGAAAACGTCCATAACTTCGGCCGAAACGACGGACTTTGTGCTTAGGGAGTAGGTCCACACTGTCCACAGGATAAAAATAGACTGGCTGTATTTTGATCTTTTTATACGGACCCTCCGTTGCTCGTAGGTACAGTCTGAAGCCAACGAGATGACGTATCTGTTTGAATCTTTGATGTCTTTTCTTTATTTTAATGTTTGTGTTTCCTTAAGCCTGGACGTATTTTTTTAATGTTTTGGACTGTAGCAGTAGTTTATTATGTAGAAGATTTTCTTTTCAGCTGAGGCAATTTTTGTTCTTTATTGGTTTGTGGCACCATACTAATACAGTAGATACGCTACTAGATTAATTTGGAAGTAAAATTTAGACATTTTGAAGATCAAGATTTAGGTGAAACCTGATTTTATGATACATAGTGGATCAAAATGATTTGATCCACTGAGTGATAAAAATGCAAATCCATTTTATCTAGCGTAGTATAATGTTTTATTCATTATACCTAATTATATCGTTGCACAGCTATAAGCAGAATAAATTACTACCTATACTAGTCGTGTAAACAGTAAAAGGTTACAAACACTCACCTATAATAATTTAAATTGACCTTATATATTAATGTGTGTAAGATGAAAAGGTCAAGTTTAGTCTGATTTCGTAGGTATTTTTCGCAAAGATGACAAGTTATCTTGAACTTCTAGGTATTCGCTTTGAATACCTAAGCTATGTCTACAATTAATATCTGTATTCTTAGATACATAATTGTAGTTATACATCGTAAAAATCCTGAATAGGCAGCTATAAAAACTTCCTTCGCCATGAGACGTAGAAGCCCGCGAAAAATCAATATTCCCACCAGTGCAAAAGCTACCATTTTAGTAGGATTTTTATTTCCACAAGGACTTCTTCAAATATCTAACCTAACTAACATTGATTTATTGTTTTCTTTCTTTTTTCAGACTTATGTCTCACCAAGCGGGGTCCACAGCCAGGTTATATGTTCCTTTTTGACATGCGCGGAGTAAAATTCGGACATCTCACAAGAGTTAGCTTATCGTAAGTATAAAGTTAGTTATGTTTGAATTCGCACTGTGGATCCGTTATTCTTTGGCCATACATTTACGATACTATGTAGTTTACTGGCCTATTGATGTAATCGGTAAGAACTGATAAAAATACTATGATTAATTGTATGGTGCAATAGCCTAATAATGCTTCACAAGCCTATCTATTGTGATATATGTAATGATGGTACCTAGTTATCTCTGTCAACCCAACATAATGGATTCACAGCTGCAAAACAATGAGAGAATATAAAGTTTTCAATATAAATATTATGATAGTATACATATTTATATTTCCATAGCTTTCAAAAGGATAGACAAAGGTAAAAGACGTGCACATCAATCAATGTCCTACTTCCGCTTGTATATGTCCAAATTGATATCATCATTTATCACGACAATTTCTAAAATCTTATAGTAGATATTTTAGTATTAAATTAATATACCACTGTAAACAAAACAAAAAGGAACCTCTACAGCTCCGTCACCTATCGTCATACGATTGTTTACTTTATAATTATTAAGTGGCTATTTATGTAGTTGTAAGATCTTTAGGGGTCAATTGTTGTTTATTGTCTCATAAAATATTATGTACCTAGTAGGTATATTTACTACCGAACAAAGAAATCTAGATGAGTCTTAAAATCTTGACTAATTCCAATAATAACTTTGATCTCTTGAAGCTAAAGTTAATTTTATTGCAAACTACTACACCACAGAAACCTGTTGTATTTACATAACTATAGGTATGTACTAACTACGTGGAACTGATGAATTTATGATGCTAAAAAACGTTTATGTTCTAAAGCTCATGTTTGCACATGCATACAGTGCATACCAACACATTATCATGACCTCGAAAGTTGCTACAACGTCACTAAATCAAGAGTACCTACCCATCATGAGTCCTTAGATACATACTAGCCGCAAGTCATTCAAAATGTTCATAATATTCTCAAAAATTACAATATTTTCAGGACCCTCCGCAAATTCTTCCAGTATATCCAGGAGGCGATGCCTGTACGCATGCGCGCGATACATGTATTGAACACAGAACCAGTTTTAGACAAATTAATGTTACTCATTAGGCCGTTTATGGACAAGAAGTTCTTCGATATGGTAAGTTATCCTTCGCTTTTAACTTAGCACTTTAGAGCCACAAATTAGTATCTACAGGCAAAGTAACATTAATGCACTGCGAGTAATGCATTTTGTACATTAGCTTGTAAACGAAAGAAAAGAACAGGAAACATTTTTGGTGTTACTTTAATGCCCGTTTCTGCATTAGCTTATTAAGGTTAAAAGTCGACATATCTGTCCAATTTATCTTAGATTTTATTTATTGGAAATAATTACACTATTTACACTAGGTACTAAATAACTAACTAAGTATACAAATAAATACAAAAACAAAAGGAAACTTAGGCGTCGAAGTATTCGTCCGCATCGCTGTCATCCGGAAACGTGCCCAGAAGACTGGCAGCATTGCCACGTTGATTGTATCTACATTTATTGTAGTCAGTGCAATACTGCACTTAAGCAAGGGAACGTTCTTTATTTTATGAAGCTTAAAACTGACGTCATGACGCGTGCCAAAATTATACTAACTATAAAAAATTACCTGTACTAAAACAAATTGCTGTACTGCCTTATTAACCTTACCTACATTACTGTTGATTGCAGTTTATCTAACAAGTTTCTTTTTTATTATGCAAGGATCAAGTCACGGTTTTTACCTTGTCATAAAATAGTTAATTTTATGGAACTGCGCACAATGTGCCTATATCTAAGTACTACTACGTACAGAATGTTGGTAACACTTGTTTGATCTGACACTTCTAGTAAGTGTTTACGCCTAACTATTCAACGTGCAAATGGGTCATTTGGCCTTGGCACACATCAGATACAATTTTGAGCCTTATGTCTAGGAGAAAAAGGTAGACACAAGAGTCGATTACTTCCTAATTTTTTTGAAAAACACTTGTGAACAATAGGGTTTAATTTGGAAGTGTTAATTTTTTGGATATGGTTCTGCATGAGAATAAGTAACAAGTAGGTAAGCTAGTTTAAAGACAAGCGTATTTGTCAATAACATTTCATTTGCTTGTTTATGTAATAGGATTTAGTATACTCGAATTATTAATTCACTGAGCATAATAATAGCCACTTCCCTAAACTATAAACTAATTGAATGTTAATGAGTTTTAAATTATTACTGTGATGCTTTGTTGGTTTTGTATTAACATTTTAAGTAGGTACCGTACCTATCACTAAATACAAAGCAACCAAAAAATAAATAATTCTTATTACTTTATAACCGAAGCATAAAAATATCGTGAAAAATGAGCATAATTTTGCTGTTATTTTAATCAAATAATGATAAGTAAGTACCTACTTAGTCCATAGGAATTAGTCCTATCCACAAATTATTTTATCTGAACGAGTTTTTGAACCCAAAAATTAATTTTATCAAACTCAAACTCATTTATTATTTATAAATCATTTATTTCAATTAAACCATTTAAAGGCACTTTTGAAATGTCAAGTGGTCGGTCAGTCAGAATATTATGAAGCTAGTTGCCCATTCCAAAGCGTAGTAGGTAGGTACCTATGGAGAAAAACGGGCAAGAAACTATGGACACTCTCTTAAATTATATTGTTAATAAAATAAAATACCACCTAGTACTTATATAGCTTTAAAGTATTTTCGACTAAAACAGCGGAAATAAGTCAGAAGTAAATGTTGAACATCTTTTGAAGGTCTTAATGAGTTTTCAGCACAAAATGATGAAGTCATTGTATCGTTATAGCTGGCATTCCGTGAAATATGTGTAAAATCAATTTTCTATCTATTTCTTGTACCTACCTATCTATCATTCTATTTAATCGACCTAACGTATCATGCTATAATTAAAGCTTGATTTGAAATACTCATACCTAACGTCGAATTCTTAAGTAAAATGAATTCCAGTTTAATTTATTTCAATGTATGTTTATTTTTTTATACAATCTTTCAAATCCAGACCTTGCTAACAAAAATGAATAATTCATGTATTATGTAAACTGAACCCCGATCTTGACCTTCAGCAAATATGTAAAAAAAATACGATTTACCGATTTATAATTACGGTTTAACGTACAATAAATACTTACTTAACTAATAAAACGTCACCAATCTGTTACTTTTTCAAAAGTAGGTATATTATGCGTATCTCTGACATCTTCACGGCCTTGTCATACTATAGGAGTGCGTTAAACAAGTTTTATGAATAAATTATAGATGTCTTAAAGTCGATGGTGCTTTAACTTCGTGGGTCGGTGTCAATGGAATAAGGTTGCACCATTTGTATCATAGGTATAGAAAGGTACCTTAGCATAAGCATAATCAGCCTATAATGTTCCCGCTGTTGGGACACAGGCCTCATCTCTGCGAGAAGGAGTGGCCTGGCTATAATCAACCAGGTGGGCCCAGTGCGGGTTGGTAGATGTTTATGGTTCTAGGACATGCCGGTTTCCTCACGATGTTTTCCTTTACCGTTTTGAGAAAGGTACCATAATAGGTAAAATCTGAATCCTGTTTTGAGCGTAGGTAAGTCTTGAAAGAATAGATCTGAGGTCGATTCCGAAAAAATGGCCGTGATATTCCAAATAGGGATCGTTGCGAAATACACACATCAAAAGTGTCTAGGGATCAAGCATTTTTATGCGGATTTCTTGAGATTAAGATGTGGCTTTGTAATAAATTTATGATTTTATAAATTTATATGGATCCTTTTTGGTGCATTTCATAATTTGAATCAGGAACTGTGAATCAAATTCGAGTAAAAGATGAAAATCAGCTGTCAATATTTTCCCTATAAAAACATACAACGCATTGAAGACATTATTAGTGCTACTGTTTCCCTACTACTGATTAAAACCAACGTTATTATGGAGCGGCGACGTCATTTAAGCAGGGAAGAAATGCTCAGAGCCGTGGGAATGATAGAAGCTGGTTCCCGGCAACGTACTGTGGCTTTAGCTCTGAATACAAGTCAGAGTGTTATCAGTCGACTTTGGACACGTTACCGAAGCACTGGTACCGTGGCTGAGCGCCATGGAGGACGGTATCGCTGCACCACACGGAGACAAGACCGATACATTCAAATCTTAACTCGAAGAGCTCCAACAATAACCGCCATGATGTTAGCCGTGAGGCTTCATCACTCTTCAGGGAACTTAATTAGCGACCAAACAGTCAGAAACCGCTTGCATGAAGTGAACCTTCATTCCCGAAGACCGCTACGGGTACCACCTATAGCAATGCACAATCGTAGGATTCGATATCAATGGGCTCTTGAACACAGAAATTGGGCAGAAGAACAATGGCGTTTCGTGTGCTTTTCTGATGAGTCTCGTTTTGGTATGAGACCGGATACAAGACGTATACGACACTGGAGAACCCCTGGACGCCAACAGCGATTAAAATCCTGCCAGGAAGTCCATCCTTATAGTGGTGGAACCATCATGGTATGGGCGGGTATTTGGATCGGCGGAAGAACTGAGTTGATTTGGATCAGAGGCAACCTCAACGCTCAAATTTATGCTGAGACGATTGTATCAGACGTCATCGTTCCTCTACAAGTGCAAATCGGTCCCTTATTTCAGTTAATGCATGATAATGCACGACCGCACACCGCAAGAGTTGTAAGACAGACTCTCGCCGCAGCTAACATCAATGTCCTGCCCTGGCCTGCTCAGTCGCCAGACTTGAACCCGATTGAGCATGCATGGGATATGCTACAGAGAAGAGCTCTGCCGAATATGGAGGGTATCCAGTCGCAAGAAGACCTTTTTTTGTTGTTGCAACGAACATGGGCGGCCATTCCACAGCGTGATTTGGATGAACTCATTTTGAGTATGCCAAACCGATGTTCTTGTGTTGTTAGTGTTCGCGGTAGAAACACGGATTATTAATTGTTTAAGTTACCCAATAAAATTTTAAAGAAAACTGTTATTTCAGTCTTTTTTTCGAACTTTTGTGTTAGTGGTTCAAATGTCAAAAATCCCTTTATTAGGAAAATGGCAAATTTCTTTATTAATGCAAAGGTGACTAGGTTTATCGTTACTGTGACAAACGAAAACACTTTATTTTATGAATCCTTAAAGAAAATTTTAATTAATATCAATCAGGAGAAAAGTTATTGCAAAAATATATGTTGATCCCTAGACACTTTTGATGTGTGTATTTATTATAATAGCAAATGACGCCATTTACGTTTTATTCATGCACTAGTTTGTTTGATTTAACCCAAACTTCAAAACTATCATATTTAATTTTAATAAATTTCCTACAAATTCCTACCTAATCTTTTCAGCTCAAATTCCACAACAAGAACGAAGACTTGGAGAAGTTCTACGAGACTGTGGTGCCACGATCGGCCCTACCTCCAGACTACGGTGGGACCCTCCCTGACACACAGACTCTTCACAAGAAGTGCATGCAACAGCTCCAAGTCATGGAGCCCTACTTCAAAGCTGAGGAGGACCAGAGGATCGCGGCTTTACCAGACAAGAAGCGAGAGAAGGCTATGGAAAGGGCATTCAAGAACTTGGATATCGACTAACTCTTCAAATAGATGTTATAGGTACCTACTGGTACTATAATGAAAAAGTGAAAGGTGATCACTTATCTCTTAAAAAAAAGTAGTGTTGTTAGCGATGGATATACAGCTTGTTTCATAATAACTTGATTTAAGGGCGAAGCACCAGGTTGCCCACGAAATTCAAATGTTCTTACGTTTCTTGCAATTTGCAGGTTGTTGTATGTTGAACAAAATATGATTCGTGACCGTAACAAGTAGGTATGTATTAACAGAATTTTATCCATTAAAATCATCAATACAACCCACAAGTTGTTACTTCGAAAGTACACGAGTTTACACGGCAAAAGAACATGAAATTATATAATACCTTACCTTATTAATCAACTACCTTTATCACTGAGGCAACTTAACAGAAATCGAAATACAGTTCCTTTTACAAAATTGACAACTTAGTTCGGTTTTAGGTTGTCTAAGTTCATAAAATCCTATTGAATGACAATTTCATAATATATCAATCCATAGGATTATAATGAACGTAGAGAGTTGTATTGATAATTTTAATTATTATAATTTTCTAAATACATATTTGTTACGGTCGCGAATGATATTTTGTTCAACATACAACCTGACACTGACCTGCAAATTGCAAGGAACGTAAGAAAATTTTAGTTGTACTTAATCTTTTCTATTTTTAAAAACGCTCTTTTAGTATTTAGAATGTAGAGGAGATTGTTAACAGAGCGCAGAGGGGTAATTCTCGTAATAAAAAACGTTCAAATTCAAGTCGCAATCTCATCTCAGCGACAATCAATGTCAAAAACTTGTCAAAAATGTATGTAAATTTATTGTATTTTTGACAGATTGCGACTGAGATCAGACTGTGAATGTTCTTAAAATTACGGGAATTGCCCCTCTGGTTTCCGTTTTCATTATATTGCCAGTTTAGTCCTTGAAAGAGTTTTTATATTTAGTACAATATGCATTTCAGTGTTACTTAAGTTGGAAGTAATAAAATTTAATGATAGTGGTGTTGAGTAAGTTACGTTCATATGATCGTAACTATTTTTGATTATTTTTAATTATGTTTGAAAAAGTTTTTCACGGGATCTTAGCAATATGTACTTCATATATTGTCAATTATGAATCTATAATTACAATAGATAAGGATTGAGATAGTACTAATTCAGCTATAGAGGCTGTAAAAAGACCTGTCTGGTACTACATTAAAAAAATCGCAATGACCAGAAAAATAATGTGGCTTGGTGATGGGTATTTTTTACACCGGTTTTAATAAATTACACACAATAATGTAGTAAATATGATATAGTAAAAAGCAGATCAGTTATTGGTGTACATAAAAAGTTTTATTTTTGTTAAAAGTAATTAGAATTTTATTGTTTTATTAGAAAAATTGTCTACAATTATGTTAGGAAGTCAATGTTAGGAGGTGGCACATGTTTTCTTTAGAGCTAGCTTTAAGCTATAATAATATACATGACGCCAAACCATGGTATAATATTTATAATTAAATTGTTAAGTGTTCAACAGTCTTATAGCCATAGTTGCTTTAAATGGATTTTAAAATCCAGTAAAAAAAATACCTATCTTAATCTGTCTTTAATATAATACAGGGTGTTTGGAAGGGAGCTGTACATACGCCTAGGGTAGAAACTAGGGATAGTCTGCTACCTACCCCCGCCCATTATATTGACCTTGGCCTCAAGGTTTTTTTTACCTTACTACCTTACCTTAAAATTATTTCTTTACCTTACTACGGTACTTCAGGCCCCATAACTTTTCTTCTCCACAATTTTCTGGTGTAAAATAATTTTTTGCAGGACCCTAAGACTCTAACGATTAAAACAAGACCATTAGCCGACCGGTCCCATGGATAGATTTTGAGCTACAGGTAGTTTTAGTCAAAAAATCACAAAAAAGTCAAATAAAAAATAAAAATAAATTAAAAAAAAACCTTGAGGCCAAGGTCAATATAATGGGCGGGGGTAGGTAGCAGACTATCCCTAGTTTCTACCCTAGGCGTATGTACAGCTCCCTTCCAAACACCCTGTATATCTATGTTATCTCATATCTACCGTGCTTAAATTATAAAAAACATATATTTAAATATCATAATTTTCTTAATTTAGGCAACTTGAATACCTAGTTTGCTAAAGTTAATTAAGTACCTACTATTATTGGCATCCTCATTTTTTTTGCGTGGTTTTTCTAAACCATGTAAGTAGGTACCGATAGGTAGGTACGGTGGGCTGCATCAATTGGGAACCCCAGTTGTATTAAAATTAACTTTGAAGTGTGGTACCCACATCGTGACGCTGACTGTACCTACAGGAAGTGATAATCACTGTTGATAGGCATCGTAAAAAAAAATTAAATTATAAATGACATATGTAAAGGATTAGCTTATGCTTCCCAACTGTTATCATCTGATACAAAATAACTTCGCAAGTAATCAAATTGTTAATTTGCGATATGAAATAATTAATCTTATTAGCCGTGAAAGAAACTCATAATAACTCCATTTTTACTCACCGCATTTGAGTGTACTGTTTGACTTACCTGAAATTAGAAAAAAAAGTATTTTGACTGTTTGAGTATCTATAAAGACATTATTAAATAAATAAATATACAATTAAGACACAGATGAAGACATGTTCCTCGAAGACATTTTAATAAGTTGATGGCTAGTACTTCTATTGTTGCAAATCTGTAACCTTCGTTAATTTGAATCTACTAAATACCACTTAATATAATGTTACATTTTATAGTTCCAAGTACATGCCGCCTCACACTACTATTATTGATCGAAGCCTCACACACAAAAATAATATAAAAGGGTTGTACAAAAAAGAAATTATGATGTGATACAAAAGTGAGAAAATAGTAAAGACAAAATTAAATGAATTGATATTTATATGAATTAAAACATTTAAAAAGCACGGTGTTCATGCACTTAATTATAAAGATGAGAAGTTGAAATAAAAATAGTTTTTGACGGAGTCGATAAGCTATACAAGTGAATAGATTATTGTAATTAAATATTTGAAAATCCGTTATTGAATGATTTTGTTTATGTTCTGCATATTCCAATTTAGTCGATGTTACATAAAAAATTGTGTATTATTTATCTCTGTGTTTAAATCTTGTTAAATTGTCTATTAAATATTTTAGGTACTTACATCTGAACAGCACCCTAGTTGCGTAACACACTATCACTCACAATCTGAATCATTTTCAAGGATATTGATAATCCATTGCTTCATATGTTCGAAAAATTGTCTGCTCAACGACGTAAATAACGCAATGAATGTTGTTGGACTGTCAAAATGAAAGCCATTGCTACTGTTAGTGAGTTACGCAATTACCCCGCATATTTAAGCAAATATTATAAGTAGCACTTAAGTCATTGTATAATCAATGTCCGACGATAATCAACACGATTGACGCTCAATATGCATTAAAAATTAAAATGAGCTAGGGTCATGTTTATCGAAAGGTTAAAATTTATAGCATTACGCTGGTAACTGGTTACTAAATTAAATGAAAAGTTTTCACTAGTGATTTCTAAGTTTTAGTTTTCATGTTCAAGAACATTTTACGAAGTGCGCTAAAGTTAAATGAGCCAATATGACAAAAAAAATGTGTCCTGTCTTGTAAAAGCGCGTATTCCTTATCAATTCTGCTGTACCTAATTTTTAACAAGTTCTCTTGTGAAATTAGCGTCATTGTAAGGTGGAGGTAGCGTAGGTACTTAAGGTTTTGTATTTATGTGCACAGTAGTTTAGTTTAGTTAAAAATTCCACTTAATTCCTTATAAAAGTTTGTGATATGCTTGTGTTACTGAAAAAATGTGTTACGTTGATTCCAAGAATCGGAAATTGTGATTTGAACTAGAAATATATTTTTATGCAATAGAATTGTATTTTTATTGACTAAAATCATGGGTTGGTAACAGAAAACATAAATGAAGTTTTGTTTTCCTAAAATGAATGACTAATAATTAAATGGTTAGACATATTCTTACAGTATTAAAAGCGGGTTCTTCCCACTATTCCTACCAGGAACAAATTCCTACCAGGAAATCCTACCAGTAGGTATAGTGTGAATTTTCTTCACCACCAATTTTATCGCTTTGGGTGTTGGTAGGAATAATTAAATTTTTAATGTCTCGTTATTCCTACATTTCCTACCTGCTTTTTATATGGTATGTACAGTTGTGAACTGAGGAGTACGTACAGACGCAATTGGGAAGGTAAGGTTTTTCGAAGTGGGGTTTTTATATTTTTACAAGACCAAAATTAAAAAAATACTAAACTTTATAAAAATATATGATGAATGTTTCTTTCACGCAGACGTACGTTAAGAACCTGAAAAAACAATAAGAACACCACTTTAAAAAAGTTTAAGTTACCTTTTTTTTTTTTTTTAGGATGGGAAGTCATCAAATGACCCCTCCCGCTCTGGGTGGAACGGAAGGGAGTGTCAGACTCTTACTGACTAAAACCCACCCGTGTTCCTTCCTTGGCCCTTTATGTTCCGGGTCAGCGGTACTCCTTTCGGATGATCCCGCTTTCCCGGCAGGCTTGGGCCCTAGTGGACCCCCTCTTCGATGCTGACATCTCTTTGAGGCGCGCGTGGAACTCGTACGCGCCGTCCAGCACGGGCCTGGTCCTGATCGGACGGTGAGCTACCCAATTACTCACCGCCCGCAGGCCCGAAGTAAGTTACCTTCCCAATAAAATTTTTATTTAACTAAGGGCAGGAGAATGATGATGATAGTAGGATGATACTACTACATTAAATATGTTAACATAATATGTGTATTATATATATTATGTTATATGTGTTACTTTTTGATGGAAAATCTATTTGTTACAAACCGGAAAATAATAAATAAATACCTAGAGTGTTATCCTTATCATCCGAATTTATATAACAGTTGAATAATTGATTGTATTGTACTCATCATTAGTGTGTGAGTAATGGGATATTGATACATGGATTTCACTTATTTACTACCTACTAGTAGGAATAATGAGAAGAAAATTCTAAAATTTCCTACTGGTAAGAATTCATGGTAGGAATAGTGGGAACAATCCGTAAACGCGTTGCCTCCATTGGTTTAACAATTCAATAAACGCAATTAAAAAACGGCATGGAAAACTTACTTACGCCATATCGCCATCTGTCGCAAAAACGTGGTAGTATAAATTGGTAGAAAATAGTTCGTGAAGCGTGGCAACTGGATTTAACTGTCAAATAATAACGGTTGCTCAACACCTGCCGATTTTTTGTTTACAATCTTCAAACGGAAAGTTATGATTTAAATGTAATATTATTTATATAAATTTAAGATAATTGTGTTTAGTGCGTGCATATATTGGTTTCCTTGATGTTTGTAGCTGCATTTTGGATTTGTCAAGGTATGAATGTTACCATTCAGTGAAATTACCGAAAATATCGTGTACAAATAACCCATATCCCTGTGAACTCTGTATTGCAGTCTATAAACAAAGAAATATTTAAAAAAAGCCCACCCAGTAAGTCAAATCATTTATTTCAAATGGGCACTTAAAATCAGTACTAGTAAGTATTTTGTTATCAAAAATATTTATCTTAAGTTTCAAAATACCTTTTATGGGGATGCACGTCGTTACGGCACTCATGGATAAAAATCAATGATGAATAATTAGCTTTACAACTTTTTTTGTCAGCCAACCAAAAGAAATACATGAAAACTCAATGTGTACATAGTGCTCTAAATTTATATCTATAATTTGTATGGTGTACTTACATAATAAAGAGTATTCTATTCTATTGTTAATTACTTATGTACTTAAAAGCATTCTATTTTATTTTCAGACTGCAATGGACTCGGTTGACAACAACCAGTTTGAAATAAAACCTGTAAAGAGTAAGCGGAAGATTGCAACTCCTTGCTCCAACGCATACCTCAACCCAGCATTGGACATCCTTGCCAATGAAGATCCTATGTGCAACACTGCCATGGAGATCATACCAATCAAGAAGAGGAAGCGAACCAGAAGCTGCGGTGACATTGCTACATTTGACAACTCTGCTTTAGACTTAGGCGTTAACAAGGCCACGGTCAACAAATTACTTGCAAAAGAACTTGACAATGTACGGAAGAATGTCAGATATGATACTACAGATGATACAAGTATGGATTCCAGTGAACCGATTTACGTTAATTTATCAGAAGTACCGCAGCTACCAAAGCGGCAAGTTAATTTGTTGAATTTAACAGATATAACACAAAATAGTTTTAATTCACAAACAGTGGTGCATAAAAATGACATTATGGAAGTGTCAGTTCCTGATGAAGATATTGATTCTGGTATTTCAGTATTAGAACAAAAATCTCTAAGCGCAGTGACAAATGATGACACCAAAGTATTCTCACCTATAACTAATATACAAACAAATGTCTCAAATCAAGTCTTTATCAATAATTCAAGCAATTTAAACCTGAGTTTTATAGACAGACTTGCATTAGACTCACCAAATCTGTCAAATCAATCTTTATTCTATGATGATGATTTGAATGAGAGCAATATTATGGAGATCAAGACTATTACAATTATAACTAAGAAGAAAAGGATTAATACTAGGAATACTAATCCTTTCTTAGATCCAAACATGTGTAATATAAATGTTCCTATTGTTGCACCTAGCCAAAATCCATTTTTAAACCTGGATGCAAAACCAGAATTGGAATATAATGAAGAAGTACTGAACAGGCCTGTAGAAGTACCAAATCAAGCTGAAAAGGTACTTGAACCTCGCAGATTATTTGGAGATACTAACAGCACAATATCAACTGTAGATGAATCTTTGGATGGTCAACATGAATATGAAAATATAGATAACTACAGATCTGAAAGCCCAGTCTATGAAAATATTGATGAAGCAAATGAATTTAATAAACAAAGCAGGATTTTGGGGTATGATGTATCACATTTTAGTGCTGTAGACATTATAAACTTGAACAAAAACGCACGGCAAGACTCTTCCAACGAATCTAATGACAGCAAGAAAGCAAAGAACGGTTTCATGAAAGTCGGCAACAGATTATCCAAACGAGTTTTCAAGACTTTACGAAAGACATTTAAAGGCGAGAAAAGTGAGAATAATGTTACAATATATCCTTATGAAGTGGCACGAAAACTGCCGAAACAGAATACTGAAACAAAAGAATCAGGGATTGAAAACCCAGCATTAAAATTGGATAATTCAGATGAAATTGAGATAGAAGAAATTGATCACGAACATGAATACGAAACAGTAAAAACTTTAAGAAATACACATATTAACATGAATATTACTCCTTTAAAGGAAAGAAGCGAGAATGCTGATGTGTCCCATAATAAGACAAATACTCCAGGTAAGAAAGTTCGGTTTGATTCGACTTTGAATCAAGAGAAAGTTATAACAGGAAACAGTTTCGATTATGATATCCAGAGTCCGGGGTTTGACGGGAAAATTGATAAGTATCATGATGAGTTGGAGAACTGTATCAATGAGCGGAAGTTTTTGCAGCAAAATATGTGAAATAATTTACTTGATAGATCATGATTTTTAATGAGTGTTGCATTAATTTTGTTCATGAATTCTACAGACCACATTTTTAAATAAAGAAAGTTATGTTTAAGGAAAAGAAGTTCCTTAAGATAACTTTTGAATCTACAGTAGTATAGTTTGTAAGACCTACATATTATGTACTTACTTTAAACGAGTTGTGATTTTTATACATTGTCATTTATTTATAAGATGTAATTTATTGAGTTTATAAATTAAGATCTTTCCTATGTTGTTAAAGCATAATAAATTCCAAAGATATAGGATTCCTTTAAGTAGAATAATTATTAATGTCGGCATTTTTTTTTTGTAGTTGTATGGGTAGGTAGGTACTCAATTGTCGTAACACTAGAATTAGTGTCAGTCCCCACCTTATTCATTATTTTTTTAATGATTGCTTGCCACTACAATTTATGCTATTAATTTAGTATTTCTCATTATTTAATTTAAGCTACTTACGTCTATTTATTACGATTAATTTATATTTTAGTTGAACTAAATGTAGACTTTAATTTATACTTGCCTATTTTTAGACTTAAAACCAAAATCTCGCCAAATAAAATGCAGTTTTTCGAACTCGGATGTTCGTAGCTTTTACTTTGAATGAGTTCCTTATTATTTACTACATTTACAGGTTTTTTCCTAGCATTGAAAAGCTTTCAACCAACTGTATTCTTGTGGCAGATATTACGGTTATAAAAATATAAATCCTTATTGATATCAGCTGGTTTTCGTAAAGTTAAACTTGGAAATTTCGACTATTTTAATTTATTCCACTGTTCCCCTCTGTGAGAATCTCCCTCAGAGGGGAAAACAGGACCCTAAAGTAAAAAGAAACCAGAAATTCCGCTTTTTAATTTCTTTTTTATTTCATCATCTGCTTGCCTTTTCACAACTAAGTTGGGGTCGGCTTCCAGTCTAACCAGATGCAGCGGAATACCAGTAGGTATTTTGCATGAAGCGACTGCCTATCTGACCTCCACAACCCAATTACTGGGTTATACGACACCCCTTGGTAAGACTGGTTGTCAGATTTTCGGGCTTCTGACGACCCGAAACTACTATCAATGATCGACGAATGACAGCCGGGACCAACGACTTAACGTGCTTTCCGAGGCTCGGAGGGGTTTTGATATGTAAAGATGGTCACCCATCCACGGACTAACCGCAGCAAGCGTAACTTAACCTGATCGATTGACCCGTGCGGCTTGGGCACAAGCTCTGATGTTACGTTATATTTGAAAATAATTTGACACGATCTTTTAACGTCGGGTTTGTAGGTACCTAGGTACTTAATAGACCTTACAACATTTACGTAACGAAGTCATAGAAATATTATCAACTTTATTCCCTCAAGGCGGAGACACACAGTAGGTATCTCTACTAATTGGATGCACACACAATTGCAACGTACATGGACGAGTCTCACTCTATTGAATAATAACGTGGGGCACGTGGTTCTATATTCGAATCTGTAATAGAATAATGAGGCTCTAACTGAACTGTTTTTGTAGTATCTACAAGACGTAGATGCTAGGACGTCTGACTAAACTAGGAGTCATCAGGTTCCCACGTACCTATCGTATTATTGTGGTTAAGAATATCTACTGCGTCTGTTTTTATCAAATAATTTGAAATCTGTTGATTTAATAATCATACAAAAGATAATTATATTTGAGACGAGAATCTCAAACATATCTTTTGATAATTCAACAAGCCCTTTCTTTTGATATTTCACATGAAGTTAAAACTTTTGAATTCAAACTTTTGTTTGACGCCAACACCTGGCCCGAAGTTTACAGTTGTGCACAGGTGGGGTTGAATTTGGTGTTGTCCTGGCTAGCTGATAATAGACTCGCTCTCAATGTAGACAAAACAAAGTTTATATCTTTCTACATCAAAAAACCCACTTATTCACTAGATAATTTCAAAATTACAGCTCATTCATCCGCGTGCATTTTGTCTCATAGTACTCATTGCTTATGTCCCCACCTTCATAAAACCGATTCAATAAAGTATCTGGGCGTCATGCTAGATAGCACTCTAAGTTTTCACCCGCACATAGATGCTCTTTCCACTAGAATCCGTAAACTAATATTTGTATTTAAAAATCTTCGTCATGTTGCAGACACTGACTTATTGCGATCAGTCTATCTTGCGTTATGCCAATCGTTACTCTCGTACTGCATAACTGTATGGGGTGGTGCGACAAAAACATCAATGCTCCGGATCGAACGTGCACAAAGGGCCGTTCTAAAGGTCACCAATTTCCTACCTTTCTTATTTCCCACCAGAGGACTTTATGAGCGAACCGGACTGTTAACTGTACGTCAACTTTTCATTTTAAATACTATCTTGCGCAAACATTCTCTTCTTACCTATAATCCTACTCTTTTTGAAGGTATGCGACGTAAACACGCAGTTTGTCCCACTACTCGGTTCCATACTGCTTTTTCCCGTCGACATTTCAGTTTTCTTGGAAATTATTTGTATAATAAAATTAACGGAATTTTATCAATTTATGCCCTCCCCAAACAGCGTTGCAAGAAAACACTCTCAGCCTGGTTACAAAAATTGGACTATGATGGCACTGAGCAGCTACTCATAGTTCCTTCATAATTTATTTAATAATTTCGGGTACTTGACTAACAATCACCCTACACATCTACACTCACAGCATTAGTCTACATCTCCGCACACATCACACCACACCTGCACACTACACACACTACACCACACTACACATACACACTATACCAATTTTTTATTATTCTATTCTTGTTTTTTTATTTTTTTTTTGGTTAACTCATTAAATTTATACATGTATGTTTTTTTCCCTTCATAAAATGTCTAGAGTTAAAAATTTACCGTTGTAATGTTAATGTTATTTAGGTTAGTTCGGGGTGAGAGCCTGGTGATCCGTCACACAGGGTATCCTAGTATGGACGCCAGTCTCTCACAAAGGATCATATTTTATGCTTTTGTCTAAATGTTAAACTTGTTTGTATTGTGAACCTTTGTGAAGAGAAAAAAATAAAGATTATTATTATTATTAAGTATTATTTTCTAGTTCGCTCCCTAAAAGTGACCCCCATATTAAAAATTCATTTATTTACGTTATACGTCCGTATTTGGGTCAATATGTGTACCAAATTACAACATAATCAATACAATAGACTCGTAGCAAACTGGCTGTGACAGACGGACGGACAGACAGACAGACACAATGACATGTGTGATCCTGTATGTAATCCGTTTTTTTTTCATTTCGACGAACGGAACTCAAAAAAATGGAAAGCTGCGTTTAGCAACCGTAACCTTGTGGATCCTCTGGTGCTTTGAAAAAGATTTAATGTGTTTACACACCAAAACCGCCATTTCCAAACAAAAATCTCATCTTCATTTGAAAATGAGCCCGGGGTTTGGGATATACATCTTTGGAAGGCAATCATTATTTCCCAACGAATACCTACTTAGTTAATGAACACTCGTGCTACAGAACAGACAGACTAAATAGGCAGGTAATAAATATTGCGATAGGAAGGACACACCTAATTTCCAATTAGATACCTACACAAATCTGGGTCAGTGGAAACATCTAATCAAATGGGTAACTTCATTACACCTCACTGCCTTGCAATGTGCGTACGTATTTATAACAAAATACCAAGTCGCTTTAAAATATTGAACTCGAGAAAATTTAAGACAGAATTACACAAGTGGCTTATTGAATGTAATTTTTACAGTTTAAAAGATTTTATGGATGTGAGATGTTGATTCCTTTTGTCGAAATATAAATTTTTGCATGCTATGTTATATCTTAGCGAAACATGTTGAGCTACTGTATTAATATTAACATCAATGTATACCGTGTTTTACGCAAATAAATGATTTACTTACTTACTTACTTACTGCCCAATTTTGATTGAGCACCATTCATTATTAAGTATCTGTGTTTATAGTTCTGAATAGACTCTTACGCCTGATTACGCGCAAATAATGTTATCTCCCGCGATCTCTTGCGTCACAAATTATCAAAACCCGATCGCTAGTAGGACAGGAAATTCCATTGACGGCTTTTTAGTTTTGACGCAAATGCACCTCAAAATTTGCGTCATCAGAATACTTACACACGTTTATATTCACAATGTACGATAATAATCAAAAAGTTTTCTTTATATCGAGAACTGGGGGCACCTTGGTAAATTCTGATTGCTTCTATTATGATATAAGAATTGGGTGGCAATTTGGCAGACAATATACCTACGGAATACCTGATGGTAAGATTGGACTGTGCATGGCCACTACCGGTAGTGCTAATTATATCAAAAGCAACATGGTGCGTTGTCGTTCTAGAATAAAAGCTGAAGGGTCTCATGTGCTGGCACTCAAACAGCAGTCCTACCTCGACTCACACAACATGTCATACCAGAACAAGGCAGCACTGCTTAGGTAAAGGCAGAACTTGATCAAAATTAGATATAGATGAGTGCAGCAGTAGGTGCGATGCTACGACTATCAATTGTTTTTTAAACGGTTTGTCTGATGTTTGGAAGATATGTATAGTAGGTAGACTGTAACGGAATATCTGTGCTATACATTAATTAACACAAGTTATTAGATCAATGATTATTTTCAGACCGTGATGGATCTCGAGACGCAATCAATCAAATCAAAAGTCAAACTAGGCTGTGGATCAGCACTTTTTAACGTCAAAATCACATAAGACGGTCCCCCCAAAACACCCGCCCTTCACCACTTCCTAGAGCTTTAGCTGGGAAGAAGAAGTGGCGGAACAAACTCCCCAGCAGCACTGCTGTCTGTTCAGTTAGAAGAACTGGATTCTATACAGTAATAAGTAATTAACATTACTACGAAACACAAAAACACACACGTCACGCGTCCTAGCACACGCCAATATTGAAAACTATACTCAAGCAGAAATAAATAATAAAAACGTAAACAGAACTTAATACATAATAAAAAGCCTCCAGACATATAGGGCGTGCCCGCTTACATATATGCAATGCTGCATTATGTTTATATATATGTAGCTGTAACTTGTAGCCACAAATGATAAACTAGGACCTTCGAAGTAAAATAAAGAAACAGTTAATTACTAATAACAATAACAAAACCATAATCGAGACAATGATTTTTTAGTTACTAACGAATTAGTTTTTATCATAAGCAGCCTATAATGTTCCCACTGCTGGGACACAGGCCTCCTCTCGGTGAGAGGGGGTGGGCCGTAAACCACCACGCGGGCCCAGTGCGAGTTGATATATGTCAAATGTCCTTCGAATTTTTGGTTCTAGGACATGCCGGTTTCCCCTCGAAGTTTTCCTTCACCGTTTTTAAAGAAAGCAGTGGTGATGAAATAATTTACACAAAGTAAAGCGCCTGTCTGGATTCGAAACTCCGACCTACAACTCGTAAGTCACGGCCGTTACCACTGGGTCACCACTGCTCTGGTTTTTATACAAGCACATAACTTGCATCAAGGGTTGTCTAGGCTTAGGTACAGTCAGCGTCACGATGTGGGTACCCCCCTTCAAAGTTAATTTTAATACAACTGGGGTAACCAATTGATGCAGCCCATCGTACGTGCGTTAACTTTTTATTTTCATATTTAGGTAAATGAAAGCAAGGAATTAGGGGGCCTAGGAATTCTTCCTGTAATCGTTAAATTGCATGGACACTCTCATACATTCTTACATTGTAATCATAGGTCTTTTATAAAAACAGTAAAATTGTTTTAAATAAAATATCCTAACGTCATCCAATATTCTGCTTTATCGAGTGCAATTGAAACATTCAAAATTCATGCGCAAGCGACCATTTCTAATGATGTGTTAATAAAAAAACGATGCGATCAATAAAGAGTCATTGACAGGTCACCAGTGACTTTTAAACACTTGAGCCGTTGATGGAAATGACCTATGACATCTTGGTATTAAGAGGAATTGTAGATCGTTGTTGTTTCATTGTTGCTACATATTTTTTATGGCAATTGGCTGTAGGTATTGTGTTTTTATTTCGGTATTTTACGAGCCGCTATAATAACTTGGCTTGAATGAGGAGAAAGACGATGACAATGGCAGTATGGTAGCCGAAATAAAGTCGAAGATTCTGCAGATAGACCAAGAATCCGTTGGTTAGGCGACATTATGATGCTAGCCTCCTTTAAAGGTTCCCAATCAGACCAGTCATCCCAAAGAGATGTCAGCACCAATGACGGGGTCCGCTAGGGCCGATGCCTGCCAGGGTTGCGGGAAAGTCCGAAAGGGTTACCGTGGCCCCTGGCACAGGCAACTGAAGGAACACGGGTGGGTTTTAGTCAGTAAGAGTCTGACACGCCCTCCCGCTCCGCCCAGAGCGGGAGAAGTTATTTAATGATTACCCACCCAAAAAAAAAGGTTACCATTCTTTAAAGGTTACCATTAACGGAACCATTAGTTGATTTAAGTAATTATGGCTAAATTTTGGCAAAATGTGTTGATCAAATCCGGCAAATTGGCATTTGGTTTTTTATCTGTAGTTAACTCAACCATTTGTTGAAAATAGTTACTGATGCGGCATAATGTGTGAATTTGATCAACACATTTAACCAAAATTTTACCTTAGTTACTATTTTTAACTAATGCTCGAGTTAATGGTTAAATTTTGGCAAAATGTGTTGATTTAAACAACACGTTATGGCAATTTTTAACTAATGGTTGAGTTAACTACAGATAAAAAAACTGAATAAATATAGGTATATAATATCAAAATACGTTTGCAGTGACTTGCAGAAAGATTATTGTAGATGCACTAAACTTATTAGGCAGATTATCTGAAGGGTCCTAATTTTTAGAAGGTACAAGATTCTCTAGTACCTACCTACCTATCATTTTAGAAACCCAATACATTACTTAGGTACCTTATTGACTAAACTATTTTCTTATAAATTAACTTCACTTTATTTTTTAGGGTTTCGTACCCGAAGGGTGCAGACGGAGCCCTATTACTAAGCCTCCGCTGTCCGTCCATCTGTCTGTTAGCGGGCTGTACCTCATGAACCGTAGTAGGTAGGTAGACCGTTGAAATGTTCACAGAGTGTGTATTTCTACTGCCACTATAACAACAAACAAGAACAAACAAAATAAAATAATAATAATAATATTGCCTTGTGATTGGCAAAATATGGCTGTTTCTGTATTTATATTATGTACCACCATGACTTTTTACCTGTATTTGCAAAATAAAATATCTTTATCTTATCTTTAAAACAAAAGTTATCGTTTTCGTTTTGTTCATTAAGAACAAAATAAAGTTATAAATTAAAGGGGCCCATACATTGTTTTTAAATATGCAGGTATAAATTATTATTATTAGTATTATTGTATTATAAATTAACCTAACTATTGTTTTTTCTGGTTTCATAAAAGCTTATCAAAACTGCTACTTCCTGCCATGTCTTGACTGACAAATACTTGTATGGAAACTGTGGAAATTAGATCGTATTTTCATAGCCATGCCTATAGGTACCTAAGTAGTAGGTATACACAGTTTGTAACGTCTCGTCTGTAGTACTCGTAATATTACGGCTCCAGTGAAGCACAAGTACACGCAACAGTGCTCCAAATATTGCACTACGCTACGTTCACAGCAGGCAGAGCAATTTGAACCGTTTGCTTATACGAGTATGGAGCCTAGGGTGGAGAGAATAGATATTGAAATCGCAAACTTGGAACAGAATATTTTATTACTTACAGACGGTCTTTATCTAACCTTTTAGGGCAAGACACTGTCAGTCTTATTAACTGATAAATGTTATTACTCCATGTGTGAATATAAAAACTTTATAGTTACCAAATTAATCCTGAATTTTATTTTATTTATTTGACCCGATTATAAGATTTTTCATATTGGCAGTATTTTAGACTAAGTAATACTTAAGCACTTGTACTAAATGTGTGCATGCCTTATTTAAGGTAGAAATTATAAGGATCTCTTAAAAAACATCATTTTTTTGTACCTACTTTCAATGCAAATAAATCATTCTATTCTAAAAAGACCTCTTTTGGCACAGAGGAGACCTTAAAAATTAGGTACACGGTTGAGTCAATTCTCTAAAGCTAGACAGTTATTTACCGAAGTAAAAGTATTTTTTTTTGCTTAACAATCTACAGAAATCGGTGGTCTGGACTATAAAGTAGGGTCGTATTACCCGACTGCGCGACGGCAAAGGCAGGGTAATGATTTTCACGCGTAGATATCTTCGTATCTTTGTATGTTGGGATTCGAAGCATCCTAACAGCCCGATAGATGAGGTGTCTTTCGACTCTTCTAGTACTTACCTACTTGTACTATTTATTCAGTGGTTCTAGGTCGTGTGATGTTTAGTCGGATTTTATAATAATAATAAATTCATTTATTTCAGAAATAATCCATATGCATACATTAGATAAACATTACAAAAGTCATCAATAAAAACATAAATTACAATTTTACAATTAAAAAAAAAAATTAAAATACACGAATGTTTCATCTTAGTCTAAATTTAGGTTTGGACCTGGAACGCTCAATATGCAGCCTGGTCCAGTACCGCATTATTGGGCAATCCAGACCCAGATCCTTCCTTCATGCGAACAGCCGAAGGTAGCGGTTCGAAATATAAATTATAAATATGTATTTTATAATTTATTTACTTTTTTTTACTTCGTTTTTTGACACATTTCTACTTACAAGAATTTATATCACATGCATTTATTAATTTCATGTCGATTGCAGATCTGAAAAGTTAGTGAATGATTATCCCTAACTTACCTACCCTCATTCTCCTGCAATACGAGACTGGCTCCTACGATTAAAATATAATGAAACTGAAGAAATTACTAAAAGTAAAACACGTTTAAAAAGAAAGATACACACCTACTCCTCTACACCTACTTTACATGCACACCCTCACACACATTACACACCCTCACACATATTACACACCCTCACACATATTACACACCCTCACACACATTACACACCCTCACTCCTTCTCACACTACACACACAAATGGTCTCAAAAGACCATTGCAGACACCGATCTACATAGCTTTCACATGACCTGACCAAGATTTTGTCTGGACTTTAAAAGAGACTGTGACCTCTGAGTTTGTTTCGGCCTTTCTTCTCAGAGTAGTCAGATAGGAAACGCCGACTCCATCTAGTTTAAAAAAAAAATATGATTGACGTGTAAAAGTGTTTGTTCAAACCTACTTACAGAAATACAATCATTTATCATTTATCATTTACACATTTTTCATTGCACTCATCATTGTGGTAACGTAGGTACTTATTCTAAATACTTTGTTTTCCCTGTATTTTTTTTTTACAATATTACAGATGTTGTGCGAATTGTCAAATTGTGGTTTTAATAAAATACGTGTGGAAGACGCTGACGACTGTGACACAGTTTATACTAGTATAGTCGTCGACGTAATCTCTAAAATATGTATTTATTGCCATGATTTTGTAAGAGAAATTTGTAATTCTAAGAGTGATAAATAAACTATTTGACTGACCGGTTGGTGCAGTGGTAGCGACCCTGCCCTCTGACCCGCTGGTCCCGGGTTCGATCCCCGGACAAGTCAAACATTTGTTTGCATGAACATGTCTGTTTGACCTGTGTCTGGGTGTGTATATGTATATAAGTATGTATATCAGTCATCAGGTTACCGTAGTACAGGCTCGATCTACCTAGTTCGGGACTTGAAGACCTTGTGTGGATGTTGTCTCATATTATATTATTATTATTACTTCTTAGGCATAAACCTACGCACTCCACTAATGGAGACCTATAACCCCCCTTTTATAAATAGTCTGCATGTTTGCCGGATCAAAATAAACAGTAATTATCTAGTTGACTGTGTATTTGCCGTCCACACAATGCTGGGGCCTACGTTCAATCAACTTAGCAAATATTTCATCATAGTGCGACATCACGGAATGAGAAATACGGAAACTACAATGTTTATCACGACAAAAGGTAAGGAGCATGGGCAGAAATAAAGATCCTTGTTTATATGCTGGTGTAGATCGGTAGTTTTCGAAGATTGAAGTCATGATACTTAGCTACAGCCTACAGTCAATCGCAGGTCGGTGTGGTAACACGAAGATATTAGAATAGAATAGAATATCTTTATTTCGGACACAAATATCCATTATAGTGTTAGTAACATACAAAAAATAACTTATTGCCTAGTGTTAGTAAAAATCAATCTCCGCGCAAACTGCTGTACAATCGGAGAGCCGGGGCCCTCGGCTACAGTTTTCAGGATGCTGTTCCGACTGCCCCGCACTCTCTCCAGTAGCGACGCAGTTTTTTTTGCGTATAATTGCATAGAAGCCGTCGGTGCGGGCTTGCGCAAACATTTCCGACGCGCTACATTAACGAGGCAGCCTCAACAACATCCTTAAAGCATTGTTATATATTATATGACTCCCGTCCGACTGACGTCCCACTGTACTGAAATGAAAAATCAGCATCTTATGAAGCTCTCTCCAGTAGCGACGCAGTTTTTTTTGCGTATAATTGCATAGAAGCCGTCGCGTCGGTGCGGGCTTGCGCAAACATTTCCGACGCGCTACATTAACGAGGCAGCCTCAACAACATCCTTAAGCATTGTTATATATTATATGACTCCCGTCCGACTGACGTCGCACTGTACTGAAATGAAAAATCAGCATCTTATGAATTATCTCTATTAGTGCGGAGTTTGCGGAGGACCTTTTCAATGAAAGACACATAACTGCAGTTTAATTTAGTCTGTGCACTGTGCTTGTTTGACAATTACCAATACCTACTTCAAAAAGAACGCTTAGTAAGAAGTAACACGAATGCTTTGGAAACATAAAAGCTTAATACATAAGTTCTGACATTAAATCTCAGCGTGCAGCATG
Source organism: Brachylomia viminalis (assembly GCA_937001585.2). NCBI lineage: Eukaryota > Metazoa > Arthropoda > Insecta > Lepidoptera > Noctuidae > Brachylomia > Brachylomia viminalis. Next base: position 13,357,633 of record OW443314.2, read on the forward strand.
CAAATGAACCCGGTTAACTTATCAAGATACACTTTACAATGTTTTTTTAACTTTGTTGCTTTATGACACGACAAACACGTCTCAAACACACGCACCTAGCAAACACAGCAAAAACAACAATGTTTATCACTGGAGATAGAGACTTACGCAAAAAGATAAATATTATGGCGTAACGGGTAAATAGGTAATCATAATAATATCGTCAATACATACGTAGGGGGCTCGTGGCTTCGTCGGGTCGTAGAGGATAAGAGATAGATAGGGTAAGGTGAAGGTTGGAATGCAGACATCAATCGATTTTACATTGTCTAAAGATTGTTGTAGGTGGATTGTTGAGTTATTTTTTGCGAAATGAAGCATAGGTAACCAAAATGTCAAAATTAAGAAAGACAGAAGCTGTAGCGAGACAGTTTTTCCTTATCCAAACCATTCGTTCCACCCACTGAAAATCTCCCGCCTGGACATGAGTCGCCTTGGGTAACCTGGAGTTCTTTAAACAGACTCCGGACCCAGGTTAGCCGAAGCAAGGTAAAACTGTTCAGGTGGATATTCATAGACGACTCCGCCTTGGAGTGTAAATGTAGGGCTGTTCCACAAACGATGGGATACTTAATATCATGTCCTGCGTGTCCTGTCAGCTGCACGTTACAGGATGCTAGCGATGGCGCCAAATACGTAGCCGAATTCTGGGCCGAATCCATTTAGATTGCCACTGACACGCTAAGAAGAAGACTACTCGTATAATGTCAATTAAGTATTCTGGGGTGCACTAAAATCGTCTTCTCGAGTGCTACACTCTGCGCAACTAGCGCTGCTACCACTTTTCTGGACTGGCAAAAATTGTTACTTAACTATTCTAGTCTCATACGAGAAGAAAGAAGCTGAAGAATTAAATAACAGAACACTTGGTTTCAAATACTGAGTATTTTGACAAATCCTAACCAGTTTCATTTGTGACCATATTTGTATCTGGTCCTTCTAACTATACAAATAGCAATCGGGAATTTCTCTAAACAATGCAATCTGCGTTACTTATAGTTTGACTTTAGTAGGACTAGTTAAGTTACCATTACGCTCCATTATTAAAGTACCAATTACATTATACCAACCTATTATCTATTAAAGTCACTACACCCACATAAATCACTATCCCCCATCACCTAATTCTATCTTCGCCAAAGAAATCAATAGATTACGTAGGCGTTACGGGGTCATAACCTCATACTCGGTGCGATTGAGTAACGACCTGATAGAATGATAGAATGTGGTAATCGTCAGTTTATGAGCTGATGTGTGGTATGGGGGGGAGGGGGTATTGAACTCCTTTCAGTTCCGGGGTGACAGATTATGACATTGAGCTGGTTATACCCGAAGGGGCTGGTAGAATTTTGCAGTCTCAATTAATGCAGTAGATAATGTTTAATTGGTTGAAGCGTTCTAAAATGTCACGCACAGGGTACAATCGTAAGCACCGGGAAGCCTCTAGGAACTTTTAATGGAAAAACCTTGCCAGCTATGCTTATGCGTTGTTGACAGTGATCAAAAGTGCCTTGGTAAATTATATCATTCTGCAGTGTTTCTTAATCCTGCTGGGGAGTTGGTTGCGCCATTTCTTCTTTCCAGCACTAGGAACTGTTGAAGGACTGTCTTATGTAATTTTGACGTTTAAAAATGCTGATTCTCAGCCTAATTTGAATAAATGACTTTTGATTTTGGTTTTAACCAGCATTGGACTGCTGTAGCCGGTCGCACGCACGCTTTATTTACATCTCAGGATTACCCTACGATACTGGCTAAATCTTTACTCCATTTGGTCAAGGCCCTATATTGACGATTACGATAATTCAGAAGTAAAGTACCTAAGTACATATAACGGGTGTAAAAGGGCACTTAACGAAGCCGAGAGTCACTTGTACTCCGCGTCATTGTATTTTTTTTTGTACTGGGCCATTACATACCTACTGGTGATGATGGTGAATGATGTAACCACTTTTTTGTAACAATATTTTGATTTAAAAGAGTGTCCATGGAGTTTCTTGCCCGTTCTTCTCCATAGGTACCTACTACGCTTTGGAATGGGCAACTAGCTTCATCTTTCTGACTGACCGGCCCCATGACAATTCAAAAGTGCCTGTAATTGGTTTATTTGAAATAAATGCTTTGAGTTTGAGTCTGGTTACGGAGGTATTGAACGTCAAAATTTCATCTTTTACTGACATTTTTTTACGAAAACAAGTTTTTAATGCTATTATAACTCAACGATCCCTGTACCGTTGCTTATAAAGCACAATGTTTTGCGTGCATTACGTTGCGCAATACCATTTTTCACATCAAAATAATATTCATTTCCCAGCAATTATTTTTTGAGCCATGCTACCTACTTAGTTTTGATGCACAGAAGACGTAGTTAACGGCTACCTATGTGGTGGGTCTTTTTACATCCTATATGTAGGTAGGTACCTAATTTTACATCTAGCAAGCAAACTTCGCGTGTTACTTGGCTTGCCCTGATTTTTGGAGGCCGTATTCAATATTAGACTCTTATACCCATATACCTAACTACCTACATGAAATAAATTGATTGAGATGTTCGATTGAAGGTACTTAGAAAATTAGTTTTTCTAGCCCTGGGGTCTAGCCGGGCATTAATATTGCACTGATTTCCAGTATGACCCGCTGGTCATTAATGTGATTTGAATTTGGAACATTGGAACCTCAAGTAAAGATCGCATAATAGTAGATTATGCACCGAGGGGCTAAAGTTGTGTCTTATGTCACGGGCGTTATATTGAATCTCGAGCGCAATGAAGGATTCGGGATTTAACTCCCGAGCGCAGCGAGGGAGTTAAGAGTTTAACTCACGAGCGAAGCGAGGGAGTTAATACAAGAATCCTTCAAGCTAGCCCAAGCTTCAAGCGAGATTCAAGCTAGCCCAAGGCAAAGACACCTTTAGCCCAGAGGAGGATACTCTACTTTTTACACCTACTGTGAGAAAATAATAGCCATAGTACGAAAAACAACGTATTTATTAAATGTGATAAATCGACTGTAGTATACAGGGTGTTTTTGACAGCCCTCCGCAAACTGATAGGGTGGCTTCAGTACATCATATTAAGCTGATCGGTACATGAAATTCTTTCAGGAACATTAAGGGAATCCAAAAAACCAGATTTGTTTTATGGGGGGACATCGTGATCACTTACCTCACACGCAATGTATCGTTACCGTGGCAAAACGCACGTAGCGGACGGCAGCGCAGCGTGCTTGAGCGAGGCTGCCCCCGCCCCCCGCGCACTCCCCGGCGCACCTGGGCCGCGTCTTTTATTACGTTACGTTACGGCATAATTTGTTTTTCCTGAGAAAATTTCCAGTGGGATATGATTCAGAATAAGGAGATGAATCAATCCTGTGTTTTTGTGGAGGACTGTCAAAAACATCCTGTAGATAGGTTTTATTATTTATTTATTTGTTCACAAAATCCACAGCAATCTTAGTACAGTTTACTTAAAATAAATTAACTAATGTTACAGCCAATTATTAATACGGTATTACGGCGCGGTACGGTATTTGTTATTATTAATGCCAGTTTTAATGTTATTCCATTCCTTTTAAAAAATGGTTCGTAGTTATCTAATTATTCTTACAATATTATGTCTTCGAAAACATGGTAACGATATGAAGAAGCAGTCGTTATGATTTTGTAGGAAATCGAGAATATCATCCACGCGTAGTAATGGTTTCGAGAATAGTTTTCCTCTTTCTGGCACCAAAGGGTGTTTGTTAGTACTATACTGCCAATTTAGCTGAGCATGTGAGATTCCAAATTCAAATCACATTATTGACCAGCGGGTCATAATGAAATCCAGTACAACATTATTGACCGGCTGTGCCCCCGGCCATTAATGACTCACTTTGGGTTAAGGTTGCTTGACATATAATTTGACATTTTCGAGCAGGTGGTGTGAATAAACCAATGACTAAAGAATAAAAGAGGACATGAACTAAAAGATCGTATCGCGTGCCGGCGTGGAAAGTAAAATGGCGTAGGCTCCGCCCATTACCTAGTGTTGTCCTCTGCTCATTCTTTGCAATGATTTTGTTCATCGTGTTGATTACAAATCGATTAATCGAAATCACATACATTAAAATAAGGTATTTGATTTTAAGTAGATAGTAGGTAAGTAGGTTGTTATTCGATTCTCATTCTAGGACGTCGCATTATGGATTAAGTACAAAAAAGCCTGTTGTTGCGTAATCTGACTGAAAAATTGCAAAAATCATCAATTTGGCGGTTCATTTAAAATTAATTGTACTTGATATTATTTACTCTATGATTAATAGTTGCTCGTGATAATCAAGCTAGAAGAAGAGTAAATTAAACTGCAACAAGGAATTCAAAACTATACCTACCGATTATTAACAAAATAAAACAACAGAAATCGATATTATGCATTTAATGGGAGAACCGTTTTATTTCAAATAGATACAATAATATCAGTTTGTAATTAGTATTAAGTACACCAATAATGTGAAATACAATAAAGTCTGCCTGTCTACAATAAATGTACAGGGAAATAATAATGTATTATGACTCAAACTCAAAGCATTTATTTCAAATAAACCAATTACAGGCACTTTTGAATTGTCAAGGGGTCGGTCAGTCAGAAAGATGAAGCTAGTTGCCCATTCCAAAGCGTAGTAGGTACCTATGGAGAAGAACGGGCAAGAAACTCCATGGACACTCTTTTAAATCAAAATATTGTTACAAAAAAGTGGTTACATCATTCGTGTTGTAATTATACACGTGAGAACGATGTAGAAACACGTGCACGTTAAAAGCGTCCGTAATAAAAAGATAAAAACAATTATGGAATTAAAATAATTCGTGGCAGCTAAGAAATGACCAGTGCCTACTGACGGCGCCCGTTCACGAACATGACGTATGGATCAGCACCATTCAGCTCAACCATTTTGAAGGGAACTCAATGATTCAATACACACGTCACCACCAGCGACACATTTGAGTGAGCATGACATACTCTCAGCCGCCAGGGCACATTCAAGTCAATGAAAGACGAACCCAGTAACCTTTATAGTGGGTACATAGTGCTCACACATGTGCTATGCAATTATACAATACTAAGAGATTGAATTTATACAATGCAAAGATAGGTTGTACAATCTTCATCAGCTCCAACATTATTTTCGAATATATGGGTAAATGTAGGCTTACAATGAAAATGTGATAATTTACCTTAGGGAGCCTTGTCGGTATTGCATTGTCGTGAAGTCTCACTATATCAAGACTTCTATTAATACAAGACTCTTCAAAATGTAGTGAACAAACATTTTCCTGGCTGGAGTCGATATTTTCTTGACCCAATGATTCAAGCCACTTACTTTTAAGTTTATCATTTTTTGGTAACCTAAAAACACAAACAAAACACGCAAACTAACATAAATGTGTATATTTTTTCATGCTAAATATTCAAACGAAATTTGGTTTTTATCGATGCTAAATCGATTCGTTGTGCAAATTATACAATCACAACACTATATTTGTCAATAAAAATACGTAGTAAACAAAACCAAAATAAAGAAATATATCGTTCGAAAGACTATGAATAGGCAATAATCTATGACCGAACAGTAATAAACATGAATTGAGACTAGAAATTGGTATAAATTTATATAGGAAACATAATAATCTATGAATTCTTTCGACTTACTTGTGCAGGGATATCAGAGGCGCTTTTTTACTGTAATTCGAGCCACAGCCCCTCACACAACACTTAGGCATGGTTTCCTCTATCACAGACAGCCTCAGTCAAATTTACAGCACTCAAAATGTTCTCAAAATGGAAAAAAACTTAATATTTAGTCGCACGATAACGCCAAATGACACTTCATGTACACTCTGAGAAGTACTCAAAACCAGAAACTAAAATGGCGAACCGGCCGATGGGCAGGGCTTCCGTGACGTCAATTGAAATTGAATTGCAATTTTAGAAAACTGACAAAATACGGTTTTCTCTTTTTGACACTTGCAGAATTGCATAAGTTAGAAAGAAACATGTATATTTTTTTATTTCTGTATAGAATCGTATGATATTTCCATAATGTATTTAATTTATATAGATCTTTTAGTTCATGTCCTCTCTTGAATAAACATTTTCCATAGTACCTACATACTAATCCCATGCATTTACTATTAAACTATTGCAAGTAAAAAATATATAGTTCGGAAATCGAACTGGCCACCGAGACAAGAATAGAAATAAAAAAAATAGAACACAAAAAGGCGCGAATACTGAAAGCAAATCGTTTTACTGTCAAACAACAAATTACACTACAACATCTCACAAAAATGTAGAGTGACGATAGTGATTTGCCTCCGGAGTGCATTGCCAACAATCTACTCCTAAAACGATTTTTACAAATGGAAAGCTATAAAAGGCAAGCTATAAAGGAATCAGTGCTTTTAATCCAGCATTTATCATGTACAAATAAGTCAATTAGCATAATATGGTGTGTCTATTCGATGGTCAGGTTAACAATAAGCATTAAACATAATATTAAATTAGATGTACATAGGTGCATCAAATTTAATCATGTTGGCAAGTTTTCACAGCACAAAATGTGAAAACGTTTAAATGAAGTCTAAATGAAGCCACTGACCACAGCTTTCTTGCCACAAAGTAAGTACCTACCTAATTATTGAAATGTTTTGTAACTAAAATAGCTACATACTTACTTAAGCTTACTAGCGACCCGCTCATGCATCGATCGCTTGTGTGCGATCTACTGAAGATCGAGAGATCGAGATTTTTGCGCTCTATCCAAGTTAAATATTAGATCTTTACGTATGAAATTGTCGTTTAGTACCTATACAGAAAGAGTAATTTTTATATAAATATTTTTTATTTATAGCAATCAAAATATGCACCCATGCTATCGCTGCATCTCTGTCAGCACAGTGGTAATTTTTCAATGCCCTTCTTGAAGAAGTCAGCTGGAGCCAACAAACTCTTCTTTGGCATTTTGTACTGCCTCTCGGGTATTTAAACTTTTCGCTGCCAAGAAGTTGACCAAATTTTGGAAAAATTAGAAGTCTGTCGACGCAAGGTCTGGTGAGTACGGTGGATGTCGCAAAACTTCCGACCCTAGCTCTTGTAGCTTAAAGCCCGTCTGTTGTGCCGTATGAGGTCGAGCGTTGTCGTGTAGGAGCAGTGGGGACGAGCGACTAACCAAGGCTGACCGAAGATTTGCGAGCTTCTTCATCATTGTGTCCAGTTCCTCACAGTACACATCCGCAGTAATGCTGGTGCCATTTGGTAAGAAGCTGTGATGTTATACCGGAACTAGACCACCAAACAGTGACCATGACTTTTTTAGGGGTAAGTTTTCGTGGGGAGCATTGCCTAGGCGCTGAGGCTGAGCCAGGGTCTAACCAACATGATGACCGCTTACGATTATCAAAAAGAATCCATTTTTCATCGCAAGTGGCAATGCAGTTAGAAATCCCTTCGTTTCTGTGTCTGTTAAGCAACGCAAGGCATACCTCAACGCGATCGTCGCGCTGGCGATTGTTCGGTTCGTGCGGCACCCACTTATCAAGTTTTTTTATCATGCCAATTTGAAGCAAATTGACCAATATTGTTTTGATGCTAACGTTGAAAGCTGCTCCTAACTCAGCTGTGGATTGAGTATCGTCAGTTTCGACTATCGCCTTTAATTCGTCGTTGTTGACTTTAGTTTTAGGGCGACCGCGGGGTTAATTATTTAGATCAAAATTGCCATGTCGGAAGCGTTCAAACCAATAACGAGTCGTGCGTTCGTTTGTAGTGTTCACTCCGTACACGTAATTAAGGTTGCTAGCCGTTTGTGCGGAATTGCTGCCGCGACGGAACTCGTATTCTATAATTACTCGTATTTTTATCGTGTCCATATTGATGAATGAGATACAAATGCAGTGAAAACGAAACACTAATAAACAAATGATTGAATTTGAAAATAGAATTCCATATTTGTAATATAAAATTCATTTGAATTTAGAAATTATTGCCAGCCATACATAAATTATTACTTTTCAAATTCAACTCATACTTCATACTTTTTTAAATTGCCGGTATTATAAAACGGCAACTTCTTATGTAAAGTCCTATTATTACCTATTGTAAGCCTTCGTTAGGTTTATATGTCTATTGTTACAATATAATTGTCAATCAAATACAAGAAAGTGTATAACTCGTATTACATAAGAATTAATATGTTAAAGTATACGTACTTTAACGTATACATATTAATTACCTTCCTACTCATTAACCTACCTGTCTAGTTTTGTTCCAGAGTGGCCTTAATATTTGGAGTGAATGGCGCTTGTCTTGGAAATGAACTCTTAAACATTAAAATCGAAGATATCGAAAAACATTCAGATTTGTTGCTGGTTTTGCCAGATACAAAATCAAAGAAAGAACGGTCATTTGTAGTCCGTGGAGAATAAGAAGTGTCGAAAAGTATCAAGCTCTACACCCCTCTAATATAAATAACCTAACAGATTTTTCGTAGTTTCGGTGGTCGATAGTGAGTCGAGTTGTTGTTGATTGTTGGTTGATTGTTGTTATTGTTGTTGATGTTGTTCATCACGTCGGGGTCACCAATATAGAGGTACGAGGCACAGGGTGTGAAGTTCACTCATACCTCCATAGAAATGGGAGGATCCTCCGACCAGACAGGTGTCATGTCTGGTGGGCAACTGCCCGCTGATTGAAGTTGGGAGTTGTATATATGCTAGTCGCGCGGTAAACTCTGCTTGCGCGATGCAGCAATTGCGTGACGTCAGTATGACGCGCAGCTTGCATGTGGTGATGTAGATACCGCTACAATAATAATGGCAAGTGCACCAGGCAAGTCATTAGCAGAAATAAGATCAGCACCATGCCGAAAGAAATTGTGAAATACCTGAAATTGACAAATGCAGAGCTCTCCACGGGCCATTGTTTCAGAAGAAAATCGGTTAATCTATTGGTGGATTCAGGAGCAGACATGACACAGATTAAAAGACATGGCGTTTGGAAATCTGATGTAGTAGCGGAGGGCTACATTGAAAGTTTTATACAGAATAAGGATAAAATAAGCTGCCGCATTGGTGACAACATCAAACTAGAAACACCGTCGATACCTGATCCTTGGACACCATTGTCACCGCAACCATCCACATCTAAACACTATTTTTCATCTAGCCCGCTGCCTCAGGCACCACCTTCACCAACTTTCACGTTTCAAAATGATCCTCAGCAGACCCAAGTTTCTGAAACTATACTCAACCGCAATAAGCAAATAAACTGTACCTCCACTTCAATAAATGTACCAAATAAAAACATAACTTTGTCTTTCTACACCTGGTCTAATGTATCACCTTAAACTTTTAATTGTTTTAAATAGGTGTACTAACTGTAATTGTAATTTTAATAAATACTTCGATTCAAGTAAGTACCTACTTTTGCTTTGTATTGTCTAGAAGATGGTGTGAAAGGTAGATTATCCTCCTCGGGATAAACGTTCCATTTTTGTTCGAGCTTGAATCCCGAGCGTAACGAAAGATTCTAGTGAAAGCGAGGGACTTAAACAAGAATCCCAAGTGCAGCGAGGCAGTACGACGACACTGCTTCTTCTCCTTAGTGCAAAATTCACTATTAGGTCCCTTGGGAAACGCCCGGGTGTCAGCATTGTGTGGATCGCCCGGAGGACACGTTGGAGCATACGGTGGAGGTCTGCCCTGCTTGGGCGGAGCACCGCCGTGTCCTCGTGGAGGGGATTGGCGGTGGCGATCTCTCTCGTTCGGCCCTGGTCCAGGCCATGGTACGGAGCGAGAGGGCTTGGGAAGCCGTCACCTCCTCCTGCGAAGCAGTAATGTTCGCGAAGGAGGAGGCGGAAAGACTGAGGGAGAGGCAAAATTCGCGCCCTCACGCCCCTAGCCGCCGCAGGAGACGCCCTGGGCGTCGGGAATCGCAGGCCGATTCCCGGCCACCGTAGGCGTGGGCTTGCGAACGGCGAGCAATGGGCAGCTCGCCGTTCGATAAGGACCATGCCCGGGTCGACGGCGCGTTGTGTTTCACGCGCGCCTCAAAGAGGTGTCAGCACCAATGACGGGGTCCGCTAGGGCCGATGCCTGCTAGGGTTGCGGGAAAGTCCGAAAGGGATACCGTGCACCTGGCACAGGCAACTGAAGGAACACGGGTGGGTTTTAGCCATTAAGAGTCTGACACGCCCTCCTGCTCTGGCCAGAGCGGGAGAAGTTATTTGATAATTTCCCACCCTCAAAAAAAAAAAAAAAGGTCCCTTGGGAAAATTCGTAGTATGAATAAGTCATTCCTAGTGTTGATACACTATAGGGTGATCCCTATGACTGACAATCGATGACTCTTAACTATTCTTGCCTAACCTACTTAAAAATAAAGACAGCGAAACAGCAAAATTACCATGGGGTGCCTGATCGATGGTGACCTGATGGAGGTGGTAATAAAATATTCAGACATGCAGTTACTGGGTCTAGATAATTATATACCTATAGCTCAGAAAGGAAAACGAATAAGCGTCGTGAAAATGCTTGAAGAATTGGTAATACGTCTATTCCGAGAATAATTACGAAAGTGCTTCTGTCTGTCTGTTTGTGACGTTATAACGTCTGAAATGTTTTGAATGTTTGGTATAGAGACAGTTCATCATCATCATTAGCCTATAATGTTCCCACTAAGTACTGGAACATAGGGCTCCTCTCAGTGAGAGGGAGTGGGCCGTAATCCACAACGCGGGCCCAGTGCGGGTTGGTAGATGTCACATGTCTTTCGAATTTTTGTTTCTAGGACATACCGGTTTCCTCTCGATGTTTTCCTTCACCGTTTTGAGAGCAGTGGTGATGAAATAATTTACACAAAGTAAAGCGCCTGTCTGGGTTCGAACCTACGACCGTTACCTCCGGGCCACCACTGCTCTCAGCAGCTTGATTTCTGTGATCTTTCTCAGGGATCGAATGCAAAAAGGACCAACGGCTTATCGTGCTTTCCGCGGCATGGAGGGGTCTGGATATGTAAAGGATGGTCACTAATCCACGGAACGACCTCGGCGAGCTAGTAGACTCTATAATTCTCAACATTGTTTCTTCAAAGTTTGTCCTTAAGTAGTGTAAGTTAGCAACGGTTATTATGTTCATAGAATTCCCAACGGCATTGGTAATGAGTAAATAGGTACTGCTAATTATTATTCAAACACAGTGTTAATAATTATGTAAAATATATACCGTCTGAGTGTATCATATTTTATAAGTAAGTAAGTATAAGTTCTGAGTTGAGCTACACGGGTACTGACAAATGCGTGCACTGACTGGACAGGTCCACTCAATCTGTGTGGTTCTTTCCTCAAAAGACCATTTCAGACACAAATCTACATGGTCCTCAAAGATTATGATTATAATATTATTCTAATTATTGTGAATGTGAGAACTATGTCGGTCATTGATTTATTTATATTTATTTTTGTAGTTTTCTCAACGTAATCATGATCTGGCAGTTTAAGTAATTTATGCGGCCTACTCAAATGTCCTTTCTTTGGTATTGTTCGTCGAATCGTTGAGCTCCTTGATTGCAGACACCGATCTACATAGCTTTCACATGACCTGACCAAGATTTTGTCTGGACTTTAAAAGAGACTGTGACCTCTGAGTTTGTTTCGGCCTTTCTTCTCAGAGTAGTCAGATAGGAAACGCCGACCCCATCTAGTTTAAAAAAAAATATGATTGACGTGTAAAAGTTTTTGTTCAAACCTACTTACAGAAATAAAATCATTTATCATTTATTATTTATACGCGGCAACTTTGAATGAAGAAGTAGAAATAAGAAGTAACAAATATGAGGAAAAAAGAAAACATCATGTTTGTGTACACAGAAGGGATAGCCGAATGTGCCAAATTTTGCCAGTTACGCTAAGGTATATAATTTGTATTTGGGGGCGAGCCTATTGTTATCCACCGGGCTCAAATCCAGATATCGGGCTTCAACATTTTTCCCGACCTGGGGATCGAAGCCATGATCCCTACGCTCAGCACTCTTGATTGCAAACACTACACCAATAAAGCAGTCATGAATAGTCCTGGATACTATAAAACAGCTGGGTTATGTCCAAAAATTATCATAGCCACCTATCATGATAAATATTAGCACTGTAATTACGAATTTAAGCTTCCGGATTTTAGTAAAAAGCAAATATTTAACAATCACTCATCTGACAACTCGAGTACTTGTTTACACGGTTCCAATAGCTGAAGTATTTGAACAACCATGATCCGTCACAGAAACATTTCTTTTCGGGGTCTCCCACAATTGGAAGACCATTACTAGTACTCCCCAGCTCCTCTCAGTTACAGATGTTTGATGGTAGCTTACACTAATTATAATTTGGAAATGCTTTCCTGACACCTGCCCGTTAAACAGTCAGAGCTATTTTATATCTGACAGCCACCTTATAGCAATGACAATAAAGATCACTGCGAAGCAAAATAACTGTGTAATGACTGCAAACGCCTACAAAACAATACTTGTTAAACTTTATAAGATACTAATCGTGTCCCACTGACAGGTGTCGGGAAACGCATTTTCTAATAATTAATGTGTAAGCTCTTTGGATAGCAACTGATATGATCTGTGAGGCATCCGTGTCAGATATAGGGTGCCTTTGTATAGAGCGTTGACTGACGTCGCGTAGACGCTGCGCTAGAGTCGCGTTGACATGATTGTATCGAAACTAACGTCGAACTGACGTGGGCGTAGGCATCGCCTTTAACCAGCGAACGCCTACGCTTAATGTTCCAAAAATCGACCTCTATAAAGCTGAAATATGGGCAAACTTTCAACGGCGCTAGTGCTGTCAGAATCAGATGCACAGCAAACGGAGCTGTAGCGGTATCAACATCGCCATTTTGTCCATTAAAAAATCATTAATCGAATAATATTTTGTTTCTATTAGGAAGGCCATTAATTTCTTTTTAAAGTTTTTAATTGTATAATTTTTCATTACATGTAGCAATCTATTGTTATTATTATTATTATTATCTATCCACGATGAATTTTTAAAAACCCTATCTTATTGCTGACATTCGTTATACGCTGATGTGCGTTGTTTGTCAGTGAATGTTAGTTTTTTTATTACGTAACCATACCAACAGCTCACAATCCCCAAATTCCTTTCAGCGACAAAACCAAATAGCAAATTAATTAGAATGGCTCACAATAACGCTTACTGCTCAAACAGTTCACTTCGCTTCGCTTGTATAATTCCGCTTGCATCACAAAGGGTATTATTAGGCTGAATATTTAAGTAGAGAGTGAGATCGCCCCCACTGACCTCATTCGGAGGGTTGTCGACCGCAGCGGGTCGGCCTGCTCAGTATAACACCCCCTGTATGTATCCCATGGTGCTTTAGGTTGTTTGTAAACGAGAGATTTGATATGGGAATTTTGCGAAATAATTAAGTATACTGAAAGCAAAAGGCTGTAAAAAGGTATTTAGATTTTCATATTTCAGAAGTTTCGGACTCAAATAGGTCCCCCCTATTTACGAACGAAAGAGTTGGATAATTAGGTATTATAAATGTCCACGGAGGCAGTACCATGAATATTTATATCTGCAGTATTCTAGTTTATCCTTAGAGTAGGTACATAAATTAAGCTCTATAAAAATAACGATGTAAGTTACAGTTTGAGTGTTTAGAAGTGAGACCATTTCCTATGATGCTCTTAAAGCAAGGAGCAGTCTCAAAACTGACCATGACGGACGCAACTTTCCCTGACAGATAAATGGATCTCCTTTAGCCTCTAGTAGGAGGAAAACTAACTCATAATTCCACGTTAAAACTGTCCGTATTGCAAACAGCCTAACGGTGTTTATTTTCAATGGTTGTGCGACGACGCCAGACGTCCTGACCTACGCTGCCAAGTATTTCCATTTCCTTAATATGTTTCACATTAATACAGATACAGAACGGCTTATAGGTATTAACCCGGCCCGGTGTTTTTCCTCCATTTAAACTGTACACTTTGATATCTTATTAGTAGTCATGTAAATATCGATATCAAAATGTTTGGGTTTATTGATTTTGGATGGTCTAGCTTATTTGTCAAAATATGTTTGCAAACACAAAATTTTATTACCATTTTCCTCGTCGACATTTCAAAGGGTTCATACAATACGATGAAGCCATTTCCCGTTCGATTTATGAAAGTGACTTATCAAAGGCTTCCTTGACATGACTCATAAGATTTAAAAATGTATCATATATTTTTTTGTTAATATTAGGTATAGGTAGCAATGTATCCAGCCAGATGAATGAAAAAGAATGAAAAAAAAAAGAATGCATATTGTTAGGTTATTCTTGGAAAATGCATATTATTGTTACGGCCCGGAAATATAGGCGATGTTTGCTTTGTGGGTATATAAGTAAATAGTGCATTATGTATCTATTAAATACTGCAACATTTCTTTTGATGATAGTATTATTGTTCACAAATAAAGATTTTTAAAGCCGTTAAAAAATGGTTTATTCGTCTTCATATGCAAAAAGCAACAATACGGCTTTCTTTCTATGATGGCGTGAAAAATCGTTCTACAAACTGTCATTAAATGAATAATGAACTAGAACATTAATCTAAATAGCAATACCACAAAATTTATTGCCTATTCACAAAGTAATAAACGTTGCTAGCTACTGTAAGTATGCTCATTGATAATTTTAGAATTAAAACGGTTACTATCATTAATATTTGCTTAAACAACATAAAATTATGTTTATTTAATGTCACGTTTATCTGTTGGCTGGAACGTGAACATCTCTGCTCTGCTCTCCTCATCTTAAAAAAAACAAAACGTCATTTTTCCCGCGCTTGGCGTCGATGCGAGCGTCCCTCTACGCATGCCTCTCCCAGTATTGAATGGACGCGCTCTGATCACAGACGGCCGGCGTACCAGTATGGTAGACTTATCGATCCACGCTAAAGTGTAAAATTTAAATAAAATAAACATGTGCCAGTGATTTAAAGTATTTTATTAGGAAAACACAGTGCCTTCTGAGAGTTGTATAACGCATAACTTTGGTGAGTAAGTAGGTCACAATAATATTGATTACTCGACGAATTTAAATTGTGTACATTTGGTGTGTTTTCGTCGTATTTTTTTTTTTGGTGTTTTCAATTTAGTGGGTTAATTTGTTTTTGGAGGAGGTTTTGGAGGTTCTTGTGTTATTGTTTACGGAAGGGCTTCGGTATCGATTGTGTGCCTGTGCCTGGTACAAAGGTTTACGGTTTTTCGCGACTTTTTGGCGACTCATTGGTAAAGATCATCAATCATGTTCGGTTTGTGAAGCGAACTTTATTGAGTCGGACGAAGCCCGTGATTTATGAGCATCGGTAAATAAAAAGATAATTTACGATTAAAA
Source organism: Brachylomia viminalis (assembly GCA_937001585.2). Lineage (NCBI taxonomy): Eukaryota > Metazoa > Arthropoda > Insecta > Lepidoptera > Noctuidae > Brachylomia > Brachylomia viminalis. Next base: position 13,373,117 of record OW443314.2, read on the forward strand.
AGAAATAAACTGTTGGTTTTAATTTTTTGGGTTTTAATTTTATTGGTTTTAAAATGTAAGTCGCAGAAGGTTGAATTGCGACGTAGGTAATCTGCAGAATTTTTGTTTGACCCTCGGTACGATGCACGATTATCTACTTGCGTATTTATTTAACAAAAACAAGTGAACCAAAAACAAAGATAACAGAAACAAAAAACGGGTAACTACCGTTACTGTGTGTAATTAAATAAATATATAAAATCAAAAAGAATCTTCTGAAGCTGATATTACATTTTTATTTCATTTACTTATAATTTTAACAAATCCAACTACCTACCTATTTTGAAGTATGTATTTATTACTTTTCCGATTAAATAACATCGTTCTGGAAAACTATTACTGCTGTTACTGTGTGTACATAAATAATAAAATAAATAAATAAAAAAACAAAATCAATCTTCTGAAACTGATAATACCTTTTTATTCCATTTATAATTTAAACAAATCAAACTTCCTAAGTATATTGAAGTATGTACCTATTTATTACTTTTCCGATTAAATAACATCGTTCTGGATTCCATTAATTATTAAACCATTTAGAAAATAGGTTATTGATAACGCGTAGATACATTTGTTGACAGCAAAGGGAAACTATTAAAAATATAATAGTCATGATTGAATTACTTTAACTATCAGAACAATTAGAGGAAAATATTCAAGCTCTTACAAACAGTTTGAGTACTTACCTATACTAACATTATACTTATCACTTAATGTGATATTGAATAAGGGTTTATTTGTTTGATGTTTTTGTTTATTAATCAATAACCTACGTTTCATAGTATGATAAAAAGTGCTAGGATACTTTAATTGTCATTTCCAATATCCTAGGGATACTACGATCATAACGACGTGAGATCATTAATTCATCATCGATTAACGTAAACTTTCTTAACAAAATACTTTAGAAAACTGCTACACAAACTTCTATTCTATTCTAGATTGATAGAGTCTTCATTTAAAACAATTATATTTAGAATCAAGCAACAAGCATCCTACAGATTGTAATATACAAAATTAAATCTGTCTGTAAGTTGGTTCGTTAGCGCATAACTCGAAAACCACGTACGTATAAGATTTACGTGATTTTTATTTAAATTCATAGATTTGTTCTCAGTTGGTATCATATTAATATTCTTAAATATAATATTAAGATTAATATTCTTAGTTGATACCAAGAATCCACGTGAAATAATATAATAGATTTTTTAACAATCTTTCCTACCTAAGTATCACGAAACTCAACGTCTTTGTATGTCCTTTAATGGGCTCATAACTCGAAAACCACTTGTTCGATTTACGTGATTTTTATTGAAATTTATAGACATGGTATTCAGGTTAGGTTCCAGCAAATATGAGTCCCACACAAGTGGAGATGGCACAGCTAGTAGCACCATAAAGAAAGCGAGGTACATCTTGCGTGAACCGAAACATATGTATGACTAAAGATATGTAGGTATAGTGTCTGTCTATCAGTGCTTCGCAGGGTGCAATACCCTCAATCGAATATCGTGACTTGCGCAGAGTGGTAAACAACCTGGTACCTATATTTCTTTTATTTTTACTTCGGAGGAAGTATTGGAAACTGGTTATCTATAGATTTAGGTAAAACTTAAATGTTTTATGGTCTCTAGTTAGGCAGACTAGATAACCTAAAACATACAATAGAATTTGATTAAATGCCAGAAAATAATTCCAGCGGGGAAATTGCGTAACACAGTTGCAACGGGGGCTTTAATTTTGACAGTTCAACAACATTAATTGCGTTATTTACGTTGTTGAGCAGACAAAGTCTTCGAACATTTATGAAGCAATGGATTAGCAATATCCATCAAAATGATTCAGGTTGTGATCGAATCAGTGTGTTACGTAATTAGGGTGCAGGTCTAAGCAGGGTATTTAGGCCTATTTAGTAAAAACGACAGGACGGTGACAGCGGCGACCATCTGATAATTTTGATAATATTTTTTCATAGTTTTCTCTTATAATGAACAGCACCTGAATCTAGTGAAGATGTGACCACCATGTGTGTTAAGTATTTCATTTTTTTACAAATACATCGCATTATCTGATAAATTAAAAATAGATACATGGTAGACATTTAAATACGTCTGACCATGCCGTTGTATTCTAGTTGAAGAGTTCTTTTGTGACGTAGTTCATCAGCGGAGGAAACACTTACATAGCTACTTCTGTCGTCTAGAATAATTACTGTGTTTCGGTTAGAAGGTACAATGACAGGCACAAAGGACGTTTAAACGTTACCTCTGCATGGGAGACGCTCGGGAACGAGACGTAGGGCACATCCTAGGTTCTCTAAATGTGTGAATTAATATTTTATAACAACTGGTCTTACTACCTAGTTCTTACAAAAGGCCTTAGTAACTCTCTCTTAGGTTAAATTATAATAATTTAGTTTAAACTCAGTCTTCTCTCAGTATATAATATTTCTTTCAATTTCAATTGACGGAATCAAGACCCTTGGCATCAAACACAGGATAATGCCTGTTGTTCACACGATTCACGTGGCCTACGGGTGTAGACGATGACGCTATGTTACCTGGAGTGGCCAACTTCCCTCATTTACCGTTATCCGTTTCAGTAAGGCCTTCTTCAATAACAGATGGCCACACCATAAAAGGTTAACCTCTAAATTGCCCGCACCCGGATCAGTTTCAAATCATCTGACCACGGGGCTACACCAAGGCATCACGTCTATCCTCGCATTAGGGATCTTATACATGAGGAAAGAAGGCTAGCAGCATAATCAGCCAGACCTGAAACAACATCCTCGTGTCAAAACTCAGAACTTAGACCTAGGTTATAAAAACGAGAACTAAGAAAATGGTTCAATTTTCACAATTAGACCTATATAAAACCCATCGGGTTATTTGGACTCAGTCTGAAAGAAAGAAAATGCGTTTATTGGCATTACAGCAAAATAAATACACCTTAATACTATAAAAACAGAATACAAAAATTATAATGCCAAACGGGCCTCAGCTCAGCATAATGTCAGATGACAACACAAGGTGTACCACCTGACGCTGATTTTCAGCTGCAACCCACGAGTGCCATATGCCATAACAAAACATAGGGAAGCTTGTGTCCGTTTTAATACATTAATAGAATTAATTAAATGTGATAGTACATAAAGAAAAGCTCATACAAAAACAAATAAAATGTTGTGACATACATGTGCGTGTGTTGTATTGTGATTAGTGAAAAAAAAAGTAAAATAAATAACCAATATGTGCGTATTACCTATATAAAAAATAAATAGAAAATACCCATAGGACAAAATTGTGTGACTGCCTTGTTCCCCTTAATTACGAGATCGATAAAAATGGTAAAGTTGATAAAATTAATAAAAATTATAAAATTGATACAAAAATTCATTGATACAAAAGTCTGGTCATCCCAGAACTGGTCCCTCTGCCAAATCGTGTTCCTCGTAGTCACGCCATGAGGAGAAAACACTTTAAGTACACCATTTTGACTGCTATCAATTCTTTTTGGCCAATCCACAGACTAAATAGAATCCTCGTCTATTAGTCATTTTGAATATAATAGACATATATATAACATATAAATAACAGTAGAATGTGGGAAATTATGTCCATATGTTTATTTAATTTCATAAAAACCATCATCCTACGAGCTTGAGCAGACCCACGAAAGGTGTCGCTACTAGTTGCTTTATATATTGATTTTTGCAACGTCACACTGTGATGTAGGTAATTGCAAAGACCGAGACATTTCAGTTTTGTCTCTAGGATGACAACGCACAAACGATACCCCACGCTAATACGAAAGTAAGTACCTTCATACAGGTTACCGTCACATGGGCCATCTTCTTCTTTGCCATCGAATAACATAAAACAACATAGTATAACAAAACGCAATGTGTCCCAGAAGGATTGGGCAGAGGTGTACTATCGAGGAAGTTCATATCTATGCACCTTTAGGACTATTTTTCCCTGTAGCGCTCGGGCGCTAACAGTAACTAACGTAAAACAGATGCGGTCATCGTGTTCACGGGATTTTGTTCTAAAACTGCTTAGATATGAACTTCCTCGATAGTATAATACACCCACATTTCGCGTATGTAATAGGGAGCGAGCCTATTGCCATAGACCACGCACAAATCTAGACTCCAGGCTGCTACTGTGAAAGTCCAGATAGAAACACCCAATTTAACAAACCGATGTATACTTATTGTCTAATTATAGCCAGTTCCATCACCAACTTAAATAAAAAAAATACAAAAATCTGTTATCACGAAACTTGTTTTAATTGCAAAAGTAATTAACATTATCTCTCCGTTCAGTTTATGGAGATGGGGACTTCATTATTTGTAAATACATAATGGTGACGATTATTATGATCACGAGACCTACACGTAGTTGTTCTGGGTCTGGCTGTTTGTGTATGTGGCTTTAAACGTTTGTAAACGCACCCACAATACAGAAGAAATTACTAGTGTGGGGCAAAGTTAAAAAAAAAATTGTCTCGCTTAGCCATGGTGGCCATGCGAATGCTTCATGCTTATATACCTAGATCTCTACACATTACTTAGGAAGTATAAAATAAAGTCGCTTTTTGTGTCGGTCGCAATAGATTTTGATACGGTTTACAACATCATTAAATTTAAAGTATACAATACCTATATTAATATTTAACTTCAATATAGCACAGAAATATCGATGGTTTGACATGTAGGCATTGCACCCGTGCGAGGCAGGGGCCGGTCGCTAGTACTGAATAATAGGTACTTGTGCCCGGGAGTACGTCTGCGTTATAACTTAGTAAGGCTTTAGTTTTTCAGGACGAAAATACCATTATGTTTCTTTAATTATTATCTTTCGAGAAATAAAATTACAGTATCGGTTTATTGGTTTGACTGTAACATTCAGGAAAACGTTACATTGTTTTATAATGAATAGAAACTAGTCTCTTGTGCCAGGGCCCCGATCGCGTAGACAACCATCATCCCAATACACTACACCATACTAAAACCTAGTTAGAGTATTTCAATTATCATACCCTTTCAAAAAATCATTTGAATCTTTAAAAAAAAAAAAAACATTTATTTCAGGTTCTCCCATATTAAAATTACATATTTACGCCACACGAGATAAATAAAAATCATAATTTAACATACAAATGTAAAAATAATAATAAAAATAAAATAATAATAAATACAATGTCAACAAATCAGAACTACAATGTCAAGGAAATCAAATCAAAGTCAATAAAAAAAATAAAAAATAACCGGAAATTAAATTAATAATATATAATACAAATAAGGGTTTAGGGCACATTTTGGATAAAATATAATATCATAAATTAACAAAAACTGAGCAATAATGTCAACTTGGTCGCTAACATGCTCTGGCTATACCTAGGTAAAATTGCAGCACTTCCTAATATAAGGGCAGTCGAAACGCGGCGATATTTGTTTGTTTGTAAGTGGTAATCTCAGTAAGTAAAGATACGATTTAAAAAAAGAATTCACTGATAGTAAGTTACATTATTTCCGAGTGCTATAGGATATGTTTTATGGTATATTTGACTTCCACGCAGATGACACGAGATTTAAGTGCATTCAAGAATTCGGAGATTCGGAGGATTCTTTATAATAAACTAGCTGCGCCCCTCGGTTTCACACGTAGGTATACGTGTGAAACCGCGGAGCGCGGTTCTCAATTTCGGGATAAGAAGTATCACATGTCCTAATCCAGGTCATAGTCTACCCATGTGCCAAATTTCATCCAAATCCGTGAATACATTTTAGCGTTAAGGCGTAAAAAACAAACATAGAAAAAAATCAAATCTTTTTTTTTTTTTTGTCGACACGGTTGGCGCAGTGGTTAAGCGATTGACTGCTGCGTTACGTGTCGCGGGTTCGATCCCCGCACGGAACAAATATTTGTATGACCTGCAAGTAGTTGTTTCGGGTCTGGCCGTTTGTGTATGTGAGTTTAAATGTTTGTAAACGCACCCACGATACAGGAGGAATTCCTAGTGTGGGGCAACGTTTTTTTAAAAAGAAGAAGAAGAAGAAGAGAGATAATATTATTAGTTTAGGTAAGAATAACATACCTTCATTAATATTACTCAGACAGAAGTTTCAATTAAAAGCAATTTATTGGGTACACATAAACCAGGGCAGCTCCGCTCTGCCAGGGTAGCGGGAAAGTCCGAAAGGGTTACCGACACATGCAACTGAAGGAGCACGGGCAGGTTTTAGTCAGCAAGAGTCTGACACGCCCTCCCGCTCCGCCCAGAGCGCGAGAAGTTATTTGATGATTTCCCACCCAAAATAAAAAAAGGGTAGCTCCGCAACGCAACATCGATTTGATTTCCGTTCGATCCTGTTCCAGGTATGGACACAGGTCCCGTCCCACGCACCTAACTGTCTTGACCTAGTTCCTTTGTTTCAACACAGCTTCCTAGAAACAGATTGATTGATTTAATTCCAGAACGGAAAATTCATTGTGTAAGGGGAGAATTTGAGTCGGGGCTGTCGGGCAAAATGTAAAATGTGACTATGGGAGCTTTAATTGAAGTTATGCTTATTTTTGTAATTGGTTTTATTTAATTGGTGAGCTTTGCGAGTCAGTACCTACTTTGATCTTTTTTTTTTACTTGTCTTGTAATAAGCTTATCTGTGCATAATACATGTAAACATTGACGTTGTTTTCAGACATGTTTTGTAAACTATTTTAATTTGTATTTTATTTTTACATTTTTTACATGTTTTCTGCAAGTTTTGTACCTATAGGTACAACCAGTCTTTGCAATTGGTTTTAGGTGTAAATGATAAACGAAAACATTTTATACATAGGTGTAAGCTCGGGGACCTTCTTGTCACTCTGGAGTCCCATTAATATAAATCATTCTGTATAGTTCGTTCCATTTCTTCCTGAAGTTTTGACACCGTCTCCAGAATATGAGTGATTGATTTTGGTATGACGTGGTCAGTTTTAAGACTAGGTACTTAAACTCTGTTTCTGAATTCAGAATTTGATGTTGAGAACTTGTCAATCTCTACTACTCTCGACAATTACTTCGAATTGAGAATTACTGGTGATTTCTTCAATGTAGCACGCGAAATTCAAAATTTAATTACAATTTTTTTTTAAACTGCTCTCAATTTAGAAACTCTGTGTTAGATTAGTTTCTAGTTTTCACGCTGATCTTTTGATCCCAAAAAACTTCAAGATGCTGTTAGGTAATCTAGGTAAAAGCGCTTAAAAGTAATCTTTGTTCTATCCACCTGCTAAATTAGCTTCAGTCGCTCTGACGTCACTGAAAAATATGATATAGCCTTTCTGAGCTTTAGATTTCTAGTTAATTTCACTCTGTTCCATTTTACATTAATAAATATATATCTCGGGCACCGGACAGCTCACTTTTATAGAATATTATTACTTGCAAAGTTAATTAGAAACTGTATCTTTTTGCATTTTTTATTCATGAATAAGTAATTTTATTAGAACTTTGTATCTACTTCAGTGTCGTCAATTCAAAGCGTTATGAACCATTTTTTTATTAATTACAGTCATTTGAGTATTTAGTAAGATTTTTTTTCTGCTTTTCGTTTATTATTTTTCTTATGAATGAGGTTTTATATTACAAAGAAAGAATAATGGCCAATGTGTTGCTTTTCAACATAGAGCAACACGGACCACCGGCGGACCGGAGCTTTTCAAAGCAGTTCAAAACGGTGAAATTTCCCTACTGATGGTGGTAATTTTCAAGTTTGTAACTATTTGAGTCTAAAATACTTATAATCTACAGATATTATTAATTAAAGTCGTCTTTCTTGTCGGTCTACGGTCACGTTGTTCTTCTGAATTACACACTGTGTTTTGAATTGCACAATTTAGAGAATTTATTCCGGAAGGTTTGTGTATAATACATGATTATGAAACTTAATTCATTAAAGGTAATAAAGATATCACGGCGTTTTGTTATAAAAACCGTGCGATGCAGAGGCTAGTCTGTAATAATATTATAAATAGGTAAAATTTGTAAGTGTGTATGTAGGGGATAATCTCCTGAACTACAGATTCGATTCTCAAAATTATTTCACAAGCTACAGTATTGCCGAGTTCCTTAATATATATTTTATGTTAACACAAGAAATTTCACGCGGGCGAAGTCGAGAGTAGAGTTTAAAATAATAGACATAGTAAGTATTCACTCGTAGTGCATGCGTAGCCTTAAAGTTCATATCGCCTACGACGCGCTACGAAGGCTACGCGGCCTACGAGGCTAGGTCTACGCGCTACGACATATTGCTACAATCACAAAAATTATATGATTTTGTGAAGGTTACTAATTAATTAATTAATTATTCTTATTGAACTGAATTATTAATTGTGACTTATTCGGTAACGCATTCTTAGTTTATTAATGTATCTAATAATATTTAGGTTAGTTCATAATAAATTAAACTACCTATTACGTAGCTACAAAAATAAAAGTTATGTAAGAAAAACGATTGTTACAACACAAAACATCTAACCTAACCTACTGACCTGAACAGCGTACATTAGCCCCAAGTTATAACTATAATATTTCGTTTTGGTAACCGTACAAGTCCATCCTCCGTCAGAAATTCACATAGTTTTAGAAGCACATTTTATATTTTTAGCATGCATACGGTATCATATGGCTTCAGTAAACACTCAGTCCCGAGAGAAATCGTTTCACCGTCCTTTTGAATAAATTATTAATTCTGTATTCCCATAATGCTTTCAAAATGTTGTTTCCGGCTTTTTTACCCCTGGGTAAATCCATAATACCCAACTGGTCCCGGGTCCGATTTATTCATGTTTAACCGGTCGGTAGCAGTGGTGGCCCAGTGGTAAAGGCACCGACTTATGAGTTGTAGGTCGTAGGTTTGAACGCAGACGGGCACTTTACTTTGTGTAAATAATTTCATCACCGCTGCTCTCAAAACGGTGAAGGAAAACATCGTGAGGAAAGCTTCATGTCCTAGAACCAAAAATTCGAGGACAAGTGACATTTACCAACCCGCACTGGGCCCGGGTGGTGGATTACGGCCCACTCCCTCTCGAGGAGGCCTGTGTCCCAGCAGTGGGAACATTATAGGCTGATGATGATGATGATGAAGATACAGAAACCCAAACATAATTAAAGTTCTACAAACAGGTAGCTATCTGTTTGTAGAACTTTAATTATGTTTGGGTTTCTGTATCTTCATCATCATCATCATCAGCCTATAATGTTCCCACTGCTGGGACACAGGCTTCCTCTCGGTGAGAGGGAGTGGGCTGTAATCCACCACACGGGCCCAAAGCGGGTTGGTAGATGTCACAATGTCCTCGATGTTTTGGTTCTAGGGCATGCCAGTTTCCTCACGATGTTTTCCTTCACCGTATTGAGAGCAGTGGTGATGAATAATTTTCACAAAGTAAATCGCCTGTCTGGGTTCGAACCTATACGACCTACAGCTCGTAAGTCACGGCCGATACCACTGGCCCACCACTGCTCTCCGTATCTTACCGAGCGTTAATCGTCAAAAATGTGCCACTCGCTAATGGTTTAATTTTCGGTTCATGTTTTGTGAGTGACAACAGATGAAATAAATGATAATAATATATCTGTATCTACCGACCGTTATCGTTACATGCTTTTTTGATAGCCAGCTTTAGAATTACTCGCAAAGTTAATAAATAATTTTTTTAATGTCATGCTGCGTGTGAGTTTGTTAAGTGTTCCTTACTGTCGATACTTATCCATTACGGCGTGGCATGTTACAGTTTCTGTGCAAGGTAATTGGCGACACGAGTATATTGAAGGTACCTACCTACTGTTTTGTAAGAAATTCGAGACAAACGGTTGGTATTGTTAAAATTTTCTAGCCATATCATATCCATACTTCAATCAGAAGGCCAATTCTCGTAATTAAAAACGTTCAAAATCTAGTCACAATCTCATCTCAGCGACAATCAATGTCAAAAACTTGTCAAATATGTGGGGAAATTAGAGGTATTTATGACATATTGACACTGAGATTAGACTGCGAACGTTCTTAAAATTACGATAATTGGGGTACAGTTAGCTGTTCAGCAGCTGAATTTACCTGTATTTCACATGGAGCGACTGCCTATCTGACCCCCACAACACAGTTACAGGGTAACACGATACCCCTTGGGAAGACTGGTCCTTAACCATACTTAATATTGTAAATGAATGCGAAAATATCTCTGTTTGGTACCTTACGCCTTACTTTTCGATGAAAGGAGGTTTGGCTAATCTGCCCTAAAGCCTAATAGCGATCCCCGAGGACACGGTGGAGCATACGGTGGGGGCCTGCCCTGCATGGGCGGAGCACCGCCGTGTCCTCGTAGAGGCGATCGGCAGCGGCGGCGACCTCTCACGCCCGGCCCTGGTTCAAGCCATGGTCCGGGGCGAGGGGAAGTGGGAGGCAGTCACCTCCTTCTGCGAAGCAGTCATGCTAGCTAAGGAGGTGGCGGGACGGGAGAGGGAGAGAGTCTCCCGTCCAAGCCGCGTCGGTGGACGCTCCGGGCGTCGGGAGCCGCGTGACGACTCCCGGCCACCGTAGGCGCGGGCCTGCGGGCGGTGAGTAATGGGTAGCTCACCGTCCGATCAGGACCAGGCCCGTGCTGGACGGCGCGTACGTGTTCCACGCGCGCCTCAAAGAGATGTCAGCATCGAAGAGGGGGCCCACTAGGGCCCAAGCCTGCCGGGAAAGCGGGATCATCCAAAAGGGGTACCGCTGACCCGGAACATAAAGGGCCAAGGAAGGAACACGGGTGGGTTTTAGTCAGTAAGAGTCTGACACTCCCTTCCGCTCCACCCAGAGCGGGAGGGGTCATTTGATGATTTCCCATCCTCAAAAAAAAAAAAAAAGCCTAATAGCGATACGATATAATATATGCTAGTGGATAGATCTCTTCAAAGAGAATATTTCATATTATCACGACTTCTCTTAATTATTAGCCAGTGAGGAGCTTCAGAGCTCTAAATGTGAGTAATTAAGTATTATTTAAGTTCTGGTATTTCGTCAATTAATTAACTTTCATTACTTCTGTGCTTTGCAAATATCTTTGGCATACCTACAGGTTGTCTGTGACTTGGGTTATGATCTCTCCAAAATAAAATCACGATATTATATCATTCCATGTAACATGTATTATAACATTATAAAAGTTAACCTATTTGAATAAAATATTATGAAACTTAGGAGTAGGTATGTGTATGCCCCTATTTCCACTCACGTAGGTAGATAAATGACCCTATATATAATCTCTTAAAAGCTGCTAGAAACTGCCAGATTGATCTGCATCTTTTAGTAAAGTAGATGTCTTTTGACTCATAGAGGCAATTCATTTTCCCTCGTATGTAAGGGATACTACACAAATGTGCAGTATTTGTTAAACAACAAAGCCGACCCGAAGCAATGATTGCACATATTCGGCTTTCATTCGGCCCGTACGGATCGGCAAATACCGTTGGACATCTAGACTCGCTGAAACATGGTCAGGACGGCCCGGCACAACTCGAGCTAAGCCGAGCGGCTTTTTGGCAAATATCAATCATTCTGCCTAACCTTTTCCCAACTCTGTTGGGGTCTGCTTCCAGTCTATCCAGAAGCAGCTGGATACCAGTATCATGATATCCCTTTCGTAAGACTGGTATTCAGACTTTTGAGATTCTGAGTATTTGTAACGACTGTCAAAGACTCACGAATGACAGCCGGGACCAACGGCTTAACGTGCATTCCGCTTTTTCGCGAACAGATCTTCATATATTCAATTTTACCGCCCGGTTGTGCCGAATGTCGACCCGAACATGTGTGTAACACCCCTAAGAGTAATGTTATTCTTGTGTCTTGTGTACTCTGAAAGAATGAAGGTTTACATATTTATAACACAATATGCTAGCTTTCTTATACAATATGCAGGAACTTTGAAGACTTTTCATATTTACTTGTAACAAGTAAAACAGTAAGAAAACTGTAGTTTTCTCTTCCGTTTCTCACGACTATGCAGCTTTGTTAATACAGTTCTTGTTTTACAATACTGGCCATTTGAAACGTAATTTGTGTATGGCTGGCAATAAATTTTAAATTTATTAAAAAAATATGGAATTCTATTTTCAAATTCAGTAATTTGTTTCTTGATTAGTGTTCTGGATGAAACAAACTTCTATAAAGTAACAGTGTGTCTCATTTCTCAAGAATAATAAATAACATGAGAGACGTCTTTTGTGATGAAAATGACGGGAGAGGGTTACTTTATAAAATGCAATTGTAAAGTAAATCTCTTAGTTTCTGTTTGATTATTTTTACAAAAAAAGATGAAAGAAAAGAACAATTGTTTTAAAAGAGAGTGAGGTATTCGATCTTTTTAAAATGGTCTTTCATTAAAAGTTAGAAATGAGGTAGATACCTACCTCATTTCTAACTTTCATGACGTTTTCCTCATACGAGGATAACGTCCTGAGAAAAGTTTTAAGTGTGAATGCGGATGGCTCTAAGAGATCAAATAAATGATAGATGAACTCTGTGAAAGATGATATGGCTAGAGAAGGGGTGACTTCTGAGGTGAATAATAAGAAATATGGAAGAAGATGAAACTCTGCGTGGACCCCAAAACATTTGGGATAAGGGCTGGAGAATGATGACAACAAGGACATGCAGGTGCATTTGTGACATAACTACAGCTGCTAACTCCTTATCAAATTCAATTCAATAAAACTACTCATTTTATAAATACACCCTGCATCGCACGTTTTTACGACTTGACAAAACATCGAGATTTTTATATTATTTATCTTAGTAATGTATTACACACATCACACTTCCGGGATAAATTCTCTAAATAATGGCGAAAACCGCATCAAAATCCACAGACAGACACGAAAAGCGACATTCATTTTTAATATACGAGTATATAGATACACAGCTTGCCCCTTGCTTCATCTTCTATGGCAGTTCCCATGCCCTCTATGATTGATAGTAATTACTGAACACATTTGAGATTAATATCTTAACTGTGGTTAATTGACTTATTTGTTTGGTCATTAGAGTTATTTTTCATGAGTCTATTGCTCGTCCTCAATCGAATATGTACCTTACCACTATAATTATTTAGTCCATCTTATAAACCGTAGGACTAAATAATATAATGTCTTACAAACTTGTAATTAGGAGATGTTATAAATGTGAAATTTTGTATGTTTAGATGTTTGTTACACAGTCACGCAAAAACGGCTGAACGGATTTAGATGAAATTTGGCACACAGATACACCATGACCTAGGAACATACCTACTTTTCATTCTGGATCGCAAACGAAGTCACGGGCAACAGATAGTATTACGTATATTGCACGATAAAGCGTACATACACAGATAGTTACCTACAGGAAAATATCACAATATTACTTCAAATCTTAATGACCGAACTACGACCAATTTAAGACCACACAACTCTAAAAAAACCAACAGGGTTCGTTTTCAATCTTTGAAATCTTTCATTAGGAATGCAGTAGAATTTAAAGCTCTCGACGATAAGTCCAGACAGATTATGATATATTTTCTAACTCAAGATCGACCTACAAATACGAAAACATGGCTCACTAATAGAGACCTTCGCTTCGTAAGGTCAACACAAAACTTCGATTGGAATTCTCATTCGTGCAACACGACTACAGCTCAGTTCAGAATAAGATCGCACTCGTGCCAAAGTCGCCAACACACGACAATTTCAACAAGGCGTTTGAATTTTTATTGCTTTTCAAGTACTAGGTTAGTACATGAGTGTTAATTTCTAATTTTGTGGCGCTGACTATGAAGCTGGAAATATTTTTATCGCGCCATTCGGTGGCTACCTATATGACTTTTGCGCACCACGTCCACGTCAGGTTTTCTATACCTACATAATGTATGGGTTTTACCATATACCATAAATTGCCAGATGTAATGAAAAATTGTACAGTTAAATACTTTAAAAAGAAATTAGTGGCCTTCCTAATAGAAAAATGTTATTATTCGATTAATAATTTTTTAATGAACAAAACTTTTTAATTGGCAATGTGTCTAATAAATATAATTAATATTACTCGTATCTTGAACCTAAGGACCTAATATACATTTATTTTAAATTTTATTTTATAGTAACCCTTTGATTCGACATTTTTCAATATTAATTTATGTAGTTAGGTATAATTGTAATAATTCTAAATTGTGACATTTTAATTTGTAATTTAACTTCTGGATCAATTTTTATACTTTTTGCGTGCCTATTTCTAGACAGAGCACACATGGCACACTCCTATCTACTCCGCCTGTACTTAATGTAACCTACATTCGTTGCAAATAAATGATTGATTCATTGATAATATTAATCGTCTCATAATACACGATTTCTCCACTAGATAATATAAGTTTCCCAATAACCATAAGGAAGGAATGGTCACTGGGAAAATTTGTGACATGTGAAATTGTGATAACCCTGTTTGGTAGATGGATTGATGATTATCAGGTATCGTTGTAGGGAAGGTGGAGGTTTCTCCCCGCCTTCTTTCTACTTTTACATAGATAAACTCACACATCTCGCCCATGGGGTTAGGCAGAAACAACAGAATGCCACCTGCTACGATCCTTTTGTTTCGTTTCTATTAACGAAATCTACATACAAATGGTCAAAGTTAGTTTATACCTAAGTAAACAGTTTTCCACACGAACTAGTTATTAAGTTTCCCTTTAAATAAAGCTCATAAATATAATATCATGCACCACAACCAAATACCTACACCATTTTCAATATTATGTAAACACTTAACCAAATTAAAATGAAAAAATGCTATTACCCTATGTCAACAAACTCCATGCATACCTAGACACACGTTGCTAATACAGACATAAATCAGCACGGGAATACCGCCACTATATAGCTTGAAAGAAAGTTGAGCTTCGCATACACTAGAGTGAAAATAGTAAGTTTCTCCAAAATAGTTAATTGGATTATGTTGGCACGTGGGTATAAGGCTATTTTTGGAGTAAGCTCATAAATTATGTATTGCAGCCACTGTATGGCGTGCCTGCTGACGTCATTCGTGAGGAACGAATAAAAAAGTTAAAACTATTAGGAATTTCATTGAGCTGTAGAGTGTAGAATGATTCAGTTAAAAATAAATACATAAAAACGCATACAGTACTGTATTTCAGTGTTAGTTAGAGGCGTACTGAGAGCTAGTACATTTCGATTCGACAGTGATGCTATCCAGTGAGGGGAGCTCGTGGCTGAATCATAGCAGCCGCACGGGTCGATCGTCGGTTACGCTACACTGGCCGCGGTCGGTTCGTGGATCGGTGACCATGCATGACATATTGAGATCCTCCGTACCTCGGATCCCGGCTGTCATTCGTAGATAATTGACAGTCGTTACGGGTAGTCGGAAGCCAAAAATTCTGACAACCAGTCTTACCAACGGGTATCGTATTACCCAGTAACTGGGTTGTGGAGGTCAGTTAGGCAGTCGCTCCATGTAAAATACTAGTATTCAGCTGCATCCTGGCAGGTTAGACTGGAAGCAGACCACAACATAATAAATTGGGAAAAGGCTAAGCAAATTGATCGTAGTGATGCTATTCAGTGTGCAACTAATTGAGGGTGAGTCTATTGCCATTTATTGGCTACAATGCTAATCTCCCAGATCATATAAACCGGAGATGTTACGGATGTCGTTTTACCGGAACCGGAATCGGAATCGGAGGTTTGAAATTTCATTGATCGGAATCGGAACCGTTATCGGAACCGAAACCGAAACCGGGGCGGAAAGAGAAGAAAGATGTGTTAAGGGAAGGCTTAATGAAACAATAGAAATATAATTCTCTCTATAATTGTCTGTTTAATTAGTCTCTAATCTCTATAATCAGTATCTTTAATAATTCAAATATTAGCGATAATATAATGTATAAACTTAATTTAAATCAAATTCAGTGATTCTAAAACTGGTAAATTATACTTAATAAACAGTATTTTTGCAGCTTTATCTCCATCCAATCTATTTCATAACGGATCATAAATAAGGCCAGCGCCACTAAAAAGTGGTTCACTTTCCACTGAGTCTGGTACTAAACTTAATATACCGAACTTACTAACGTCTAACATCCACAAACAAAACAATAAACTGAGACTTCGCATTACCCTGGCGACAAGTTAAAACCTATTTGTAGGCGCTCAGGTCACGTGTATCGCTGCGTTTCGAAATTCGGTATAACTCCGATTATTACCGAAAATTATCGGAACCGAAATCGGAATCGGAGGTGTAAAATCAATCGGAAGTTCCGACTTTTCGGAATCGGAACCAAAGCTCCGTAACATCCCTGAAAACACATGTCATGTAATTCACAATACAGCTGTTACTTTTGAAAACAATCACTGAACAAAGCGGGATTTTCTCAAAAATCATGAGCAGCGAAGATGTCGCAAGTTGACATTCGACTAATAACCGAAACTGGCATCAGGACGCTTTGCGGCCAGATACGATCGCAACCGCTACGCCTCCTGGCCATATCTCCTGTGTTTATATGATCTGAGCCTAATCGGTTATAGTAAAATTAATTTTGCATTATGACAAGCACGCAAGTCACAATGTAAAGAAGTTAAAAGATTATTTTATGTCGCTTCTAATCAATGACATGTTCTTTGCCACGACAAAGATGGCCGATTTGTCTTATTAAATACTTTCTCAAAACTATTTACTGGTGTGAGGTCGGTACTATTACAAGATGTAGTGGTAACAAATCCAGCACCCTAATTGCAGAACTCACTATCAATCACAGTCTGAATCATTTTGAAGGATATTGTTAATCCATTGCTTCATATGTTTGAACAGTTTGTCTACTCAGCATCTTAAATAACGCAATGAATGTTGTTGAACTGTCAAAATTAAAGCCATTACCCAATTACCCCGCAGTATAAGCTGGACTCTTTTAGCATTGAAACTCCGTTCTACGCAAAGCCAAAGTGTTACCGACGTGCGGTCGACTATACCTACCACAAACTATCTCTAAAGAGTACCTACCTACTCTAACGAAAAACAACACCTCCTCTCTCCTTAACCTTCATCGTTATTTATAGTTATTTTCTCTTGTTTCATGATTATTATTGCATAAATGTTAAATGTTACACCATTTACTTACCTGCAGTATTGTCTCTCCTTCTCCCTTTAGACATCCAAAGGTTGTCTTTAAAAGATCGCTTTTAGCGATAGGACTCCCCATCGTGTCACAGGGTGCCCCCTGTGTAAAATTTCTACATGTATATCTGTAATTCGTATGGTGTATGTACATAATAGAGAGTATTGCAATCTATTCTATTTTAACGTTGAATAAATATCAATAATACAATTTCTCATAACATACAATTTGAATATAAGTTATACATATATACGTTCCCTAGGCATTCCTCAATATCCCAGAATATTATTGCCATATATGAAACGTTCCAGCTTTCGCGTCACATAACACGACTTTTGACCTTTACCTGAAGCCTTACAGGTCCGAAGGCTGTACCCGGTAAATACCGTATTATGTAACAACGTAGGGCAAGAAGTAGGTACAAAGCGAATCCCTTTCCAAACTAATGTAGTTCATGCGTTAAGAAACAGTAAAAGATATGCACAGACATTTTTTTTTTTTCTAATAGTGTTACCCCGGCTTTTGAAAGCCAGCGATACGATTGGATAAGTGTATTATAATATAATAATATAATATTTATTAACATAAAAATATGTTACATTGATATATGGAAACCCTGACTCCTACGCTAGGTAGTAACCTCTATTACAGGAATCAGTGTCTTCTCCCAGTAGTTTTACACAGATATTATGCAATAAAATTTAAACAATTTTAAATTACAATACCTGCTTGAGGCGTATGTGTTTGAGGGTGGGTGTGTATGCGTGAGCTTGCGAGTGAGTGTGTGTGTGATCGTACGTGTGAATGTATATCATGGTGTATACATATTCATCGTGCATGTTTATAATGGGACCTGCCAATTGCAGTGTTTAAGTTATGAGTTTTTCTGTCTGTATTCTGCATCATATGCCTGCAATATGTTCAATGTTACTAGCGGTAGGCGCTACCGCGCTACACGTTTTCTTCTTTCATTCCTCCCTGTGAACCGCCACGCTATCATTCCCTTTTCTTTCATATCATTGCTCAAACAATCCCGCCATCTTTTCTTTGGATTGGATAAGTGTACTGTATTCTGCTTATCTTTATAGGTAAGCTAACTGTTGAAAGTTGACGGCAGTATTACTGATCAAACCAGGAACTTGATCAGATATAGGATATATCTGAAACCTAGCGTGGTTGGTTTTGGTCGTCAAACCATAATACTGATCTGAGAATTGACAGCAGATTTAGTGTGTTGACTGCTTCTTTGGTGATGAGGTTCATGAGGTACTTTTTTATTTTTTTGTGGGTGGGATATCAACAAATAACTTCTCCCGCTTTGAGCGGAGCGGGAGGGCGGGTCAGACTCTTACTGACTAAAACCCACCCGTGTTCCTTCAGTTGCCTGTGCCAGGGGCCATAACCCTCTCGGACTTTCCCGCAACCCTGGACGGCATCGGCCCTAGCGGACCCCGTCATTGGTGCTGACATCTCTTTGAGGCGTGCGTGGAACACAACGCGCCGTCGACCCGGGCCTGGTCCTTATCGGACGGCGAGCTGCCCATTGCTCGTGGTCCGCAAGCCCGCGCCTACGGTGGTCGGGAATCGGCTTGTGATTCCCGACGCCCAGGGCGTCTCCTGCGGTGGCTAGGGGCGTGAGGGCGCGTATTTTACCATATAGTAATGCTAGGGTCAACACGATTGTTTTCTTAATAATAATAGTCAGCTTTAAAAAAAATTTTTTTGGTCATTGTATAATGCTTTTAACTCAATACTCTAATTGGGGTGTATGAGGTCTTGCGTTAATTATATTACACGTTGTATAAATGACGAAATATCACGTTATTATAAGGTACACTTCTGCCAAACCCTTTAGGGATAATAGGCGTGATATTATGAACATGTTAGTGTTCAGACTCTTCTAGAAACCTGAGTTTACTGAGCTGCACATTTACATTTCAATTAGAAACCTTATTTTATTTCTATAAAATTAAGCTATACCTAATGAAGCAGTGGCCATGACCGTTACCTGACGTCACGGAATTCTTAATCCACTCTCCCGGTACGATTAATCTTAATTATGACCTTGTTACCCACTTAGACGAATTAATACCTACAGTGTTATGCAATATTTTTTTAGCGAATTGCTTCTTTTAAATGTGTTTTAAGTTTGAAGACGTTGCTCAAGCATGATTCTCGATTGACATTTGAATTTCCTCAGATACATACCTACCCTAGTGCAGAACAAGTTTTATCATGTCATGTGAATTGCAATTTTTTTTAAGTTTTATATATTATGTAGATTCTACGATTGCAAAACGATCCTGTTGATTAACTTATTAATATGTTTGTACATTTTTATTCTTTACCAGCTGACCCGACAGACGTTGTCCTGTCAAGTAACTGTGAGTTCATATAAAATTCCCATAGAAAACGCACTTTCAGTTTTCCCGAATGTTTCAATTCTCTCGGCAACTTTTAAAATTTTTCTTTCCGTAAGAACCTGATCCGTACTAATAGGAACGTTTTAAAACAAATCAGCCAAATCAGTCCAGCCGCTCTGAAATGATGCGCTTAGCAACGAACAGCATTTCATTTTTGTTATGTTTAGTTAGTTAAATATCTTTATATATATTATTCTTCTGTGCGTGTGTATGTGACTGAACTCCTCCTAAACGGTTGGACCGATTTTGATGATTTTTTTTGTGTGTTGATGTGGATTCAAGAATGGTTTAGATTCACAATTGGACCCAGTAGGTGGCGCTGCGTTCGGGCAGGATAACGTCTGTTGGGACCGCTAGTTATATATATATATGTATACCTACCTTTGACATTTCCTAGTTGCTTGCTTAATCAACTGTCAAAATAATATTTATTGCACTAATTCAGCCATAACAGCAATAACCAGTTAACAGCTGACTGACGTACAAACAAATGTCAACTAACCAAACATCGAAAATTACTCTTTTTGACCACGGTTATCAATTATCAGTCACAATCAAACATACCAGTAACACGTGAGTACAGTGACATTGAAATATACAAATATGTAAGTAACGAAAGTGTTCATGGAAGTTACGTTCTAAATTAATTGACCTGAATATGCGATGTAAAAAGTTTTTATTATCAATTTACTGGTATAAACACAGCTGGCTGGATAAAATAAAAAATGGCAGAGATTTTTTGTTCCTAATCACTGACCTCTATATTTTAAATAGAGGTCAGTGTTCCTAATATAAATACCTGGATCACAAGGTCTTACTGACCTGTACAGTCCGTTCACAGTTTATTTATTACCGTTGCAATAAGGTTGCTGTTGAGTTGCTGTCGTTGACATGTCTGTCAAATTCACAATGATCTTTATAATCGTTACAATAAGGTTGTTATTGGGTTGCTGCTGTTAGAGATAAAATAACTGTGAATTGACTGTACCTGTTAGATTTCAGTAGGTATTGGTAGAAGAACGCTGGCGCCGAAGTAGCTAACCGGAGGCCAACCGCGTCAGCACTATTTTAGAAAACTGTTTTTTGTACTGATCTAGGACCAGCCGTGGGCTTATGGATTAACAGAAACGGATGTTGTTTTTACCTACTGTAATTTTAAATTACGACACTTAACTTTTAGTTAAAAAAGTGAATATTTAATTACTTACTTACCTTCCTAAAGGTCCTAATGTGTGGTTTCCTTGCACGGTAAAAGTAGGAATAAGGATAATATTAAGATGACATGTGCCCATATATTTTTAACAAATATAAATAATTGATTGATGTTGGAATAGACGGAAAATCTCACAAACATAATTGTTAGGAAAATTCCGAAAAAGAGAATGACTGAATTAATTGTACTTCCCATATAAAAAAGAAAAAGAATATTATGCTAAAATCTGAGACAGATCACCTCATTCCGGTTACTTTCATTCAATCATTCATTCATTCTATTTCCTTCATTATTTCAAGAAGATTACACTCGTATTTTTTAAATCAGTGCTGAGTTGTATATTTATATTATAAACAGTATGTATTTTGTGGTTTCCAGTTGAGTCGTTGAGATCTCAATTTATCCGCCCAGTCAGTCTGTGCGGAGGCTGACTGAATACGTTAGTACTTAGTTATATTGTTTATACCGGATGCTTGTATCCGACACACAGACAAATAGTTGTAACTGGACTTGAATCATTCAATGATAGTTTTTTTCTTTGTAACTAGGTATGTGCTTCGTTTTCTTATAGATCTGCAAATAGGCACTGAGTAAAGTCTTTAATACATGAAAATTATAAAACTAACTATGTAACCTAACCTAACTTATCGTTTTCCGGACAAATATATGCTAAAAAATATCTATGCTAGTACAAACAAAGTTGAAGAGTTTGTTTATTTGATCGCGTTAATCTCTAGAACTACCAATCGGACTTGAATTCTTCTTGCATTTGATAACCCAATTCTTATGGAATGATAAAGGCTATAAAACATCACGCTACGACCCGTAGAGGCCGAGCTAAATAAAAAAAAGTCAGTAGAAACGCTAAGCGACAACGAAGTTACAGCTCGGGCGGCCGATGCGATACGACGCGAAGAAATTTCACGCGGACTAGACTAAGTCCTTAGATAGCAGTTGTTAGTCATGAAAATAAATCCCAAACTTGTACTTACCTATTTACTTACAAGGCCAAAAAAGAGACATCGTTAATTAATCCAGTTTTGCATCAAATCTATTTCAAATCTTGGAACTTTTCCGACTAACGCTTGTATACCTATCCGAGACAAGTCGACTCGTTTAAATGAAGTAGGCTAATGGAGGCTGGGCGATAAGCCAGCAGGCTGTCCCTACGACATTAATGCTGAATTTAAAACTTATTTCTTACTAGAAAAAAGTAGAGAAGAGACTAATCTTATTAGAATTTGGAAAAGTAAAGAAAAGGAAATCAAGATTGGCCCTGTAGACAGTTTAAAGACTTGTGACATGAACAAACCGGTAGGATGGGCCCGGGTTGGGATTTTGGTCCGCACCGCACAGAGAAGAGGCCTGGGTCACAACAGTGGGGAAAGTTAGTTAAAGTCTGAAATCGCCGACCTGTCTTGAGCATGCGTGGTGATCAATATCTTGCCATCTCTATAAGAGAAGAGGCTTTTGCCAGTAGGACCATAATAGGATGGTATTATTATTATTATTATGGTATAATCGCCCTACAGGTCAGGCCTTGAAGCTACGCTGTTGCCGTTTTCACCAGTTATTCTCATGATATCTTTTAAACCGTAGTTAATTCCTTTCATATTTTACTTATCAATATGCCCATCCTTTTCCCAGCTATGTTGGGGTCAACTCAACTCAAGGCATTTATTTCAATCACTTAAATCATTTACAGGCACTTTTGAATTGTCAAGTGGTCGGTCAGTCAGAAAATATATGAAGCTGGTTGCCCATTCCAAAGCCTGGTAGGTACCTATGGAGAAGAACGGGCAAGAAACTCCAAGGACACACTTTTAAATTATATTGTTACATAAATATTAGTTACATCATTAATGCTGAATATAGGTATCATTATATGTGAGAACGATGTAAATAAGACGTACACGTTGGTTGAGTGTACAGAGTACAGCAAACAGAAATTTAAACAAAACAATCCATAAATAAAATAATTAAAATAAGCAGTGGCGGCTAAGTCGGTCGGTTTCCAGTCTGACCGAATGCATCTGCATACCCGTATTTTGTAAGGAGTGACTGTCTATCTGACCTCCAAAACCCAGTTTACCCAAGGGTATATATCACGATACGACTGGTTGTCAGACTTTTGGGCTTGTGACTTCTCGTAACGACTGTCAAAGTTCTACAAATGGTAGCCGGGACCGTACTTTCCGAGCCACGGAAGGCCGGTCTCGATATGTATTGTAACGGATGGTCATCCACGAACCCCTTTGATATTTTTTTTATGTCGGTCAGCAATCATCGGCGTGCACGGATATGCATCATAATATTATTAAAAATAGGTATTACAACTATAAATCTGTTTGAACAACGTGATAAAAATAAAAATAACTCTCGACAACGACGTCTGTACAATTTTCTTGATCATATTGCACGCAAAAATATTTTAAGAATAATAATGGCAGAACACCAGTAGAGATCAGTGATTACTGATTATTTAACTTATGTTTAAATTAATCAAGTAGCTGTTACAATCAAGAAAAAAACAACCGACTTCCAAAAAAAACATTAATTTCAGAAGTCGTTTTTTTTTGTAAAAACTTGTTTATTTTTCAGTTTTTAGTTGTTGTACCTACCTCGCACAATTTCGCACTACTTGCTATCTTAGCTAACTTTCTCTACCAAATGTAAAAAAAAAACAAAAACGGCCCACAATTTTATTAATAAAAATATCGATGACCACACATAAAAAAAGTACATACTTACAGACGTACATAGTGCCTCCTCCTTTTTTGAAGTAGGCTAAAAACTGAAGGCATACAAATAAATACGTCAGGTATGTACCTAGAACCCATTTTTAGTAACAAATTCAATTCCGAACAGTTCCGATGCGCAGAAACATTCCCGAGCTCCCGGCTCCATCGGGCCTGGCCTTGAACAAACCAATAAATAAAAACATCTCAATATGCAAAGGTCAACTGATTCGTCTGCAGCCGGTCAAGATATTACGACGTACGATGTAAAACATGTTCCGATAGTAAACATGAGCTTTTTATTAGAACCAATCTGCGTAGTAAAATGACTCATAATCATGAGGATAAACTTCAGTGTGTGTGCATTTCTTTGTGTTGTTTGGAAGTACCTTCGGCTCAGGGGAATGCGAGTTTTAAGTTGTTGGGTTAGGGACAGTGGTGCCGATTCCCTTGTTCACAAACTAAACTAAATTAAAGTTGAATGCATCTTTTTCTTTATAAATCATTATGAAAAGGACAGCGATAAAATATTAGTTTAGTCCTGTCAAATTAGTCAGCAGCTGACGTAATTTGATATAATTTTAGTAGTCAACTTTTTAATCACGTCTAAACTTGTATGGAGTAGTGTCAGGCGCTGATTAATTTGACAGGACTAGGTAAACAGCTAAAATTTTTCTTCTGTCCTTTTCATAATGAAATAGAAAGAAAAAGATGCATTCAACTTAAATTTAGTTTAGTTTGTGAACAAGGGAATCGGCACCATTGTTAAGAAATAACTTGAGGTTTTAAGTAACCTAACATCACGCCTGTAATCTTCAAAGAGTACGACAGAGGTGTAGCTATAGTAAACCCACATTTCGCCAGCTATATTTAAGACCTATGTAAAAGAGGGCGAGCCTATTCCATCAACTGGCCACAAATCCACCGGGCTGATACTGAGAAATTCGTAATGGAAAATCCTAATATCACTTTGACCGTGCACTGACTGGACAGATCCTCTAAATCTGCCTGGTTCTTTCTTCTGACCATTTCAGACACCAATCTGCATGGTCCTTTAAGATATTGTCCGAAATTTTATTTATATACACTGACATTGATGAATTTTATACATACAATGACATGAGTCTTTACTTTGTAAAGTATTATATTATTTTAATTATTGTGAATGTGAAGATTATGTGGGTCATTACTTTTTTGTTTTCTCAGTTAGTTTTAATCATGCTCTGGCAGTTTGAGTCATTTATGCGGCCTACCCAAATGTCCTTTCTTTGGTATTGTTCGTCGAATCGTTGTCCTCCTTAATTTCTGAGTTGAGCTGCACTATTACTGACAAATGCGTGCACTGACTGGACAGGTCCGCTCAATCTGTAAGGTTTTTCCTCAAAATACCGTTCAGACCCCCATCTACATGGTCTTCACATGATCTGACCAGCACTATGTCTGGACTTTAAAAGAGCTTGTGACCTTTGAGTTTGTTCTCTTCTATATTTTATCATTTATCATTTACCGACCAGGGAATCGAACCCTACGACCTCATGCTCAGCCGTAGCGCTTGCGACGACTAGACCAACGCGGCAGGAATTACAGGTATATAAACTTTAGTGGGACCTTATTCTGGAAGCTCAACGAGTTCTGAACATTTAAAAAGTCGGGGAGAATAGTTTCAGTGAAACTCAAACTCAAACCATTTATTTCAATTAAATCATTTACAGGCACTTTTGAATTGTCAAGTGGTCGGTCAGTCAGAAATATGAAGCTACTTGCCCATTTCAAAGCGTAGTAAGTACCCGTGGAGAAGAACGGGCAGGAAATTCCATGGACACTCTTTTAAATGATATTGTTACATAAATATTAGTTACATCATTAATGTTGAATAAAGGTATAATTATATGTGAGAACGATGTAAATAAGACGTACACGTTGAGTGTCTAGAGTACAGCAAATATAAATTTAAACAATACTATCCATAAATAAAATAAGCCGTAAATGGGGAGTACCTAGATTTATTTTACAAATAAATTCCTTGGGTTTGGATTGCATCAACATAGGAAAATTAATTCAATCTTAGAATTAATTTTGAACAATAGTCTGTTGGCCGAACCTGCGGGGTAATTGCGTAACTAACAGCAGGAATAGCTTTAATTTTGACAGTTCAACAACATTCACTGCGTTATTTACGTTGTTGAGCAGACTTATTTTTCGAACATATGGAGCAATGGATTAGCAATATCCTTCAAAATGATTCAGATTTTGATTATTAGTAGTGTGTTGCGCAAAAAGGGTGCCGTAGGTTAGATACCTAAATAAATTGCTAGAACAGCCAAAACACGTTTCAACGAGGTTACGAAAACAGAAAATGTTTATTGTTTATTTAGGTAGGTATGATGTGTTTATGGCTGCCTCGTTGGTCTAGCGGTCGCAAGTACTGCTGGTGAGCATGAGGTCCTGGTTTCGATTCCCAGGTCGGGCAAAGTGTCATTGGGTTTTTCCGTGTTAAATGCTACAGCAAAATACTTGTCGTTTATTGCAATTAAATGAAAGAAAATTTAAAACTCATATATAAAGTTCACTTTGTAATCAAGCAAATTAGAGGATTATATCCAAGATAAGAATGCTTGGAAACATGCTGGTCCAGCTCCATATGACAATCTAGAGTCTAGACAAAATCAAATTTGTTGCTACTTTAATTGTATAGTTAATTATTTTTATGACATTGATTTACATTCTGTGATTACTTTAACTCACACACTGACATATTACTTGTTTACTTAATTTGGGAAATCATATACTTTTACAATGTTTGTAAATATGTGAGCACCGTGTCTATCACATAATTATCTTATTTGTCATTGCTACATTTTTTTATTCTTTTTACCTATTGTGGTAGGGTAATTTTATTATAGGTGCATCGCCTTCACATATAATTACTTATATAATTAATGTATACAAAATATTGTAACACATTTTAAAACAGTTTCTTGCCCATTCTTCTCCATACGAAACTACCTACTTTTGGAAGGGGCGACTAGAATCAATTCTATTTTAATGTAAACGTTGACGTTCTAAAGTGCCTTTTATGTGCCTACTTGAAGTAAATGCTTTGACTTAGACTTTGACTTCCATCAGGAATTTGTCAGCAGCATCCTGGGGTCTGCATTTGTGTCCTATTGATGGCAAAACGCTCGCCCCCTACTTTGGACAGAAACATAACAGGTGAAATGTGGGACATATACCTCTCTGCCTAGCTCTTCGGGGTAAACACGCGTGATGTTAAAAAAAAAAAAAACTTGAGAGGTGTCAAGGGACACCCGGATGGAACGAAGTTCCTTTCGATTAATTAGTGAAGGAATTGTAATATTTTTTTTTTTTAAAGTTATATTAATTTTTTTTTTATTATTAACAAATATAATGTAACATAAACTTAATCAGTAGGCTCAAATATATATATATATATATCAAATAAATATAAATATTTAAATATATATATACAGGGTGGCCCAAAAGTCGTGGATCAAACGCAACTAGGGGTTAGGTGGGGTCATCAGCTGCAAAAAGTTGTTCTATGGGAGGTCCTTAAGGTCAACCCCTGCAGAGTATAATTTATTTTGAGTTTTTATGAGAAAATTGTCTTTTTTTAACTAATTCTTATTGAAATTCGAATAAATCTACATCCTGTATCTTTTTTATAATTTTCACTAGATTGGTACTGATGAGTACTTGCCTTAGACATGCTATTTATGGTTGTTTATTGGGTGTGTTGAAGATAATATTAAGTTTTACGAGTTTTTTTTTCTCAAATCATAACTTTTCATTTACTTTGGACCCCACTGTGAAAAAAAAATACTCTACCGAAAAGTGACCCTGTGTTACAAGTTTTGGCGCATTTAATAGGGATTCCGAAAAGGTATTACACATGGCCATGAGTGGCTCTAATATCTTTCTAGGACGAAAAAACAAGACAACGATTGTGAAATAATTGTTTTATTAAGCAAAACATTTTACAATAAATGCTCAAAATTCCTGCCTCTGACCATAATACATAATCTGCACCGTCTAATAAAATTCCTCCGTAACTTACGGAATGCACCTCTATTGTTAGTAACTTGTAACCTAGCAAATTCGAGCTTTTGTCGTAGTTCTTGTTCGCTATTGTTCTCTCCTTGGTAAACTATTTCTTTAAAATAGCCCCAAAGAAAAAAATTTAATGGATTTAAATCGGGCGACCGGGGTGGCCACGCAATATGTCCGCCTCGACCAATCCACCGGTTGGGGCAGCGCTCGTTCAAATGATCTCTAACTGCTCGAGCGTAGTGAGGCGGGGCGCCATCATGTTGCAGCCACATTTCTGCTATTCTTTCTTCTGGAACTTCAGCTTCGTTAAGGATATGGTTTAAATTATTTTGCAAAAAATTTAAATACTGAGCACCATTCAGCCTTGCTGGCATTTCATGCAGCACCAACTGCTGGCGAATTATACCAGCCCACATGTTAATACCAATCATATGCTGGAATCTATCATTTCTTATGATATGGGGGTAAAAATGTAGATTGTGGATATTGAATACTCCCATTCTTCTAAAAGTTGACTCATCCGTCCATAAAACCTTGTTGAAGAACTGCGGATCCTCTCTGTGGTATCTTAGCATCTCTCTGCAAAACCGCACTCTGGGTTCATAGTCACTGGGCAGCAAAGCTTGCACCCTTTGCACGTGGTAGGCGTGTAATTTGTTTCTGTTAATGACACGTTGCACCGTCGATCTTGGAATCCCGAGATTACGGGATATTTGGCGTTGACTTATACTAGGATCCAATCTTAATTCTCTCAGCACTTGATCTTCATTTTCAAATTGCCCCACGGGTCTGCCTGCTCTCGGAGCATGCTGACCGGGTAAGACTCCCTCCATGTACGAATTATGTACGCGCATAAAGACTCTGTAGTCCGGAAAACGATCAGGGTTAGGGTAGCGTTGACGATATTCCCTGGCAGCAGCCCGGGCATTACCGTCGCAAAAGCCATACAGGTAATGCATTTCTGCATACTCCCGTTGGGTGTATTCTCTCCTCGCAGCAGCCATCTGTCCACTTTTGTAGCCAATCCGTCCGATTCCGAATCTAGTCCGATTCACACAGCACTGGTCACAGGTAGGCAATCTATCACAAGTCCGAAAAACAAAGCGTAGGTCAAAGGAAAGAAACTGATCACAAGTCGTCGTAAAACCGAGAAAAAGAACACGTGCGTACTCATAGGCAGGAAGCGAGTCACTAAAGAACACTAAACATTCTAAAGAAACATGCTCACGCGCATCCCCCGACCCCGCCTCGGCCGGCCCGGCCTTTTGTTTCCTAGAAAAGATATCGGTACCTGAAATGACGGGCACACCGGCCTTTTATTGACAAAGGATTAAATGGTTAGTGTAAAAGAGAGGTAGAGAGTCTTTGTCATTAATTGTATTAGTTCCAGTTTATTTTTAAATAAGCCTAACCGAGTTTTATGGTTGGATTAACTTTGGCCTTGCTACGAATAATCGTCCTTGAAAGATATTAGAGCCACTCATGGCCATGTGTAATACCTTTTCGGAATCCCTATTAAATGCGCCAAAACTTGTAACACAGGGTCACTTTTGATGTCACGCTGTTGGCTATGACAACATTTCTACCGGCATTATGAAGAGGTATAGACAAATTCTCGTGTCTCCAATCGTTTTTATTTGCAACCTTGCCATTGACACCGGCAAATTCCCAAATGCCTGGAAAATAGCAGAGATTCGTCCCATCTTCAAAGGTGGCGATGGAGCCTGTGTCAATAACTATAGGCCAATTTCCATCCTGCCTGCTTTATCTAAGGTGTTGGAGAGGATCATGAAGAAGCGCTTGGTTGACTACCTGGAAGACAACTCACTGCTATCACCTTCTCAGTTCGGTTTCCGATCTGGCTTATCGACCAGCGACGCCATTCACGGTTTAACTAAGTTTGTTACTGAAAAACTTGACGAAAACAAAAAGGTCATTGTAATCTTTATGGACCTTGCCAAGGCTTTCGACACAGTCTCCATCCCACTGTTGATAAGGAAGCTGGAGAGCATTGGAGTGAGGGATGCACAACTGAAGCTTTTTTCCGACTACCTCACCAACCGATACCAGAGAGTTAAAGTAGACGAGTGGACCAGTAGTGATCTTCCTGTCGTGCACGGCGTCCCACAGGGCAGTATCCTCGGTCCCTCTTTATTTATGACTTTTATCAACGACCTCTGTGAGCTCAAGATGCCCAGCGGAAGGATCATAACTTTCGCTGATGACACAGCGCTTTTGTTTGACGCCAACACCTGGCCCGAAGTTTACAGTTGTGCACAGATGGGGTTGAATTTGGTGTTGTCCTGGCTAGCTGATAATAGACTCGCTCTCAATGTAGACAAAACAAAGTTTATTTCTTTCTACATAAAAAAACCCACTTATTCACTAGATAATTTCAAAATTACAGCTCATTCATCCGCGTGCATTTTGTCTCATAGTACTCATTGCTTATGTCCCCACCTTCATAAAACCGATTCAATAAAGTATCTGGGCGTCATGCTAGATAGCACTCTAAGTTTTCACCCGCACATAGATGCTCTTTCCACTAGAATCCGTAAACTAATATTTGTGTTTAAAAATCTTCGTCATGTTGCAGACACTGACTTATTGCGATCAGTCTATCTTGCGTTATGCCAATCGTTACTCTCGTACTGCATAACTGTATGGGGTGGTGCGACAAAAACGTCAATGCTCCGGATCGAACGTGCACAAAGGGCCGTTCTAAAGGTCACCAATTTCCTGCCTTTCTTATTTCCCACCAGAGGACTTTATGAGCGAACCGGACTGTTAACTGTACGTCAACTTTTCATTTTAAATACTATCTTGCGCAAACATTCTCTTCTTACCTATAATCCTACTCCTTTTGAAGGTAAGCGACGTAAACACGCAGTTTGTCCCACTACTCGGTTCCATACTGCTTTTTCCCGTCGACATTTCAGTTTTCTTGGAAATTATTTGTATAATAAAATTAACGGAATTTTATCAATTTATGCCCTCCCCAAACAGCGTTGCAGGAAAACACTCTCAGCCTGGTTACAAAAATTGGACTATGATGACACTGAGCAGCTACTCATAGTTCCTTCATAATATTTAATAATTTCGGGTACTTGACTGTAACAATCACCCTACACATCTACACTCACAGCATTAGTCTACATCTCCGCACACATCACACCACACATGCACACTACACACACTACACCACACTACACTTACACACTATAACAAATTTTCTATTATTCTACTCTTGTTTTTTCTTGTTTTTTTTTTTTTTTGGTTAACTCATTAAGTTTATACATGTATGTTTTTTTTTTTCCCTTCATAAAATGTCTAGAGTTAAAAATTTACCGTTGTAATGTTAATGTTATTTAGGTTAGTTCGGGGTGAGAGCCTGGTGATCCGTCACACAGGGTATCCTAGTATGGACGCCAGTCTCTCACAAAGGATCATATTTTATGCTTTTGTCTAAATGTTAAACTTGTTTCTATTGTGAACCTTTGTGAAGAGAAAAATAAAGATTATTATTATTATTATTATTATTACTTTTCGGTAGAGTATTTTTTTTTCACAGTGGGGTCCAAAGTAAATGAAAAGTTATGATTTGAGAAAAAAAAATTCGTAAAACTTAATAATATCTTCAACACACCCAATAAACAACCGTAAATAGCATGTCTAAGGCAAAGACTCATCAGTACCAATCTAGTGAAAATTATAAAAAAGATACAGGATGTAGATTTTTTCGAATTTTTATAAGAATTAGTTAAAAAAAGTGTATTTTGTCATAAAAACTCAAAATAAATTATACTCTGCAGGGGTTGACTTTAAGGACCTCCCGTAGAACAACTTTTTGACTGCTGCTGCTGCAGCTGATGACCCCACCTAACCCCTAGTTGCGTTTGATCCACGACTTTTGGGCCACCCTGTATATGCGTGCGCATGTTTTTCTGTCACTCATCTGTCTGTGACAGACAGAAAAACATGCGCACGCCGCACAGCTTACAATAGCTTACTATAGCAAAAAGTGTCGTGACAACTATTCGTAAGAATTTTTTCCGTCTAGCCCCTTTCACAACGCGCGATAAGGAACTTTGTTCCAAAAAAAAAATATTGTTTATTTCTGTAACTTACTTGTACAATATTATTCTGTGGCTAGAACCTCCCAGGAAGCATGTAGTAATGCTTGTATTGGGTGGTTCTGCTCCTCCCTCGGATCAACATATTTTTAGGTAACTAGATAACTAAACTAAGTATTTTAAGTAATTACAAACAAGCACACAATTAATGAAAAGTTAAGAGATACCGGTATGACTTCTCTTTATGTGTGTGTGTGCGCGTGCGTGTGTGGTGAGAGTGTGTGCGTGTGTGTGAGAGGGTGTGTGTGTGTGTGTGTGGCTTTATGGTAGTTAGAACATACTATTTCTCAATTATAGGCTGTGTGAATTTGACTCCTAATTAGGAGACTTCTTTATTAAATTAAGATGTTATATTAAGTAATGTTATGCGTTAGGTATGGTTTTGCTTGGCATACAAGCACATGGTCCACCTGCTGGTAGTCGTCGCCTTCTATTGAAAATCCGCAATATCAGTGGCATTGCAATGCGTTGTCGTTCCAGGGGGCCCTCTAATTACGTCAACGAAGATACGGGCCCGTCCGAAAGTAGTTCGATATATCAGAATGAGCCCTACTCCTGATTAATTAACTTTGACGGGCAAAAACTTCCAATGCGTCGTCGTTCCAGGGGGCACTCTAATTACGTCAACGAAAACACGGGCCCGTCCGAAAGTAGTTCGATATATTAGAATGAGCCCTACTCCTGATTAATTAACTTTGACGGACAAAAACACATCGCGAGTAAGGACAACTGTTAATCCGTGTGCTCATTCGTTCTTAGTTCGGACCACGAAGTAATCTTATGTCCGTAGGTGATACGGTGTAGGTACCTAATGTCCGTTACATCAGCCGAAACTCCGGACTTCGTGTTTAAAGAATAGAGCCCCTGAGGCAAAGCCAAAATGTCTCTCAGTAATATTGTAGCTTCTCATTTGTGAAATACTTTTTGGAATCTGATCAGTAATTTCGAAGATTACCTCCTACATATAAACTCACAAATACTTCTTTATAATTTTCGTAGGAATTAGTAAATATGTCGTCGTGCGATCGTAGAATTGACCATATCGTGAAATGCCGGCCATTTCCCGATGCGCCGCCATTTCATGATTTGCCCATCTAACATCCGCCATAGCGGTCAACGCTCAGTGTTCGACGATTTGCCCAGCGACGACGCTTGGGCATATTGATACGAGTAAAAAGCATAACCCGGTCTTTGCTGCGCATGGCTGGATAATAATTCCTATTCGAATAATTCCTATTTTAGGGTCCTCAAAATACCAAGTAACTGCGACCAACTTGCATGTAGCACTTCCCGGCCGCTCCCGCGGCCCCGCTCGCTTCGCTCGCTCGGCTCGCGCGTACGATCAACCCACGACATAAATAACACGCTGCTTGACGGCAGATATAAGACAATAGTATGGTAGTAGTATTTCCCCCGGCAAGCTCTTTCACAGATAGCTCTATCGCTACTACCTATAGTGCTGTTTTTAACTTTTTTCCCGACTACGGCAAAGACAACAGAGCGTTATGATTTTAACAGGCCATGTGTGTCATAACGTCTTGTAGTTAAGGCTTAAATCGTGCAGATTATGCGTGACTCGGGCTATACGAAAACTGGAAAAGAACGACACCTATCTCTTGTTTATACCCCTTTTAGTTGGCGATGTTGTCGTGGATTTTAGTTTTTATTTTCAATTTTATTTGCCAAAATGGTGTTCTTGACTGAGTGTCATGTCATGAACTGGTTACCTTTAACCGGTTGATGGCAGAACCAGCAATACTATTACAAGTCTAGCTTGCATCAAATACTTAGGTAAACGTGTTTTTGAAACGGCTAAAGAAAATAAAAACCGTGTTGAAATTTAAATAAAAATTCGTTGATTTCGACATTCATATTATACATGAGAAGTTATTTAAGTTCATTTTATTCAAAACATCGCATTTTAAGCATTTGGAAAAACACAAATGGTATTCAAAAATGTTGAAATAAAACATACAAATTCAATGGAATTGGTTTTGCAATTTAAAACATCTTAAAACTTTCCATCTCAGCCATGAAGGTAACGGTTGCAAGAAGGGTCTGCAAAGAAATCGATAATATCAACACCGCAGTTCAGAAATGGGTGTAGCTGTAACATAGGTACCTACATTACCTACCTATTCAAGATTTCTAGTGCCTCTTACGACGCTATAGAAATATGAACACAAAAGGAAAGTAAAACCTTCGTTTTTAAAACATTTTATGACTTAAATAGATCGTTAGTCAAAAGGTTTATTTAAAGTAGGTGGTAGGTATGCTTTAAATATCTACCTAAAGGTCTTCACCCAACCTTTGCATTCTAAATAATTGTTTACAAATATATTATAAACCTACTTAAAATTCCATTCAACAGTTAAATCGCATTCGTTCAAAGATTTGCATCTACATCTCTCTATACATACATTTTGCATGCATGCACGCATTGTAACACGCGATATTCAAACTTGCACGCGTGCAAATACATGAACACGCTAACCAGAGCCAGTCGGATTCGCAATCGAAAAGTCACGTCAACTCGGTCAGGACATGAACAGTCGTAATATATACAAATCACGTAAGACCCAACAAAAAAGAATCACGAAAGGATTATAAAAACGTCGTTCAGAGGTAATCGTGCATCGTACATTCGCCAAATTTTATGCGCATCTTTATTTAAACGTTGATTCGGAACAATTGGATCGATTGGTCGGGCACGCCACCACGATAAATTACTTTCTGCTCGAGTTTTCGAAGAAAGCGGTGCATGGTTTGCAAGCAGTCACTCGTGTGAGCACGCGGCCGCCGCTCGTCTCGCGCCTCCTGATACTTAGTCAATCGAATCACGATACGACATCGCGGTCGTAAAACTGGCAGGTGTCCCTAAGGAGGCTCGCGATATCCCCTTGCGGGCTAAGAGTGTCTGTCTAGCGGAGAGGCCGCGCTCCAAATATGCTCGCGCCGTCCGTAGCGCCGACCTTAATAACCGAACACGCCTCGCCGACAAACAGTTTTTCCAGCGGCCAGCGTCCGCTAACGATACCAAACGCCGACAAAATAATGTTATTGTTAAACAACAAAATAGAAAAGTAGTTGAGAAAGTTCCTTTCGCGGTTTCCGTACAAAATTTATCAATTCCTATGAAGTACGCGGACGAACCGAAACCCAGACATTCAACCTCCAAACCTCCTCAGAGCGTATACAATCGGAGGATCGATGTTAACAAGACTAAGCATTGTAATCCTCTCAAACAGGTCGGCGACAACAAGAGGCTGTGTGACACTGCGGGCTGCGGGAAAGGGACGGAGAACAAGCTGTTGTTGCAGATCAGCGAAGCCGAACAAGTGACAGACTTTGAAAGGATTCTTAATTCTAATGCAATACTGTGCGAGCGAGTGCGCAGCCACGTGTGGCATGGATGTGTCGCACCGCAAAAGCGATCAGCGTCTGTGTTGCCGAGGCCAAAATCTGCCTACTCCCTCTACGCCGTAAGTCAGACCTACCACTACCTGTTCCGTCAGCACGAGGAATCCTTAGAACCTCTCATCGAACAGTATCGTCAATCAAACGCCGAGAAAAATAAACCCCCACCCAGCATCCTAGAGAAGAACTGGTTTCAGAATCTTCCGAACTTATCCGAATACTACGAAGACGACCAAGAGTTACGAGAAAAAGTTGAAACTATCACAGACCGTTTAGTTGCTGACGAAGTTAAAACTGTAGAAGATCAGCATCAGGCAGGCAGCAGAAGGAACAAGAATTTCAACGTTAACTTGGCAGATTTGATAAGTTTTAATATAAACGGGGAGCGCTTGTCTCCAAGCCGCGAGGACCACGGGCAGTCGCCCGACGTAGAAAAGACAGACGCAGAAAACGAGGAGGAATGGCTCGCACCGAGTATGAGCGCAAACTCCGATGAACGCGACTCTCAGAACGACAGCAACGTAGACTGTTTGGCACAAAACTTGGATTCTGTGAAAATAGACAGTGATGCAAAAGTACCTACGATAACATTCAGTAACTGTTGCGACGGGTACGCCAGGAGCGACCTGCCGAACAATAAGGACGTCGACATTCATTTGGCCGTGCCCGCTATTGATAGCATTGATGAGGCTCGCCCTCCGATGATGTGATTAGGTTTTGTGCTTTCAACAATCACACAAAAAGTAATCAACCAAAATGATTGCTTTAGAAACTGAACAATCTCCCCTCCCGAGTGATGAGCGGATGCCCAAACCAGAGGCTACAACATCCCATCCACAGAGAACATTAACACGGTCGAGTGCTGTGAGCCAAAAATCCGTCGAAATAATGGTCCACCCGGAGGGCTCTAACAATCCTCTACACAGATCGAAACTAGCTCCAACTAGGTCAACCTCAGAGACACAGTCCTCCGGGAAGAAGATGCTAAACTTGAGAAAAACGAAAAACTCATCAATAGAATCGACAATGAGTTTGCCTAATCAGAAGTCTTTGGAGAAGAAACACGGTAGCTTGAGGCATCAGAAAGCTGTTGTGGTGCAGGCGCATTCCGACATAACTTTAAGCACTCAGCCTTCGATGTCGGACGACAGGAAAGCGCTAAGAGAAGCGTTGTACCAGGGTATCTTTCACAGGCACAGGCGGACGATCTTCGCGGTAGGCTCCTTCCTAAGGATGCTGAGGAGCAAAACGTCCAACTATGATTCAATAAGGTCGGACTCCGACGAGATATAGCACCCGTAGATCGTCTAGTGTATTTTTAGTAAAAAAAATGGTGCCACAGACTGATTGTGCTTTGTAAGGAGAGAAAATATGTTATTAGTTTGTAAGAACGGTTTGTTTGTATTAAAATGTTCCTAATTAGTTGTGACTGAGTTTTTGTTGACCCCGCTTTGAGAAGCAGTAGTATACGTCTATGGTTGTTATCGCGTGTTCACGCGGTTGACCGGCGGACTGACATTGGTTTCATCGTATTTCAGCTGAATGCTTTGTGTTTGTCTCGTTACTGTCGACAGGGTGGTATTGATTTCAATATCGGTAAACATTTCTGTTTTTTTTTCACAGTTATTCACCTGTTTAACACACTATCAATACTATTATTGGGGTGGATAGAGTCAATTGACCATTTGTATATGGTCATAACATATTATATATCAAGAACTGAAATGATTGTCATTGAGTTAGTAATTATCAACTTGATCATCTTATATTATCTGATAACATTAAAAATATCTCTATAGAAAGCAACAATAGTCGAAATCAAAACAAACTAGCCCCGAGACGAAATAAATTGACATGAAGATATTATTATAACTTCAAAGGTTAGCCTAGACAGCCGAAATTGACAGGCTCGTTATATATAAGGGAAAAACAGAATAAAAACAGTGAGTAAGGTAATAAATAGTTGACAAGCATCGTATCGCGTGCTACTGATCAAGGGCACTTACAAACGAATTACCTTGACTTTTTCAGACGCATAAATTATATGAAAGTCATTTTTCGTAACATTATAAGCCTGTGAAAGACCATCAATAGTTCACAATGGATTTTACGGCGTTATAAAGTTGGCTAGTAAAAGGCAAAAAAACTAGCTCTCTAACACGATCAAACTCGTGCTTTTGGAGCGTTCGTGATTTGATTAATGGGTGTTAAAAGAAAAGCTTTTGTTCAGACATTGTTTCTGAAGTCTGAATTAGGGTTAGACTAGCAACTATATAAAAGTGCGAAAAACTTTAAAGCATTTAATATTAAAATAAAACAACAAACAAGAGAAATAACAGGGAAGAGTTTTTTGAAAAAAATCTGTATGATTTTGATTAATAATGAAACGCAAAATGTAAAGCTATATTCACTCCGTTATTTCAATGGCATCTGTCTTATTGATATCTAAAACCAAACATTGCCATGATACGGCGATCAAAAACACATTAATTTTACGATATAGAAGCGGCATAATAAAAGTATTCAAGATTTATGGCAATTTATTTATTACTTATGTATTTCAATTGTATATAAAAACCAATGTTATTCCTCGGTCGATATGTTATAAAATAAGTAATGTGTGCATATTTTAAAGAAATATTTCTACGATGGTTGAGCACTTATAACGATTTGTTTTAAGAGCGTTTATACCTTATGAGTGGCAACGTCGCCGCGTCGCAATTTAGTGTCATATTTCGTGGTTTTCAAATTTTATCATTTAATCGGAGCTATATTTTAAAAATCTGTTTAATTAACTTTTTAGAATTACGTGTTAGTGTTTAAAAAGTAAGTAACCGTAATGCTTACAGTTATTTTACAATGAAAATAACGCCCTGCAATTTTCCAATGTATTATTTGCATATAAATAGAACTGTAAACGCAACGATTTCTTACCTTTTACACAGTTTTCACATAATTCTAAAAAGTTAATTAAACAGATTTTTTAAATATAGCTCCGATTAAATGATAAAAATTGAAAACCACGAAATATGACACTAAATTGTGACGTTGCCACTCATAAGGTATAAACGCTCTTAAGATGATTAGATTTACTTCGAGATCTAGTGCGTGAAACTTACGCCATTTTATTTGTTTTTACTTTAATTTTAAAGGAAAATCGATGCTAGATAAATCATTCATTACCAATAGACAAAAAACTTGACAAATTAGCGTAACGGCTTACTATTGGAAGTATAATTATTCGAGCCCTATGTAATGCTTCATTGTGACTCATCAACGATTGTCACGCCCTGAAAACATGTTATAATTTGGATAGGTACTTGATTGGGTCGTGAACGTGGTAATATCTTTAGTAATGAGATACCTGGTATTTGATGTAAAGATATAGTTACATTCATCATGGAAACAGATGAGGCCGACATTATCTAAATATAATAACAATACCAACCAGCCTATTGGGTCCTACTTCAAAGCAAAAGCCTATTCTCATCCCAATCTAACTACCTATAAAAAAGTACATTACTTTGAATTGAATATTCAATAGCTGCATTTTATTTAATACTTGCGAATAGAATTCGTTGAATGATTTGTGCATTATCGAGTGAATAATGCAAAAAAATCACCTCGAATCCATCAGAAAATATTTCTTTAAAATAAAGTGATGCTTCAATCGAATAGAGAGCTTAGTGTATGAAAATTCCTCACATAATATATTATTTAGATTTGTATTTTCCTTTGCAACAGTTGTTAGTGATATTAATATATTATGTAGAAAGAAATTAGTAGCGAGACAAAGGAATGTTGAGACATGTTTTTGGAACATTTTATGCACTTTTTTATATATTTGTACATCCGAAATTTTGTACAACGTGTTGTTGTCTAGGGAACTTATTAAAAAGTATGTGTGTCGATGGTTCGAGGGTCTTTCTTTTAAACTGAATTCACACATAACACCACTCCTTGTTTCCTCGAAGGATTGAGCAGAGGTGTACCTATACTACAACCACATTTCGTGATCATCATCGTCAGCCTATAACAATACAGTGCTGGACATAAGCCTCTCCAATTGCACGCCATGCAACTCAAATCTCGGCAACTTTCATCCAGCTGCTGCCAGCCCCCCTGCAAAGATCATCGCCTCCACCTAGCCTTTCACAATTCGCCAGTTATTTTTAAGTCCCATAGAAAACCCAAACTTAATTCATTAACCATATAACTCTATCTTTAAATAATCTACAGGTGCAGTGCCATTGATGGAAATACCTAAACGCAAATAGTATTTATTTTCGTTCAGTTGCTTTTGTAAATATTTGTGCAACTGATTTGTTTTTCAAGGTTAGCTTTTAATGGATCTTGCATTGAAAATAAAATTAAAACATTCACTTTCTTTGTGAGTTCATAAAAAGCACTCGCATCTCAATATGAATGTTATATTTGAAGCATCTCTTCCAAAAAACAATCCTACTACATAAATAAAATTATGAGCATAAGCTCATAATTTTATTTATGTAGTAGGATTGTTTTTTCCATCTGGAGCAGCCTGGAGTCTTAGTGCCCGGTTGTTGGCAATAGCTTTGCCCTCTTTTACATAGGACTTATAGACATATCTGGCCGAATGGAGGTGTACTATAGGTAGACCTCTGCCTAACCTGCAGGCGTGATGTTATGTTGTGTAAGTAGCATTGTTTCAAAGTATCTTTCCGCTTACAAATAAAACACTGAGATTCAATTAAAACAGCCCAACTTATTTTACCAAACTGATCTTGTACCTATTGAAATGGGAGCGGTAGAAAACGATCTTGATAGAATCACACAAGTTTTGTGGAAAAAAAACTGTTGTACTAAATTTTGGTTATTTTCTTTTACCATCTGCAAAGATAAGAATCTAAAAAATAACATTACATCATGGCTG
Organism: Brachylomia viminalis; assembly: GCA_937001585.2. Classification (NCBI taxonomy): domain Eukaryota; kingdom Metazoa; phylum Arthropoda; class Insecta; order Lepidoptera; family Noctuidae; genus Brachylomia; species Brachylomia viminalis. Next base: position 13,413,273 of record OW443314.2, read on the forward strand.
GATTACCTGAAGGGTTTAGGCAGAGGCATAACTATAGTACCTACATCTTGTACATCCACATTACAAAACTTACAGCATGAACAAAACATGGATTTAACAAATCGTTCGTAAGGCTTATTCGAATAAAGAAATTATAAATCCTTGTCCTAAATCATTGGGTTGATTTTAGGTTAAAATAAACAGACCTAATACGGATCTTAGGACTTTAATTGATGGGTGTCTACTATCATAATTCATAACTCAGCCCAGGTTATTTTTATTTTCTGATTCTAAGTAATAATAAGCTTTTTTTTCTATTATTTAATGATTTTTCGTATCTATGCGTTTATTTGCATATTATAATAATTTCATATACATCATAAATGTTAAGATATATTTATTATTTAAACCAATAAAATATATCAAAAGGATTCTTCCAAAAAATATCGGTGAATGTCTGAAAGAGGGTATATTGCGGTATTTCTTAGGTAGTTGGAAGCTACCAGAGAATGCCTACTAGAGTACTTAGCTATAGGTATATAGCTCCCCATCTGAGGAGATTTGTCCTATACTGTCCCTTTTGTCCCATATCCGTCGTGTTCCATTTTATCCGATATTTACCGACAAAACCCTATCTTATTGAGGTGAGATATGGGTACTTAAAGTTCCGATTTTCTACAAAGGAGGATTTATTAAAAATTCTTGAGGTTCTGTTTCCTTAGTGTAGACCGGAATTGTTTAAGTCTGTTTCAGTTAAATAATTTAATGTTTTTTTTTTCTAATGTATAGATCTTTAATGATTAAAATGTTTTTTTTGTTGTTGTATCTACTAAAACTGCAGTCTTAACATTTGTAGGAATGTGTTTTTTTTACGTATAAAACGAAAAATTTTGTAAAATATATTTGAAAATAAAAATAACCTATTAAAATGATTTTTTTTCAAAACATCTTTAGGAAAACGTTAATATATTTCCCTCGAACCATCAATAAACGTACAGAAACATGAAACCATGAGCTTTGTAAGTTTTATTACGATAAATAGCTTTTTTACACTAGACAGTTAGTTTAATTTTAATAATATTGTATCGTTTTAAGCTATTACGTTTGCGCTGGATGTACATAAGCAGTTATATATTGGACTGTGATAGGAGGAGAATGCTATATACCTACTATTCTGTTATTAAATATTAACAGACAAAAAACACTGTGTAGGTAATTTTATAGCCACGCAATGTACGTGTACCCACTTTATTTTTTTAGTTTTAGCTATTTAATTGTGCATTTTGTTCTTCACTGTCCATTTAAGTAATAAATGTTTGTCCTAGTTTAAATGTTAATGTCACATAATTAAACAAATAATAATTATTTGCAATGTCAATGTTCATAACACAGTAGTTTTCGTAAAAGTGTAATTTAATAATAGTAGTTGACATACACGTGTTAACTGAAATTGGATTATTTCAGCACGTGCTTCCACAATGAATTTCTGCGCGTAAAAGCACGTGCCTTGAATCCATCTAATAAGTACGTTACACTTTTATCGATCAGTAAACATATTTTTATCATTAGTTGTAAAATTATATTTTTGTTAATTACAATAATTTGTTACTATGTAGATAAGTTAGGTAGGATTAACTAATAATGTTTAATTTTAGTTTGTAAATTTTAATAGAAATATTATAATTTTAGTTGTTAAAAAAAATACGATATTAATTTTGTAGAAGTACATTCCGTAACGCAATTTTGGGTAGAAAAATGAAACGTAAATTATTCTGTCCGATACGATTACAGTAAATAAATAAGACTGCGTAAAAATTATGAAAAAAAAAAGAAGAATTGTTAGCCAATAAACGTTTCCGTTGTCTTCTGTAACCATTTTTCATTACTTAATTACATTCTGGTATTGTAGTTATTGTTTTTTTAATAACCCCGAGGATTGTATGAAAACAATGAGTGGATTCAACAAGCAGGTCCGGTCCGTACCTAAAACAACACCTACATAACTTCGATGAGAAATTGTTGAAATTTCACTCTATAGTAGGTAAGTACAAGTAGGTAAGTACAAGTAGGTAAGTAGCTGCTGGGCTATTCTGTAGCTGTACCTACAAATGAGCTTGCAGTGAGCTATCATTCCACCAGCCGGTCGATTCTGTAAAAATCTCACCGTGATGACTTGCGCAGACGCAGAGTGCTATCAGTGTCATCCCAATGATTCTAGGGACTGACCAACGATACATTTGCAATCATAATCGAGATTTTAATAATATTTTTTATCCAAATTCTGTTGATCATTTTATATTATTTCAAAGCTAGTATCTATGTAGTTAAATGGCTAAACATTACTATTTACGGGGTTTTAAAATAAAATAGCAAAACAGATATTCAGTTAGAAACTCAATGTTGTTTATTTTTGTTTAGACACTTATAAACTAGCTTTGTAATTATATAATTTCCACGGTGAGATGGTTACAGAATCGCACTGCTGATGCTAGGGATTGACAGTATTGACATCACTGACAGCTAACTTTAAACTCACTTCACCCAAGATTTCACGATGAGACTTTTACAGAATATAGCGGTTGTTGTTAACTCAAGGTGAAATTCCACTCACTCAACGAGAAATACTGAGCTCAAAATGGCATTACAGATTACCCCTAAGCCCCTAACCAATCGATCCCCTTTCGTCGCTTCTACGAAATATTCACATGCTGATAGAGCCGTTCCCCGAAACCATTTTGTCATCCTGAGCTCAGAATTCCCGTGAACTAGCACAACAAGAGGCTTTTCTAACGCAATACTCTAAACTGAAAACTGAAACAGAGATTGTGCATCTCTATCTTACGAGTATGTTGAATGTTTGCCAAAGATTTATGGCGACTAACAAAAAGTATCTACAAGGTAGACGCGAAAGTAAACGTCGGGATGGGACGCCCTAGGACATAATATAGTGATTTATTTAGTGGCGATGTTCTTCAGAAAGAAGGTAAACGAGGCAAAAGGAGTACTTATGTAAGGATGGCACGGTTGGCGCAGTGGTATAAGCGATTGACTGCTGCGTTACGTGTCGCGAGTTCGATTCTCGCACGGAACAAATATTTGTATGACCTGAGAAGAGTGAGCTCACACAGTAATAATAGTGTTTCCATGACAATGTAGTCAAGTCACTGCGTCATTGCACACAATGACGCACTGAGTTGACTGACATGACCTTTTGACACCTCTGTCAGAGGTGTCAAAACGAATCAGAAATGCGACCATCACTTTTGACCACAAAAATCTTTGATTTTTGTTGAACATCCAAACCAGATCACAAAACCTTTGAGAGAGACGTTTGCGGTAAAGGCGTCATCAGCTCCAAAATAGCAGGATAAGAGGAGTTGGATATTTTATAATGGAATATGGTGACATGTTTAGGTAAGTATACAGGGTGGCAGCATCGATGCGCAACCGGTTACCATGGATTCAGTACATTATTTTGAACCCATTTTGACCGCGTAGGTATTGCACTTTTCTATGAAACAGCTGTTTTTTTTAATGACTCCAATGTACTGAGTCTATGGTAAAAAGTTCCGAGCCGATGTCCCTGCCACCCTGTTTAAAGTGTAGTAAGTGGTTTAATGCTCTAAGAGTAAGTATGTCAGACTCTAGAAAGCTTATAGAAAATAAATCTGTCCCTAATTTTTCTATGTTAAAATATGGAGGAAGCGTCAAGCCAGCTCGCAAAATTCAAATTTTCTTACGATTTTTTCAATTTGTAGGTCAGTATATTAGCACAGTATAAATATACTGTGGTATATATATATACCATATACATATACACACATCAAAAGTGTCTAGGGATCAAGCATTTTTATGCGGATTTCTTGAGATTAAGATGTGGCTTTGTAATAAATTTATGATTTTATAAATTTATATGGATCCTTTTTGGTGCATTTCATGCTGTCAATATTTTCCCTATAAAAACATACAACGCATTGAAGACATTATTAGTGCTACTGTTTCCCTACTACTGATTAAAACCAACGTTATTATGGAGCGGCGACGTCATTTAAGCAGGGAAGAAATGCTCAGAGCCGTGGGAATGATAGAAGCTGGTTCCCGGCAACGTACTGTGGCTTTAGCTCTGAATACAAGTCAGAGTGTTATCAGTCGACTTTGGACACGTTACCGAAGCACTGGTACCGTGGCTGAGCGCCATGGAGGACGGTATCGCTGCACCACACGGAGACAAGACCGATACATTCAAATCTTAACTCGAAGAGCTCCAACAATAACCGCCATGATGTTAGCCGTGAGGCTTCATCACTCTTCAGGGAACTTAATTAGCGACCAAACAGTCAGAAACCGCTTGCATGAAGTGAACCTTCATTCCCGAAGACCGCTACGGGTACCACCTATAGCAATGCACAATCGTAGGATTCGATATCAATGGGCTCTTGAACACAGAAATTGGGCAGAAGAACAATGGCGTTTCGTGTGCTTTTCTGATGAGTCTCGTTTTGGTATGAGACCGGATACAAGACGTATACGACACTGGAGAACCCCTGGACGCCAACAGCGATTAAAATCCTGCCAGGAAGTCCATCCTTATAGTGGTGGAACCATCATGGTATGGGCGGGTATTTGGATCGGCGGAAGAACTGAGTTGATTTGGATCAGAGGCAACCTCAACGCTCAAATTTATGCTGAGACGATTGTATCAGACGTCATCGTTCCTCTACAAGTGCAAATCGGTCCCTTATTTCAGTTAATGCATGATAATGCACGACCGCACACCGCAAGAGTTGTAAGACAGACTCTCGCCGCAGCTAACATCAATGTCCTGCCCTGGCCTGCTCAGTCGCCAGACTTGAACCCGATTGAGCATGCATGGGATATGCTACAGAGAAGAGCTCTGCCGAATATGGAGGGTATCCAGTCGCAAGAAGACCTTTTTTTGTTGTTGCAACGAACATGGGCGGCCATTCCACAGCGTGATTTGGATGAACTCATTTTGAGTATGCCAAACCGATGTTCTTGTGTTGTTAGTGTTCGCGGTAGAAACACGGATTATTAATTGTTTAAGTTACCCAATAAAATTTTAAAGAAAACTGTTATTTCAGTCTTTTTTTCGAACTTTTGTGTTAGTGGTTCAAATGTCAAAAATCCCTTTATTAGGAAAATGGCAAATTTCTTTATTAATGCAAAGGTGACTTGGTTTATCGTTACTGTGACAAACGAAAACACTTTATTTTATGAATCCTTAAAGAAAATTTTAATTAATATCAATCAGGAGAAAAGTTATTGCAAAAATATATGTTGATCCCTAGACACTTTTGATGTGTGTATATAAATATATAAACATACTGTTGTATACTGTGGTAAATATACCTACTGCGACCGTAACAAGTACTTATGTATTAACAGAATTATAATCATTAAAATAATCAATACAATCCTCTAAGTTCATATTGCCCTATAATAGGACTATTTCATGAAATCATAACATTTGAGGTCAATTCTAACTTAGAGGGTTGTATTGATGATTCTTATGATTATAATTCTGTTAATACATACTTGTTACGACTGCGAATCATATTTTGATCAACACACAACCTGAAATTGCTAAAAACTAAAGTAAATTTGAATTTTGCGGGCTACTTAACGCATCCCCCTTATGTGAAAACTTGAAGAGCTTGACCAGAAAGCAGCTTGGTAGATGGGGCCAAATATCAGAAGCTATTTTAATTATAGATCTCCCGGCGTCCTGCCAGCAGGACTTTGAGTGCTTCTGGAAAGACGCAGCTTTTTTCGACCACAACCAGCACAAAGTTCAAATTTGCACGAAAAAATTGATTATATTTGTCTCTTTCACATGGTACAAGAAACGGTTGCTAAACACAACAGCTGACCTTCAACCAGCACGAGATGGCGCATGAGTATAGACGGGGGCAGTGCGCACGCGCTCGCTCGATTTATTTCGACGCCCGGGTATTATAAACGTCCTCAACATGTCGGTATTCCTGCGTAATCAAGTTTTTCTACTGTCCTGATTGAAATTTTTTTGTGAGTTCCGCTTCCCACATTCCTTTTTTTATTCTTTGTTGACTGTACAGGCACAATTTTTAAATGCTTAATAATACCTACCAAAGTGACAGATTTATAGTTCCTTTCCTTTAAATAACATTAGATAATGTCAAATAATAATAGTAATAATAATGTAGTGTGATAATGTGTAATGTGATGTGTGCTCCTATAATAATAATCCGTCATTTATTAAGTACGAATACATCTATTGTTAGTATTAAAATTATGAAAGTACCTAAACAAATGAGTTTTATTTTAATACGTAGGTACTAACCAAGCGTTTAAAACTTCTGACAAGCGCAAGTTCAGTACTGCTGGAAGGACCAGACGAAATTTCATACAAACTATGTTTGGTCTCCTCCGTCTGTCTTCCGGCAGGAGGCAAACCCGTCCTTCCGGAAGAGCTTCCAGCAGGTCTCGTCATCGGGCGATATATCATTAAAGGACGAGGTCTGCAGTGTGGAGGTGAATGCCACGTCAGATTTGAGGCATCCGACTGGTCGTTTTCATAGTTAGTTGAGACCAGAACACTAATTGCGTTACACGTTACGCTTTCAATCACAATCCGAATGATTTTGAAGGGAATTGCTAATCCATTGCTTTGGATGTTTGAAAAAATCGTCTGTTGCAACAATGTAAAAAACGCAATGAATGTTGTTGAACTGTCAAAATTAACGGCATTGCGATTTAAGTGTGTTACGCAATTACCCGTTGATTCTTCAGTCAGTATTTGTAAGAAAACGGTAGGTACGCATTGTTGACGCTTATAAACCGTGTGTTTCTGCACACGGTTTACAAGAGTCAACAAAGCGTACCAATTGTACCTAATTATTCGAATGAATGGGAAAATATTTTCATATCAAATCACGGCAATATTCCACACATTAAATAAAGTCGAATCGTCTAAGCGAATCGTACATCACAGGTTCAGTCACGTGAACGTGCCGTTAATCATTTTCTCGTTAACGTAAACATAATAACCAATCGCGGGTCACATTTTTGTTCGAAACTCTATGACAAATGTTCAAATTCAAAACAAATTCTACCTTTGAATAAACTCAAATTAAGCGAAAAAACGTTAGGCTTGCAAGCATAAATTCTGACTTGATTTTCGAATTCTGTTACTAATAACAGAATTCGAAAATCAACAAGGTTACAAGGAATTTATTTATTTTCAGCATGTGTTGTCTTGTAGGGACACTAGACCGCACATCGGTGGGAACACTTTGACCTTGAGCTGACCTAGCGTTGTAAGGATTTTCAATAGATTAAGAGGCCAACTTAAAGGTACTGGTTTTGTTATCACTTACGTGCTCTGTACTGTAACCTCTGGACCTTGGGATTCCATTCATTTATGAATTATTTTTTTGTTAAAAGGAAGAGCAGCCGCGTCCTACTAGGATCAGTAGCTATGAACAAGTTCAAGTAAAGACGTTGCCTCAGGATATTATTATTATGGTAGTACCGTAAAACGGGGTTAAGCGGGACGACACTTTAAAATGGATTTAACATTGCAATAATATAGTTTGCTGCCAACAATTACTCTAATGTGTTTATTGCATTATAATTAACGATTAAGTGCCCTTGTTGGCAACAATAGTAGATTGTTATACAAGGAGCTAAAATGACCCATTATATACGAGGTAGTTTTACTCCCGAGCTTTAGCGAGGGAGTAAATAGAAACCGAGTTTTAATGGGTTTTTGGCGCCGTGTGTTACACTCTACTTTTCACTACGATTGCGAGAAAATAAAACAATCCAATACAATTAATTACGGTCACTACCAATTCAATTTGCAATTAGAGAAAAATTATAAAGATTTCGCGCCAATAATGTCTTCTTTTTGTTTCAAACACTTTTACACGTCAAACATATATATTTTTTAAACTAGATGAGGCCGGCGTTTTCTATCTGACTACTCTGAGAAGAAAGGCCGAAACAAACTCAGAGGTCACAGTCTCTTTTAAAGTCCAGACAAAATCTTGGTCAGATCATGTGAAGGCTATGTAGATCGGTATCTAAAATGGTCTTTTGAAGAAAGAACTACACAGTTTGAGTGGACCTGTCTGGTCAGTGCACGCAATTGTCAGCAATCGTGCAGCTCAACTCAGAACTTAAGGAGCTCAACGATTCAACGAACAATACCAAAGAAAGGACATTTGAGTAGGCCGCATAGATAACTCAAACTGCCAGATCAAGATTGAACTAACTGAGAAAAATACAAAAAGCAATATGACCGCCATAGTTCTCACATTCACAATAATTAAAATAATATTATAATACTTTACAAAGTAAATACTCATGTCATAGTATATATAAAATACATCAATGTCAATGTGTATATAAAAATCCGGACATAATCTTTGAGGACCATGTATATCAGTGTCTGTAATGGTCTTTTGAGGCAAGAACCACACACATTGAGTGGACCTGTCCAGTCAGTGCACGCATGTACAAAATGGTTTGTTGCTTGGGGGTACATTGGAGTAGCTTAATTAATCCCAAGCCTTTTTGTCATCCAAGTAATCTTTAACGTTATAGGTTTCAGACAGTTGACAGAGTTTCTGTTTAATAAATTATTTAAATTTATTGAGGCTCAGTTCATTAACATGGCTTGGGAGTTTGTTGTAAAAACATATACCTACTTTGGCACTTAAATGATTTACAAATTTTTTGGAGCCTAGTCGTGGGCACAACTATTAAATCTTTGTTTCTAGTATTTATGTTATGAATGTCGCTGTGTTTAGAATGTAGATTGATATTCTTTTTTACATAAATCAGGCTCTCACACCTATACAATCATATTGAGATGCGACTGTCATTATGTTTATTTCCTTAAATTTATCCCTCAGTGAATGCCTACAACTTAGGTTATAAATTTTCGTTTCTGCAGCACAAATATAGCCTGAATGTCGGTTGCATTTCCCCACAGCAAAATGCCTTACGACATTACACTATGGAAATAACTATAATAAACTAATCGAGCTGTTTCGACATCAGTCAAATGACGGATTTTATAGACCGCGTAGACTGCAGAGCTAATTAAGCCGCTTCGACAATTTGGTTATATGTGGGCCCCACTGTAGCTTCGAGTCCAAAGTAATACCTAAGAACACAGTGGTGTCCACAAGATCCAACACGCTATGCTTGCTGCGGTTGGTCCGTGGATGGGGGACCATCTTTACATACCGAGACCGCTCCGTGCCTCAAACAGCACGTTAAGGCGTTGGACCTAGCTGTCATTCGTGGATCTTTGACAGTCATTACCGGAAGCCTGAAAGTCTGACAACCAGTCTTACCCAGGGGTATTGTATTACCCAGTAACTGGGTTGTGGAGGTCAGATAGGCAGACGATCCATGTAAAATACTGGTATTCAGCTGCATCCGGTTTGACTGGAAGCCGACCCCAAGTCAGTTGGGAAAAGGCTAGCCAGATGATGACTTAGTATTTGTACCAGTGTCGTGTGATTTGTAAGTATAATAATAATACCAGCCTATAATTGCCCCACTACAGAGCAAAGGTCTCGTCTCATACAGAGAAAGCATTATCATTGATCACCACGCTTGCTCAAGGTGGGTTGGTGATTCAGACTTATATTAACTATAAGTACAGCGGATGTATGTAAGAATCTCACCGTAAAAGGTTAGGTAGATGTCAATAGTGTCAATCCCTAGCATCCTGCATTGCGATTCTGTAACCATCTCACCGTGAAAAATTAGGTGAAGTGAGCGTGGAGTGAGCTGTCTGAAGTGTCGTCCCACCAAGCATTTCATTTACATTCATAATCGAAATTTTAATCATATTTTTTATGCAAATTCTATTGATAATTTTATGTTATTTCAAAGCTAATAAATGAGTGTAAGAGTTTCTAAATTAATTTCTGTTTCGCTATTTTATTTTAAAACCCCGAAAATAGTAATGTTTAGCCACATAACTACATACTACTCGTAGCTTTGAAATAATATAAAATGATCAATAGAATTTGGGTAAAAAATTTTTTTAAAATCTCGATTATGAATGTAAATGTAATGTTGGTCAATCCCTAGAATCATTGGGATGACACTGACAGCTCGCTCCACGCAAGTGTTCACGGTGAGATTTTTACAGAATCGACCGACAGATGGAAGGACTGCTCACTTCACCTATATTTCAGGGTGAGGTTTTTACAGATTAGAACAGCTGGTTTCCTCACGATGTTTCGCTTCACCGACGTCAGTAATGTCCAAGTTAAAGTATATTTGATGATTAAACGAACTTACCTGTAAGTGAAGTTCTATCATAATTATACTTCACGCCTTGTTCTCAAGATTAGTAGTTACATGTAGTATCGCATAGATGTCGCCAAGAAGGGGAAGAAATTTCACGCGGATGAAGTCGCGGGAAGTAGCTAGTCTTATATAATACGGATAAACGATTACGTTGTTGGTCCCATGAAAACATTTTTCAGTTTGATGGTCAGTAACACATCCTTAAATTATACCCCACCTTTCTAACACACGCTGTAGATAAGCCAAGATATCTATCTTGGCAATATTGATGCTGCAACTCAATAAAACGCAGTTGCGATGGTCGATGCGGAATCTATCCTGTGTGCAGAGGCGTAGCTACCGCGATATCAGCCCTATCAATGTTACGGGTCCTCCTAGCTACATGGCCTCCCGACGCGACCTGTGAAGCAAAAATACGTAAAATATTATCCAAAACCTTACATTCTTATTGATAAGAGGCCCGTAATGAAAATATAAAAATTAACTTACTTAATGACAGATTTTATATTGATTACTTCACAGATGGCTTTGCAGCTATAAGGCGCAAAAAGACCGCGTCATTCATTAGCCGGTTGCGTGGAAGTCGCCACAGCATCTTGAGTGCCATTGCTGCTAGGCACGATTGTCCCCTGACATGGATGTTAGTGCAGCGGACCAAGTCCCTGCTTACTATTTGGTACTAGTTGTATGTCTCATGTATGGATCAAAGTTATCTGAATAAATAAATGTTTTATTATTATTATTAATTCGTTTATAGCTTACCAAGGCTTCAGCGACATTTGACAGGCGCGGACCAACTCTCAAGCTCTTGTACTTATTCATTTAGTAAAATCACACATAAAGGAACGTAATAGATATGACTATAAATATGTATGTATAGTCTACATACATATGCACCCACTATGTACTTTTACGTATACATAAGAGCCGCACCCCGAACAATAGACCATGCTCGCAGTATTGGGTTCCATATAGGATGGGAATTCCATTATTTCCATTAAGTATTGTGGGCATAGCGTCTACGTCATGAACAGTAAGTGGACGGGAACGGCCTGTGTGTAATGTAATTACACGAATTACAGAGTACCTACCTACCTAAGCGGTAGTAGGGAATATGCTATGGATTCATGTATTTATAGTCTTTTTATCTCACGAAGCGTCGCGTGCTTTACTTGTGGTTACCAAGTGTACAAACACGTTGTGAATGTGTGTGGAAGCGTAGGAGGTCTCGTTAACGTCAGAGACAATGGCGAAGTCGGAAGTGTGTGTGTGCATGCGAGTGTGTGTTATATGCTGACGCTACTCGTCTCCACGCACACATCTACAGTGTGTTTGTACACTTGGTTACCACAAGTAAATCGCGCGTCACTTCGTGAGATGAAAATTACTGTAAATAAATTGGTGGCGGTTTCATGTAGATTTATTAGAGCTATCCAGATACCGACATATTTTACGGATAGTATTTGTATATTAGGTACTAGATTTATGAACGTAAACGAAGCAATTGGAGTATAAAAAAATGCACCTTCCAAGTAAAAAATATGGTTTACAATAGGCTTAAGGTAAGTAAAGTTGTATGTTAGAGTTGCAGCCCATACCTAAACTAAATTAATATTTTGTAACTATACTCGTAGGTATCAGCGCCCACCCTCGTTATCCTTATAGCAGGCTTATAAGGTATAAAACATGTATTTTATTTACGGGAATCATTTGAAATAAATATCTAGATAAGTTTAAGGTATAATAATTTGAATTTTAGATTGTCTTATAAATATCTACTAAGCACAATAATTAGGGACTGTTTAGGTGCAAGACTAGAATTAAAATCAATAAAGAAAAAATAAAAACAGATAAATTGTGTGTGCTGGTGAGTGCAGGGGCGCGTGTGTCTGTGTGTATGTAAACAGAGGGAGATGAGGAAGGAAGAGGAGGGAAACATAGGATATATATTTTATTTAGTTTATTATCGTACTATGTATACGAATGTATGTGTACATGAATGAGTATTATCGTTTATATATGGTTGTCATCTGAAGTAAAAATAAATGAACGATTTTTTATTTCTTTTAAGAAATTATGCAAGTACCTACGCTAAATAGCTTATCAGGGGCCTACTCCCTAAGTCCGTCAATGAATAAACGGGCCCGTCCGAAATTGGTTGCTTTTGAGTACCTATACATTTTATGTCTTTAAGTTAAAACACATTTTTTTTATACTTATTCCAATGTGTAACTATTTCTTTGTCTTTCATTTGGCATATAAGCGATTTGAACACCAAATCGCTAAACTGTAAAATTATTTTGTATTTAATAAATTAATTTGGTACTTATGACTCATAATAATAATGTAGAAATTTTATTCAGGACCTCCTTGGCGCTGACTTCAGAGTAAATTTCGTCAACTGTAACGAATACAATGTGCTCTTATTTTTTTCTTTTTCAATAAAAAACAACCAACTTCCACAATAAATACAAAAAAGTGGAGAACAACGTACATTTCGGAAGTCAGTGTCTTTCGGGTCAGTGGGTCGGCTCGGTCTTAGGGGCGGTTTCGTAGGTTTATTTTTGTTTTTTTGCCACCCAGAAATTATCACGTAAAACGGCCCAGTTTTCAACAAATGTTGTATTCATTAGCAGCCGTCACATTAGCAGTGATATCTCAATTAAATATGAGAAGACTTAAAAGAGTTTAAACCTTAAACTTATCTGGCTAACTACATTTAACATAAATGTATGCGGTAGGTACTATAGGTATATCTCTGCCTAACACTATCTGGGATTACAGGCGTGATTTTAGGTTATATTAAGACAACGAAATGTCTTATTAACATACTAGCTATGCTTGCGACTTCGTTCGCGAAGATCGGATTAAAAAATAATGTCTCGCTTTACAAAGGCTCTATAAAAAGGCTTGGGGTTATTAAGCTACTCCCAATGTACCCCAAAGCAACAAACCATTTTACTATTAATTTAGTGTTTTGGAATTAATAATGTCATTATTATTGATTTACGTGACATAACTATTAATATTTTTGATGATATTTAAAGAGAAAACTGACTGTGAATATGAGTACCATGCAGGCTAAATAGGATTAAAATAGCGGTAAAATTGGGTTGAGGTACACGATGACTGATGCATGCCGTCTATTATAACAGGTCAACTCAAAGCTGCACTGGCTCTATCTTCAAAAGGCCCTTTCAGACATGGTCCTGCATTGTTAGACTCACATAAAGTCCTAATATTATAATGTTTGGACTTTAAAAGAGACCATGATCGTTGATCATGATCATGAAGCTGAGGTTGCTTCGGCATTTCTTCTCAGGGATCAGTGAGCTAGGAAATGCCTTCGCCATCTAGTTTTAAAATATTGACGTGTAAATGTGTCATAAAAGATCTCCTTACAGAAATACACATTTAATTTCATTTCTTACAAATTATTTTCTTATTTTTGAAATAAAAGTAGCATAAGTTACTCCTTATAACATCAGCTATCTGCCTGTGAAAGTCCCGTTAAAATCGGTTCAGCCGTTTCGGAGATTAGCTGGAACATACAGACAGACATACTTACAATTTTTTTTTTGTTATATGTACATTACTTATATATTTTCATATGCATTTAGTAAAAAGCTGTTATTTTGACATTACAAACGGACACTTCAACTTCACTTTATTTAAATTAGTTTAATTTAATCCAGGTTTTCCTAGTACCTAGGTATAAAAGCAAGAAAAGCTATAAAGTTAAATTTTGCGTACCTAGAATATCGATAAAATATAATGGGTATAATTTAAGCTATTACCAATTTAATTAGTTTTGTGTTTCTTAAATAATAGGGTTTGTCCTCCAAATAGTAGATCTGTCACCAAAATGTAGTCACCAAACAATGCAAAATCAGTTCCACAATAAATCACCTAAAATCCTGAGATATAAGGTCTAGTACCAAATAAATGTTTTTGTATGTATTATAATAGGTGTGTCCTAATAAGTATTTAAGCAAACTAATTTAAAGAGATCACCAATAGTAGTAGTTTTCTTATTCACCACGGATCGATTGATATACATAATATGTCGACGGTAGGGCTTGGTCCTACTTCTGGGTGGTTTATAAAAAAATTACCACGAAGGGGATGGCGGGGTCTCTCGACCCCGCCATCCCCTTCTAACCTAACCTGTCCGAGTCGGGGTGCCCTAAAGTCCAGATTGCATCCAGTTTCTCCTGGTAATTTGTCTCGGGTATCATATAAGCTATTACCAATTTAATTAGTTTTGTGTTTCTTAAATAATAGGGTTTGTCCTCCAAATAGTAGATCTGTCACCAAAATGTAGTCACCAAACAATGCAAAATCAGTTCCACAATAAATCACCTAAAATCCTGAGATATCAACCTGGGAACAATTTTTGTTTATCTGAGAACGAAAATATTTCGTGGCGATAGATCTATTTATTAGGTGATACAACTTGATGACAAATATTAATTTTGGTGATAGAAAATATAGTTCCCAAATATAATGTTCTGCTTCCATTATTGGCCCAGACAAAGTCTATTGAAATGATCTTATAATAAGTCAAGTTCATTTTGAATAGCGCCGGCAAAACGACTGAACTAAAAACGCCTGCTCTTTACCAAATTTTTATTTTTTTTGCTAACCTACATTGTGTCCCACAGCTGGGCCTCCCATGTTTCCTTCCAAACCTCTCTGTTCTCTTCACTCACTGGACACCTGAGGGAGGAACTCGTAGTCGAAGATGGTGTAATAATCTAGTCATGTTTGCGAGGCCAACAGGCCAGAGATCGCACTAAATATATTATTTGTTGTTGTTGAAAGGAAGTGGCAACGAACTCCCTGGCAGAACGATACCTGTATAATGTAAGTAGATACCGGTAGATACACCCACGTTTGGTCAGTCTGAAAGCCGACCTCTACAGTACAAAGTATTGAAAGAACATAACGCAAGTAGGTACGTAGGTAGGTACCTACGTAAAATATGTAAACTGTACTGACTGGAAAAGCAGTGCACGTTATTTTGGTAAAATGAACTAAATATAGAATGACTTTGGGATTCTTTGTACATATAACTTCCTGAGAATTCGAGGCTAATTCCAGTTACTACTTTTAAATTGTTGAGTAGGTACCTACTGTTTGTAGTGCAACTAGCTAGGCTGTTCGCCCGCGACGTCATCTGCGTTTGTTCTGTATTTCATAACTTTTTAATAGGTAATGTACCAATATCCAGGATGAAAAGTAGCCTATGACCTTCTCTGGTCCCAGGCTACCTGCCTGTCTTGCAAATTTTAGGTACAACGATCGGTTCAGTTGTTAAAGCGTGAAATCAAAATCAAAAGTCATTTATTCAAACTAGGCTGAGAATCAGCAATTTTTGAACGTCAAAATCACATAAGACAGTCCCCCCAAAACGCCCGCCCTTCACCACTTCCTAGTGCTTTAGCTGGGAAAAAGAAGTGGCGGAACAAACTCCCCAGCAGCACTGCTGTCTGTTCAGTTAGAATAACTGGATTCTATACAGTAATAAGTACCTAATTAACATTACGAAACACAAAAACATTAAAATTATTTGCCATAATATGTCAGCGTCAGAAGGTCAAACAGACAGAGTTACTAGTATGGAAGTAATTTCCTTCTTATATGGATGGATATACTTCGTCAGACTTGGTCTGTGTTCTCTGTGATCGAAATACTATTATAATATGTGTAGCAAAGATTCGTAAAAACTCACCTGTACTTCTGCACGAATGTTCCACGGGCAATTTCATTGGAACATCATCTATACCATAATATACATATAATAAAATCGTAGCGAAGTCAAAACTGTTTTTTTTTTTGCGAGGTCCTATCTGATTGTCGTGCTGCACGACAACAGTGGCAGTTTTCATAGAAAGTGCAGTTCTGTGTCTCAAGCAGGCCGTCAGCTACTACACAAAAAGAAGGACTACGGTTTTCAATTGCTTCCTCGATCTGTCTAGGGCTTTTGATCTGGTTCATAAGATATATTATGGAAGAAACTTGAAAGCTATAAGCTTGCCTATCGTGCTTATGAGCATCTTCAAGCATTGGCATGGAAACCAGGTCAAAATGTTCAGTGGGCAGGTGTACTGTCGGAGCTATATCAATTGGAGTGCGGAGTGAGACAGGGGGGAGACACCACCCCTGCCCTCTTCAATTTGTATATGAATGCCCTTATTGAGGCGTTTAGCAGTCATCATGTCGGTTGTGCATACCATCTTGATGTGCCTTCCATACAGCTAAACGGTGTTCCTCTTGAGCGAGTGGAACAAATTAAATACCTAGGTCACTTGGTCACCACTGACCTTAAAGACAATGCGGACATTGAAAAGGAACGGAGGTCTCTTTCCGTGCGTGCGTAGGTATATGATAGCCCGCAAACAGGTTTGCACTTCGTACCTACTGCAGACGTAAAGATGACGCTCTTTAAAGCATTTTGTACCACCTTTTACACATGCAGCTTCTGGGAGAAATAGCCGCAGGCGTCGTATGGAGCCCTTCGTGCCCAATTTAATAACGTGTTCAGAAAACTGATTGGGTTGCCATGGCGTGGCAGTACGTCAGGGGTTTGCGACGCCGCGTGTTTTTACACAATAATGCGCAAGCGCGCGCAGCGTTAATGGTGGCTCGATTCATTGGTAGCCCTAACAAGGTTCTGAAAATTATTGCTGACAGAGTGGACTGTCCATACCATCCATACGTAATTCACTGTTGTCAGTTACATGTGTCATCGTATCGTGTTGTTTACTAACACTTAGTTATAAGGACAATGTAATTAATACTCGCGAGTCTTCGCTCGAATCAAAGATTTTGAATTTGCATTGCACTTTGTGCTAAATCCATGGTGACAGTTTGTGCGTCGATGGCACTGCCACTTTGTATAAGTAGGTACGGCTATTTCAGTCAACTTTCAACTTGCAAAGCTATGTTCGATTCCCAACAATTAATAGTTTTTAGGCTTCCGATTTTACAATTGTTAAATTATTGTATATGATAATTCATAGAACGTACACAGAAGAGCATTAAGTTTTGGCCTCTTCTGGGTTGGAGTGTAGCCTTAGGGGCGCTACTATGGAGCGAGGATTTAAAAGACAGTCAATATTTTTTTCTTCGGAATTATGCCAGTTTTATTGCAGTATCGGGTTAATGTTGTCTTTAGAAACCATTTAGCTTCTGAGAAGCATGTTCCTACGACGCACCGTTTCTAAGAAATAGGCCTTCAAATATTTTTGAACTTACCGAGGAAAAGAAAAAAAAAATGTTTTCATCTATCGAATAGAACATCTAAATATAAGGCTAAAAGCGTCTTGGTGTAAAAGCTGTTGGTCGGAATACAAATTATGTCGAAGGGACCCTTTCAGAGCTTAGATGCAAGAGCGAGCGAAGCGAGCTCGTGACTTTGGGCACCCCGACTCGGACAGGTAGGTTTGAAAGGGGATGGCGGGGTCTAGTGAACGAGCAAATTAATAATTTTTTTGTTTTTTCATCTTTAGATATCGATACCCATCACATCTGCGGAGTTTCGCTAGCTAATTTAATTTGACCCTATACAAGGTGTTGTTTTGCATCCTCGTCAAATTCGAGGAGGTAACTCTGCTAATGATTCTCGACACGAATCAATAATAAAATAAGTAGGTATTTATTTTTATTTTTTGTATTTTTCGGAAATCGGCATGTGTAGGGCCCGTGTGATACCGCCCTGTAACTGCGCTGTAACTGTAACGCATGCACACAGCGACATAGTCGTACGACACTGCCTACCGCATACGCAACGGGGCGATTTTGTTCTTTGAAAGTGGAGTATTCTGAAATACTGTCAAACTTAAATACCTAAAAAAACAAGTACATATGTATTCATTATTGAGCAGGATCGTAATTTTATTTGATTATTTGTCTTTCATAACAGCCTCCTGAAATTTGACGAGGATGCAAAACGACACGTTGTATAGTTACCAGACGTTTGATTGACATCGTAATTGAGAAAAAATAATCAGGTGTCCCATACAAAACATCAATACGTACCTACTCAATCCAAATGTATGGGACAGCTGAAATGTTTTTCACGATTACGATGTTGGTCCCAAGAAGAAAGTTGTTTAGTTTGTCCTACATTTATGTTTGCAGAACTCGACAAAATGTAGGGACCAACAGATTTTTTTTTCGCGGTGTCATATTTGGTCCCATAGTAAAAGTTTTTCATAATGATGAGTACTTACACTTTTTTTTGTTCGTATCTTTCCGGGTCATGTTCTGTCATTGCTATCGTTATTTCAGTTGGATTATAAATAAAAATGTTAAGATATCATTAAAATAATCTGATTTTATTTCATGTAACTTCATTAACTATGTCCAAGCATTATTGGCGTAACATACATTATAGTAATAACTACACAACAATATAATTATTTTCTTTTACTCTATCAGCCGAATACAAAACCTTTGGTTACTAGCTTATTAGAAAATTTACATTTAATATTGGTGTTTCTACCTTGAGTATTTATTTTAGCTTTTGTCTGCGTTCATTCTTATGAATTTGCAAATGAAAGCTGAATTTTGTTAAAAGAATTACAGCAAATACAAATAATACGAGAATTGATTTAGAACATTTGGAAATATTTACAGTGCAAAGAAAACAAATTAGAAACGTTCAATCTATTACAAATACAGACATAACTATTGAATTAATTAACGTAGATACAGATTTAATGAATAATAAATCCAAAAATGAGCCTCAAGCCAGGAATACAAAAGGCAGTGACAGTCAATGCAAGCTGCATTGTGTCATACACAATTAGCAAAGTTATAACCAACCAGAAATTGTTACGGAACAAAGCCGTGCATACTTAAATATTTTTGTTCAAGTAACCAACATGAGTATTCCTAGCTTTTTTGAAGAGGCTTGAAAACAGGTATGTAGACGAAAGCTAAGCATTTACTGAATAACCACCAACCAGTTTCAACTGTATAGGACTAGACTGTCACGTTTGCAAGCATTGTTTATACTTAGAAAGTTAATACAACGAAATTAAACTAAGATACAACAACGTAATGATTATCACATAGTAAAGAAAATCATCTATGATGAATATTTACATAGCTTAAGGCACAAATTATAAATTGGCTTTAAGCCGCTATAATGAAAGAGTAATACAGCGAGCAATGACAAGAAGGGAAGGGTAAAATAAACTAGAAACAAAATGTGGTTTCATAATAATTAACAGCAATTCTAATTTGGCACTACTTTTGTAAGTAGGTATGTAACTGCAAAATACACTAGCATAGCTACTTACAATCATTCGACATGCTTCCGATTCGAAAATGTTATATTTGCAATTACTAATTTGCCTTGTCTAGACTTGAAGTCTCATTTGTTAACATTGATTGATGTTCGATTCGGGACGGTAGCGTATCGAACGGTTGTGAATAACTTTGCTGTATTGGCTTCCGAGTCAAAAGTTTCGACTCACGTATAAAGTATTGGGATTAGGAATATAAACTATCTACATCAATATTTCCTTTTTATAAAAAAATCATCTAAGTATGTACTGAAATTCTTCAAATGGGTTCATTGTCATCGCTCGTTGCAATCACCCTAGGACTCATAATAAATACATAATTGGCCCCAAAATAATGCTGTTGATAAAGATTTAAAACTATAGTTTCTGTTACATCACACTTAATCGTTTCTCTATTAACTACTGATAGCTTCTACCCCAGCATTTTTCTTTCCATCTATATATTACTAGAATAGAATATTCAAATGCTAGAGCTCATCAAACTATATAAAATTGGGTAATTTCAAGACCAGATCTAAGTTGATCCAGCAGTTCTGTGCGATGTGCCACAAATATATACAAATAGAAGAAACGTATATTTTTTTTCTTTTTTAATATTTTTTACTCTATACATAATTAATATTTGAATATATTATTTATCTCTAGCCTCGGACAGTCTTTCCGTACTATATATTGCTTCACAATCACAACTCTCATTCAGTATTGAATTTTGATTAATTTAAATGAATTAAAAATGTAACTTAGTGTTGTAGTCTGACTACCAACGAAGTGAAATTATGCCTTAATCATTCAGGTCAATAGATTATTCGATCTTTTAAACCGAAAATAATGTCCAATATACATAAATAAACTCATTTGCACGGTTATTAATTTATCCATAATGATCGTGGCAATTCATTAAATATGGCTTGTTAAAAATTCACTTCATGGGCTCTTTTCAATGTTCTATAATTATGCTAGTAATATCTCACTCCATTCACTGGTGGTCAGACCATTCTAATCGCAGATATACATTAAATAAGTTTTGTAAGCAACAGAGATCATACCGAATATCTCTAGGCTTCCAAATATTCGTAATCACACGATCGTCTATATATACAAAATAGAGGTCCTCTACAATATGTAGTATAGCACACTTTTCGTACACATTTTACAAACTAGCGCGCTTAATTCACAAAACTTAACCCTTTGGAATGATTGGTTATTGTTATACTCCTAATTAATAGTAGTTTTTGATTTAGTATTGTCATGTCCATTTGATGAAATCCGGTTTCCAAGTCTAATAGTGACATACAAATGCGATCGAAATATTTTGTCGTTCTTTTAATAAATTAACTGGCGATGTAACTTAGTATTGATTATTTCAATTAAGAAATGTAGATACTAGCTTCTCATTAAACGCTTTTGTACTCACCGCGGCTTGTGAAGCTGGATGCAACTGAACATTTTGGCATCTTGACACAATAACCAATACTGGGGCTCACAATACTACCCGTAGCTAACGGCTGTTTAAGAGTCACGCTTTTTTCTTCCCTTTACTTCCATTTTCTACGAATATTTCTTTGAAGTCTGTGAGAAGTATGTCGACGACATTGTTTTGTTGGATGCAGTCGACTGCGATGTTGTGAGCTTGCTCCGGGGGCGCCCATAGAAGAGTAGGACCAAACACGATTGCTAGGTTTGCCGTGTGCATTCTGTTTTGCTCCTTGTGTTGTGTTACCCTGAAAAGATTTGACAAATTAGGAATTTTATACGGTGGGTTGATTGTAAATAGTAATTATATGACTAATATACTTTTCAAAGAACGAACAAATTCTTAGTTTTGTCTATCGTTAGTCGATACTGCTTTAAACACACAACATGTTTCATAGTATATTCTGCATTAGTTGTTAATTTAATTATGTTGATATTATGCTTGTATTAAACAAGCTACTGTTGGCTTATCGATTAAGCTCACTGTACCAAAGCGTTTGTTTAACTTAGACTTACCTAAGCAGATGCTCTAATAAGTATTTGAGCGTTTCCCTGTTGCACTGTGGTAAGGCCTTCACGATCTCTTGGAACTCCTTGATTCTCGTTTCTTTGGGCTTTAGTGCTGAAATTAAAACAGAACATTATAAGTTTTCCCTCATAATTGTATGCACTCGTAAAGCTTATCTATTATTGTATTGAAAATCAATAGACATTTATTTCTGCATTTCTGAGGTACAGGAGGAGGAGGTGAGGAGTTTTTAAAGGCCAATTTTGATTTATTGTATATTACAAAATGCTTAAAAACAACCAAAGTAATTATTTCGCCCGTGTTACAATTTCCGGACATTCCTGGCCCGAATCAACTCTGCCCTTCAACCCTTGTTGGCTTAAATATTAAATATTGAAGTGGCTCTCAGAGGGATGATATTAGATTTTAAGTATGTACGATATGATACGGCCGTAATCCTCAAGAGTATTTTAAAATATACGTAATTTAACGATATTCATTAAGTAGGTACTTATCATGAATGTAAATATTGAATGATAAAAATCAGAGTGTAGTAATTAGGTTCTAAGCGTTTAGACCTAATTTGTAACGGAGACCAATGTTTATCATTAGATATTTATGTAGATAGTCCATTCCGCGAGAGTATGGGTCATTGTGACGGGCTGTACCGCAACGGTTTTAAAAGACTGCGTTACGTTCAGCGGGACCATACACAATGGAAAACGGATAGTTTGATGTTCAAAATATACTTACAGCAGGCAGCGAGTACTCTGTCAAACATGGTGCAGGGTATCAGTGGTTCTTTCAGCTCCCTGAAGAACAGTTTCAGTGAGCCTGTCAGCACGTGGATATCTGTGTTGTTCTCTATGACAGACATCTTGTTCTGGTCCACCTGGGCAAATAGAAGATTGTTTTAGCATTCTTAGTTTATAAAGAATGCTCGCGGTTTGGATTATACTAGAAAGTATTTCTATTAGTCTCTGCAACTGATGGACCTATTCTATTATTTAATATTAAAATAGCACAAGCTATGCAAAAATTGTGTAAAGGGTTCAAAATAATCCTGTGAAGCCAGTAGCCACAATAATTTATTGTTCTCCTAAATGCCGCCAGTTATTCAATAATGCTGTTTCTAAATCAGTCAAACTCAAACCATTTATTTCAAATAAACCAATTACAGGCACTTTTGAATTGTCAAGGGGTCGGTCAGTCAGAAAGATTAAGCTAGTTGCCCATTCCAAAGCGTAGTAGGTACCTATGGAGAAGAACGGACAAGAAACTCCATGGACACTCTTTTAAATCAAAATATTGTTACAAAAAAGTGGTTACATCATTAATGTAGAAATTATATCTACATATGAGAACGATGTAGAAAGACGTGCACTTTAAAAGCGTCCGTAATAAAAAGATAAAAACAATTCAGGAATTAAAATAAGCCGTGGCAGCTAAGAAATGACCAGTGCCTACTGACGGCGCCCGTTCACGAACATGACGTATGGATCAGCACCATTCAGCTCAACCACTTTGAAGGGAACTTAATGATCCAATACACACGCCATCACCAGCGACACATTTGAGTGAGCATGACATACTCTCAGCCGCTAGGGCACATTCAAGTCAATGAAAGACGAACCCAGTAAGCTTATAGTAGATACATAGTGCTCACACATGTGCTATGCAATTACACAATACTAAGAGATTGAATTTTTTCAATGCAAATATAGTTTTTACAACCTTCATCAGCTCCAACAATATTTTAGAATACTAGTCAATTAGTTTATGCGCCCTTGTGGAGCAGGACCAGCGCTGAGCCAAGCATTTTTGTCAGTTATGTAATCCCCCAAGTTATAATATGCTTGGCTATATAGTGTGCGTTTTATACAAGATTTAAATATCGTTTCATTCAGTTGGAGTATGAGGGAGGTATTTTATTGTAAAATTGTAAACAGTACCCCATGAAGGATGAATCTACTTTAGCCAGTCTGAAACCTGGTTTAACTAATAGGTACCTATTTCTAGTCCTATAGTTGTGTCTTTGAAAAATTTAAATCTTTTCAGTAAAAGAGGTCTTTTTCTGTTTTTTTTTTCAGTATCATGATGGTTTTATTGATTATTATCTATCGTGTCATCACAGGGAAGGATAATATAATGATGTTTACTTTCCTTTACAGTTAAAAACTAATATTATGAATACGAAAGTAAGATTGTTTGTTTGTAACACTTTAACCCAAAAACAGCTGAACGGATTTGGATGAAATTTGGCACACAGATAGACCATGACCTAGGTAAGGACTTAGGCTACTTTTCATCCTGGATCGCAGACGAAATCGCAGGCAACAGCTAGTTATATTGATGAACCTAGTTAAACAAAGCCATTTTTTTTAATTCTTGGTAGTGGCTAACACGTAGTAACCTGACAAACAAAAATATGGACCATGTAGGTAAGGACACAACAAAAGGATAAAATTAAAACGACTACTATACTAATACAAATAAAAAAATCTAGGTATTTTTATATTAGTTTAAATAAATACATAATTTTGTCATGTTACGCGTGCAGGACACCTTTTGCTAGAACGTTCATGATGATATATGGTGCAAGACTCACCTCTAATCGAATCTTCTGGACCTGGCTGAGGTTACCGCTGGCTCGGTACAGTCCATCTGTGCACATATTTTCCTCACACCTCTCGATCTCGGTGACACATGCCACCACGAACTCTGGCACACGCGGGCTGGTGAGGGGACACACCTCCTCCAGGTTCCGTCCGAATACAGGCTCGTCTGTCAAGAAAATTGTGGTTTAGTTAGATTTCAGTCATTGACGGATAGGGTTCATTTTATTTTTGTTAAAAAAGTTTATATTATGAACAATGTTTATAATTATTGACTTAAGATTTTAGAACGATCGGAAGCTTAATAATGAATTGGTATTTGGAAAATAACTACAAATCTTTGATCGATCAAGTGTCCTTCGATTTATTCGTTGAAACCCTAGATGTGATGACTGGTCGTGGTAGGTATATCCTCTTAAATCTCATTAAACACATAAATCTATTAACACATAGTTAAAAAAAACAATTTTTTTTTTCAAAATAAACACCATAATATTAATATGGTACCCAAATGTGTTATGTTATGTTAGCCGGAGTAACCTAGTTTTACCACCAATATTGTATTGTTGTAATTATACAGGGTTATTGGTAAAACACCATCAACCTCTTAAGGGGTCATTGTACTCATCATTATGAACAACTTATTGCGACGAAATATGAATCGCGAAAAAAAAAACAGCTGTTCCTTACATTTATGTTTGCAGAACTCGTCAAAATGTAGGGACCAGCTGATTTTGGTTGGCATTACTGTGTGCTTCACAGATTTCTTCATTATTATTCTGATAATTATACACGAAGACTTGTAATTGGCTGTCAGTCACATTTTCAATTTATTAGTCTGATTCGTTTAGCTGTAAATCTTCCATGAAATAAATAAATAATAAAAAAAAAAACGAAGTTCCTTCCGACGGTCCCAAGAACTAAAGAATTCCAGAAGAAATTCTCCATCTTATTTCTCAGCTTTTCACATAATTGCAGATGGATAATAAAACTGCCAATAACAATTAAAGAAAAGAATAAAAAGGACTACGCACTGAGCACAATGAAGGAATAGTTTATACTAAAGCTGTGGATGTTTGTAAAGCTTATTTACACACAAATCAAGCTAAGATAAACCACAATGTTTGCTGCGTAGGTAAGTAGTCGGTATTAGTAGCTAAAAACGAAAACAGTATACGTGCAACAAAGTCTTCAGTTAACGATTATGAATTTTTTTTAAATAATTCTCTTTCGTCACGAATATAAAACTTACATTACGCTTGAATGAATTTGGTCCAGTATAAAACGCACTATGAAAACATGTTGTTTCTAATTGATAATGAAACGTTACGATTTGTTTATTAAGGGCGAATTTCACCAAACTTTTATAATATCTAGAATAGGAATACAAGAATACATTTTGAATGTTTGGCAGCTTTTCCATACTAGAACTGTCAGACATCAATTTTAACTAAAAAGGATAAAAGATTAACTTTGTTTAAATCAGCCCTCAATCAATTAAACAAATGACAAACGTTTTGTTGTTGAAAACTTTTTACGTCATATTCTTTTCTACGGGGTTAAGCATAAGCCCTACGCATAAATAAGTTTTTGTGCAAAAATACAATAAGTACAAAATAAATTGGTTCTCCCTCCTACTATAGCAAAATGTTCGAAGTTCAGGCACACATAGGTAAAAAAATAAAACACCAATTAGATTTTATACAACTAATTGTTATAATACATACGTGTGAAAACAAATTTACAAACATATATACAAAAAAACTGCAACTCTCCAAAAAAAAGCACTTACCTTTGGTTACAATTTGAGCACTGAATTATTTACTATCAAGCAGTGTAACTAAACCAAATAGAAAACTAAATAAACCCAAATATTATACAAACTTATTATAACACTCTGTTTAGTTCACTTAATCCAAATTTTCCAAAATTGTTACAGAATATCCAGTTATTCATTTCAAATCACTTCTTCACCAATTCCAGTGTTAACTCCAAAAAGGATTTAATATGACTCCAAAAACTGTTAGCTTTTTTCACACCAAACCAAATCGACTTCTCTAAAACTACTTTCTACTCAGTGCCACTCAAACCATCAAAGACCAAATTTCGAACCTTTGTAAATCCCTTTCTTCACAAGTTGCTCCATGGCAGGTCTTTTGGCGAAGAATTTTCTTAACCTACTCCTCACATGTGATTTCTGTATAGAAACTTCTGTCGAGTCGCTCAGATCTTCATTGCTGCTTCCTCCAGCTGAAATGTAGAACATTGAAGATGAAAACGAATTGCTAGGTTAGGAAGAAGACATTGAAATGGTGAAGCAGGAGATAGTTGGCTACATTTGTGGAGCAGTATTCGTTCTCAACAGGATGATTTAAAAAGGTATGTAAAACATACGTATTTATTTATTCAATCTTTCAAAAGAATACCACACAACACGATCGCAACAAATCTGGTAGGTAACTCAGGGAGTATTGTTCACATTTCAATGAAATGTTAGTAGTAGGTACCTATAGCAAATTATTCCTTTAATTATTTTCAGAACAAAAACCAGATTTAACACGATTATGTAGCCTGAGGTTTGCGAGATCGGTTACATGCTGCCAGTCAATGGAGATTGGCTGCTTGATGTCTAAAGCATTAGCGGTAGAAATGACTACAAATAAGCAATTTGATATTACATCTTTTGCAATATCTTATGAATCAATGTTATTGTTTTTAATCCTATCTCAATTTTTAAGGATAAGAGTCTTTTCCAAAGCCAGTGCTTAATAATGGACAGAACATAATTAAAGTTATCCCATACCACAGCAAGATAGTTTGGGTTCAAAGCCATAACCAGAGAGAGAGGCGGAATGTAGGATAGTCTGTTCCAAAAGTATCTGATGAAAGTTACAAACCCTGATCAGGTCAAATTCTTAAGCAATCACTGACTAAAAGGAATTAGAAACACATTAATATGTATTTAGAAGGTTTCAACTTTACATCTCACCATTTTGTATGACAATTAACATAAAACATACCTAACTTGATGAAATATGAGGTTATAAAATTAACCACAATAAAAATAAAAAAACATCTTCAGGTGATTTAAAATTAGAATTTCGGGTTAAAGTATTCCACTAATCAAATCATAGCAATCAATTTGTCAGTGGCACTACAAAGTGGCACCCACAGGTACATTTTCTGATCTACTTGTTAATATTTTAATCAGATACTTTTAGAACAGACCATATGGATTAATATTAGGTATACGCTGTTTAGGCACAGAAATTATATTAAAAAGAGTTCATGGTAATGTACCTACCTACTTAACGACTCTTACTAGAAGTGTAAATTTAAGTGTCGGAATAAACACATAAGTTTTTTGAAGTATCAATGAAGTAAAGGTTTAGTAATACTAGTTGGTCATATTTTCAGAGGCACTACTCGAAAGCAACGTGTAGCATCTGAAGAATGACTGGTGTAAAACAACCAAAAATTTGTAATTGATATGAATAAGGTTTTAAGTAATAATTGTCATCCCAATAATGGCCACATAATGTTGTCACCAAAAAAATGAATTTCGAAAAAGAAAATTATTAGAATGACACGGACGATACAAGTTAGGAACAGGCATTTGAGACAAACACAAACCGAGGCCAAAACATTCGGAAATATAAATTTTGCTATCATTAATTTACCTTTTTCGCCTGTTTCCTGAATTCACACCAAAAACAAAGCTTGTAATAAAAGAAAATACTAAATGCTTTTGAATTATCTGTGATCGATGACGATGAGAAAAATTGAAGTTATTACGAAATCAACTCCAATTAGCACTATAAATTTAATACAATTCTTTTTTGAGCTATTAACACAAGAAATAGAGTCACTACTATTGAAAAAAAAACAGTAGAATTCGTCATGTCTGCTTCAGATAAATTGATAGGAGCTCATTATCAATCGTGTGTGGATACGATAAGATGGTAGATAACGGCACGTAGTTAATTCACTGTCGAATGCATTGCCGATCATACTATTCCTACTATTCAGTATTATAGATGTGCCTACTTTTTTTTGAACATCCGCTCTTTCGCGATGTCCCGTGATAATTGACTGATCTAAGATTTTGTGATGTAAAGATAAGATCATCGTCGCGCGATTATATTGTTTTTCGCTCTGCGTCATTTGGTTCTCTCTCCTCTTGCTTGAATGCTGACTTGTAACAGTTAGCGTCATCATTCTCTGCTCTGATCCCAATTTATTTGTGGTTGGCGCAACATGTCTTCTTCTTCCATCTTCTCTATTGATGTAAAGATAAGATCATCGTCGCGCGATTATATTGTTTATCGTTCTGCGTCATTTGGTTCTCTCTCCTCATGCTTCAATGTTGACTTGTAACAGTTAGCGTCATCATTCTCTGCTCTGATCCCAATTTATTTGTGGTTGGCGCAACATGTCTTCCTCTTCCATCTTCTCTATTAGGTCACCTCGGTAGTAACCCTCTAGCGGGTGAGCCCTTATTTAGCGTAGCACTTGAACAAAAGCATTTTAATTGTATAATTCACTCCAATGACAGTCACTTTCATAATCGCATATGGCAATAAAACAAAATCATCTGCTTCATTATGTTCGAAAGATTCGACTGATCAACGCAATGTACTTTTATTGTTAAACCGACCATCATCATCATCGACCCACATCGTGTGTTAGGTGCAGCCTTATCCACTTTAAAATTACAGTTTTACGATTCCTAAATCAGCCTTCAGATGTCTGTTAATTAAACATGGGTCCCTGCGACTACATTGCTACATTGTTCCCATCAAAAATAGTTGATTAAGCAAAAAGGCATAGTGGCAAATTATCGAATAATCATCATATTGGGTGATGAACCTTTTTTGGGTAACACAAAGATAACAAAAAGATAAAGCATAATATAAACTGATAAGTGAAGATAATATATGCCTACATACAAACACACGGTTGTGCGATACAATAAGGACACTTGTCGATGAAAATAACAACAATTTTAATATGGATTCGGATAATATTACAATGTGCCCAAAACCGCATGAGGGCATCGCAATTATTAATCAATCTATTTGTAACAAACCTACGGATTAATGGTACATTACGTTTAGGGTGTGATCCAAATATTCTTAAGTCATGGTGCGATCCAAAATACTCTTTAAACTTATTCGTTTTTTCCGTAGGACTTCTCTTTGGTTTGTTCATCACTGCATCACTGGGCATTTTTTCATGTATATAGCGCACGAATATTTCTACTATTTTATGTTCCATTTCACTTTTAATAAGGTTCAAATTCACTTAGCACTTGACATTTTTGGAAGTTCCATCCCACGTTATTGGGGACTTTGAATCAGGTCTGAATTCAACATAACAATAATGATATTAATGTAACCTAGCAATGAAAATGACAATGGCTCATTATAGATTGTTGAACACTAAACGATTGGCGCAATTAGTGATTGTCGTTATCAATGTGAACCGTTTATCAGATAGTGGGTACAGTCGGTGGAATATTGCGGATGTAATTTTGATTAAAAGTTCTATGATAATGTGTCATTTTGGAGTTAATCTACGCGTTAAGGTTATTCCGTTGAAGTAATATGTACTTCCGGTTTACATTATCTAGGAGTCTTTCTCTTTACCCGTTCCTAGGTGTCGTGAAAAGCGATGAAGAAAAAATTACTTTAAAGAAGAGATAAATTATAATTTTATTGTGATTGCGTAAATCTATTTGCAAAATCTTGACGAGTCAAGTTATATGTCATAAACTTTATTTTTACTTTCTTCACTTTACGAGGGGATAAGTCATTCATACAATACTAAATATGATGATATATCAATATAATATATATCATATCAATCGTCGGGCAGTTGCCCACCGGACACGACACCCGTCTGGTCGGAGGAACCTCCCTCTTCTACGGAGGCATGAGTGAACTTTACACCCTGTTCCTCTTGCCTCTATAGGACCGATGATCATTATTTCGCGATTACGATGTTGGTCCCATTGAGAAAGTTGTTCAGTTTGATGGTCTGTCACACCACACCACACGTTTCTGATACATGCTGCATTAGAAAAGCAACTAACATACTATACTTAAAATAAGTAGGTACCTAAGTACCTACTAGTGAAGACAAGACGTTACGCAGAATTTACAGAAGTTTATTATTCTGACCAAAATAGAATTAATTAATAGTTTCAATTAATTGGATATTCTCGGTATACCGATTGAGCATGAGTGTCTAAGACTAATATTAGAAAGACTTAGACTTACTAAGAATGAAACATGACATCATAAATGAACATAGTTTTGGCTTGAGCTTTGACAGCTAGTTATCTTACTAGGGTAAAATATTAGAATACAATAAGACCAGCCTATTAATGTCTCATTGCAGGCCAAAGGCCTCTTCTCATCTAGAGAAAGCACGAGCATCGATCATCACGCTTGACCAAGACGGGTTGGCGGTTTCAGACTTGTAGGTATTCTATAAGTCCAGGTTTCCTCACGATGTTTTTTCTCCTCCACAATTGCACGATGTCGTTACTGACATCGTGAAGATAAACTCAGAAAGTACTTATGAATTGAAAAAAGTTAAATTGGTACTTGCCCTGATTGGAACCTACAACCGCGTGCGTGGGCCATTATGACAGACTAATGAATCATGTATGTTTAATGCAAATATTTCTGTCTCTAATTCACTTTCAGATTAGGCATGACGAAAAATCTAATCAGTAGGCTGCCACGTCAAGAATTTACGTAACGTTATCGAGATGTAGCGTATTTTTCGATACCTACTACAGTAACTAATAGTTTTAGCTAGACGGCAAGTTACCTACCCCCCGCGGGTAAAAATAAAGGACAAAACATTTGAATCGACTTTCATAAAAATGTACGAAGAAACTGTCATTAATGTATCTAATGGCTATAGTTTCCTATAAAAGCGATACTGTCATATTATAACGGCCGTCATGAACATAATATAACATATGTGACATAAAAGGTGTCAAAAACGTCATCAAGTTTTAACATTAGTTAGGTACAAGCATGAAGTTGAAGCATCAATAAAAGTTGCACCGTATTGTTTAGACCAGTGTTTGTCAACCTGTGGGTCATGACCCACTCACTACTGGGTCGCTTCGTAAAGCCCCTTCAAGGACCCGTCGCCGTTACTTTAAAATTAAAAGTAAGTTGAAGCATCAATAAAAGTTGCACCGTATTGTTTAGACCAGTGTTTGTCAACCTGTGGGTCATGACCCACTCACTACTGGGTCGCTTCGTAAAGCCTCTTCAAGGACCCGTCGCCGTTACTTTAAAATTAAAAGCTAATAATAATAACTATTATAAACCATACTAGGTGGTTCAAAATGTTATATTTTATGGTAGTGTTTTTTTGTTACTTATTAGGAATAAGTTAACTAAAGGTTAGGGTTTAGGTTAACACAAATCAACAAATTCTTACAAGTCACATGAATAAAATAAAAAGTTAAATTGTACCTAAGCATTTTAAATAAAAATGTGTATCACGAACGATACAATTATATTTTACTTTGTTTTAAAAACACACTGATGGCATATTATTAGTGTATTTTAGACTCGCAGTCAATGTAAAAATATGTCTGTTTTAGGTATTTTATAATTATTTACACGTACTCAATATTTGTAACATACTTACAAAAAAAACAAATTAAAAAAAGAAGGGGCTTTCATACGAAGGGGGCCGCGCCATGAAAAAGGTTGAAAAACACTGGTTTAGAAGATGCAAGTAATTTGTTGCTTCAATTTTACTGTATGCACATTTAATTCCAGATGACAATTCTTTATTAACCAAAAAGTCAATGATAAATGATTTTATTTCTGTAAGTAGGTAAGAAATAAGCAGTACCTTTGTACTCAATTCTAATAATTATGCCGTATCTGTATTTGTTTTACTGTGTACATAAAATATGTAAATAATAAAATAAATAGGTTTGTACAAACAATTTTACACGTCAATCATATTTTAAAAACTAGATGAGGTCGGCGTTTCTACCTGACTACTCTAAGAAGAAAGGCCGAAACAAACTCAGAGGTCACAGTCTCTTTTAAAGTCCAGACATAATCTTGGTCAGATCATGTGAAGACCATGTAGATTGGTGTCTGAAACGGTATTTTAGGGAAAACCATACAGATTGAGCGGACCTGTCCAGTCAGTGCACGCATTTGTCAGTAACCGTGCAGCTCAACTCAGCAGAATGCATCTGCATCAAGCAGCTTTGTTAGCAGAAAAATCTGTTCAGCTGGTTACTTTGCCAAATAATTGTTAGGTACATTATATACCATCAATCTGCTTAGCCTGCTCCCAACTATGTTCGAGTCAGCTTCCAGTCTCACCGGATGCAGTTGGATACTGTATAACCAACTAAATTTAATTTTTTTTTGACATTTTAATGTTATCCTTTTGCTGTTTCCTTACTTGGTCCATATTTTTGTAACTAGCTTTAAGCCGATTTTTGTAACATCTTTTTGATGCGAAACATTTATACGCGCGTCAGCGTGGGGAGTTTGAGTAGCTGATGCGTGGTGATCGCGAAGCGTAACGTTACACAAGCGTTTAAAAAAAAAAAAATCTGCATTTAATCTATATATAATAGTTTCAATATTTCACATGTGCCAGGCGTCCCGCGACGGCTATTTTTACAATATGAAAGACCTAAATAAAGACTAAAAAATTAAGTTAAACCTACCAACACACATCATGTTCGGTATCCGCTTAAAATGAAAATTCACGAAGCTCAAACTACCTGCTACTAAAAGTCATCACATTATTATCAAACACTAGCTGACCCGACAGACGTGGTTCTGTCCAAATTTCAATAGATCATACAAAACTCCCATCAAATTTTTACCCAAATTTGAATAAAATTAAAAAAGTTTCTAGGAAAATGATCAAAATCATTTTCCGGGAAACTTTTTAAATTTTATTATCCATAAAAATCTAATTCGGACTATTATGAACATTTTTAAACAAAAACTAGCCAAATCGGTCCAGCCGTTCTGAAGTGATGTGCTTTCCAACGAACAGCATTTCATTTTTATTTATCACACAAACATGATAATATCCTGGCTCAAAACAATTTTATATGAAGAAGTCTGCCTCAAATAAGGTCTATTCTATCTTCTAGTAGCAGTGAAATCTTAAGCAGAACCGTATCAATCCGCCTCCTCTTTTCCAAAGTCGGCTTTCAGTACGAGTCTTCAAGTAAACGAGCACACTCGTCAGCTGATAGAAGAAATTATGGCATCTGACTTAGTAATAAATAAAGATTCAGACTAACAAACGTATATTTAATTTTACATGAGAAAATTATTCTACCAAGATCTTTGGCACACACGTCAAGTACTTCTTTTTATATTTTTTTTAAATATTTTCATAGACAAACGTGGGGCAGCATTATGGTCATCCAACATCAGCGGCTGCAGTTCCGTCCGCCATTGACGCGTGCCGCTCGTGTATATTTATGAGCACTAATCGGATGCAGCTGAATACCAGCAGTGCGATTCTGTAACCATCTCACCGTGAAAACTTAGGTGAAGTGAGCGTGGAGTGAGCTGTCAGTGTCATCGCACTGATGCTAGGGATTGACCAAGCGTTACATTTACAATCATAATCGAGATTTTAATTATATTTTTTTATGTTATTTCTGCTGATCACTTTATATAATTTCAAAGCTAGTATTCAAGTGTCTAAATAGTATTATTTAGAATTTTATTTTTACTAAACAGAAACACAGAAAGTCAATATTTTAATAGTTTCGAAAGTTAATACTTTCGGCTTTAGCAACCTAGAAAACCATGAAAACGACTACAATACTCATATTAAACAAAAGTTTCCTAATAACAAACAATATCCATACGCATTTTCTTTAGTAGCTAGTTAAGGAAAAAAAAAAGAACTTGAGTTTCTTCCTGAATTTCTGTTTTGCTGTTTTATTTAAAAAAAAAACCCGTAAACAGTCATGTTTAGCCACTTAAATACTAGCTTTGAAATACATAATATAAAATGATCAACAGAACTAACATTCAAAAAATATAATTAAAGTCTTGATTGTGATTGTAAATGTAATGCTTGGTCGATCCCTGGCATCAGTTGGACGACACTGACAGCTTACTCCACGCTCACTTCACCTAAGTGTTCACTTCACGGTGAGATTTTTACAGAATCGACCGGCGGTATTTTACTTGGAGCGACTGCATATCGTGCCTTCACAACCTTTAAGAATGGTTGTCAGACTTTCGGGCCTCTGACTACCCGTAACGACTGTCAAAGATCTACGACTGACAGCCGGAACCGCAAAAACACTGCAGAACCTATTAATTTGCAGCAATTATTTTTATTTTCGATCAAGTAACAAATTGCAACGGTAATGGCGTGTGCCAACAGATATACCTAGTTGTTTACTTATGTTAATAGAACTTATCGTTTGTTTTTACAGCGCAATGACATCATTTGTTTTAACTAGGCGATGTCATGTTTCCTCAGTGCGCTATCGAACTGTACAGAAGTGTGGAATATTTCTTAGAGAAGGTCTTTGTTTGTGAGTTTTAAAACTGAAGTTCACATTTTTGGGAGCTGAGGGTCAGCAGGTCAGGTCAGGTGAGGGTGTCAGGGGCACTGAGCAGCAAAATGATCGAGAAATTTGTTATTGATAAATTGATAATGACCTAAATCCGCGAATAGAGTTGAAAATAAATGGGTAATAAGTTTCATCATTTATCGGACACTATAATAAAGTACATAATTATTTTCAAGTCCAACTATAGCTGGATGCACCCAATATTGCACTAAGAACAACACATGCTTTCACACTGAGTTAAATCCGTTAATAAGAAAATAAATAAATAAATGCTTACATGAACTCATCGGACTATAGCCGTTACTTAAACACCCACACAATAATATTGTCATTTTACACACAAACTGTTCGATCTTCTAAAGTCGAAATTATAAAAAAATAAGTGTGCAGCATAAACGAATGCAGTTCGACTACACACACCAAGCCACAGATCAACAAAATGCAGTCTAACAACACGTTTTAAAATATCAAAACGGAATTGTATTTTCGAATATTTTCTCACGGAAGTTTTGACTAACTGTATTGCCACAACACTAAATGAACACTGACTAAACTTTTGCGTCCAACATTCGAATGATATTTATATTCGCAGCGAGCGTTCCTAACCCAGTGCTTGCTACCAAGTAAATGAGGAAAATCTAAACAGACACCATTTACCGGGAAGCGATTCGTCATCAACTCACCATCCAAGAAGTGAGAAAATAAAATAATTTCTGTAAATGTGGTTGATTTGAATAATATATTAAAATGCTGCTGGGTGGGTACACGATTTTGTTACGTAGAAACCTACGTTTACTCAACGTCATGATTTTTTGAAAAAAATCATGTCTTTCACTATGGTTAAACCTATGACATGGGTTATTCCACTATCAAAGATTTGCATCAGGCAAAAGATGAAGCGCAGGAAAACCATTTTAAATTCTTATAATTTATGGTCCTTGTAACGTCCGCGATGCAGATTGTTTAGTTAGAAATGAAAATCAATAATATTCAAACGGGTATAATTAAAAAGAATTATTTCAGTGCAAACAAGTAATAGATAGATACATCTATCTATCTATTACTTGTTTGCACTGAAATAATTCTTTGCAGGAGTGTGAGGTGTACTTCGAAGCATATTCTATCACACTCCTGTCACTTCTCATAACTCATACAATATACGAAATCTTTTGAATACAGTAAAATTTAAATGGATCAAGTTTCATTTTGCTTTTTAAATTGCTAATAGAAAAATAAATCGTTTGTGTATAATCAAATAAAATATCTACTTATATCTATTGCGCCTAATGGGGTTCGATTTCCCCCTGAACAGCTTTTTTATTTCTTTTTTTTTTCTAATGTAAAGGGCTTTGTCGCACATGCGATTATGCCGCCCTGGTTGGTTTAACAAAATCGTACTAATTACTATTTAACCTAGCTTTAGCATAGCTAGTTTGTAAAGTACTCTGGCTGCATTAGAAAGTGGCACAGCTAGAACAGGTTGTAGAATATAGTAAGGCTGAAGGTATATAAGAATTGTGAAATAAATACAAATTTAGTATACAACAGCATCTCTTAACCTTTTTGTGTAAATGCTACAAGTTCTTTATTTAATTATCTCGATATTATCCCTTATTATTACCTCTAACAGAGAGGAGACCTGAGTCCCAGCTGTGGGAACATTATAGGCTGATCAATTAATGTTATGTACCTTTCTGTTTGTTCCTGTTGGCGTGCCGGGCGGCTGGAGGGGTCCTGCCTAAGCTCTCCAGGTCTGTATTGCTGCTCTGAGAAAACGCTGGGGGCGGTGACTCACCCGCCAGGCTGCATTGGTACTGCAGGAAAGACATCCTTTGTTAGTATTTTGTGGCTCTAGCGTAAAAAGTGTTTTAAGAATCAAACAGATTGTGGAATTCGGTGGAAACTTTGCTCCATTTTGTACTGCTAGACTAAAGTAATCAAATAATATTTATGAGCTAAATAAGAAAACACAACAAAAGTTGAATGATATTTCTTATTATCTATGAATTTATGAAAATCGTCTAATGGTCCATGAATACTTTTGTTTTTAATGATAAGGTTGTTTCGAATCGGATTTTTCTAACTCAAACTGAATTTTGGTGGATAACAATATACAGCATTACAGCCGTAACAACTTGACAAAGCAGTCTTGGTACACACAGCAGTAGGTCAAGTTACCACAAACTGTAAAATGTTCCCATTCGATTTTGAACTTAACCTTCAACGTTTTAAGGTTTAAAATTATTAGGGGAAAGACAGTTTCGTATAACCTGATGTGCTGGCGACTGTAGGTACATCTACTTAATAAAAATCTTGGATTCTGTTAGTCTTGTAAGGCTATCAAATATCACTTTATTCTCACCAGGTTATATATAACGCCTCGAATGTGTCCGAGCCACTTCCTGGCTCCATCTTCAGTTTCATCCTGAATCAGGTACTGATCGTATCCCACTATAAGCTGGATGGATCTCAGATACCTGCAAACATAAAAAACAAACATGTGGAGAACGTGGTTGATTTCACATTTGTATCATTTCTGTATCCTATCTTTCTGTTTTTCTTAAGGTCTCTGCACACAGCGGGCGCGGCGCGGCGGCGGGACGGGACGGCGACGCGACACTGAGCAGTTGTAATGTACTAGATATTACGGACGACGCCACACAGAGAGACGGTTACCGTCGCGTCGAGCGGGACGGCTCTGTGTGGCGTCGTCCGTAATATCTAGTACATTACAACTGCTCAGTGTCGCGTCGCCGTCCCGTCCCGCCGCGCCGCGCCCGCTGTTGCAGAGACCTTAAATGTGTAATTGTTTGTTTTCCCTAATAAATAAAATAAAACATAATAATCAGTTACTTGTTTTTAAAGAAAGTAAGATTAGCTGTATTGTGCCGAAAGCCTATATTTTTTCCATAATTCTGAGCCCTCTTTTAATATTGAGAGAAGACGCTGCTGGAATAACATACGTTCTAACACAAAAGACCATCAGCACTAGCCGTCTTTGAGATTGAATGCCATCTTAACATATGCATTTCAATGACTGCATTAGTTGGCCGTTTATGGGCTGGTGCCCCGAGGTGACGGAAAACATCGTGAGGAAACCGGCATGTACTAGAACTAGTAATTAGAAGATATGTGACATCCACTAATCCGCACTGTGTCCGCGTGGTGGAATACGGTAAAACAGAGAGAAGACCTGTGCCCCAGCAGTGGAAACATTATTTTGTAAGCTGTTTGTTTTTACAATAAAGAAAATGAGCACAGACATATTTATAATAGTTCATCTAGAAGGCTGGTGTAGTTACTGCAGCCAACTCGAGAAAACCTTGCCGAGTTTTACCTGAGAAATTAAACAACAGTGACCTGCAAAAAGCGAAGTACTTAGAAGTAAAAGAAAATGTATTACCTCTTGGTGTGTTTCTGTATGCATTGCGTGGCGTGAGCGTTCCGCAGCGGCAGCACCAGCTCGGCGAGGGGCGCGGACGGACTGGGCGGCGTGCCCGGAGGACGAGATACTTTCTGCAATGATATACTGGGTTGTAGTCTGACACTTCTTCGTTGCACTTTTTTTTTCATCGACATATTCGACACGACAAAGAAGACGTGCGACACTTATAGCATATACACCAAGAATTAGACATTCCCAGCTTGAAGGTCACATAGGGATATTACTATGCTCTATTGAGATTGAGACTGGCACAGAAGCGTGAAGATTGACTTATGCAAAGAGAGACGATTGCCCAGTAGTGTGTAAAGTTGGGCTTTGGATGATGATGAAGATAGTGCATTTAGAGAGAGAGAGAGAGAGAGAGAGAGAGAGAGAGAGAGAGAGCTTGTCATCTCTGCAAACGCTACGACACAATGCGTGGTGTGTTCAATCAGCACGGCTACAATGTTTTGAAATTAACATTTTATGGTTAGGATGGAAGGTAACCAAAGATCCCAGGATCTGACATTAAAATTATGCTATTTAAAGCATACTCTGTACTCGAGCGCCCTATGGATCAGCTGTACCAATACAATACAATAACGCGTTCAGGGCACTGATGCGGCTGCCGCGTTACTGCAGTGCGTCAGAGATGTTCGCAAAAGCCCGAGTCGACAGCTTCTCAGCTATCGTACGGAAGAAAAGTGCGTCTCTGCTCGCCAGATTGCGTGGCAGTGGCAACAGCCTCCTGAAGGTCATAGCTGACAGACTTGATGAGAGCCCCATAATGGGACATCTCATCAAAACAACACTGTCTGTCGTAGTGTATAAGGATTAACATAGATCATAAGCCACATTGTTACTAACTTACTAGTATATGAGTAATAACATAGAATATATTGTTACTAACATCTTTTATGTTTTGTTTTTGTTTTTGTCCGTGTGGACCTTTTGTTGTCTGTCAAATAGTTACATTATTAAAGCTACAGTTTAAAAAAAAAAAACAACCACTTTTACGTGTAGGACATTACCAACAGTCATTTCTAAGCTGATTTCGTCAAAATTCACAATTCTCATCGTATAAAGAGGCTCAGGCAGTGTAGGTGGGTACTGTTATTTATTTATATATATGTAATACTCACAGGAGCATAATAGGTCCTCTGGTCCTTGTAGAAGACTAGTGCGGTGGGTGTGAGGACCATGTAGCAGTCTATCCAGTTCTTTTTGGTCTTCTTCGTGCCTTCCAGGAACTTGGTGCGTTTGATGGGACTCTCCAGAATCACCTGTAGACAATGAGAAATAAAGATATTAATGATTTGTTTTTCAGAATATAAGTACGTAATATGAC
Organism: Brachylomia viminalis; assembly: GCA_937001585.2. NCBI lineage: Eukaryota > Metazoa > Arthropoda > Insecta > Lepidoptera > Noctuidae > Brachylomia > Brachylomia viminalis. The sequence continues at coordinate 13,452,893 of OW443314.2, forward strand.
ATGGTATTAGTAACAGATAGTTTCACTATATTCGACTTTTCAGCCGTGCAAATGACATTTAGTTTAGTGCAACATTATTTATCTTTTAGGCGATTCTAAACTAAAATATCTTTTCCATAATTGTTATAGCTTTGTTTCGCGAAGTACTTGGCCAAATATCTGTGGTAGTGTGCTATTTAAAGTTAGGAATACGTTCCAGTGCTGGGAATCACCGAAAAATAAATATGATTAAAATAGGTATATTATTATTATAATAACTAGAAAAGGACCGGTCAGAAACCAATACAAAAATGTATTACAAATCGAGCCATGTAACACAGCACTATTGAGAAAAAGTATTAGTGGCCTTCCTAATAGAAACATTTTATTATTTGATTAATGTTTTTTTTTATAGACACAACTTTTTAATTGACAATGCGTGTAGTAATTATAATTAATATTATCTTGAACTTAAGGATTTATTATACATTTATTTTAAATTTTATTTTATAGGAACATTTTGATTTCACATTATATAATTGTAGGTATTAATTCTGACATTTTAATTTGTAATTTTTCTTCTGGATTAATTCTCAACAATTTTTATCATTTTTGCGTGCCTATTTCCAGACAGAGTGTACATGGCTCCTCACCCCTATCTACTCCACCTGTTTTTAATGTAACATACATGTGTTGCAAATAAATGATTTTTTGATATGTAGCTAACATTAAAGCTTTTTAGTTGGTTAGCTAGTTTGAACAAATAATCTCTTTTTTTTTTCGATGTTCGACTTTAGATAGTGTTACTGATGTTTGTGCAATACTAGTTTGTTAGTCTTTAACTTTAAAGCTTGTGTAGGTGAAGTCAAGCAAAATATAAGTAAAACCAATATACTTGTAAGCTCCTGACCTCTGACGGTTGCTGCAGGGTCAACCGAGGCGCTGGTATGGGAGACTGCATCCGATTCTTAGGAGCCACCATAGACCTGGACTTCCTATTCCTGACATGCGCCGGCTCTCTCTCCCTGATCTCCACATCCAAACTGTCTCCAGACGAGGATGCTGGGAGCTGCAGATGATTCGGTCTTCTGGGGTTGATGAGAAGGTTTTCTGTAGAGCCACCTGGAAACAGAGATTATGTATTTGAATTAATATGACATAGTGAATCATGCATCGGTAGGAAATGACGTGGTTTTCATTAATATGACATTTGCAATAATGCACCGGTAGGAAATAACGTGGTTTTCATGGGGATCCGACCGTCCGCATCAAGCATCTGCGCATTGTTTATCGTTCTGCTTTCACCAGTCATTTCCAGGACTCTATTTACCATTGTTTAATTTGTTATTATTCGCTTATTCAAGAGCTATTATTTCGTCTAAAGGCACTGTGGCGTTAAGAGCCCATATGGGGCTTCGAGGGATCCTGAAACACCTACCTAATTTAGTCTTTCCTACTCCAGGTCTTCTCAAGCTTTTGGTAAGAGATTCACAAGAATAACCCAGGTGAATTGATTAAGGTTGCGGCTGCAGGACACTTACCCAATCTTTTGTTAATCCTGACGAAGGGCGGGCTGTCGGAGCTCGCTTTGTTGTATCCAAGGTCGAGATCTGCGCGGCATCTCTCTGACGTCGGGCTCCAGTTGTTGAGGTGCTCGTACCCGCGCCCACGCAAGGAGCCCTGCTCTGGAATATCCTCCTGGAATCATGGGAAATTCGTGGTTAGGTAAATGTTCGATGTACGGTTAAACATATTTATCTCTGAAAAGAGTTACAAATTAAAACTTACAGAGAAAAAATACATAGTTTTCAACAATATTATGTGCCATTAAGCGTAACTTAAAACAAAATATTGCTACACTTAGTACGTATCTTAAAACTAACATCATATTTAAATTACTTTGACTTAATAGTTCTGTTAATAGTTTGTTTAGTTACTAAAAAAAACAAAGCAGATGTAGGTAGTTTTACACAAGGAACAGCAGAATGTTGTGTTAATTTGAATCGTATTGTTATTTTGGTTTTAAGGATGATGAGGGGTGAGCTTAAGAAACTTTCTTGCCGGTGGCTACTAAGAACTTGCATCTGCATCGCTTAAACACTGTTTAGTTAGACGGTGCACCTTTTATTGTTACTGCAACTTATGGTATGGTACGCTAATTAAATTGTACCGTGTATATCATACTTTATATAGTAGGTATTAGTATATATATAACAGTATTTACATAAAAACATTGCTTGAAGTTAAGACAAGCTTAAACATCATAAAAGTTATGACTAAGCAGATGGTTATTATCACCTACGTAACTTTTAAGTATGGGGGTTTATGAAAAACATAAAATTGCTCTGAAATTGGTGATGGAAAACATCGACCTAGAACTAAAAAATTAAAAGAAGAGAATAAGACATCCATCAAACCATACTAGGACTGTGTATGTGCCGGATAACGGCTCCTTTAATTGTATTGAAGGGATACTGTTAAAACTGAATTTAATATTTAGCCGAGGATAGAAACGAGAGATTGTGTATGAGCCAAATAAACAAATAATGTATTTGCTAATAGGAAAACTCTAAATGTAATTGTTGATTGCCTCTGTTAACTTTGTTTAATTAAGGATAGGATAAAACTGATACTATACATGCTGTTTAAAAAGAAATCAAATCAGATAAACAAATAGGTACTGAAACATTTTTCAGCGGACATCATCATGGTTAATTTTAAACGGACCGTAAAATTTTTACCCTATGTCACCCAACCAGCACAGTTTATGAGCGAATAGCAAATGAGGAAAAATACTCGATGACAGCGTCCGGTCGCCACTCAGTCGATTTAGCATTTTATCTGGTCGACTGGCAATATATCGGACTAATTAGAAACATGACACAAACATATATAATTTTACTTTTTCATATTATCGAGTCGCATAACTGCCTCTCATGACGAAGGTGGAGCGACGATCTTCGCATGGTGGCTTGTAGCAGCTGGATGAGAGTTGCCGAAAAGATTTCGTGACTGTTCTCTCAAGTACTACTATAAAAAGCTCTGAAAAGCTTCCTGTCACCACATAACTCTCTAAAGAGGACAGAATGAGAATTACCCAACTCTGGGTTGAGCATTTAGGAGTTTATCTGTTTATCATTTGAGTTAATAGCACATATCCCGCCCCATTCAATCACTTATTATTATTACGTCATTGCGTAACACCCGTCGAGACAAAGTTAGAAGTGTAATGTGCTCATCAGTCTACGTCATACTGTAGCACAGAAACGGGAACTCAGCAATGTTGCTTGACGACAAAACTCTTGGAGGAGTTCCTCTTCTGAAGGAGTACCACTGTTACTTAATATTAAAGCAATAAAAGGGCCAGGGTGTGGATGAAGAGCTGTGTCACAAACTATTCTCCACCTCCTATCCCGCCCTCATACCTCAAGACATGCAGCAAAAGTGACCTATGAGCTGCCACCGATAACGCCGTGGAAGTGATGAGGTTTTGGACCAGCAAAATTTGAATATCTGTCGTGCCAGCGACATGAAGTAGAAGAAGAAATAAAAAACCAGGTAATAAGTACCCGAGCTTACAGAAGGTTCCGCTAATAAATGGGTCAACTCCTGAACTGATCTCGAACGATGAATGAGGTCGACCATTGAACGAGCGTTTGAGGAAGCCAGTTCGCTCTTGCTTTAAAGGTTGACGGGTTAAAGGTAATATGCAGGCAAGGAGTTCCTCACTTTGGGCGCATAATAAATGTTGAGGAGAAGGTTTCTAATCGTTAGGTAATAAGTTGTTACGTAACGCTTTACCGAGAGCCATGTGGCTCCTTTATCAGCACGTGTTTATATTGGTCTTCCGCGAGTCGGATACGTTTCAAATTAAATGCCAGTGAATAATAGTGTTATACAGGAAGTGTCCGATATCCGTGTAACTAATCAGTATTTCCGAATCGTTGACCCGAACCAGGGGGGCCTACTCTCGAAGTCCATCAACGAAGATACGGGCCCGTCCGAAAGTAGTTCGATACTTAAAAGTGAATCCTACTCCCGACTAATGAACTTTTCTGGACGGGCAAAAACACATCGGGAGTAAGGACAGCTGTCTAAACGTTTTTCATTCATTTTTAGTTCGGGCCCCGGACTATACGTATGTCCTTAAGTGATACGGAGTAGGAAATGTCCGTAACTTCGGCCGAAACGACGGACTGCGTGCTAAGGGAGTAGGCCCCCAGAGTCGGAATTATTAGTTAGTGTATTTAATGTTAGACCAGTCTGCTGTTTTTTTTTTAGACGAATCTGCCATTAAATAGTTTCAAAGTATTTGTATTAGTGACAGACTGATACTTGTTTCCTTTTGCAAAGAAAGGACTTGAGGATACGGTGCCTTTCCTTAGGTCTTTACGTTTCTATCCTTCTTATTCTTCATGTTACTGGCAAGACATATTTCAGATCTTGTTGGCCCAAAACTTCGCCGGTTTCGTCGGTGGCAGTTCGGCGCTGAGGTCACTTTGGCTGCATGTTTTGGGACACAGAGGGCAGGATTGGAGGTGGAGCTTAGTTTTCAACATAGGTCCATATCCACACTCTGCTGCCGTCCGGTCGAGGTAGTCCCACTTTACTTTTCGTTTCTATTGTTTTTGGTGAAACCATACTTATGTATTTTGAGGTAAGAAGAAGTGGCAATTGAAAAGTTCGATGTTTGATGATGATGTTGTTGAAGTTGTAGATTTAGTTGGGAGTTTTCTGGGTAACTAGATGACATACCAGCGGAGAGTTCTTCTAGGGAGCAATCATTTTCTTACTAATAAGTCGGTAATTCGTAACAGTTGGATAAGGGCTCAATGGGAAACGGGACCTGAAGACCTTGTGTGGATGTTGTCTCATATTATATTATATTATTATACTGAGCTTTCTCTAAGATTTCTGTTGCAATTTTCCGCAAAACCATCACTCTTAGGGCAAGATTAGCAGATCGCACTTTAAATGAACTAGGTAAAGTAAGCGGTCCATACGAATATAAACCTTCACTCATGTGTATAATGTTCATATTCGTATAAACTAATGTGAGCAAGCATTTTATACGAATATGAATATTATTCGTATACAAATAAAGTTCACATTCATGTGAGGCGCTTACTTAAAGTAAAGTAAAGTCAAAGTAACTTCTTTCATACTTTTCTATTAGTTGTCATCTCGGTAGTCACCTCCTTTCTAGCCAAATCATCTCCCACACAGTCTTTCCATCATTTCTTTGGTCGACTCCTACTCTCATTGCTTGGCTTGCTTGGTTTGCTTCAAACTAATCTGTAGTTAAAGGTCTCTGCACACAGCGGGCGCGGCGCGGCGGGACGGGACGGCGACGCGACACTGAGCAGTTGTAATGTACTAGATATTACGGACGACGCCACACAGAGAGACGGTTACCGTCGCGTCGAGCGGGACGGCTCTGTGTGGCGTCGTCCGTAATATCTAGTACATTACAACTGCTCAGTGTCGCGTCGCCGTCCCGTCCCGCCGCGCCGCGCCCGCTGTGTGCAGAGACCTTAAATCTTCAATAATAGTATTTAACTCTATGACAGACAGAGTTCAACTGCAAAATAATTATTAACAAGACAGCCTTTATACACTGGTCATCAAAAAAATCGACCCATCCACTTTTTGTTTAATATTTATCGATTGTTTCACAGATAAGCTGTTTCACACGTTTGTTTTTTATTTTGTGGGTTGGATATGATGTTTGACAACTTGTTCGTCGTAAATCTTATTGTACTTGAAGGTACTTAACAATTTTTTATACGGAAATACTGTCGAGTGCTGATTTGATGGTTTTACGTCGGAACATATTCGAACCGTTCTTTCAGTCCGAAACAGACTTTTGTAGGGATTTCTTGTTAATAACGTTAAGCTTAGTTACCGAGGCTGTAGTTTTGATTACTTTGCCCAAAAATAATGGACACTACTGAAGCTGAGGCAGCTCAAGTGGTGGCTTTGCTCCAACAAGGGTTAAGTCAACGTGTCGTGGCCAGGAGGTTACAACTAAGCCGTTCTGCAGTGCGGCGAGTTTACCAAAGGTTCCTGGAAACTGGGCAGTATCGAAGAAGATCTGGATCTGGAAGACATAGGGTGACATCTCAAAGGGATGACCGGTTTATAGTGGTATCAGCTTTACGAAATCGACATCAGTCGGGTGTTGATCTCCAGCGACGCTTACGTGAAGTTCGGGGTGTGGCCATAAGTGATAGTACTGTAAGAAGAAGGCTTCGTGAGCAAAATTTAAGACCACACAAGCCTTCAACAGGACCACAATTGACCACAGCTCATCAACAAGCCAGACTTCAATTTGCCAGTAATCATATCAACTGGACTATAGGTCAATGGGAGTCAGTTCTTTTTAGTGATGAGAGTCGAATGACTTTGTACGGTTCTGATGGACGCCGTAATGTGATGCGACGGCCAGGTGAACGTTATTCTCAGTGTTGCATAAGAGAAACTGTCAGTTAAGTTGGGGGCTCTGTAATGTTTTGGTCAGGGATATCTTTGACTGGACGTACGGAGTTGGTTTTCATACGAAGAGGTGCTTTAACTGCAGCACGCTACATCACAGAGATCTTGACCATGACAAAGACCATGTGGTGCCATATGCCGGCTATATTAGTGAGAACTTTGAATTAATGCATGATAATGCACGACCACACGTAGCGCGCATCACCACCGATTACCTTGAAGAGGTCAGCATTCGGGTTATGGCGTGGCCAGCAAAAAGCCCTGATCTCAACCCGATAGAGCATATGTGGGACACCCTAAAACAAAAGGTTAGAGCCCGTAATCAAGCCCCTACAACATTAGGAGACCTGAAAACCGCCATTACGGAAGAATGGGCCCGAATCCCTCAAGAGACTATCAAAATCTTGATAAGGTCGTTAAAACGGCGAATGCAGGCCGTCATTCGAGCAAGAGGAGGGAATACGCAATATTCATTTTAAAAAATTGTGTACATAACACTTAAAACAAAAAAACTAGAGCGTTTTTAAAATTAATCAAAAAATGGTGTAAAATTAAGGATTTTGATTTTTAAATCAAAACTCTATAAAAAAAACATTTTGAAGTTTAAATTGTGATTAAATTGGTGTAAGTAAACAAGATAAATAAAAAAATTTAGTACTAGAACATTTTGTTTGGTTTTGCCCAAGAAAAACGTGATGTGCGGTAAAAACGCAGGTGGGCCGATTTTTTTGATGACCAGTGTATAATAGTAGGTACCCTTATTTGAGCCAGTTAATTGATTCTTGTGATTATTTTCTTTAAGTAGGTAAGTACTAGTTAGTTCTACATAATTACGTGGCTGAGTATTAACAGCCGCACGAGTCAACGAAGATCACATATCCAGACCCCTCCGTGCCTCGCCGGCTGTCATTTAAAGAACTTTGATAGTCGTTACAGGTAGTCATAAGGTCTGGCAACCAGTCTTACCAAGGGACATTGTGTTGCCCAGTAGGTAACTGGTTTGAGGAGTAAAATACTGGTATTCAGCCATTCAGCTGCGTCCCGTTAGACTGGAAGCAGACCCAAATATAGTCGGTAAAGGCCGGGCAGATTAATTGTACATAATTACGAATATTACGTTATAATAACTAGGCGATGATGACGGAGTAATATGACAGTTATTTGTTACAATATTTTGTTGTTTGTGACACATAGTTTGTTAGCAATGAATCACCGTTAGCCATATAATTCGTAACCTCTTTATATGGTGTTGTATTGAACTAGTAGGTAGCTGTTTGGTACTTTAGGTTCTATATTATATTTTGTGACAGTTTACGTGTGGTGCATTAAGAGCCCACCAGTGGCGATTCGTTACTGTGGATGTGCATAATCAGCTTATAACGAAGCCCACTGTAGGTATAGTGCACCATAAAATTGGTTTATTATTAGGTACCCTAAGGTTGAATGACACTTGCACGTCAATAGACGACAAGGTCTGTTTGTCTATGAGACAGTTAGATAGTTTCAACCTTAGTGAAGCTTCAACTTACTGGGAAATGTTGTCAAAAGTGTCAGTCAAGCCCCACTACCACCATGCTGATTGGTTAGTACTTACTTTAACCATGGCATGGGCTATTATCACGGACTTCCTACCGAAACAGGAGCAGTGGAGAAAACACAATGATATGACGACTATGTCTTCGACCACTTGGCGAGGATCTTAGGGATGGTTTTTAGACTAATCAGAAGTGGCTGGCGAGTGCCTTTTGACCAGAGGGACAGTATAGTAGGGTGGGAAATACCTTGTATTGTATCAATGTCCTACCTATAGGTCTAAATGCTTATCATACTATCCAAGCACAATTGGGATGAGGAGAGGTCTCCCATCCTGTACGTGACCGCGGCTACTTTGCTTAACCGCGTAGCTATGCTGTAGCCACTCCTATAAAACATAATATGAGCAAATAATATTATAACATTTACCTCTCGGAACCATGTTTTTCCTCTCTTCAGTTTAAACATAATAAAAGTCAGAAAAACTTTGTTTAACAGATAGTTTCACACTACACCACTAGGCCACATATTTGTTATATTATCAATGTGCAACTAAACGTATAAATGTATAAAATAAGGTAATATTTAAAGGAAAACGACAATAAATTCGTCTTGTTCGTAGAGCGGGTGACACACTGACTGCAGTTGTGTCATTGTAGCGATATTATTTAGTGATGGGCTCACGTCGATGGTTTTTGTCGATACTCTCCGCAAATGGGTCGATACATTTCTAATGGCTGCCACACACTAGTTTGCAAATGGCAATGGTTTATTACAAAGTGGATTAGTTCGTCAACAAGGAAACCCGTAATCATTTACGTGTTTCCTTAATGAGAAATGTTTGAACATTTCAACAAATAGCAAAATATGTAATAATAATATGTTGAATCTATATATTCGATGCCATGCTAAACCCACCCTACGAATTTACCACACATTATCAGCATGATTATGGACACATGTCATGTTCGTTGATTTCCCACAAGTGCAAAGCAGACTACTTGCTACATTAATAACGAAAGGGAATTAAATGAGGAAAATTAAAAGTAAGTAATTAACTGGTTAGTGTTTTACGTATAACAATGAGTGTTTACAATGGGTAACAGTTGTAGTAAATTAAATAAATATTATAGAAACCAAATTAATTTTACTATTTTTTTTTTATATAACCTGTGATACCAGGAAAATTATGTGACTATGAATATGTCATCGTTTCTGATGACATTAGGTGTCAAAAAATTACACATAATAAATAAATAGAAATAGCAAGACTGGCAGAATTGTCAATTCACAGCAAGAAACCAAAACTATTAAAATCACGAGAAATGATAACCATATTCTTTTCAAATCAACTTTTATGAGTTCGAACCAAATATAGTCCTCATTTACGGCCGGGTTCCGGCGAACGGAACAATGAATGTCGCATCACTAGTGCCCTTTTATCTCCGGCCGGTCGTCAATTCGATGTTAGGAAGTATATTGTTATCTTGCTTTATAACTCTGCACTGATTATAACTGTGTTGTCTGTAGCCACACTATAGTCAGTTCCAATAAGAACTGTAGTGGAACCACAGGCTAGCTGTGTGCAGTTGATCAAAGCTATGCCATAAGGGTTTGATGACAGAGGAATAGGCAGAATGTTTTTATTGTAATAATGACATTAGCAGCTTCGGATGTAACTTTCAGACACAGCGTTCTAATTTTAAATGTAAATACAACCGTATGTCATTCCATGTACGTGTTACTTGTATCGTACGATGACCCTGTCATACGTCCAAAGGCAATGAGCTACTGCATATTAACTACACTGTGGAACTGGCGTAACCTGAGACTTCAATCGTCCTACATATGTATATGTGTGAATGAGGAAATAGCTCAGTTAAATCTGTAACTTTGTATTCTTGTTACAACCATATTTCCACATTATCTCGACCATTTTATTATAGAGTTCCGTGGAAAACTTGCCCACAAACCCTTAAAATGTTAACGTAAATTCGAATCTGCTTCCAAAACTGCAGAAATTTCGTTAATGCTCGATTTGCAAATTGTGTTTATGTAGACTGATGACGTTTTTACGCCTTTGTTATGTAAACAAACCTTCAAGATTACGAGTAAACATAAGTGATGCAGAGCACGTGTGCATCAAGCATTACATGCAGTACTAACATCGTTCGAAAGGTGAATCAATGCAAGATTTATTGCGGAATGGACAGGTCATCTCTTGCAGAACACTTCACCCTAATTACACGGTTGATATTGTCGGTAATCATGTTATAAATTACGATAACATGGGCAGAGCTCAATTGCCCTTGAGAGTCTTGAAGTCCGTATTCGGAGCAGAAAGATTTTTGTTGCAAATTTTGTTTAAATATTCAAAAAAATTAAATAAGTGGGTTGTTTAAAATGTTAAGATGATAACCTTACTTTTAGGGATTAAGAAACACTTTAGGCTGTACCCAATCAAAAGTTTGCGGACCGTAAAGGTGCTAATAGCATTCAATGTGTACCTTTCAACAACAACTTAAATTAATGCAACTAATATTTATTTATTTATTTAAGGACAACCAACAAAGCATACACCAAAAATACTCATGTTAAAACACCCATATTATATTTACATTTTATAGTGTAGCCTTAATTAAAGGCTGCCACGGCATGCATTGAACATAGGGAGTAGGAAATGCAGTTACAAAAGAGTTAAAAAAAAAAAGTTACAAAACTAAACATATTTTACTAATTTACATAAGTACATTATATTTAGATATTAAACGTTTTCTTGTTTCATATTATACCTCATGGCACTTCCATCTATTGCATTAGTACCTACCGTTCAAGAAACTATACGAGTGATTACGATTCTTGCATTTCTTATTATGTTTTTAGTTTTGATTTCAATTTCAGTTCAGCAGTTTCAACGTCTATTGCATGGCTCAATTTACTACATTTCTTTATAGCCTTATAATCTTATCATGTTTCAACACGCGTTTCCAGAATTTAGACCAAGCGATTTCGAACAAACGGTTGAAGTTTGATTAAGTCATAAAACTGCAAAGGAGTTTTCTATATCCTAACATAGTCCTTGGAGCCCTTAGAGCATTAAACCAATGCTCTAAGTTGGAGCCGGATTGCGGCTACCAATAGGCCAATAATTCTCATTTATTTACCATCTAAAAAAATCTTCAGTTAATATTTGCCAACTGGTTGTAAAATTGAATGACAGTTCCTCTGGATGTTTGTCACAGTTAGAGGAAAACCACGAAACCACTTTTGTGGTAAATTGGGCATCATGACGAATTTCATCAGCCCCTATCAAGTAGCTATTACTAGCTATTGAGGTCATAAGGAAGTATAAAAACGCAGAAAAAAGCAAATAATTCAGTATTCTACGAAAATCCGTTGTATAAAGTTGTTCTACGTGGTCATCATTAGCAGAAACTGTGGCATAAAGCGAAAATTGAAAATAAATAAAATGAACGGGGGAAAAATGCAGGAGTGATACCCCGGACACAAAGCTGATGGAAATTCGGGACAAAATTGCATCAGCAGAGAGCCGAATATTCCGTAACCAGGATCTTTTGTGCAACACACAAGGACTTGATTGTCGTGATCAGAAGACATTAGACTACAAATGTAAACGCGACAAAAACGCAATAAAGAAATTGAAAGGTGAGCTGAAGAAAGTTTAGTGGTAGACTCGCTGGGGAACTTACATCGAACTGATTTACAAACCAGACACACAAAATGCAATTCAAAATGGACGCGATCAATCATAGGTAGTAAAGAAATAAAAAAGAACAACGAATCAATCCTTAGAAATGGATTCTCAAGTTGATTTCAATGAAAAGAGAAATTGATTCGGAACTTCAAAAGTGTATTTTTACAATTCTAATTTACTAGGCTAAATAATACGTTATAGGTACACATTTTAACAGAAATAAACTGATAATTTTTTTTCCGTTAAACCATTGTAGTAATTTTAAATCTATGTTTTATTTTATATCTAACTTTGTGTGATGGCCAGTGGATAAGACCTCGCCTCTCATGCACGATATTGTGGGTTGTAATCCGGGCAAGTACAATGTGACTTTTACAATTTTAAAGTAGTTTTTAAGTTTATCTTGGACATCACTGACATTGATGAGGGAAATCATCGTGAGGAAACCTGGACTTAAAATGAATAGGAGTCTGAAATCATCAACCCGCCTTGAGCAAGAGTGTTGTAGATCACCATGCGCTTGCCTCCTCAGTATGAGAAGACGCCTTTGCCCTCTTTGTTGTCAGTATAGGCTAACTAACTAGCTATCTAACTTCGTAGATCTCTTTGTCCACTCCACACTTTGTCGTGGGTTTAAACCTTTGAATCTTTATTATCCGTCCAAAGTCCTCCTCACGCATGAACCAATTCCCAGTCCATGTATAAATGTGAAAATAAATCAGCATTGACGTCAGTTTTCAATGAAACCTGAAATCGATTTCAATTTCGCGAATGAATCGCTCAAATTGAATCGATACATTGACGTGAAGGGCGCGCCGGATGCACGCCATTGGACAAGAACACGACGCCATGTTATTTTAATACACAGGACAGATGAATTACAGAAATATAGATCGGACAAGACCTAGAATATGTGGGTGTTTTGCAAGTAATATAAGTAATAGATTTGATATTTTGTATGTTTACGCTTTTACGCTAAAACGGCTGAACAGTATTGGATGAAATTTGGACCATGGCCTGGATTAGGACATAGGATACTTTTTATTCCGATGTTCCTACAGGACTTGTACGGGAGAAGCCGCGGGGCGCAGCTAGTGGTAAATCTTAGGTAAGATGAGAGAGAGAATAAACAAAAAGCCACTTTGAAGTAAGAGACTAATAGAGGGATCTTGCAAATTTTTGGAGAACAAACCTAGTACTTTCACTTTGCTTGTGAAAAGCTTAGATACTGGTTGATAGTCTAGAAGCTAAACCAAAGCTAAATAAAGCTTAAACGACTATCGTCATTAATTCAAAACAGAAAATAACATTAGCATATTATCTGAGATATAATAAAAAAAAACTTAAGTACCTACAAGGGTTAGCTTCCCCAGGCTTTGAAAGCTAATAAGCTATCATAAAATTGAATTTTAAAATAGCACTCAATGGTTTTAAAACGTGAGGGCTGTGGTCTTTCCAAAATTGTCTTACGGTTCTTTCGCTACATTCTGCTCCGCCGCCATATTAGAACGGGTGAACAACACAATGTGTGCGCTTGCGCATAAATGAACAGCACGACAAGCAGTAATCGGACAAATTAACACAGACCTATGGTCCTGCGGTCCGCGCTGACTCAGGGCACACTTTTATTGTGTTTGCTGGATAAGGAAAATAGTTTGGTATTTACCTACCTAATTAATCACAATATTTCGTTAGGAGTATCCTGTTGAATAAAACAGTTGTAGCGCCCTCTAACGCGTTTATTTAATAGGAGGCCATGTGTCGAGGAGCCATTTTATTATGCGTCAACTGTACTGCGACTTTGTGAGATCTCATCAGCTTTATAAAATGTCAACTTATGATTGAGTGTCATAACAGAAATTGAGTAAATAAAAGTTACATGCATATAGCATACAGGACAGTTGATTTACAGATTTATGATTAGCTTTTCAGAAACCAAGGTACAGAAGATTTCTCTATGTCGTTATTCAATTTGTACCTACTCATAATTCAGGGTTATTTAATATTTAACTGAAGTTGCACAAGCGAATAAGGAATGCAACGTCTGTAGACGTAGCATTATCAGCACCTCTTATCTCTTCAGATATTAGCTAAATATACCTCGTTGTGGTCATGTGTTGCAACGTTAATAAAAGGGAGACACTTTGCTTTAATTTATTTATTTATTGGTCTATCTACAATCGTTACATTGTTTAAACAAATTTAGTCAAGCAAACATAACACCAAGTGCACAATATTAGGCAATAGACACAGCATGCAAAAACAATATATTTATCATATAATAATAAACAAAAATTAAAGTAAGAATAAGTGCAGAAATGACGCAAATTTTTACACAGTTTCAACACGTTGACAAGTTGACAATAGTTGGGGAAATCGTGCGTTACTTAGAGGTAATGGTTATCTATTTTGGTGGACTTGGCGCTTGAACTTTTGAAGTGAAGTGCAACAAATATCGATCACAATTATTGTTAAGAAGTCTGCAAAGTATCGGGACTGGAGAGTTAGACCCTGAAACAGTTCTGCGGAAGGGGGAACGTAACAGTTTGATGGGGTGACGTGGATATTTATGGGGTATGTTAAAATTAAACTGACTTAACAACGGGGGGCAGTCAGGACAGTTGAAGGACATCTTTTTTATTTTTTTATTGCTGCATGGGCCTGCTCTTGATCTCGATCACGCCTGATGGAAAGCGATGGATGAGGTTTATGATGGAACGAGCGTGCCCAGAAGATGCCTGTTCACTCTTGCTTTGAAAGCAGACGGGTTAAATGTGGAAGGCAACACAGACGCTGGCAGAGAGTTCAACGCTTTGTATTAATGTGATCGGTTTCTTGTGACGTTATCATTGACATCCGCCATTATACCTAATTTGTTTCTATTTTATATTTCCAAACGGAGTTGGGTAACCTACTAAATCCACGTTTTTAAATGTTTGTGAGAGTGTTAACGATTCAAGGTTGTGTCAAAAGACCAATTCTTGGTGAACCTACGTAGCTGCTCTGAACACCTGCCTTTTTGGTCCTTCGGGACGGATGCACATGTAAAAATGACAAGTTTATTCGTTCCTTACCTCATGGTATCCATGCCCAATAGGCTGTGCCCTGGGTCGAGGAGCCCTGAACTGTGTGATTCGAGGGATGACTAGAGGCGGCCTCTGTTCTCTGCTGTATACTGCGCATTCTTCTGGCGTTATCCACTGTGGACAAGGAAAGGTTTAATTTAGTAAGAGGCACAAAAAATAATGGTCCCTGCTAACAAAAATTTTAAGTTATAGTTTACATTGCAATCCAATCTTAAACATCTGAGCATGAGATGCAATGTTTAATAGTTTTGGGTTTTATAATCTTTTGCTATCAGTTCAAATTATTTCATGTCGATTATAAAACATTGCAGATAAATGGTGCAGACGAATACAGATACAGAATACCTCTAGGTCCCGTACCTTGAGTTACTCTCAAACATAACTTCGAAATTCGAATAGTGTCGAGGTTTGAATCCGAGCTAATTTAAAAACAAATGAGTTCACTTTCGAATTGTATACAGTCACATGAGTAAATTTCGAAGTGATCTCAACTTGACAGAATAGCACTGCAGACCACCATGCACTGACAGTATAAAATTCGCAACAGGCAACAGCATGCCTATCCGTTAATACTGGATGCTAATTGATGGTGAAATACAATGATTTCCTTTCACGATCGTGTTTCAGCTTGCACAGTGTTCCTTGTTGCACATCCTGCCACGATGGCGCCACATGAGATTCAATGGAGGGCCAGTTAACACCAGCCTTTAAAGTTATTATTGCACTACTTGAATGGGTAATCCCTAAGTCTTTCATGATTGATGTCTATTTGGTTCTATAGCGTCAGTATCAATCAAAATCTTAATTAATCAAATATTATTACTACAACATGGTTGTAGATTTGAACCAACTGCTTTTCCAGTAAAACTATCTTATTCAGTCTTGCCTTCCTGAATTTCAGTACTACCATTAAAGGCTGATAATTGTGCATCGTCGTTCATCGTGTTTTGCTCTTCAAGATTGCATATTTTTTCAGTAGTCAATTCATCTTTCTCATTTAGGTTGTCATTTAGTTTATTTTCTCCTAAGTTATATTTTGTTAATTAACTTGTAAGTTTATGATTGTAACTCTTCATCTATTCAACGTGTTAAGGCTCCTACAAACAGGCGCGACACGCGACGCAAATCGCACGCGACTCAAAGGCACCGCTCGTCGCGCGACAGGCGGTGCCTTTGTGTCGCGTGTCGCGCCGCGCCTGTTTGGAGGAGCCTTTGAGAATGGCTAATTACGTAATAACTAATCAGTAATCTGTAGCTGCAACTAGCAACACGAGATCATCACTACCTAACATTATTTATTTTCACATACGTCTTTGGTTGCTAAGTCACACTCTATTGATTAACAATCATCTGAGTTATGCCTGTCGTTGCATCTTTTCTTGAAACCTCTGCGGGCACAGTTGAGGTTATGTTCGATAGATGGCGTGAATCGTCAGTTAGAACATTATTAGATCTCACTCGCGATCTTGACGAATTAAGGACAATTAAATGTATATTTGAAGCGGCTATTGAATAAAATGTATGCAGAGACGGGTCAACGTCATAATATGCCTGGTTTCTTTGGCAAAAGATCAGGTTCAAAGGACCATTTTCATTTAAAAACCAAGTCGTTTGTAGACTGCGGTAATGCTCGGCCTTAAGTCTGACACAACAACAGTATGTTTTTATCAATGATGATTGATGGTTGTTGTTGCTATTGATTGGCAATATTCATATCCCTCTCTAGACTATTGGAAACCCATGTTCAATTGTTCAGTCAAGGGACTTGCACCGACAATCATTAAACACGTTTAGCGCTACACGAGTTTAAAACATAATTCTGTTTCTGTCAAATATTTGAAGATGACAGAGACAAGAATGATGATTAAAACTCGTTTAGCGCTAAACATGTTTAGCAGCGGTGAAATTGGCCCTTAGTTACTGGGTGACATGACTTTACCTAAATCTACTGGCACATTAGCAATATTTCTGCTTAGTCGACCTCATACACTAAAGATGATGAATGACTAACAATAGACCGTTTCATACGTAATACGTCCATTCAACTTTCTAAGAGTATTTCACACGCGCCTACACAATTAGACAATAATCATGATCCTCTTTTACTAGGTACCTACTCAAAGAATCTCAACAATTGGTCTCCTGACATTTAAACGTCAAAAAGATATCAGGAAATGCCATATTGCATAACACAGACGATTTTAGATGTATTACGATTATTACAATTAGATTGTAATGTAAGTATCGTTAGCAAATGCTATGACGTTTCGTAATCAATGCCTATGTATGGAAGGACCAATAAATCTTGAGCTACGGCGAAAATCGGAACTACGTTTTAATGAGCAGATTTTCACTTTTTTGCGTTGTAAGCAGCGCCACAGTGAAGTGTCAATGTATACCGGCTTATGACATACTGTAAGTCAGTCTAGTTGGTTTTCGATTTGTAGAAATGTGCTTAGTAATTCCACCTGATTACGTTATGTGTAGTTATCGAAGCCAATGCTGACCTATTGCTGAGAAATCGAAGTTGTTCTACTAATTTTGACATTCAAACTTTTTTGGAGATAGAAACGGTAAAAGAAAACATGACGAGAAATCCGTCCTATTGTAGAACCAAAAATGCGAAGATTATGTTACATCCAACAACACGCACTGGTCTCGCGTGGTCGAGTACGGACCACTCTCTCTCACAGAAAGGAAGCCTGTGTCCCAGCAGTGGGAACATTAAAGGCTGATTATGCTAAGCTTTATGCTTATACCTCGTATTAAAGCCACATAATCGTTGCTAGAGAATTCTCCATAGCATCCGAGATATGATATCCATATCCCATAATATATGACCCATAAGGACCATAGAATTTATAAAAAAAAAAACAATTGCGAGACGGACTGGCACATGGGTTCTGTGCCACCGTACAATATATCACCACTATTTCTTTTTTTAAACACGTTATACAATATACCACGCTATTTCTTTTTTAAACACGTTTCTTGTATGGATGGACCTTAATTTTATTTTTATTACGTTGCTATAGCGGCAATAGAAATACACAGTCTGAAAACTTCAACTGTCTACCTTTAACGGTTCATGAGATACAGCCCGGTGACAGACAAATGGACGGACAGAGGAGGCTTAGTAATAGGGTTCCGTTGTTTATCAAATTAGTTCTTCAAGACTGTGTTGAGCGGAGTTGATTGATTGACTAAGTAAAACTGACTCGACTTTATCTTTCAATCAACGCCATAATA
The DNA here is from genome assembly GCA_937001585.2 of Brachylomia viminalis. NCBI lineage: Eukaryota > Metazoa > Arthropoda > Insecta > Lepidoptera > Noctuidae > Brachylomia > Brachylomia viminalis. Next base: position 13,470,950 of record OW443314.2, read on the forward strand.
TTTAACATGCTTTCAGTAAAGTTTATAAAGTAAACACTACCTATCTACAACGTACTTGCATAAAATCCTACTATAGAGGCATGAGGAACAGGGTAAGTATAAAGTTCACTCATATCTCCATAGAAAAGGGAGGATCCTCCGACCAGACGGGTGTTGTGTGCCCGACGATTGATGTCGGGACGTTGTATATTATGCTAGTTGCGCGGCAAACTCTGCTTGCGCGATGCATGATTTTGCGTGACGTCAGTGTGATGCGTAGTTCGCGTGTGGCGATGTAGTTACCGCTACACTACTATAGTGTATTCACGGAGACGAGTTAGTATAGCGCCTGCTCTATCGCACATTATCATACAAATGGCAAAGACAAAACACCTTAGAAATGTAAATGTGCGTTCACACTGCGCTTCTTAAAAGTTCGCTTAGTTTATTCCTGCGGCTTCGTCTGTCGTATAAATTGAGAGAAATTTATTTGATAGAATTTTTTATGGGTACCTACTTTTTTATATATCTGATGGATATGAAGGAAAGAAATAAAAAAGAGAGTTAATGATTAAATTTTCTTTATTATATTATAATATCTACCTATACAAGTTTATAACATATCATCATCATCATCATCACTCTCCGTACTATCACTACTGTCGTCGTTTCCTACATTTATTATGAATCTTTCAGTCATTGCTTCCACATTTCTGTCCATGGCATCCATTTTGGGCTCAACTATTTCTATGACATGCTTTATACATTTTTTCCATTTCTCTATTTCAGTTCACAATGAAAAGTCCTTTTCACAAGCCGCCAAGTCGTCAAGAAAGCAATCAATCATAAAATCCAATACACCAGCCGGTTCACAAGTTGAGCATACAGTCACAAGTAAGAGCTCGTCTGCACAGTACGGGAAGTATGAGTAGACTAAAAAGTACTCGTACTGTGTACACCGCCTTAGTGTTTATCACTGACCAATCGCAGTTAAAAAATTGTGTGAGTGAGATAGCGCTCTACTAACTCGTCTCCGTGAATACACTATAACACGTACTCTCTGACTGATAGTAGGTACCTAGTATAGTACGAGTATGAGAAAAAAACACGTGCGCTGGTAAAATATTTACGTCGAACTAACAGTATCGAAGAATTCCAGTCTTTGTATTAAAATATAGAAAATAATTAGTACCTTATCACATAAAGTATTAATAATTGTTAATGAGACTAACGTTATTTTAAAATGTGTTGATGCTGAGACTCTTTAACTTGACTCGAGATTATATCTAGTTATGCAAGGTCTTGAGCGAGCAAAATGCGTTATGTGGCAGGCTGAATTGGTAAATTATTACTTATTTATGAATATTTTTATTACTTATTGTTTTATTGTGTATGAATAATTGGAATTAAAGAGAATTAAATTACATAAATTTATATGAATAGGATTCAATTAAATTGAATGTAATTAGTAATTTTGTGTAATGTGACTGTGTGAGTGTTATTTCTACTAAGAGTCAGTGATACTCGAAATAAAATGATTTTATTTATTTATATACATATGTACTTTGCTGTTAGCATTTTTGATTCTCGATTATTTTCTGTAGGTAATTCCGAAATTATTCATGTTTATCTTATTAATTAAATACTAACCAATATAATTTTATCATTCACTTCAACCTTAATCCATAAAAACCTTTTAAAGTATGAGGAAGCTGGGTAGAGCAACGATCTTCTGCGTACTTAAAACTGCAATTACGAATCTTGCTGCTGAACATGGTGACCCCACTCTATTTTATCTAGATTTACAGTTTTAGTCAGATTCTAGTCAACCTTGGTACCACTTCCCATTCTAAAAGGAACCCGGATATTGGTATTCGAAACCGACCTATTGGCCGTAGGTTTCTTGTGACTCACTCACTGATTGGGACAATGCCTCCTCGAGCAATGACGTCAGAGATTAAGAAACCGCTGATCGACGCGTTTATTTTATTTCCTTGAAAAAGATTAGAGAGTGAATGAAGAATGTTTGGAAATATTTATAAGTTCTGGTTATTATAAAAACACTAGGTATTCATCTTACTTAATGAAAATCTTAAATTCATTCACTGTCAGAACATTGGGTCTAGAAGCAAAAAAAATTGCACAAGACTGTGAGCACTGAGAAACGATTTTTGTAAATTCATCCGCTAAATAGGAGCGGAGTTAATTAATAGGAGACGAAAGTTTGAATGGACGTCCGTCTTTTTCGCTGGCGGGAAATCCCATCGGGCCACATGGCTTGTCAAAAAGAATAATATAGTGTGATAATTAAAACCAAGATGGCGTCTGCAATCACATTAAAATCCATATTCACGATACTATGCATCTTCTATAGAATCAAAGACTCATTCAAATACATTTTTAGTACTAAAAACGTTTATTCACTAATTAAATGAAGTAATGAATCTAAGGAGAGAATTTTGTCGAGCAATGGAATAAGCTTAGTTGATATATTGTAATCAATTACTTGGGTAAGCTACTCTACGGCTAGACAAAGTCTTCTCGTTAGTTAAAGATCAATGGCTTAGCATAATATTCTGACTTTATAAATTCAGTAGGTAGTAGCTAGGGATTAACTTCTGTAACATTAAGGTCTTAGAATGCACCCCCTTTATGGCTATACAGCCAAAGAACCTAAAAATACTTCAGACCAAATAAAAAATATCTTCAAAGTTACATTACAAAACAGTCCAACAAAGAAATATTTAACAAAAACCATATTCACATAGTTGTAAGATATTTTAGGCTTCTGTAGAAAAGTTAATTTCTTTTATGAATTCTTTCTTCTAACATAATCAACTCATCAGTCACCATAACACTACTGTGATCATCACCATCCGACCTTTTAATGATAATGAATCAGGGTATTTCCATAATTCCATTTTACGTCTTTCCTTCCACGTCTACCCACAGACATGAATCACTCAAATCATGAATGAGATGATGCGATATTGGAACCGGTTAGATTATAGTTTCCTTGACCCGAAATGTCAAGTTTGCGTTGGAGTTTGTTTACTGTACCCACTGACTTAGACAAAACCTGCTTGATGGTGTTTTGTTTACAGTTGAAGTTATGAGTGGTACTGATTGATATGTGGATGCTAATGAGATGTAGGCGTGCGAGGTTATTGGTCTTGTAGGATTTGGCAATAAAATGTTACGTTTAGAGTTAAAAATACGAACTTCAGTTAAGCATTTATAGCTGTATTATACAGTTGGTTGACATGAGCTGAAATATCTAAAATGATAGAACATACGGGATACAAAAATAGTATATATAGGGCCGGTGTTCTCATTTCGAAAGCATCTAACAAGATTAGTTCCAGAAAATGAGACTGCAGTGAAATTGTCGTGAGCAAAGGGGTGTCATAAAATATGAATGGACACAATCTTATAGTTTGAATACAGAATTGAGACGAACCGTATCTACAGTTAATAAAGACTACAAAATAAAGTACTGTAATAATCTAGTCGACTGTAGAAAGAAAATGTCCAAAATTAAGTAACAGAAGTATATAAAAACATGTTTCCGTCCACGTCCATCAGACCGTGACTCTAATAGATAGTGCTGAACAAATACATACAAAGTACAGTACCTAAGGACCACAATGTCAGACGGGAAATATTTTAACATATCAAGGAAAACATTAATAACAATCAAGAGAATAAATCATCTATATCAGTTTTATCGCAACCAATAAACTCTTGAGATACGAGTCTGTGTCTCTTTGCCATAGTGATCTTAGGAATCGCTGTACTGCGGGGTAATTGAGTAAAGCACTAACAGTAGCAATGGGTCTCATTTTGACAGTTTAACAACATTCATTGCGTTATTTACGTTGCTGAGCAGACAAATTTTTCGAACATATGAAGCAACGGATTAGCAATATCCTTCAAAATGATTCGGATTGTGATTCATAGTGTGTTAAGCAATTAGGGTGCTGGTTGAAATTGTATTTGCAGCATTCGGAGACGCATTTTGTGATCGAAATGGTTTATTTTACTTTGGTTTTAGAGAGAGCTATTTTGGAGCTGAAAGTATCAAGGTTAGTCTGTCTACATATTATAAAAAAAAAACTTTCAAGCACCTCAGCTGTCCCTTTCTTGCTTCGAAGTGTAAAAGTCTACCTAATTCGGGAACGCCTGATCGGATTTGTAGTGCATTGACTGTCTACGAAGTTGTCGAAACTGCAATCGATCTGCTTTTTATTGGAGAAGAGAAGATAGGAGTAGCGTTTTCTGATGACGATGTCATCACAGTAACATAATATATAGGTATTATTGTTGATACTACCTTCTCCACTGAGCTGACTGCTTGCACGTCTACACCAGGGTCAATACAAAGAAGAAAGGCCCACCTGGCAGCTATATCTACACTTGTAGAACCTCTCTAACTATACTACATGGTACGATTTAAAAACCACTATTTTTCCATTCCATCGCCTCAAAGTCTGATCTGTTGCATAGGCAATATTATGTAAAACAGGACACGACGCAGCATAAATCTTGCAAATAAGTTGCATGCACTGATTTTGTTGACTTCAAGCAGTCTGGAGGACAAAGTAATTTACGATTAGGAACTCATTCATTGTTTGCTACCATAGTATCGTAAAGTAAATCATATCAAGCTCTTATTGTTTATTCTAGTTGACATTTGCTGTCTCTGTCGCACTAAATAAGAATATGAATGAATTGATGATGCGGGCGTTCAATTAGGTGTTAAGGAGAAGTATCATGTAATGGCTATTCAAGCTACTATGAAAATTGAAGCTCATAATGATGTTTATATGTGTATGACTATAAAACATAGACAAGGAAAATACAGTTCTGCTTGATAATGAAAAGAAAATACAATTCAATGTCTTTTTTCTGAAGTAATACATCTACACGACCGCGACAGGTGCAAAAACGGCACAATTAAATGATCTTGTAAATCAGTTACCTATTATTTTCTGTCTTTCACTTTTCAACCCGGTGTACTTTCCATTATTTTAATGCCCCTTAATAACATGATATCAAGAGTTGAACCACCTTATTGACCTTACAAGTCAACGCGAATGGAGTTCTCATTCATGAGTTTGATGCTCTATCCCTCTCTGACTCGGCGTACGCGCAGCTTGCGAAACGAGACAGGAAACAAAGTCAATGAGAGTCAATTAACCATGATACTTAATTGGATTCGCTGTAGGATACCATTTTAGTCATGTATTGTTAATTCAAGGAATGATTGGATGTGAGTGAAAAAGTTGATGTCGACCTTACTGGTGGTACTGCTGATAGTGGCTGAAGTGTGTTTTAATTGAAACAAAAAACAAACGATGTATAACTTGTTTTGAAGAATGATGAGAAACTGGCCTCTGATGCGTACAGTGTCTTGGGAGTTTCTCACTGAGTGTCATATGATAATGTAGACGGTACAAATGCAATCTAAATGTTTGTAGCACTGGAAATTAAGTTAGTAGCCGGCTTTTATAGTGCCTGTCACTGTGGGGTAGTCTCATATTTTTGTCCACATTTAAGTACTCTTTAAATACAGGATTGTCCAAAATGACGTCAATAAAAAAAATTGATTCCTCATACATAAGGGTACCTATCCGAAAATAACCAATGTATGTTCCGCGATTTTTGAATTTTGGGGAAATTCTTCATAATAAAAACGTTAACAAATGTTTCAGGTTCTACTAGTAATTTTAAAAATTGAAAAAGAAAATCAATTTTTAATCGTAAGAATGTAACTACACGTAAGTACACGCTATCGATAAAAAAAATGTATCTTGCAATAATGTTAGGAAGATTATTTTTTATAAGTACATTAAAGGGTAGGTATAAATTCATGATAATCCCATCGCAAAAAAAAAACGTAAAAAGAGCTCTTCGACAAAATGTTATAAATTTTTAAAGATGTCACCGAAGAATTTCCCGTAAATTCAATAAATTAAATATATCTCCTAAACTATCAAAAATCGCCGAACATACATGGGGTATTTTCGGATATCCCTAGGTATGAGAAATGTTAATTTTTTTTATTGACCTCACTATTTGGACCACCTGTATGAGGCTAACTCAAAAAGCACTCATACTTTTTTCATACAACATAATAAAACATCACGCCTATATCGCCTATATCCCCTGAAAGGTTAGGCAGAGGTGTACCTGTAATACACCCACATTTCACCAGTTATGTTTCAGTCCAGGAGGCGCGCCTATAACCATCAACCGGGATCCTATTGGAATATAGAAACCACACCAAGTGTAACCGATGAAGAACCATATCGATTAACATTAGTCGATGTGTAACTCAGTGATGCACGTTGAAATGATTCTATACTAAGTATTCTTTCTCTCACAAACAATGGATATAAAAAGACAAACGAAGAGAATTTCAGTGTTGCCATACGAAAGCACTTAGCTGCGCCTGCTATCATACAAACAATAGTATACAAAAATAATATACTTGTATCGTATACTCAAAATAATTGTTACTAACAAACGGATGGTGGAGCATTGTTAGAATGAAATGTAAGAATGATGACAGGGTTATGATTTGTGATTCTATAGTAACTGATGGTGATCGTGGATTTATTATTGGTGCTTCTGTCTGCTCCTCAGTAATCCAGCAAGACTTTTTATAGAAAATAATAGTTTAGTTAACAGTCTGTCAAGAGCCAGAGTCTGAAATTATGATGGCGATGAAGAGGAATCAACAACATCAGAAACAAATCTCTTGAAAGTAATGAAGTTTGTTTATACATATTTGGACAAAAAAAAGGTGTGATCGAGGCACAAAGATGGTCGAAGATCATAGTATTAATAATCTGGTTGCGAAAAGTGGAGACCATCGCATTTAAGAGGAGAGAAGAGACGGAGATGTAGAAGTTCGTTATGATAATAATATTAAAAGAGGCTCTTTGCCTAGCAATGGAATCGTTGATGATCGGAGACCGATTTAGGCATGGGAACCCATTAACCACCAAACATTCCGTCAAAACATTTTAGGCAGATTTTAATTCAAAAAATTTAATATCTATCCAGATAAATAATATAATAGCGTACCTTATTAATTTAAACATTTATTGGGATCTAATTAACCATAGATCCCTATACAGAGGGCAATACATTTCATTTATCATTGTTTTCAATTAATTTTAACAATAATGTAGTTATAAATATCCAGATATATACTCTAATTATATGCTCTATAGGGAATACCCTATGAGATATTTATTTATTTTTACTGCTGTTGGTAACCGATATAAGGTGTAAAATTATCGGTACAGTAAACAAAGGATAATGTGCCTTTAATTTTTAAATAGTTTTGCACAGACTTTCAATATTTCCCTTGCGTGGTACAACTAGCCCAGGTTTTGAATAAATTTATTTAGAGATAATAAATTAGACCTTTGACCTACTTAGAGCCTATTCTGTTGTCGTATGGAAGGACGGAAATATCAACGTTGTGAAAGCCAGTAGGTAATATAAGAGTCAACAACGTGTCAAGTGAAAACAGAGTTTGAGATTCCGACACAAAATTGAGCATAAACACAACGAAACAACATGGAACACGGTGACAAAATGGATAATAAGTAATACAATAAATAACTACGAAGCCTTAAAGAAATATTATATAAGGTAGCAGAGGGACAATAATTTACCATTATAAACACAAACAATATTATCCCTACCATCAAAACAGGACAATAGAATATTATTTCTATAAACACGATCCTGGAATTGAAACAAAATTCAAGGAACTCTCATGATAATTTTTGTTGCTTCCTCAATATCATCATGTATACATTTAGGTCCTTAATGCAATATATTTTAAAGGTATTTAATTAAATCAAGAAACACGTGAGTCACAAAGAAGTGTTTCTTCAGTACGTGAATTATCTAGAATATGCCTACTAGTGATGTCACCTCCTATGCTTGGGTTCAGTCATTTTGTGGCGCCCGTCATCAATAAATCCGGTTGCATTACGATTAATTTCTGAGTTGAGCTGCATGATTAGATGATTACTGACAAAAGCGTGCACTGACTGCACAGCGCTACTCAATCTTTGAGATTCTTTCCTCAAAAGACCGTTTCAGAAACCAATCCACATTGTCTTCACATGATCTGACCAACATTAAAAGACTGTGACCTCTGATAATGTTTCGGCCTTTCTTCTCAGAGTAGTCAGATAAGAAACGCGAACCTCATCTAGTTTTTAAAATATGTATGATTGACGTGTAAAGGCGTTTGTACAAACCTACTTACAGGAATAAAATCATTTATCATTTATTCATTTTATATGACACTTTCTTGAACATTCCAATATAATACTAATTACGTGATGTAGTCCTTTATTTGGGACTTAGGGAGTAGGTTTGGTTCTTGACCTTTTTCTGAGTTGGTCTTGGATTGAAGGACAGATAAGGATGAACTGAATCCAAAGCAGCTGTGAACCTTGCAACGGTTATCCAGATCCATGTATGATCCTTGAAGTGAATTAAATTAGAACATTTAACAAAAAACATGAAACAAGAACAAGTGCAATGTCTTCTTGCTACATGTTTAGGTTACCAGTTATCAAAAACGATAATGAGGTTTCGTAAGACACTACGAGTATATTATGGAACGGATATAAGAGTAAGTGCATGAAAGTGATATATCTGTTCTTATCCAGATATGAAGCATATTTTTTACATCATAAGTTATAATATTCCAATTCTGGAAGCCATCTTTCACACCTTGTGGAATAAACATAGTCTATCATACTTCCTAATTATAAATGCGAAAGTAAGTTAGTTTGTTTGTTACCTTTTCACGCCTAAACCACAGAACCGATCATCATGAGATTTTGCATATACGTTGTCAGGGGTACAGAAAAGGACATAGGGTACCTTTCATCCAGAAAAAAAAACTGTTCCAGAGGGAAATAACAATAATTTTCGACGGTCACAATTCAAGGACGCTAGATGGCGCTACGTGTCTTTTGAATCATGATTGAATTATATATATTATATTATTAGAAACTTTAGTAGTGTTAAAGTAATTTTTTTTTTAATATAAGTGTTACATTTTGTAAGTCTAGAGTGAACTGCAACACCGTTTGGCCGAACACCATGAAAGTTGGCACATAGGTACATACATATGATGTATTTTTAGTGGAGAAATGATTTACTTACAGGATTTTCTTCGACCTTAACGCGGGTGAAGCCTCGCGCAAAAGCTAGTGAATGTTAAAGATGAGCTAAGTGTTGTCAGTTACAAACATTACTAAAGATTCAATGTTAACAAAGACCTTATAAATATTTGGTAAACCATTTCTTAATAAATCTATAGGCCTGTTTCGGAACAAGTATTATTTTATTAATTAATAAAAAGTTGGGATATCTCATTTTCCTAAATGATTAAACGCATTTACTCTTGTGAGGTGACAATGCTCGATCCATATTAATTATTTATATCAGGAAGGCTACCATTTGGTACTGCTTTAGCTTTCTAATTCTCCAAGGTTTGTGTTTCCTACAATAGTTTGTTTAAAGAGTGGATGCCAAAGCCCCCGGTGAAGTGGACTGCAGATATTTGTTGAGATAGGACCATTCCTATCATGTTTCGATGATTTCATTCCTACATCACCAGACCTATCTAAAACACAACATCACACAACAGTAACTTCGCAATTTACCTAATATGCATAATTACCGTTATCAGTACACAGTCGTGCCTCGTTTAGAGCGGTGCTAACTCGCAGCTACTGAGATTCAAAGCCCTGCTCGCGAGTTGTATGTACACACGGCTACAGATCAAGCTATATATTTCCAGTATAAGCTGATCTGGCATCGTATAGGATTTCCTTACAATGAGAGGTCAGTGTAAACTGGAAAATATAGCCTGATGTGTAGCCGTGTGTACTTGTTTACATTGCTGGCCCAAAAGAGCAATAACCTATATTACTGAACTTAGCCACTACTATTGGTGAATATTTGATAGCCTGAGAATTTTAGATATTTATTCTTGATGAAATGCTCTCTGTAGGAGCGTCCACTTCAGTATGAACTTCTGTTTGTACTCAGATTTTAAATTATTAATAATCTATATTCTATTGTTTCTATCCTTACTTCTATCTACCTCTCGTCTCTATCTCTCGCTTCTAATCATTCAATTAATGCTATGATTATTCTCGCAGGCTGGAGTGGTTCAGACATTTAGACGTGCATATTTATTAGATAAGAGGTATTGCATGTTTATAATGGTTTTCGAAAACGATTACAAAAATCTAAAATTGATTGTCTTTCTAAAGTTAGTAGATTCAATAAAATATATCTTTTGAATAGGATGAAAATTAATCTTCAAAAATAATCCTAAACTCACACGAGAATTAGCATTCTCGCAACCGTTTCGAGATTCCATAGTAAGTGCCCGAGTTGTTTGTTCAAGGTATACAGGAAGTTAAGGGCATTAGAAGACGCGCGCGGAAGAAATCATCAAATGCGTGTGCGCAGCATTGTGACTGGTTTGTTACCGTGTGTTAGAAGTGAACTGTTGAAAGATCATGTGTACATATATAGGTCATAGGTACGTCTACAGTTTATTGGGTATGGATATTGTAATAGAATATGTAGGGCAGATTTTTAAATGTTTATAACATGGACGGAATGTTCTTGTAAGTTCATCTAAAACTGGATGTTTTTTATTGTTGTTAAAGTATGATCAAAGTGAAGTTAGTCTATTAAGGTAAAAGTTAAGTTCTTTTTGGTTTAAACCGAATATAGGTTAGGCGAAAAACGGGATTCTCCGTACCATAAGCCTTGTTAGAAAAGAACAGGAAATGGACAAAAATATAGTTCGATATTTATAGCTAAGTAAGGTTGCAAAAAATGCAAGAGAATAAACACACATAATTTTTTTGTTAAAACCTCTTTTTAGCCCACTCTGTTCCAGATTAATAAAAACATAGCCAATAAAGAGTTTATAAAAAGGTAGGCCGAACCATTAACCCATTGAAATAGAATTTTTTTTTTTTTTCGCAAATGTTAAGATTCTTCATTCATTGTTCTGCTGCCAAATATAGACATGTATCTGGTATATATGCCATTGTAATGTTAATCGTGAGAATAAACGCAGATACAACGAAGTACTCATTGTAGTTATATGATACGAAAGTGGGATTATATGATGGAGTCTCATAAAACGACGTAACTTGTCATAATGTTTGCAATTACTTGTTATCATTAACAGGTAATCCATGGTTGGGCAGTCAATTAAAATCTAAGCTACCATAGGTACTTATTATAGTTCAAAAGATAAAAATCTTAAGATTGTAGTAAGATTCATTATAATTCCGTTTATTTATTTATATATTTTTTTATTGTACACCACAAAATATATAACAAAAAATAAATAAATAGAACACTACTTAATAATAGAATGGGCGGCCTTATCGCTTTCTGCGATCTCTTCCAGGCAACCTTGGAATGGACAGTGATTTGCCTGGACATAAAATACAGACATGTGCAAGATAATCATCTGTCATATACATCTGTCTGTTTGTAAGATATACAACATGTATCAGAAAGGGTGGTCAAATATAAGGGTGGATGTGTTTAACACCTTTCTTTACATGCTGTAATTATCGAAACTATAAAAGCTAATTTTATGAATCTCAGTTTGAGTAAAAGCATGTCATTTCTGTGCGTATATTGAGCTGATAACACAGAGTAGATAATAACTTTAATAACTGATAGGCATTTCCAATATTGTATTGCAAAATATTCAATTAAACTCATCCTACACGACAATTTCATAAACCTATCAGCAATCTATAAATAATTAATCAAGTTCTAATTTCAAAACACAGAAACGAAACAGACAGTAACAACATAATATACAAAGAAAAAAAAAACAAATGCAGAACCAAGCAGTTTTTAAAGCCCCAATACATATTCATTTCCACAGTACCTCATTATCATTTAGTTAGTACCGATGCACGAAGCCCCTAATATATCTCATTAAAGAAACGTGAAAACCCATATCTAACAAGGAAGTGACATTAATAGTGTATTATAATATACACAAAGGGTACATTTACATATCACTTAAGACCTCGACTTAGTATTCAAACGCTATTGTAAGGACTAGGCGTGTCCCTACCTAGGTGCCAGGAATGGTGGCAGTATTAGCGGGTAGCGAAAGCGGATTAGATCACTTAACAAGCGGGAGATAGGGATAAGCCTTTCCATAATGTATACAGTGTATTGAGAGCAGTGGTGGCACAGTGATAACGGCCGCGACTTAAGAGTTGTAGGTCGAAGGTTCAAACCCAGACAGGTGCTTTACTTACGTAAATTTTTTCATCACTATTGCTCTCAAAAACGGTGAAGGAAAACATCGTGAGGAAACCGGCATGTCCTAGACTCCTAGTACCATAAATTCGAACACCTGTGACATCTACCAACCCGCACTGGGCCCGCGTGGTGGATTACGGCTCACTCTCTCTCACCGAGAGGAGGCCTGTGTCCCAGCAGTGGGAACAGTATAGGCTGATTATGCTATATAGTATAATTAAGTATCGAAATTCGTATGCGTTACTTGTGGGATTTCCAAAATTAAACATAGCATAGAAAGATCCGTTAACATCAAATAGGTGTCCTATCAGACTCGTTGCAGAAATTACGAGCTAACAAACCAACTCTGCAATAGTATGGTAATCATATATTTTAAAAGACAATAAAGTTGACACCACAGTTATTTCATTTACAACTCAAGCACGTTTTCGTTTCATTAGGCATTCTTCACGTGCAGCTCTTCGAAAAATCGAAACCATTAAAAGTCACTTAGCAAAAATGGTTGTGAGACCTTCTAAAAAGTATTTACATTCCATTTCCCATGTTATTATTTTTATGTTATACTCATTGGTTTATCAACTGACTGCTAGATTGATTGGTTCAGCGGTATTGTGCCAATCATAAGTTTTAAAATTGCAGCTCATCCCACCATCTCCTTTTTCGGTCTGCAACAATGCCGTTTCTACTTCACTTAGATCATCACTGTCCTTGTCAACACACCCATCCATTCCATTCATTACTAATACCTCTCCTTTTGTATCATTCATAATGCCTAGTACATTATCTTAGGGCTGTGGCAATGCCGTTTCTTTCACTTAGACCATCGCTGTAGGTACTTGTCACGCCATCCTTAATTGTTTCTACTGCTAATATCTTTCATTTTGCGTCATGCTTGCCTAGTACATCCATATATACCCGCTGCCAGTCGCACCCATAACTACTTGTACAAATTCTGCACATGAATCGCAGTCCTGTGTCCATATTGGATACATTAGTTAGCTCCTTGCTGGGCGTCCGTCAGTCTGTGTGTTGAGGCTACGTGACCGTCGGCAGGCCTTTGCAACGTATACATTGTGATTTTAATGAAGACGTGTCACTTGATTTAATACCGTTTTTGCTATGAAATAATGAATAAAAAGGCATGTGATGTTACATTTTTATTTGGGTAGGTTTCCTGCGTCGAATATAAGCGACGATGAGGCCCTTATTACATGGGACATAAACATAGCTGGCGAAGCGTGGATGTACCTATCCTTCGGGGAAAACCAGGCCTGATGCTAGGTTGTGGTAAAAGATGACGGTAATAATATGGTCTCTATGTTGACAACAGAACTACATATGTGGTTCGAAGCAAAGGAAAAGGCAAGGTATCATCTTGGGTGTCCTTAAATCGACAGCGCGTTGTGTGCCACGCGTGCCTCAAAGAGATGTCAGCAACAATGGCGGGGTGCGCTAGGGCCGATGCCTGCCAGGGTTGCGGGAAAGTCCGGAAGGGTTACCATGGCCCCTGGCACAGGCAACTGAGGGAACACGAGTGGGTTTTAAAGAGTCAGTCTGACACGCCCTCCCGCTCCGCCCAAAGCGGGAGAAGTTATTTGATCCTTTCCCACCCACAAAAAAGGGTGTCCTTAAATCAGGCCCTGGTTATTACTGATAATTAAAAACTTAATGCGGTATCTTCCTAGCATGGTCATCACAGCAATAGGCCGTTCGTCATTCACGTCATTGTAGCCTTCAATGGGAGCCCCACGTTTAGCTTTCGACGTTTAAGGGCTGATAATTATGTCGTAAAGAATACCACTATACGACCCAGTCAATAAAATAAAAAGTTGCCGAGATCCTTGTAAAGATAAAAGGATTCAGTTGAAGTACAAAAGGAAATGTCAAGGATCACTGTCTGCGCTTTAAAAATCTTTCATCACGTCTTATCAGATCCACTTTAAATCGCTTAAAAAACCTTTCATGATATATCCATTCAACGTAGTTACAAAAAAGTATTGTCCCATATTTATTCATCAGTCAGATTTCGCCGACTACTCGATTTCATACGATTTCACAATCAGTTTCATCTCAGCAATAACTCTTAGCATTAGTATTCAAGTTATTGCGACACTAATAAACAAAAACAAAACGTTTTCTCAGAAGGGAAGACCCCAAACGTCGCAAGCGCAAGAAGAGTAAATAAAACGGTTCTTGAAATCGGTAATCAGCTGGAGCGATCGCAGTGCATGTGCAGTGCAAATGTCAAAAAAAGATGCGCACTTGACAGGGATTAATTACTTATGGCATTACGCGAAACGACTACCGAATGTTTTTTGTTACAGTGCAATAAAGTTTTTGAAGCTTCGTCCACAAAGCTAAAATTTCATGATACACTTCATTAAATTTTAGCTTTGTGGACGAAGCTTCAAAAACTTTCAAAACATCAAAACCAAGATCACAAGTAACTTTAGTATATGCTAGATTGATATCTGAGTTCTCTAGCTCTGTATCAGACTTTAACTGGATTGGAAAGTACAGATATTATATACATGAAAGTTGGGAAAATAATGATGGATATTATTTCCATCATCATAACTTGAATTCTGATTAAGAAAGAATGAATAGTTGAGGAACAAACATTTATAAAGGGACGAAAACTGGTGGGTAAAGAAGACCAGAGTCAAACTTATTTTGATGTTGTTAAGTTGAATTTTGAATATAAGACACATGCCTACACTACTGAATATAAACCAAAAGAATTCGACAGAGACATGGAATTCTAGGGCCATTATTTATATGTTCAAATATTATAAATTAGGTTTCTTTTGCTAACCTCAAATTCCATGATAATCCAGATGAAAGAAAAACAAGAAGCGAGCTGAATAATAACAAAGTTTTCTAGTTATTAACACAGTTCTATTCGCAACATGATGTAAACGTCAAATATTTCAACATAAACTAGAATAATTTAACTCTATTTCAGTGATTTACAAAGTTGTATAGTTTTACGAAGCGATTTCGTAGAAACCGTGTTGGGCTACATTCGGCTTCCACTAACAATGATAAAACATAACAAGATCTACTTCATCATCGTTTCAGCCCGAAATAACCCACTGCTGGGTAAAAAGACCTCCCCTTATTTCTGCGTCCCTCATCCAGCTGCTTTGCTACTTTGATGATACCACCGACCCAACACCCAACGCGCTTTTGAACGGTCCTGGTTTCTTTGGCCTAACCTGGTCATAAGTAGGATATTCAGAGGTCGGAATTAGGTAGAGTTTTTTATGTACTTGCATCGAAATGTGAGATATGTGTGTGTGTGTGTGTGTGTGTGTGTGTGTGTGTGTGCGTGTGTGAATGTGTGATGTGTGATGATGTGTGTGTGTGTGTGTGTGTGTGTGTGTGAATGTGTGATGATGAATGTGTGTGATGAATGTGTGATGTGAATGTGTGATGTGTGTGGGTGTGTGTGTGATGTGTGTGTGTGATGTGTGTGTGTGTGATGTGAATGTGATGTGTGTGATGTGTCTTTAATATGGATTTTCCCGGGATTTCTAATGGACAATCCCGTGTGGCCAACAATATTACAAATAAATGATAATAAAAACCTCAGAAATAGACAGACAAATAAAACAAAGATAATTAACATACAATTTTTATTAGTATTTACGTTATTTCACAATACAAATTATTAATAGTCTTAAGCAAATTCTCATAATTATACTTCGCCTTTTTTATAAATAAGAAAGTACTTTTGCTTCTAGCCTAGACTCGTGAGGGTTTGCTTATTCAAACGGCTCATCAGAATCATTTTCCTTGTCCGATTCATTCAAAGTACCACTAAGATTTGTAGTGTTCGCATCCGACATTACTGTACTTATAACTTTTTTATTTAATAAACCCCGGGAATTTTCTGCTCTTTAAAATTAATCTCGGGATTTGAGGCATATCCACTTTAATCTTTCGCTGCATGAAATCAGCGTAACTCTACCTAATTCCGACCTCTGGATATTAGACATAAGATCTATACTTATATCTTCGGAACTGGTACATAGTTCGTCTCTAAGAACCTGACTGGCGCCTTTATCAAGACGTAAGGTACGTTCAGCAACAAAAGTCGATGAACACTTCAGTTTTATTGATCATCATTATTGAGCAAAACATTTAAAAAAAATTGGAACAGATGTTAAGTTTAGATAATACAAATTCATAGTTATTACATGAAATGCTGAAAAATTTAGCATCGAATAATTTTAGTTCGATTTCGATGGCATGCGCAATTAACAGTTTATGTAACTCGGTGCAACTGTTATCAAAAAAATATCTTTGATATCACTGACATAACTAGGTATTGTAAAACGAAATACATATACCTAGGGAGTAACTATGGGCCTATGTGATCTGAAAACTACAAAGGCTCCTTCAAACAGGCGCGACACGCAACGCGAATCGCGCGGCACGCGGTGTATTTGTGTCGCGAGCGATTCGCGTCGCGTACGATACGATATTGTATTTATGTATTAGCATTTATTCTTGTATTTTATAGTCATTTCCGATCTATAGATCTATCCCGTATGTTGCACCTGCCATGTTTTATCTCTGCATCACCCTAAGGTTGACTGGTAGAAAATGCCTCAGGCATTAAGTCCGCCTTTGTACAGTATGTTATTTTTTACTTTTGCATAAAATTTTAATAAATATATTTTTTTGTCCAATCAATAGGATGTTTGTAAATAGAGAATTGCTTCATATTTTGCAATAAATTACCAGCTTTGTATCATCGCGCTTCTCTTTCTTTTCTATGTATTCCGACAGTGACCGCGCTTTAGCTGTTGTCAGCCCCGCTTGTTTTTGACGCCTTTGCCCCGCAGTAGGACAATAACAAACCAATATTATTATTATTAAATTAAAATCCATGACTCAACAACGACGTCATTTCCTAACTAACTAGTCCTTCCAAACTATCACAGACTCATAATGTCCACTCAATCACAAGAAGTTATAACCACAAGCCTATTAAATAGGTAAGGGGAATGACTAATGATTGTTATTTACATAATAATAATATAAAAATGATTACAATGGGATCAAATCCTGTGTCATCGCATGACGTGAGCAATGGATGGATGAGTGGGCAAACGACATCCATTCAACTTTGATAAATGCTTTGAAAAGTGGTGATCTAGAAACAAAAAAGGGTTGAGCAGAAGTGTACCTGTAGATCACCCACATGTCTTTAAGTCCCATGTAAAAGGGGGCAAGACTATTACTTAATGATCTAAAATTGATTTGTAAATTCAGAGTACCGCGTATTCATAATTTTTCCCAACGATGTTGAGGTCGGCTTCCAGTCTAACCAGATGCAGCTAAATACCAGTACTTTACATGGAGCGACTGCCTATTAGACCTCCACAACCCAATTGCTGGATAACACGATAGTTCTTGGTAAGACTGGTTGTTAGACTCTCGGGCTTCTGACCCGTAATGATTTCAAAATTCTACGAATGACAGACGGGGATGTAAAGATGGTCACCCATTCGATCGAGCCACGAACCCCACGAGTACCTTCATCATTATCAGTCTATAACATTCCCACTGCTGGGACACAGGCCTCCTCTCTGTGAGAGGGAGTGGGCCATAATCCACCACGCGGGTTGCTAAATGTCACATGTCTTCGAATTTTTTGGTTCTAGGAGATGCCGTTTTCCTCGCGATGTTTTCCTTTAGGCACTGCCTAAAATCTTGATTGGTATTTAATTAAATGAATTATAGAGAAGGTATGTGCAAGTAATTCTCTTAAACAAAGTTTTCTCAATAGACATACAGAAATTATTCATATAGTTCGTCAGAATTTCTTGACAAACTCTTTGACGCCGTCCTTCAGAGGCGGGAATAAATTTACAACTTGATAAGTTCTAGGACGCGGATGATGTCGTCATGTCATCTGCATATTCACTTCCTAGCCCGAATAACGGAGAACACATGTAAACAGATCACTTTCTGTAGACAAAGAGACCGTTACAGCTTCTGATATCCAACTGTTGATATGGAAAACCCAGTTAAATGTCTATACTAGGTAGGCATACAAAAGCAGGGATAAAGAAGACGAAATTACAGAATAAGCAAAAACAAAAAAAAAAGCAATGAATCACAAACGCCGAAACATGAATTAACAAAATCCATGACGACCACGCCTTGTATTTTTTACTTCATCTAAACCTTAGAAATCAATTGCATGCACAGAAGGCATGCTTTGAAATCAATTGTCACTAGATTTTACATACGACAACCTATGAAACTATGAAAACCGATAGTCATCTGTTTTTAAGGGAATCAAAACAAATGACTGACTATGTAAAATGAACATAATATCAGTCACACAACACCGGCTAGTCTCCTGCCAGATGCCAGCGCGACCTCAATGCAAGATAAGTGTTGTGTTCATGTTCAACAATGTTATTTCCACTAGTAAAGGGCCTGACTTTTAATTAGTTAAAATCTATGTTGATAAGACCACAAAAACCAAGCATATAATATTATTTATTAATTATACAGTCACATTACCATGTCCCCTCATTCGACGACATATTTGCAAAATAAACACTTTTGAGAGACCAACCGATTTGTTATCACAGTATGTTTTTGTAATAGTAAACGAAAGATAAAACAGTCCATCCTTCTGGCTCTGGGTGAGTCACAAAAGGCGATTATGAGTTTAATCTGGTATTTAACATACTCCCACGGTTCTAAAATATTTAGTTTTAACCACAAAATCGCTGTTGAATTTGTTATCAGTAAAACGCAATTTAGAATAATCTTTATTTCAGAATCTAGCTTGAATGACAATTTAGAAGAAGTTCATAGTGTTGGTCAAAGTTTTTGTAAATAAACTAGGTATGTATTAAGACGTAGATCAGAGGGGCAATTCTCGTATTTTTAAGAACGATCGCATTCTAATCTCAGTCTCAATCTGTCAAAAATACA
This sequence comes from Brachylomia viminalis, assembly GCA_937001585.2. NCBI lineage: Eukaryota > Metazoa > Arthropoda > Insecta > Lepidoptera > Noctuidae > Brachylomia > Brachylomia viminalis. Next base: position 13,490,264 of record OW443314.2, read on the forward strand.
ATCAATTTACATACATTTTGACAAGTTTTTGACATTGATTGTCGTTGAGATAAGATTGCGACTTGAATTTGAACGTTTTTTAAGTACGAGAATTGGCCTTCAGCTTTTAAACGTTTTATTTCCACAACATTTATGGATAACTATGCTATAAACTGGTAGTTTTATGTCTGTCTGTTCCCGCTACTCAATCAAGCGTTAGATTTATCTCAACTCAAGCGCATGATAGCTATTTAAAGCCGTAGCTACCACCCTTATTGACAACCAGGGAAGCGTAAACTGTGATGGAAACATTTGACCCTCAGATCCGCTCCCTTCTACCTGTGGACCTTTTCAGGTCTACTAAGTCCACCCTACACCCTAATTACGTAACAAACTTTCAATCAAAATCTGGATCATTTTGAAGGATATTGCTATTACATTGCTTCATATGGTCGAAAAATATATTATCTCTGCTCAACAACGTAAATAACGCATTGAATATTGTTGAAGTGCCAAAATAAAAGCCATTGTTGCTGTTGGTGTGATAGATTAATTGGGTCGATGGATGCATAGCAAATAATTACCTATACTACGGCTAGAAGCTTCGTTGAGCTTTTTACATGAAAATGGATCTAGTAGATGGGGAATAACATATCCAACTTTCTGGATTCCATTTGATGCTTAGCTCCTGAACATGATTTGAAGACGGCCTTATAATCATATAGACTGCACGGTTGGCGCCGTGGTTATGCGATTCTGCTGCGCTGCGTGTTGCGGGTTCGATTCCCGCACGGAACAAATATTTGTATGATCTACAAGTAGTCGTTTCGGGTCTCTGGCTGTTTGTGTATGTGAGTTTAAATATTTGTAAACGCATCCACAATACAGGAGAAATTCCTAGTGCGGGGCAAAAAACAAACAAATGTGGTATAACTGAGAAGAAGGAACCATCCTTTTAACGACTGACGCAATATCCAAAACACGAAGGGCTCTTCATCTTTAATTATTTTTCTTAATTATGAGTTTTGTGTGTAAGTAAATTAATAATAAGAAATAAATACATAAGCTATATTTGCATTTAGCGTTAGCCAAACAAAGGTGTCTAAATGGCTAAACAAAAAGATTAGGTGTACAATACTTTAAACACTACAGCCTTAACTAACCATCGTTTTGCTAACAAATGAATACTAAGTGCAATGACGTTCACAAAGCTGACGTTATCCATACTAATACTTCGCAATAATCATACCAATAAGTGTCTTGCATGTAGGTGGATATTAGTAGTCAATGGTCGTTCAAAATGAGCTTCCTGTCCTTGGGCACACATGACCAATCAGTCGGAACCTCGTTGCCGTAACACGGTATATTATGGCAAGCAGCAAGCAATTACTACTTGATAGATTTATGACACTGCACTGCAACGAAATGGCCTAGGGCCGGACGGAGAATAATTTTCTTTGGTTTTGTTTTTTAATTTTAATACCGTGATTGGTAGCACTCATTGGTGAAATAAAACAAAAGAAATATAAAAAGTAGTTACTAGTATATAAAACTATAAAAAGCAGGTACTATTTCTTTGTTTTTTTTTTTCAAGTGGCAATATAAACTTAAACATAAAGATTTTGAATTACTGTTGTTTCTTTTTTTTTTTGTTTTAAATTGTTCTAATCTTATTCTAATTACTCAGTTTTCTGTGCAAGTTCCAAGTAAATATTTATTTCTGTCTCTTTTTTAACCAGCTTCAAAAAAAGGAGGAAGTTCTCAATTGGGCTTTTTTTATATTATATTTTTTTACCTCAGAACTCCCATCATTTATAAAGTGATTCTTCTTTAATTTTTTTTTGAAAAATTCTTCTTGTTTTAAAAGGATATACTTTCAGATTGGTAAAGGTCAAGTTCTGATGTGTGGTTTTTGAGTCGGCTTCAATAATACGTATTTTTTCCACTTAGTGTATGTTGACGATGTTGTAATAACTTCCCGTCATTGTTATTTACATTACAAGTAGTGGTATACGACTTTGTTTGGGGTAGATACCACAACAAAAAAGTGAAAAATAAATACGTTTTCACAAAAAAATACCACCGACTTCCAAAAAAAAACACTACAAAGTGAAAAATAACTTTAATTTCAGAAGTCGGTGGCAAACAACGAAAACACAAAAAACAAACTCTTTGTACTGGTTTTTTTGGAAGTCGGTGGTTTTAGTTTTAAATTTAAAAAAAGTTGTCACAAGTCATAGACCGTCTATTATGAATTTTTCATCCATCTTTGTGGTAAGTATTTGACGTCTAGCTACACTGACGTTTGACAAACGTAGCTTTCGGGGTTGCCACGCAAAAATTAGCACTTACGAAAAAAGAAGCAGTAATAAGTCAATAATTAAAGCACTCGACAGCACCACTTCATAAGTATGTATAATTTATGTTAATACTTGTAAGTATATGAGGAATTGCAACAAACTGCTCATTTATCGACCAACGACTTGTGTACTTACGTACATTTTTTTATTCTTTCTTTTCTTGCCAACAGTTGTTCGTTGGATTGTGAACAGTTTCTATCTAATCAACAATGTAAATTAGTTCAAACGCCTGTAATGCTATTGAATTTAATATTTGATGATAATACCAGCTTGTATTAATGGTTTGTTTACTAGTAGATAAGAATAACGAGAATTTGTTGCCAAGAATCATTCGTTAGTATTTTGTGATGTGATTACTAAAACACACTTGTTTGGTTGTGTAGGAGGTAGTCGTTTTCGCAGATAAAATATATTTTCTCAGTTGAAATTATAACTTGACTAGCAGCCTCTACTTATAATACATTATTAACTGATAAGCCTCATTTAATTAGGCCTCAATCTAGTATACAAAATGAGAGCAGTGGTTACCCTGTGGTAACGCCCTGACTTACGAGTTGTAGGTCGTGAGTTCGAACCCAGGCAGGCGCTTTACTTTGTGTAAATATTTTTCATCACCACTGTTCTCAAAACGGTGAAGGAAAACATCATGAGGTAACCGGCATGTTCTAGAACCTAAATTTCGAAGACATGTGACATCTACCAACCCGCACTGGGCCCGCGCGTTAAATTACAGCCCACTCCCTCTCGAAGAGAGGAGGCCTGTGTCCCAGCAGTGGGAACATTATAGGCTGATTACGTATGTAAAGGTGCCAATCCGGCAACACACGTAAACTTTAATCGTGTGACATTATTTATACCAATTTAGAATTACAACAGAATCGTATAACAAATTAAAATGTTTTATATTGTTTTTACGTCACTAAATATAGTTTCAGTCACGAAAAGTTTCGAGGACACACGGAGAACGAAATACCTACCTGAATGATTTCGTCATTACGTGTAACAGTTCTAACAAGACATTCTAAGTATTTGTGAATATTTTGTATCTGTAAAATAAAATGTTTGCTGAAGTTTCATGGCTGCAAGATAAGTATTGTTTTTTTATACATTTCAGTTGCTACCATTGGCGTTCATGAATAGCTAGAATAGCGTTATCTACATCGCCACATGCAAACTACGCATCACACTGTCGTCACGCAAAATCCTGCATCGCGCAAGCAGAGTTTAAAGCGCAACTAGCATAATTATATACATCGCCCCGACATCAAGCGTCGGGCAGTTGCCCACCAGACACGACACCCGTCTGGTCAGGGGATCCTCCCTGTTTCATAGAGTATGAGTGAACTTTACACCCTGTTCCTCATACCTCTATAGGCTTGTCCCTAAGAATGTACTCTACGAGCTGTCAAAAATCTCGACTCCTGTTTTTTTTTAAACTGATCTTTCCGTGACGTAAATGGTTTTTTGCAGGAAAGAGCTTAAAGTACGAGAATCTGTGTTTTGAAATGTTTGGTATAAAAAGCTCAGCCTGCTTATCTAAAGGCTAAAAGAGAAGCACTATATTCAGATCAATTGAATACTTTCGATACGAACATGACATAAATTCCGTCCTGTCTGGAAGTGTGATTGACATTTAGTGACCTCACTAATTAGTGCTAATGGACTTTGATCTATGTTACATGTTCTGAATGGGTCAGTGAGTTTCACTTTCGTGTAATAAGTAGTTTAAATTATGGAGAAATGGTCTCTGAGAGTTTAGTTAGGAAACATTGAAGGATATAACGCACTAAGCATATTTTGGAATAGGTGATTTCAGGAAAAGACAAAAATAGAGGAATTCTAATTAAAAAATCGTACGAGAGCATTGAAATGAAATTAGATGTTTATTTCTGTAAGTAGATATTTTAAGACAGTTTTACACATCAATATTTTAAAACTAGATGGCGCCGGCATTTCCTAGCTGATTGATCCCTGAGAAGAAATGCCGAAACAAACTCAGAGGTCATGGTCTCCTTTAAAGTTCAAACATTGTATTATTAAAAAATTGTTTTCCATTTCACACTTGAAGTAGTAGGTACTTATAGTTTCGTAGTACTTACTGAGAAGACTGAATTGCCTCCTGTTTCCTTACTGACCTCATTAATATTAAATTCGTAACACAATGGTGCCGATTCCCTTGTTTAAAAACTAAACCAAATTTAAGTTCAGTGCATCTTTTTCTTTCTATTTCATTAAGAAAAGGACGGAAGATACATTTTAGTTTAGTCCTGTCAAATTAATCAGCGCCTGACACTACTCCATACAAGTTCAGACGTGATTAAAAAGTTGACTACTAAAATTACATCAAATTACGTCAGGTGCTGACTAATTTGACAGGACTAAACTAATATTTATCTTCTGTCTTTTTCATAATGAAATAGAAATAAAAAGATGCACTTAACTTAAATTTAGTTTAGTTTGTTAACAAGGGAATCGGCACCAATATCGATCAAACAAACAATTTAAAAGACGACTTTACTAAGCCAAACAAAATATTAATAGAACCTTGTTTTCGATGGTTGCAACACTTACAATCTCTATAATATTTTGACAGTCTAGTCTAGGTTGCCTAAGTTTTGAATTCCGAAGCATGTCAAAAGTTTTCACCTTCATAGGCCCGTTGGCACTTGTCGTTTTTGCCCCGACACTTGGGCAAGTGAGCTCGCGTGCAAAACATTGCAATATGCGCTCTACTGGTCAATAAGGTTTATGATAATTGATTGATATGTAGGTATTTGTTACGAAATTAATGCAATAAAAACTTGTGTTATTTAGTTCAAATCTTTGACAATGTGTTGACATAACTGGGGCAACCTATTGTGGTAGATTCGTTGACGTTTTTCGGGGATTACCCCAAAGTTGTAGGGAATTGACTACCTAATAAAATCTGTTCCGGAAAGAACATTTGTCAATAAATGTTCAAGAATAATAAGAAGAAATCTGGAATAACCCAATATAACATAGGTAATTTCTATTGGGTTATTGGGGTTTGGCTGATCTGCAAAACTTTTTGAAGGAGCTTTGAAACGAATTTTAACAGCGTCATTCTGTGTTTGATTAAATAAAATAACATAATATAACATCACGCCTATATTCTCCGAAGGGTCAGCCAGAGATGCACCTATAGTACACCCGTATTTCGCCAGTTATGTATACCTAAGTCCTATATCACAGGGATTGATTAAATCGGCACCATAAATTCGCTAAAAGCACCAAAGAACTTCAGGTAACTAATCAAACTGGTTAGGTTACACTGTAAATTAAACGTCCTTGAGGTTTTAGAGCGGCACTTTACCCTAACGAGATAAGTTCCTGATTAAATTAATTAGAAGCCTCTATGTATACACACAAAACACTCGACAGGAAAGAAAAAACAAATAACTACAAAAAAATACAAAAGTTATGTCGACTAAACAAAACAATTTGAGACTGACTAATAACTGAGAAGAGAAGACAAAAGGATCAAGTGCAAGTCCCTGTGACAGTCATTAAAGGTGCTTAGGAAAAAACAGCTAAGTACCTAACTGAATAATTTTGGTGCATTAGGGAGCAAAACCCAATTTAATTTTTTTTAGCGTATAAAACCCAAGATGATGTATAACACGGTCACATTAACTTGACGCATCTCTGGAATGCGAGGCCCCGCCCGCTTCCCCCCGCTCGCCCGGCAAGGGTCAGTATGGTCAGCATCTTTGTTTCCGATACGCGCGTCGATAATTTGGCTAGATTTCTGTTGTTGTTATATTGTTTTTGGATATTATTGTTACGTTTTCATTATTGTTTTGTTAAGTTTAGACTATTTTTGTTACTGTTAATTGTTTGGACTGTTGTTTGAAACCCGTAAAACATGGGGAAAACTATACACAGTGAAGGGAGAAATCTCGTTTTAAAAGTGCTACAGTTTTTCGAGAATGAAAAGAAAAATGGACGTTTTTGCATACCTGTGGATCAGGTTGAAAAACGAACCTGTGCCGCAACCGGGATTTCAAGAAATACTCTTACTCGGATAAAAAGAGAGGCCAAAAGGACATGTGTAACACCGTCGCGTTCTTCGCCCGACACTAGTCCAAGTACTATTACCAGCACTGGTAACAGTACTACCACGGCTCCAAGTACTAGTATAGCGATGATGACTGAAAGTTTTGATTAAATATTTTTGACAATCAACATAAAATAGTTTTTTTACTACCTACACTTCCTGCAAATAAAGATTTGAAATTATATAGGTAGTATCTACTACCTACATACATTTTTTTTTTCTTAAAAAAAAACGTTGCCCCACACTAGAAATTTCTCCTGTGTCGTAGGTGCGTTTAGTTGTTGATGCTTTTTTGTCACACCGTACCCGAGTGCCAAAATGACGTCATCAACGCCAAGCGTCAAGTTAATGTGACCGCGTTGTAGATACCTCACCCATACCACCTCTATACCAATTAACAAGTAATAGTTTAATTACTTAGTTTAGTTATTATTTAACTAATTGTTGCTATACAAAACATTCCTACATACTAGTTCAATGGTTTTATCAATACGTACAGACTTACAATCCTATAACTATGTACGAGAGGTAAACAAACTCCGGGCCGATATTAATGCCACGTGCAACTGCCAACGATGTTTGGTTTAGATAGGAATATGCACTAAACGGACATGTTTGTAGTTCAGCTAGCCAGCCAGCCAGTCAGCCCATATGCTCTGTAACCCATTTCGTTCGGGAACTATATTTTCTATCACCAAAATTTATATTTGTCATCAAGTTGTATCACCTAATAAATAGATCTATCGCCACGAAATATTTTCGTTCTCAGATAAATAAAAATTGTTCTCAGGTTGATATCTCAGGATTTTAGGTGATTTATTGTGGAACTGATTTTGCATTGTTTGGTGACTACATTTTGGTGACAGATCTACTATTTGGAGCACAAACCCTATTATTTAAGAAACACAAAACTAATTAAATTGGTAATAGCTTAAATGATACCCGAAACAAATTACCAGGAGAAACTGGATGCAATCTGGACTTTAGGGCACCCCGACTCGGACAGGTTAGGTTAGAAGGGGATGGCGGGGTCGAGAGACCCCGCCATCCCCTTCGTGGTTATTTTTTTATAAACCACCCAGAAGTAGGAGCCCCGCTAAGCGGGGCTCCGTCGACCAAGCCCTACCGTCGACATATTATGTATATCAATCGATCCGTGGTGAATAAGAAAACTACTACTATTGGTGATCTCTATAAATTAGTTTGCTTAAATACTTATTAGGACACACCTATTATAATACATACAAAAACATTTATTTGGTACTAGACCTTATATCTCAGGATTTTAGGTGATTTATTGTGGAACTGATTTTGCATTGTTTGGTGACTACATTTTGGTGACAGATCTACTATTTGGAGGACAAACCCTATTATTTAAGAAACACAAAACTAATTAAATTGGTAATAGCTTAAATGATACCCATTTTGTTCGTGGAAGCGGAAGAATAGGTATATGCAGTTAGCAGCTGGTTTGGGAGCTGACAAATTTTTCATGCTTTGACAGATTTTAATGCATGGTATTTTCAATCTTTTTTCGTTACTTTATCATTGAAGGTGTATTAAATGTTGATTGCCATATTAAGTTGCTTAAATGCAGACGTAAAGGTCGAAAGTGTTGTTTTGTATCAGCAGAAAAGCTTATTTTTTTCATTTGCGTCTAACTATTGTGAATTTTAGTTTTACAACCTTATCTAGTCATAGCGCATTTGATAATGTATTTTATTGCTATAAAACGTTAATGTTATCAATATTAGAATGCCAATATAGTTTATTTGATCCGTAAACAATACTATGTGTTAGAGTTAGTCGTTGAACACAGATTTCTTTTTGGTAAACACAAAATGTCTCCATCTACTTATCCAAAAACAAAACATACATCGAGATATTACACATAACTCTTCTCTCTACGATCAAATTGAAGTCAAACATCAACATTCAAATAAAGAATGATCCAATGAACAGTTTGGATAACAATAGGCCCTTAAAATCTAACAATGATAAAGTACGACAGTGTGACGCGTCTGAGGATATGACATCATGACAGGCAAGCTGGTTTAATTATAACATCTGAGCGTCGCGACAAAGCTTAGCTGGAGTGTTGAAGTAAATAAAATTGAGACTAAGAAATGGGAAGTGACGTATAGTGACTGAGAATGCCTTTCACGGATAATTTAATTAGGGTTTTTATTTTAAAGAAAGCTTACAGTCTAATATCAAACTTAAATATCATGTAGGTATAAGTAGGGACATTTGCTAATTACAAGCTTCCACATCTACTTAGTTACGAGTTATTTGCGTTGATTGCAGATTAGGTACCTACAATTAAAAAATATTAAGTACATATATCAAAATTAAAAGCTATTTATGGTTCTTGCCAAAATACTCCTTGTTCAAAATCTTTCTTATTGTGTGTGCGCTGGTGCAAAATAAATCGATTTCCAGGTGTGTTGGTAAACGATTGAAAGCTATAACACTACGTATGCAGACAGCGTTGCGCCTGTACTTTGTCGATGCGAATGGTACCATGAAGTAGAGGCCGTTTTCTCAGGTTATTTTGATTAGTGCGAAGAAGTATTTTGCCGAGTAGTTCGGGACAATAAACCGAGCCGGGATATTCGGAGTTCGGGATAGTCTACCACGAAGAGAACCTACTCTCAAAGGACAATAAAAAATGTTACTTGTGTTGTTTTGGCACGTTTCCGAAGACAGGTAATAATAACAGTTGTCTATTCAAAGATTAGTAGACTTCACAGAATTCTGGCGCTTAACATAACTTAACACTTTCTTAAACCTGCGGCTTACAAACCCTTTTTACTTTTATCATACTACAGTAATAGTCATTTCTTTCTAGAAAAGACACTTAAAACTAATTTATGTTGTTTCTTATGTTGTTTTTGCTCGACATTACTGAAGCCGTTTTAATACAGTTATTAGAAGAATATGTTGTCATTACAGATATTAATTCGCCAGTAATTGTAAAAGTGTTTTAATCCGTAATTAATCGAGTAAATGAGCCACTTAATTCCAAATGACTGAAAAATTGCGAGCCATTTAAATTGGATTTGTTAAACGTCAGCTATTTACATTTTTGTGTGAACAATTTGTTGTTATCACTGCTAAATTGGTATCTTAGAGGTCAATTTAAAAAGTGACATTTTATCTGAAGTTAGGCAAATGACGCCAATTTTCGTTTGGCAAAAATATGATAAGGAGTATTTTGTTGGAGGAGTATTTAGCCGTCTCCCACAAATTCACTTCAGAACTTCTATAATTATATAAACGTAAAACATAGTTCTAGAAAAATATAATGGTTCCTATGATCCAAAATTACCAACTCAACAAAATCCAAAACTTTAAGGACACAAAGGAAATGAAACAAAAAAACAGGTCAATTGCCAGTCGGACTCGCAAACAAAGAGTTCCGTAGGCTACCACCGTACAATATTTAACACTACATTGTTTTTAAACACTTTTCTTGCAAGTGTTATTTAATTTTTATTATTTGTTGTTATAGCGGCAATAGAAATATGAAATACACACTGTGAAAGTTTCAACTGTCTACCTTTTACGGTTCATGAGATACAGCCCGCTCATAGACAGCTTTAGTGATAGGGTCCCGTTGGCACCCCTTGGACATGGACCCCTAAAAAAGAAGAGAAGAAAGGGATTTGGAAAACAAAACCGCACAAACCATTTAGCATCAATATTCACGGTCTCACTGCGTAAGTCACATCCGTTGGTCCACGGCCTTGCAAGCGACGTTTATTAATCTATTCAAGAGCACTTGGATCAAGATGAAAGAAACCCACGCCATTCATCTTAATGCTACTGAGTCCGGGCAGGTTAGAATTACTAGCATGGAGTTTCTTACGTCAGCGTTCCGATCCTTACACTTTGTTTCTTGATAACTGGCAATGGAAATAATGGTAAATACAAAACGAAGGAATTCAAGCTGGTTTATGTTTAATAATGATGGGTTTTACGACATTTATACTGCAGTACAGCAGGTATCTTTATAGTCGTCCATTGCACGTAATTATTCATTTGTAGGTATTTAGTTGCTTGCAATCAAAGAATTTAATCGTATACGCTTGAATGTCTTATGATTCATCTAGAAAACGAGCTTGTCTGTTTAGGAGCTATGCGTATTGTTTGGTATGCGAAGAATTTCTCCTTGGAGTCTATAAAACCAAGCCTATATAATATCTTGATCGTGTTCCGTCAATAAATTACTTAGATTTCTACTAAAAGGTTGGTCTTCGGCCTGAATACCCAAATATATTTAATCATTTGCATCCAATCTTAGGACAAACTTGGTCGGCTTACCATCTTTGCAATGTAGAAGTCGTTCTACAGTTTTGGTATAATGTTGCATGTGGACATAACTCAGGACGGGATTCCACAAATTTTCTTTGGTGACTTGTCTATTTAATTTGATAGTAGAAATACTTGGTAAATAGATTTTGGTCTTTAGATACGCCACAGGAATAGGGCGCATATTTAATTATATTTTTCTCATCCTCTCTTAATCCCATTCATATTCGTAATCAATAATTATCATGTCTTTACCCAGACTTATTGCTGCATTTTCTACAATAACATTACTGAATTTCCTGTATATAGTCGTTATTATAATTGTAATAATTACTTATTAAACAACATTATGATGTCTTAGTCAGTATAGTTAAATAGAAATTAAAAGCATTAATTAGTAAGGCTGACGCATTGTTTACATAATTTTATCGTAATTGTACTATCAACATTTTTAATGACTGGTGTTAGCCATCCTCAGACTGACAAATATTGTTTTCATCAGTACAACGACTGAGTCAAGCTTCTGTATTTTAATGTTTATCAAAATCCTTGTTTAATTTCATACTCATTTTAATTTAAACATTACTCAAGCAAGGAGAAATTGCTTCCGTCTTCTTGACATTTCAAAATTCAACTTTAGCGTCTTCAAAATAAGCTTAACTCTTCTTTATCCACCGCTTTTCGTCCTTTTATAATTGTTTGTTCCCCAACGATAAATTAATTCTTAATCAGAATTCAAGGTATGTCGACGTTTCAAAACTTCCCATGATTTTTCTTTCACATCCTGTCTTAAATAGCTTTCAAGATAGTTACATAAATAAACGGATTTTCATTGATACGGAAGCCCATCCATTGCGGACTATAAAAACTGACCAGCCAACAAATAAAACAGTTCATTGGCGTAATATACGGACCATTCTAACTTTATTGTTCTATGACTATGTTTTCTTAACATATATTCGGGTACAGCATTTGTAAACTCTTTTAAATCATCATTGTTATATTTTATAGCTTTAAGAATTCTCTGAGTGTCAATTGGATTAAAAAGTATCAATGAAGCCTTTTGAACGCCATTCTTTGAATTTCTTATTACATCTTGTTCTGTTTTATTATCCATCTTATTCTTTGAAGTGATTGAGTAACAAAATCCTAAAAGGCTTGCAAAATATACGTTGGTTAGTTTCCGATTTCAGGAAACATCAAAACCATGTTAACTACCATTATAAAACGCTGTTATATTTATTCCAAGACGTGTAATAATATTTGTTTATTTTTTATATCGGACGCAACGAGGAACGTACTCGTACCAACAAGAAATGTTGGGTTTTTATATATTTAGCTGTCCGTCTTCAATAATAAATATTGCACATTAGTTCATCTGATTTATGTTTGCATTGAAAGAGTTGTTGTTTCATAAATAGTGCGTCAGATAGGCTTGAAGATAATAATAATAAGCAATGATTTGCATTGCTGAGGTCACTGCTACTTTCCTTAGGAAACTTTTCGTCGAGGGACATTACTTCTTCCAAACTTTTTCAGGATCTTCCCACTACATATGTGATTTTTATTACTTAATCACTCATGCCTTGATAGATTTGGCTAAAACTTGGCAACCAGATACACCATACCCTGGATTAACAAATAGAGTACTTTTTATCTCGATACATGCAGTGATTCCCCTAGGAAACTAGTGAGACCGCAGGCAACAGCTAGCATTAACCTTTGTTTATTTCTTTAATCATAATATTATGGTCTCTGCTCTAAAAATAGTTCACCCTACTCCTAGTGATGGATTATGGATAGAGAATTAGGGATTATATCCGACAGGATGGGCAGCATCCACCTGTGTACTGATTAAATCAAACTCCGCATAAAAATATATCCTTAGGGTTTGTCGAGGACAAATGGAAATTGCTAAGTGTTAAGAAACCTGCAATTTATAAAGTAACTTATCTGGAATGTATCAAGAGCGCGGCCTGTGCCTTTATCCAAAGCCGATCTTATTTTGTTTCAAACTCGGAATTAAAACAACACAGCCTTAATTTACGTTCTAATTTTAGCTCAAACGGAACGTTGGAGCGCGCGATCAGGCCCTATTCATTCACGCTCAAGGATAGCCTTTCTATGCAACTAACGAGCATATTAATATTTAATGAATAAACACTTACTTCGTCTTCCTCGTCGTCGTTAAAAAATGGATCCAGTAGTAGGTTCTTCCAGTAAATAACATCCGGAGGTATCGCGTACGCGTCGTGGTCTCTCAAATTCGCATACAAGGGACTGTCTCTACCGACACCTTCCGAACTAGCACTGATCGAACAACTTTCCACTTCAACACTACCACCGCAAGAACACCCCTCATCAGTATAACTACATCCATACTCGATCTCCTCGTAGATATTCTCGTCGGTGATCGCGTCTCGCACCGGTTCGTAGCCGTCGTCCGTCGGCTTGTCGGGCGTCATTGCTACTGAGCCACTGTCAACACACCTGTCCTTACATTCTCCCACCTCGTGGAGCGCGTACACTGAATACCGTGCAGGTATAAAATCGCTCGCCGTGTCGAACGAAAGACGCGATATTCGCGATTCTGTAGCGTGGTGCTGCGATAAAACGCGACGTAATATTTCGTCAGAATTGTGAAAACCCGTCGAGTGGGCCCACACTGCAGCGTAAGGGTTCATTAAAATTTCATTGTCGTCAGTACTACACTCCTTGTAACTCCAGCACGTACTCTCTGAATCACTGGACGATTCACTCTCGTGGTCGGTGATTTGATTTGATTCCATATCTGAAATGGAATTGTCGCACATCGATTTTAAACGAGCCCGCCGCGGTGGTACCGGTGTACCGATGCCCTTGTCGAAGATTGTGTTTATGTTATTATTCACTTTGTCACTAGAAGGTGTGCTCGTCACGAAAGAGACGTCCGATAGGGTCGATTCACATTCACTCTCACTGTGTTTTGTTTGTTTTTCTTCGGTCATGCGTTCCAAACATTCGTCGAATATGTTAAGAATGCTGAGGGACACTTCTTTCTCCGAGGGCGCCAGGTGGCGCTGGTACTCATCGAGCTTGTAGATTTCCTTGCCGAGCTGCGACAGTATCTTGTCGAACTTGCTGTCAGGTGTATCTGGTTCGGGCTCGGGCGGTGTGACTGTGATTAGCGGGTCGTACTCCTCGATCGCCAGCCGTAGTGTCGTAAGCCATTCGATAATCGGCTGCGCTGTCTCGGAGCGCAGTGTGTCCGCGACTGCGTTCGGAATCCAACTTGCTAGTTCACACATTTTACCGCCGCTGCACGATAACCGGTGTATGAATCAACACGCGGAATTCCGCGAAACTAAGCTTTGACGTCTCCACAGCAGTGTAGAGCGCGCGTACGATATCGACGACATTTGCACTCGACCGCGATCGCTTATCATTATTTTCCTAATTATACACGACGAACGCATATTTGACCTTTGTTTGATAGCTGACTAATTTTGCTTCTCTGGGTTTTAGACATCACTGTATTTCTAAAATATTTTCTGGTCACAGCACTCAAGGGTTTTCATAAAAAAAAATACGAAAAATTTTACGCGGTAATTTTGAGTTGACACTGACAGTTTTATACGTTCGCGCGCTTTTATAATTTTTTAAATGATGTAGCGGAAGCGTCCGCGCGCGGCACGTCCACCACGATAGTGTTGCGCCGTCCGGCAATTAATTGGATGCGTTCATTCTGCGCTCGAGTCTGTGTGACCGATATTCTACGTTATTTCTGTGGCAGCTGGAGCATGCGTGGCGCAACCACACTAAAACTAAATGCAATGTGCATTAGATAAGACAGATCAGGCGCCGAGACATATACATATTTATTGCTATATTTCATTGTATTGATACGGGCCATAAAATCGTGGGCATTGGCCAATAAACCTATAGCAAGTAAGATTGTACTTATAGACAGTTGGAGGGCATAACAATTTAAATTCATTACCATGTGTGTTCCTGTTCGAGCTTGGAGCAATATTATGTTTAAATTTAAATGTAGGTACCTACCTATCTATCTGTTTTGCTTTGCTCGATATTTTCCTGTACTGAACTTGGGAACGCCAAATGCGACTAATTAATTCTTACGCTATTGTAGACCCTATTCTCTGACATGTAGGGATCATAACTGCAGGAGTGCGGTGAGAAATCCTACAAACAGGATAATCGTGAAGTGCAATTGAAATAAGAACTCTATGGAAACTGGAACATGTGTTCTAGATTTTGTGAACAATTCGGAAATACTATAGCTGTACCGGAACTCCTTTTCTTTGTTTGTTTTAAGTATCTAATGCAAGTTGCAGACGTCATACCAGTGACTAAGCGTGACATTTAAGCCATTTTATGGGTTGAAACTATGTAGTTTCAAGTAAAAGTAATGCTTGAGTCTTGAGAGAGGTTCACTAATACGGGACCGAGAGGTCCATGAAAAACTTCTATACCTATATAGCTGTATTTTGCTGGCTTTTATGGTATTTAGATCTAAAGTAAACCTACTTTTAAACACCCTCTTAAGCGTTCAGAAGCTATCGAGTTTTATGCTATTAAAAGAAGATACACCTTTGTTCCGCAATACTAAACTACATCAAACGTCTTTTATGGGCGTAGTTTTATTTATTTATTTATTTATTAAAACTTTATGCACAAGTAAAAAAATAATACTGTACAAAGGCGGACTTAATGCCTTAGTTTTCCTCAAAATTCACTTTGAATGTGGTCGCAGGCGCAACCCACAGAAGCTAGGATGACTACACTTCGCGTAAGGAACGGACTTGACACAAAATATATTGAGTTGAGAATGACCACAGTTGCATAAAGTAAGTAGGTAGGTACAGGACCTACTAATAGAAATATTGTATTTTTTTTTTTTTGGTTAACCTACAATTGTTTACACGTTACGTTTCAATTAAAAGTATACGATATACATTTAAATGGAACAATCATTTACAGGCTAACACCACATGCACTCTATTATTTATATTATATATTTTTATTTTTGCGATTAATTGTACATTTTGAATAAAGATAAAACAAAGCTTAAGTCTTGCAATTTAAACAAACAAATCAATATTATTAAATTAAATATATTAAATTAATTGGTAATAAAATAACAGATATATAAATTAAATTAAACTGAGATTAAATAATTGGTTTAAAATAAATAGCAATTATAAAAAAGAGTATATTAATTAATAGATTTTATTCAATTATATTATAATATTTATTGTGTTTTTTGGACAATCTCTACTTTTCTCTGTTACAATTTCTACGTCACTATGAAAATTTAAAACAGATGAAACTCGGCCATGTTCTAGAGAAATAATTCAAGACTCCCGAATCGGACTTGGGGACCCAGGACCCGAATAGAAATATGGCAAACAAAATACAAAAACTGACTAAAGACTGTGTAAAAAAATACAAAAATGTTTCTACTTTTGCGAGAAACCCACCATATACATACCTAGTCTAAAATATGTAAGTTTATGTAAATTATTGGTACCTCCACCTATCAAAGAAAGCTGCAAAAGATAGGTATTTAGGCACATATGGTTAGACAGTAAGCCGACCCCAATAAAGTTTGTAAAAGGGCCACGAATCCACGATAATGATAAATTGATGACCTGAAGGCTGAAACTAAATTTATAAATCCATCTTATGGTATTGATATCATGAACAGTTGAAGGACAAAAACGCTAAGCAATTTCAAATTGGTACCCTATCCCGCATAGCGGGCACATTGTCACGTTTTCGAACTTTAATTATTAATAATGCCTAGCTATTTTTATAGTTGACGGTAAACCCTAAAAATAAACTTTATCCTTAATGATTTGACCAAAACGGTGAACAACAATTTGCATTTTTTTGATTTGGCAGAAAAGTCAATAGGCTATTTTTATAAATACTTACAGCTATTTTACAATATTTATTAGGTGTTTATAAAGTCACGCATCGTTTGCACATAAGACATCAAACGAAAATTAAAAAAAAACATCAGGGTCGGGGGGGGGGGGGGGGGGGGGGGCTGTATTAGTTTATTTTGCTTTGTCATTTATATAATAATACGAGTTTTTTATTTTTTCGACTTCTTCAACTGTTCGTCATTACTTTAGTCAGTGATAATTTTACATACATAAACTAAGCTAATCTCCTTTTGTACAACTTCTTTAAACTTTTCAAAAGGTTTCCAGATCCAAATAAACCACAATTTGGATTAATTTTATTTTTAAATAAATGAGACTAAACAAAAAACTAAATTGTAACATTAATCTTTTTTCCGCAAAAAAGAAACTAAAGTCAAAGCATTTATTTCAAATAGGCACATAAAAGGCACTTTTGAACGTCAACATTTACATTAAAATTTAATTGATTCTAGTCGCCCCTTCCAAAAGGTAGTTTCGTATGGAGAAGAATGGTCAAGAAACGCCACCGTTACTTTTTTAAAATGTGTTACAATATTTTGTATACATTAATTATATAAATAAAATTATATGTGAAGACGATGCACCTATAATAAAACTTACCCAATAGGTAAATAGAATTTAAAAATGTAGCAATGACAAATAAGCTAATTAAGTGATAGATACATGGTGTTCACATATTTACAAACATTGTAAAAGTATACGATTTCCCAAATGATGTAAACAAGTAATATGTCAGTCTAAGCTTATCTACTTTACCGACTAACCTACAGCTTAAGCTTTAGTTCAATTCGATAACCTATAAAAGGCTTCCAGATTATTACTAAAACGAATCCAAATAACCAACATCTGGCTAGACTGGATGCTAACCCTGACACACTTGAAAAAGGTTAGTTCGATGATCTTCCTTGACTTTTATTACCGTGGGATAGCAAACAGCCGTGCAATCTATGGTTTTTACAGTCAACGAGAGAATGCGTTCCTGACACCTGTCAGTTTCAAACAAACGAATACCGTCAACGTGTTTTGCGAATTTGATCTTTATTAGTTAGAATTTTCGCACTGACAGGTGTCAGCCACGCATTCTCTCGACGCGGGTAGGACTGTAGTCCTAGATTTGTTGTTATTACTGGCTTGGCTGGAATAGGCTAGTTGACCGTTTTTGAGATACCGATTTATAATATGCCTTGTGGTCTATTTCCCTGAAAATATGAATATTTCAGAAAAAATATTTTTGATTTTTATAACGCAATTTATTTTTGTTGTCAAAACGGGGCATTCTGTCGTGGCGCACGGTGGGTTTAAACTGCTATATGAGGGGCATAGGGATTTTTTAACAAATTCTTTTTTTATTGTAATATTTTTCGATAGTTTTTGTCACTCTAACAAATAATTGTCATTAAACGTTTTTGTCTAAAACTGATAGTTTGCCTGGATTTTTTTTTTTCAATTTTTGTTATAAGTTTGTTGTGAAATATAAAAAATACTAATGCTAAAATGCTAATGGAGCTTTACTTATTTAATTTTCTAGTAACCAATTTATATTCAAATGTATTTTGTGTCCATCCTTAGCTAAACTGTCTTTATTGTTGGAACTTAATTATGGACAGTGAAAAATTTGCTAATGGTCAGGTAAAGTATATTTCATTTGCTATTCTATTCATATCGTATTATCATCATCTTATATTTGCTAATTACCACAATTAGTCAAATAAGTGTAATGTAATTAAATCAAACCACTCCGCTTAACTAATAATAAACTTAAACTAATTATGGTGATAGGAAGGGGTAATTCCAACCTATATAGGGATTTTATTTATATAAAATTATTAAGAAATACGCATAATGACTATCAAGAAAATTTGCAGTGTACCTAAATATTTTGTGACCAATATGGAAAGTCTAGTGAATAATGTGGATTTGTTCATGGTGTTAAGAGAACGGTTCGGATGATTGTCGAGCAGTAAAAAGTTTTTGAATACCTGAAGCAGACGCTTAATTTTAACTGGACGGAAGAAACAAGTGCAATACTCCTGAGGTTTTGTGAGAAATGTTGTTCAAATGTTTGTAGATGGGTAAGATCAAATAGGGCTCTTGCCAATTTTTTTAAAAGAATCGGAGATTGGCTGGAAAGTGCCATTATTACACCAATAGCTTCAACGCCAATGTCACAATATTCACCCAGAAAACCCTTTGAAGAGTTGTGTAACAAGCAAAAAAGAAGACGTGTAGAACTTGAGCGAATCATTGTCTCCACAAGAGTTATAGTTATAGTTTTTATATTCTTCGATAAATGAACGGTTTGAAATTAATAAGATTCCGTATTTTGTTAGTATTTTTATGTAACACATTAGTTTCGTTACATAATGAGCATCTATGATATTAGAAATAAAAAAATGACCATATATATATATATTTTTTTTAATTTTTCGGTTCCTCATAACTTGTGAAGGGGCAACATAAAGCGCGCGTTGGTAGTGTGGGATTATAGTCAATAAGCCAAAGAATAAGGTTCAAGTAGTTTTAAAGCAAGACCTGTCAAGACTTGGCCGAATTTGAGCAATTTCTGTCACATTCCTTACAACAAAAATTGAAGAAAAAAAAACCAGCTAAACTATCAGCTTTAAGCCGGATTCACATTACTGTGTTGTGTCGTGTCGTGACGCCTTCTGGCGCAGTGTTAGCCAATCAAAACTCGTTGTTATTTGACGTAGTCCTGAACAGATTAGTTTGATTGGTTTATCCCGCGTCACGACACAACACGACACAGTAATGTGTCCGTGGCTTTAGACAAAAACGTTTAATAACAATTATTCGTTAGAATGACGAGACCTATCGATGTGTATTTTTTTAAATGGTATTTGTAATAAAAATCCTTATGTCCCTCATATATCAGTTTCGACCCACCGTGTGGCGGTTCAAGTGACTTTTCTGTCAAATCTATGAGTTTTTTTTACAGTATTTCCCGCACACAAAATGCATCTATTTTTTAAAGTTTTATAGGATGAAATCTAAAGCGGAAGACATTTGATATGCATTACACAACTGTTGATCTGAAATCAATTAAGTAATGTGATCATGAACATGCAAATCGACAATTATATCAGTTTTGGCTAACCGCTTTCCAAAAATACAAGGCTGTTATTTTTTTTTTCTGGCCGTTTATGTTTTTAAAACGATATTGGTACGTAGTGGAATGTACGTAAAATAAGGGTATAGCTTATAAGGACGGATCGTTGAATAAAAAAAAACTAACTTACTTAATAATGGAAGGAATGCTTGTTCCAGAGGGCGTCAGGATAGGTATACTTTCCAAACAACCATCTAACTAAATTGTTGTTACCCAATCTGAATGTTGAAACATGTAAAACGCTCGAATTCCACAGATTTACTAGCGCGTTTGTTTCCATGAAATTGCGATCAGGGGCCGTACTATGACGTGTTAATTCCATCATGATTCCGTTGCGAAAAAGAGATAGTGCTATCGGTCATGTATAGCTCCGTCACTCTTTCACGCTGAAACAACCATCATGATTCCGTTGCGAAAAAGAGATAGTGCTATCGGTCATGTATAGCTCCGTCACTCTTTCACGCTGGAACAACCATCATGTTTCCGTTGCGAAAAAGAGATAGTGCTATCGGTCATGTATAGCTCCGTCACTCTTTCACGCTGGAACAACCATCATGCTTCCGTTGCGAAAAAGAGATAGTGCTATCGGTCATGTATAGCTCCGTCACTCTTTCACGCTGGAACAATGATGGAATTAACACGTCATAGTACGGCCCCAGGTGTTTGTCAAAAACACCTCTTCTACTCATCCCCGTAGGCTACTGAATAATGCAATATTCTCTTCTGTGAATTTTGAAGCACGTCTGCCTGAGAAGGATGGTTTAGTTTAATAATGTATGACTGAGGAAACAAACCGCCTTACGGTACCTCTGTGAATTAAAATTCTGACAAGATTTTTAGCAAGTACATGCAGACAGTATATGAGCCAGTAGGTACAGTCACGAGCACGAATGCCTTTAACACTTACGCATGATTCAAAACTGAATTTCTCTTAAAGTATTGACAGGTCTTTTTTACATCTACAAAACATATTATTTTCGAAACCATATCTACCAGTTATATGAAATAGATTTTTTACATGCATACCTCTCATATACCTACATACCTCTACAAGAAAAAATAATTTCAGTTGATTTCATGGAATTCGTTGAAGGAAGTTTACCTAATATTTTAACGTCTTGTTTTAACTTTAAGCATCTACTTTAAATACATCTGACCAACCAACCAACCCATACCAACCAACCATACCAACTTAGTTGACTTTATCCCGACATTCCCAATCGAATGGTCACTATAAAGCTGAATGGACAAAGTTAACTGCAACACACAAGCCCATTCATGTGGAATACCAATTTTAACAACTACTACTTCAATATCAACTTTATCATCTTCGTGTTAGAGTGTGATTTTATCCGGCAATAGTTATGGCAATCCACATCTCATAACGTAATATAAACTTTAGAGGCAAGAATTTAAAGTGTAATGTTAATTGGCAGGTGTTATGAGAATGGCCACTGTATCAGGAGTTCGCATGTGCATGTCAAGATGCTGTGATGAGGTACTGGCCGGTGTGGTAGTGCTTTCATTTCCTCTAAGGAAATGAGAACCAAAATAAGCGTGAAATTAGATGAGTCTGCAGCATGAAACACTTACACCTACTTATATTGCATTAAAATGTTTGAAATTAATATTGTTAATGATCAATACTTTAGATTAAATACAATAAGTTTAGAGACCACTATTGGTCCATTATGAACCTATTCCTTAAAAATCCTTAGTAGGTACACAACGTTATTTCTTGCCAATGGTACATCAATCAAAACATATGGGTCTCAGAAAATGACTTTGGACCTTGGCCTACGTCGATAAAAAATACGAGTAAGATATATTGTACATCGCAAAATTGAAGAGAAAATTATACTTTCAGTGGCTAAAATCCGTAAAAAATGGTGGCCAGACTTCCAATAACTTTGACGGCACGGTTGGCGCAGTGGTTAAGCGTTTGACTGCTGCGTTGCGTGTCGCGGGTTCAATTAATGTATACATAATATTGTAACACATTTTAAAAGAGTAACGGTGGAGTTTCTTGCCCATTCTTCTCCATACGAAACTACCTTTTGGAAGGGGCGACTAGAATCAATTCTATTTAAATGTAAATGTTGACGTTCAAAAGTGCCTTTTATGTGCCTATTTGAAATAAATGCTTTGACTTTGAATTCCCGCACGGAACAAACATTTGTATGACCTACAAGTAGTTGTTTCGGGTTTAAATGTTTGTAAACGCACCCACAATACAGGAGAAATTCCTAGTGTGGGGCAATGTTCAAAAAAAATATATATATATAATATAGTATATATTATATATACGCAATTGTGTGGCTAGTTACCAGGCGGCTACCTGATGCCAATTATTGGTTACCGCCGCCTATGAACATCTGCAAAACTAGAGGCATTGCAGGTGCACATAAAGACTGTCTGACTGGGTGAAACAAGTACCTAACTAAACGCTAACTTAAAAGTTCCGAAACATTGAACACTTAAATGGTTCTGTTTGCATAAATCGTTAGCAGTGAACGTTTGGTGCAGTTAACAGTTGAACTTTCAATTTAAGGTACTTACTTCAAGAGTAAAACAATAAATATCATTGTTAAACTCTACGGACATTTACTGACCAATTGAAGCCGCCATTTCGTGAACTCGCTTGTGTGAGAAAATGGACGCAAAGGTACAATTTGAAAAACGAACTAAAACAACTATTTACACTAGGTACTAAATTAAATGACTAACTATACAAATAAAAACAAAAGGACACTTTGTTCGAATTTCAAAAATAAAACTGAACGCGATCAGCACATTAACCACGTTCATGAGCTGTCAGTGTCAATATTGTACAGAAAATATAAAAAAAAAAAACGACACTGACAGCTCTTGAATGCGGTTCAGATCAGATCGCGCTCGATCGACGTTCTTCGGCGTCAGAGACTTGTTCGCATTTAAAAGTAGATTTTCTTGTAAGAAAACTCAGTCTTTCCATCTTTTGTTTAAAATAGGAAACTATATAAATAATAAACGTGTAAAGAAAATCGTGACAAAGTAAATCTATGGAACCATGTATTTTATTTGCTCTGAAGTGCCCCGTCTATTTAAACTATGATAATTACTATAACAAGGTGGATATGTTTACTTTAAGTACACGAACGAGAAATATAAAAATACTAGATAGTTATAATAGTTTTGGTATTATTGTCGCTTAGAATGCATATTTAAGTATGTAGATAGGTAGGTACCTAAATCCTAATGAAAAGTGACTAGCCTTCAGTCTAAAAATAACTTAATTTTCTCCAGCAATCAAAAGATCATCTAAATACATAGTTATTAAATTGACAATAAAAATGTCAACCAACTAACGATGGAGACGAATATATGAAAGCAATTGATAAAAAAATGTTTTTATGTTCTAGGAGGACTCTCAAGTCTCAACCAATCATTATCAATCAATCAATTGACAGCCGATGATGCGTAGCGGCCATTGAATGAAATAATTTGTGACTTCTCTATAAAGGAATGGCATTTAGACTTGTCCCACTGCCGACAAGGAAAGTAAACTATGTGAATATAATATCCATAGTTGATTTGCTGACTGTTCACACCGCCGCCGCCGCGCCGCGCGACGGCGAGTACCTACCTACTCGTTGATTGCAGCGCAACAAGAGCTATCAAATAGAGCACTCGCTCAGCGACGCTCGCTTTGCGGGCCGAACACTCGCTGAGACTCACGTTTGGTACATACGAGACTCACTCTTGGTTAATATCTACGCATACCTACCAGCGAGTGATTGCTCGTCGCCATCGTGCACTCGTTGTCCGCCAACACGTTTTTAGTTGCTAACTCTACTCGTTTCTCGTCGGGAACAAATGGGACAGGTGCCTTAGAGATAGTTATACTTAGTTAGTTATAGTCTACGCCTTACACACTCCAAAATTCTCTAATACCACGTTACTATACGACACTCTTAAAAGTATATTTGTCGCAACAATACACATTTAAGTGAAAGAGACAGTAAGAGACTTAGCGGTGACTTAAAGTTGACTACCCTTTCAGTACTCGGTCGATAGTCTATTAAACTAATCTGCTTATTTATCTAGGCCCGTTTAACAAGAATTAATCGTTCATCAAGCTCATTTAATTTAACTTAGTTTACTAGTAATTAATTTTCCAATTTCCTGTATGTATTAAATTGCTCTTTCTAATCGGAAAACTTGTCTAGTATTAATCGTGGCTTTTATAGGTAAAACTTATGTAGGTATCAATAACCTGAATACCTAGACCGACGCACCTTTTATCTTCGTTAAAGCTATTGAAGTTAAGCGAATATAAAAGGAGTGTAGGTACAGAATAAAAGACTTTTTCGAGAGATTTTTGACCTAATATTACTAAAATTGGTATTTTATTTTATGTCATTTATATTGGCAGAACGATGAAGAAAGAGAATAAGAAGTAGTTTAAAAGGGACAGCAATTTTCCCTACTGGATATTTCACTAGAAAGACAGTGCAATCTCAACTCTTTGTTTCAACGTTTCCAGCACCTAAATGCGAAACACTGTTTTAATCACAAACCGAGAGTGTTGAAGGATATTTCTGATCCATTGCTCCAAAGGTTTAATAAATTCATCTGCTCAACAACGTAAATAAAGCAATGAACATGGCTGAACTGTCAAAATTAAAGAAAATGCTATTGGTGCCGATTCTGTTGCACACCGAACTAAACTAACTAAACTATCACTAAAATTCCTTACTTTTGGCTATGAGAATCTTAACGCTATTCTGCAAAATAAAATCTCTAATTTTAAAAATAATTTTGACACATCCAAAATCAAGTTTGGCAATTGCGACTCCACGTGGTACTTGTTTGCCGTACCACGTGATTTTTTTTTAGAGCCAGAGTCGCGCATTATTTTGCAGCCTCGACATGTTTTGTATGGAATTTTTCACTTTTTGTATAGAAAATATGAAAAAAAAAAATTTTTTTTTACCAACACGTTGGATTTTAGATGTTCCGGGATTCTTTAAAGGGGGTCGAAATTTTCATTATTTTTGCGATAGGACACACCGTTTTCGAGATATAAGCAAAAGAAAAGAAAAAAAGATACAGTACTGTTTTTGCATCTGAAGTCGAGGTGTTGGTGTGAATTTTAGTTCATGACAACTAATTTTATTCCACACCTTTTTAATCGCGATTAAAAACAGGCAGATTTAGTTACGACAATCAAAATTTTTGGTGAAAAACGTAAAATTCAGAATAGCAAAATTGCCATTTTCACTAAATTATAATCTCAGTGCCATCTTAGTGCTGTCAAACTAAAATTTGGTTAAGTTGTGTCACTTTAGTCAATTTCAGAATGGGAAATCGTCGTTTGACAGGAATAAACGAAATTTTGGTGATTTTTAGTCTAGTTTAGAGAATTTTGTGACAAGAGAATCGGCACCATTAACAGTCATTTTATGTGTGTTACGCAATTAAGCACCCCGCTGAACTCCTGGCTTATTTTCCGAAAGGGAAACATCAAAATAGATGATAATCTGACAACATACATCAAGATTCCTACGACCATGACTTCCGTAACCGATTGTCAGACGACCATCAATCATGGTATTTATGGGACAATCAAAATTCTAACAGTCGGCTGACAATGAACAGCTCATCAAAATGAGCAAGTTTTCAGAAAAGTCCTCAACGTACAAATATACATGAAACTATAAAAAATTTTAAAACAACACTTAAGTACATAAACCGTAGGTATCCCACCACATTTTAATCCACAGATGTGTCCAAAAACGACATCTTCTAATTGAGCTACATTGGCTACAATTAGTATAGCTGCTGGCGAGTCTAAATTGTCTGAATTGGTGCCTCGACCGGGTGACTGGACTGGAACAGCTGTATGTCAAGTACTCAAGATCACACACTTCATAGATTGCTTCGTTATCGCTTTAACAGTTGTTAAGAGGGCTCTTGGGAGAGTGTGAATGCGTTAAAGTAACTCATTTTATAAATACAGGGTCAAATTAAATTAGCTAGCAAAATGTCGTGATAGATGTCACAAGCAATTTACAGTTTTTTTTTTTGTTAGTCCGGGTCAAATTGAATTTTTTCGCGAAACTCCGCAGAACATGATAAAACAAAAAAAAAAATTTCGAGGGGTCCCGGGCTATTTGTATTAACCGACATTTTTGAAACTTTACACCAGAGCAGTTTAAAGTCACGATTTTTAGAAAAAAAAAATATAACTTTAGCACATCGCATTTATTTTTAAAAAGAAGGATATTACTGTTTTTATAACATATTCCCCATAATCAAATTATTTTTTTTTCGAATATTCCTATTTTTAACGAAGATAAATGTCGCTTAATACAAAATGACCCATATTTAACTTTTTTTTGTTCCAGGCTAAATGACTAAACCGCCTACGTTTATTATTTCTTGTTCCAAGCTAAATGACTTAACCGCCTAGGCATGCAAATAATGGCTCTAAGCTAAGTGCTTTAATCAAAGAGTTGGTCATATTTCAAACCTAAGCTAATTGATTTAAATACCATATCTTAAACTTATTAATGTATGGCTAATTAGTTTATGCGACTGATTTTTTTACATTACATTCTTGTATATTTACAAGGTAAAGCTAATTGTATTAAGCGACACTGGATAAGAATTTAACAAAGAGGCTAATTGTATGAAGCGACATTTCTATATATTTATAAAGGCAGGCTAAATGCATTAACGTAAGTTGCCTGTAAATTGTTGCTCCAGGAAAAAACGTTTAAACGACTGCCTGGTATTTGGCAGTCAGCTTAAGTACACAGTTCCTAAATTTGCCAATATTTTTTGTCACTTCATACATTGCAGTCCAAAATGGGCCCAAAAATGCGGTTGTATTAAGCGACAAAAAAGTGCTCCGATCGTCACCAAACCCAGCTCAAATGACGCAGAAAAATTCGCGGATTCCAAATATGTATAAAAGTCTATATCGCTCAGAGTGTCGCTTAATACAATTAGCCCGTAACCCGTCGATTTCATGATATTTTTTGGGGTCAGCGACCACTGGTAGTTTAGTTATTTGAAGTATGAGTTGAGAAAATAGGTCCGGGGCAGTGGTCCAACTGCTCTGTCCAACTATTTGGACCATGGGTCCTTACTAGGGGCAGTTGTCCTACTTTAAAAATAGATGGACCACAGCACCTTTTGAGAGTTCCGTGGTCTCTCTCTCTTCAAAAGGCCCTTCCAGACATGGCCCTGCATTGTTAAGGTGGTTAAGACTCACATAAAATCCTAATAATATAATGTTTGGACTTTAAAAAAGACCATGATCTCTGAGTTTGTTTCAGCATTTCATCTCAGCGATCAGTCAGCAGGGAAATGCTGGCGCCATCTAGTTTTAAAATATTGACGTGTAAAAGTGTCTTAAAAGATCTACTTACAGAAATAAACATTTCATTTCATAAGACATATATTTCCGAGCTATTGTCCGAGGCCAATAATGATAAAAACTAATTCATCTAAGTACGTCTGGGAATGCCAGGAGAGATAACACCAAGTTTCGGGCAGCAGCATCCGTATTGCTGTGGTTTGATAAGTGATAACGAGTTTACTACGAAATTACGCGGGTTTTCCTCATGATAGTGTGGAAATCGATGAATGCAGACGGTGTACAAACCCGACACTAATAAAGTACATAGTATTTATAGCTAGGGAAGTAAGTGTGAGGGTATTTGCACACCAGCTATGGTCTGCTGAAACAAAGCACTAGCCAGAATAAAAAAATAAAAAACGATTCATAGATACCTAAGCGATGAATGAATCGTTTATTTTTTATTTTATTTGGGTAAAAAAAAAGTTTTTGCATTACATAGAACACTTATCAATAGGGTATATTAAATAAAATCAAATATATAACCACAACATTTTCGATATATTAACAAAGAGGTAAGTATGCTATGATGACTCGTCGGTGAGCTAGTTATTATTTACATTCATGGAAACATTTTATATCGTTACAAACTAACAAACTAGTCAGTTACCACAAGTTGTTCAGTACAATAATAACTTTACTTGGAAAAGCATTTTTATTTAAAGTTTCTTAGGTTTAGGTATCTTTTACAGCGTACCTACTTAGTATGTATTAAACCAATTCCTGCTTAGAACCCCTTTGGTTTTTTTTTTTTACTAAAATCCCCCAATTTAGTCAACCCCAAAGTGCTAGTATTAAGTACTTAATCAAAGTGGCTGCTAGTCCAAGCAAAGCTTTTTATGGGCGCACCATTAATGTTTCTATTCGATAGCTCGTAAATATTTTATTAGGATCCACTACCTACGCTCATAAAATCGACGGACTTAGACAAATATCATAAATGCTGAGTGGGTATCTTAAACAAGTCCAAGAGAGAGTTATTCATTTAAAGCTCTATAGGTAGAGCAGTCCATCTCGTTCAGGTCAGCAGGGAGGGTGTTTTTAAATTACATGTGGGAGTTGTGTTTGTCGATTATAAAGGAAATATGAATGCTACAATACATTAAGACGTTCGAAAAAGCTCTACAATGCTACAATAATCTGTTGGCGCTTAAATAACATTGACCGGGGGGTTTTTGTGAAATATTGTAATAAGATGGCGGCGTTAGTTCCGATTTTTATCACGTGCCAAAAGATCTTTGTCATCTACAACTAAACTTACTTTTTCCTCTATCATGTCATGGATAGCTCTTTCTGTATAAATAAAACCTCTTCTTCTTAGCTCTTCCTGGACAATTTTTTAAAGGAATGAATAATTTTACCTACCTACACGATGTGGACAGAGAAAATCATTAACAATTCACTCAAGGTAGGCTCAATGCCAAACAAAAAACATAATAATTGCCGTATTTCCGTGCAATCTGATATGCAAGACTAGAAAGCATATATGTAATTAGCTTTTTATATTAACCACAGTGTTCACTGTTCATCTACGATGCATATCATGTAACTATGGTGCGGGATCCATTCCCGGGTCGTGCATACATATTGATACGCGCACTACGCGTTGCCGTTGTGTTCTGTTTCACAGACACGCACCATCTGTTTTTTCATTATTTGTATGAATAGAGTGTTCCGGATAACTTTTATAGCCATAAAGTAAAACAGGGCTCTGTGGTGAAATTCCATCAAGTATTTTCGATCAAATTGTTACTGGAGATGAAACGTGATAAATGGTTTTATTTCTGTAAGTAGGTTTGTACAAATACTTTTTCACTCCTCTTGCTCAAAAATACCGTCATTGTGGCGTACCAGAGCGAAGAAAAAATAGCAATTCTTCCTCTAGGGGAAAAAGTTTTTATTTTTGTGTGTCAAATGACAATGACCCTACAAAAAACGAAAAAGTCTTTAGTCATAAGTAGAATAATCATGAATATAGACTCGACTTATTACTGTTTCATAAAAAAAGAACTTCATTTTATATTTGAAAATGGAACTAAAATCGGCGATCTCTTTGGTAGAATGCATGCAATGCGTTGTGGCTGCAGAAGAAAAAACAAAAAAAGACATTGGCGCGAAATCTTTATAATTTTTCTCTAATTGCAAATTGAATTGGTAGTGACCGTAATTAATTTTACAATAGTGAAAATGTCACCATCTAGTGAGAATGGAGACCCTAATTTGCAAATAGAAGAAAAGAGAAAGGAAAAGAACCACTCAACATTCATCTTCACAGAGGACTGAAATTAAGTTACCGGGAAAAAACATCTCGTTAAATATCCAGAATTGTACAAAAGTACATTTAATTTTTAATAAAATAAACTACATATTTCATATTGTATTGGATTGTTTTATTTTCACGCAATCGTAGTGAAAAGTAGAGTGTAACACACGGCGCTAAAAACCCATTAAAACTCGGTTTCTATTTACTCCCTCGCTAAAGCTCGCGAGTAAAACTACCTCGTATATAATGGGTAATTTTAGCTCCTTGTATAACAATCTACTATTACACGTCAATCATATTTTTTTTTAACTAGATGAGGCCTACGTTTCCTATCTGTATACTCTAAGAAGAAAGGCCGAAACAAACTCAGAGGTCACATTCTCTTTTAAAGTCTAGACAAAATCTTGGTCAGATCATGTCAAGGCTATGTAGATCGGTATCTGAAATGGTCTTCTGAGGAAAGAAACACATTGAGTGGACATGTCCAGTCAGTGCACGCAATTGTCAGCAATCGTGCAGCTCAACTCTGATCTCGTGGGTTAATCATAGTGACCCTGAAAGTAAGCAGGAGTCCATGCAGTGGCACAAGAAGGGTACTACGGCCCCTAGTAATTCAAAGTGTTCCGTCTGCCGGAAAAATCATGGACTGTGGCCATGGTCTTTTGGGATTCAAAGGAAAGAACAATGTCAGATGTCCATAGTAACTTTGGCTCAATATTAATCTGTCATGGACAGTGAATATTCTTACGTTTTTTTCTGTTGTTTAATGTTAAAAACGTTTCTGTGATTTCCACTTTTACATTGAACTTCTAAAAAAAAAGTTATTCATACATTTTAAATTGGAGGTTATGTATTTTTACAGAGCATAAATTAAACAACAAATATACAATTGAATAGTTTTAATCTTTTTATAATGATTTTTATTTTATAATTAACTTTTTATTTTATAATTAACGATTTTATATGATTTTTATAATGATTTATAACGATCCACTTATTATAATGATTTTTTTTTCGAGCAGTTCTCGAAAAGCCCTAAATATATTTTTCTAAGTTTGTATTTTATACTTAAATTGTTGGAGGTAAGAACTTTGTGTCCGCGTGAATTTAGTGTTAAAAGTTGTGTTGGCCGAAAGCTGTCATTGTTCTTTTGCTGATTGAGTTCACAAAAATAGTTGAAACCATAAACGCAGCATCCTACGCATCCACTTTACGAAATTTACGCGAAACAATAAAAGAACAAAGACGGGGTAAACTGACCACCGTTGTGTTGCTTCTTCGCGGTAAACACCGCGCGGCCCCGGTCCACGGCTGCTGTGTGTGATTGTGGTTTCACCCTATAGCTCAGACCTAACCCCAAGTGATTATTATTTGTTCCCGAATTTGAAAAAAATACTTTAGTGGAGTGGTTTTCCAACGATGAAGAGCTCAAGGCGGCAATAAATGCGCATTTTTCAGAGGAAGGGGAAAGTTAATTTCATGCATTGAGGTAATGGGGGATGACATTGAAAAATAAAAATTATTGAATTTACGTTTTTTTTCATACTGAAACCAAGAAAAAAAAATTTTTTTTTTACCTCCTCTCGTATATGCAAAATTTAATGATGATCGGTTCAGTGGTTTAGGCGTGAAAAGGTTACAAACAAATAAACTTGTTTTCGCATTTATAATAATATAGTAGAAGTACTAAGTATAATATAGGTACTAGCGACCGGCTCTTGCTTCGTACAGGTTTTACGACTGACCAAAGCAGTGAGATTTCGTGATTATATTTATAAGATAAGCATTCAAGAATTAATTCTCTAAAATATCAAAATCTATTGCATAGACAAGGCGGACAAACATATAGACACGAAAAGCAAAATGTATAGATTACTAGGGGCTAAATAATAATAGTCGCACCGCACGGGTTGATCGAAGGGCTAAGCTACGCTTGTCACGGTCGGTTCCTGGATGGGTGACCGTCCATTACATATCGAGACCCCAGCGGGCCTTGGAAAGCACGCTAAGCCGTTGGTTCCGGCTATCATACTTAGATTTTTGACACAGGTTTTTTACGGGTAGTCAGAAGCCCAAAAGTCAGTCAGTCACCAGTCTTACCAAGGGGTATCATGTTACCCAGTTACTGGATTATGGAGGTCAGATACGCAGTCGCTCCATGTAAAATACTGGTGTTCAGCTGCATCCGGTTAGACTGGAAGCCGACCCTAACAAAGTTGGTAGAAGACTAGGCAGATCGATTGATGAATAAGTAGATTTATTACGATTAGTAATGATTAGATAAACAACGTGTAACATAATTAACGCAAGACCTCATACACCCTAATTAGAGTATTGAGTTAAAAGCAATAAACAATGACCAAAACATTTTTTTTATAGCTAACTAAATTAATAATAATTAATTATTAATTAACTTATTTTTTTATTAAGAAAATCGTGTTGACCCTAGCATTACTTAATGCATTTAAAATTGAGTCTTGTTGCCTTGAAATGTAATTTTCTTTGGCTCGATTTGCGGTCAGTATTGCAAAATACATAAAATTAAAAAAAAAATACCTTTAATAGTTACTGAAATCGATTCAGTAGTTAGTCAATTATGAGCAAACTACTTTCAGGACGCGTTTATTCTGTTACACCTTGTTTATACAATACCCATAGCGTCTCGGAAGTTACGCCAGTTATTTTAATTTAACCTTGTATTAATTTAAACCTACTTAGTATAAAACTAAACCGTTAAGTGGATACCTACTAATAAAGTAGATTTTTCGATTTAAACTCCATAAAATAAATTGACATGACCTGCATAAAAGCAACCATATTTTTTATAATGAGTAAAGGGTTACCTAAATAGGGGTGTTACCTTTTTAATTAATTCGAATGATATCGTAATAATCGTATCGCCCGCATGATAGTGTCAAAACGTAATAGTTACGAGTATTATTTTTATCATTATGGGGGTGCGAATTAAAACATAAATTAGGTATTGTGGCTTAATTAGTAGAAAAATAAGGGCGACGAGACTTTTACGTGATTATAATGATTGATAAGTATGCCATATTTTTTTTATGTTTTGGACGATTTTAGTTTGTTTGAGTCTTTATACAGAGTTGATATGACAGAGGGGCATTAAATTATACTACGAATACTATACGTGTTTAGTATTAATTCGATACGGTATAAAAATAAAAACCACCAAAATAGAGTTTTTTTTTTCCAAACAAACTAAATAGATTACAAATCAGAGTAAAATGCAACCACCCTTTCTAAAGAAAGTGCAAGTGTGTGTGTAGTTATTGCTTCCTTGTTTGCATTGTCATCTTTGTAGCGAACATATTTGGTTGTACTTGAGACTTGCGTCAGCCATAATCAGCTGTTAAGAAAGATACATCGTGTTCAAACATGGCAATAACTTAAAAAGTCATTTGCGACTAAACTACTGCTCCTATTTAATTGATTTTTGGTACAGAGCTTGAAAATGGTACCTAGTATAGGCAGTTTAAAGGAAATCCCCTCTGTCGTATCAACTCTGTATGTATAATAATCTCGAATCTGTAAATAATAAGTATTAAATCAACTTGCGACTCTATGCAAGCCTCCAAAAATGTATAGTGAAGGTAACTTTTTTAATACATAGTCAGCTTTTAATGTTACCACTGATGGGACAGAGGTCTCCTCTCTGTGTGAGGGAGTGAGCCGTAATCCACCACGTGGGCCCGGGCGGGGTAACTTTGTTTTTTTACCTAATTGTAAATTTCACCAGTTTATCAGGATAGGCGTCAGTAATTACTGAATAGCATACCACCAGATGATGACTTACCTGAAAACAAATAAGAAATAGAATTAGTTTTTTTTTATACGAAGGTATACATGAGCATTCGTTTTACTGAGAATCAGGAAAAGGCTGTCAGCCAAAGCTTTTATTAATTTAATCTCAACTGCAGAACTGATAAAGATTTTTTAAGGATATTAATCCTCCTTCGCGCTAATCTTCGAGTAGTTTCGGACTCTACCCGGAGCCCTTTATTCATGACGTCACATTGTGAATGTCACCAGTCGAACGCAAACTAGTTTGTAATAAGTACTTGGCCAAAATAATAATATGCTAATGCGTAAAACTGCAAATCCTTTACTTAAACTTTCAATGATAAAATAATACATACTTATATTACTTATAATATTTTAAATGTTTATAATTTGTTTATCAATGTTTATGTTTAAAAAAATTAAACAAAGCCGTATTTTTAACAAAATGAATAGGAACATTATATTTTTACTTTGTAAATAAAACTCGCTTCTAGCTATTGCGACATTCAGCGATAACCAATGACCTGTCGTCATTTAAATTGAAAGATGCAAAACGAGTGGATAACATGTTTCCTGAATGTTATTTCAAGGACTTTTTCGTTAAATATCAACTGCAGTGAGCGACATAATTAGCTAAAATGTTTGACACCTACAGTTTATTTTTTGTACAGCGCCAAACGACGACATTTGCGATAGTCTTATTTGCATACAATAATTTATTCGTCGCCTACTAGGAATAAAAAACTAGACATCAGCCAGTGAGCTTCCCTACCTTTTAATGAGCCACTAATATGGAATTGATTCCATAAATTGTTTCGTTATTTTTTCAAAATAGGAATGATACTTTTACTTTTGATTCTGAATATGAAAGATAGCTCGTAAGCTGGACAGCTCACTGGTGTGGAATCTCACCCAGAGAATAATAATAATAATATGAGACAACATCCACACAATATCTTCAGGTCCCGAACTAGGCAGAGCCTGTACTACGGTAACCTGATGACTGATATACATACTTATTATACACACCCAGACACAGGTCAAACAGACATGTTCATGCACACAAATGTTTGACTTGTCCGGGGATCGAACCCGGGACCAGCGGCTCAGAAGGCAGGGTCGCTACCAACTGCGCCTTAGAGCATTTAATGCTCTAAGAACTGCGCCAACCGGTCAGTCAGAACTTTGTCACTCATAATTATTAAATATTGACAGTCTTCAAGTTCTACCCACAATTTTGATGTAAGTAATGGTCATAATAAGGATCATGGCCATCTGATTAAATAAATAAATAATAATTATCAGCTGAAAATTTGCCCACATTTCAGTCAATGTTACTGCCTAGTGTCTCGACATCTCGGTCACAGAATACTACAACTCCATTGGTCGATAAAATTGGGTGGAGTGGTGGAGTGCTAGCCATGTACTATAATTATGATTACTCAAAGAATTGCTTCTATTGGGAGTTTTCCAATTTCCTTATTCAAATTCTGTTTTCGCAGATGTATATTGCATTTGGGTAGAAATTCCAATTTCCACACAAAAGGCCAACCTGCTTTTCCAGATATCATTAAGTAGGTAGACTCTTTGTTCCACCAAGGAGTCGAATTCGAGACCCTATTCTCAACTTTTCAGCATCAGCTTTATAATTACCCTGAGATTCCCAGTTCACTAATTATTAGAACCGTGGTAGGTACCTGCCAGATGAGATGATAGTCTCAGAATCACTCAAAGTCCCAAAGTTGTAACCGTAAATCGTCTACAGCCGTTCCCTACGTTACAAAATATGAATAAACATTAAACATTCTTCCGTATTACCATAACACAAATGAATGGAACCAATGAATCCATCAGATGCTCTATCTGTGTTTAAAAATATATCTATTATTAGTCCACGTCCGCTGTTAGGCACGTGTTAGTATAATTTATGGGTTTTATCCCCCATAGAACATGGGAATCGATCGGTAGGGATGCCTTGAGGATGTGGCGGCAGTCAACTATTTGGGTGGCCGACGAAACGCTTGAAATGATTTATATTTCCTTGTAAATACATATTAGTTAGACCTATCTTGTCGACTTAATCAATTTATTTGATAAGCGTTTTTTGTTATGATTTTTTCTGTAAATTCTAAAATATCAAAGTCAACGGATACTGAATTTTGTTTCATAAATTTAAAACATAAAAGTAGATTTTGTTCGCGACATAATGCGTCGATTACGCATAACTATTAGATTGGCTATGAATAAATGGTTTAGTTTTGATTCAAAAGTCAATAATTTATATTTAATTCTAAATTACAAAATACACTACAACAAACATTTTGGAGAACCGATAAAAGCGGTCGTTAGCGCCATCTAGCTACGCTACAACGCACTACGCGCAAGCTTGAAATATTTAAATGCTTCAGTATAGATGGCTCTGATACTTTAGTTTACTTACGAACAAACAAGATGGCGCTAGCAGTCCTTTGGCAGCTTGTGAGAGGAATCATGCCTTAGAGCATTAATGCTCTAAGGAATCATGCTGTTTTGGTGGGAAAATTAAAAGGCAACTTTTCGTTTTCACACATAAACTCTGAACAATAGTGTAAAACTAATTATTACTAAAGCACTATGTACCCAAGAAATAAATATTTCATTGCCATTTTATGATTACGTACCTATTTTATAATAGTTAGAGAATAGAGCAGTAGGTAGGTAGGTAACTATTTAGTAATCTGTGGCAGTAGTTTTTTTTTTTATATAGCCTCATGCCACCGGCACAGGTTCAAAGGTTTTACCCAAAGTCCAAATCCAAGGACTGCAATTATTTTTACAACACAAAAGCCTACAAAAACTGTAATTTCCTCAAACAGTAATCTAATAGACCAATATTACATGCAGTAGTAAGAAACCACTCGCAAATCGACCTTCACCAGCACATTTCCGGCAAAAAAATTCAATGTGTTTCATTTTGACAAGCTATAACTCTTCATATAGATACGAACCTCCTTTGATACCAAGACTAGAAATGGCCTGATAAATGGCTCCCATTCATCAGTTATTTAGCCGCATTTAATACTTTCTCTGGCCTCAAAACTTAGTCCTTTCTAAGAAATAAATCATCGACCTTGCTAGGTCAAAGCCTGTACAATGGCCGATCTAACGTTCCGGTGCGCAGGCGCAAGCAAACCGTGATTTATGGAATTGTGGTTGCGCAACAGACGCTTGTAATTGGATCTGTGCGATGATTGGTTTGGTTAATATAATAGTGTGATATTCACACGCGTGTCCGCTTTCTCTGTTGATATTTATTATGTGGGTGTATTAAAAGGTCAGAAACTGCGTTTGGAAAATACTTAGCATATGTAAATGTAGCAAAAAGGAAATGAAATGATGATAAAATTATGTTTATTTCTGTAAGTCTAAATGAGACACTTTTCCACGTTAATTTGTTGGTGAATATTTTAAGAACTAGATGGCGCTGGTCTTTTCCTACTTTCCTAGCTGACAGATCCCTGAGAAGAAATGACGAAACCGACTCAGAGGTCTCTTTTAAAGTCCAAATATTATAATATTAAGATTTTATGCGAGTCTAACAATACAGGGCCATCTAAGAGGGATCTAAGAGGGCAAAAATCATTTGGGAAAACGTTGGTACCAAATACTTTGCGGTTTTAGAATGTAAGAAGAAAACAAAATGATTAATTACGCTTTGTTATCATGTGGGTAGTAAACCGTTTTTATGGACATCATATAAGGTATGTGGTGCTAGGCATCAACTATCAGTGTCGGACAGGCTACCCACAGGCGCCACCCACGCAAATCCTACTAATCTAGGAACGACAAAAACATCATTAATATGTTTAATTAATTACCTATTCGAATAGTCTGCGGATACTGGATGCGTCTTTAAATGATATTGTTTTTGCTAGAGCAATTCAAAGATTTATCTAGCAAAGACATCAATTGGACCAGGTTCTGTCCAGGGATTGAAAACCGGTACGAATTCGGATTCCAGTACTTAATTTCGGTTCATAAAAATGTTTTATTTACGGTATGGTTCCGGTTCAGGTTCTGGTTTGGTTCCAAAGTACCGGTTTCAAATAAACATGTCGGTTCCGTACCATCCGATTTAAAAGTTCTTTAGGAATGAACAACCACATGATCTACCAAAGCAAATGTGCCCCGCTCCCCTCTCACAAAAACTCCCACCTCATCACCCGCCAGGCGGCCGGCGCGGCGGCCGCCTGTATGAACTCGTTCGGACTCGCTTTGAAAAAGAACCGGTAAAATAAAGGTTCTCAAAGGTTCCAATTTAGGTTCCTGTTCCGGTTCGGGTTCTAGTAACGGAACCAGTAAATACCTACGGTTCTTTACTGGTATTTTAGGAACCTTTTCAATACCTGGTTCTGTCAAAATAAGGCGACCCACAATCTCTCTTTAATAAATCCAATATTCCAAGTGTGTTAATATTACTATCCATCAAAATCAGACATCGCGAATTCGCAAACTTATGCCTAAAAGTATTAAAAAGTTTTAGCTATCCAAAAAGTAAAATGAGGAAAGTTTCTGTTAAAGGTTGTAAACTAAACGTCAATGGTCAATGGCACTTTATTGTTTGTGTCAGCATCTATCAGCTGTCAAAAAATACCTGTCATACTTACTTGTCACCTGTCTCTTTTTTTTGTATTGTAATCACATGTCGATTTGTATTGCTCAATCTGAAAGTAATTAAATCTGTCCTCATCTTATTACATGTTCTTATTTTCCCACCAATAACCTATCAGTTTTGATGTGAGTTGTTTGGTTTTGGCAGAACAAAACTCAATTTATGATCCTAACTACCAATTTACAACAGACAGTACGCCTACAGAGTATGTAAGCTTTGGAAACGAGGAAGACCATGCTCTACTACAGCTAGCCGAGTCTTCGTGGAATATATATTTACTGGGCGAGGTACAGTCCGATCAGTTCAAAAACATTCTATTGTCAACATTTTCATAGGTGAAAAGCAGTAGTATCGTAGTATAAAGTATTGGGGATTTTAAAGAAACCTTAACTTGACCAAATACTCGTACTTATGACCTACAGAAACAAGTTCCAAATCAGGCACCGAGTTTGTATTGTTTGCGTACGTGACTTGCGTGAGCAATGGTAGGCACCGAAGATGCAGAGAATTTTAAAGTGGAGCACAGAATGACAACGCGGCAACCGTGTCGGTGACCTCAAAATCTTGCCAAAAGATGAGAAATGTAACATTTTAAGGTCCGTTCATCAAACCCGTTTAAAACAAATGATGTTTTACTATCCATTGCTACGGTCAAAGCTGAGACCTTTGAGAGTCAAAGGTCTACTACTGATACTGTCAAAATACTGGTAGCTCCGCCCAGGGAAACCTTCGTAGGATAGTTAGAGAGTGGCCGAAGATCGGTCTCAGAGGCGTGCAATTGGAAAAGCTTGTCATTAGCCTATACCTGCAATCTGTCACAGGCAACTGATAGAACACAGGTGAAGTGGGTTTTCGTCAGTAAGAGTCTGACACGCCCTCCCGCTCCGCCCAAAGCGGGAGAAGGTAATTGATGATTTCCCACCCTCAAAAAAAAAACCTGTAATTGCAATGAAGATTGATCACTGCTGCCACGTCTCACATTTACGTAGATGTGAGACATAGACATTACTTTAGGTTTGTACCTCCTTTTGCGAATAAAGGGAACATAATTTGAAGGAACGAGCGTGTCGGTAATACTAAGCTGCACCCATAATTAGCCGAGGAACGTGACAGAGCCAGTTACGGCGACCTTACATTGTGACCTTGAGCGATATTTTCAAGCTGGATAACTCACAAGGATGGTCACACGTCCCACGCAATATACAGGGTAGCAGGGTCATCGACGCGCAAACTAAACCCAGAAATCCAATTCTAAACCCCTGAGAGTAGAAATCTTTCGTGGGTTATAAAAAAAACAGCTGTTGGTTAATAGCAAAGTGCAATACCTACACGGTCAAAATTATGGAACAGCATTTTTTTTTTAAATATCCAACCAGAAGTTTCAACGCAGGGGGATTCAGAATCCAAGGTAACCAGTTGCGCGTCCATGTTCCTGCCTCCCCGTAGAGAACGATTTGGAACACACAATATTAAAAAGCTAAAGCAAAGGCTAGGGCCGATGCCTGTCAGTATTGCGGGAAAGTCCGAAAGGGTTACCGTAGCCCCTGGCACAGGCAACTGAAGGAAGATGGGTGGGTTTTAGTCAGTAAGAGTCTGACTCGCCCTCCCGCTCCGCCCAGAGCGGGAGAAGTTATTTGATGATACCCTAACCTAAAAGAAAAAAAAACAGGTTTGAATGACAATTTGCTACTTCGTACCCGATCACAACGATCGTAATACAATCGAAAATGATGAAATGTCGACACGGGAATCTCAATATGGCGGATGCTAGCCTTAGTAGGTACCTAGTGGACCTAACTCATAGCTTGTTAGAGCTTAAGATTATTCCGACTACTTTGTGTATTTCTTAAAAGCTACTTGCCCTCCAAAGTGAATAAGATTCTATAGAGCTTGTTTAGCCGGCCTTGTATCGCGGCCTTGGCTACTGCTTTCCAGCTGGTTGGATCGCAAGGATGTCAGAAGGTCACACGCTCGACACCGATAACAAAACCGGTAGTTATCGGTTCTTAATCGATTAGTCACTGTTGTTTTGGTGGCTTTTAAGCAGATTGTTTATTGTCATCAACTTTGAATCAATTAATTTTTCGAAAATAATGCCGCCGACATTTGACATGCACTGGGTAAACATGACCTCGGTTTTTTAAAGCCTTACCTCTATTGTGATCAATAAATCTGGTGACAAAACTCTTGTTAGTGACACAAGCCAATCATTTGACAACGACAAGTAGGCTTTCAGAAACCGTGGGAAAGGACGTTACTACCCGTTTCGGAAATCCTACTAATAATACCCTTTAATATGTAAAAGTTTGGATAATTGTGAGTTTGTATGTTTGTTACTGGATAAATTTTTGCACATGGGTAGATTCTCACCTGCATAGCTTTTCACAAAGGTACGATAAGCTTTCGTGCCGTAACGTACGTCAATGTTATCAATGAAGTCCTATAAACGCATTCACAATTCCGAAACCGTACGATTTGACAGTACAAATACGATATGAAGACATCAATTCCTCCTCCGACAGATGTTTGCTTTCGGAAGTGATACCGAACAACAAATATTGTTTAAAAATAAACTAATTTAGGTACTTACTATCTGAAGTAAATATAGATAATGCATGTAACATTTTATCATTGTTTTGAGCGCTGCATAGATCCAAGTAAGTATATTTATATAATTTAAGGTGGCTACATTCGTACGTAACACTTAAATTCGTTCTAGACTTAGATTTAAATTATTTGGGTAGATGAAGTACCTACGTGATTCCATTTTGATGACGAAATTCTATCTTTACATGGTTAGTCTAGCAGATTTTGTTTTGTGAAAGCTGCGTCCAGTCTTGAGACACGGCCCCGGGCAAGGTCCTCATGCCATCCTTCTCTTTTCTGCAAATATGCATTTTCAATCACGCTTTAAAACATGAAAATGAGGAAATAGCTAAAAATTTTAGGTTACATTACAAATACAGTATGTAATTACATACTGATAAAATATCCATACCCATTTTTCTGTAAAAAAACTTATTTTTATACTCGTGAGAGATCTTTTTGTTAAAATTTCAAAATAAAGTCCGGAAAAAGAAACAATATTCCTCTATATTTTTTTTTTTCATTCGCCCGTAGAAAAGGCAGGCATCGATCTATAGACCATTCAGCCTCGTCATATTTTCGTATTCTTCTGTAATATTTAAAAGTAAGGCCAAAGCCAAGTCTTCAGTAAATTCTTATCCAAGTATCCTTTAATCAAGGCATATGTCATGTCTTCTTTTTTTCCATAATTAAATGTTTCGTCAATCCAATTTTTTTGTCAAATCCAGTTTCATCGTCATTTCCATGTGGTCATATCCAATAATTGTCTTGTCATATCCATGTTTATAAGTCCCGATCAAATTTTACACCCACTAGATGTAATAAAATTAAATAAGGGAATATACGAAGAAAAATTCTCCAGCAATCCTTGAATGTCGCGCGGGAGGTTTGCCGGTGTTTTGTAAATCTCAAGCAATTTGTCAATCAATATTATACGATTCACATTATGCGCTGGACATTCAAAAATAATATGATTAAGGGTTATTCCTCTATAAAATTTTCCGGTTTGACAGAAGTTTACAAAGCAAGTTTAATAGAAATCAGATACATTTTATTTATTAACAAAATCATTGTTTACAGTTTTTTTTTATATTAATCTTTGCTCGATGTATGTTTAGAGTTATAGTAGCACTTAATGTAATGCCCAATAAAAATCATTTATGTACTTACCACTTAAAATTACCACTTAAAATTTTCTACCATAATTATCAATTTACTACCATTTTGTAGCGTTCCCCCTAAACACGCAAAACAACAAACAACAACACAAAACAACAAGATCGGTAAAACAAAACCCTACCACAAGGATCTGTGAATAGCGTATTGCCAGTTGCCAGTCCTTGGATTCATAAACCACGTTATCGAACAAGTGCGATAGTCGATACGGTAGCGGATCGTACCTTTGCACACACAAACACACTGTGCACACACTATTGTTGTTAAAACATTATTTTCACTTTTTTATTTTATTGTTTGTATTTTGTGTTTCACGAACTGTGTCCAAATAACCGTTATTCTTTCTTTCTTTGTGAATAGCTATGCTGGATTATCAGTATTATCACATAGGATATTTTTAGTCTTAGTAGGTACTTACAAGTAGAAGTTTCCCTATGTGTGGAAGTGAAACCGTAGTCAACAGCTAGTTTAATAAGTTACAGTGTTCTGAAAGCCTCCACAAAGGAGACGATTTTCACTTAACATGCAGTCATGTGTATCGTTACGGTCAATTGCCTACCCAAAAGGCTCGCCCAAATTATTGAGTTTATTATTGTACCTACCTACCTAGTTATAAATATACCTACGGATAAGTAGACCACTGGGGGTCCACTATCTTAGTCTGTCAACGGAAATACGGGCCTGTCCGAAAGTAGTTCGATACTTCGGAGTGAACCCTACACCCGAAGAATTAACTTTTTCGTACGGGCAAAAACACTCGGGTGTAGGGACAACTGTCAAATTGTGGTGTCATTCATTCTTAGGTCGGGCGCCAAACTAATCTTAGTTTCGTAGGTGATACGGAGTAGGAATCGCCCGTAGCTTAGGGAGTAGACTTCCAGTAGGCCAATTCTCGTACTTAAAAAGCGTTCAAATTCAAGTCGGAATCTCATCTCAGCGACAATCAATGTCAAAAACCTGTCAAAAATGTATGTAAATTGATTGTAATTTTGACAGATTGAGACTGAGATTAGAATGCGAACGGTCTTAAAAATACGGGTATTGCCCCTCTGGTCAGGTGCGTGGGACTCCCGAGAAATTGTATGCATAAATAAACAAATCGTAATCATTTTATGCATTATGCTGAGCGATGGCCGTTTTGCGTGGATGTGACGCATATTTTCCCCCAACTTGTTCTTTGTGTATACATGTGTTCGTTTTCTGCGTCATGTTTACCGCAAAAAAACGTATTTTCTTTTTTCTTTCAAATCTAATTCAACAGAAGACTGAATTATGCATGTCTGTAATGCGGTTGAAACCTGATAAATACCACGCGGTGATCAAACCTAAGTATTTATTTTAGCTGTGCCTTTAGAAAGATGGTATTTTCTATGTTAAGATACAACCCACAATTCGAATGGCACTACTGCACACTGCAGGAGGTCATATAACTTTAGTTCAAATCGGCCATCCGCCTTGATGAGGCGTGGTGATCAATGCTCGTGCCTTCTCCGTATTAGAACAGGCCGTTGCCCTGCAGTGGGACAATAATAAGCTGATATTAAGAGCGTTTATACCTTAAGAGTGGCAACGTCGCAATTTAGTGTCATATTTCGTGGTTTTCAACTTTTATCATTTAATCGGAGCTATATTTTAAAAATCTGTTTAATTGACTTTTTAGAATTATGTGAAAACTGTGTAAAAGGTAAGAAATCGTTGCGATTACAGTTCTATTTATATGCAAATAATACACTGGAAACTTGCAGGGCGTTATTTTAATTGTAAAATAACTGTAAGCATTACGGTTACTTACTTTTTAAAACACATTCACGTAATTCTAAAAAGTTAATTAAATGATAAAAATTGAAAACCATGAAATATGACACTAAATTGCGACGTTGCCACTCATAAGGTATAAACGCTCTTAAAGATTCACATGCAGCTTCTGTCATTCTATTGATTTTAACTGGGTTCCATAGATAGATGATTCTTCATAGGTCCATCTCGATCTTCAGCTATAGGTATATTGGGGCAGGTCTCTACGAACTGGAAGTGTGTGAGTCAGTCAAGAAGGTAAGTAATTGGGACATATTATTGATTCAAAGGCAAAGTCAAAGCATTTATTTCAAATAGGCACATAAAAGGCACTTTTGAACGTCAACATTTACATTTAAATAGAATTGATTCTAGTCGCCCCTTCCAAAAGGTAGTTTCGTATGGAGAAGAATGGGCAAGAAACTCCATCGTTACTCTTTTAAAATGTGTTACAATACTTTGTATACATTAATTATATAATTATATGTGAAGACGATGCACCTATAATAAAAATTACCCTACCAAAATAGGTAAAAAGAATTTAATAAACGCAGCAATGATAAATAAGTTAATTAAATGATAGATACATGGTGTTCACATATTTAAAAACATTGTAAAAGTATACGATTTCCCAAATTATGTAACCAATTAATATGTCAGTGTGTGAGTTAAAGTAGTCACAGAATGTAAACCAACGTCATAAAAATAACAAACCATACAATTAAAGTAGCAACAAGTTTTAATTTTGTCAAGACCCTAGATTGTCCTGTGGAGCTGGACCAGCATGTTTCCAAGCATTCTTACCTTGGATATAATCCTCTAATTTGTAATATGCTTGTACACACAGTGAACTTTTTATATGAGTTTTAAATTTTCTTTCATTTAATTGCAATATATTACAAGGTATTTTGTTGTAGCATTTAACACAGTACCTACCCCATAAAAGATGTATGTACTTTAGCTAATCTGAAAAATGGTTGATCAATTTTATCTTTATTTCTTGTATTAAAATTATGTCTATCACTTATTTTATTATTACGATACGATACGATTACGATAATATTATT
Organism: Brachylomia viminalis; assembly: GCA_937001585.2. Taxonomy (NCBI): domain Eukaryota; kingdom Metazoa; phylum Arthropoda; class Insecta; order Lepidoptera; family Noctuidae; genus Brachylomia; species Brachylomia viminalis. The sequence goes on from OW443314.2 coordinate 13,534,822, forward strand.
TCGAACACCAGAAAAACACCACCAGAAGTGAAAAAGTAATAGGTACCTACTAAGTTTACGATTTCCATTCATAGTGAATGGCCATTGTTCAATTAAGTCCTTAACTCGCATAACTGAAAAGTTTAATTAAAGGCTTAGATTAACTACATCGACACGTGCACTACCACGTCAGAGTAAGCCAAGATTGACCATGGTCACCCTGTCATCAACCAACAGACACCAAGCATTGTCATCTGCTTTAAGGATTAGAGGCTTAGATTAACTACATCGTCACGTGCACTACCACTACAGTTAGCCAACATTGACCATGGTCACCATGTCATCAACCAACAGACAAGCATTGTCATCTGCTTTGACCAAGGACTATGACCCATGAAACCTCATTGGCGCAGGTATTAAAATGTTCTTCTTACTTTATTGCTGGTATGGAAACCTATTTTCAATATCCAGCAGGAGATAAGGAGGAGGAGGAGTTAACTAGTATTTCCAAGGGGTATCGTGTTACCCAGTAACTGGGTTGTGGACGTCAGATTTCAGTCGACCCGACAAAGGCTCCCGCAGACAGGCGCGACGCCGACGGCGCGCTCGCGCGGCGCGGCGGCGGTACAATTTCCATGTAGTTTTAATAGAAGTTGTTCTACTAAGGTCGCGTCGTGCCTGTTTGCCTTTAGACTGGAAGCCGACCCACCATACTTGGGAAAAGGTAGATGATGAAGAGCAGGAGATAAGTGACTCATCGTGTAAAATGGTCAGGTACGACTTCAACGACCAAATCTAAATAGGTACATCCGATCTATCCTGAAAAACACTCACCTTGAAAACTCGGGTGAAGTGAGCTTAAGGGGACTACGCGATCTAAACGCAAGTTTTATAATGCCTAAAAGTATTTGAACCACAGCAGTTAACAAAATCAGAAAAATATACATATGATATTCTTCAGGATATATGCTAGTTAGATAGTGTGTTGAAAACATAATACAACTGATTTAGTACGATAGAAAAAAGTCACGAAGATACCTCTAAAAATTTCTTTTAACGATTAAAAACCATACTAATATACTCGTACATGCAATCATTCTGTTTTTGTTTTCTGATTGTTTGTCAAGCAACATATTAACGTGACTGTAACGGACACCGAGCAATACACGCTAGAATACGTTTGTAATAATTAATATTAGTCTAATATTATCTCCTATAGGTTAGGATAAGATAATGTAATAGATGTAAGAATATTAAATTTTAGACGACGCGACGGCTCTCAGTCCGGTAAAGTTTCGTCGTACTTAACATAAAAATAGCATGTGGTATTTTTTATCGTGCTGCGCCGTGATTGGCTGAGCCTTGGAATAATCTTCCTTTCTTTTTTTTTTAAAAACGTTGCCCCACACTAGGAATTTCTCCTGTATCGTGGGTGCGTTTACAAACATTTAAACTCACATACACAAACAGCCAGACCCGGAACAACTACTTGCAGGTCATACAATATTTGTTCCGTGCGGGGATCGAACCCGCGACACGTAACGCAGCAGTCAATCGCTTAACCACTGCGCCAACCGTGTCGTTGAATCCCTATGACTCACCGTAAAATTCCTAGAATTATTATAATTATGGCAAATAATTATGGCAAATTGTTTAAAAGAAGGGCCATTTTGACGCAGACATCAGTCGGTCTCCAGCACAGAGTACTTTTTTTAGATAGGTAGTCTCCAGCCTTCAACAAGTGAACATCAACAGGAAGCAATTGTGAATCAGTCGGTCTCCAGCTCAAGTAAACGAATAAAATCTGAAGAGCCCGGAGAAAATTTTTAATTTCACCTCCACCCATAAACAGTCCACCACAGTGACAGTGTTTTAATTTTTTTAGTCCAATCAATAGTCTGTTTGTACATAGAGAATTGCTTCATATTTTGCGATAAATTACTAGCTTTGTATCATCGCGCTTCTTTTTCTTTTCTATCTTTTCGATTTAGCTGTTGTCAGCCCCCTAAAGCGAGCAGTCAATAGTTCACTTCAAGCTCCCTTCACCTAAGCACAGATTACTAAATAGTTATGACAGAATAGCACTAGGACAGCAGTAGTTCGAGACGAACTGCAGTTTTTCTGATAGATGAAATCCTGAAACTTAGATTAGTTCAGTAGTATATTTCTAATAATAGGGGTTAAAGTATGAAATTGCCGTTTTATTGTATTAGGTACTATCGAGGAAGTTCATATCTAAGCAGTTTTAGAACAAAATCCCGTGAACACGATGACCGCATCTGTTTTACGTTAGTTACTGTTAGCGCCCGAGCGCTACAGGGAAAAATAGTCCTAAAGGTGCATAGATATGAACTTCCTCGATAGTACCTACTTCGAATTGACAAAGGACCTTCATGGTTTGAGATTTTTGAGTGAAACTTTTTTCACATGATACCTATGAAGTTAATTTTAAAAAATGTGCAAGATTCGATTATCGACTTTCAGGTGTTTTTTTATTCAGCTTAGACAAGAAAGGCGGATACTTCGAAAATTCAAGTTATTTTTGAATACGAGTTCCCACGCGGAACTAACGCGGCAGAAACAGCTCGCAATATCGATGTCGCGCTTGGAGAGGGGACGACTGCTAATGAACGCACCGTGCGATTTTGGTTTAAACGCTTTCGTGATGGAAACTTTGATTTGAAGAACGAATCACATGGAACACCGCCCACACAGGTGAATAACAATTTACCTTACCAACAATATTGATTCATTTGCGTCAAATCAATAAAAAAAAAAAGAGAAATGGGTGCCTCATGATTTGACTGATCTGCAGAAAGAAATGCGTGTTGAAACTTGTGTTGCCTTGTTGAATCGATACAGAAATGAAGGAATATTGGATCGAATTGTGACATGTGATGAAAAGTGGATTCTATACGATAACCGTAAGCGAAAAATGCAATGGCTGATCCCAGGTCAAACGCCGCAACAGTGTCCTAAGGCAAAGGTTACCAATAAAAAAGTAACGGTAACTGTTTGGTGGTCTCAGCATGGTGTTATTCACTATAGCTTTCTCCGATCTGGTCAAGCAATAACGGCAGATGTCTACTGTGCCGAACTCCGAACAATGATAGCAAAACTAGCAGTGAAACAGCCGCGACTCATGAATCGATCTTCACCATTATTGCCCCATGATAACGCGAGACCTCGTACAGCACGAGAAACCGTTTTAACCCTACAGGAACTGCAATTAGAAACCATTCATCACCCTCCGTATTCGCCAGACCTTGCTCCAACGGAATACCATTTTTTTCGTGATTTGGACAATTTTCTACGTGATAAAAAGTTTTCTTCTCAGGAGGCAGTACAAAATGCTTTCACACAGTTTGTCGAATCTAGATCACGAGAGTTCTATCGCAAAGGCATAAATGACCTTCCTATTAGATGGCAGCAATGTATAGATAATAATGGTAATTATTTTGATTAAATAAATATGTTAAATTAAAAAAAAAAGACAACTAAGTAATTTCAATTTTTCAGTACAAATCAGCAATTTCATACTTTATAAAGAGATAAAATTTGTGTGTATGTAGGGGTAATCTCTGGAGCTTCCGGTCGGATTTTAACAATTCTTATTGCATTTGATAGCCTAATTCTTGAGGAAGGTTATAGGTTATTTAACATTACGCTACGACCCTTAGGATCCGAGCAGAAAGGAAAAAGTCAGAAAGAACGCTAAGCGAAAGCGAAGCAATAGCGCGGGCGGACGATGCGATGCGACGGGAGTACAATAAATTTCACGCGGACGAAATTGTAGCAGAAGCTACTTTTTCAGCTAACACGAATAAAATGGAACGTACCAAAATAAAAGTTAGTTTAAGATGCCATTGATTTTGTTTCTAATTCGGAAACTAGTGGCTGTCTATTTGGTACGGCGCCAAACTGTCTGTTCCAAATACTTGCCGGTTTATTTCTACCCTAACAACTTTATTCTGAAAACTTTTAACAAAAACTAACCTTAAAACAAGAACTTTAGAGTCTAGAATAGCTTAACAACATTACTCAATTCCACAGCATAGTCTAACAGAGAAAATATACTCTATCTTTGAGGCAATACAAATTAAAATCGCTTGAACATACGTTTTTAACCAGTTAGAATTATATGACACAGCAAAAAGGACTCTCTGATGCATGAAATAAAATTTGAAATGAGCTTGAAAGTGAGAAATTTGAAATAGTTTTGACATTTCAAAATATGTGTTGTACGACTGAAAATACGGTCATAGATATACCTATTTGAAAATGCCAAAAGTTTAGTGATTTATGAAATAAACTGCTAGTTATATCAAATCATGTTATTACCTACCGACTGAAGAGATATAAACCACCATTTGTAATGTTGCTATGAATTTGCAGTAACATTTTAGAGCTAAACTTTAACAGAGTTATAAAATGAAATCTATTATACAGTGCGCGCAAACTAAGTCTGCGCGCGGCCAAAATCGGAAATAATCGTTTGCCGCCATTTCGACGTTTGTATCAGGTGTCAAGAGTGTGCTGTGTTGTGCTACGTGTTTTCCAAAGTAAATAATCGCCACAATTATGCCGAAAGTTATCAAAAGTGCTGGCAGGGATAATAAATAGTCTTGAAGGTCAAACACGCGCGCAGACTTATATTGCTCGCACTCTAGTTTCATTTGAGCATTATGCACAACATTGAAACAACTTTACGATTGCCATTATTTTCTTAGTCCACAGTCCCACAGCAAACTATTTCATTAAGATTACACAGGCTTATAACTAGTTATAACACCAACGTCAAATCTTACAACTTTAGAGAAAACCTCGTACCTATCATGTTTCAGAGTTATTCTACCATACAGAGAATTTTCTCCTTCGATTTTCATCAGCCTTTTAATACATTATCAACTCCTTTTGACGATATATGATGGGTTATGGTTAGACACAAACATATAAATTGGAAATCACACATTAAAAAAATCAAATCAAAACTATCCAAATTTGCATACGCCCTCCGTGAAGTCAAAAAAACCACTAACCTTAAAACTGCACTTGTTACCTATTATGCCTACGCATATGCGTGGCTCAGTTATGGCGTGATATTGTGGGGAAACAGCACAGATGCGCCGACACTTTTCACATTACAAAAAATACTTATTAGAATACTAGTAAATATAGAAGACACCAACAGTTGCAAACCTCATTTTCAAGAACATAACGTATCTACTTACCCTCCCTTGCTTATACATTCTAGAAATATGTAAATTCGTAAGAAATTACCAACACTTTTACACAACAAGAGAAAATATACAGTCAAAATACACATTACGCCATAAAAATAGGTTAAACTTACCAAGCTCTAAGTTGAAACTGCACTCAACAAGTACACTAGTCATGTCAATTAAAATATATAATAAATTACCAGAAATATTTAAAGAAGAACATAAATTTACTACATTCATAAATAAATTAAAACAATTTCTATTACATAAATGCTATTATAATATAAATGAATACTTATATGACAAATTTTAAATACAGGTTTCAATAAAATAAAATTACAATATTTATTATATTATATAGTCAAATAAAAGCCCTCTTCCTCTCTCCTACTTTTGCTGTGCCCGACAGGGTCCACAATGATCATAATTCTGTAAAACCTACCACCTAAGTTCCCATGTGGAAGCAATAAATATTATTGAGTATTGAGTTATCTTAGCTTGAGTAGGTAATGAATTGATGCCACATAGAAAAAATTTTGGTTCTTCTCCTTCACTCGTGCTGAGCTAAAGAATCATAGGTATTTGCTCATGCAGAGATAATAAAGACTAATCTTACACAGCATGTTGATAGTGCGGCTGACTGCAAAACACGAACATGACAGATTATAGCAAATTTCTACGGCGCGAAAGAGATAATCTCTATTCTTCATAATATGGTAGAGATAAAAATCAACTCCTTCCTCATCAACTCCAATAAATAACACAAATTATTTTCCCCCTACGATGTACGGTACGCAAAACGGATTAGCAGTTATTAAACAAATGCATTGTTTATCAAAAGCGCCGTTATATTCAAGTTTATCTGCGCCCACGCCACACAGACAGACAGACAGACGCTGGGAAGTAGGACAACGATAACTTTGCATTTATTTGCCGCCAGTCAATGCAGATTGATAAAATAGCCGTTATTACACGTGACCTGATAATTAATTGTGTGAAAAACAAAAAGTTGCGCCCATATAAGCATTTATGATCGAACATTTATAATGTATCCAGACGTTAATGGTATGACAACAACAACTTAAGACACATCACATTAAGAAGAGACAAATATGTATCAGTTACAAGCCGAACTACACTGACGAGCAATACAAAACAAGCCGCTTGCAAAGTGCCTATAGAAAGCGAAATATCTCCTTTAACACACAAGCTATAAAAAAATCTTGAAAACAGTATTATATTGCACAATAAGGTTGCAAGATTAATATATGCCCGTGAGCACATCGAATGCGATGAGGACGAATGGGGCCGAGTAATGTTGTCTGATGAATCGATATTCGTGTTGTATAATCATGACGGGAGACGTCGAGTGTACAGACGGCCAGGAGAACGTTTTACACAAGTATGTTTCTAAGGAAAAGTCCCATACTGGGGAGGTTCTTTACACGTGTGGACCGGTATTTCATCAGATGGTCGCTCGGCGTTAGTGCCGATAGAAAATGGCAAACAGAACGCTGTGAGATACGTAAACGAGATTCTCAATGAACATATTTGGTCAATATGGGCGAAATTGCATTGTTTATGCATGATAATGCCCGGCCTAACAACAACTCGTCAACTGGAGTGGCCAGCAAGAGGCCCTGACCTTAACCCTATCGAACATGCCTGGGATGAGACGCAAAATCCACCTCCAGTCACACTTCATGCCCTGAAAAATGCACTTCTCGAAGAATGGGAGAATATTCCTCAGCATAATGCTGAGGAATCTGGTACTCAGCATGCCAAATCGTGTAGAAGCCGTATTGAGAGTACGCAGAAGCAATACGAAATATTATATGATTAAAAATAATTGTTTCAATTTCGTCATCCCATTTTATTAGTTCGATAATTGTTTTTTTGTCAAAATTTAGAGATTTCATTCTTTAAAACATGAAATTATTATTTTTATGTTTCAATATTTTTTTTAAATGCGTTATTAAAATACATTTAGATGTTGCTTTTCACTTCAAGAAGCGATTTTGCGTGGTTTCGAAATATTTCATGATAAGTAGTGGCTTTTTTAATATAGTTGGTCAAAGTATTTCGAAAATTCGATTTGCCATATTTTTCAATCGGGTATTGTATTACAGCATTAAGCAATGGGATAGGTACCTACACTGTTGGGTACGCATTTGTAGAGGTTGGTAGTATTCAGCTTCATGTATAAGGTCAGACTGCTAAAGACCTGTGAATGATAGCTGTGGAGTTTCTTGCCCATTCTTCTCCATACGATACGGAGGGGGCAACTGAATCAATTCTATTTCTTGTAAATTTTGACGCTAAAAAGTGACTTTAATGTGCCTGTTTGAAAAGAAATTGACTTTGACCAATAAAAATAACGAACTCCCAGATCATAGAATACTAATTAATTAATGCGAATCCAATAAGAACCTAGAAAAAACGCAAAATAAATTCGATCTTGGACTGCACTTAACAGTCTTCTATTTCCCAAAGTGCCTCTCCAACGAATGAAGGTCGCCAATCAGTTTTGTGTTTCTCCTTGTAAGCAAAACACCACTTCTAGTTCTTCGTCGAGTGCCTATTTTGTAAGTATCGTCTATTAGTTAGTAATTTGTAGTTTATTTGAAGAGCAATTAGAACTGATTATGAAAATTACTTCTTCTTTATGTCTCGCATCATTGCAAACAATACTAGTTACCTATCGATGCAAGAGTTTTAATTTGAATAATTAAAAGCCTCTTAGGGAGTCATTGTACTCATCATCATCAGTCAACTTTTACTATGGGTCAAATTAATAAAATAAAATCGTGAAAAAGAATCAGTCGCTCCATACATTTGAGTTCGAACAAGTCAACAAAATGTCCCAAAAGTAAAGGTGGTCCATTGTGATAAATACTTGTGACACCTTCAGTTATTTCAATTACACCTTATAGGTATATATACATCTAAAGTCACACACAAACGTTCGGAATCCAGTTGGATCGTCGACATTTTTCGGATGCCACCCAGACAGCGCTCCAAGCGCCCCACTGACCTTTCATTACTATTATCAATTGTATTGCTCATTTCTACGTGAATGGTATTTCCTTAATTTATTTTCTCTTTATTTCAAGTTCGATTTTAAGGAAAGATATTTTTGGAACTATCAGTTTCTTGAATAAGTCCGTAGTATGATGGAGCTGGTAAATAAGGCTTTGAAGCTACGTTACATGGTATTCAAGACATACATAATTATTTGTAATATTTTTAAGGTTTTCTAATTTTTAATAACCAATCAACTTTTCAGCCTCATTGTAAAAGAATTTCAATTTTCTACGACATGTCAGTTCTCACCAATTTTGCTGGATAGGCGATCGATAGATAGTTATTGATGACTTACCTGAAAAAAGAAAAGAAAAAGAATTAGTATTAGAATAACATTCAGATACCAAAATCAAAATCACTCAAACAGAACCGTACAACCATTGGAAACTAATCAAAAGAGCATACAAATACACAAGTGAAGAGAAAGTCGACCACGAACCCATGATGGAGGCGATCAATTAAAACCTGTATTATTCTCTATAGTACCGTGTATATTTTGTTACATGGTGCCTAACGGGATCCTCGCGACGAGACCAACCTGTTTGGAAGCAAGGTGTAAGGTTTAGTTAGACAAAGTATGTGGTACACACGAAGACATATATACAGCTATACATATAAAAGAATATTGTTTATTGTTGTGCAGGGCGTTAACAAATAAAGTTAAAATTAAAAAAAATACTCTACAACATACCTCTAGAATTAACAATAATAAGAAAATAAATAAAATAATGTAACAAGGATAGGATAAACAGAAAACTAAGCTATGTAAGTACAAGAACTATTCTATCTCTTGTCTTATCTTGTTGAGTTAGAGATTTTACTTGTAATTTTTTGTTTAAATTCTATTTTCTTTTGGACAGCACTTTTATCATTTCATAATTTGTCATTGAAGAGCGGCATCTCCTAGCACAGGTATATATTTTACCTACACAAAAGGAGGTCCCTATGTAAGATTTATTTTAAAAGTTGTACAAGTTTCGGCTTAAACTTTTTTTTCATAATATTTACAACAGATAAAAATAGGAAGTTAGTAGGAATAGGTTGAACACATACATGTAGTAAAAAAGAAAGTTGATAAAAGTCTAGGGAGTCTTCAAGATATACTTAATGAAATTTCTGTAATAGTAAAATTCGCTTGTTGTTTTAGAGTACAAGACCATCATTTGTTTTTAACAATGCGAGGTTATCATAAACTGGAATTTAAAGCCTCATAAAGTGTGTACTGTCTTTAGATGTATAGTTATTAAAGCGCTTCCCTGAGCGAACGACTATGAGTAGGGTGTCTGGAGGGAGCGGGACAGAAAAGGACCGATCCTTCTCTGTCCCGCTCCGTCCAGACACCCCTTTTCCATAGAATTCACACAATTTTTGGAATAATTTTAATAAAAAAGAAAAACTATATTTTGAAATAAAATATAACATGAATTATTTAAATTTTTGGATTATCTATCCATTAGTTTAATCCCCAAATTAATAGAACGTCACCAAAAGCATCACCAAAACGTCGCAAAATATGCATGCAATCAATAATTTTAGTATTTTTTACGAGAAGATTCTAAAACACATAAAAACAAATAAGACGTGCAATGTGATGATAGGATATCGAACATTAATAATGTGCTTCTAGATGTAGTTTATTTCTCTTAATTAATGAACAAATATTTGTATGACCTGCAGATAGTGGTTCCGGGTCTGGCTGTTTGTGCATGTGAGTTTAAATGTTTGTAATCGCACCCACGATACAGGAGAAATTCCTAGTGTGGGACAACGTTTAAAAAAATAAAAATAGCCTCTGAATAACCCACTACCGCAAGGTTTTGCCCGGGGTAGTGCCTTAATGTCGACCTCTAATATGCTGGTGGAACTTTTAGTAACAATGTTAATGTAATGTAGTGTGGACTTAACTTGAGTTTTTAGTTGGTTCCGTAGGGGATTCTCTCAGATCTAGGCTAAGATCCTTAGAGGATTTGTGTAGAATCTAGGTAAAAGCAAAGGTTGGATGTTAATAAGTACTTTGGGGGTGGAAAATATTTCGTTAATCATGTTTTCGTGTTGTGTTCTTTTTTCTATTCCAAGGAATTTATCTTTAGACGTTTGTCACAGAATCTTAGTAGTGTTGGCTCTAAAATACCAGTTCATAATTAAATTACATTCCTATAATAATTCCTTCATTCTCTTCATCGTGATTCATTTCTATCTAAACATTTCTGATCTGACCATCTTCACCAATTCCTAATAAAATATTGCCTTCCTTATCAAACTATCTAGTACCACTTAGCAGTCTAAAAGCATCTACATTTTCCAACGTACCTAATTGATCTTCCATGACCTAATTATATAATTACGAGTCGGCGACGATCATACAATTACCGTTGACAAACAATTCTTTTGCAACTGTCTCGGTCAGTTGCTAAGAGGCTTTCATGTCGACCGGCAGTTAGGATAATTGTTGTCGTGACAGCTTTGCAAAACATTATGCACTTTAACAGTTATAGCTAAACTGTTATCTAAGAATGTTCTTAGCATCATGGGGCAAAAACGATAGAAAAAGAAGGTAAATTGTGTCAAAGGAAGGACGGAAACGCGGATGTTAAGGCTTTTAGTGATGACAGATACGTTTAAAAGGATGATGAAAGACAACGGATATGATGATGAATAAAAAAATCAAAAGGAGATAGGCCTTATTTATGCTCAACCAAGAAATCAATATAAGACACAAATCTGCTCATATTCTTCAACGTCTTAAAATAGTTGTCTCACCTTCAGTTTACGTTTAAAGCAACAAGCTAACTAATTCGGCACAAGCACGTCGTTTGTAAAAGTGTTTGTTCAAACCTACTTACAGAAATAAAATCATTTATCATTTGCAAAATCTAACCACCCTTTTTCACTAGACTTGTGGGATAAGGGTTGTTAGATTTTGTTTGATTCAAGCCCTCATTACTTTCCTCCATCGCTTTTATTGAGTTTTATTTTCATTCCCATTTTTAGCAGTCTTCCTTCCACTTGTATTGGCTTTGCCTTCTTAGTTCAGATTTTAGGGTTCCGTAGCCAAATGGCAGAAAACGGAACCCTTATGGATTCGTCATGTCTGTCTGTCTGTCTGTCCGTCCGTATGTCACAGCCACTTTTTTTCCGAAACTATTAGAAGTATGCTGTTGAAACTTGGTAAGTAGATGTATTCTGTGAACCGCATTAAGATTTTCACACAAAAATAGAAAAAAAAAAACAATACATTTTGGGGGTTCCCCATACCCCATACAAACTGAAACTCAATTTTTTTTTTCATCAAACCCGTACGTGTGTTGTATTGGATAGGTCTTCAAAAATGATATTGAAGTTTCTAATATAATTTTTTTGTAAACTGAATATTTTGCGCGAGAGACACTTCCAAAGTGGTAAAATGTGTGTCCCACCCCCTGTAACTTCTAAAATAAGAGAATGATAAAACTAAAAAAAATATAATGACGTACATTAAATGTAAACTTCCACCGAAAATTTGAACGAGATCTAGTGAGTAGTTTTTTTTAATACGTCATAAATCGTAAACCGCAATTTACCTTTCATTCAATCAACTCAAATATAAAAATAAAAACATTTACTTACATGCTGCTACGGAACCCTTCATGGGCGAGTCCGACTCGCACTTGTTTAATGATGTCATTTCATACTGCAGCATTCATTTACGATAATTATAAGACTTTATATCTATGTCACTTGAATGTGGTTCATTACAAATAAAATCATCTCACGTACGTCTTCACGTCTTATATCTTATATTCTCTGAAGTATAGAATGGATCTGTGTCTTTATTCTCAAATCTTCTGTAATAACAGTCTGATTGAAAATTTTGATAAAACCTACTGATAAATTAAATGTCACTCTTTGAAGAATGTTCTGAGATATGTTGGGCACACTAGTGCTTAGAAATAGTCAAATATAAATAATTAGAGTTATATCTTACGTCTAGGCCTAGATTTTTTTGTATCGGATATTTCGAGAACTTTGTTCATTCGCCATAAACTTCACATTGTACGATTTACATTATATTTCTTTCTCTCTCTCTCTCTTTTTCCGTATATTTAGATAATAGAAGATTATTCTATATTATGTATTATAGGGATAAAGATTTACGAGTATCTTACGTCACGTTGTTGTTGTCATGCGATTTTTAGTTGAGGTTCCAAATTCAAATCACATTATTGACCAGCGGGTCATAATGAAATTCAGTACAATATTATGGCCCGGCTGGACCCCAGGGCTATTATGACTAACTTTAGGTTAGGTTTACATGACATATAATTTGACATTATCAAGCCTTTGGTGTGTAATAGTAGATTATTAACCAAGGGGATAAAGCAGTGTCTTCTGTCGCGGGTGACGATTTAAATCGCGAGCGTAACGAAGGACTCGAGGTTTACTCCCGAGCGTAGCGAGGGTGTTAAAAACTTAAATCACGAGCGAAGCGAGGGATTTAAGACGAGTCCTGAGTGTAGCGAGGGATTTAAGTTCACCCAAGACTAAGACAACTTTATCTCCGAGGAAAATACTCTACTTTTCGTACCATTTGCGAAAAAATTAACACAATAATAATATGAGATAAGCATTTATTAATAATAATGACAATTAAACGTATTTTTAGAACATAACTTATTTATAAAAATAAATTAAAATAAACTTAACGTTTATGTATTTGAAGAAAACAAAAACGCGGCAAATTCCTAGACTAATATTTTTTTGTCGGAAAAGCAATGGCATCAAGCCCATACGGCCTCGTCGGTTTTCGTAATTTTATTTAATAATCATCATAACTGCATAATAAATGCGTATTCCTTTTTCAAAAAGATGTATAATGCTTTATATACAAACTCAATGGTGTAAACACAGATGTAGTTCAGTATAAATTTCGGTAAGTATTCCAAATTTAAATCACATTCTCCCCCTAGAGGATGAATGAAATTCAGTACAATTTTCTTTCCCTGTTTTTAACAGATTAAAAATGACTATTGTTATGTTCGCTTTTTGTGGCATAGAATGTCACTTTTTTGAGCAAATGGTACGAAACATAATTTAAACTTCTAACACTAGTAGCATCTTTAGACAGCTACTTTATTAATATTCATAACTCTTCATTTCCATTATCGCCTATAAACAAACTTGAACCAGTCAGACCACTTTACCCAGTCAGTAATGAGATTACCAGTTTATTAACAACAAGGCCGATCGGCGATCACCGTTAGCTATTATTGCTTTCGCGCCGATGTAATTGTGGAGCAAAGGTCATTCACTACAGCTTCTGAGAAAATGGCGCCGAGACAGCCAATTCGGAGTTTGGAGATGTATTTGAATATCGAATGAAAAGTGAAAATGAAAATAAAATCGTACTGATTTTGATGTTAGACTTACCTTTATCCTAGACGAACATACATTATAGTCTAAGAAATGAGGGAGTGTGTAGTTATATATATAACTCCTCTTAGCGCCTGAAATCGCATATAACTTAAGAGTGTCACTGCATCATGATCGCCCTAGCCTTTTCAAACTATGATAGGGCTTCCAGTCTTACTAAATACAGCAGAATACTAGTAGGTATTCATTAAGAGTCTCACTGGATGATGTCTTAATATCCTGGGGGTCTACTACCAGAGACCAAAATCCGTAGTTTTGGCCGAAGTTACGGACATTTCCTACTCCCCATCACTTACGGACATAAGACATAATATTCATTCTTAGTTTGGGGCCCAAAGTAAGAATGAATAATAACATAATTTAACGGTGTCTCTAATAACGACGTGTTTTCGGCCGTCCGAAAAATGTAATATGTCCCTTGTTTTGACGGATCAACTACTTTTGGACGGGCCCGTATCTTCGTTGATGGACTTAGAGAGTATACCCCCCCGGTACGAGTTAAATGGAATCTTGGTTAACTACCTACTCATAGATTAGTTTAAAAAGACACGTGTAGTGCCGTCAATCTTATAAAATCTGATAATCAAACCTGGAGTCTTATAATTTTTTTCCTTCCTCCTATACGTTTAACAATATAAGCCATCAATCATCCCAGCCATAAGAGGGCAGTGTTACAACATCGTAATATCTTTAATATTCCATACACGCAGCAACAAAACATGATGACCATAAACAGATTTGACTTTATGATCAAGATTTAGAGTCAATGATCGCTTTAGGAATCAAAGAAGTACTGACTCTTGTGCAGGATGGTCGATGTGGGCTGAATTCAATATGTACATTCACCATGATCATCATTGATGATGATTCATCATTAGCACATAAAATTAACCCCCGAATAAGAGCTGGAATTGTCCCACTGCGGGGTACAGACTGAATGTAGCGTTGGAAAGCCTCCCACAAGGTGGGCCGATGACCTAGTGAAGACCGCAGAAATCCGCTGGATGCTTGAAGCACAGAACTGGTCGAAGTGTCTATGTCCATCAGTGGACATCTTTCGGCTGAAAGGATGATAATAATGGTAAAGACCTCTTCTCGCATAGAGAAGCAGCAAGCAAAAACAAAAATACCGACACTTGATCAATGCATTTTGGCGATTTCATCCCTTATGGTCTATGCCCCTTACAAAGTAAGATAGGGTTGACTGCGATAGTCATACATAATATGTGCCTAGAGAAAAACATTACATTGAAAAGGTACCATGCCATCTTTAAACATACAGTTTACTGCTTATGAAGCAGTTTTTCAAACTTACCGGCCGTCTCTATAAGAATAATATTGAAGACGAAAATGTATCCGAGGATGAAATTGACACCAATGCTTTGCAGGAGGGTCGGACAGCGCTGTCATATATTCATTTATTCATTAGTTTAGACGATTTTGAAACTAAAAACTGATCTTTCAAAATAGAACCATAACAATACAGATTGCTACGTCTATGAAGTTCCTCCTAGATTGAGATTCCAAAATACGGGTCAGAAATAGTCGGAATGGGTGAACGAGAGGGTGGGGGACGATTCATCATCCCCCAAACGGCGACCACTTACAACAGAGTGGATAGCTGCCAACTGCAGAAATAAAGTGTAAAATATCCGCTGGCAAATTATGTTGCCAGATATTTTTGGGTGAAAATATCTGGCTGCTTAATTTGCCGGATAATTTTGGGTTAAGCCCCAATAGATTGTTTGTTGTTATTGTTTCATTCATCAAAATAGGTCAAAATTATTTTATCATAATAATTTTGTGTATTTAATGCAATTATGATACCGTTTGTAAGCACTTTCTCAAAACAAATAATGGGAAATCTTCTTGGGAAACAGATAAATCACAGTTTTTGTTGCTAAGACTTAAGCGGTAAAATACACTCATCTTTAAAGACCCTTTCAATAAAACGACAAAGCATTTGAGTTCCAGGTTTCGGTATTGGTAATACCGAAATAATAAAACCTGACAATAATAATATCAAAGACAATAAACTCCGAACTCAAACTCCATATTTGAATGCCCAAACCCAGACACGAATAAACGAACTACGTATACGATTTCAAATATGAGGTCAAGGTCTACTTCTAAATTCAAACAGAATGGATGAACTATCCAATAGGACAACGACATTTGTAGGAGCAGTCATTTGAGCCTTAATTAGGCAATTTCGCGTCATCCATCCTCAATGTATATTTGACTAAGCTGTAGTCCACAAATTGTTAATTTCCGCTTCTTTTCTCAGAACAGAAACTATTGTTGGACAATTCTTTCAGAATATACTATAACACACAGGAAGTAGTCATTACTGCTAGTTTAAAATATTTCTGTGAACTGGTAATCAAATAATCGTGTCGGGAAAGATACAGACCAAATCACTTATGAATTACTTACTATAGGTGCAGTCATGTGACTTTTATATAATTGACATGAGGTCTAAATTGCAATAGTCGACGCAACAAAAATGTGAAATTTATGCATCATTTAGACTCTCAGACCATGCCAACTGAATTGACTTTCTTGGAGGCTTTTTAACATCAATTTTCCTTATAACTCTTTCATGATTTGGATACTAAGCTGGGTCATATCCTGTTCCATCATTCAACTTCCTCTTTTGGAAGTAAATCAAATTGGCAAATGAACGAGGAACTTAATTTGTTATCCACGGAGAATACATCATTAAAATTTTAAAAGACTGAACATGCTGCGTAGGTATTCTGTGTACGAGTCAAAATTATTTTAATTGTGGCCACGAAAAAATGCATCGAAGAGACATCAATAGCTTTTTTGAACTCGAAAATTGCAAATAAAATTACACTCACTAGTCACCAAGCAAAAGTCCTTATATAAACATCATTATTCTCTCTCTTATCGAAATTTATTAGAGCAACATAGACATATTTTTCTTCCATAATTCTTTAATAGCCGCCATTTCTAGTCACATCCTCTCTAACACACTTCATCCTTCGTTTCTTTAGTCTTCACCTACTCTTTTAGCCATTCAGATTCATACTCAAGAATTTCCTCACGACACTTTCCTCATTCCTCCGCATCACATGCCCATACCCACACAATTTTCAGTCACCGGTGCCACTTCCAGACTTCCTCTTGTAAAAATAGCTATCCATATTTTTTGCTACATTCAAATGCAATTTTACCTCCAAATTCAAAAATAAGCCTTCCAGAAACTACACACCTTGCCAACATACTCGTAATAACAATATCTTTCGCTCCCAGTATTACAAGTTCATTAAAACTAAACGCTTACATAGCTCTATTTTTGGCAACACCGACCTCCGTGGGGTAAGAGCCACCCGGGAGGAGGGTGGATGCTGCAACGCGCCAAGGTCAGCCCAACCTTGACATTTAGCGGGTCGCGTAGAAAATCCCTCCACAACTTTTATAGTACATACCGACATGTCTTATAAAAAGTGGTGTGAAAACATTTAGTTTTTTTTTAAGTGTATTTTTTTAAGTGGCTTTAGTTACTTTTGTAGCGGTGAGATGGTTACTAAGAATAATTTATTAATTAAAATGTGCAATGGAGCTTAACATTTTCTAGCCAAAGGGTTTTGTCATTCTGAGAGTGTCCTTGAATCATCATCTGCCTAGAGCATTTTCCGAACTATTTTGGGGTCGGCTTCCAGTCTATATCAGTATTTTACATGAACCGACCTACTATCTGACCTCCACAACCCAGTAACATGAGAGTGTCCTTGAATATGATTTGAATATAATAATAAAAGAGGTTACATTAAATGTCGTGGCGAAAATTCACAGACGTGATGGTTATCGATACTTATCTTATTATGATAAATTAAACAATAAAATATTTTCTAAACTCATAATTTCACGTAACTACTCGTCCATACCTAGACCGCGCGTGGGTAGCAAGTCATTTTGAACTGGAGTTAGCCTAGTTAGCACAATGGAAAAATTTTCATACGGTAGTAAGTAGTACGGATTTTCAATAGAATGTGAAGCACACAGAAATATTTTTGTTACCACAGACGTGCGGGCTACTGTACTTACTTGGTCTGTGAAGTGTTGCTAGTTAATTTAATTTATAAAGTAAACTTGAGACAGATGCTACGAATATAATAATAGGACTTGTAACAACCTTTGTAATAACAATATACTAACAATAAAACATAAATTAATAATAATAAATAAATAGGATATGAAGCTGAAGTAGAAAGACGCAGTGCTAAGAAATCTACATATACATACATTGACTCACGTCTTCTTCCCATGGGGGTAGGTAAGACATCTGAGAAACACTAAACTTACTAGTGGGCTACTGAGAAAATCCCTGAAGAAATCAGTAATTGAATTCCCAGATTTATATAAAATTGAACTTGGAACTAGACTACAATAAATTGTAAATGTTCTAGTGCAGAGAAAACAAGTCGGTTAGTTCTAATATATAATGCAGGTTTATTCAGTGTCTAATAAATACTTAAACGATTTATTCTGAATTCAATCTATGAATCCATCATCATTTCCTTTGTTATTATAACAAGTGGTCTAAGTATGTAATTTAATACTAATCTCGAGTTTAATGAACCTGTAGCGGTATTTACATCGCCACATGCGAGCTGCGCGTCATACTGACGTCACGAAAATCCTGCATCGCGCAAGCAGAGTTTACCGCGCGACTAGCATATATACAACTTCCCGACATCAATCGTCGGGCAGTTGCCCACCAGACACAACACCCGTCTGATAGGAGGATCCTCCCGTTTCTATGGAGGTATGAGTGAACTTTACACCCTGTTCCTCGCACCTCTATAAGGCTGCCTGTCCACAGAAGCGGAGCGAGGCTGCGGAGCTAAGAAACGGCGGAATATTAACCGATAAGATTGTGTAATCGGAGATTTTATGCAATACTATTGGTTAATATTCCTCCGTTTCTCCGCTCCACAGGCTCGCTTCGCTTCTATGGAGAGGCAGCCTTAAGCTAAATAAATGATAATGATAAATGATTTATTTCTGTAAGTAGGTTTGAACAAACACTTTTACACGTCAATCATATTTTTATAAGCTACCTTCTCGTAATACCGTAATACCTAAGTTTTATACCAAGTTTTACCGCAATTTTATTTGCAAGATGTATTTTAGTTTCAGTTATCTGCCTCGTTAGTCTTGTCAAGAAGGAAGCTAGATACTGCTGAGCATGTAGTTTTGGGTTCGATTTCTAGGTCAGGCACAGAGTTATTGGGTTTTTCCACCAGGAGTTTCCCAGTGCTGCTGGAAAACTCCCGGAGTCTGGATTTGTGCCCGGTTGATGGCAATAGGCTCGCCCCCTATTACATGTGACTTAATCATGTGGCTGTATAAGGTACACCTCTGCCTAAGTTATGTTATTTCAGATAACAAAAAACGAACAAATTGGTCCCCTGTGTGCCCGGTGGCTGATGCAATATCTGCTAAGACTGCACAAATTCCGTAAATCACACATTTTATCATATTACAATGAATACCTAATTGATTCGTTATTGTGGGGTTGGTGTAATTTTGATGACGGTTAAAATTTATGGCTTATAAATATGCTAACTACACACATCAAAAGTGTCTAGGAATCTAGGCATAAAAAAAATATCCCTATTGAAATTAAATATAATGTTTTCGTATGTGTAGGTCGACGAAGCGATGGTCTGTGTAGGTTGCATTTGCATTAATACGGACGTTTTGCGATTTTTGCTTATGCTGGATTTTTCACATTAGTTAATCACATTAAAATGTGATAAAAATAAAAGTTTTTAAAGGTTTTATTTATTGCGTAAAACAAACAATTTTATTAGAAGTCTGTTTCCGCCGTTAACGCGTATAACACAATCGCAGCGATTCGACACACTCAATACGAGTTCATCCAAATCACGTTGTGGAATAGCCACCCACGTCCGTTGTAACAGGCGCAAAAGATGTTCTGGTGTGTGTACTGCATCCATATTTGGCAGAGCTCTTCTTTGAAGCATATCCCATGCGTGCTCAATGGGATTCAAGTGTGGCGGTTGCGCAGGCCATGATAAGACGTTGATATGAGCTGCAGCAAGTCTGTTTGCAACGACTCTGGCAGTGTGTAGACGTGCAATATCATCCATAAGCGAAAATGAAGCACCAAACTGGATCCGCAAAGGAATTACAATATCTATCGTTACAATACAATCGTTTCAGCGTAAATCTGTACATTGAGAATGCCTCTGATCCAAATCAGATCGGTTCTTCCGCCGATCCAAATACTCGCCTATATCATGACACGCTTGGACTTCCTGGCATGATTTTAAACGTTCGAGGCTTTCAAGGGTCCTCCAATACCGTGTACGTGGCCTCATATCAAAGCGAGATGCGTCAGAAACACACAAAGCGCTAGTTTCTTCTGCCCAATTTCTGCGTTCACGAGCCCATTGTAAACGGGCTCTGCGATTGCGGGGCTCAAAAGGTGACACACGTTACACGTAGCGGCCTTTGAGAACGGAGATCAGACTTCATGCAAGCGATTTCTTATGGTAAGTGCTATGAAGTCTCGTAACCAACATCATCGCGGTCATGTACGATTTCGTCGAGCAGTAATTTGTATGTAACGATGTTGTCTGCGTGTTGTGATGCGAGCTCATCCTCCATCTCACTCTGACACGCTACCAGCGATGCGGTAACGTGTCCATAGTCGACCGAAATTCAAAAACTATTCCCTTTCCAAGTGACCAAATTTACAAAAAATTATCCATATGAGAACTTACAAAAAATATAATAAAAAAAAACCAGATTTTTAGTAACTATCAAAAACGTGCTTGATCCCTAGACACTTTTTGTGTGTGTGTAAACACTGACAAATCACGC
This sequence comes from Brachylomia viminalis, assembly GCA_937001585.2. NCBI lineage: Eukaryota > Metazoa > Arthropoda > Insecta > Lepidoptera > Noctuidae > Brachylomia > Brachylomia viminalis. Next base: position 13,555,398 of record OW443314.2, read on the forward strand.
TAACCAACCAAAATATCTTGTCGACAACCAGTATAACTAATAGGTATTATTTCCTTAGTCAGTTAATCATCAAACACCATATCAGACAGGAAGACAGGCGTTTAAGTACCTGTAGATATTGCGTCTGAATTTGTGTTTGTTTTCATACCAAACTTCTAGGGCATTCCTATCTGGAAACTGAATGAGGCCCTGAAAGCTTATCTCCTGAAGTATATATCTACCATATAAATTTAAAATTGAACCATGATCTGCCAGATATCTGGACAAATTCAGAAGTTTTGGTCAATTACTGAAACATATCCGGAGGTGGTGATTTGTAAACAGAACACAAACAATATTTTTTAATAAAATTTTACTTTACTTAATATAATTCATTGTCGTTGACCTTATTGCAATAGTCGTATTGCAATAAGGTCAATGACCGCTAATTGACAACCGTTCAACTATGTAAGTACCATCTTGTCTAGTAGGCAGCTACTATCTCAGCTCATTTGTAAACCAACTGTTTTTCTTGCAATAGATAATCGAATTAACAAAGAAAATTTTATTACAAAGAACGTCAATAAATGCGTACCTACGAGCACTAACTAATGAAGAAGTCATACTAAGATACCTCACACCTGTATTAGAACATAACTTTAAAACCTATTTCGATTTTTTTTTTACTTTTTAGTGCTTACCTACCAAATTTTAAGTTTTCCATATTATCTACGTTGTAATAATTCAGAATCTATAAACCACGTATTTAGGAATCATAGAAATTCTACATTAACAATTCATTCCACCCATTCCCTTCAACCCGGAAAATAAATAGAATTAGTAAGAATACATTTTTCTTTCAGTTTTGGGAAATTCAACCTCCTTTTCCGAAATAGTTGCCAGGTTTAACACTACCTATTTAAAGAAATATTAAAGCTACACGGTACGGTATTTAAAACTACTTAGTTACAAGCTATAAAAATAACCATCTTCGACGTATTCCATGTTTAACAAAAAGCCAGTCTACAAAATACGCAACTTTTTCAAACCCGCCTGTCGATCAGCATCGGCGCACTAGGAAGCGCACGCGCACAGCCTAAGGTCATCACACTCATTTAACTGGTAATGGACACGTTACTCATCGCTCTGTATAACGCACACAATATCACAATGCACAAAAAATATTATACCTGTATATACTATCTATTCATTTTGCAAAGGGTTACAAAGGCAATCGTTATTTTTAACTTACTCACTCAGCTAATAAAATGTATTAATCCAACAAAAGATAGTAGATTGTTATACAAGGAGCTAAAATGACCCATTATATACCAGGTAGTTTTACTCCCTAGCTTTAGCGAGGGAGTAAATAGAAACCGAGTTTTAATGGGTTTTTAGCGCCGTGTGTTACACTCTACTTTTCACTACGCGATTGCGAGAAAATAAAACAATCCAATACAATATGAAATATGTAGTTTATTTTATTAAAAATTAAATGTACAATTTGTACAATTCTGGATATTTAACGAGATGTTTTTTCCCGGTAACAATCTTTTTTTTGTTTTTTCTTCTGCAGCCGCAACGCATTGCATGCATTCTACCAAAGAGATCGCCGATTTTAGTTCCATTTTCAAAAATAAAATGAAGTTATTTTTTTTATGAAACAGTAATAAGTCGAGTCTATATTCATGATTATTCTACTTATGACTAAAGACTTTTTCGTTTTTGTAGGCTCATTGTCATTTGACACACAAAAATTAAAAAAAAATATATACCATTCCCCCTCTAAAAAGCTTATTTTATTCACTGAAAACAGTGAATAAAAAGCACTCTTACTCACTGTTATATCGCTACACAAGTTGACCATCCTAATAATAATAACAAGAAAATTACTCTTAATTTTAGTAATTGTTCCAATTTTAATGTGCATTTTAATTAATTTAAGCTTCCTTTTTCTTTATTAAATGTTGATTTTCACTTAAATCTTTCTTTTTCTCGTAGTCATGGTATAAAGTATAGTGTCCAACTCTTGAATAAAACGGATTTATATCGAGGGCCATGAATCACTCGCGTCGCTCAGGATTCTAATACTTGAATCACTCGCTACGCTCGTGATTCAGTCGTTAGAATCCTTCACTAGCTCGTGATTCATCTATGGCCCTCGCTTTAAATCCGTCCTTTATTCACTAATTGCATAATATACTATTTTCCCCTAGAGGAAGAATTGCTATTTTTTCTTCGCTCTGGTACGTCACAATGACGGTATTTTTGATCAAGAGGAGTGAAAAAGATATTATTACATAAATGATCGCAGAACAGCTTTAGATAAAGCTGACTAAGTACCGAAAAGGTTAGAACAATGTAGAGGCCTGCCCGCAAAACTGATTAATGTAGGCTCAGTAGATGGTGAGATAAAGTTAGGACTATCGATTTGTGATAAATTAAGGATTGAACGTGTAAGAGAGAGCGAGAGAGAAAAACTTTATACAGTGTTATCGTGATGAACTTACGAGAGCATGAATTTCAGATCACTTAGCAAAGAGATTGGTAAGAAGATATCAGAAATATGTACATAAACTCAGAAGACAAAAGTGGGGCTACCTTGCCGTAACGGCAGCAGGCTGTGGATGTGGAGCTGTGTCGCAAACTATACTCTACCTCCTACCCTGCCTTCTGTGCCCTAAAACATGCAGCCAATATTATGACCTGTACGCTGCCACCGTCGACGCCGTGGGATTGGCGAAGTTTTGGGCCAACAAAAAAGAATAAAGAAACTGTCGTGCCATCGACACGAAGAAGGTGACAATTTTGAGAGATATGTGGGTTGAGTGGATTTTTACTCGAAGAAAATAACATAGTGCGATAGACACATAGCTTAGACAAAATAATTAAAGACCAACTTTACTGTAAGCCATTTGCAAGCACTCATAAAAATCTATCACTTTTAGTGCTGTCTTCTAGACAGCACTAAAAGTGAAATTAGAAATAAACAATAAGAAAGTCCCATACCGAGTGTTAACAAAAAGAGGCTTCAACAAAAGGCTTATCCATCTCTATAATAATAACTGTTATTAACATTATCAAGATCAAGTCAGACGCATGTATTATAAAACTAACCGGTCGTTTCAACTCTAGTTATCACCAAGGTTTCAATATTCAATAACTTTTCTTTAACTGTTGTTAGCGCTTTAACTGGGTGGTAACAGTTATAAGCATTTAACCATGTCCACCTTTTATGGGAGACGAGTTTTTCTGTATTTATTGTAACACCGCTCATGCATATATACCTACGTATGATTATAGAGACGGAAAAATCAAGACAAGAAAGAAGTGTTGATTGAAACATACTGTTTTCAAATAATAATCTAGCGGACTTACAGTAAGAAAGTTTGAAAATGAAAATGAAGAGACACAGTGTGTAATGATGAAGCAAAAGAATGAAAATCTACATGAACTTGTTAGTACCTACCTAATAATTACTCTGAATGACGCTACTGTAAATGAAATAACCAAAGAGATCTATGAAGAACAACGAAGAACGAATGATATGTAAAAGTAAGATGCAAGTAGCAACAGACGGCATAATTATAAAATATAAATAAATATACTTTCTTGTATCTAGCTCATGCTAGCTCAACATTCATGAGATTTCCTCGAAGTGCAAAGAGTTTAAACATTATTTCGCCTCTTTGCAAGAATACTGTGATATTTCAGAAAAATCGTTTTTTTTTTTATTCCATAATCAAAACCGCCGTATTGAACTTTATTTTCGATAAAAACGAGGTATTTTTTCGACAATAACGGTGCGTCTATGAGCGAAAGAGACAAGACAACTGCAATATTTTGTGTTGTCGCGCTGTCTCTTTCTGCCTCGTGATTTGTTTCGACAACGTGTCCCATCAGTCGGCGCGTGCCATTTGGAGGGAAGGGCGCTCTCGTATTTGTGCAAAAACGTGACATCACGAAGATACCACATTACGATTGCTAAGGTAAGTTTGAACTCTTTGATATTTTTTTATTAAGTAATGTGATATGTTGAATTGACACAGTTTTGTTGAAAATAGTATGCAATTTTAACTTGTTATTACTTTTGATATCACGTTTTCGTTGAAAAGATATCGTTTTTGTTTTGTAACATCATAAGATGACGCGTTGTTGACAATGAAATATTTTACAAACCATAAAATGGATTCGGAGTATTTTGTAATGTTACTTTTTTCTAGATAAATTATAAGTTTTTTTGTAAATTAAATCGTTATGTCACGTTGTAAATACTAAAACAAATGAATTATAAATATTTATTTTTTCAGATGGGATCGCGGTCCAGAAAATTAGTACAATTAGCAACTATGCAAAACGTAGTTGATAGTAACGTAAATGATAGTTCCAGTATCCAAGCCGAGGAAGTTGATGACTCTAATATAAACGCAATGATTCCAGAAGGTAAGACTTAATAATTTTGTTTTTTAAAGAATATTTTTGTAAAGACTAAATGCCACCTATGTTCGGTCCCATGTAACAAGGGGCGAGCCTGTTGTCATGTAGTTATTTAAAATGAGTACCTATTAATACGAAACGAACTTAGGTGCTTACATTTTCATAGATTTTAAACAAATTGGATTTCCAATATTGGAAATCCATACATGAGGCCTATGCCCAGCAGTGGACGTCCATCGGCTGAGAAGAAGAAACAAATTGAGCAACATTATAAGGAGTCTTAGTGTGTTTTCTACAGATAATTATGTAAACACCTCGATTTTAGTTTAAATTTTTGTTTTAAATTAAGAATTTAAAACAAAAATTTAAACTATTAGGTACTTATGTTTCATAAAGTTTTTCTATTGTTTAAGTTATTATTATTTATATTTCTTTTAGACAAAAGTAACGATGACTCAAAACATCGTCGACGTGAGTCAACTAGTAGTACCGGTAGCTCTTCAAGTAGCTCTTCGAGTTCCTCCTCAAGCAGTGGACCATCTTTTTATGAAGGTAGTAAGTTTTTATATAAATGCATTTATTATATTTCTTAATACATACATACATTATTATTGTCACGCCTTTTTCCCATTGGGGTAGGCAGAGACTACTATTTCTTAATAAATGCACTTATTCAATTTATGTAATAATTTGTGTTCAATTCTGTGCATTTCGGATGCCGAACGTTTGCAACGTAATTATTTGGGACTAATTTTCTTTTAACTTTTCCCCAGATAGTGATGATTCCGTAAAGGATCCCAATTATCAAGAGGAGAAGTCAAAAAGTAATAATATACATACTTCAGACTCTGAAGAAGAAGGTGCCAGCACTAACTACAACTTCTCAAAAGACCAAGACTTGTTTAATTTAAATAATAATATTGCTTCAGTTGACACCATAGAGCAAGTTGACATGTTATTGGTAAGTAATTCAGCAGAAAATCGAGACATAATAGTTAACCATACAAATCAGATAGATCTGGTCGCAACAGAGAATAATTCGCTTGTAGTTGGGAATGATACCACTATGCCAATAGAGCCAACCACTTCCAACATCACCCCAACTAAAGTAGGAAAAAAAAGACCAAGGCAAGAGTTAAATTGGAAGAAGAACATCGCTAAGCGATTAAGAAATAGTGGACTATCATATATTTCAACAAAAACTAATAAGCCCTTTCCAAAACGCCAGCTTAAACCACCTTGCAGAGAAAATTGTAAATTTAAATGTAGCTCTAACTTCTCAGAGCTTGAACGTGAGAAAATTTTAAACGAATATTGGGGTTTAGGACAAATTGAGAAACAATGGACGTTTATAGCTAATAATGTCGATTTAGTTATTCCAAAACAGCGATATGTGAAAGTGGACTCAGACGGAAATATTGCTGCAAAGCGTGAAAACAACAACGCTTTCTTTTTGACTATTTCTGGTGCAAAGATCAGAGTATGTAAATTGTTTTTCAAAAACACTTTGGCTATCAATAACCGCCCTATAGAGACCGCGTTGAAAAAGAAAAATAATGACACTAATATCTCGTCAATGCAAGATTACCGTGGCACTCATCTAAATCACAGTAAAGTTGATGAAAACATTAAAGAAAGCATAAGAAAATTTATAGAAGCGATACCAAAAATAGAATCGCACTATATTCGAGCAAACTCGAAAAGACATTACATTGACGGCAGCAAAGCAATTACAGACCTGCATAGAGACTACGTTGAACAATGTAAATCTAAAAATATACCCTATGCAAGTTATTTAATGTTTTATCGTATATTTACACAAGAATTTAATATATCGTTTTTTGTGCCGAAGAAAGATTTGTGCGATACATGCGAAGTTTATAAAAATAGTACGCCCGAAGAAAAAGAATTGAAAAAAGAAGACTACGAAAAACATATCAGAGAAAAAGAATTATCACGCATTGAAAAGACAAATGACAAGAACAATAAAAATATTTTAGTTGCTGTTTACGATCTCCAAGCTGTATTCCAGTGCCCTAAGGGCGATATTTCTGTATTTTACTACAAATGCAAACTTATTTATTTATTTATTTTATTATTTATGTACACACAATAAAATACATGAGATAAGACATAATTATAAATTGAGTACAAAGGTAACTTAATGTTCTTAATCTAACAATTTATAATATTCAGAATAATGTTGTTGAAAGTTACGTATGGGACGAGTCACATGCAAATAGAGGCATAAATGAAATAGGTACTTGTGTATTTAATTACCTTACCAAAATGTCAAATTCAGCTGAAGATTTAGAGGTTGTCTTCTATTCAGACAACTGCGCAGGGCAAAATAAAAACAAATTCATGATTGCCCTGTATTTATATGCCGTACAGACCTTGCCTAACCTGAAATCCATAACACACAAATATCTTGTAAAAGGCCATACCCAGAACGAAGGCGACTCTGCCCATTCCCAGATTGAGAGACAAGTAAAGAGGCTATTAAGATCCGGTCCTATATACACTCCCGACGGATTTATCGGTGCTATAAAAACAGCCAGGAAAAAGAGTGAGCCAATACACGTCAATGAAATGTGTTTCGAAGATTTTTATGATTGGAAAAGTGTGTGTAATCAAATTAATTTTAACTTAACAAAAAATGAAGATAACCATGTAGTTAAACTATCAGAAGTAAGAGTAATAAGAGTTAGTAAAGATGATACAAATGCTATATTTTATAAAAATTCTTATGCCGAAACGGACTTTAAAAAAGCCGTCGTTTTGAGAAAAAAGAGAAACAACAATATAGAAATAAAAAATGTCTATAATAATAAACCCGGGATAGCTGAACGAAAAAAATCGGACCTAATGGATTTGATTAATAAGAAATTAATTCTCGGAGTTCATAGGAGCTTTTACGAATCGCTCTAAGAATGTTTTTATTTTATTTTTTATACTATTTTTGTAATTTTTATAACAATTATTTTTTATTACTTTATGTGAGATAAGTGAAACGTCGGTTCCTTTAAGTACAATACCTATGTGATATTTTATAACGAAAAGTTCCTAAGTCGTAATTTTATAGTACTTAATGATAAATACTCAAGTTTTTAATACATTTTGCAAGTATATAATACTTATAATTTTAGATACTTATTTTTAAAACCTATCTCAATATGAATAAAAATATTTTTAGTATGTATTATTATTCTTATTGAGATGGTTTTGTTTTAGTTAAAATATAGATTATGGTCCACCTAAAGTAGGTTTAGAATAAACCTAGTGATTATTTACAAAGACTAATGTTACGAAGAGACTGATTGGTTAGCTAGATCTAAAATAATAATAACAAATTTAGTAATAACAGTATACTTTTAATTAAGAACTGATAGCTATAGTTTCATTTTGTTAACTTTGTTGATTGTTAACTGTTGAATTACTGTATTTAAGTAGGTAACTGTATATCCTACCTACGTTATAATGACTAATGTTTATGCTTGATTTTCTTTTCCTACAAATTTTTCATTGATTTAATAAACATTTTTATTTCTAAAATGTGTTTTTATCATATAACCTAACACAACACAAAAAAATATATTATCAACAATGTGACAAGTTCATATGTCACATCGATCCTTGAAAACTTTTTCAGTAATAGTGTGACAAAATATCCCTTTTTTTTTAATCCTGTTAATTTATACCGAAAAATAGCCAATAGCGCAACAATTACTATAGTTTTAGATGAATTAATAGTTAATTTATAAATCACTAGAAGGTTTTGTTGCTTTAGCTCTATTATTTTAGATTTTATAACATTTCGAAAGTTTAAAATACGCGTCCTGTAAAATTGCCTTTTTTGAGATGTTACAGTATTCTCGCAAAGAGGCGATTTAACGACTCTAAAAACTAGCTGGCAAAGCGGCAACGTCTCACAAAGCATGATACAACATTTTCGGTACACAATAACCAAACCATTCGGTAAAATTCAAAACCGCAAACCACTGATGTAACTTCATACAATGTATCTTTTTGGGTACATAATAACCACCATAAAAACGAGGAAACTACTGTTTATTAAGACTTATTACAGCACTCGAATATAACATTTATTTTCTCGACGGAAATACGTATAACGGCGTGATATTCCTATGTAAAAAAAATGGCACGTCTCGTAGGTACTTATTTGTAGCAGCAATTTAATAATGTGTTATGGAACGAAGTTAATTGTAGTCAATGAGTAGATTACGAAAATTCTTGAACATTACGCGTAAAGTAATCGTCTCGTTGTTACGCATATTATTAATGTGGTTACAGTGGTGTTCATTGTTGATCAGATGTTTTCATTGTGGTCAAATTCTAAAAATAAGACCTACCTTTTGTGTCGTATATCGTAAGTAAGACGAGTAACACGACCAAGGAGTTTCCATTGGAATTAAGGCATCACCAGTTACTAGTTATGCTCCAGACTTCAATCAATCGGCCTAGCCTTTTCCCAACTATGTTATGGACTACCATGGAGCGACTACCTGTCCGACTTCCGCAACCCAGTTACTGGGTAACACGATACCCCTTGGTTAGGCTGCTTGGCTAGGACTGGTTGTTAGACTTTTGGGGTTCTGACTACCCGTAACGACTGTCAAAGATCTATGATTGACAGCCGGGACCAACGGCTTAACGTGCTTTCCGCACGGAGGGTCTCGATGTGTAATGGATGGTCACCCATCCAGGAACTGACCGCGGCAAGCGTATCTTAACATTCGTTCGACCCGTGCAGCTGTTATCATTTAGCCATGCGCTCTTCACACTACCATCCAAGAAAAATACGAGTAAGTAATGAAATAAATCCAAGATGCCGAAAAAGATGGATGAACTATGTGAAAGATGATGTGCCTAAGAAAGAAGTGAATTTGAAGATAACATCTAAAAGTCTATGTATGGAAGAAAAATACGTATTCCTCCGGTCCCAAATAAATCGGAGAATAGGGGCAGGACGATAATGACTCCCAGTTGTCCAAACCCGAGGAAAATGTAAATAACATTGTATTCACTTCCAACTTCTACTGTATCATATTACCTAACCAATATTGAGTACATTTATATACTATCTTCGATAATGGCTTCCAAGATTGAAAAGACGAGATAGAGCAACGAAGCGTATTTATCTCATTATGTGATGTTACCTCTGAAACACGTGAACTGAAAATGATTTATAATGCATTGTTTTCTTTTTATCTTCGCGTTTTGTCTTTAATTTATTTAGCCTTTTTCTACTAGCCATCCACTACATCGGATAATATATGTTCAAATATAACACAGCTTCTAACGTTCCGTATGGTTTTAAGCGCCACGCATGACTGCTGATTAAACGCTAATTCAATGACGGTAACTCAAAAATGTGCAAATTCAACACGAGTACTGTTTATATCATTATAATGTGCTTTCCAACAAACTCCATGGACATTTTGACAAAACCGCACAGTGTTACTCATTTTCATCCATAGTCTTTCGCCATTCTCTATCTTCTTTTTAAATCGGCTATTAATTTGAAATTAGCTATGTTCTGATTCTCAAATTTTACTGACAGACAGATTGCATACAAATTTCAATTCAAATCTATTCTTAAATATCAATTCATGTCCGAGTATCGCTCGCGATCTTTATAATTTTCGTAACATGATTGGCCAATACTATCAATTATACATGAATTGGCATAATAAATGTTAAAATTAGCAATATAATAAAAATAATACGTGTATTATGTATATTGTATAGACAGTGTGTTGCAATATGGAGCGCGGGAGTTAAAGAGCGAGTGAACGGACGGCCTCGAGTGTTGGATAGTGCAGTAACAAAATGGATTGGAGCTGCAGAGATTTTGTTGAATATGAAGGTATATGAGAGTTGTGCAGTGATGAACAATAACAAGAGCAGGAGGACAAAGAAACATTAATGGATCATATAGATGAAGATTTGGATAGTGAAGAAGTTAAAGCTCAGATGACGGCTAATAGAGATAGTGGAAGGATGACGTAGTGTTAAGTTGGGATAAGAAAATTAGGATAAGAGCAGAATGACGATGGTGATGATAATCATTTTAATCGTTGAAGACGCCGAAGGTAGTAGAGAAGTCGACTTCAATATAGAGCCTCTCTAATCAAATCTTTTTTGCATCTAATTTATTCTGAACCACTTCCGTGTTGTTATTATATGAGAATAACAACACTTTTTACGTTATATTCACATTGCCGAATAGGTAAATGCCCTTTTTCTTTAGACCTTAGTGGTTAGACATTGCAAAATCTTCGAGTGCACTAGGGCAACAACATCCTGTAGGTACTGATAAAATCTCCCTCTGATTACGAATCAGTCTGCCAAGCGTGGTGACTAGCCTTATCCCCCTTAGATCGTTAGCTGTCCATATACCTACAAACACAAGGTCTAAATCCAAGCTTTAGAATTTGTTTAAAAAAAACCTAAGGTCATTTAAAAAGACCTTGAAATTGCGAAAAAGAATCAGCTGTTCAGCACATTTGTGATCACAGAAGTCGACAACAGGTATGGGACATCTGATTTCTGGTTTGGTCCCTTAGTTACAGTTAACATAAAATACATAACCTCACGCCGGTAATCCCCAAAGGAATAGGCAGAGGTGTACCTATAGTAGGTACAACCATATTTCGCTAGTTATGTTAAACCCCACGTATTATGGACGAGCCTGCCATCAACCGGGCAAACAAATTGAGACTCCGTGATGCTACTGAGAAAATCCAGGTAGAAAACCCAATAACACTGCCCGACCTGGGAATCGAACCCAAAACCTCATACTCAGCAGTAGCATCTTGCGGCCACTAGACCAACGCGGCAGTCTATACTTTAGTTGTTCATAATAATGAGTACAATGACACCTGAAGAGGTTTAGGGTAAACAACAACTAAGGTTTTAGACAGGTAGACTGACTTTGAATGTATTGACACTCTTGGGCGTCGGGAATCACAAGCCAATTCCCGGCCACCGTAGGCGCGGGCTTGCGGACGGTGAGCAATGGGCAGCTCGCCGTCCGATAACGACCAGGCCCGGGCGGGTCGACGGCGCGTTGTGTTCCACGCGCGCCTCAAAGAGATGTCAGCACCAATGACGGGGTCCGCTAGGGCCGATGCCTGCCAGGGTTGCGGGAAAGAGTTTGACACGCCCTCCCGCTCCACCCACAGCGAAAGAAATTATTTGATGATTTCCCAACATCAAAAAACTAAAACTAAAATCATCTGTTTCACCCTTTTTTCCTGGGTAAGTATGTTGCGGGAAAGTCCGAAAGGGTTACCATGGCCCCTGGCACAGGCAACTGAAGGAACACGAGTGGGTTTTAGTCAGTAAGAGTTTGACACGCCCTCCCGCTCCTCCCAGAGCGGGAGAAGTTATTTGATGATTTCCAAACCTCAAAAAAAAGGGGCTATAACTGTGAAAGTCCCTCGTCATTACGAACAAGTTTTGATATGGGACAAACTGAAATCATCATCATGAAAACATCCCAGCGCTGAGTTGCTGGATTCGTTTTCTCCTCTACCGATCGTTATTTCTCCTGACCAAGGTTTATTTTGTTTATATGTATGTATCTATATATTAGTATTTATTCTTGTATTTTATAGTCATTTCCGAGCTATCTATCCCGTATGTTGCACCTGCCATGGTATATCCCTGCATCACCCTAAGGTTGACTGGTAGAAAATGCCTCAGGCATTAAGTCCGCCTTTGTACAATATTTTTTTTTACTTGTGCATAAAGTTTTAATAAATAAATAAATTAAATCATCTGTTTGACTTTTTTCTGGGCAAGTAACTATTGCAGTTTCGTACAGTTCAGCAGATTTGTGTCTATATTTTCAGTGATGGTGCCTTACTTATAAGTTATAATATAAAGTTAAAGTAAGTATATTCGTTAGTACTTTCACCCCTGAATGACTTCAAAGTTTGCCCGTATATTAGGGTTTTCTCTACGTTTTAAGCATGTGTGTTCAGAGTCCTTGATCTTATTAAAACAAGATTAAATCACTGATGTGTAGACCATTATCTGTATGTGAAAGCTCAAACAGGATGGGTCTCTTTTATATCATTATCTTTCGAAGTGCCTCCTGCTTCAAAGATAAATAAAATTTAAAGTTTTGTAGTTATTGCTATTTTTGGAACTAAAAGTCCTCTCAACGATTAAACGTTGGTGGCTGATAGATGTCAATAGAAAGATCCTATATTAATTTGTTTGTTTTTCAATTATTTAAAAACAGGAACTGTGGAGTTTCTTCTCGGTTCTTCCTCATAGGAAACGACCAATTGGAACCGTGCACCTAGCTTCTGATGTTTCATAATTGCCCATGTAGGTTTAAATGAAATAAAATATTCTGAATTTGAATGTTTTCTCACGGTTATCTTGAGTGATCCCGTAATTCAGGAAGTACCTAATGGTTTAGACATAACATATCATTCCTAATGAGTTATATAGTTATGAATCTAGGCAGCTTGCAGGTAAAAAATGCAATTTAACAAGATTTCTAACATGCATCCGTCCGTTAAAGGAAGTTAGTTAGCGCCGATTGTACCGAAGAGGAAAGCATTAAACACCTAATTATATAACTTAAAATAAATGATATAATATGATTTATCTTTATTATTTACATAATCTAAGCTACTTTCTTATCTTTGCACGAAAAACCTTATGTTACATGATCTACATACTACACGGACACCCGATTTGTTCAGTACCTATATCCTAACCTGACCTTTGCCTTAATAGATCCTTAGGATGTGGCAATACATCATGGACTCACAAATCGTGTCATGCCTCTCAGATAAATTTCGGGAAATCCGTAAAATCCGTTCATCATCTGCCGGAAGAGACAGCAAGTTCAACCATAATAATAGATTTCTCATGAATTTTGTAAAATTTCAGGCTAAGCCTGATAGAATCGATGGAGATGGCCATCGATTGCATGTCCATTAACCGTAGCTATGAACTTCAAAGCAACCCAACACACAAACCTAAAACAGTATAATTTAACACATTTTTAAAACATTTTTGTTTACGGAAATGCAAAACGAGACATTCCTTTCCATAAAAAATCGTCATAAACTACTCCACCCATCTCTCTCTTTCCCTTCAAAACACTCAAGTTAGAACGAGTCGGATATATTTGTGGCAGCTGAACAAACTGTGGAAGTCGTTTGTGGCGCTTGCGACGTGAAAGTAAACACGTTGGTTAGTTTTTATAACGTGCGCAGACGCAGTCTGGCTTATTGTTTTGACGCAAATTAGCTTTACAAACCAAATATATTTTTTGTTAAAAGTTCGTGAGTTCATTTTGAGAAGAACTGTTTATTATTTTAACAGGCTTGTAAAACTATTTTGAAGAAGGAACCATGTTGTATTATACGGTGGTTATCGTCTGTCGCCAGTTTATGTAACAAAATAAGCAGAAGCTGGTTCAAAAATCTATTTCTGTGCCCTGTCTGATCCGAAGGTCAAGTAGGTAATCTTGTAAAATGTTCAAGTAATTGCTCTGAAATAACTCCCTGTCCTAAACTAAGAAAACACTAAACTGTAAATATTTACGAATAAAAATATGCGTGCGATGTTTTGCCTGTGATCGGTAAGACACTAGGAAAGGTAAATCTAGGTAGGTAATAATGGCACAGTGCCAAACAAATTATATTGTAACAATTCATTCGTTATGCTATACTTGCAAACACACAAAACTAGTAATCTCTGCAGAGTACTTAATTTTTATTCCATTCAAAAGAAAATAAATCTACCTAGCTTCTTTCCAAATAGTTGAGGTCGGCTTCCAGTCTAACCGGATGCATGTGAATACCGGTATTTTACATGGATCGACTGCCTATCTGACCTCTACAACCCAGTCACTGGGAAGCACAATACCCCTTGGTAAGACTGGTTGTCAAACTTTAGGCTTTTGACTACCCGTAACGACTGACAAAGATCTTCAAATGACAGCCGGAAGTCCGGGACCAAAGGCACGGGCGGGGCCTCGATATGTTCTGTCATCCAAAAGAGTAGGTGGCCAATTCTACGCAGGAAATACCACAATAACAAAACAATGTCAGTTGAAATACTTCTTTATTTTCCTTCGCAGTAGTACTTACATTAGCATCTTCATCGAACACATGATTATGTAGGTACATAGGACAGGTATTGTCCATTGTTCAAGCCAGATCACCCGTCGATTTATACCGTCTTGATCAAGTTACGATATAACGAATTCATTTAAACTTGTCTCTATTGTTACATGGCGACTGTTTGGCACCGATCCTGCGATTCTTCTGTTTTTGTTTATTCATATCTGGCAGTGTGTGGTCTTAGCAAGGAGCAGGGGAACTCCCTTAGCAGAGTCATGAACTAAAGAGTTATGTCGAGCAGTCATTCCAACTCCTGCTTTCACTTGGTTTCCAAGGAGTGTTGTGAACTCAGTGATATAATGCGATTGAGGTAATGCGAATAATAAACAAATAAAGTTTAAAAATCATTGGTGACTAGCATTATCACAATATGATGCGATGATGTTTTAGAAAGGAATTATAAAAGCTCAAGATGACGATGATTAACAAGATCAACTATCAGTATAATAACCTAATCGGTATTATATTTTCGAGCCGTTTTGAGTTGAAACCCTCCGGCCGTGGGGTCCGAGTGCTCATGGTTCGTTCAATGAAATCTACAAACGGCTGGTTGACACTTGCCGTGACCCAAGGGCTGGCTTTTTACCTTAGCCAGAGGCTAAGCATTCTCATACAGCGTGGCAATGCCGCCAGTCTCTTCAGTACATTACCAGTCAACAGCGATGCGAAGGAATTTTTCGACGACATGTTTTAGTTTGTTAATAGTTTTAGTTAGGTTAGGATATTATATTTTTGTTTTAATAGTTTGGTTAATTTAGTATAAAAAGTTTATCCGGTATTTATATTATTAACGTAGTATTAAAAGATTTACTATCGCATGTGGATAAATATAACAAACAGACCGCGTCTACGTCATAGTTTTAATAACTGACGCAAAGTGGTAAAAGGAAATAATACAA
This sequence comes from Brachylomia viminalis, assembly GCA_937001585.2. Lineage (NCBI taxonomy): Eukaryota > Metazoa > Arthropoda > Insecta > Lepidoptera > Noctuidae > Brachylomia > Brachylomia viminalis. Next base: position 13,570,891 of record OW443314.2, read on the forward strand.
GAGATCTGATCATATCCTGTGTTATTGCTGCAGATAGACGCAAATAGACGACTATATCTCTGTTTAAACGTATAAGTAAGTCGATTATAACCAGATAGACATGTATAGGATATCATATCAACAGTCGCGTAGGTCGCTTCACAAAATAGATAGGAGGCACAGAAGATCGGCTCAATACAACAACGAGGGAAAATGCATGTACACATAGACACGGGTCACGTATAGCGAGTGCAATCGCACTCATGATTGGCATTTGTTTCAGAGTGACGTTTAGTGGGGCGCACGTCAGTGGTACACACCTGAGGGGCCATTCAAAACGTTCAAATTCAAGTCGCAATCTCATCTCAGCGAAAATTAATGTCAAAAACTTGTCAAATATGTAGGGAAATTAGATGTATTTTTGACATATTGACACTGAGATTAGACTGTGAACGTTCTTAAAATTACGAGAATTACCCCTCTGACTATGAACGTTCTTAAAATTACGGGAACTACCCCTCAGAGCTGGCCTAGCGCAGTGCGGAATTTCAAAGGAATAAGAGGCCAGCTTTTTCTTTTTTGTTACCACTGATATACAAGTACTCGGTAGGTTGCTGTTTTATCTTAATATACAACATGTCAGAACATACACATTTTTTTTAATGTAAGTATAAAAATTGATTAATTTAGTTATTTATACCGAATAAAGAAGATAATAAAATTGAAGTCACATTACAAATCTACGCACGCACACAGTCGCACACGTACGGCTCTATCGTAGTTGGTACTTCACCCATTTTGGTTTGTTTTGACTGCACAGCGAATGTTTGGCTGTAATTTACGTAATTTTCATTATTTTAGGGATAAAAAACTTACCTATATTAAAAAGGACAGAAATCGATTCAGTAAACGATGCTGAACAAACTACTTTCATAATGAGTGCATTAATTTAATTACACATTATACATATAGAGCGAGCCGACCTTCTGCCTTCCATATTTGGTGTCGAATTTCCCGATAATGTAATTTTCGTGTAATAGCTACCCCTACCGGTCTGTTCGCTTCGGCCAGCTGTAATCTTATTTTTTGCTGCTATATTACGAACAGTTTAACGAAGTTCTGCTTTTAATTTCAGGATGTGAAAGAAGCCAAGCGGGTAGCTGTAGAGTTATGCCGGTGTCAATTAGTGTCATATATATATACTTACCACGCCATTACATACAAAAGCACGGCACGCACGGCACGGTTGGCGCAGTGGTTAAACGATTGACTGCTGCGCTGCGTGTCGCGGGTTCGATTCCCGCACGGAACAAATAAATATTTGTATGACCTGCAAGTAGTTGTTCCGGGTTTGGCTGTTTGTGTATGTGAGTTTAGATGTTTGTAAACGCGCCCACGATACAGGAGAAATTCCTAGTGTGGGGCAACGTTTTATCAAAAAAAAAAAACCAAAAGAAGAAGAAGAAAATATATGGTGAGGTTTATTCACCAATATAAATTTTATTTTTTATTGTTGTATCGCCCTGTTCTTGACCTCGATCTCGCCTGGTAGACAGCGATGGATGAGGTCTACAACGAGCATGCCCAGAAGATGTTTATTATGATTTCGTGTAATCGTACCTGACAAATTGGTATTCATCGTTGAGAACGCATAACTACAGGATAAACTTTAATGAATGAAAACATAATTACAAATAATCTAATTTTTTTTTTCAAAATACTCATATGGGTACAGCTCGCGCGATAAGAGTTTGGCTTTGACCGTTATTGCGCAGAAATCAGAAATTGGGTATCAACGGGCAATTAGCGGGGTGCGGGGCGGGTGTGTAGGCGCACGCGGTGCTCTGGCGAGCTGTACCCATGTTACTTACAAAGGCTACTATGACTTGTTCACTTTCGTTATTGTATGTTTTCCTTACAACGTCAATGTTTTTTTTTTTTCAAAATACTCATATGGGTACCTATGTTACTTACAAAGGCTACTACTCGTATGAGTTGTTCACTTTCGTTATTGTATGTTTTCCTTACAACGTCAATGTGTTTTGTGTTGACAACTGGCATCCGTAACCTTGTAAATGTCATGCAGGACACCTTGCCGTTAAAATTCAGCTAACAGTCAGTAATTTAATTCCCGTTTTGCGCCAAGTGTACAAAAATAACAATAGTCGCGGGTTACCCACAGAAGTAAATGAATGGAATGCTATGGTCGCACGCAAATTAACAATCCGATTCACTGAATTTGCAAGGTGTCCAGAGACGGTATATATGGGAAATCTCCAGCATTGTGTCGCTGTCGGGACAAACGGATGAAAATATAAATGCAATATGTAAGGAAGAACGTGTCTCTTGGCGCACTTGGGGACAACCTTGTGATCAGTGATTGTAATGTGTGCAATGATCAACAAAATCTTTATGACTAATTAAAATTTCTGATTCTTATTTACTACGAAAGTACGACACAGTCCGTACCTCATCATCATCATCATCGTCATCCACAGCCCAACTTCACCCACTGTTGAGCATAGCCCTCTCTTTTCTTGTGCCAATCTCCACGCCCCAGCTACCAGCCTCATCCAGGTCCTAAACGCGATGGCAACAATATCGTCCGCCCATCTCGCCGCTGGACGACCGACACATTGTCTTCCAGTCCTTGGACGCCATTCGGTCACTGCCTTACTCCACCTGCCATCACTGCGCCTTGCCAGGTGTCCTGCCCAACTCCATTTGAGTTCCATAACTCGTTTTTCGATATCAAAAACCTTCGTACGTCTTCGGATCTCGGTGTTTGGAGCTCGGTCTATAAGCCGTATGCCAAGCACGGAACGCTCCATGGCTCTCTGTGCAACTCTCGCCCTGTACATAGCCTCCTGCGTGAGCGTCCACGTCTCAGCACCGTACGTTATGGTGGGCAGAACACACTGGTTATAGACGTGGGGCTTCAGACATTGTGGAATTTTGGCCGATTTCAGAATGTCATCCAATTTTCTAAATGCGGTCCACACAAGCTGTATTCTTCTCGATATCTCTGTATCTCTATATATTCTCGACATACTGGTCAACCAACCCCAACATTTCATCTCCGACTATAACAGAAGGATTTGAATTGCTGAAGACATCGTCTTGGTCTTTCTTTACCTACAGTCAGTAGGTAATTCAGTACAGGTGCGTTTTGTTTCAAATCGTGTGTGTGGTCTTTCGCGTCAGTCGCCTGCACATTATCACTCCATTTGCTACTTCTCTGTAACGTGGAGGTAACAAGTATGCATTATCTTGCCGTTTGTTACCGTCACTCATTGTGCGAGGTTCTCAGGTATCTGATACCAGACGTATCATTTTGCAATTAGTTAGCCGTGTCAGGAGAAAGGTCTTAATTTTGATTAAATTTAATTACTGTGTTTACAGCGGGTTTTACAGGAAACATTAAAATCTGTTTAGCTGTACCTAGTGTCGATAAACCCCACGCTTTCACATGAACTGTTTGTATAAGTAGCTGAGTCTCGATGTCTGTTTCGGTAGTTGTGATATATTTGAGTTTTTATCATAATAATTTTCAACACTGTTGTGCATCGGTATTTTCTTTGACATGTCTAGACTTAAACATAATTTGGTTTTTCAGTATGCTAAAACATTAAGATGAATAAGTTAGTACAGAAAATAAGACTCATGGTTCGCAAGAATCCACCTCGCAAAATAAGCAAAGCAAAAATCCATTAGCCACTTAATAATTTCAAATAAAACAACACATCGCTGACTGAACACAAAACGTTGCGTCTAAAACTAAACTCAAGGACTATTATTGAAACTATGCTCTGTGAGAAATACATTAATAAAAAGAAACTTAATAATAAAAACGTTAAGAAACGTGATCATAAAAACTGCGTATCAGCACATTTAAGGTCACTCCTTACGTCTAAACATGAAGTCTAGGCAAATGCTACCAGACGAATTTTAGTAGCCATTAACGTGTTTATTAGAGTCGGCGTTTCACTTATAATAATCTGAATATATTGACCATAACCTAGAGTTATATGGAGTGGACATAATGCTGTGAATGCTGATGAATCCAAATGCAAAGATTAAATAAGAAGAATGAAACCATATATTTACACTTACATCGTTCTAAAGAGTTGTTGAATTCTGAGTGCAAACAGTAGTGGGCTACATACAGCTATTGATACAGCATGAGACCCAAAACTACTATGAGTAGCACTAAAGGTCTAACTTGCGAAATTGACCCATAAAATAATGCTAATTACAGGTGCTTATTCGCTTCGACCACTTTCCCTATGGCCTTTTAGAACGAACACAAAAGAGAATAAGTTATGTATATTCATAGCTAAAACTAACTACACACACGTGATTCGTCTGTCTCCCAAAACACATAGGTACTACAGTATGTAATACATACACTAAGTAAGTATATTCGTAGATCATACAGACTAGGATGACAATTTCAGAATAGCAACTCAAATGAAATAAAAGAATATGAGGTTTTCACCCACATATGAATTATTATTCCTATGCGTATGAAAACAGCGAGGATATCGTAATATTGTGACTATGTATGAGTGTTTTCGCTATATAGTCACATAAAAGTGTTTTCATGTTGTTTGTGACGTAATGATAAGGAAGGTTTTCGCGTGAAGGTAGAGTAATTTAGCATTCGTTCAATATTAATGAGTATGACAGTTTTTAAGTGTGTTTAATACAGTGGAGGCAACGCTACATCCATCTCTGCAGATCATAAAGGTTCTACAGGATAATTCAATACTGTTTATCATCAATTCATCATAAATTTATATGTTATATAAAAAACTTAAATGATGAATTAATTTGAGGTTGAAATTTAATTCATATTGACATTTAATAATTTTTGACATTTTCAATTATTCTGAAAGTATTTTTTTTTTTGACATTGATAACTAAATAATTCCTCATTTAAATCTGACATCGTTCAATTTTTAAACACTATAATTATTATGATTTATTTTGAAATTTTAATTATGCATGATATTCAAACATCTTTTTTGTTTATTTAAATTCATAATATTTAGATAGGTGCACACCATATTTGTACGCCTCCTGGCATAACATAGCGTTCATAACATATAATATCTAAAAATATATCTGTCAAATAAAAGTAATTTGATTTGATTTGATAAATAAATGGACGACATTTTTGTATTGGCTGGCCAACAAGCAGTCGGTTCACATGAAGGTAGGAGGTACCACACACAGCCACCTATGGACATAACAGAAGCAACGTCAGGTCGTTTTCTTATAGACAAAATCTTCAATGTCTTTTGAGCATCTTGTATTAATAAAGGGCTTATGCTCGTGCTACAAGCAGACATGTTATATCAACGTTATTTTGTGCAAACACAAGATCAATCCGTTTGCCTGTTTTCAAAGCAATATTCCCTTTGACTCTATAAATCCCTATCTTACTACCAACTTCAATCCTATCTAAGTACATCGTGTTGTGTTTTCGGGGTAGTGATAATATGACATTACACATACAATACGACAGCTACCAATCAAACAGAATATACATACACCCCAGGCTGATCCAGTATTTCTTGGCATTTTAAGAAGGCGTTAATTCGAATTCGGCATATATAAAATCAGTTCTCTTTTTTGCCGTGTATCAAGATATACTGGCCATGGACACAGTCATTCGGAATGCGCGTAATTCACCGATTGACGCTACCGTTAGAGACAAGTGCGAATTAACTTTGAATGCAGGTTAACGAATCCCGTCAAGCAGAACACTCGTGGCCAATCGAGTAGAAGTTCTGACGTCACACTATCGAGAGAAATAGAATCGATACTTGTACATAACAGTTTTGTTCTACTTAGGAAAGAGACTCTTGACTGAAGAAGGCTATTTTTCGAATAAAGAATTGAGGAATAGGCTATCTATAAAGATAGAAATAATCCGATCGTTGTTGTCAGCGCTGTCACCAAATGCAAATAAAAGAGTTACTTGACTAAGATATATTATGTGTAAAAAGTAGCGTTATATGGTGTAAGCTCAACAGTGAACATCAATATCTTCACAAGCACAGCCACCGTTTCTGATGATGACTGATCACATTAAATGTTACCATTTAAGAGGTTCACAAGGCGTGCAATTGATTATATTACCAGTTTGACGTAGATCCTACCGCTTGCGTACATAATTTATGTCATTATGGCCAAAGTAATAATTATTTATAGACTTGTAACGCAAATGTGTACAGTTCAACCATGATCATGATCATGGATTCATTAGGATTACGAACCAGTTAATAAGGTTTCTAATTAAACATTAGTGGTTTGAACTTTCGTATCTACTGCGATAATGAGATAAATCTTATTTTCGTACCACTTGCTCAAAAAAGTGACATTCTATGCCACAAAAAGCGAACATAACAATAGTCATTTTTAATCTGTTAAAAACAGGGAAAGAAAATTGTACTGAATTTCATTCATCCTCTAGGGGGAGAATGTGATTTAAATTTGGAATACTTACCGAAATTTATACTGAACTACATCTGTGTTTACACCATTGAGTTTGTATTTAAAGCATTATAGGTACATCTTTTGAAAAAGGAATACGCATATATTATGCAGTTATGATTATTAAATAAAATTACGAAAACCGACGAGGCCGTATGAGCTTGATGCCTTTGCTTTTCCGACAAAAAAATATTAGTCTAGGAATTTGCCGCGTTTTTGTTTTCTTCAAATACATAAACGTTAAGTTTATTTTAATTTATTTTTATAAATAAATTAATGTTCTATAAATACGTTTAATTGTCATTATTTTTATTAAATGCTTATCTCATATTATTACTGTGTTAATTTTTTCACAAATGGTACGAAAAGTAGAGTATTTTCCTCGGTGATAAAGCTGTCTTAGTCTTGGGTGAACTTAAATCCCTCGCTACACTCAGGACTCGTCTTAAATCCCTCGCTTCGCTCGTGATTTAAGTTTTTAACACCCTCGCTACGCTCGGGAGTAAACCTCGAGTCCTTCATTACGCTCGCAATTTAAATCGCCACCCGCGACAGAAGACACTGCTTTATCCCCTTGGTTAATAATCTACTATTTGTAGTTCAATAGGTCAGTTGAGCAGTTGTGCAGCATAGAAATTGGTGTGAGATGCGGTCTTTGTCAGTTTGCTATTAGGTACTATTTCCTCTGTTGAGAACTTCGATCAATAATAGTATCATTATTGATCAAAGGTTGAGAATTACACATATTTATTAATTACTTTCAAATATTTTCAAAAGTATCTGAAAACTCTCCCTTTCAATTAAAATATTACCGGGAATATAATAATAATTATATAATAAACCGCCGGGCAGCATGTGGCGAGCTGTTGGGCAGTAGCGACCCCACGGACCCTACCTCCCGGGAGAAGTCTTGTTTATCATCTCTGGCTTGACTTTATTGATTCATTATTGATCGAAGGTTGAGAATTACACATATTTATTAATTACTTTCAAATATTTGCAAAAGTATCAGAAAACTCTCCCTTTCAATTAAAATATTACCGGGAATATAATAATAATTATATATAATAAACCGCAGGGCAGCATGTGGCGAGCTGTTGGGCAGTAGCGACCCCACAGACCCTACCTCCCGGGAGAAGTCTTGTTTATCATCACCGGCTGGAGTGAACAATGACGAGGAACAGAGCTCCCACCTCTTTCTTGCCTTTATTGGGTGGCTTGAGTGGAGGTTCGCAAGAGCAAACGTGCTCGGAGGAAGGTAGTATTCCAGTAAGGTGCTGGTAGGGATCTTGACCGTACTTCCGGGATTGTCCTGATAGCCGTGGAATACCTCTCCACTCCTCAAGCACCTCAGGAAGTGTTGCCTCCTTGTTGCTACGTCACTATGTGCTAGCGACCGTTTTCGGGGGCCCATTATTGAGTGTGCAAGTCACCCCCTGCCATTTTATCCGTGTATTACCCAACATTGATCAGGCAGGGGACATAGTCCTTCCATAGTCCTAGGTAATCAATCCACTATAGCCACCCAAACCCACAGCCCAATATGTTTTGTTCCTATATTTTGCAATAGTCCTGCACCAACCGGGGGTTGTCCTTGGGTACACTTGCATAGTGCATACAGGGATAATCGTCGGTCAGTGCCTCAACACTTAAAATTGTCTAAGGGGCCTCTGCAAGTTGGCTTCGGCCCCTCGTACGCCTTCCAAAGGTCCGGGACCCCAGGGTCCCGAGAAATGTCAAAAATATATAATAATAATTTTATAATTATTATTATTCTTTATCACCGGGAATAGGGAACATTCGTGGTAAATAGAGAGGAATCTGTCGTTGGTTAGGATGAGGACTCCAAAGATAGGAATCTCCCCACAATGCGTACTGTGTAGAGGGGAGGTTCTGTGGTCACTATCCAGCTTGGAACTATTCATATTATTTATTTAATTACATATTCTTCGCGCAGTTTTGATTTATCGACAAAATATGACAACAAAAACAATTCTAAGAAAAGACAAAGTGTAATAAAGAAAAGAAACGACTTCAGCGAGACTTTCATTGAGCAAGCGTTTTGAAAGTGCTCATAATTGTATTTATGCAGATATTCATGTCTCTTGCTGTGCGAGTGAAATGTGGAAGACTCGGATTCTTTCACGTCCACACAACAATGATCGCAACAATATTGTCGTTTCCCTCACATCAACATGACCAAGGGAATTCAAATAAAGGGTTTGAGCCATACAAATGAGTACAGACCACGATATATCCCGAAAAAAACCTAAGTGGTCTTGATCTTGTATGTACGAGTAGGTATGTATATCAGTCATAGTACAGGCTCTGCCTAGTTCGGGACCTGAAGACCTTGTGTGGATGTTGTCTCATATTATTGTTATTGTTGTTTTATTTTATTAAGTGAATTGTTTTTGATTTTATGTATTTTATTTTCTCTTTTACTCTTACACACGCTGTCTACATCTCTCAATCTACTATCCTATCGCAGGTATGCTGGAAGAGATTTCATTAGAAATAAGCATCACCTTTGTACCTATTTTTCTGTTATTTTCTTCTTGTCTGTTTATATAAGTGTGTACATAAATGGTTAAATAAATAAATAAATTATTATTATTCTTATCTTCTGTTGGCTAGAAAACTTCTCGGAGATAGTATGAAGAAGGGTATATATCCAATAATAGATTTGAAGTTACGCCACATACATTGAATTAAGCAAGAACTTGTATTTTTAGCTCTCCTTTCGCCGCGTTTAGCAACATCATTCGAGCTATATATCTACATGTTCCTTCAAATAAATGTGAAACGGATCAATCTATAAATTGAAATACGAAATGTAATACAAGAAGTCGAAAAAAATTAAGCTAATTCTTAAGAACGTGATCTGAAAGCTCTCTATGGTAACCGACAGCTAGAGGAACTTTGAATAAAATTTCCTAAATAATGTTACCGTTTTGAACGGTGTTAGCCGAAATATCTGTACGGTTTCTAAAATACTTGCTAAGAAAACAGGTAATTTTGGAGCGCTACTAACATAAAAGTCGTCGTAACATTTCTATTGCTTATCATTTAGGTCCATTACTTTTCTATCACAGTCAACTGATAGAGATAGGCTTCTCCATAATTATCTTAAATTCTCTCTATGTATGTTTCTCACTAACTACATCTATGGCCAGGGCCACTCCTATATGATTGTCACGTCGTACTTCGTATGATATCCAACAGTCAAAAATTGGGTTATTAAAAAATAATACAAAAAATAGCAGTTAGAAATAATAATAAAAACGTACTTCGTCTAAGACATAATATGGCTCAAAATGCTCTAAAACGTGTCAACCATCACCCCCTTAAGGTTTTGTACCCAACTTCGAAAACCTGTTTAAGCGTATATGTATAATAATAAATAATAGACAACCCGTGCTATTGCGGAACTTTCCTGTTTCAAGGCACAAGGCCACCGGAATACGATATCATTGCTACAGTGGAATATAGTGGGCATTAGGCGATTCTAGTTTCAGACAACAATATGTATAAATTACGTATTTTGTAACTCGATAGAGACATACTTCAATTTGGTATTTACCTACGTACCTGTCTATTAAAAGTTATATTAATCGTTCAGTAGGGTAAACTTTTAAGTTTGTTTAGGAACCTCATTAGCTTTAGGATTGTCTCGGTCTGTCTATCAACCATCCAAAAGACAAAGCCTGTTCTGTCATGATACTGAGTGGAAGCCTTCTTGTTAGTCATGACGTGCAGCTTTCGACTATTTCTGTTTTGTGCTCGTGATTAGAGATCTCTTTATTGTTTTTTTTTTCTTAATTATTAGAGTTAATTACTTGTTTTGTATGCACGTGTTTTCTGTGACAAATAAACCAATTTTTTCTTTCTTTCTGCTACCTGGTCTTTTACATCTAAAACCACATCTATAATTCTTATATCAGCTCAACCTTACACTTCTCTATATCAAGATTAACTAATTCAGTAACAATTACAGGTAAACTTTAACAGTAAACCTCAGGACTATCATTACCTGTTCTTACAGCATAAACTCCGAGGTCTACCGCCCAATAACCCAATGTTGCGTGAAGCATATTAACTAAGATTTCTTTAACTAGAGATCATAGAATTTATTGCATAACTGGACATAACGGCGGTAACATGCTCAAACTCAATAAAAGAATATAAAAATCTGAGTTTGCATGCAAAAAAACTTGATAAACGATTTCCTTATTTACCGTTGGTAATTAAAAAAATGAAATTGATTCCTTGTTTAATAGTTAGAAATGGATTTTTATTAAATTTCTTGAGGTGTATCCGTTAACAATGACGAATGTCGTTATATTAGAATACTGTGTTTAGTGTTTATGTAACTAATATAGTAAAGAATCAAAATGTCATACATTTTTGCCCCAGTAATTACGTGATTATGCTTTATTTTTGTACATTCATGAACCTTCTTCCCACGAGGGTAGGCAGAAACAACCGAACGCCTACTGCTACAATTTGCCGATTGCGAGTACTACGCACCTGCCCTGCTCTATATTCATATCATAAATTAAGGTTATTTCTTATTATTTCCTCGAAAGTCGAAACCCGTGTCCAAGCTCTACTTAGGAATTAAGTTTTTTATTTTATATTGACAAAACAAAAGTGTAGGCTGGCTTTTAATTGAACATTTTCTGATTAATAGCTGATCAGAAATACATGTATATGTAATGAAACATGTATAATTAATTACACGTGACATGGTTAAACCGAAGAGATTATAAATAAACGGAGAACAATAATGTGTTATTTTTATTAAATAATGTTATACGACAATCTTACTTGAACCACAACCTATTGTAACAGGTCGGGTGTAAGTAAGTAAGTTTATTTATACAACGTGTTGTTTTGCATCCTTGTCAAATTTCAGGAGGCTGTTATGAAAGACATAAATAATCAAATAAAATTACGATCCTGCTCAATAATTAATACATACTTGTTTTTTTAGGTATTTAAGTTTGACAGTATTTCAGAATACTCCACTTTCAAAGAACAAAATCGCCCCGTTGCGTATGCGGTAGGCAGTGTCGTACGACTATGTCGCTGTGTGCATGCGTTACAGTTACAGCGCAGTTACAGGGCGGTATCACACGGGCCCTACACATGCCGACATCCGAAAAATACAAAAAATAAAAATAAATACCTACTTATTTTATTAATGATTCGTGTCGAGAATCATTAGCATAGTTACCTCCTCGAATTTGACGAGGATGCAAAACAACACCTTGTATGTATTAACATGCCATGGTGTACATACATTGCATGCAAGATATTAAATAGAGAAAGGTTCTATCATGTACATTTATTATCAACAAGTTTGTGCGATTTAGAAAATAAAACCAAATTAAACTACTTCTAAGCTTCTAACCTACGTTCACCAATATTATGTTGACGATAAGCAACTTCCAGTTAATAGTAATAGTACCTAATATTTTATTTCTAAGTATATGGTACAGTGAGATCTTAAATTAAACATTGATTCACATAATACTACCATTGCTGGTGTAGAAAAAATAAATAAGCTAAGTGCATGTCCAACGTACAAAAAAACGCTTCGTTTTCCTTTCGTCTGTTGAAAACGATTCTGTTGTGTAGACCGCGTGTCGGCAAGCGTAGTGTGGGACACCCCCCAGCCAGAGCCAGGTGGGCGTCGGTCCAACGAGCCTTAAAAAGGTGGCCGGGACAGACTGGATGCGGAAGGCGGAAGACTGGGTGTTGTAGCGCAGCCTGGGAAAGGCCTATGTCCAGCTGGACTGCGATAGGCTGAGTTGATTGATTGATTGACCGACATACAGGATGTAGGTATGTGTAGGTACTCGCTGTATGTGTACCACATATCTACGCTGTTTACCTATTCAAATTATAAATTTAAGTCGCTTTTCGCGTCCATCTGTGTGACTGCGTTGTTCGTCTAATCTACGCAACAGACTTGGATGCGGTTTTCAACATAATTTGGAGAATTTATTCCGAGAGGTTTATGTCTCTAAAACATTTGATACACTGAAATATTTGTAAACTCATAAAAACCGTGCGAAGTACGGGCGGATCGCTGGTATGTTTATAATAAATGATGAATCGGTAAATGGACTCGAAAATATCTATTGATAAATAGAAACCATAGTATCGGTTGTATCGGTAAAGAAAGAAACAAGACAAAACTGTGATAACTGCCTTCAACAAAAATTATGTACAGGATCAAATTAAATTAGCTAGCGAAACTCAACAGACGTAATAGGTATCGATATCTAAACGCGATAAAATTAAAATAAAAAAGATTTGATGGTTTTTTTTTGGGATCAACGACCGCTGGTAGTGTTGTTACTGAGTTGAGAAAATCTGTTTTCATTTGATATATCGTGTTTAGATATCGATAGTCGATACCTACCCATCACGTCTGCGAAGTTTACACAAAAAAAAACTGATATTTCAAGTGACTACACAAACTCATTTAATTTGACCTATAGGTATGTACAGTAAGCCGCATATCAGTGGTAACAAAACCAATATTAAGCTGGCCTCTTATTCCATTGAAACTCCGTATTACGCTAGTTCAATTCAAGGTCAAAGTGTTACCACCGACGCGACGTGCCGTTGACTGTATCTACTAAGCTTCGAGCTGCGGTTTAAATAGTATGGCTTCAGCTTCATTACGACCGAGAAAATATATATCCAAGTGCCTACCTAATAAAATCTAATAAATTTAATTAAATATTTATTTCTGTAAGAAGATCTTGTCAAGACACTTTTTTTACGTGTCAGTATTTGGTCAATACTTAAAACTAGATAGTGAAAACCGCATCAAAATTTGTTGCGTAGTTTAGAGAAAAGAGACTTTTATAATAAAATATATGTATATAAATGTTTGTGGAGCTTGTAGCTAAGTAATGACAGCCGCGCGGGTCGATTAATCAGGTTAAGCTACGCTTACCGTGATTGGTCCGTGGGTGGATGACCATCTTTACATATCAAGACCCCTCCGTGTCTCGGATGCCGTTATTCCCGGTTGTCATTCATGGATCTTTGACAGCCGTTACGGGTCATCAGAAGCCCGAAAGTCTGACAACCAGTCTTACCAAGGCGTATCGTATTGCCCAGTAACTGGGTTGTGGAGGTCAGATAGGCAGTCGCTCCCTGTAAACTACTGATATTCAGTTGCATCCGGTTAGACTGGAAGCAGACCTCAACATTCTTGGGAAAAGGCAAGCAGATGATGATATGTATGTAGATGTCTTAATATAAGTAAATAGCAGCTTTATAAGTTATTAATTATGCTTATCACAGGCCGCCACGTTGCTTATACAGGGTGTGGCGTAAGTAGTGGTCCATCGTTCAGGATTCGATGAACCAGATAATTAACTATAAAAATTTAAATTTTTAACCATTATTAGTAGTAAGTTTTTTTTACAAAAATCGCTCTTGAACTTGATCGTGTGTTAAAAATTAGGGCTAAAATTAGAGAAGAACCAACTTTTTCTTCAAAAGAGCTGAATTTACATAAAAAAACATAATTTATCATGATAGCTCTAGTATTCAGCAGTAATTAACAGAAATAAAAATGAAAAAATAATGGTTTTTGTCGAAACTACAAACAAATATGTAATAAAAGGTAGAAATTTCGTAAATAAAAGACAAAAAGGAAATATTTATAAGTCAAACATTTGTGTGCATACATGTCTGTTTGACCTGTGTCTGGGTGTGTATATGTATATAAGTATGTATATCAGTCATCAGGTTACCGTAGTACAGGCTCTGCCTAGTTCGGGACCTGAAGACCTTGTGTGGATGTTGTCCCATATTATTATTATTTTCGGAACCCTTGGGTAAAAATGGTTAATTTTTTTTATTGTTATAGTTAATTATCTGGTTTATCGAATCTTGAACGGTGGACCACTACTTACGCCACACCCTGTATATGCATTGACTAGACTCTGCCCGTGAAATCGTCCGCGTGAAATTTCCTGTTCCCCCGCCCCACCCCGTCGCATCGCATCGTCTGCCCGCGCTATTACTTAATTTTCACTTAGCGTTCTTTCTGACTTTTTTTCCTTTTGCTCGTCTACTTTTTTTTCCTTTCTCTCTATCTTTTGGTCCTAACGTGGTGCTAAATAGCCTAAAATCTACCTCGAGGATTGGGCTGTCAAATGCAAAAAGAATTTTTCAAGTCCAAGTGGAACTTTCAGAGATTACCCCCAACATACAAACTTACAAACAAATTAACAAAGAAACAAATTAACCTTATCTCTTCATAATATTATTATAGATAAGAGAAATTCTAAATATAGTAGAGCAAAAACAAAATTGATTTCGTTGGTCAATACTTTTGATGTCTCGTTTATTTAATAATAAGTAGTTACGACATATTAAATATTATCCTCTACTTTATATTATATTTGCATGCTATATTAAGGCAGAATGTACATGGATCCAATTATATAATCTAATAACTTATTTTTGTGTACCTACATCCTAAGCAAATAAATACCTATTCTATTGAATGCTCTTGCTACTTACTTATTCCTTTATTATTAATTTTCCACCATTGCACCATATATTTCACCGAAAGAAAGCCGACAGTTCCAGTTTAAACCAGTTTGTTTCCAGTTTCCCTAAATTATTTACAGTCGGGCTTAAAAAGATGTACACATCGATAAATATTACCTAATTGGATTGTCTACAATTTGTGTTCCATAATATTGTATCAAGGCATAGCTACGCTTAAATACCCGATGATTCGTTTTCCGGCCACACATTGATACAATACAGGGTGAAATTGTATATGACTGTGCGCCTAATTAAAATATAATAAATCAACGTGTTATAAAGAAAATTTAGAGCATGTCATTCGGCTGAGAGACAGGAAAGGATCTTGATTCTTGCGCGTCTCGGGAAGCGATTTGGCAACGTGGTCGCGCGCCCTTTTTTTCGTAGGAACGGTCAAAATGAGCGCTAGCTCAACTCGTTGCCAATTTGCTTTATGTTGTAATCTCTGCGATTATTGGATTGCTCATTGGGCGCGCGCTAAAATTGATACTTTTTTTTTCTGGAACGAGATAGTCCGTGTCTACTTGAAGGCACAGGTCTTGAATAACATAGTTTGCCCTATTTACGACGATAATTACCTACACGATCTTTTTCAAGAATTGTAACCCTGCCTAAGTATAAATATAATAACCACAATCTGTCTGAGGTAGGTACTTATCTTACCTACTATAGGTATAATAATGATAGTGGTTTTGTCTCCCATTGCGATTACTTTTTTCTAGATTCGAATATATGGTGGTTTTCCCTCCGATATGCACATCCCTCATCTCTTATTGCTAGAATCAATCAGCCTAGCCTTTAGCTAAAGCTAAAAGCTTTAGCTAAAAGGCTTTAGCTGTTGTCAGCCCCTTAAACTTTAAGGGCTGACAACAGCTAAAGCGCGGTCACTGTCGGACTGCATAGAAAAAAAAGAGAAGCGCGATGACACAAAGCTGGTAATTTATTGCAAAACATGAAGCAATTCTCTATTTAGAAATAATCTATTGATTGGACAAAAAAATTAAAACACTATCATTTTAATAATGTTGCTTGAAGAAAAATCAGAAAAAAAAGGAATTACCTATTGCATAAGTACTTGGTTTCGTTAAAATATTTTTTTAGAGACTATCGTATCTTCGTAACTTTTTTCTATCGTACCAAATTAGTTGTATTATGTTTTCAACACACTATCTAACTAGCATATATCCTGAAGAATATCACATATTTTTCTGATTTTGTTTACTGCAGTGGATCATATACTTTTAGGCATTATAAAACTTGCGTTTAGGTCATGTAGTCCCCTTAACCTAATGCAGCTGAATAGGTACCAGTATTTTACATGAAACGACTGCCTATCTGACGTCTGGGTAACCCCTTGGTAAGACTGGTTGTCAGATCTTCGGGCTTCTGAAGTTCTGACTACCCGTAACGGGTGTCAAAGATCTACGAATGAGGGCCGGGACCAAGCTGGGTTTTATTGAGCTACGAGCCCCTACAAACGGTATACAAGTGCCCAATAAAAACATCGACATTGGTAAAACCACATGACACATAACGGCTGCGTCAGTCACGGCTAGCATACAATGGCCGAGACGCAATCCAACGAACAGGATGATCTTCTGGCAAGGGCACTCATTCAATTGCAACCATCCTGTCGCTCCCCACAATTTCCTGCTCTCATCTGACAAACAGACCAATTCACCAACCTTACCCGCATAGGTATAAGGTTGATATTTGCATAGCAGTAAAGGCCACTGCGTAAATCTCTACGCGGATGCTGCCACGTAAGTTTGACAGTTCGCTTGTTTATGTTTGGATGTGTTTTATATATTGAAATGTTTGTGTATGGATTTTAATGCGTTTGAACAAATCTGAATGCGAGTTTATTCAGATTTGTAGTTATAGAGCAGACAGCTTTGATAGAAGTTGGACAGATATGTCCAACGTCATTGGCAGACCAACGCAACGATCCATTTACCCCTGCTATCTTCTAATGTATGAATAATATTTATTTATTAGGTACACCAACAGCTTCTGTATACAAAATATCAAATAACAGTAGATAACAGTTGAGGGCTTATACTGTTGCCAATAATAGGTGAACCAACATTCTCAAATACAGTGATTACCTAAGGTACAAACGAAATGCATAAAAATTAAGTGGTAACAACATATGAACAGAAATATAAAAATACATAAGTTATAAGATTGTAGAGGTTGCAAGAAATACCTACATACTAATACAATCAAATTAATCTTTAGATTGTGTGAGTTGCGTGCTTTGGGACCTCAAATATTGGGTCTTAAAGTGTGTGTGTGTAAATCTTGTCTTAGTGGTCTCTAAATAATATAACAATCACTAAGTAGTTTCGACACAATATAGAATTTCGGAAAAAACAAATCCCTACTCTGAAATATACCTACTTGTAAACATAAGTTACTAATCTGGACAATAAATACTGTATACTTTTAAACCAAATCGGTAAAAAAAATCGTAATGTATTAATTAGGACAACACAATTTTACCACAGATTGTAACAATTCGTGATCATTTTATTTTTAACGGATATATTATTCCACATTTTTGTGCATTCAAACGTGGTTTATCATCGACAGTTTTATTTAAACTGAAATTTATAGGTAAGCAAGTCGATAATCATCGAGGAATTTATTTCACAAGCGTCATTCTGTCAAATTACATAGGGATTATTCCAATAAGTAAGTATACCGAGTTATGCTACACGATTACTGACAAATGCGTGTACTGACTGGAAAAGTCCACTCAAATTTGTATAGTTCTTTCCCCAAAAGACCATTTTAGACACCAATCTACATGGTCTTCACACGATCTGACCAAGATTGTATTTGGTCTTTAAATGCGACTGTGATCTCTGAGTTTGTTTCGGCTTTTCTTCTCAGAGTATTCAGATATGAAACGCCGACTTGATCTGGTTTTTAAAATATGATTGACGTGTAAACGTGTCTTCAGAAACCTACTTACAGGAATAAAATCATTTATCACTTACAATAATTATTATAGCAAGCTATTTTATTTACACACTAGTACAAGTAACTAAGTAATAAGGAACCAATATGTCTACAAAAACTACAGCAATGATGATGTTCCAACAGTTTTTTGTAGCGAGCCTAATGGCTTACTGCTAGCAAGGCCCAATACAATTTTCTGAAGACGAGGAAGAAGTAGAAGAATTCCATTCTTCTTCAAACTATCGATACCGTCTGGTTTTTGACAAAGTATAATGTAACTACTTCCAATATTTTCGATTAATATTTACAACCACTTCAGCCTTCAATCGTACAGCTAATTAAATAACAAACACCATACTGCATCCACGCTATATATTTACTACAGACTATCAAATGCGTACGGAGGACCAAAAAGTAAAAGACAGTCGGTTCAAGCACTGCTCCAAGACACTAACACATCTTCTGACGTCACAGGTTATGTAATTCATTGACAATCATAATAAGGAAGGTCGGGAAATTAGCCGGACGTCGACTAATGAAATTTGACTCTAAAAACTATACACACTCTGTTTATTATCTATTAGTCTATAGAAATTGAATAAGTAGAAGAAACGCATTTAAAAGCTAAATTTTGATTGTTCGTTAGCCTTGTTTAACTCAGTTTTTAGTTTGATAAGCACTAAAAGTAGGACATTTTTGATGCAAAATTAATAACACAGAGACTGAGTTATACAGGGTGTCCCGTAAATAATGGATCAAACGTAACGGGTAGGTAGCTTACCTCATATCCAACAACTAATTTTTGAAAAAAAATTAAAAAAAAAATCAATTAAACATTTTTTTTCTAAGGCAAATAAAATTATATTTGAAAAAGAAAATATTAACAATAAGCTATTCAGAAGTTTTTGACAAAAATCATACCTAAAAATGTTATTAGTTGCAGCAAACACTGATGCTGTTAGAGAAAATGGTAAAATTCGAAAAAAAAAATATCTTGGTTACCTTACCGATTTTTTTTAACTGTTCAAATTAGTTGTTTGAAATGAGGTAAGCTACCTACCCATTACGTTTGATCCATTATTTACGGGACACCCTGTATTAGATGAGAAAGAAGAATGAGCTACACAAACAAAATATTATTCTGCACGACTTAAATCTGTGCCTGAAGCACGACTAAGTACCTACTTACATGTAAATAAACATAAATAGAAAAGATTAACCACAAAGCAAAGGTCAAAAGGGAAACCAATTGATTCTGGCTAGAGTATTTACATAAAAACAATTATTGCAATCGCGCAATATTTATAAAAAATAACAAATAAAACATTTAATGACAAATGAGTGCACACAGAATGCGCTGGTATTTTCCTGTAGCGAATAAATGATTGACAAATAATTGTTGGTATCAGTAGTATTGTCAACAGTAAGTTGAGTCAAATTTATGATAACTGTCAGTGTTATACCTACTAGCTTTCTATTGTTTAAAAATGTCAGCTTTGCTATCTTACGAGTATACTTCAGTTACCTATCTCAGTTTCAACTTTTTAAAATTAAGATTCATTATCAAAGTTTTTCCGAAGCAAAATATAATTTGACGTGTCAATCTTCAACCGTATCAAAGAGATGAAATATTTCTGCCCTTATCATCATCATCTGTCTAGCCTTCTGCCAATTATCAGTTTCCAGTCTACCCAGATACAGGCAGGCACTGGTCATTTCTTAGCTGCCACGGCTTATTTTAATTCCTTAATTGTTTTTATCTTTTTATTACGGACGCTTTTAACGTGCACGTCTTTCTACATCGTTCTCACATGTATAATTACAACATGAATGATGTAACCACTCTATTGTAACAATATTTTGATTTAAAAGAGTGTCCATGGAGTTTCTTGCCCGTTCTTCTCCATAGGTACCTACTACGCTTTGGAATGGGCAACTAGCTTCGTCTTTCTGACTGACCGACCCCTTGACAATTCAAAAGTGCCTGTAATTGGTTTATTTGAAATAAATGCTTTGAGTTTGAGTTTTTGACAGCTGAATACTAGTATCTTACATATAGTGATTGATTATCTGATCCACTACCCAGTTACTTAGTAACACGATAGCCCTAGATTGGTTGTCTGACTTTCGGGCTTCCGACTACCGTAACGACTGTCAAAGATCTAGGTACTATTTATGGAGGGTAGAGACAAGGAGATATATCTCAGTGTATGAAAAATGTCCGTCAAAATGTGCTACATAAGGGTGGCGCTACAGTATTTATTTATTGAAACTTTATGCACAAGTAAAAACTGTACAAAGGCGGACTTAATGCCTTGGGCATTTTCTACCAGTCTACCTTAGGGTGATGCAGAGACCATACTTAGTAGGTGCAAAAATAACTTAGAAAATATATATAACTAAAAAAAAAAAATAAGAATAAATACATATACATACATACAACAAAAACATTACATTACAGTAGCCACCGGGTAAATTTTAAAAGCTATAATTTTAGGTTATGTTTACAAAATAATGTTGGACTAAGTACGTAAATTGTTGAGGTATGGTATACTGGACTGTCACTAACTACTCTAGTCACTAAAAATATTATTTTTTTTAACTCGGTATACTTCAATCTATTAATTTTCTAACTCGGCATACCTACTTCAGTCCGTTAAAATCTGCTACTTTCATACCACATCATTTGCCCACGCTAGCGCCATTTTGGAGGGTTTTTGAACTATTATTTACTGTACCTATATGCTGGACACTTTTTCATCTTTCTCCCCATAAGAGATAGTTCTCCTTACCTCTACCCTCCATAGTACTAATGACATCCAGGACCAACAGCTTCCCTAGAAACTGAAGGGTAACGGTTTGATCTGCTTGGAACCGACCGTGGTAAGCTTAGATTAACCTGTCTTTGTCAAAGGAGGATAATACTGTCGTCAACAAAATGAACGTGCACCATAATTACATGTTTGTCACGTTCCAGGATCATAGCTGTCTGTCTTCATTAAGTGTGTTAATCCGGGAAAGCGACAAACTTCTAATGTTGGAGAACCAACGGTCAACAATAAACAATGCGCTAACTATCCAGATAATTAACGCGATAAATTGAATAGTCACACTTGAACGGTCAACATCAATGCTCATTTAATTGGTGATAAAATTGGCGCTAATGTTCCTGTCTTGAATTTCATGATGGACGTTGACGCTGCAGTACTGTATTTAATGAGTGTCTATTGTAATTATATAAATATATTACAAACGTAAGTGTGGCCGCTTCAACGTGATAATTCTCGCGTTAAATCTATTTGATGTGCCAAAAAATACCGAGACCCGAGTTATCGCCTAACATCAAACGGCAATGTGAATGCTTTAGTCAAATTATCGCGATAAGTGCTGGCTACACCTACGGTTAACGTCTATCCTCGCGATAATCAACGGCGTTTCCCTTTGGTATGGCCCCACCAGCATAATGGATGGTCTGCTTATAATTCTGAGCGGGTTTCTGACGTTGCCTCACGTTTTCATACTTCGTTCAACGTGAAGTCTAAGGCGATGTGTTGTGAAGGTGCCAGGCCTTAGGGAGTATAAAATATGCCCCAGAGTACAACTGGAATCCTTTCACTTATACCAGTTTCAGAGGTATTTATAGCTGGAATTTATATGTAGGTACTTATATTCGATATATTGACACACTTTAGCTTAAAATTAAATAGATGGATGACTCTGTCGACCAGCTATTAAGAGTACATCTGAGGACCGCAGGAACTGGGTATCAGTCGACAAGCTACGAGTAGTAGCAAGCTGACCTGATCAAATTAATTAAAACATAAGAATCAGAAGACTTGGAAACACGGTTCAATAATAACAATGTACAGGCTATGAGCAGTCTATTTCGATTAGGGTTTCAAGCTATAACCAATAAAAGATCGATAAAGCAAAAAACATAAAATAACAGACATGTTGATCCGATTATCATCCATACTGCATTTTATACCTCGACAAACCACATGCCCCTGCACTTTTTTAAAAACTTTCATCCCCAATTTAACCCCGTTAGGGTATGAAGTTTCAAATATCTTTCCCTATTGGTCACCTTCCTTATATGAGAAACTCTTGTGTAAAAAAAATATGGTTCTAAACTTAGCGGTTTAAGCTATGTTGTCTGTCAATGAATGTAAGATTTTTATATCTTCATCGCACATGACATTGCTGCACATACAGCATTATTATAATCAACAAATTATTAAACAAAGTTGAATACTCCGAGTTCATAATGAAATAGTTTTTAATTACGTTCATCAGTCTGTTCTACATTGTCCACAAGTAAGCCCTCTGTCCATATGTTTGTGAAAATTACGACATCATTTAGTTATATTTCTTTGGTCGTATGAGAATTAAATACAAATGGGGCAAGCGTACGGCGTTGCTAAGCAAATGTTACTTCATTAGTTTGTGTTGCTGCAGAACTATTTACAATGGGACTTGATGATGGAAAATGCGGCGTTTAGGAGACCAGTGTCCAGCAAATGAATAAACGGATTTGTAGTATAATCTTTTCTGAATTCTCAATCTAAAACACCTTAAAAGCTTGTAGAACAGACCCATAATTTTGTTGTTAACAAAAATGAAATGGTCTGACAGTCTGACGAACAATTTTTCATCACTATCCAATATCGAAAAGTTAGATCAAGGTGGAGTGAGGATCTTCGCAAAGTGGCGGGTAATAACTGGATGAGAGTAGACGAGAAAAATGGCGTGTGATTGGAGAGCCCTATATCCAGTAGCGGACTGCTACAGGCTGATGATGATAATAATAATGATGAAGAGATCCGAACTGGAAATAATATCTAAATGAAGCAACAGCATAAAAGTTTAAAACGTTTCATATAAAAAAAACTTTAAAACTAAAAGGTATTTAGATTGAACGCTTTTTTTATAGATTGTCTTTTCAAATTTAACCTGAACATTTTTCTGTTGTTCGCCGTTAATAGC
This sequence comes from Brachylomia viminalis, assembly GCA_937001585.2. Classification (NCBI taxonomy): domain Eukaryota; kingdom Metazoa; phylum Arthropoda; class Insecta; order Lepidoptera; family Noctuidae; genus Brachylomia; species Brachylomia viminalis. The sequence continues at coordinate 13,593,913 of OW443314.2, forward strand.
AAAATATGTAGATCCTGTTCCCGAATGTTATTTAAAGACCATGCACATCTATTGTATTAACTCACATTAAAACAAATGTACCTATATGTAGTAGGTAGTTCTCACCGAATTCTCATTAAAAGAATGAATAAAAATACAACACCTGTTTTTGTTGAGTTGATTTACTAAATCAACTCAAGTTGAAGTCACACAGTAACAGTATGAAGTCGTATTTCAATCTCGGAAACCGTTTAACATTAAAAAAATAAGCGAAAACGTTCGTGTCTGGCAATAAAAATCATCAATCCATTCTCCAGACACGACAAGATTCACTTGAAGCTCCTACTGAAGAAAATACACTGTATATTCATGAATTCAGAGTCTAAATTTGATTAGGAAACGAAAGAATCGTGTGGTGAGCTATTATTGTTATATTTCCACACTAACGTTAATAATACGTTGCTAAATTACAACATATTAATGATGATCGAACTTTATTCGATTTTTTTTTTGGTAGAAACTGTGCGATTTAGGACCTACCAAACTTACAGGCTATTTTTAGTGTTAACCTGAATGCAATTCAGAGAATTCATGCATTCTATTCTACGACCAAGAAAGAAACTAAATAAAATCGTTCTAAACGCGATGAACACGAAGGCAAAGTAAAGTAACAAAAACTCAGATCAAAGTTTTTTTACACGTAAAAATAGACAACCTCTTTTTAAAGAATTTTGCTTGTAAAAACTAGCAGCACTACCTTTCGTATCAATTAATATGCTAAGGAAATTCCGGAATACTTGATAGATTGGCTGAAAAGTGCAAATTAGACGGCGTAGTTACCTATTCATGTGTCGTCACGGCTCCATGCGTCAAGATGGATTATATTAAGCCTAAATCAAGGAAGTATAATTTTAATACAACTAAAATAACATCGGAAGTTAATAATAATCCTCTAAGCTATTTTGGTACCTACCTACCTATGCTGTGCTACTGTGCTAAAAACAAACAGTTCAAATCGAAGTTTTATGAATAAACAGAACGGTCACAGAGCCGATTCTCATGAATGGTCGCTGAAGCGTTGAACCACAACGCGACCGGTTCCCATTGTATTCGATATCTGAGTCCGATTCAAACCCTTTCTATGCAAGTATGCAATCATACTCTTTTTGCAACACGCAAATAGGTTTCCATGTTAAATCATTGTCTCTGGTTATTGTGGTTACCTACAATGAAGTTAGAGGGGAGTTCCAAAATTCAAGTTTTGAAACTAAAGATGCAACGAACTTATATTTTATAAAGAACACGGATATTTGTAAATAAGTGCGATTGAATGTTTACTTTTAAGATCTTCATCTTCTGACTTATGAGTACAAAGTGTGTTGACAATTGTCGTGGGATTTTATATTACAACGGTGAATGGTACGTCTCGAATAAACACCAATAGGACTGCTTAAGATTTTACACTTTTAACTTCGATTAATTAGGTAATACTTTCTCTGATAGCTGTTCAGGTAATTGTTAGATCTTCATCAAGTTATCATTGAAATCAATAATACATATATTTGGCAATATTTACTACATTCGAAAAATCATGTACTTAATCAGAGTGCAATAAATTGTTATGACGATAAGCATTCAATTAGTGTCAACAATATTCATTTATTGGATTGCATCTAAAAGGTTGCATTCCGTTGCGACCTCATTTCGCATTTGACTTCTCGTTTTCGTTGCCCGATTCAAGTTTTTTGTTATTCTAATAGTCAATGATAGGTATCCGACATTCGACCGACATTAATAGATAGCCAGGTGCAATTTAATGACGATATTATCATCTTAAATTAATGCATTCCGTATTTTTATCGCAAATGTCATGATGACACGTGACCACGGTATGGTAGGTACATATTATAGCTATTTTTAAGTAATCCAATAATCGATTTCGTTCCAGCTGTAGGTAGGCCGCTCAAACCGATAATTTAAAGTTGGAAAACGAATAATTGAATTATTAATTTGACCTTGAATCTCTACGACTAGTCGCAAAGAATTGATTTCAATTTTCTACATTAATCGCATGCATTCGAATCTCACCTTAACAAAGTTCCCATCACAAAACGAGATTCGAACGTAAGTCATTTAAAAAAAGTTTTTTTTTTTTTTATGAAACGTAACTTCAAACGTCAGCAGTCAATGATTGTCAGTTTTGCTGTTTAACCTTTAGATCAAAATTCTCTGTTACTAATTAAAATCTTAGTGCAACAGTGTCATAACCATAACATACCGGTGTAAACCGTTCCTCCTCAGCATTGAGCAAATCCCCAACAGAAGATGCTTTCGCCTGATTCGCCAAATGCCTTCGGCTGTGCAAAACATAGGACAACTCATCCAGGTACCGAAGCGTCAAATTAGCCATGATTCACACAACACAAGCACACTACAAACTGATCATTTACCACTCTCGTCAACAATAGTCGGTAGTAACAATGAAATAAGAAACAGGCTTATTCACGTAAACAATTCTGTGAAAATCGCGCAGTAGATATAACGTGTATACCGCGCCATAGCCGAGTCGCAACTGAACGCGGCGCGACGGCTGCGCTCTCGGGCGGTCATAGAGTAAACATTCATAGAAAGTTAATCGGCAACGACCTTAATAGGGTTTAAGTAAACACTCCTAATATCTAGATTATAGCATTCCTGAGTCATTACTTTAAGCTACAGTTATGTCATTGTAAATTTGGCCTAGGCTAACGGTTTTATGAATGATCAAACAAACACTGCCACAGATTCCCTATATTTTATAGAAAGATGCTCCATATTTTATAGAAAGGGCTTTGTTTAGAAATAAAGGTTGATGTAATTAGAGACGAAATCAAAGAGCAATCAAATTTTATAGTCCGGCCACATGAAGCTGGCGTGGTAATTAAAAGAGACGAAACCGTCTGTCTAATTACTGTAGGTACTAACCACTAACGAAACAGCCGCTTGCTTCAGGGACTGAGTATTTCAAAAGTTATACAATCTAAAGAAGTGTATTTACTTGAGTAAGATCCAGATGAAACAGATCAAACTTTTCAATGACAACATTGAATAAGGCATCCTTTTGAACATGAATCCAAGTATCTATAATCTAATTCCCTATTGGCAAATTATTAAGCCAACTCAATGCACCTGGACACCATTATTTAATTATAGAAACTACACCTATCGAGCATGTAGAACTTTATAACATGTATTTTCAGGATATCACTGAAATTAACAAAACCAGTTAACAGACAAAGATATCTGCAGCACTAATCTTCGCCTGTAGTATCAATTTAAGACACATTTCTTGCAAACATTCTGCGTGACGCTGACACGAGCCTCAAAGTCATTTCCTAGGTGTTACATAAAAGTTAGTCGGAAGGACGTCGTTATTACATATTATGTGAGAGTTAGATATAAAGTAATTCACACCTGTAATTTTACAGTTTCATACTCGTTTCGTCATGGAGAAGAAAATAATTATGTCATTGTATATATTTCATAATTTCACGTAAACCTGAGCACAGAATTAAAAAAAATTGATTTATTGGGAATAGCAAAGGTAGAAATCACAGAGGAGACCCGCACAGACCAGAGAAGCATAAAAGGGAGGAGGCCTATTCAGTAGAGGGTTGAACAAGGCTGCCAATACTGATGATGACTAGCTAAATCACTAGTTGTAGGTATTAAGTAAGCTTTGTGAAAGCATACCCAAAGATTTCTAGCAAAGGGGAACCTTAACCAGGAAATGCTTGGAAGAGTATATTTTACAAACACTTAGGTCTCGCGTTAAAGTTTTTAACATGGCTATTGCACAGGTTAACAGGTTACAAGCCTATTGTTCACGAGCACCTGAACAACCAGTTTATATTTGTTGACTTTTAGAATTATGCAGGGAACAAAGCCACTGACCTGTATTAACATTTAAAATTTAAACAGAAAATTAGGAACAGAGAGAAATAACCTAAACTTTATTTTGAAATTAAAGGAAGCAACAACAACATAAATCATTTATTGCTAGGTAAAATTAAAACAATTACTTTTGGAAAAAGTGGGGCTTATGCATAGATATAATAAAGAAGACATTAATATTTCTGTGGGCTTATGCCATAGTATTAACCGCACGGGTCGATCGATCAGGTTAAGCTACGCTTGCCACGGTTAGCCCGTGTGTGGGTTACCATCTTTACATACCAAGACCCCTCACAATCTAGGGTCTAGACAAAATCAAACTTGTTGCTACTTTAGTTGTATAGTTTATTATTTTTATGACATTGATTTACACTCTGTGATTACTTTAACTCACACACTGACATATTACTTGCTTACATAATTTGGGAAATCGTATACTTTTACAATGTTTGTAAATATGTTAACACCATGCATCTATCACTTAATTAACTTATTTATCCTTGCTACATTTTTTTAAATTCTGTTTACCAATTGTGGTAGGGTAATTTTTATTATAGGTGCATCGTGTTCACATATGTATAATTATAAAATTAATGTATACAAAATATTGTAAGACATTTTAAAAGAGTAACGGTGGACTTTCTCGCCCATTCTTCTCCATACGAAACTACCTTTTGGAAGGGGCGACTAGAATCAATTCTATCTAAATGTAAATGTTGACGTTCAAAAGTGCCTTTTATGTGCCTATTTGAAATAAATGCTTTGACTTTGACTTTGACCCGCCGTGACTCGGAAAACACAATAAGCCGTTGGTCCCGGCTGTCATTCGTGGATCTTTGACAGTCGTTACAGGTCGTCAGAAGCCCAAAAGTCTGACAACCAGTCTTACCAGGGGGTATCGTATTACCCAGTAACTGGGTTGTGGAGGTCAGATAGGCAGTCGCTCCATGTAAAATACTGGTATTCATCTGCATCCGGTTAGACTGGAAGCCGACCCCAATATAGACTTTTGGAATATAAAACATACACGAAAATCTAAATCTTCATAGCATTGTAGTACAACTACTTACTACATTAAATATGTCACAGCCCATGAAAATGGAGAAAACATAAATCAAATCTACAAATATTTTCACATACGTCCAATCCATCGAATTTCAGAATATCATGCAAACGATAAGTGATTCCCTACAACATTGAGTGGTGCACTTATCATAGATAGCTGTCACTCACACACATTTTTGCTATTTGGAAATGCTGAAGAGATTTCCAATCCCAAACCCTGTAACAAGCAAAAGCCTATTAAATTCTGTCCAATAGGATTAATAATTATAGTGATGCAGCAAAACATTTCTAAATCGTACAGGTTTCTTTTGTACGGCTTCTAAAGGTGCGTTGCACTTGTATGACGCAAAGCTATTAGTTTCCAATTACATATATACATTAAATATGTTATGTATGGCCACGATGTTTTCAAAAATATCGGTTTTTTGGCTCATTCTTTTATCTTTCTCTTCCACGGCATATGATTTATTCATGTTGTGTTTGCCTTCTTCAATTGCCCCTACTAAGGTTCATTAAGACCAATCATCTATTTTAAAACTCTTAATATAGCATTAAAAACCAAAGAATGGTCAAAAATCTCTTAGGTCCCCCAAGGGAACATACTACGGCCGATAAAAATCTGTAATTTCCTGTGTTACTCCACAGTCATTTTGAAGGAGGAGCAGCTTCACATTCCGAGAGTGCACGCCCGACATGATCGCGGTAGGTCAGTATTGTACCGGCTACTGGCCCTTCGCTTCCTTTCACTTTCGCGCACAATCCAATGGTTACTGGAGCAGTGATCGTAGCTACATTCTTTTGGAGATTCTGTATCAAAAATACTACACAAATAAACTACTACTAAGACCAGTCTTTATTTATAGGACTCCGAAACAATTTCTTCATAATTAATGAGTATCAATGTTTAAATACAACCTCCGATAAAAAAAAGTTGCATTAAGTTTTTTTGATCCAATTTTTCCAATGCCAGTAGTGAAATTATTGATTTCGCCATTTGTCCTTAAGATTTTTTGCGCAGATCCTTTCGAAAACCAGTATCGCAAAAAGGGCAGATAACTGTCTCAGAAAGAATAGAATAGAATAGAATTTTACACTATATGGATTATACCTATGCATATAAATGTAGAAATTTTACATTGAGTGACACAATGGGCGGTCTTATCGTTAAAAAAAACAATATTTCAAAGACAACCTTAGGAGTGCCCTTCACTAAACAAACCATCACCTTTGAAAACTTCATGAAAATCTATCTTGAGAACGCCAAAAAATTGTCAAGAAATAGTAATAGTCACTAAGGTCAACAAAATGGTCGCATTATAATTCCTAAGTTATAGTTATAAGTTGGAGGATTGTGTGGTGAACGCCTCCACGCAATCCTCATCTCTAGTGCAACCAAACGGCTGAGAGTACCGACTTGGTTTTAATTCCAAAAAATAGTCAAGAAATAGTCGTAACGCCATGCCAAATCTCGAAAATAGTCAATGAATGGATTAAAGGGGAGAAGGAGAGACAGTACGGAAGGTAGTCTGTGGAGTATATTATTTAAAAGTCGTGAATAATAACCATTTATAATTATTATTGCTACCTACTTCTGTTAGAAGCTGTTACGTACAGTGATGACAACAGAGATACGTGATACCAGCAATATTGTTTCATAACAGAGGCCACTATAACCGCGGGGAACTCATTAGAAGGAATTGTGTTTACAATGTTTGCGGTAAACGGAATTGTGGTTGAAAACTTTGAGAAGAAATAACTTAAATAATGTTGGAGCCTCACTCTATCTAGTGTGATTTAAGATAATGAAATTTGAATTAATGTCCAAATATAGTCGTAGATAATGTGAAATCATCACAACAAACATGAGGTGTTTTTTTAAACTCACGCCTCTATCTGGCAAACTCAATAACAAGCAAACTCTTGCTTGAGATTCTAATGATACCAGCTCAAATTGTTTGAGATAAAGAAAAGAAAGTATAACATTTATGTAGCATTAGTTCATGAAACACAAAATACAAATTAAACAAAGTGAAATGTTTTAACAACAGTGTGTGCCTGCATCATAAAGGCGCATTTCAGATATATACAGGGTGTGGCGTAAGTAGTGGTCCACCGTTCAGGATTCGATAAACCAGATAATTAACTATAACAATTAAAAATTTTAACAATTTTTACCTTTTTGCCTTTTATTTACGAAATGTCTACCTTTTATTACTAATTTGTTTGTAGTTTCAACAAAAACCAATATTTTTTCATTTTGATATCTGTTAATTACTGCTGAATACTAGAGCTGATAAATTATGATTTCTTATGTGAATTCAGCGCTTTTGAAGAAAAAGTTGGGTCTTCTCTAATTTTAACCCTAATTTTTAACACACCATCAAGTTCAAGAGCGATTTACGTAAAAAAAACTTATTACTAAAAATTGTTAAAATGTTTAATTGTTATATTTAATTATCTGGTTCATCGAATCCTGAACGGTGGACCACTACTTACGCCACACCCTGTATATACTATACTGTCAAAAATCTTATTTTTACATAAAACTGTAAAAATAAAATTAAAAGCTCAACAATTAAAACTCTAGCAATACCAACTGCTGATGTACAGTCGATTGACACAAAACCCTTATTAAAAACATTATATTCAACGCAATTTTTCTCTCCTTTATAGCCGTTTCCCTACCCAACTTCGTCCGAATTGTCACTGTCTTGATTGTAATCTAAAAATATTTGGTGTGCATCTAATAATTATGACACAAGCTACTAATTAATTAGTGTAACGTTATTTACAAATGTTAATGCTTACAAAAAATATGTTATTTTTCGAGGTCGCGCGTGTTTTCATGGCATGGAACGAAAAATTACGTAATTGCTACTCATTGACTTTGTTTCCGCGTAAGCCTTAAGAAATGTGGAAAGAAATACGTTTATGCGTTTATTTGTAATTAAAAATGTCTAGCTGCTTATTATCTTGGTTCTGGCCAGTTCTGGCTGTGATATTAAAATCCAGCATGATTACAATGTACAAAGAATTTTAACGCTGTACAGAAAATCTTTCGCCTTTGCAATTTCAGTCACACAAAAAACATCTGATACTTACATTTTTAACGGTCCCATTATACTAAAAGGCTTCTAAGCTTGGTTTAAAATTATTTTTAGAGTCAGTATTGGGTCTACGACAACGAACTCAGCCTATCCTAATTCACTATGTCCAGACATTATAGTATCTCCCAAGTTGCACCACAAGACCAGCGGGGTAATTACGTAACACACTATATAGAGGCACGAGGAACAGGGTGTAAAGTTCACTCATAGCTCCATAGAAAAGGGAGGATCCTCCGACCAGGTGGATGTCGTGTCTGGTGGGCAATTCCCCGACGATTGTTGTCGGGAGGTTGTATAATTATGCTAGTTGCGCGGTAAACTCTGCTTGCGCGATACAGGACATTGCGTGACGTCAGTGTGACGTAGTTCTCATATGGCGATGTAGATACCGCTACAACACTGTCAGTAGCAATCGCTTTCATTTTGACAGTTCAACAACATTCATTGCGTTATTTACGTTGTTGAGCAGACAAATTTTTCGAACTGCAATGGATAAGTAACTTCCTTCAAAATTATTCAGATTGTTATTGACAGTGTGTTACGCAATTAGAGTACCGGTTCTCTGCCTTCCTCATCCAGTATCAATAACCCAGCCGCGTTTTAAAGGTTATCGGTATACCACAATCAGTCAGGAATTCAAACGTAAGATTGCCCAATAGCTAGTCCAATATCTTAGTTGGTATTGCCTTGTTGCAAATTAAAGACCTTTGAAATATGTAATTAAAGAGATTACTTAGAACGTGACAACTTTATAATTGCTCTATTTTCAACTGCTAAGGGGCTATTTACAAGCAACGTCTATAGACGCGGCGTCTGAATGCGCATATTTCGTTGACTTAACCCTAAAACTAGAGGTTGTGTTCACAGAGCTGGGAAAGGTTCTCATTTATTTCAGTACAATCAGAAAAATTATAAAACGAATGCAACAGAATTTGAACGAAATTATCCTCCCTATAAGTTAACTGGAACTTATCTGGAGATGGTGAAACAGGGCACTAGAATCCTTATCAATGATGAAGATGAGAAAGATCATCTTTCTTATAATACGATCGTTGATACCTTAGTTACAGAAAAAGAATCGAACCAAGCCGAAACTCAAAGTCGTAAGGTATAAGCAGGCCGCAACGCACAAGATTGCACAGACGATGTTAAACAAAAATAGATAATAGTTACGTCTGGCTACGAGCCATTTTTGATAACCCACATGCACATTGCGCAAGTCTCGCATTTAAACTACGATATACTTATATCGTACAAACTTGTAAAGACTAAGATATTCCTGCAGGGTTTTACGGGTTTGTAACCTTCGTATTATTAGTTCCATCAGTTTTTGGAAAAGTTAACAAACTCAAAGAAATACCGAATGAAATCATTGGGTTAAACGACGATGGAGCAGCCCTACCTTGACATGACAGTTGTGGATGCGGCCGACAAACTGAGAAGACGTCGATTCTAATAAATAGCAATGGAGCCTATTTTATTAATTAATCAATAATTTGACAGTACTATAGTTATAGATTATATTGTATTGTATTTGGTTAGACGACATCGTCGTAGATAGACGTCGTAGATAGAACCACCTTCTCCTTGATGACCATACAATTATCTATGTCTTAAACAAAATCGGTTTAAGGTTCCATAACACTTCTTCTTTTCTATTGTATATTTTATTAAAGCATTGGAAGCTTGACCCAAACACAAACTATCAAGACCCTGATACACTTTTATGGATCTTCCACTATCGTTCCTTATTTTCACCTCACAAGTTCTCATCATCAAAACGCAAAATTGTCAACACCTACCAAAACAAAAGACAAACAATTTTGTAACCGCCATTAAAATTCGACAAATTAATATTTCATAATCATTCACGCAAGATATTAATACACCATTGTTATTCCGGTCGCCATCTTGTATGCGTTTCCGCTCGCTTTCACTGCGCGAGCGCAGTCTAATTAAACGTGAACGTGACGCGAGGTGTGTTGCAGATATGATGATATTATATCATAGTAGCATCGTAAGTATATACACCGGTTTTACGCTTTGGAATTTGACAGGATGTGTTTTTGGAAAGGAAAATGAAAGGACTACGAGAGCCTTTTTTTCTATTGTTGAGCTTGGGATATCATCAAATAACTTTTCCCGCTCTGGGCGGAGAGGAAGGGCGTGTCAGACTCTTACTGACTAAAACCCACCCGTGTTCCTTCAGTTGCCTGTGTCAGGGGCCACGGTAACCCTTTCGGACTTTCCCGCAACCCCGGCAGGCATTGGCCCTAGCGGACCCCGACGTTGTTGCTGACATCTCTTTGAGGCGCTCGTGGAACACAATGCGCCGTCGACCCGCGCCTGGTCCTTATCGGACGGCGAGCTGCCCATTGCTCGCCGTCCGCAGCCCCCGCCTACGGTTGCCGGGAATCGGCTTGGGATTCCCGACGCCCAGGGCGTCTCCTACGGCGGCTAGGGGCGTGAGGACGCGAATTTCGCCTCTCCCTCACGCGTTCCGCCTCCTCGTTCGCGAGCATTACTGCTTCGCAGAAGGAGGTGACGGCTACCCAAGCCCTCTCACTCCGTACCACGGCCTGGACCAGGGCCGGACGCGAGAAATCGCCACCGCCAATCGCCTGCACGAAGACACGGCGGTGCTCCGCTCGGTTCTTCGTTTACTTTGGAAAATAATTATTTTCCAAAGTAAACGAAGAATTTTGATGACTTTACATTTGCAATAGTACTTACAAAAATTCACGCCTTCTTCGAATAGGGGTAGACAGAAACTATATACGGAAAATTTGCAATAATACTGTAAAAAGTTGTATAGATTTTCCGACTCTCTCTATAATAGCAATCCATCACCACAAAACCGTTTATTACATCAACATGGGGTTACCCAAGTTCAGTCCCAAACTATTTTTAGCTCCCCGCGTCACAATTCCGGCAATTCCTATAATAAAGCGGGTGAAGGTTAGTCGCCTCTGACGTCTTCTCCCCCTTTTCTTACGTCAATTTGGGGGCATCTTCGAAACTCAGAAAATTCCGTCATCGACTGACGTCAAACGCAACTGTTGAAATCACGGGCTATCAAACGTTGGACTGTGGTTAATGTAATGGGTCACCTTATGGCTCAATAAAATGCCAAGCAAACCGTTATGGTTGGAAGTCCTGAAGAATTAGGCAAGAATGTGGTTTCCTGTGGTTAGCATAACACTAATCATGACAGAGAATTGTGTGGAATGTGGAAAGCAATAAAGTATTGAGTATTGAGTCGGGCCAAGTACCTACGTGTTTAAAAATGAAGGACAATTATTTCCGTGTTTTGTGAGCGTTAATTAAAACCGAAACAAAAACTTTAAAAAAAAACACTGAAACACTGTTTTTCACAAAGTGAAATTTTTATTTTATTTCGGAAGTCGGTGTCTTTGGTTCTAGTATTTTCGTTTTTTGCCACCTACTTCCGAAATTAAAGTTATTTTTAACTATATAGAGTTTTTTTTTGGAAGTTGGTGGTTTTTTTTAAGAAAAAGTTTTTATTTTTCACTTTTCAGTACCTACCCCAAATAAAGTCGTTTACCAATACCTACAATGTAAATAACAGCGACAGGAAGTGATTACCACATCATTAACATAGGTATCTACACTAAGTGGAAAAAATAAGTATTATTGAAGCTGACTCAATGACCAGGTCAGAACTTGACCAAATTTATATGGGACCAATCTGGAAGTATATGATCCTTTCAAATAAGAAAAGTTCTGAGACAAACAAAAAAAAAAATTATAAAAATACAACAGAATTGAGAACTTCCACCTTTTTGAAGTCGGTTAAAAAACCTATTTCACGGTACATTTCCCACAAAAACCTCGTATTGAGAACGTTTTATTGTTGAAAAACTGGATTAACTTTTGTGTGGCCCAAGTTGAATGCTCGGTACACTTGACTGACACAAATTGTGTTCAACTTGATCTGAATTAAACAAGTTTAACACGGGAAAAAATCTAGATTAGTAGTGTGTAGACTACTGTAGTGTTTAGTGAACTATCAAGATACTTATTCAGGTTTTTTGAAGGCTAGAGGCCTTTATAGAAATAAAATTCGTCTTATTTCTAAAGATAACAATAACATTTAAACCAAAGTCAAAGACAAACAGTATCTTAAGCATAGAAAAACACAATTTAATAAAGTGTCCGTCTTCTCAACAACCTTATTTTGCCCACCGCTCACTGCGAGTTCTGTTTTTTCTAGGGCCCCCTAATTTTTTTACTTACCATATGTCACGAATCTGAAACAGCTATTGCCAAGATTATACTGAAACGTGTAATATTATAAAGTCGTAAGATCCCATCTCAACGCCCCCTAATTTTCTCTGTATCTTCTACTGCTCTCCTGAAAGTCTCAAACGCCCACGACGGGCCTTATCGCCTAAGTTGAAAACCTATGGTCTAGATTTAGACTATAGATATAGCAAAAAAAGTTACTTACTATCTGTCAAGTATGTTTAGAAAAAGAGAGATTAGAAAATATTATAACAATATTTCTAAAAGACATGCACAAAGAACTAATCTCTTTCTCAGTTGATGATACTAAATTAATTCATAATAATATATTATATAGCATAGATTGTGCAAAAAATGAAGAATACCTAGACCCATTTCAACAATCGATTTTTCAAATCTTTAAAGACGCCTCAAAGACGCAACGACCATTCATCTTAACAATGATATTACTTTAGAGCCTATAAGTCATGTCATAATGGCATTAAACATTAGTCGAACAATTCAAAACGCAAAGTACATTTATTATTACACCAAAAATCGTTTTGTAAGCCTAAGAATGGAGTAACAAACTTTAATATGCTCATTAAAGTATGCTTACAATATATATGAGAACGTTTGAGCAACATAGCGTTATTATATCGGTAATATATGAAATCTTCAGTAGATAAGGTTATTAATACAGTGATTTTGATGTAATAACGAAATATAATGGTCATATCCAGATCAAGTAGGCCGATTTTTATATTAATGTAATGAATATCAGGTAGGTACATGTCATGACTTCCATACTGCATATTAGCGTTGGAAGGCCTCCCACAAGGCGGACCAATGACATTGTGAAGACCGCTGGAATCCGCTGAATGCGAGAAGCAGCACAGAACCGGTCGGAGGGGCTATAGGAGGAGGCCTATGTCCAGCAGTGGACGTCTTTCGGCTGAAATGATAAATGATAAATGTTGAATCATTGAAGACTAAAAAAGAACTAGTGATCGATGTGATGAATGCATTATATGTATTTGATAGATAGGATCTTTACCAATAATTGACTGACCGGTTGGTGCAGTTGGTAGCGACCCTGCCTTCTATGCCGCTGATCCCGGGTTCGATCCCCGGACAAGTCAAACATTTGTTTGCATGAATATGTCTGTTGACCTGTGTCTGGGTGTTTATATGTTTATAAGTATGTATATCAGTCATCAGGTTACCGTAGTACAGGTTCTACCTAGTTCGGGACCTGAAGACCTTGTGTGGATGTTGTCTCATATCTCATATATATATCTCAAATCTCATGGAATAATATATGCAACTCCGTATCTGTAATTTATTTTGGTCCCCTTTTTTGCTTTAGTTTGTTTGCTGCATCGTAGTCCAGTAACCCCCTTCCCTTCAACCATCTTTTCGTAATTACGAATTTCTTAAAATCGAATGTTAGATGTTCTGTTGTGACCAAACTGCCAAAAACCAATAATATTAACTTTTAAAACTGAGGGTAAGCCATAAGCACGATCGTGGGAGCACTGGCACAATGTATGCAACGATCCATGTTCAGTGGTCTACCGTGTACTCAAGACCCGCATGTCAGGTAACCCGACAACCGTTCCATTGCCCACATCCGGCACTTTGTAGTATTTACACCACTTGTAAGACTCTTATTTGTAAGTATTAAAGTTCAGAATGGTGTAGCATTTTTTCTGTTTGTATTTTCTGCTTCAACTGATGGGGCTTTAATAAAAGGTTTGGCGGAAGTATCGAATGACGCGATGAGTCGGACATTTTGTGCTATTGTGATTTTCTAAAAGACTAACGGCCCTACCCTGCTTCGCACGGCCTTTACGACTTGACAAAACATCGAGATTTCTTTATAATATTTAAGATTAATAATTGATATATTACCTATATACTCGTACATAAACCTCCGGAGTAAATTATAAAGGATGGTGAAAACCGCATAATAATCCGTTGCGTGGTTACAAGACACAGCAGGGTCACACAGGCAAGTACGAAAAGTGACTTTAATTTATAATATGTATAGAATATAGAATAGTACGTTTATGTTTGGTGATCGTGAGTCATTTATATGTTAATCTGAACTTTAGTCATGTGAAGCCTTTTGTGTGTTGGGTCCGCGACTATGTGTTTGTCAGTCATTTGTAGAATTCTAGAATTGGATTTGGTAACGATAGTTACAGGATTAGTTACGATTCATTAAATCGACCACTATCGACATATCGATAAGAAATTATCGACAGTTCAGGTAAACACTGGTATTTTACCTATTTTTCTAAGAATAGTCAAATAGTTTTGTGAATCGCTCTGTATAATTTGCCAAATTCGGTACGTACTGTTTAAAAGGGCGTTTAATTCTGCTGTCTTAAGGGCTCGTCCAGTCTCGCATTCTGCTGTCTTTGGAGCTCATCCTGATTCGCATGCTGCTGTCTTTAGAGCTCATCCCCAGCAATGAATAAATTATGCATTGAACTTACTAATGGAAAGCACAAGGCAATCCTAGACAGCTCTCGTCTCATAATTGCTTGTGAAAAGTGATCTATGGGCTAGTTAGACGATATAACAACTTGTTTTCATTTATCACGGACAAATTTTACTACAAAACCACAAAGGCTGGCGTAGCCTACATTTCACCTCCACTCATTTGCTAAAACTAACAAAGAAATGACAAAATTTGTCACATGTTGCACACTTTTATCTAAATGTTTCTGTGTCGTGTATATTCTGGAAACCCGGTCACTGTTCGACCATATTTGTTTGGAAGTGACGCTTCAAGTGTAACGGTAACTAATGTCTGAGAGGCGGACGTATAAAAACTGCATTTAAAGCGAAGTTAAATCGCGTGATTCCATTCGACTGACCTTCAATATCGTGCCTCCGCGCTCCGGTGTCTTAACTCAAAAGTAACAAGATAATCTTTGCATTAAAAATAATTCTTTGATCAATAATTGTGAACACACTATCACAGCATTATTTTTAATGCATTAACTACAATGATGTTTGCTGACAGTAATAAATATAGAACCCCTTCATCCATATAGCATATATGCTCTGGTCTCGTACATGGTGAAACTACTCCGAGGCATAGAGCACAACCCAGGAGTGCTGCAGCAGTTGCACTTGTACGTACCCGATCGTTATGTGTGGAGGCGACGGCCCCCGCCACTGCTGGTCGTGCCAGCAGCCAGGACCAACTTGCTGGCCAAAACCCCTCTAACTCGAGCAATTCGCACCATCAACTATATTCAGGTCGAAATAGATATATATTTACATGTCACTGGGGTGAATTCGCAAAAGTACTATTGTTTACATTATGTTACAAACAATGATTTTTATGATCCTGAGATGTAGTTGTGACTTATTTTTAATTTTGTGTGTGTGACTTAGCTATCGCATTAGGTTTGTAAGACCTGTAGTTTTAAGGCATTTAAATAAATAAATATTTATAATTATTATTAGCCGGCATTTTATCCTTGACATCTTTGGAATTCGTTATTTGCTTTGTACTATACGCTTCTGTATGTATTCTTAGTTATAATTATATATTTCTGAGTTTAACACGAAACTTAACATCTTACTCCGATCAAATCCGTCCAATCATAGTGTTTACACCACTATCCCCTGAAGATCATTCGTAATGGGTACACGGACGTCTACAAGCTATTGTGCATGTTTTATGTAATTCATACGTTGAGCTATGATCGCATACAGATGATATCAAATATGTAGTTACTTGTAATCTATCTTTACTTCCTGAATCTTCGTAGACGTAACGTGTTAGTGCGGCGACTTGGATTTCTTACATCAGGTCGTCAGTTTGTCGTTATGCTCTTGTAATCTAAGTTTCAATACTGGAGTGTGTTGATAGATGAAAGAAAGTAATTGCACTGTCTGTTTCTAAGGAAATATGGGATCAGTTTAAATCTTGTTGTAGAAAAAAAGAGTGTTTCTACTTCTAGTAAGTTGCACCTGTTCTGCAGGTAGTTCGGAGTTTACTGAAACTGTAGGTAATTATTTATTTGTAAATAGAGACAGAAATATAGAGAAAATTTCATAAAAGTTATTTGACGGTAATGGAAATTGGGTACCGGGGACTTATGGTATTGAAACACTTATTCGCGAGGTTTCTATGTCCACTTAGACGGCTGTAACATGTATGACCGTAAAAAAGATACAATCATAGGTACATTGATACTTTATCAAAGCAAAATCCGTAAATACTACTTTTGTATAGAAATAAATTCTCCAAGTCTGTGTCAATGCCTTAACTCGCCTACACAATCAAAACTATGGCCAATCGTTCGACGCCCTCGGCCTTAACTCGCCTACACAATCAAAACTATGGCCAATCGTTCGACGCCCTCTAAGCCTGAAGTCATCACTTTACTCCTACTACTCCTACGTTCCTAGTCATCAGAAGTCGTTCTTCATCAATAATATTTCCAATTAAGCAACAATCATTTAACAGATTATTTGGCACTTATTAAGCAGTAGTTTGGCCTAGACACAGATGCCGGAAAACTTAATTTTTTGTCTATTCGTTGTTGCAATATTCGTTCGATTCTAATAGAATGTTGTTTTTTGTTTCCTTAATCAAATATTGGTGAGGCTGAGATCTAAAAATTATTTAATTATTATTGGTTCTTTCAATTTCAAGCGTTTGTCACGTCTGTGTCACGTCGCCGATGTTAGACACAATTCACTCTGCGTAAAATTTTGAAACTTTGTACTAATTGCCTGCTGTGACCAATTTTATAAGAAAAACTGGATCCTAAGACATTAAGACTTAGAACATCAAGTTAGCTATCTAATTTAGGTATTTACATATCTGATTGGTATATCTAACGGGCGCTTTATACTATCCACAATCGCTTTCCGCAAAACGTACATTTCTCTTTGCATACCTAGCTACTCTTTTTAATACACAAGAATAGAATCTAATCGAACCATAAAACAACTTTCTATTTTATAGTTAAACTGAAAAGTAAAATTACACTGACTGCAGCGATTCATAGCCCACACAGTGCGATTACAATGCCATTAGGTAAGTAGGGTAACGTTATAGTTTTAAATTCATTCAAACAAATACTTGCATTCTAGGATTGTTGAGATCGTGGATTTCAACGATGTAGGTACACATTTTGAGGTTTAAAATAAAGCCCAATCAGTTTCTGAATATTAAGAAACTTGATTATATATTACTATGGACAGCTCGGCAATAATATCTGATTTCATGATTCATCGATTCATATCTGGCAAATACTTGTCTCGGACGGTACGGAGAGCGTTTAGCTCCTTAAGTTTTAAATTGAGCTGCACGATTACTGACAAATGCGTGCACTGACTGGACCGGTCCACTCAATCTGTGTGTTTTTTCTTCAAAAGACCATTTCAGTCACCAATCTATATGGTCTTCACATGATCTACATTATGTCTGGACTTTAAAAAGATACTGTCACCTCTGAGTTTGTTTCGGCCTTTCTTCTCAGAGTGGTCAGATAGGAAACGCCGACCTCGTCTAGTTTTTAAATATGATTGACGTGTAAAGGTGTTTGTACAAACCTACCTACAAAAATAAAACCATCTATTTATCATTATCAATTACCCATCTTCATTGGTTTTTAATCTAGCAAGAATTGAAATAATCTAAAATCAAAATCAGTTTTGTTAGGCTGGGAATTTACACCTTTAGAAGGTCAAACGTTACAGAAGATAGCCCCCAAAATAGCTACCCTTTACTCTGATATCCTGTTTAGTGTCCTGGCCCACCAATTTTTTTGCTTTCTGTCAAAAAAAGCAAAAACAAGCAATTCAATACGAATCCAAATAAAACAAAACGATTACATAGGCAATACATATATACTTAGCAACAGATATGCAATACGCTTAATTACATACATAGATGGCCGTAAATGATTCCGAATGTATCTTGTCTAGACAGCAATCGACAAAAAGCCACGCTTTTTTCAGAAACAAATGACGTCTTACGACCAAACTGAGTTTTATTTTAATTTTAATTCGGAGCGTAAAATAAATCCGTAATAAAGGAAACCATGGAAGTTTGACCTTCACCTTAGAATCGAAACTGTGTGAATATTGGAATTGATTATTTGCACTGCAGTGCGGTTTCAAACAATTGGATATTGTAAAAATATGTTATGTAATTGTGAACGATTTCTAAAATATGTTTATGGTTGAAATGTTTATTTACTCTTCTGAGAATGATATTAACACAATTGTGGACATACCTAAGATTTTGTTACAAAACAAGGGAATTACTAGGAAGGTATATCTTGATGATTTTGTTACTTATTTCTTTAGCATTAGTAAAATGTTTGTCCTTGTAAAGCTTATCAGCTGAAACATATTGAGTGCTGTAAGTTTTGCATTTAGAACCAAACATTAAAGTAGTAGGTAGGTATTATTCGCTTTCAATATCAAAATATATTATTATAAAATATTAAAATCATTTTTAAGTTAGTCATCGACAACCAGAAAATAGAAATAGCTACATGTTTTAATATATTAAAAATATAATAGAATATATTTATTTTCATTAAAACGTGGTACAATAATGGTCTTAATAATAGGGTTATGATCTATATATGTCTCGCCATGGCCTGGCATACCCATATTTTAAAGAAAACAATTATGCACCTAGCATCAGTAATAACTAGAGATAGGATATTTAGATGCATATTCACCTAAAGTTGAGATGAACGCTAATATGGAATGCACTTTTGTATCGATCGTGAAAATCCCGCGATTCCGGAATCTAGGTATCGCTTAAAATATTACGTGTGTGAATAGATACACCTTATCAAAGTCAAAGTCAAAGTCAAAGCATTTATTTCAAATAGGCACATAAAAGGCACTTTTGAACGTCAACATTTACATTTTAATAGAATTGATTCTAGTCGCCCATTCCAAAAGGTAGTTTCGTATGGAGAAGAATGGGCAAGAAACTCCATCGTTACTCTTTTAAAATGTGTTACAATACTTTGTATACATTAAATTATATAATTTTATGTGAAGACGATGCACCTATAATAAAAATTACCCTACCAAAATAGGTAAAATGAATTTAATAAACGTAGCAATGATAAATAAGTTAATTAAATTATAGATACATGGTGTTCACATATTTACAAACATTGTAAAAGTATACGATTTCCCAAATTATGTAACTGAACTATATTTTCTGTGTAGAATTGGATGCTACCTAATATTGTAAAGTAGGTAGGTAGATACCAAACTGCCATAGCAAACAACGTCAAGATAAGATAACGGACTACATATATTTAGAATAAATCATGTAGTTACCTATTAAAATACCCATACCCAGGTTTTTTTTTATATATATTTTTTTAGAAATCGGTTGCTCTCAGTACAAACGACTAGTTAAGCATCCCGGTGTTTCTGGCATCCCGGGTTTTTCTTTTTGCAAAAAAAAAATATGAAGCTGCTTCCATACTTTCATAACTAAAAATTTACGTTAGGTAAATATGCATCTGAATATCCGATCTCTGATAATAACAGTGTAGTAATAGTAGTGTAGTAGTCACTATACTTACCAACTATTACAAAATAAACAGTTTTAAATCTAAGCAGTACATAACTTAATAAATATCAGTAACGACAGTAACAATATTTATTACTTACTTTTTTATCAAAGAATTATTTTACACTATGTCTAAAACCTATGAGCCATTTATGTAATAGGTATACGTTTTAAATATTTCAGAGGGAGTAATTGTAAGTAATTGTAGGAAAAGATTAAAACAAACACACGAACATAATCACTTAGTTCTAAATAACTCCCAATCTATCAGGCACGCTTCCAATGAAAAGGAAGCCAAATCCATTATAAATCAACCGCAGCACTAAAACTTCATTTACTTCTGAGCATAATTAAGTTGTATTTCAATAGAGCGATTATAAAAGAGCATTTAATTTATCTAAAGGTAAATAAAAGACATAACAAATGAGGTTCCTTATTAGTATGCGTGTCACGCATAGCGTGGCTCACACAAATTGGACTACTGGTCACGGTAGGGGACATAGTGATAGTCGGAGCGAATTTAGATGCTTTTTAGAACCTAATGTTGGAAGGCAAGTATTTGCTCGCCGATATTGTGCCTTCTGACAATCACAGTTAGGTTGTTTGTAGAAAAAGATCAAAGAAACGTTGTATGGATTGTAGTAAAAGTACCTTTTCTCAAAAATAAAACAACTGACTTCCAAAAAAAAACACTACAACGTGAAAAATAACTTCAATTTCGGCAGTCGGTGGAAAAAACTAAAATACAGATGCAAAGACACCGACTTCCGAAATTGAAATTATTTTTCACTTTGTAGTGTTTTTATGGAAGTCGGTTGTATTTTTTTTTGGAAAAAGGTTTTTTTACTACAATCCATACAACGTTTCTTTGATCTTTTTCTACAAACAACCTAACTGTGATTGTCAGAAGTCACAATATCGGCGAGCAAATACTTGCCTCCCAAAAATAGGTTCTAAAAAGCATCTAAATTCGCTCCGACTATCACTATGTCCCCTACCGTGACCAGTAGTCCAATTTTTTTTTTGTATTTTTTTTTTAATTTTCACTTTTTAATAATGGTACTACCCCACACCAATTCGAAAACGATCGTCTTACACGTCCACATCCGTTTGAAGGCGATTTTATTTTATTTAAAAATAATTTATTGTTTATTTTTTTTAAACCGCTCGACCGATTTATTGTTTAATTTTTTAAAAACCGCTCGACCGATTTTGAAAAAATGTATATGGGACCACCTCTGAAGTATGACCTACCAAACAAAAAAACATCGTCTAAATAAATTCATAATTGGCGGAACAATCACGTGACAAACATACAAAAAAAAAAACTTACATTCGAATTGAGAACCTCTTCCTTTTTTGAAGTCGGTTAAAAAGAGAGTTAATACTGAGATGAAGTCTCATACAGATGTATAGAAGAGGCAGTAATGCTACCTACGCTGTCGCCAAATAATATTAGGATAAGGATAATCATTGTGTAACACACATAGCCTTTTAGCGAATAAGGCTTGATCATCGAGAAAAGAGCGGTGGTGGCCCAGTGGTAACGGCCGCAACTTTCGAGTTGTAGGTCGTAGGTTCGAACCCAGACAGGCGCTTTATTTTTTGTAAATTATGTAACACCACTGCTCTCAAAACGGTGAAGGAAACCGGCATGTCCCAGAACCAAAAAATCGACGACATGTGACATCTACCAACCCGCACTGGGCCCGTGTGATGGATTACGGCCCACTCCCTCTCACAGAGAAGAGGTCTGTGTCCCAGGTCCCAGCAGTGGGAAAATTATAGGCTGATGATGATCGAGAAAAGATATTTATTCAAATCAGTTTTAATCAACAAGTCACACCTTCTACGTCTATCTTTTATCAGACTTTAAACATTGCGTGACAAACGTCTGTTAGTTACAAATCGTCACATTCACTTTGAAAGGTTATATTTTATATCTCTATTTATATAATTTCTCTTCTATTTATCATACATGCCGTAATCGTACGATATTATCTGAGGAAATCGTTGAGAGAGGATGACAATGTTCGTGCAAATCTTAGGTCTTTGATTTCATCTGCAGAGTTTGCGCATCATAACAAGCGTGTGCGGTTCATGGGTGCTATATCGCTATCACACGGCCTACAGTCAATTTGACTTCGACAGCTGACAGCGCCTTCATTGCAGCAAAGGCGGTTTCCATATTACTAGTGACACTAATGACGTATGGTTGACCATACACAGGCCCGTCTTTAACCTATAGGAGGCCCTGGGCACTTTAGGATAATGGGGTCGTATAGCACACGCCCGGGATAAGTTATGTTTTATTTTGATAGACTCTAGCTACAACGCTGGCAGTAACTAGGGAGCACAAGGATCGCGGGGCCCTGGGCCTGCAGTCTCGACATAGTTAGCAATCGTTTTCGGTTGCTAAGTCCTAACAATCCAGATGTAACGATATTTGGTAGTCTCCACACTCAAATTTATCGGTTGTTACTGGTATTTTAGGTAGGTACCGGTAGGTAACAACCGATAAATTGGAGTGTCGAGACTACCAAACATTTACATCAACATTTACATCTGGATTGTTAGGACTTAGCAACCGAAAACGATTGCTAACTATGTCGAGACTGCAGGGCCTGGGCACTTACCCAGAGTGGCAAATGGCAACGATCCTGACCCGCGGCGCTTATACCGCACAACGACTGAATTTGAAAAATCTGATGACGGAAACTATTTACACTAAGTAATTTAAGTGCCTACTAGGAGAGGATATAGAGGGAGGAGAGGATATTCATCATGTCTTTCCTTTTAACTATTGAGGTTTCACTTATACTTTAAATTCTTTGAGCTTTGCCCATACATGTTCAGTCATTTCAACTACGAAAGGCATGTGAAAATACCCTTCACCCTTTTAGCAAACAAGGAATTTGCATAAGTATTTTCTGAAGTCGCTCCCGCTCCGCTCATCACCTAGTGGTCACAATGACGGTGCACGGTTTGCACGTGCGCCCCGCTGTCCCGGATGCACGTGCATCACACTACACAACACTAGTTGTGCTCACCGGTAAATAGTAAATACACAAACTATTCGAGAGCACGGAAACTTGACATGTGTGTTTATATATAACCGCTTAAAATTCTGCCAGGAGCGTAGACAGAATTTACTACGTTACTATTTTAAGTTATTTGCAACGATTTTCATACGGCTCTGAATCTGGTAAAATTGAAGATCTCATGGAAACTACAATTGGATTATTCGAAGGTCCTGCTTTATCGGAAAAATAACCCTTCTTTACTTGTCGGGTAGAAAAAGCCATCGGTGGGAAACCAACAGACAGTGGAAAATTGTGAATCTGGAGTACCTACGATGCGACCAAGCTATGACCTGATGAATTGATGATGAGCAAAGTAAGAAACGTCACCTATTGTAGTCGTGGTATACAAACTTTGTAAAGTGGGCAGAAATTCGGTAACTGCTGCAAACTATTTTGCCTCGCAGACGAAACGACAAAGTTACGTCAATAAAGTTAAGTATTATCCTTCACCCTTTTGAATAGAGCTTTTTATAATATACGACTGTTCTTTCATAATACTACTTTTATTTATTGGGTACAATAAGTCGTACTCGACGTCATCGTATGCTAAGTGTTCTGAATGGTTGCAGGCAACTAGTATCGATCGACTCGTGATATTGTTTCATGTCGCCTCCGTGACTTGATCACACGACTTGCGACGGCTTTTACTTTCACGTCAATGTTGCAAGCTGGCCAAACTAAACTTCCAAATTGAATTATTCTAGCTGGATATCCTAAATTGGGAACTGTAAGAACTGTTATTTTTAACAACCAGATTTTGCGAACCCGAAGATGTTATGAAGGACCCCTATGAAATAACTTCAAGAACAATAAACACAATTTCAAAAAAATTAAGCTATAAGCTAGGTACCTACAAAAACAACGACTTTTCTTTTATCATCAACATAGAGTTTTAATTTTTCTTTTTAATTTAATGTATCTTGTATTAGTGAAGTTGTCAACAAATAATGCCATATTGCCATCACTGTTATGTTTGTTTTTCTAATTGTTTTGGTCTGGCAACACCGTCTTCGCACTTAGACACTGCTGAATAGAGTATGTTACGTTGCGTACATTATGTGATTTTAATGACGGCACAGTTTTTGTCTGCACTCGGAAATGTGAGAAAAGTAGAACTCGTCTGCGATTGCACACACATACCTAGCAATAGTAACTTGGATGTCAATGATTACGTTTTGTGTGGTCTAAAGTATGGATCAAACCATCTTGATACTTTTTTAATGAGGTTACTCACTAAGGTGCCAAAAATCTACTAACGGTGAATGGATTTAGGATACATTTGTTCCAACAAACGCTGTAGTCTCTAAAACTTTAGTGAGTCCATACTATATGTATACTATGTTACCTTTTCGCGCCTAAACCACTGAATGGATTTCGATAAAATTTTCTAAAGAGACTGATGGCGTCCTGAGGAAGGCCATAGGCTAGGTACTTTTAGTCAAAAAAATAATCCTAAAGAGGGTGATATAGGGGATGAAAGTTTGTATGGGGAACAGCATTTCTTAAGTAGGGATGTACAAATTCTGCCAAGGTTGCGGGAGAGTCCGAAAGGGTTACCGTGGCCCCTGGCAGAGGCAACTGAAGGAACACGAGTGGGTTTTAGTTAGTAAGAGTCTAACACGCCCTCCCGCTCCACCCAGAGCGAAAGAAGAACGTAAGTACCTACCCTAAAAAAAAAAAAACATTCTTAAATTCAAATAAAGAATTACGTGTTTCAGCGTTTTTTTTTTTATAATTCAACGAGGTAAAATAGGGGCTGGTTTTAATTTAAATTCACATGTAATAAATATTGAAAATGTTGTGTACCTCTTCATACGCGATATACATAAGCGATTGGAAATCTAGTCTGTCTGTTACCTTTTATGGAACGGAATTGGATGAAAGATATACGGATTGACCTGGGTTAGGACATAGGATACTTTTATCCCGGTAGTAAATCCCCGTGGGATGATTTCCGACAAAGTGTCGGGCGAAGCCGAGGGTAAAAGCTACATAATCAGCCTATAATGTTTCCACTGCTAGGACACCGGCCTCCTCTCTGTGAGAGGGAGTGGGCTGTAATGCACCACGTGGGCCCAGTGCGGGTTGGTAGATGTCAGTGCGGGTTGGTAGATGTCACATGTCTTCGAATTTTTGGTTCTAGGACATGCTGGTTTCCTCACGATGTTTTCCTTCACCGTATTTAGAGCAGTGGTGATGAAATAATTTACACAAAGTAAAGCGCCTGTCTGGGTTCGAACCTACGACCTACAACTCGTAAGTCGCAACAGGTCACCACAGCTCTGAAGCTAGTTACCTATAATCATCGAAATATACTTACAAAGGCAAGGAAGACTTTTTCATTCTTTTAAAGGAAGAGCTTTTCCTCTGGAATCGCGGTTACGTCGTATTCCAACTCCAACCGAAATTCCGTTAATAATATTCATATTTTACTGTAGGACTAAGCTAGACAATCTATATTCTAATAGATAACAATAAATGTGAATTATTGTAATAGAAAAAGTAAATAGTTCTGAAGTATGTTTTCATAGTAAAGTGATATTTGCGTAACTGTTCACGTTGTAATGATGCGCTTGCGCATACACTTTGAATTGCATCTTTGTTAGCACTTATGTGTTGAACGATGTCTCTGTGTTACAGTAACATAACCGTGTATAATATAGGAGAGTAGTTATGTACACATACACATACACATCAAGCTATGCATTTCCAGTTTACACTGACCTCTCATTGTAAGGAAATCCTATACAATGCGAGATCAGCTTATACTGTAATGTATAGCTTGATCTGTAGCCGTGCGTACTTAGTACATTTTTACTTATGTCACACATCTTTCAATGACATGACTGTATTTTCAAATGTTTAAGAGGGCTATCACAATTTTTCTTGTATTTGAGCGTTTGAAGAGTCAAATACAAGAATAAATGTGATATTTATTTAGAACACTCCCGAGAGAAATAATCAAACTTTCTCGGGCATATAAACTGGGAGTTTTGATGTGTGATTAATTGATTATGGTGCAGATGGCCACAAAATTAAAAAAAATATATGCCCGAGAAAGTTTGATTATTTCTCTCGGGAGTGTTCTAAATAAATATCACATTTATTCTTATATTTGAGTGTGTGACTATTCAAACGCTCAAATACAAGAAAAATTGTGATAGCCCTCTTAAACTTAATTCAACTTTTAAGCATATCCTTTAATTCACACGACAACGATTAATTCACATTCCAATTAATTAGATACCAAGATCATTATCACGAGACAGGAACACTCGATTCGCAATTTATTTTATAACACTTAATGCTTATGAAACACAGTTATAATAACAGTAGTCTAAGCATAAATCCTATCATGAAAATAAAAAGGTGTCAGTTTGATGCTTTTACTGAATTGATCGATTCACAGTTTCTGAAGCACGTTTTAGGCGAGGTTGCAGTACTTCTTAACTTTCTTAAACCTCTGTACCTATATAACCAAATGTAAATGTTGCCATCATAAAGATGACACTAAATCGCTGTTTTAAAACGTGTACCTTGAAGAGATTCCATCATGAAACTATCTAAAAGTTACTCGTATGTATATCTAAAGATAAGGCTTATTGTTTTTAGGGCATGTTGAGAACACATTTTATAATTTAGTTATTATTTTTAAAAACAAAATCTATATATAAAATATTTACAAAATCTAGCAGTTCAAGTGCAAATCGGGTACCATCTTTGGAGACACGACGTGTCTTGGGAGATTGGTACCATAGTCACTCACTAGAGGACATATTCGTAATATATCTACCACCACTAATATATCAAGGTCTAAGTGAAGCTGAATAGTTTTGAATGGGCACTCAAGTAGACTTTGTAGGATACTGGTACAAAGGTACAGAAATGTATAGTACGCGAGTGAAACCGAGGGCAACAAGCTAGTCACAAATTATTTTCCCGTTAATCGAAGTAGGTATAGTGAGATTCATATTAAAACTTGCAAATGCATTTATTATTCGTTCGGTGTGCAATCACATTTGCATATAACCGATTCTACTCTTCATGCATTCATAAATAGAATCAATAAATAACAGTGTTCCAAATGTACATTGACTCAATGAAGGATAGGGTTGCATTAAACAAAATTATCTCTACTCTCGGAGGCACCCAAATTATCCACCGTGGTATGCACGGAGAATGTTTATCCGTTTTCTCAACAATAAGAGACCCTCTGCTCTGCACCTAAACCACAATAGGCTGGGAATATAATCCGAGAAGTGAGAGTCTGACGGTCACTTCCCTAAGGAAAAAATAAATCAAAATCATGATAATTTCTATTCGCGTTGACAGATCAAACTATCGTTGTACTACACTATTCTCCGACTACCTATATCAATTTTCATTTGTTGCCAGTGCGCAACGCTCCCGTCTCCCACACTTGACCCACAACCATTTTATATTAGTCTAAATATAGCCTAAACCTAACGTAGCATGTCCGAACGTGAACAAATTCTGACACATGTCATACTCAGCTGTTTGTCAAAGTCACTGTCGCTTTCATAACACGTAACGTTTCCCGCCTTTTTATGCGTATTGTCTTCCATTTATTGTATATTGTAGTGATGCTAATGCCTGGCTAGTCTGGGCATGTTTCATCGATGTTAAGTAATCGATTGTGTAGAGAGTTTCTTGTAATCGGTTCTTACAGCTATTGATAGGTGTGTTCAAGATTGGAAAATCATCATTACGTTTATTTACTTTGACAATTAAATAGACACCAGTTTAGTAGTAATTATTGCTTACGTGAGTATGTATACATTAATATTGATTGATTTTTTTAATTTTTCGACAATGTCAGATCAACAATTCATAATTTACTTTAAAGCAACCTGCTTTTGAGGCTATAAATTTACAATTCCGGTTCCCATGAAACCTACAACGTAGGTACGTAGTCAAATTAGAGCAGCAATACTCCCCCCTCCCCCTCCTCTTCGCAGTAACACCATCACGCTAAATGCAAGCGAGTCTTGGATCTCGACTCATCCGCATTGATTGCAACTTTCACCTTCGCAGCGACACGTAATTACGTAAATAATAGTGAGTAGTTACATTGAAACAAAACTGTTACTATTCGCGGGTTCAATTACTATGCGAATAGGATCTTGGACTTTTCTTGCATTTAGATTTTAATAAAACCTCGGCGACATGCGGACAAAAAATGGTTCCTCTAGGTACCTTTTCAGTTCGGAATCTTAAAAATGGTTTGTGATCACACGAAAAGTTTAATAATCGTAACGACCTCATTGAACAGAGACGTTATCTCATCCCAGGCATTCAGAATAGGTAAGCATGAAAAATTGTCACCACTGCTCATATTTTTCATCACAGATTATATGTTTGCTCCTTCAAGAATAAAATTCAATCATCTGCGTATATCCTAAATATGCTGCAAAAATACACATTAATAACAGATTCTTAAGGTACATATATCCAGTCATTATTATCATATACAACATACTTAAACATGACATTGTTTCCCTGAATAAATATTTATTTTTTCATAGTAGCTAGTTCATGCCTTAGCTGCTTAGATATCATTTCACATCCTTTGTGGTAACGTACGACAGATGGTTTAGTACGAATAATAATAGTTTCTAACTTCAACAGTCACACTTGACATTTAAGGTAGGTATTTCAGTACCACAAGGTGTCTTTGCAAATTAGGACATTTGCTGGTAAAGCTTTCTCACGTTCCAATTTGAATTTTGTACCTTAATGCGGTGTAGTTGGGTAACTTATAGCAGATAGGTGCCTAGCTTATTTGTCTGCTGACTATTCCCTATCGACAAAATGGCGCCGGTGACAGAATTTGTGTGGAAAACGGTTGTCATGGTATGGGCAACGGTATGTGATACGGAGGAATGAGGGACGTGTCGTGAAGAAGGTTTTGAGTATGAATGTGAATGGTTTCATAAGAAGGGGAAGACAAAAGAAACGATAGATGGATTGTCTGTAAGCTAATTTATGTAGAAAGGTGGTGACTTCGGGTGTCAAAGTCAAAGCATTTATATCAAATACGCACATAAATGGCACCTTTGAACGTCAACATTTACATTTAAATTGAATTGTTTCTAGTCGCCCCTTCCAAAAGGTAGTTTCGTATAGAGAAGAATGGTCAAGAAACTCTACCTTTACTATTTTAAAATGTCTTACAATATTTTGTATACATTAGTAAATACGACTGTTGTGATTGTTATAGGAAATTACGATTAATAGAGATAGTAAGGAATAAGAAGCATGCTGAGTCCCCAAATAAACTCGCCTCAATTATTTATCCTAATTTATTTTCTTTTGCCTCCCTATCAACGTGACTTTCGCTATAAGATGATGATGGATTGCATATCAAAAGAACAAAACAAAAGTAACTAAATACACTGGGCCGCTTAAAAAGTGGGTCGGCTAAAAAAATGCGAGAACTT
Source organism: Brachylomia viminalis (assembly GCA_937001585.2). Lineage (NCBI taxonomy): Eukaryota > Metazoa > Arthropoda > Insecta > Lepidoptera > Noctuidae > Brachylomia > Brachylomia viminalis. The sequence continues at coordinate 13,623,374 of OW443314.2, forward strand.
TTATAGTATTTGAGCAATCCTTTTGAAATAAAAGCTAAATTAAAGTTTATTGTTTGGTGTTTTACTAGCTTGAAGGTGTCGCTATCACAAGCATGGAGTGGCCAGCAAGCAGCCCCGACTTTAACCCCATCGAGCATGCTTGGGACGAAATGGGGCGACGCCGGCGAAATTCCCCTTCAATCACGCTTCGTGAACTGAAAGAAGCACTGATAGAGGAATGGGAGAATAATCCTCTGCATCGGCTCAGAAATTTGGTGGAAAGCATGCCAAACCGTATAACAGCTGTATTAACAGCTCGTGGTGGCAATATAAAATGTGTAAAAATTGTATATTTGATACTGTTGCACATTTTTCCGAAATCTAGTGAAAATTTTAATTTTTACTTGACTTACTGTTATTCAAAAAATGTTTATAATACAGTACTTACTTATTTCATAAAGCTAGCTCCAATATTTTGGAAGTTATTGACATTTTTGATACCGACCCGCTTTCTTTGCGGCCCAGTGTAGATCGCGAGATTAAACGTTATTTGTCACCTCTTCACAGAGTGACAAGACTTCTAAAAATGTTGTGATAATGATTTTGAATTGTGATCCATCAATCAACGCTAATTCAAAACACGTTTATTAGACATTCGGCACGCATGATTCATGCCAAGACACTTGTTTAGCGGCTAATTGTGATTGATAACTGCTGCAGAATGAATGAACTAAATTGTACTTAGAATATAACAGTTCACTGGTAGAGAATATGAATCTGTGGAATAAAGAAATATGACGCGAAAGAAGATGGTTTCCACTGAGACAACATACCCTAAATAACCCATCTTCTTAGGTGGTTCAAATAGGTATTTGAGGTCTAGATGATTTATTTTCCAGAGGGCTATATGAAAGGCAACAACTGTGCATGCAGCTGAGATGGGAATGCTAAGAAGGATGTGTAGTGTTAAGCGAATGTGTAGAATAAGAAATGAGTATATAAGAGAAAGTCTGAAAGTGACACCGGTGACTGAAAAGTTATGTGGAAATCGGTTGATTGTCATTGGTTGTGATGCAGAGGAATGGGGAAAATGTCGTCATAAAAGTTTTGAGTATGAATGGGATGGTAGGGGAAGATCAAAGAAACGATATATGGACTGTGTGAAAGATGGTATGGCTAGAAAGGCAGTGACTTGACTACCGTGATGAGAACTAATAGAGAGAGTATGAGAGAAAAAGAAAAAGACAAATTGCAAAAAAAATAATGGAGTAAGGGCAGCAGAATGGTGATGATAGAACGTGCGGAAAAAACAGTGAGGCCCTAAAAATGGTAGTGTATTCAAGGAGACGTATTCTTTTAGGCTGACGTACGTTCATGACGTAATTCAAATATGAATTTTATTTAATATGAACTTTGAAAAATACGGCCCAAGACCACGCTGTCATTTATATAGGTCTCATAGTTGTCTTTGCAAGTTCTATCTGGAAAATCATACATCAATGCTTGAGGAGATGTTATACAAGTGTCAGGAAAGTGCAGGGGCCGATCGCGTCCATTAAAATTGACGTTGTACGGATCTTGGACAGCGAATCTCTTTGTCTTGCGATTTCAAACGATAGGATGATAAGTAGAACGCCTATCATTATTGTTGTGTTCCAATTTTTATGCCCTAGGTCTCACTAAGTTAAGTTATGGAATCAGGCGTTATTTTTGCGGAAATCTATGACAGTTAAATCTTAGTCTTTTGAAGATTTTGTAGATTTTGCAATTTTTTTTTTAATCTGTGTCGTTAGGTAACCATTCCAGCACCCTAATTGCGTAACACACTTTCGATCACAACCCGAGGGGTTTGAAGGAAATTTCTAATCCATTACTTCAAAGGGCCATTAGAAAATCAGCTGCTCAAAAGAACCTTTTTGGCGCAGTCATGAAGCACACACTATTTTTGTTAAAACATTTTTTGTATTTTTTTTTTGTTATTTGTATTTTGTGTTTCACGAACGCTTCCAAAAAACCTTATTCTTTCTTTCCATCTATTGGTTTCAAAAATTCGCCTACTCAACAACGTAAACAAGTAACGCAATGAACGTGGCTGAACGTGACTGAACTGTCAAAATGAAAGGCATTGCGATCGCTTACCGTTTTATGTGCGTTTATCTTCCCCATCATGCGGGTCAGTAACCGATACCATGAAACACTACCACATTTATACAAGGTGGGCCAAAAGAAATCACCCCATTGGAAGATGCACTCATTTTTGCAAATGGCCGCCAATGTCAAATCTGACACATTTGTGGACTAGACAGATGCAGAATACAAGTGAACAAGCCATGGAGCCAAGAACGCGGAATAATACCCTACGCCCAAGCCATCCTCAATCTCGAGGAAGAAGTGGACGATTTTTGACCAAAATCATAATGAGCGATGAGGCTCATTTCTACCTCAGCGGGTACGTGAACAAGCAAAACTATCGCTTCAGGGGCACCGAAAATCCACGAGTGATGCACGAGGAGCCATTACACCCGCTCAAAGTGACTGCATGGTGCGCTGTTCACGCTGGAGGAGTCATCGGGCCATTTTTTTTCGAGAATGCCGCTGACCAAACGACAACAGTGTACGGTGCGCGCTATAGCGTCATGTTGACCGAGTTTTTTCTGCCGCAATTGGACGAATCAGGACTTAGAGACATGTGGTTCCAACAGGACGGAGCAACGGCACACACTGCGCAAGCCACAACCGATATTCTGAAGGCAGCGTTCCCGGGTCGCCTCATCTCTCGTTTTGGCGATTTGCACTGGCCCGCAAGATCACCCGATTTAAGCGCTCCAGACTGTTTTTGTGGGGTTTTTTGAAGTCCCGTGTTTACGTGAACAAGCCCGAGACTCTGGAAGCCCTCAAGGACAACATTCGACACGAGTGCGAGAATCTGTCGCCCAAAGTTCTCGCCGAAGTAATGAAAAATGCCATAAAACGAGCCCGTATGGCAATCAATTGTGACGGCGCCCATTTTGCCGATATAATCTTCTCGACTTGACCAATAAAATTCTAGAGGTTCAAATAAACATAATCAAGAAACAGAATCGAAGTTTTTCATTTAGAAAAAAAAAGAGAGCCAAATAACATCGGATGACTTCTTTTGGCCCACCTTGTAATTATAGTATTTCTTCACCAGACTGAACCAGTTCTTAAAGATACGAACTGTCAACCTGACACCTAATATTAACGACCTATCAGATGAATCTTGCAGACAATTACAGCATTTTTCCAACAATTTATGCATCTATATGAAATATTAGCCTCATTTATCTACGTCAGGCCATAGGCAGATGGCACAATAGCTTTCTAGCCTAGATACTGTGAGCACTAATGGCTGACAGTATTTAGTTACGGTGGTCGGGTTCGTAAAGGTCTGTTTGTCTGATAATTGATACTTTTCTAGTAAATTAGCCGCGTGTGACAAGCTTACAATCGGGTTATTAAGGGGAGTACATGACCTAAACGCAAATTTAATAATGCCTAAAACTATATAATCCACTGCAGCAAACAAAATCAGAAAAATATATGATATTCATCAGGATATGTGCTAGTTAGATAGTGTGCTGAAAACATAATACAAATAATTTGGCACGATAGAAAAAAATCACGAAGTAACCTGTAAAAATTTATTTTTACGATTAAAAACCAGACTAATATACCTACATGCAATCATTCTATTTTTTTTTCAGATTGTTCTTCAAGCAACATATTAACGTGATAGTGTTTTAATTTTTTAGTCTAATCAATAGATTTTTTGTAAATAGAGAATCGCTTCATATTTTGCAATAAATTACCAGCTTTGTGTTATCGCGCTTCTCTTTCTTTTCTATGCAGTCCGACAGTGACCGCGCTTTAGCTGTTGTCAGCCCCGTAATGGCGGCAATGTACAGGTGGTGGAATGAAATTGTGGGTGGTTCCTTTGTTGCAATAAAAGTACTTAGGTATGTTCTTGAATAAGCATAGACAGCCTCCTGTCTTCAGGTAGCTGTGTCTACAAAGTCTATAGGTGCATAGACTAATAACATAATTTGGGTATCATTTGATTTTCCTTTACGACATTTCCTCTGAAAAGTTGCATGACTGCTCGTTTAGTTTCTAAATACGCGTTTACAGTAAAACAAAACAATATTCTTAATGACAGCAAATAATACAATCACACCACACATCACGAGTTCGTGATATATCCTCTAATTTCCTATCACTATTCCTAAGTTTGTTTTTCGACTGCCGACCTGACATTTTTTTTGTTTAAGATGGGCTTGATCTTGACTCTAGTCTAGGTTGTGACAAAGACAGAGCCGACGGTGGAGGGGCGTACCCAGAAGAAGCCTGTTCACATCCACGGGAGGTACCAAGTGCCTGAGTTGTTTGTAAGTTGACGCTTACGGGAAGATAGCAGGTCGTATCTTCTCTGCTACAGCGAGTACCAAAACTACCAAAGTCCCCTACCTCACTAGTAAAAGCGAAACCACCAGCTAACTTGCGCTGGCGCACCATTCAGGGCGGAACGCTGTTGTCGCCTTTCACCGTCCGCTGCGTTTGCGCAGGGCATGCGATACACCGACGCAGTGAGCAAGCTGTAGAGGCATTATTATACATTTTATATTCATGTTTGATGGGTCATAATGTGTTTTATGGTATGGTTATGGGCCGATTTGTGTAGATGAAGGTGTTATTTTTTTCACTTTCTTTTAAAGTACATTGTAGTATGTTCTATGTGGGATTGACCCTGTACCATATTTTTTTCTTTCTTCCACCAACCGTTTTCCACCAACACCAAAGTTAGTTTTTCCTTCTTTATCATATTCATCTTCTATACCTACATTATTTAATGATTTTGCGGTGTACGTAAGTGATTAAAGTTTCATTACGTTTTTCTTGGCTCAAAATAATTCCAATCCGAGGACAACAGCAGTCTATATGTAGGTACGATTTATTAATGAATCCTCTCTATAAGATCATCAAATTCCTTCCATTTGTAAACAAGGCCGTCCTTTATCTAGATTAATTTAGTACGCCGTACGATGATCCCTTCTTCATTAATTAGGCAATGGGTACGACCCATCGTATCCAATATACGAAGCCTTTGAGCCGTTCATTTGCTCGTAGAGACTATCCAATCTGCATACGTAAACTACACAATTTATCCTTTTAGATTGAAATAAGGATAAGCCTGCACCTCGAGTGACGATACTATACGTCCGGACTCCGATGTTCATCTCTATGGCACTATTTTCACTTCTAGAATAGCTCATGCTATCTCTGAAAGCTTTGTGCCTATAAGAGACCGACAGAAAAATTCAGTTCTTGTTTCCAGATAGGCAACTACATAACATTGCTCTACAAATATTAAAATTAAGTCATCTTTTGCTCTCTACACAATAAAAAACTTTTTAACAAAAAAATTAAACCGCCGAAAAACCTAAAAATAATACTATATCCTACCTATATTAATAAACCTTTTTTTTTTTTGTTTCCGGGGTGGAAAATCCTCATGGATGTCCGCCGCCCTAGGGCGGGCGGCGGGGTCTGTCAGACTCTTACTGACTAAAAACCACCCCGGTGTTCCATCTCACACCTACGCCGGGGGTCGCGGGAACGTACGATCCTTCCGCAACCCCCGCCTGGTGCCGGCCCGCCTCTGCGGGCCTCTTCGGGTCTGGGGGGGGAGTGAGGTGTTTGACTCCCCCCGCGACGTCTAAAAGGGGCGCGCGTGGAACACTACGCGCCGCCACCTCGGGTCCTGATGTATGGGGGGCGACGGACGTCCCCGAGTCCGTCGCCCCTGGACCCATTTAGGGGGGCTGGAAGAGGGCGTTGTCCGCCCTCCGCCGACGCCCAGTGCGCCTTCTGAGGGCCGGGTGAGTGGACGAGATCTCCCTCTCCCTTTCCGCAGCCTCCTTCTGCGAGACAACTGTCTCGCAGAAGGAAACCACCGCGTCCCAGGACTCGTCGCTGCCGACCATCGACTCGACTACGGCCGGCAGCGACAAGTCACTGGCTACTTCTGAGATGAGGGCACGGCGCGGCTCCTCCCAAGCGGCACACTCTGCCAGCGTATGCCGCGCCGTGTCCTCTCGGCAGTCGACGCAGTGGTGACACCGGGCGTCCGGCTCCCTGTTTATGCGACACAGGTACTTCCCGAAGCAACCATGCCCCGAGAGCACCTGCGTCGCCCGAAACGACAGGGAGCCGTGCCTCCTCCCGAGCCAGCGCTCGAGCACCGGCCGCACCGCCTCGATGGTGACGAGGCCGGCGGTAGGCCGAGAAAGCCTGTCCCGCCATTCCGCCACCAGGACCTCGCGAAGCTGAGACCGACGCAGCTCTATGTGCCGCTGCATCGGTCCCACGCCCCGCGCCCTCGCTTCCTCGCGCCACCGATACAATGACGCGAGTACTTTCGCCTCAAGGTCCCAGGCCGGGGATCCGGCCAGTACGCAAGCCGCCTCGTAAGAGATCGTGCGATACCCCCTAATGACTCTGACGGCCATCGCCCTCTGTGGCTTTCGCAAAACTACGATGCTGCCGGCCGTCAGGTCAGAGGCCCACACCGGGGCCCCATACAGGGCCATGGATCGCACGACCCCCACATAGAGCCGCCTACAGACGGCGCTCGGGCCCCCCAGATTGGGAAGCAGCGTCGCGAGCGCGCCAGCCGCGCCCAGCAACTTGGGCGCCAGCCGTCGGAAGTGGGGCTCGAAGTTCCACCGGCTGTCGAGCACCAATCCTAAATACTTCATGGTGGACTCGACAGCGATCCGAGCCCCCCCGACCACGATGTGTGAGTCGGGTGGCGGCGCCCGCCGGGGATATTAATAAACCTAATCTAACCTACGATTAACCTATACTAAAATTTAAAAAATTATTGGAGTCGGTGCCAAACAATATAATATAAAATAGCAATATAAAATACTCTGGAATTACCAGTCAGTCGTTTCATTACTTAGCTTGGCACCGACTCCAAATTTTTTTTAAATTTTAGTATAGGTTAATCGTAGGTTAGATTAGGTTTATTAAGACCCGATTTCACCAACGTTGAATTTACACGAGAGTAGCTATCCTAGTATAACTTTACTCCAACGATTTACTCGATGGATAACTTCAATTTCGTTTCACCACACTAATCTATGGATATCTTACTCTCGCATAGTTACTCTGTGATGGTGAACGAATGAAAAGAATGAAAACATTAAGCACCCAAGAGGATAGGTAGTTTGTCGCATGCTTGAACAATAATGCTGCGTATTACTGTATTTGTTCGGGTAATACGTTAGCTTGACGTTTTGGTTAACCTTCAGTTTAACTTTATTCAGTTCGCACCCCAAAAGCTAATGCAGGAAAACGTCTCTTCCATACTCCATAGGACCTTTCAATAGGGTTACGTGTCCGTATTTGTGACTCATTATAGAGTTGTTCCACTGGGGTCCTCGGATTCTCTAAAGGAGTCATTGTGTATGACGTGGAAGCATAACCGCCATCTACTAACAGCAATGCATTTCCATATTGACCAGACTCAAATTTAGCCTTTATGGAACTATTATTGAATATAGTGCTATCGTGAGATGAACCTGGCCACTATGTCAGTGATCTCTAGGTTGGTATTGCATATTGTTTGCACATTGATAGAAAAGTAACCCTTTCTTTTGCGAAATAGCTCTGCATGATCTCCACCTGGTGAGGTTATACGAATGTGGGTACAATCCATAGCACCAATGACACGTGGAAAACTTGCTATTTGAAAGAATGCGTCCTGTGCCTTTCGTATTTCCTGGTTTGTGGTAGGAAATCTTATATATTCTTTGTGTAACGATGCTATCGCTGCACTGACTCGGTGAATAATTCGGTGTGTTGTTGGTGTACTCATTCCGCCAAAGTCACCAATACTCATTTGGGTGTTATTTGTTGCATAAAATCTTAACGTAGCTAATAATTGGTTAACAGGCGATATTGACTTATTTCTGAAACATAACAAACAGTGCCGGAATCAGCTTATCAATGATAACAAGGAATACTAACAAAATTATTATCTAGGACACTCACCTATCTGTTTTTAATGCTCTAAGACTCTAAACGATGCTCGATTTTTGCCAATAAGCTTAATGCTGCCTCCTTAGATAAACGAAATCTTAAAACGAAATCGTGGTCGTCATAATTTTCGAAGTATTGGCTCCTCTCCTTATACCACCGTGGGCGAGGAAATTCATAATCGTCATCATCACTATCGGTTTCATTTATTAACATACTTAAACGACGCGCCATTTTTGGTTTGATTCACAGCTTTATTACCTTCGTATATTTGTTTGTATAATCTTACGACCAATGTTACAGCTTATAACGGTTGCAATGCAATCGACTTGACAGTTACAGACACAAGCTGTCAACTTAATCTACGAATAACAGTTTACTCGGCCGAAATCGGTGGTATAAGAATTTACTCTAGTATAGCGATTTTATCCTTAGGTAAAATGTTGGTGAAATGTAAAATGGGCTTACTCGCGAGTAATTAACGATTTATTCTTGGAATATGACTTATGCTGCGTTGGTGAAATCGACTCTAAGTAGGATATAGTATTATTTTTAAGTTTTCAGTGCTTTTATTGTTTTTAGTTTTTTGGGCGGTTTAATTTTTTTGTTAAAAAGTTTTTATTTTATAATTTTTTGTGGCTATAATCTGCTAATTACTACATCCTTATCCTCATTTAGGTATCTTATATTGCTTGGCACCGACCCCATTTTTTTTTTAATTTTTACCCCCCCCCCCCCCCTATTTTCCCACCCTTAGTATAGGATTTTTTTTTCCAAATTTATATGGGACAAACTTCAAGGTATACCCTATCCAATAAAAAAAGAATGATCAAAATCTGACTAATCTGTAAAAAATTATGCGTGATCACTGATCAAACATTACAATCAGTGAGTGAACACTCAATCATCCCCTGTTTTCCTTCACTTAGGGTTAGAATATTTTATCCAAATTTATATGGGACCAACTTCGGAGCTTACCCTTTCCAATAAAAAAATTATTATCAAAATCTAACTACCCTGTAAAAAGTTATGCGTGGTCATACATAAATAAAAAAATATATACGCGTCGACTTGAGAACCTCCTCCGTTTTTTTTCGTCGGTTTAAAAAATGTGATAAACAATAGCAAAGAGGTCTTTTTTTCACTTTATAGCTAGGCCCGCGGCTTCGCCCACGTGGCGGTCGGAAATCCACCAACGCGGCAACGAGAAGTTATGGTCATAGGCTATCCGTGTGCCAATTTCATCCAAATCTGTGCAGCCATTTAGGCATCATAAGATAACAGACAGACAGTTACTTTTGCATTTATAATAATAGTGTGGATTTAAAGGTTACTATTCGAGCCGCGCAGTTAAGTGAAGGTAACCTACCTGTAGGCGTATACTACGTAAATATTTTGTTCTACAAATACTGGAAACCAATGCAAATGCACCACACACACCATGCCCTTTAACTATCACCGAGCATTACAACATAGGTACTGGGCGTGGTTGTCCTAAGTCACAGAGTAAGGCAAAATGGAGCACTCGTGTGGGGTGATCGGTTTTAGTGGATTTCAAGAGTGGCCTTGTCACCTGTCACGGTGCAAAGGCGATCGTTTATGGTGTACAAGACGTGTGTCCAATGATATCCCCCATAGACAGAAATGACGAACTTCCGTACAAACATTCATCCCCTATTTAGCCCTTTTAGGGTATGTCTTCTCAAATATCCTTCCTGAAGGCTCACCTTCGTTATAAAAGACAACTTTGTGCTAAATTTCATGCTTCTGTGTTGTTGCGTGGGTTGTCTGTAAGTTAATGAATTATTTATTTTTATTAAGTTTATTTTATGTAGGGTGAGTCGTGGGGCATTAGCCATTTCTCTTATGTAGAGCTAGGTTGTATGTGTCTGTTTACAATCTCTCTCATTTTTATAACAAAACAAAGCCGTTGGTCCTAATCCATTCCAAGTCTGAAGTTAGGGTATGTAGCTGGCGTGGCCAGATCTTAGAATTGATTACTTCATGAAGTGTTCGGTCATTTCATGAAATGGTTGTGTTTCATGAAATAAAACATCTAACGCTGGTCACATCATGATGTGGTCTGGCCAGATCATTGAATACCCAACGTTTGACGATAATTATTAACAGTTCAAGATGTGACCAAAAAATTAGTGATCATATCGTAAAATAGTTCGATTATCCACCGGTAGAGGCGTTGATGTCACTTAAAACACAAAAAACGGCAATCATACTAGGAGAACTTAAGATGCAAGAGCGAACGAAGCGAGCTCGGGACTTGGGACACCTCGACTCGGGCAGGTTATGTCCGAAGGGGATGGCGGGGTCTAGTAGCGAGCGAGTTTTTTTAAACCATTCAGAAGGAGGAGCCCCACCAAGCGGGGCTCCGTCGACTTCGCCTAATTATTATTGCTTGGAAGCAAATTCAGACCCGCCACGTGATCTTCCTTACCCTTAATACCCTACTTTAATGATATAGCCAAACGTCGACTGACATATCATTTATCAGTCAGTTTTAGCTGGCCATGTCATGAAACGCAAGCATTTCATGAAATGATCAATTCTAAGATCTGGCCAGCCACGAAATCCACACAAGCTATATGTAAACGTGGCTATGACGCACCATTGTCCTTTCGAAATATCCCCAGAGATATCCTTCTTGTATCTAAAAAAAATATAAAATGAAAGACGTCTCGCCCTGACGCAATAGTGTATATCACATAACGCGAGGACAATAACGTTGATGTTAGCACTCCATTTATACATTTATTTATGGCCTAACCGGACATAGCATAGTACACACAACACAATCGGAGCGCGGAGTCAAACGGCGCCATTTGATCCCACGACCCTAGGGCTCCGCCACTTCTATGTCGATACTCAAAATGTCAGACATAAGTGACCATTATTGAACCGAGGTTTAAACCGGAATTTGTTTTATTGTGAAAGCATCGTTACTAAATATATAGTAGTGCTTACTGACATACTATAAACCATTTTAGCTGGATTTTTATTTTTTTAACAAAAAAAATAACCTTAAATTAAACACTTACATTCACTAATATTTTCTTAGTACTAGTAAACACCACAATTATGAGAAACGATTTTATTACTTAAAACTTTCTTCCTTAAATGTTGTTGGAATCGAATTAGAAGTCGCTATGGTTTCGTTCACAAGGGGTAGATAAGTACCATCTCTATATCCATGCCTAGAGTACAAAACAAACAGTTCTTAAATACAATTTTGAAGTGTCAGTTGCAGTCGTGCAACTAACTTTTATGATTCATGTAAAAGTTTCTAAGTTAGCCTAGTGTGTAAAATTTAAGTTTTTTTCCTAAATAAGCTAAAATTTGAGTTTATTATAGCATGAGACATTAATGTGTTTGTAAAAGTAGGTTTCTTTTTTAACTTTGCCCTTCAATACACGCATGGATGCATTGAAGGACAAAGTTAAAAAACCCCTGTCGAAAAAGGCAAAGTGAAAGAGGTCGCTTAAAAATGGTTTTAATTTCGAAGTGTCTTTATTTCATTTGTTTTTTGCAACCGTCTTCGGAAATTATAAATACACACATCAAAAGTGTCTAGGGATCAAGCATTTTTATGCGGATTTCTTGAGATTAAGATGTGGCTTTGTAATAAATTTATGATTTTATAAATTTATATGGATCCTTTTCGGTGCATTTCATAATTTGAATCAGGAACTGTGAATCAAATTCGAGTAAAAGATGAAAATCAGCTGTCAATATTTTCCCTATAAAAACATACAACGCATTGAAGACATTATTAGTGCTACTGTTTCCCTACTACTGATTAAAACCAACGTTATTATGGAGCGGCGACGTCATTTAAGCAGGGAAGAAATGCTCAGAGCCGTGGGAATGATAGAAGCTGGTTCCCGGCAACGTACTGTGGCTTTAGCTCTGAATACAAGTCAGAGTGTTATCAGTCGACTTTGGACACGTTACCGAAGCACTGGTACCGTGGCTGAGCGCCATGGAGGACGGTATCGCTGCACCACACGGAGACAAGACCGATACATTCAAATCTTAACTCGAAGAGCTCCAACAATAACCGCCATGATGTTAGCCGTGAGGCTTCATCACTCTTCAGGGAACTTAATTAGCGACCAAACAGTCTGAAACCGCTTGCATGAAGTGAACCTTCATTCCCGAAGACCGCTACGGGTACCACCTATAGCAATGCACAATCGTAGGATTCGATATCAATGGGCTCTTGAACACAGAAATTGGGCAGAAGAACAATGGCGTTTCGTGTGCTTTTCTGATGAGTCTCGTTTTGGTATGAGACCGGATACAAGACGTATACGACACTGGAGAACCCCTGGACGCCAACAGCGATTAAAATCCTGCCAGGAAGTCCATCCTTATAGTGGTGGAACCATCATGGTATGGGCGGGTATTTGGATCGGCGGAAGAACTGAGTTGATTTGGATCAGAGGCAACCTCAACGCTCAAATTTATGCTGAGACGATTGTATCAGACGTCATCGTTCCTCTACAAGTGCAAATCGGTCCCTTATTTCAGTTAATGCATGATAATGCACGACCGCACACCGCAAGAGTTGTAAGACAGACTCTCGCCGCAGCTAACATCAATGTCCTGCCCTGGCCTGCTCAGTCGCCAGACTTGAACCCGATTGAGCATGCATGGGATATGCTACAGAGAAGAGCTCTGCCGAATATGGAGGGTATCCAGTCGCAAGAAGACCTTTTTTTGTTGTTGCAACGAACATGGGCGGCCATTCCACAGCGTGATTTGGATGAACTCATTTTGAGTATGCCAAACCGATGTTCTTGTGTTGTTAGTGTTCGCGGTAGAAACACGGATTATTAATTGTTTAAGTTACCCAATAAAATTTTAAAGAAAACTGTTATTTCAGTCTTTTTTTCGAACTTTTGTGTTAGTGGTTCAAATGTCAAAAATCCCTTTATTAGGAAAATGGCAAATTTCTTTATTAATGCAAAGGTGACTTGGTTTATCGTTACTGTGACAAACGAAAACACTTTATTTTATGAATCCTTAAAGAAAATTTTAATTAATATCAATCAGGAGAAAAGTTATTGCAAAAATATATGTTGATCCCTAGACACTTTTGATGTGTGTAATTTAGTTCCAAGCAGTTTTGTATATTTTACAACAGAATGAAAACTATAAGCCAGTGGTCGTTATAACTCTCTTGCATTTTTCTGTATTTACTAAAAATCAGTTACTTTCATAATGTTATCCTTATCGTTTCCAGCTATCAGAAAGCCAATAGTAAAATGTTTAATTGTTTCCTGTTTTGGAAGTGACGTGTTTTGTTGACCCCTTCATTAGGAGGTACCTACAATGTTACATAGATCTTTTGGCCCTCAAATGACGTTGACAGGGCGGCGCTGTTGGTGAGCATTTGTGAAATGTATTGAATAAAACTGGCCAAGTGCGTGTAGGACCGCGCACAATGAAGGGTTCCATAATTGGGATGAATTTATCCCACGAACAAACATAACATTGTAGTAGAAAAACATGTTCTCACAAACATCGATAGACGTCACGGTCAATTTTCCAACTGCAAAAGTGAGTTATTAATTATTATTCGCAAAAAAAAAATTTTGATGTCATAACACCTCGATCAACGATCGAACGATGAACGATCATCTAACGATATTCGGACTTTTTCCTTTACTTCTTGCCTTTCATGATTCTAGGTCAACGGGAAGTACCTACCCTATAGGTTTGATTTATTTGCGAGTATCAAAATATGACATGTGTATGTGTGCAGGTGTAGGTAAATGTGTGTTTTTTATTGCATTGACTTAGAAGCTCAATTTTTTTAGAGCTACAAGGGCCGTACCTACGTTTGTTAATTTCAACTTGGATGCCACCACGCGTTCCTGAGACAAAAAGGGTCTTGGCTGATGACAGTTAGACAGAAAGATGGATGGACGGACGGACAACGAAGCGATCCTATAAGGGTTCCGTTTTTTCATTTGACGTACGGAACCTTAAAAAGATGATGGCGGCGCTAGTTCCGACTTTAACCACGCGCCACAAAATCTTTGTACAGCTATAATAATTTAACTTCATCTGATGTGTTTGCATTTCCCACTAACGATACGTAATCATTGAGTTCTAAAATAAATATGCAATCAATGAATGAATCATTAGTTCATTATAGATTTAATAGGTACCTACATATCTGGGTCGTGACACCGTGTCTGACTGTCTCCTCTTTATTACTGACAGTCAAAAGGTTAATTCGCTTTATCAGATTGTGTAATAACTAGGGCACCTTTCGCCCTACTTCTGTTGCAAGCGTTTGATATCAAACGCACAACAACAAATGCGTAGTATAATCAGTCTATATCGTTTCCCACTGGTAGGGTTCTGGCCCTTCTCTTGAGAGGATAGGGCCATAATCTACCAAGCATCAGTTTCTTTTTGTTTTGAATGGCGTCTCTCAGGTCCACCTAGGAGGTTGTTGGTTACTTAACTGGACTTTTCTGGGAGTGCCTGAATAAATTAAGGCCCCCAGCCAGGGCATAAAACTTATAAACTAAGAGCGACTACATTCTAAGGGCACCCCCTGTGGGGTTCGGATCTCGGCTTAGGGCATCTCGCTGGAAGAGGGCAGCAAGGAACAGGCTGGATCGGATTAAAATACCACGCAGACCTAGTACTTCTGCATATATTACTGAACAGTTTTTCAACCCCCGTAACCCGTAACCAACGTAGAGATGGGTTCCCTTTACGCGGTCTTGTCAGTCAAAACATGCAATCAGCTGACGATAGCTGTCGTCAGTCTCATTCACTCGATAGATAAGCGGCCGATAGCTCACATTCTATCTTCGCTATCGGCCGCTATCTGGTCGCTGTATGTGTCGGTTTTCTCGAAAAATCTTCATAATGTTGCTTTGAAAATGTTAACAATTTGCGGTATGTGGTGTAATAATTACGCAGGTGGTCAAGACAAATAAGTCTTAGTTATTGACTGATACACTCGTATAAAAAACAAACATTTTCTATTAAACAGCGTGTATCGGAATGCGTGGTCATATTTAAAGTTGTGATACAGACCATCAAACTGAACAACTTTCTGCATGGACCGACATCACAACCGCGATAAAATTATATAATAATAACTCTTTATTTCAGATTACAGGATCCATAATGTGTTAGTATTGCCTTAATCTATTGTTAGTGAAGAATGAATAAATGGCATCACAATTAAAAAACATCAATTTTGCACATGTACGTCTGTACGCGGGTACATATTACAATACCGACATTTCATAATAACTATGACTTTAATTTTAAATGACCCAACTCAAATAACCAACTCATTGAATAATTTCTTCATTGATATTTCTAACACAACACCTCAACCTACCAAAAGCATCCTTACATCTCAACCCGCACGGAACGACTCCAGTATATTTTTGAATCCTTGTTCTGACACTGAAGTGTTTCGTACAATAACATCTTTAAATAATAAAAAGTCGGTAGGGTATGATGAGATATCCACCCACATACTGAAACTATGCGCTAAAATTATATCACCAATACTGTGTCACACAATTAACTTATCTTTATTTGAGGGTATCTTCCCTAATATTCTAAAATCTTCAATAGTAAAACCCCTTCATAAAAGTAAGAGTACACTAGATAAAACTAATTATAGACCAATCACACTAATTCAATGTTCTCTAAAATTTATGAGAAAATAATGCATAGTCGTTTAATCCATTTTATAAACAAACATAAAATTATAAATGAAGAACAAAATGGGTTTCAAAAAGGTAAGTCAACCACTTTAGCAGCATTCTCTCTAGTAAGGTCCATAACAGACAATATAGATAAAAAACGTTCTGTTTCAGTTATTTTCCTTGATATGAGCAAGGCTTTTGATCTCGTTAATCACGAAACACTTCTTGATAAATGCGAGCGCTATGGAATTAGAGGTCCTGCACTAGAATGGCTAAAAAGTTATCTCAGCAATAGACAACAGTGTGTTGAAGTATCCCGTATTAGCGATAAACTTGTTGCAATATCATACAGATCCTTATTCCGTCACAATGGGTCAGGAGTGCCTCAAGGAAGTATACTTGGGCCTCTTCTCTTCCTGTTATACATCAATGACTTACCCAATATAACAAAACATAAATGCGTGCTATTTGCCGATGATGTTTCAGTAATAATACCCGAGATTGACAAAACACTACACCAACAGGAAGTAGAGCAAACCATTACCGATATAATAAACTGGCTAAATGAAAACAACCTTAAAGTAAATCTGTCTAAAACAAAATTCATTCAATTTGCAAACTACAAACAAAGCCCTCCAAAAATTCATTTAGTACACAATAATGAAACAATAAATAGAGAAAATAGCATCAAATTTTTAGGCTTAACGTTAGATCAAAATTGTAATTGGGGAGTCCATATTGACAACCTATGTAAAAGGATAAACAGCTTCGTATACGCGCTAAAACAGCTACGCAAAACAGCAAATGAAGAAGCTGCACTCAACGCCTACCATGGCTATGTAGCGTCTGTACTGAGATACGGCTTACTCCTATGGGGTAACTCGACACATGTCCCAAGAGCCTTCATAGCACAAAAAAAATGTCTGAGAGCAATTGTTGGGATACCTCCATATGAGAGCTGCAGACCAGTTTTTAAAAACCTAAAGATTCTAACTCTAGCATGTATGTACATTTTAGAAACAGGAATTTTCGTTAAAAAAAATTTACACTTCTTCTCAACAGTAACAGAAAAAAATCGATTTACAAAAAGGGACCCCACTAAGTTAAAAAACCAATTTTGCAACAGTACTCTTCATTATAAAAACAGTTACTTAATGTCAATTAAAATATATAACCATATTCCAAAACCAATCAGAGAGACACCCCTGCATTTTTATAAAAATAAGTTGAGATCGTGGCTACTACCTACATAAGAGTTTTTACTCAATAAAATAATTTTTTGATGATAAATAGGTACCTACGATATTATTAATATGTTATACACTTTTTTATATTTTTATGATTCTAAA
The DNA here is from genome assembly GCA_937001585.2 of Brachylomia viminalis. Taxonomy (NCBI): domain Eukaryota; kingdom Metazoa; phylum Arthropoda; class Insecta; order Lepidoptera; family Noctuidae; genus Brachylomia; species Brachylomia viminalis. Next base: position 13,640,469 of record OW443314.2, read on the forward strand.
TGTTAATGTTGTGTTTTATATTATTATAATTTAAATTATAGGTAGGTACAGTCTGCACATTTTTTTTTGGTTTTGTTTTGCTTTTATTAGAATGTAAGTTTCGTTAGAGTATAATGTGTCATTAGTGTTAGGTATAAGTGTGTGTGTATAAAAATTAACTTAAACTATGATAAGTACTAAATATTAATTTTAGTATCAATTATTAGGTACATGTAAATATTCGTATGCTGCGTCTAGCGGTGGATATGTCGAGAACTATACCATTTATGTAACAACTTTGTAAGTACCGTATCCTACGAATAAATGTCTTTGTCTTTGTCTTTGAAATACCGACGTCCGAAACATCGAAGTTCAAAATACCGAAAGTTTGAAATACCGATAGCCGTTATATCGAAACATGAAATACCGATGTCCAAATGCCCGAAAGGATGAAACCCCGAATGGACGAAATACCGAATGGACGAAATACCGATGGATGAAATCCGGAAGAGCGGCAACGTAATTCCCGCTTTTACTCATAGATGGCACTACAACACAGTTATTGCGGTGAGCATTCTGCTTAACATGTTTTAATTTTTTTTTATAGCGGGGGTAGATCTCGAAAAATTATTTTATTCCGTAGGTAATGTTTTCACCATTGTCTAATTATCTAGTCGCAGGCAAATTGTAGGATTCATCATATTGAACTGGGTGAAATAGGTTAGGTTAGGTTAGAACAGTGACCAACCGCGCGTGAGCCGAGCGAGCGAAGCGAGCGGTGCCGCGGCAGCGGCCGGCGAACGCTACTTCCAAGTAGCTCGCAGATTTTTTTCACCATTTTCTAATTATCCGGGAATTATACTACTGGGGATTATACATGGGAAAGGATGCAACATGCAAGCAGGCATGCAGCGTGCAAGCAGGCATGCAGCATGCAAGCAAGCATGCAGCATGCAAGCAGGCAAACAAGCATGCAACATGCAAGCAGGCATGCAACATGCAGCAAGCATTGTTCCTGTCAAGGCTCCGGTGCTGCGGGGTTTAGGCGGCCCCACGCGAGCTTATCGTCGCAGATGGTTTTAACGCTCACCACCGCAGCTTCGGCTTGCTCAGCCTCAGCCGCGGCGGCGGGCCTTCAAACCACCTGCTCCTCAGCTCGCGGACCGCCTTACCCCTCCGCGCCTACGCGGGTTTAAATTACACTCTAGAGGTTGGGCAGACAAGACTGCGTGAAGTCGGTTTTGCAACGTTTCGTTTTTGTCACTAAATTTTGTAGCATAACATATTGATTTTGAACTTCAGGATAGGGATCTTCGGGATTTTAAGCTTCGGGATATGGATCTTCGGGATTTTAAGCTTCGGGATATGGATCTTCGGGATTTTAAGCTTTCGGGCAAACGAACTTTCGGTATTTCAAACTTTCGACCAAACAATCATTCGGCGTTTAATTTTTCGGGATTTCGTCCATAGGTATTTTAAAATAGGTATTTTGAATTTCGGTATTGTAATACGTACCCCTGTACGCACATGTCTCCCAGCTCAGTGCCTAATAAACGGCCCATCTATTTTGTGCGCCAGTGTACCCAAAATATTGTTCGAACTACCTCGGAATCGCCGCAGCATAGATGCACTTTGCTTGCGCATGATGGCATAAAAGTCGTCCAGTCTCGTTTCAGCAAACACGCCAGATGCGCTGCAAAACCTAGGCAGCCCCAACAACATCCTGAGTCCGTTATTATATTGGACACGCAGGGCGCTGTAGGCCGTCTGCGTATACCTAACCCACAGACTGCACGAGTAAAACGTCTGGCAATAAGCTTTGAAAAGAATTAGCTTTACCTCCTTCGTGCACCGCGCAAATCTGCGAGCAAGCATATAGCATCATATGATGTTCGATACAAAACTTCAATACCTACTCGAACCAAATTAATGGGACAGCTGGTTATTTTGTCACGATTGTCGCTGTTGTTAAATATGCCTTAAATATGACCACAGATTACTAATAAACGCTGTACAAGGTGTATTTGTGAGATGGAACTTCTTTTTCTCCATAGTCACTGTACTCTTCTGCTATAAATTCGGATGTCGCCCTGAACACCCATCCCATCATCATAATTCACCCTCTATTACACATTTGCATATAAAAACTTTGAAGTATATCAATGATCGTCAGTAAATTATGTGCATATTTCTCAAAGCATAAGCTTAATATCGTTAAAAGTTAAGTCATTGTTTTCATTCGAATCTACATAGTAATTAGACCCTAAATATCACAAATCACAACTCATTCCATCAATTCGATGGCCAGTTTGACCAATGTCGTTAGTCGCTAGCATCCCATACCATAAAATCAGTACTACAATGCCTAGATTAATTCAATTGTCAGCAGAAGGATTCACATGGGTGACCTTGGTCTTTAGTCTATTATGAGATGACCTTGACGACCTTGACAATACCGGCGTCCTAGTTTGACACAAAGGTTTGATATGGGTACGGTCATGCTCAGTTTTTGAGTCTCACTTACAAAGAAGGGAGATATGCTGCATTATTAAAACACATAAAAGGTTTTCATTTTCATTGGTGTTTCATAGGTCAGTGTTAAAAAAGTTTTTATTTATTTCGTCGGGTTGTTGAGCTTTGAGTTGAGCTACAGGATGACAGCCTCTTACGTGAATGCTGTCGGGTTAGGTCCACTCAAATCTGTATGGCCCTTTCCTCAAAATACCACTTCAGAAATAAACCAGTATGGCTCACAAATAAGTACCCACAATATCTGATCGTTCTGAAATGTCTTACAATAAAATAATGCAAACTGTTTTGTAAAATAAAGCAACATAAAATGCAATGGCATTAGCCTCATTTAGGTGCCATTGAAATGTCGCACTTTTTATGTTTTAATCCATGTGTGTTATCAGTGAAGTTTTATCAGTTTACAGGCGAGTGTCATTGAATACAACATTTTCATTTTGGTACGCGGAAAATATTGCCAAATAAATGACAAACCACAGAAGACCGCAAAACAATCATGACAAGTATTTTGATGTAGATAATTCAGTAAAATCTGTTGCCAGTGAAAACCCGACTTTATTTGGATATTGTACTCTGGGTTCTGCAATTTTCAAGTTCCGCTTTTGTTTCAACCTAACACATCTAGTTTACTCCACCAACATCTGCCTTGTCTGTTCCCAACTACAATGTTGGGGTCGGATTCCAGTCTAACCCTATTGCAGCTGAATACCAGCTTACACCACAATTAAATTCTCAAAATTATGGTGAACACCGAATCCTAATACATCAAGCTGTTTAGAAGCAGGTGTTAAATGAAGACACAGAAAAAGACGTACTTACTAAGAGCCCCTAACAATTTCGGCGCGCTACTAGTTTAGGTAACTATCGGAGCGCAGTGTGTTTGTGTGCGTTCGAGCTATAGCTGACAATGGTAGTGTGCGTTGTCGTACGATAAAGCGGGAACAAAATAATCTTGGTCCGTGAACGCTATTATCAGTACCTACTCCATATTTTTTACTTACTAGGTTCCGTAATACTGGATGGATTTTATTGTGATTATGATGTGTTATGTTTAGGTACCCTATAAAAATAGCGTTACCTAGTACGGCATTCACTATAGTAAAAGCAAATTATAAAGTGTGACCAGCGTATATATTAGGTTTTTACCTATGAAATTGCCGTTTAGTATACAGAAAGTTAAAGTCATTTTTAAATAAATATATTTATTTCTGCCCATTTAATTCTCTACAATTATAACACGTTTTAAGACTGAATAAATAATATTAAATTAAAGATGTTAGATGAATATTTGTGACAGTAATTAAAAAAGGTAACGAGTCTGATGGACTGCCTCGTTGATCTAGTAGTCGCAAGCACTGGTCGAGCAGTCTTATTGGGTTTTGTCTATCTGGAATTTCGCAGTAGCAGCCGGGAGTCTCGATGCCTGGCAGATAGATGGCAATTAAATAGGGTCGCCCCCTAATACACGACACTACAACATAACTGGAGAAATGTGGGTACCTATAGTAGTACTATAAGTAGATGCACTTTGCCTTACCCTTCGGGTAACACAGTAGGCCAATTCTCGTACTTAAAAAACGTTCAAATTCAAGTCGCAATCTCATCTCAGCGACAATCAATGTCAAAAACATGTCAAAAATGTATGTAAATTGATAGTAATTTTGACAGATTGAGACTGAGATTAGAATGCGAACGGTCTTAAAAATACGGGAATTGCCCCTCTGGTGTTATGTAAGCGGGTGATCTATCAGCATTGTCTTTCGATCAACAATCCGTCGAATTTCCATCTAAATAAAAAATGGCGTCATCATTTCAGTCACAGCAAAAATATCAGTTTGTGTTCTGCTCGCCCCTTGGATCTTGCCCCTTTCGATTAAAATGTTCCACCCACCTCGTTTTATTATTTTGGTGTAATGATTGGCCTCTTACGAAGGGGCGAGTGGAAAATTGACATTTAAATAATTATTTGGGTGTATCGATTCGCCCTTTTTGGCATTTTCTTTAAAATTAAACCAAAAATTATTTAAATTATATTATTTTAATTATATTACTTTGATAACCAACTCTATTATGATGATGAAGTTTTAAGAAATAATATTTATTTAAAAACTTACGAGTGCTGACAGTACTTTTAACTTACTAACAATCGGGGGCGAATTGGGGTATCTAATATTCAAGGGGGCGAGTAGATACACTTGGCAATTAGGGGCAAGATCCAAAGGGCGAGCGGAGCCCAAACCAAAATATCGATAGCTTAAGTACTTGGTTATTTGTTACTTTAATTTATTTTCAGATGAGATTAAACCTATTCGCTTGGAATACATTATCGCGACACGTAACGAGCGGTTGGTTAATGAGTTGTCTGCTGTTTTCATGGACGCTTAGCTATAATTTGTTTGGACACTTTTTTGGTTATCTAAAATCAACTATGGTACACTTAAATGGGCTCGGGCGCGGCAAAAAAAATAAATGGATATACTTTATCGACAGAACATTCCAAAAATATGTGCTATCCAACGAGTCCAGTTATAAAATATAAAAAAATATCAGCTGTTCCCTACATTTATGTTTGTAGAACTCGTCAAAATGTAGGGACCGGCAGATTTTTTTTTCGCGATTTCATATTTGGTCCCATAGTAAAAGTTGTTCATAATGATGAGTACAATGACCCCTTAAGAGGTTGATGGTGTTTTACCAATAACCCTCTATAAAATGTCAATAACTACAAGTTACCATTATTATCTGACCATTAATTACCTACTTCATTAATAATAAGCAGGTGCTTGTCAGTAATTTTTAAACACAACTAACCAAAAATATCTGAACACTTACAAGGTCAAGTGCAGACAAACGCTGAGGTTACCTAATTCGTTATTGTGTGATTTAAAGGACGAACCAAAAACAAACACTATCATTTATGTCATTAACATATCATTAGTATAAGATACAACTGACATGTCAAAATATGGAAAGAAAATAGATCTTAGTTTATAATGAAATTATAAATGATTGTATTTTTTTTTATTTGTGACAACATAGATAAAATATTAGTATTTTATGTAACTTCTTGCTTCTGCATGTTGCTTGCTTATTGCTACTGCTTCTGCCTGCCTTCTGCATTTAATACGTCCTGTAACCGTTTTCGCACTGAACCAACAACCTTCTCACAAAAATTTCGTCCTCTGAAAAGATTCCCAAACGTTATTTGCATGTTTCCCATCCCACTCTTGCACCGTTTTACCCCATAAGTTTTCAAATTGATTGCGGTCTGGACTTTTTGGCGGTAGTTTGATTGAAGTAAGCTCTCTCGATTCATACTTCTCTCGCTTGTACAGTACGAGCAATATGCACTGAGCTGTTGTCTTAAATGAATGTTATATGTGTTCATCTTGATAAAATACTTTAGCAGTTGGAAGATCTTCAAGAAGATCCTTATAATTGAATAAATAAATATCGTCTGACATTGCACACAGCACCATCTAGTTCCAAGTTAAGCACTTAAGGCTTGTGTTATGGATACCAGATGGTTGATACACTACTTAAATACATTTTTTTTTTCGTAAATACATACATATTATAAATATACATCCATGACTCGGGTACAAATGTCCATATTCATCATACAAACATTTGCCCCTACCGGGATTCGAACCCAGGACCATTTGGTTTCGCTGACTACACTTAGCCACTGTAGCCACTACACCAAACGTGTCGTTCATTGAATTCATCTGTACACTTGTTTCTACAAGCTCACCAGGGCCATTTTTGCACATCCACCCCCAGAATTCAATCGTACGACCACGAATACGACCACTCCGACGATTAGGCATCACATTTTGATCCTGGTACCGTGTATTTTCTGATTTCCACAAACTCAATCTGCCATTATCCGATGGTCAGAAAACTTTCTCTGCCATAAAAAAACCTTAATAAAAATTGTAATTTAAATAATTGACCGCAAATTTGTGCTCGAGGAAATTTGTAACGTACCGTCAAACGGGGTGAATAGGCATGCAGGGGTGAATAGAAACGAAACTTTAAAGGGGATTTTAACCTTGAAATAATATAGTTTATTGCCAAAAAGGACTCTTAATGTGTTTATTGTAATATAATTAACGATTAAGTGCTCTTGTTGGGGTCAAACTAAATTATTTCAAGGTTAAAATCCCCTTTAAAGTTTCGTTTCTATTCACCCCTGCATGCCTATTCACCCCGTTTGACTGTACTTGAAAACTGTGTAGTATTAAATAATCTTTCAGTTCGGGCCTTGTTTAGAATAGCCATGTCTTGGTTTCTTGTTGATACACGCGGACGACCAAATGAAACATGATTATTCAAAGTTCCCTCTTGCTGCCATCTTGCCAGCCATAAATATACAGTAATGCTCTGAAATAAATACAGTTTTACATTAACAATCGGTCTAATGTATATTGATAGTAACTGTTAAATGCTTTTAGCGTTCATCACCATAATACTTACGGCTATCCCTAGCTCATCGGCGATGTCTGTTACGGATAAACCATTATTCTTTATCTGAACTATTTTATATTTTAATATGAACTCATACTATTCCGATGCCTGTAATATGTTGCTTGCCTGAATTTCTCGATTGCATGACACGCTATACATGACAGTGGTGACTAGACTGAAAACTACAAAATGTTATAAACTACCAGCGCAGCGTCATCATAATAATATAAATTGGCAAAAGAGTTCCTATTTAAATTGTATTTTGGAAGCGCTTCCTATTGCAATTTTTGATCAACTGCTCAGATATTTAAGACCACCCCATCTGCGTAGTGTGGCGTAGATAGATACACATGAGGATGACGTTGATTTTGAACGTTTTTAATTACGGGAATTGGCCTTATATTTTTGGTTAGATGTGTGTATAGAAATTATTGACAAGCATCTGCTCAGATATTAATGAAGTAATTAATGTTCAGATATTAATGGTAACTTGTAGTGTATGAAACTTATTGACATTTTATATTGTTCAGAAGTATTTGGTCACCTTGTCTAAGTACTACACTACAACATATCTGACGGCGACTTTAGGTACTACCTAAAGTAGGTTTACCAACTTTTTGTCAAAAATTTTATGCGACTGCAGCAGCAGCAGCATAGTGCAGTAAAATCAGCCTATTATGTTCCCACTGCGGGGACACAGGCCTCCTCTCGGTGAGAGAGAGTGGGCCGTAATCCACCACGCGGGCTCAGTTGGCGGATGTCGCAGGTCTTCGAATTTAAGTTCTAAAACCTGCTGGTTTCCTCACGATGTTTCCCTTCACCGTTTTGAGAGCAGTGGTGATGAAATAATTTACACAAAGTAAAGTGCCTGCTGGGGTCCGAACCCACGACCTATAACTCGTAAATCGTGGCCGTTACCACTGCTCTCTGTATGCGACTGCTTGTAACAAAATCTACGTGGTTAGCGGTATTCATCCTGTTGTTAACCCCGCCTTTTGTCAGGTCTCGGATTCCCCTTTGCAGAAACTAGTCATGGTCTCTTTAGCATGTGCAATGTGCATGCCATATTATTAACACTGCAGTTTTTAGTTTTATAATAGGTTTATATGCTTTGGAAAGCTTGGGTCTTTTTTATATGATGCACCTTTGTGACCAACAAGCATAGTTATTTCTTGAATGCATTAAATGATAAATGATTTTATTTCTGTAAGTAGGTTTGTACAAACACTTTTACACGTCAAACATATATATATTTTTTAAACTAGATGAGGCCGGCGTTTCTTAACTGACATTTTCATTTTCATTTTATGCATTTACAGGGTTTAAGAAGTTTCAAAAGACTGAGGTTTAAAACTAATTATAACAAAGCAAACAGTTCTGGTTCTCTAAAAACCACTCTCTCACCTCTCTGAAGAATGTAGCCTTAGCCAGTTATGCCTATCGAGAACCTTATAGCCAGTAACTTCGAAAACTAAAGAATATCGGTATTACAACCAATAACTATCGGTTGGTTCAAGTGAAGCAATCATTAGTTATCGACTCACACCGTCCCGTTATCGACTAACTGCCGATAAGACAGCAAGTAATCTAATTGGTAAAATAGGGCAACGCGTGCCCTGATTACGGCAATGTGTTACTACTGGAGCGAAGAAATTAAGTTTTCAGACTTATTTAAAATGCAGGAAATAGGCATAATATCAGGAGCTAACTGTAATACAACAGTCAAAGATTTTCGTATCAAGCAACTGAAAGTAGATTTTATAAAAATTGTTTTGATTTATATAAATACTATCGTGGTATCAAATTACCAATACTATATTGTGATACCTGTGATTTTCCGTTTCTAAGATCAAATTGTGGTGTGGTCACCAGTTACTAAGTACTCGATTAAAATAAGTACCTAATGGTGGTGAAGAAAATGATTAAACACTTTGAGGGACACTAAATGACCATAGGCGTAATAACAATAAAACATCTATGGTGTCTCGTTCAGTGTCCTTCAACCGATTAAGATCACGTTTTCTTGGGTAAAAACGTATTTAGCATCTTCAAAACTGCACAAAGCTTCCGTTTCGAAAAATATACAAAACAATCATAAATACGATCTAAAAAAGATAATTTTGCTAATCAGCGTTCAAATGTGCTTATCATAGTGCGACACGTTACTATTGATCAGATAAAAACGTCCACTTACATATTTTGTCGAGCTGATTCTTCGAACTCGGTTCGCGTCTTTCTTCTTTCCCCTCCTATATTTGTTAGACTCTGGGATAGCAGGAGGGGCAGCTGCCTTGTCTTCTAGCACAAACCAGTCTGTGACTGAACCTCTCCTGGCTGTCCGCACTTCACGTTTAATACTTAACACTCTAGACAACTCTTTCTTAAAGTCCTCACTGGCCTCACTCACTTTATTCACTTGCACCACTTTCGGAGACGGTAATGTTGTGAAAGAGGAACTCTTTCTCTTCTGCTTGATGGTCAAATCCTTCGATTTGGTGTACGGCTCGCAATCACTGAGATAAGTCTCGCTGAATAACTCGACAGCATTCTTAAACTCGTTGAAAACATTCTCTACTGATTCCGTTTTCAAAATGCTCCTAGCATTAACACTAGATCCAGATGTCGGGATTGATGTACTGGAATTATCACACGAGAGGTCTGAGGCCAGCTCTTTAATGCTTTTAAGGCACACACCGTCGTCACTGTCATGGTAAATGTTGGCTATATATTCGAGGCTCTCGTTGGATGTCCAAGCTTCACCCATAGTATCACTGCTTCCAAACACGTATGATGAACTGTTCTTCTTTATTCTTGGAGATATTTCTTCCTCCTCTTCTTCGATAGCAGCTTTGGGCAGGAATTCGAAACTCTTGCTGCGTGTGTAGGCGGGCCTGTGACCCTTTTCTCTTTTTTCAGATAGCTCTTTGCTTCTGAAAAACCAAAAACGTTTGTTGCTCTTGTAGTCTTGTTCCGCTTTGGTGTCTGATCTCTTTGGTGTTAGCTTCGCTACTCCGAGGTTCTTTACTGGGTCCTCGATTTTCTCGTCTTCCACGATTGTTTTCCATTTTGGTTTTTCTTTTTCTTTGTCTTTGTTAAAGAAACTTATTCTGGAGAGTCTGTCGCGGAAGCTGAATGATTTTTTCAGCGGAGAACTAGAAATTTCCTCGTCGGATGACGATACTCTCTCCGACACAGGTGAATCCGGGATGGGCAGACATGCAGATAAGAGTCCGGATGGTTTGGCTACGGCGAGTTCATGAGATTGCGCTCGAGATGGTACTAATGGAGGTGGTTTGAGTTTGTCAGGGAGGTCTCCGAGCAGACCTCGCTCTATCATGAACAAACTGTCCGCGTTGAGTTTCCTCAAGACATCAGGTCGTCTGATAATGAGTGGTTTGGGCTTATCTTTGTCCATGTCGGACGTCATCACCGGCCCGTGGTGTGTTTTCGACTGGCGCATATCAAGCACGATATCTTCGGAACTGATAAGCGCTGATAATATTCTCTCATGTTTTGTGTGCTTAGCTAATATTACTGTTTGATATACCTGCGCAAAATAATCAAAATACAATGGTCTAGAAATGTTGAGTTTAGACAAGGTTTAATGTCTAAATATGTACCAGCAGGCACAGTTCGGTAGCTAGTATATTTTCTCATATTGACGTGTAAGTAGTTCAGTGTAAAGGTTTGACCCTGAACCCCACGGTTCAGGGTCAAATAGGATCATTACGTTACATGTTTACGTGACAGCTGTTCGAAAGGGTGATAAAATCGTGTTTCCCCAGCGTCACATAATTGGGACTCCTATTTATAGGTAACGGGTAACTTTGAACGTTCCAACGATGTTATGGTTTTCGTGAAACACTTATGATAACGTTAATTGGTTCCTTTCATAGATTATAACTTATTTATTAGTTTAATATCAAGTACATCTGGATGATCCCTTATAAGTCTTGCTTAAAATAGGCTAGCCCAGAGCCGGTACGGCCGATAAAAACAACTGCGTCAGCTAAAATGAAATTAAGACATTATATTTCTTCCATGGGACTCTTCCTCTCATGGCTAAATGATAACAGGGGCACGGGTCCATCGAAGGTTGATCTACACTTGCCGAGGTCGGTTCGTGGATGGGTGACCATGAGCCATTACATATCGAGACCCCTCCGTAGCTCGGCTAGCACGGTAAGCCGTTGGTTCATTCCGGCTGTCATTCGTAGCCCTTTGACAGTCGTTAGGGGTACTCAGAAGCTGGAAAGTCAAAGTCTGTCAACCAGTCTTACCAAGGGGTATCGGGTTGCCGTAACTGGGTTGTTAAGGTCACATAGCAGGTGCAGCCTGTGGGTAAGGTATACGCAGAAGGCTTACAACGCTCTGCGCGTTCAGTATAACAATGCGTTGAGGATATTGTTGGGTCTACCTCGGTTTTGTAGCGCGTCTGGCATGTTCGCTGAAGCGAGGCTAGATGATTTTTATGCCGTTATGCGCAAGCGATGTGCGAGTATGCTGAAGCGATTCAGGGGTAGCCCCAACAACATACTGGCTACACTGGCGGACAAAATTGATGGGCCTTTCATTAGGCACTGGGCAGCTAGGCATGTGCGTACTGGCGTACATGTCGCCAATTAATTTAAGCTTTATATGTACTAACAATAGGTTAAGATTTTACCAACACTATATGGATCAATGGTCTGAAATAAATAAATTATTATTATTATATAGGCAGTCGTTCCATGTAAAACACTATAGTCAGCCGCATCGGGTTAAACTCGAAGCCGACCCCAAATTAGTTGGGGAAAGGCTAAGTAGATTGATTGGGACTCTAACCTCTCTTTCAAACAATATTTGTTTGAACAAACCTTTTCCACGATAAAGCACTCGAAAGAATCGTGACGCGTGCGGGTGTCGTAAAGAGTACAATTAAGGAAATTGCCAGGAAGTCATTGGCCACTCAACGTAAATGAATGCTAGTAAAAATAGTAATTCACTTACATCCGCTTACAAACGTGAAATATGTTTATTATTATTGTGTATAATGAAGCCACTTAGAAGTAGGTACCTAATCATACCAAGGTGATTGATATTCAACGTAAAAATTCTGACAAGTATTGCAATACATAGTAGGTAATTTAATTGTTTCGATACAATAAAACAAAACGTTTCGTTGTTTACAACCCAAGTCAATATCGTAATTAGGTAGATATGTTTGTATCATCCCTTTGTATTGTTGTTGTGTTTATCAACTTTACTCATTTAGGCAGTTGTCCCACCAACGTGCAACGACGAGAAAACGACTAACTATCGGCTATTTTCTCGCTCAAGAAACGTACAATAGATATACTTTCCGTGTGAACAAAAGAGATGCATATACAAACAGTTGATCGCTGACTGTTCACACTGCCGGCGAGCACTCGCGTCACTAGTTTGTCGCTGAGCGACAAGAGCTATGAAAGATAACACTCGCTCGGCGATACTCGCCAAGCGATTAGAACTCACGCCCAGAGAGCAACCAGTGGTCATTTCTCTACAGTGCGTATCTGAAAGTACACGTTTTGCGCGAGTGATGCGAGTAATCGCCCGCCTCACTCGCAAACTCGCTTATAGCCGAGCTACACAAATATCGGAACTACGCACACGCTCCCCGCGTCTCGCTAACTCGTTTCTAGTTCTAGCTCTACTCGTTACTCGTTGCCGGTGAGACAAGTGCCTTATGCAGGTAACATATTTACTCGGTGTGCCGTTTATTTTAAAAAGTAGGAACCTATATTATACAACAAAGTTAACCTCCTAACAACATCATTAGTCAGTCGTAGTTGTCATTGATATATAGTCTACAAGCCTACATGTAACGTTTCCGAAATAGAGGGGAATGCAAATGGATCGTTTGCTTATAGGGTAGAACAATTCATGCGTGTTGGTAGGTAGGTACTATAGGTACACCTCTGCCTTATACCTACTTAGGGAAAAACGGGCGTGATGGTGTACAAATTAAAGCACATAATTTGATATTTTGTAAACAACAGTAAAATGAGGTAAACACCAAAAGACAAGCGGCAATTTACATCCAATTTCACGTGCATTTTCTTTTAATTCCTGTCTTTCAGACACTGCAGCTAGTATATTTAGGTACCAACGTGATTTTATAGACCGTACCTGTTTCTATGTACAACTTAACCTTGATACATAATGTTAAATCGATACAAACGTAGCAACCAAGTCTGTCGTCTGTAGTCGACAACAATAAACCATAATGTGATAGTATTGTGGAAAAAGTGCTTGAAACTGTGCTTAAATGTGCAAAAAGCATTCCGTAATCGTAAATTTGTCTTTGAAGTTTGTGTTTATTGCTTTTAGCCCTGAGTTTAAGTACAAGGGCAAGGTCCAAACAAGGTTATTTAGTGCGTGCTAGGCTCTAAACGTCCAATGGTTTACAAGGACTGCAGTCCGTTACAGTGAATGGTCCTGGGGGTAACGGCATCACCACGGTTGGTAGCAGATGACCGTTGTCTGATTTTATCTGCTGGAGGATATTAACACCTATGCTCGTCTATTAACCTCTTCAGTTGCCGTTTAGGAGACTATAGGAACACTTTATTGGATCATCTACAATTCTGCATACATGATACAAGGACAGAACTAATATTTTAGTTAAACTTATTAATATATTAGTTAGATTTTCTTGTTTTCGGGGGGGAATCTCAAAAGGCGCTCGTCCTTGGTGGATAAGATCGATAAGCGCGGGATTTTTATCTCATGAAAACCTCTGTGGTCACCATCAGCAAACGGAACGGGACGGGTCCTCATAAAAGACCAACCCCAGATCCCTTCATATGTGCATCGTCTTCAAGGGTACAGCATCTTCTTGCTTCAGCAGCTTCTAGGGTCCATGGAAAATGACTTATGGCCTAGCCTAAGACTAATAGTTATATTTTATTACCTACTGGCTCCGTCTACATATTATTAGGTATAATTTCAACCCATTTCACTCCCATAAAGGTGGGATATGGCATTTCTTTCATTACTTCTACTACGAGACTAGGTCATCGTCATCATCATTGGCAGCCCTGTCCCACCCAGTTCTGAGTATACCTAGGCCTCCTCTATTTTGTGTTAGCTTCCCTGGTCTATGCGAGTCTCATCCAGGTCTTCCCCGCGATCTTCTGTAAGTCGTCTACCCACCTGGCAATTGGTCTGTCAAAGCTCCTTCTACCGCTTCTCTTTCTAACCTCCTTACGACCCGTTACAGCATCAAAATCTTCTTTTAAACATAGCACAGCACAATTTATACAATAAGAAGTGTCAATAAAAAGCTTCCCACAGTATAAGCAAACTGCGGAAGTAGGAATAATGGTGTTTTGTTATAAAATAATAACAGAGAGTCCGCGCCGGCCCGGCCTGTCTCCGAGGAAGAAGTCACCTGTGTGTAACGGTAAGAAGTATTGCGTATTTGCATGGGAAATTGATATCTAAAAACATGATTGAAAGAAAGAACATTGTTTACACTTGCACTATGATCGACGGACTTGACAGCTATTGTGTCTTCTTGTGACATGTGGTTTAATAGAATGAATCATAGATTTAGTTATGATTTGACGACACGTTTGGTGTAGTGGCTACAGTGGCTAAGTGTAGTCAGCGAAACCAAATGGTCCTGGGTTCGAATCCCGGTAGGGGCAAATGTTTGTATGATGAATATGGACATTTGTACCCGAGTCATGGATGTATATTTATAATATGTATGTATTTACGAAAAAAAAATGTATTTAAGTAGTGTATCAACCATCTGGTATCCATAACACAAGCCTTAAGTGCTTAACTTGGAACTAGATGGTGCTGTGTGCAATGTCAGACGATATTTATTTATTTATTTTATTTATTTTATTACGGTTTCACCAACCACTAGTATCTAGGCCATACAAATATTTGTTTCGGGCGAGAATCGGAACTTCTTGCCGTGCCTGCCGTGGCTCTGTACCTATCAACCGTTTGCTCAACGCCATCAATACCGCCAACATTAGAATTAGGCATCGTTATGACTTATCACAACCACACCACATCACTGCGACAAAATGTGAGCAAGCAGCGATTACGTGTGAATAGTGTCGCTGCAAGTTCAGCTTGCAGTTGCGTTTTGGGAACTACTAATTTTCGATGTGGTTGCGTTGTCGCTAGTAGATTCGATGTGATTACGTTGTGGTTGTGGCTAGTGTTTGCAGACAGACAGATCGACTCCGGCTGTGTCGTCGCATTGACGCAACGTTGTAGTTGCTGTGTGGCTGCGACGTCGCCTCGATGTGGTCGGTATCCCCACACGTTTGATTTTGACGGCCAAATGTGGTCTGTGTGAATAGACTATTCACAGAGAGAACATAATTATCTAGGTAGGTACCTATGGAATAAAAAAGGCACATTTGTACTTGCCTGGATTTGAACCCATCACGTGCATGAGTGGCGTTGCCTTAACCACTAGGTCATCAGTTCATTTTAGTAGAGGTTTATGTGTCCTCTAATCGAATGCAATTGACATATCATCAGGAATTTTGTTCTTTTCTTTTAGCTTCAAGCGCCTGCGAAAACAATATTGTTAAACCAGAACTGAAATAATTATAAACATAAAGTTTCAGGCGCGCTCTTAAAAACACTTTTTAAAAGGTAGGAACCTCTGCCATATTTTATGTTGTGATGTGAGGATCCGACCAGGACAGGACTTATTGAAGCTTTCATGTTTGTTACAAGCAATGTGACTAAACAAATTTCTGAGCACGAGGACCTGGTTTCGACTACCAGGTCAGGCAGTGTTATTGTTACTGTCAAAGTCAAAGCATTTATTTCAAATAGGCACATAAAAGGCACTTTTGAACGTCAACATTTACATTAAAATAGAATTGATTCTAGTCGCCCCTTCCAAAAGGTAGTTTCGTATAGAGAAGAATGGGCAAGAAACTACACCGTTATTTTACAATATTTTGTATACTTTAATTATATAATTATAAGTGAAGACGATGCACCTATAAATAAAATTACCCTACCACAATAGGTAAAAAGAATTAAAAAATGTAGCAATTACAAATAAGTTAATTAAGTGATAGATACATGGTGCTCACTTATTTCACAAACATTGTAAAAGTATACGATTTTCCAAATTATTTAAACAAAGTAATCACAGAATGTAAATCAATATCATAAAAATTATAAACAGCAACAAGTTTGATTTTGTCTAGACTCTAGATTGTCATATGGAGCTGGACCAGCATGTTTCCAAGCATTCTTATCTTGGATATAATGCTCTAATTTGTAATATGCTTGTTTACAATGTGAACTTTTTATACGAGTTTGAAATTTTCTTTCATTTAATTGCAATATATGACAAGGTATTGGGTTTTTCCAGTAACAGCCAGGGGCCGTACTATGACGTGTTAATTCCATCATTGTTCCAGCGTGGAAGAGAGACGGAGCTATACATGACCGATAGCACTATCCCTTTTTCTCAACGGAATCATGATGGCGTTAACATGTCATAGTACGGCCCCTGGAGTCTGGATTTGTGCCCGGTTGATGGCAAGAGCAGTGGTAGCCCGGTGGTAACAGCCGCGACTTACAAGTACCCAGATAGGCGCTTTACTTTGTGTAAATTATTTCATCACCGGTTCTCTCAAAACGGCGAAGGAAAACATCGCGAGGAAACCGGCATGTCCTAAAACCTAAAAATTCGAAGACGTGACATCTACCAACCCACACTGCCTGCGTGGTGTTTTATGGCCCATTGCCTCTCACCGAGAGGAGGTCTGTGTCCCAGCAGTGAGAACATTATAGGCCGATTATGATGGCAATAGGCTCGCCCCCTATTACCTGGGACATAAAAATAGCTGGCGAAAGTGTGTGTGTAGGTACTATAAGGTACACCTCTGCCCTACCGCCTAACAATTCGGGGATTGCAGGCACAATGTTACATGTGTGTAAATGTCAAGTTTTCGCAACAAAAATCCTTGGTATTGTTTCAGTACGCAGCTCCATATCCCAGCTGATTAATTCGTTCGACTACGAAAACTGCTGCACAGACATCGTCGACTCTATCCCTGAGAGAGAGTGGAAACTCCTCGCAGCCCTAGCACGGAAGCGAGAAGATGATATCGAGAGAGACAAACTCGCTAACCAGTTCCGACAGCTGTGGCAGAAGGAGAAAGAAGAAAGAGAAATCGTTAGTACGGGTTTGTTGTGTGTGATATAGTAATCGTGTACTTAATTAAAATAGTTAGCTGAAAAACAAAAAGGGTTGCGAAAGAAAAACTGCTAGCTACTCCCATAAATGTAACTATGTTCTCAGTTCGACAAAATTCTTTTCTTTTCATCTTTTTATAAAACGTTGCCCCACACTAGGAATTTCTCCTGTATTGTGGGTGCGTTTACAAACATTTAATTAACTCATATACACACACAGCCAGACCCGGAACAACTACTTGTAGGTCATCCGAATATTTGTTCCGAGCGGGAATCGAACCCGCGACACGCAGCGCAGCTGCAGTCAATCGCTTAACCATTGCGCCAACCGTGCCGTCAAAGGAGATTGGCAGATTATCCAGGATTTCAGTGTTGAGCCCATAATAAAAGTTCCGTTCATAATGATGAGTAAAATTACCCCTATTCAGGTTTTCAATTACGCCTTGTTTATTAAAATAGATTACAATTGCTTATGAGTAACTTGGGTTGAATATGACAAAAGGCAAATACGGCGCCTCGCCCGACGCAGCGTCGAGCTAAGATAACACAATTTATATTAAAATAGCAGTCCATCTAACTACAGCCCATATATTATCTACTCATCAATAGCATTTATTAAAGATCTTATCTAGTACATAATAAAATAACAATATCCCTTTCTTGAGTCAGAACTTTTTAAAGGGTTTATAGAATGGTGGTTCTATTTGATTTTTGATCGAATAATTTTTCAGTCTCCTAAAGATAAGATGCCCCTAATCAACCATCATTCCAAGACGTAATTATAAATTAATTACACCCTAGGTCGAAGCTGAAACCCTAGACCAGTACAAGCGCTACATCGTGGAAAAGCGGCGCGAGGAGAAGTCCCGTTATGAGTACATGCAGTACCAGAAGTCGCTGGAGTCGCAGCTCAAGAGACAGGTACTGGTGGAGTGCATCCGGCATAAGGAACAGCGCAGTGCTGAGCTGCTCGCGCATATCGATGATCGGAAGGTAATTAAAGAAAAAAGAAATGAAAAAGTATTTATTGTTACTAGCATAGGATCACTAATTAAACTAAACACAATCATAGAAATATAAAAATAAAATTTGTAAATAAAAAACAGACAGTCCTGTACCAGGCCAAAAGGCTCATATCTGGCATATAAGGCATGATAATTATACCTACAAACCGCCAAACTTCGTGATAGCAGGCGCGGTCATGAAACGTAGGAAAGGGACGGCTTCACTATCCCTCTCACACGTTTTGGGACCACGACTGCCGTGTTGGTTGTGTCGTTTAGTTTATGTAAGACAACGTTGTGTGGTGCCATTTCAATCAATAGGTAGATAACGATTACTTTGACAATGTGGTTTCGGGTTACCAACTTTACGACAAATTGACAAGCAATCAAATTCATCTTCTTTTTTTCAAGTCGATAGTTAATGTAAATATATTATTATTTTTGTTGAGTTGGGCCCAGTAGGCGCCCACGGCGATTAAGCAATTAAACATGCAATCAAATTAATAACATATTGGTAATCTGTGTTATAAGTGGAGTAGTTAGTCAATGGTATTTAGGAATACCTATGAACCGTTTTACTGTCGTGAACTTTATCAGAGTAAGTAGCTGACCCGACAGACTTTGTCCTTACATTTCAATGTACACGCAAAAAATAATAAGATATTATGATTACTTACGAGCTATAATATAACCCATCCCTGTTACTCTTCAGTAAGAACCAAAACATGACAGTATCGTAGTTCAAATGGATCTGGTACATGGAGTTCGCGCACCGGACGTGGGGGCGCGCGATAGCAAAAAGGACGATCAATTTTTTTTGCCGAATTTGTCAAATTTCCGGGTAGTTTTCCAATTTTTATTTCCATAAAAATCATATTCAGACTATTACGAACATTTTAAAACAAAACATACTAACGGGCTTACCAACGAACATCGTTTAATTATTATATATACATATAAATAAAATTTAGATAGATAGGCATGGAACTCAACCAGTTTCAATCCCTAATCATGAAGTGTTATGACTTCAAAACTTCAAAAAACGTTTACCTACTAATGCACCCATATTTATAGCGATATTCTATAACTCCTCAGACATGCTTTCTAGTAGACAAGGCATTGGAAGAAGAGGCGCGCACGCAGCTTGCCGCCGACCGACGTATACGCATGGACGAAGCAGAACAATTCAGGAAACACATAGAACTAATTGACAAGCAGAGAAAAGCCGACAACGCTATGCAGAGGCGAACGAAGATGTTGAAAGATGCTACTCAGGTAATCTTCTAGAAGATAGACCTGGGCCCAATGTGAAAAAAGGGTGTTATATTATATAATATTAGGTCCTTAGGTACATATGAAATTAGCGTTTTGTCAAACTGGCCACTTTGATCTCAAATATCTGACGTTTAGTTAGGAATTCCAAATTCAAATTTGTTTCAAATTTAGGCTTGTGTATTTGTGTTTCCAATTTAGCGATTCATTTGTTTTCGCGCCATTTTATTTTTCTTTGACTTGACAGGACACCGTTCGGTTCACAATATGGAAAACTTAAAATCATCATCATCATCTTCCTGCCCTTATCCCATTTTACTTGGGGTCGGCGCAACACGTTTTCTTCTTCCATTCTCCCCTGTTAGACGTCAAGGCATCATCAACTCCCTTTTCACTCATATCATTTCTCACACAATCCATCCATCTTTTCTTTGGCCGTCCTCTTCCTCTCCATCCATCAACATTCATACCCATCACTCTCTTAGTCACATGAGTGTCATCCCTCCTCATCACATGTCCATACCAAGACAGTCGATTCCCTTTCACTTTTTCTGTCACAGGCGCTACTTTCAAACTTCCTCTTATATACTCATTCCTTACTTTATCCATTCTTGTCACTCCACACATCCATCTCAACATCCTCATCTCCGCTACATGTAATCGTTTTTCATCCATCTTCTTCACAGCCCAGCATTCCGATCCATACAATACGACAGGTCTAATCACAGATTTGTATATTTTGCCCTTTAACTTGAGGGGCATCTGTGGGTCACAAGTTGTTCCAGTGACCTGTCGCCATTTCATCCATCCTGAGTTGATCCGGTGTGTTATGTCCCGGTCTACATCGCCATCTCCTTGGACAAGCGACCCGAGGTACCGGAAGTCGGAACAGATTGGTATGGGCGTTCCAGCAAGAGTAACAGGCATAGGACTGGAGAGACCGCCAAAATCGCAAAACAAGTACTCTGTTTTGGTTCTGCTAAGTTTCAGGCCAACATTCTCCAGTCTTTGCCACCACACCTCCAATCTGTTCTGGACCTCTAGACCGCTCTCGGCAATCAGCACAATGTCATCAGCAAACAGCATGCACCAGGGAATATGGAAAACTTAAAATATCGGGTTGTTTACGAATACGAGTTCCACCGTGGCCACAGCGCTGCAGAAACAGCTCGAAGGATTAACGATGTGTATGGGGAAGCTACCGTAAAAGAAAAACGGTAATTTTTGGTTCCAACGTTTTCGTTCTGGAAATTTTGACAGACAAACTTTGTCCTACAGAACAAACCATGTGGACGGCCGGAGACCCTAGTTGATAATGAAGAATTAAAAGAAGTGAAAACGCTCGAAAAATGGATAAAGAAAGAAAGAATAACGTTTATTTGGACACAGTTCGTGAAACACAGAATCAACAATAGTGTGTGTCTCACGGCTGCGCCAAAAAGGATCATTTCAGCATTAATGCGAGACACATGCTGTCTGACGCTGGTTTTCTAATGAACCTTTAGGGACAAGTGACGGGGAGTACAAACAGTTTCGACATAGGTAAATACCTAATATACATATTTTTATACTTATAAAAACCGCATGAATTGAGTGAAGTAAACCAACAAACACGAGTCGAGTGCTGCGTTACATTACTCAACCGTCACAATAACGAGGGGATTTTGAATCGTATCGTTACTTGTGATGAAAAATGGATCCTGTACGATAATCGGAAACGCTCATCACAATGGTTGAACCCAGGAGAATCGGCCAAATCCTGCCCCAAGCGAAAAAGTGTCTGGTGGACCAGTGCTGGTGTCATCCACTACAGCTTCCTAAGATCTGGCCAGACGATCACGGCAGATCTGTATTGTCAACAATTGCAAACCATGATGGAAAAGCTAGCCGTTAAACAACCGAGACTGGTCAATTGCTCTAGCCCACTGCTGCTTCAGGACAACGCTAGACCACACACTGCACAACAGACTGTCGCTAAATTAGAGGAGCTGCGATTGGAACGTCTCCGACACCCACCCCCGGACCTTGCTTAAACAGATGACCAGTTTTATAGTGAATTTGGACAACTTCTTGCAAGGAAAAAAATTCAATTCCGATGAGGTTGTGAAAACCGCCTTCAAATATTTTATTGATTCTCCCTCCCACAATTTTTTCAGCAAAGGAATCAATGAACTACCGATAAAATGCCGAAAGTGCATAGATAACAATGGTTCACACTTTGATTGATTAATTAAAATAATTTCATTAAAAAAAACCGTTTTGATTTTTCCATACAAAACGCCAATTTCATATGTAAGGACCTGATAATATTCCTCCAGAATTTAACTAAATCTACAACGTTAATAGTATTTTTACACCACATGCTCGATAGTGTCAAATAATATGTCATGAAACCTAAAGTCATTATTAGCCCGGGGGTCTGGCCCGGCTTGATTGTACTGAATTTCATAACCAGCTGTTCAATAATGGAACCTAAACTAAAAACACTTATGAAAACTTTTACAAAAATTCTATTCAAAACTCGTGTTGTTTTTTTATTACCGCGCAGAAGGTGTGAACAATAGATTACTCTCCTCGGAGATAAAGGTGTCTTCGTCTTGGGCTAGTTTGAAACCCTTGCTGCACTCAGGATTCTAGTTTTAACTGCCTCGTTGCGCTCGGGAGCACTAGAATCCTTGCTCGCTCTCGGGATTCAATATAACGCCCGTAACATACGACACTGCTTTGTCCCCTTAGTGAATTATCTAATGCAGGTACCTTTTTCAGTGAAAGACTTGAATGTAAAATAATATAAAACGAGTAAGTATGTATGTGAAACTCGCAAAGAGAGTAGGTTTAATAGATTCCAATTCCAATTTTATATTAATGGCTCCATCGTTTTATCGATGATTCTGCCAATGTCAAGGTTGGAGGAAATAAAGTGTATCGCTGAGGATGACCGGTTATATTGCCTACAATAGATTAGAATTAGAAAAAAAAAACAAGTTGACGGTTTCACTTGACAGACTCCACTGACAAAAGTGTATTTTATGCTCAGAACAATAACTAAAGCATAGAAGGCACAGAGCATCATAGAATGATAGAAGGCGCTTTAGGACATTTGAAGTGTACGCTGTCATAGACAAAAGAGTATTAGCTAGTGATGTGACTATGCATAAAATAAATACCGATATCGACTTCTTAGTTTATGGTATCGCTCCTTGGCATTAAATCTAAAATATGCTAAGGTGAAATAAAGAACTCACTTCTGTCTGATTAACTTATTTATTTATAAACACAGGATAAATTATTCACAAATTGAAATTACCAAGAAAACGCTTAAATAATTTTTAAAGAGCGATTGGCCACGGAACAAGTAACAAAAAATTTAAATCACTCCTTTAAAAATTATAGTTTATGTTAGAAATGTCCTTACTTTTTCTACAGGAGAAGATTCTAATTGTTAAATATTCTTTGCTTATCAAATCCAATACATCATTATCGAATGAATGTTCGAGTAAATCATCAAAAATTGACGTTGGTAGCAATATTTTAATAAAGCAGTCATCGCTGAAATGTTTGAAAAAAATACTATGTTGTTTTTTCCATTCCCAGTAGTTACGTGCAATAGCGTTGATCCATTTTTGCCTCATATCAATATCGGAGGGAAATCTGAAAATGAAAAAAAAAAAATCATAGCCACACGTGAGTTTAAATTATTATACCATGAGCCACACGGATTTTTGACCACTGCCATTTCATTACTCATACGTACGATTTGCTGGCAAGACCGTAGGTATTTAGGTATTTATTTCACTCTTAAATATTTAATCCTTCCCAAAACTACGTGTAAAGAAAAATAATGTAATAATTTAGATGACGCTAGTTCTATCGATATTCTATCGATAGTTTATTTTTGCAAGCACTATTGCAAAATATTTATATACCGATTTAAAATTTATATTTTCCCTAGAATCGAATTATATAATTGCATAAAATATTGATTTCAAAACACTACCGTGTACACTAAGCTCAAATAATTTGAAAAAATGCCAAAATAACCTACAGTGACCATATTTGATTACTTACCGATGGAAGCTTATGATTTCCGCATCATTTTCTTTGCGGGATGAATGTGATTTACATCCCACTATAATGCAGGACATTATTTAATCTTTAAGCTTTGCGATGTACACTAAATCACTATTAATTTTGTACTATTTTTACAAAAACACGTAAAATCAACGAAGCACTTCAACTCCCATGCGCCATAAGCATTATACGAAAAAATGCGATGAACAAAGTCATAGACAAAAACCTGAGACGTTAAGTAGCTTTTAAACTTAAGTATCATAAAGGTAGCCAAGGTAGCCAAATTGACGTTTGCTTTGTGACGATTTGCATTTTGAGCAACCTACATCTGTCTCTTTCTAATGCTGTTATGAGTGTGTAAGAAAACAGAGACGACTATATTAGTTAAATTTAGCTTCCTTCTATGCTTTAGTTATCGTTCTGAGATTTTATGTCACTGCAGCTGTAGCATGCCAAAGAGGCTGTAACATAATCTACTATTATCCTCTATATTCTTATTATGATAGCATTTAACTCGCAGCATCTTGAACATACTTGCTTGTTTCAGCGCGTCGCGATACACAACGCCCTCAGCTCCTGGGAGTCATCACTCCTTCGTCAAGAAGTGACAGCCATGGACGCAGCCCGGCGCGCGCATCACGCGGCGCACGCGGCTCTGACAGACGCGCGCAGTGTTCGACTCATGCGCGCTCGGGAAGCGAGTAGGCGACGCGCGAAGAGTCTGGCAGTTATTACTCAACAACTAAGGGATGCCATTAGGTCGGGCAGGTAGATTTCATACTGAGGTGCCTACTCTCGTCAACTAGTATTTTTATATTTATTTTGTTTGTAGTCGTGGGTAAATCGTTATATGCAAAAAGATAGGTTGTCTTCAAGCAGTAAGTAGACCGTGTACTGCTTTGTAATGGTATGTGCCTGTGCTACGGTATGCTTCTGTTCTGCACACGCAGCCTTAGCGACAAAGCAATTGCTGGCACATACAGTAATTGCTCTATTGGTATGTACTCGGTAACTAACTATAAACGCCACGGATCGTAGCAGTCGCTGTCGTAGCAGTCGCGGTCATGGCAGTCGCAGTCGTAGCAGTCCCGGTCGTAGCAGTCGCGGTCGTGGCAGTCACGGTCATGGCAGTCGCAGTCGTAGCGGTCCCGGTCGTAACAGTCGCGGTCGTGGCAGTCGCAGTCATGGCAGTCGCGGTCGTAGCAGTCATGGTCGTAGCAGTCGCTGTTATAAAAAGTGCGAGTTGGAAGGTGAATATTTAGTACCTACCTACGGTATTTTTAAACACTATACTGATACTCGTGTCACCTCACTCTCACGTTTTATGACCATGCCTGCCAGGAACTTTGGCGTTTAGTATATTTGTCATCGCAGCTACATATGAACACCGGTATGTTAATGACATTGCAGGCAATATTATTGTACTGGGTGCTAAATGCAAGTACAGCTTTTTTAAACTATTATAAAGTTTATAGTCCCAAAATTAACAACCACTTTCAAGGCTCCCTTAGACAGGCGCGACACGCGACGCGAATCGTACGTGACACTAAGGCACCGCTCGTCACGCGACAGGCGGTGCCATTGTGTCGCATCGTGTGCTTATCGCGCCTGTTTGAGGAGCCTTTAATAAAATTACGTGTAACTTTCAGGGGCTTATTTGAGTAAGGTATCGGTTGACATTTTGCAATCTAGGTCTACAATCGCCACTTTGTCCCATTGTAGGTATGCCATGTTTTTATATACATAATCAGTCCAATATGTAAACTATTGAATTATAATGTAAACTACCTCGTTATGTAACGTCTTATTTTTAATTATTAATCACTAATAAATTATTCACATCCAAACATACAATTTGTTAGTTTCTGTTCAATTCCTATTACTAGAACTTTCTAAGGTGTGCTGGGGCGGCTGCTGCAGGTGCGGAAAACATCAAACGGCGAAAATATTCCAATCTTATTGGGAGTTATATGTTCGAGCCGTTTGGGGTAGAAACACTAGGGCCATGCGGGTCCGAGTGCCCACTTGGTTTTTCGAGACATCGCCAAGCGGTTAGTCGACTCTTCACGTGACCATAGGGCTGGCCTATTTTTTTGGCCAAAGAATCAGCATCGCCATTTTTTTGATTCCCTACGATTCTTTTCTTTCTTTTTTATATACTATACACAATGTACATATTATTAATTTTAGTTTTAGTCTGTTGGCTTACATATTTCAATATTGTAAAATTAACAACGAATTGACTTTCGGGTATCATTTAAGCTATTACCAATTTAATTAGTTTTGTGTTTCTTAAATAATAGGGTTTGTCCTCCAAATAGTAGATCTGTCACCAAAATGTAGTCACCAAACAATGCAAAATCAGTTTCACAATAAATCACCTAAAATCCTGAGATATAAGGTCTAGTACCAAATAAATGTTTTTGTATGTATTATAATAGGTGTGTCCTAATAAGTATTTAAGCAAACTAATTTAAAGAGATCACCAATAGTAGTAGTTTTCTTATTCACCACGGATCGATTGATATACATAATATGTCGACGGTAGGGCTTGGTCCTACTTCTGGGTGGTTTATAAAAAAATAACCACGAAGGGGATGGCGGGGTCTCTCGACCCCGCCATCCCCTTCTAACCTAACCTGTCCGAGTCGGGGTGCCCTAAAGTCCAGATTGCATCCAGTTTCTCCTGGTAATTTGTCTCGGGTATCATTTAAGCTATTACCAATTTAATTAGTTTTGTGTTTCTTAAATAATAGGGTTTGTCCTCCAAATAGTAGATCTGTAACCAAAATGTAGTCACCAAACAATGCAAAATCAGTTCCACAATAAATCACCTAAAATCCTGAGATATCAACCTGGGAACAATTTTTGTTTATCTGAGAACGAAAATATTTCGTGGCGATAGATCTATTTATTAGGTGATACAACTTGATGACAAATATAAATTTTGGTGATAGAAAATATAGTTCCCTTGACTTTCTAAGTAGTTAACATTTCAGTAACCCTAAGGCCGTTTTTTGCCGTGAAAAACCAAAGTTGATTCGCCGTAGGCGCGGCCGTCAGTTTTGTATGGACGGTGCCGTAACACAGCACGGTTTCTTTAGGGTACGTACGGCGCGCTAGCCGCCGTTTTGCCACCCAAAAGCAGACCGTCTGCTTAGGCCCTTAGTATCATAAATATCATGCTTATTCCTCAAAAATCACCATTTTACATTTTACCCATCTCCGGTCCCCATATATGTCACATCACTAAGATCTTTAGTAGCAGCCGCGAGCCGAGCCCTCGCCTTTTTATACTTCTTCAAGGCAGCTTCAGCTCCCAAGAGTAGTGCTGATGCTGTACTGGTGCCAGGTTGAGGAGGTGGCGCGACCAAGCCGCCGACTTGGGCTTGAGAGATGATAGTCCATCGAAGGTTGATGGAGCCTGTCGTTTTGTATATGTAGTTTGTGTCCTGTGGGGATGAGAAAGGGACTTGACTATGAAAAATTTCATCTTGCATAGCTGGCTTCTTACAGTGCGTGATTTCACAAGCGAATTTGCAGCAAATTGCTAACGGCTTAAACATTAAAATAGCAAGAAGTAGATCTTAACATGTGCTTTCGATTTTGAACTTTATGCGGTTAGCAATACGGTGTAAAGTTGCTTGCGAGATGGTGATCGTCCTGCAGGTGAGAATTTGACTTGGTTATGAATAATGCCCACGCTTTTTTTATTTATTTTTTTGAGGTTGGGAAATCATCAAATAACTTCTCCCGCTCTGGGCAGAGCGGGAGGGCGTGTCAAACTCTTACTGACTAAAACCCACCCTGTTCCTTCAGTTGCCTGTGCCAGGGGCCACGGTATCCCTCTCGGACTTTCCCGCAACCCTGGGAGGCAACGGCCCTAGCGGACCCCGTCATTGATGCTGACATCTCTTTGAGGCGCGCGTGGAACACAAGGCGCCATCAACCCGGGCCTGGTCCTTTTCGAACGGCGAGCTGCCCATTGCTCGGCGTTCGCAAGCCCGCGCTTACGGTGGCCGGGAATCGGCCTGCGATTCCCGACGCCCAGGGCGTCTCCTGTGGCGGCTAGGGGCGTGAGGGCGCGAATTTTGCCTCTCCCTCGCGCGTTCCGCCTCCTCCTTCGCGAACATTACTGCGAACATACATTATTCCTCATTCGCAGAAGGAGGTGGCGGCTCCCCAAGCCCTCTCTCTCCGTACCATGGCCTAGACCAGGGCCGGACGCGAGAGATCGCCACCGCCAATCGCCTCCACGAGGACACGGCGGAATAATGCCCATGCTGATTAAGGGATTCTGGGTTTGGTCCTCAGGTCAAGCAAAGTGTATTGTGTATTGACACTTAGTACCAGCACGGAGTCTGCATTCCTGCCAGTTTGACAGCAATATAAGCTGAGGTCGTGCACTGAGCTTATGACTGACCACACAATAACGGTGAAAACTAACTACTGGAGCCGAGTATAGGCGATTCAGCGCCAGCGCCGATTATACGCGAATCAGCGTCACCGACCGAATGAAACCGAGTATACCCGATTCAACGTCACAGACCCGAGCATGACGGTTCCAGTTTACTGTTCAGAAAGAGCGCTAAGTGCGCCTAAAGAAGTTATTTCTTCTAAAACTTTGTTTCTAATTGCTTCGCATGTTGCCTTTTTAACGACCTTGTATACAAGTATTGTAGTTATTATTATAAACCGGTATTGTTCCACTATAAAAGTACAAAAGCAAAGGTTTTCGTACTCCCTTTCTTCTATCTAAAGCTACTAAGGACCAAAGATATAAATCGTTAAATTCGCCCCACCGCGTCAAGAGATAGTTGCGTTTTCGTTTCGTTTTGAAACCTCTGACACACAACGACGCAGTGACTTGACTTGATTGTCATGGAACCGCTATTTGATAACGTGTGAGCTCACTCGTCTCAGTAAGGAAGGACTCTTTTTAGCGTGACTAAGTAAGGGCAAATGTAACGATTTAAATCATTGCTAAGTACCAGATTTTATTAAATGACTCCTGGTCATACCCGGCATCTCCATCTGGGCCTGCCAAGATATCGTTTGACATTTAGAAGGACCCATTTGGTCGTGAATTAGACGGCTTATTTTAATTTCTGTATTTTTTTTGGACGCTTCTACGTGCACGTCTTTCTACGTCGTTATCACGTGTATAATTTCAAAATGAATGATGTAACCAATTTTTTATAACAATATTTTGATTTAAAAGAGTGTCCGTGGAGTTTCTTGCCCGTTCTTCTCCATAGATACCAACTACGCTTTGGAATAGGCAACTAGCTTCATATTTCTGACTGACCGACCCCTTGAGAATTGAAAAGCGCCTGTAATTGGTTTATTTGAAATAAATGCTTCGAGTTGATTTGACTTTCGTAGTTCCCCGAATTTAAAATGTAATTACCTGAATTTGTGCCCGGTTGATGGCAATAGGTTCGCCCCCTATTACATGCGACTTAAACATACCTACTATAACACATATGACCAGGTATTATACAGGGTTATTTGTAATACCACGGCAATCCGTTAAGGGGATGTAGGGGAGGTCATTTGCAATCAAATGACCCCATATTTTAATGTGTCGTTAACCGTATTCAAATGTCAACCATTTTCGAGTAATTTGACATTTTATATTTTTTTGAAGATATCAGAGGGGTAATTCCCGTATTTTCGTTTTCCGTATTCCCGTTCGTTCGCATTCTAATCTCAGTCTTAATCTGTCAAAAATACAATCAAATGAAAACGCTGAGATGAGATTGCGACTTGAATTTGAACGTTTTTTTTAGTACGGGAATTTAGTACGGGAATTGGCCTTCTGGTATCTTATTGTATCTCGTTGGATAGCTGAGAGGTTGTACATATTTTTGGAATATTCTATCGACAAAGTATATCCATGTTCTTTTTTCAGAAATCAACCATTTCAGTCACATACTTCTGAGCTCACATTTTCGTCATTTTGAGCAGGTGCTCAAAATGACGAAAATTGTGTGCTCAGATTTAAAATATATTAAAGATAATTATTGTGATTTTATTATTGATTATTATGTATTGAAGTAGATGCAGACAATAATAAATAAAAATAAATCATGACTTGTTTTTTTTTATCAATTTTCAAAATTGTACCTACTTATCATATACTGCCAAAAAATAATAAAACATTTTATATTTGGTCAGTTAAATCATCATTTATGATCATACAAAATGACCCCCTTGGTCATTTGGTTGCAAAATTTGCAAATGGCCTCCCCTACGTCCCCTTAATGGATTGCCGACATACTACCAATAACCCTGTATAACTAATAATAACTCTGCCTATCTCTTCAGGGTATACAAGCCTGATATTATGTTATGTTATCACCTGCAACTGTGGTTCAGCCAGTACATTCAAATCCTTGATCAAATTGCATCCTCCTAGAAAGAACCGCCTGCTCGCAGCCTCCACTACATCCAACTCTTCAGGGCGCGTGCAAGCCAGTTCCTTGGAGTAGCAGCCAGGGTCCAGGTTGAGAGGAAGGTAGCAGTACCCTTCGGTGCGGTGGCGACCCCACCAGTCTGAGGATATGGCTTCCAGGAATAATTTAATAGGAGCTGGTTCTGTAACACAAAGTTTTAACTATCCTAACATAATCAACCTTTAATGCTCCTACAGGCCTATTCTCTGAAAGAGGGAGTCAGCGTAAGCCACCACACGGGCCCAGTGCGGCATGGTGGATGTCATAATATGTCTTCGAATCTTCGGTTCTAGGACATGCCGGTTTCCTCCCGATGTTTTCCTTCACTGTTTTGAGAGCAGTGTTGGTGTTTTTTTTTTTTTACCTATCCGCATCTCAATATTTTATTTATCGTTTGTTTTATTCCGGTTCAACAAGAAAAGCTGTAAAATGTCTCCAAAGTGTAAACCAATGTGGAAAATCATATAATACACCAAGTTTTTAGGATTGCGTTTCCATACCTAAAAGATGCCAGAATACCTACCCAGTTGAAATTATTACTTGGTTACTATGGTTAATTATAACAAAAGTACAAAATCGAACCTTGGGGGGTTGCCATATAACAAACAAACCTACCTACCAAAAATTCGAGGGCATGTACCAACTGGGCCTGCCTGGTAGATTACAGCCCACTCCCTCTCACCGAGGGGAGGCCTCTGTCCCAGCAGCAGGAAAATCATATGCGGACCATGCTTCATGCAAGGAACCCGTAGTGCGTTATACCGAATTGTACTTGGCAGATTTTTTCACAAGCTTGCAATGTTCGTATTTTGTCAATACCGGTCCAAAGGCGGTGAGGCAAAATGTGCGATGTGTAAATGACTATGGGAAAGTTTCTATTCTAAGATTGTTTACCTATTCCAGTATTAATCAGTAAAGACAGTTCCACAATATGTCCGTAGCTCCATTCTTTGTCTCCGTCGATTGTCACAGCTTCACTCGTGTGCGTTCTTCCGTGGAGGGTGTCGGTGCATTGGATGTCTTCTGGCACCTAAAGTTTAAGAATAACATGAATGAAAATTAGTAATTTTTACCCGACTACGGCAAAGCCGGAGGTTTATAAGTGGTTTTAATCTCCTTCTTGCATGTATAGCGAAGAGCTGCGCTGATCCTAAATTAATTTGGACAAGGGCAGCATGCAAAATCAATGATGCTGGCAGCCTAATAGGTCCTCACATATGAAATTGGCGTTTGGTCAAACTGGCCACTTTGATCTCAAATATCTGGCGTTTTCTTAGGAATTCCAAATTCAAATTTAGGCTTCTGTATTTGTGTTTCTAATTTAGCGATTCATTTGTTTTCGCGCCATTTGATTTTTCTTTGGCATCGTTCTGTTCACAATATGGAAAACTTAAAATGTCGGGCTATTTACGAATACGAGTTCCATCGTGCCACCAACGTTGCAGATACAGCTCGAAGGATTAATGATGTCTATGGAGAAGCTACCGTAAAAGAAACCACGTAACGTTTTTGGTTCCAACGTTTTCGTTCTGGAAATTTTGCTTAAAGTATTAAATAAATAAATAGATAAATTGCCTTCAAAACCTATATAAATAATTAAAATACATTTTTACCTTGATATCAAACTCTATGTACAAGTTATCCATATCAAATTTTGTAGCAGTGAGTATCTCTATTGTCACATAGTACTGTTTCTTGCCGACAGGAGGCATCACGAAGTTCAGCAAATGTCTTTGCTTCCTCTCCCATCTCTTGTGTAGTTTCTTAAGCTGAAAAATAAATATTGAAAAATTCTAATGCTTAATGCTTTCGTTAGTGATCAATAATAATAATAATGCCAGCCTATTATTGTCTCACTGCAGGGTGAAGGGCTCTTCTCATAAAGAGCATGAGCATCTTAGTGATACTTTGTAGGGTTCCATACCCAAAAGATGCCAACAGGACCCTATTACTAGGGCTCCGCTGTCCGTTGGCATCTGTCACAGGGCTGTATCTTTTGAACTGTAACAGGTAGACACTTAACATTTTTACAGAATGTGTAACTACTATGGCCGTAATAACAACAAATAAAAAAAGTTTAAAATTAAAGGGGTCTCTGTGCAAGAAACGTGTTTTATACGGCGTTTTTTGCTCGATCATAACAATGGCATTAAATATTGCACGCTGGTACGGCACCCGTCGCGTGCGAGTCCAACTCGCACCGGGCCGGTTTTCTTTATTAGTTAGGAAGGACCTCCAACAAAAGCTTCACGCCTGCACACAAAAATTATATTATGCGTCCACATACATATTCAGGCGCGCCCGTCTAGTATCGGACACAACAGGAGCCCTTACTTACCGATGATACGAGGGTTTCAACTTAAATAGCAATAGGCTCGCTTACTATTACATGGGACTTGTAACATTCCTAGACAAAGTATTATACACTTCTGCCTACCATTTCGGAGATCACAGATATGATATCAGAGGCATAGAATCAAAACCGGTTGTGTCCACCAATTTTAAAAAACGTGTTTTGATGTGGAACATCTAAGCCGCACGTAAAACCGATTGCTGGCGTTGCGACGCATGCCGTGACGGCGCTACGCGTCGCCACGCTATGTTTTAAATAAAGAACAATTTATTTATTTCAAACAACGGAATGTTGGTTATTGATTATGACATATTTATTTGTGATGTGGAACATCTAAGCCGCACGTAAAACCGATTGCTGGCGTTGCGACGCATGCCGTGACGGCGCTACGCGTCGCCACGCTATATTTTAAATAAAGAACAATTTATTTCTTAAAAAAAACTGAATATTTGGTTTTTGACTAAGCCATATTTATTTTCTTTTATTAAACCATTCTTTCATACTTATTTACTAAACTATTTTGTATAATAAATAAGTATGAAAGAAAGGTTTTCGATGTTTCACATCTGCCAGGCGTTCAACGACGACATTTTTTTTTTAATTTTATGATTATAATTCTAAATATTAATTTTAAATATTTGATAAGGGCGTGAATCATTATTTAGATCCAACATACAACCTGACACTGACCTGCAAATTGCAAAAATCTTAAGAAAATTTGAATTTCGCGGGCTACCCTGGCACTTCTCCATTAAGTGAAAAATAAACAGTCATACCAACATTACTAATTCTTCCCCGCACTCATCGTCAAATTCAATCTCAACAGAGTACTGGTATCCCCAGGGTACTCCAGCTGCCGTCTCCACTGAGTACGGGTTCAGTTCCCAGCTGTTGACATCTGGCATCATGACTATGTAGTTGTGGGCTGTGTTATGGTATATTGAGAGGAGGGTTACTTCCTGCTTGTAGACTAAATGGGAGTCTCTGGAAGGAAAGAACATAAAAATATTCAAGTTCTATGTCACAATGATGATGGTGTAATCTTGAAATTGAAAGCTTTTCATGTTTAGCATTGCTTTATGTGTATAGTAGTAAATTCTCTTTAATAAAAATAGTCCAGATTCGGCAATAAGCTAGCCCTATAATGGGACTTCATCATGTCTAGAGCAACATGGGGTCTATCTATAAACTCAAACTAGGGCAGGTGTGTCCCAGAGATTATGCTTTTAACCATTTTAAGTACATGCAAGTTAAATGATTAGCCAGTGTTGAGAATAAAACAATAATCTCACACTCAATGGCCATATATTTGCAACTGTATGGTAAATTTTTAGGAAAACTTACTCATTATAATCAGAATTATCAAAAACAACATGCATTGCTGTCCATTCCTCCTTTTCCATTGCAATATTTTCTTCACTCTTGAATAAAAGAGTAGTTGAAATTGTATCACCTCCAAATACTCTACCAACTGCATCATTCATGTTTAACTTTTCCAAATATAAATCCAAATTGAAAAGGCCTTTCTTTTTTTTCTTACAGTCAATAGGCAAAGGTAAGTAGCAGTCTTCATCCACATAAGTGAATATTTTAGAAGGTTTATATTCTATGTTTTCAATCATCTCATGATAATTCAATTCGGAATCTGTGATGCAGTTGTGAATGTCTGTGTAACGCTGTACTTCCCATAAGCTGAACAGTTTTTCTTGCCATTTAAAAGAGTATTCATCTACAGTGTTTTGTAATTTTAAACTATTAGTTCCTTTGGTACAATCTTCGAATTTTGGGAGTGATATAATTCCGTCTTGAGGCTTTAGTTTTATTCTGAAAGTATATTTATTTGGTTCAAGTACACTGAATGAGACAATTGAAGTTTTATTGTTATTACGTCTGGGGACATTTAGTAACCCACAACATGTTAAATTGGTATATTTTCATTCCATAAGAACATTTAATAAGTGGGATATGTATGGATATTATATCTAGTAGATTTAATTATTAAAGATCTCTCTCTTAACTAGGTTATATTGGAACAGTAGAAATTACCGACAATAAACTGTTGGTTTTATCCTTATCACCACCGCTAACAATAGATTAGTAAGTACTGCAATAAATAAAAGAGTGTCTTAAAGCAGTCAATCAAGGATAATAACTGTTTCATACAAGTGTGAAACAAACAGGTAAATAATAAATAGAATAAAACTCACTTTATTTGTAAATCTCCGACATCTTTCTTTAGCCAGTATACACCTGAAACTTTATTACAACGATTAAAGTCGTTCATTGTCTGAGTCATATCATTTCCTTCGAATTTTGTAACTATTATTTTTCCTGGTCCTAGGCACAAGTCGTAGGTTTTGTTTGTCCCAACATTTCGACGACGACATTCACAACACCGATCACCATGGCAACCGATGACAGTCGTTACAAACACGTTCATAAAACATAATATATAAGATACGTTGCGCTGCATTCACTATAAAAATGTACTCTGTGGCATTCACAAATATTAGGAAAACATTGTGACCGCTCAGAGACTTCAAAAATAACTATTTACTGCTCAGGGACAAATAAAATTATTTAGATATTCCACCAAAGAAATCAATACAAAAAATATATTCTAAAGAGACTTCTTGTGATCGCATTTTTCTGATTGAGTGTTGCCATTCATAATTTGTTCTTAATTTTGTTCGTTCATGCATCCGTGCCATTTTCAAGTGCATTTCTCTGTCTACGGCACTGACGTATATCCTTATTGTTCTGAGCGTAAATCGAAACGAAGTCATTCATTCACAGACTATATTCATTGTTTTATTTATTTATCCGTCACCGTCAGTTGGTCTGTCTGAGTCTGTGGTCGACAGTTGCTAACGGTACCGCAGAAGAGTAGGTCGTCTTTATTTGCGTAAAATAAACACGAATAATAGAGATAATCGCGAAATATCTACCTTTTCCAAGAATCGATAGCTTATCTCGCATTGTGGAAGATAAATTGATCATGTTCAATCAACACTGTGCCTTGTTTACGGCTGTGTTATGAAGTGCTACTTAGCTTAATTATTTACATTTATCGTTATTTACTGTTGGTTTTTTGAGTGAAAATGCCTTCTGGACGAGAAACGGCTGTTTCGATGCCGCTGACTCCGTCGAGGTCGGACTTGTATTGGCGGAGAATTTTTGAAAAGGTACGTGTACATAAATATCAGTAAATAGTGACTACACAGAGTCGAACTCAAGACAGGTGCAAAACCAGTTGTTATTGTACCTACTATTTACAAATTTATTGTTATCTTTTGAGTGCAGATTTTTCTCAGCCTCTAAGAAGCAAGTATTGTATCCTACAAGAAGTAGGGGAGTGTAGGATTATTACCTTTGTTTGTGTAATTCTAATAATATTAATGTAGCCTTACGCAATGTATGTATTGATATTTTGTGCCGGTTTTTATTCATTTCAAGTATTCTCGATCTTACCTTGATCTAAATGATTTTATACCAATCAGTTTGTATCACATACATTTTGCTGTTTATTATATAATTCATAATTTGAAGAGTCTTGGTTTTAAATAACAGGCATAATCTGTTTGCTGTGTGGCATAAAAACAACATTAGCAATTATGTTTGTCTCTGACACCATATTACTTACACAATCATTTTATGTACGTAGGTAGGTACCTACCTAACATTATGTAACATGTAAGTATATCATATATTTACCAAATAACATTGAGTCTGTAAATACTTATTGTTGTTTATTAATTTCTCTATAAAAAGAGGTTAATTAAAAACATGAAAAATAGTACCCACTGGGTCAGGGCTCCACAAAGAGGAACCTTCCTAACAAATGGACCAAGTCCAAGAGTACTGCTTTCTGTAGCAAGCCCTTCATCCAAATGCCTAAGGAAAGCCTCCTTAGAAGTTGAATGAGATTGAGTATTTATTTTTATGAAGTATTCAAAATAAGAATCCTATATATTTCAGCTAGTTTGAAATAAATGTGATGCAATACAATTAGAACTTATTACCAGCTACTTAAGACACACATGAATTTATGATGCATGATCTATTGTTCTGGTAATTTAACTGCAAAAAGTAAAATAACAAATCTTTTACCAGTATTTTTTTACTCTTTTAAATGTAATTAAGAGCTTTAATTTAATTAAGCAACACACAATTGCATAGTAATGTTATTTGCACACATGTATGTCCAAAAGTAATTCATGTTGTGCAATTGAATGTCAACACAAAATGAATTAATATACCTAATTATTAATTTTTAATAAGGGTTTGAAGTGGTTAGTAATACTACATTACCACTGAATAAAAAAATATTCTTTAATTTTCCCTGAGCTGTAACATTTTGTATCTAAACTCTCTGATAATAAAAGTATAGGGCAACAGATTTCTAGAAATAAAATATGAAGGGTGTCCTAATAATAACAATTTCTGGCTTCTACTATTACCTAACAATGGCTGTGTTTATTTATTGCAATCCAATAAAAAAAAAATTGAAATACTCTGGTAGACCATGTGGATAACAGATATAAATGTTTAAATTATAAGGTAGGTAACTAAGCGTTCATAAACGGGTTAATAAAAATCATGACTTTAAAAAAAACATAAAAGTCAGATTTATATAATTTAAATCAGAGTTTTTTGATTGTTATACCTAATAATTTAAACGCTTTTATTTTGATATTCAGTTTTTAGATGCAAAGCTTATGAAAAACACTATTATTATGGTTTTTCATCACTTTTACTATTAATTAACAGAAAGTCAACAATATTAGGTTGATTTCCTCATAATTTTGTGAACAAAAAACTTAAGCAAAACTTAACGCGCCGTGCGCGAAACCAACTCATTTTGGAAATTTTTGATCACTTTTTGTGAAAAAGTGAAAAAGAATTTAAGCATATTTTTTTGTTATTAGTAGAGTCGAGTTCTCATTCTTGAATGTGTCTGCAAGGGATTTCATTACTATGCCCATTTCGCTCATTTGCAAAAAGAGTGACATAACTAAAAAATCTGCAGTATACAGGTGAATGCAGCAAATTTTATTCTTTTTGCTATTGTCTATAATAACGACATTACACTAAAGCCTAAAAATGAGCGAGCTAGAAAGATGTGACTAAAATATGCTTCGTCGCACACGGCTACTTTTACTCTTATAAATCATCATACCCAAAAATGGCCCTTTTTGAATTATGTCAATCTTTTCGCAATTGAACGATTTATCTTTATTACAAAGTTTAGGTACACATTGCTTTGATAAACTTGCCGCAAACGGATTTTTTTCATTCAAATGCACCCATAAAACATCTTCTTCCAGTAAATGACTGATTTAAATCATCTCAACCCTGTTTATCAAGAGTTGTATATGAATGATTTAAGCTTTTAAAATGTGTGAGTGCGAAATGGATTGTTGGTAGGTAGGTACTTATCCTCTTAGCCGCGTCACTTAAAGAGAGAGATTCATTTTTGTTTACTCTTTTCATATGACGTTTCAAAGTTCTGTTGAGGAAAACTGAGATTATCAAATACAACAATTTAGCTCGGAGACTCGTGTTCACTTTCGTTTAATGTAGCTGCACATTTTTTATTTGTTTAGTATCTTCCTTACTCTATTTCCGTACTAGCACTAGTATTGGCACAGGTTCAAGCCATGAAATATTTATGAGACTATCTTCTTGGCATAGGTTTTACGATATGGGAGCACTGACCCCTAATTACGTCGATAGTGATAAAAACTAGAGCAATATTTTATTGCGTCACTGTTCATCGAGACTGGAAAAAGTGAAAACTCCTTTTTTATGCCAAGGTCAGTCCTACAGAGGCTACAGAAAAAAAAAAAACGTTAGTGCACTTGAACTTTCCCTGGTAACGTGGGTGCGTTAACAGAAATAAATTTCATACGAAATTAAACAAAAATCATAGTGGCCTAGCTGAAATTTCTCCTGAATCGTGGATACAGCATAAATCTCACAAAGCGTAAACATCCAGACATTCCAGACCAGACCCGTAACAATATTGTAGGCCAAACTGAATATTAGATCCGACCCCGGTATTACCCGTACCGCAAACTACAAAGACCAAACAACTCTGAAAAATGCTAATGAATCAAAAATAAACAATTAGCTCTTAAAATACCTACTACACTTTCAATTAAATTAAAATGGGTGATAAAATTCGGGAGCATTTAATTCTATCGTAAAATTGTACCGCCGCGCCGTTCATTAGCGTTTTACTTTTAATGTCAAGGTCTTGAAACGGGAATTCTAATGTAGCAGACAAAATCTTGCGCAGCTCCTGGCAATTTTGTTCTACATAAACTTGGTATTGCCGTAAATAGCCCAGTGTTGCTAAGAATCGCGCAATATTGCACAATTTAGTTGCCCGTGGAACTACCATCAAGCTTTGTAACTTTAGAAAGAAAAGACGTTTATTTGCGGTAAACATGGCGCAAAGGAAGAACACAAACTGGGGAAATATTATGCTACGTGCGCTTATGCAAAAACTTCTACCTAATTTGACGAAGGAATTCCCATTCAGATCTTACGCTAGGTATTGTCCAAATTAAGTATCTAGTATCTATCTATCCATTTATCGGGGTTTCCTCCAAATAACCATATTCGTATAAAATTTTATTCTCTCAATTTGGTATTCTATGTGAATCTGGTATGCGACTAACAATTATGTGAATATTCAACTCTACAAACAATCAAACGAGCATTTTATGCCTTCGTAAAAATACTTAACCGTATTATCCACGTTCAGTTTTTTTTTAACTTGGCCAAGTCATTGTGAGCATCATAAACATGGATTAAGGACATAAAGACGCGCATACCCAATAAAAAAAGCATCAGCCATTTTATTGTACACTGTATATTTAAAAATTGTTCTTTAAGTAAAACTAGGTACTCGAATCTAATTTTAATCCTATCGAAATTCATGGTTTGCCATCATTTTAAATTTCCGGTTTGGACTCAAACCTCCACATAGATTGTCAAACTAATGGGAATTCCCGTCATATTCACAAGTTCAAGTTCAAATACCTCGAATCAGTCTGAGTAGTTGAGTGACAATCACATTAATGGTTTCCTACAAGGCACCTACTACAGTACACATTCCTGGTTAAATAACTAGGTACGCCAAAGAGCAATGTAATGTACTATATATATATACCCAGCACATGTTCCTACATAATATTGGCAGTCTCAGTTTCACCTATCCACAAAATATTTACGATCAATATTTATAACTGCAATACCGGTGTAGCGTAATTTAATGCAAGAACACGATTATTTTCATTCACAGAGTCTGCGTTGCATAATCAAATATCTGCTAAGCATAATACAGTATTTTCATGACCGATAACATAACAGAAAATTATAGAGAAGGAGAACACGAGTTAGCTGTATGGTGATTTAATAAGAGATTATTCATCATAGATGCCTAGCGTTTTCTCAAATATGTTGGGGTCGGCTTCCAGTCTAATCGGATGCAGCTGAATACCGTATTTTTCATGAAGCGACTGCCTATCTAGCCTCCACAACCTAGTTACTAGGTATCACGAAACCCGTTGGTAAGAATGGTCGTCAAACTTTCTAGCATCCTGTAACGATTGTCAAAGACCTACGTACCGTAACTTGATCGATTGACCCGTGCAGCTGTTAATACTTAGCCATCAGCCTTATTAAAGGCTTATTATACATATTTAAACGCAGGACGATACAATCGATACAGGTATTTTTAAGATATACCTAAAAGCTAGCCCCATTTAGAAAAAACAAAAATCTTAAGTTGTGAGGCAGGAATCCATGGAAATCACTCGGTCTTGAAACTGATCCAAACATGCGTGAAGGAATATGGTACAGTCACGATTATGCTGGGTACAGACCGAGCCAACGACTGGATTTTGTTAGCTTTCTTTGGCCTTATTAGGTCCGTTTAGCGAGCGGTAACGAGAACAAGAAACAAGAGACGAATGATACCGTTCGTCTATACCCCACATAACTAAATCAACGAATATAAATAGTTTCTGATGTACTGAGTAATTCCATTGATATGCCCATGACTAATCATTGGTATTTTCAAACAATAAATTTTGCTCGTTGCCAATTTTGTTTTATTACGTATGCAAAGGCTTTAGTCTTACGGAACTGGGTCTTTCCCTTGGTTTTCCCTGATGTTATGCAATTTATGTAAAAAATCCTTGCTATTAACATCACGTCCATTGCTTTTTACCTCTTAAACCGGAATTGTCAAGTTAAAAGATTATATTGTTAATAAATTTTCATTTTTCCTGCTGACGTTATAAGCTTAAGAAAAATATGATGGATTTAACTGAGAGAATGTACTTACCTAATATCCGCTGAGATTTGTTTCTTAGGAACAGTGTTCTTGTCCTCAAGACTTAATGAAACTGAACACGATCAGCACATCTAAACCGCGATAAAGATCTGTCAGTGTCATCATTGTTTGGGAATATTGACATTGACAGGTCTTGAACGCAGTTTAGATGTGCTGATCGTGTTCAGTTTCATTGGTGAATTAAGCCCTTAGTCCGTAAAAAAGTAGAACTTATCTACTAACTAAAGTAAGTTAACTAGGTACGACGAATAATAACCTGTACGCGCTTTAGAGGCCTCAGCCAAAATATCCTGGAAATTAAATGAAAAACTTGACCATGATGACCTTTGTACTCAATTTATAATTATGTCACATTTCTTGTATTTTATTGTGTGTACATAAATAATAAAAAATAAATATGTTTAATCAAAAGCATGACCAAATCAGTCAAAGGTATGCTACCAGCTTCTTGAAAGAATGTCATAATTTCATCACGGTCAGTCTGTGTTTCTTTGGAGAATATTCATTTTGTATGTGAACATATTTCGTTTATGGGCATAATCCTAAAACCCTGAATGAGAAACAAAGTCAGTTAAATATTATTCAAATTACCTATTAATATAACTTTTGCGTCGGCGCGGCGTCACGGCCCAAGACGCTGAATCTTGTAAATGATCATGTTTATGAGTCTTTCTAACAACATTGGAAGTTATTTTATGGCCGCTTACTTACATTATGTAAAGAAGATTTAGGTCTATTTGTTATGTTTAATTACATAATCATCTAAATAAATGCTACTTACATTTTACAACATGTTTTCTTGTGAAGACAGTTCATTAATGCAAATATTAATTAGAAGTTGAACCATTCTATTTTTACATATTTTGTATATGTTATATGCTCGTTTAATTACTAAATAATAGCTGTAATAGTGAAGTGCCAAAGAAATAAAAAGTAATTAATGGCGAAAAACCACACCTCCACACATAGCCACACTAGATAGGTAATTGACGGACCGACATCGACAGAGTATAATCGAACCAATTTTTATAATTTTTTCGATCCATCTCAAGATGTCACTGGTCATTCGCTTTTCCTGTCAAAAACTGGTTCTGGGTTAATGAATTTAATCATGTTCTCACTATCTTAATTAGGGTTTTCACCTACTTTAATAATAAAAAGGTCGCTAAACTTTGAGTTAACGATACCTTAAGAGTCGTCCCACATTGATTATGGTTGTATGCCAAGACACGTACATGGCATAAGAATTGGTCTTAAATACAAAAGTGATTGATGTTCGTACCTACGTAACGAATAAACCTCT
Source organism: Brachylomia viminalis (assembly GCA_937001585.2). Classification (NCBI taxonomy): domain Eukaryota; kingdom Metazoa; phylum Arthropoda; class Insecta; order Lepidoptera; family Noctuidae; genus Brachylomia; species Brachylomia viminalis. Next base: position 13,682,491 of record OW443314.2, read on the forward strand.
TTCCCGGTTGACTCATGCCAATGACGTAGTATGATAAAGTAACTGTGTTTTCGTCTTGTTTGGTGCAATCTTTCAAGTTCATTTAGATTAATTAATTAATAATTTTGTCTGATTACGGTTTGTAATCAGGATATTGGGTTACGCATTATTCTTTGCAGCTCCTAATCTCCTATTAAAGTCGGATTGGCCATTACGGTTGTATCATAAGTACGTTTTACTTATTTTCTTCCGGTACAAAATTACAAGAATGGCCGTCGGAATCGTTTCGGAAAATGTACCGACCTAGCACGGGTCGGGACGGCGAGGATGACTATTGCATTCAGGTATAATATCGACTTCTTCCCACGGCGATAGGCAGAAAGACAGATCGCCACCTGCTACGATGTTTACATACCCACTCCTTTTGCTTCGTTTACGTTCATACATCGTCATACAAGCACGCCGCCGCCGGTTTCAAGTACCACGCACCTGAACTTTTTGAATAGCACCACCAATAAGGTCACTATAATTATGTCCTCTTAGGGCGTCCCCTCCGGGCTTTTCCACTCACATCTGCCTTTTAAATGCCTTTTGTTAGTCGCCTTTGCGGTAGATCAAACTCTTAATTTCAAAGACCTTGGATAAGTAGCATCTATGTTTCCACCCAGGAATGGAATCGATGGACAACCTACTTAAATGCAAAAGGATTCTGAACGGCAAATCTTTTATACAACTTTTTTCGAAACGATTAAAACGATGTAAGATTTTTTTTCTAATCTAAAAATATAGGTAGATAGAGCACCAGGGAATTATTGTGGAATGCGTGATGACACAAACCAAACACGATGACTTAGAGCAAATTTGTTCAGCGGCGAATATACACACAATCAACTAGCCAAACAACCATTTGGGTCAAACTAAATTACTTTTAAGTGTGAAATTGATTTCCACTAGATTACTATCGTTATGCGAAGATCCTGGTTAATTAACTACGTTGTATAATATTTTAATGAAGCACGTCGTCCAGCATAAACCGAGATCGATAAATTACAGTACAATAAGTAATAGTGATGTGATGACCAAAGTGAAGTATAGGACATTCTACGTGAATTACTTAAAATGATTTACAGTCTTAGTTTTATTTTACCATGAAATCTCTTAAGGGGTCATTCTAATCATAAGTATTATTTTATTTTGTATTTTTTTATTTTTTAAAACGTTGCCCCACACTAGGAATTTCTCCTGTATTGTGGGTGCGTTTACAAACATTTAAACTCACATACACGTTTGTGTATGTGAGTTTAGTAATGTTTGTCTGACTGTTTAGCCAGATCTGGAACAACTACTTGTAGGTCATACAAATAATTGTTCCCTGCGGGAATCGAACCCGAGACACGCAGAGCAGCAGTCAATCGCTTAACCACTGCGCCAACCGTGCCGTCAAAGTATGAACAACGTATTCGTCTTTTTAATATGGAACCAACATTGAATTCGGGAAAATAAACAACTGTCAGCACCATACAAAAGTAAAGATGTCGATTTACTTAAAAAGTCCCATTCGATTCTTTAAACACCAATCAAGTACATTGATGAATTCCATGCAAATGACGAAGATAATTTCAGTTACACCATGAAACTAGAAAGCGTAAAAGAGTTGCAGAAAATAATGCGACTCGATTTAATTGTCAGCTCAGCAGAATCAGTGACAGTAATTAGTTATATAACGACAGGAAATAGTGTGCTTACGCGTAAACAATGTCATTATGGACAGCTAGATTATGATCTTAATACACCCATTAACTCGTATTTTTTGTTACACGCATTTGTAATAGGAATTGCATAGGAACTGAATACACTAGACACTAATAGAAAGAGAATACAGAATACTCTTGCAAATTTTGACAGTAATTTTAGATAGATATGTCAAACATAATTTTACTAAGGCCTTTTTGAATAGCGACTACCAAAGCGTTCGACTCGGTTAATCGTCGTAAACTTATTCTGAATTCAAAATACTACACGAATTGATGATTAACTATCGATTTTGTAAAATAGTTTTAGTAAAATTGGAAACAATGATATCTCACTAAAAATAGAAGTGGGGTTCCCCAAGGATCTAATTTAGGACCATTTCTGTTTCTAATGATTAGGACATACCATTACAACTTACCGTTTGTCTAAGGGGCTATATATGATTTCGAGTCTCTAACAGATTGCATTGTATGACACTTTAATTGACCTGCTTGCTTGGTTATTATTTAATTTATGTGTGTTCTTGAACACACATAAATTAAATAATAACCTAGTGTCATACTGCTATCAACAATGAAACCTGAGACTATTTTTATTTCTAGGGTTAACAACAGGGTCCATAAATTTTATCACTCGTCGCAAATTATATGGTTTTAATAATTATGAAGCAAGGCATTCATTTGTATTATCAACAAATATGTAGTGCACTTATGATTCATATTATGCAACATATTAATGCAGCTAGATACATTGTCTTTATCATAGTATATTAATTATTTCCATGTATTATTAATGTGGGTGTACTTCGCCAGTTATGTTCAAGTCTCATGTAATAGGGGACAAGCCTATTGACATCAACTGGGCTCAAATCCAGACTCCTTGCTGCTACTGAAAAGTTCCAGAAGGAAAAACCCAATAACACTTTGCCCGACCGTGGACTCGAACCCAGGACCTTATGTTCAGCAGTGGCGCTTGCAACCACTATATGACTAGACCGACGAGGCAGTATTGATATAATAATACAATTTAAAGGTGTTTCATTGGGTTTCGTGTCTTTAAACTTCGCCACATTTAATCTGCTTAACGTTCGCAAACATTTATTTATTTACACACAGTAAAACAGATACAGATACGACATATTAGAATTGAGTACAAAGGTACTGCTTATTTCTTAAGACATTTCTTCCAGCAGACCCGCGAAAGCAGATAGGAAAAAGAAACGTAGACAATAGTGTGTGAGAACAAGAATAGAAGAATTTGTTTTTGTGACATCTTAAACTAGAATATTAAATACACCTACATATAATGCAAAAAAAATACATAGAAGTACTTAAATAAATACATATTGCTAATATAAATAAACATATTATAAATAAAAATATATAAATTCTCACAGTTAAGAGGAAAGGAAATGCTATTTTAATCGATACTTGAATTGAGAAATACATTTTAAATCTCGAATGCTAGGCGAAAGTGAGTTCCACAATCTTACAGCATGAACAGAGAAGGAATAAGAATAATAGCTTGTTTTATGAGGATGGGATTTATGGAGAGTTCTAAGGTGTGATCTACACGGTGCGTCGCTAGGGCGAGCGCAAGAAAATCGCTCACGCAGGTAGGAAAGATAAGACGGGTTGTGTAAGATGATGAAGAGGAGACATAAATTCCGAGTGTTTCTGCGAAGGCGGACCGGGAGCCACTTGAGTTCCTTGCGAAGGTGAGAGACATGGTCATACTTTCTCAGACCGAAAACAAAGCGAATACACAAATGTGCAAATATGTTCTAGAAAGTAAATTTTCTCGTTGAAGCAAGAAGATTAGATGAAAGATCACGATACGATAGAGATTGGATAATAGGTACAGAGACACACGACGACATAATAAGAGCTATTTACAGTATAAGCTGACCTCTCATAAGCCTGTACAATACGAGGTCAGTTTTACTAGTAATGTAAATCGTAGTCCACTGCTGGACAAAGGCGTCTCCCAGGCTGCGCCACAACACCCTGTCCTCCGCGTGTTAATAATAATAATAAATAATCATATATTTTAGGCTACAATGGCCCACAGACATATATAAATAAACTCGTCTTCTTAAATAACGATGTTAGTAGCAATAAGCAATATAATATTATGTATTTGTATGTGTCTACCTTATTACGTATGTGTACCTTATTACGTTCAATCTGAGTTGTTATAAGCAGTGAACATCTGTCCTCCTTCATTAGCTATATATACAGGGTGTTTGGAAGGGAGCTGTACATACGCCTAGGGTAGAAACTAGGGATAGTCTGCTACCTACCCCCGCCCATTATATTGACCTTGGCCTCAAGGTTTTTTTTACCTTACTACCTTACCTTAAAATTATTTCTTTACCTTACTACGGTACTTCAGGCCCCATAACTTTTCTTCTCCACAATTTTCTGGTGTAAAATAATTTTTTGCAGGACCCTAAGACTCTAACGATTAAAACAAGACCATTAGCCGACCGGTCCCATGGATAGATTTTGAGCTACAGGTAGTTTTAGTCAAAAAATCACAAAAAAGTCAAATAAAAAATAAAAATAAATTAAAAAAAAACCTTGAGGCCAAGGTCAATATAATGGGCGGGGGTAGGTAGCAGACTATCCCTAGTTTCTACCCTAGGCGTATGTACAGCTCCCTTCCAAACACCCTGTATATTCAATTCTTTACAAAAAGTCACTGTTACACATGCTGTTATAAAATGTTCATAAAATTAGTCTAGACGGCTTTAGTCACTGTCCATTTGTGTTGTCACTGTGTCACCAATTGTTTCAATTCATATCACATGTAGGAATCATTCCCCTTTTAAATGACTCACATATTCCTCGGTATATTTTTCAGTCTGCCATGATCATGATTTCGGCCTAAATATGACTGACTTGTGACTAATGCCTAGTTAGGAATGTGCTCCTTCCTTTCTTTGCTCAGATATGAGGACGTCATCCGATGAGGTATCTAGTAAATACCAATCTGTCTAATTAGAAATTTGATTTATAAAACCAGTGGGTCGTGGATTAGGAAACTGTAATTTGGTATCATTTGAACTCCGATCTTGTCGTTTTGAGAACAGTTAAGTGTTGAGCTGCTGTCGCCTATCTATACACACAAAACATAATTATCGTTGTGTTGCTTATTACGCAAGTATGTACCATCGCCTTTGGTATAATTACTGTAAATCCTATTCAGGTGTAGAAACGTTTCAGGTTGACTCAAGAATGAATGATTCATGGAAGTAGTACCTACTTACAATTTAAAGATACGATACGCATTTAATGTAAAGTTATTACCTGTATGACTGTTCGTTACTTCATTGATCCTATTTACATTATTGATAAGTCGTAAGTGATATGATATTTTTTTTCAATATTCGATGTATAATTTCAAGGTCTTATAAATTATTGTGAATCAAATTCCGCATTATCGAGTGATGGTCCGGACTCCGGACATGGGCTTGACGATAAAGTAGGTTTAGTTTCAAAATAGATTGCGCCGTAGACAAGTCATAGTTTATAAAGTTTTCTAGCACCAGAGCCTATTTAAAGTCTAATTGATAGATAGTAGATAGGTACTATTATTATTAATAGACAATGTTATAGTAATATAATTATACAGTGGTTGACAAAAAATTTAGAACTTTGTGAATAAAACTAGCAACAGCAACATTTGGCTTGTACCTACGTAATTTATATTTTCGTTGCATAACGTAATTAATTAATTACATAACAGAACATTATCAAGCAACGTAATCATTGTTTTGTTCAGTATTATAAATTAATTCTGCTGACCGATATTTCTTTGAGATAAAAATGCAATTTTTATTTATTTATTTAACCATTTATGTACACACTTATATAAACAGACAAGAAGAAAATAACAGAAAAATAGATACATACATATACATATTCGATACATTTTGCACTGCATACGACGATATGCTTCGAGTCTCGTGTCTCGTAACTTTCTCGCATCGATATTATTAAAGGAAAAACCACTATGATAAGTATCTCAACTATAATGTTGGTGGACAGAGACACACTACGTTAGGGCCTGTTTCACAGAGTCCAGTCCATGATCCACCTCATGAATAAAAAAAAACAAACTGAATTTGTATTCGAAATAATCCACCAGTTAACCCGACATGAAACAGACCATAAAACAGCCAATTGAATAATAACATATCGAGAGCATACAGAAATCGGTACTGTAGAACGAATTATCACTAACTTTCGAAAAGCAACTGTCATCGCTTACCACTTTTGTACTTAAATGAGGTCGTGGTTCAATACCATTCGACACAGAATCTCGAACGCGTGCTGAAAACAAAATAATTTTTAAACAAGAAGCAATTGATGACCTTGTAAATCTTTAAATATTAACCTTGGAGAGTACAAGGCTGGAGAATCTTGGTCTGTAATTTGTTGATGAGTATAATATACTTGTAATAAAGCAGAAGAGTCTGTTTGTTTGTACGCGATGATCTCTGGAACCGTCAGTGGGATTTGATAATTTCTTTTTGCATTTGATAGCTTCATTCTTGAGGAAGGCTATATTCTGTTAAACATCACGCTAGGACTCGTAGGAGCCGAGCAAAAAAAATAAAGCAAGAAAAACCGCTAAGCGAAAACAAAGTAATTGCACGGGTAGACGATGCGATGCAACGGCGTGGGTCGGGGGAACAAGAAATTTCACGCTGACGAAGTCGCTGTCAGATGTTAGTAACATAATTATAATATACTATATAAATAAATCAACGTTGATGAATATAATTATGAGGAACATGTCGTGTTGCGTGTTTTGAGTTTGAATGTGGATGGCTTTATGAGTACGGAAATACCAAAGGGAGGATGGATGACAGTTTGAAACATTCTCATTAAAATATTACCAGACATATTCGGTCTCTTAAATTTTAATCAATTGCTAAACAACTGAGTAGCACGATTCTTATTTATAAACGCTAAATATTTAGCGGTAAGAGGTAGCTAAGCAATTGATTAGTAGCTGTTAAAATTAAACACCACCGGTGCACTGATAAGAGGATGCTAAGAGGCAAGATGGCGGATTTTATTTGAATCAGCTGATCGATCCAAAAGGATTATTGTGTGCTTCGAGGTAATTTTGTTCTTAATGTCGAGCTGTGCCTTAGTAAAATATGGATTGTCGAAATCCATATTTACTCTTCATATCTAATCTTTTACGGGATTTCAGAACGATGTCAGAATTTAATAATTTTGAAACCGCCGCGCCCCAGCGGGTAGTAGACAGAGGAAGACACAAAATTCGTTCAAATCTGCTACGAGAATGATTAACTACATAATACATATTCTTAATTCAAAGTACACAATGTCATGATGAAAGGATTTATAGGGAAAAACTCAATCAGTAGGTGCTCAGGGGGTATGAAGAGAATGAGTTCGTTAGGAAGCGCAACGGAGGCGTGGCTTTTCTTTAGTTCTGGGTTAGTTGACTATAGTCAACTATACAATATGTTATCACACGTGCCGCCAGTTCTATTCTAAGACCCAGAACTAAAGAAAAGCCACGCTGTGGCATAAATAAAAAGAGACATTTTATATAAATCAATTTATTTTGATACATATTATAGCTACACTTTTGTTATAAATTCATTATTTTTTATTTCAAATATTCTTCCTACAAAGATATGGGTGCCATTCTTTCCTCATGCCACTCTCATAAGGAGAGGAGAATGATGACTCTTCTTCTTCATATATTTCACGTATCCCCCTCGCCGTTTTTGCGAGGTTGAATAATATGGGTGCTAGGGGCTAGATGCTTTCATAGCAGCAGTCAAACTTATATCTGTAAACAACCATAATAATTGCTATTACAAAATTTTTACAAAAGAAAAAATACAACCTCCAAAAAAAAAACACTAAAGTACACAGTGAAAAATAACTTTAATTTCGGTAGTCGGTGTCTTTGGATCTGTATTTTAGTTTTTGCCATCGACTTCCGAAATTGAAGTTATTTTTCACTTTATAGTGCTTTTTTTTTGGAAGACTTGTTTTTTTTTTTTGTAAAATAGTTTTTTATTTTTTACTTTTGTGTTACGGTACCTAAGTACCTACCAATTCGAAAACGCGAACGCGAAAGGCGGTTTTTTTTTATTAAAATATAATTTGTTATTGTTTTTTTAAAGCTGCTCGACCGATTACGATAAAATTTAAATGGGACCACCTGGGAAGTATACCCTTTGAAACAAAAAAAAGATTTTTCCAAATCGGTTCAGACGTTTTCGAGTAATCGGTGAACAACATACCTACATTAAAAAAAAAAGATGCCGACGAATTGAGTACCTCCTCCTTTTTTTAAATCTGTTAAAAAGACGCTGAAACCCTGGCGTAAAAGCAATAGGAAGTAATATAAAATAGACACAAGTAGGTCATACATTTCTAAAAGAGTAGGTATATTCGTGTTAGGCCTAGAGGACCTAAAATTGCATAGCTAATAGTGCCGATTCTCTTGTCACAAAATTCTTCAAACTAGACTAAAAATCACCAAAATTTAGTTTATTCCTGTCAAACGGCGATTTCTCATTCTGAAATTGATTAAAGTGACACATCTTAATTAAATATTAGTTTGACAGCACTAAGATGGCACTGAGATTATAATTTAGTGAAAATGGCAATTTTGCTATTCTGAATTTTACGTGTTTGATTGTCTAACTAAATCTGACTATTTTTAATCGCGATTAAATAGGTGTAGAATAAAATTAGTTGTCATGAACTAAAATTCACACCAACACCTCGACTTCAGATGCAAAAACAGTACTGTATCTTTTTTCTTTTGCTTAAGTATATCTCGAAAACGGTGTGTCCTATCGCAAAAATAATGAAAATTTCGACCCCCTTAATAAAACCGTACCTAAACCTCTAAAACCCAACGCGTTGGTAATAATTTTTCATATTTTCCATACAAAAAGTGAAAAATTCCATACAAAACATGTGGAGGCTGTACAAAATGCGCGCCTCCGCGGTTCAAAAAAAAATCACGTGGTATGGCAAACAGGTACCACGTGGAGTTGCAAATGCCAAATTTAATTTTAGGTGTGTCAAAATTATTTTTATATTTAGAGTTTTTATTTTGCAGAATAGCTTTAAGATTCTCATAGCCAAAAGTAAGGAATTTCAGTGATAGTTTAGTTCGGTGCAACAGAATCGGCTATTTATTTTACATTTATTTGGTCAGTTTACATTAGAAAGTAGATATAAATGAGCTGCTAGCTCATATTATGTAGATCATGAAACTACATAATATCAAGTTTTCCTAGCCCCAGCTTAAACTGCTTAATACAAATAATTTCCGGGAAAATCGAGTAATTAATACTTAAGTTGATTATCGTTCCTATTTTAATTAAAAGTCGATGTTATATTAAGTTCTATCAAATTACACATTGTGTTGCCTTACACCATTGACAAAATGAGGAAGCGGACGTCATTATTTCATTAATTTCAAGGAAGATATGTACAACAACTGAAACGTTTAGGTAATCACGTAGTGAATAAATAAAAAAAATTAATAAATTTATTTCACATATCCGTCTCCATTTAGGCATAGAAACTGGCTGTAGTTGAAGGCTCCGCCCTTCCCTTACATTTTAAACGTACGTGTACAAACAGGTATACAAAGAAACAAAGAAAGTAATAATAAAAATACAATTACGATCAACATTTATGAGTTTGTGTGAGAGAGAGAGAGAGAGATTTTGAGTGAACATGAGTGACTAAATAAGCAAATAACATCACTCAACTCAATCAATATTTATTATTAAGTCACATGTTGCAAAAGTAACTCTGTATCATCATAATTTAAACTGTGAAGCCATATTTTTTTTTACATTGTTATTTTTTTATCATAGTTATTTATTAGTTTATTAATTTTATTGTATAAAAAAGCTGAGTATTGTCTGCTGGCAAATTCTGCCCTAGCTTGTGTAGTGTTGTATAACATGTATGTTTATTGTGTAGAATACGAATGTTTATTATTTAGTGTTTATTTCTTTTTCTTAGTATGTTAGCATCATATGGTATCTCTTTGTGCATTTTGAAGATGATAAGAAGGATATACAATTTTCTCAATGACAGCAGATTACATAATTCATAAAGCTTGTCAGTAGGGAATCTTCTTTTTTTGAAGTACATCACCTTAGGTATCGCTCTTTGAGCGCGTTCTACCCCTAGAAAACTAGATTATGCCGCTCCACCCCATACATTTATGCAATACACTATAACAGACTGGACCAAAGATCATAAGGTCATTCGGCCCACTATGGAACTGGGCCCGCGGACCAGTTACCCCTTTTAAAATTTGATAATCTGGGCCCACATCTGTCTACATAAATATCATTTAATAGATTTCCTTGGTTGTTCGTATTTATATTTACATGTATTCTCCTTGGTACAACATATCTCAGCTCTTTGAATATCCATATAAGTTTCCTTACTCGACTCATGACTTGTTCCAGTTGAGGATACCAGGAAAGACGCTGGTCAATAATCACAATATCATCACTATATCCTAGTAAAATCCGAAACTTATTTAATTAACAAGCCATTGTTAAACAATACATAGGTATAATCTCGGCTGGTATTGTTAGTAACATACTCGTACTTCTCGTTTGTTTTCCTTACCAAGCCTTGCTTTTGTTCGAAATTCTGTTATTAGACATTTGTATAAGTACTAAATTTTTGATACATTGTATTGATGGAATGTGTTCTGTTTTATGCTTACACGAAATATACAGTTACTGCGGTAGCATACAAGCTTTCATGTAGGTACTTTATTTAGGAACGGAGCGGTGGTTTTGTCGAATGAATCACCATCCATGCATCAGTTTGATAACAATGTTTCGTTTCCATCATAAACGGCTTAAGAATAAGTACTTAATAATGTCGAAATAGTTTCTAAAGACAGCGATGATGGGAAGAGATGTTTATTTCAAACACCGTAACTTCCAAGCCAATCTCATAGTTTCCAATTTTAAACACTCTTAGGTAAGTCAAAATCAAAGCATTTATTTCAAATAGGCACATAAAAGGCACTTTTTAACGTCAACATTTACTTACATTAAAATAGAATTGATTCTAGTCGCCCCTTCGAAAAGGTAGTTTCGTATGGAGAAGAATGGGCGAGAAACTCCAACTTTACTCTTTTAAAATGTGTTACAATATTTTGTATACATTAATTATAATTAAGTATATGTGAAGACTACACCTTTACCTGCACCTATAATAAAATTACCCTACTACAATAGGTAAAAGAATTGAAAAATGTAGCAATGACAAATAAGTTAATTATATGATAGATCATAATTATGCGGTGCTCACATATTTACAAACATTGTAAAAGTATACGATTTCCCAAATTATGTAAACAAGTAATATGTCAGTGTGTGTGCGTTAAAGTAATCACAGAATGTAAATCGATGTCATAAAAATAATAAACTATACAATGAAAGTAACAACAAGTTCGATTTTGTCTAGACCCTAGATTGTCCTATGGAGCTGGACCAGCATGTTTCCAAGCATTCTTATCTTGGATATAAGTAATCCTCTAATTTGTAATATGCTTATCTTTTTAAATGAGTTTGAAATTTTCTTTCATTTAATTGCAATATATGACAAGGTATTTTGTTGTAGCATTTAACACAGTACCCCATAAAAGATGTATGTACTTTAGGTAATCTGAAAAACGGTTGATATTGTATATTATCATTATGCTCTTCTTTTCTATACAATTCCGTATTAGGGCCTTCGGGGCATAGTATCCGAGTAAGTATGAGCATGATCCGGAACGCAGTTCACTGACTTTCCCTATGACTATGACGAAAATATTAAAAAGTTCACTAAAAAGACTTCTCCTATCTTTCCAGTACGACAAAGATAAAGATGGGCGAATCTCCTACGTGGAACTCAAAGAGATCATCAATTCGCGAGAGTACGAACACGACCTACCCGACAATGTGGTGGACAAGATCATGGGCCTTGCAGATCGAGACAACTCAGGGTTCCTCGACTTCAACGAGTTCGTTGCTATGATGCAGAACCCCGACTTGAAGGCAGTGTTTGGGCACTTTGTGGCCAGATACGTGCACTCCATCATTCCGCATCGAGGACCTGTGGACACTACAGGTAATTTAAAAACAGGATCTGTAGATACCGTCACGTTTTCGTTTGGGACAGTCAGAATTGGTCTCGAAGAAGCCTCATTCATTCTTGACTTTTCTATTACTAAGGTGACTTCTACAGGCTCTGGTGTATATAATAATAAATATACTGTGTCTAGTATATCTTGGCAGTCTATAATAAAAAACTTAATTGATATGGATGCAAGCAGTCCTATAATTTATTCATGAACTGCCAAAATATATATATCTGACCACCTTGTAGTGTGTAGTGGATCTTGAATAGTAGGTTTGTTTTTCATACGTTGGTGTAATTGGATTGGTAGTCATAGCACATAGTTTAATGCACGGTGTATTAAATAATACATTTCCCCAAATGGTAGACAGAAATGCATCATTGTACACATACAGTTCGCCATAAGCTGAACGACGAACTGTCGAAAGCCATTGCATTACCCAGATGGAATTGGCTGCTCTAAGTAGGTACTGCTGATTGTATTTTTTTGGCAGGAAACCATCTAACTACCTACATAATTATATCAAATGAAAACAATGGTCTTTTTTGTTATAATAGATGATTAATTTATCTCATTGGAGACAATTTATGGGATGTTAAAACCCTAATTTTTTGAGGGTGTCCAGAAAAAAATGTATCTTATTTCATAATCAGAAAAGTGTTTGGTTTTAGCAAATCTAGTTACCTACTATAATACAAACACTAAACACGGCACGTGTTTTATGAATCTTGAATTCTTTGCTTAGTAAATTCAAAGGAATAGTGGATGTGTACTTTGACGTGTTTTATAGGTTTTCACTATTTTCACTGTTGGCCTGTTGATTCCAAGTTACACCTTCGTTGTGCACAGCATGTACAGATCACGTAGACCCTGTTTAGACTTAGTGCAAGTGATACATTAGTATATTGCTCATATTCATCACATTATATAAAGTGTTTTTCTTGCCAAGTCTCATTTGGTAAACAATGATGGCGCACTAAGAATTCGGTTTCGGGAAAATGCATGTGAAGAAGAGTGATCACGGCATATTATAACGACCGTCATGAAAATCATTCATTTTTATCAGTATTTGGCATCAGTGTCAAAAAACGCTCTGCATTTGGATAGCCGCAGCCAAAGACATTAAATTATCAATTTAATCTCTTTGGCCGCAGCCATTGTTATTGTATGACCGTTCACCGCTTTCTTTGGAAACCAAAGCTTTACTAAGCGTTTGATTGATGCGAAAACTCTTGATTTTCACACCTTGTTTTGTTTATCAAATTAGCTATGTAAAGAAAAATACACAGTATCAAATCAGTCAAAATATTAACTGTATTTACTGAATAATTCTCACTGGTTACCATGTCGAAATTTGTATGCACCTGTTGCCTACATTAGGCACGTGCGCTTCTTCAATTGACTTATCACTTGCACTAATTATCGTGTGAACAGGTGTTATTAATAGCCCTATTTAGTGGATATTGATTGCGGAATGTGAACATCCAAGCTTACGTAGATATTAGATGGTTTTGTGAGCTTGCAGGCATACTATTATGTAGGACTGTAAATAATTGTGCAACTGTATATTTTTTTATACATATAAGCCAGCTGTTAGCCGATAAATAAACAAACTGAAGTGTGGGAATATGAAGATCTAGTTGGCTATGCCGAATGCATTCAGCTCGCTTTTTAAAACACTGAAGGAGCTTCAATTCACCTAAAGACTGGCTCCACGTTTCCATAGCAACCTCATTCACATTTGCATTTAGCCATAACAAAGAATGCTGGCTTGGAATAATAAGACATTTCCCATTTAAGTTTTTTTCACAGAGGTTTTCTTTTTAAAAGAGCATAGACAAAATTCAAAATTAGAATCCATGCTACAATTTTGTAAATGGCAACAAAAGTGTCTTTGCCTTCTGATATTTGTATTTATGTAAATATTGATGTGTATTTTCGCTGTAAATTGTGTTATTTAATAACTTCTAGGTACATAACTAATCTAATAATAGTTTATTATATAGGTAATATTATTTTAAGATAACAAAATAACAACTAACTCTGTTCGCTAGGACCGTGGACAGGTTTCCGGGCTGTTTCGTCAAGTGATCGCGGCGGTACTTTTTTTTAAATGTTTTATTTTTTTAATTGGATTTATGTTGTCATCATCATTCGGCTTGGAGTTTAAATATACATGCTGTAACTAAAAATCAAGTAAAATTCCGTTTTTATGGAATGAGAATTTAAAATATTACAGTTTTGATATAAATGTTAACAATATATTAAAGAATAAAAAACCTCAATTAAAAAAAGCATACACCTACAGGATGTATATTTAAAACTTATTCTAAACAGCAATTGGGGTACTGCTGTTTAATTTTAAAATTGGCTTCAACATTCATTCCAAATTCATTGTTGTCTAATGTCATTGTCAACGTTGTCGATCATTTGTTTCAAATCATACCTTTATAGGCAGAGGAATTCATTCATACAATAGAACATCACCTATTAAATAGATGTCTAATTACTTCTGTTTTCCTTCGTAGATATATGGCAATGTGCACTGATAGTTTAGGTAATCTAATTTGCGTCCATGCCAAGATAATTGGTCCCACAATAGTAGATATATATACAGTTAAACAGCGGTCATTTTAATAATAAATTGATTCTACTTTACAAAATTACATTAGCTTAGTCCTATCACGAATTCGTTGAAGACAAGATATTTTTTACAGAAATATAGGTTTCAATCAGAATTTAAGAATAATTCTGAACTGACATTGGGATGATGGGGTACTATGATTAAATAACCTAAAAAATACAATTAAAAATGCATTCTACTGGTTACTTTTGTGGTATTGTGCAACCCTACCTACACTAGCTGAAGTCCTATCGCGAATTCGTTGCAAGCAATGTTTTTTTTTAATGTACCGAATTGACTGAACAGATTACTTTGGATTGGTGATATTGGAACAATAGAGTAAGTACTATAAAGTAGGTTGAAGCCTAAAAAACAATTTATCTAAGCACTCTTGCTAGGTTTTTTTTTCCATAATTATTTCTGTGCTCTTGTGCAACCGACGCAAGGATAATGGTTTCTAGTTATTTCAACAAAACAATACTACATGCCTCATTATTATTTATTGGCGCTATCTTACAGTACGTGCCCACCCTGCAATGTCATATAAACATAATTATTATGATGAGCAACCTTGACATAAATGCACCAAAATTATATGAAATGACATTTTTAAATTTTCCTGTATTGTTAAAAATAATTTGGGTACTTACCTATAAAAAAATCGAATCATGTTTAGGGAAACCCCGCGTTAGGTAGGTACATGCGTTTCCTGTCAAAAACAAACCTATTGTATTTGGTCAAGACCTTTAAAAACATGAAGAAAAAATCCTATTGCGGCAAGATGTAATGTCATCAACTCATCAGTCATCCTCATCACCTCTGCCCGGCCTTTTCCCAACTACATAATTATGTTGGAGTCGGCTTCTCCTTTAACCGGATGTAACTGAATACCAGTATTTTACTTGGAGCGACTGCCTATCTGACCTCCACCACAGATTACTAAATAGTTACTACGTAACAGATACTTCACTCAGTAGAAAATTTCCAATACCTATTGAGATAATAGCCTACTCCGTCGCCTCAACAACCACTGCATGCTAAAATGTGCCTAAATGCTCAAGCGTACAGTTGTGATTGCTTCGCACCGCGCGATCCTACAGCAATCGCAGGGAACCGAATTTGGACCGCAAGCGGTCCGAGAGCGCTAGCTCGAGCGGTAGGTAATTATAGCGCGCAAGTACATGGAGTGACGGAGGCCTGCCTCCACTACCCAGTTACTGGGCAATACGATACCCCTTAGTATAAGACTGGTTGTCAGACTATCGGGCTTCTGACTACTCGTAACGACTGTCAAAAATCTATGATTGACAGCCGGGGCGTTAAAACTGTTGGTCCCGGCACACTTTCCGAGGCACGGAGGGCTCTCGATATAATTATATAATGGACGGCCACCCATCCACGGACCGGCCTCGGCAAGCGTAGCTTAACTTTCGATCGATCCGTATGACTGCTATTATTTAGCCACGAGTCCCTTAGGTTAAGGCACGAGGCATGATGTAATTTAGTCAGTATCTAGGGGTAAAACCCAGTCTTAGATATTCTGAACGCTTTAAAAACTAAGTTCGCGTTAGAAAACCCTAATATTTGTACTCGTGTATCTGCCCTTGACTCATTCGAATCTCCTATCGTAGATAAATATCGATATTTACTCGGCATATCTTTACATATCGCGTTGATAGCTTTTATATCCCCAATATAATATATACCTACAGGGTGTTTTCAGGTCAACGAAGTATTTTCCGCTAATAAAACTGATGTCACAAAAAACCTTGCTGGTAACAGACGTAGAATATCGATCGGTTACGCTATTTCAGAGTCTGCTGTGAAAAAGGCGTCAATCAGTGTCATTAATAAAATTAATGTAAAGAATTACAATTTCGCTACGCGTTGTTTGCGCTTGGTGAGTTTACTCGGTATATTCCGGACTTCCTGTATAAGCTTTGCGTAATGCGTAAAATAATTTGTAGGTATGTTTATTTCCTAGTATTACAAATTCAATATAATCAGTTAACTTAAACTGGGGATTGGACACACTGAAGTTAGTCGATTGTTATCAAGAGGACTGAGATAGTTCGCAAAAGCCAATAATGGTTGGTATACAGGTAACGGTTATTCGAACAAGTTAAATAAAATGAAAAAAAGTCATTTATTCAAACTAAGCTTAGAGTCGGCACTTCTTGAAACGTCAAAATCACATAAGACAGTCCCCCAAAACGCACGCCCTTCACCACTTCCTAGTGCTTTAGCTTAGAAGAAGAAGTGGCGCAACAAACTCCCCAGCAGAGAGAGAGAGAGAGACTGTCAAATATTGTTAAAATTACTGCTGAAAAATATCTTACGCAATTTCCTTGGGTTATTCAGTTTACACTATGACGTCAGACCACAAATGTGCAGTTTTCGATCAAAGTCACTTTATCCGTCTAAATATCGAAATTTCTGATGAACAAGATATTAATTTGTTGATAAAAGTGCACTCCAATCCGTATCTTATCCCACACAGTGTTATCTCGACCTTGTTCGTTGGTTCGTCACCACACCCTGCCTAGAAATAATTTGGATACGTAACGTTTATTTATGAAAATAATAATGTTTTTGTAACACTGAAGTTCTTGAAAGATGCGTAGAACATTATGTATACAATAGTACAAGACTACTATTTCTCAAGCATGCTTGGAAATTTGAGCATTATTTTGACAACCTTCTTCGAGATAAATCAAAATTGCTGTACTGGCAAAAGCTGTATGAAATCCATGTCTGTCGTAGTTTAGCGGCCAAATAAATTACATAGTAAACTCATGTCTATCGTGTAATTTAAAAAATGGAACGATATCTTACTCCGGAACATGGCGACCAAGGATGTAACTTATCAAAGGTTTTATTGTATGTAAAATTCAAGCAAGATATCAGGAGATATTGGTTCCAGTTTCAGTAAGACATAATATTGTCCACATAAAAGCTCGTGCCCACTGCCGTGTGCGACACAATGAACTCATTATAATGTCATATTTTATTAAAACATATGTGTATTTTTTTAATGCCTTAGGTATGTTATAGTAAATAAATCCATTTATTAAATGCCGTAAATAGTAATTGTCCAGTTTGTTTATATAAAAGAGATAGAAAAAATACAGGGTGGCAGGGAGATACGCGCAACCTGTCATTATGGATCCAGTACATGATTCTGAAACCCCTTCGATGAAATACTTATTAGGTTTTTTTTTTTTTTTATTGCGGCTCCATTCATTTTGATTCCGCAGGTATTGCACTTTTCTATGAAACAGATGATTTTTTTTTTTATAACTGACGAGAATATTTTACTTGCCCTTGTGGAGGCGATTGGTGGTGGCGATTTCTCGCGTCCGGCACCGGTCCAGGCCATGGGAAACCGTCACCTTCTACGTAGCAGTAATGCTTACGAAGGAGGAGGCAGAACGTGTGAGAATGAGGCAAAATTCGCGCCCTCACGCCCCTAGTCGCCGCAGGATACGCCCTGGGCGTCGCCGTCGGTAATCCCAGGCCGATTCCCGGCCACTGTAGGCGCGGGCTTGCGGAAGGCGAGCAATGGGTAGCTCGCCGTCCGTATGAGGCGCGCTGTGTTCCACGCGCGCCTCATAGAGATGTCAGCACCAACAACGGAGTCCGCTAGGGCCGATGCCTGCCGGGGTTGCGGGAAAGTCCGAAAGGGTTACGTCGATGTCCCTGCCACCTTGTAAACCTTACTATTTGTTAGCTACCCTACTTACGACAAATGAGGAATTCAGGTCGCTCAGGAAACTGCAATGTGACAGTTCATAGTTTACCACATTAAATTGATTGTAGCACTCGCAAGTCATACACACTTTTGACACTTTTGTGTTGACTTTGACTTGACACTTTTGACACTGTTGACACTACGTTCCACATCGGCGCGGCGCCAGTAAGTGCCGTCAATTGATTTAGATGGATAAGTCTGGCGCCGAAAATAAAATCGATTGTAACTCCCGTCGTGTCCCCGTTCGTATGTTATCTTTGCTTAAAACGGCGAAGGAAAACATCGTTAGGCAACCTGCATGTCCTACCACCAAACATTTTATGACATGTGACATCGACCAACCCGCAATGTGCCTGCGTGGTGGATGACGGAGAGGGTCAGAGGAGGCCCGAGCCCCAGCATCAGCAGTAGGAACATCATAGGCTGATTATATTATGTATCTCCCGTAGGAAAGGAGACACATCGGCGGCTCCAAATTCGTGATCAAATATTCCACATACAAGGTGGCCCAAGATATAATACACCTGTTCGTAGCCGTAACGTAGCGACACATACGGAGCTTCGACTCAAAACAAGTGCTGTGCAAACTGAAACCGAACCACGAAGGCGTAGGTAAATGAGTTTTGGTTGTAAAATAACATTAGGCACATCGATTTTTCTTTAAAATTCGGCTTTTTAGAGCGTCGTCTCAGTCACTATAAGACCACGTTCGCAAGGACGTAAAAATATCGTGGCGAGATTTTATCGGGCACTGGATTTTCAAGTCTCTGTGTTGAACCGAGCATTGAGAATCCAACAGAGTGCATTCCAGCGCGGCGAAAAAACACGTTGTTGCATTTTCAACTCTAGGCGCTAAGCAGTGCGTTGAAGATCTAGCGCGCGAAAAAATCCCGCCGCGATATTTTCACGTCCGTGCGAACGTGGGCTGACCTGTGTGACAGACTCTTTCTAAAGGTTAATGTGTCATATTAATTACGGGTAGTTACTGTACTTGTATTCACCTGTAGTCACGGACCACGTAGATATATCTTGGGTATTTATTTCTATTGTTGTATTTAGCTCAGAATCCGATGCATGCACCGCACACAATCCTGATAATTATATAACAAAAACACTTACATAATTTATTATTATTTATAATTGTTTTATCTATCAATCAATCATAATAATTTAATCGCATTTCCTTGCAGAATTTATGATGATTGATTTGAAATTAATCACACCGTACGAACTTAGCGTTCTAGTATGCTGAAAGCTAGTCATTATGAGAAAAAAAAATTGGCAAGATTTGGCACATAAATAAATACAGGAAGGGGAAATGAAGTAGGATATTACATTGTTCAGTATATTTTACCGTGACCTGAATTACGGCAGGATATCATTCAACGTAATTTCAGTTTCCAACTCAGATTTATAGTAGCAGACGATTTTAAAACAAAAGACGATTAAGAACAATATAATTATCATTCTGCATGGAGAAGTATTTTTTTTTGCAGCACATGTCGTCATGTCAAATGTAATTTCAAATAGTAATTCGGTAGCAATAAATCTTTTGTATTATTAATTTAATAACTGACAGCCTCGTTGGGTTAGTGGTCGCAAAAGCTACTGCTGAGCATCAGGTCGTGGGTTCAATTCCCAGGTCGGGCAAAGTCATCATCAGTGATCGGAGTAGGTACCTACAGCTATTTTGGTTCAATGACCGCAAACTTTGATGTTAATATGGACATTCCCCGGGGATTCTTAATGAAACTACGGGATTCGACAAAATAAATTGTTTTTTTATTAACAAGGATAAAAGAAAGCTCTTACAAAGGTATTACAGAAAACTTAAAAAATATATTATTAAAAAAAAAGTTTTTAATTTCATTAACCTGAATCGTGTCCGTTTTATACTAACCCGACGGAAGGGTGGAGGGATATGTGTTCGTTCATAATTCCTTAAGACGTGAATAGCTTTTTACAAAGTAATTTCTTACTTATTCAATAATATATATTTCAAATCCCGGGATTTCATTAGTGTCCATATTAAAACAACGTATCGCAAGTACAAAAAATTGCTCGACCTACTCCGATCACTGGTCATCATTCTCCTGTCCTTACCTCAATTTATGTGTGGTCAGCTCAACATGACTTCTCCCTACTTCTCTATTAGTCGTCATCTCGGTACTCAACCCCATTCTAGCCATATCATCTTTCAAACAGTCCATCCATCGTTTCTTTGGTCCCCCTTACTCTTATAGCCATCTGCATCCATACTCAAAACTTTCCTCACGACATTTCAAAGTCTTATTGGGTGTTTCAATCTGGAATTTCCCAGTACCAGCCCGGAGTCTGGATTTGTGCCCGGTTGATGGCAATAGGCTCGCCCCCTATTACATGCGACTTCGCTCTGTCTTCTCTCAGCTATTTCACGAACTTCACTGTGGAATTTCCCAGTACCAGCCCGGAGTCTGGATTTGTGCCCGGTTGATGGCAATAGGCTCGCCCCCTATTACATGCGACTTCGCTCTGTCTTCTCTCAGCTATTTCACGAACTTCACTGTGGAATTTCCCAGTACCAGCCCGGAGTCTGGATTTGTGCCCGGTTGATGGCAATAGGCTCGCCCCCTATTACATGCGACTTCGCTCTGTCTTCTCTCAGCTATTTCACGAACTTCACTGTGGAATTTCCCAGTACCAGCCCGGAGTCTGGATTTGTGCCCGGTTGATGGCAATAGGCTCGCCCCCTATTACATGCGACTTCGCTCTGTCTTCTCTCAGCTATTTCACGAACTTCACTGTGGAATTTCCCAGTACCAGCCCGGAGTCTGGATTTGTGCCCGGTTGATGGCAATAGGCTCGCCCCCTATTACATGCGACTTCGCTCTGTCTTCTCTCAGCTATTTCACGAACTTCACTGTGGAATTTCCCAGTAGCAGCCCGGAGTCTTGATTTGTGCCCGGTTGATGGCAATAGGCTCGCCCCCTATTACATGCGACTTCGCTCTGTCTTCTCTCAGCTATTTCACGAACTTCACTGTGGAATTTCCCAGTAGCAGCCCGGAGTCTTGATTTGTGCCCGGTTGATGGCAATAGGCTCGCCCCCTATTACATGCGACTTCGCTCTGTCTTCTCTCAGCTATTTCACGAACTTCACTGTGGAATTTCCCAGTAGCAGCCCGGAGTCTTGATTTGTGCCCGGTTGATGGCAATAGGCTCGCCCCCTATTACATGCGACTTCGCTCTGTCTTCTCTCAGCTATTTCACGAACTTCACTGTGGAATTTCCCAGTAGCAGCCTGAAGTCTTGATTTGTGCCCGGTTGATGGCAATAGGCTCGCCCCCTATTACATGAGACTCAAGCATAAAATAGCGTAGTGGCGGATTTACCAGCAGGCTGAGTAGGCTTGAGCCTAGAGCGGCAAAGAGGACATTTGTTTTTTTGGCTTCTTTTTTCTCTTGTCTTGCAGGAAGACGTCTACAAGACATATTTCCAATGACTTTCTCCTCTTCCCTTTCATTGTACATTCAACGGTACCGCAAACTTCTATACTCTATGGTAAAACCATACCGTGTTCTGGCGTGTTTGGTCTCCCACACATTTCCTGCCTCAGTAGGAGTGTGTCGGAGGGCAGACGCACAGACTTTGTGGCTGTAATTTTGTGAACTAAGCTTTTTACTGCAGCTGTCATCATTATTATTGTTGTTGCTAGTCATGTTGTGCGATTACGCTTTGGGTGATAATCAGGTCGAAACCTATAATGTGAACCTAGTGATATGCAGTGATTGTTACCTGTTGTGCCTTGTGAATAAATAAAAACACCCAGTTTGCGGACCCCAATCAGTAATCGGCCTCCGCAATTTAGCTCTCCTCTCACTCGTGTAAGGTGTAGCTTTGTATGAGTAAGAAGAGAGCGACCCCCGAGCCCCGACAGCCCGACATTCTTAGTCCGCCGCTTAGCAAGCTAGCATGATTAGCCCGTTGTATTAGTCGTATAGTAGACATGATTGAGCTTTGATTAGCTTAGAAATATACCCAAAAACTATTTCTTGTGCTATTTCAACCAAAATGGTGGATTGTAAAAATAATCCAGGAACTGACAATTGTACAGGTAAGGGCGGCAAACATTAACAGCCTATAAGTACTTGGAAAATGTCTAAATTCGCTACTGTAGCGAATTGAGGGTGTACTATATAGGTACACGTAGACCCCTGCCTTCGGGGGAACACAGCCGTGATCTTAAGGGCAATTCTCGTACTTAAAAAAGCGTTCAAATTATAGTCGCAATCTCATCTCACTCTCAGCGACAATCAATGTCAAAAACTTGTCAAAAATGTATGGAAATTGATTGTATTTTTGACAGATTGAGATCAGACTGTGAACGTGCTTAAATTTACGGGAATTGCCCCTCTTATGTTATGTATGATAATTATGTTACTATGTGGGCTCACTCTTGACCTCGATCTCGCCTGGTGCACTGCAAACCGAGGTATGGGGTTTGTCATTAACAAATAAAACGTGACTAATGATGAACCAAAGTATTATTTACTATGAGATAACCCAAAAAAATTGTATTTTAATTTATTTTTTCAAACGCGCGATACGCGACGCGATTCGCACGCGATATTAAGGCACCCGCTTGTCGCGCGATACGTGGTGCCTTTGTGTCGCGCCTGTTTGAAGGAGCCTTTAAAAGTATAGGGCATTGTTAAATTAATTATCATTTTATGACTTACCCCGCCTTATAAATACCAAGTGAAGGTTTTCTATATAATATGTACCTATTTTCTTACTCATCTATGGGGCTATGGCGAACAAAGATAAAAATCAAGTGTGATATCAGTAAATTATTAAGTTATTTAATCATCTTCGGAGTCATCTTAGGGATTGAAATTCCAAAGATTATATCAATTTGTACTACCGGTACTACGTTGGTTTCGCCTGACAAATTCGTCTAGCAAAGTGTTGTCAAACGACAATACAATATCAGTTCAGTTATATATTTTTTTTAAAGATGGGCAGCTGTAGTTTCTGCCTACCTAGTACCCCCATGGAAAGGTGTGAGTTTATGTATGTATGTAAGAAAGAAAGAAAAGAAAAATTGTTTATTGCGCACAAACAAAACTCACATTATTACGTGATGACGTGTAAACGTTTTGTACGTACAAACCTACTTACAGAAATAAAAACGTTTAAAATTTATCACATTACAAAAAAAATACATAAATACCTATACTAATATTATAAAGAGATAAAATTTGTTTGTTTGTATGTAGGGGGGTAATCTCTGTAACTACAGGACGAATTAAAAAAAATATTTTTGCATTCGATAGCCCAATTCTTGAGAAAGGCTATTTAACATCACGCTATGACCCTGAGGAGCCGAGCAAAAAGAAAAAAGTCTGAAAGAACACTAAGCGAAAGGAAAGTTCAGTGCAGAAGCTTGAACTTGTGTAGGTATAATTGTTTATGGTGTTACTAGTTGAACAGTTACATTCTTTGAGTGCATAGATCTGGCATAATGACAATAGTGACGGAAGTCGCAATCTTCATAGCGTAGCACCTTCTTAAAATATCAGTTTATTTATTTTTTACTTTTGAATTATACCTAGCTAGAGTAGCATCGCTAATTAAAGTAATTATAGACAACGAAACTGATATATTGTTACTATCAGTTTAAATATCATGTCAAGTATCTACTTTGGCTTATCGTTGCTTTCAGTTAGCTTGATGTCGTATTATGGGCGGGTACTTAGCCATGAGATAGTTAATTGATAACCCAAGACGTTGTTTTCCTTTGCTTAAAGTTTTTGCAACGTTTCTCAAAGTAAGAGACGTTAAATCGTCAAAAATGTATTGTTAAACTGTCGCTAATCATTTCTTACCTTTAAGGCTCCTACAAAACAGGTACGACACAAAGGCACCGCTTGTCGCGCGACAGGCGGTGCCTTTGTGTCGCGCCTGTTTGTAGGAGCCTTTCAGCTACGTTTATAAATGAACCCTGTATAAATATAATTAATTCACAAACCGTCGATATTTTTATAGTTTTCACTGTGACCCACATTCGAAACAAACATGATGAATCAAAAGCCTTTAACACCGATTTATTTAGTCATGTAACAATGGGAAAAATTAATTATTCGTAATTTATAAAGAGTATCATTACTTGGAATTAATTCTATAAATTTGCCAGTTCTTTCGCAAAATCGCAAACCACAAAGTTGAGACAAAACAATTAGTGTAAACGTAAAATATTGTACCTACTACCTACACATTAGATTTACTGCTTTAAGGCTGCATCAAACAGGCGCGACACGCGACGCGAATCGCACGCGACACAAAGGCACCGCTCGTCGCGCGACAGGCGGTGCCTTTGTGTCGCTCCTGTTTTAGGAGCCTTTATTTATTTGAAACGACGACATTTTAAAAGCAAAATTTTGCTAAAGGAAACCACAATTAAAAACTTACACATAATTATAATGAAATAGTTGAAAATGAAAAAAAAAACTTTATGATAAGAAATTAGGACTAGCATTAAGAAATATCCGCATGATAGTGCCTTCTCTGTTTGAGAAGAGGCCTTTGTCCTGCAGTGAGACATTAATAGGTTGGTATTATCTATTATTTTATTTATAGTACCTGGGAAACGTATAATTTGACGGCACGGTTGGCGCAGTGGTTAAGCGATTGACTGCTGCGTTACGTGTCGCGGGTTCGATCCCCGCACGGAACAAATATTTGTATGACCTGCAAGTAGTTGTTCCGGGTCTGGCTGTTTGTGTATGTGAGTTTATAAATGTTTGTAAACGCAACCACGATACAGGAGAAATACCTAGTGTGGGGCAACGTTTAAAAAAAAATACTCTAGTTAGTCTGTTATAATATAATAATGAATGGATACGAAAACCGCAACCAATAAGACAGTCAAGGCTCCTACAAACAGGCGCGACACAAAGCGTGCGATGCGCGTCGTGTGTCGCGCCTGTTTGAAGGAGCCTTTACTCAAATCGGGTCATTAAACTGAAGTACTCATTAGGTGTATACCTAAACAAACACAAACCTCTTTATATTATTAGTATTAGGTAATAATATAAAGAGGTTTGTTTGTTTGTAAGTGTGTATAAAGGGGGTAATCTCTGTTGATATAGGCTAGTCAACATCTAATAGCGCGGGCAGGCGATGCGTCGCGAAATTTCATGCGGACCAATTTACGTTCAGATTCTAGTCGGCTATAAAGATGACAACGTCAGAGACATAATGACCATCAATTTCGTTGTTAACAGGAAAATTGTATGACACACACAATTGAAGAGATTATCATATCTCATAGGGTATAAAAATTTAGCTTGTTAGTTTGAAGGGACTTTTATTTTATTTTCCTGATGGTCAAAGATCACAGTTTAAAAAATAATCATGCGTCTATTTTTGTGCTTGCTAATGTAGGTAGTTAGGTAATTGCTTATAGGTTCCCATGGTAGGTTTATTTAAATTTGTAATTACACACTAATTATGCGTATTGTTCATGCATGCGCTCTCAAGAATAAAATAAACATCATTCAGAAATCTTCGTCAACATTTTAACAAATACTGCTCAATGTGTGATCCTAAATTGCCCCCATTCAGAGTAGTCTGTCATTAAGAAAATAGATAATAGATAGATGGATAAACCATGTATTCAGTGCACACAAAACACAACTCACAAAAACACAATAATATAAAAACAAGGTGCCAACATACAAAAAATAAAATATAATTGTCTCAAATCATACAATTCCAGCCAGTGTCCACTTGTTAGAGCTAAATTCAGTGGTCCATTCGAATGTTACGTCACAGTTTACCCGTGCATAGCGTGGTCCGCGCTCAACTCCGAAGGTTTTGCCATAGTATGTCATACACATCGCAATCAGGTGCGCGCCTGTACTGCGATTTGCGACCTTACGAGTTCTCTTTTTAAAATGTAACGAGAACGAGCGAGACTCGAGAGATCAAGTGAGAAAACTTTTTCAGACAAACCAAAAATAAGTAAACTAAATGAAGGGGAAGCCGGGGATACCAAGGTGAAGTGTACAATGTGTGTTTCCGTGTATTAAGACCTTGTTAGAAAAAAAACAAAAAAAGTTTGTTTAATTATTATTTAAACGCAGTTTTAATGATGTAGACGTTTGGACTATCAGTTGAAGCAAGCTTCGGTGTTAGTGGGGTACTCGATAATGTGGCACAGAATGTGTAAAGGGACGGATAGGTATAAAGTTTTGAGTGAACAAAAGAACTATGGGCTCAGTGTGTGTAAATATTCGTGGGATACGACGTTGAAGTACATAAAACAGATTGTTGAGTACTTTGGTATGTAACCAACTAATATAATAACAAAAGTAATTTTCTCTAAACCCGTATTACTTATTGTTAGCTCCACATTTTTTTATTACAATGTAGAAAAACCTGCTTATTTCGAAAACGTATTTTCTTAAACAATTTCCTCATACAAAACGGTTGATTTTCCTCTTGTTACTAACGCACAGAAACATAAACACATGTTCTAAATCTGTATTGCAGTATAATCTATCAATTATCGCCTTCATAATCAGTTCAGTGGCTTGTATATTTTTCGTATTAGCGCCCATATACATAAGGATTCTATTCATTCTGGCGCCCGTGCCCTTGGTCTTAATCGGCGCCCAGATCATGTGTTCTATAGAATGCACCACCACCGTTGCATGTATTTCTCTACTAAGGTTATGGGATTATGTTTATTGGCTTATTACGCAAATGCTTTCAATTAATTGTCATCGATTTATTGCTTTTTAATGGAACGATAGGTACTACGATTTCTACGATACAGACAAAAATAGTGTTTACGTCATATAATTTTGAATGGTACTTGTTTGTTTACAATAAGATGCCAGAAGAGATTCTTCTCTTTTTTTTTACAATTCTTATTTTAAAATCTGTGTCATAGATTTCTTGTTTCTGCTTTTATGCTCAGTCAATAACTTTAGTAATAAGTTTGAATGCAATTTACTAACACAATATTTTTCTATGTTTTCCTCCTTTCCTTTATGTTATTGTTTGTCTTTCCTGTCCCGAACACTATCAAACTCTAAAAAAATTGGTATTCCAAAATACGTACTTACTCTAAAAAAAAATGATCTTTTTTTTTGCGAAAACAAACTAAAATTGACAAAACTGTTGACCGATTAATTAAAAACAATTTGCCCTATAACGTAACACGTTGGCTTAATTGGTCAATACGCATCCCGTTGTCGTCGCAATATGTAATGGCTGTCACTCGGCTGTTGCGTGCTCTATTTCTGATCTATTGTCGCCACATGATTGTAAAAATCTATTTATAACTTGAAAATAAATTGGTTTTGTGCATTCGTTCATTCAATAATAATATTATATGAATGGATCAATAATCGATAACGGGGATAATAATGATCATTGTTTAAATGACACATTTTTTTCTATTATGATAACGATATCATCACGTTTGCTTCCCGCATTCCTATTAATACAAACGTTGCATGAAAAACAAAAACAAAACCTACGTTTCCTACTGCACCACTTCCTCCGTCCCGCCCCATGTTTGTTGCGTTATCCAGTCGCCCATAGCAAATCATACTTCCGGTGCTCGATAGACGGGACGTACGAAGAAGAGTACAGCTGCTGGCCTCCCGCTGTCTGCATGATCCTCATCTCTTTGGTGGAGATCATTCTATTCTGCTACGATGCCGCTGAAGGCAACACCCAGGCCAATGGGACTATCGCCAAGCTGTTCATCTACAACCCACACAAGAGGCAGGAGGCGTGGAGGTTTATTACTTATATGCTGGTGCATGTTGGGTGAGTAGAAAAAATATTTTGAACCAATATACAACATGTACCTAACATAATTAACGCAAGACCTGATACACCCCAATTAGAGTATTTAGTTAAAAACATAATACAATGACCAAAACATTTTTTTAAAGCTAACTATTATTATTAACAAAATCGTGTTGCGCCTAGCATTACTTTATGCATTTATTGCCTTGAAAGAAGATTTAATTTTCTTTGGCTCAATCGGCGGTCACTATTGCAAAATACATAAAATTAAAAAAAAAACTAAGTTTATAGTTAGTGAAATCGATTCAGTAGTCAATTATGAGCAAACTACTTTCAGGACTTGCGTTTATTCTGTTACACCTTGTATATTATGTTAGTATTAAGTGAGGGTCGTTCATCCTTGCATAAGATGAAAGTGTTGAAAAACAGACCTCGTGGTGTAACCTTTATTGGAGAATTCCTCTTTGTTAACCCTTCGTTTGGGGAGAACATATAGTTATAATATGGGACTATCAACAATTCCATCTTGCACCGCATGCCCTGTCACCTGCACACGTGCAGCTAAAGGCTGCGTCAGCAAACGGTATTCGCGTTGCTGAATTTTGGGGCAAACAGACTAAAAATGTATAATATAATTTGTGTCACGACATGACACGCTAAGAAGAGGATAAACGATTAAAGGCCCATTTAGTTAGAAGGAGCATTATCTAACTGTGTGGAAAAACATGTTGTAATGTTCATTCGATGAAAAGGGATGACGAGAAGTTTCATACATATAGTTAGCTATGGCCGTATAATATAGATCTTTTTGAAATTGAGCACTATAGTCAGCAGCTTCTTCCTGTCATTTATGTGGAACCAGACCTAAGATATCCGTCTCCAATTAGGAGCACGAGTTGGTCTTAATGATGATAACTTCTGTGAATGAATGTGTAGTGTACCTATGTATGTAGATATGCTAGGTGAATTGTGTTAAATGTGATTGAATTTTTGTTTGTTTTTATTTGCTAAAACTAGCTTTTGTCCACGTCTTCGCCCGCGTGGGTGTCGGAAAATATATTATTTATACATTGTTTTCATATTATACAGGGTGTTTTTGACAGCCCTCCGCAAACTGATAGGGTGGCTTCAGTACATCATATTAAAATGACCGGTACATGAAATTCTTTCAGGAACATTAAGGGAATCCAAAAAACCAGATTTGTTTTATGGGGGGACATCGTGATCACTTACCTCACACGCAATGTATCGTTACCGTGGCAAAACGCACGTAGCGGACGGCAGCGCAGCGAGCTTGAGCGAGGCTGCCCCCGACCCCCGCGCGCTCCCCGGCGCACCTGGGCCGCGTCTTTTATTACGTTACGTTACGGCATAAACTTTTTTTTTTCCTGATAAAATTTCCAGTGGGATATGATTCAGAATAAGGAACTGAATCAATCCTGTGTTTTTGTGGAGGGCAGTCAAAAACACCCTGTATATGGTATACGAGTACACGTACTTACAGTAAAGCTCCCAGTGCACATGTTTTTTTTCCGACATCGTCAACAATCACCGTCATATTTCAGCCAATTATACACCTAAACCCCTCCCTCATGAATCACTCTGTCCATTGGTGAAAACCGTATGAAAATATGTTCGGCAGTTTTTGAGTTTATCACGTTCAGACAGACAGACTGACGCTGTGAGGGGAGTTTTTTTTTAAATATGTAGTGATATGGTGTTATATGAATAGTGTTACCCAGTAACTGGGTTGTGGAGGTCAGATAGGATATATTTCCCTGTAAAATACTGGTTGGTATTCAGCTGTATCTAGTCAGACTGGAAGCCCATCTTAACTTATTTGCGTAAAACCTAGGCATACTGGTAATGTGCAGTGTTGTACGCGCCGTGTACCTGAATTTGGTACCGGTAATCGTTAGTGGAGTACCGGTACCTTCTGGAACCGCTACCCAGGCAGGTGCATGGCACGAACCGCTAAGTACCGATACAAAACATGTACTTTTGTTACTGGTTCCAAGCCCTGTTCGTGATAGTGCGACAGTCTCTCTCTAAAGATCGAAGTGTAATATATACGCCCAGGCACTGCAACTACTAATTTATCAAAAATATCTCATCACTTAACCCACATCTGTTCCAGCGTGGTCCACCTACTAGTCAACCTCCTCGTGCAACTCTTCCTCGGAGTACCCTTAGAGATGGTGCATCGATGGTGGCGGGTCACCCTGGTCTACCTTGCCGGAGTAGCCGCAGGGTCCTTAGCAACCAGTCTCACAGACCCCAAGGTGTATCTAGCGGGTGCTTCGGGAGGCGTGTATGCGTTGATCGCTGCTCATGTGGCCACTATTATCATGGTGAGTTTTTGCGTCGAGAGTATATCCGTTAATTCATAAAATATGCGTAAAAGATCTATAGCCACATTGAACAGAGTGACAGTCCTTTGTGAGTCTTTTTAATTCTGTAAAACTAAAAAAAATAACTTCAGTCATGTTGTTGGTTGTATTTTTAAGATTTTGCTTGTATACCATTGGTACCTTGAACTTTAGCTGCATTAACTTTAACTGCTTTAGAGGCGTTTACTTTATTTAAGAGTGTTTGGTATTATCAAGTAGTCCTCCAGACCGTATATCGGCCATAGCGGCCAATCTCAACGGAGACTATCCTACGCCGCGGGAGATATGATAGTGCAAAAGTGTGTGCGCAGATACAGGTGCACTCTCTCTTCCTTCACTTTCACAGTCCGTTGGGACGGCAATCCGACACGACCGGAGAGAGATCAGGCGCAGGACCAACGGCTTAACGTGCTTTCCGAGGCACGGGGGTATCACACACCGCCAACGTCCATACTAAGAAACTTAAGAAATTCGTAATGGAAAAACCAAATATCACTTTGCACGACCTGGCAATAGGACCCAGGAGCCGTACTATGACCTGTTAACGCCATCATGATTCCGTTCAGAAAAAGAGATAGTGCTATCGGTCATGTATAGCTCCGTCTCTCTTCCACGCTGGAACAATGATGGAATTAACACGTCATAGTACGGCCCCAGGACCCCATGCTCAGCGATCCCGCTTGCAACTACGAGACCAACGGGGCAAGATGTTATACGCACACATTGTAAGGACATCCATGTTATTGATGACCATGAAAATAAATACCCTTTTATAATTGCTCAAAAAGCACTAGTCAGTTATGAAGTGGTCTAGGCTAGTTCATGAGACCACAACAGAAAAATCTACGAGAATCATTCCAAAAAGACGTCCGATGCTGGACATAGGCCAGCTTCACATCGACCGGTCCTGTGCTTTGCGATGTTCTCGCATTCAACACTTCGATACTTCGCTTTGCCTAGCCCTTTTCATTTGGGGTCGACTGTCCTCGTTGCGAGATGTGTCTTTTCTGAACATCTACTTGTCCTTTCTTTAGGTCATTTTTGATGCGTGATGACGGATATTCAAGTAAAGGGGAATTGTGGGCTGGTAAAACTAATAATTTTCACCTGTATATTTCAGAACTGGTCAGAAATGGAGTTCGCTATCATCCAGCTGCTCGTATTCCTGTTGCTGGCTTCGGTGGACATCGGTACGGCCGTGTACGACCGCTACTGGCGCCATCTAGACCAGAACATTGGATACGTCGCGCATTTGGCTGGCGCTATTGCCGGTATGTAGTTATCCTATTAAATGATTGCCTGCCAAACAAACCCAGGTGCCAAAGGTGACCCACTCGATGGTTAGGGGACGCCGTCACTATAGACATCTGCAACACCAGAGGCAATGTGTGCTGCCATCCTAGAGGCAAAGTTCAAATGTCTCGGTGGCACTTAAAGTTACAACTACTGAAAGACACTATTGGATGTAGGGTCTTATTCAGAAAAAGGAAGCCATTTATTATATTCTGCATGTGTTCATACTTCGTTACTGACTAGCTAGTTCGTCTACTTACAAAAGTAGAATATACCGTGCGTCTTCACTACTACCTGTAAGGTTATTCCATAATCATATGCGTTTGCGACCCCTCCGTATACTATATTTTAATAGGCAGGCTAGCTGATGGATAATTATGATTAACATTTTATTTTCTGTTTCCAGGTCTCCTAGTAGGCATTGGAGTTCTCCGTAACCTAGAAAAGAGGAAATGGGAGAAGCGTTTATGGTTGGCGGCCATCCTACTGTATTGTTCACTGATGCTCGCGGGCATTCTTGCCAACATCTTCTGGAAAACGAGGTTCCAGCCGCAGCCTAGCGACTAGCTTCAGTGACGTCACCGTTCTAAGTCTGACCCCCACTGTGAGGTACCTGATGTGGATCACAGTCTTCTTATGTTTATGGGCAGTGGCTTTTATTGTAAGGCATGGTTTTGAAAGAGTTATAATAAGGTCTTTAAAGGCATTTGCGGACGATTCCTACAGCGTCGTAAGAAAAATAGCACCAGGTTCCTAACTGTTATTTTAGAACGAATATTCCGGTTTCAAATAGGCCTGAAATTGCATGTCAAGCTTTTTGTATGACCCATCGAATGTCAATTGCCTGGCTTTTTCATACAGCCTTATTGGATTTTGGTATACTATAGAGGTCGTTAAGGTTTTTTGTGACAGCTTGCAAAGCTGTTTGAGGTTCGGACCATAATATATTGAAACAGTTAAAACTTTACTGCTCTATTGGTGATACTTTTAAACTATATTAAAATATCTATGGCCCACGTAACGTATGAACTAGTAAAGAAAAAAGAAGCTACTGTACCACATATTGAATATTTTTTCCAAAATAATGTAGATTTTGCAAAAATAAATTAGTATTTTCTGAACTGAACACTGTGGCCTATTTCTGTAGTACCTAATATTGCTATTTTTGGAGCTTTCTATTACTTAGTAATTTATTAAATAGGTATTGTAAGTCACGGAAATGAATTGTTTATAAAATTGCCACACTACGTCAATTTCTCGTGTCATAGCCATTTCTTACAACTGTCAAAGACTGACAGTTGTGATATGAATATACGGACAATTGAAGTTGGTAGTCAATTTGGTAAATAATTAATTTCTCTGACTGTATTTAGCATAATATACTGAACTTTATAGAATATGTAAAAGGCCAGTCCTTTACAATTATTATTGTGGGATTGGTCTATTTTCCAACCATAACGATGATTCAATTAATTTATTTCATAGATTATATAAGATGGTCTAAATTAAAGCTTTTACGCAGAATTTGACCCGAATAAATAAATTGTATAGGTATTATTATCGAACAAACAATTACAACGGAGAAGTTTTATCGACTTTTGTATTGAAAAAGTATTTTTTTTTAAAGTAAGTTATACCGGTTTTTTATAAACCTTATAATAAAATTCAACAAAAAAGTAGTGACTGCATTTTCATAAAAATAGATAGTGCCTTTTGGGGAATTAATTATAAAGATTTTAAAGTATTCTTCTTGTATTTGAGCATGCATGTATTTTTGTATGTATTTTTTCTCTCTTGCCTTTTTATGAGTACACTAAGAATAAGTTGATACGTTATGAATTTGTGGAATGTGATGTGATGTCACCATACTTGTTGTTCGTGCAATTCACGAGTGCGCTTAATGTGACTCTTATATCACTTTAATAAGGTATAAATTGCAATGATTCGCGTTCGTGAAATGTAACAAGTATATTATATATTGTGATGTCGTTGTACAGTATTGTGTAACTGCAGTATTGTTCTGTGCCGTCCTGTAGCGTTGCCATAGAAACGATACTAGCTTAGTATTTCTTGTATGTAAATAGTTGTAAGAATGTGAATGCTTGTTTATAAGAGCTCGTATTACGTTTGCTATTTTTACTATGCTGGCCTTGGTGATGTAAGACGCCGCAATATTGGATAAAATATTACAATGGCGCCAAATATATAGTTGGGGGCAAAGTTTGTGGTTATGTTTCACTGTAAGGGTGCGTACAAATTGACTAACAATACAAAGATCGCGTTCAAGAAAAAGTATGCGTTCATAGCGTACTATCCCATGTATACGCACCCTTAGTCTAAGGAGTTCAGAATGTGTAAATGAGTTTAAAAGGGAGCCTGAAAGAATATTAACCTACAAATTACATTTAAAGACATTATTTACTAGCTTTGCTTAAGTTTCTCTATTATAAGAGCTGCTTAGAAAATGTATTTCTTGCTGCAGCTGTAATGTTGCTAAATCGATGTGATTCAATTTGTAAATGAATGAACGCACAAACTTATGACTTTCATACAGTCAGAACTCGTATTTTACCTACAATTTGTTCCCAAAACTAACTTTGAATTACCTATACAGCATGTATCAGAAATGCGTAGTCATATTTACGGGCGTGGTACGGGCCATCAAACTGAACAACTTTGTCCATGGGACCAACATCGAAGTCGCGAAAAAATTATCAGCCGTCGCATACATTTGGGTCGATATATATATTTTTTTTTGCGATTACGTCGTAGGTCCCTGGGGGTCTACTTTCTAAGTCCAGCAGCAAAGATCTCGTCTGAAAGTAGTTGATCTGTCAAAACAAGTGTCAAATTAAATTTTTCGGACACGCATAAACACAGAGTAGGGACAACTGTCAAATCGTGTTTGTCATTCATTCTTATTTCGGGCCCCGAACTAATGTTATGTCCGTAAGTGTTATGGAGTACATAACGCCCCTTAACTTCGGCCGACACTACGGACTTCCTACTTAGGGAGTAGACCGAGTAATACTTAGAGATGCAGCACAACTTGAGCACAAATATTATTCTACGTATGTATGTTAAATCCTAATAGTCGTTTAAGGTATGAACGTGAAACAAAACACATCACGTGCCTTATTTTACAAACAAAATGTACTATACTTACTAGTTTCTATGCATTTACTGTCGATGTTTCTATATTTAAATAATATTTTTAGTATACAGATGTAATATTTTTTTGTATATTTCCTATGTGTTGGGTGTTGTTATTGTTTTTAGAGTAAATAAATGAATTTGAGCGTATTCGTTAGCTGCTAGACGTCTTGGTAATTGCCATTAAATTGTATTATTTATATTTGTTGTGTATAGAGATGTATGTGCAATAGTAGTAATGGTGTATCAACTCTTGTTTTGTAACTTCTTTAGGCAGTTTACATAGTGGCCAATGCTGGCTGCACGTTGATGTTAATTTGTTCATTGCTGTACTGAATAATGAATATCACGCCATGATACCAAGAAAAGCGTGTGTTTTGTATTACCTACTAGGTTGCCCGACAGACCTCTTGGACCTTTGTCCAAAGGAGTTCGTCGAACATTTTTCTATGGAAGCTGGCATATCCACCCGCCGCCATATTGTTCTTTTTTTTCAAAGTTTCCGCGCATTGTTAAAGTAATATGGGTAGGGGACACTTAGACGAACAAAAAAATTCAAGTAATAATAAAATGGTACCCAAAAGTGTCACGTTTCCGATATATTTGGAGGTAAACATCGCCATAATTAAGAACTATGAAAATTATAAAAAAATGCAGTAATTGATTTCTTTATACTCATACGCATTCCATTGTATTCAAATAATATTCCCCTACTTTTAAATACTACGTTCAACGCGCGCGGAAGATTTAAGAAAATATCAAAATGGCGGCGGGTTGGATATAACCACAGAGGTACGGACCCCTTTCAATTCCCATAGAAAAAAAGCACTTTCAGTGTCCCAAATTTTCCAATTTTCCAGGCCACTTTTTAATTATTTCGATCCCCAAAACCCTTGTACAGACTATTACGAAAACTTTAAAACAAAAAAAAAAATATGATAAAGATTCTGGTTGGACTTGATGTCATAATACCCCATTTTCTCAAGTATGTTGGATTTTACAGTCCTATCAAATGGAACTGCATAGTACCTACTGATAATCAGTAGTACGTCTTTATCTTCCAAAATTGGCATCTTAAGTTTGCAATCTTGATGAATAGCTTGATAATATTTAAAAAAAAACAGTGACAGCAAATCGGTTTACAAGCCAAGAGTTGAATTGTGTTCATGTTAGTCTTTATGGTGTATTTATTATTTTAAGAGTAAACAAAGTTCTATTCTTTAACCAACATCAATGGCTTTTTCCCCATTATACCGTAGAATTTGACAGGAACTTAAGTCTTATTTTAATTTGTATTCAAAATTATTTTAAAACTAGTTTCTGCCCGCGTTTTCGTACGCGTGGATGTCTTAAGATACACAATATACAAAAATAACAGACTTTATAAAACTCCCTCGTCCCCCGACCCACCGTGTCGCATCGCATCGCCTACCCGCGGTTTTACTTGGCGTTCTTTCTGACGTTTTTCTTTTTGCTCGGCTCCTAAGGGTCGTAGTGTGATGTTAAATAGCCTATATTAAAAGCCTAACCTTTCTCAAGAATGGGCTATCAAATGCAAAAATAATTTTTCAAACCCTACTAGTAGTTCCAGAGCTTAGCGCCATAAAGTCGAATAGATTCGAGGTATTCTGGACCCAAACTATTTTCTCCGCTGATAGCATATAGCCCCACTATACTAGATAGCTTTAACAGGATTTTCGGACTTAAATCCCCTTACCAAATAATGTTCTGAGAAAACAATCAAAGAAATACATAATATTCCAAAAATACGCATAAAGTACAGTACCTTGAGATTTTTATACATATAACATTAGTATATTTTCATTATGTAAGGTTTAATTGTACGTGAATTTGTTAGGATAAGTTCCTGTGTTATGTGTACCTACCTACTGTTTTATTTGCGCAATACTTGTTGTATGATTTTAGATTATTAACGGCAGAAAGGAAAGAGATAATAAACTGCATTATATTTATTTATGTTTTATTATTTTACTATCGTCATTTCACTAGGGGATGTAAGGGGCGGGCACAATACAACCGGACTCCCCAAATATTGACCTCGCCTGCGCCCTGCTCCCGGTACACCCTGCGACCGACCGATGGCGGTATAACCATCCAACAAACCAACCTAAATTCTCAAGAGCGATGACGGGCAGCAGCGTCGTCGTTGCGTAAAGAATTGGCTCTGCGGTCACCAACCCGCTTGCCTAGCATGGTGAATACGGCCAATAAACCTCTCATGATTAAAGTGCAAAAACAACGGCCGCTAGTTTCCGGTGGTCCCGCTATTCCTGGTCAAGGTAGCGGTCACGGTAACGGCGGGACGGGGGTGCGAAAAATCCTCGGGTTATGTCAGGCTACCATTGACAACTACATCTGGCTACGTACAATGGACGTTCGATGAGGCTGGACCATCACCTTGCCGAACTTGAAGTAGAGTTAGGTCGCAATAACTGGGTATACCGCCGTTTGCCCGAATTTTATTTGCCCTAATATCATTTGCCATAATATTATATGACGTAATATTCATTTGCCCTACTCTTATTTGCTATATTAGTCACGTGCTAGAAGCTTTGTTTCCCATGAAGTCACTTACCATAACATCATTTGTCATAATCATTGTAAGCCCTAATTATCACGTGCCCTAATTATCACAAGCCCTAATTATCACATGCCATAATAATTATCAGATGCCATAACATCATTTGCCATCAACATTGGGTGTGTAACGGTTGTTATATTAGGAGAAACTGGATGCAATCGGGACTTTAAGGCACCCCGACTCAGATAGGTTAGGTTAGAAGGGGATGGCGGGGTCATTTGAGCGAGCAAAGCGAGCGAATAGACCCCGCCATCCCCTATGTGGTTATTTTTTTATAAACCACCCAGAAGTAGGACCAAGCCCACCCTCGACCATGCATAGAATATTTTAAGGTTTTGGTTACGTGCCATTTCAGTTAGGTTAGAACTGTGAAATATCGCTTACAATAATGTTTCGTCTACCCACCAATGTATCTAAAACAGGTTTGTAAATAATTTTAGAGCGCCTGTAGAAATATCATGAGCAAACGCCTAGCTTGGAAAAAGATTCAAAACAATTTATTATGGCGCTTAAATATCATGTGTGTCACGTAATGATTAATAATTAAGGCGTTAAAATATTTGTCTAATAATTATTATGGCATTTAAATATTATGTCTAATAATCATTATGGTGTTTAAATATTATGTCTAATCATTATTATGGCAATTAAAAATATGAAAAACAATACGTATGGCACTCGTTTCTTAGGGTATAATTATATGTTTCGGGCAATTAAAAGTATGTCATATGTCTTTTAGGGCAAACAAAACATTCGGGGAAATTAAATTCGGGAATATGATGATTATGGTATATAATCTGCGGGTAAAGAATAGACAACCCAATAACTGGCTTATACTGGGGCTATCTGAAGTTCGAAGACAGGGCGAGGACACGATAACCCTGGAATCAGGCCACCTATTCTACTTCCGCGAAGGTGATCAGCTCTGCCAAGGTGGTGTCGGTTTCCTGGTCAACAAGGAACTCACTAGCAGTGTTGTGGAAATCAGTAGTGTGTCGGCAGGGGGGAAAATATTGTTGGAGCTGCTGAAGATTGTAAAACCTATCGTTGCATTGTGTAAATTCAATCTCTTAGTATTGTACAATTGCACATATGTGAGCACTAGGTACCTCCTATAAAGCTAACATTTACTGGGTTCGTCTTTCGTTGACTTAAATGTGCCCTAGCGACTGAGAGTATGTCATGCTCACTCAAATGTCTCGCTAGTGATGGCGTGTTTGTTGGATCGTTAAGTTCCCTTCAAAATGGTTGAGCTGAATGGTGCTGATCCATACGTCATGTTCCTGAACGGGCGCCATCAGTAGGGACTGGTCATCGCTTAGCTGCCACGACTTATTTTAGTCCTGAGTTGTTTTTTGATATGAAACATCTATAGCCGCACGTAAAACCGATTGCTGGCGTGGCGACGCAACGGCTGTGGCGACGCGTCGCCACGCTATATTTTAAATAAAGCTGCCAGCCATCCCGCGACGGCCCATTTTTTTTAAAATCTTTATTAGTATGGACGCTTTTAACATGCACGTCTTTCTACATCGTTCTCACATGCACAATTTCAACATGAATGATGTAACCAATGTTTAGTAAAAATAACTTGATTTAAAAGAGTGTCCATACTCTTTGAAATGGCCAACTAGCTTCAACTAGCTTCTGACTGACCGACCCCTTGACAAATCAAAAGTGTGCGGGAGTTAGTTGCTCCCACCAAGTAGGTATATGGAATGAAACTAAATCGCTGTGATCTTTAAGTTATGCAGTTTAATCAGCCAGAAGTGTTCACAAACTTGTTACGTACGATATTAGATTGATACAATCATAAATACCAGTGCTAGTCACACAATAGAAATAGTGAGGTTCAAAGGGAGTAGCTATTAACCAATTTTGGGAGAGTAGTAATATTCCATTTTTGAAAATTCATCAACCTCAAATGACCTCTGGGGGTCGATATAGACCACTTTGGGTATCATTGCGCTAAAGTAACAGGATTCATTAAAAAGTTAAGACTGAAACAAAATGTAATAAAGTTACCCCACAAAATTCTAGCAGCCTTACTAGGACAAAGCTGCTGGAGTAAGGGTATGGGTTAAAACTAAACACTCTTACGTAAGTGCGTCATACGGGAGAGTAAGTAAAAAAAACGATCTTATACATATTATTATACACTATTTATACGTCAACCTCATCAAAAAAAAAAAAGGAATTGAACTTTTTTTAATCGAACTAAAAGTGTTTATTACGTAAAACGAAACTCAACATAATATGACACGTCAAACAACACACTGTCTAAAATTATACCAACATAAAATAAATTCCCATAATTGAGGGTCTCCGTACCGAAATATTGGATTTGATTTTGGAAATAACTTTTGTAATAGCTTTTGTTTCAACTTAAAATTAAACATCATTAAGAATTATGGCAGATTATTATTTCACAGAGAGGAGGCCTGTGTCCCAGCAGTGGGAACATTGTAGGCTGATGCTGATGATGATGAAGAATTATGCCTCATTTTTAAACAAACATTATTACTACCATTTTGAAATTCCATGAATTTTATGTTATGTTAGCCCATGCCTTATGAAAAGGTGCAAATGGTGGTAAAATTTACAATGGGTCTGGTAGCCCAGTCTTTCTCCATCCGAACAATGAAATGCGTCAGCTGTCAAAGCGTACAAATACGTACCTACTGTTACCCTTCTTATCATTTTTGTAATTTATTTATATTAAACGTCGTGCCGCTTACCATGTTTACGGCGATAAAGTAGTGTTTACGTTCCTACATCGTCTGTAAACGGTAAATACCCTCGCGCACATGACTAGCTCTCTATAGAGGAGCAAACATGTTGCATGTTCACACGTTTTTATTTGTGTTATTTGCGCTATTTATTGATAGCTGTGTGCCCCGATCTATCGAGGAGGATGACGAACATTTCCTTGTGGCCCCTAAATATCCAAAATACGATGATTTGGTGAAGTTAACTAGTGAGTTGGAGTCGACGTACCCGGATCTGATTAAGTCGTATTCTATTGGGAAGTCCGTCCAGGGACGGCAACTGTTGGTGCTGCAAATAAGCGAGGGTGTTAAGTCGCCGCATTATGAGCGGCCGTCGTTCAAGTATGTGGCTAACATGCATGGTGATGAGTCTATTGGCCGCCAGTTGATGATATACTTGGCCCAATATTTGTTGGCCAACTATGGGAAAGATGACCGAGTCACGAAGCTGGTGAATACAACTGATATTCACTTGATGCCGTCTTTGAATCCTGATGGATATGAGAGCAGTGAGGTAAGAAACATTATTGTTCACTTTTGAATGTATTCATATTCTAATAAGAAACCGGTTTGTCACAACAGAAAGATTTCAACAGGTTTGTGTGTATAGCTGACTGCTTACATAACTTGTGAGTGTCACTATTTTAATTAACATAAAATATTGAATACATGTGAAATGCCAATGCCAATATATTTTATTTAATTAATATGTTCATTATTTACTCAACTACAACTCGAAACTCTCTCAAATCTCAGGGTATTGTGGCTGTTTATCATAGTATTATTATTTCCTTAACTTGCAGTTGACTCAATAAACCACACATATTGTCTCTAGCTCAATAAAATATTAATTTATCCTAACATACTTATAATTTTGTATAATACCTCCTTGATATTATTATTTTGCCTGCCAGCATAAAATCATCAATATGTACTAATATTTTTTTTGTAATATGGTTGAATCATACCACTTAAAGGAAATTTTGTGAATCACTTTATGTAAATTAAAAATAGAACTATGTCAGATTTAAGACTCTTTGCATTATTAATTACTAGCTTCTGCCAGCGCTTTGCCCGCATAGAAATAGGAAGGAGGATCTGTAGGGGATAAATAGTATCCTATCATCCAAATCCATTCAGCCATTAATAAAGTGTGAAAAGGTAACAGACAGACAGGTATTAAATGCAAATAATTCCTTTTTCATTTTTATTAAACTGGTTTTTATGCTTCTAAATATCTAATTTAAAATTTTAATAATAACATCGCCATTGACCACGTAATACCTACATATTATTATTAGCTAAGTAATTTTTAGCTTCAAATTATAATAACTTTTAAGCAAGTGAACCAATTTAAATAAAATAAATAATACCTCAGTTTACGGGTTCTAACTATATTTCTAATTCCTTAAATCTTTCAAAAAGAGGTACGCAAAAATTTCAATAGTCATGTGTATTTTAAATCCATCCCCTATTATTCTCCCTTAGGGGAATGATTTTACAAAAACACTGAAACAATTTATTTTTTTACTTCTTACCCAAAGCATAAATTTTAATTTTCATATCCTATCCTATATTTCATACCTATCATATCATATCACTTAAGATATAATCCTAAAAGGGGGTGATCCCCCTTGAAACCAAAAGTAGCCTGTCCTTCCCCAGGATGCCATCTATCTCTTTTCTAAATTTTATCAAAATCCGTTCAGTCGTTTAGGCATGAAAAGGTAACATACAGACAGACAGAGCTTCTTTCGAATTTATAATATCAGTATAGATAATAAGACTTTCGTATTTATTTGCTTAGCATAATTTTTTGTGCTGTAATCTTATAATACTTAAGATTGGGTTTTTTTTTATGGCAATTGAGCCAATGTCAACTATTCTGCCAGCGTCACGTTTAGACGGCAGCGCAGAGGCGGGCCGTTGACTTTGCACTTTGTGGTAGAACTACAGATGTTAGTTGCTGAAGAAACGAGGAACCTTAGTAAAAACTTATAACCCCAACATTGAGAGTTTTATTTTATTTTTATTTTATTTTATTCGGGAAACTTACAGCTATAATATACAATATGCAAACAATATGCAACTGAAGGCCATTTACAAGTTTCCACAGATAAACACCAAAATTAAAATTAAAAACATGAAAAAAATACAAAATATGTCAGTACAAAATACCTTTTACATAAATTAGGAAAAATTAGTTTGAACAACAAATACAAACTAAAAATAATTTAGATGTAAACAATTACTTTTCCGTAAAAAAGCTTTCCACCAACAAATTAATGCTTAAGTCGAGAAACACTGGTATTGTATATATCCAAATCATGTTCACCAGACAGTTTATTAAAACTTCTGCTAAAGTTGTCTACTTATCTTGTTTATTACAAAGCTAATATATGATTGTTCTTTTTAAAAGTAATAATATTTTCATAAAATAAAAAAAAAAGCTTTTATTGGTGGTCTACAATGTTTTTAAAAGATTTTTCTATATTATACCTACTCAAAATAATTTTTCTTTAAATATTGATGTTCGGTACACTCTTTTTAATCTAAGTCCTTTGACAAAGACCTCTGCTTACTACAACTTCATATCAATGGTTAATTCATGAAACAGTTCTAAATAAGTTACACAAGTGGAAAATGTAATACTTTGCATATAATTGAAATCCAATTCAATTATAATATCTTACCTCCTATTTATGAGTATTATTATTTTCTTGTTTTTTTTTTTAACCAAATTCCAACACAAATACATATAGGTATTGGAACTGGAACTGGAACCCAACTGGAACAAAGTTTCTATTTGCTGTTGTGTTGCTGTATATTTTGTATTAGATAACAGCACAATGAAATAAATTAACAATGTTTGAGAGTAACTAAATTAACAAAAAAAACCTACAGACATAATGCTTGTAAACACACAAAGTATAGGAAAATTGTTGTGACGGTCAAAATGTTACACTTTTGTGGGTCTAGCTTTCATTGGCCAAGTTTGCAGCGAATAATGTGCGATAAGGAACATTGTTCCAAAAAGTTTTCTGATCTTATTTCCTCACTTTATTACATTTACGTAACAAGAAAGTATTATCTACATTCATTAAGTTCACAACAAATAAAAAAGTGACCCACTCAAGGTTATGTAACATTTTAAAAAGCATTTCCTACCAGCACACCGAGATAGTTTTTCTAAAAGTTTTTGTGCTGAACAAAAAGTAAACAAAACTGTAAAATAAAAGCCCTACAAATCTTTTATTATTGTTTATGTTAAAGTGTGACTGCCTGTTTGATCTAGTGGTCGCAAGCGCTTGGTACTTAGCATGAGGTCCTGGGTTCAATTCCCAGGTCAGACAAGGGTTACCGTGGCCCTGAATACTGGCACAGGCAACTGAACACGGGTGGGTTTCAGTTAGTAAGAGTGTGACACGCCCTCCCGCTCCGCCCAGAGCGGGAGATGTTATTTGATGATTTCACACCCTAAAAAGATAAAAAAATTTAATCTCTTGGTAGCAGCCTGGAGGATTTGTGCCCGGTTGATGGCAATAGGCTCACAAACATAACATAATTGGTTATTATGTCACCCTATGTAAAATTTCTATATATTTATATCTGTAATTTTTTGGTGTAAGTACATAATAAAAAGTATTCTATTCTATTCTATAATCTAATTGGCGAAATGTGGGTGTACTATGGGTACATCTCTGCCTAACCGGTCGGGCATTACAAGCGTGGTTATGTTGTGTTAAGTTGTTAAACTGTGAATATAGCTTGTATTTAATAACAAAA
The DNA here is from genome assembly GCA_937001585.2 of Brachylomia viminalis. Classification (NCBI taxonomy): domain Eukaryota; kingdom Metazoa; phylum Arthropoda; class Insecta; order Lepidoptera; family Noctuidae; genus Brachylomia; species Brachylomia viminalis. The sequence continues at coordinate 13,726,576 of OW443314.2, forward strand.
TCCATTATTTCCATAATTAATTTACCCTTGGACGAGTTTATCTGTACTTGTAATCGAGTTGTTTTGTTAATATGTAAATAATTTATAAATCATTTAACTCATGAGATTAGCTTACAATTTTAATTGTGCTGATAATTTTAAGGTATAATTCTATATTTTTTTAAGTTGTGAAGCTTATTTATTTAATAAAGAACACTAGCAGCATATTCCTATGGGTGCAGGTACAGGACCAAACTTAGTCTAAACTTCTAAATTAGACATAAACGTAGTTTTATAACCTGTATTTTTACTATGTAGGTATACAGTATATTAGTAAGATATATAAGATAAGTAGTGATCCTCAAAAAGAGGGGCAGCTTCTCGAGTTTATGGAAAATAGCTGCTGAAGGTTTTTAATTAAACGCTAGAAACGCGCCTGAGCAAGTGAGCATATACATTCAACATTGCTTCACAATTATTGCAATAGTACTTCGGAATAGTATTACAGCTAATGTACACAAATGAATAAATGCTTAGCCTATTTTCTCTCTGTGAAAGGGGTTGGCCTGTAATCCACCACACAGGCCAAGAATGGGATGGTGGATGACGCTTTATCAAATGAAAATATGAACTGAATCAAAACAACAATAATAATAGTACCAGGCAGATGGAATAGATACAAATTGAAAGCCATAAAATCAGATATGCAAATAGGTAGGTAAAATTAGCATGACAAACACCACAAATCAAACAAGCATGGAACACATGCTTTTTATCTGTGTATTGTTATACCGTGGCCATTTGTTTAAAATATATTTTTATTATTTATCTTTTGATCTTCCAAACTACTGTGGCAGGTGGCAGAGCATGTGGTGGGCAATTAAACATTTGTAGGACACATTCAGGGCCATTATGGGCTGTAATACATACTAGCCTTTGTCAAAAACCATTTTATAGACCGGCAGGACTGCCAGGCTTTGAAGACTTAATATTTGGGGGGAAGGGATCAAGTAGGGATACCCCCAGGGATAACTATGGTACTATAGGTATAGCTGTAATGTTGAAACGGAATTAGCATTATTAATTAGGCTCACTGCATCTAGGGGTTAGGGCACAGCTGCATCATGACCTGTCATGGCCTATGGTTGGGTTCATTTTGGACCCCCTAACTGAAATGTTCCTGGCTATACATAAGCAAAGAAAGAAAATTAAGAAAAATATATTTTTTACGACATGCGCAGGGTTAGCAGTGGAAATGGTCCAGCAAGCCTCAATCATAAATGAATTTGGACATATTCATTATCAAAATCAAATATGTACAAAGCCTGCAGTTTAATTTAAAGAAAAATGCCTTTTATTTAACCGTAACAAATTTGCAATCGTTTTCTATGCGATTTATTATCAACGAGGCGCGGTTTATTTTCAGTTTCTAAATGATTGTGAAGCGTTAGCAGTAACTGCCGTATTGAACAATTGATTTATTGATAAGCATCTGATTATTATTGAAATTAAAAAATGCGTGGTTGATGTGGTTCCTTCTCAACCAGGAGCCGTACTATGACCTGTTAACGCCATCATGATTCCGTTGAGAAAAAGAGATAGTGCTATCGGTCATGTATAGCTCCGTCTCTTTTCCACGCTGGAACAATGATGGAATTAACACGTCATAGTACGGCCCCTGGTCCCCTCTGTATGTTTATTTAAAGGGTACCTAATAACAACCGCACGGGTCGATCGATCAGGTTAAGCTACGCTTGCCGCGGTTGGTCCGTGTATGGGTAACCATCTTTACATACCAAGACCCCTCCGTGCCTCGGAAAACACGTTAAGCCGTTGGTCCCGGCTGTCATTAACATGATTGGCATTGGCTCGCTTTGACAGTCGTTACGGGTCGTCAGAAGCCCGAAAGTATGACAACCAGTCTTACCAAGGCGTATCGTATTGCCCAGTAACTGGGTTGTGGAGATCAGATAGGCAGTCGCTCCATGTAAAATACTGGTATTCAGCTGCGTCCGGTCGGACAAAAATTAAATATCAGTCACAGTTAGACAAATTTCTTATATTCAAGCATTTACATTATCAAATTATTTATTATTATTTTCCTCGCCCAATATTACAGATTACAATTATCCAAATTACTTCTGATTATTTTATAAGTGTAGCAGATAATTTCATACAATTTCTGTCCCTTTTTCTAATTTATGTGGTAGCTAGTGTCTATAAAACCACTGTGAAACAGCTGCCTTTAATCTTTTATTTATTTATTAAACTTTGTGCATAATAAAGGTACAAAGGCGGACTTAATTCCTTTTAAATTGTGTAAGTACTGACTTTTGCCCGCGTGGTTTTCGAAGAAAATCCTGTACTTAAATCCGTCTCCATTAAAAATACATATATATACTTACCTATATACCAAATTTCATGGTGTTCGGTCAAACGGTGTTAGAGTTCACAATACTGTCACAAAATGTATTACTTATATTTAAAAAAAATAACTCATATCACACTATAAAGTTTTAAATAATTCAATCATTATTCGAAAGACACGTAGCTCCATCTAGCGTCGTAAAGCAATTGTGACCGTCGACAGTTATTGTTCTTTCCCTCAGGAACAGCACTTTTTTCTGGATAAAAGGTTCCTATGTCCTTTTCTGTGCCCCTGACAACGTATAAGTAAAATTTCACGATGATCGGTTCAGTGGTTTAGGCGTGAAAAGGTAACAAAACAAATTTAGTTTCGCATTTATAATATTATATAGGATTGCTCTTCAAACCCTTCATAAGAATGAGTGAGGTCTTATCAGTTATCACCTTGTTGACTGGTACAAGAAAATTATTATTGCAACTGCATGTCCAATAGGTCATTGGCTTCACTTTAGATAATAGAATGCAACTATATAAACACTGAAACATACTACTTACCTACTTTGAATTACAAACCTAAAACATAACTTAACTGTATTCAAAATAAAGTCTACAATGAATGATTGACCTGAATTTCATTAATCGTCTTAATTATCAAGTTCAGTACATATCTAATTACGCACGGCGGACGCATCACATGATGCATTCAATATTGATAATTGCAATATGCAATATGTATTCATATGCGCTTCTGTCTGCTATCATCCTGCTACACTTGGGCCTCCCTATTATAGTTATTTATTTTTATCTATATTGACATGTAAGTATCTTATAAACTAAGCCCCACAAAACCGTAGTAGTGGTTTGACTGTGAGGTCGGTGAATCTCTTATTTTTTAGGGTTCTGTCACCATAGTAATTAGCGACTATGGGTACATTGAATTTGCCAGCAGCTACAGATCGTGTGTCCGTTACAATTAACGGTTAAAGAGAAAATTGTCTTGCTCATTTTCTTTGGTAGACGATAAGGGATCGCAACGCTACGCAATATGTTGGTAAAGTCGTTTTGTCGCGAGGGGACGCTTCTGCCTATCCTCTTGATGAAAACTTCAAAACTTAAGAGGGTGATGACCAAATTGCATATTTCATTTCTGTGACATATCACATAAAAACGGTGAGGAGTTATGCAAAGGCAGCACCAATTTGAGTAGGCATAGCCTATATCCTGGCTGAATCTACTTAAAAAAATTAGATGTTTCAACATTTTCCTGGCTCATAACTCAGTTTGTATTCTTTAATTAGTAGAATCATTAGCATAAGAAGCTAGGTACACTAACGACTTCTATCGTGACCGCCTTATTAGGATCTTACGATATTTCACATACTAATGTGAGATTCAAAAATGTGAAGTAAAAGTATTAAAAACACCTATTATTTAAAAGGTAAAGTCAAATACATACTAAGTAACGGCTAAAAAGAACCCCGAAACTAATATATGACCAGTATCTCTTCTAATCTAATAAGCCTACATTGGTCTACTGCAGTGAAAAGGGCTCCCTCTCCCTTCTCCGAACCATTTTGCTTTCTGCTAATATCGGCCAGTCCTTTTGGTAGGAGTCAAGCTCGTCCCGCCATCTTCGCCTTCCAACCAAGCCTTATTCATAATATTTATAGTACCTAACCCTTTAACTTTTCTACAACAGGAGGGTAGCTGCGAGTCCCTAGGTGAATACGTAGGCAGAAGCAACGCTAAAGGCGTGGACTTGAACAGGGACTTCCCTGACCAGTTCGACAAGAATAAGTCAAATGATGACGAGTACTTGTATGGTGGACGGCAGCCTGAGACCGTGGCGCTTATGCGATGGGTGACCAGCAAGCAGTTTGTGTTGTCAGGGAACCTGCATGGAGGTGCTGTTGTTGCAAGCTACCCTTATGATGATTCCAGGTTGGTGTATTTTAGTTTGTAGAAAAATTGTGGGTACGTAATCTTCGAAGCAATGTATAAATAGTGTGAAAAGTTGCCCCACATTATGTAATAGTTTACCTTGGGTATTTGTAGCAGTTTAGGGTTTTAGTTTGGGTAAGTACTAGAAATTAGTTGAAGTAAGGATTCACAGGTGGATTGTTCGGCCATAAAGTTACGTGTGCCTTTCCATAAGACCACAATGTCCCGAATGTAATGTACAAGATCATTCTTAGGTGTTCGAAAGCTTCCTGCCTTAAGTGATTATGGACTGGTTTACATGGGGCTAGTGGCTAAGTAATAACAGCTGCACGGGTCGATCGACCAGGTCAAGCTACGCTTGCCGAGGTTAGTCCGTGGATAGGTGACCATCTTTACATACCAAGAACGCTCGAGCCTAAGAAAGTACGTTCAGCCGTTGGTCCCGGCTGTCATAAGTAGATCATTAATAGTTGTTACGGGTCGTCAAAAGCCTGAAAGTCTCCAGTCTTACCAAGGGGTAAGGTACCAAGAGTATCGTATTACCTAGTTACTGGGTTGTGGAGGTCAAATAGCCAGTCGCTCCATGTAAAATTTTGGTATTCAGCTGCTTCCACATGCAGACAGATGGATGGACTGGTTTACATGAAGTTGTTTTATTTTATAGGGTGAGTGTTTGCAGGACGGAAACCGAAATTCATGTCAAACTATATAAGCTCCTCCTGCGTTAAGCAAAACAAAACAAGCGCAAAACTGCATTTTAAGTTTCTTCCGAAATCGAGCTCATCATTTGCTTTGACCGATTTTGTATTTTTCATTAGTTTTGATATTTGTTTTGTTTATTTTACCCTTTCAGTACCGGCAAGGAGTGCTGCGAAGAGAGTCGCTCTCCAGACGACTCGCTTTTCAAACACCTTGCTAACGTGTACGCGTCTCGCAACGAAGAAATGAGAGCTGGAGACACTTGTCCACCAGAAAACTTTGATGGAGGACTCACTAATGGAGCGCACTGGTATTCTGTAAAAGGTTGGTACTTGAAAGCTAAGCGAACATCACATCCGCGTTGGGCAGCGCATCGCATTTCAATAGCTCATCGCATTCAGTGTGGCCCACCTGTCGCGTACGATGGTTCATACAAAAGAAGACGGGTCACGGCCCATACAAAATTTACACAGGCCTGGCGGAAAAAGAAGTTATCCTTTAGTATATTAATAATAAAATTGGTGGTCACTATTACCCAAAATCGTGGCCATCATTGTAATAAGTATTGCTATATATATTTAGTCAGGGAAAATATACAAAAATTAATTTATTTCATCAGAAAACGTATAGAATTTGCACACATAACAATATTGTTAATCAAAACAATAAAAATGTAGTGATTTCAGTAAAACTGATAAAAAATAATCACACAAACAATTGTTTATCAAACCTAAGAGCGATTTGTCTCATTTCTACAGATTATACTACAACCAATAATAAAATATAAAGGATACGACCATAAGGTTTATTTTTTGTTAAGATTCGTTTTTGCACAAAGTACGAAAGCGTGCGGCACGCCGCATATTTTGTGGTATTTGTTTCGCTTCGCTGCAGGCGCAGCTCGAGCGCGTTTAAACCTGTTTTAGGGCGGCCCCTATTGCGGCCGGCCGGCCCATTCTCCTGATCTAAAATTCGTATCAAAATCACTTTCACTAATAACTAAATTTAAACATTTAAGTATTTATCTGCAACTAACGAAAAAGAAAATTGGACACCCTTAAAAAAATAAATCGTTAGCATTATTTACATGATAGACATCGAAATATTTTTAAAAAAAATATGCAGTTATTTTTACTCATGATAATGCATAAATTGAGATACATTTCACTAGCGGGCGTTATGAAAAAGTCAATTTTTACCAGTCTTCTTTACGAAAGTGATGTAGGAGGATTTTTGCGTCGCGGTGCGACCCTCACAAATGTGCGTCAGACCTTAAAGACGCTTAAATTAAAAGAAAAAAGCGTGGACTAGAAAATATGGTAGCTTAACCATTTACTATGTCTAATGTTGTCTATCTTCCGTACTTATCTATACTTTTACACTGATCAAGATTGGGTATACATCTAATCTATCCTCTATCGAATCTCGGAGGTGCTCTGCAGGAGACTTTCATTTACCTGTAAACGCCTTTAAACTGTAAAAAATAATAGTTTCAACTAACATTGTAGGTGTCGTGTCGCATTGCTACTGTTTCTATCATTTCCTCGAACCAAGTAAAATATTATTATAATAAGAGAGAGAGTTAACGTCAACAGTGCAACGGTTCATGTTTAAGTTTACAATATCTTGGTCGTGAATCTGACGCCCGAGTCTGTTGAATGTTGAGGCATCTGAATTTGCCTAAACTTGTGGAAAACCTAAGTTGTTGATAAAAGTCTGATATGTTTATAGAAGTCTGATGTTACTTAATAATGTATCATACAAATAAACCTTCCAGAATAATTGTTCTAAATTATGTTAAAACTGCATCAAAATCGACTGTAGTTTAAAAGAACTACAGTCTGTTCGCTGAGAGTTGATAAATATTATGATACGTCTCCGAATAGCGACTGTCGTTTAATTATCGCAAACTGTATGGCGGCTGTCGCTTATCTCCCGCTTTCGCCGTTTTCGTGGTACGAGGCACGCATATGTTGTGAACTGCGGCCCGAATGGCAAGCGGACGCGGTGCGGCGCGGCGCGCGGCGTCCATATTATTATTGCGATAAATAATTAGCAACCGCAACTTGTAATGAGTTAAGAAACCCTGACTTTATCAACTCTCGGCGAACAGACTGTAAACGGTTAGCAGACACGAAAAGAGACCTTGTTTTTATATTATGCATGTATACAGAATTACAGAGTGATTTCTTTTACTGTGACAGTATGGGGCAAACCAAATCCATAATAGATACGAAGAAACTGCTTTAGGAACCATTAGCTCTTTTTTCATGAAAACAATTTTGGCATAGGTACTAAATTTTTTGGTCAAGTACGAGTTGTCTATAAAGATGCGTAAAATTGACTAACCTTTTTTATTCGTTTCATACAGTAAGGATCATTTCATTGTATGGGAAAAATAATCTCTCATAATTACTCTTCCAGGTGGCATGCAAGACTTCAACTACGTCCACTCGAACTGTTTCGAAGTGACTTTTGAACTGTCCTGCTGTAAATACCCTCCCGCGGACGAACTCCCGAAGTACTGGCATCTGAACAAGGATGCTCTTATGTCTTTTATTGAGCAGTCGCATATTGGCGCCACTGGTGTTGTGGTGGATGAAGCTGGGGAACCCGTCAAGGTAATTACGAAGATTTGAATTATTTTTTTTCAAGGAAATACTTTTCCACTACTGGGAATAGGCTTTTCCAGGTCCTTCCTGGTAGCCTTTATATGTAGCGAACTACGTATCATACTGACGTCACGCAAAATCCTGCATCGCGTAAGCAGAGTTTACCGCGCAACTAGCATATACAACGCCCCGACATAAATCGTCGGGCAGTTGCCCACCAGTCTATGGGTATGAGTGAACTTTACACCCTATTCCTCAAACCTTTATAATATCAAAATCGCGGGACGCGTTCAAATCATCTCATCACCTCTTTGGTCTGGCCTCGATGGGCATCCATCTTCAGGCACCCATCTAAGTATTAGGGAAAGAAAAGTGCCATAATCTGCGATAAATATATCGCTGGCGGGTTCAGGTCCTGAAGTACTGGTATCTGAACAAAGATGCTCTCGTCGTTTATTGAGCAGGTATATATAAATATAGGTGTCACTGATGTTGTGGATGAAGCTGGGGAACCCGTCAAGGTTAATACTAAGTATTGTAAGTTTTTTTTCAACCCAATACTTTCCACTGCTGGACCTTTCCAGGTCCATCCAGGTACCCTTCAAGTAGCCATCGCATCGCGGCAAGCGTCCAAGTCATCTCGCCATTCCTTTCTGGGCCGTCCTTGACGGCGCCGAAAATGTTGAGTTTTATTATTGTCTTATTGATAAAGCCCGGTAAATATTTTTGATTACAAAAATGTAAATCAAGATTTAATCACGAGAAACTCTTTGCATTCAATCTATCCTAGCACTTACATCGCTGCCTCTACTGACTTTCTTTCGAATAGGTTCGTTATCATGTCCGCCGAAAGACGTCTACCGCAGGACTTAGGCCTCCAAGCACCGCCACTCCGACCGGTTCTGTGCTTCTCACGTACCGGAAGACGTAACGTTGGAAGGCCTCCCACAAGGTGGACCGGTGACCTGGTATAGGCTGTAGGAATCCGCTAGATGCGAGAAACACAGAACCGGTCTAATAGGCTATGCACATATGTATTATCATTTCCAGAATGCTCAAATCAAAGTAGAGGGTAACGATCACATCGTGCGCACAACAGACCACGGCTACTTCTGGCGCATGTTGCTCCCTGGACAATATAACATCACTGCTGTTGCTTCTGGGTAAGTCAATACCTACTTGAAACTAAAATGATTTTTGTGAAAATCAGATAGGTACTTCAAAATTGAAGGAAATCGAGTTCATAATGTCAAATTTTACCCACAAATATCCTCTTCTGGACTCGTAGACCGAGATGACCTCACCACCGTCTTCACAAAATACAGTATCTTTGTTCGGCACTCGACTAGCCATTGTTTATGTCATGGTTGGAAAACAGAATACCAGCTACATACTTATTGGTTACCACCTAGACAAGGCGTTTGGTTTGACTTCCTGCACCTTGTCGGGTTAGATCAAAATTATTTAGTGTCCAAGCCTCAACCACTAATCTGTGCAATGGAAGCAATCAACCTTTTTTTCAGCCCTATTGACTGATGAATATTTTGACATGCATAAGCTCCTATATAACTCGTACCGACTCACAAGAAGAAAAATATCAAAGCAAAACTTATCTGTTCCAGCTATTCAATCCCACCATACACTTCAATAACCGTCCCAGCCAACCAAACGTCTCCCATCGTCGTCAACATGACCGTGCACCGACACCCGCGCTCGCTGACAGCCGGTAAGTCGCAGCTACGTTACCATGACAACTCCGCTGTGACCGCACTCACGCACGCCTCGGTGCTGGTTGTCAATCTACTGCTTGTAGCACTTGTTGAAGCTTGAGGGGTTATAGTGCTTCAAGGATCTTTTGACGTTTGAATGACATTGACAAAAGGGTGTGGTTGGCAAACTTTTATGAAATTGTATTGAACAAACAAGATGGCGGCCTTAGTTCCAATTTTGGCCAGTTGCCTGCTTTAGAGATGGTGGGTTACAATTTGACGGTCAACGCTGAAGTAAAATGTACAAAAATCTTTTAGTGTTTCGTCCATGGTAGGGTTTACGTGCATTGACCAGTCTGCGTCGTATCGTACTTGTTGAACCAAGAGGGGGTTAGATTTGGTGGATCACAATTAGTATGACGGTCACCCATACAAAAGGTAGTATTTTGGTTTAAAAAAAATGGTTACTAATTTGAAAAATTGCTGAATCGGCGACCTAAGACTTTTAGCAGTCCTCAAATGATCTACGCTATGTTAAAAAACTACGCCAGGGAATCATTCGTAGGTACTTTAGTCTGCTAGATTCGTCCCAGAGTTATTAAGTCCTTTTGAGGTTCTTGTTTCTAAAATTGTTAAAATATGGCAAGAAATGCAATAAACGCAGTTCAAGAGACAACTAAATACACAGTTTTAAGTTTATGAATGTAAATTCTCCGTCCTAGTCGCGCAAAACGGATATATCGCGCTAAGAGTTGTGAAAATGTGGACTACGTTTTATCGTAACGTCAGTTCGCAGTATGTCTGTCTCTGTCTAGCTAATGGTTTTCGTATTGAATGTCAAGTTATTTGTAACCGTCAAATTGAAAGCTAATTTTCACGATCTACATCGGTTTCAATCATTATTACTAAAAATATGTACGTATATCACGACCACAGTACGTAAAAGGTAGTAGACTATTTATTTTCGATTAATTATTATTACTATTTTGAAAATAGTATATAGACATGAGTCTGTCTGTTGAACTATTTTGAAACGATTACAACTTGTGCGTTTGTAAACATTTCAATTATTTTTCTTGGTTTCTTTAATAACAACTAGCTGACTCGACTGACGTTGTTCTGACAAATTCCAATAATTCATAAAAAAAGGACGTTCGGTTTTTTCCGAATTCGAATATTATCCGGGAAACTTCGAATTTTTGACAGACTCGGACTATTACGAAAATTTTAAAACAAAAAATAGCCAAATCGGTCCATCCGTTCTCAAGTGATGCGCTTGTCAACGGACAGCATTTCATTTTTAGATTAGAGATAGATTGTCAACTACCCTTTCCGCGTAATCCACCACTTTCCCGTACAGGGTCTAAATAACCAAACTGGAATGCAATATTTTCACTTAGAAATCCTTATGATAGACTTACATCGTTGGTTCACATAATTTTGTAGATAGCTTTTATCAACCCCATACTATAATGTCGATTTCATCATGTCCACTAACAATTTTGTAACTATGTGCTTCAACCACGTTCAAAGGGGCCATTCGAAAACTTTTTCATGTCCAATGTGCTAAGCAATAATAAACCTTGAAACCTTTATGGTAGAGTTGATTGTCATTCGCTGCCCAGCAAGACTGGTTCGGATTCATATCGGTTTCCGAAGTTTTCCGAAAGCAACTTTAAACATGGTCGGCCTAACGAACGAATTACCTGAGCCTTTACATGGTTGTATATTACTACGCTTCTATTCTGTAAAAATTTCATATAAGGGGTTATGATGAACAATTTAATAATAAGCTTAGAAAAGAGAAATTGCCATCACGTCCAGTGCCATTTATATAATAAAGCGCCTTTATCCCTTGGGGTTAAGCAATGGTTCCAATATAAAGAGTACAATATGCAGCTAAATTAAATGTATCGACCAGATAATAGCTTAATTAGTAAATAAGTAATATCATTCATTTAGAACACTGAGCAGTACACATAGAGTGACAGTTACCGTCTTTCTCATCGAATTTATAAGGTAGACAGAAACGTCTGTCATTGGACGGTCGTTTATGTCACGTCATAAAGCTTGTTACTGATTGGCTACTGTCTTGTGGATTTGCCCAGTGCTTGTGTTCTTATAAACATACAATCACTCCATTCTTACTACTCTTGTGATTTAGACTTTTAGAGTGACTACTATTAGTGGCAGTGGGTACGTCATGTTCTGTCTGCTAGTTTTGTGACTAACTAAAGATGTTTCAACTAAATGAATAAATTAAAAGCTAGCATTTTTATTCAAATAATTTGACATTTTATATCAATTTCACCGTTATGAAATGTATTATTTTAAAGGCCTTATATATCGTTTGATACGTACCTACCAAAAATAACTAAATGATATTTTTTTTTAATCTTTAACTTTATTTTGTACTAACTTCTGCCGCCCGCCCGCGCTCTCACTTCGGTTTCGCTTAGCGTTCTTTCCTACTCTTTTTATTATTGATCGGCTCCTAGGAGTCGTGTCGTGATGCCTTCCTTAAGAATTGGCCTATCTAATGCTAAAATAATTTTTCAAATCCGACTGGAAGTTCCAGATTAGCGCGTTCAAACAAAAAACGAACTCTTCAACTTTATTATTAGTACAGATAAAATATTTACTTGAAACATCAATACATGTATGTGTACAGCTCTTGTGTATGTGTAAACCATCCATTTCATTACCATCGGGCTTCCTAATTCCATTCCATTATCATATAACACTAGGATTTAACTTTTGTGACGTAATACTAACCTTAATGACAAAGCAATAAAGTCGAAACTACTGTAGTCCCTAATTTAACATAATAAGCATAAAAGGCCCAATTTGAAATAATTTGAATTTAGAATAAGATGAAAATGAAAAGGTCTATTGACCAGCCAGTGAATAATAATTATGTCGACAATATATTTATTATAATTTTATGTTGTTGAACAAGGATATATTAACTTTAATTCGTTAGATTTTATTAAATTATATTGCTCAAGATTTTCTGTTATAGCAGAAATGAAAAAGTATTGTTTCGATTCTCAAATATTTTGGTCTCCTATAGGTTTATAAAAATGAAATTTTAAAAGTTGTATAGCTTTTCTCCAAAAAGGTTATTTCTTAGCTTTACAAATTTGTTATATTTAGGCTATTTTATAGAAAATAATAAAATTAAGGCTGTTAGTATTTTACTGTGCCAATTAAATAAATTATTTGATCAATTATAAATTCTAAAAACTGATCTCAGTGATTGTGATGAAATTACTTATTTAAATTATTAGATAATTTCTCAAAATGATTTGTGGTTTAAAAAATATTAGTTAGGAGTTGGTTGTGTATATTTTTATAAATGTAAGTGAGGTAATTTTATTTACACATTCGTTTCTTTATTTAGTTTTTGGTAAATAGTTGCAAACCTGTGGTTGCTACTCAATCAATGGCTTCTAGTGTTAATTTATATTTAAATTACAAAAAATAAATACAACAAAATGTCAGCACACTTCGTTGATCTATTTATCAAAAAACGGTATCGCAAAGCATTGGAGAGAACCTTTGTTCTATATACGGGTCTTGAAAAATGCTTATAACGTCTATATTGTGAAGCCACGCAACATCATTTTTCGTCGTAATGTATAGATCGACAGGGTCACATGTATAATTTAAGAGCAACTAGCTTTAAAATAGTTACACCCATTCGTTACTAATTTTAAATAAGGTATAAACTAGTTTTGCTATTTTAGAACTTTAATCTGATGATAAAAACTTCAGGGTCGAGTGCACCTAAAATAATGTAACGACATACATAATTTTGTCAGTTTGAAATATACCCTGGTGTGTACTAGTTTAAAGTTGACATTAGTTTGCAGCCATTTACCAAACGATTTTTAATAAGTTGTTTGTACATAGATGGCCAGAAGGTGTTGTATATGAACAATAAACGTCACAGGTACACAGTAATCTAATGCTTTGTTTTAATTAACACCTTCTAAGTAGTTTGATTCATTTAGTGGGCATTGATTTTTAGTTACCTATTATTGTATTTGAACTTTTTTGTTGATTGTAACATTCTTAAGTTTTTTTTTTATCCTATATAACTAGGGTGTGGCGTAAATAATGGATAACCCTGAAACTGTCGATTGGCCAGATTATCATCTATCATTTATCCCACTTATATCGCCTACATACGAGTACAATTTCTTTCGATATAGGGCCCAAAATTGCATAAAACCGTAGAAAAAATATTAAAATTTAAGAATAAGTATTTTTTGCAATGTTATCTTAGATTGTAATAAAACGTTTTGGTAGTGGTCTGATATACAAATATTCAGGGGTGACACAAAAAAAAACGAGAACAACCAATTGTAGAAATGGCAGCTGATTTTGTAAAAGTACGATTTTAATTTAAAATATCAATAATTTGGTCATCCATGGGCATATAGAGATATAAGTGGGGTAAATGATACGTAAAATAATCTAGCCGATCGACAGTTTCAGGGTTAACCATTATTTACGCCACACCCTGTATATATTTAATATAGTTGATAAAAAAACAAAAAAAAACTCGGTTTTGTGTATAAAATCTTTTAGTATTTTACAATTATGAAATAATATGATATTAAAATCAAACAGACAATTCAGACAAATGTTAGGTAAAGCTCGTTAATGAATCTGACTACATTCTAAGATATTCTACCTTTTCCCCCTTTTTCTTTGGTGAAATTTTCCTACTTTTTTTTTCATTGGATCTTTTCCACTGTGTTGGTGGTGGTTATTTACAATTTTTTTCTTTGGAAGTGGTTTTTTTACAAAGGTTTTATTTGGTGAATGTTTTGATACTTGTCTGTTATGCATTGTTGATTTGCCCGATTTTCTTTCGAAACCTGCTTTTGTAAACCGTACGTAGTACCTCCTCACCATCCTGAATTCCTAGTATTCAGCACGCCTTTTTGTGCTTACCAATTTATTTTTAAAACCTCTGTGTATAAAACAGGAGCATGATAAAATTGTTCTAATCAAAATGTTAATTTTGCTTTGGTGTGAGTTTCAAATAGAATTTTTTTAAACACGTTTTTGCGTTCAAAACACCATTTATATTGTAGCTCAAAAAAGACATCAAGTTGTAAGTAGACACATGAGTTCACATAATAATTATTAGAAGAAATTCAAAAATAAAATCAAAAGAATAAAAAACCATACAAAAAAATACTAATAACGGTAAGAAGTTAGAAATAAAAATATTTTGTTTGCTATGAGTTTCACTCAAAAATAATATTTAGCTTTTCGCACACATTTTTCGTTTAAAACACTAAATGTCAAGGTATAAATAGTAGCTAAAGAAGTAAGTACACAGACCAAACACAATACAAGTGACACAAACGATACGCTCACACAAAAAAACAAACAAAATGGCGCCAACAAATTCTAAAACCAATCTATCCGGGCAAATCTCCAGTGCATTTGAGGCGCGAGCGTCACGACATCGACGGTATGTCCCCAGTAGACTTCGCGCACCACGACTACGTGAAGATGGAGAGCTTCCTCAAGGAGCTGAATGAGCAGTACCCCGGTCTGACCAAGCTAAGCAGCATTGGCAAGTCTGTGGAGGGAAGGGAGCTGTATGTGCTTGAAGTTACCAATGAACCTGGAGTGCATAAGCCTGGTGAGCCCTAATTTGCTTTTAGTTTTAAGGCTGATTACAGACAAGCAAGTGCATTATTTTCGTTCTTTTATAAATTATTTCTTTCTGTAAGTAGGTTTGTACAAACACTTTTACACGTCAATCATATTTTAAAAACTAGATGAGGTCGGCGTTTCTTGTCTGACTACTCTGAGAAGAAAGGCCGAAACAAACTCAGAGTTCACAGTCTCTTTTAAAGTCCAGACATAATCTTGCTCAGATCATGTGAAGACCATGTAGATTGGTGTCTGAAATGGTCTTTTGAGGAAAAACCACACAGCTTGAGTGGACCTGTCCAGTCAGTGCACGCGTGTGTCAGTAATCGTGCAGCTCAACTTAGAACTTAAGGAGCTCAACGATTCGACGAACAATACCAAAGAAAGGACATTTGCGAAGGCCGAAGTTTATATGTGTCTTTTTGAAACTTAGTCTTATCTTGACATATGATTGCTTCATACAAGTCGTCTTAGCGTCACCACTCATCAGTCACCAGATAATAAGTGAAAAAGCGCAAAAAACAACATACTTTGTCTACTAAACCTATCTTTGGCAATAGACGCGAGTGCAACTGCTTTGGGGGTCATGCAACTGCAACATGGGTTTTTTTCCGATCAAGTATTTGACAGTGGCAGTCCAAAGTCTGGGTTTGTGTTCCGTTAATTCAAATACGGTCACCAACTATTGCATGATGTAATAGCTGATTTAATTTACATCATCATCTGCTTTGCCTGTCCCTAATTACATATATTGGGGGCTATTAGGGGTTTCAGTCTAACCGGATTCAGCTGAATACCAGGGGCCGTACTATGACATATTAATTCCATCATTATTCCAGCGTGAAAGAGAGACGGAGCTATACATGACCGATAGCACTATCTCTTTTTCGCAACGGAATCATGATGGTCTTAACACGTCATGGTACGGCCCCAGTATTTTACATGGAGCGACTGCCTATCTGACTTCCAATGCCCAGTAATTGGGTAATACGACGATACACCATAGTAAGACTGGTCGTCAGCCAATCGGGCTTCCCCCCTATTACATAGGACTAAAATATAACTGGCGAAACCTGGGCGTCCTACACACGTAAACACTTTTGCCTTATCCTTCAAATTCAGACGTAAAGTTGCTAAAACCCTCTCCTCCAACAGGCAAACCTGAATTCAAATACGTAGCGAACATGCACGGTAACGAGGTAATAGGCAGGGAGCTTCTCCTGCTCCTAGCCAAGTACTTATGCCAGGAGTACGTGAGCGGCAACCAGAGGATACAGAGGATGCTGAACAGCACCAGGATACATCTGTTACCGAGTATGAACCCTGATGGTTATGAGAGGTCGCAGATTGGTAAGTGTTTGTGGATATTTCTGTATTTGTCAGCGAATTCTTCGGTTGGTACGACACATCGGGGTTTGGAAAGAGTGTCACACATAAATGGGTGACAGAGATGACGCTCTACAAAGCCGATCTTTTTAACACGCTTTTTTCTTAAACTCAATGTGCCATATTTGCGGCCGAAAAATATACTTTTATTATGTTGCCAACTTCTTTCTATTAATGTGATTGGTCAGTGTTATCTCAAAGTATAAACTATATTAGTGACGATGAGATTGGACAATAGATTTACTGACTGTGGGCTCATATCACAGACAAATTTTCGAATCTTTGTTTTATTATGTCTTGTTTGTGTAGGTATTCGATATGAAAATTAAAAGTGCGAACCCAACTGAGTTCCAATATCATCTGCACGCGTAGCATGACCACCATAGAAACGGGTTTTGTCGACGGAAGAATAGACACAATTACAGATTGTTGTTGTGATTTCTAAAGAAAATTTTCTACGATCTGTCACATTTTTTTTTTTAAACGTTGCCCTTCTAGGAATTTCTCCTGTATCGTGGGTGCGTTTACAAACATTTAAACTCACATACACAAACAGCCAGACCCGGAACAAGTACTTGCAGGTCATACAAATATTTGTTCCGTGCGGGGATCGAACCCGCGACACGTAACGCAGCAGTCAATCGCTTAACCACTGCGCCAACCGTGTCGTCAAAACTCAAACGTCGTCAAACTTTCGTCTATTCTCCTGTCGACAAAACCCGTTTCTATGGTGGTCATGCTACGCGTGCTGCATGAAATATGTATGTTATTATATGAATATTGTTTTCAGGTGACTTCAGCAGTGTAAAGGGAAGGGCTAACGCTCATGACGTCGACCTTAACAGAAACTTCCCTGATCAATTCGGCGAGACAGAGGTAAGCACGTTATATATGCTGTACTTCTAGAACTTATTGCTTAACTTTAAAAGTAGTGAAGTTGTGTATGTTTGTAACAAGTAATCTCCGACATTACTAATCCGATTACTTCTTTTTTTACATCGTTCTCACATATAATTATAAGTTCAACATTTATGATATAACTAATAATTATATTTTGTAACATTATTTAAAAGAGTGTCCATGGAGTTTCTTGCCCGTTCTTCTCCATATGTACCTACTACGCTTTGGAATGGGCAACTAGCTCATATTTCTGACTGACCGACTCCTTGACAGTTCAAAAGTGCCTGTAAAAGGTTCAATTTAAATAAATGCGTTGACTTTGAGTTTGATTACAAAAATACTTTCACTGATAGAAAGGTAGACACACGCTGTCTACATCTCTAAATCTACTATCCTATCGCAGGTATGCTGGAAGAGATTTCATTAGAAATAAGCATCACCTTTGTACCTATTTTTCTGTTATTTTCTTCTTGTCTGTTTATATAAGTGTGTACATAAATGGTTAAATAAATAAATAAATAGACTAATAATAATAAATCGTTTATTAACCAATTTATAGTACAAATGAAACTCAACTATAGTACAAATAAACTACTCTTAAAATGAATGTTATAAGGGAAACACCATTTTAGTATTTTAAACTAGTGGACTCCACACTAGGTCGAGCCTGTCTCGTGTAGTCCTTGAGAGTTTGAAACAATTTGAAAATTCAGGGTCGACACTGTATTGTTAATGTATATAAGTATTACATATAGTTTTGAAAAAATTACGTAAAACAAAATCAAAAAGAAAGACTTATAAAATATAAAACAATCGTAAAAAAAAATGTTTGAAATACGGTGCTGTGTTGTAAATGTAGGTATTCGTTAATTTAAATTTTAAATCAGGGATGCGTCCAATGATAGAGTAATAGTATAGACAATGATAAAGTAAGAATGTACAAGTATGTAAGGGTTTGGGAGGTAGTGTGAGAGCGATATTTGTGAGGAAGCGTGTGAGATAATAGACTATCTATCTCTATGGTAATTTAGTAAATCTATGGTATTATTATAAAAAAAAAAACTCATCATCACTATCATTACAGGAATCTGCTAATTCAATAGTGTGGCCATAATTACAGTTTCATTATTTACCATAACATATTATGTCCATCGTGGTTTTTGTGAACTCACTCAGAGAACAAGTAAAAAGATCTATGCTGTCTGCTACGTCATTAAGTACACGCAAGGTACGCGTTATAGGGGCTCTACTCTGTAGATTGGTCCTACTACTGGGTACCGCCAATAGACGTGGCTGTCGCCTTCGCAACACATAATTGTCGGGCACACACAGGTTTATTTCTTTCAATATACCTGGGTTTGAAGTCTTGCCACGCAATAATTTAAAAATATAGGCTGCAAGAGCTATGTCCCTCCTTGTTTCCAATTTATTGTATCCCACTAAATAATATAAAATAAATCTATACATAACTATAAACATTAAAATCGCACTGTTCTTCTAAACTCGCGGCGGATTTTGAAGCGGTTTTCACCATCATTTAGTGAATTTATTCCGGAAGGTTTATTTATATCATTCATATTGAACTTACATATAATAAAGCAATCTCGATGCTTAGTGAAGAGAAGCAGGGACGGGTCGCTAGTATTATAACGAATCTATATATCTTTCAGGACAACAGGATACCTGAACCAGAAACTCAGGCAGTGATGAACTGGTCTCTATCGGAACCGTTCGTGCTATCAGCGAACTTACACGGTGGCGCCCTCGTGGCAAACTATCCGTACGATGGAAACCCTAAGATGAGGAGCGGACTCGAGTATTTGACGCCCGACAACCCTATATTCTTGCATCTCGCTCATATTTATTCTGACGTAAGTATTCACGTGAAAACGACTAATTCCGGCCAGGATATTTAAAAGTTTCTGTTTTGACAATTACCTGGTAACTTTCGACTATTTTTGGTAAGCTAATACTTGCAATTTGTTTACATCATTATGTAGATTCGTAGCTACAAGTTACAACAAAAAATATATTTTTATTTCATGTCTCTTAAAAGACTTCTACAAGGTTTCATATCAACTTTTAACATTGTTGTATAAAATTTTGAGATTTTTAATTGTATCGTTACAGGCTCACCACAAAATGCATTTGGGACAACCATGCAAGAACTTACCCAGTGAGAAGTTCCCAGAGGGCATCACTAATGGCGCTAAATGGTAATACACATTAATCTTATCTGATTATACCTTAGAGAGATCCACGTAATTTCAAAAATTTAGTCATTGGTAAAATGCTAAGTCATCTTGATATATTTAATACCAAAACAGGCATATTCAGGAAACAATTAATAAAGTCAGTATGTGATGAACTGACAAATAGATGTAAATTGAATTGAATTGAATAGAAGGTATACAGACAATCACCACATACCACTCACACACACCCATTCGCAACTTCTCGTGCACACTCCTACACACTCACCCACACTGTACACTTAGCAATACTTAGATGGTGCTAGCAGTTCACTTCATTCTGTATGTTTGTTTCTGCTGCATGTATTGTATAGATATTACATTTTAAATCCGTAGTTGGCTGTAAGACTAGTTTATATATTTTAAGATAAAATTTCAAAGAGCTGTGGATTTTGTGAATAATAAATAAAAAAAATTCAGCTCGTATGTTCAGTTTTCAATAAGCTTATTAGTTAGTAACTGAAAAATCGTAGGTTATGTAATTCGCCAAACAGCTCGTTAGAAGCCGCGTTGTAAAACACAAGAGCGTTGATCGCAGCTGTTTATTGGATGTCATCTTTCATGAAATATTTCTTTTAGCGACAAGACGTCTTTCCTAACCTTTATCACCTACAAAATAAGACCTAAAATCATGCTCCTTTTTAACACTTATCTTATAACCTTCTAGGTACGTCCTGGCCGGTGGCATGCAAGACTGGAACTACCTAAACACAAACGACATGGAGATAACTTTAGAACTGGGCTGTTTCAAGTTCCCTCCAGCCTCCGACCTGCCTACCTACTGGGAGGACAACAGGGAGGCGCTAGTGAAGTTTATTGAACAGGTAACACCCTTAAATACTCTTTAGAGTAACGGCGAATCATTATATTTACGAAGTTGGTATACCGTCATCAGTCAGTTGTAAGCCCATCGCAGAAATTAGGGCCGTTGTTGTGCAAATGATCGTACACCCTCGCGAATTCTTTTCATCGAACAACGGCGGCAAGGCCCGATTGGAAGTCACGCTGAACGCAGCCATACTCACGTACTCTGCCGCAGAAACTAGTCTGCCGTGTATTCGCAGGTAGCCGCAATAATTTCTTAGATGAATCCAGTACATGAAAATTATCCTTAACGATTACAGCTACATTTTAAATCCTTTTAACGCGCTCAAACCAACTAATCTCATTGATTTTTATCTTAGGTCCACACAGGAGTTAACGGCTTCGTCCACAGTCACATCGGCCACCCGCTCGTGAACGCCACCATCAAAGTAAACGGCATCACACATTCAGTGAAAACAGCTAAGTACGGCGACTACTGGAGACTGCTGGAACCCGGCACTTACAATATCACTGCTGTTAAACAGGGGTAAGCATAGTGGACTCTAGGATTAAGGCACGGCATGTATTTTTCTTTGTATCGACCAAATTTTGTTTATCTGTTTTCATTATTTTATCACCTGCACTTAGCCTATTCTGTGTATCAATTGAGCCTACCGCAGTCCACTATAAAAGTTAACTTCTTCCAAATAAGAGAAACTATGAAATGTGGATCAGATGCGGCTTTAAATCAGTATTTTACTCTGACCTAACATCATCTGATCCTTGGACCCATTTCTGAGGATCGTTTTCATAAATGTGATTGTTCCTAAGGTTAGACCAGTCGTTAGAATAGGTCCGGATTCACGTGGGTAGCTCGCCGTCCGAATAGCACCAGCTGATATATTCTGAAAAAAAACTCGCCGTGAAAACTTAAGTGAAGTGAGTTTGAAGTGAGCTTTCATTCCACCTGATACTAGGGATTGACACTGTTGACAGCTCACTTCACCTACGTTTTCACGGTGAGATAGTTACAGAATAGCACTGCTGGCCCGGGTCGACGGCGCGTTGTGTGCCACGCGCGCCGCAAAGAGATGTCAGCACCAATGACGGGGTCCGCTAGGGCTGCCCGGCCGATGCCTGCTAGGGTTGCGGGAAAGTCCGAGAGGGATACCGTGGCCCCTGGCACAGGCAACTGAAGGAACACGGGTGGGTTTTAGTCAGTAAGAGTCTGACACGCCCTCCCGCTCTGCCCAGAGCGGCAGAAGTTATTTGATGACTTCCCACCCTAAAAAAATGAAAAAGCCAGCTTCCAGAATTATATTTTACTGTATAATTTTGCGATCACATGGAAGTTTCATACCGCATTCGTTTTTGAAAGTATGAATAGTTGGATGTTGATGTGTGATCCCAACTTTTTACCGCAAAAAAACATTAATTGAAATCTATAAGCTTTTACATGGCGTGTTAGATTTACAAGTAAAGCACAGTTATATAACAAAACGTTGACCTACACTTCGTCAAGCGTTTGTCAGTTATTGTATGATGCTTCGATCAACAATAGCACTAGATTAAGGATTACGAACCAAAACACATCGCGCAAGTGGCCACGATTGCATATAGCTTGATTATAAACCTTAATGCTCAGACATAAGATTTATTATCGTTTGCAATATATTTACTACTTCTATTGGAAAAAAATGTATTTTAAAATATTTATGGAAAAACAAACTATAATTTCTAAGCAATAAGGTTGAAAAAACTACATATGTTACGAAATAAGACCACAACATTATTTTTTGGTCTTATTTTTCCGGCCGTTTTTGATGAGTTCATCGGAAATCCAGTACTATTGGTGATCGAAGGTATGATGTTTTCTTTTTGTCCCCAGCTACGAAAGCATAACCGAACAAGTGACAGTTCCCGCGGAAGGCTCCGTCAGCGTCAACTTCACTTTAATGGCGGACGACCCGCAACACTGGTCATCAGCCTACGACTTCCGGTGAGTCGCACGAAAACCAACCTTACCCCGTGGCAATACGCTCGAGTTTGCTTTGTCACACGCTTCTCACGACGCTTGTACGCAATGTTTTTGACTTGTATATGTTTTTTTAATAAGCACGTTAATGTGAATGTTTCGAAGGGTCAGTTGAATAAGGATTGTCATTAAACATTATTTTTATTAACTGAAATAAAAAATAAACCCTGTAACAGAAATAAGCTGCACGTATTGAAAAGCGTTAGGCTACGAACACATATTGATGTGATGATGATGACGACAGTTTAAAGTGAAATGAACGAGATGTTGCCGTGTGATCCAAACATTATACTGTAAAATATCAAACGATACAATCCTGCGTGAACGTAACCTTTTGCTGCACATTGTACAGACGCCAGCACATCAAGCTACTACAATCTGTCAAATTTCTTTAATAGATTTTCAACTTTATCGCTAAAGCATTAAGGTTCAAGGTTGATTGGGAAAATTTGACAGTTTCGGGTAGCTTGACCTGCTGGCGTCTGTACAAATTCAGTTCGAAGTATCGCTTATCATTATGGTGGACACTCAGCCTTACTTTTTAAATGACATTCCTTTTTAAACTACCCTTTATTATTTTCTAAGCACCGTGTTGTGATGGCAATGCACTTTGCTTATTTACAGTATATTTTTTATTCTTAGTGTATATTTTTTCTATAAGCATGTATACAAAATTTTAATCAAATCTCCGTTTCTTTTTTTATTACGTCGACGTTTATAAAATTATTTCAGTTACTTTTGTAATTATTATTCTTTGGTTATTTATAACCGAAGTATAATAACTATAATTTCACGGTAACTTTTTTGATTATTATTTGTCATTTATAAAATTATTTCGCAGTTACTTTTCTAATTATTATACGTCTTCGTTTATAAATTGATTTCAGAAACTTTTTTATTATTTATAATAACTATTATTTCAAGGCTACTTTTTTAATTATTATTCGTCGTTTTTAAAATTATTTGACAGTAACTTTTTTAATTATTATTAATCGTTTATAACATTATTTTAATGTTACTTTTTAATATTATACTAAACTTAGTCTTATAGAAAAAAAAACAGAAATTTTACCGTTTTAATTATTATAATTCCTCATTTATAAAATTATCCACAACAACTTTTTAAATGAATATTCGTCGTTTGTAAAATTATTTCAGAAAAACTTTTTATTTATTATTATTTGTCGTTTATAAAATTATGTTTCGTTTTGAAATTCAAATTGGTCTCTATTTTTTAACAAATTTTATGAACAATATAAAGTAAAGATTTCTAAATGATTTTTCATCGTTTTTAGGGTTCCACTAAACGGAACTCGATTTTTTAAGTTTATTTTTTATAGTATATTAGTACTATTTTGCTCTCTATTTCTCATTTTTGTCGTTAAGGTGCCTTTAAAATAATCAAATAAGTAATAAGTACAATACCTAGTCAATTATACATATAAATAATAAACAAATGACAAATATTGTGTGCTCTCTAAAATAACATAACTATTAGCAATATTACAAAACAATTTAAGGAACAACGTTAATATGATAAACATGGTGATAGCTATATGAAATCCGATAAAAAGGCACCATAAAAAATTTATTCTAAATCTCGTATTACTTAACTATTTTCTATGAACAATTTACTATTGATCTAAAACAGTATTATAGTCTTTTTGAGATTAAGTTGCGATGGCAGCTTTAAATATAGTTTTAGACAATATTTTCTATGTTTATTTTTACTCCTTTTTTCTTACGGCTTGATTCTTAACAGTAGTTTTTAATATTAGTTTATTTGTATGTCACATTGTATTAATTTGCTTATAACCTTTTATTAATAAACAATTTGCACGAAACTGTGTTGTTTATTGGACTAATTGTATGTTGTTACTAATAACTTCTTCATAGATCTCATAACCTTTGGAAGAGGTTTTGATTGATAAAACTAGAGATTTTATGCTCTAAATCGATCTGGATTTAAAAAAAGTTTAAAGCCATTAAGTATCACAAAACATATGTTCGAAATTTAACACACTTCAGCTCATTGCTAAATGTAAAGATCAGCTTCGACTTAAGCTTACATAAAATAACAAACAAAAGCTTTATTGCTTAGAAAATTTTAACAAAACTTGGCAAGAAACTCGATTGATAAGACATACAGGTAAACTGAAACATTTATTTTAAAATTTGCTTTTTCATAGACAGAAAGTATAGAATAGAATAGAGAAATACACAACAACAACAACCCACTCACTGCTCATAAAAAGAAGTGCAGTATCGAACTGCCGTGTGATCCCAAAAGTATAATTATATGTGGTCCCAATAAATATCGTAGCAAACAGCGCCGTGTAGTGTAAGGGCCAGAACAAACCAGTTGAAGAGCACCGTATGCTCTTGATACTGAGCCAATAGAAACGAAGGTAACTGTTAATATAGCTGTACTAATTCCACATTAACAAAATAAGCGTATGTTACTGTGTAGCGTCTGTTAGAAATCCAAACAAATAAATACATAACACATAATTTGACACGATATTTCATCAACAGCGTGTTGGACAACATTATAAACACGCGGTACCACACCCGGCTGGAGATGTATGCGGCTCTGTCGGAACTGGAGAACAGGTTCCCGAGTATCGCTGAGTTCAGGGCTGGAGACAGTATGCTGACGTCTACCTTCCATCAGCTGAAGATGACTGACGAGGTTAGTACACGTAGAAATTAAGATTTATATTTAAAAAAATCAAATAGCCTTTCATTCTGTGTGTCAAGCGATTCTTCCTGGTGGCATTCTAGTTCTCCACGCCATAATGACTAACGCTTGTGTTTCGTACGACAGCGGCCGCCACATGAGGCCGCAGTGCCGGCCATCATGAAAATGACAGCACCTTGGTTTGCCATTACTTTGTCAAAACAAGCTCTTTATTGAAACACATTGACTTTTATAAATAACTTTTCAGTGTCGTCATTTGACGGTAAATTGCGGCCGCCATACGGCGGCACCGCAGCCCTAAAACCCTAGCTAAGCAATGGTCGTTTTGTTTCGATTATAACGCCTTTAAAAATATTTCCCCTTCTCTATGGTTAAAAGCAGCAATATAATGTCGCAATAACATGTCGTGGATGTTAATTCAACTTCTTAGCTTACACTCGTACTGCTTCAGTGATGTGTTCTATTATATTTCACACCCGAGCTATCTAACCTAAATAATGGATGCCTCCATAGGTCGGCTCCCCAGAAGAAACAAAATTCCACATTGCCATATCCAGCAGTTTCTACGGCTCCCAGCCGTTAGGTCAAGAACTGCTCCTGAACTTTGCCCGTCATATAGGCACGGCCTACACGATCGGAGAGCCTGTCCACAAGCGCCTACTTCAGAACGCAGTCCTGCATTTTATACCAAACATTGATATATTATCGGAAAAAGTAATTAAACAGTACGATGGCACCGACAGATGTGACATAGAACCTTTAGAAGAAGAATTTGGAGACAGCTTATACAGTTACCTAACAAAGAAAAACTTAAATCCTCTTTCAAACTATACGAGAGAAAAATCCTTCACAGACATGCTAGAAGCAGAAAAATACGATGTCATTCTAGAACTTTCTTCCGGTTCCGAAGATATTACCTATCCGGAGTTATCGAAGAATTTGTATGAAATGTTCGCTCAGACGTACCAGGATAGCAAGAGTGGTGACGATAAGTATCAATGTAAGGGGACGGGAGTGAAGCATGAGGACTTGATTGATGTACTGTGTGAAAGGTTTAATACCCCTGTCATCTCGGCTGGCTTGACTTGTTGTAAGATGCCGGTAGAAAGCGAGATTGCTTGGGTTTGGAGGAATAATCTGAGAGGGATTATGAAGTTTGTTGAGCTGGCTAATACTGGTAAGTGTTGTTTTATGTTTATTTGCATTACTTTGTTTCAATTTCCACTTTTTGCAGTAGTATGTACAATACTAGAAATGGTTTCTCCTGAAAAAATATTTCATACAGTCTCCACTTGCAAATAATTTTGAGGCGAATCGTTAATTTAATTACAAACACATTTCACAAGACGCTGCGTACCCAAAAAACACTTTTTCTAAAAGATCACATTGAATGCCATAAGCTTTTCGCTTAGTAATAGGGTAAAAACTCAAAATATACAGGGTTATTTGTAATACGTCGGCAATCCATTAAGGGGATGTATGGGAAGTCATTTGGAACCAAATGAACCCTTGTGACCCCTTTGCAAATGTCAACCATTTCCGAGTAATTTGGCATAAAAATGGTTTGGTGAAATAAAAGTTTGAAAATTTAATTAAACAAAACAAATCATGTTTTTTTTTCTTTTTATATCTGCTTCTACTTCAATACATAATAATCAACCATAAAATGACGATTATCTTCAATATTTTTAAATGAGAGCACACAAATTTCATAATTTTGAGCAGGTTATTTGAATTAAATGGTTGATTTCTGCAACAAAAAAAAAATGGATATACTTTATCGACAAACTATTCCGAAAATATGTACAACTACTCAGCTATCCAACGAGATAGAATAATTATGATTCCTATAGATAACTTAAAAAAAATATAAAATGTCAAATTACTGGAAAATGGTTGACTTTTGCGTAGGAGTCATAAGGGGCATTTGGTTGCAAATGACCTCCCCTAAATCCTCTTAATAGATTATCGTCGTATTACAAATAACCCTGTATAGTCAAAAAAAAAAACCATGATTCTGAACTAAAAGTTTTCCATATTTATAGATGCTTTGACCCTCTAAAATATTATTTTCCTTACTATTCCTAAGAAGATTCATACATCCTCGGTTTTATACATATTTCACCACATTAACCAATTCCTCAGGTGTCGCGGGCTTCATAAAGAGCGAAGAAGGCATGCCGATGCGTGAAGCCATCGTAGCAGTAACGGGCGTCGAACGGCAGTACAGAGTCACACGTAATCAAGCTCACTATCGCGTCATGTTGCCGCCAGGAGTGTACAAGGTTATCGTGCGCTGTCACAACTATCATGACCAGGTATGTACGACCACACTAACTATACCATGTAGGGACAACAATACACTACAATACAACGATACAATAGTATTTTTTTTTTGTTACGGACGCTTTAAACGTGCACGTCTTTCTTTTTCGGTTGGTAAATGTCTTAAAATTTTTGGCTCTGGGATATGCCGGATTCTCACGATGTTTTCCATCATCGTTTTGAGAGCAGTGGTGATGAAATATAAATAATTTACACAAAGTAAAGCGCTGGTCTGTGTTCGAACCTACGACCTACAACTCGTAAGTCGCGGCCGTTCTTCGGAACGTACTGGGCCACCACCGCTATCAAAGGGTTAAGACAAATGGTGCTTTTTATCCCGGTAGTTCCCGTGGGATTTTGACCTCCACGCGGAATTCGAGGGATAAGTTAGTGTCAACAAAATTCGAAAAAGGCGGACAAAAGCTAGTGTCAACTAAATTTGAAATGCTTTATATCTACACGAAGTAAAAGCATCTGAAATTTAACCTACATTTTTCCAGATGCTAACATGGACGGTGGTGGAAGGCGTGCTCAAGAGCAAAGACATCATACTGCGGCGCCTCAATACGGACACTATACCGGGAGGGCAGTTTACCGAAGTGAAGGTAGACGACAACCCGAATGTCGTTTATGTGACTGGTGAGTACAAGTCTGCCGTCATAAGAAAAGAGGCCGTATCTACGTCAACGTTGATTCCGAGATAATTAAAGTTTTATGTAAAATGAAGGCCCGCGATTTACTGAATGGTTTTAGTTAGTGATTCTTGTTTTAGAAGACGTCAAAAAATATAGGCTTAGTTTTGAACCATAATTGACAATAAAGGCCGTCATTGTATAATTATGGCTTTTCAGATTCAAAAACCAGAATTTATGTCGTAGTTAAGGCAAAAACCCTTATGATATCTCTAATATAATACGAGTTACAGCTTTGTGCGTAAGACCATAAGCTAGCATTTTCTTTGCTGATTACGAATATGTTAAAAACTCATTTTTGTCAAAATTGTCAGTTACGATCTTCTTTTTTATGGCGGCAGAAGTATTTTTGTTTGTGTATGTGACTTTAAATGTTTGTAAACGCCTAGCCGAAATCCCTAGTGTGGGGCAAAGTTGCTCGCTCGTGGCTAAATAATAACAGCCGCAGGGGTTGATCGTAAGTTAAGCTAAGCTTACCGCGGTCGGTTCGTGGATGGGTGACCATTCATTACACCACCCCCCCCCCCCCCCCTCATTATCCCATCATCATTGACTCCTCCGTGCCTCGGAAACGAATACGAGTATTAGTACCTACAACTTACACTACACTGAGATGAGAAAGTTGAAGAAAAAAACCTGATAATAGCCATAACGGTTTTTGTTTTTTGTTTATCCTATACTATACTGTGTCACTGCTGGGCACAAGCCTGCCCCTAGTCTTTCCAGCGGGGCTAGCCCAGCCTATAGAATAGGCTTGAGTCACGCATTTTATCACGGTTTTTGCTCCCAAACTGTGATAAAAATGTGTGACTCAAGCCTATCACAGTAAACCGTGCTCGCCCTGCTGGAACTCTTCCCGCGCTCTAACCAAAAAATACAAAACTAACTTTTATTTTTAAATTACCTACACAAATATCTTTAGATAGCTACGACAAATAGTGTCAGAGGTGAAGAATAATCTTTTCTTTTTTCGATCTTTTGTCTTCTCATTTGTAATCGCTAAGTATATTTCGCCAGTTCTATAATCTAAAATACTGTTGCTTAATGAAACGTTAAAATAAACTTGAAATATCATCCCCAGGTCTAACACTGGATAAAGACAGCAACCCTCTGCCCTCCGTCTCCGTAAACATTCAACCAATCGGCGCCAAGTCTCCAATATTAGCTACGAATGAGAGCGACGCTATTGGTCGCTTTGTGCTCGCTCTGCCGCTGGACTACAAGGCAAAGGAAATGGTCGTCAGCGCCTCTGTCAGCTCATACATTACCAAGCAGAAACATATTGTGGTAAGATATTATTGAAGTTTCTAGCTAAATCATCAAAATCTAGGGAGGAAGCTTCATGAAGGTCAAGAATTGAAAATATTCCTGCTCTTCAAGGTCTAATTATATATTGACTTTTATGCACAATGTGAATAGGGACGGCCATAGTCCGTTTGCTGCGCAGACGCATGCCATGTCAAAGTAACTTTCTTATAATGTAAAATCTTATTTTACATCCCATCTTTCCTACATCCCACTATTGGGCAAAGGGCTCTCCCCTCGATTTCTAAACATAGCGTTGCAACTCAGTATTACTGCTTAACTACACTTGCAGCTCTAAGTTTGCAAAGCTTTTACATTAAAGATATACAAAGTGTAACAGAATAAACGTAAGTCCTGAAAGTAGTTAGCTCATAAGTGACTACTGAATCC
This sequence comes from Brachylomia viminalis, assembly GCA_937001585.2. NCBI lineage: Eukaryota > Metazoa > Arthropoda > Insecta > Lepidoptera > Noctuidae > Brachylomia > Brachylomia viminalis. The sequence goes on from OW443314.2 coordinate 13,756,355, forward strand.
ATTTCAGTAACTATTAATAAAGGTATTTTTTTTCAAAAATTATGTATTTTGCAATACTGGCCGCCGATTGAGCCAAAGAAAATTAAATCTTATTTCAAGGCAATAATACTCAATTTTAAATGCATAAAGTAATGGTATGGTCAACACGATTTTCTAAATAATAATAAATAGGTTTAATAAAAAATGGTTTTGTTCGTTGTATTATGCTTTTAACTCAATACTCCAATTGGGGTGTATGAGGTCTTGCGTTAATTATGTTACACGTTGTATAGGGTGAATGAATAGAGTATACTTTTGGAGTTTTGGGTCAGTGAAAACAAGTAAAACTATATGTCATTTATATTTTGTTACAGATAAACGGCAAAGAGAATTTGACTCCGAACATTCTGTTGAAACTGGAAAGTGACGACTACGTAATGGGCATGCCGCGACTTGTGTTCGTTATGTTGGCAGGTCGGTATCACTATAAATATGCCTTAAGTTTTAACAAAAATATACATAGTAATCTATTAGTCAATAATTCACTACGCGGATAAAGCAGTGTCATGAGCAGTGGTGGCCCAGTGGTAACGGCCGCGACTTACGAGTTGTAGGTCGTAGGTTCGAACCCAGAAAGATGCTTTTCAATTTGTGTAAATTATTTCATCACACTGCTCTCAAAACGGTGAAGGAAAATTTCGTGAGGAAACCGGCATGTCCTAGAACCAAACATTTGAAGACGTGACATCTACCAACCCGCACTGGGCCCGCGTGGTGGATTATGGCCTATTCCCTCTCACCGAGAGGAGGCCTGTGTCCCAGCAGTGGGAACATTATAGGGTGATTATGCTAAATCAGCGTTTAATGTCACGGGTGCTACTTTGATTGGATTCAAGCTCGCCCAAGATGAAGACAGCTTTATCCCCAAAGAGAATACTCTACTGTTCACACCTTCTGCGAGGTATAAAAAAGCAAACCGATTTTCGATTTATTTTTTGTTTCATAGGAATTTTTAGTTGAAGTTACAAATTCAAATCACGTTAGGACCAGCGGGTTATAATTAAATTCCGTACAATATTAATGCCCGGCTAGACCCCAGGGCTATTATGACTTACTTTAGGTTAGATTTGCATTATATATAATTTGACAACAGCAGGTGGTGTAAAAACCTTATCATGCTCGTTATAGAGTTCAAATTCCAATGCACCATACAAAACATGGTTATAACGCTAAAATCATCATCCCTTCCAGGTGTAATCGGAGTAGCGGTAGTAACTGTATCAGCGTGGTGCTTCAGCTGCCGCGAGCGAGCGAAGGACTCGCGCCGACAGTACATGTTCACACAGATACCAAGCGACGACAAGCGACCGCTGTGCGAGGAAACATCAGGTGAGATAGTGTTCAAACCTGAGGCCTATCAATAATTTAAAATGCATACCTTCATACAAAACATTTTTGCAGGGTAGACATAAACTAAAGTAAGGCCAACGAGAGGAGATACAGAATGTAAACAACCTGACCTTTACTGAGTTACATCACGATAACGAGCGATTATTATCTCTCGCACGCAATAACGACGTCAGTAGGTCGACGACGGCTGTCGTTGTGTGATTCGTGGTACAGGAAAGCGGTCGGTTTAGCAGCTACTAACATTTTGTCCCTGCGGTTCATTCATGTTTAGATTGCGTTCGAAGTCATATGAGTTTTTTCGTTTCCCTATTATTATTTTTGTTGTTGTTATTAATCCGTTATTGTTCGTTTTTCTTGTTGTTATTGTGAATGGTTGTCAATTTTAATTGTGGAATCACAGCCTGACAACCTTTGAAAGATATCAATTCACCAAGAAAAAACTTTCTTTAAACAAAAATGTTATGAACGTTTTTTTTTATTTTCTATATCTCGTCTCTTTGGCCTTACTTTACACAAATACAGCATGTATCAGAAATGCGTGGTCATATTTAAAGGCGTGGTACAGACCATCAATCTCTCTCAATGGGACCAACATCGTAATCGCAAAATAATTATCAGCTGTCCCATACATTTGGGTCGAGTAGGTATTTAAGTTTTTAATGGAACAGCTGATTCCGATTTTGTTCCATGAATAAAGTGGTTCAGTTTGAGGGTCTATACCGCACCCTTAAATATGACTACACATTTCTGATACACGCTGTATGCTGCCGTACATAGTCAGGCAATTTTATGGTCGACAATAGGTTTGACCATTATTATTATTATAATATCTATCGCTTCTTAATAAGGTGCAAAAATATTTACCTAATAAAACATTGTTAATTTTTTTGCTCTTATTCCAATTTATTTGTGGTCGGCGCTACAAATGTCCTTTTCTTCAATACTTCTCTTGCCGTCTCTCGGTACAAAAAGAAAAGTTGGATTGACTGTGTGAAAGATGTTATGGCTAGATAATAAAATACGTGTTCCGTTGCATTTTTAACCAGCATTTTATTGGTCTGTTGAATAAAACCCACTTTAAGTGCCAAGGACCCGGCTCACGGGTGCAACGATAATTCGTTCGCCTGCTCACAACTCGCCTCCCGCGTCCTACATAAATGATATTATAATTATTTAGGACGCGGGAGGCGAGTTATTTTGGCAGTGAAAGTGTTAAAAATAAATGATAAATATTATGCCTTTCAGACATAATACGCAAACCATACTTCGATGAAGAAGATCTGCCACCGTCGGAGACTGATTCGGAAGAAGAAATAGTTCTCCTTAGATCGGATAGAGAGTGGAAACAGGTGGACCAAGAATAAACTACACATAACTCACGTATTTAGCGATGGGGCCATTGACTTCGGGTGTTCGAGAGAGACAGCGCTCTATGGCAGGAGGTGCTAGAAAAAGATGGAATGTATATCAAGAGTGTCATCGCTAAATACCATAGTATGAGGCCTATAGAATCATTTACAGTTATAGATAATGCAATTTACGAGCGCACGTCATGTGACTCTTATATCATTATAATAAGGTATAAATTTAATTTAATTTAAATTTGATTTTTTCGTAGACGGACATTTTATAAACGCGTGTGGTGTGTGCTTGTGACCATGGGATAGAAGTGTAAACTTACAACTGGAGCCGAGTATACGCAATTCAGCGTCACCGACCGACCGGAGACGAGTATACCCGATTCAGCGTCACTGACCCGAAATTGAACCAGTTTCGTTCATAGTTCAGAAAGAGGACATAGTGCGCCTAAAGAAGTTTTCACTTCAAAATGTCTGAATGTCTATTGGTAGAAGTTTCAGGTTTCTTGATTCTATGCGCCTCAGATTATTAAACTACCATTATAGGTAATTTTATTTTATTAGCAAATATGTTATCTACTTTGACCGGGTAGTATCGACACTAGCCAATGTCAATGCTACAGTCACTCGGGTAATGACGACATAAGAAGATAATATCCGAACTGACTAGGTATTTCACGATTTGACTAATCAATGGTGGTAATTATAACATAGGTAGTTATATTTTAGTTGTATGTCCAATTTAAAACGAAATATTTTTACAATAGAAAAATTAATTGTTTATAATCTTTTACTAACATAGATGGTTGTTATTTTAAATGTTGTTGTTAATCGAAAAAGTTTAAGTAATACGAACGATATTAATATTAGAATAAAACGTAGTAGACGGAATATTTAAAATTATATTTATAATATATATTTTTTAACAACTAGAAGGATCTCTAAAGGACATCTATTTTTGTAAATTTATCAGTATTAGACAAAAAACTTAATTTTATATAAATATTGGCTCACATTCCGTTCGGTGGTAAAAGATATACCTACAGCCTAGTTTAAAAACATAACCCTGTCTTTGCTGCCGCACAGTCGGATAAAAAGGCATTCTTTTACCACAATCTAATAGTAAACCACAAAAATCTGTTTGAATTATTTAAATAACACACACACACACACAAAGTATATTTGTAGAAATCGTAGAAAATAAGCTTATTTATTCCTTTACATACCTATCTATACATTCCTTTCTTATTCCTTGTGCTGTAACTCTTTTTATTTATGATGTTATATCTAAGCCCAAGTAGGCATACGCGATGTTTTTTCGCGCACGGGGATTTCAACGCTCTGCTTATCGCCGAGAGTTGAAAATTTAACAGTGTGTTTTCTTGACGGGCTGGGATGCGCTCTGTTGGATGGCACATAGGTGCCTTGAATTTTATACTACAGGGTTTCAGTGTATTTTATAATATTATAGAAAAAAACTTTTTTGATAAACTATAAAGTGCGCCATATTTGGTGGTTTACATATTTTGATATTGTAATATACAAACGCAACAACTAAGGTTCGATTTATGTGGTATTTTTATATTATTACATAACTACGTATGCTTTTTTTAATTATATTACCTACTCTTTATTACTCCACAAGACGTTTTTTGACGTCAGTGAATATACAGTACGGCCGCTGACTCATGGCCTGTCTAAAAATAGGCTCTCCGAGCTTTCGCCTTTGTTCTCTCGCTCACACTCGCCTCATGTCTCCATATGGTTCCTAAACAATATTATTGTGCAGCCTTCTGCGCGAAGTTCAGACCGGCCATGATTCAGGAATGCCCCTAATATTAGCATATTTAAACAATTATCACTTTCTCATCAGTGATAAACTTCCAATTAAAAATAACTCCGATTTTAATAAGAAAAACATTTCTTTATCTCGATTATTTTTCAAATGTTTAATTGAATCAGCACACTGGATATTGTATTTTATCGAATTTCCTATTGAGAAAACACAATCTATCGTACTTTACATTATATCCTATGTTTACGTATTTATGTATGCACAACGTATTGTTATTTGTTTAATCAAATGGTAATTTTGTTACAATTTATTGATGTAGTTGTAGAAAAGTATAGGTATTTAGAGAATCTCCTAAAAATAAGCCCTAAATCAGCAATAATAATATTAACGAATTTATTTAATATGACAATTTTATACACACATGTTAAAGGTGCTTTTTAATCAATTTTGTACATTATTTTTATATATTTGTAATGTGATAGTTCCGTATTGATATTTTAGTGAATTATTTAAAACATTTTATCAGTTAATTTTTTGTTTTATTTTATAAACCGCCTATTCATCACTGTTAAAATAAATGAATAGATGCAGGTGTAAAGGGGCAGCTTTGCAGCAGCTCCCTCCTATAGTGTCCCTACACCCTACGGCCCCCAAGCGACAACAAGAGTGCGTATGATTCCAGGTAGGTAATGGTATAACGGTAATGGTTTTTAAGTATGTGATGTCACCAAAGAGATCTGAACGCATACTGGCCCACATTATGGTAAACAAGTGAGTGTGAATATTTTCGTTCGATGCAATTATGCATTTTCGCTGAGTGTTCGATTGAAACTCTGACATATTCCCGAGAGCGAAAAGAAATGCGGGACGAAAGCTAATACTACACTATGATATGGGGTAACAAGGGGGGGTCCAGGGGGGGTCATTGCAGTCATGACCCCCCCCCCCCCCAGGGCTGGGTTTACATTTAATAGAATGGAGGAGCTGAGCTAAACGTGACAATTAAATGCCCTAGAATAGTGTCAAGAGAAACCGCCCCGGGCCCCTGGTCCTTTGCGGCGCGTCTTAAGAAATACCTGGCAGAAAAAAATCCTGTTAAGTGCGTGCGACCGGATGTCCGGCCCATGGTGTCACGTTACAGGTACTTGTTTCTTTTTTGCCATAATTTTTTGCAAAATGTTCCACAAATACCTACATGAACTGAGAAGACTGGGGCCTCATTCTGTTTTGCCGCCCCAGGCCTTCGACAGGCTTAGTCCGCCCCTTATTGGAGCTTATGTTTTTATTTTCCGGGGTGGAAAATCCTCATGGATATCCGCCGCCCTAGGGCGGGCGGCGGGGTCTGTCAGACTCTTGCTGACTAAAAACCACCCCGGTGTTCCATCTCACACCTACGCCGGGGGTCGCGGGGACGTACGATCCTTCCGCAACCCCCGACTGGTGCCGGCCCGCCACTGCGGGCCTCTTCGGGTCTGGGGGGGGAGTGAGGTGTTTGACTCCCTCCGCGACGTCTAAGAGGGGCGCGTGTGGAACACTACGCGCCGCCACCTCGGGTCCTGGTGTGTGGGGGGCGACGGATGTCCCCGAGTCCGTCGCCCCTGGACCCATTTAGGGGGGCTGGAAGAGGGCGTTGTCCGCTCTCCGCCGACGCCCGGTGCGCCTTCTGCGGGCCGGGTGAGTGGACGAGATCTCCCTCTCCCTTTCCGCAGCCTCCTTCTGCGATACAACTGTTTCGCAGAAGGAAACCACCGCGTCCCAGGACACGTCACTGCCGACCATCGACTCGACTACGGCCGGCGGCGACAAGTCTCTGCCTACTTCTGAGATGAGGGCACGGCGCGGCTCCTCCCAAGCGGCACACTCTGCCAGCGTATGCCGCGCCGTGTCCTCCTGACAGTCGACGCGGTGGTGACACCGGTCGTCCGGCTCCCTGTTTATGCGGCACATGTACTTCCCGAAGCAACCATGCCCCGAGAGCACCTGCATCGCCCGAAACGACAGGATGCCGTGCCTCCTCCCGAGCCAGCGCTCGAGCACCGGCCGGACCGCCTCGATGGCCCCTTATTGGAGCCTGTCCTGACTGGGGCCTTGACTATGTACCTCCCCGCTGTCTCGAAGGTTGGATCCGCTCTGTATAAACTGACTTTCCCCATTCATACTTCAAGTAACTACATGTTTCACAAGATTGCTACATACGATTGTTACCGATAGTGAAACCTCGTTCACTAGTAAAACGATTTCTGTCTTCCAAATGGTCGAAAACACATTACTTCGTCAACTTATTCGCCATCGAGTAATGGTCAAGCAGAAATATACCTACTTAAATAACAAAAATAAAACGTTTTAAATTTAATAAAATTAAAATAAATCAAATCAAAATATTTTATTTCACATAAACCTACATGGGCACTTTTGAAACGTCAGAAGCTAGGTGCACGGTTAAAATTGGTCGTTTCTAATGTAGAAGAGCCGGCAAGAAACTCCATGGTTACTCTTTTAACAGTGCATTACTGCAGCGGCCAGCAAAATAGGCATTGATAGACGAACGTGTAAATGTGGGCCGAGGCGAAGCCGAGGCACACATACGTAAGTCCATCAATGCCGGTTTGTAATGAGGTTTGTCGCGTTTCCTGTAGCAAGCGTTAGGTATATGATCGTTTGTCCTCGGACTGTGACCCAAGTGTAAGTTCGGTGTGTCGCTGCCCCTGAGCCTGACTCCCCCCCTGAAACCGACTCGAACGCCCACCACCCGGTGGGCGTTCGAGTCGGTGCATATGATCAGGTCTAGTTTGGCGCACTCGGAGCGTTATACTAGGCCGACCTGGCACAACACTGCGACCGCGCCAAACACCTCTTTCGGCGGGCAGTTTGCGTCCTCACCTGGCATGTATAACGAGGCCACCACAACACAACATCTGGAATGTCACCTTTGGTCTGGAGCCTGACAGCTGTCAGGGCTCTGGAACTGAATTGAGTGAGTGGTGTGGTAGGAATTTCTTTAGGTGTGTAGGCCCCAGAGTACTTTTTTTTTTTATGTAGCCGCAGGTTCTCGGTTTTTTTTAGCTGTGTGTGTTGGGAATTAGCTTAACTCCGATTTTACAGCCGATGCGGGCGGTATAGTGTCGTCGTTGTCGTCCATTGCTGCTCGGGCCATGACCTCCTCAAGTTGGGCAATGTCCATTTCAGTGTCGAAATAAGTGCTTAAAAATAAAGCCATTGCACACGTGACATTGAACGTGTAGGTATCAGAGCGCGACACTTAAGCAACTTCCAGACAGTTTCAAATATAAATAGAGAGAATATAATAGAGTTATACACGGTTTTTTTGTCGCTAACATTATTTTGTTGTGAATACTTAGAAAAAACGTAAAAATTACCCAAGTTGTAAAAAAAAATCCTCGAGGTTTTTTCAAAAACACGATCACGGTCAATAAAAAAAAACAAGAATTGCCCAGGGATACGCATTATCCAACCAATCAGATTATAGATCTGATTGGTTGGATAATGCGTATCCCTTGTGCTTGTTCAGTCATTGAGTTAGTGATTCAGCATATCCGGGTAATATTTAAAAATTAAAAAAAAACCGGGATTTCGCCTGTGACTGTCATCTGCTATTTTACCTGTTGTTTACGGTTGAGACCGTAGACAGTGAGACCGTGTGGTTGAGTCATTGACTTATAATTTTCTCTGTCTACGATTATAATGTTTTCCCTAGCTCAATGGGTTGAGTTGGGACATTGTTTGTTTTTGGATCTCAGATGTTGCCTGATCGAAAATTGTGGTTGAATTGCTGATTTCTTTCTTTGGTACCTAGGTCGTGAAGAATGACATTGACAAATGACAACTTGACAACCAATGACTTTTCTTAACTCAATGGCAGCATTCCGAGTTGCGCTGTCATCGATTTGAGCTAACACCCGTACCGAATTAGCGTGAGCGCGATAATGATGTCCCGTGAATCGTCATATTATGACGTCATGACATGCGCCATCTTGCGATAACGTCGACCATGCCCTAAATTAATATCACCGTGAGCGCTGTCAAAAATGATGGTAAACTAAAGCGGCATTTTCGAAATTATGCTGTAAAATCCAAGACGTAACAGAATACCTGAAATGAGTTCTAAACTCATGCGCATTATGTTTAATTATTGTTGCATCTATGTTATTTGTAATTTTTGGTAACAAATAAGAGTGTAATTGTAGTTTTATTAATTATTTTTAACATAGCCAATAATATCGACACACATATAAATATTGTGAACCCCTTGGGTATGTTTTAAAGTGATACAATAATGCGAACTGTAAGAACTGTCATTTCACCTGTGACAAACAATAAATAAATGAATATGAACATGGTATTTTACTTCAGGGTAAATCTTTGCCGGGAGCATGTAAATACGCTAATATAAGTACTTAGATGTCCGTTTCATCCCTGGACGAATTGTCGTTCTTAAACTCTAAATCTGAGTTATCCGAGTCGATAGAGTAATCCAACAAAATAGAAGTGCCAATTTTTTTTTTTTTTTTTTTAATGGCATCTCGCAGTTGGCCTTGAGAGGCCGTGACTGCTTAACCGGTCAATCCTGTGGTGCCTTCGAGCTAACTCAAAGCCTCCAGCCAGGGGCATAATATTAATTATAAACTAAGCGACCATCACCTAAGGGCACCCCCTGTGGGGTACGGACCTCGGCTTAGGGCGTCGCTGGGGAAGGACAGCAAGTTGGGGACAGGCTGGATCAAAGTGGGTTCATTATTATTAAGGGGTAAAACTACTGGCTCAGCTACGCCACCAGCTGGCTCTGTGGATCCGATCAAGGGAGGGGAAGAGGAATCTATCGGGGAGGAACGCGGACGCGGACGCGGATGCGAAGCACCTCGGCGGCGAGGTCGGAACTTCGTTTTGTGTCTGTGTTTGTATACTGTACTGGTGGCCCTACTGCTTTCCTGGAGGAGGGTGGTGGGGTCGTCGGGGTCGGTCAGTGCGTGCCTTGGACGGCGGATTCTACTGATTCTAGAGGGGACATAACTGGCGTGAAGTGCCAATGCGTTGAACTGCCATTTGCAGAAGAATAATCGGTCTTTTTTGTGCAAGGTTTGAGGTTGACGTTGAGCGACCACTGTGAGCGCGTTCACGAGCGTTCCGAATTGATGATAGTTCTAAACTGTCATAATCATGATAATCGCAAAATATCGATGTGATCGCTGTGAGCGCTCACGGTCTAATTCGGAATGCAGCCAATGTTGACAACAAATTCGTTCGACTTTCACGGACCTTAAGTAAATAAAAATTTATTATCTGTGTTTAAAGTCAAGTGATATTGTTCCGAGCATATTTTGAATAAAAAATAATAGGTTCAGTTTTTAGTGAATTTACCAATTTACAATGATAATAACTGGTCTCACTTGAACGCGTTGAAAAACCAAGAGTTTATTGTTTAAAGCTGCTGAAGATTTGTAATGGAAAGGATCCGTTCGGACGTTGCAGACATGAGCCGCCGCGCCGGGGATGTTTTGAGGCGTATCAACAGATTAGCTGATGGACCCATGACGAGAAAAAAACTGGTGATAATATGTCTGGTTATTATCTTCTTAGTTCTATACGTAGGACCTAGTTTCATGAAATGGATGTTTGATTCTGAAAGACTGACCACCCACCAAAATGTATGCGTAAAGAATTTCATGAAACCTTTCGAATCTTCCCTGAAAGATTACGACGTGTACTTGCGACAAGAATCCTCAGCGACATTAAATTCGCTTAACCACAACTATGTGCCTTATGTTGGAAATGGATTAGTGGGCTTGGCACTGGAACAAGTTCCTCATTTGAACATAAAAAATGGAAGAAGTCTCTCTTTACCAATGTACTATCACCCCTTGTATGTCATAGACGACTATGAAATGAAAGAGTTTACTGTAGCCGAATATAAGAAGGGCATTTTACACAGATTTCAGTGTTCAAATTCTGGCTTACAAGTGTCTTATCAGTATTATGCCCACAGAACAATACCTTCCTTATTTGTACAAGAGATTTGGGTTAATAATCCAACAAATGCAGAGAAAAATTTGCATTTAACAACACCAAGAGTATCTGATTGGCCAACCTCTGTTAAGCAGACTATCAATTTGCATCAAGGAGTTGATACGAAGGAGTATGAGGTAGTCACTGGTATGATACCAATACCGGACAGTGAAAATGTATTAGCTGCTGCAGTGGTGTGCAGGAAAATGAGCAACACCATCAAAGTAGATGCCAGAGATGGGCTAGACATCCTTATACTAACAACAGTGCAATACAGTAAACCAATAAGGAAATCAGATTATGCAAAACATAAAGACATTGTTGAAAAAAAAGCTATTGAGGAAATGGAAAAAGTGATTGCACTAACTGGTGACCGAACAGCTGTAAGGAAGCTAAGAGACAACCATGCCAGAGTATGGAATGGACTATGGTACACCGGGTTCTATATCTCTGACTCAAAAGCTGAAGGCATCATCAATGGTGATAGAATCAATGCTACAATATATGCCATTCTTTCTCAAGTAAGGAGCTATGAACATGAAGACAATATAAAAGCTAGTACAAAATCAGATATTATGAGAAGTTTGACTTACTCTGAAGGCTGTTATGAAGGACATTCTACACTTGATGCATTCAATTTATGGAAACCATTGAATTGTTTGGAAAATTTAAACAAAGTGGCCAGTGTATGGCTGCTAACACTAGAAAAACAAGGATGCCATAATTTATTAAAAGCCGGAGCAAGCGGTGTCAATCAAGCAATGATTCTAAGCTTTGGAAGTTTGCGTTTCAGCAATCAGCACCTAGAATACAACATTCATCCTTCAAAGTTACACAGGGACTTTCTATTCCGCCGACTCAATTATGGCAATATGACTCATGTGAATATAAGTGTTATCTTACAGGAAGACAACAAAGCGGCTATATTTGTAGCTCTGGATCGCTCAGACAAGACATACTATGCCTGTGATGCAGGGTGCTTGGACTCTCCTGTGCAGCTCGGACCTTACAGAAAGTACTTCCCTGTCAAATTAACAGAGCCTTTGACAGCTATACTGTATGTAACAGCTGACAAGCAGCATATGGAAGATCTGAGACATGCAATTCATGTCAAAGAAGTAGTAGAGGCCCCCGCTCATGACCATCATGTGATAGCATTACATAAACATGGGCACAGTTTAGGAGGCCTTAATCCCCTATTCTGGATATCAATTATAGTTCTTATTGTAGTGTTCCACTTATTCTTGTGCAGAATAATCATGAACGAATTTTGCGATAATGGCGGGAGTTATAGAAGGCTTTACAACAAGCCTTGAAGTATGGATGCCTTAGTAAGATGGGTGCTCCATCATTGTCCATTGTTTGACTGATATGTACGCTTTTTATGCACAAAAATATTATTCAATACTTGCTTGTATTGTTTACAGACATCACTGCCTATTTCATTAACCTATGAAGTTTAATCTAACGTTCATAGTTTGCAAACTTCATTACTGGTCTATTTCTGTAAGTTATTTTTGTTTGTCACTGGAGTGCAATGTTTTATTTTTATCTAATACATCCTTAATGGACGGATGCTAGAGCTGCTATCAAACAATAACATTGGTGGAAGAAAACAGTTGTTAAAATCATAAACTCATATTATTTATTTTTGTTTGATAAGGAGGCTATAAAATGAACATTTACTATGTACTCAAAGAAGATTGTTTTCAGTTTTGGGATTCTGTTGTTTGATTATTTAGCTACATGATTCAGTTTTTGGAAGCATCATAATTATTCACTCTGTTTGAGGTACAAATGTGTAGCTGACATTTGGATAAAACATGTCTCCGAATATTAAACAACATTAAACAAGATTTTAATCAGTTTCTAATTTCCTTATTGTATAATGAAAAAAAAAATACAATAAGCAATTTAAATTTTTAGCACAATTATTATTATCGTGATCTCGGATTATTATTTGATGTAATCTTGGATAAACTTAATTAAAACTATGCAGAAGTGATGCATAGACCTAGAGGATAATTATTTTTTAGTGAGATGTGATTGTTTATAGTATTAAAATTAATTTAAGCATTGTTCAGGTATGGCGCGCAAACAGCTAGCACAGAATTTATCGCAATATTTGTACGCCCAGTAAGTACTAAAATAATATGGGTGTCCGATTGATATCTCAATTGCTTGATACGGGCTTGTTAAAAGCTTCCTACTTCACTGTCGGATATACGCTATCTAACCTGCTCATAGCCGCAAAGTAAAAACCGTGTTTATAAATAAAGGCATTATTATCCCTGTCTAATCGAAGTCCTAGTTTTTCTGTGTTCACACAAATAATAAACGAATAAATTCTTAGTCATTATTGTATTCGCGAGGACTTGCAATAATATATTTATTTAAATAAAAGTTAACAATGTTAGACTGTATTGCTGTACATATTACATTATGTATGTTTATATATTGTTATAAGATTGTGGTGTATATTTTTGAAATTAAAAGCCAAGTTGTATGTTGATTTGTCATTTTTTTTATTACCTTCAGAGGCTCTTGTAAGCCCTCGTACCCACGGGCGATATCGCGCACTGGATTTTGAACGCACTGCTTAGCGCCGAGAGTTGAAAATCCAGTGTGCCATAAAAAATCGTCGCGTTATAAAATCGCCCGTGCTCATGGGCTTACTGACTAAACTTGAGTTGCAGTGCTTTTTAATCTGTTTTCAGGGTTGTTGTAAAGACAAGCTTCAAGTATTTACTGGTGGATCTTGTGGGCTGGCTAAAGTTATAGGGTAATTTGACACAGGCTGATCACACAGAGCATGTAACTAGAGGCTGATCACTCCCAGCTTAGAAGAATAAAATCCACGTTAGGGATTCACACGGCGATCATCAGGTACATTTTACAGTACACTTGGGAGTTGGGATCACACGGCAGTTAAATACTGCATTTGTTTTAAACCGAATAAACAGTGGGACGGTCTGATCCCAACCTTTTACCGTAAATATCGATCGACCGGAGGTCATGCATGACATATCATTCAATAATATTTTTTCAATAATTTCATTCAGTAGATTCCGTAAGTTGAAGCAAATTATTATTTATTACTAATAGAGGACATAATAATATTTATTTATTCAAATCTTATTTTGTTTTTTTAGTTTCTTTTGTGCATGTTATTGATTTTGCCCTGACTACAGTTACGTTTGCCATCAGTTTGTAAATTATGTAAGTTGTAATCTATGGAAAATGTAGTGGGTAGTATATTCGTTAAGTTATTATCGTTTATTTTTAATATACTACTGTTTGTTTTCCATTACGAAATAAAATAAAATAATGCACTGGTACTGCATTATCAAGTGATCTCAGGCTGTTGGTAATGATGTGAGAATTATCTTGTAGTGTGTACGTAGAACCGGGGCGTAGCTCCGCTGCCGCGAGAAATCACGGTACAGCGGACAGAGCTCCGGCGGGATCTCAGGGCGGCATAGAGAGTGCGATTGTCGCAACCCAGCGCTGGGCACGCCACAATTGCGGCGATAAGTCCCCTCTTTGAGGAGTGGCTAGAGAGGCGCCATGGCGTCCTCACCTTCCGCCTGACGCAGGTCCTCACCGGACACGGTTGTTTCGGGAGGTTCCTGTTCCGGATAAGGCGGGAGGAAACGCCCGGGTGTCACCATTGTGTGGATCGCCTGGAGGACACGGTGGAGCATACGGTGGAGGTCTGCCCTGCTTGGGCGGAGCACCGCCGTGTCCTCGTGGAGGCGATTGGCGGTGGTGATCTCTCGCGTCCGGCCCTGGTCCAGGCCATGGTACGGAGCGAGAGGGCTTGGGAAGCCGTCACCTCTTTCTGCGAAGTAGTAATGTTCGCGAAGGAGGAGGCGGAACGCGTGAGGCAAAATGCGCGCCCTCACGCCCCTAGCCGCCGCAGGAGACGCCCTGGGCGTCGGGAATCACAGGCCGATTCCCGGCCACCGTCGGCGTGGGCTCGCGAACGGCGAGCAATGGGCAGCTCGCCGTTCGATAAAGACCAGGCCCGGGTCGACGGCGCGTTGTGTTCCACGCGCGCCTCAAAGAAATGTCAGCACCAATGACGGGGTCTGCTAGGACCGATGCCTGCTAGGGTTGCGGAAAAGTCCGAGAGGGATACCGTGGCCCCTGGCACAGGCAACTGAAGGAACGCGGGTGGGTTTTAGTCAGTAAGAGTCTGATACGCCCTCCCACTCTGCCCAGAGCGGGAGAAGTTATTTGATGATTTCTCATCCTCAAAAAAAAAAAAAAGTGTGTACGTAGAAAACTAATTGGCGCTAGTCTTTCTCACTCCACCGTCGCCGTCGACTCCAAAGAGTATAAACCACTACAGTCGACTCTGTCTCTGTCACCACTGACCTAGACTACAGTCAAAAGCAAACTCATCACAAATAAATAAATAGAATTGCAAATACGTATGTCATTTGTTCAGCCTTTAAATAAGTACGGTACCTGTAGTGTCCCGAGTATTTAGTACCGGCCCGCAAAGAATGGGAATCAACCGCAAAACTATGTATAATTAGTAGTAAAGTGGCTCAACACAAATCTTCGTTAAACAAGATCGGGATTTAAATAAAAAAAAGTTAAAATTGACTATAAATATATTTACAAAATATAAAATTTTGATTACAAGGCACATACAGTGAAGACATAGCTTAACTTGATTATAATCACAACATTTATTCAGAGAGGCACGTAACTTTATACTGGCACTACATTCGGCGTAAGCTTAAAATATTCGCAAATCATACAAAATTAACCTTATTCCAATAGGAATAGGGTATATTTTGTATTGACCAAATAAAGCAAATATTTGAATAAACACCAAGTAGTAACTGCCAGCATTACATGTGTTTCGTTGACCGTGACATTTCTTGGCAATATTAATACGTCATTTGCTTAGTTATTTTTTACGTGTAACAATGCAGTTTACACTTGTTGCGAATTTAAATAACTATGTTTACAATACATTTTTAATTATGCGTAGTTTATAAGTCTATTTATTTCAGTAGCGTATTCAGATTTTTGGACGGCTCATACGGTATAGGTTGTCCAATTTAAAATTGCGCTCCCTACTCTAAATCTAAACAAATACTTCAGTGGAAGGGCGCGCAATTTTAACTTAGGACATACCATATTAAATAAGGGGTTAGTCCAAGAAGCATCTTAACAAGTTGTCCAAAATTTTATTATTTTTATAAAAGGCCGATTCGCCTGTTTTTTTACTTTTAAAACCATAGTTCTGCATGAACATCGACCGCTCTTTATTCGCCACTTCGGTGCTAGCACAACCTTATTGCGCTTATCAGCTTATCTATTAATCCATCGCCAAAAAAAGGGCATCGATAAAAATATATTTTTTTATAATACTCAGGGTTTACCGGGTACCGGGCCGTAAGTGCTAAGTGTCCTGTCAGTAACTGGAAAAAATATTGCTTGCATACATTTCGTACATGTTTAAAAATGGCTCGTTCGAAAATGTAATGATTCCGAACGTGCCAGAGCACGGAACTCTGAACGCCCTGATCCCGAACTGTGAGGATAGATAAATCCGCTACAGGATAACGGATATCATTATAAAAAGAAAAACTTTCCTGCGTTACAAACACCACGATTACAAATACTTTTTGACGGAACATTTGAGAACAAACAACATTCCCAGCATATGGAAATTTAACGTGTACTTTCACATAACATTGCTTATTATCTAGTTTATTGAACTTATTACTAAACAGATAACACGGAACCACTTAACTACAGCATGTATGTTATGGCTAGTCTACACTAAACCGTATTGGTCTTATTAACCGTAATTTAACCGTATTGGTATTACAAAACAAGGTTTTTCTTTTGACATGGTTTAAACCATCGAACCTGTTTTTGAAATAAGAACCTAACAGAAATCGAAATACACTTCTTATTACAAAACTGACAACTTGGTCTGGTCTTAGATTGTCTATTTTGTATTAAGAACTTTACTAAAGTCGGCACAAAGTTCCAAATACAAAAACTAAATCGAAGATTTAGGCTCGGGCTAAAGTTAGATCGTGTTTTGTAATAAGACGGTATAGGTACAGGTTGACATGTTATACAGGCTAGCCCTTTATACAACTTGTTCTCCTATATACTGTCCTCATAATTATACAGGTCCTTTATAATATAAATATCTAAATGAAGGTGTATACTCGATTCATAACTATGTTATTTTAAGGAAAATGACTTTTCACATTATAATGAGCAGAGTTGTCTAAAGAATGCGCCTACGACTTGGTAGGCTTTATTTTTTAAGGAATTCTGAATGAGAATGTTATGTTGACTGACATCGTATCCACGGTAATCATTTACAGACATTTTAGTGTAGACACGCCATACATTTTAAACAACACGAATACCAGGTATATTTGTAACCAAGCAAGCTTGAACGTAGTACAAATTAATTCTAGAAACTAAGCTAAACAAGTATGTTAAAAAACATAATTGAATGTAGGTATGGATCGGTGCCTGCCATAGGGCTAAGATTAGCTAGAGGAACTCCACAGGTGTGATGTGTAAATACAATTAAACAAAAAAAAAACAGATTTCCTAAACTGATACTTCATTTAGCTAAACTACCAGTAGGCCAATTCTCGTACTTAAAAAACGTTCAAATTCAAGTCGCAATGTCATCTCAGCGACAATCAATGTCAAAAACCTGTGAAAAATGTATGTAAATGTGATGTAAATTGATTGTAATTTTGACAGACTGAGATTAGAATGCGAACGGTCTTAAAAATACGGGAATTGCCCCTCTGATGTCGTTGACACCAAAAAAAAAACTTTTTTTTGTTTTATCTTGTTTAGATACTGATATCCATTATTATAATCAGCCTATATGACTGCTGGGACACAGGTCTCCTATTGGTGAGACCGTGAGAGGGAGTGGGCCGTAATCCACCACGTGAGCCCAGTGCGGGGTAAATGTCACCTGTCAACGAATATTTGGTTCTAGGCTAGGACATAGGTACCGACTTCCTCACGATATTTTCCTTCACCGTTTTGAGAGCAGTGGTGATGAAATAATTTACATAAAGTAAAGCGCTTGTCTGGGTTCGACCCTGCTACTCGGAAGTCGCGGCCATTACCACTGGTTATCCATTACGTCTGCGGAGTTTCGCTAGCTAATTTAATTTGACCTTTTATAAATAAGTGAGGAGGTTAACCAATTCACCCATTCGTTGCGGAAAACTCCTATCGGCTATACGTACTAACTCCTTACCGGGTGCGGCAAACGCCGCAAAATTTCTAAACGGCATCCTAATTGCGTAACCCACTTTCAATCAAAATTTTAAACCATTTTGAAAGATATTGCTAATCCATTGCTTTATAGGTTTGAAAAATATATCTGCTCAAATACGATAACGCAATGAATGTTGTTGAACTGTCAACATGAAAGCCATTGCTTCTGCTGTTAGTGAGTTACACAATTACGCGGGATATATTTTTTCATTCAAGCTTATTTGAATTCAAATATACGCATTTTATACTTATCTAGTGACTCACAAAGTTTAAGATAATATCGTATGAAACTGTGGTGTTACTAATTTATTCACAATGGAAAATAATCCACCACCTATTTAATTAGTAAAATTATGTTTCGTATTTGATTTATTCTTATTTATGGTTCAAGAGACGGTATCATAAATATAAATTAAACTAAAATAAAGGTACGTTATAGAATGGTCTGGTATACTTAATGTTTGAACTGTAATTATTACTCTACTTCTCTTCATGAGATAATATTGTAGGATCTTTAATACTAATCTAATATGCAGATGGCTCGGACGGGAGGTAGAGGATAATTAATTTTTGCTCCCAAGACATAAAACATAATGCCAAGTACTTTAAGATTTAAGACTATTTGACAACAGATTGGTCGTTTGTCAAAATATTAAACTGCAAAATGCGGTTAGTATTACTTGAATGCAATAAAAGTGTGATATCTTTAAAAAAAGGAGTGGTCTCGAACGCGACTGATAAATTATAGTATAGTATATTAAAGACCTATAACAATAGGTCTTTAATATACCTAGCGAAATATTCCCATATTTGCATGCACGCATGCATCTCTGAATACCCTTTTGGGGCATAATTACATAATGACGACACGTTTGGTGTAGTGGCTACAGTGGCTAAGTGTAGTCAGCGAAACCGAATGGTCCTGGGTTCGAATCCCGGTAGGGGCAAATGTTTGTATGATGAATATGGACATTTGTACCCGAGTCATGGATGTATATTTATAATATGTATGTATTTACGAAAAAAAAAAAGTATTTAAGTAGTGTATCAACCATCTGGTATCCATAACACAAGCTTTAAGTGTTAAGTGCTTAACTTGGAACTAGATGGTGCTGTGAGCAATGTCAGACGATATTTATTTATTTATATCAAAACTCCCCCGTGCCTCAGAATGCACGTCAAGCCGTAGGTCGCGGCTATCATTCGTAGATCTTTGACATTCGTTACGAGTACTTAGTTAGAAGCCCAAAAGTCTGACAACCTGTCTTACCAAGGGGTATCGTGTTACCCAGTAACTGTAAAATATTGGTATTCAGCTGCATCCGGTTACACTGGAATCTGACCCCGACACAGTCCAGTCGGGAAATACAATGCTAGGCAAATATATTGGGAGACGTGGTGTTATATTATTGTGACACCCCAGTGCGTGCCACGTCATCACAAAACAGTAGTTGTTATTTTGCGCAGGCAATTTGTTTTATTCAGCGTGTCGCAGTCGCGTACAAGTTCAACGTTACTGCTTACGGAATCAATTAATCCAATCGCATTCTAGAGTTCGCTAAAATAAATGTATATTGACTTATCGAGAGCCAAGCGATTATTTCTTGAGTCGTTATTATTACATAAAACTGTTTTCCTCAGATTATAATATGGCTCGGCCGACATGCGGGTGTTTTACGTAACGCGATTCATAAAAAAAACTTTTATTAAATAAAAAGTCGATGTTTAAAAAAAAAACAGGAATGAATGATTAGTTATTTAAATTGGTACTGTTAGACCGTATAAGTAAATATAAAATACAATTCAATTAAACACAATCATACAATAATTATTCTTTTGGAGTTAATTTTGTGCATGATCCATGACGAAAAACAAAATTAAAGAAATTATTATTTATGGAAAAATATCTACACAGATCTTATATTAATTATTTTATCCTTGTATACAAGGAATTGTAAGCATAGTTTATAAAAATACATAGACAAAGATTTTTAAATGTTCTTTTTTTTACAACAGATCAATATTTTTGGTTTCAAGATGGTTTGTGACCATGATCGGATTTCAAAATAAAATATACTAAAAAGATATCTGTTATAAAACAGAAATAACACTAAATGAATTACTTCCACATTTTTCTTAGTGTAAGGGTTTCATAAAAAAATTTTAAATGTATGATAATAGTTGCCTATTTCTTGTTTCCAATTACATTTTTATATTTAGGCTCGATCGATCTATTCACTTTCGTTCTATAGCGAATATTTTTTCAGAGATCATTAATTTAGAACGATAAGCATTGTAATAAGAATACAATAAAAGCGACTGAATCGATTCAGTCTGATTTATAAACTACGATCGATTTTCTAATCGATGCACGATGATTTGAACCAAATTAGTCGATACTTTCTTTATCGAGCACACACTACATCGTAACATTTTTGTATATAATTTATTTAATTTAAAAATAAGGCACTTTTCACAAATCTGTACACATTTCCTAGGAGCATGTGTCAATAGACACGATAATTATTAGGAATCTTGGCGTTTACAGCTCCATATACAATACGATTGACTAATCAAGGCCGGTCCGAACATAGGCTCTCCGAACTTGAAAAACGAACGAACGTGAAAATGTCATTGCGCAGCCTTCTGCGCAAGGTCCGGACGGCAATGATTCATTGGCCGTATTGTACTGAAGCCTACATACTATTATAATATCCTTCAATATAATACACTAGGGCTGTCCTTACAGCTGTTAATGAACCATTATCCAACTATTTGCCCAGTAGGCAAGTTAAGAGGATTATCACATTTTTTCTTGTATTTGAGTGTGAGACTTTTCAAACACTCAAATACAAGAAAAAGTGTGATAGCCCTCTTAAGTATTCACATACTATTGAGTAAAGTACTGAATTCACAAATACATACCTATATGCAATAAACATTGAAGCAAAGCCGGTTGGTGCAGTTGGTAGCGACCCTGCCTTCTGAGCCGCTGGTCCCGGGTTCGATCCCCGGACAAGTCAAACATTTGTGTGCATGAACATGTCTGTTTGAACTGTGTCTGGGTGTTTATATGTATATAAGCATGTATATCAGTCATCAGGTTACCGTAGTACAGGTTCTACCTAGTTCGGGACCTGAAGACCTTGTGTGGATGTTGTATCACATTAAAAAAAAAAAGCTTATTTTAATTGCGGCCGAAGGTGGATCCAGGATTTATTTCTGGGAGGGGCACATGGGCCAGACAGTTAAGAAGTGTCTCCCACATCTAGGTATCACACTATTTTTTCTTTGGGATTCATTCTTTTTCAGTAACATTTAAGAATAACTAGAAAAAAAAATGCAATTTTACCACCCCGCCTCGCATAGGATTGATTTTCTTTTGACTATAGATACAGAAATAAGAGTAACTTTGTGGGAATAGGTAGTAAAGTTTAAGAATTAACAGAACCTAGGCTGCAAAAGCGAGCGCAGCGAGCTCAATAATTTTAGCACCCCACCTCGAATTAGTTTGGTTACTTATTCTTTTGACCATTCACGGTATTAGATAAATATTTTTCATGAGTCGAGGAAAGCTGTACAATCTTTTTTAACACATCCTGACAACCTCTCGCCGACACTAGGCCGCTGCATTGCTGGCTTGGCAGACCTCAGTGCCCGAGTACGAACTGACTGCACCACTTTGAACTTTAATAGTTACGCCACAGCTGCTGAAGATATAGTAGGTACTTCTTCAGAGTTTATCATTGAAGCAATGTCATGATTGGTATCCATTCAGGCCAGTCCATCCAGACGATTCGATATTATTTCAGATAAACCGTTGGGAGGGGAGGGACCATGTGCACCTGTGCACCCCCTCTACCCTGGATCCACCCTTGATTCCGGTTATGAAAAAGTTGCGGTTTCATTTATATAATTGAAAAATAGTTTCGTTATGTCACATTATAAATTATTATGCATAGAAGTCACATTAATAAGCAATACGCAAGGTGAATATTTGAACCCAAGCAAGTTTAATTAATTATTATATTTCAATTAATTAATTTACCTACATCATATAATTACGAGCCTCTCAATAATGACCGACTTATAATAAACACAGCTTATTTTGCGAAGGTTCAAATAAATACACCCTGTATTATGTATTGCATTTTTTTCTTACTCGCCAGTGAACGAACATGGGCAAGTCATTATTAGTTTTAAATTTTTACTAACTACTCGAAATTTACGAATATTTTATGTCTCAAAGGTATCTTGTAATGAAATGGCAACACCTACGGACGACAATGATCTATGATACATGAACAAAACATTAATAAATCATGGCATTCATTTTGTATGAAACCTATTTCTACCATCTTACAGTTCAATATCGCTTGAAAATGTTATTTTTTGTCTCCAATAATATCAGCGTATTTTTCACTCACAAAATACCATGCGCCAATATCGAGCAATCATTTCGTAATATGGCAGTATAACCTACACAACTGACCATAGACTTATACCACATTATACCCATAGACAAATAATCTTGGAAATGTATTACCACCACCACATGGCGGGCGTGATAAATAATTTTCTTCATTCGTTGTGCCATCCGACAAGATAACATTACCATTCTTTTAATTTTGATAAAACATCTCTCGTTGATCAGACTCAAAATGTATGAATAGCAACGAATTTGTATTGTCATTTGATCACCTACTTGTGCATCGTTGAGAATAAACTGGTACAGAGTACCTGAAAATAAGGTTAATAAATAATCACTGGACATTTTATACAAAGCCGTACTATGACGTGTTAATGCCATCATTAGTCCAGTGTCCCTTTACGACGAATAGCAGTATCCCTTTTACACAACAAAGCAATGATTTCTTTTTCTTTCATGTCGCAGTATGGCCTCTGATGTTTTACCTTGTCACATAGATGGGGTAAAACAAGTCTTGCCACTCCATGCATGCATGCTACTCTTTTAATAAGTAAAACCTTAATCAACTGTGCCCCCCTAGCATAATACTTAACATTTTGAATTATAGCGGTCACTCTCTCAAAGAAAAAATCAAATTGCCGGATTGTATCCAATCTCAGCGGTTTGCTCCATTACTTTGACCTTATTGTTTAGATGAAACTGGGCTTCAAAGCGCGAATAGTAAAAAATATTTAAACTTTTCTTTTTGCAAGTGATTTGTGGGCCTTTAAAAAAATCCTTTTATTGACAAAATATATTTTACCTACCTACTTCACAGCTCTTCATAGAAGGCGACTCTGGTCTTGGTAGACCCTTGCTTCAGTTTCCTCAGCGTTGAATACTTGTTGTCTCCAGCCCGGGCCTGCTCCTCATGGAGTCGATCTAAGGTGGCGGTGGACTGGTCCACGCGAAGAACTGAGAACTCGCAGCGAAGTTCATCTAGCTGTTGTTGGAGATGCTTCGATTTTGCTAGGTATTCCACTCTGGAACGACAAGGTATGGAATAAGCTAATGTTTATTGAAGGAACTGGTTATAATACCATAATTTTCACCATTCATATTTGGCAATTTTCAACCTTTGATTTAGTTCGTTCGCTATTGGAGAAAGAATTATACTACTGCTACTTATAGAGCAGATTATATTATTATTCAGTTGGATTGGCCAATTACAGAAAAGAAAATAAAATGAATTTACAGGCCTTTATTTAACAGCTTTTTCTCACTCTATCTGGCTTTTGCCAGAATTCAACAAATTAAATGATAATTAAGTACCGTCTTCAGATAATGTACCCCAAAATAATGCTACACAATCAAATTAAGACTTTACCTCTCCTTCTCAATCTCCAAAGACAGCCGATGTATATGAGGGTCAGAGTCATCCGGCACAAGCTGGTACGAGTTGAGCTCAGGCTCCGTGACAGTCATGGTGCCATTCTGTAGGACTTCGCCCCCTAGTTCCGCTGGTAGCGAACAGGTGGATGGAAACAGACTAGATGGGACTGTTGATGGCTGCAATTGAAGGTAAATTATTTGTCATTTTTCTTTGTGTTTTAAGTCACAATTGTTTTTGTGTTCGATTATTTAGAAAGCAGACTAAAGTCGATAAGCCAGCCGGTTCCAATTATGTAAACAACAATGGCCGCTCGAAATCGTCTACGATTATTGATGCAGAGTATGAGTTATACATTTACATCTTTATGAGTCGCTTGGGATCAAAGCGGTGCCGTCATATTACGACCGTCTTGATGGACCGCCGTGTTTTAACACCGTTAAGTCAGAAAACGGTAAAAATTACGAATTTTCGTGACTGCTTTAACTTTGCGCCACTCTCTAATGAAACCCAGTAGTAAAAAAAACACTACCTATCAAACACACACGCACGCACACACACCCACGCACGCACGCACACGCACGCACACGCAAACTCATCACACATAACTATACTTGAAATTGGAATCTAAGGTAGTTATTATAATATTATATAGAACAACAAACTAATTTAAACAAACAAACTGATTCTAATGCAACCAATTGTTGCTGCTTTTCTCAGTAAAGGGTTCAAGTACCTAACTAATTATCTGTAAATTATCTAGTTTTATTTTCCTTTTATTATTGATTCTGTCATTAACAGGCTTTGTATGTGTACACATAGACATGGAAGAGGGAGGTATCTCCATACATAATTGAAGGCCTCTAAAATGTGTATGTTATAACCTGTTTATTACGAAATTAATAAATAAACGTATTAAACTTATAAGAAGATGAAACTAGTATCCAAATCTAAACACTTACCGGTGGTCCTAAATCCCAGGATCCATTATAAACCGTATCACTCAAGAAATTAATCAGTTTTTCGTTTGCCTGTTTCTCTGTCATCTTCGTCTCCATAGACTCTTCGTAGTTTCTCGAAGGTTTACTCACAGGGGGCAAGGACCCGGTAGAGGTTCTGCTAAGGAAGTTCAGGAGTTTCTCCTTGGCTTGTTTTTCCGCCATTCTTGCGGCGATCAGTTCCGCTTTCAGTCTTTCCGCTTCGGCTGCCCGTTTTTCTGATTCTTCCACTAAACGGGCTGTAAGGTATTCGGCTTCGCGGGTTTTTCGTTCTAAGTGTACCTGAAATGGTTGTGCAAAGTGTTTATTTGAAGCCATTTTTTTTTTGTTTGGCTTTGCAATGCTGCATAGAGAAATATATCTGTGACGCTTTAAAAGCAAAATTGTCAAATACAAAAAATAAGCTATTTACTTCGTAACGTATCTAAACTATTAGCGCAATAATTGCAGCTCGATATAATTAAAAATGTCACCAGATGATGTCGTTGCTATGTGACACGATGCGCGCCATGTTGCATTGCTATTGTTCGTATAATTGAGTTTCAACTATTATAAATCAATGGGTTCAAACGCCTAGTAAAGTTCTACATTCTGTCAGGTTTAATATCTTACATCTAGACTAGTCAAAAAATATACTTATTCAGATTTTTTTGTATGTTTCTTTGTCACGTTTTCACGCTAAAACGGCTGAAAGGATTTGGATTAAATTTGGCACATAGGTAGACAATGACCTGGGTTAGGACATAGGATACTTTTTATGCCGATATTACCACGGGATCGAGACTTATGCGGGTGAAGCCGCTGGGCGCAGCTAGTAATTCATATACAGCAGAACATTATAGCCCTTACCTTCTCCTCCTCAGTCTTGATAGCCGATAGCCGTAGCCGCGCGTTCTCCCGCTCGGCGTCAGACGCCTTCTGTGCCAGAAGTGACGCTTCTTCTTCTGCAACGCGCCCCTTCTCTGCTAGAAGTTCCGCCGTCTCTTCTGAACGACGCTAGAAAAGATGATTTGGGTGGTGTTTTAAATCATGTGAGACGTATTTATTCTCCTTTTATCACGATGTTTGAAGAGTTGACTTTCCCGTTTGCTTAGACGCGTGTCAACGGGCACTGAAAAGCGCGCTGTTTAATTTTCAACTTTCTACGCTGAGCTGAGCGTTGAAAATTCAACAGCGCGCTTTCGTTTAGGCATTTATTTCTTCTCGCCTAGTGTTAGTGAAAACGAGCATAAGCAACTTTAAAAATAAATGATTTTATTTCTGTAAGTACCTACTTACAGAAATAAAATCATTTATTTTTAAAGTTAGTAGTAGTTAGTAGTTAGTTAGTAATACAGGTCGCGTCATGTAAAAAGAACGCTGGCTGTCAAGCTGCGCATAGACGATTTTTCGGTCTATTTGGTGGTATGAGGTGCGGCGCGGGGCGGGCGGGTCACGCGGCGCATGCTTGCCGGTGCGCTATTGGTTCGTCAGTCGACCTTTGCTTTCCGCGCTGTGTCCACGTTACGTTCATTCTCAAAATACCATCGCGCACAAAAGTTTGAAATTACGAAATGGTTTTACATAGAAAAGAGAGAAAAATTATTTATGACGTGTATTGTTTTATGAAGAGAGAGGCTGATAATAATGCAGTTGATAATTTAAAAAAATGTATTAAACGGACCGCAGAGGCAACAAAATGTTCCGAGTCTACAGTGAGACGAATTGTAAAATGTTCAAAAGATTCGGAATTTCTTACTGTCTTTCGTACTCCCGGCAAAAATACAAGACTCAGAGAAAAATACAAGACTCAGAGAAAAATACAAGACTCAGAGAAAAATACAAGACTCAGAGAAAAATACAAGACTCAGAGAAAAACCAATAACAGATATCGACAGCTTTGACCAGGGTGTTATAAAAAGAATCATCCATAATTTCCACGTCACTGAAAAAGAATTGCCTACCATTGGCAAGTTGCGAAGGAAGTTACAGGACGACCTACATTTCCAAGGATCTGCAGCAAGTCTCAGGCGAATATTAAAAGAATTGGGTTTTAAGTGGAAAAAAACAGAAACCAATAGAAGAATTTTAATTGAGCAGTCACAAATTCGATTTCAAAGAATTGAATATCTGAGAAAGATAAAAAAATATAGAGAGGAAGGAAGACATATGAATCATACGTCGATAGTTCCCATACGTCTCACCATTCTTGGACAGACGGTCCCACCAAAGGCATTAAAAAACCTCTATCTAAAGGTAGCCGCTTGGTCATAGTGCACGCAGGTGGTGAAGCAGGTTTTGTGCCGAATGCTTTGCTGACGTTCAAAGCCGGTACAAAAAGCGGCGACTACCACGACAACATGAATTCGGAGAATTACGAGCGGTGGCTCCGTACTAAACTGATACCGAATTTACCGCCTAATTCAGTCGTGGTAGTCGACAATGCATCGTACCACAATAAGCAACTCGATGCTGCACCAACGTCCAATACAAAGAAAGCAGACATGCAAACCTGGCTCCGTCAAAAAGGAATCGAATTTGAAGAATGCATGCTAAAGCCGGAGTTGTACAACTTAATAAAAAAATACAAAGAGCAATATAAGAAATTTAATATGGATGCCATATTAAACGAAGCAGGCCATTCTGTACTTCGTTTGCCCCCATATCACCCGGACCTAAATCCAATAGAAATGGCCTGGTCCCAAATAAAGGGATATGTTGCCAGCAAAAATGTAAGTTGGAACCTTACACAGATAACTGACCTGGTTAATGAAAAAGTTAATTTAATGGGAGCAACAGAATGGAGAAAATTGTGCACCAAGGTAAAGGAAATAGAAGCCGAATATTGTAACAGCGATCATGTGGTTGACATGATGACAGAAACATTTATTATTCGCGTAGGGGATGATGATTCAGACACAAATGGTGATGAAAGCTCAAGTGACGACAGCGACGACAGTGAAATGGCTACCTCTAGCACCAACACCGCGTCCTCATCTGGTTTTCACGTCACCCACGACGACTTAATGGAAGGAGTTTCAACATTAATTTAATTTTTTGTAATTATATTAAACATTCTACACTGAATCAAACATGTTTTTAATTCTATTTAATAATATTCTATCTAATATATTTTTCAATGTACCAATAAACGGAGCCGCGAGCGAAAGGCTAGTTCAAAAATAAAACAACAGGCCTAGTACTTTCGTGCGCGAGTGTACCCATGCGCAAACACACCCCCTCCACTTTCTTCCAGCGTTCTTTTTACATGAAGCGTAGTATACAAACCTTTGTACAAACACTTTTACACGTCAATCATATTTTAAAAACTAGATGAGGTCGGCGTTTCTTATCCGATTACTCTGAGAAGAAAGGCCGAAACAAACTCAGAGGGCACAGTCTCTTTTAAAGTCCAGACATAATCTTGTTCAGATCATGTAGATTGGTGTCTGACACGGTATTTTGAGGAAAAACCATACAGATTGAGCGGACCTGTTCAGTCAGTGCACGCATTAGTAAGTACTCGTGCAGCTCAACTCAGAACTTAAAGAGCACAACGATTTGACGAACAATACCAAAGAAAGGACATTTGGGTAGGCCGCATAAATTACTCAAACTGCCAGATCACGATTAAAACTAACTGAGAAAACAAAAAAGTTATGACCCACAAAATCATCACATTCACAATAATTAAAATAATATAATAAAAATAGAGGCGCATCTACATTTTTCATGTCATTTTTGCTAAGCAATCTTGACGTGATCTAGGCTTTAAAATATTCTTGGGAAATGTTCGGAACACTGGTTTTATTAAATCTTTCTGTTTCATAATATCATCAGTATTTCTCACCAGCGCTTCATTAGCGAGTCGTATTTCCTCCTGGTACTGCCTCAGTCGTTGCTCCATCGCTTGCCGCTCCCGCTCCGCCGCTTCCCTTAGTTGCTTCTCCCGCGCTAATTTGTTGCGTTCTATTTGACGACGCTGTTGATATGGGAGGTTAATATTAGGTTACGGGAGAATAGATTATGTTTTATAGGGAAATGCGCAATGAGATCTACGTATGCAGATGAATGTGTGAATTTATAACACATCGTGTGTCACATTACAAAATGCTATTTGGAATAGGTTTCAGATTGTTTTGCTTCAAAGGTTTTTGATAGAACACAATAATATAGTGTTCTTCCAATTTCTCAATACAGTGATACAGAATCGTTCACATATTTTTATCGATATCGGTCCAACACTATGATTTACAAAATGACAACTACTTCATGATGCACCACTGCTCTCAAAACGGTGAAGGAAAACATCGTGAGGAAACCGGCATGTCCTAGAACCGAAAAATTCAAAGACATGTGACATCTACCAATCCGCATTGGGCCCGCGTGGTGGATTACGGCCCACTCCCTCTCATGTAGTCCTGTAGTCGTCATTTAATTTAGTTGCTTAGACATTCAGTATGTATGTATCTATTACATGCCATTTATATATGTATATCTATGTATCTATTATAATGTATTGTATATACAGGGTGTGGCGTAAGTAGTGGTCCACCGTTCAGGATTCGATAAACCAGATAATTAACTATAACAATTAAAAATTTTAACCATTTTTACCCAAGGGTTCCGAAAATATTTCCTTTATGTCTTTTATTTACGAAATTTCTACCTTTTATTACAAATTTGTTTGTAGTTTCAACATAGGCCATTGTTTTTTCATTTTGATTTCTGTTAATTACTGCTGAATACTAGAGCTATCATGATACATTATGATTTTTTATTTAAATTCAGCTCTTTTGAAGAAAAAGTTTGTTCTTCTCTATTATTAACCCTAATTTTTAACACTATCAAGTTCAAGAGCAATTTTTGTAAAAAAAACTTACTACTAAAATGGTTAAAATTTTTAATACATTGTTACATTGTTTGCATAACCCTTCAAAATGTAGGGAACATCAGATATTTTTTTTTTTTTGGGATTTCAGGATTGGTCCCATAGTAAAAGTTCTTCATAATGATGAGTACAATGACCCTTTAAAATATTGCACATGAATTCAATTTCACGCTGTATAGGTACTTATTATTTAGCACAAGTGACCACCCCATTTTTATGTCCACACAATCACTGTCCATTCCAAAGTTGCCTGGAAGAGACCGTAGAAAGCGATAAGGCCACCCATTGTATGTTTTGTAGTGTTAAATGTATTTTTTGCTATATATTTTGTGGTGTACAATAAAGTATAATTATATAAATAAACATTATAGGTTGGTTATATTAATATGATGCATTGTACAGTCGCCAGCACTTCAGGTTATACGAAACTGTAAAATTTCTCCAAATGATTTTAAGCCTTAAACTGTTGAAGATTAAGTTCATAATCGAATGAGAAAATTTGACAGTTTGTGGTAACTTGACCTGCTGGTGTGTGTACGTATAATCAGAGTAAATAATAATAGTTTGTTCATACATTTTTGTTTATTTATATGTTTACCTGCTTCTCTTCTTTCGCCTGTGCTTTCATTTGTTGCACTTCCATGGTGTCAGGTTTCCGTCTCCTCATGTACAGATCATGGTTCCCGATACATAGGTCTAGTA
Source organism: Brachylomia viminalis (assembly GCA_937001585.2). Lineage (NCBI taxonomy): Eukaryota > Metazoa > Arthropoda > Insecta > Lepidoptera > Noctuidae > Brachylomia > Brachylomia viminalis. The sequence continues at coordinate 13,786,582 of OW443314.2, forward strand.
TCTGAAAAAAAGGTTATAGGTAAGGTAATTATGGCTTGTTTTTTACTTGTTTGTAAAAAAAAAACTTAAAATGAAATGGAATGTTTATTTCTGTAAGTAGATCTTTTAAGACACTTTTAAACGTCAATGTTTTGTTGTTCTTTATTTTAAAACTAGATGGCACCGGCATTTCCTAGCTGATCCCTGAGAAGAAATGCCAAAACAAACTCAAGAGTTCGTGGTCTCTTAATTTCTTCACTCCTCCCTGAAGACCTCCTTGAAGACCTATTTTAGACCCCTAGATGTATTTATTTGTGTGTTACGATTTAGGAAGGACGGAAGAGCCATTTTTGCCAACAAAAATTATTAAAATTAATCATTTCCTACCAGCCTATTGGCCAACCTTTTACATATAAAACTATAATTCTTTAGGCTTACAACATTATCCCATTAATTGAAGGTGTGACTAAAGTCCAGATTGAAAGAAAAACGTGTAAGTACTCACCAACTTATTCATTCCTTTAGGTGAGAAAAATATAAAGTTATTGGTCGTCTTCTCAACGAACTTGATGACGAACTTCTTATCGTCGAACGATATGTGCTTGATCTCGGACCAGGGGAACGTGGTCTTAGGAGTTAGCTTGTTGTCCTTCTCGTAAATATTGAGGCCTAAAGCTGTCACACCGAGGTAGAGTTCTGTATCTTTTTTGTTCTGAAATGATAGTAATATTTATTTGCATAAAACATGGTATATAAAGTTGTTTTAAAATACATTATACACGGTGACATTTGAATCACAGTTTTGCTAGAACAAACGTTATTCAGACCATGGTCTACAACCATTCTATAGCATCCAATAGAAAAAAAAACGTCATTGGTTTTCTATAAAAACACAAAAAAGGCAACGTTAAAAATGTCGGGATTATCGTTACGCCCTACAACACAGACACTGCGGCTGCGCCGCGCGGCGCTCGCGTCTTGAATGCAATATCGCTACCGTGATGAGTACTTTGATGTTACGGTTAATGTTTCAAACATTATTACACGTTTGAGCAACATAAGACTAATTTGAGAACTCCTAGATTAGATTGTTTTAATAACATATTTGATGCTGTAGAACAAACGTTGTTTAGACCATGGTCTACATGGTCTAAACAACGTTTGTTCTAGCAAAACTGTGATTCAAATGTCACCGTGTATAGCATACATGTTTTGCTTATATGATATGATTTTATAGGAGTAAGGCCCAGTGTCAGCATACCATGTTAGTTAAATTAATCTTCTGATAAAATTTTAACGGGTCATTAAAAGTAGTTAAGTGTTTCGACATGCGCTAATCCATGATTAAATGTCTTAATCAGACGTTAAATTTAACTGCTGCCCTAGTGTTCCGTCAACTTACTAACCGATATAGTCAGTTGTCAAAATCATCGAAATGGAGGCAGCGTATAATATTATTTTTGAAGATCCAATTGTTTTTAGAAAATTGGACGACTTGGACGATTTAGTACGACGTTCTAAATTTTTCTACGAATTTATGCGTTAAAATCAAGCTAATTAAAGTTTCTTTCTTTTTCGATGAGAAATTAGGGCCACGTTCACGCGTTTTCTTAATTGAAGAACACCACGAACACTACAAGATGATAACAAACAAAATTTGAAAATTAAAAGCAGTATGACTTTGAACTTTATGTACCGATAAAATAAAATTTTATAAGAACACACTCAAACTTGACTATACAACTGACATTTTAATTTAGTTGTATTATTTAACGCCGAGTATCTACTACACGGCTAGCTAAAATGATGCATTGTCGGTGAACATTGACATGACGTGACATTGCAAGTTTTTATTTTGAGATAAGAGCATCATTCGCTCTCATGACTCATTCGCTTAACGTCAGGTTTCTTAGTGTGGTGTTATTTTTTTCTGGTGGAACAGCAATACATCGATGTTTATTTTAATGACCGATTTACTAATGTCCGATTTAACCAGGGCCCTATACCACAATACTTAACAATAACAATTTACAAATTTGTAATTCTTACAAGTGTCTGTAAGTACACAAAAGTACGGAAAAACCTTACAAATACGTAAATTGTAGTAACGAGTCTACAATTTACATATTTGTAATTTTAGTACTACGCAATATGGTCTACAATTTTGTTGAATTGTAGTCATGTAAAGCTTTGTAGTTTAGGGCCAAGGAATGAGTTCAGTAATAGGGTCTTCCTATCTGCTAATCACCAATTTGTCCACTAATGGTAATCATCATTTGCCTAGCATTTTCTCAACGATTTCGGGGTCGGCATCCTGTCTAACCGGATGCAGCTGAATACTAATACTTTACATGGAACGACTGCTCTGACCTGCACAACTTGGTAAGACTTTTGAGGGGTAAGTAACACTAACAGTAGGAATGGCTTTCGTTTTGACAGTTCAACAACATTCATTGCGTTATTTACGTTGTTGAGTAGACACGTTTTTCCAACACATGAAGCAATGGATTAACAATATGCCTCAAAATAATTCAGTGTGATAGTGTGTTGCGCAATATCTTAGCAACATCGCGCCTGTTTTTTCCCAAAGAGTTAGGCAGAGATAATATAAAATAATATTGCTTTGTCTTACCTTGATAGCAAAGTAGTTGACGCCATACATGTCCAGGTCCTGTGCTATCTTCAGATACTCCATCTCAGCCTCATCTCGAGACATGCCTTTGTGGTCCGCGTACCTGTGCATAAATTAAAAATATCTTCCGTACATTATTAGAAATGAGTCACTTTTCGTGTCTGTCTGTGTGACAACGTAGTTCTTCTAAACCGCGCGACGGATTTAGATGCGGTTTTCATCATCATTTACATAATTTATTTCGGAAGGTTTTATGTGTCTATTATATAATAATAATAACTTTATTTCGGATGGCATAGACCCATAGAAACCTTAACCTAAACAAATATCAATAAAAATAAAAAAATAAAATATTTGCCATGACTCGCCACACCTACACAAGACACGACCCACTGATGTTGAAAGGGGCAGTCAAAACGTACAGCTGTTGCGTTCAGAATGCCGTTGTTGCTATGTATTTATAAAAAAAAAGCACAATGTTTTTTCAAGTCGCAAACACTGTGCATAGCAGGGGCGGGTCGCTAGTTTATCAATAGAATCGGAAGCAATGCTCATTCTAGGGACAATAAAAGTAAACAAGCTCACTCGAAAAGTGGCCTACTAAAAAGTAGCCTACAAAAAAAGTTGCCTACTAAAAAGTAGCCTACTAAAAAAGTTGCCTACTAAAAATGTAGCCAACTAAAAAGTAGCCTACTAAAAATGTAGCCAACTAAAAAGTAGCCTACTAAAAAATTTGCCTACTAAGTAAGTTGCCGGCTATAAAAAAACTAGGCTTTGCCCGCGGCTTCGCCCGCGTGGATGTCGGATAATATCCCACGGGAACGTACTATCGGAATTAAAATTAGCCTACTTGTTAATCCAGGTAATAAACAATATGTTGTCGTTTTTCGGTAAATCCGGAACATACATCCAGACAAACAGACAAACGGACGAAAATTAAAAAATAACATATTTTCGTCTTCAGACTCGTTCCCATACCTCGTAGCAATTACTTTTTTAACCGACTTCAAAAAAGGGGGAGGTTTTTTCATAAATATTCATTGAACAGTTTTGACTTCGCGAGTGATGCGAGTAGTCGCGCTGCCAACATTAGAATACTTGTATAGTTGATGCCAACACAACACACATACCGACGTATACATAGTGTTTTACATACCATATCTTAATACGGTCCTCCCACATTTCGGGCGTCATCTGGTATTGGTCGATGACGCGCTGGGGTAGCAGGTCTTCGCTGGCAAGCATACCCGGCTTGTATGCACTCTCATCGTAGTCACCATACTGAAATGAACATGTTATTGTAAAAATAAAGATAGAACATTGGCTTAAGTGTGCACTTTACAGAAACCTAGTCAAAATCAGGTTATTTGACGTACTTGTCGCTGTCTAAAATTATTTTGCAGGTAAACCTTCGATCAAAAATAGCAACTGTTGATGGAACAGGTAAACCGTGAACGATTTTTAGGTTAGTTCGTTCTTTTTTTAGGATTCCATAGCCAAATGGCAAATACCCTTATAGTTTCGTCATGTCCGTCTGTCCGTTCGTCTGTCCGGATGTTACACAGCCAATTAACTCGGAGGCTATTAATTTGTACTATATCGATGAAAATAGGAAAGAATGTGTATTCTGTTAATAAATTAGGAAAAACAAAGTATTTCTGATTCGCGAATACTTTGTACACTTGGGAGCAAATAAATCGAGCCACTTCTTTTTTTCACGTATAATGGTTATTATTTTGGGTAATAAGGAACGTATCATCAATTCAAAACATATCGCATAAGAGGTTATTTAATAACCTTTACAATGAGGGTAAATTATTGAATGATAATGTATTGGCTCTGAAAGAAAAACGGTAATTTTCATAGAAAATTGTAGGGTTAAAACAGTCCAGAAAAAAACAATTAAAGACAAAATTAAATAAATAAATAATAATAAAACAACTCCTAATTAACCTTTTCTTAATGAAGTACAATCAAAATGTTATAAGCAAATTAAATGCGATAATTTTAGTCAACCCTTTAAACATTAATTTTAAATGAAAAGTTGACAATAAACTACCCTAATTATAAAGGTTAATAAATAAACTTTAAGGCGGTATATGTTTCGAATTGATACGTTCCATAATGACAGAAATAATAACCATTATACCGTGAAAAAAGAAAGTGGCTCGATTTATTTTCTCCCAAGTGTAGTGTTGTACATTTATTTACCGAGCTAAGTATTTCTCAACACCACCAGACATGGCGATAGCCTTTTCCCAACTATATTATCCCCCAATCTATCCTCCCAACTATAGGTCAGCTTCCAGTCTAACCGGATGCAGCTGAATATTATTTTACATGGAGCGACTGGCTATCTGACCACCACAACCCAGTTACTGGGAAATACGATGTCCCTTGGTAAGACTCGTTATCAGACTTACGGGCTTCTGGCGACCCGTAACGACTATCAAAGATCCACGAACGACAGCCGGGACCAACGGCTTAACGTGCTTTCCGAGGCACGGAGGGGCCTTGGTATGTAAAGACAGTCCCCCATCCACGGACTAACCGCGGCAAGCGTAGCTTAACCTGATCGATCGACCCGTGCGGCTGTTATTACTAAGCCCCGAATTCCAAATTAGAATGTACTTAGATAACATTATCAGCCAAAACATATAACATTAGAACCAAATCAACAGACAGTCTATACTACATCTAATTTAACTAAATCTTTTAAAAACTAAATAAAAAATGACATTCATCAAGCTTACATAACCAACCTTAGCCTGTACCGCGTAACTGGCAAGCAGGACGGACGCTTCAGGCGGGCAGTAGATGTCCATGCTAAGTATCGCCAGCTTCACTTGGAGGAACAGTAGGTGTTGGGTGACCTCCTGTATCAACTCCTCGGCCACATCCTCGGGGTACAGCTTGCAGAGTAACATGAACGGGGTGCCTGGCATCTGGGAGACGCATTGGTCTTGTACTGAAATGGGGATGGACGAGGATCACACTTGGTTTTAAAAAAGGCTGGTTAGGTAATGTGGAGAAGCAGTTACGTAGGGAGGAACTGGGCTACTGGTCCTGCTGACTATTGACAAATAGATATCTGCCTTTTAAAATGTTCCATGGGTTTTCGAAAGAGGACGTACTTAATATGCGAAAAAAAAAACGTAGTGGTTATATTCTGTCGTTGTCGCATAAAACGGATTTTATAGGTACAGAGTGGCGCAGAGTTGCTATTGCGAGTTTTAGCACAATTTCTACCGTTAAAGCTGTTTTTGTTTAGCAAAATCGTTCAATACCCTTATACCTAGGCCATTCATACTTGAAACATGGCTGTATCTCTTCTTTTATCAACTTGTTTCGATGCTTCAAATAAAACAATACAAGTAAAGTACCCTATGATTCTAATACTCCTTGAATATATCAACATAACATTGAAATTCTTAGATATAAACACACCTAAAAATTACTTAATAGGTATTCTTATCAAGTACTTTAGTTTAATTATAACAAACATTGTACTTTAACATTCTATAAAAGGTGTAATTAATGGCCATTACATGATGAGATTAACTACTTAAGTAATTAATACAATTAACATACTCGTATCTACTAAAGTGATTTGAAAAATCGAAATGACAAATTAAATCACTGGGCAGAGGTACACCTAATAGTAGATATAAAGAGGTACGAGGAACGGGGTGTAAAGTTCACTTATACCTCCATAGAAAAGGGAGGATCCTCCGACCAGACGGGTATCGTGTCTGGTGGGCAACTGCCCAACGATTGATGTCGGGAAGTTGTATACAGGGTGTCCCGTAAATAATGGATCAAACGTAACGGGTACCGATTTTTTTTAACTGTTCAAATTAGTTGTTTGAAATGAGGTAAGCTACCTACCCATTACGTTTGATCCATTATTTACGGGACACCCTGTATATGCTAGTCGCGCGGTAAACTCTACTTGCGCGATGCAGGTTTTGCGTGACGTCAGTATGACGCGCAGCTCGCATGTGGCGATGTAGACACCGCTACAGATACATACACCCATATTTCTCTAGTTATGTTTGAGCCCCATGTAATAGGGGGCGAGCCTACTGACACCAACTGGGCACAAATCCAGACTCAGGGCTGTTACTGAGAACTTCCAGATAGAACAACCCAATAACACTTTGCCCGACCTGGAAGTCGAACACAGGATCTCATGCTCAGCAGTAGCGCATGCAACTACTAATCCAACGAGGCAGTCAACAACATAAACAAATAACAAATAATAATAGAGATGAAAATAATATTTAATCTAAGACATGAACGTGTACGTTACCCCAGCAAGAAAGTGTCTCCTAGAGTTATAGGAGTAGAACGTATAATTGGTGCCTTATCTGCTGTAAATGTGCCCCCACATAAAAAAGTGTGCCCCCTGTCGTTTTGGAAAAAAAACGGAAAAAACGATTCTTGCTGGAGTAACGTTTTTATAGCAGGAAAATTCTAAACGAATGATCGGAGAGAGAAAAATTGTGCATGGCCATAGAGCTTTTATGTGTGCCAAAATTTGCCCCCAAAAATAAAATCTGTGCCCCTTCAGGTTTTCGAGATATTGCATTTCCTGCTGGAGTAACGTTTTTATGAATCGTATATCTCTACAATTTTCGAGATATTGCATTTCCTGCTGGAGTAACGTTTTTATGAATCGTATATCTCTACAACCATTGCATGTGCCCCTGTAGAATAAACATACACGAATAGCTCTTAATGTGTGCCCCTTAGTGCCCCAAATTAGATTTAAGAAAATATTTATAGTTTTCAAGTTATCGCGGTTTTAGGAAAACCCGAAAAAACATCGCAGCGCCTAAATTAGACCAGGCACAAGTTCGCTGAAAACTGTATTCGGTCCTTCTTGACGCTAATAATAACCATACAAAGTTTCAAAACTGTTCATGCATGCGTTTTTGAATAATCTCACTAGAAGTCAAAACGATGGTGTCATAGCTTTGACGGCAAAATACAAGGAACCGGCTCAATCCCAGATTTGTAGGTGTAAACCAAAATCTTGTGCCTTTAGTCAAAAATATATGGTGAAAATATTCAGCTTGGAATGTTTCGCATTAAGTAAATATTAACAAAAAACCAAAATATGTAAGCAACGGCTGGTTATCCGACCAAATTTGAATGACTACTAAAAAGCGACGGATTCATACATATCGATGACCTTCTTTACTTTACTCACTAACCGGTTCACACGTGTTGTGCACTTGTGCCTGAGTACACTGACGTAGAAAAGTAATAAGTAATAAAATAAAGTTGTTATTGGATTATATTCTACTAGCTGTTTCTATGACCTTACACATGATTAAGTACATTATAAATAGTAGCCTAAATGCTATTCCAAGGTAAGCTATCTTCTCGATTCTAAATTTCATTAAAATAAGTCCAGTCCATCCAGTAATTTATGTGTGAACGAAAGAAATACATCCAGATATTTGCCAGGTCTTTGACCCAAAATTTGATTGGTTCCAATGTTTAAAAAAAAATTGTTCATGAAATGTGTGATGAATACCTACTACTAAAAAGAGGTAGCTCTTTTTTGTATATAAATAAAAAGCCCGTATTTGTCTTTTATATATATATATATTTATTGATAAGCCGTAGGTTAGATAAATTAACAGTAAGTTTTTCATCATTAAGGGGAATGCTCCAACCAGCCCGCGAAATATAAATTTCTTGCGTTTTTTGCAATTTGCAGGCCAGTGCTAGGTTGTATGTTGATTAAAATATTATTCGCGGCTGTAAGACGTATGTAGTTACAGATTTATAATCAACAATACAACCTTCCAAGTTCATAAAGGTGTAGGAACCAAAAAAAAACAGAAAAAGTCAGCCCTACACCTTTATGAACTTGGAGGGTTGTATTGATGATTTTGATGATTATACTTCTTAATAATATTTTAATCAACATACAACCTAGCACTGGCGTGCAAATTGCAAAAAACGTAAGAAAATTTGAATTTCACGGGTTGGTTGGAGCATTCACCTTAACCAAATAAATTTTGGTACCTATAGTTTTGAGAGTTGCATTTAGTGTATACCTATAGTCAACCGCACAATGCTCTGTGTTGCAACAACGTGTTTCCATTTTATATGTCGTATTGCGTATCTATGAGGGATTTATAATTATTAACCAACGATTATATTAAAGCTGATTATGTAGTGTCACATAATTTTGATTTGATGGCGTTTTAGATATATAAGTGTCATTCCACAGTCAGGTGATAATGTTGTTACCTTAGAATAATATTATTCTAAGGTTGTTACGTATATGGGATAAATATGTTTATTTATAGCCAAATACCATCAGATAATTTGTGCACATTCGATGTTTACAGTTATATCTTTATGCGGTTTACTATACTAACACACTTTATCTGAATCTATGTATAAGCAAATTACTCGTAAGAAAATTATTTATCTGTGATTTAAATTTTAATATTTTTTTTATACAATATTATACTTAATACTGATCTGTGATTTTTTGTGATGCGAATTTACTAATTATATGTTAGACTTAGATGAAAACTGATCTGTGATTTAAATAATAATGACTACACAACGTGCAAATAATTTCTAATATTTATAGGTAGGAACTTTGATCTGTGATTTGATGCAATAATTACTTTAAGAATTAAAATTAAGGGAATAAAAATAATAATTTCCACATCAACAAGCTGTTTCATTTATTAAAGTCACAAGGTGCATTTAATATATTTTTTAATTAGCCCCCAAAACTTTCGAACGCGACTGTACGGACAACAGCTTAGGTATAATACGTCCAATAAAGAAGGTCATTGATATGTATGAATCTGTCGCTTTTTAGTAGTCATTCAAATTTGGTCGGATAACCAGCCCTTGCTTACATATTTTGGTTATTTGTTAATATTTACTTAATGCGAAACATTCCAAGTTGAATATTTTCACCATATATTTTTGACTAAAGGCACACGATTTTGGTTTACACCTACAAATCTGGGATTGAGCCGGTTCCTTGTATTTTGCCGTCAAAGCTATGACACCATCGTTTTGACTTCTAGTGAGATTATTCAAAAACGCATGCATGAACAGTTTTGAAACTTTGTATGGTTATTATTAGCGTCAAGAAGGACCGAATACAGTTTTCAGCGAACTTGTGCCTGGTTTAATTTAGGCGCTGCGATGTTTTTTCGGGTTTTCCTAAAACCGCGATAACTTGAAAACTATAAATATTTTCTTAAATCTAATTTGGGGCACTAAGGGGCACACATTAAGAGCTATTCGTGTATGTTTATTCTACAGGGGCACATGCAATGGTTGTAGAGATATACGATTCATAAAAACGTTACTCCAGCAGGAAATGCAATATCTCGAAAACCTGAAGGGGCTTTTATGTGTGCCAAAATTTGCCCCCAAAAATAAAATCTGTTATTTTTGGGGGCAAATTTTGGCACACATAAAAGCTCTCTGGCCATGCACAATTTTTCTCTCTCCGATCATTCGTTTAGAATTTTCCTGCTAGAAAAACGTTACTCCAGCAAGAATCGTTTTTTCAGTTTTTTTCCAAAATGACAGGGGGCACACATTTTTTATGCACATTTACAGCAGATAAGGCACCAATTATACGTTCTACTCCTATAACTCTAGGAGACACTTTCTTGCTGGAGTAATGTACACGACATGAACATGTTTTCTATTTCAGAAGCCTGAAAGTTTAACGGGTCTAGCTGAGAATATTGGTATACATGTGAAAAGGTTCTATTCTCTTTTATTTTTAATGTATGGCAATGGGGAGCCGATGACAATATTCTGCCAATGTCAGATGTGCTAAGAAAAAATGTGCGGAGGACAAAATACAAAAAAAAGAAAAAACCTATATCCAATACAAGTTGATTATTAAATAATTGAATTTAATGTGAAGCTTGTTAACGAGTATTAGTACACTGATACAAACAAAAAAAAGTTATATAATCATGTCAAAAGGTGTTGAATATTGTGGTGTTTGACAGATAGATGACAGTTGACTATCAGTTGATGATTTTTATTACAAGAGTGAGGGTACCTCAAAGTATAGTTTGAAGCAACCTACAACAACCGGCATAAAAATAACATGGACGCCAAGCAAGTAGGTACATAATTAATATGTATCCACTACATGCAATCACATACCATAATATACTTGCAAGTTGCTGTTGGACCATGGCAAAATCAACTCCAACATAAGAAAATTCTAGGCAGATCATGTTTTGTGTCTACAATAACTGGATTTTTATGGGGTATAATAACAAACTCACCTCTTTTATCCAACTTCAGCCAACTTATATAATGTTTTGTGTCTTCGAACTGTAGCCCAAAGAACCATGTTTCTCTCAGACCTATAGTCCTGCATACTAAATCAAACAGATCTCTTCCTGTAGCTCGCCACTGTAACAATAATGGTTGAAATTAAGTTATTTATCAAAACAAATAGCAGACATATTTTTAGCTTTAGATCTATATGTATTTTCCTGTGTTAAGCTAATAATTTGGGGTCAAGGAAATGGAGGACATATTTTGTAGACATACAGGGTGTTTGGAAGGGAGCTGTACATACGCCTAGGGTAGAAACTAGGGATAGTCTGCTACCTACCCCCGCCCATTATATTGACCTTGGCCTCAAGGTTTTTTTTACCTTACTACCTTACCTTAAAATTATTTCTTTACCTTACTACGGTACTTCAGGCCCCATAACTTTTCTTCTCCACAATTTTCTGGTGTAAAATAATTTTTTGCAGGACCCTAAGACTCTAACGATTAAAACAAGACCATTAGCCGACCGGTCCCATGGATAGATTTTGAGCTACAGGTAGTTTTAGTCAAAAAATCACAAAAAAGTCAAATTTATTTATTTATTTATTTATAACTTTTCGCACAAAAGGTACAAAGGCGGACTTAATGCCTTAGGCATTCTCTACCAGTCAACCAAGGGTGGTGAAGAGATTAGATGGCAGGTGCTTTAATTGAAAGGAAAGGAAAGCATTGATTTGAGCGATGTTTAACAATGATAAAATAAAATTAACTATCAAAATAACGTACACAAATATATAAATAAGTCCTATACACATACATACTATTTACTATACTATATACTTACATAAATATATATATATATATATATACAAATTCCAGGAAGAGAGATGTTGAGATGACTTTACTCTATTTGTTTCGAAAATAACTCTGCAATTTCCGCTTAAATGCATACCGACTGGTAGCCGTCCTGATATCAAGAGGAAGCGCATTCCAAAGAAGAATGGACTGAATATGAAAGGAAGAATGAACAAAGTCAGAAGTATGAGAAGGACAGAGTAGAAGAAGATTGTTAGAAGAACGTAGATTCTTAGCGTGAGAAGAACATAGGTATTGGAAGTGAGACACGAGATAAGAAGGAGGAGTGGGTGAGTTGAGAAGGGAGAAAAGCGTGGTCAAAGCACGCAAACTTCTTCTTTGGCGAATGGACATCCATTTGAGCTCAGACCTATAGCTCGACACATGATCATATTTTCTGAGGTTGAATATGAACCGGATACCATAGTTAAGCAATCTGTCGAGCTTATCCAGCAAAACCGCATTCAAGTCAAAGTAACACACGTCACCATAGTCGATCATAGGGAAAATCAAAGTCTGCTCAAGCATGGTTTTCGTCTTAGCGGGCAAAAAATTCCTCAGACGATACAGGGATCGCAGAGTACCGTTGACCCTTTGACTAACACTAGAGACCTAGTGTTGCCAGCTGAGTGTAGAGTCGAGATGCAAACCGAGATCTTTCACAGTAGGGGTAATGGGTATGACGGTACCATTGAAAATAAGAGGAGGAAGAGAGCTAAGCGTTACCCTACCTATCATGCGTGAGCTTCCAATTACAATGGCCTGACACTTCGAGGGGTTTACAGACACCCCGAAACTATCAGACCACTTTTTGATAGCATCTAAGTCTCGGTTTACATCTGCTATAGCGTCTGACAAATCCTCAACCCGCTCAGCTGTATACAATTGAAGATCATCGGCATATAGATGATACGAACATCGAAGACAGTGAGTTATAAAATTAATGAAGATGGAGAATAACAATGGGGAAAGAATACCGCCTTGTGGAACACCAGCATCCAGATCACGCCAACTCGATGAGCTCTCATCAACGCGAACCGACTGCTGACGTCCCCGAAGATAAGAAGAGAACCATTCCCGCACCTCGGACGAAACCATAAGGTGGGAGAGGATAGAAAGGAGAATATCGTGGCTGACGGCGTTAAAGGCATTGGAGAAATCAATTAATACCAAAACGGTAACTTTGGTATCCTCCATGGCTTTCCTAATGTCACCAGTCACTTTAAGGAGAGCGGAGGCTGTACTATGCCCAGGCCTGAACCCAGACTGAAAAGAGCTAACAAGGTTGTTCCGATGAACAAACCCCGCAAACTGCTTGTGTACGCAGGCCTCAAGCACTTTAGACAGGAATGGGAGAATGGAAATGGGTCGAAAATGACTGGGAAGGGAGGGATTTGAAGTTTTAGGGAGTGGGCGGACATAGGCCATACGCCACAGGGATGGGAATTGTCCGGAATCAAGGGAAAAGTTAATGATGTGGGTAATTGGAGGGAGAAGGCTATCAAGGATCCAAACGACCATAGTACGACTGATGCCGTCGTAACCCACAGCCTTGGATTTGATAGACAGGATGATCTTTTTAATTTCGTCCAAGGTTACCGGAAAGAAGTGAAATGGTTCTATGAAGGGACTCGCTAGGCCATTAATGAAATCAACCGTCTGGGACAATATTTGGGAATCCAACTGACAAGTGGTTGTGAAGTGACGGTTGATATCATCAAGGCCAATTGTATTAGGAAAATCCACATGCCGTGGTCTGCCGATACCAAGAGTACCAAGGAACTTCCAGATATCAGCAGGTGAAGAAGAAGATATATTCTCGAGAATATGGCGGCGTTTAGCGTTGCGTATCATCTGATTACACCGATTTCTAGCAGCTTTGAAAAAGTTCCGATTTTCTTCACTGCGATCCCTTTTAAATTTACGAAAGGCCCGATCCCTGCTCCTCATCGCCATACGAACACCTGTCGTCATCCAAGGAGCAGGAGGACGCCGAAGCTTAATCTGCTTAACAGGAGCGTGTTTGTCATAGAGAGCAAGGACCGTCTGATTGAAAATACGCAGTTTTTCATCTACAGCTGTCGCCGCTGCCAAGTTTTCCCAACTGAGGTCTGACGCATCCTGACGAAGCTTCTCAACGTCCATGCGCGCAAAACACCGCATGTGCAGAACTTTTGGGATAGGTTTAGGCGGTTTTAGGACATATGAGAGGAAAATTAGGTCATGATGAGAAAATCCAGGCGCGGGACACTGACCATGAGAGGGAACAAGGGAGGGTGCGGATGTGAGGATTAAGTCGAGCCAAGTGTCATCGCCTGAGATGTTAAAATGGGTAGGTTGCAGTGAAAGTACATGGAGACTAACGGATTCAATGATGTGAAGGAGTTTACGGGATCGGGGAGTATGATGGGCAAGGTCAGTGTTGAAATCACCCATGATGACGCAATGTGCATACTCTGAACCTACGGATTCAAGTACCAATTCGAGGTTGGTAAAATAGTCAACGGCGGGTGGACAATAGACAGCACCAAGAAGAAAAAATAAAAATAAATTAAAAAAAAACCTTGAGGCCAAGGTCAATATAATGGGCGGGGGTAGGTAGCAGACTATCCCTAGTTTCTACCCTAGGCGTATGTACAGCTCCCTTCCAAACACCCTGTATATACACGGTGACATTTGAATCACAGTTTTGCTAGAACAAATGTTGTTCAGACCATGGTCTACAACCATTCTATAGCATCCAGTAGAAAAAAAAACGTCATCGGTTTTCGAAAAAAACACAAAAAGGCAATGTTAAAATGTCGGGATTATCGTTACGCCCTACAACACAGACACTGCGGCTGCGTCGCGCGGCGCTCGCGTCTTGAATCACTTGAATGCAATATCGTTACCGTGATGAGTACTTTGATGTTGCGGTTAATGTTTTTCAAACATTATTACACATTTGACTAATTTGAAAACTCCTAGATTAGTTTGTTTTGATAACATATTTGATGTTGTAGAATAGTAGTAGACCATGGTCTGAACAACGTTTGTTCTAGCAAGACTGTGATTCAAATGTCACCGTGTATACCTATACACAGCAGGAAACAGGTTGTAGCAGGAAAAGCCCTGTGTGGTTTAATTTGGTAGGATCCCGAAGTAACAAACTACTCTCCCAAGATGAAGGGGTGTGTCAAATTCTCCTAAAAAGGCAAAAAGTGTCTTATTTCTTTGTTCTTTAAATTCTTATTTATTTTTGTTCCACAACTACATTAGCACATAACGCAGTTATCAGTGTAAAGTTCATTTGTTATCAAATGTCAAACATCTGTTAAGTTACTGGTCAAGCTGTGACTAATGTGTGCTGACTATAGATTCTATAATGTTTTATTTATGTATGGCAAAAGGACATAATGTTTTATACTACACTTGTATTCTTTGATCTGTGATATAAGTAAAGACTTATGTCTAGGGATAGGGATGAGAAAGCCACCATTTTGGCTGCATTTGCATTCCAGGAGACTTGGCACTAGTGAGCTCAAGATTTAAGGAAGTGGTGAACAATTGTCCGTAATTTTTATGTTTAAAATGTGGTGGTTCTCAGCTCATTTGAGTAGATATTGTTTTTATTTTGATTGTACGAAATTTTGTCATCAGCAGACTTATGTCAGCAGCCTGACAAAACATAATTTTTGGCCATAGTAAAAAAATAAAATATTTGTCTTGTGTAACCTATATGACACAGGCTTCCTCTCACCGAGAGGAGGCCTGTGTCCCAGCAGTGGGAGCATTACAGGCTGATTCCGGGATGCCTAATAACAGCAGTGAACTGAATAGTATCAAGTTAATGCATTGATTGAATAATAATAATATGAGACAACATCCACACAAGGTCTTCAGGTCCCGAACTAGGCAGAGCCTGTACTACGGTAACCTGATGACTGATATACATACTTATATACATATACACACCCAGACACAGGTCAAACAGACATGTTCATGCACACAAATGTTTGACTTGACCGGGGATCGAACCCGGGACCAGCGGCTCAGAAGGCAGGGTCCCTACCAACTGCGCCAACCGGTCAGTCAGTCAATAGAATAGCTATTTAATTAATTCACACAATAAAAATATTAGCAATGACATAGTCTTGGTTTGAATTGTCATGTCTACAAAACTTGTACATTTATTGTTTTATCTATGCATAAAACAGCACTAGGTTTATATAAGCCTATAATAAGTTTTGTTGATACTGTTACTATGGCAACTCAAATATCTATAGTGTTGTTTTATAGACATGACAATTCAAACCAAGACTATATCATTACTAATAATTTTTTATTGTATGAAATAATTAAGTAGCTATTCATTCAATGCATTAACTTGACAATCCATATTTAAATGTCTGCATTCTTAACCTTCAGTAAGTCTGATACTTTACAATTGATCACTATGACCCCATAGTGATCAATTGTAAAGTATCAGACTACAAAATATAACATTGCAACATACAGAGGTAACATTGCATTATGAATATTTTGAGAATGAATAAGGAATCCATTCATTGTTATAACAATAAGTGGTTGAATTGAAGGCAATCTTTCAGAACATACAAAAATACCATATCCACAACAAACAATGATCAAAATAACATAATTTTATTGTCAAAACATGTATGACTCGGAATCGAACCTACATCACGATTACACACCTACCCACCATACTGCACTAAAAAGGAAAATAATGACTAAACAAGGCCCCAATTATCACTAGTGTGTATTATTAAGGTAATTTACGAGTTCGCCGAGTGACGGTGACTCACAACCTACTCATTGTAAGCCAAGGATCGCGCTTACACGCCAATTGCGACAATAAACAATAACAATGTAATCTTTCTATACACGTAATAAAACAACATTTGTCAAAATTCTCACCTCAAGGTTAAATTCCAATTCAGCGTCAAGCGTACATACTTTAACTGGGAACGACTTGGACGCCTTTTTTCTTCTAAATTGATGCATTATCTTATAACATAGCTTGAACACCTCAACAGAACAAGACACACATTAGGTTAGGATATTTCTTGCGCTATCAATTCAACTACAAAACGATGTTTAACGTTTACGTAATGTGCAATAGAACGAGGAATGCGTACAATATCACATTGCGTACTATTTTCAGCAATTATTATTTACAAACAAGAAAAACGTCAATGAAACAAGTAAAGCGAAGGTGAATGAAGAAAAATTATTAGAACTGCGTTCCTTTACGCTAATGTTATGCTGTCTGTTTATTGTTTTTGTTCTTGAATAAATAAGCGCGTTATGCTTGATTGGGAACGCAGTCAATGTGGGTCAAAAACTAAAAACCCAACATTGCAAACAATGCGTTAATTATCTATCAAAATGGATTTAAATTATAGATCATTGGAAATAAATAAACGCAGCGGTAATCATTTTCTTCATAAAATGAATAATTACGATTAAATTACAAAGAGTATTTTAGTTACTTTGAATTAGGTCTTTCATAATTCCGCAAAGCGCTCATCTCTAGCTTGGACTTTTGTGGAAAGTTGGCTAATATGTTTTTGGTAATGTCACTAATGTCAATAATGACAATCATTTGCGAAATTGCGACTAACTTCATTTCAAATAGCCGCACAACCACGTGCGGTGTTATTAAATTGAAACTCGTGCTAGCAAATAAGAAAAATGGGAAAATTCAGATCCAAACTAAAGGGAAAATCGAAGGGAAAGCGATGGCAGAAAGGCCAGTCGTCGACCTCCAACCCGAAAATACAGAAATACCGGGAGATGGCGAAGTCCCGGTTTTTTCAAGAGAATCTAGGTAATCTGGGTTATATTTTCTAACTTAGACCTTTGAATAGTACCCATAACTTGTCTACTATATGTATAGATATGTTTGTAAACAAAGCCTGATTTTCAGTCCCCCTTATCCCACAACCAGAAACAAAACAAAAATACAATTTTCATCCCCCAAATATTTACTTTTCCGCCTTTTTAACAACTAAACTACAAACCGGCTCTAAAAACTTCTTACATGATTTAGGTAGCACGGGTTTAACCCAACAGGCTGTTTCAAAGCATGATGCCATGATGACATATGGCCACGCATCACTCAGAATGAAATCTGACGCTGAATCAGAGTTGCTGATAGCTAAGGAACTGGAGAATATGTCTATGAAGAGTACAGATGATGCTTCAGATACTGAATACTCTGGGTCTTTGAAAGCTGGTACATATAAGACTTTCCAGACATTTGCTTCTGACTGGAGTCAGTGTTCTAATGTTAGTTTTAGCAAGTAAGTATCTCACGTTACTACTGTATTTGTTTGCCATTTATCATTTGAATAGATCAGGATTAGTATACTTTGGTGAATTTCTTGATTTCTCATAAATTATCATTTATAAATAAATTCTATAAAATGCTGAAGAATGGGATGGATAGTATTTACTTAAATACCATCCATCCCATGCTTCAGCATTCAGCAACTAAAAGGTAATAATAAGTATCGCTCTTTACATAAGTTAGCAAAAGAGGGACAGTAGTAAATAAGATGAGGATTAGGGTACTATAGCATTAAACAATACAAGAATGTCCTCTGTAATACAAAATAAATAATAGTTTCTTCCAGCTGTCAAAGCAAAAAAACAGTATCTCAACTGCACTGCAACTGGGACACACTACCATTTTTTTATTGTTATTATCACCTTACCATCTTGTTGACAGTTGATTTTTTGGCATGTATTATTTTCACGTAATATAAAATGTGCCAATCCAAGAGAATTTAATGTAAATGTTGATGTTCAAAAGTACCTTTTATGTGCCTATTTGAAATGAATGCTTTGACTTTGACTGTAATAAACCACAAGAATAGTTTTCATTTAAATCACAACTCTCACACCTCCTTTCCATGGGTGTAGGCAGCCACTATAGACCACCACCTAAACATAATCCTGCTCCTTCAGGTTACTGACAAAATTTGACTCAAACAATGGTCTTCACAAAGAGATGCTAGCGGTTCTGGCTGCAGTCACTGAGGTCATCAAAGAGCAAGGTGGCAAGGAGTCCACCACTGAGTACTTTGCAGCACTGGTGAGTTTGATCAAATTTTCAAGCAATAACTATGTTTTGAAGCCATTCAATTTCAATTAATCAGCTGTTGTGATTGGTAGACATAAATAAGGATTTAATAACAGAAACCAATCAAATCACTAGGTATCAGATTTCAGTAGAAAATAGAATATGTAACTCAAACCCTCACGCAGCTTTCTGCCTAGTCCTTCAAGGTAAATGGGTGATGTTATTTATATATTTAATGGTATTTTGGAAGTCAGGGCTTAGTATAGATTTTATTGGTTGCTGATCATATTCAGTGTCTTGCCTATCCCTCTGAATGGCCTGTAAGTGACAGCAGTTACTAATAAAATGCTAGTATTAATGACATATTTCTGTTGTTGTAGGTTTTTTAAATGTAAATCAATTTCTTATTATAAATAATAAATAAATAAATATTGTCTGACATTGCACACAGCACCATCTAGTTCCAAGTTAAGCACTTAAGGCTTGTGTTATGGATACCAGATGGTTGATACACTACTTAAATACATTTTTTTTTTCGTAAATACATACATATTATAAATATACATCCATGACTCGGGTACAAATGTCCATATTCATCATACAAACATTTGCCCCTACCGGGATTCGAACCCAGGACCATTTGGTTTCGCTGACTACACTTAGCCACTGTAGTCACTACACCAAACGTGTCGTCATAATAAATTATATTAATATAATAATTATTAAATAATAATATAATTATATTATAATTTTTTTTTTCTACTCTACACACTACATAAAAAAAATCCTCTTTACTTACAGATGGAAACCTTAAAATCAGCAGAAATGGAAGAGAATCTTGTAGCAACACTGACACTACTATCAATGGGTATAAAGGCAGTACCACAAGCAGTTTTAAGAAAACAGTTCTCAGACTCCGCTACAATCTTCACTGATATACTTGTGAAGAATGAACAGAGTGAAAACGGGGCATTACTGAGGAGTGCTATTGGGTGTCTGTCTGTGTTGCTGAGGGCTCAGGAATATGCATTGTGGGGTGATTCGTCCACAATGAGGATTTTTGAGTCAGTGCTGGCGTTTGCACTGCATTCTAAGCCTAAGGTTTGTTATAATTACTTATAATTTTTAAACTGGCTGTATTTTTTGTTCATTTAATTTTGAAAGTAGATAATAATAACTTTTTTTTTTTTTGGTTTAGGTCCGTAAAGCAGCTCAGCACGCCGTTACATCAGTTTTGCGCGGCAGCTGTTTCATGATACCGTCTGAAGATCAGAAAAATAAGGTAAAAGAACACCATTTCATGAATTATACAAAACCTAGTTAATTCAAAATCGATTAAAGGTAATTTGCAATAAGGAAAACAGGACAGACCCTACTGGAAGTCAATTTAATGGCAACTCTAGATTATGGCCCTTCATTGCTACTAAAGTACATATAAACTAACACCTTTTCCACAGAAACTACAGCCTTCCATCTGCTACAATCCTTACATACTCCTTTTGCTTCATTTACATTCATATATCTGCATATACACGAACGCCGGTTGCAAATACAAAGCACCTGACTTTGAATAGCATAACTTCACCAAGAAGGTCACTATATGTCCTTTTAAGGCGTCCGCTCCCGGCGTTTCCACTCACATCTGCCTTGTAAATACATTTTATTAGTCGCCTGTCATTAGTCCTATTATCATGACATATCATTATATCATCATCCTATTATCATTATCTAAGCATACTCTTAAATTTTTGTCACTACATTTTCTTTGAAACTGCAACATTGCCTTAACTCATAATTCCTCGGTCTATCATTCATAGTCACACCACTCATGCTTCGCAAGGAACTCATTTCCACAGGTTTTATTCTACTTTAATCTCTCTTTTGCCACACCCAACATTCACATCCTTAGACAGCGAAAAAAAATCAGCTGTTCCCTACATTTATGTTTGCAGAACTCATCAAAATGTAGGGACTATCTGATTTTTTTTTTTGCGATCATATTTGGTTCATAGTAAAAGTTGTTCACAATGTTGAATACAATGACCCCTTAAGAGGTTGATGGTGTTTTACCAATAACCCTGTATAGCGGCCCTGTATTTTCTCTAATAAAGTTCTATATTGCAGGTACCAAAACTCCACCCAGGTTCAAATCGGGTGGCTGAGTACTGCCTGTCTCAGATCAAGGCGGAAGCATTGCTGGCTGGTCATAGAACTGTTTTGCATACACTGACCATGCTTAGAGATGTATTGCCAGCGTTTAGCAAGGATTATATAAAGGTATGTTCATAATAAGCTGGTTTTAGTGAGAGTTTTTCTCTTAAATGACTTCACCTTATTATCACGTCAAAGGTCTCTCATCAAGTCTTCTAAACGTTATAAGTATGATCATATTATAAAAATATTAATCGCGAGCTCATATAGCGACACACTGACAAGTGCACTTAAAAAGAAACAAACCATTTAAAAAATTTGTTTCTGCATAAATCCGTCTTGTTGATTCACTCATTCGTTAGAAATTGTTATTCAAAAAAGAAATTGAGTAGTAGTTTTCTCTTTTACATCTATTTTATTTTTGTCTGAAATGTGCTTCACTATTTCCAGGATCCAAACATATACATAATTAAATCAGAAAAAGTATGGGCTTCGGTAATCTTCGCGTTTTCGAATTAGCACGAACGTCACGAAACAGAGTAGACCCCCACAGAGGCACAGCTTCTATTCGAATTGCATAGAGTTGTTAATCAATAATTTTGTAAACATCATGGTAATACAAAATAGGCAAGTATTTCCATGGTTGTAACAGCTCCATATTAGATCTCATCGTCGCCCGTTCGTTTTACTGAAGATAGACGATGATTCGAAGCGCATACTTTTCTTGGGATATCGGTACTTAAATAATTATACAAAATAGGTAACCAAATGAAATGTTTCTTCTCCAGTCAATCTGCGAAGCAATCCTTTCACTAATGACCCACAACAACGTGTACATAAAGACATGCTGCCTCCACACTTTACACGCTCTATTCTCGAACGCCCGCGACGCTAGCAACATGACCGCAGCCCTAGCGGTACAGCTGACGAGGGCTCTGATGGCGGCTAGGCCTCCCGCCAACGATACGGGACAAGTGCAGGCTTGGGCGGCCGTACTGACGCAGGGATTTGGGTCTCTTGCCAAGTAAGTGTGTTACAATATTATCGCTAGACGTTCTATTCGCGACGCAAGCAACATGACCGCAGCCCTAGCGGTAGGTACAGCTGACGAGGGCTCTGATGGCGGCTAGGCCTCCCGCCAACGATACGGGACAAGTGTTGGCTTGGGCGGCCGTACTGTGATGCAGGCATTTGGGTAGCCTTGCCAAGTAATCTTAAAGGTATTACAGGAAAGACCTCTTCGTCCGTTGGAAGACGGGGAAACTGGTCCTCATCAAGAAGCCGGGGCGCCCAGCGGACTCTCCGTCCGCTTACCGGCCCATCGAGCTGCTCGACGAGGTGGGCAAGGTGAGAGAGTCATTGAAGACCGCCTCGTCGGGCGGCTGGTGCGGGTGGGGCCGGATTTGGCGGAGAGCCAGTTTGGCTTCCGCAGGGGGCGCTCGACGGTGGACGCCATCATGCGCGTGCGGGGGATGCTGTGGCCCGGGGTGGGGTCGTCTTGGCGGTGTCTTTAGACATCGCCAATGCCTTCAATACCCTGCCCTGGAGTTGCATCAGGGAGACACTCCGGTATCACCGGATGCCGACCTACCTCTGTCGTGTGGTCGAGGCCTATCTGGGGGGCCAAACGCCTCCTGCCGGAGGCTCTACGCGGGGGTCGTGCGGTCCATGGCCCTTTACGGAGCACCGGTGTGGGCGCGTTCCTTGAGGCGGCGGCGGCCAGCCCGCCGGTTGAACGCGCCCCAAAGGGTCATGGCCACCCGGCTGGTCCGGGGATACCGTACGGTCTCCGGTGAGGCGGCGAGCCTCCTTGCCGGATTACGGCCATGGGATCTAGAGGCAAAAGTCCTTGCGCACATTTGGGAGTGGCGCGAGGAGGCGAAACGCCGGGGCGTAGCTCCGCTGCCGCGAGAAATCACGGTACAGCGGACAGAGCTCCGGCGGGATCTCAGGGCGGCATGGAGAGTGCGATTGTCGCAACCCAGCGCTGGGCACGCCACAATTGCGGCGATAAGTCCCCTCTTTGAGGAGTGGCTAGAGAGGCGCCACGGCGTCCTCACCTTCCGCCTGACGCAGGTCCTCACCGGACACGGTTGTTTCGGGAGGTTCCTGTTTCGGATAAGGCGGGAGGAAACGCCCGGGTGTCACCATTGTGTGGATCGCCCGGAGGAAACGGTGGAACATACGGTGGAGGTCTGCCCGGCTTGGGCGGAGCACCGCCGTGTCCTCGTCGAGGTGATTGGCGGTGGCGATCTCTTGCGTCCGGCTCTGGTCCAGGCCATGGTACGGAGTGAGAGGGCTTGGGAAGCCGTCACCTCCTTCTGCGAAGCAGTAATGTTTGCGAAGGAGGAGGCGGAACGCGTGAGGGAGAGGCAAAATTCGCGCCCTCATGCCCCTAGCCGCCGCAGGAGACGCCCTGGGCGTCGGGAATCGCAGGCCGATTCCCGGCCACCGTAGGCGTGGGCTTGCGAACGGCGAGCAATGGGCAGCTCGCCGTTGATAAGGACCAGGCCCGGGTCGACGGCGCGTTGTGTTACACGCGCGCCTCAAAGAGATGTCAGCACCAATGACGGGGTCCGCTAGGGCTGCCCGGCCGATGCCTGCTAGGGTTGCGGGAAAGTCCGAGAGGGATACCTTGGCCCCTGGCACAGGCAACTGAAGGAACACGGGTGGGTTTTAGTCAGTAAGAGTCTGACACGCCCTCCTGCTCTGCCAGAGCGGGAGAAGTTATTTGATGATTACCCACCCTCAAAAAAAAAAAAAAAAGGAAATACTTCTTATGCCTGGTACAGTTTGGTGAAACGTAACATGAAACACTCGGTAAAACAAATTCGCCCAGTTTGTTTGTATTACCTTTTCATGTTGCACTGCATACATTTGGTTGACTAGTTTGTGTTTCATTCCATTTTATGGTTCACCAATCTGTACCTGGCATTACTTAGAGAAAAAAATGGGTCAGTGATCACTGCAATTGCTCATTGTTATCGGTTTTAGATTTATAAGTTGTTCTTAATCGTAATTTAGTAGTGTTTTTTCCCCAAAACTGGGGAGACCATAAAGAATGAGTTTAACTTTAAAAGTGACCGAAGCCGTAATTTGAGGTCTCTGGAAAAACCTGTTTTCCAGAGACCTCAAATTACGGCTTCGGTCACCAGCCAAGTCTATTCAATAAACTAGCTAGTTGTTGCAGCCAGTTCAACTGTATTTTTCAGTTTAAATTAAAATGTTTTATATTATTTCACCAGTTTGGATCTGAACCTGTGCATGCCGAACTTACCAGCGTTCGTGAACATCTGCGTGACAGAACTGTGGTTATCTGACGTTGCTGACATTAACTCGGCATCCACTAATGCTTTGAAGGTAAGAACACATTGTTATTGTCTTCCATTGCTAACGGCAAATGGGTTGGGCAGGATAAATATATTGCAACTAATATTATAAATGCAAAAGTGAGTTTGTTGGTTTGTTTGTTATGCTTTCACGCTGAAACGGCTGAGCGGATTTGGATGAAATTTGGCACATGCGTAGACCATGACCTGGAAAACATAGGCTACTTTTCATCTGTCGCAGACGAAGTCGCGGGCAACAGCTAGTATATAAATAATGCTATTACTTTTATCTGTTCTGTCTGTTTCATGAACCGCAAGTGACATTCAACCTTAGGTTGATAAAGAATATACGAGGTCGGCTGTACACAGAACTTTGCTTATTGTTTTATTTAATACTAGCTGTACCCCGCGGTTTCACCTGCATAAATCTCGATCCAGTGGGAATATCGGGATAAAAAGTATCCTATCTCCTAACCCTGGTCATAGGCTACCTATGTGCCAAATTTCATCCTAATCCGCTCAGCCGTTTTAGCGTTAAAGCGTAACAAACAAACATACAAAAAATCATATCTTTTCTCTTTATAATATTAGTTTAGACATCATCAGGTAAAGCACTGTCCACTCTTGATCAATGTAAAACCAATAATGGATATAAGCAAGTTTTCACTTGAATATCTTCTGTAACTTTAAAAAACGTTACAGCAAAAAAATTAGCAACATTTCGTTTATGCTGCAACGGCACGGTTGGCGCAGTGGTTAAGCGATTGACTGCTACGCTGCGTGTCGCGGGTTCGATTCCCGCACGGATCAAATATTTGTATGGCCTCCAAGTAGTTGTTCCGGGTCTGGCTGTTTGTGTATGTGAGTTTAAATGTTTGTAAACGCACCCACAATACATGAGAAATTCCTAGTGTGGGGTAAAGTTTAAAAAAAAAAGCTTTTTATAAAGCTATTGCGTTGTAGCATGGCGTTGGAACCCGAACTGTATAGTTTTTCATTAGTAAAAGATAATGAGTATGACGATAGATGTCGATTTTCGGACGTTAACGGCCTTTATTTCTGTTTTTGAAGTGAATAATCTCAATAAATGTTAGTGGGTCAATGACCACTATTGCCATGCTAAAACGCAACAACTATGTTCTACACCTACACTTAATTTACCTCCACCTTTGTTTTTTTTTACCTTTCAGGCAGTCCTCATAGACTGTGTCAAGTTAGCTCTGGACTCAGACGAGACGTTCATCAAACACAAGACGCACATCGGTGCTATATTCAAGAGCATCGGCACTGGGTTGGACAACCCCTTCAATCAAGCTATCAGACATGTTATATTGACCATTGCGGTGTGTTTTGAGGTAAGGGTGATTCAATTATAGTTTTTGAAGTGAACACTTCTGTAGCCCCGTTGTGATTTGAAACTCGATGAAACGAAAAAGTGATAAACACATACATCTATAGGATTTAACGTGCGAGAGAATGAGATAGAATACACTCATTCTTGAAGTTCACATTTTTGAAGAAGTTTGGAGAGTGAAAAAGTTTGTGACTGAAATTTAGGTTGTGTATTTAGAGCAGAAATACACTTGCATACAAAACAATCGACCCACCTCATGCTCTTCGATTTGAAACAAAATATTTCAACAAGTTTGACAATAAGCTTACATAATGTACACAAAAATCTTCCTAAAAGGATTTAGATTACTTTAGTAAAAGAAAGATCGAAACTGATTTATTTAGTTTTTGAGAAAATCCTGAACTTACAAATAGACTGGAGCTGAATAAAGTAGCAATTTTTTTTTAAGTCCGATAAATACTTATGTTAAACGTTATTAAACGAACAAAAATTAACAAAATTAAGCTTTTGTCAATTTCAGTGGCAAAACAAAGTTACGCAGTTTTTACAAGCAAATAAATGTGAGTGATGAAGAATCGGGTCGATCTTGTCAAGAATATTGCTTTTATCAAAAACAAAAATAGTCTATGACTATAGTGTTTAAACTTTACCTTACCAACAATATAAAATAATTAATATATTATTCATTAAGGTTTTTGATATCGCCCGTCAAATAGAGAGCACAGGGAGGGCCATTTTTTTGCATGCACGTTTAGTTGAAGAGAATAAGTCTCTGTGCAAAGAGAAAAACTGAACAGTGGATTCTTTGATGACAATGAATAAAGCACTTTATTTTTAGTGCGATAAAGTGCAGTATTGTACGAATATCGACGCTAAGATACGTCTCCTTGAGCGTCCGCAGGCGTGTATACATTCGTTTACACTTTAAGACACTGATAATAAGGTTTATCATTCAATGTCATTAAAATTCTCTGCTGAGCGCTCCACTATAGTCTGAGCTGAGCCTAACGAATTAAATTCAGATACTTGGGTACATTTTTAATTCGGCATCCTAACATTATTCCCTTGTTGAGAGAAAATGTTGCAATAAACACCTCATTGACTCGGTTTAACATTCGAACTAACAGTTGCCCTGCTCCACAGATCGGCAACGAAAAAGTAGCAAACTCACTCGGACCTCTTCTACGCAAACTCAACGACCGTCGCGAGAGCCACAACTTTGACAACGACAAGGAGGTCGAATACGCCACTGGATGCGCCATCAAAGCTCTAGGCCCCGAGTTCGTACTCAGAATCATACCTATACGAGACGGACCAGAGACAATAAACCTAGAACGAAGTTGGCTCCTTCCAGTACTCAAAGAAAAAATCACCAATTCGAACCTTAAATACTTCGCGACAGAAATTTTAGAAATGGCAACATTTTGCCGTAAAAAGTCCAGAGAATTAACACAAATAAAGGACGTACCCGGATCACATACCTACGAATTACTCTGCAATCAATTGTGGGCTTTATTGCCCTCTTTTTGCAACAACCCAAAAGATATAAAAGATAATTTCAAGTCGGTTGCTAGAGTGTTAGGTAGTGTGTTAAAAGATAATCCGGAGTTTAGATTGTCAGTCATGCAGGCGTTAAGGAAATTAATCTCTTGTTCAGCTGATAATGAAGAAGATCAGTTAGAATTGGGACGGTTTGCGAAGAATTATTTGCCGATTCTGTTAAATATTTATATGTCGCCGGCGAAGGGAAGCAGTGCGGAGGGACAGAGGTTGGCGGCTTTGGAAACTATACAGGTAACATTCGTTGATTCTCTTCACACATCACATGGTTGAGAAGAAACACCCTTTAATTTAATTTCACTATCACAGATAATTAACATTCCATCGTCACTTACTAAACTATCTACCTATTTTAGAGTTATGTATTCTAAGTTGATTTTTGTGTTATATTGTTTTTGTCTGCAATGGAATTTGACCTTTCGTCATGTACATCATGGTTATACGAAACTGTCTCTAAATGATTTTAAACCCTAAAAAGGTTGAAGATCGAATCGGTAACTTTCTCCTCTCGGTGAACAATGTACTAATAATCTGCTGTTTCATAGAATAGTACATTGTTCACCGAGAGGAGAAAGTGACCGATTACCGTCGAGTTGAAGCCCGAGCCGTAGGCGAGGGCTTTAAAACACCCTAGATCGGGAATCGCACTTTCTCTCGAGTGATACATAGTGCTTTATACTACACCTACGAGGAAAATAAAAAAAACTTTAAAAAATCTTCATCATCACTATCACTACTTATCATTTTGATAGTTTTATTTTACTTTCTACGAAAACTGAATCCTCAAACAACACACAAATTTAAAATGGCGCCAATGGCGTCTGCAATTTTCACATATTCTTTTTTCAAATGGTTTATCCTGCCGCCGCAGGTTCGTACTGCCAGCCCGACACCATCCAACACACAGCTAGTGGCCAGTGTCATTTTGCGAACTTGGAGATAAAAACTCACTGTAAAAACTTTTTGGCTTTTGATATTTAGGTTACCGGCGCATAGTCTTACCCAAAATTAAAAAAGAAAAACCACGTAAGAAATGGATTTTCATACACTTTTCTCTCCCGCTCAGATGCGTTTTCTCCCCGCATATTTGTTCGATATGCAATGACGTACTTTCTACCGTAAATTTGATAAAGTATCAAGGTACTTTCCAAGCAGGTGTAGTATAAAAGTGCAATACCTACGCGGTCAAAATGTATGGTACTTACAGCAATTTTTTTTTTAATAACCGACGAAATATTTCAACGCAAGGCTGTTTGTTCAGAATTATGTACTGAATCCATCGTCTACGTCCATGCCATCCTGTATGTGACACTTTGATAGTTATCGTAGTGTAGTTTCAATTTACTGGGAGTTTTTGTGAAAAGTGATAAAGTAATGACTAGGTCGACTATACAGGGTTATTGGTAAAACACCATCAACCTCTCAAGGGGTCATTGTACTCATCATTATGAACAACTTTTACTATGGCACTAAATATGAAATCGCGAAAAAAAAAAGCTGTTCCCTACATTTATGTTTGCAGAACTCGTCAAAATGTAGGGACCAGCAGATTTTTTTTTCGCGATGGTGTTATAAATACCAATAACACTGTATAGTATACACCTCGCCTCGAACAATAACCATTTATTTATACACTAGCTTCTGACCGCGACTTCATTCGCGTGAAATTTCTCGTCCCCCCGACCCACCCCGTCGCAACGCGTCAGCTGCCCGCGCTATCACTTCGTTTTCGCTTAGTGTTCTTTCTGACTTTTTTTATTTTTACTCGGCTCCTAAGGGTCATAGCGTGATGTTAAATAGCCTACAGCCTTCCTCAAAAACTGGGCTATCAAATGCAAAAAGATTTGTTCAATTCTGATCAGTAGATCCAGAGATTACCCCCTACAACCTCACTAACTCACAAACTGTACGTCTTTATAATATTAGTATAGATACAGGGTTGCAGGGACAACAACTCGCAACCAGTTACCATGGATTGAGTACATGATTCTAAACCGGAAATTTCGAAATTCGATTCGTTCTTGATTCGAAACGTTGACATTTCTCGTCGGTATTTTTTTTTTTTAATTTGCTGTTACATACATTTTGACCGCGTAGGTGTTGCACTTTTCTATGAAACAGCAGTTTTTTTTTTTTTTTGATAACCCACCTAAAGTTTCTACGCGAGGGGTCTAGCTAGGATCATGTACTGAATGCATGGATACTGTTTGCGATAATGCCCTTGCCACCCTGTATATTTAGCACTTTATACAGAGTTGATACGACAGAGGGGCTTTCCTTTAAACTGCCTATACTAGGTACCATTTTCAAGCTCTGTACCAAAAATATTAAATAGGAGCAGTAGTTTAGTCGCAAATGATTTTTTAATTTTCTGCCCCGGTTGAATACGATGTATCTTTCCTAACAGCTGATTATGTCTATACGCATAGGTCATGCACCTTAAAATGATAAATCTGAGTATAACCTACGATGCGTTGTTGCCGCTCTGGCGCAAGTCACAAGTACAACCAAATATTTTCACTAAAAAGATGGCAATGCAAACAAGGAAGCAATAAATACACACACACTTGCACTTTCATTACAAAGGCTGGTTGAGTTTTACTCTGATTTGTAAGCTATACAACGTGTAACATAATTAACGCAAGACCTCATTCACTACAATTAGAGTATTGAGTTAAAAGCATTATACAATGAACAAAACAAATTTTTATTTAAGCTAACTATTATTATTAAGCAATCGTGAAGACCCTAACATTACTGTATGCATTTAAATTTGAGTCTTATTGCCTTGCAGTAAGATTTAATTTTCTTCGGCTCAATCGGTGGTCAGTATTGCCAAATACATAACTTTTGGAAAAAATACCTATATTAATAGTTACTGAAATGGGTTCAGTAGTCGATTATGGGCAAACTACTTTCAGGACTTGCGTTTATTCTGTTACACCTTGTATAGATTGTTTGAAACAAAAAATTATAATTTTTGGTGCTATTTAATTTCATACCGTATCGAACTAATACTAAACACGTATAGTATACGTAGTGTAATTTAATGCCCCTCTGTCATATCAACTCTGTATGCTACACTCCTTTTAAAATGGAAACTTAAACCAATATTTTCATACAGGTATACTTAACAATAAGCGAACAATCTCTACGCGAGGAATTATTCACGAACGCAATCCAGCAGCTAGAAACTTCGAAAGATAACCATTTCCAAAGGGAATCGATCTTAGACGTCCTAAGAGCATTAGTCTTATACCAATCTAGTGAAAGAATCGCCAAACTTTTCGAAGAATGGGTCTACCCGCTCAGCGAAACTGTCATAGAAGACCCTAAAAAACACAAAAAGGCGAAAAAAGAGAAAGAAATGGACACAGGAGATAACGAAGAGGGAGACAAGAAAAAGGGAGACTTGAAATATAAGGAGAAAGCGAAACTATTAGAAATGGAACATAAGAAAGCGTATAGGATATTGGAAGAAATTTTTAAAAGTGATAAGGAGTGTTGTAAACACTTTTTGAAAGAGAATTATAAGAAGATTAAGAAGTTGTTAATGACTTCTTTGAATAAGGTGGCTGATAGCAGTAAGGCGGCTAGATTAAGGTAATTTTAATTTAGTTGTTAAAACTTTAAGCGACATGGAATAAAAAAAGGTTTAATCTATACCCATATTATCAGAATAATACCAGTTTTCGTAAAAACATAGGGTATTATTATCTCTGGTCTCTATTATTATTATCTTTGTATCCCTCACATTTTTTCCGTTGTTCACATTTTGTCCCATGTAATTGGGAGGCCATCTTATGTCTATTAATTATTCATCTAAACTCGAAACTGCTCGAAAGCATTTTAATTGTCAAACAGAAAAATTAATAAAAAAAAGTGCCTTATTCAAGAATCGAATTAAAATCTGTGCTGAATTTGACTAATATATTCATGAACAAGTGTCTTATACTTACCCACTTCTAAGCAAAGATCTTTATGAGGTATGTGTGTCTGTCTAAGTGTGTGTGATTCTTCAACACCGCCTTTTTAAACAACATTCTGTCCCACACAGATGTATAGAACACCTAATCAACTCAACTCCATTCCTGAATGCTGAAAGCAAGTTACTGAAGAGTGCTATCGCAGAATCAGTCATATGCACAAAAGACATCAACAGCAAATGCCGCCAGTGTGCGTTTAACCTTATCAACAGCGTTGGCAATGTTCTGAAGACGCAGGAAGGAGGTATGTAGTAAACAGCTGTTACGCACTTTCACACTAATTTAGATAAAAAGTCTATTCTATATTGTACTAGCTGACCCCGCGAACTTCGTACCGCCTAACATTTTTTTTTCTCTCCGTATGAACCATCCTCGTACTTCAAGGAATATTCTAAAAAAAAGAATTAGCAAAATCGGTCCATCCGTTCTTGAGTTATAAAATTACATCGAAAAGTGGCCTTGATTTTTATAGATAAGGATGTGCTTGCGAAAATCATCTTAATTTGTAAGGGAAATAAGTTGAAATTAGAATGCATTCATGTGTTGTATGCGTGTGTGTATTATTAAGCCACTTTTAGAAAGTTAGACTTACACCGAAAAACATTAACAGCTTGTTAAGTTGCGTTAAATTGGTGGCAATGGTTGTCCAATAAAGGTGTTCCACAAAACGTAACTCTTAGCCCAAGATCGCACGGACGTAAAAACTTCGCGCTGGATTTTAAACTCTCGGTGTTAAGCCGAACATTGAGAATCCAACAGAGCACATCCAAGGGCGTCAAAATAACACACTTGGATTTTCAATTCTCGGCGCCGAGCAGAGCGTTGAAATCCAGTGTCCAAAAAAAAAATCGCCCGTGGGCTTACCTTATATTCATAAAGATATCTGTTGAAATCAAAATCTCTCAACTTAACTTGACTTTACTTTGGCATTCAGGTTTCCACTATATTTTTCTTGGCCACAAAACAGAAAGCAAATTTAAAAAAGAAATGCGCTTTTTATGCCTCATAAAAATTTAATTAAATAAACATGGGGAATGTACATATGCGTTACATCCGCGCAAAACACCAAGAAAAAAACTTTTAAATATCTATATCCTACACCTCTTCCGCAGGCATGCAAGCATTCGTAAACATGCTAACATCAGGCCTCTCCGCGCCTCTTCCGCGCATCATAAGCGCGACGCTGCGCGCGGTCGCATCAGCGCTCTTCAACTTCTCTGAAGACATGGGACTCCAGACAGTGCAGGGACTGTTGGAGACCGTGGTCACACATATGACTGATAGCAACAGAGAGGTGGTTGCCGCTTCTATGAGCTTCATGAAGGTAAGTGTCTCATCATAAGCGCGACGCTGCGCGCGGTCACATCAGTGCTCCTCAACTTCCCTGAAGACATGGGACTGCACACAGTACAGGGGCTGTTAGGGACCGTGGTTATTACTCACATGACTGATAGCAACAGAGAGGTGGTTGCCGCTTCTATGAGCTTCTTGAAGGTAAGTGTCTCATCATAAACGCGACGCTGCGCGCTCTCACATAAGTGCTCCTCAACTTCTCTGAAGACATGGGACTGCACACAGTACAGGGGCTGTTAGGGACCGTGGTTATTACTCACATGACTGATAGCAACTAAGAGGTGGTTGCCGCGTCTATGAGCTTCTTGAAGGTAAGTGTCTCATCATAAGCGCGACGCTGCGCGCGGTCACATCAGTGCTCCTCAAGCTCTCTGAAGACTGATAGCAACTGAGAGGTCGTTGCCGCATCTATGAGCTTCTTGAAGGTAAGTGACTAAGGACTGGGGGATCCCAAAACACGCCTAAAGCAGGTCAATATTATAGGAAAACTGAGGTGTCAAGCGATTTTGGACAATTTACAGTTGACACACTGTCAAATGTAAATTTTCACCTTGTGGTGGACACCAAACTTTGTGAGAATTATTACAACTTAATTGGTCAAGACTTCTATCACAGATTCCATAATTTATATCAGAAATGTCCTAAAAAGAATCACTGTGTGCGACCATACGTCCAGTTGCACGATCTCTATCTTCCAATAATACAGAATCAAACAAATAAATAAGACAAAAGTACACAGAATGGTGGTGAACGTGGTGTCCTTGGTACGATTATTGGATTTCTACCGTCCCGAACCTGGACATCTAAAAAAAAAAAAAAAATTAAAACTACATTATTTATTTCTTCAAAAATTTTCAGGATTTTAAACACAGCAAAAATAGCGCTTAATCTTGTTATAATAAGATTATGTGCGCTATAAGCTTATTTTATAGTTGCTCACATATGTTTATAGGCTGAGAACCTACACGCTGACAGCCTCCATTCCATACTTCCCCACAGTAAAGTAGGCTTTTAAAATATTTTTCATCATTATTTTTCTCATTTGCTTTTTTAGGGTTCCGTACCTCTAAATGAAAAAAAGGAACCCTCATTTCACTTCGTAGACCATCTGTATGTCAGACTGTCAAGACCCATTTTTTCAGAAACACGTGGAGGTATCAAGTTGTCTACGATCCCTTGGAGCTCAAAACAAGTTTCTAAGTCAAAGCAATAAAAAAATGCCCGCATTTTTGTTACATATTTTGATTCTCGCAACTTCCTGTTGACTTAGAATCATGAAATATAGCAAGGTCTCACAGCACAAATAAAGAAAAGTTCGAAGTCCGAAAATCGTTAATCTGTAAATGCGATTGATTCTAAACTTACATTTGCAGTTGGAGAATTGACCGTGACGTATATCGATGTATGGGAGAACATGTTTTTCAACTAAAATGTTTGTTCTTACGATAAATTCATCCCAACTACGGAACGCTTCAATGTTCAGTCCGACACACGGATTTTTAACCGACTTCAAAAAAGGAGGAGGTTCTCAATTCGACTGTATGTTTTGTTTTAATTGATTATAATTATGATTCTTTTTTGTTTGGTAGGTCATACTTCAGAGGTGGTCCCGTATAAATTTTATCGAAATCGGTCGAAAAAAAAATCAACAATAAATTATTTTTAAAATTATGGAAAACGCTAAAATACAGATACAAAGACACCGATTTCCGAAATTAAAGTAATTTTTCACTTTGTAGTGTTTTTGTTTTTGGAAGTCGGTTGTTATTTTTTGTAAAAAAGTTTTTTTGCACAGGGTCATTTAGTATTCTTTGCCAGCCACTACTAACCTTAACCAAATTCCTCCAGGTATACACCAAAGTCTTACCCACAGACGTCCTAGCAGGATCTCTTCCCCTTATCTTCAAATCCCTGTCCTCAATGCCAGAAGACTGTAAGAGACACTCTCGTCTGGAGATAGGCTACTTCCTAACTAAGATGATGAGGAAGTTCGGCGCTGATACCGTTGAGAAGCTGATACCGAATACTGATGACGTCATGCTGAGGAGATTGAGGAATATACGGAAGATGGATAATAGGAAGAAGAGGCAGAAGGAAGATCACAGGTGAGTGGTGGACTTTTAGTTTAATGTTATATTGACATATTCTTCTTTATATCTACATCGCCACATGCGAACTGCGCATCACACTGACGCGTGACGTCACGTAAAATCCTGCATCGCGCAAGCAGAGTTTGCCACGCAACTAGCATATATACAACGTCCTGACATCATTTGTCGGGCAGGAGCCCACCAGACAACACCCGTCTGGTCGGAGGATCTTCCCGATTCCATGGAGGATGAGTGAACTTTACACCCTGTTCCTCATACGTCTATATTTTCATTGATTAACCCTTCGTATAATCGTAGATCCACGCGAGACACAATGGCTTTTTAATTGTGTCTGTAATTTTTACTGTATTAGACCAATTAATAAATCTGCTATCAAGATTATGAATACTGAAGTAATTAGCTTAGATGACCAAAATACCAATAGATTAACAACCAATTAAATGGAAAGCTCCTGAACAATTTTGTTTTTATGGTACTCTTTAAGAATATGAGAGAGTGTGTGTGTTTTACTAAGTTTCTCATATATAACCACCATTTTAATACAAGCCTTTTTCCTAACTTTCTCCTACAGCATCGGCCATTGATTTCATATATAGACAGAGATCACTGTTTATTAAAATGGTGTATATTTTATCATAACCACCCATTCTTTTCATAACATCACCTTTCAGAGACCAATCCGACAACGATTCAGACGGAGACATGCCAATCAAGGGCATGTCAAAGACTTTGGAAGATATTCTCAAAGACTCCGACTCGGACATGGAATTTATGGATGAAGAGGAGGACAGGCCAAAGCCTAAGGTCAAAAAGACGATGAAGGGAAGGAACCAGGCCTGGATCCAGGATGACCCAGAGAATATCGTGGATCTAGCTGATGTGTCCGCTTCGAGGAAGATTACCGGTATGTACATTGTACATTATAATTATACAATTATATATTTAACATACATACACAAACTCACGCCTTCTTCCCATGAGGGTAGGCAGACGCCGCGGAACGCCACCCGTTATGATCCTGACATACTACGTAATAATATAAAAAATGATACACAATGATATTTAATTCGAAGTTATATTAGTTAGACACGCTACCAAAGTTAACCGGGTTTTCAAAAGTTAATGATTATCAAATGGTTATTGAATGGCGGTCTAAATACAAAAATAAATCGTCATTATTCTTATTAATAATGACTTATTTGTAAAATACTGTTTGATGGTCTATAGTCACTTCATTGAGGCGAAAGTGACAGGGGGACGGTTAGTATTTATTTATAAAGGCTTTTTATTAAACAAGTTAAAAAAAAAGTTCTTTTGTGTTTAAAGAATTAATAGTATTTTTATGATTAGTTTCCGAAACTTTGCACTTCAGGGATCAAGCAGATATTGTTGTTTTGTGGAACTGTTGATGAGTTACCAAAATCGGGACTCAGGACAGTTTTAAATAGGTCTATTGTATTTTTGAATAACAATTAACCTAATTAATAATAATACTACCGGGACCTACTCTAATCTCCCTAATTTATTCCAGCTACCGACCCATCCCGCAAGCAGAAGGCTTCAGAAGTGAAAGCCCTAAAGAAGAAAGATGGCGGCTTCAAGACCGCGCCAGACGGAAGACTGATCATCACTGATGACGCGTTTGATGATGATGGTGATAACGAACCCAGGCCTAGCGGAGATATTGATACCGATACTGATGACACTGGTAAGTAGGATGTTAGAGAGATATATTAGAAGAGCGATGGCGACTTCAAGACCGCGCCAGACGGAAGACTGATCATCACTGATGACGCGTTTGATGATGATGGTGATGATGAACCCAAGCCTAGCGGAGATATAGATACCGATACTGATGACACTGGTAAGTAGGATGTTAGAGAGATATATTAGAAGAGCGATGGCGACTTCAAGACCGCGCCAGACGGAAGACTGATCATCACTGATGACGCGTTTGATGATGATGGTGATAACGAACCCAGGGCTAGCGGAGATATTAATACCGATACTGATGACACTGGTAAGTAGGATGTTAGAGAGATATATTAGAAGAGCGATGGCGACTTCAAGAGCGTGCCAGACGGAAGACTGATCATCACTGATGACGCGTTTGATGATGATGGTGATGACGAACCCAGGCCTAGCGGAGATATTGATACCGATACTGATGACACTGGTAAGTAGGATGTTAGAGAGATATATTAGAAGAGCGATGGCGACTTCAAGACCGCGCCTGACGGTAGACTGATCATCACTGATGACGCGTCTGATGATGATGGTGATGATTAGCACAGGCCTAGTGGGGATATTGAGACTGATTCTGATGATACCGGTAAGTAGAGTGTTAGAGAAATATATTAGAAGAACGATGGCGGGTTCAAGAACGCGCCGGACAGAAGAGTGACATCACTGATGACGCGTTTGATGATGATGGTGATAACGAACCCAGGCCTAGCGGAGATATTGATACCGATACTGATGACACTGGTAAGTAGGATGTTAGAGAGATATATTAGAAGAGCGATGGCGACTTCAAGACCGCGCCAAACGGAAGACTGATCATCACTGATGACGCGTTTGATGATGATGGTGATAACGAACCCAGGCATACCGGAGATATTGATACTGATACTGATGACACTGGTAAGTAGGATGTTAGAGAGATATATTAGAAGAGCGATGGCGACTTCAAGACCGCGCCTGACGGTAGACTGATCATCACTGATGACGCGTCTGATGATGATGATGATGATTAGCACAGGCCTAGTGGGGATATTGAGACTGATTCTGATGATACCGGTAAGTAGAGTATTAGAGAAATATATTAGAAGAACGATGGCGGGTTCAAGAACGCGCCGGACAGAAGAGTGACATCACTGATGACGCGTTTGATGATGATGGTGATAACGAGCCCAGGCCTAGTAGGGATACTGATGATACTGGTGGTAAGTAGTGAACTAGTAAAGTCTTGCTGGAGAGATTGTTTCGCGACCATCATTCGAGATTTGACAATAGGAAGTGGTGAGGGTGAGCTTTTGTAAGTTTTGACGTTCAAAAGGTTCTAATTGTCAGTCATAATTGCGTAAATGGTATTTAATTTGGATTGTGAGTAATTACTTTTCACGAATATCAGTATGTGATGTCTTTCGACATTTGAAATTACATCTTTGCGCACGCAACCGTGTTTGATTGATTGGCGCTATCTGGAATTCAGGTGTCTCTGCAAATGCACTAGAATGCATACAATCGACTCGGTAGTTGGAATCGGATCGGATAGTTGGATAAAATCCATATAGGACAGGCAAATATAAACCATAAACTGCATATAATGTAATTTTTCTTATTCCACTGCAAAATTCACTATGATCCGTGTTAACTTATCAAATAATTTTAGATGCGGAGGACGAAGACAGCAAACCCTCAAAGCCATCAAAGCTGCTCAAACCTGGTGCCAAACGTCGCTACGATGACATCCTGAGCTTGAAGAGTAGCAAGTCAGGCAGGAGTAGAGCGCCCACTGTTACTGTGGGATCCAAGTATAAGGCGGGAGGCAAGGGTATCCATAGGTAAGTGCTTCATCGGACATCTTAATCTCAATTTAACCCCTTGACTATACAAACCCACAGATCTTAGATTATTGACAAATTTTGAACAACAAACTCAATGACTTGCACAACTAAATTTAAATCCCATGGCAACCAATTTATTTAGGAACTTTTTGTTTTAAATGAACATAGACACAAAAATAAACATACACTACGTGACTACGTACATATCAATAAAGTTGATAGTTGTGAACCAAATGGCAATGGAATGTGAATCATCTCAGACAAGCCGTGTGTCCAACGAGCTGTCCCATTGGATTTTTTTTTAATCCGTAGCAACTTTCATCCGTAATGTAACCCTTTGGGATGAATTTTCTAAATGCTTCAGTTTCCTTTCGTTATATTATACAGGGTGTTTGTAAGCTGGGTGCAAAGCTTAAGGGGTTACAGTTGACACCATTTGGAGCATTTTGAGTATGTTTTTTTAGGTTATGAACGATTGTGCCTATTTTATTAATCTTTTAAATGACAAACAACCCAGTTTTTTAAATTATAAAGTATTCTACGACTCTACGACTTAAGTTAGAAAAAAAATACATACCAACTTTAACCGTTGGAAATGAGCAGTCACAAATGAGGTTATTTTAAAAAATATATACAAAGAATACCTGTTAGAAATAATAATAAAAACGTACTTCGTCTAAGACATGTATGGCTCAAAATGCTCTAAATAGCGTCAACTATCACCCCTCTAAAGCTTTGTACCCAGCTTCCAAACACCCTGTATAACGAACTTTAGTGCAAAAATTCATGCAATCAGACCCATCGATTTGTGCGTTGTCTGCCAGTGAATTTAAGATTTTTATTAAGTAGAGATTCTACATTTAAATATGGTAGTCGCTTCGTGGTAGTCTGTTTTGGCGCGTCGTCACCTCAGTGTCGTGGCCTCACGCATACAAGACTCTCGCTCAAACCGGGCACTTGAACCGTATGTGTTTGCAAAGCCGCTAATAAAACAATATGTTACAGGCCTCTTGGATCAGCCGCTTCCGTTGCTTCCGGTGCAGGCACAGAATACAAGTCCAAGAAAGCAAAGGGAGACATCAAGAAGCAAGGAAAACACGACCCGTACGCGTACTTACCGCTGTCTAGGAAGAATTTGAATAAAAGGTGAGTAACTCTCTCGAAAAATATATGATTTGCCTG
This sequence comes from Brachylomia viminalis, assembly GCA_937001585.2. Taxonomy (NCBI): domain Eukaryota; kingdom Metazoa; phylum Arthropoda; class Insecta; order Lepidoptera; family Noctuidae; genus Brachylomia; species Brachylomia viminalis. The sequence goes on from OW443314.2 coordinate 13,826,031, forward strand.
TTTTTAACCGACTATGGCAAGGCCACGGATATGATTTGAATAGGCTATGTATGTATGTATGTGTACAGGTTCAAATTAAATTAGCTAGCGAAACTCCGCATACGCGAAGGGTATCGATATCCAAATTTGATAAAACAAAAAATATTTTTTTGTGGGGTCATCGATCGCAGTTAGTTATATTCACTTGAAATGTAAAAAAAACTGTTTTGCTGCGTACAACAGCGGTCGTTGACCCCTAAAAAAAACATCAATTTAAAAAAAAATATCGTGTTTAGATATCGATACCCATCACGTCTGCCGAGTTTCGCTAGCTAATTTAATTTGACCCTGTATTCATCTGTTACCTAAACTACTCGTATTTTGACAAGAGGGGTTCGGTTTTCAAACACACGTCTTCTGTAGGTACACGACATATTTAATAATGACGTGTGAAGGACTACAGTTATACGAAAACCTTTTTAGTTGACGTTTTTGTTGTAGTTGTGTTTTAATTTTTAACTTCCTTTTTTTAAATTACTATGTAGTTATTTGCCCATTGTCCTCTATATTGTGTATAGTTTGACCGATGCCGTGAGCGGCCTGCACTGCCCCCCGTCTCACCGCGCACATACTTAAGGCGCCGTACAGTGGTTTCGGTCAAACTATACATAATACAGAGGAGAATGTGCAATGAAGTTAGTAATTAAAAATAATGGGACGGATAACTCTCTTTTCTTAAAAAAATCTTGAGTTTTAAAAGTAGGTACAGAAGCTTTGCGTAACAATGGCACATAGATATTTGACGACACGGTTGGCGCAGTGGTTAAGCGATTGACTGCTGCGTTACGTGTCGTGGGTTCAATCCCCGCACGGAACAAATATTTGTATGACCTGCAAGTAGTTGTTCCGGGTCTGGCTGTTTGTGTATGTGAGTTTAAATGTTTGTAGACGCACCCACGATACAGGAGAAATTCCTAGTGTGGGGCAACGTTTAGAGGATTTAAATAAAATTTAATGGGCAGATGTGGTCCTAATGTCCACCATTAACGAGACCTATGTAACTGAACAGCCTATTAAATAAGGAGTAATTTTTATTATCACATTCATGAAAATAATCTGTCAGTAAAAACTTATAGGTACTTAAATTAAAATAACTATTGATTCAATTATTTAAGCACAATAGGCTGCATTGATTTAACAAAACTTTGATTTGGCTTGACACCACAAGTGACTTTAATATAACTGGTGAAAGGAGATTATTCTGCATCCATACATCGTTCGCCCTAGAACCAACAGCGAAGGAAAATTACTTTGCGTGTTCTAAATTACAAGTGTATGCCCATCAAGACAAAGTTTAATGACGGACAAGTTTCAGAAAGCATTTATTTAAAAATAATAATTTGAATTAGAATTTGAGATTATATTTAGTAAGAAACAATCCTTTCAATACTTAAAAATCACGAAGAAATGCGAGCGAGTGAGATTTGAGTGCAATAAATTGACAGTTGAGTTGATGGAAATGACATGACAAGGCTTAGGGATGCCCATACATTAGATCCGTGTCGATACATTTTGATCAAAATCGATACCTTCGGTACCTAGCGTGTTATTCTATTTGAAATATTACAATGCATCTCACTTAGGGCGTTTGTGCATTACCTCGTATTGTGTTCGTATTCGTGATTCGTTAAAATACAATTCGAAATAGCCTTCATAATAAATGTATGGTAACTACCATGTGTGTACGGCTTCGTTTTCGTTTTGCCTATATTTCGTGAATTTCTCACATCGAGTTAGTTTTACGGATCGAAGTAGCCATCGTGCTTAATATTGGGCGTTCTGTACACTCGTATTCGTGTTTTTCACGAATACGAATCGAATGCATATGAGTGAGAGCGAAATGCTACACACATTATGAACGCGATCTCTGCCTACGAAATGTTTTTAGTGAATACTCGAATTTCGGATCGGTGTACGTGGACTATCGTATTCGATTCGTATTCGTGTTTTTAAAACCAATGATGACAAATTCCCCAAAACGAACCACGAATGCGAATCGACTACGAGTGAGTGCACAGCGCCCATTCGTGAATTTCTTGTTGTGGAATTCTTTTCACACCTAGGGTGTACGGTACCAATAAAAACGTTGCACAAGTCACTACAGAAGCGCCATACCCAACAGCGAAGAAAGTTGAAAAGGAAAGTACGTAGGTACAGATGCGTATGACATCCGCGAGCAGGTGGTCAACTCAAGTAATCTCGCTCTCGATGTGTGAAATAAAAGATTGGGCATCACTAATTAATTATCATGTCAAATCTAATTGCCAAAGATGGCAGCTTTTTTGATGTGATGTCGTAAATCGTTACTGCACTTTTAATTTTGTTCATTAAGAAACGCTGAATGTCCGTTATTTACAGATATTCGCAATTAGTATAATAAAATATAATTAGAATTATTTATTTATTTAACACTTTAAGCACACAAATGTACAGAGGCGGACTTAATGCCATAGGCATTTTCTATTTTCTAATATGTACGTCAGATGTTTGTTGGTCCTGGGGCCATTTTCGACGATGTCCTTTGGGTACACCTCTGTCCAACCCTTCGGGGATTATAGGCGTGATGTTATGTCTTAATTAAACTTAGTCCTTAAACCCACGTATGAATGGAAAAGATTGTTCCCATCTGAAAACAAAGAAATTGTTCGCATCAGAAAACAAAGAAACTTAGTCCTCATCCCGCGTATCGATGGAAAAGTTGTAAATAGGAGTATTGTTCGCATCTGAAAATAACGAAACTAAGTTTTCAGATTTGCAGAACTTAATTTTTATAAGTACCAAACTAAGTTAGGTAAGTGAGGTGGTAGAATATACAGGTTCATAATTCTCGTTAGTGGTGGACATTTTGACTAAGTCCCACCAATTTTGCCCAATGTCCTTAACTGACTTGATGACTTAATAACTTTTTTTTTTTTTGTAAACTACGTACACTAAGTAAACTAAGTTTTTAGTAAACTAAGTAGCCCAAAAGATAGAGCTCCTTGTTATTTCTGCCGCCTAGAAAAGAATGAAAGAATATCGCATTTCTTTGGAGACTATTAGACAGAAACATTATCGATCGGTATATTATTATGTATTTTTTTTTTGCAAAGGGAGTTGTAGTTTCAGTATTCGCCCAGCATAGCTATTCACAACCATTCGACAGGCGGTCGTGTCGAAAATGACATATTTTTGATTACTCAATTTGCCTTGCCCCCTACAGCAAATGTTATATATGTCATAGGGATTCTGTTGGATGAATAGCGGTCGTTTATTTGATTTTAACTGACGAAAATCTCGGGTTTTAGATTTGTGAACAAGTAGATGACTCCTTCGATAAGATTCATTTATGTTCGATTCGGCGCGGAAAGGTATCGAATGGTTGCGAATAGTCGACCAGATGTCATCTAAAACCCACGCTTTTTACCAAACAGCTTTCCAATTTCTTTAACAAATGGGATTATAGAACACCCAAAATATTTGCCTTAAACCCACATAACTAATACTAGGCCGCGGTAACGGTCTCATTCTTGCAGATACATAGAAACAAAAATAGCAACCATTAAGTTGTATGTCACGCCCTAATCTCCGGAAATACTGAGCTGATTTTCATGAACTTCGTCTAGTTTGACTTGGCATTGTTCCAAGTGGAGTAAAAAAACATCATTCCGTTGTGTGTGGAATAATGACATAAATCATTGACACATAACATGTTATTTTACGAATGCAGAAGATTTTGTTTATAAGAATTTTACAAACTAAAAAATACGACACTTCCAGTAGTGCCCATGGGCCATGACCGACTCGACACCAACTCGACTAAGTAAAACATTCAAATGTGGGCTTTAAATCGTGTTACGTACAGTACAATTTACACAATTTCTGCTATACTAGTAGCATTACTCAGCATTGTACAGTCAACAACAAAGTATTGCACGTACATGGTAACAATAAGACTTTGACAAAGCGCCCTATATTTAGTAGTAGCAAGGGCGGTTTTCGTAGTAAAAGAGTTACTACAGACGTACGGTTGACGGACCATGCGTGGTCGACGAGTGCATGTTTTCGGTCGACCTCGACCGCCTGGTTTCCGCCCAGTTGGCAAACATTGGTGCCGATTCCCTTGTTCACAAACTAAACTAAATTTAAGTTGAGTGCATCTTTTTCTTTCTATTTCATTATAAAAAGGACAGAAGATAAATTTTAGTTTAGTCCTGTCAAATTAATCTCGCCTGACACTACTCCATACAAGTTTAGACGTGATTAAAAAGTTGACAACTAAAATTACATCAAATTACGTCAGGTGCTGACTAATTTGACAGGATTAAACTAATATTTATCTTCTGTCCTTTTCACAATGAAATAGAAAGAAAAAGATGCACTTAACTTAAATTTAGTTTAGTTTGTGAACAAGGGAATCGGCACCATTGTCTGTTCCAAAAGTATTTGATGAAAATGTAAACAAACCCTATACAGGTTAAATTCTTACATAATCACTCTCTTAACCCTTTAAGCGCGTGGCTAAATATCAATGGCCGTGCCCCTAGCGCGCGGCTACAAATCGAAAAAAATTTTTTTTTTTCGTTTTAGTTGTACCACACAGTTATTAGGACGAAAATAGAACGAAAAAATCATGCATGTTTTCTGTCGCAGAAATACGACACGCGCGATAGGGACACGAAAATATTTGTCGCATATATGCGACACGCGCGCTCAAAGGGTTGAAGGAATTAGTAACACATTCATCTGTATCAAGAAGGATTCTGGCGGCCTACTCTCTAAGTCCGTCAGCGAAGATAGGGGCCCGTCCGAAATTGAATCCTTGGAGTCAACCCTACACCCGATTAATAAACTTTTCGCAAAGCTAAAAATATATCGGATGTAGGGACAACTGTAACCTCGTCGTGTCATTCATTCTTAGGTCGGGCACAAACTAATCTTATTTTCGTAGGTGATACGGAGTAGGAAATGCCCGTAACGTCGGCCAAAACTACGGATTTCGTGCATAGAGAGTAGACCCCCTATCCTATTTGTTTACACTTTCATCAGATGCTTTTGGAACAGAGGACACATTTATTTATTTAACCATTTATGTACGCACTTATATAAACAGACAAGAAGAAAATAACAGAAAAATAGATACAAAGGTGATGCTTATTTCTAATGAAATCTCTTCCAGCATACCTGCGATAGGATAGTAGATTTAGAGATGTAGACAGCGTGTGTAAGAGTAAAAGAGAAAATAAAATACATAAAATCAAAAACAATTCACTTAATAGAATAAAATAATATGAGAATATACATACATACTTCTAAAATAAATAACACTGGAATATTAATATATACGCAACTATGACGAAGTGGAAAGATAGTGTAGTGTGTAGTTTATGCTGAACCAAAAGTTGGAATTGAGACGGTGTTAAAGTGTTATCGAGTTGATACGATGCCCTAACAGATAACAGGTTTCTTGTATACATTTTTATGTATTTATGCGTTTTTGTTTTCACAGGAAAAAAGCCGTCACGTCTAAACAGTTCAAAGGTGTCGTCAAGTCTAAAACTAAAGGAGGCAGGATAAAGAAGAAATGAGACCTAATTAGAGTCAAATAGTTATAACTTATATTTACTATTTAATTAATATTGTACCATCTCGATTTTGTCAATTCATTTTATTTGTCAAAGCTTGGAATTAAATACACTGCTTGATAAGTAATAAAATCAGAGGACTTTTAATACCAGTCTCCATTTGAAAGCATTTGTTTTCTTAGCAAAATTCTGTGGTGTTAAGGTAAAAGGGGATAAGTCATAAACACAATATTGAGCCTTTTAGTATTTTGCTGTTTCCTGACTAGACTCGATTTGCAATTTGAGTTTTTACGAAATTGTAACACAAATACTGACTTATCTCCTTTTTACCTTAATAGATTTTATTGTTAAGTATCGAATTATGCAAATAACTTGTTTTTCAAGATTTATGACTTATCCCTTTTACCTGAACACCACAGAATTAAGGCTTTCATCTATGAAACACAAGAGACAATATCGATATCACAAGAGATGGACTCTGAGCATGGGTAACTTTGTCTGAAATTAAAAATAAACGATTCATGTGTTGACTACTAAAACGAATTGCGAATAGCAATCTATGAATCTTATTTCATATGTTATGCGACGTTTCATTGCCCGAATACGCCATAAAAAAAATAACGTAAATATTTATACTCTGTGGTTGAACCTGCTTCGTTTATGTTTGGCCAATCAAAACGTTATTGATTTGTGAAATGATGAAACTTTAAAATGTATATTAATAAATCAATATGAAATATTTTCAAGTATTATTACTACGAAGGTGGAGATACATTTACAGGAGTAGAAAAAGTGTATTATTTCCTAAGGCCTCCCACGAGCCCGGGGCCCCGGGCGACCACGATCGCGACCATGGTCGCAGCAACCAACGCTTTACCAATATAACTTTGCCCGAAAAATACATTTGAAACATCATTCTATCTCTAGCATCTTCAAACGATTGACAGAGACAGGACGATGTTTTAAATGCGTCTAGCGCTAAACGCGTGGCTTGTCGTAAAAGAGGGGCTAAGTTGTCAATTTTGTATTAAGATGTTTACCGTGCTCTGTATAAAGTTTATAATACAATAACAAGCTCGGAGGTTAGGGTTTAGACTTAAGTTAGAACCCGGTTTGTAATAAGACGGTATAAGTTTTCCCCATGGTCTGATCAGACCAGGTCCTACTTGCCGGAGTGTCCCCGTGCCCGTTCACCTGCACCCCGAGTGACCTAAAGAATTCCACTGTTGCCGCAATCAACGCAACTACCTACTGGGCTCCATCAATAGAAAAACAACGAAGAAGAGTAGGTACCATCGACACGAAAAGAAGAAGTTTATTCCCTCTGTCCAAATGTGGCCGTATCTCTACTCAACCTCTGGATAAAAACAAACGTTATCATTTTTATTTCACCTATATTTCCCAAGCAGCTAATTGAAAACCAACGAGCGATAAGCAATCAATTATTTACAAACAAATCTATATCGGACAATATTGCCGACGTTGCCATTTCGAGATCACAAATTGTTTTCAATTGTGTCTATACAGACGGCTAATGTCAGCGAGTTCATGATAGTTCTGTTAACGGAATATTTATAGCGTTATTTAGCATTAGCTACTGGATCGATTAGGGTATATTTGTACGGGATTGGCTGACGAAATGAATTTGTGATTGTGTTGTATTTAAATTTTCAGTTAGGCCAAACCGAATGACGAACCTACCGTGTATTAGCAGTGAACGCAAGCATTTGAGTTCATTAATCCAAGAATAGGTTGGGTCCTACACTTTTACAGCACAAAATACTTCTAAAAGGTAGATTAAGGCTGACGCAGACTAGGACGGACCGCACCGTACATTTTGTATGAACCATCGCATACTACCGGCGCGCGGCGGACCGCACCGCACGTTTTAGTTTAAAATGCGATGCGCTGCACTTCTGCCGTGAGCAAAAGGGCGCAGCTGCAGAAAATGTAAAGACAAATTACCTTTACCTACTAAACAATGTTTCCCATTCCCCTTTACTCAGATGCGCCCCACTTACTTACGACGGCACACAGTGGGCTGAAAATCGACTTGTCCGCTTATATGACTTGATAATGTTTTGGAAGACTAAATATATGCCTAAAAATATAAACATTATGGAATAGCATTGCATACGACGCACACAGAATATTTTCTCTAAAAATTAATATGGAGCTGGGGAGTTTACTGTTCATCATAGTACCAACTGATGATGATGATGGCTCTTTTTCATCATGAGTGATAGATGTCGAAGCTTCCTAAAAATTATCTTTGATGCAGCTAAGTCAGTCGTCATTATTCTCAAGCCAGGTTCCATATAGCTTTCGGAATAACTCCATTTTTCTTCTTGCAGAATTCCAACGCTTGTCAATTAGTGTGTATATGTATATAAGTATGTATATCAGTCATCAGGTTACCGTAGTACAGGCTCTGCCTAGTTCGGGACCTGGGCCCGAATTGCGGTATTTTTTTTTCAAATGAAACGCAAATGAAGCACGAACGAAGTTCAAACGTTACATGATTTCGTATCGCGGTGTCGTTTTGACACTTACTTCAAACGAAGTTAGAATGCAGACGGAGCGCAAGTGCGCGTTCGTGGAATAGTTGAAATGAAGCTACTTTTTCTCAAACGTTTCACGAGCATTCGCTGTGTTTTTGTGTGATATTTGTTTATTTTATTGTGTTTGCTGTAAAAATGATATATTTAGACCTATTAGAATGTGCTTACGCGTACGACGTAGCTGTAGCTCGTGCGGAGGCTAGGCGGCTGAACGTATTGGCGAGGAAGAGTGATCCGGCTTTCGATCTCAGTGATCGAAAGTTTGTAAAAAGATACCGGTTGTCCAAGGACCTTACTCGGCAGCTGATTTCCGAGTTAACTCCTCACCTTCTACCCACAGTACGTTCAGATGCTTTGGACGTGGAAACTAAGGTAAGAAACCATGTATTTGATGTAAGGAATGCTCCTCATAAACTATGATACTAAAACTCCATTACCTACTTATGTATTTTTGTTTTAGGTTTTGGTTGCACTAGCATTCTTTGCTTCTGGGTCTTATCAGACTCTTGTAGGTGATAACCGGAATCACTGTGTTTCTCAAGCCAGTGTTTCCAAAGCAATCCGACAGGTGGTAATGGCTTTAAATAAGCCGTCTATTTTAAATAAATATGTTTCTTTCCCCTTTCAACGACAAGAAAGGGAACAAGTTATAAGAGAGTAAGTATAAATAATACCTTTGAATTTATTGATACTGAATTGTTGATACTTTTTGAAGGAAAATATTGATTGAAATTGTTTTTTAGGTTTTACAGACGTTATAAAATGCCGGGACTGCTGGCCTGTGTTGATGGGACCCATGTGGCCATAGTGTGCCCTCAGCATAATGAAGAGAGATTCATGAATAGAAAAGGGTACCACTCTCTAAATGTTTTAATAGTGAGTAATAATGTAAATAATTATGATAAACTAATAAAGATTATAGACATTTCTATAAGTATTTTTAAATATTAAGCTCATTTAGTATCTCTCATAATTCTTTTGTACTTAGTAATTTTTTTTTTCAGATGTGTGACTCAAATTTAAATATATTATGTGTAGATTCCAGTTTCCCTGGGTCTACTCATGATAGTGTTATATGGGCTCAACACTCCTTAAATGCATATCTTGATAGGCTTCACAGGACTGCTGGGGAAGATGTTTATGTTTTAGGTATGAGTTACAGTATTACCTAAATTAATTATCCATTTTATTTTTATGTTGCTTGTAACTTTCTACTGTGTTTATTTAATTTTTAAAAACCAGAAACTTTTCAAATACTATTTTCAATTACAGGAGACTCAGGGTATGCCTTGAGGCCTAATACTATGATACCTGTGACAGACCCAGCTCTGGATACACCGGAGGAGTATTATCAAGATCTGCATTTATCTGCCAGAAATGTAGTGGAGCGTTGTATAGGTGTATTAAAGGCAAGATTTAGGTATGTACAACCTTTTTGTTTTTTAAATTCTTAATAGTAAATATTATAATTCAAAAATATTATCTTTTGCAGATGCCTATTGGTGGACCGAAAGCTGCATTATTCCCCGGGCGTAGCGGCAAAAATAACAAATGCCTGCTGTGTGCTACATAATATAGCACACAGGGCTAGACTCCCCTACATTCGCCTAACACCGGCCGAGGCGGCACGAGAGCGCGAGTTGACAGAGGGCGCGAGGTACCTGGCGCCGCCGCAACAGCGACAACGTAGGCGCGGCGGCGGCGCCAGCCTCCTCTCGGAGTTGGAGCTAGGCCGCGCGCGCCGCCATGCCCTTGTACAACGTTTGTGGGCAGATAGACATATTATATAGCTTTACATTTGTAATAGTATTTCTATAAAGGTCATTCATTTAGAATTTTTTGTACTGTTTTATAAAAAAAGCAAATTAATGTTCTAGACAAATAAGATTAATTGAAATTATAAAATTGATTTCAAATTATCAAATGTATAAATTAATAATAATCAAGTGCACCCAATTAAAATTAAAAATAAGAGTAACAAAGTAGTGTTTTTCCATTATATGTATATTTATCTTGTTTGTTTGCTAATCAAGTATCCCAATCAAGATGCCCAATGTTTTTATACTGTGGAAAATATAGAAATTATTTAATTGATGATTTTTCTTCCTGTATTTGGTAATGATGAATAGTTACAAATAAAACATCAACAATTAAAATGATTTATTTATTAGTACGAGTATAACAAACCATTAAGATTAAACAAAAAATTATTAAAGCTACTGTTTATTAAGAATTTAAAATAAAAAAAGAATGTAAGTAATTAAATGTAATCCTATTCTGGCTGCTGCTGAATTTGTTGTGAAGCACAGTACTGAAAAAAAAAGAAATAATTCTGTTGTAATTATTACTTACTTCAAGGGACAACAGCTTTAAGTTAAAAGGGTAGACTACTGCTTAATCCCCTTATATAGATAAACTAAAATTACCTGTCGACTCATTCTGTCTATACTCTCTGCAATTAATTTGAAACTTTGTGACAGAGTATTGATTGCCACTGCAGTTCCATGTGCAGCTTCAGCATTTTTGTTGGCAGCCTGTGCATTTTCTAAAGCAGTTTGCGCTTTTAATTCCTCTATCTTCATTACCATCTTCCTAGATTCATCTAGAGCACTTCTGGCAGCTAAAATTAAAACATGGTTAATTATTTAATAATCTTCAAATAATAATAATATTCTTATCCTTAGATCTTATAAGATGGGTATTTGCCTGGGTGTTAAGTGAATATTTAGATTTAATTTTAGTATTTTGATTACTGAAGTAAACAATATGAAAGTCCTTGTACTCATATTTTTTACGGTAATAAAATTAAAGATTTAGCTTACATTGTACTTGAGGTGTTGGTGGGGTCTGATGTGAGACCGACGGCTGTGCTGTAGGAGCCCGAGAAGCACGCACAGATCGTCTATGCTCCCTTGTTCTTCTGGCTCTGTCTGTGAAAACATCAACAACAATAAAAACAATTAATTAACTAACCTACATTCTTAACTAATTATCTGGTAGATAGTAGTTTTTTTACATACATAATATTTGCACACCATAGTATGTGGCAAACATGTCTGAACCGTTTCTTTGATTTTATGTCATCCTGCATACAAGTTTTATTTTTATTCTTGTATGTGTACCTACACATGTTTGGGCAAATAAATGATCTTATCTTATCTTATATAATTTCGCCCTCACTTTCGTTTTTTGGTCATTCCACACCTGCAAGATTAGAAAATTAGACTATATAATAACATAACTCATTTGTTTAGAATAGGGATCTATTTCCCACCACATCATGAATACTGAATGACCAAAATTATACACACTTTTGATTAATTATGAAAGAGCGAGGTTCAAGCATTATAATCCAATTAAATTCTAATTGGACCTAAAAAAAGTACACACCTTTGACCATTCTTTTGCTGTCCTTGCAGGCCCTAAGCCATTAAGCAATTCAGCGCACTCTTGCCAGAGCCGCTGGGCAACTGCTCTTGCCTCCTTGGATCTCACCCGACCGAGAGCGAGGTCTCGATGTCCTTCCAAGAACTCGAGCATTACCTCTAGCTGCCGGACTGTTGTGCACCTGCGTCGCTCTTCCATTTTCTAAAGAAAAATCATAGTTACATGATCTAACTTATAAACGTTTCCGTTTCTTTTTAACAAAGAATTCGGGTTAAAGATTGAACATAAATTCACTTACCAAAGCTGTTGAAATCCAATATACAACTGGCACAAAATTCTTTCACTAGATTCCTCATCGTTAAAACCACTTGAATCACTTCCACTTGAAACCACTTCCAAGTAGGTTATAAATTAAAGTTATAAAAATGTCTTCGAAACACTCGCATACTTTTGAGTTGCTTAGAAAAAACAAAAACAAACAAAAAAATTAACATCTGAGGCATCTGTCAAAACTCAAACTGTCAAAACGTAGTAGAGCTAACCCATAAATCTTCAAATCGACGGTCGACTACACAAGTATTCATCCATACTAAAGTCACATCTCTAAAAATTTATATTTTGCTTACAGCCCAATTGCGTTCCCGCTTTGTTTCATCTTTGATAGCACGTGAACTTTACCGCGATACCAAACTCCGCACCGACTGGACTGCTATTGGAACTCAAGCAGTGATGAAACGCGAACGTATTAAACATATTTTAAATTACCGCAATCGGGACCCTGAAGACCTTGTGTGGATGTTGTCTCATATATATTATTATTATATATTATATTATTAATTTGCTCTCGTAAATTTCCGGCAAAATTCTTTACACGCACGATTTTCTTCTTCTGATAAACTACATCTACATCTCAATCGAGTTAACATAGTCTGAAATAAAAACTGATAGTCTTTCATTTTGGCTGAACCTTTTAAAATAACGAACAAATCCAGATTTGTTACGATGCTTTCCATGTATATGGTGATGTTATTACTGTTGGTACTTTGAATTGATTTTATTTGCAGTTCTCCTATTTATTGCCACGATATTAATTTAGTGTGATCTTTAAACTAATTTATTTACTACTCTCATTAACTAATTAAACATATTGCAACGATGTTAATTTAGTGTGGTATTTAAACTAATTTACTCACTACTGTCATTAACTAATTAAAAGTATTGCAACCATGTTAATTTAGTGGAATCATAAATTAATTTACTCACTACCCTCATTAGCTCATTAATAGAATAGATATATTATGAATAACAATATTACTTAATGACGATAATTTAAGATAAATGGCTAATGGATAATTAGGTCTTTGGAACTTATTTTTTTTGATCATGTGGCGTGTTTATACAAAGTAGTTTTCGGGATCATCGTTTAAGTATTCGGTGTAGATGTTAAGCTCAAATTAAGTTAAACATTTGATAAAAAATGTTTCTAGAAAATATTAAGTCATAAGCGATTTAAAAAAAGAGCGATCGAGATACTAGCTGTTTCGGGGATTATGTCAATTTTTTAAAAATAATTTATGGATTAATTACCTGCGAAAGAATTAGGGCCAATCATTCCATAGCGGAGATATAAGACTTTTTCATGCCAGCTCCACTGTAATTTTTTAAGAAAAAATTCTGTGCTCTTTGTTTGCAATGCTATTCCATAATGTTGATGTTTTTAGGCATGTATTTAGTCTTCCAAAACATTTTCAAGTCATAAAAGTGGACATTTGGGAAAAAAAGTATTATATGTCTATGAAAGTCGATTTTTAAGCCCACTGTGCGACAGTGCGGCCCACGCGGCTTTATTATGCGCTTAGCTTTAGGCAGCAGCATCAATTTGTCCACTAACAGCATAACAAACTGCTATAAGCGCCATTTGCCAAGTACGCCAGCGATTGTGATCTGTGGAAATCTCAGAAATGTATAGCCTCCACCCCCAAAAATACGGTTCAATTAACAACTTGAAAGAAATTATCACCGCGCGTGCTAAGACAGCGGGTCCAGTGCGTAGATATGTAACACATTGGCAATGCCTTTCATTTTGACTATTCAACAACATTCACTGCATGATTTACGTTGTCGAACAGACGAATTATTCAAACATAATACGCAATGGATTAGCAATTTCCTTCAAAATCGGTCGGATTGTAATAAATTGAAAGAAGGATATCTACGCAATTAGGGTGTAGAAAGGTGGTAGTGAAAAGTGAGGACGCTTATTATCTAAGTAAGTAAGCACGTAAGTTGTGCTCTTAAATGATCCATTATACCTTTTACGACATCCGCGGGCGTCTTTGTATCTACTAGAAAATTGGATACTTAATGTAGGTAGGTACCTATAGCTTTAGCTTTTTGCTTTATTACCGGAAACCATTCGACATACCTACCTAGAAGGTACTATCGGTACTTAGTAGGATAACTTAGATGTCATCGGTCGGTAGGTTCCTTCTGCGAGACGACTGTTTCTCAGAAGGAGGCTGCAGAAAGGGAGAGGGAGATCTCGTCCACTCACCCGGCCCGCAGAAGGCGCACCGGGCGTCGGCGGAGGGCGGACAACGCCCTCTTCCAGCCCCCCTAAATGGGTCCAGGGGCGACGGACTCCGGGACGTGCGTCGCTATCCACACATCAGGACCCGAGGTAGCGGCGCGTAGTGTTCCACGCGCGCCCCTCTTAGACGTCGCGGGGGGAGTCAAACACCTCACTCCCCCCCCAGACGCCAAGAGGCCCGCAGTGGCGGGCCGGCACCAGTCGCGGGTTGCGGAAGGATCGTACGTTCCCGCGACCCCCAGCGTAGGTGTGAGATGGAACCGGGGTGGTTTTTAGTCGGTAAGAGTCTGACAGACCTCGCCGCCCGCCCCAGGGCGGCGGACATCCATGAGGATATTCCAACACGGAAACAAAAAAAAAAAAAAAGAGGTCATCGTTGAGACGACGACCGCGACGGCACAGTTGGCACAATGACTGAGCAATCGTACCTATTTGCGCTATAGGACGCGAGTTCGATCCCCGCACGGAACAAATAAGTACCCAGATGTTCCAGGTCTATGCTTGTGCATACGAGATATTTTTTACCTCTAGTTAATGCACTCATAAATGCATACATACGCATCACATATTTTTAAACAAACGGCGTTGTTCATACCTTACTTCAAAAAAATTACAGCCCTTTCTTTATTTCATATTTTTTGCGAAATGGCAGCTCTTAACCTCAATCTCCCTTGATGGAAAGCTATGGATGAGATCTAACGTAAACTGTTATTGTGTTTGGAAGTATTGATCGGCATAGGTAGGTAGGTACCTAAGTAGGTCTTGTCTTTCACAGACAAACAGACAGATGGACCCCTAAAACAGATATCAAATTGCCTACATATTGTGAAATGGTTTCATCTTCAACTCGTAAAACAGGTAGGTAGGTACCTAAACAATTAATCATCTTACGTCATTCGGGGTTTTTAGGTGCTCAGCACTTTGCAGATTTAACCGTTTCAAGGCTTGGGTTATCCCTTTGAGCTAAGAAGGGTATTGCAGTCTTACAATAACAGACGGTACTCGTATATAACATATTATGTTGATGATTAAATAATGGTAGGACTGTAAGCCCATCGCTCCAGGAGCGCATAACAGCCAATTAGATCGAGTTGTCTCGTAATTTGCACGAGTAGGTAACAAGCCGTTCAATGCGCTCCGTATTCAATCATGTGTGAGATTGTGACATCCATTGAATGCGTGCTTGCAGGGCCTTCTTCAATCTATTTGACGCCCTGGGAACTTTAGGATGATTGGCTACTATGAGAATGCAGGATGCATGTGGTTAGGTTTTCTTTTGACCGTTCAAACAGGAATAGGAGTTACTGGTCGACTTATGCAGAAAAGCTTGAGAACTAAGATAACGGAAGACGCACACGAAAATGTTTGCATCCCGCCTGGGATTTAATTAGCTTTTATTTTGTCAGGCTCTAGCTACGACGCTGGCAGGATCGGGGGGGGGGGGGGGGGGGGGGCTAGGATCGCGGGGCCCTGTGCGCTTGTCCAGAGTGGCCAATGGAAAAGACTGCCTTGCGTGCTTGTTGCTATTGATGAGCTAGGCAATGTTCCTGGTTTTGTGAAACTTTGTAAAAATATCTGCAACCTGCCTACTACGGCTAATGAAACACAAGGGACCTAATAAAGGTAGGAACACATTGAAAAGGACGCAGATATTTTTCAGTTTCACAATCACTCCACTCGCTCAATAATAGTGAAATTATGGAGAAACATCTTCAGTCTTCTAGGAAGACTATCTCCAAAAAATTAACGTAGGTATTATAGCTAAGTCTGGAGGAAGGTACCTACTTACTTATTTGCTGATCAATACTTCCAAACATGATAGATAATAGTTTTCGTATTTTGGAGTAGGAAGGTAACCTAACAGTTTGATAAGAACGAAAACATTACAAACCGATCAGCCAACTAGATTTTTGACATAAGACCTCACATGGCTTTATCTAAAAGTCCTGCAACCACTACCAGTGCCAGCTAAACGAAAGCGACACAATCGTGAAGTTTTGTTCTACAATCCGTTTGATATCAGTAAGCTATCAAAGAAGACTCGAAGAACTATTTGCTCAGGTGATTCTATAGAAATATCTTCATACCTACCGAATATAGGTGCCTAACCTTGGGTATAGAATCAAAATCAAAAGTCATTTATTCAAATTAGGCTGAGAATGAACGTCAAAATCACATAAGACAGTCCCCCCAAAACGAATCACGAGATGTGGGAATAAAGTGTCGTATACTTTATCTATCGAATTTATTCCTTTAGAAACTTATCTAACCCTGTCTTTGCTGTCGCGCAGTCGGATAAAAAGACTTTATGAGTGGCTAAACCCTAAATGTACCTTACATCACATGTAACATCCGGCGTACCGTGAGCAATCATTCCCCTACCACTTTGCTGAACGGCATAATTATGTATTTTTACCAAGACAGCGAGCTTTGCTCACATAGTTCGTGCCAATTGAGAGGAGGAAGAATATATGGTTTATTTGGGTGGCTTAGTTTTTGTAAACCTTAGTGTATGTAGCCACCTGAAGCTCGTTTGGAGTGGCCACATTACGATCATCTTTCGAGCAGGTGTTTGAGCATAATGGAGACACCTGTAGAGCGCCATCCCGGTACCTACCTACAACAAGGGAATAACCCTTACGCACAAATGGACTGTAGTCTAAGTTCAAACAAGTGAATGGTAATAAGGCTACAGGGCATATTTTTTTTTTGTTGTTTTGTTCATGGCGGAGTTGGTCGAAAGCTTTCTTCTGTTAACAATTACGTAAGTAATGTGGGTTTGTATGTCACAAGAGGTGACTAACGGATTGCGTCAGAGGGATAAGCAGTAACATACCTACTGAGACAATGTCATGCAGTGGTTAGCAATCCTACCAATAGATGCACTCGTATTGAATTTTAGTCGGAAAATTTGAAAAAGTAGGGTTTTTGGGCAGGCCTTGCCAACTGAAGATGGCCAATAGGTAGCTCTGTACTGTTACAGGGTCTTCATTGTAACCTTCGTTATCTAGAAAAATCCGAGATACTGCAATATAAAGCTTTTTATTAGATAAACTGACAATCAAGAGCTAAAAGACCTCAGTACCACCGGAAACCACATGTTACGGTCAAGCCTATTGTGTGTAAAAATAACATATCGAACGGATGCAACGTAAGTAGCGACTTTGATTTGATTACTGCGCTAGCATCGTTCACGTCCATTATAATAACGGATGCATCGCTACCATCAATTGGCATGTCCACGCAAACGCCTAGGGTCACGCCCCGAGACGTTTGCGTGGACATGCCAATTGTAAACTCATATTAACTAGTTTTTATACCAACAATAACTATATGCAGACCTTCGCATGTCCTCGCCGAAATCGTGGGACGTGAATAAAGAATATGAATCAGTATTCATATCTATTCTATTTATCTACAAAGGTAAACTCACACGACGCTATTAAAGTTTTTCTCACAAGCAAAACGACACAAGCGCAAAGGCAATTCCTGTAGCAGCAAGCACTCATAGGAACTACTGGGAAACCTGTTCCTGCGCTCGATTTATTCATATCAATACATTTTTAGGTGCGAACCGGTCAATTAAAACAAGTTATTTTAGTTATTGAGGTATTTGCCTTTATTTTCCAAAGGAGGCGATTTACTATTACGGATATACTTATTTTAATAGTATTTATATTTTTACATGGAAATTTTCATCACATTAAACCATTATTAATCCTAGGCCATTTATCAGTATTCAATTCGTATCAACAATGAGTAATATGTCATTTCGAAAAAATACAACCATTCTGTAATAATCTATTTTTAATTCTTCATTGACACATACCGACTCTCGTATCGGAGAAGGATTTAAAAAAATCTTATAAAATAATATACAAAATAATACAAACATTAGTTCGCTTGTCGACGAAAAAAAAATGAGATTTAACATTATCATAACATTAAATTCCTTTCGGGAAAATTTGTGATTATTTTACATTTTACATAAGTGAATCCGATTCGATTCTTTACAGAAAAATAAATATACAATTATTATGTGACTACACAACCGATGATTGCTTATTAGTGCTCAGCACTTCTCGTCAGCGAGCAGAGGGTCGAGCGAGAAGCCGAGGTCGAGCGCGGGCGCGGGCGGCCGCTTGAGCGGCGCGCGGCGGCGCTCGGGCAGCCCCGCTAGCCCGCCCAGCCCCGCGAGCCCCGCCAGCCCGCCGTGCGACGCGTGCCCGTTGAGCCCGCGCACCTCGCCGCCAAACAGCTCGCTCAGCGTCTGCTGCACCTCCTTGCCGGCCGAGCCCGCCCCTGTCCCACTCACACCACTACTACACGTCACTATTAGTTTACGCACTTCGGGCTTATTCGTTTTACTAGCGTTCATATGTACAGTTTTCGATAAGGACAAGGCGTTCGGATTGTAATAGTAATTGTTCGAGCTGCCCGAAGACTTGCACTGAGACCGCGAGAGCGAAGACTTTATATTACTTCGGACAGTCGCAAATTTTTTACCTAAAGTTATAGCGCCGCCGGCATGCGACGCGTTGAAGGTGCAGAGCGCCAGCGGGCGCGGGCAGGATGAGTACCAGCACACGTCTGCCGGTACCAGCGGCGGCGGCGTCTCATCCGGCGTGTCGTCCAGCCGGGCCGTCGGCGGCGGCAGCGGCGACGCTATGCTAAGGATGGGCACGTCCGGCGGGATCTCCGCGTCGTCCGGCATGAGGAACGCCTCCGGAGCCAGCGGCTGACTCAGCAGAGACGTGATGCTCGACGTGTCGGGCAGCACCGAGTTAGGGTCCTCCACGCTGAGCAGACTCGCGTAGATGTCGTTTACCTGCTGCTCGGCGGTGAGGCCGTTGAAGGTGCTCAGGTCTATCGACGTATTGACTAGGAGCGGTGGGAGGTTGAGGGGGGTGGCTTGCGGCGGCGCGGGCGCGGACGGCGCGGGAGCGGGCGCGGTCACCGCCGCCGCCGCCGCGGCCGCGCCCGCGTCTCGCGACGCCCTGTGCTCCGCCAGCAGCGTGTCGAAGGTCTTGGAGCGGCCCTCGACTGTCCTCCGCAGCGACAGCGCGTGTGCCTTGCACGTAAGCGACCTCGTACACGGCTTGGGGTTCTCAGCGGTCACCACACCGCAATGCTTGTTCGGATCGTATTCTCGTAAATTAAACTTCGTTTTACTAGTTTTGGACCTAGATGATGATTTTGTTGACGGTGTGGTCGGCGTCGCCGCCGGCTTTAAGGGTGGTGGGTTCAGTACATTGGTTTCCATCACCGTCGACAACATTGGTGAAGTGTTGGGCGCAAATTGAATATTGGATAGATCTGAATCTGATATTGCATATGCTGAGAGTGATGATGTGTGAATTGGTGCATACAAATCCTGTGTTGGAATACTGTCTGAAACTTGAGGAAAATTAATTTCCCCCATGTTTCCAATATCCCTAATAATATTTTTCCAGTCAGCTGCATTTGTGATGTCGTCTGCACTCTGAATGCCTTCAGAATTCATTATTGCAAATATATCATCGGTTAAGGTTTCCCCAAGGGGCAGATCCTCTGTGTCCTGTATACTGACAACTGGTAACTCTCCACACTCCATGCTCACCTTCACCTCCCCCGACACAGTGGCTGATGTGCTGGCCTCATCCAGGTACTGTAGATCAGGCTGCGGTGGTAACATTAGCCTCGATAATGGTGGTGTGGCAGTGTGAACTGGGGAAGAATCCATTTTCACTGGGAGGATATCTACAGGGATGGGGGGCGGTGGTGGTTCCTTTTTATGTCGGCTACGACTTTTGTGTGTGGAGACAGGTGGTGGTGGCGGGGGGAGAGGCTCTGCCCCCGTGTGGGACTCTAGCAAGTGTCTATATGCCGCACTACACTTCACTATCACACCGCACATATGACACACTGCAGCATTCAAGTTGTCCATCTGAGGGAACAGTCCGTGGAGACTCATGCTCTCGTGCTTGAGGCGGTTGAGGCCGGCGCGGCGGGCGCGCCGGTCCTCCTGCTTATAGGGGTGCGCGTCATGAACGCGCCGCACGGACGCACCGCCCTTGGCGTCCACCGCCGCCGGCGACGTGAACGTGGCGTCATCGTCCCGCCGCGGCGACAGGTGCCCTATTTCACTGACCCACAAGTCCCAGGGTTTCTCATTGCACTTAACCGGGCTCACGATCTTCGCCGCGAACGGGTAGTCGCCGGACATATTTCAGCATTCACCAATGGTCCGATCTTGAAACTCATGCGTTCCCTCACGGGAGTCCAGCCATACCGTAACCAGCCTCACTCCACTGTTAGGTTATTACCCCATATCTGCTTCGAGATCGCTGCCTGTCGCGAGCGCAACCAGGGTCACATCGTAGCTCGATTGTTTACTTCATTATACACACATATCAACTGAAAACGTGTTGTGATTGTCTTAGCTTTTATATTTACAGGGACAGATGATCTATCTCACTGACAGCTGATTATGCAGATTGTAAGTTTTTCTCGACCACGGAACACTTCCATCTATCAAGGATTGTTTTCAGATCACTCCTCAGGTTCAGATTGTTTGAAACATGTGTTTATCCAACTTAATTCAATTGATATTATACTCCCTACACACAAATAAAATGTCCAAAATTTCTGTTTGGTTGGTTGTAATTTACTACAGAAAGCATCAACACTTTTTTGAGTATTTGTAAAGACCGAAAGTATCTCTATGGTCATTCACTAGTGAATGAGCGTGACGTGACAGGGATGATATTCTCGCTTTCTTCACAGATAATAAAACTCTCAATTTGGACGTTCTATCTGTTTTATCTGTTGGCTTGTCTGACAGACATCCGTCAATGTCATATCACTGTTTAGTGTTTGTCAAATGTCACAAAATTGAAAATTCTTATTTCTTACCTACCTCATTACAATAGACTATTATTTTAAAATGTTACTTAACAATAAATAGTAAAATCGAAGTCCTGAATGACTATGCCGGACACATCTCTTTTACAAAATCACATACCGGTTTATTCATGTGGTTGAGAAGTGTATGCAAGTCCGTCATCTTGGGTGTACCGATCGGTATAACCTTTCTCGACACGGTAGGCTATGTGGCCAGAGTGGAAGGTATATCCATGCAGCCGGTGCTCAACCCAGATTCTAAAAACACCGACTATGTGTTCCTGTCGAGGTGGTCGGTCAGAGACTATGATGTGCGGAGAGGTGACGTGATATCGTTGGTGTCTCCGAAAGATCCGAACCAAAAGATAATCAAACGCATTGTTGGGCTGCAGGGTGACGTTGTGAGTACTCTCGGCTACAAGTCGCAGTATGTGCGGGTTCCTGAGGGACATTGTTGGGTGGAAGGCGATCACACTGGCCACACACTCGACAGCAACACCTTCGGGCCGGTCTCGTTAGGATTGGTCAACGCCAGGGCAGCATACATTGTCTGGCCACCAAGTAGATGGCAAAGGCTAGAAGCTAAGTTGCCAGAAAGCAGAAAACCCGTTTTAGAAAAACATTAGTTAGACCTATGTTTTAGTGTTTAATAGTGATAGTAATCACACATTTATTGACTAATTTTGATGGCATCTCAACAATCTTGGTGAAATTTAGTAATTGTAATTATCATTAATTAGTTCTTCTATTTATTGCTGTAAATATTATAAAAGACAATGTCAACTCAATGATGTATCTCAATAAATAAGGCTATGTATGTTTATCTCTCCTATATTGATGTACTTATTGCTAATACTGACATTATATTTATATGTTAAAAAATATTGTAAATTACATCATGAAATGTGTAAATGAAATAAGGGATTTATAAAATTAGTTAAATGAATATTAGCCAAAATTTTTATTTATAAGATTGAAATGCTTGTTCTTGTTATAGTTCAGAAAGTAAAATGTGTTTAACTATAAACAAGTTTTATTAAATGTAGATAGATACTTAAATAATAAATTCTTTACTTTTCTTTTGAAAATGGAAGGCCCTAGGTAACAAAGGTTATAAGATTGTAGGTACTTATCACTACCATTATGGTTAACCTGTTGTAGGTATGCCACAATGTAGATCAAAACTCCAAATAAGTTACAGTAGGCTGCCAGAATGTACATTAATGCATTATTATTATACTTGTGCATACCATATTCTGCGACAGACAGCGCTTTAAGTACATGGTGTGGCCCAGTGATATGATACGAAAGGTTAAAATTTTATTTAGCATAATGCCAAGTTGAATTCCATGTTGCATCTACAAATTAAAAGAAATAACAAGTGTTCTATAAAATATAATAAATTGTTAAAAATATAACATTTTATTCCAAATATGAATCTATCACAGGGTCCAGAAATAACTTATAGAATACTTTTTAAACCAAAACTTTCAACAATTTTCACTACCCTGTCATAAGAAATACCTCTTCTTATGACATTATAGGTGTCTTTATGGGACAAGTCTATCACTGTAGACCCAGTCCTATTCTGTTCCAGTCCTTGACTCAACACTCCTCCATCAAAAACAGCCCCTAAATGACCAAAGAGATGTTCAAACTCTTTTATAGACAAAGTAGAAGGTTCATTACTAAAGTTTGCACTAGTCAGAGCAACAGGCTTATCAAAGATCTTTGTTACTCTGTTCACAAAATCATGATCAGGTATTCTAATCCCTATTTTTGTAGCTGTAGGGTTCAGAAATGGATTGTCAAGATATTTAGTCTTTTCTAGAACAACTGTTACTGGTCCTGGTAGTAAGCTGTTGAGTAGGTCATCTGACAGGTGATCAGCTTGACCCCATTTCCTGACGTCTGAAACATATGTCACACATATTGCTACTGGCTTGGCAGAATCCCTGCCCTTGATTGCATATAACTTTTTTATTCCTTCTGGACAGTTGGCACTACATGCCAGACCGTATATTGTGTCGGTTGGCACTGCTATGACTTCTCCTATGCCCAGGAATTCTGCAGCCTTGGCATAAGCCAAGTCTTCTGAGCTTGTTATTACTGGAGCCATCTTTT
Organism: Brachylomia viminalis; assembly: GCA_937001585.2. Classification (NCBI taxonomy): domain Eukaryota; kingdom Metazoa; phylum Arthropoda; class Insecta; order Lepidoptera; family Noctuidae; genus Brachylomia; species Brachylomia viminalis. The sequence goes on from OW443314.2 coordinate 13,849,178, forward strand.
CTTTCTTCATTTTAGGTGATGCACCTTTATATCTAATTAGATAACTATGAAGTAAATTAAGTTTTTGGAAGAAATTCATACTCTATGTAGCACAAGTACTGAACTAAATACTAGTAGGGTATTTAATATTATTTACACAATTGTTTGATGTCTTTCACATTTAGTTTTTTAATCACGCCAGTTATGTGCACATTTGTGGTTGCAGCAGCGATAGAATATTGTCATCGGTTCATCAGCTGATCGAGTTTGTAGTTGCATAAAGAATGCTTTACCATGTCCACACTTAGGGCACACCGCATCTGTCGAATCTACGTTCTCCCAGGCGGCTGCTCCACCCATGATATAGTCGAGTTCCTGAAAAAGATGTAAAAATAAAGTAAGATGTGTAGTGTGCCTTAAGTTATAAAGCTATGGTGGCAGTTTTATATAATAATCTAGGCTGAAACCTACACGGAACTGAAATCTAAAGATTATCTATAAGATTATATGGATCCTAAACAATATGCATGAGAAGGATGAATGATGCAATCTATTGAATATTTGAGGTGACTTAGGTTACCTTCAGTTTAGGGAATGTGCGCGAGGACACCTTCCTCCTTACATTGAAGACATAAGGACAAGTGTTACAGGCGTACCGCAGGCCAGACTCTGGACCTTCCTCCACCATAAGAACGTTGGCACACGTCGGGCAAAATAACATTATTGACCCTTAGTAAATTCTCTACGCACATTCACACAAGTTACTATACATGTGGACATTATACTTTTGTGGATAATATTATAACGTAATTATGCAGTTGTAACTACAAGATTAGTTTTTATAAAATAAAATAAACATTTAAGATGCACACATCCACACATCAAAAACAAAGGTTATTTTCCATCTCTTTTTGAAAAAGATATAATGTTTTTCTTTCTCTTTCCCTCAAATCGAATGGATTATGAAAATGAATGAACCGAACGAATGATACTGAAAAAAAACCGGCCAAGTGCGTGTTAGACCATGCACAGTGAAGGGTTCCGTAGTTGTGATGTATTTTTATGCATGCACACTGTTTTTATCGACCGCAAAGAAAAGGTTTGTATATCCTCGCTTTACCAGTAACGGTAGTAGATTAATCAAAATCAAAAAAGTAATTTATTCAAACTAGGCTGAGAATCCGCACTTTTTGAACTTCAAAATTACATAAGTTTTCACATTTCGAAGAAAACAAAGCAATGTGAAGAAGAAGTGGCGTAACAAACTCCCCAGCAGCACAGCTTTCTGTTTTATTTTATTTCACAACTTTGTAGGCGTGATTACTATGTATATGTATTAGTGTTCTGTGATATGTATAACCATGCCAAGTTACAGGTTCTAGTACCAAGGGTTCTGAGTTAAACCCGCGGACAGACACGGACTTGCCGAAACCGAAACTTTCTTGGGTTGTTTGTTTTGTTTTTTACTACGAAACCCTAAAAAGTTTTTCATGACGTTTAAATGAAGGCTAGGAAACTAGTCTTTTAGGTAGGTACTAGTATGGTTGTGTTTTGAGACCTAAATAATTAAAATATAAGGATTTCAATTTCTGAAATTAAATGTGTATCTATAAATAGAAAAAAAAACACACGATTTAATTTAATTTTTCTCAACACTTTCAATTTGTGCTTTTTTTTTGACAGAAAAAAAACATTGTCATTTATTTAATTTTATCAGTGCAAAATCAAATCTGATACTACATACTACTTATTACTAAACTAATTAAAGACTTGGCTAAAAGGTCCCAGCAACCAGGCCATTAAAATTATTTAATAAAAAGAAAAAAAAATCAAATCTGTGACTGAGATGGACTGAGTGATGTTGTGAATTGTGATTCTGTCATTCTGTTCTGTGTCATGTCATGTCGGCTTTCGGACGGTCGTGTAGAGAAATATTTGAGGGTGTGTTTATGGCGTGATAAATAATTATTTAGAGATCGAAGAAGTGTGGTTGAAAGCTGCCTTTTTTTTACAAATAGTTTTTATAATGTTTCGAGCCCTGTTAGATACATTTTGGAATGAAGATGTGTGGTTGCCGCCGAATACGACATGGGAAGATATTACACCGGGTCCAGACAAGGATGTGATTTACAATGACTACAGGCACCTCCTGTACCCCCTGCCGTTGGCACTGGTGCTTATATTCCTGCGGCGTAATCTAGAGAAGTGAGTTAACCTACTTTCTGTCGCTAGGTTACAGAATGTATGTCATTGCTTCTCACGGATGAATAAAGTCTAATGATGCACTCAGTGACTCATTAGATATCAATTTGGCGAAAGTACAGCACTTTTAGTGCACTGTAAGTGAAGAATGTATTTAACAGGTTCAGATGATCCACTGACCATGGTTTTAGTAACTAACTGTTTGTTTTACCATTTGAACTGCTGTTTATTTACACTGTGTGTTTTAATAATATTAAAATCAATTAAGCTAAATCATCTGTAAGTATAGAATTTTAAATAAAAGCATATTCATATTATGCTTATTATCCTCAGGTATCATTAATTAATTCAGGTTATTTCAAACTGGAAATGTACATAACTTATATTCTTAAAACATTCAAAAGTAGTTCTGCAGTATGAGGAACATTTTTCTAATGATAACTAGGGTTTGATGTAAAGATCTACAAAAAAAAAAAAAAAAAATAGTTATCATCACTTCTGTGTAATTATTTATTTTTCCAGCTAAATAAAGACGCAGAATAACGAAACAGTTAAACAAAACCTTAGAGCCTGTTTTTCAATCTTAGAATAAATATGGCGGTTTTACATATTTTTAAACAAAAGCTGTCAAACCATATTTTATTTTGTTAATAATAAAATAATCAGCTCTGAAAGAAATAAAAAATATACAATATTATACATTCGCTATTGCATTCATTACACCTTTAACCAATATTATATAAGTTATACACTAGATTTATTTTAGGCTTAGTTTAATATTTTCTTCATAATATTAATATGTAACTTTGTAATAATGATGTAACTTCTATGTAATTTATATGTGATCTAATGAATATCAATAAATATCTTATCTTATCTTATTTGCAACTCATTTTTCTCGAGGAAGAAAGACTAACGAAACTAAGGATGGAATGTATGAGAGAAGTTAAAATGGTATGGTAAAAGAAGACTTGCACCTCTGATCTCTAATTAATTGTGATAGGACCAGGTGGATGGCGAAAAAAAACTCATTTAAAAAATATATTATAATCATTCCTTATTGCAGGTACTGGTTTGCTCCATTTGGCAAATCATTAGGCATTAAGAACACAAGACCAAAGAAAGCTCCAATTAACCCTAAGTTGGAGAGTGCATATCAAGCATCACCAAAGATTAAGCATAAGCAGGTATGAATCACACTCAACACATAATCAAATCATGAATGAACTGAACACTTAATAAAACGACTAAATACTAGGTATTTATTAAGTATATAATTATGTGTTCTCAAATTAATTGTGGATACAAATATTATTTATTTCGGAAAACACAGTCCAAATCTGCCAAGTTACTGCAAAAGCGCAAGCTGTAAGAAAGATATTTAAAAGAATTATCTGTGTTAATGGCCGAATTGTGTCATGGAGGGTGATAAGTCAGTAACAGCGACAGGACAGTTATTTAAAACACTGCATAGTACACACTCAATGTATACTTATCTAAAGGTGCATCCAGACAGTGTGAGGCATATGCAGCAAATGCATTTTTTTTGGTCAGATGCCTCAGCCTGACGCATGTAGTGTCTGGACGCACCTTATACAAGGTGGAGACGACGATACGTCAATAAATAAAACTGCGTATAAGTACTTAATGACGTTCCCAATCTGCTTACGAAAATTCAATCAAATGACAATATAAACAATTGTTTAGTCACTAGGCAAAATCCATAGTTGGCCCAGCACTGTTCAGTAGGCCAATTCTCGTACTTAAAAAACGTTCAAATTCAAGTCGCAATCTCATCTCAGCGACAATCAATGTCAAAAACCTGTCACAAATGTATGTAAATTGATTGTAATTTGTTTGAAAAATAGTACATTACTGCAGCGGCCAGCAAAAGAGGCGATGGACGAACGTGTAAATGTGGGGCGAAGCACGATGTAAATTTAAGTTAATTTAAGTTTTAATTTAATTTTCATTTAAGTCCATCGATGCCTAGTTGTGGCCAAGCCTTGTATAGTACTTTTACTCAAATAATGCGCGGAAATTAAAATACAATAACTTTTCAAAATCAATGACGACGAATAACGAACAACAATATTATTATTATTTCCCGCATTAAAATGTTCATTTGTTTTTTTTTCTTCAATAAATAAACAGCTTTCCATTTTAATTTATAAGCGAGTTCGAAATTTAAATAAAACCTTTGATAAGTTACCTCCTTTGTTGCTATGTTTCGGAGTAAAAGATCGTTCCATTTTTAAATTACACGATAGTTAGTTTACTCTGTAATATTTATTTGGCCACTAAACCACGACAGATATGGATTTTCATACAACTTTTGCCAGCCGCTGCTCGCATGTATTTGACCAGTACAGCAACTTCGATTATCTCTAAGAAGGTTGTCAAAATAATGCTCAAATTTCTAAGCATGTTTGCGAAAAATCACTATAAATTTCGATGTTAGGATTTTTTTTTATAGTTTCTAATAGGTACTCATATGCATTTGTATTCTGTATGGCCAGTGTTTTCATTTATTGTCGTCTCCACGTTGCATAAATGTTTAACAATGTGTGTTTGGTTTAACACTCGTATTTTTAAGAGCGTAGGTACTTCTCAGTTCTCACACCTTCTTAAAATATGAATTAAATATCCACTATAAAGTTAGGTACTTACTTATGTGTCAGTCACAAGCCACAAAGCTAGGATGTCCCATTTATATATCTTATAATTATTATTGCTAATAAATAATGCATTATTAATGGTTTTTGGTGTGTACTGTAATGATGCATGTTTGTGCAGGTTTGTGTGTGATGTGCTTGAAAACAATAAAAATGTATTTTTGTTATTAGCGTCACAATAGGTACCTACATTTTATAGGGATATAATTTTTGCAGAGTTAAATTTTATTAAGGTAAAGAATACTCTGAGTTAAATTAATGAGCTAATGGATAATCAGATTGTTTCTTACGATACGACCTGTCAATGCAACTATAATTGAACAACATTAATTTGTATTGTATTTTACTATTGAACGATGTAATTGAACTAAACTTCATTTAAATATGTACTTTCATAATAGTTTATGCCCATTTGCAAATTCCTGTATGTAAGTAGTAAAAAAATTACTTTAAAATGACTATTTATTGATTATTTTTATCTTTATTGCGTACCTACGGTACTCTTCACATTATAATTGAAAATAGTACCTAATCAGAATCCGCAATCGGTCTGTAATCGATAAGATAAACAAAAGTTTATTTATAAGTAAATGGTCGTACGATTAACTTATGGTTGACTGTAGCGAGCACATGGTTTATTAAGATAAATATTAAATGAACGTGTAATTTGAATAAGCCAATTTTGTGACACGAAAATGAGCCATCATCATTATTTCAGCCCGAAATCACCCACCGTTGGGTGGGTATGGGGTTAGGCTCGTTTCCTTTTCTATCTCCACGACTCCATGCGTTCCTAGTCCAGCCGGTCTATTCTGTAAAAATCTCATCATGAAAAGTTAAGTGAATTGAGCTTGAAATGAGGTGCCTGAAGCTTGGGATTGACACTGTTGACAGCTCAGTTAAGCTAAGTTTTCACGGTGAGATTTGTACAGAATAGACCGGCTGGTGTTTCCCACAACTATGATAATGTTGTCAGAGCAACGACCTCATAATCTATGACCTGACCTTGACCACCATTCGATCAAAACCTTACTTCATCGAGCTTTTTCTCGTCAAGTCAGATGTCCTGCTCAACTCGTACTCACCGTCTCACCGTCGTAGTCGTAGACCCTAAATAAAAACCCCTAGCCCCAATATTCCATAAATAAAGAGAGATGATTTCTTTTGCATTCAGAGGAATGTTCAATTCGATGAAAATAAAATATACAGATTGGTTCTACTCGCGTCAGCCAACGTTTCGTTTTCCAAGCGGGAGTGGTAAATTAATAAAATGCTCTTAGGACGATATAAAATTAGAATGATTGGTCTTACGTTGCATTCAGTGGGAGGAAAATCCGACAGCAATAAGATGTCATAAAAATAGAGAACACGGTAGTACTCCCAAGGTTAACTGTTTTATATAATTTTTGACAGATTTTGCTAGAATTAACTGTTTATAGGTATCGTAACCCGATTTAAATATTTCTGCCGGGCTATGTCCAAATATAAATTACACTTATTGGCAAAAAACAGTTACCGAATTCCGTCATTCAAAATAAAACCCGACATTGATAAATACCTATAAAAGTGTGTTAATTCCGTCATTCAAAATAAAACCCGACATTGATAAATACTTATAAGTGTGTTAAAGTCTAATAACACTACTAAATGGAATTTTCACAAATCAAGGGTTAGGAAAACCATTGTTAAATAATTGTATTGTATGTAGTCCTAAATGTCATAATTGCATAACCCGAAGCAGTGGCGGTAGTAGGGATGGTTTTCGATACGAGTTAAGATTGTCTCCCAACAAAAATGGACTATCCGATGTCACACTATCGATTTTTCCCTCCATAATGGAAACAGCTGTTTCGTTTCGCGCGAAAATTAACTATGGAAGTTTCAACAACCGTCACTGCTTGTCACATGTGTCACTGTCTGAACTTGTGTCCTTAAGCGTTAATAACACTTTTTGTAACCCATATTAATTGACGCTAATGAAGCTTTTAAAACCTAACCATGCTTCCTTTCTTTTCAGTTCTTTTTGAACAAGGATGAGGTAAATGTAGCACATTATAATACCTCTGCACGTCAGCACGTATGAATAACATGTACTTACCTATGTAGTTTTTAGTGTAGATAGTAGCATGCACTTTTAAGATGTGGTCTGACCGTCAGCGATAGGCAAAAACATTACAGTGAATCTTTGATAACCGTCGTGACGCTCCCCGAAAAATTTCGACCAAAGCTTGGGCCGGAATCAACAAACCTGTGAATACGTCCCGATTACGATTGGGCTGCGGACGTGGAATTTCGATGTGTATATCTTTTCCTTGTGTGCTTATAATGCTCATAATCACCATTTTTGTATACTTACAGTATCCTTTTCGAAAATAACGCCATGCTAAAACGATTATAATACCCCGATTCAGTTTCTATTGAAGCTGTTGGCCCAGATACTGTATCTTAAGAGCGTTTATACCTTATGAGTGGCAACGTCGCAATTTAGTGTCATATTTCGTGGTTTTCAATTTTTATCATTCAATCGGAGCTATATTTTAAAAATCTGTTTAATTTACTTTTTAGAATTACGTGAAAGTGTTTAAAAAGTAAGTAACCGTAATGCTTACAGTTATTTTACAATGAAAATAACGCCCTGCAAGTTTCCAATATATTATTTGCATATAAATAGAACTGTAAACGCAACGATTTCTTACCTTTTACACAGTTTTCACATAAAAAGTTAATTAAACAGATTTTTTAAATATACCTCCGATTAAATGATAAAAATTGAAAACCACTAAATATGACACTAAATTGCGACGTTGCCACTCATAAGGTATAAACGCTCTTAATATTGCACGCCAGTGTTACTGCATATTTAATTTTAATCAACGATAGTGTATGACACTACACACTTTAGCTTTCTGGCGAAAAACTTCTCTCGGCAAGTTCTCATGCTGTTGGTATGTAGGGAAAGCTATAACAGGTTTATAAAATCAAGGCAAAAAATAAAACGGTTTTTTCTATAACTCTTTTGGACTCCTCTCACGGACAGACCCACATAACTTTGTTGTCATAGTGCATGATTCACAGTAATTGTTATTCTTTTGACCCATAGATAATAGTTGTAGATTATAGATAGTGCATGATTTATTTCAACAGATAATAGCGACTAGTGTAACCTAACCAATAGATATTTGATTGAAATGACCTCTTTCTTTGTCAATATCACTTCGCTATTGGGCGGGTTTTTATTTTATTTGTGTATCTGACTAGCATTATCAGCCTATACTGTTCCCACTGCTGGGACACAAGCATCCTCTCTGTGAGAGGGAGTGGGCCGTAATCCAACACGCGGGCCCTAATCCAACACGCGGGCCCAGTGTGGGTTGGTAGATGTCATATGTCTTCGAATTTTTGGTTCTGGGACAGGCCGGTTTCCTCACGATGTTCTTTCACCGTTTTGAGGGCAGTGGTGATTAAATAATTTACACAAAGTGAAGCACCTGTTTGGGGCACACGTAACCCGCGGCCGCGGCCGTTACCACTGGGCCACCATTGCTCTCCTACTAATGTCAAAACTTTCCGGGTTGAAGGAATTTTCTAATGAAAATTCGGAAATTATGATCTTATTGATTGCCTTCTCTACTATAATTATACCTACAGTTCATTCTGAAGTTATCAAGTTTTGAAAGTAAAAAATACAAACGTGAACCCAGAAAACACGCACCTTCCACCACTTCCTAGTATTTGATAGTTGGGAAGAAGTGGCGGTAGAAACTCTCCATAACTATGTAGTCTACCGTAATGTCTGTCTGTAATTATTTTCATTACACAAAAAAGCCAAGATATCAGAAATCCTAAATCTTTCACGTATCATCATACTAAAAAAAATCCGTCTGTTTTTTTCTCCAAATTTGCTTGTTTGTTGTCCTGTGTTGCACAGTTCCACATGATAGCTTGTTGTTTAGTCTCATCAGATTCAGAAATCATCAGGAAATTGCTAGAACAGCGCAACCTTCAATAATCGAGAAATTATTCCCCTCACGTCGTTACTGAATCGAGTTCCACTGAAACCGTTGATCGGTGGTGCTTAGCTTGAAAGCGTTTTAAACAAAAGGGTAAATCTTGTTTATCTTGGACTGGCTTTTTTCTAGGTCTGCGTTTAGCTAAGTTCAGGTAGAAGACTAGAACTGTTCACGGAGGATTTTTAGATAATTCTCAGGCCAAAATTAGTATTTATCCTGAACAAAGAAAATAGTTCATCGTGAAGAGGTAAGGCCAAACCTGGAGCTCGATTTCCTGTTACTACACTTTGGAGCAACTATATAAAACAGTCCTCGAATGAAATATAGACTAGATACTCGAGTAGGTACTTATAGTCTAATTTTCGCTGAGGTACCTAACAGAATCTTCGCCTATCAGAAAAGCTAAATCGAAAGATTATGAACTCGGAAACTCAAAAGCACAATAATTACAATATTTCATTTGAATGTACAGAGTGATTTGTTTACTTTATACAAATAACTAATGAATATTAAAACAAGAGAAGAAAAATAAGTATCAAGTTTTTTTATTACAACCTTTTTCACCACTTCCGGGTGATTACAAGAAACTTACCGAGTACCTATCTGGAAAATCAATTAATTATTGACCCAACCGACATGCGACACCCAGTCTGAATACGGTGCTCCTGACCAAACCATGTCCCATAATAATACCTATGTTGAAATGTCCAAAGTGTCCAGAAGTCTATACACCTGCACTTTTGAGGACCTAAAATGGCCACTGATGCCGCGATTGGCGTGGCTATCTACTGGGCCCAACTCATGTAACATATTTAAATATTATGAGACAACAATGACACAACATCCACACAAGGTCTTCAGGTCCCGAACTAGGTAGAACCTGTACTACGGTAACCTGATGACTGATATACATACTTATAAACATACCTATACACACCCAGACACGGGTCAAACAGACATGTTCATACACACAAATATTTGACTTGTCCGGGGATCGAACCCGGGACCAGCGGCTCAGAAGGCAGGGTCGCTACCAAGTGCACCAACCGGTTAGTTCAGTCCGTTTATTTTCACTTCTGTCATCGACTCGAAAAGAAGGACAGGAAGATCATGCTAAACATACTGTTCGAATAGCTCTTTAAATAGACGATCGCGCCATCGTAAACACTTACTATCAATTTTGGTAATCTAGGAAGGAAAAGCCGGACACGCTATTATTAACCTGTATAGATATGTTTATTGTAATATTCCATTTATGTGAAATATACTTAGTACTTATTACTTACGTCATCATAAAATTACAAGGAATTCAATACACAAACGTGCGTGCGCGCGTTCGTGATAAAAATTTAAAAAATATGCTCTTATTAGCTATGATCATATTTTTATTTTTTCACTAACACGTCATCCAAGGATTCTTAAAAGGCAATCACAGTTATAACTTTATTATCTTATCTTAGCAAATAATGAGTTAGCCATTCTTGAAAACTACTCAACCTATTTTAATGATTGCTAAACTTTTTATATGACTGGTATTTAGGTGATTAGAAAAAAGAAACAATATTGTATGACCTACAAGTAGTTGTTCCGGGTCTGGCTGTTTGTGTATGTGAGTTTAAATGTTTGTAAACGCACTCACAATACAGGAGAAATTCCTAGTTTGGGGCAACATTAAACATAAAAAATGCACGTTTATAGCTATTCCTTATTGGTTTAATTCGAAACCAGAATAAAAGAACTTGAAGTTGAATTCGTCAGATGGGCTTTGCTCTAATTCAAAATCAGAAAAAAAAGGAAGAAGATTTCCTATTTAAAAATCTGGAAAGAAATAAGTAGGTAGGTACTTGCAACATTATTTATAATTATTATTATTAGCTTTGTTGTCGGAAAATATCCCACGGGAACGTAAGTACTACCGGAATTAAAAGTACACTGTTTTAATCCAGGCTATAAACTATCTCATTGCCAAATTTCATCCAGAACCGGTTTCAGGCTTTCAGGCGGTTTTGCGCCAATCCGGAACATACATCCAGACAAACGGACAAAAATTCTTCGTTACTATTTTATTATACTAATAATATTAGTTCAACTCGGGGATAAGTTCTTTCGTATTTTATAAATGCGAAAGTGAGTTTGTTTGTTACGCTTTAACGCTAAAACGGCTTTACGGATTTGGATGAAATTTGGCACATGAGTATACTATGATCTGGAGAAGGAAATAGGCTACTTTTCATCCTGGATCGCAGACAAAATCGCGGGCAACAGCTAGTTTTATTATATGTAAAGATAATTAAATTAGATCAAAGCTTGGTGCTAGGTTAAATCTTTAGATACTAGAATTCGAAAACAGAAGAAAATTGAGTCTTTTCACATACTTACTTAGTCTTTATTTTACCTATTGCGACATCTTTGAGGAAGATTCGTGTTACCAAGGGCCTACATGAATATATTTGTATATTTAGGGTTCCCTACCCAAAGGGTGCCATCGGGACCCTATTACTAAGACTCCACTGCCCGTCCGTCCGTCTGTCACAGGGCTGTACCTTTTGAACCGTAATAGGTAGAAACTTGAAATTTTCGCAGTGTGTGTTACTATGGCCGCTATAACAACAAGTAATAAAAATACAATAAAATGGCACCCATACAAGAAACATGTATTTTTAATATATTATGCAGTGTCAAAATAATGTACAATAAATTGTACTTGGCCGCTTTTTTTGGCATCATAATTCCTCAACAGGTTTTTATTCAAATAATACAACAAAGATTATGATGAATGTAAGCACTTAATAATAAGTATGATAAAAAGTTACTAATTTATTTAGATTACGATGACAGTTACAACAAAATATTATTGACATGACACAATCATCCTCATGGATTTAAACACCTGTGTTTTCGTTTGGTATCATGATTTCGATTATTTTTCACTTTTAGATAAGTATTATTTTTGGCCATTAGTCATCTCATTATTTTAGGTCCTCATTGTCATCATCCACCTGCCCTAATCACAATTTTTTTGGGTTCGACGCAGTATGCCTTTTTCCTTATATCTCTCAGTATTTACCCCTGTTCTATAACTAAATATTAGATTATACTTATAGGTATCTAAATCTATAACATTCTCTAATTCTTCTATCCACATTCAACTCAAAACTTTCCTTACTTTTAGCAAAATACATAATTATTTTACCTGTGTCTGTGCGCAATCATCATGACAGTACGCTTTTCAAGCGCTTGCCAAACATTCATCATTCTCTTCATTCATTTACTGTGTGTACAATTGTAAATCAGTACCTACTTATTTTTAGACCAATTAAAGTCTTCGTACGACTAGCTTTTGTCAGTGAATCCACTTCTCTGAAAAGGTTTTACTCACGGATCATATAAACACAGTTTCACTGCTCTGCAAAACACGGTAATTTACTTTCGTAAAAAGATTTAGCTTCTCTGCACGATCTACTGCAGGATATATTTCAGCTCAGTGCTTGTTTGTTCAAATTCTTCCAGAATTTCAGCTGCTACGCCAGAGCATCAAATATTCATACAACACACCCAATCTTTCTGATATGCGTGCATGATTTGTAAGAGCTGCAAGCAATAAAAGTCCAGATTGATAGAATAATTCAGCTGTACCCAATAAAAATCTTGTATGTTAAAAATGTTAAATATTCTCGTCTGCACCCGTAACCCATTAATTGACTAAATAGGACAAATAATTTATCACACAATCGTTGTATTGTCTTCTCAAGTGGCCATAGTTGGTAGCCCGCTCAAAATGCATCATTAATTTATTTATAAAATGTTCTTACGTAACTTATTCGGGAGTGGAAGAAATTGATATAGACGTTTTGTTATTGGCTTCAATCAACATTCTTTGTAAATTCATTCATCCATGTTTTTCAAATAGTCCTCCTCTTTGTAATTTCTGGCTCGTTTCTCGATGTAGTTTTGACGATTATTTAATTGCCATAATCTCAATGATTCCTTTCATGGAATTATCATTGATATAAGTCGTTTGATATCCATTTGCGTACATTACCTACGCCTACGGCTGATGGTATCTACAGTACATCCATACGTATCGAATGCATAAAGTATAAAGCTTTTGTTTGTATTTACATGGAAAGCAATCCGAGCAGTAACAACCTGGACTAATGTGCCTTTGCGACAGGCTGCCGCGCCCCTAACGCCCCCACATTTGGCAATGGCCTTATGTTTATATAGTTACTATACTTTTTCTGACAGCCTCTCCCTGGGGGCCGAGGTTAACATTCGAGTTTTATGCCTTGTTAATATTAGGTTCCGTACTTTTTCGTTGATTAAGAACAGTAGATAATGAACACATCTCTAAAGAGCTTGCATTGTCATAATGAATAAGAATTCATTGTGGCTTTCTGGATGTATCCATATTTTTAGACTGAAGTAATATGTTGCATCCATCCCAATTTCTACTACTGCTCCTGCAGCTTACCATTCTTGTACTTCTTGTTTCTTGACTTGTTGCCAAACACTTTAAAATTCTGAATACCTACAGGAGGAATTTGTGGACGTAAATATAACGAATGTTTTACAAGTGAAATTGTCAATTACGACATCACTAAAATTGCATTGCCGCTGCAAGCTCAAAGACTAACGACTCATTACACGTAACCTCAGCTCTTACAGCTGGTATGAATGAAAGATCTCTTTGAAGCCACGCGTCTGCGAGTCGCGGTTCCGACACGTTTTCATTGCTCTGGTTATATAAAGATCATTAAACGCCTTCAGGGCTGACTATTCTGAATGCTTCTTTATTAAAATATTGCAATTTAATAGGACGTAGTGTGACATCGAGTAGCACTTTGCTGTACTTTTTGGGGTCGTTTGTTGATCAAACTTACCACATCCATCGGAATTTAATGTCAGGGTCAACGCGGTATGGTAAGTTCCAATCTTCCTTTATTTGTAGTCAATTTATAATGATCATAGATGATGACTTGATGACCCGACCAACCTTTCTGCTTCGATCCATTAGTTGATTCGTTCACCCCACAGCGTAACCCATCATTCCTTATCTTACGTATCTAGTAAAATCAAATCAGGTAGTTACATCTCTATTAAATCCCCTTTGAAATAAAACTGTCTAATAACCAAACGATGAACTATGGCCTTGTTATCATAGAAATTGAAGGGCTGACTGACTGTAAATGTTAACGACTCCTCCTGAAGTAATTGTATCTTTGCGTGTCTATGGTACGTAGGTACTACTTACACATGTTTTGATTCGATTCTTCATTATTCATAGAGCTTTATATGAATCGAGTTTATGCTTTGCTTTACCAATCTGTTGCTATGTCCGAAAATGTCAACGGTATATTGTAGGATTGTTTTATGTATTTCGATTTTCTTACTATATGTAGGTATATGTCTAAACTTAATTTTGGGGATACATAAACATAAAGTCATGCCTGCACTAAGAGTTAAGCAGAGGTGCACCTATAGTTCATGAGTTTTTCTCCAAGGTTGAGGCAACGCAGTTTGCATACTTACATAGTTGAATTTTATGAAATCATCAAAATTATACAACTACTGCGTTTTAGTTGGCTTCCGTGTTATTCATCACCAACATTTCTAAAAATAACCCGTTCTTGTTCTTGAAACAAGTGTGCTTAATGTTAGATAACGCACTAAGCGCCTGCTTTTGATACCAAAAATTGTTTTGTTGGTATTTGCTGTTGACCATCGTCATCATAATCCTCCTGGAGTTGGCGGAGCATTCTACTTGTTCCATATATCCTAACGGCCGCGTCTTACGAGTTGTAGGTCGTAAGGTCGAACTCAGACAGGCGCTTTACTTTATGTGTTAACTATTTCATCACCACTGCTCTCAAAACGGTGAAGGAAAACATCGTGAGGAAACCGGCATGTCCTAGAACCAAAAATTCGAAAACATGTGACATCTACCAAACCGCACTGGGCCCGCGTGGTGGATTACTCCCTACACTACACTCCCTGTCACCGAGAGGAGGCCTGTGTCCCAGCAGTGGGAACATTATAGGACGATTATGCATACATCCTCGTCAACTGCCTACACTTTTCCCAAATACCGGCTTCCAGTAACCGAATGCAGCTGAATATTATCAGAACATTTTACATGGAACGACTGCTTATCAGACCTCCCTCAATTACTGTGTAATACGATACCCTTTTGTAAGACCCGTTGTTAGACTTTCCATACCTACATCTCTATCAGCCATCATTTCAGTATGAATCACTCCCTTTCTAGCCATGTCACCGTTCACGTAAGCCATCCGTCGATCAGTTTTAGCAATGAAATAGTCTATGGCTAGAAAAAAACAAAATCCCGACAGCCCTGTGCTAGATAGGCAAGCGGTATAGATACAGCAATCACTGTACGTTTGAGACAATAAACGATCATTGAGTACGCAATTAGCGCCCACGGCCTGAGCTCTAAAATGGGCCTTGAGCTAGCCTCACGACCCAGTTTCCTTTGCTTGAATCTTCGACGTTTTTATGGTACGTTTTATGGTATTTTCACTTTTTTTTTCATGAATGCTTCGTCGATTCCGATCAGTTGTCGAAGGTCAGGAAAATATAAATTCATTGCGTTTTTGCTTTTTTTATAATTTTTTTGAAAAGGTTTATCAATAAGTATAATATTTTAAGTTGAATTGACCGATGCTCGTACGTTAAAACAGAATGCTTACCGGAATGCTATTAAAAGCAGATAACATTGTTTTTCCTATAAAACATGAAAAAACATTTCCTATATAACGATACTTACCTAAAGATTGAATCAGTGACGTGGATTGACTGGACGGAGATTTTCCTATGTGGTCAATAAATAAATTTTCGATGTATCCATCAACTCGTCATTCCTCCAGTCCAGTATATATAATTTGAGATAAACTTCTCGATAGATTTTTTAACTGTGATCGCGAGTAGAGTACCTAATCGAATCCACCCATCATAAGAAAACGACAACCGTCAGCACCTTTACTCACCAGCTCCACAGAATAAATTCTGTGCCAGGACTTTACACATCCAAACTGCAACAATTACGAAGAGGTAGAATTTGTTAGTTTGTATGTAGGGGGTGATCTTCGGAACTTCTGTTCCGATTCCGAAGATTCATTCACTAATAGGAAATTACATGCCGAATGTCATAAGATCTTCACTTGATATTTATGTATTTTATGTTAAAACAAGAAATTTGACGCGGGCAGTAGCTCCTGCCCGCGTGAAAGTCAGCAATAATCTCATATTAATCACATATTTTCGCTGTTCAAAATGAACCTTGTAGGTACTTTTAATTGTCCCGAAAGCATCATACGATACCTTATCAGGTGTCACGCTAGAGCACCGGTTTGTTATCCACGTGCTTAGTCACTATTGTTTCGTCATTATCAACATAGTCAGCAAATAGATAACGGATTTAAAGGATTAACTTGTAAGATGCTCATTCAGGTTAGTTGCTGTCATCCTAGGATTTAATATCAGTTATCTCTTGCAAGGGATATTAGTCTTGGACTTAGTAAACATGGTATTATGGTAGTAATTCAGTTTTATTTCGAACATGATTTGCCAGCTCTTGTTTTGTGTTATTTTTTATGTTGGGATTATTTGTCATAATCGCAACATAAAAATAGAAATATATATTTGTTATTTGAGTTATGGCGAAATACGACAAGTAATAACTGCTTTATAGTTATTGCTTGTCGTGTTTCGCCATAACTCCATATGTATCGGTCCTCTGTTTTCTGCCCCAACAGGCTTCTCAAAGTCCTGGAGACTTGACCGTATGAAATAATAGAAAACAATAGAATACTCTGTAATAAGTAGGACACCACAAAAATACAGACATTGAGACATTTTACATTGGGTGACACAATGGGCGATCTTATCGCTAAAAGCGATCTTTTACAGACAGCCTTTAGATATAATGGAACCTTCGGAAATAATCTCATTGAGAAGATCTAAAAAACATGACAATCTACCTAGTTTAGAGCCAAATGCAAACTTTTCTCAAAATATAAATCTACAGGGTGACCTTTGGATGAACAATAAATTACCTGTAAAGTAAATGTTGATATAATGGTGGATTGCAGAGTAAGCAATATTTGACAAGTCACCAATGTAACGCGCGAATGATATTGGATTGGGACAGTAACAGTTGGCTGCTTTCCATTGATTCCTCACGCATTCCTTGTCAGTACGATCACCCCTTTTTGACCTTTAATCAACAGATGAGTTGACCTGAACCGTATGTGTGATCAGTACTTGGTGTGTGAACTAGTGCTAGGCCTGCCACCTGGCCGGCAAAATTCAAAATTCAAAAACATCCCAATTCTCCTTCAGAGGGTGATTGAAAATGCATCTCTATAGCATGCTAAACAATACAATCCAATATTTGGTGTGTGAACTAGTGCTAGGCCTGCCAACTGCCCGGGTCGACGGCGCGTTGTGTTCCAGGCGTGCCTCAAAGAGATGGTCAGCATCAATGACGGGGTCCGCTTAGGCCGATGCCTGCCAGGGTTGCGGGAAAGTCCGAGAGGGATACCGTGGCCCCTGGCACAGGCAACTGAAGGAACACGGGTGGGTTTTAGTCAGTAAGAGTCTGACACGCCCTCCCGCTCTGCCCAAAGCGGGAGAAGTTATTTGATGATTTCCCAACAAAAAAAAAAAGGCATGCCAACTGGTCGGCAGAATTCAAAAACATCCCAATTCTCCTTCATCAGGGTTCATTCAAGTTAGCTCTATAGTATGCTAAACAATACAATCCAACGGTTTATCTATTGAGTTGTAAAGTCGGTTACAAATTATCTGATGAAAATGTAAAGGAATGGATCAGAAAACTTACCTGTGGATGCCATTTTGTCGTGCCACTTGCAAAGTGTGAGTTTAGATTATTTGAATACTTGAATTCTAATTTTAAATCACCTTGAAGATGTTTTATAATTGACAAATAAGGTTAATTTTATAACTGAAATTTTCGTCGATAATTCTTTAATTACAATTTAATATGTTATTCAAATAAGGGCTGTTGGAAAAAGAGGTGAGATATAAAGTTGAACCCTGAAACTTTCTAAATACAGATGAATGTGTAACTAATTGATTGCGTAAGAATTTAACGTGCACCCTAATTGCTAATTTTGAAGGCTAATCCATTGCTTCATATGTTTGAAAATGTTGTCTGCTCGACAACCTAAATAACGCAATGAATGTTGTTGAACTGTCAAAATGAAAGCCATTTCTACTGTTAGCGTGTTACGAAATTACCTAACAGCACAGGGTTTATTTACACTTTCATCGGACAGCTACTTTTTGAACTGACATAGTAATTGGACCCATGTTGGAATACAACAAAATATATCTGTCCCACTTATGTAGTTTGAGAGTCTTTCTCTTTCATACATGGCGCCACTTATAGCCGGGGGACGGGTGCAAGAGAAACGCAGGTGCTTAGGAGTAACACTATAATCACACAAATCACTATCTAACAGACATTGCATAACTTTAATATAGTTTAGACGCTAGTGGTCCGTCTGAACCAAGCGGAGCGCACACACACCTCCTGCCAAATAAAAACATAAATTAATCAGAGGAAATTATAACTGTGTCTCTCATTGGTACCTACTCGAGCTTAGCCGTGAAAACGTAACGGCCAGAGAGATGACACTTATAATATTCGTATCTACATACGTAGGTACTTCGTATATAGTAACAGTGACCGATTTAAAAAAATTAAATACATAAATAATTATTGATATTGTTATCTACTCAGGAATCTGTAAATTACTGGTAACTGCTTCTATTTCTGATATCAACTGTGATTAATTAATTGATCGATTATCTTTGTTTAGGTAGTAGTAAATATTATTGCGTAGATAAGTAAATATGGTTCTTGAGTTCGTAGAGCTTCATCTCCGTTTCGTTTCAAAGACAAACTCTTTGGAGTTATCCACTGTTCTAAAATACCATGTTTAAGAAAACTTCTGGTACTTTCAAATGAGCATGTCACTCTTATGATTGTGAACACCGCTAGTTTATAATCGTATCTCGCGAGATTGTCAACTGTCGGTGCCGATAAATTGTGAACTGTACCATACTGCTTACAATATAACGTATTAATTTTTGATAGTTTATAATCTATCCATATCAAACCGTCAAATTGTGGACGAACCTGCACTTACCGGCAGGGATCACAATCATTCCGATTTTATCACCCGTAAATATTATGGGTGATAAAACCGTCTTGTACCGTACCTGATATGTCGGCCTTGGCGGTAGCCAAATTAGTCGCAGTAACTAAGCTAGGACACCCCAGCCAAATGGGTTAGGTTCTATGACCTAGGCCTGGAGGTGGCCCTCAGCAAGTCGGTGGCCATGGTGTTTCATGGCTCGCTGGCTCGCTGCTTCCCAATCTGGGGGGCCCGAGCGCTGCCTGTAGGCGGCTCTACGTGGGGATCGTGCGATCCGTGGCCTTGTATGGGGCCCCGGTGTGGGCCTCTGACCTGACGGCCGGCAGCATCGCAGTTTTGCGAAAGCCGCAGAGAGCGATGGCTGTCAGAGTCATCAGGGGGTATCGCACGATCTCCTTCTACGAGGCGGCTTGCGTACTGGCCGGATCCCCGCCCTGGGACCTCAAGGCGAAAGTACTCGCGTCATTGTATCGGTGGCGCGAGGAATCGAGGGCGCGGGGCGAGGTACCGATGCAGCGACACATGGAGCTGCATCGGTTTCAGCTTCGCGTGGTCCTGGTGGCGGAATGGCGGGACAGGCTCTCACGCCCTACCGCCGCCGGCGTCACCATCGAGGCGATCCGGCCAGTGCTCGAGCGCTGGCTCGGGAGGCGGCACGGCTCCCTGTCGTTTCGGGGCAGGTGCTCTCGGGGCATGGTTGTTTTTCGCATAAACAGAGAGCCGGACGCCTGGTGTCACCACTGCGTCGACTGCCGGGAGAACACGGCGCGGCATACGCTGGCAGAGTGTGCCGCTTGGGAGACCCACGCCGCGCCCTCATCTCAGAAGTAGGCAGTGACTTGTCGCTGCCGGCCGTAGTCGAGTCGATGGTCGGCAGCGAAGAGTCCTGGGACGCGGTGGTTTCCTTCTGCGAAACAGTCGTCTCGCAGAAGGAGGCTGCGGAAAGGGAAAGGGAGATCTCGTCCACTCACCCGGCCCGCAGAAGGCGCACCGGGCGTCGGCGGAGGGCGGACAACGCCCTCTTCCAGCACCCGGCGTGCGCTACTTCCAAGTTGGTAGCAGTTACTTGGCTATTTAGTATTAGCGCAAGGTGCGATCCGTCGCATGCAAGTTTGGTCGCAGTTCACAATTTGTCGGTTTGACACGGACAGATTATAAACTGTCGAAAAATAATGCGTTCAATTGTAAATGGTTTTTTACAGTTCACAATTTTCCGGTAGTTTATAATCTCGCGAGATAGATTATAAATTAATGATGTTCATAACTCAGATTATAGAATAACTGAGGTTCATAATTATACGGTGACAGACATACACATTTTAGTAGCACTACGTAGTGACCGTAGGTACTCGTTGTTATTTATGGTTTTTACCTAATTAATAACTACGCCTACAAAGCTACTTTGAGTGATACTCATCCATCATAAATCATGCCTACATAACATAGGAATACAGGTGATATTTAGTTAAATGCCTATAGTAACCTCACTTCCACAACTTGGTGTGCCATCAACAATCACTTTCATATTCAAACTCAAGAATGTGAAGTAGATACTCATAATAATTTAAAATTATTTTTATTTCATTCGTACCAATGAGTAAGTTACTGTTGGCGTAGGTCCAGTAGATTGTAGTAATACGACTTTATGCATTTTAATATTACGATGAGATTGCTATAAAGTCAGTACTGTTCGATGTGGCATCGTTCCTGAATTATTCTCAAGCCATTTCTAGACTTCAATGGTAGTCACTGCTTACCATATAAGTTGTGTTAATTTAAATTGAATCGATGTTCTTCAAAGTAATCGCGATCACAATGTGGAATGCATGTGTGGTGTCGTCAACCTTTTCCTGTTTCCATGATTCATGAGACAACTCAATATGTGCATGGTTATCGATAGTTTTATCGATATATTTGTCAGCTAGAGATATGTACCTAGCGGCTCTATTACTCAGCTCATTTCTTAGATGGGGCTAATACCGTTTAATAAGTGATAAATATTTACGAAGTCTCGCGTAAAGAATAGTAGTTAGGCTCAGTTTACACTGGTAGAGTAACATTGCTAATTAGCCCAGTTTGCGATTGCGTAGTAGGTACAGACAATAAGATAAAAAGCTAGTTAAAACCTATGTGGTGAGTCAAAAAATTGGCATTAAGAAATTCTTAGAGAACTTAAAATCAGACAGAAATTATAATGCTCTTTGTTCCGTATTAAAATGTTCAACCAATGTAGATGCGCCCCCAAGCTATAAAACCGTGCGGTTTTGTTAGTATGGATTACATATTTTGTTCTGCTATATCGATACGTGTTCGTTGTTAACCGGAAAGGGATAATACTCGTAATAATTTATTTTTATGTTCGAATGACGTATTTTTAGGTAGGTACGTATTATCACTATAGGCAATAGAATGATTAGCTTACTACTCCATAGGTTTCCTTTAGTAGGTAGGCGTCGTAGTATGCCTAAGATTCTACACGTTTATAGGTAGGTACTCTCACAATCCGAAAGATTTTGAAGGAAATTTATAATCCATTGAATCATAATGCAAAAACGCAATGAATATTGTTGAATTGTCAAAATTAAAGCGTTAAGGAGAGTCATGCTGCTAGGGAAAGCGCGAGTATCACCACAAAAGGTAATCTCTATACCTAGATTGGAGCTACAAGCAGCAGTGCTAGCCTGCAGATTAGCAGACACTGTCGTAAAGGAACTAGGACTGCTATTTAGAAAGAAACCGATGGCGTGGAACCAGGTTGCAACCTGTCGGGGAGCAAGTTCGCACCTGACTACCGTTTATCCTTAACATAAAGGCATTGACATTATAAGTGTGTTAGGTACGCAATTAAGCTGCAAGTTCCCTGCCAGGTGGATCTGAGCAGTTGTGTAGTAAGAGCGTCGTTCCCAAGGCCACTATCCCTCCTGCATAATTCAGTGTTTACGGCAGAATACTACCTTATACTGTACACTAGTGACCCGTAAAGTTGTCGCATAAATAATATATAAATAATGCAGCAAAGCCTTGGAGAAGTTGAAGTGACATCAAAAGCCGCATTCGTGTCATCTGCTTTCTAAACGGATCTAATTTTGTCTGCCTGAAAACTCCGATTTCCGATTCAATCAGATCCTCATATTTGGACCCTTTCTGAGAGTCGTTTACTAATCCTATCAGCTCGGGGCGTCCGGGGAAGGTCCTAGCTTCCATCACTACCTAAGCTTTTTTCTAGAAATCGTCTTAGTATGCGACTGCCGTCTGGCTGATAGTTCATGCGTCCTTGGTGATTAGGAACTTTCTACGTATCATTACAAGATTCTTGTTTTTAAATCACAAAAGCAATGGTCTAATATTCAACAATAATAGCACGACGCACTCATAGATTGAATTAAATCCTAGACGCAGTGATGAGCGCATTTGTGATTGGGTTTAATTGTTACACAACGTTTGAAACAGAATATATTTTCGTTATTATGAAGCAACAATTTGATAGTTAAGGCCACATAGATAGACCAAAACTTCTGGCCTAATCTCTTCTGAGGCAGAGGCCTCACAAGAAGAACAGCTCAAGCGAGACTCGTGAAACATTAGCCATGAAATGAGAAGTCTGCTAATATTAATTTTATCCACTTCTAATTTTGGCTTTGAATCAAGGTTGCATTTGTTTTGATCTGTAGAGTATAGACACATCCTTATTCAATTTAATACAACAAAAATTTCCAAATTATATACAACTTCACTTACCTTTTTATCCATATATCCTCACTTTATTCACCCAGTTTTTGAGTAGAAGAATAGTAGTAGTCTTACTAGTGCATGTTACGTGAGCTTTGTATCGTATTTTGCATGTTTTATTGCTTGCTACATATCTATCATATTCCGAACTTTTAAATACTTACCATGTATCTACCTATATCTAATAATAATTTATATTAACACCCACAACTATTCACAGTTCTCTCTATACGCAAAATTCAATCTGCTTGCTCTCACTTTAATTTCTTCTTCAAACCATGACCAAGAAATACCTTTTCCAGATATGTGGGTTAGCAAAGCAACTCGACATGACAGAGAGGCAGGTAGAACGCTGGTGGCGACTCCGACGGAGTCAGGACAAACCCTCGACACTGGTGAAGTTCTGCGAAAATATGTGGAGGACCACATTCTACTTGTATAATTTCTCTTACGGCCTATTTATACTGTGGGAGAAAGAGTGGCTGTGGGATATTGATCAATGTTATATTGGGTATCCTCATCAGGTTAGTTTTGTTTTTATCTATTTTGCTACGTACATAAAAACCTTTGTCTGAACACTTACACACAGAGTTCAAAAGCTGAGCACTATATTTACAATTTATGTAACCTTGGTTCTGGATTTTTCGATCATGAGATGTGAACCGTTGTATTCTTTTATTATGTGAAGTTGTGAATGTTTTTGATCATGAGATGTGCACCGTTGTAAGTATTATTTTATTATGAGAAGTTGTGAATGTAGGCACCTTCATTTCGAAACCGGTTACTAAACGAAATTTTCACGAAATTGAGATAATAATGCCATCTTACTTATAACGGCAAAATCTACAGAATGAATTTGACAGGTCACCTTAAAAAGAAACTAATAATGCCAGAAATATCTCATATGTGTTCATTACTTTTTTATTAAGAGGTAAATAGTCCTACAAAAATCGTAAATTTGCCGTCCTGTAAAATTTGGTTTCTTGTTTAGTAACGGTTTCGAAATGAAGGTGAGAAGAACAGGGTGGTAGCTAGATTTAATTAGGGAAAGGGAAGTCTGGTGGATATATACAGACCCTAGCAGAAAACAAAACCGATCGACGCTGAAGTAAATGTATTTAATACTGTAGAGGGATTTTGGTTTTAAAGGTAAACAGAAACCTCTCGAACCTCGAACCATGGCAATTGATACAAATAATATGAATGGGTAAGATTTACGAAATCTTCCCCATTCAAATTATTTGTATCATTTTGTAGTAAGTACCGCATTTTATACTCCGAATTGCTTGGCTGTTAAAGCCTTAAATAGTGCTGCACGAATAGTACTAATGAATGACGAATCTTCAATTATGTAAGATTTAACGAGTAGATGCTACATAGTTGCACAAGGAGTGCCTGGCTATTGTTTCGACATTTTGAAGCTCGGAGGAAATTAAGGACATTTATCAGTTTATAATGAGGACGAACACAGGAGCATTTAACAAACCCCCCATGAATAGCGATACTTCAATACAGGGTGGCAGGGAGATCGGCGCGAAAACTGTAACCATGAATTCAGCACATGGTCCTAGACCCCTTAGCATAGAAATGTTTCGTCACGTTTGGTGTAGTGGCTACAGTGGCTAAGTGTAGTCAGCGAAACCAGATGGTCCTGGGTTCGAATCCCGGTAGGGGCAAATGTTTGTATGATGAATATGGACATTTGTACCCGAGTCATGGATGTATATTTATAATATGTATGTATTTACGAAAAAAAATGTATTTAAGTAGTGTATCAACCATCTGGTATCCATAACACAAGCCTTAAGTGCTTAACATGGAACTAGATGGTGCTGTGTGCAAAAAAAAAAAAAATATCTGCCGTATCATACAAAACTACGTTTATTTTATTTTATTTATTAAAACTTTATGCACAAGTAAAAAAATACTTTACAAAGGCGGACTTAATGCCTGAGGCATTTTCTACCAGTCAACCTTAGGGTGATGCAGAGATATACCATGGCAGGTGCAACATACGGGATAGATAGCTCGGAAATGACTATAAAATACAAGAATAAATACTAATAATAATATATAGATACATACATGTAAACAAAATAAACCTTACCTTAAATAAACATTTACCGACGCGGTTTAAATGTATGGATTATGGAACAGCTAATTATTTTTTTAATAACTGACGAAAAGATTTAACTCCGTGGTGGGTCCAGAATCATGTACTGAATCCATGGTAACAGGTTGACGATGTCCATGTCATACGTCTGACGAGGCCTGATGAGCAGTCAGCCCCTTGCTGATGTCATCAGTTCAGTCTGTTTAAGTTTATTAGAGGACCTTTGTCTACACCACGGAGCAGAAACAAAGAGGAGGTGTTGTAAAGTCATTCTTCATACAAAAGTAGTGTCGCAGCCTCGCGGGGTGCGGGGGGAGCCCAAACAGCAGAAAGCCATCTGGTGGCTAGTAGCAAAATCAACTCATAGGCAAATTAGACAGATGTCCTAAGATGTCGTAAGAGTTCTGCTATGTTTCATTAAGTGTCGCTTTTATTGTAAGGAGCCGGATTCAGGTTTAATAGTTTTATAATATACCGATTTAGTTTTATTTCTATTATGTCCGACCGGAATACATTTTTTGACTGAAACCGAAACCGAATTTCGGCAGCGGTTTCAGATTCGGTCGAAACCGAAACTTCCAGAAATTAACAAGTGTGAGGGAAAAATAAAGAAAACGTTTTTATAATCATATTTTTTTTATCTTTAAATCCTCTCCTCTTCTAAATTTTTCTTCTGAACTTAGTTACCGAAACTAAACCGAATTCCGTTTTTTGCCGAAACTCGACATCTATTAGACTTCACCTTTTCATATAGCATATGTAGTTATGTGCTTATCAAAAAAGTCTGAGTCCGGACCTGCAATTTGTCAGTACTTCCGCTACTTGCCGATAGGGGGCGGCAATTACCGAACATTCGAGAAGAAATAAATTACAAATTTAATTTTAATTTTACTTACGAGTGGAAAGATATATTTATTCCGTTTGAATTTGATTGATCCGTATAACTTCTGCAAGATAAAACACAGCACTTCATGTTAATGCAATGAGTATGGGTCGCGAATACTTTTTAATCGTTTAAAAGACTAAACAAATACATGACAACCTATCCGCTTCACAACGACAGTTGTACTGACGAAAGCGCCGCCTGGTCGCAAGTAGTGCAACTACCGTGTGACGTAACGACTACATTGGTGGCTGATGGACTACTTTGATTGCAACACCTCCTCTTTGTTTCTGCTCCGTGGTCTACACCCATGCTATAAATCCTCTATGAAAGTTTCTGAAACAGTTAGCTTATTGCCAACATTAAAACAACCAGTGTCATAGTAACCATAATATCATCCAAACGAATGTTATTATGTTGTACTACATTTCATTATGTAACTCGAACTCGATCCCTTCCTTACTCATCAAACAGCCACATTGTCACTGCTCAATTCGTGGTATGTTTATGAATTTCAAAAAAAGAACATTCCATGCACGCGCGTTTCGCTACTACATCTAATAATAAAAATAAACTGTTATTTTACATAGGGTTGTTACAACACTGTACAACACCCTATGGTTTCAGAATCTTTTATAGAGGATTCATATCATGGATGTAGATAAAGTCTTGTATGCAACTGTACATAATTAAGTATTAAAACACTCATGTGATACTATTTTTCTCCTACCTCCTAACCCACATGCGAGTTTTAATACCCCTTATTATACAACAATTATATAAATAACTATTATAAACAAGTAAACTTAAAACCTTAGTGAACAATGTTCACAAGACCGTGGTTATCACAACTTTACAACAGGTGCAACTTATCATAAAGATTGTAAGTAGATATTATCAACGTGCAGTGTTAGATATAGAACTTGCGTTAAATTAATATTTATACACGGACCAAAAACCTTTTATTTATTATTTTGTGGGAATTTGTCATTTGTAGGGAAGACGAACAGTTATTTGGAATTATAACGGTTGAAGTCGGTACTTTAGGGGGAGCCGCGACAAAATGTTGATAATCAGGAGACTCCGCAGTCTTTTCGTCCTGTAGTCACTAAAGCATTTGCTACGTAAGCTTAATGGTGCAATTCAAACACATTGCAGGGTCTCACGGACGACATCTGGTGGCACTACATGATATCAGCAGCCTTCTACTGGTCGCTGACATTCTCGCAGTTCTGGGACGTGCGCCGCAAGGACTTCTGGCAGATGTTTGTGCATCACGTGGCCACTGTCTTACTGCTATCCTTCAGTTGGGTCTGCAGTCTACATAGAGTCGGCACTATAGTGCTTTTACTACATGATTGTGCTGACATATTCTTGGACGCAGCCAAAGCGGCGAAGTACGCGAACTATCACCGTATGTGCGATATCATATTCACAGTTTTTACAGTACTGTGGATCATCACAAGACTTGGTATTTATCCGTTTTACATTATTTGGAGGTGAGTTTCAAAAATTAATTCATTTATTTATCAAGCATTTATTTGTTTATATATATTTATTCATGACGTCCCAAACTCTAGTACGTATAAATAAATGTACGAATCCTTCTCATTTCTAACTAACACCATATTCTGTAAATTCACTCGAGCCACATTTTTATCTATATTTACCATTATTTCCAGTACAACAATCCGTGCCCCCATGCTAGTGCCGATGTTCCCTGCTTACTACATCTTCAACTCACTGCTGTGCCTACTATTAGGCCTGCATATGGTCTGGACCTGGCTCATACTACAGGTCGCTTATAAAGCTATTAGTGCCGGACAGGTGAGAAACATATTAGTACATTACTGCAATGGCCAGCAAAAGAACCATTGATCGACGAACGTATAAAATGTGGGCCGAGTCGAAGCCGAGGCACACATACGTAAGTCCATCAAGGTCTAGTTGTGGCTACGGCTTTTATGCGAAGAAAAAAGATATGTTACGTCGACCACAAATAAATCGGGATGAGGGCAGAGAATGATGATTCTATTTTAAGTGTAATTGCAGCTATGAAATGAGTCACAT
The DNA here is from genome assembly GCA_937001585.2 of Brachylomia viminalis. NCBI lineage: Eukaryota > Metazoa > Arthropoda > Insecta > Lepidoptera > Noctuidae > Brachylomia > Brachylomia viminalis. The sequence continues at coordinate 13,877,044 of OW443314.2, forward strand.
GTTCATTAAATTAAAAATCCATGTTATGATGTCAATTAGGACACATTCAGGAACATCGAGTGTCCGCGATGTTCCTGATCCCCGATGTGACATTCCGCAGTAATTAATAAGTTAACAACTATCATGCAAAAAATATATTTATGTGCATAGCGCATACGGGTTACCTGGTTTGCCTGGTTGATTAAACTGTGGAAACAATTACTCTTATCCACGTATTTGCCAAGGCAAATAAGTTTTTAGTCACGTTATAATATTATAGGTTGAAATATTCAATTTGCATAATTTTCAGATGGAACGTGACATTAGAAGTTCGAGTTCAGAAATAAGTGACAGTTCGCATCAATCCAACCACAGCACGCCGAATCGTGTCAATAATAAAAAGTAAGTATGATCTACTTACTTTTTGCTTTGTTACAAATGACTTTAATGCGTAAAAGGTTACCAGATACAGAGACGTTACGTCAATCTGAACAAACGATTCTAATCCGATGGGTCTGTCTGGATGCGTGCACGCACGAAACTATTTCACTGTTTAGGTTCTACGATTTTCTGCTAATAGTAGTACCGGCCATCGTCAGCAATCGATCTTGTGACTATGACAGCCACACACTGACTGTAACGATTTTTTTCAGGTCAGACGGATCTGAAGGTAGAATTGATCTTGTAATTATGTGTTGTATGGGGACTAATTTGACAGCAAAAAAAAATGCATTTTGTAGTACCACGTTTGCTCCAAGCTGCGGGTACCACAGCGCAGTAAACAAATGGAATGCTAACACACACATTTCTCCTCAGAAGAAGACTCGCCAGATACACAAGAAGCGCAGGGGGAACGTTACTCATTCGACGACCACCGTGTCTTAGGGAAAGGTCTCAATGCCCGGTGATAGCCGAGCAAGTGACTTGAAAATGTTTATTTGCCCGGTCTAGCCGGGCATCGCTGGAAGGTTTGACCGGTTTATACAGTCAAGTGATCCGCAAATAATGTTTCCCTGAACCTGCATGTCGCTATTTTAACGGCTATGACCCCATGTGGAATATTTCATTGGGCTTATTCTAATGCGACGGTTAATGACGGCATTGACCGTCGAGCTCAAGATTTCTATTTATTTTTATGACTTAATTTTCCATCGGTGAAGGCTTTGCGCTTATAAACTCGCATTGATTGAAGCAAGTTCTAAAACAGAATAATAACTCGAACCAGGGATTGATTTTTTAAACTTGGCTAAAACTAATGCGTGCTAGTTTAAATTAGCCACTGCCGCTGTTATAAAAATATGGTGAGTTTTTTGCGAGCTTTGCGTTTGGTGTTGATGATTTTTTATACTGAAATCGAAAGCATGACTTTTCGACGAAGGTGATGGTGTAAAGAGGCCGATGCTTTTTGATTGACGACCTTTTAACACTGTTTGGGTGACAATCATAGGTTTTGTAAAAATACTGAGTACTGGCATAGAGGGTGTTCTGACAACTTTAACCTGGCGTAGTTAACGCTGTTCAAAATGAGCCAACGAAAACATGTTGCTTTTTTCATACAAAATTCAGTTTGACGCAAAATAAAATAAATCCTATCTACATAAGCAAAAAAACTCAAATCTCCATCAAAAACAAAAAAAAATCATTGAGCAATGCAAATTACTCCAGGTTACCTTTAACACTCCATTTATTAACCCTTCTGTGGCCTAACGCCCAGTTTCTAGAAAGAAAATTATCGACGCGTCAAAATTAAACGCAAGTCAAGTGATTCGATTGGCTGCTGATAAAACATTCAACCAATCACAGCAGTTTCGGCGCGCTTGACAATTTGTCACATTAATTTTGGGATAATTTTCGCTCGAGAAACTGGCTGTAAATGTCACAAACATTTCATCACCTCTAACTTATAATGACCTTACATCTTTCCAGAGAAACATAAGGTTGGGCCGACCGTCCAGGCGTTTCGCTCAGCGTCTGTGGCGCCTCCTGGCGGCCACTCTCATGACTACATGACTCCACGTTACGAGGTTGTAACTAGATATATATATCACTAATATTAATAAGGGGCCACATTTACGCTTTATTGTATGTAAGCTTTACGGCCTGGTGGCTTTTCGGTTAGATTTATGTAAGTTGTTGTTGGAATTATGCGTCTCAAGAAATAGTTGTAAGTGAGAGTAAAGCCAAACTGAAGATTAAATTCTGCGTAGCAAAATGCCGAGTACTGATTGTCGTGATAGCGTAGGAAAACTATCCCATAGTATATACTAAACTACTGCGATAAAAGGCTAGGTTCTGAACATATCTTTGCAAATCAGCTTAACAGATTACCGCTTCTATTTGAAAGTACTATGCATAAATTATAAATTTACGCTCCCATTCCCTGAATCGAGCAACCCTGCACTTTTCCTATATAAGAATACCTTTTCAAATTCGGAACAGTGACGACACTAAAATGATGGCCAGTATTTCAGCATCAAAATTGCATACAAACTTTTTCTTTGACTCATCATTATTTTGATGTGCTGGCCTTTTACACCTCACATGGACGCACGGTTGCACGGTGGCTTGATTTAGGAGCCCGAGAGTGTATTTTGTCATACATTCTCAACCGAATACTTATTCTATGTTGTGATTATATTCAAAAAAGGCTACACAAAAACTGAAACGGGATTGAAAAAGTTATAAATGAGCACAAAATAGTTCAGTAGTGTGGCCCCAAATCTTCGTCCTGTTGTGTTGTTCATTCATTTCATTCATTTGCGAATGAATGGAATTATATCTAAGTCCGTATTTATAAAAAAACGTGAGATTTCTTAGTATTGATAGACGTAAAGTTTTTCGAGTTAAGGATGTCCCCCATAATTATCGATATAGAATCGATGTCGATATTATTTATTTAATACAGTAATAATTCACTGTCGATAAATATGATGACATCCCTGCGCTAAGTTCATTGTTATGATCTGTTTTATTAGGAATCTGAATTAGATAGACTTACTTCTAAGTTAACTTTTTATTTACCTGACTATGTTGTTGCTAAAAGTATAAATCTAATTGAGATTCCTAAATGTACTGAGAGATTTATTGCTACGCTATTTACAAAATGTTTGTCAAAAAGTTATTTATAAAATAAGCAAGAAATATTAAAGCACTTCCAATGTTTGGTCATTGGAAATAATGCTTTAATATTTTTTCACAATAATAAATGCGTAATTTACATTGTAATTTTGACTCAAAAAAAGTCAAAAAATAAAACTCCATAATGTGAAAGAAAATTTATTTACACAAATACAAATAATAACTAATTTAAAAAAGTATTTGAGTTACTAAACAAATATAATGGTATAAAAAATATTTTTAAATAAATTCATAACAAAAAATAAGATGGTGCTAAAAAAATAATATCACATATTTCATTAAACTATCGTGAACGTTAACAGAAGCATTTATTTAATAATAGCTAAAGTGTCCGATTTAGTACTTAACTTACTCGTGATAAACGTTTTTTTTTTGTAATAACATTGGCGCAATTTGCGCTCTTTCTGAACAGTTACCGTAACCGAACCGTCACGCTCGGGTCGGTGACGCTGAATCGCTTATGTCTCGCCTCCCGTCGTGTGTTTTCACTTCTATCGTGTGGTGTGGTCATAACCACACACCCTCTTATTTTTTTCGTAGTTGTGTTGATATTTTTGTTTTTCTTTCTTTGTTGTTGTAAGCATAAATGCGGCTTGCAACTTTATTTAAGAGGAAACGCGGTCACGTGATCGCAAATAATAATAATGCCAAAAACAAGAGATAGTTACGTGGCAGTAGTAGATATACATTATACCTTAAAAGAATATTTGTACTAGTATCATTAACCAGAAATAAAAATCAGAGGAATACGTTACTCTATGTAATGAACGCCAACGACCACGTTTCCTCTAATGACAATAAAAAAAATTGTTCAATCTGAAGCTATCAAAAATAAAAATAAATTATAATGTAAATAAGGATTTTTTACATGACGATGGCTTTTGAATTTAGAATCAAATACGATTTAATTGATTTTGAAAATACCACAGTAGTTTGTGCAAACTGTCTAAATAAAAAAATAGCAAGAACAGCCAAAAAAATAGTAATAATATACCCAATATTATTACTATTTTTTTGGCTGTTCTTGCTATTTTTTTATTACTATTATTTTAAGCCTATACTCGTTCCTTTCTTTAAGCTTTTAATAATTTTTAACATTGCATTCAAAACACACGTCTTAATTTTAATGAAATAAGGTCTATTATTCTTTGTTGCCATTCTCAAAGTCACAATACTTATTTAGGTCGCTAATTAATAATTGGTACTATTTTTACGATACTTAAGAATACTTAAATCGTGTAATTATCGGGCTTTGGCAGGCGAAAGGTGATTGTTTATAGAAGATAAAATAATTCTTAGGATAAAATTGAAAATACATAAATTAATTAAATTATAAGTAAACTATTTATTGGGGGACCACGCAGTTGGATCATATTGATTTATTATAAGAACAATATCCACTTTGTCTAAAATATTAACATTAGCCGGGCATTGTAGACTAAGCGTGCTGGCTAAAGTAGTAATTTGTTTGTTAATCGATCCCTTTATTTGAAATAATACATAATCAAGCAAAATTTTAAGTATTATTTACAATCGTATTTATTATGATGAAAATAGTTTAATTTGAAGTTATGAAACTGATTATAAGAGTTCCCCTGTTAACGTTATTTTTAGTGAAATGACAATAGAACATTACGTGGATGATAGCGTAAATTATAATAATTTCTGAAACGTTTTCTTTTTATTATTTTTTTGCACTTTATATTAGAATAATGCAAAGGAAATCACTTTCACGTTCGTCTTTAAAAATAAAACCCCGTTTTAAAAATGCACTTGAATTTTGATGATAAAATCAAACCCATGTTTTTGTTATTTCATAAATATACTTGCGTGCAAAAAAAGCTACCCACTCCTTGAGTTCTATTTGACAGACTATTAAATAATAAATAAATTATACCAGCCTATTGGTGCCCCACTACAGGGAAACGGCCCCTTCTCACACAGAGAAGGCACGAGCATTGATCACCTGCTCAAGACGTGATGGCAATTTCAGACTTAAATTAACAGCTGTAAGTCCATGTTTCCTTATAGTAATTAATGAATATATAGAGGTATGAGGAACAGGGTGTAAAGTTCACTCATGCCCATAGTAAAGGATGGATCCTCCGACCAGACGGGTATTGAGTCTGGTGGGCAACTGCCCGACGATTGATGTCGGGACGTTGTATATAATATGCTAGTTGCGCGGTAAACTCTGCTTGCGCGATGCAGGATTTTGCGTGACGTCAGTGTGATAGTTCGCATGTGGCGATGTAGATACCGCTACAAATAAAATAGGATCGTTAAACCCGTGTGTATTGAAATGTTTTATTAGTATCTGAATTCTATCATCCACGTCTTATTCTATTCGTCTCTTAGATAGGATAAAATTATAATAATAATAAGTGCCTGAAAAACGCGCGCCGAAAATGTCTTATTAAATTTCAAAATTAGGTATAAAATAATGATTGCGTTGGGTTAAGATATCGCTTTATTCATTTAAAGCTGTGGTGGGGATTAGTTTAGGGACTTGTCAAGTTCAGAACGTGGTTTGATCCGCGGGAAGCATGTCATTTTATAATGGGCATAAGAATTGCATTGCTAGCAAAATTATGAACGACAACAATACCATAAGAGATATATTTTGTACAGAAAGCAATAAAAAGACAACGTTATAATCGAAATAGTTTTGTTATTCAAGCGAAAAAAAAAGCTTTATAAGAGATTCAAAAAGTATTTTACCTCTACGTGATCGTAGATTGTTATTAACTTTTCCGCCTGTTTGTAATTCACAAGTTTTCCGTAAGCTTAATTTATTTAGAGTTTATGAGCAGTAATCGGATAATCGGGCTCTATTATTCCCACGAAAGAATAATACGGACATGCTTTTTGAATCCCGGATCCCGGAATCATTTGGAATTCCTGAGATTGCTAAAAATGTTACCTGCATATAAAATATGTTACAATTCACTGTGAAAAAAAAAAAATATTTTAAAAATATTAATGTTTTTTCGTCTTCTGTTCGTATAAAATACAATAAATTTGTCGATTAGATCACTAATCGTAATCTGTTAGATAGACAAATCAATTTCCACTACTTGAACACATGGTGCACATAATTTTTATTGATATCAAAATAATCACTGCTATAATTTCATAAAGTTTGTTATAGTGGTTTTTACAAAATTGTTCAATCCCGGGAAGCCGGGATTCCTTATTTATTCAGAAAGGAATGTCCATATTATTCTTTCATGGGAAGAAGTTTTTATGTATTTAAGCGCCCGATTATCCGATCACTGTTTATGAGTGACCAAGAGCCCGGTATATCTTGGATTAAGATGAACGAAGAAATGTTGTAATGAAATAATATTATATTTAATGATTATCGGTGAAGAATATATCGAGTCTAGGTTACTTTATAAATACACTGTAGTAATCAAAAATATATCAAAATGATCTAGGAAAGTCCAAATCGACTCTAAAAATCAAGCTATATCAAAATTCCCGCCGATTCCGCTGGTGTTGTCTGATGTTGCCTTAATAATAATTTGTAATAGGAAATAATAATAACGAACAAATATTAACCATATCATTTGACATAATGTAGGTACATTATTATTGCACATTGTTAGTGAAATAGTTATATACCGACTATTATTAAGTCAACGCTCGAATCGCACTACGACTGCAGGCGTACCATTTAACCGAGACGGTGGCTGAGGGGCACTGCGCGATGAGGGAGGGGTGTTGATGCCAGTCAGCGGGCTAAGAACTGAGCTCTCGCGACCCGTAACCACGCCCGCAACGTAGATAGGGCCCCTATCTACAGGGCGGGCGTGGTTACGGTGTCGCGAGAGCTCAGTTCTTAGATATAGGTATAGATTACTTGTCAGCGTATACGTTACTAGCTGTTGCCCGCGACTTCGTCTGCGATCCGGAATGAAAAGTAGCCTATGTCCTTCTCCGGGTCATGGTCTACCCATGTGCTAAATTTCATCCAAATCCGTTCAGTCGTTTATGCGTGAAAGCGTAATAAACGTACCAAAAATCAAATCTTTTCTCTTAATAATATCAAGTTTAGATTAGACAAAAAGTTTGCATACGCGAAGGAGATGGAATATATATTTTCGTCCCGTTTACTCGTACTATTGAATCTAATAAGTTTACCTATGTCCCATTTTTTGGATTATTAAGTGAATTCTCTATTGCTATACTAGCCCCTTCCTTCTCCCCCTACATCGCGAAACTACCTTAGGCACCGTCTGAGTTGAGCGGTAGGCCTATAATAGTTAGTCGCACAATAGTCGATATTATATTCGAGACATAAGTAAGCATAAGTAATATTTATTATCGAATACACCCACAGTCGCTTTATAATGTTTAAAAAATTATAAATTTTAATAGTAATAAGGAGTAATCATTTTATTTACAAGTGAAGTATTTGTGCGTCTACCATTTTATTTATGACTGGTTCTGTTCAGGTGTTTAAAGGAATTGTTCATTTTTTATGTCTGAAAAGAAAAAAGTACACACTGTAGCTACGCATTTTGTGTGTGCATTTAGGTTCATTTTATTTTGAACCTTATGTTACTGTTCAAATGAGTCATTCTGACGGACACTCTTATGTGATTACTTTAGATGAATGAGAATAGGTACAAGCACATTCTCAAAATGCATTATTGTTAACCGATAAACGACCTTATCAACTATGTTTTTTTGAGAATTTTATTTAATATTTTTTTCTGGTCAGACCCTAGACTAATGTTTAAAATGTTCCTTAGTTCCTATTTTCTTCTCTTTGTATTAAAATTGTCATGTATTCAAGTATTCATTTAGGGTACTTAATTAAATTTTAGAAGCTTTCCGGTGTCGAAAAATATTACAACCCAGTTAAGCATTTAAATTATGTTATGAATACATAATAGCTATTTATGCAACTGTTATATAATAAGGGGTATTAAAACAGGAATGTGGGTTTATCACACGAGTGTTTTAATAACTAATTATGTACAGTTGCATACAAGACTTTATCTACACCCATGATATGAATCCTATATAAAAGATTCTGAAACCATAGTACACTGCTATAAGAACCCTATGTAAATTCATGGTAAGTTTAATTGCAGAGTATCTAAAACAACCAAACTAAGAAATATCTGGTGGTGTGTTATCGAAGCTTGTGTCACTCATTTTTGTAAACAACAAAGTGATAATTTTTCGCAATACCTACTAATATCGAACAAAAATGGTGGGATACGCTACGGCGTATCTATAACGTTATTTTTTAAATTATTAGCGGTTGTAGTGAAACGCGCGTTCATGACAATGTTCTTTTTTTGATATTCATAAAGATACCACGAATTGAGTAGCTGTGGCTGTTTGATGAGTAAGGAAGGGATCGAGTTCGAGTTGCTTAATGAAATTCAGTACAATATTAGGTATAACACTCGTTTGGATGTTATTATGGTTATTATGACACTGGTTGTTTTAATGTTGGCAATAAGCTAACTGTTTCAGAAACTTTTATAGAGGATTTACAGCATAGGCGTAGATAAATTATATTTAATATCTGAGTTTATATTGTAAGGACACTCTCAATTTAATGGTGCATATAAGTGTTGTTATAGTTTTATAATGTTTCAGTATGTTTCGTGGTATTTATTTGACATTACAAGTGGTACTTATAATTGATTGCTATTATAATTATAACAAGCATTTATAGGAATATAAACAGTGCTCTTATGAATAAAACAACGATTTATTAATAAATTATACAAAAGTAATTTCTCACTTACCTTTCGTCACTTAGGAGTAACTTCCAACCAAAGCAATGAAAGGTATCTGTTTGAGTAAATAAAATACAACTTTATTCCGATATTATTAAAAAGTGGGCCATAAAGTACAAACGGCTTAAAATGCTGCCAATAACGAATAAAGAGACAATAATATATAATTTATGTCCTAAATGTCGGTTTTATTTAATTGTCTAGCAGATACTTTTTAACATAATTATTCTGTTCCATTTTTTTTTAATTTTAATTTTTACAACAACGCGTAATAACATAACAAGTAATGCATAGATATGCATTACATGTTTTTTTTTTAAAGTAGCGCTATTGGTGCCGATTCCCTTGTTCACAAACTAAACTAAATTTAAGTTGAGTGCATCTTTTTATTTCTATTTCATTATGAAAAGGACAGAAGATAAATATTAGTTTAGTCCTGTCAAATTAGTCAGCACCTGACGTAATTTGATGTAATTTTAGTAGTCAACTTTTTAATCACGTCTAAACTTGTATGGAGTAGTGTCAGGCGCTGATTAATTTGACAGGACTAAACTAAAATTTATCTTCTGTCCTTTTCTTAATGGAATAGAAAGAAAAAGATGCACTGAACTTAAATTTGGTTTGGTTTGTAAACAAGGGAATCGGCACCAATGTCTTGTCTATATTACTGTATTGTTACCTCTTTGAACAACTAAAAAAATAATGTACAAATAAATACATTATTATGATATGTTGGTGCCTTTCACTATATTTTAAATGTTGTTGATATACATATACATATTATATTTAGAAACAATGTATGAGGAAAAAAGTGTATGTTGAAGAACATGATAATAATTTGTATGTGTTGATCTCTGTCATAATTGCATTTGTCATTAAAGTTTTAGTTCTATTATCACAGTTACATTTTTAATTACTTAAGAAGAAATTGTGCGTATTCTATGATTGTTGTGTTTGGTTTAGGTAAATGTTTTTTTTTTTTGTTGTTTTTAATTCGCAAAGATAGTCACTGTTTGTCTCGGTTTAGTCGAGTTGGCGACTGGATAGCGTAAAAGAAAGTAAAAATACGTCTTTTTCAAACAATGACGCTGTGATTTTTTTTACTCGAACTGAAAAAGTGTTTCCAACTCATATTAATCTTGAATCAAAGACGCTCGAACGTAGGCACTGCACAAATACGTCGTATTTTTGGCAAAGTATTCATTTACGCAGCGTCTACATGATGTTGGCGTCTGCGCTGGACATAAGAGCGAAGACATTATACTATTCAAATCGTGCAAATAACATCAATGTAAAATAAGTCTCAAATTCATGTTATGTGCACGAACCGAATATCAAGTTTAGGATCAAAAGACCATGATAGGAAAAGAGACCATGACCTCTGAGTTGGTTTCGGCATTTCTTCTCAGGGATCAGTCAGCTAGGAAATGCCGGCGCCATCTAGTTTTAAAATATTGACGTGTAAAAGTGTCTAAGATCTACTTACAGAAATAAACATTTCATTTCCTAGGTTGGTGTAAATTAAATTGATTTTATAATGACTAGTATGTACTAATAAGAGTAATAAAAACGATTGAAGTTTTAGTGCAAACTGAACTCTATGTGTGGGTAATAAACATGTTTTTCTGAAAATACATATTTGTTTACACGTTAGGAAACTAAATCGCGAGTGCAGTATACCAATAAAGCTAAACAAGTGTCAGTTTTGAAATTACTATAGTTTTTCACGGCTTGTTTGAATCGGTGGAGTAGATTGAAATTATACTAAGTGAGACACCAGTGACTAACTTTGTTTAGAATGGGTCTATTTTTTATTTATAAGCAATTGAGATGTATTGTTATAAAATGTAATGTGAGTGTCAACACGTGATAACTTGTGCGAGATTTACGTGTCTGATTTGCGAAATAGTCTCTTTTGTATGCGATGAAACAATTATAAATTGATACGAAATATATATATTTATCATTTTTTTTTTGCTCTTTTCTCAGTCCCCTTCCTAAGCAAACGCCTCCCTTCTCTCCTTCCATTGTTCGCGAGCCCGCGTGTCCTCCTTCCAGTTTTGGCGGAATCTGTCCACAGACAGAGTGAACCTCTGTCATCTCCTACGTGGCCTGCCGCGACCGTGCTTCACTATAGAAATATAGGTACTTAAACTGTATTTACTTGACCTGGCTAAAACCCAGAACCTAATTTTCGTAATTTAATATTCATTGATACGGTTAGCTAAATGACTTCAAACTACCCTTTGCACGTTATTACCTACCTAAAAAGTTGCTTGCAGGTATTGATAAACCCAGAAGATATTCTATTAAAATAATGCGTGTTCTACAAAGCTTGATACTGGGTTCTTTCCTATTTTCAGGGTATATCAACGTATTAAAAAATCTACCACAAATGGTGCTATTTGCTGACGATACTGCCTTAATTTTTAAGGTGGACGTAGGACGTGCTACAAAGGAGAATGACCAAATTGGCCCAAAATTTAAAAAAATAAGCAATGTTTGCCCCCAGATTTACCACATGGCTCATTTAAAAGACGGGTTCAAATAAGACATTTTATTCTATGGAACCGAAAAAAAATGTCCTACAGAAACATACATTTTGTTTGGAGAAAAAGTTGCATATTTCACTTTTATTATTGTTTGGGATCGTATCACAAGGAAGCAAGTGCTTAGGCGAAACCTTTTTATACCTCAGGCACTGTTCGGAAACCCAGAACAATAGAAAAGCATAATTATACTTGATGGCACCTATGTATGGCTACATTAAAAAAGTAGCAAATTCCTCTTCCAAAGATTGACTTATAACCATTACAAATTCTTAAATATACTAAAACCATTCTTAGTAGTCTGTTGTGATGGCTATATAATTGAAGTTGCAAGTCTCTATTAAGCGACTACATCCATGTTTCATTGTTTTTTCCAAGAAGGAGACTATCTCATTTTAGATAGAGGTTTCTGAGATGGCCGTACCGTATTTTATGTAGTCTTCAGGCTATGATGCCTATATGCCTAAATCAGTAATAAGAGGTGAAACTTTTGACAACGGCTGACGCAAATAAGTCCTGATTAATGACGATTTGTAGATGGGTCGTGGAAGTATTTAATAGCCGATTCAAGAGAGATTTTAAGATATTTAGGCAAGATTATTTAAACAGAGCTCTGCCTCATATGCAGGGTGATTTTAGAAACGCCGCCATTTTAAATGTTTTCCATGACCCAATTACTGATAACGTTAATGTTTCTGCGTTTGTGGAGAGAATTGAAAAATAGAATGAATATTGAAAATTGTCTCGGACAGTATGTGATTGGCCGTAACCTCATTAGCCGGCGATTTCCATTTCAAAGTATGTCTGCAGAATTACCTGATGTATGAGAATTCCTATGAAGAACTTGTTATGTTTCTGTTAGGAACGTACCAAATAAAACTGGGCAGTTACTACAGTGAACACGCTCTTACTCAGCCCACCTTGGGTTGGAGGCTCTAAATCTTTATTACTGTTCATGTAAGAGTGGCAGGTGAACTTTGGGCACGTGTGCACATGTAATGTCTATCGTGTGGTTTTTGACGTATGCGCGTTATAACAATATTGACCATCCAGCACAGTTTTTAAGACCATATTGTCATCGATGAAAATTATTTATAATATGCACTTTATGGTATGATCTGTGTAGTCTCGTCGCCAATGAAACATATTTTTAAAAATTGTCTGAAAATAAACGGTTTTTAAGTCTTAAGTCGTGTTTTTATATTCATTATTCATCTAATTATTTGGTGAATTTTTAAAACAATATTTTTTAAGATATACAAAAAATAGATGCAAGCAAAAGTGTATCGTTGCAGTGTTAAACAACGTTGAATTACTCTGTAACTGTGGGTTAGAATTTGGCGCACATTTGCACACATAGTAAGTCCAACTGTATATGTCCAACAACTATAGCCAACCCTGGGGGCAGCAGATTTTTTTTTGGACCAGAGCCCAAACAAATTTGGTCATTCTCCTTTTGACGACGACGTAAATAACGCCCTACTGCAGGTCCAAACTTGGTTCACTGCTAATAATTTAGTATTAAATGGAAAAAAAAAACTATTTGCATAAGATTTTCTTTACTAAATGTCAAAATTTGTGATTGTAGATAGTATTGAATCAAAAGAAACTAACATTCGTCGATAAAACTTTTTCCTGGGATCAAGCTCGCCTCAAGGCTACAATGGGGTCCTCATTTAACATCTCTTGCAGGACACCTAAGTTCAGCAGCATGCTGTCAGAAAAAATCGTCAATTTACCGCTATAGATACGGCGAGGTTAGGCTATTTTAGTTACTTTCCTATTATCACGTCTTACGATATTTGTATTTTATTAACAAGTATTTATATTCTGCACAAATGAGCCATCAAAGTCATAGGCAAGGACATCGACCCAGAAGCTGATCCATGGATTCAGTTAATGATTCTGGACACCGCAGGGCTGAAATTTTTCGTCAGGTGTTATTAAAAAAACCATCTGCTGTTCCATACCTACATCTTGACCGCGTAGGTATTGATTGCACTTTTGTACGAAACAGCAGATTTCTGTTTTAATAACTGACGAAAAAGTAACTGATGCGTCGATGTCCCTGCTACCCTGTATAATCTCCGCAGGTGCGAATCAAAGGGAACTGTGTATCACTGTGTGTATGTGTGTAACATATTTATGAAAACACCATGTACTTAAGAATTTTTTTACATCATTTCAGCCGAAAGACGCTCACTTTTGGACATAGGCCTCCCCAAGTTCTTCGCCGTTTGTGTTAGTAAAAGAGGTGAAAGACATGTATAAAATAATATAGTAGGTACTAGAAATAGGGACCTATTAGTTCAACTAGGTTTCAGACTGGCTAAAGTAGACTCATCCTTCATGGGGTACCTGCTGTTTAAAATGTTACAATAAAATACCTCCCCCCCACAAACTTCAACTGAATGAGACGAAATTCAAATCTTGTATAAAACGCACAATACCCAGGCAGGCATATTATAAGAAAGGGGATTACATCGCTGATAAAAATCCCTGGCTCAATGCTGCCTACATGGCGCAGGTTTTTTTTTTAAATATACCAATTTTATTGCAATATCGGGTTAACCTTGTCTACAGAAATCATTTAACTTCTAAGAAGCATGGGCATTCGAATATTTAGTTAACTAAAAAACCACCATATTTTTAAACAAATAAAAGTTTTTGGTTCCATTGCGGACCCACCATACCAGTGGCCACTGAGAAAAAATAGTGTTGTGGACTACAAGGATCTGGCCTTTAATGGTCACAGTTCTAACGTAACCTAACCCAATTGATTCACCAAGTAATTTTCTCAGTGGTATAGTTTTAGACCCACCATACCACCAGGGGTATGGCCAGTGGTATGGTGGGTCCGCACACATTATCTTTGAAGGGACTATCCCCGTCGTGGTTTTTTTTTAATCATTCAGATGTAGGAGCCCCGCAAATACGCCTACGTGCATCGTAGGGCCATATTTCTAAAAACCTAAATGGTTTCTATGACCAAGGTTAACCCGATACTGCAATAAAATTGCTAGGTATCCAAAAAAAACGAAAAACTGACAGTGCCAAAAAAAAATTATTTATTTGCTGCTCATAGTGCCCCTTTTTTTTTTTTGTGGGTGGGAAATCATCAAATAACTTCTCCCGCTCTGGGCAGAGCAGAAGGGCGTGTCAGACTCTTACTGACTAAAACCCACCCGTGTTCCTTCAGTTGCCTGTGCCAGGGGCCACGGTAACCCTCTTGGACTTTTCCGCAACCCTAGCAGGCATCGGTCCTAGCAAACCCCGTCATTGGTGCTGACATCTCTTTGAGGCGCGCGTGGAACACAACGCGCCGTCGACCCGGGCCTGGTCCTTATCGAACGGCGAGCTGCCCATTGCTCGCCATTCGCAAGCCCGCGCCTACGGTGGCCGGGAATCGGCCTGCGATTCCCGACGCCCAGGGCGTCTCCTGCGGCGGCTAGGGGCGTGAGGGCGCAAATTTTGCCTCTCCCTCACGCGTTCCGCCTCCTCCTTCGCGAACATTACTGCTTCGCAGAAGGAGGTGACGGCTTCCCAAGCCCTCTCGCTCCGTACCATGGCCTGGACCAAGGCCGAACGCGAGAGATCGCCACCGCCAATCGCCTCCACGAGGACACGGCGGTGCTCCGCCCAAGCCGGGCTGACCTCCACCGTGTCCTCCGGGCGATCCACACAATGGTGACACCCGGGCGTTTCCTCCCGCCTTATCCGGAACAGGAATCTCCCGAAACAACCATGTCCGGTGAGGACCTGCGTCAGGCGGAAGGTGAGGACGCCGTGGCGCCTCTCTAGCCACTCCTCAAAGAGGGGACTTATCGCCGCAATTGTGGCGTGCCCAGCGCTGGGTTGCGACAATCGCACTCTCCATGCCGCCCTGAGATCCCGCCGGAGCTCTGTCCGCTGTACCGTGATTTCTCGCGGCAGCGGAGCTACGCCCCGGCGTTTCGCCTCCTTGCGCCACTCCCAAACGTGCGCGAGGACTTTTGCCTCCAGATCCCATGGCGGTAATCCGGCAAGGAGGCTCGCCGCCTCACCGGAGACCGTACGGTATCCCCGGACCAGCCGGGTGGCCATGACCCTTTGGGGCGCGTTCAACCAGCGGGCTGGCCGCCGCCTCAAGGAACGCGCCACACCGGTGCCCCGTAAAGGGCCATGGACCGCACGACCCGCGCGTAGAGCCTCCGGCAGGAGGCGTTTGGCTAGATTGGGCAGGAGCCGCATTAAGGCAGCCCCGGCCCTTTCCAGTCTGGGAGCCAAACGTCGGAAATGCTCCACGAAGTTCCACCGGCTGTCGAGGACGAGTCCCAGGTACTTCATCGTCGACTCGACGCCGATGTGAACCCCTCCTACCGTTATTTGGGAACCCGACGGTGGCGTGTTCCGAGGACCATGAAAACACATGGCCTCGGACTTGTGCAGGGCCACCTCGAGTCCCAATTGCCGGCTCCTCTCGACGATTGTCGCAACCCCGCGTGTCGCTAGTTCGGCCGCCGCCTGGTGCGACCTCCCCTGCGCCAGGACCAGCGTGTCGTCAGCGTAACAAACCACGCTGACGCCGCTAGGGAGGTCGGCGCGCAGCACCCAGTCGTATCCGATGTCCCACAGATGCGGCCCCAGGACCGATCCCTGTGGGACACCGCACGACATCTCTTGCCGGTTCCATACTCCCTGGTGACCGGGGTAAATGACGGCCCTGTCCGTCAAATAGGCCTTGACCACACGACAGAGGTAGGTCGGCATCCGGTGATACCGGAGTGCCTCCCTGAGCTCAATAGTGCCCCTAAGCGTAGTAAGCGTATACCTACTTCAACTCCTACAACTCCGCCATTATGACTGTACTTTGCTGTGCTGTACTTTGCGACGCTTTTAACGTGTAGTACCTACGTCTTTTACACCGTTCTAACATAATATAGGTAGTTATTAATTCGACATTCATGATGTAACTAATATTTTTGTAAAAATATAATTCAAAAGAGTGTCCATGGAGTTTCTTGCCCGTCCATCTCCATTACCATTACCTAGGTGTCTTACCTACTACGCTTTGGAATGGGTAACTAGCTTCATATTTCTGACGGACTCCTTGACGATTCAAAAGTGCCTCTAAATAGTTTATTTGATATAAATGCTTTGAGTTTGAGTTGAGTTTAACATGTTTGTTCAAGGCTACTGACTGAGTATTTTAAGGCGCAGTTACGAGTAGATATGTGACTTTTAATGATTTTAAATTGAACATCACGTTTAAACGACTTGTCTGATTTCTTTGAAAAAAATATATGTTATATACTTACAAGACAATTTTCCTCGTGATTTGTTATGTGAATATTTAAAGTTATGTTTTTATAACCCAGTGTAATTAATTTGTAAATGTCTAACGCGGACAAAAAAAAAAGGTAATCACGCAAAAACTATAGGGCGTATTTTCATGAAAGTTTCACAACTTATAAGACAATTTAATGACCCAAATTTTAGTACGCACGGCTACAGATCAAGCTATACATTTCCAGTATGAGCTGATCTCGCATTGTAAAGGATTTCCTTACAGTGAGAGTTCAGTGTAAACTTGAAATGTATAGCTTGACGTGTAGCCGTGTGTACACGGCTTTTATTTGTATTGGTGTTTGGCTTTTATTTGTATTGACTTGAAGACTTTACGGTCTCAAAAACGCTCTCTGGGAAAACCATTGACTTATAAAAAACACACCAACTTACTTTCATAAACAACGTTTCAGACGTCATTCACTGGTAAATTGCGGAAGCTATGTGGCGGTCACCGCTCTTTTAGGAATCCGTAACTTTAGGGTTTTACCGTACAGCCAGCAACAAAAAGTTAGTGGTACTAAGCGTACCAATATTGGTTAGTCTTAAGTAAGGTTAATCGTACGTCATCGTCAGTAGTATTTAGGAAAATCGTATACTTTTACAATGTTTATAAATACGCGAGCACCATAGTATGTATCACATAATTAACTTATTTGTCATTGCTACATTTTTAATTATTTTTACCTATTGTGGTACGAGTATCTAATAGTAATTTTATTATAGGTGCATCGTCTTCACTTATGATTAAATTGTATTTATTAATGTACCTATACAAAATATTGTAACACATTTTAAAAGAGTAACAGTGGAGATTCTTGCCCATTCTTCTCCTCTTTAGAAGGGGCGACTAGAATCAATTCTGTTTTAATGTAAATGTTGACGTTCAAAAGAGCCTTTTATGTGCCTATTTGAAATAACCTACTGTACCTACTACTAAAACCACCCTTACTTCCACATAATAAATATTTGTTCGCGACGGAGCGTCACCATACTCAGATTTGTTAATGTTATAGTAATTTCTTAGTTTATTTATTCCCTAATTTCTTAAATAGAATGTATGTACGTGTCGGAACATCGCCATACGTAATTTTGTTCAACTATAAGTAATTTACTGCTAAGAATGTTTTAAAACTTAATAGACAGCGGGCGTACCACTACGTGCGCCCATGTACCCAGATAGGGTCATAAGTTCTAAAACGTTCTTAGTGAATAATTGGTAGTAAAACCTTTTGAATGTTGTATTTTATAGCGTAATAAGATAAAATAGGTATAGTTCTAGCCTAGACATCATATTGTATGTACTAGAAAGCTATTAAAGATGAAATTGAGTCGTTTTTCATTTAACCCACTGGTCGCAACCTTGTGAGCATCAAAAGGGTGGGACGTATATAGTTTCCCTATAGTTTTTTGGTACGTCCAGGTAGCCTAGACCGAGACCTAGCCCTGGATGTAATTTTTGGACCTGTGGTCAAATGGGAAGTCCACCTTTTTGATGAGCACAGGTTGGGAGCAGGGGCAAAATAGTACGTTTTTTCTTACAGTCTTCAGAGGCGCTTCACGCCCTGAAAAATCTAGATGTATCTATGAAAATACTAGATTTCTTTAGTTCGATAGACCTACTTTAGGTACCCGTTTAGAAATTGAATATCGGTTTAGGGGTTTCCCAGGAAATCCACCTGACAAACTGGATAATAGTAATTTTTCACCCGTTTTCCCCTTTGTAATGAAATAACTTTTCAGCTGAAAGACACACAGTCGCTCCTGTAGTGTCAATAGATAGGGGATTACGCAAGGAATCCGGTTATGTATGACATGTCTGGATAGGGTGCCTAACTAGGGAGGTTTAGCTGTAAGAATGCTTGTAAACGTAACAAAAATAAACGAAAAATCAGGGAGAAATTCGCGGTCCTCGTTACGGTAAAGATTCGAGCCACTTAAGCGGGCGCGTCACGACCGCTAATTTCGTAGTCATCAGCAAGGAACTTTACGGCTCAAAATACGTCATCAAGTGAACCCCTCAAGAGGACCCGAATCGCTCCCTGAACAGTTAAAGAACTTTCAACTTGGTGTTATTATTTATCAACCCCTTCATATAAGTAAGTACCCCGGAACACGAAGACATCAGTACGAAGCCACAGTCGGGAATCTTGAAGATACCTGGAACTTATAGGTGTAGGACGTCAGCGCCGCTGTGGATTGGGAGACGCCCGACCTCATACCGGGATAGCCCTGGTTGGGTATTACAACCTCCCTCACCCTGGAACCCAGCGATCACGCCCGTCCGGCACATCTGCTGGTCCTTTCGAGCCGGATGTTTCCATGATTCCTGAAGAATTGTTCTGGAAGACCGAAGATTTATATGCAAAGTTGCCCCTGAAATAGAAGATTTGTTCCCGAAGATATGTTCCCGAGGGACTATTACACACACACATTCCCGAAAACTTCAAGATTTAGTATGAAGAATTAATGAAGACTGTTTCCACTAATCTATTCCTGGAGAGATATTCCTGAAGTCACGTTCCTGAAGAATTATCCCTGAAGCCTGAAGACTTATTCCTGAAGCCTTATCCTTTGAAGATTTGTTCTTGGACTTTGAAGATAGAAGAATTTAATTTGGAATTTGAAGTTTCGTCTTGAAGACTGAAGGATTATCCCTGAAACCTGAAGACTTATTCTATTCCTGAAGACTTATGCCTGAAGACTTATCCTTTGAAGATTTGTTCTTGGACTTTGAAGATAGAAGAATTTAGTTTGGAATTTGAAGTTTCGTTTTGAAGACTGAAGGATTATCCCTGAAGCCTGAAGACTTATTCCTGAAGCCTTATACTTTGAAGATTTGTTCTTGGACTTTGAAGATAGAAGAATTTCATTTGGAATTTGAAGTTTTGTTTTGAAGACTGAAGGATTATCCCTGAAGCCTGAAGACTTATTCCTGAAGCCTTATACTTTGAAGATTTGTTCTTGGACTTTGAAGATTGTCTTTGAAGATAGAAGAATTTAGTTTGGAATTTGAAGTTTTGTTTTGAAGACTGAAGGATTACCCCTGAAGCCTGAAGACTTATTCCTGAAGCCTTATCCTTTGAAGATTTGTTCTTGGACTTTGAAGATTGTCTTTGAAGATAGAAGATTTAGTTTGGAAGTTGAAGTCTGAAGCCTGAAGACTTATCTTTTGAAGATTTGTTCTTGAACTTGAAAATTGTGTATGAAGATAGTGGAACTTAGTGTGGAACTTGAAGTTAGTGTTGAACATTGAAGGATTAACACCGAAGATTAAACACAGGTACGTCTTTGAAGACAGTGACATATTAGTGTGAAGTTAAAGTGTGCTGTGAACATAGATACCCTGCCTTGAAGTTTGAATACCTGAACCGAATTCAACATGCCGATTACAAGGTCACAAGGCAGAGCCCCTGAAGCTTGGACAGTGGATGTGGACAGATCACGCAGTACTACAGCTATCAGACACCAGCTGCCTCCACGTTCACCATCTACCACTGAAGGGGTCGAGCAACCGCCGCTGCAGCCACGCCCAGTCTCTCCAAGGGAAAGCGAAGACGTACCCGTGACGACACAGCCTATAGAAAAGGAACAGTTGGAACAAGAAGCAGCTACCGAGAGCACAGACAGATTAGAAGGGACATCTGATAGCACAGTGAAGCCTTCACATTGGACAGTGAAGCAACCAAAGAAAGCTCTCAACAAGACGTACAGCCGAACCTTGCCGATGACTACCCGGGGTGACGCCCGTAACGAACATAGAAGGCCGCCGTCGACTGCGAATAGGTCGACGCGGACAAATAGTAAAATTTCAAGAGCACGTGAAAACCTATTGAAAATTAGGTTGGAACTTGCTCAAATAGCACTTCAAAGAGCCGAGGAAGAAGATTCCGATGGCTATATGGATGATAGAAACTCAAACGAAGAGTACGTGCGTTCCTGGCTTGAAGAGGCACCCGAACCTGAGCCAACGAAGGAGGACAACGCCGCCGAGGGGGACAATAGAAATAGAAGCCGAGTGCAACAGGACCCCGTGGTGGACGTCAACAGTATAGCGGATCTCCGAGCGCAACCTTCGTCGAATCCTACAGAAAATGAAGTGAAGAATACAGAGGCAACGAAGCCAATAGAAGACACCAAGGGGGAAGGCTCACTCCGTTCCTTCATAACGGAGTTGACGTCCGCTATAGCGTCGCTCGCCGACAAGAAAACAGAACCGTGGACAACGAATAGCCCCTCGGCGTCGAAAGTAATAATGACGCTCCCGAATTTCAGCGGGGCGCATACAGAATGGCTTTCATTCCAAGCCATCTATGAAACAACTCGAAGATACTTCAATGATATTGAGAATACAGCTAGACTCAGAAGAAGCCTACAAGGAAGAGCATTGGAGACAGTGAGTTCGGAGCTTATCGGACATGCCAGACCAGATGACATCATGAAGGAGCTCGAGCTACAATTCGGACGTCCAGACTCAATCGCTCAAGCGGAGACAGACAGACTACGCGGTCTGCCACGCTGCAGCGAATCGCCTAAGGACATCTGTACGTTCGCAAGCCGAGTAAGAAGCGGCATAGTCACTCTTCGCGCATTGAAGAAGGAACACTACCTTATCAACGCCGAACTCATGCGACTGCTGACGGAGAAGTTACCGAACTCCCTGCGTGTACAGTGGTACAGGACGTACACAGAGAAGCATCTGTCACTGCCGGACCTCGCTCTCTTCAGTGACTTCGTTACCGAACAAGCTCGTTTCTGCAGTGCCTTCGCTCCACCTGAAAACATCGGGGAGACTACGGCTTCCAAGCGCGTCACTCAGAGGACCCACACAGCAACGGACAAGACGGCCTCTAAATGCCGTGTCTGTGACAGAGAAGGACATCAAGCAACCGACTGCTCGAAGTTCAAAGAGGGATCCAGTGACAAGAGATGGGAGCTAGCGAAGAAACTTAACCTCTGTTTCCGTTGCCTGCGAAGTCGTCGCTCTGGTCACACATGCAGACCAAAGAAGTGTGACGTCAAGGGGTGTACAGCCAAGCACCATCGGCTTCTTCATTATAACAAGAAGCCTGCTGCAGAGGGCGTCGATAGGCCCGCTGCCCCAGAACAGAAGAAAGAAGCAAAGGAAACGGTGGCCAGCTCACACACAACTTCTAGTCAAGCATATCTCAAGATGGTACCGGTTCGAGTCGTCGGACCGGCGGGAGAAGTATCGACGTTTGCGCTTCTCGACGACGGATCAACCGTTTCCCTAATCGACGAAGATATAGCGAAGCAAGTCGGGGCAGAGGGCCCTATCGACCCTCTGAAGATAGGTGCGATAGGTGACACCATGATCGACACTCCTTGTTCAAGAAGGATCACGATCACTCTGGCGAGCTCGTTCAAGAGTAAGGTGCCGTTCAGAGCGCGCACCATACCGAAGCTCAACCTGTCAACACAGACAGTAAGCGAAGAGGACGTAGCAAACTGCAAACACCTGGACGACCTAAGACATCAGCTGATTTACGACACAGGCGCACCGAAGATCCTCATTGGTCAAGATAACTGGCACCTATTATTGGCCAGTGAGATCCGCAGAGGACCGAAGCACCAACCCGTCGCTTCACTTACAACGATGGGCTGGACATTACACGGCGCGCACACAAGAATACTGGGTCAGCAGGTGCACTACGTCAACCGACTTACGTCCAACGATGAAGATCTTGACGAGCAGCTTCGTGAATTCTTCGCCCTGGAGTCGCTGGTTATTAATCCGAGGCGACCAGACTCAGATCCGGAGAAGAAGGCAGAAGACATTTTGAGTCGTCACACTCAACAATTAGAAGATGGTCACATAGAAACAGCAATGCTGTGGAAGAATGAAAATAGTGAAATGCCAGATAGCTATGGGACAGGACTCAAGAGGCTCGTCTCAATAGAAAAGAAGCTCGACAGCAACCCTGCTCTTCGAGACAGATACGTGGAACAGATGGACTCCCTCACACAGAAGGGATATGCAGAGAAGGCGCCCAAAGCGAGCACACCTGGAAGGACGTGGTACCTACCCCATTTCGACGTGTTCAACCCCATGAAGCCAGACAAGCTCAGAATAGTTCATGACGCTGCAGCGAAATCGAGAGGACTGTCACTGAATGACTTCCTTCTCACGGGACCGGACTTGCTACAGTCGCTGCCCGGCGTCATGATGCGTTTCCGCCGACACCGCATAGCCATTTCCGGAGACATAGCGGAAATGTTTATGCAGGTGAAAGTACGAGCTCAAGACAGAGACGCCCTCCGATATTTATGGAGAGGCAATAGAAGGGAAGGAGCGCCTGATGAATATCGCATGAAGTCCATCATTTTCGGTGCGGCAAGTTCGCCGTGCACAGCCATTTTCGCGAAGAATTGGAACGCGAAGAGGCACATAGATGAGCATCCAGAAGCAGTGGAAGCCATAATACGTAATCATTACATGGATGATTACCTCGATAGCTATAGGTCGGAAGAAGAGGCCACGCGCATCGCAACTACGGTGAAGAACATACACCTGCAGGCGAAGTTCGAGCTCAGAAAATGGGTGTCAAATAGCGCGCGAGTAATAGAAAACATAGACCCGACACAGGCCCGAACTGAAGGTGTCAGTATCGGGAAAACAGAAGCGGAGAAGATATTCGTACAGGTCGTACAGCAGCAGTCGTTCGCTCTGGAAATAGCGAGACTGCAAGAAGAGAAGACGTTGGACAAAGACAGTCGACTGAGGCCGCTGCAAATAGAAATCATAGACAACGTCATACGGCTGAGGAGTCATATATCCGCGACCAGCGGAGTGGCCGACGATGTGAAGCGACCGCCGATATTACACGGCGACCATCACATAACACAACTATACATAGATTGGACACACCGCAGTTTACAGCACAGTGGGCGTGTTCACCGATCAAGACATAGACAGAAAAAGCTGTGGCGGCGATCTCAAATACTCGCCGACATGTTCTGGCGCCGCTGGGTCAGAGAGTACCTGCCGGAGCTCCAAAACCGGCGGGAGCCTCACAGCCGCGGGCCCGGTCTGCAGGTGGGGGACCCTATCCTCATCGCAGACGGCCAGCTGCCTCGCAACACATGGCCGCGAGGCCGCATAGTCGCCGTGTTCCCCGGGGCCGACGGTGAAGTCCGGACCGCTGAGGTGCGCACTGCTGGCGGCACTTTAAAGCGTCCGGTGAAGAAGCTCGTCCCACTACCGAAGTAACGCAGGCGTCGCGACGGCGAGCGTCGCGACTACGGTCGTCGCTCACCGGCGTGATGCAGCGCCGCGCCGACGTCGCTACGAGTCGACACTGCACTGCACGGCGGGAGAGATGTTCGCGACGGAGCGTCACCATACTCAGATTTGTTAATGTTATAGTAATTTCTTAGTTTATTTATTCCCTAATTTCTTAAATAGAATGTACCTATGTACGTGTCGGAACATCGCCATACGTAATTTTGTTCAACTATAAGTAATTTACTGCTAAGAATGTTTTAAAACTTAATAGACAGCGGGCGTACCACTACGTGCGCCCATGTACCCAGATAGGGTCATAAGTTCTAAAACGTTCTTAGTGAATAATTGGTAGTAAAACCTTTTGAATGTTGTATTTTATAGCGTAATAAGATAAAATAGGTATAGTTCTAGCCTAGACATCATATTGTATGTACTAGAAAGCTATTAAAGATGAAATTGAGTCGTTTTTCATTTAACCCACTGGTCGCAACCTTGTGAGCATCAAAAGGGTGGGACGTATATAGTTTCCCTATAGTTTTTTGGTACGTCCAGGTAGCCTAGACCGAGACCTAGCCCTGGATGTAATTTTTGGACCTGTGGTCAAATGGGAAGTCCACCTTTTTGATGAGCACAGGTTGGGAGCAGGGGCAAAATAGTACGTTTTTTCTTACAGTCTTCAGAGGCGCTTCACGCCCTGAAAAATCTAGATGTATCTATGAAAATACTAGATTTCTTTAGTTCGATAGACCTACTTTAGGTACCCGTTTAGAAATTGAATATCGGTTTAGGGGTTTCCCAGGAAATCCACCTGACAAACTGGATAATAGTAATTTTTCACCCGTTTTCCCCTTTGTAATGAAATAACTTTTCAGCTGAAAGACACACAGTCGCTCCTGTAGTGTCAATAGATAGGGGATTACGCAAGGAATCCGGTTATGTATGACATGTCTGGATAGGGTGCCTAACTAGGGAGGTTTAGCTGTAAGAATGCTTGTAAACGTAACAAAAATAAACGAAAAATCAGGGAGAAATTCGCGGTCCTCGTTACGGTAAAGATTCGAGCCACTTAAGCGGGCGCGTCACGACCGCTAATTTCGTAGTCATCAGCAAGGAACTTTACGGCTCAAAATACGTCATCAAGTGAACCCCTCAAGAGGACCCGAATCGCTCCCTGAACAGTTATTAGAATTAGAATTATTAGAATTAGAATTATTAGAATTACGTTTATTGTCTCCAGTATTACAGCTAGTAGTATTAGTACATACACAAAACTATAATACCGGAAGCAAAAGGTTCAAGCGTCAGCATTATGCTTAGGTTCCCTAGTGGGTTGCTAAGCGCTGGTTTTCAGCTTGAACCCTTGACTTCTGTTTACAAAAAAGGAAAAAAAAGAATAAAAAAACAGTACACTCTGCAACAATGGTTTAAAATTATATTTATTTCAATGATCATACATTAACACTATTTATTTAGTAATAAGGTTATTTTTTTTTTACAGTTTGTGGACACGAACTGGTCAAATAAAACTTAAACTAAACTAAAGTTAAAGAACTTTCAACTTGGTGTTATTATTTATCAACCCCTTCATATAAGTAAGTACCCCGGAACACGAAGACATCAGTACGAAGCCACAGTCGGGAATCTTGAAGATACCTGGAACTTATAGGTGTAGGACGTCAGCGCCGCTGTGGATTGGGAGACGCCCGACCTCATACCGGGATAGCCCTGGTTGGGTATTACAACCTCCCTCACCCTGGAACCCAGCGATCACGCCCGTCCGGCACAATATTTGTTATTTATTTTTAGCCTTTTCTCCTTCTCACTCTTTTCTATCTTGAGCTAGTGTGGAACAATCCTGTTTGTACCTAAACGTCAAGCTCGTCCCGCCAGCGACTCTTGGGTCTGTCTCGATGTCGCCAGACGTTTTCTGGCGTTTACACAATTTTGGCGCTTTGAAAGTCAAATTGTAACCATGGAGCAGACATACTAAGGTGGCTATGTGGAAATGGCATGGAATTGGTATACAGGGTGGATTTTTGAGATGGGACACATAAGATGATGCAAAGCAGTAAGGACAGGTACCTTAACCGTTGTCGGTACAAGATAATGGTCTTAGTAGACTGTCCTTTACTTTTGAGATATTTTGATCAGCATTCACAAATTTAGAAAGAAAAAATATATACTTACTTACATAAATTTATATTTTATTTTATAGGTAGGTACCAACATATGAGTTGATACGACAGAGGGGCTTTCCTTTAAACTGCCTATAACAGGTACCATTTTCAAACTCTGTACCAAAAATCAATTCAATAGGAACAGTAGTTTAGTCGCAAATTACTTTTTAATTTTTTGTCCCGTTTGAACACGATGTATCTGTCCTAACAGCTGATTATGTCTATAATACACATTGGTCATGCACCTTAAAACGATAAATCTGAGTATAACCTACGATGCGTTGTTGCCGCTCTGACGCAAGTCACAAGTAGGTACAACCAAATATTTTTGCCAAAAAGATGGCAAAAAATACACACACACTTGCACTTTCATTACAAAGGCTGGTTGCGTTTTACTCTGATTTGTAAGCTATTTAGTTTGTTTGAAAAAAAAAACTCATTTTGGTGCTTTTTATTTTTATACCGTATTGAATTAATACTAAACACGTATAGTACCTATACGTAGTGTAATTTAATGCCGATTTGTCATATCAACTATGTATATTTTTTAAATCTTCATGTAAGCAAGAAAATGGGCAGTTTTCACAAAACTTTTTTTGGTGCTAATTAATCCTGTTTCATAAAAGGATCAAACGTAGTTTTTTGATCCTTAGGATCAACTGAGGTTTGAGTACCTACTAGAAAAGTCGTAAATCACAAAAAAAAAAACCCATCGTTACATTTCGAAGGAAATGAGACTCCAAACTACTTTTGTACGATGCCGATGGATAGACTGGCCAAAAAAAAAAGTATAATCGCAATTGTTATGCTGTTTATTAATAAAAACAATAAAACTTTTAAGGTTAACAACTTTTATCGATCTATTTTTGGGTTCCGTACCCACAGAGTGCGAGCCTTTGGTCTGTCATAGGGCTGTATCTTTAGAATCGTACTACCTAATCAGGTAGGTACCCGCGGGCCGTTTTTATATCGCGCACTGGTTTTTTATCGCACTGCTTAACGCCGAGAGTTGAAAATCGAACAGTCTATATTTTTGAGACGCTGGGATATAGATATTCCGTTGTACTCTTAAAGCTCGGCTCAACACCGAGGCGCGATTAACTATCAACCATAATCTGAATCATTATGATGGATATTGCTTCATAAGTTAGAAAAATGTGTCTGCTCAACAACGTAAATAATGCAATGAATGTTGTTGAAATGTCAAAATGAAAGCCATTGCTGCTGTTAGCGTGTACCCCTCAGGGCTACGTGTGGCTGTTAAGAATCGTGGAAAATAATAATAAAAAAAACCCAACACACATCAGGATCGCCATAAAAAAAAAAGTTGTACTCAAATTTGATGCTGCTCTATCTTGAGAACGGTAACAAATTTTTATAGTTCTGGTGGTACGGGATCGCGGGACCCTTAGCGCGCGAGTCCGTCTCGCACTTCACCAGTTTTATTTGAGTGCTTTTTAGTACTGTAACAAGTCAAAACCAGATCAGCAAGGTAATGGGGAATATTTACATAAATACTGATTTTACTTCAACCGACGAATCAGTGTTTAACGCTTAGAGTACCTACCTTAAGGAACGTACCTACCCATTTTAATAATTTCATAAATTTATGTTTTTCGTCACGTAATACCTACGTAAATATTTCTATCAATACATTTGTGTCTACTAATTGTCATCATACAGAATGTAATGGGAATTTACAAACCAAAGTAAATTCCTAACCATTTAGAACAGAAAATTAGGCCCCTTTTGCAATATTTTATTATAAAGTTCTTAAAGGGTTGAAAAATTAAACATGTTAAAGTGGCTATCAGACGTTTTCTGGACTGATAGCCTGTGGCTGGCTCCAGGCATCAAATGGGCTGATGTGGCGAATGGTCCAGAAAAGAAAGTGGTGTACCCCGTATCCAAAGACTTCTATTATCAAATACCGTTGGTCGTGGCGCTACTCATCCTAAGATTTGTGCTGGAAAAGTAAGTATCTACCTACACTGTATTTTATAATGTTAAGTTCATCTGTCTTCTTCGGTCTGGTATGTAGAGATCTTCATGGGAGTAATCTGTAATTGCATAGAAAACTATTTATCTAATTAGGTACCTAGGTATGTTGTAAATTCAGGGAAAAAATTACTACCTACCAACTTACTTATGCTTATATTTAAATCACAACTTTAATTCTTTGACAGTTGTATGCGGCAAATTGACGGTGGTGTCAATTTGCTTAGCAAATATTTTTTCCGACTGTAAGATCTCTTACAGCTAGATCAACCAGCAGTGCAATTCTGTAACCATCTCACCGTGGATACTTAGGTGAAGTGAGCGTGGAGTGAGCTGTCAGTGTCGTCCCACTGATGCTATGGATTGACCAGGCGTTACATTTACAATCATAATCGAGATGTTATTTCTGCTGATCACTTTATATAATTTCAAAGCTAGTATTATAGCTATATGCTTGGTCAATCCCTAGCATCAGTTGGACGACACTGACAGCTCACTCCACGCTCACTTCACCTAAGTGTTCACTTCACGGTGAGATTTTTACAGAATCGACCGGCTGATGTCAAGTTCAGTGGTATCAATATTTTGTGTACATTAACCTATAAGTAGGATTATATTTTACATAAGTAGCTATAATATTATATAATAGGTAGATACCTATTATTACATTTGTTTTTACATAGGTATAGTGTACCTATATATCGTGCGTTCATCTTCTATCTATTTCCAGGTGTTGTTTCGCACCAATAGGCGGAGCATTAGGCATTCGAGAGAAAAAGAAAAGGAAGTTGCAGCACATACCATTATTAGAGTCATCGTATCGCCGCTGGGCTGCTCAGAATAAAGATGTTAGTACCTAATCAAAGGAAGATTTCATCTTCTGCTTTCTTTAACGAGCTCTCAACTTTATGAGTCCCAGCGCCATACTGGCAAGAACTGTGCGATTCACTTACTTACCTCTTTGTCTAGGTAAAGAGATAATCCGGCTACCGAGACCTTTTATTTATTTATTTAACACTATGCACACAAATGTATCTACACAGGCATTTTCTACCAGTCAACCTTTGGGTGAGACAAACAGTGGTAGGTGCAATTTATAATTACTTAATAATTTAGGAATAAATATAACCGCTTTTCAGGTAACCGCCCTCGCCAAACAACTGGATATGACGGAGCGCGAAGTAGAACGCTGGTGGCGTTTCCGGCGCAACCAGGACAAACCCTCGACCCTCACCAAGTTCTGCGAACATTGCTGGAAGGGTTTCTACCTCACCTGTAGCACGTCTTACGGCGTCTACATACTGTGGGACAAAGACTGGTTTTGGGATCTCGAGTTATGCTTTATTGGGTACCCCCATCAGGTAAATATACCTATGTTCTTAAACAATGAACCTTAAATAAATTACCTTAAATATGTACCTACCTATGTAAATTCCCACCGTTTAAGTATTGCTCTTTGATTGATAACATTTCATCCACAAGTCAAGTCAAGTTTTTTTTACAACAACAGTTTTTATTTTGAAACAATTTAGGTATACCTACACACATTACAAAAGAAACGATGATAGCTACTAAACTAAAGTATAAAAATGTGGCGCAGCTATCAAAGCCCAACTCAATAAACAATGAAGAACATTATTTTGTTCCAGACTATCTTATGGGAAATTATTTACTTTAAGTTTAAAAATTACAAAAATATGTAGGTACTGGGATGTGTGTGTGTGTGTAAGTTGTCTCTTACACTTTACAGACAGCCTGTATACGTATAATTATGCCTTTCAAACTGGTTAAACAGAGTATGTCATCGCAATCGTCCTTTGTTCAGCAATGGATGGTAAAATAAATATTTTGTGTCTGTTTTAAGTACTTTACTCAATACTCAATTCTTTATTGCATTCCATATGTATTACATAGATGGTATAACACAGTTAAAGATCAATATGGACCCTGTCGGGCACAGCAAAATTAGGAGAGAGGAAGAGGGCTAAGTAGCAATTCAAGCTATTCAATATTTTTATAAATTACTAACTGACCCCGCGAACTTCGTACCGCCTAACATTTTTTTTTTTTCTCCCTATGAACCATCCTCGTAGGTACTTCAAGGAATATTCTAAAAAAAGAATTAGCAAAATCGGTCCATCCGTTCTTGAGTTATAAAATTACAACGAAAAGTGGCATTGATTTTTATAGTTAGAGATTACATTTGTTCAATTGGGTGTATAATTAATTATGTACTTATATAAAATTACGTAGGTATACTTATTTAAATATAATAATTTAATTTAATCTTTATTTGCTAATGTGGTAAATTTATAAGTAGAATATTATAATTATCTTTGTGCAGGACACATTGCGCCATGATTCAGAAGCAGACAAATGATTTAAAACATACGAGTAGGTTTGAATTCATACGTGAAAGTTTTAAATCTTATTCAAATGAACAACAAACAAAAACAATACCTAATAATAAAGCATCAGCGATACAGCGAAATTATTATGAGTTAGTTTTTGGAATTTAATGGCTAAACCACCATCTGTGTCTTTCCGAGCGTTGTTCATTTAGCCTAAAAGTTAGGTATCTCTAACTAGATCATTAACGATAATCTAGCTCTCCCACCATTCCACGTTTTACTTTGTCCCACTTCTTCTTTCTTTAGGGCGTAACGAACGACGTTTGGTGGTACTACATGACTTCCACGGCATACATCTTTGCAACAATGATCACATTCTTCCGTGACGTAAAGCGCAAGGATGACGGGCAGATGTTCTTCCACCACATCCTGACTGCTTCCCTGCTGTGCTGCAGTTGGGTGAGCAGTTTGTTCAGATGCGGGACAGTGTTGATGCCAGTACTGGATAGCGCAGAGAGTTTGCTTGAGGTAGGTATATAGGCTAATCTTTAGATACCGGTAAAACGGGGCGAATAGGGATGCAGGGGTGAATCGGGACGAAAGTTTAAAATGGATTTTAACGTTGAAATAATATACCTAGTCTGTTGACAACAAGGGCACTCAATCGTTAATTATAATACAGTAACACATTACAGTCCTTTTTGGCAACAAACTACCTATATTATTTCGCTTTTAAAGTTTCGTCCCGATTAACCCCTGCATCTCGTATTCACCCCGTTTTACGGTAGATATTATTATAAAATACAGTCACTTCGTGTATGTCTGTGTCACCGCGTTGATCGTCTAAACTACGAAACGGATTTTGAAGCGGTTATCAGAATCTATTCCGGAAGGTTTATGTGTTTATTAAATTAATATTAAACTTCCTTACATTAAAAAAAATATCTCAATGTTTTGTCGAGTCGAAGAAACTTTGAGAAGCAGGGGGCTTACTCCTTAGGCACAAAGTCCGTAATTTCGGCAGAAGTTATGGACGTTTTCTACCTTGTATCACTTACGGACATAAGATTAGTCCGGGTCCCGGACAAAAAATTAATGATAAAACGATTTTACAGTTGTCCATAATCCCGATGTGTTTTTGTCCAAAAACACATTCGGGAGCAGGGTTCACTTTTAAGTATCGAAATGCCATTATAAATACATACCTCTAGACTATGTGCCAACTTTCATGGTGTTCGGTCAAACGGTGTTGACTCACAAAATACTATATTATAACTAACTACTACTACTACTATATTACTCTTAAAATTAGAGGTTCTAATATTAAAATTCAGTCAAGATTCTAGACACGTAGCGCCATCTAGCGTCCTAAAGCACTTGTGAGCGTCGACAGTTAATGTTATTTCCTTCGGAAGCAGTACTTTTTTTCTGGATGAAAGGTACCTTAAGTCCTTTTCTGTACAACGTATAAGCAAAATTTCATGATGATTGGTTTAGTAGTTTAGGCGAGAAAATGTAATAAATAAACTTACTTTTGTATTTACATTATTAGATATGGTAATAGATAAATGGTTATAAATAAATGGTTATTTTATGTGATAGGTGACCAAGGCATTCAAACTTTTGTATTTACATTATTAGATATGGTAATAGATAAATGGTTATAAATAAATGGTTATTTTATGTGATAGGTGACCAAGGCATTCAAGAAAGCCAAGTGCGAGCGCCTCAGTAAGCTGATGTTCTTTGTCTTCATTCCGATATGGTTCTACACAAGGCTATACCTGTTTCCGTGGTACTTATTATACAGGTAATCATTTATTTTACATCTCATTGTTAGAATACCTATGTCAATTACATCGATTTACCTGCACTGTCAAAACTTACCATAGAAACGAAGCGTGTCACCTTTTCCTGGCCCTACGTCACAAATTAGTGACATCTAGCATTTCTGCCTGCTACACTGGCTCCATGGACAAGACCTGGGAAAAAGAGCCTCCGATTGGCTGATGACATTAATTGCTTTCAGCACATCAGTTCGAGCAACAAGAGTCCACAAATACTTCGCTGCAATTATTGTACTCATGGCTATGCTGTATTTACTTCTGATGCTGTTTATGTACTGGTCCGTACTGATTCTGAGGGTGGCATACAACTCCGTAACTCTTGGGGTAAGTTATCCTCGCATGCGTTTTAATGCATTGACTCCTTTGTTGATCTAGTGGTACCTAGTGCAAGCGCGAGATCAATATATAGGTACGTAGGTGCCTATACAAGATCAAATTGAAGTACCTACGTAGTTTTTGAAACTACACAAGCGTGTTGTGTAACTTGTGTCCATAATAAGATAAAACTAAAAAAACATGTTTTTTTTGCCGCTGTTTTACGTATTTGTTAGGCTGGTACTTGAGACAGCGTTGAGAATCTAAACAGAGTGCATCCCGGCGCGTCCAAAAAGCACACGGTTGGATTTTCAACTCTCAGCGCTAAGCAAAGCGTTGAAAATCCAGCGTGCGATAAGATCCCGCCGCGATATTTTTACGTCCGTGCGAACGTGGGCTAATGGTGGCTTCCAAATCTAAATAATAATCTTATCATTTTCTGTTAGGAGGTACGCGACGTGAGAAGCTCAAGTTCAGAAGTGTCTGATGATGGAACAATTTCCGAATACAGGAACTTCAGCAATGGACATAATAATGGTGTTGATAATGTGGCTCATTACAAAAAGCTAAACCGAATCAAAGGAGGATGACGGATGGTCTCAACGAATGATAACAATGATAGTGGTCATAGCGTAGGTCATAGCGTAGCAGCTAAGGTCGACCGACGCAGATCAGGCGGAGCGCAGTGCGGTGCAGTTTTCTCGGCCCAATAAATTTCAACATTGCTACTTGTTCGACACAAGGTTTGATTCGGTGGATGATCACAATGAAAGACGAATGAATTAGGTAGGTACCTAAATATATAAAACGGAACAAGGTATTTTTATTTAATATTATCACTTTAATTAACACAGAGAACTCATTTACAAGTAATGGCTGCCGGGAAAAAGAAAGTGTCAAATAGAATAGTGTGTGTTAAACACGATGTGTATTGACAAATAGAGATGACCGACATCCTACATAAAATAGTGACGGACGTTTTTACTACTGTATATTTTATAGAATTTAATTTAGAATAAATAGTATCTACATAAAACATTTGTTGTTTTTATTTCAAACTAGCTGTGCCCGCTACTTCGTTTGTGTGCGTGTCGGAAAACCATAATGTGTCTCAAAGATGGTGTAGCTTAGGTACCGCTCTTCCATTGAAAAGGAAGAATTTTCCGATCTTGCCTGGTGGGAAGCGATACCTGGGGTTCTCTACCAAGCCCTTTCGAATTCAGTCACTAAGTCTTCAGGGTTTATAATGTCAATGCGACGAAAGTGTCACTTTGAAATTGAGAATAAATAAAAATCAATTAAGGCGCCTGGTCGAGGCTCATTAACTGTGCACCTGCCGTACTCAATAAATAGACTGCCCGGCTGGCGGAGTGTGCTGAAGCGTTACCACGGCGAAGAAGGATCGCGCTATATGAGCGCTGTCAAATTAAAAAAAAAAAAAAAAACGATGAAGTTATCAATAAAGATCCCAAATAAATAAACAAATATCTTAAAAACTTAAGAAAATGTTTATCTGTAAACGATGTTGGAGAGGATAGGTTGCTTGCCCCTCAAAAGAGTTCCTGCATACATTTGTTCGTGTGGAAAACATAACCCATTTACTGAGATCCACATCTGGTTATGGCCGCCATTTTGGATTTTGATATCCTGATTTTTGGCACCGTCGCCCTCGTAAACTAGGAAGATGACACCATACCTATCGAAAATTTTGCACATCATTTAGATTTAGACCTCCTTTTACTCCCAAAAATCATAAAAATTACACCTCCGCTTTAGAATTACTACAGTATCTCCATCGTTAAAATAAATTTATTACAAACTGACTTGCATATTATAAAACCGGCCAAGTGCGTGTCGGACCACGCACAGTGAAGGGTTCCGTAATCGGGATGAATTTATCCCCAGAACAAATTTAACTTTGTAGTTGAAAAAATGTTCTCCTATATTTACAGGGATATAATATACGTCCAACTGCCGTTTGTAATCGCATGTTTGTATGTGATAAAATTACAAATTAACGATTTTCGGAATGTTCCCTTTACTTTTGCTGTGAGACCGACCTTGCTTCTTGCCAAATTGTATTATTCTAGGTCAACGGGAAGTTTAATTGCGAGTAGCTATCAAAATATGTCGCATAAATGGCCGTATTTTCATTGCGCTGACTTAGAAGCTTGATTATTACGAGCTTCTAGGACCGTAGACCTACGTACTTATTTGAAATTAATTTCAACTTGATATCTCCACGCGTTCCTGTGAAAAAGGGTCTTGACAGCCGAACAGACAGACGGACGGACAACGAAGTGGTCCCATAAAAGGGTTACGATTTTTGAGATACTGACTTGTTTCCGTGACCACATAATTAGTTATGTGTCACGGATTTAAGGTGACTGTCAGTCTGTCACTTAATTACCAAAGAAAACTGTGTTTAATAGTAATAAAACATATATAATTTCAAGTGTCTTGCATAGGGTCGCAGCATAATGCTGAGCGATAGCCGTTTTGCGTGGATGTGACGCATGTTTCCCCAACCTTTTCTTATTTTTTTATGAATGTAATTTTTTGCGTCATGTTTACCGCAAATAAACGCATTTTCTTTCTATCTTTTCTTTCTAATTGAGGAGTTCAACTGTCAGATCGTCACCATATTAAATGGGACCATCTCAGGAGAAGACTCTTTTAAACAACAAAATAATCCCCCGAGTAAATTGGCTGTGTGACATACGGACGGACAGACGGACAGGACGACGTTTCTATGTACCATTTAGCTACGGAACCCTAAAAGCAGACGAATTGAGAACTTTTGCCTTTTTTAATTCGGTTAAAGATGCATTGAAGAATCTTCAGTTTTTCTTCAAATTTGGATTCGATTGAAGAGAACTGAGTGAGAACTTGAATGAGATATATAAGACCTCTAGAGAGAAATCCCGAACCAAATTGTCCAAGACCCAGGTCTAGAGTCCAGCCAGAACTCCAGAACAGCATATACGAAGCTACTTTATTTCCGACAATATAATTTAAAAACTTTTACTGAAACTTACATACATCCATTGCCTATCTATAGATAGGTACGAAAGAGTGCAGTCGCTCTTTTGCGGAATATCTTAACACCGTGATTCAGAAAATAACACTGTAACCCTAAAAAAGTTATCATGATTTAAATCTATACTACATATTATTAATAAAGCTGAATACTAATAAAACCTGAGAGTTTGTTTGTTTCTTTGAACGCGCTAATCTCTGGGACTACCAGTCGGTAAAGAATTTTTTTTTTCATTTGATAGCCCAATTCTTGAGGACGGCTATAGGCTACTTAACATCACGGTAGGACCCTAAGGAGCTGAGCAAAAGGAATAGAAGTCAGAAAGAACACTAAGCGAAAACGTAGTAGGTACCTATCTAATAACGCGGGCAGGCGAAGCGATGCGACGGGGTGGGTCGGGGGAACAAGAAGTTTCATGCGCATGAAGTCGTGGGCAGAAGCTAGTTAATAAATAATTATCTAAGATCTAAAGAAAGAAAGAAAATAAATTTATTTGAGTCTAAAGCACACAATATTCACAGAAAATCAGACAAACAGAAAGTACACAAAATAGTATTGTGCGCCTCACGGCTGCGCCAAATTGGCCCAGTTCAGCATAAATGCCAGGCAACTGTGCCTGACGCTGGTTTTCAACTTCTGGACCACGTTACGAGGACGTCTTACGGATGACGGATGTAGGTAAACCAGTTTTATAGTGAGTGTAAAAATTTAAATAAAAAATATTAGCATCTTACGTTATTTATTACCACTTTTTATTTGAAATTCTTTTAGCGCCACTACTCAACCACCAATGGAAACCGATTTTTATAACATTATAATCATTATCATTACTTTTTGAAATAACACAGACACAGCTATCATTAGGACGTGTTATTATTTACTATCTTAATAATAAATGAATATTCGTTAGTACAATTTGGCGTCAATAGATGTCGTTACGTGTATGTAGATTACGTAATGAAAAGTTCTTCTTGAACACTACCTTTTGATAGATTGAAGCGATTGCGACGGATGAAACGAAGACATAATGTTACTCCGAGTTACACACAATATTAAAAGCTATCCATATTGGTTTCGTACTTTTTACGTACCTAATACCTGTTCGAATTAATCTCTCGCATCCAAACAGACAAACCGACAAACAGGCAAAAATTCCAAAAATGATAGAAATGGCATCTGTCGGTTATCCTTTTTTTTTGTTTCCGGGGTGGAAGATCCTCATGGATGTCCGCCGCCCTGAGGCGAGCGGGCGGGGTCTGTCAGACTCTTACTGACTAAAAACCACCCCGGTGTTCCATCTCACACCTACGCCGGGGGTCGCGGGAATGTACGACCCTTCCGCAACCCCCGACTGGGGCCGGCCCGCCGCCGCTGCGGGCCTCCTCGGGTCTTTGACTCCCCCAGCGACGTCTAAGAGAGAGAGAGAACACTACCCGCCGATCTGTTAGTACCAACTATTTTTTTTTTAAATTTTTTGCAATTTACAGAAACGCCTCGTCGACATATTTATTATATGTAGGTAGGTATGTATAGAAGAAGATACAGAAGTATTTAGTGGACATAGATTAGAAAAGATTACTATTAAGTAGAGTAGGTACCTACTATCCTTTTTACGACACTGGTTATTTAAGAAATCCCTCGTAGGTACTATTAAAGTGTATGACTTATTGTGTATGAATGTTTGACGACACGTTTGGTGTAGTGGCTACAGTGGCTAAGTGTAGTCAGCGAAACCAAATGGTCCTGGGTTCGAATCCCGGTAGGGGCAAATGTTTGTATGATGAATATGGACATTTGTACCCGAGTCATGTATATTTATAATATGTATGTATTTACGAAAAAAAAATGTATTTAAGTAGTGTATCAACCATCTGGTATCCATAACACAAGCCTTAAGTGTTAAGTGCTTAACTTGGAACTAGATGGTGATGTGTGCAATGTCAGACGATATTTATTTTATGACTGTTGCGACATACTGAGAGATTTTGTTAAACGAAAAACTCGCTAGAAAACTTTTATGGAAAAGTATAAAGTGAGTGACTGCAACTAACTACATCTAGGTATTGCAGTAAACGTGAACTAGGTACACAATATACTACGGCAACTCTGCCATAAGAACGAAGGATACAATAAGTACCTACATTTTATTATTTCGGTTTAAAGTCTTGATAAATAATATATTTAGTTGCATAAAAACACGATTTTTATAGACGGTAAAAGTACAATTTTCTAAATTGTACTTTTACCGTGCAAAACACATGTTTTGCCAATAATTATAAATAATAGGCATGCTTCAGTAGGTAGGTACCTGAGGTAACTGACATTATCCCATGGGAAATCCACCTGGCCGCGGCCGTTAAAGTGTGAGCGTGCAGATAATAAATGAAAATAATCCTTTTTTGTTTTTATTATAAACAGGCTTTTGTGATTCTAAGTGTTTTACTGAAAAATAATAACAATTAAATTAATTTGAAATATTCTAGCGCTATGAGCGCCGTCTTTGACCACGTATAACGTATTTAATCATTTTTAATCATTATTATCTAGAATAGTAAGTACAGTCTTTAAAATTTAATTTATATTTTCTAAAGAGCATTTTACATGTGGTGTTTGCCTGTAATTGGTTGTGCAGTTAGTTTTAAGACACAATTACTTGTATGTTCCTATGTATCTGTGTAATGTCTGTAACAACTGTTCGTGAACCTTAATTAAATAAATAACTTCAACTAAAACATAACAAAAATTTCAATAATCATGTGAATTTTCAAATCAATGAATTTTACTAAAACGCGCTGATCGCTGACGCGCTGATTTGATCGAAATCCGCTCAATGGTTTAGGCGTGAAAAGGTAAAATACAGACAAACAGCCAGACAGCTGCAGAGAGTTAATTTCGAATTTATAATAATAATATAGTATTATACTATTAGTAAGAAAGAAAGAAAATGCGTTTATTTGCGCTAAACATGACGCAAAAAGAACATAAACAAAAAATAAGAAGAGGTAGTAAAGGTTAGTATGGATTTTGGATTATTTGACTGTAACTGTGTTTTGTGTTTTTAACTGTAACAGCCATTCGATTAGTTTTTCAATTGTGTTGTTAAGTCAGTCTCATGGTCCGTGTTATTCTTTCTGTTGGATGTAACAATAATGGAAAAATAATAATTTGTTATGTCAGTGGTGGAATTTATATAAAGTAGAAATAGGATTGGCCCGAGGACACTTCCTTTGGGGACGCCGAATTTATCACATTTGTATTCGGATGAGTGTGGTATTATGCCCTTATTTTTATGCATTTTGGTAATGGTTACACGTTGTTGTATTCAGATACGATGACATTAATTGAAGTCAGGTCCCCTAATCCCGATATTTTCTCACTTCTGTAGTAATAGATCATGAGACACTAGGTCAAAGGCTTTTGGGAAGTCAAAGAATAACCCTGTAGTTAGATGGTTTTTGTTAACATACTTTAAAATTATGATAGAGAGAAGATAGCTACAATGGATTTATATTTTTGAAAGCCGTACTGTTCGTTGTTCTTTAAAGATATTGTAGAAGTCAACCAATCTCGTAAACGTGCACTTTTCATATATCTTCGACATAATGGGTAATAACATTATTGGGCGACATTTTTTGATGTCTGATTTTTCTCCTTTTATAAAAAGTGGCTTTACTATGGATTGTTTTAATGCTTCAGAAAAAGTGCCGGGTTAATACAATTTTATTACGGGAAGATCACAATTATTGTTCAGTAATACGTACATGCTCTTATAATTTTCGTGTTTCTTTGGTATCTCCGTTCGAACCACGCTTTCAGATACAGATTTGAGGAGCGTCGAGTGAACTGTTGAATATTCATTGGTTATACCTTTTGTTATCGTACCAGTAAAATTGATCTAAACGTATTTTCTTTCTTTCTTTCTTCTTTCAATTATGTGTCATATTGATGTAGTAATTAGTTATTGAAAGCAGATAAATGTGTTATAAATTTGGATCTTGATTACCTAGTTGCATTTATATATCAATGCCTAGTTGGTACTAAATTGTAGATTATGGTTAAATAAGAAACAAAATAATTGCTTATTTTATACCTACTTATTTGCCTATTATTTACAAAATTAGCCAAAAAATTAAAAAAAAAGCGTTTTTGTTTAGCACATTAGCTCACATTAGCTAACAAAAAAGCATTTTTTTTATAACAATCTTCAAACAGATCGTGGATCCCCCATAAATTGAGCAGATATCAATCACACAAAATATGTAGGACCACATCATGATTATTAAAATTACTTTGAAAATTAAACTATTTATAATTAATTAATTTTATATAAATGTTCATTTTATTTATCTAATACCTATTAATTGCGAGAAAAATTAAGAAGCTTCTATTTTTTAGACGTCAAAATCCAAACGGCGGTTATTTAGCAGGTTTTGTATGGCAACTTCGCTTCAATTATCTGTCACTTTTTTCTCAATGAAGCCGTGAGGTGCTCGTACACATTGTAAAAATTGAATTCGCTTTAATTAAAATAGTAATCAAAACAGAATACAGTGCCAAATATGTTGAGGTATTACCTCGACAAGTTTTGGAATGAAGACGTGTGGTTGCCGCCGAATACAACATGGGCAGACATCGCTCCTGGTCCCGTTAAGGCGGTGGTTTACACCGATCATACGCACGTTTTCTTTCCTATACCGTTAGCATTTGTGTTTATATTCCTGCGCTACGTGTTAGAGAAGTAAGTAACCACAAACATTTTATTATGTTAATGCAATTATGTCATAAAAACAGCAAGTGTGATAACCTAATCGCTCTCTATCGCGTGAGGCATAATATCGTCAGACGAGCAAAAAATTGATTCATGTTCTTTTTTTGAATTTTCACGAAATTCAATGAAGCGTGAGTTAATAATGCTTTCAAAATTTCAGTTCATCGGGTTCGTCCATATCAGTGCAGTTAGGCAAAAAAACGTAGGTAGTAGGTAACTAAATAAGGTTTCCGTAAAATCGCATTCTTATTTACCATTTGAATTGTTTCCATAACGTAATTGGCACGCACATTACGATACTTATAAAAATAAATTACACCTGCCAGTAATTAATGATAAATAAAAATAATGACCAGGTTTTGGGTATGCCATGAAATAAAGAAGCAAGTTGTAGTTATTTTTGTAAAGTGCCAATTTAGATAACGTTTTTCATTATAAAATTTTCATAATAGCGTTTATGTAGAAAGCCACCACACACAATTGTGCACACTGCCATAAACTCTTATAATAAAAATAAAAAAGTATACTCATAAAACATATCATAGACACTAACACTAGGCTGATTGATGTAGGTGTTCATAGTTTAACTTATTCCATACTATACAGGAAGTATGACCTCATACAACCAAAAATGACTAGCATTAACCTATGGTTTCCTTTCACACCTCAAACAAGTAGACTTAAATGTAAGAAGTTTATTTATAACTCACATTTTTTTTCAATAAAAAGCTATGTGTATTCTATGACATATTTTTTTACGTAACTACTTAAGTAAGTACTAAAATTGATTTTAATAAAAAAAGAAAGAAAAAATTGTTAGTCTGCACAAATAAGAGGCTCATTAAACATTACAAAATTAACTAAGTAGCCAAAAAAACCCTCAGCTTTTCAAAATAAGAGCCCCAGTTAAACGGTTAAGAAAAACGGATTCGAACATTCTTTGTGCGTAAAAGTATTTATTAAATGGTTCCAGTTATTTTCAATAAAATTCCACAACAGATAAGATAAGATTTTTTTATTTGCTTAAAGAATCTTAATAATAACATGTTTAAAAAGAAACAAACAATTTTTAATTCTTAAATGTTACTACTGCTGTTACCACAACTGTGGTTATGGAGGACACCACTGACATGATATACATATATTATATACCTATGTTTTTTTTTTTTTACATTGGTAATTGTGTGTACACAAGGAAATGTATGTTAGTATGTAAGTAATTGAGTTATTTCATTTTAAATGTGTGTCTGTTGTTTCAACACCACAAACTTTATTATTATATTATGTATGCTCTCGAGTAAAATGCAGCGAACTGACATCATGTGTATCATCTTATTGCATTGAAACCTATGTTTACGATTAAGTTTGATTTGATTTGAAAAGCTTTGTGTTAAACTATTAATGAAGTTATTTATGTCAATTTGAGGAAAATAACATGATTTAATAATTTTGAGGAAATTAAGTAATATCAATGTTAAAACTTCTATATTGTGCCTTGTTCAGTGTACTTTAACCAATTAAACAGCACTCTTTTAGCTAGACAGCTTCTTTCTTCCCTTTATGTCTTCCAACAATATAAAATTTAGAACCTGTCTACAAAACTTTCTAAGTTAATGATATAGGTACATTATTATCATTAAACCTTTTTAATCACTTCTGTACCTAAGTTCAGAGTGATTGTATTAAAAGTTTAAAAAAACCTTTTTCTATCTGTACTTGGCTGTATTTAAAAAAAAAAAAATTAAATGTACCACACTAGGAATTTCTCCTGTATTGTGGGTGTGTTTACAAACATTTAAAGTCACATATACAAACAGCCAGACCCGGAACAACGACTTGTAGGTCATACAAATATTTGTTCCGTGCGGGAATCGAATCCGCGACACGCAGCGCAGCAGTCAATCGCTTAACCACTGCGCCAACCGTGCCGTCATTATCAGTATTTATGCCAATGCCTCCCCTTTAGATTTCTATACATATATCTTAGCCGCTACCTTCTATGGGCTTGTGTTTGTATAAATCTAAAACTTGCATTTTTCCTTATCATTTACTTTGTAAGAGTTCTTAAGTTCTCTAATACAATACCTACTAAGATTTCAATAGTCATCACATTTTATTGTTTGAAAACACCATACTGTTGCTATGGAACAGTTCTCCAAAAAAAAAATCGCAAACTACCGAGAATGTTTTGCTCAACAGCTTTTCCATGACTTCTGACTATATTTTTGATGAGTGGGGTCATAATAGGTACTAAGTGGTAGTAATTTTCATAAACAATAAGTCGTAAAATGTTTATGAAGTTGCCAAACAAACAGAGACTCAATGTTTAAAAAAAAAAACATAGGTACAGACTAACATAATAGCCTCCTTCTTTGAGGTCAGTTAAAAATATGAATCATTGACCCCAATAATATGTGACATTCTTATAATTCCCATACTGTGATCTCATAATAAAACTGTTTTATCCAATGACTATGGACTTTTCCTTCATTCATATTCTCCTTAAATTATTATAAAGAAAGAGTTGGAAGGAAAAGAGAAAACTTTGTAAAAAGGATTTCCCCAAACATAAGTCAATTTACATGAATATGTTACTAGAAAAGCTAGTATTGTTAGCATTGTCATAGAAATTACGAATAATTTACCCAAATACATTTGTGTGTCGAGGGTAAAGTTTTTTGCACATCCATTCAGTCTCTGATGTTTTAATTAGTACACTAACATTAAAATGTAAGCACTGCCCAAGGGTTGGAGACCTGGTGACCTGAAATACAGACCTCACATCTAGTTTAGGCACCAGTCTCCCACAGTATAATTACTGATGTTACGTATTTTGTATCGATACCTCTGTAATGTACATATATTGTGGTGAGAAGTAAATCATTATTATTATTATTATTTAAAAAAACATCAGAGACTGAATGGATGTGCAAAATATCTGTGGTACCATAATACATAATGTCATGTTTCTATTCTCTCTAACCAGTCCAGGATAAAAAGTTCCATCTTCTAAATTACTTACTTTTAATTTTATGGGCATTTAGGCACCTCAGTCGTCCTAGGTTTCATGCATGAGTTTCGCCCTCCTAGCTCAGCGGTTTTTATCGCGCTGCACCTGTAGGCCAATTCTCGTACTTAAAAAACGTTCAAATTCAAGTCGCAATCTCATCTCAGCGACAATCAATGTCAAAAACCTGTCAAAAATGTATGTAAATTGATTGTAATTTTGACAGATTGAGACTGAGATTAGAATGCGAACGGTCTTAAAAATACGGGAATTGCCCCTCTGAACTTGGCCAGAACCATTACGTAAAAGATTATTTTTTATTTCTCGATGACCTTTTTGCCCGCATCTGGAGCCCTTACATAAATGGACCATCACGTTCACGTCGGACATTTTATTTTAAACCGTGATGTTTTCGCGACAACTTTATGAACCGCATGCAAGCTCGGGACTAAACAAACACCTCATCATTCACAAATGTAGTAAACGAACCAACAAATAAGATGACGCCTTTTCCTTGTATTAGCAATAATGCTAGGAAAGTATAATTTCTCT
Organism: Brachylomia viminalis; assembly: GCA_937001585.2. NCBI lineage: Eukaryota > Metazoa > Arthropoda > Insecta > Lepidoptera > Noctuidae > Brachylomia > Brachylomia viminalis. Next base: position 13,921,101 of record OW443314.2, read on the forward strand.
ATAGAGTATAGGTAAAACAAAACACGCCTGTGTATGAGGCTGTGACTAACAGTAGTTCCACGTTCCACTCTTAAACATTAGCAGAACTTCCTAAACAAATTGAGTCACAATTCGTGAGAATATGACTCAACAACGATATTATATGTAGATTAAGTACATTGATTGTGATAACATCAATTGTGAGTTGTTACTCTTATCTATGTATTATGGCTATTGGTTAGGGAGACTGGTATTTATTATTGGTTAGATCAAATTGAGCTGACATGGTCAAAAATTATGGTCATGGTCATTATGGCCCATTTTAGCCTGTGGCTGCTACTTGTCTACCTTTGTTTAGTACTTGTGCAAATTTTAAAGTACCTATAAGTATGTCAAAATAAGTGGACAGCTCAAACTCAAACTCAAAACTCAAAGCATTTATTTCAATTAAACCATTTACAGGCACTTTTGAATTGTCAAGTGGTCGGTCAGTCAGAAATATGAAGCTAGTTGCCCATTCCAAAGCGTAGTAGGTACCTATGGAGAAGAACGGGCAAGAAACTCCATGGACACTCTTTTAAATTATATTGTTACATAAATATTAGTTACATCATTAATCTTGTATATAGGTATAATTATATGTGAGAAAGATGTAAATAAGACGTACACATTGAGTGTCCAGTGTACAGCAAATATAAATTCAAACAAAACAATCCATAATAAAATAATTAAAAATAAGCCGTGGTGGCTAAGAGATGACCAGTCCCAACTGACAGCGCCCGTTCACGAACATGACTAGCTATTATCAGGTTGCATACAATATACATGGTGGCAGGGATAGCGACGCACAAACTGTAACCTAACCATGTATCCAGTACATGATTCTAGACCCCATAGCGTAGAAACATCGTCGGTTATTAAAAAAAAAACGTAAAAAAAAAAATTTACAGCCAATTTTCAGATAAGTGATTCAGAATCTTTTACAGAATCAATGGTAACAGGCTGTGCCTCGATGTCTCTGCCACCCTGCATAATTATGGTAGAACTAAAGTGGACAGATTTGACTATTGCAATCATTTGATCATTGTTTTATAGAATACTAGCTTTTACCTGCGGCTTCGTCCGCTTGGAGGTCGGAAATTATCTCACGGGAAGGTTCTAGGGATAAAAAGTAGCATAATATCCTAACCCAGATCATGGTTTATCTGTATGCGAAAATGTTATCGAAATACGTTGAGCCGCTGTGGTGTGAAAAAGTAACAAACCGAGTTACTTTCCCATTTATAATATTAGTAAATACCTATTTGGAAATATTGATAAAGTTTAATACGTAATGGATTCATGAAGTTGTCTAAATTGATTTTCGCGTGTTAAAAATTCTTAGTCAAGAACTTTGAACTCGTAATTAGACATGTTGCTGACGTCGATGTAAATTATTCGGAGGGCGAATTCGAACTATGTCCCATACAAGGCCAAAATAATCATACAAATTAGTATCGTCATAAATATTTGACGATACTAATTTGTATGATTATTTTAGCCCAACTAAAACATTGAATAAATTTTGATTTAATCTAAGAGGTTTTTGGAATACTCCCAAGGTTTCAATTTATAGGAGATGGGAAACACCGTGATGGCTTCCCTCAATAATTGAAAGTGTGAGTAACTCCCACTGAATGAAGGCGTAAAAGATGGCGCAAACTTTGAGATGACCCCGAACTTATACAGCGTGTAAAATTCTGTAAGAATATCTTTACACGAGAAAGTAACCCAAATAATACTTTCCTTTTCATTGTTTGTTCGTCGGCGTGTGATAATTTCTGCTAGACATTTTGACGTGCCTTCAAAAAGTGCTAATCTCCGTTCACAGACTAGCTTAGGTAGGCGACCCTACCTCGCCATTTATGAATATTGATGAAATTTGTTATATCTATACGCATTGATACTGAGTTCGTGAAAACACAACGATACATAAATATTTGTGTCAAGTAGATTTTGAGTGTATTTTCATGCGTACTTGATCTAGAAAGTTTCTGTAAATAAACCCACCACTTCTGGCTACTCTGGAAGCGGTCCCCTTTTTTTTTTGAGGATGGGAAATCATCAAATGACCTTTCCCGCTCTGGGTGGAGCGGAAGGGAGTGTCAGACTCTTACTGACTAAAACCCACCCGTGTTCCTTCCTTGGCCCTTTTTGTTCCGGGTCAGCGGTACCCCTTTCGGATGATCCCGCTTTCCCGGCAGGGAAGCTGTCCCCTTAAGTTAAGTACATATTTTTAGAACTTTAAAAGTCTAGTGCTAAATAGGGCACTATGAGACACACATCACGTTCCGCGACTTGTGCCGGGTACCTAAGTTTTTCAGTCAGTTCGAATGTACAAAAACTTCAGCCTATAATGTTTTCACCTGAAGTACTCATACTCTAGCCTCAAGTTAAGACTAAGACAACCTATCCTAATTTAACCTACTGTAAATAACCGTTGCTGCGTTGGTCGAGATTTCCAGTAGGTACTGATATACTGCAGTTAACCGCACACGGCTCAGATATGGCGAGTCGTATCAGAGAATAAAAGAAAAACAGTCAATATCAGCCCCTTATCATCTGGTGAAAGGGTTATTGGTTCATGGACTTACAACTTGTCATTGAAAACTGCAATATTGATTAATTTTATGCCTCTTCTGACAATGTATTGTTTTGACCTTATGGGTAATTGGTGCTTCGTGCCAATATGGGTGTTATTACGCGTCGATGATTTGATTGACGTCGATGGTGTTGCTGTCATACTCATAGCTCAGATGATAAAACATGCTGCTAAAACATGTCAAACAAAAATCCACCGATCTTATACTAATCTAGCCCCCAATCCACTAGTCCAAAGGCGAACGACTTGTATCTCTGTCCTGACTGAGCGAGGCTGTTTATGAACAGCCTCGCTCAGTCCATTGCTGGACATAGGCTGCTCCCAATTTGGAGACAAAATCTTCTGTCTCCATGTGAGGTTTTCAAAGAATCCCCCCTTTTATGTATCATAGCGCAATGTATTTTTCACGTATGTTTTTGGTAGACAAATGAGATGCAGACACACAAACACTGGCAGGGTGTCTTATCTATGATCCTAAAACAGAACTAACAATGTATCAGATAAAAGTGTCTGCACCGGTTTTAAATAGCGCCATTTTTTTGTCAATGTTGAGACTCTTCTAATTATTTTTGTGTCCTTATGACTTTTCTGTGGGTATGTTGTTACCTTCTTGGTATTTTAAAGATGTTGTGCCGATGGAATAAAATGAATTTGATTTTGAATCAATCAATCTGCCCAGCTTAGCCCAATTACTTACGTTGGGGTCGGTTTCAAGTCTAACCGGATGCAGCTGAATACCAGTGTTTTAGATGAAGCGCCTATCTGACCTCCACAACCTAGTAACTATGTAACACGATACCCATTGGTAAAACAGATTGTCAGACTTTTGCGCTTCTCACTACCCGTAACGACCGTCAAAGATCCACGAATGGCAGTCGGGTCGGGACCAACGGCTTAACTTGATTTCCGAGACACCAACGGGTCTCGGTATGTAAAGACTAGGTAAAATTACTGAAGTTACTAGGTCAAGGGGTTTCCTCGCAAACGTGAAACTAGTCAAGCAAAAACATAATCACGGCGTCTATTTTTTGCAGATTCGTCATCGCTCCGTTCGGTACATACTTGGGCATAAAGAATACGAAGCCACGACGAGCACCAAACAATCCTAAGCTAGAGAAAATCTACAAGTCATCACCTAAACTAAAACAGGTAAATATTACATTGTTTTATTCTAAAAATAAATAATCAGTCTCTGGTTTATCTGCTCTTAAGGGGGAAACGCTAGGTTGTCCGCGAAACAAAAATTTTGTTACGTTTCTTGCAGGTCAATGTCAGGTTGCATTTTAAACAAAAAATGATTCGCGACCGTAACAAGTGTACAAGGTGTAACAGAATAAACGCAAGTCCTGAAAGTAGCTTTCTCATAATTGACTACTGACTACATTTCAGTAACTTTTAATAGGTATAGGTATTTTTTTCAAGTATTGCAAAATACATATTTCGATTGCGCCAAAAAAAAAACAACTTATTTCAAGGATATAAGACTCAATTTGAAATGCATAAAGTAATGCTAGGGTCAACACGATTATATTTATAACTAGCTGATCCCGCTAACTTCGTACCGCCTAACATTTTTATTTTTTTCTCCGTATGAACCATCCTCGTACTTCAAGAAATATTCTAAAAAAATAATTATCAAAATCGGTCCATCCGTTCTTGAGTTATAAAATTACAACGAAAACTGGCATTGATTTTGAAGTGGAATTGTTTAGGTCATTGTATTATGCTTTTAACTCAATGCTCTAATTGAGGTGTATGAGGTCTTGCGTTAATTATGTTACACGTTGTATATTTACAGAATTATAATCATTAAAATCAACAATACAACACTCCAAGTTCATATTTAATCCTATTGATTAATACTCAGATTTTCAGTATTTCATTTATTCAAGAAGTTGTCATTTTTTAAAGTTAGGTGTTCCGTTATGAATTATTTATAAAAACTAAATAGCTAACCGACTTTCATAGTGGACTGTACCAGTAAGCTTTGATACCTTCTATCACAGGCACAGCCGGTCTAAATGATATGATTTTTGCGGGATTAAAATTTCTATCCAACATTTATATGACACCATAGATAACGCAGTTCCTCGCCAGTTTGCAACCTTGGATATAAAAATATCAGAGATAATATAATTGTTTCACGGACAGGCCTACAATAAATTTTATTATAACAGGTATTATTTGCTTGATGGAATAATTTAATGTAATTTATCAAGTGATCCCCGAATGCTTTACAAACGGTGTAATCTTGTGCTATCTACGGTAAATATGTGAATACTACTTGAGGATTGTCGACCGGTGACGATAACGACATTCAAATTGTATTGTACAAATTATACAATTAAAAAAATATATTGAAAATATAAATAATCTATAGTGATGGAACATTTAAGCAGCTGTCCGCGTCCTTTTGTTCAGCTTTATATAATTCACGGCGATCTTGGTAGCTTTATCAATTCAAACAATGTGAGACCTTTATATTTTGCTTTGATGATAAAAATACCTCTAGTTATTATATTTTATTTAGCTTAATTAAGTCATAGCTACCGGACTTCACGGCCACAAAACTTGTACCTTGAAAAATTCAGTGATGTTTGTAACTATATTATTTTTGACAATTCTATGTTGTGATGAACATGACCAAGCTACTGCTACGATTTGACGATTGTATAAATAAACACAAATCACCATGCTGGCTCAAGATAGGTTGGCAATTTCATACTTAAATTAACTATACAAGGTGTTGTTTTGCATCCTCGTCAAATTCGAGGAGGTAATTATGCTAATGATTCTCGACACGAATCAATAATAAAATAAGTAGGAATTTATTTTTAATTTTTGTATTTTTCGGAAATCGGCATGTGTAGGGCCCGTGTGATACCGCCCTGTAACTGCGCTGTAACTGTAACGCATGCACACAGCGACATAGTCGTACGACACTGCCTACCGCATACGCAACGGGCCGATTTTGTTCTTTGAAAGTGGAGTATTCTGAAATACTGTCAAACTTAAATACCTAAAAAAACAAGTATGTATTAATTATTGAGCAGGATCGTAATTTTATTTGATTATTTATGTCTTTCATAGCAGCCTCCTGAAATTTGACGAGGATGCAAAACAACACGTTGTATGTTCGGGTTTCCTCACGATGTTTTCCTTCACCGATGTCAGTAATGTCCAAGATAAACTCGGAAAGTACGTCTGAATGAAAAAAGTCGCATTGTTACTTGCCCGGATTTGAACCCACAACCTCGTGCATGAGAGGCGAGGCATTATCCACTAGGCCATCGTGACAGTTAAAATTATTTTTTTAAGTGGACTACATGCCCTAAATGCAAGTTTTATAATGCCTCAAAGTATATGATCCACTGCAGTAAACAAAATCAGAAAAATATATGATATTCTTCAGGACAAGTATATGCTACTTAGATAGTGTGTTGAAAACATAATATAACTAATTTGGTACGATAGAAAAAAGTCACGAAATAACTCTAAAAAATTATTTTGACGAATAAAAACCATAAAGTACATGCAATTATTCTGTATTTTTTTTTCAAATTTTTCTTCAAGCGACATATTAACGTGATAGTGTTTTCATTTTTTAGTCCAATCAATAGATTTTTTTGTAAATAGAGAACTGCTTCATAGTTTGCAATAAATTACCTGCTTTGAGTCATCGCGCTTCTCTTTCTTTTCTGTGCAGTCCGACAGTGACCGCGCTTTAGCTGTTGTCAGCCCCTTAATTAAAAGTAAACAAAAATAAACTTGAAAAATATTAACCTTCTTTTGGGCTTTGACGCAATCGGGTGAAAAGCGCGTACTATGTAATTATAACACAATTGTTAAAAATGTCCTAAATATATCGTATCCGAAAGCAATCACCAGCTGCTTGGCTTCAATACAGTTTGTTAAGAATGTGATTAATCAGCAAATTATGTTCCTATAAAACAATGTTTATAAGCTGTAGGTATATATTATAGTGAGTCAGCTCAGACTTAATTAATGGTCTGCTGGCATAGCTAACACGCGGAAGCTAGTGAAGTGATTAATGCTTGCTCTTTATCTAACTAAAAAGAAGCCCTGTAGACTGAATTTTTTATCACATACTAGATAAACATCTAGTATACTTAGAGGTAGGTATAGATTGTATAGATAGATAGACATACCCATTTCACAAAATTCAAGATAACCACGTATTTTGTAAATGTTTCGCTTTTATTTTTAACCGACTTCAAAAAAAGCAGGAAGTTCTCAATCCGAAAATGTTTGTTTTTTAATTGTTTCTATCTCATTTTAATCAGTTCACTTATAATGATAATTCGATACTACGTTACTATAACAGTATTAGCAAAGCATAGGTAATATGTATTGTCAATATTCTTACATAATATGTTTGATAGCATAATCATGTTTGTAAATCATGAGTGGTGCTTTGCATTGTTTTGTAGGCGTAGAAAACCAACTCCTAGTAATATTATTTACTTGATTGCTATTTGCTGCGGCCGTGATCAGTCACGTAAAGACTAGATTTACCATACGACACTTCACTAGTGTAATTTCGACTGCACTTAGGGTAAGATCTATAAACGGTACTTACTAAGAATGTGTTATTCCTGTCACTGTCGCACAACTGTCAAACTACAAGTGCAAAATAGAGACGGAACATGTGTAAGTCAAAGCATGAGCTAAGTAACGTTTATTGGTCTCGGCCGTAGGCTCCAATCTTTGTATGAGTCCAGGTTAAATGTGTTTGAAACTATTTTTAAATAAAGATAGTTTAAAAAATTTACCGTCGAATTTTGTGTGTTTAACGAAAGCGGCAGACAAGTGCACGTCATTGATAAAACTTGAACGTGAATTATGAACACTGCGGGCTTACAGCTACGACATACGACACTGGTGCCGATTCCCTTGTTCACAAACTAAACCAAATTTAAGTTCAGTGCATCTTTTTCTTCCTATTTCATTAAGAAAAGGACAGAAGATAAATTTTAGTTTAGTCCTGTCAAATTAATCAGCTCCTGGCACTACTCCATACAAGTTTAGACGTGATTAAAAAGTTGACTACTAAAATTACATCAAATTACTTACGTCAGGTGCTGACTAATTTGACAGGACTAAACTAATATTTATCTTCTGTCCTTTTCATAATGAAATAGAAAGAAAAAGATGCACTCAACTTAAATTTAGTTTAGTTTGTGACAAGGGAATCGGCACCACTGTCAATATAATTTTGTTACCATGGACGTGCAGTTAAAAGTAAAGAAATATCTACATATTGATTCACTTGAAGTGAGTGGTTTCACATCACAATCATTACAGACACGTAAGATCGCAAACGATAACCAACATTGAAGCAAATTGCATACTGAATTTTTATGAAAATATGCATGGGGCAAATTATGGAGCTCACGCTAAGGTCAAAAATGTTTCACCTCATTTGTCTACAGACATTAATATCGATTGAATACAAGGTTGGGAATGAAGGACGAACTAATACAAGCACATTGGCTTTTTGCTCTTAGGGTAAAGGGTTCGATCCCCGCACGAAGCAAACGTATTTGTTGAGAGTCGTAATGATTATTGTGAGAACTGCAATCCAGGCTGCTCATAACAAAGCAAACGTATATTGGAGCGATTTTTGAATCGAAAATACAGCCATCGTATACCATTTTGGTTTGAATTTACGGCAAGCACTATCACTATCACCCATAGATAAAAATTAAGTATTTTTAAACCGGAACTATAGTAAAACGAGTATTTTCAAATTTACGTTACGTTCGTGCTAGGCCCACAGGACCTCTGCATCGAACCTGTGCATACAAATTATTGAACAGCGCGCTTCTCTTTGTGTCTCGTGTCATCGCGAATTGAAAAGTCTTTAATTATTATGAAGCCTGCCTTCCCTCTTACCACGTCTTGTCTCTGGGCTAGGCCTTAAGATATGAGTCCAGTTTATCCTCCAGTCATGGAACGGTAAAAAGACGGGAAGTTAGAAAACTCGGTAGCGGGTTGACCTGCCTTTTTTTTTTTTTTTTTTACGGGGGGAAATCCTCATGGACTACCTCCGCCTGGGGAAAAGGCGGAGGGGCGTGCCGGACTCTTACCGGCTAAAACCACCCCGGTGTCTCCTCGCACGTGCGCGCGGGGCCGCGGGAATCTAAATTCTTCCGCGGCCCCACACTAGTGCTGGCCCGGTCTGTCCGGGCCTCGTCTCCTGCACGGGGTAGTGAGGTGTTGTAACTACCCCGTGCATCGCCTCAGAGGCGCGCGTCGACACCCGCGCGCGCCTCCGCCTCGGGTCCATCAAATAGGGGGCGGGGAATTCCCCAAGTCCCGCGCCCCTGGACCCATTCATGGGGGCCGGAAAAGGGCGTTGTCCGCCCTTCTCCTGCGCCCGGTGCGCCTTCTGCGGCCGGGGAAGGGAGTCAAGATCTCCCTCTCCCGTTCCGCAGTTTCCTTCTGCGACATCACGTCCTCGCAGAAGGACACCACCGCTGGTTGACCTGCCTAAGGCGATTAACACACGGCACCGCGCACCGCCGCGGTTGGCGGTGAATCGAAAGGAAAATCCATTTTCAAAAACATACGGTCGGGCGGTGTCCGTGTGTTAGGCATCAACGGATTACTTACATGCCAATGCGACGTAAGATCCGCTTCACCGCCAACTGCGGCGGTGAAGCGGTGCCGTGTGTTAATCGCCTTAGGCATCGACAACACTGAAAGCGGTGTTAAAAAAACATTACATACTAATATTTTAACTGTCGTCCTATCTTTCTGTTAACTTTCATGCCTTAACGGCTGAACGGATTTGTATAAAATTTGGCACACGGATAGACCACGACCTGGGTTAGAAGTAGAACATAATTTTTATTCCGGTCGTACGTTCTTGTGGGATAATTTCCGATCGCTACGCGGTCGAAGCGCGCACAAAAGTTAGTTTGAAATAATTGATCAGTCCTTGTTATCATTTTCAGCCGGCACTCTTAGCCAAGAAGCTTGAAATTTCCGAGCGTGAAGTCCAACGCTGGTGGCGGCTCCGTCGCGGTCAGGACAAGCCCTCGACCCTCGTCAAGTTCAGCGAGAATGCCTGGAAGGTGGTCTTCTATATCTGCAATTTTACCTTCGGCCTGTATACTCTGTGGGACAAGGAATGGCTGTGGGACATCGACCAGTGTTATATCGGATATCCTCATCAGGTAAGCTTTGAAGTGACTTTTATTTGCATGGATATAAGGTTAAATATTCAAATGCTTGCGAATAACTATTTTTTTATTACAAATTCCAAGTGATAGTTGTGAGGCGAATAACTAAGTATTTATTTGTTACAAATTCCATGTGGCAGTTATGAGACTCTTAAAGATATTGACTTATGGTTTAAATTGAAATGATTGATGTGCACTTGAAAGACAACCCAATTTTCTTAAGACAATTTATAAGTATGGTAAAGCTAGCAATAAATTGAGCATTAAGAAAAAACAAGGCGAATCTATTATGTGTATTTTGACCTTTTACATGGTATCTTTATAATTATCTAAATACTGGTTTTGATCACAACAAAGCTCTAACGATGTTCACCATTAGATTCATCAGCAATTTTGATAAAGATCGTTCAAAATTAAAATGAGATTAAATGATAAGCAGATACCTAGACAGTCTGATTTGGTCAGTGATAATGTTAACGATTTGTTAATTTTATATTTATTTTTCGATTTACCTTACTCTATTCATTATTCATGCTATTAATTATCACAATTATTACAAAACATGTTAAATGCTTACAGCTGTGGCATAACGGTTACATAAGATCATTTGATTCTTTTGAATTAAGAATTTTTACTGGTTGACCTCCCTTTAACTTTGTACGCCTCAAAGTTAATGCGCAGTTTTTAAAGGTTTCTTTACACCAAAGTAAGCCGGCTTGTTCAGACACTGGTTTTAGATGAAGATATACATTCTGGAAATGTGGTGCTGGAGAAGAGTTTGGTATCGTGGGTACAGTTTCGCACTCACTCGCACTCACGATACATACACGACCAGAACTCAACATCAAAAAGTGTCTATTTGTTCTGATCTAAACGCACATCCTCAAATACTTCGGACACGTCTCGAGGCGCAAGGGTGACTATAGAGAGCCTTGTCGTGCAGAGTAGTATGGAGGGCACTAGACCACGCGGATGATCACCCATGAGTAGACTGACGAAATTAAATCCGCAGTGGGCGATCCCTTTTATGAGTGCACTAAAAATACAAAAAGTGTATATTTGTTCTGATCCAAACGCCATCCTCAAATACTTTGGACACGTCTCGAGGCGTAAGGGTGACTCTATAGAGAGCCTTGTCGTGCAGAGTAGTATGGAGGGCACAAGACCACGCGGATGATCACCCATGAGATGGACTGACGAAATTAAATCCGCAGTGGGCGATCCCTTGTATGAGTGCACTAAAAATACAAAAAATCGTAGTAGATGGCGAGAAATCGTGAGGCGAATCACATCAGCCCCTAGACAAGAAACTACATGAGGACCACGACCGCTCTGACAGGAGTGCTGCGAAGAAGAAGAGAGATACACCAAAGCCGGGCGGCCTAACCGGCTTGATTGATGAGCCGCCCGGGGTGATAAAAATCCCGACCTGCAACATTCTGAAGCCGGCGCCGGGCTGGCGACAGATGTGTTACTGTGCCGACTTTACGCGTTTGAAGCTTACAAAATATTCTAATCAGTCAAGACTCCAGATTGTACAATCCCGACTGGTTCAAAAGTATCATACACCTGGAAAACTGAGAATAAAAGCACAACATACAGCTCCTTACAAAGAGCCAAAACACACACAGGCAGGCCCGCGTCTACTGCAAGCGCAATCGCGACTGGCAATCGTTTGAGATAATTTGACAACATGGGTCTGTGCGCGTGCGCCTGTTTTCGCTTATCGTATAAAGCTGACCTGTACACCTATCTATTTTTAACCGACTTCAAAAAAGGAGGTTCTCAGTTTGTCGGTTTTTTTTTTGTTCACCGATTACTCGAAGACGCCTGAACCGTTTTGGAAAACTCTTTATTTGCTTCAAAGGGTCTTCCCAGGTGGTCCAATTTAAATTTTATCAGATATTAGTCGAGCGGTTTAAAAAAAATCAACATTATCTTTAAATAAAAAAAAAACCGCTTTGAAACGGACGTGGACGTGTAAGACGATCGTTTTTGAAATGGTGTGGGGTAGGTACCATAGCTAAAAAGTGAAAAATAAAAAACATTTTTACAAAAAATTAAAACGAACGACTTCCAAAAAAAAAACTACGAAGTGAAAACTACTTTAATTTTGGAAGTTGGTGGAAAACACTAAAACACAGATCCAAAGACACTTCTAAATTAAAGTTATTTTTCAGTTTGTAGTGTTTTTTGTGGTAATAGTGTTACTTTGAACGCATTATTACCATTCCTAGCTCAATGATTATTACTTCACGGACGGTCGAACAATCGACGTATAAAGACGACTACAATTAGAACGCGTTAAAATAGACAGTTGTAAATTGAAATAATTGTTCCACTAATTACAATGTAGAGTGTAACGATTATTATGCTAACCATACACTAATGAGTAGCTATATTGTTTCAAAATTTTTGACAACGTTATTATTTTTTGGTTGATTTGGTTGAAATGTTTCATTAGGGCTCAACTGTCGCTAATGAGACACAATTACTTTTCTATTGTTACCGAACTTAATCAGCTCGATCGACCGATGAGGTGCATGGACTTCAAAAATAGGAACATAATAATCATCATCTGCCTATCCTCTCCACTATGTTGGGGTCGGCTTCCAGTCTAACCGGATGCAGCTGAATACCAGTATGTTACATGGAGCGACTGCCTATCTGACCCCTTCCCACACACTTAGGTGTTCACTCCGACAAAACTAGCTCTCTGTTCCTAGTTGTATCGGGGTACACACCTGCAATGAGACTAAAACTAAAACTCAGAGTCGTTTTAATGAGTACGTGAGATGAACTGCTTTGTAACTTCTAGCTCAATCGAATAAGTATCGACCTATTATGGCTGCGCTCATATAGGGAAAACATCGCTTATGTAAAGCAACCCGAGACACAATAATTTATAATAACTGGTCTTACTACCTAGTTCTTACAAAAGGTCTAACTCTCGCATAGGTTAAATTATAACAATTTAGTTTAAACTCAGTATTCTCTCAGTATAATTATTCTTCAATTCCATTTCAATTTGATTTAAAATCAATTCCAATTTGATTTAAAATCAATTCCAATTTGATTTCAATTCAATGGACGGAATCAAGACCATTGGCATCAAACTGGATAAATACCTGTGTTCCACGATTAACGTGACCTACGGGTAGACGGTGACGCTATTCTTACCTGGAGTGGTGAAGTTCCCTCATTTATCGTGGTCCGGTTCAGTAAGGCCTCCTTCGATAACAGATGGCCACACCATAAAGGGGTAACCTCTAAATTGCCCGCACCCGGGTCAATTTCAAATCATCTGACCACGGGGCTACACCAAGGCATCACGTCTATCCTCGCATTAGGGATCTTAATGATGAGGAAAGAAGGCTAGCATAATCAGCCAGACCTGACACAATATCCTCGTGTCAAAACTCAGAACTGAGAACTAGGTCATAAAAACGAGAACTAAGAAAATTGTTCAATACTCACAAGAATCAGGTTTGATTGGACCTATATAAAACCCATCCAGTTTTATTAAAAAAAACTAAATAAACCTTGATTTAAACCTGTGCTACGAAGTCCAGGCTTATCTGCAAAACCATAGTCTAAATTTGTCCGTATTACAAAACTTCAAAAAACCGTGGTCTTCTTAGTACCGTCATTTGAACCATACAATGTCTTAGTAATAAACCACAGAGTAATTCAAATATTATTCGTTCACCATGATATCATTCTATTGCAACGTTCCTTAAGCTCAGAAATGAAAACTTTTTGTTAATACGCGAATGATTATTATGATGTTTAGGAGTGTTAAAAATATTGAGAGTGTTAATTTGCATGAAATATTAGTTATTTCGTCGATTGCAGTTTTGTTTAGGTAGGTTTAAGCACATTACTTAATGTCGTATTAAGTGCTAATAATACACCTAGGTACGTGTAACGAAACATAACATTTTAGCGTGTTATATGAAACCATAACATTAAACAAAACCATCGCAAGTTGAACAAAGTTCATTTAGCTTGGGAATTTTTAAGTTATCGATGTTTCTAATAGAACAATTGCCTCTTTGTTAATAGTATTACGTTCTATAGTAATTTTAATATTATATTGTGATGGACCAACAAAAGAAAAACCGATCTGAGAATTTGAGTACCGAGGAAAAAGTAAATAAACATAAATTACTTTGATGAACTTGAAATAAGTCTTTAATTGATTCGAATTTAATTTTAATTTATTTGATTGATTCGAACACGATTTATGTTGTCGGCGTGGCGTTCCCAACAACTCAGCGGCTTCAATATCCTCAATATCAATTAAATCAACCATGTTGATATCCATTTTCGGGTAAAAACAACACAACACAATGAAAGAGATGCTATACCCTACAAGAGAAACTTTGACTGATACGATTTAGACCATAGTTTGATCGTTTAAACTAGGGGCCGCCGAGGTTTAGCGATACACCATGATATGGTCTACGATTTTTCGAAAAACCACGTTTTGTAATATCATTTTGGTTTAAACCGTAGTTTATAGAGCTTTAAACCGGGGTTTTTAGTTAAACCGCTTTTTGTAATAACACTGATCGGGTTATTTGGACACAGTCTGGTCATCCCAGAACTGGTCCCTCTCCAAATCGTGTTCCTCGTAGTCACGCCATGTGGGAAAAAACCTTTACCATTTTGACAGGACCACATTGATGCTTCTCTCTCCACAGACTAAATAAAATCCTCAGCTATTAGTAATTTTGAATTTAATAGACATTGTATGTCAGTAGAATGTGGGAAATGATGTCCTTATGTTTATTTAATTCAAATAATGAATAAACACGTATTTAGTTCACATGACACAATTTCATAAAAACCACCATCCTACGAGCTTGAGCAGACCCACAAAAGGTGTCGCTACTAGTTGCTTTATACAGGGTGTTTGGTAGGGAGCTGTACATACGCCTAGGGTAGAAACTAGGGATAGTCTGCTACCTACCCCCGCCCATTATATTGACCTTGGCCTCAAGGTTTTTTTTACCTTACTACCTTACCTTAAAATTATTTCTTTACCTTACTACGGTACTTCAGGCCCCATAACTTTTCTTCTCCACAATTTTCTGGTGTAAAATAATTTTTTGCAGGACCCTAAGACTCTAACGATTAAAACAAGACCATTAGCCGACCGGTCCCATGGATAGATTTTGAGCTACAGGTAGTTTTAGTCAAAAAATCACAAAAAAGTCAAATAAAAAATAAAAATAAATTAAAAAAAAACCTTGAGGCCAAGGTCAATATAATGGGCGGGGGTAGGTAGCAGACTATCCCTAGTTTCTACCCTAGGCGTATGTACAGCTCCCTACCAAACACCCTGTATATTGATTTTTGCAATGTCACTGTCTTTATATATTTAATTATTTATAAATGGCACCTACCACTGTTTGTCTGCATCACCCAAAGGTTGACTGTTAGAAAATGCCTATGGCATTAAGATGTACAGAGGCGTACATTTGTGTGCTTAGTCTTAAATAAATAAATAATACGATATCCCTTGGTAAGACTGGTTGTCAGATTTTCGGGCTTCTGACGACACGTAACGAATTGCCACAAGCCCTCAAAAAATAGGCCCAATAAACATTAATGCTTAATTTGAATTTCATCTTTTTCTTGGACTAGGACGGAAGAAAATTCTGTGATGATGTCCAATGAGATATAACAAAACATCATGCCTGTGTTCCGCGCGGCATTTGGTACTACACCCACTTTTCCCCAGTTTTAAAGTTCCATGTAATAGGGGTGAGCCTATTGCCATCAACCGGGCCCAAATCCAGACTAACCCATCGACCCAATATCACTTTGCCCGACCTGGGGATCAAATCCAGGACCTCACGCTTAGCAGTCGTGCTTGCGACCTCTAGGTCAAGATGTATAGAAGAAAAAGACTTGCTGCAGTTCCTGTACTGACACCAAATCAATTGGGATAACAAGGGTAGAAGGAAGATATCTTAATCTTTGACGACATCATCATCCAATGTCTTCCTATATACCCTTGTCCCATACCTTGTCCTATTGTTGTATCTTTGACGGTCCACTATAAATATTAATATCTTTGATTGCAGGGTCTCACAAACGACATCTGGTGGTACTACATGATCTCAGCCGCGTTCTACTGGTCGCTGACCATCTCTCAGTTCTGGGACGTGCGCCGCAAGGACTTCTGGCAGATGTTCGTGCACCACATCGCCACCATACTGCTGCTCTCCTTCAGCTGGGTCTGCAATCTGCACAGGATTGGAACCATCGTGCTTTTGCTGCACGACTGTGCTGATATATTTGTTGAGGTATGTCCTGGAGAGAGGTGGAAGTGGTGGAGGTCTTGCCCAGGAATTAAATGGAAAAAACTAACAAAAATAAGGTTAAGAAAGAAAATACGTTTATTAGCGGTAAACATGACGCAGAGAAAAAACAAACACATAAAAGAACGACGACGACGTAGGCGAAAGTTGCCGGTCGATCACGTTTCAACCTTATAACTAAAGGGTATAAGGGTGAAAGTCGTCGAGTAAACCCAGTTTTTAAGCTGGTATTAAATATGGTTATGGCCTTTGATTATATATTTAATGTAATAGGAGGCCATTCGTTGTTAGAGCCTTCTAACAACGAATGGCTTACGCGCTCTTTCGAAGCATACATTCCTATATGATTACAATGATTAAAAAGATCAGATGTTAGATCTGATCTTTTTTATTAAATACCTACATGAAGAAGATTGGGTAATATTATTTACTAGCTTCGGCACGAGACTTCGTCCGGATGAAACTTCTTGCTCCCGTGACCCACCCCGTCGCATCGCATCATTTGCTAGCGCTATCATTTCGTTTTCGCATAGCATTCTTTCTGACTATTTTTCTTTTTGCTCGTATCCTAAGGGTCGTGGCGTGATGTTAATTAGCCTATAGCCTTTCTCGAGAATTGGGCTATCAAATGCAACAAGAATTTTTCAAATCCGACTGGTAATTTCAGATTTTACCGCCCTACATACAAACTCACAAACAAACAAATTTTACCTCTTTAAAAGATTACTATAGATAATAGCATCGGGACTATTTATAAAAAGTAAATTTTAGCTGTACGTCTACATTATGAGCAAATAAAGTATTTCTATTTCTTAGTATCAAACCTTGGTAACCAGCTGTGGTGAGCCGGTAATTATAAAATTATAACACAAATATACTTGTGCAATAAAAGGATCTATATTTTAATATCTGTGTAGCTATAACGATATTATTTTGCTTTCTATTCCAGTCGGTGAAGGCTTCCAAGTACGCGAAGTACCAGAAACTGTGCGACACTCTGTTCCTGATGCTGATCGTCGTGTGGATTGGCACCCGCGTCGGTATCTACCCCTTCTACCTCATATGGAGGTGAGATATAACCATTACTGTATACTTGAATTTAGAATCTCAGATAATTACAGTCCTTTCACCGTTCAATTGAATGGTGATGCAAAATCACCGTGATTTCTGTTGTTATATATCATAAGTGTCGCTTTCGGGTTGATGTCACTGACCGGTTTTTAAAATTCGCAGTGATTTTATTTCTTGTAAAATTAAGGTTACTGCTGTCAGACATAAAATAACTGAAAGAACTGTAACAAGTTTTGGAAAAGCAAACAATGCCATACATGACAAAATTCAAATTAGAATGTTTTTATTACAAATAGTCACACAAAAATCAATTTAGAATACATCATACTAAAGTAGATAGTTGATTATGGGCAATTCAAATGATTTTACGACTATCTGAGATAATTTAATAAAGTAAGCTTTGACAAAAAAAATTGTGGAGGGCTTCATATCCTACAATAAGTAAGGTCCATTCGAATCGTCAGAGTACCAGTTTAAGGGCAATTTAAATATTTTTTCAACTATCTAAGATAGTTTAATAAAGTATGCTTTGACGAAAAATTTTGTAGAGGGCTTCATATCCAACAATTAGTAAGGTCCATTCGTATCGTCAGAGTACCAGTTCGTACCCGCAGATCGGCACCGGCTGCCTGCTTGCTATGCTTTCTATCTTTGTCATAACAAAGATGAAAATGGAACAAAAATTAAACAAATAAACTAAACTTGAATTGCTTTATTTCCAGTACGTCAATCCGTGCCCCCATGCTCCTGCCGATGTTCCCTGCCTACTACATCTTCAACTCGCTGCTGTGCCTGCTACTAGTCCTGCACATCGTGTGGACCTGGCTCATCTTGCAGATCGCTTACGTGGCTATCAAGGCTGGCCAGGTATGCGAACTAATCTAAATAAATAAATAATATATTGAAAATGCTTTTATTAATTCCTTACAAAGTTAAACTTAGAACATATTAAGGTGTAATTGAAATAATTGAAATCCCGAAAAGGGTCATTGTACTAATCATTATAAAATAAAAAAATGCACCCCAATTGCGTAACACACTGATTCGATCACAACCTGAATCATTTTGATGGATATTGCTAATCCATTGCTTCATATGTTCGAAAACGTTGTCTGCTCAACAACGTAAATAACGCAATGAATGTTGTTGAACTGTCAAAATGAAAGCCATTCCTACTGTTAGTGAGTTACCCCTTGGATCCCTAAATTATATTCACTTATGTCAACAAAATGTATGGAATTGGATTAACTGTTTTTCTTTTTCCGATTAATTTGTCCCTTAGTAAAATTTGTTCATAATGACGACGCGATTTCAGTTATTTTAATTAAACCTTGCATGTCATTTTTTTTGTTCAATGGTTGTGGTTATTATTATGCAGAGACCCTAATGCGCGAAGTAAACGTAACGTAGATTCAAACGATTTTTTATAACACAAATAAACAAAACATGTTTAATGTGAGCCTTAATGATAAGAAAAGTGTACTCAAACGGAAATTTTACGAATGAAAATGTAAATTCGAACGATTTTTTAATCGGAAATACAACTATCGTATAGTATTTTGGTTTAAATTTATGCGGCAAGCTCAATTAGTATCACTCGTTGATATGAATAAAGTAGGTATCTACTTCGCCACATGCGAACTTCGCATCACTAGTATATACGCAATGTCCCAATATCAATCGTTGAGCAGTTGCCCACCAGACACAACACCCGTGATGGTCGGAGGAAGTTCACTCATAGTCTATGGAAAAGGGAGGATCCCTTTTCCATAGACTATGAGTGAACTTTACACCCTGTTCCTCATGCCTCTATAGTCTTTAATTTAATATTGTGTGCTTTAACGAGTATTTTAAATTTTAAGAGCTATCTAATTTACTGGAGTAGATGGAGTTTCTTGCCCATTCTTCTCCATACGAAACTACCTTTTGGAAGGGGCGACTAGAATCAATTCTAATTAAATGTAAATGTTGACGTTCAAAGTCCCTTTTATGTGCCTATTTGATATAAATGATTTAACTTTGACTTTACGTTTCGTTTACTCTGCACGTTCATGATAGGCACACTGGTATCCGAATTTTTGAAAATCGATTTCGTGATCCAGTATATTTTATTCCATGTATCATTTATTTATTTTTCACTACAATCCTTGAAACAATATGATGTGGCCGAGATAAGTACCGGTGAAACAGGATGAATAGGGATGCAGGGGTAAATCGGGATGCAGGGGTGAATCGGGAAAAGTCGGAAAGGGTTACCGTGGCCCCCGGCACAGGCAACTGAAGGAACACGGGTGGGTAAGTCAGTAAGAGTCTGACATGCCCTCCCGCTCCGCCCCGAGTGGGAGAAATAAAAATAAAAAAAATGCGTGAATCGGGACGAAACTTTAAAATGGATTTTAACGTTGAAATAATATAGTCTGTTGACAACAAGGGCACTTAATCGTTAATTATAATACAGTAAACACATGTGAGTCCTTTTTTGACAACAAACTATATTATTTCAATATTAACATCACTTTTAAAGTTTCGTCCCGATTCACCCCGTTTTACGGTAAAGTCCTTAGTTATCCTCTGATTTTCCATCACAGTGAAGCCGACCCAAACTTAGTTGGAAAAAAGCTAGGTATATGATGAAATTGCATCACAAGGATCTTTGTTCCCGTTGTAGTAGTAACTGTAGTCTTCTACATCTTCGAGTCTTCTTTAAAATGAGCTGTCGCCTGTCAGTCACAGGAACTTGCTCTTTATTCGAGTCTCGCTGCAGACTGCTTGATAAGATTGTGCCACTTTCATAATGTCGGCGTGTGGTTACTATTTATTACCGTCGGCGTCGTTATCATGGTTGTTACTACTGAGCCTTGCATTGCATAAGCGTGTCATAAATTTTTTAGTAGTGTTTATTTTTTTATGCATTTTTTATTTGCTTAGGACGGAATGGGGTTTTTCACTTATTTTGTGCTTTCAATTACTTTTTAGGGTTCCGTATCCAAAGTGTGCCAACGGGGCCCTATAAGACTCCCCTGTCCGTCCGTTCGTACGTATGTCACAGGGTTGTATCTTTTGAACCGTAACAGCTAGACATTTGAATTTTTTCATAAAGCGTGTACCACTACGGCCGCTATGCTCCTCCTCCCCACACACAAAACGAGTTTTTTGCTTGAAAATCTAGCAAAAACGAGCAAAGTAGTAGTATTAAATAGGAACCTTTCTTGTCGTTTTTTTATTAGTTTGTTATCATCTATATACATTTTACTAAGCCTTAATGTATCTTTTGTTTTGTTTTCTTTGATTTTGCAGCTATATCGCTCCCCGCGTTAATATTGAAATATCAATTTAATGATTCTTTTTTCCTTACCCTATGGGCTTGTAGACAATTTTTAAACTCGTTTCTACGTCGTCAGTATTTGTACTGTTTCATCTTTAGGTTCGAAATTCCTTTTCAAAGCTGTCGTCAATAGAATATTGTTCAGTTTTTCTGTTTTGTGAACGCGATTTCTTTGTTTCTTTAAGGTAAACGCTAGCTAGCGTTCTTAGCATGATCAGCTTAATGTTCCCACTGCTGGGACACAGGCCTCCTCTCGGTGAGAGGAAGTGGGCCGTAATCCACCCTGTGTGGGTTGGAAGATGTGACACGTCTTCGAATTTTTTGGTTTTAGGACATGCCGGTTTCCTCACGATGTTTTTCTTTCGCCGTTTTTGAGAGCATTGGTGATAAAAAACGTTATCCTAACCCACGTGTAATCGCTAGAATGTGGAAATTTTATTGTGCGTTTGCTATAAAATTTTATGTCATAGTTTATTGCTTCACACAATAGTTACCTACCTTGAGTTGATGTTGATTGCAAAAATGTACAAGTATTTGACCTCTTATGTTTCTTTCCGAAACAAATTTGAATACCGATATTTTCACTGGATCGAGACTTATGCGGGCGAAACCACGGGACGCAGCTAGTAATGAATAAGAAGGATGTAATAGAACTATCTTTGGGTTTATTCTAGTTTACTGTAGAATATTGACTTAGTTACGCGTCCAGAAATCTGAGGTAACTGGTTACCCGCTTTCTGTATCTTAGAATCCTTCGATGTTAGGCAGTACCACGTTCTCCACGTAGTAGGTACGCAGAGGATGTTAATACTAATTGTGAAATATACGAATCATAGTTTGAAGCCATGTTTACCATAAAATATATCCTTCGTGGCTCGTACAGTCCGTTCACAGTTACTTTACCTCTGAGTTTGCATCACTGTCAAAATCACAGTGATCTTTATTGCCGTTGCAATAAGGTTGCTTTTGGGTTAAGTTTACCATAAAATATATCCTTCGTGGCTCGTACAGTCCGTTCACAGTTACTTTACCTCTGAGTTTGCGTCACTGTCAAAATCACAGTGATCTTTATTGCCGTTGCAATAAGGTTGCTTTTGGGTTACTGCCATTGACAAGTCTGTCAAATTTACAATGATCTTTATAATCGTTAAAATAAGGTTGCTATTGGGTTGCTGCTGTCAAAGGTAAAATAACCATGAGTTTTTGAGATTACCTCCTACATCCAAACTTTACCTCTTTATAATATTAGTGTAGATAAATCCAGCACAATCGAATACGCGTATAAATGCGTAAAGGCAACAACTTCGCCAACATCTTTCGTTTTCAATATCAAGTCTTAGTATATTTTTTTTTTACTGAATTACAATATTATAGGGCATTTTATGCCTGGTACAGATTAGCGAAACGTACGCCTATTAATATATAGCGTTGCATAAATTTGGATGGGTCAAATGTGTAACATAAATTCGGATGGCTCATTTGTGTAACATACATTCGGATGGCTCATTTGTGTTACATAAATTCGGATGGCTCATTTGTGTACCATAAATTCGGATGGGTCATTTGTGTAACATAAATTCGGATGGCTCATTTGTGTTACATAAATTTGGATGGCTCATTTGTGTTACGTAAATTTGGATTACTCATTTATGTTACATAAATTTGTATGGCTAAGTTGTGTTACATAAATTTGGATGGCTCATTTGTGTTACATTTCATGTTGAGTTTCACCAATATATACCCGTTAGAAGGAAACAATAAATTTTATTTACCCTAACATTACCTACATAGTGCAAACGTCCGCCTAGCCTATGTATCACTATTATGAATGAAGTTTAAATAAATATATAACTCATATTTGTTTATGTTTCTTTTTTTACACTCTTTGTGTGTTGAAAAAACGTTATTTCTATATATCTTTTCTTTCTTTTATTTGCAGATGGACGGCGACATTAGAAGCTCGAGCTCCGACCTGAGCGACAGTCCACACAACTCTAACCACAGCTCACCTACTAGGTCTAAGAGTAGAAAGTAAGTAAATTTAACTTGTAAAATCGATTTTTTTTTTGCACTCACAAATAATGCACCTGCCATGCTATCTATTGGTGGTCTGGTAGAGAATACCTAACGAATTTAACCTTTTATGTTGCGCTAGCTTAAGCCCGCGGTTTCGCCGTCGTGGTATGGCGATAAAAAACCTCCTTTTTTTTTTTTTTTGTTTCCGGGGTGGAAAATCCTCATGGATGTCCGCCACCCTGGGGCGGGCGACGGGGTCTGTCAGACTCTTACTGACTAAAAACCACCCCGGTGTTCCATCTCACACCTACGCCGGGGGTCGCGGGAACATACGATCCTTCCGCAACCCCCGACTGGTGCCGGTGCCGGCCCGCCACTGCGGGCCTCTTCGGGTCTGGGGGGGGAGTGAGATGTTTGACTCCCCCCGCGACGTCTAAGAGGGGCGCGCGTGGAACACTACGCGCCGCCACCTCGGGTCCTGTTGTGTGGGGGGCGACGGACGTCCCCGAGTCCGTCGCCCCTGGACCCATTTAGGAGGGCTGGAAGAGGGCGTTGTCCGCCCTCCGCCGACGCCCGGTGCGCCTTCTGCGGGCCGGGTGAGTGGACGAGATCTCCCTCTCCCTTTCCGCAGCCTCCTTCTGCGAGACGACTGTCTCACAGAAGGAAACCACCGCGTCCCAGGAATCGTCGCTGCCGACCATCGACTCGACTACGGCCGGCAGCGACAAGTCACTGCCTACTTCTGAGATGAGGGCACGGCGCGGCTCCTCCCAAGCGGCACACTCTGCCAGCGTATGCCACGCCGTGTCCTCCCGGCAGTCGACGCAGTGGTGACACCGGGCGTCCGGCTCCCTGTTTATGCGACACAGGTACTTCCCGAAGCAACCATGCCCCGAGAGCACCTGCGTCACCCGAAACGACAGGGAGCCGTGCCTCCTCCCGAGCCAGCGCTCGAGCACCGGCCGGACCGCCTCGATGGTGACGAGGCCGGCGGTAGGGCGTGAAAGCCTGTACCGCCATTCCGCCACCGGGACCTCGCGAAGCTGAGACCGACGCAGCTCTATGTGTCGCTGCATCGGTCCCTCGCCCCGCGCCCTCGCTTCCTCGCGCCACCGATACAACGAAGCGAGTACTTTCGCCTCGAGGTCCCAGGGCGGGGATCCGGCCAGTACGCCAGCCGCCTCGTAGGAGATCGTGCGATACCCCCTGATGACTCTGACGGCCATCGCCCTCTGCGGCTTTCGCAAAACAGCGATGCTGCCGGCCGTCAGGTCAGAGGCCCACACCGGGGCCCCATACAGGGCCATGGATCGCACGACCCCTACGTAGAGCCGCCTACAGACGGCGCTCGGGCCCCCCAGATTGGGAAGCAGCGTTGCGAGCGCGCCAGCCGCGCCCTGCAACTTGGCCTCCTAGCGTAGCCTATAGCATGTCGTGCGGTGTCCGGTGTTGCATGGCGTACAGGGATCGGTCCTGGGGCCGCATCTGTGGGACATCGGCTACGACTGGGTGCTGCGCGCCGACCTCCCCAGCGGCGTCAGCGTGGTTTGTTAACCCTGACGACACGCTGGTTCTGGCGCAGGGGAGGTCGCACCAGGCGGCGGCCGAACTGCAAAACGGAAAGGCAAAATTCGCACCCTCACGCCCCTAGCCGCCGCAGGAGACGCCCTGGGCGTCGGGAATCGCAAGCTGATTCCCGGCCACCGTAGGCGCGGGCTTGCGAACGGTGAGCAATGGGCAGCTCGCCGTTCGATAAGGACCAGGCCGGGTCGATGGCGCGTTGTGTTCCACGCGCGCCTCAAAGAGATGTCAGCATCAATGACGGGGTCCGCTAGGGCAAATGCCTGCCAGGGTTGCGGGAAAGTCCGAGAGGGATACCGTGGCCCCTGGCACAGGCAACTGAAGGAATACGGGTGGGTTTTAGTCAGTAAGAGTCTGACACGCCCTAAGTTATTTGATGATTGCCCACCCAAAAAAAAAGCGTAGCCAATAGCCTATATACAAGGTGTAACAGAATAAACGCATGTCCTGAAAGTAGTTTGCTCATAATTGACTACTGAATCGATTTCAGTAACTATTAATATAGGTAGGTATTTTTTTCAAAAAATATGTAAGTATATAAGGTGCTATAAAAATATCTGCCACGGCTTTAATGGGAGGTAGTATTGTGTTTATAGATTACAATAGTGAAGAAATTTCGTACCCCGGAACAGTTAATTCAATTTGAGAAAATAAAGTAGTTAAAATAACATTGACTCTACTCTGCATAATGTGGTTCACAAATTACGCGCGATGGGTCGCTTCGTCAATGAAAACAACTGCTATCTCTTTCCATCTGGTCTTTGAATGAAAACTGATATCAGCTGACTAGTTCGTCACTACCTAATCTACTAGGTACGCAATAATACGCCAAGTGTTTTAAAAGTGCAATTACTTACCAGCTACCGCATTCTTCCAAAAAACTGACGTAACTATGATGATAAACTTCCCATCACACTTAAAACAGGCTTTGGACTGTCAAGTTAGTGTAAGAATCGCAATTTTTTTCTTATTATTTTTAAACAATAGGTTGTTGTTGTTGTTGTGGTCCTAAGGCACCCCGCTGGTGCTGAGGGCCCCAACAATAGGTACTTAGATTAATATCAAATAACGATAAATTACAGTAACTTGGCGTGTTTAAAAGTTAATCATCTTATTTACAACAATTGCACTGTATTTACAGTTATTTACACACTCCCTACCTACTTATCTACAAAACTGTTGCACAAGTCCGCCTTCGCGTTGCACATAAATGAAGGCACGCTTACGTACATGTCTCTTCACTTTATCTAATGTGTCCGTTTCACTTTTAACTTGCCTAAATGCGCGTTTGATGCGCCTTTTTAGTTCTTCCACACTTCTAATGTCATGTCCGGTTTGGCCGTACACAAGGTCCTTTACACGACCCCACAAAAAAAAGTCTAGAGGGGTTAAACCCGTGAGCGAGGAGGCCACGGCACTGGCCCTCCTCGGCCTATCCACCTTTCACCACACACCGTTTAAAAAGTCCCGTACGCTGATGGCGACTGGCGACTGGCGCTTGCGACGAACGGGGTAGTGCGGGTGAGCGTGGGGGCGCGCGGGGGCCGACTGGCGAGCGGGCGGTCGCGTCGCACAGAGTACTTTTTTTAGGTAGGAAGTCGCGTCGGCTGGCGCTTGCGACGAACGGGGTAGTGCGGGTGGGGGTAGGGGCGCGCGGGGCCGATCAGAATGGCAACAGTTTATGCATGTCGTCGCCGGCGTTTTTGAATGAATTCGGTGCGGTGCGGCAACAGCTTATAAGTCTACGGGATGGTTTTATGCTAAAAAATCAATTCAATTTTATACGTAATTATTTTTGTACGAAAAAAAATGTGACAAATAATCAATAATTTATCTTTACTTTTGTAATCTATAAACACAATACTGTCTCCCATTGCAGCCGTGGCAGATATTTTTATAGCACCTTATATAAGACTCAATTTTAAATGAATAAAGTAATGCTAGGGTCAACACGGTTTTTTTGATAACAATAGTTAGCTTAAAAAAAAACTGTTTTGGTCATCGTGTAATGCTTTTAAATCAATACTCTAATTGGGGTGTATGAGGTCTTGCGTTAATTATGTTACACGTTGTATATAGCCCTTCTCCAGGGTTCAAAGTATCCCCATACCAAATTTAATCAAAATGGGTCTAGCCGTTTCGGAGATTAGCCGGAACAAACAGACAGACAGACAAAAAATTAAAAATTGTTTTTTGTTATATGTACCGTATATACTTTCATATATATTTAGTAAAAAGCTGTTCTTCTGACATTACAAACAGACACTTCCATTTTATTTATTTGTCTAAGTAGATGAAGTTTAATTTTGCATGAAGTCTATATAATAAATATAAACGAATCACTTTTGACGATGCATAAACACAGTACATAAAACCTGATGTCCAATTCCGTAATTAAAAACGTTCAAAATCAATTCGCAATCTCAACTTGATCAGCGACAGTAAAATTTCAAAAATGTAGGTAAACGATACACAATTTTTGACAGATTAAGACTGAAAATAGAATGCGAACGTTCTTATAAATACGGGATATGCCCCTCAGTTCACGTGTTATATGCATAGTGTAAAATTTGTTAATGCACCATTACTTCAGTAAACCTAGCGGGAAAGAGTGAGAACGTAATGTTTGGAAACCATGACGTGATATCAAATACACCAAAATGAACTGTGTGCCATACAGCATAAAGTTTGCATTCCTATACTCTTATTGTGAGGCGAGGCAATGTTGGTTTGCAACGTTATTCTTTCTCTCTTTATATGCCAAATCTTTTGAGGCCTATAAAGGTTACTAAGCACGACCTTTGCCTTAGATAATACACACTAAAGCATCCAACACAAATATAGGAGTAAACTCACCTCTCAATAGGCTCAGTCGTGAGATGAATTCTTATATAAAATCCTCTCCAGATGTTGACATACATTATGACTCAATAACTCACTTTAAGACCCAAATTTTGAGGTCCCTAAGCACGCAACTCACACAATCTAAAGATAAATTTTATTATATTAGTATGTAGGTATTTCTTGCAACCTCTGCAATCTTATAACTTATGTCTTTTTTATATTTCTGTTTTTAAAGTTGTTACCACTTAATTTTTATGCATTTCGTTTTTACCTTAGGATATCACTGTATTTGAGAATGTTGGTTCACCTATTATTGGCAACTGTATAAGCCAAGCCCTCAACTATTATCTACTGTTATTTAATATTTCGTATACAGAAGCTGTCGGTGTACCTTTATTAATAAATAAATAAAAACCTCGCCTGCAATATGTTTTCCCGCGCGTCACGGCTCATTTTCGCCATCAGGCATGTCGAATGCAGTCTAAACATTGAACTAACCATACCATGTTTGTTTTCCAGGGACACGTAGAGACGTTCGTCTGCAGATCAACACCAGAGTCTCACAACAACACCACACACAGTTGAGGTCTGTGTTCTATAATAATATGCACTGAAAGCTACCCTTTTCCGTGCACACCAATCATTGCGGCTTTTCTATAAACACACCAGCCGCACCAGTGAACCTATAGGTGAAAACACGCAATGGAAAAATGGATTACTTACTTCAGTTTTGTTGCAGTCTGTAGCTTAGTTTGTATTAAATCGTATTTGTGAGGTTCCGCTTTAGGGTGGTGAGGCTTCACGCTGAGGGATGGGTTGGGTAGGCAGGGACGATGGGAATCGTTATCGGTGAATATGTTCGATCAAAATAAAGATAGGGCCCTGATTTGCTTAGACACTTCGCTACTATTATATATATATATAGTGTATTTTGCCACCTTTTGGTGCATGAATTGAAGTTCTGCTAGAACGTCAGAATGTGACGAAAAACAAATCAATAAAGGGCAATTCTATTCCTAATTTGATCGCATCATTATGTTGTGTGTGTGACGATTAATGTTATAGGACGAACAAATTAATGTAAGATAATTGATCAAGGTAACCGGTTGATATTATTACGTCGTGTACACTCGACGTAGGTGTAGTATAGTAGGTGCTTGCATGATGGAAACATGAGGTTAGGTTAGGTGTCTTTCGATCCGTTATTTCGACATATTTTCAAATGGTTTATGCATGTTTTATCTCATTGATAGGTTAACAAACTTCGTAGACAGTGATTTTATAATGGAAAAACAGGCAGAATTCTGATTTCTATGGTCTTAAATAAAATAAAAACATGCTCGTTTTTATTGTAAACTAAATTAAATGAATAAGACAAAACATTTTAAGTATAAGGGTTTCATAGTAAAATAGCGAGAAAACGGGGCTTAGTCCCAAGTGTATACCAGATATGTCCGATGTGGCGTTTCGGGGCAGTTTAGAAATCTTTCAAAAGGCTTTTAAGCTTTCATTGTATCGAGAAGCTTAAACCAACTTTAAGAGAACTTCCTTATAACACAGGGAGTTTTTATTGTTGCAATTAGGTACCGACAACTATTAAATCTGTTTTCACCATGCATGTACCCCCACACACACGCTACAAAATCCTTGTTAACGCCCATAGCGATGACCGTTAAACGCTGGTGTATGTTACGTCATTCATTGATTTAAATTGTTAGACATGCCCCATAAGACCATGCCCTGATATCGATATATTGATCGCGATGGTTTACTTAGAGATCATCAATATTGGTATATTTAGAAATACCTACTAATTCTTAGTAATTATCCCACTGTCCAGTGTCATGTTTAACGATTTAACTTGATGATGGATTCGAGATTAAATGGAATATCGGATAGCGAAGCCTCACGGCTTGTCTAGCACTTAGAACAATACGGAGGCATTAGTTGTAAAAACTGTCGCAACAATGGCGCTAGTGGACCCGGCGAACTTATCACAAAGAAAATACCAAAATTAGCATTAATAACATGAGCACAAAGATATATATTAATCCGATATACTTGTAGAAATATATACTAAAAATATTTATTTATATTATACTTTCCTACTTCTGATTATCGTTGTAGACGTTGGTTTAATGCTCTAAGTTGTAGACATAATGGGAGCTTACACCTTTATTATTGTATACTATTGTCAGTTGCCACTAGCTCCATCTAGCGGTCAAATGCACTCCTTTTAAAGAACCGTACGTAAATCGCGTCACAGTGCAAGAACGCTACTCTACTGGAGCATTTTCCAAGTATATTTCTATCAATTCAGACCGTATTGACACTGCAGGACACAAAACGTCGCCAGAGGGAATAACAATAAAATTTCTATCGAGTTTCGTTCAGTGTCCTTCCGATTATGCTCTGTTTTAGTATTTTTTCGTGTGACGCAACTTATGAATGGTTCCTAATCGATGTTTAAAATAATGTTTATAAATATCTAGCGTAAGCTCAATGTGTAGTTGTAAGTTGTTCTACAGTGGGACGGACCAAACTTAGGTTCGTTTGGTAAGCCAAATTGTAGCTGTTTGTAGTTCAACAATGCTTGTGGGCCGATATTAGAGTAAAAGAGTCACAAATAAATTGAACAAAATATCGCTGTCAAGGTGTGTAATGGTTGTAGAAATTATAATATCACGATTGCGATAAAAAAAAAAACAGAATCTGTAGACCCACGCTTTGGGTACGGAACCCCGAAAAGTAGTAAAACACTCTTGGTCGGCCCACGACTTATAACAGGGACCACGTAGTTGGACTAGATTTTTTCAATCAGTTTTTACATTAACCCGACTGCGTGCAAAAACATGGCGACCCATCTTTAAATGATTGTACAGCCCTTGCACAGTTACCACAGTGACGTTTTTTGTCGTGGCAGTTAGGTTTCTATGGGCTTGCTGCCGTTGCCAAGTCTGTCAAAATGAGAGTGATCTTTATTTTAGTTGTCTATGAGAACAGTGCTAACGGCCCCGACTTACCGAGTTGTAGGTCGTGGGTTCGGGTGGAACCCAGGCAGGCGCTTTACTTTATGTAAATCATTTCATCACCATTGCTCTCAAAACCATGAAGGAAAACATCGCGAGGAAACCGGCATGTCCTAGGACCAAAAATTCGAAAACATGTAACATCTACCAACCCGCACTGGGCCTGCGAGGTAGATCACAGCACACTCCCTCTCGAAGAGAGGAGGCCTGTATCCCAGCAGTGGGAACATTATAGGCTGATTATGCTAAGGTTGCTATTGGGTCGCGGCTGCCAGAGGTAGAATGACAGTGAAAGGACTGTAAGCGATCTTCAGTGCCCGCTTAATAAATGCGCGATGCATAGCATTCATACGCCTCTTCTACGCAGTTGGGTTCAATCCATAATATCATTATTTTTCTATTTAAAAAGTATTAACGCCGTACCTTCAAAAATATTGTTTAATTCTGATTTTATTAACTGCATTCCGTTTGTACCTATTAATTATTAAAACTCGTACTGTTCATAAAGTTTTGATTTCGACTGATTTAAACAAATCAGAATAACTTCCATATTTCAATATTATGGTTTTTTTTTATTTTTTGTACAGATAATACGGCGTGAGATTACCAGTGCATAAATTATATATTTAACTACGGCAGTTTTGGAACTCTTTACTGTTACTCTATATTATATTATTGTAATAATAACGTCTATGTATTTATTAGATTTTAGGAAATCAACTTTCTGTTAACTTGTGTCTGTTACAATGAGAACTTTCTCTTGTAGCATTACAAATAATATATTTTGTATGTCTATTTATGAATTTAAATGATAACTAATGCGAATAATTTCAATAAAATTTAATTAAAGGACAGTTTTTTTTGGGAAATACAAGAGAACGGTAATCTATAATCATTCAAGTGTCTTCGTAAACGTTATGAACGTTTAATTAAGGGCTGATTTTTCAATAGTCAGATAACTTTTATCCGAGAAATAAATATTTTGATGTGACAGCTTTTGTATAGAAATTATGTCAAACTGTCAGATTTATTCCTTAGATAAAAGTTATCTGACTGTTGAGAAATCAGCCCTAAGACATTTAATTTGTCTATTGAAATGTCTCAGCTTCCGTACAATTCCATACTATATCTCTAATAATAAGCATGTCTAATTAAATTGCAGAATGTAATAGTATTGACTAGTTGTTTAAGTATTTATGTGCAGACCAGTGCCACCACTGCCTATAAGAAAAAAATAATTATAAATATGTATTTTATTGTAAAGTGTATGTGAATGATGCTTTTATGAATGCCTTAAAAACTCCTTTTTAAAGCTTCCAAGAATAATGTCAAATGTTGACACTTCCTCTCTAAATTAACTCCTTAACATATATTGTTGAGCCAGGCCTTGACGGCTTCTTTGTAAGAAGGCATGGGGACACTTTAACCCTTACCCTTGCTATTACCCTGGATCAGGGTACTTCCCCTTAGTACTTCCATCAAAAATCTTATAGGCAGTGGTCAAGCAGGTACCCATGGTCTATTTCAAAAGTATCTGATGAAAGTGTTAACAAAGATTTTTGTTAACACTTTAATCAGATACTTTTGGAACAGACATTACGATAAAAACTAATGATTTAACAAAACAGAAGCTTACTTAATCCGCCAGCGGTGCGGGTCGCTTTAAATCCAAATATCTGACACATGCGTGTAACTTATTGTTTTTAATTTTATATCTTAGTTATGTTACGTTTTAAGAGCTACTGCACCTGGCTAAGCACTCGGGTTGTTTTCAACAAAATCGTATTGAACACTTCCTTGCTAGCTCTGGTAGAATTACAGTACCCGAACAAAAATATGGCATAATTATTATCGAATTTTAGAACTAGATTGGTGTTGTAGAGCTTCTTCTCACGAATCGACGCGCGCGCTTTACTGTGTTTACCAAGTGTACAAAGACGCTGTGAATGAGTGTGTAAGCGCATGAGCTCTCGGTACCGTCCGAGACAATGGCGAAGTCGGAAGTGTATCTGTGTGTGTTATGTGCTGACGCTACTCGTCTTCACGCACACATTCACAGCGTGGTTGTACATTTAGTTACCACAAGTAAAGCACGTGTCGCTTTGTGACATAAAAATACTGTACCTGTGTAATAGACTGTCATCTTTTTCTAAAACTTTGTCATCTTTACGTCCGGATATGTATTACATTTTAATTCCGTAAAGTTTTGTGAGAAGACATGTGCCTTAATATAAATGCACTATCTCTATTTTAGTGAGGAGTGTGACTAGTTTTGTTGAAAATAATCTATTAATTTATATTTCGTCTCTAAAGAGTATCTCTTTAAGAATGATCGTCTTCACGGAGTTTGTCACTATATCTATTAAGTTTTATCGCATCACAATATTGTTTTAGTTACGCTATTCGGTTGAATATTGTCGTGTACAGCTTAGGAAAGGGCAGTTGTAATATATTCCCAAAATAGAAGTTGATCGAGTGTATGTAACTCATACGTCGTGTCAAATTACCTAGTTGGTTTTCATAATTTCTTGTACCAAAACAGTTACTTTAAATAACGTCGTAAATTGTTTCAGTTGACTTCCATTGGCTGTTATTAATCTGAATATAATGTCTGGATTCAAGATGCTAATTTACTTGAAGCTACTCTTGTCAATGTCCCATTTACTTGACGTTTGAAATGCATGTAATGTTTATTTGTTTTAAGTGTGAGATTCATAATTATGATTCACGGTTGATCTCTTCTGTAAACGCAATTCTTCAACTTTCCATAAAATACTACTTTTACATTCTATTTTGTTACTACTTTTTTTTAAACTTTTGTATTTTAAATTATTATTTTCGGATTTTTTCTATTTTGTAAGCTTCATTTATGATGAATGTGTCAGCTATACATGATATAAAGCGGCGGTCAACTTTGCGAATTGAATGAACATTGTATTGAGAGCACGATTACAAAAGTTGACCTTTGTTTGATCAACTAAAAGTTTACCGACTGATAATGCATACAGTGTTCTTTTCGTTTGCCTTCAATATAATTCAAACTTGCACGTCTCGTTTTTCTAGATATTGTCGTTGCGCTTGTCCTTCCTCAATCCTTTGTAAAATAAATAACGATACCTTTCATTGACAAGTGACCGCATTCCGTTGTATGTATTTAACATTAAATTAATAATGCTAGAATTGCATTGCCCGAATAAGATTTCGTTACTAATACAAATATTAAACTGCATGTATGTTGTGTGTATACTTGTATTATGTATAATGAATAAAATGTATTTCGTGTCCAGGTGGAGCTATGGTATGTCGAACTTTAGTTTGTATAACAGAGTTCTAGTCAAAGGGATACTAAAATAAGACTATGTACCTAAGCAAAAGCGATAATTATACATTAAATTGATGGAATTAATTTGTGTTTTAATGTCTCTCCTGGACACAGTCAGTCGTTCTTTAAAATGCTTTCTTTTGTACACCAGTGAGATATTTCTGAACATCAGTAATACTGTGTTGCGTTTGAGAAATAAAACTCCGAATATAATTATAAAACTTATTTTTATTAAATTTAATAATTATACAAATGTCCTTTACGTCGCTAGAGATATGCAATTATTATTGCAAAGATTAACGAACGAATGTTAAAATACCATAAACCCGAGGGTGGGCAAAGTTTTCACACTTGAAACTCTCTATG
The DNA here is from genome assembly GCA_937001585.2 of Brachylomia viminalis. Classification (NCBI taxonomy): domain Eukaryota; kingdom Metazoa; phylum Arthropoda; class Insecta; order Lepidoptera; family Noctuidae; genus Brachylomia; species Brachylomia viminalis. The sequence continues at coordinate 13,954,815 of OW443314.2, forward strand.
AGTTAGGTAGGTATTTAAATATTTACACAGATAGAAACTAGTCTGATTCGGAGCCGGATCGGCTCCTGGCTTTATACTATAGTATACACAAACTGACCCGTCTGTCTTGGATCGAGTCCATGTGGCGCGTCTTGACGGCGCGTTGTGCGTCGAACGGCGTGCGGAACGCAACCCGGGCGTCGCCGGTCGGCTGTCCGCGCTCGTTATATCGCCTGATCACATCGTCCTGACTCAGTTCGAAGTCTGAGAAGAAGTCCATGATGTCATCTATAGAAGCGCGGAACGGCACGTTCTCTATGGACACCACGCAGCCGGGGGCTCCGAAGTCGTCGAGAGCGGGGTCGTGGTCGTCCTCCATGCGGCCGTTGTCGAAGCCCCCGCCCGAGCCGCCCCGACCGAAGCCTCTTCCGCGACCCCCACCCCCACCACGACCTCGATCGAAGCCGCGACCTCTCTCATTGAAGCCGCCCCGCCCTCTAAAATTACCTCGCCCCGAGTCGAAGCCGCCGCGGTTGAAACCGCCTCGATCAAAGCCTCCTCTGTCGAAGCCACCGCCACCACCGCCGCGCCCTCGGAAACCGCCGCGAAAGCCTCCGCCTCGCCCGCCCTGCATGGGCTCAAAGAACTGGGGCTGCTGTTGAGAAATGTTACCGAGCATACCTTCCCGTATTTCAGGCTGCTTAGGTCCTTCTAAAGCTTCCTCAACCACACTGCGCGGCACCAAGTCCACAGTTACACGACATCCCTCAAGGTTTTGTCCGTGTTTTGTGGTCGCCAACCTCGCTTCCTGTGGAGATCTAAATTCACAGAAGCAGTCTCCGGACGGCATTCCGTTCGTGTCCAGCATGAGATGTATTCGAGCGGGCACTGCGTTCGTGTCTGATAAGAAGGTGACGATGGATCTGTCGGTTGCATCTCTAGGTAGACCTTTCATCAGTACGCAGTCGAGAGGTTCGTCTTCCATGTCGGTCGGGATGGCGTTATTTTGGGGCTTAGAGATCTGATCTATTTGGTTAGAAAACTGCTGTCGGTTAACCCAGTTTGTAGCAGCTGTCCGGGGATCCATCGGACCGGAACCTGGAAATCCTCCAAACTGTGGTCCGGGAAACTGTCCTGGGAATCCCTGCTGCTGCCCAAACGGAGGCGTAAAAAAAGGTGACCCTTGAGGTTGCGCTTGCATCGGCGGACCTCCTTTAGGTCCTCCAGGTCCGTTTTCGAAATGCCGCCTTTGGCGCGGGTCCCGCGGCGGTGCCACGTCGGGCGGAGGACTCTCCTTCTGCGGCGGTTTGCTCGGTGGCTCCTGTGGCTGCTGAATCTGACCATTCTGTTTCTCTTTATCATACTCTTCTTCTGTAACAGGAATCATTGTTGGCTGCCTTCTTCCAAAAATGTATTTTTCTTTTCTGTCTAGTGCTAGTTTTGCGTCTTCGGGTTTTACGAATTGCACGTAGGCCATTTTAGTTCTAGTCATACGACAGTCGTTGACCATAATAGAGAGCAGAGAAAATTCGCTGAAAGCTTTTATTATATCGTGTTCTTTGACGAAGTGTGGTAGTTCTGTTAATTTAAGCACATTGAAGCGCAGGTTTTCACGTCGCATATCTGGAGGGGCAGGCGCAGCCAGATGTGAATCTTCTTCATCATTATCTTGGCGGTACGGAAGGAATGAGTCTACCGCTGCCTCATAAGTTTCATCATCGATCCCTTCTACGATTACTTGGGCGCCCTTCAACTCGTTGTTTTTGTTTTGCAACGCTAGTTGTTTCGAGCGAGGGTCACAGAACCTCACAAAGATATTTCCTGTACGACGTCCCATAGTATCATTAATCATTTTGATACCGTGTTTGTCGATAAAAAATGGAAAGAAGCGTCTGACGTCACCGTAACTAGTATGGTTCGGTGCGTTCCTGATAGCGACGCTGCAGTCTCGTTGTTGCTCAGCGTCAGCGAAACGACTTTGGCGTCCATCCCGCCGGAAACTGCCTCCGCCGCGGCCCATACCACCGCGCATTGAAGGACTAGGCATTCTTCCACCGCCATTCTGATCACCCTGGAATGCATTCGGATTACGCTTTTTGCCGAGCTCCTGCAGTTTGGTAAATGCGTCGGCCATGGAGGGATCGTTGAAGCGGGTCATCGGCGAGTCGCGACCTAAGGGGTTGTTTTGTATAATACTGTTTGGCGGCATCATCTGTTGCGGAGGCATTAACATGTTTGGATTCTTTAAATTTCCAAACTGTGGTGGACCGAGCAAAAGCTGCCCATCCAGAGAAACGATCGACTTTTCCTGGGAGCCTTCAGGAGTTCTGTGGTCATTGTTTCTACGGTCACGCGATCGGCGCGATGGTGACCGGTCGCGGGATCGGCTGCGGTCCTTCTTGTCTCGCTTGCGGTCGCGTCGATCTCGACTGCGGCTGCGGTCGCGCCGGCGTCTATCGCGGGAGCGGGACCTGTCGCGGCGGTCTCTCTTGCGGTCTTTCCTGTCTCTTTCTCGTGACCGGGAGCGTGTTCGGGAGCGCCGCCTGTCCTCCCTGCTGCGCTTTCGTTCCAACTTCTCATCATCTTTGTCCTCGTCAGCGTTAGGAGTGATATTAGACGTTGGGCTGACGAGAGGTGCGGGTGGTTCAATGACGGCGGGTTGAGGAATTTCTTGGGGATTACCGATCCCAGGAATGCCGAAGCCTGAGAGCGGATTGTTACCTAGTGCGGTGGAGAACGGGTTGAGGCCGGAGATGCTAAGAGGTTGTTGATGAGGGGGTATAGTGGCGGGAGCGGCTGGGGGCACGGGCATTGGGGCGGGGGTGGGGGGCGGCGCGGGCGCGGCTAGGAGCAGGGGGACGCTCTGCCGCGCCGCCTCGATCACCTTGTGCATTTCTGAGCGGGAGCTGAGTAACAGCTTCACTTGGATCTCTTTGATCTTACCGCCGTCCAGCATCATCCCTTGGCGCGCGTCTTCATCCGTACTGTAACAATAATAATGGCGATCATTGAATAAAATCGCTTTTAGAGGATATTAATAATAATTTGGTTTCTGTCGGTTCAACTTTGATCTCACTATATCTAATGCTGGTTTTTATTTCATCCAGACTGCACCTAAGTGCCTATTGCAAAACCCGAAACGTGAATTAGCTTGGCGCTACATATACTTAAGGAGGGTAATCGTTTATTAACCAGGTTATACAGTACGTACCGAAGCAGATACACTAGTGAAGCACATATAGTTAGTCGGTCTGTATCTTGTTGCAGTAAAATAATGATTCAATTGCTATGCTACCGATATACGAATTTGCTTTAAAAACAAATTTTGCAAAGAAAGTTACTCCTCCGTTTTTGTTTTGCTGGACTGTTTTACGGTATGAGTTGCACTCTCTGTCTCTAGACCTAATCGTACAAGGGTTCTCTGTTTATGAAAGAAAAATAGTATACTGTAATAGTATACTGCTAAATGCCAATTTGAAAGTTAATAGTTATTTGTTATACAAGAGTGCAAAGTTGCTTTTTAACCGCGTGTTCAATTTTGATGACCGAGCAAGCGAAGGATTCTAAAATTGAATCACGAGCGCAGCGAGTGATTCAAAATTAGAATCCTGAGCGTTAGCGAGGGAATCAAAAGAGCACGAGGTGAAAAATCTTTGCACTCGAGTGCAACACGTAACTTTTCATTCCACCTCAGCGAGGAAATGACTAAATGCAAAAAAAAAAACGTTTACAATCACAAGATAGGTACACTTTTATTTCAGTTTAGGTATTAATTACTACATTATGACAGGTAAGTATTACAGAATAATCTTTAAATTATAACAAAATAATACTAAGGTATAATTAAGAAAATTTTAAAGTAACGTTGCTACAGTTATTTAAATTGAGTGTAATATTTTTGTTTGGTACTGTAATATTGGTGTTAGTCACTTGTGTACTGTTTTTCGGTAAACTATCTGTCATACTTAATAGTTGTACCGATTCATCGGATTCCCTTGGCGTGAATGTTGGAGAGAGAGGGAGATGGTTAGGTGTTTCAAATGATAAATGATAAATGATTTTATTTCTGTAAGTAGGTTTGTTACAAACACTTTTACACGTCAATCATATTTTTAAAACTAGATGAGGTCGGCGTTTCATAACTGACTACTCTGAGAAGAAAGGCTGAAACAAACTCAGAGGTCACAGTCTCTTTTAAAGTCCAGACATAATCTTGGTCAGATAACGGTTGGTTTCATAACGGCTTATTTTTGATGTAGAAGGGCCAGTCCAAGGATCCGATTGAGGCTCTTTCAGTGTAATGGCTCCTACGATGCCTTCACATATTTTAGACTTATTTTGGATGGAATCCTCTATGTATCCCTCTACAACTGCATTGGACTTCCAGCCTCCGTGGCGCTTAAGGGACAGGAGATCAGCTCCGGAATCAGCCAAAAGTGTGGCTGAAGTTCGTCGGAAACAATGACCCGTGTACAACAGGGGTTCTGGAAGTTCAAGAAATGTTGCTATTTCTCGTGGGATACTGCCAATTTTATTAGTACCCATAGGCTGTCTAACACACTTTCCATTGCGATACTGTAGAAAAAATCGATTGATTGGAGTGTTAGGCGGGCGTAAGGCTTGATATTTCTCAACAATCGTTACGTATTCCTTGCGAATGACGAAGTTGCGGTCTCTTTTTGTCTTTGTATTAGGTAAATTAATTAATAGTAAGTCATCTGAATGTTTCTCAATGTTTTTGACATTAAGTTGTGTTAGTTCATTAGTTCGACATGCTCCGTTTATTCCAATAATAAGAACAACCTGTAACGTAAAGAGTATTGTAGTAGATAAATGAATAAAATTGATATGAACGCATAATTATGCCTATCAACATCTAGGTACTAAGTATACTATTTAATTGAGATTAATATACTTAAGTAGATACTGAATGTGCAACTGACTTACTTTTGCCGCCAAATATACGGAATCGGGTGCTTCGTTAAGAAACTTTTCAATATCAGATACTGTGAAAACCTTCGATTTTTTTGGTTGATGACCAGATGAGGCTCTTTTTAAAAATGCCACTAATTTAGGATAGGTATCGATATGTTTGTCTTTTTTCATCTTTATTGTTGCTTTTAGCATCGAATACGTACTCCATAGAGTGCTTGCTTTCTTGTTCTCGGATAATTCTATAAAATATGCCAGCAAAACGTTTTCTGAGAAAGTTTTGGCTCCTTTTGCTAGTCGCCACGTGTTGAACGTATCGTACTGTTTTAAATACTTCTCGCGTGATTGTTGAGGGAGAAAGCTCATTTGCGCATTATTAACAGTTTCAGTCAATTCTGTTGGCGTCAAGCAAACTTCCTCGTCGCTAGAATCACTCATTTTAGTTTTTTCACTTGTTTTCAAGTTTCTTGTTTTTAATATAAGGTTTAACAATGACGTGAAAAAATGCCGCGTAAGTCAGTAAGAGTCTGACACTCCCTTCCGCTCCACCCAGAGCGGGAGGAGTCATTTGATGATTTCCCATCCTCAAAAAAAAAAAAAAAAAAAAAAAAAAAAAAAAAAGAACCGCGTACAAAGCAAATTGAAAAAAGAACACCAAGAAGGTTCCGAGTCTGAGTTTTTAACAAATTAAAAAAAAGTTGTATGATATATTCGGCACCATAGAGGTAGCAGTAAATAGGTTTAATGTTTTTTTTAATTCACAAACTTAGTGCACACGATGTTCTAAATTCAATTTACTTTATCCTCTAGAGAATAAAAACGGCTTTTCCACTCAGATATTGAAGATTAAAAATACTCTTTCCGAGATGGTGGGATGAAAATAAAGGTTTTATACTATTAGGTTTTCTCGGTGTCTCAAGTCTCGTGACTCATGAAACGTATCTATCTGTGGGTTGTATTTTTGTAGCATTGTCATTTCTTATGACCAATACCTATTCTAGAAATTCTAAACGTGGCTTAAGGATATACTTCTGTGTATAGTGTGTCACTCTTACTGACTAAAACCCACCCGTGTTCCTTCAGTTGCCTGTGCCAGTGGCCACGGTAACCCTTTCGGACTTTACCGCAAATGAATCTTATGATTAGATTACTACCGCCACTGAGCTGTCTACTGTTAGGTCAGCAACTTCGGTACTGTGAACGAGGCCTTAAAGGGTCAGCGCACATTAAGCAGCAACGTGCTCGTTCGTTGATAATGAACTTAATCACAACTTATATAGAGTTCAAAATAGCATATTATATGAAACACGCCACTGGCAATTATCTCTTTCTCTGTATTTTTTTTTTATGAGACGTCACCCACACAATGTCTTCAGGTCCCGAACTAGGTAGAACCCGTACTACGGTAACCTGATGAATGATATACCTACATACTTATATACATATGAACACCCAGACACAGGTCAAACAGACATGTTCATGCACACAAATGTTTGACTTGTCCGGGGATCTAACCCGGGACCAGCGGGGCTCAGAAGGCAGGGTCGCTACCAACTGTTAGTTTTAGTTGTAGGTAATCTTACACAGGTTCATTTTTGTTTTGTACCATTAAACCAGAAATAGTTTGTATTAGGACTACATTCGCTATAACAACACTTAATTGGTGCCATGGCAGCATGGCTTAACTGGAGATTGGTAGTTAGCTATTCTCTCATTTGAGATTGCGCGTTCCTCCACCTTTCCGAAGTAATAAGCTTAATTTTAGATCCCTTAAGTTATCGTCTGCCTAGCCTTTTTCCCCAACTAAGTACGTTGAGGTTGGCTTCTACGCGAACTGGATGCAGCTGAATACCATTATTTCACATGGAACGACCTCCACACCCACAATCTAGTTACTGGGTAGTGATCGTCGAGATTAAAATTGCACGTCCCTTCACTAAAATTGCTAAGCAAGCAATTGAAATGTGAATGCAACAAGCGGTAGAGGGGCGTGCAATTTTAAATTAGACGATTTCGAACATCGACACAATACCACTTGGGCCTTGGCAGACTGGTTGTCAGACGTTCGGACTAAGAAGACTACCCTTAACGACTATCAAAGATTGACGAATGGCAGCCGAGACCAATGGTTTAAGGCGCAGATAAACGACTTTTAATGATTTTATATTGAACATCACGTCCAAACTTCTAGTCTTATTACTTTAAAAAAAATATATGTTATACTAGACAATTTTATTCATAATTTGATATGTGAAAATGTGAAATTATATTTTAATAACATAGTGTAATTAATTTGTAAAGTATTGTCTAACGTGGACAAAAAAATGATAATCACGCAAAAACTATGGGGCGTATTTACATGAAACTTTAATCATATAAAAGACCATTTAATGACCCATATTTTAGTATACGGCTTTTATTTGTATTGTGTTTGATAAATCAAGGTGGGTTGTTTTTTCGAATAATCTTGGTGCGCGTTGAAGCGGGGCTCTGGCGGGCGACGGGCGGCAGTGTATCGCTGACTTTGTCTGACTTTAGTCGCGGGGCGCGACGCAAACTCCTCTCACTCGCTCAAGGGCGCGGGCAGTTAATGTCGCCTTAACGTGTTTTCCGAGGTACGGAGGGTGTCTCGGTATGTAATAGAAGGTCACCCATCCACGGACCGACCTTTGCAAGCATTGCTTAGCCTTGAAGATTGACCCTTGCGGCTGTTATTACCTACTTAGCTACGAGCAAAGAAACTTTAAGATTGGACATAAATCTAATTAAGCGATTGCTCAAGTTTAAAAAAATTCAATCAAACTTCCCGTTTCCTAATTATTTCTCTTATTCTCGTTTATCGGGCCTTACACATTTCAGTTTTTCCAATAATAACATTCCTGGCTGGACTGGACAGGACTGCAATGAGTAGAGGAGGTGGACAGAAGATAAGCCGTCGCGGACGAACAGTGAGTACGTTCAGCTACGACATTATATTAACACTTCCGTTTCTACATGTTCATTATCGCCTTGTGCGATAAGACCGTCCATTGTACACTAATTTTAAATGTTTGTTCTTTTTGTTTAATGTGGTGTAGGTACTAAAATTTAGTATTTAATAAATAAATAAGTATTGAGCAAAATGTCGTATAAAATGACAAAATTTTAAGAATATTAGTTGATTTCTTCATATTTTCTTTACAAGAAATACATTAATTTTGTTAACATTTTGATGCTATGTAAAAGTGATAGTCTAAATACTTTTTCTACTTACTTTTTCAGTAATCTTTACGAAACTTGTGATTGTTATGCATACCTATAAAGAAGATTCTCCTACGGAATACTGATAAGCAGAGGTCGGAATTAGGTAGAGTTATTTATGTACTTAGGTACACTGATTTCATATAGCGAAAGAATAAAGTGGATATGTCTCAAATCCCGAGATTAATTTTAAAGAGCACAAAAATCCCGTGATTTATTAAATAAAAAAAGTTATACAATAATGTCGGAAGGGAACACTTCAAATCTTAGTGGTACTTTGAATGAATCGGACAAGGAAAATGATTCTGATGGGCCGTTTGAATAAGCAAACACTCACGAGTCTAGGCTAGAAGCAAAAGTATTTTCTTATTTATAAAAAAGGCGAGGTATAAGAGTATGAGAATTTGCATAAGACTATTAATAATTTGTATTGTGAATTAATGTAAATTAATAAAAATTGTATGTTAATTATCTTTGTTTTAATTATTGTCGGTCTATCTCTCGAGGTTTTTATTATAATTTATTTGTAATATTGTTGGCCACACGGGATTGTCCATTAGAAATCCCGGGAAGATCCCTAATCATGTCAACATTTCGATGCAAGTACATAAATAAATCTACTTACCTAATTCAGACCTCTGCTGCTAAGTAAGACCTAATATCGAAGGTTTTGTTTAACACTAAGTAACAAAGGTGAAGATCGCGGGAATCCGCTGGATGCGAGAAACACAGAACCAGTCGTTGTGGCGACGCTTAAGGGAGAGGCCTACGTCCAGCGGTGGACGTCTTTCGGCTGAAATGAAGATGAAGCAACCGGTTGTTTCTGTTGTAGCATCTACCATCTAGGTGGCATGCATCTGCGGTAACTAGGTGTGTTGGTATGTATGCAATGTTTAATATGCTGTGGGTACTGGGGTTGAAGCCTTTTGTTATTGACAAAAGCAGGCAGATGAATTCTTTGAAAATATGTTAAGATAAGACAATTTGAATTCAAGCTATTATTTTTTCATCTGGGTTTTGTATTGAACTGCGCGTTTGCACATTAATGTTTTGACGATATTCTAATAGACCTAAGGGCACCCCCTGAGGGGTACGAACCTCGGCGCGTCGCTGGGGCCCTTCCCCCATCGACGCCCGGTGAAAGCGAAGCCGCGGTCCGTACAGCAAGGTGGGACAGGCTGGATCAAGTTTGGATAATTATTATTAACTGGGGAATTTAAAGCTACAGGCTCAGCTACGGCGCGGGCTGGCACTTCGTCGAGCAGGGGTCGGGGCGTCAATTACTACGTCGGGGGATTCGCGAGGGACCTCGACGGTGAGGTCGGAATGATGGTTGACATTTCTTGTGCAATGTACTGGTGGCCCAACCGTTCTCCTGGAGGAGGGTTATGGGGTCATCGGTGTCGGTGATGAAGCGGCCGGCGAGGGCAGCGCGTGCCTATAAATAGCGCGTCGAAGGCCGCGCCTCTCTCCACCGTATCATCGATCACTTAAACGTTGGTTTCCAACGTGGTTCGATGTCGGGTGCTGAATTCTTCGACATAGCGAAAGCATTCGACATAATCTGGCACAACGGCTTACACACGAGTCGGTGTGCCAGACCGACTCGTGCCGATCTTACGAGACTTTTTGTCGAACCACACCTTCCGCTATCGCATCGACGGAGCGCTATCCTCCCCCCATCCGATAAGTGCCGGAGTCCCTCAGGGCTCAGTGCTTGCTCCGCTTATGTTCACCAGCAATATCCCCAAGAGTAAAAAGGCTTAGTTGGCTGTGTTTGCAAACGACACGGCCATTTACTACACCGGCTGCGGCCAAGACTCAATAGCTCGCACTCTCCAAACCGCAGTCGACAAGCTCGTAGCATGGTTTAGAAAGTGGATAATCGAAGTCAATCCTGCCTGTAATTGGTTTATTTGAAATAAATGCTTTGAGTTTGAATCCCGACAAAAGTCAAGCGGTTTTCTTCCTGAAACCGCGACTCAGACCCACCCTACCCCCGAGCGATCAGCGGCAAGCCGATCCCTTGGGAGTAGCGAACCAAATACCTAGGTGTGACCCTCGGAGAACATCTGTCTATCGCAGAGCACATAAAGCAGGCCCGCTCGCGCACCGCCTTTGCTCTCGGTAGACTCCATTCCATTCTGAATGCACGTAGCAAACTGTCCCTCAAGTGTAAATTGCGCATTTACACAGTGTGTGTTCGTCCAATAATGACCTATGCCTGTGCAGTCGCCGCACACGTAAATCCCCACCAAATCCATAGAATGCAGACTCCGTAGGGCAACAGTCTCCCCTAGGTTCGTTCGTAACGAAATCCTCCACCTTGATTTCAACATTCCCACTATTAATTAATTCATGAAACGCAATTCCAAGCGATTCTTCGATAACGCTGCCAAGCATCGCAACCCTCTGGGTGTCGAGGCCGCCTGTTACATCCCAAAATCAGTTAAGTCCGCCATCCGAGGCACCTCCTCACCGACCCCTAAACCACACCTCCAGGAGAGCAGTAGGGCACAAGAAACACCAACCGTTATTTCGAAACCCCCCCTCGACCCTGGCTCGACGAAGTGCCAGCCCGCGCCGTAGCTGAGCCTGTAGCTTTAAATTCCCCAGTTAATAATAATTACCAAACGTGATCCAGCCTGTTCCACCTTGCTGTACGGACCGCGGCTACGCTTTCACCGGGCGTCGCTGGGGGAAGGCCCCCAGCGACGCCCTAAGCCGAGGTCCGTACGCCTCAGGCGGTGCCCTTAGCGTGCAATCGCTTAGTAATATAAGAAATTCGTCCCTGGCTGGAGGCTTTCCAGTTCGCGTAAGGCAGCCACAGGATAGTCCGGTTAAGCAGTGACAACCTCTAAGGTCGACTGCGAGATGCCATACAAAAACGCGCCTCGCCCTATAGCATTGTATGATTTGCAGCGATCGCACGCATTTATCGGAGCTCTCCGGGACGGGTCACTTTACTTAGTATAAAACAATCGCTGCCGGCCTCTGTCCCTTTGTATGCTATCTTTTAAACGGCACAACGGATTGATGCGGTTTTCACCACCAGTTAGATAAATATGTTTTCACGGAAGGTTTACGTTATCTTTTCATTCGTAAACCACTGAACGGATTTCGCAATATTTTGGCAAGGAGATAGATGTCCCGGTAGCACGTTCCTGTGGGATAATTTCCGACATCCACGCGGGCGAAACCGCGGGTAGAAGCTAGTGAACTTATAAAAAGCAAGTCTTATTACCTATACCCCCGGTAGGTCCAACGGAATATTATGTTTCAGTGGTCAAAAGAGATGTAACCTCTCCGAAGCGGGGTGCTAGATATTTTCGAGCTCGTTTCGCTCGCTCTTGCCATTAAATTTCCCTTAGGTCTTAATCTTTTCTGCGTAAATCAACAAATTACCATCTTTTTCAATACGAAAGGTTAAAAAAAAATCTAACCCATCGAAGGCGCTGAAATTGTCAAGACAATTCCCAATTTCTATCATCGGGCCATACCAAGGGGCCCCCTGATATATTTTATTTATATGCCCCGCGCACTGGCCTAAGGAAAAGAATGCAAAGGAGAGTAAGAAAAATAAGAACTGCACCAAATAATAAAAACAACCAAAGAAAAATAACTAAACCAAATAATAAAAAAGGATAAGAAACAAAAGGAAGCATTCGCAGTCAGACGAGAGTTGGCTTGCGTGTTACACAATTCCTGCGCCAGAGCAGACGCTGATGATGACGAAGCACTAATTTGTGCACAATGTTTGCCTAACTAAATTGTATCCTCATTTTGCCCTTTAGCGTTTCCTGTTTTGCCCCGACTATATTTTGGCCCATAAGACATTGTATTGTTAATTGCGTATACTTGACGTTTTTTGTCTTAGGTACTTATCCCATTTTATCCCACCTTTCCCTAAGCAGGTAGGTACCTTATCGTAACCGATGATGCAGCCGACGATGGTGCACGCTTGCGTATAAGTAACCTATTAACTCGAGATTTGAAAACTCACAGGTTGTAATTTGTTGCTGCCGCGGCCGTTGCTGGGGATTTTGTTGCGTCACATTTTCATCCCAGCTGAAACACTAGGAAGTGGTGAAAGGTGGGTCGGTCTTTTGGAGACTGTGTTATGTAATTTTGACTTTCAAAAAGTGCTCAACCTAATTTCAAGACGTAAACTGGTTGAATTTATTACAGACTCCGCCGATACCCCCGCCGTCCATTCAAATGAACTCATATAATTGCCTTCTGATACTACTGGAGCAGCGGCTTGTCCGCACACGTTTGGGTATGTAAGCATTGTCTGTTCGGAGCTAAGCCAATCACGGTGCGGCAGAACTGCCAGGCATACTGCTGCGTTTCGGGAGACGTGTGTCGCTTCTTTACATAGTTATTTTGCCTTTATTGCCTTATACCCAATAAGTTTTACCAAAGCGTTTTGTGGGTATGAATGAAATATATATAACATAATAACCTATAGCGGTTGCGCAACACTGTAGTAGGTACCTACGTCTAGTGGACTATGCAATTGTGTTGTGCAATTCAACATACTCTCCGATAAAGAACAGATGTGGCTTGCAATTGCAACTTTTTATAAGAGATCTAGTTACTTTTGGATTCCTAATAACTAGGGATAAAGGAATCTGAACCATATTTTTCTTTAAAGAGACGGTTGAAGCAGCTTTGAGACTGAGCAGTGGGATTGCAATGTTTTATAAAGGCGGACATAAATCGATGGCTACTGTGCATTGGCTACGGGCATAGTATTTTACGCTAGCAAAAAAGGAACACACAATTTACAGGTTACCTATTTGGGTACTAGCGAAGTACCTATAACATAAAAAGTGATTGCTGCAATAAATAGATTTTCGCTATCTTGCCATACCGATAATAAAATTATTCTGTATGTAACCTACTTTCCTGTTTTAGTTTCTATTTTCTCCAAAATTGAGCTTACCTACAGCAGAAAACAGACGTTTTGTTCATTTTTGTCTTTTGATCTTTCACTCGAAATGAAACGTCTGAACACAATGAATTCATTAGTGGACCGATCCAACTATGTTGTATTTCGGTACCTACCTACTCGGCTATCTTTCACTCGCCTTCCGAACGATCGAAAAATGGAATGAAATAAGCAGATGAACGTTCATTCTTTATTTTGTCGATGTCGTGTGAACGTGGAATAAAACAAAAATTAACAATCACTCGAGTGAAGAGCCTGATATCAACTTTAGCACGTAAGTAAAGAGCCCATAGACGGTCAGTTTTACCTTCAGATCCGTCTGATCAGAAAATAAAAGTGGCTGTTGAACCGATCAGATCGATCGCTAAGCTCGACCAATCGGCTGAACAAGCTAAGCGAATCTGCGATGTTACAACTGAGTTGAATGAATTTACTGTAGGTACACCTTGCTGGCGGCCGCTTTCGCTTCATCGCACACCATCCGCGCTCGCCATTTTGCGTCAGAGTGGTAAGCTCTCGTAGGCACGTGCGATTTATTGTCACGCACTAGATTTCCAACTCTCAGTATTCAGCCCCCAGCATTGAGAATCCAACAGAGCGCATCCCTGCACTTTAAAAAAGCACACGATTTTCAACTCTTAGCGCTAAGCAGTGCGTTGAAATCCAGCACACGATAAAAATCGCCCGTGCGAATGAGGTCTCAGCATCGTTCCAGCAGAGAGTCAACACTTATGACGTCATCGAGTCCAGGTGCACATTTAGTTCGACTGAGTTGTAGCTAGCTACATCAGACAGCCGACCAACGACATTTGTATCGGACCTACTACTCCCCTACCTAAAATCGACCCTTTTCTGCTGCTTTTCCATAGGTTGCAACGATTAAACTGTCCTAAGTTGAGTAACATTTACCTAAATACTGGATGATTGTCACTAGAGTGGTTTTCAAAATAACTACCAGAAAAGGAAGCATACAGGCAAGAAGATGCCACGCCAACATTGATGATGATGCGTTGTAGTAAGTAGGTACCTACCTACAATGTTTGTGGACTGGATTCAGAAACGGCACGGTTGGCGCGGTGGTTAAGAGGGCTATCGCAATTTTTCTTGTTTGAAGAGTTATACACTCAAATACAAGAAAAAAAATTATTTATTTAGAACACTCCCGAGAGAAATAATCAAACTTTCTCGGGCATTTTTTTTTTAATTGTGGCCATATCTAAACCATAATCACACATCAAAACTCCCAGCTTAGGATGTGTGATTATGGTTTAGATGTGGCAAATATGATATATTATTTATGATATGGCTATAGTAAATGGCAATCGATCGCAATGCCTTTCATTTTGACATCCATTGCTTCATAGGTTTATAAAATTCGTCTGCTCAACAACGTAAGTAACGCAATGAACTGTCAAAAAGAAAGGCAGTGCGATCGATTGCTATTTTATGTGTGTTATGCAATTACCCCGCTGAGCAGTTTTGTTTTCCTTAAAAAGTTTTGGAACAGCGTATAGTTTAGGTAAACCGTTTTATTAATAGGTACTTATATTCATAAATAGAACAAAAAATAAGTTATACCTACAACAGATAGAAATGTTACCTATAAAATATTGCGGAATTTATGCTGCTGCGCGATTAACGTTAGGGTTTTATTGTCATTGTACAGTCAACCTCGTGATTACTTTATCACGTTTGACCACAATTCCCAACATACCTAATATGTTGGACTTATCGAGAAACTTTCTGTCACAGTAGACGAATAGAATAGGTCTTGTGATTTCATGACGCGCAACCTTGAACCTTAGGGCGGTAAAGTAATTACCAAGTCGACTATACGGTATGCCGCCGTTGGTCGCCAACTTAAAAGGTTAAATGTAACCACCATCTACCTACTCCGTAGTGTCACTCAGTAGACATTTGAATTGTACAACGTTCACCAAGCAGCACGCATGAGAGACACTAACTCACAATAATTTGTTGTCACAGAAGACAAAACTCTATATTCAAGCATTTTTCAAATGCCTTGCAATTAAGCGTTAGTTCAGCGAAGGCGTAGACTCACGATTATCACTGAAACGTAAGCACTACCGCGACGGAAATATTTAGGTAGGTACCTACCTACTTAATCAGTTTATGAACGTGGAGGATTCAAAAGGAGTAAGGATCGTAGTACGTCGTTCTGTAGTTGGGGAAAAAAAGGAGCGAGTTTATGAACATTACCTCGGTCTTAAGTAACATCGAGTTATAGTCAGAGAATGTTACATAGCTGCATAGGTGAGAGTAGCAGATACTACAAAGCCGGAGATGTTGTAAAACTAGACGAGCTTGATGAACGGCCGCGTAGACCCACGTATATCAGTCCGTTGACCAAAAGCTTTCCGCAATTCAGTCTTCCTTCCTAGTAATTTCCTCGTCAGAATCCATTTTGTTTATTATTTTATCGAAAAATATCGACATCAACGCCTTTACTGAAAAAACCGCACAATGCAGAGCCCCTCTAAGGTCATTGGGTCACCCATTACTTTTTTGTCATTTGTCACACTTATGCCCAATTATGGACGAGACACATAAGCAATAGTACATTACTGCGGCGGCCAGCAAAACAGGCAAATGCATTGATGGACGAACGTGTAAATGTAGGCCGAGGCGAATTCCGAGGCACACATACGTAAGTCCATCAATGCCTAGTTGTGGCCAAGGTTTGTATAGTACTTTTCTCAAATAATGCGTCGAAATTAATACACAATTACTTTTCAAAATCAATGACGAACAACAATAACTTTTCCTGCGTAAAGTGTTCATCAATTATTTTCTTTCTATTTTGCAAGTCAGTTCGAAAATTTAATAAAACCTTTGGTAAGTTACCTCCTCGGTTGCCATGTTTTGGAGTAAAAGATCGTTGCATTTCTAAATTACACGATAATTAAGAGATTACTATGTAATTTATTTGGCCGCTAAACCACGACAGATAGGTATGGATTTTCATACAACTTTTGCCGGCCGCTGCTAGCATGTATTTCGCCAGTACAGCAATTTCGATTTATCTCGAAGAAGGTTGTCAAAATAATGCTCAAATTTCCAAGCATGTTTGCGAAAATTCCTTTATCTGTCATTCGGCACAACGTTTGTATTCCTTTGTTGCAAAAAAAAGTGAGGTCCGGAGATAGGTACCTACGCGGGTTCTCCTCGAAACATATTCAGTGCTCTTATAAAAAAAAACGCACCCGTTTAAAATTTAAAATTATGTAAGCGACCACAGACGTTAAATATAGGATGCCTCAAGGCAGTATTCTGAGACCTTTATTTTCCTTTTATTGCATTATCTAACTTTCGTCCTAAACTACAGCAGCATGCTTATCCACGCTGAAAATATGGGACCTTCAGTGAAAACTGATGTCAAGCAGTATATTAACGCTGAATAATTATTCATTTGAAAACACTATTTATTTATTTATTTATAACTTTTCGCACAAAAGGTACAAAGGCGGACTTAATGCCTTAGGCATTCTCTACCAGTCAACCAAGGGTGGTGAAGAGATTAGATGGCAGGTGCTTTAATTGAAAGGAAAGGAAAGCATTGATTTGAGCGATGTTATGTCACTATATTCTTCCATTACCTACGATAAGTCGAACCTTCGTTCGCCTGCGATGCGTTTTCTAAGTGTTCACCTCTGATAATATAAGCAAACCCCTCCCCAACCCACCTGTATTTTTTTTGTGAGATTATTGCCGAAACACGGAATTGCCTGGCATGAGAATATTCATTCAGCCAAATCACTTCAGGCTGTCTATTCACATCCATACTAAAAATTAACTCTGTGTATCTGTCTGTTACCTTTTCACGCCCTAACGGTTGAACGGATTTTGACGACGAAACTTGGCATACATGTCGACAGCGCCATCATAAAACGAAGTAAGAAATTATATCGCGCGCAGTTGTGTTATTTGTAGAGGTCACAGCAAATCGGTGCTCTGACAGCAGTGTCAGCCCTGTTGAAAAGCGGTCACCACTCCCGATGTAATCTTAACTTTCAGTAGTCGGAACTTGTTCGGTATACTTACCTTATTACAAATACATGATGTTTCGTTTAGAACTTGCCACGAGAATGACCGCCGACTGGTTATAGTTTATAGCTCGTTTTATTTTCCCCGTGATAACTATTTTTTTTTACATAGGAAAGCAACAGAAAACATATCGCAGAATGGGGTTTTCCAGTTTATAAACAGATTGATCATTCTCGGTAAGAAGTAATATTTACACAATATTATTTCACCGAGTTAGGCATTCGGTGAGACTTCCATTTCCCTCGATAGTTATAGAGCTATAAAGTGTCGGCACTCATCCAAGAAGTGTAAGTGGAGTATCTGTGTACTTAGACGACTTTTTAATCAGGTTTTAGAAACCAGATAGGTTAAATTTTACCAGTAAAACTTATGGAAAGTAGGTTCATAGTCAAAGGTCTGCAAGATTCTCAGCATTGTAGATCTATGCTTCATAGATCTATGGTAGTAAGATAGTTTTATTAGAAGGTATTCTGAATTAATTAACACACGTAACACAAGACGTTTGTTAAGGCAACAACTCTACTTAAGCCAATCAAAGAGCAATTCATGTCCACTGGTTACGATGTAGGGAGATACCATATTTCATTGGATTCCGTGTAGGTACACAAAGTGCCCCAGGTACCTACTTGTAGTAAGGGACTCATGATACCTCATGGCTCAACTTAACCCTTCCGCCGGTAGCTAACTAGATGCGATAAGAGCCATAGCTAGTAGACAGGTACAGATAGTAGGTACGACAATTTTAGCAGCTGTGATTTTGTAGCTTTATCAATCCAAGTCCTGACCTAGAGGAGACATACCTAACTGAATGATTGACGGACCAGCATGCAAACTGACAATGTCATAAAATATCAATCAATAGTATTATATGCACTTACGAAAATTGTATTGATGATTTTAATGATAATTCAGTAAATAGGTACATACTTCTTGTTACGGTCGAGAATCATATTTTGTTCAACATACAATCTGACACTGACCTGCAAATTGCAGACACGTCAGAAAAAATGAATTTCGCGGGTAACCTTGCGCTTCCCCCCTAAGGAACTGGGATCCGTAACTCCATAGCTATTCACAACCATTCGACAGGCTGTCGTATCGAAAATGTCACATTATCAATTACCGATTTGTCTTGCCCCCGATAGAATAAAGCTGTCGGGTCGTCTTGTAGATGCGTCAACAGCGTTTAGAGAACTCTATTGATAACATTGATTGATCTTCGATTCGGCGATGTGAATAACTATGCTGATAAGTTATACACCCGGGATCCTTAGCCAGTAGGCCATTTTTTTGTTTAATTTGAAATACCCAGTAATGGCGTCAGTTTAAACACGGTGTCGTAGAAACGCTACCGTGTCCGTGACGCTGTGTAAAACTTTCACTACCATAATATTGATATCTGGTAAAAAGAGCAATGCCAAAGAACTGCTACTGTGTATCTATAAGCGGCGAAAACATGACGAACATCCGATCTATTCTGTCAATCTCGCCGTAAGTGAAGTGGGCTGTCAATAGTGTCAACCTGTAAACCCCTAGCATCAGGTGGAATGATAAGATTTTTACAGAATAGACCGACAGCTGTTTATGTGCTTTAAATTGTCAGCTAGATGTGCATCGTGACTAATCTGGTGTAATGGCACACACATGGCTACACATCAAGCTATATATTTCCAGTTTACACTGACCTCTCGTTGTAAGGAAGTCCTATACAATGCGAGATCAGCTTATACTGGAAATAATAGCTTGATCAGTAGCCGTGCGTACCTATAGTAGGCATTAGTCCTCATACTACCTTCTGTCTAATAAGCTACTATATGCGATTGGCTATGATAATTTCAGTCAACCAACCACAACAGTTGACGCGTGCTTAACAATTTCTTAGCTAATTAATTTTGTGTTGATTTTCGTTTCAGAAACTGCCGTTAGTCTGTGAAGTTAGCTGCAGACCAGATTTTCGCATTTAATAGGGACGTGAAAATAAAAGTGTAACGGCATACAAAAATGCACAATTTTTTGTATGCCCCTATCTCGAGTTTTCTAGGTTTAAGCTGATGGATCAGGTTTATCACAACAAACATTTCATTGACACGAGTCGAAGTAGTTTTAAGCGGCATATTTATTGGTCTAACAAAGTTTATCTAAGTTTATCTTTCATGAGTAGATTGCACTTGAGAATTGAGATACAGTACAGCCACGAGCAAAAGTATATTACTATGGACAGCTCGGCAATAATATCTGATTTCATGATTCATCTATTTATTTATATCTGTCAAGATGACGGTAAATATGTGACATCGAAGGAACACCATACTATCTGACGAGACAATCGACGCTAAAATATAGGAATCTGCATCGGCTTCAAAAAAATGTGTCAGCTCTTAGACGTTAGATTTGGACTGAAGATACCCTGAAATAAGGGTAAAAACGAATCTTACGAAGATGTCGAAATATGACATAGAAACCAATACACGTGACGTACTAAAACATTACCTATGACTACTAACGTTAACCCAAAGCTTACCTTCATACAGGGACGTTTACAGTTACACAACGGTGACTTCTTGCGGCGTAGCTGCGGTTTCCTAGAAGAGCGGTGGTCGCTACATGTCGGCCGCCATTAAAATGGTGGGACCGGTGTTACTTTCCAGTGTCAAAAAACTCTCTAGGGAAACAAACCAACTTATTTTCATAAATACCTAACGTTTCCGTGACATCATTCGATGGTAGATTGCGGACGCTATGTGGCGGCTAACGCACTCTTTAGTACACCCTAGTTTTAGTCGCTAGAGATTTTACCACGTCTGCTGCATGCGGTGTCGCCAGTTTCTGTGTGGTCCACGGATCGGCTCTTCCGCTGATTAAAGGACCGGTCTTTTCCACTAGGTATTGGATTCGATCGTAATAACAATATCGCGATGCAGTTACATTGCTTCAAAAAGTCACCGTATGCAACCGCTCTTAAAATTAAATACGAGTTTCTACGTGCTTCTTTCCAAATCATGTTTTTTTTTTTTTTTTCGAAATATTCACCTTGTCTAATACTACTCCATACCCAAACATGAAAGCCTAAAACGGTAGGCATTCCAAATAACTCCAGCCCAAAACATGACAATTTTGATGAAGGCTACTGTTCAATATGGCCTGGCTTCTTAAGACGCGTTTTTGTCATTTTACGCATGGTGTACGCCTGCTTCCCGGTCTGCATACTCCTTTGAGCTGTTTATATTCTAAACTGTCAGCGGAGTTATAAAGTAAAGCGGATCTCACACTACCACGCCTGGGACACGCGCCCTCGCGCAAGATTTCTACATACAAATTCAATAAAAACTTTTTACCTCGCGGGCTCCGTTTCCCGCGCAGCGTTGTAGTGTGAATCCGGCTAGCATTACTGCTCCAGCGTATGGATGGTCAAATGAAAACCAATACGAAGGGGATGTCATAGACGAGTGAACTAGCGAAGCGAGTGAGCTACGGAGCGGAGAAATGCAGAGCTAGGAAAACATTAAGCAATAGAATTCCAGGTTAATGTTTGCACTTCTCCTCTCCGCCCCTATGAACATGCTCCCAGAACTTCGAAACCAGCCCTGAACTCACTTTTTCGGGCTGTTGGGAGTTATTCGAGACCTTCTACCTCACCAGGACGCCATGGCAGCGCAGCCAAGCGAAGGTCGTCTATAATGATTGCACCATAAAGCTGTTTATTTGTTTGTTGTGTGTGTGTTTCTTGTTGTTGGCAAGGCGCACTGGCTGTGCCGTGTGTTTGTGCTGGGCAAGGAATGCCGGTGAGCTAGAGCCCTTGCGTGTATTGTTATTATATTGTTCTTGTGTACAGTTATTTGGCATACCTATCGTTTTTGTGCTACAGAAAGAAAAAGTTCCTATTCACCACACTTAGTGACGAGTAGAAAAGATATTTTTTATTTGTATTGCGCGTTTGTAATGCTTGCCTATTCTTTTGCTTTAGGGCTTTTGGCAATGCATCATGAATCAGCACCCTAATTGCGTAACACTTTCACAGTCAAAATCCGATAGATTTTGAAGAAAATTGCTAATGCATTGCTTTATATGTGAACAAAATGTGTCTGCTCAACAACGCAAGTAACGCAATGAATGTTGTTGAACTGTCAAAACGAATGGCATTGCCATTGTTTAGTGTTATACAATTACCCCGCTGGTTGGTTCCATCCATATGTCAAAATTCCGCAAATTTGCAATAGTTTAGTTAAATTCTGGACGAATCGCGTAAAGATGTAATTATAAAAACTTAAGAACTAGTTATTCACTCTAGTAGCTACTTAAAAAAACAGTCCTACTGCGATTGCGCCGCTGCCGTCGAGCTGTGTAGTTTTTAGCTACGAAAATAAAGCATGCCATTGATAAGTACCAGACTTATGTACTACGATATCATTGTGACCTCAAGTTGGGTAGCAATCAAAGTTTGAATCAAGAGTAACCGACTGATGTATTATAGTAACGCGGATCATACGCGACCTCGTAATTGCCACTTAAATCTCCCAGTTTCATTGAAACTTGAGTAAGGTTAAAACTATCTAGCTGTCTGTCACATTGGTCTTAAATCAAAAATAGACCTTGACGTTTTATGATGTGCAAGTGACATTCAACATTCGGGTGGTGAAGCAACTAATAGGTCGACTATAACTAATGAATTATCTTTAAATACATAGTGTATTTAAAGATAATTCATATGTATATATAACATTGGCGCTACCATCAAGTCAAGTGATAACATAGAATCACGGATAGGATTATTTAGCTTGTTAACCGACTTCGAAAAAAGGAGGTTCTCAAAAAACATACGGTTTTTTCTTTGTTACCTCATATCTATCGCCGGCATTCCTCAACCAATTGGACGATTCTTTTTTAACTATGCACTAACTATATAATGAATAAAATTCGAACTATTATAACTATGATGGTGAGAATGAGGACCGATAAGATGATAATAATTTATGGTTCCAAAAACAGTGTACAGTTATTAGATACCCCGACAGAGATCCCCGATAGTTCTTCGAAAAGTCTTCCTAATAGACGTAGATACTGATGTAATATATGAAGCAATAAGTAAATAAATTCATACGTGATATTTTAGCAGCGCCTCTCAAGTCTCAGCCCCGCTGCTCGCAGGTCGAATCTATTGAATGTTTTGGTTCTATATCATTTAAAGATAAATCTATCGTCCAAGCTTGAAATTCGGGTTTCTAACAGATTTTTTATGCGTTTGGGTAGGTACGTGGATACTAGTTACCTAATATAACTTTAATAATACGACGGACGTCATTCTTTTGAAAAACTCGGTTGGTATCCCATTTGTATTAACGTTAGGCCTACCTATTTAATTTATTCCTCATGTAGCCATATCGTCCACGATTGAATAATTAATGGCAAGCTCGCCAAGTGTGAGTACCTAGACCAATAAAATTTTTTTTCCTCACTAGGCTTAAATATATAAATGTTACGGCTAAATTCCAAATTAGCAACGTAATTCTTTTCATTTTTGGCAGGTCAGTGTAAGCCGTTTTAATTAAAAACCGCCCTTCAAATTGTAATCATCTCTGAAAACCCTCTCAGCCCTTCTCATTCAAAAGCTTTATCCTAAAAGCAATTTCTCCTGTATTTTTTTCTATCTAGGTATGTCAATCGTAAAGAAATGCATTAGACACGTCAATACTTTGTGCAACTGTCGCAATAATTACTGTCGAATGCTCTACAGTCCACTCACACTCATTTTATCTCTGACAGCAGCAACGCAATCGCAACCATATTGTAACGAAATTAAATATCATTGTAAATTTGACAGACTTGTCAATGGCAGCAACCTTATTGCAACGGCATACTCAAGAGGTAATATAACTGTGAACGGACTGTTGTAGTGGTGCCAGTGGGCCTTACGAAAAATACAATTTAACCTAAAACTTTTCAATCCAAACATCTTAAGCGCTTACACAGCGTTATGGAACCTATTTTAGGTGTAGACCAATTAATATTCCGAAAAGAAATAAGATTTCGGTACGATTCCTGTGAAGTCATAAAAGCTTCGAAATAACACAGCCTATGCAGAAGCCCAGTAACTCACTTATGGCCTCTAAAGGAAAATCTCCTGAATCCCGGTATGTCGACAAAGCTCTAATGTATAATGTGAGCTAATATGGGCACCGCGTGCAGCAAATGCTAAGCGCGGTGGTAGAATGTCCGTTTTACTAGCAATGCTGTCTTGGAAGCAAAGGATTTATCTAGGAAAAATCCAGGATTTTAAACGTTCTTATAACCGCTGTTTGTCACACGCATGTGTGATGACCAGTATCCCTGGAACAATGGTAGTAGCAGTAGTTCTCTGCAGTACCTAGGAACATGAAGGAACAGACTATCAAAAAAGCACCAGAACAATTCTTCTTTTATAGACCTGCAGAATTTCAACTTCATACCAATGCGTATGGTTCCGTTAACCTCATCCATGCAGGGTGATGGGAGATATCCAGAACTGTTCACACTTTTGCAGCAATCTATGAGGGAGGGTTTAATTTCATTCAGTTATCTTACTTTTCTGGATGACTCGAAGGTGCGGCGAGCTTTTTATCCGCAGTGCTGGTCTTAGGTAGGTACCCAATTTGATAATGCATGCGTGTTGCGACGAATACCGATCGGCGAAACCGTTTTATAGAGCCTTATTTTTAAACAATTATTTCCGATACCCTGATGTCAATTGCGGTCACGCGATGACCAGTGGCTGTTTACTTACATAGGTACTTCATATGCGTCTCGTTCATTACTGATTTCAGGAAGAGTGGCTCTCAGAGCAGTCTATATCTTCTGCACGGCAGTTCAGTGTGAAAAGTAGAAGTTTGAGCCTACGTATTTTATCTCTGAGTTCTGTTGGTCTAATACTTATAGCTTTGCGATGGAAGATGATTTCGCGTTGTGTAGTTAAGTACCTTTAATACCTACGTCACGTCGAGTAGGTACGCAAGTCTCGCTTTAATAAGAAGCCAGGATTTCAGACACGAGTTGAAGAAACAAACGTATCTAGTAGTTGATTGTGTTGATTAATTGATGGTAAAAATACAGGTTTTGTCGAGATAAAAAGCCAAAATTTAATCCAGTGTGTCCTTGTGACACACATTATAAGCCAGCATAATTATCTCATCAAAACCGTGCTTGCCGCCACTTTGGTAACTTATTATCGGTTAGGGATAAGTGGCCTCACAACAAATGTAAATGGTTGTTTGTTATCACAGAGTAACAAACTTAATTCTTTAATATCCGCCTTCTTTTTACTTAAGTTTTCTATGTGAGACTAGTCATTTAGATAAAATTATTTAGCATCGTACCTACGTCTAATCTATATTTTATAACCTTTTCTATTGTATCAATTGGTTTGAACCATTATTCTTTTTGTCGTCCTGTCATTGTTGATGTTGCATTGCCTGTGTTTATCGTATGTAATTGCTTTTCAATTCTATTATGAGTTTTATAGAATGTTTCTTTTTACACTATCTGCTGTAGATTATTAAAGAGTTATATTTTTGGTAGAAGGGTGCTAGCAAAAAGCTACCATTAGCCTTCCGGAGTTTAGTGTATGATGCGCAGAAGCGAAGTTTGAAGGCAGCCAAGTCGAAGCTCGCCGAAAAGTTTTGATACTATGCCCGTATTGTTACTACTAAGTATCCATTATGTCTTAGATGTTAATCTTTTCAAAACATGTACAGTTCATGAAAAAAGAGAAATAATAAAAGATGTTACCATAATAAAAATAAGTATCCTGAGAAGCATTTCCGAACGGATCGTACGACAAAAAATATAACGAACAATTGCATAAAAAATAAACATCGCGTGCACCCATCGCAAAATCTTGAACAATTTTTACCATAAAACGTTACAAAAGTAGCATTTTTTTTTTTTGTAAATTTACAACAACGAAAAGTCTTAGTCACTATTGATCAATACTTACTCAGAATTCAGCTGCGTAGCAAAAGCAGTGGCGTAACTATAGGGAGTAGTAGGATCGGCAAAATTCCAAGAATGACTTGGAAGTAGGGTGGGTAGGTGTAAACGAGAGAGTAGCAGAAGCTAATTTCTTCTTTCAGTACATCATTTTCCCTATCACAAGCTAAACACAGGCTTCACTAATTCTCACCCTAATTTAGTTATGTAACAAAATAGAGACAAATCAATAAAAAATGCAGTATGTTTTTTGTCCACATTTTGTAGTTATGCTGATAATAATAAAATTCTACCTGGTAGACAGTAAATAATATTGTCACTAATAAAATATAAAACATTAGCTACAAACCAGTTGAGAGGAAAAAAGTAATATATATAATAAAGCTTCTTTTTGGTAAGTCCTCATCAGAATCAGTACAAAAAAAAACAGTTCCAGTGGGCGCAAACTTATTATCAATCTATATTGTTTTAGAGCAAGGTATCAGAAGTAGCATAACATCGCCTAGTTTTTTTGAAGCATTCTATTCTGTCTTTTTTGGGTTTAAACACAGACGTGTTCTTGTCCATTTATTTAGAATAAATACCATAACAAAAGTTACTTCTAAATCTGTCTTTAACTTAAAAATTATATTTTCATCTAAATATAGTCAGATCAAAGTTTCTGGAATATTTTCAATGAAATGTGTCCATAGAAAATATTACCAGTTGGCTTGTGTCAAAATTTTAATGTTACATATAGCTACCTGAACGCAATGAACGCATCTCCAAGCTCGCCGCCTACGATGTGTACTCCTCCTTCGGGAATGGAAAGGCCCCGAAAGAAATTCCTAATGTCCAGGGCGTTTGCAGACCATGGTAGGTTCTGTAGTCTAATGATGACACTCATTGTGGTGGTTCACGGTGCTTGTACCTATAAAAACGAAAACAGCCTGTCCATTTTTCGATTTGCATAAATGTTGAATATAAATATAGCATGAGGTTGTCTCCAACAGTTTCAAAAACTGTTAAATCAATTATTTTAGAGTATATTTGCCGTTTTAACTACTTGAATGTTGCAAACTTAGTATGTATTTGGAAAATGCCAAAACCTGATAACACTGTTGTCCGAGATAATAACATTTTATTGGTTTTTGGTTTAGTAGGTACTATTTAGAGGTTACGGAAACCGTTTTTATTACGAAATTACGAACAATATACATCAATTTGGGCCTGTAATGCAGTCTTACCAGTGGTAGTAATGAATGATACAAAGTTTGTTTACTTTAGTAACTAAATAATTGTGTTATTTTTAATGTTTTGACAACATTTTATAAGGCCTAATTTTATTAACCAACTTCATTGGACAAAACAGAATCCTACATACCAAAAGTAAAAAGAGGTTATTTCGACAATGATTCTTACATTTACATTAACAAAGGACAGGTTACGTCCATTGGACTTTTAAGCCAGTTTTACTGTAGGAAATTGGAAGTACAGCTTGACTACAGTTAGCAACAAAAAATAGTGTAAAACAGATGAGAATATATCGTTTAGGCACAAGGAGCACAAGTAATGACGCCATCACGCTGTGATTTTGAGATCTCTCACAATCACAAATTCACATCACACTTACCTATAAAACGCTAAAACCTTATTTACCGCGTTTAAATATGAGACATCTTTAGGCACAATTCTTTCACAAATATGATACGATCACATGCGCGCAGTCCAATACATCTAAATGCAGTGGAATTCACACGAAAAGAGCAAGTAAATTACGACCCCGACCAACCAAAATGGCGGGCGTCGATTAGCGTTTTTCTGATGAATGGGTAGGCATGGGCAAAAAATATCGATATATTAAGATATCGATATTTTTCCATACAATTATTGATAAATAAATATCATCGATATGGTAAAACTTTCCATTATGGGCCATCGATTTATGGGTCGGGGAGGGGGGAGGGGGGGCTACTCCCTGTCCCATCCCCACCCCAAGAAGCCCCATGGTTATGGAGATATCCATGGTTAAAGTTTTGTACTTAGTACGGTAAGTACTTCTGGGTAGTTAAAAAGAATAACCACGAAGGCTAACCTTATCTGTGTCGGGGTGCCCTAACACTATCCTACCTGCCAATATAGCTCGACGGAGCTCCGCGCCGCGGGGTTTCTGGGTGGTTTTAAAAAAAATAACCTCGGTAGAGGTGGCGGGGTCTGTGTTCTAACCTAACCTATCCACGTCGGCGTGCCCTAAAATTCCAAGCTCGCTTCGCTCGCTCTTGGGACTGACTATCCTAATCACTTATGAGTGTACTGATAGATTGTTGATTAGACAAAGTGACCCTGCTCCGCGGAGCTCCTACTTCTAGGTAAAGAACCTGTTAAATAACTTAACTGTAAGCTTGGCCACTTATTATTTTTCAATTTATATGGGGAATTAAAAAAAAATTATAACTCGTAAACCGTGAGTATCTGCAATGTAAACATTTGTAAAAGCCTTCTATTTATGAGTGCTATCTAAAAAAAAAAAATTACTTCCAACTCTACGGCCCATAATGGAAAGTTTATCCCTATTGAACCATCAGTGAAGTTAACTGAAAATAAACAATTTTCGTGTGAACAATCATGTAAAAACTGACGATATATCGATATTTTTCACTCGATAATTAAACATACAAACATCACAATATCTCATTTTTTAACGATACGATAAATATCGATATATTTTTTTTCACTTGCCCATTCCTATGAATGGGTCACACTGGTGACCACAGAACATATATACCCTACAGTCAAGCAGGCCAGGTAGCCGACAGGAAACGGAAATGAAATAAGGATTGCCACGTTGTTTTTAGTAGAGTGACTTTTAGTAACTTTTCGATTGTTTATTTGAGATATTCAGAGAACGTGACGCGCTGACCCCAAGTAACATTGGACAGAAGCAGGAAGATAATCAATATCAGAGAATTTGATTCGAAATAATAACAAAATCACTTGAAAAATTAGTAACTTTTTGGAAATGGCACCGTTGGGTTGGAAATCCCAACCCAAAGGTGTCTTTTTTTTTTCAAATGAATATGGGCGCAGGCTGATCGATGCCCAACGCAGTCACGGAACAGAATTTTTTTCTGTTCCGTGAACGCAGTAGTGTAATGTAAACAAAAGTCTAATGATTCTGTTTAGGGGTTTAGGGACGTAGGCAGAGATTATTTTCTCAGAACAAAAACAATGTAGGATAGCCTCAAGGAACGCGTTTTATCAAGCCAATTAGAATCAGCAACGACACGAAGATTTCATGAATTTCTGACTCGATCCTTGATCCTTACAATCACCGCTATCGATTGGTGCCATGTGTCAATCAGGATCTTACTTCGTTTTAGTTGGTAGAGAAAAGCGACATCTTTAAATTACTTATGCGAGGTGGAAAGATTGAGTAGAGCCCAAAGGAAACTTTTACACAAAGAGAAACATTGTTTTATTTTTTACTTGCTTGTGCCCGTGTTTTCATCCGTGTGAAATTTCTTGTCATTCCGACCCACCCTGCTGTATCGCATCGCCTTCCCGCGCTATTACTTCGTTTTCGCTTAGCTTTCTTCCTGAATTTGTTTCTTTTTGCTCGGCTCATAAGAGTCCTAGCGTGATGTAGAATAGCCTATAGAATTTTTGAAATCCGACCAGCAGTTCCAAAGGTTAGCACGTTCAAACAAACAAACAATTCTTCAGCTTTTGAATAGTATGGTAATTTTTTTATTAATAATTTTTTTTTAAATACTGTATTTCATCATTGAACCTATAGAAAAAAGATTTTGTCTGGACTGTCTCTTGGACCTTGCTAGCTTAAGCTATGGTTTCCTAGAAGTGCGGTACGTGCGGTAGCCACCCATTGAAGCATTGAGCTAGGAAAAACACTATTATAAGTCAATGCATTGAAGCCACCAAGCCACCACATAATGGATGCATAATGGTCGACGTCGACAGTGAAGGCTGTCAAGAAAATCTAGCCGGGGTTTGACTGTGTCAAAAAACGCTCTCTAGTTATATGCTCTGTGTAGGAAAACATGAAGAAAACACACTAACGTCCTTAAACAACGTTTTAGTGACGTCATTCTCTGTTAAATTCATTGAGTTATAAGTCAATGGTTAAATTGCAGACGCTATGTGGCGGCATTGAGCTAGGAAAAGTCAATGTGTGGCGGCCACTGCTCTTCTAGGCGTTAGACCATCTAACATAGATGGTCTAAGCCACTGTCTAAGCTTATTGCTCGGACTTATTTTTTTTCAATATGGCAATCTTTTCGTAAGAATTGAACGAATGATTGAATTCAACGAATGGAATGAGTTGGTTGGTTTTGGTTTAGTTTCAGAATTTCAGATCTGCGCCTGTCACGATATTGTTAATAATTGCAGAAAAATCTAAAAAGAGTCTTGTTTTCAAAAGAAATAAGAAACCAACGTTTCTCAGATCTAAAACGTAAGTATGGCAAAAAGGTTTTTAGTAGAGTGGTGTATTTTAATCCACATATAATTTCTACCACGCTGTCAAAAATTGTCAAGTAAATAATCTGTTATTTTCTATTATTCCCCCACTTACTAATACCTTGTACAAAAATAGTCTTAGCTTCTCCAATCTATACAAACGCTGCTGTTCACACAGTGAAAAAATAATTGTCAAGTTTCACTTGTGGTATTCATTGTAAGGTTTCCCTAATTATTGAAATCAAAGAGAATTTGTAATATTTTATTGAAATGCACACGGTTGGAACACCAATAACCAAGTTCTGGCAATATCAGGGTAAAGTTAAACCTTTGCATTAATAGCACTTTAGATCAGCATTACCTACATAGCAAATTGCATTGCTGAAATAGGACATAAAACACTGAGCTAAAAAAAAAATAGAAATATTTTTCCCGCTTTTTTTGAAGTCACTGACACTTTTTGGCATCTTGACCTTTTCATTTGGGGTCAACATTTTGAATTTTTAAACATAAACAGCTTGTACACTTAAATTATTTATTTACTAGAAATATATAATTAATTATTACTTTCAGGTACGGAAGGCAGACTAATTAGTTTCTAAAACCAAATAATAGTTTTAAAAATAAAAATATTTGTAGATTCAAAAATGTTGTCTTAAAAGTAATTGCTCAATTGATAGAAGTTAGTGTTATATTTATTGAAAACGGTGTGTTATAAGTGTAATAAATGTGTGAACGATACCCGGGGTATTTGTTCGGTGGGACTCCTGTCAGTAGTTGGGACAGGAGTTTCAATTCACTGGAGAATGTAAGTACTTTGATGTTCATACTTCCA
The DNA here is from genome assembly GCA_937001585.2 of Brachylomia viminalis. Lineage (NCBI taxonomy): Eukaryota > Metazoa > Arthropoda > Insecta > Lepidoptera > Noctuidae > Brachylomia > Brachylomia viminalis. Next base: position 13,985,234 of record OW443314.2, read on the forward strand.
TTTTTTTGTAATTAATAAGCTCATGGTTACTGATCATGTGTTAGTGTATATGTAACTTTAAGAAAATTATTATGTTTGATTCTGTTTTATGTTGCTTAAACTCTCTTTGTTAACACTGAACAGATTTGTTACTAAAGAATATTGATGTCTGAAAAAGTTGTAAGAATAATTAATATACAAGGTACATCCTCCTTTTGGTAACACAAAACATAAAATGTGCGTATACTTAGTTTTTTTTTACAAAATATTGCTCCATTTTTGAAGAACATTCTAAACTTTGCAATTAAGAACATCTACTTGTCTAATTTACTTATCATAATATTGTAAATCAGGTGTTACTTCAATTAACCATGCAGGTCAAACAGCCATTTATCATAATTATCGTATTTAGAATCTCAACCACATAGATCAACAAATCAATCTAGAATTCTAGATGGTTTAAAATTGGAAAAATAACAGTTTTTGTTATTTGTTTGAAGCGCAAGGGGTGAAATTTTTTCATTATCCATTTTATTTCAATTTTATATTTTTCTCCGTCTTGTTCTTGTGTTTGCACTGGTAGATAATTGTTTTCCTTTGGCAAGTCTGCACAACGACTTTGTGACTTTGATATTTTGTTTGTAAGTATATTCTAGTCTTTAAGCTCTTTGTACTGGTCTTCTTCGTTATTATGAGATCATACTCTTAATTACTCTGGTATGTATAAAATAAAAACACTATAAATCTCTACATCTATTATGAAGGCAAACAGCTTTTGTATTTTATTTTATTATTTTTGGAAAACTTACAGCTAATCAGACACAGTGGTTACAAATATAATAACAAAATGATGGCCAATTACAAGTTTTCACATGTAGAAATAACAATCAACTATGATGTACTAGGTAGCAGACAGTGTTACATTCGCATTCTGTTTATTTGTATATAATGCAAGGACTATGTTATTTTATCGAAGAAGTGATTGGAAAGAGCCTTCTTCAATTTAGGCACACTGGTATGGAAAAGATCTATTTCAACTTCCTGGCAGGTTTCATTATACATGCGGCTCGCCCTAATCATGTAGGAATTTTGTCTGTAGATAATTCTTGTCATTGGCAAGTGCAACAAACGAGGCTTACGCAAAAATGTAGAACATACACGCAGCCCAATTTTGCTCAGAAGCTCAGGGATGTCGTTGGATCCGTTTGCAATTTTTCTTATACACCTGTCTAACTACAACTTGCGGTGTAAAAAATTGTACACTTATTGAGGTAAAAATGGCCTAGAGTTGCTTATTGAAAGATAGTCTGAGGTTGCCTGTCTGGGGCTTGTGGCTTTAAGGAGAAAGCCAAATGTTGTCCCATGCATCCGAAAAAGGGCCTCAAATGTAAGCCAAAATAATACTCTCAAAATGTTTTATTTCTTTAGGCTTTTGCCATTGTTCCATCATAAGAAATTGGATCACAATATTATAGTAATTAAGCATCCGAAAGACCAACTCTATGTGCAAATTTCTTACTGGAGACAACACTGACACAATTCCAGATAATATAAGCATAGATATTCCAGACATTAAAAGCATAGATCCATCAAATATTTGGCAGTTGAGCCAGTGATTACTAAGAATCAATATGTAATTTAATCCCCCAGAAAGTAAACAGTAGAAACAACAAACAATTTTGTTGCTCCTGTAATCCTATTTACTGTTCTTTATATAACTACTTTCACGTAGATTGAATTCTTAGAACATTGACTAAGTGTTAGAAAAATCTAATCAAAGACTAAGACTGGCACTACATGAAAGCCAGTTCTACATTGGTACCTATTATTTTCGCACCTAACTCGGAAATATACCGGAGCCTAACCGGCGTTGTAGTCCGGCCTAATAGTATTGTTTCCTTTCATAAGATTGTATCGGGGCGGGCAACTAATCCCGCGAATTAATTTTCACCATTCAACGGCCCTTTTGCTTTTTACACTCATAATGACAATGGCTTTAATTTTGACTTTGACAGCTTCAGAATATCCATACCGCCGTATGTTTTAACTGTGGTAACGGCCGCGACTTACTTACCGAGTTGTAGGGCGTAGGTTCGAACCCAGACAGGCGCTTTACTTTGTGTTAATTACTTCATCACTACTGTTCTCAAAACGGCGAAGGAAAATATTGTGAGGAAACCGGCATGTGCTAGAACAAAAAACTCGAAGACATGTGACATTACCAACCTGCACTGGGCCCACGTGGTGGTTTACGGTCCACCCCCTCTCACCGAGATGAGGCCTGTGCCCCGGCAGTGGGAACATTCTATACTGATTATGTTATGTATGTTTTAAAATCCTTGTTCACGATACCAACTAAATGCGATGGATGTTGTTGAACCGTCAAAACAAAATCTAAGTGTTTGTCATAAGGAATGCGTTACGCAAACTAATACGGATTTTTGTTTATCAAAAGGAGGCCTTCCTTTTGATAAACGAAAATCCGTATTTAAAAAAAGCTATACATAATGACGCTCTCAACAGGCCATTATTAATGAGCTCAGTAACTAACGCTTTAGTAAAGAGGCAAGTTCCATTTTACATTGGAAACGTGCCAGCATACTTGTCGACACCAAACGCCAGTGCAAGATGTAGGGTGGCTGTGGTGGTGCGGTGTATAATAGATTTTTTTGGCTCTAGATTTTTGTTTATTGATTAGCGATAGGGTTTTGTACACAATTTGCTGGGTTTTCCCTTCTTATATCAATACATATTATAAATTAAAGTCGCTTTTTGAGTCTGTCTGTGTGACCGCGGTGTTCTTCTAAAATCCGCAACGGATTTTGATGCGGCCATCATTTAGAGAATTTACTCCAGAAGGTTTATGTGATATTACATTAATATTGAACAATAATAATAAAGAATTCTCGATGTTTTGTCAAGTCGTATTAGGTAAACGTATCCCGAAATTAATTGGTTTTACGTAACTTCCAGGCCAGGTCGCGAAAATTAACAATAGCAAATAGTCAAGTTCTACCAGAAATCTAGGTAGTAATAGTAATATTACTTTTACAAGCGAAATACCTCAACCTAGTAACCCATTTTTGCAGTGTATTATTAATATTAAGAGTATGTTACCATTGCGACAGTTTACCCCCAGTCAATTTTTTTTTTGCCACGAAATTCCCATACTTTGGCGAGCGCTTGAAGAAAAAGAAGTTTACATTTTCGCATCAAATTCTATTAAAAAGAACACTGGAATGCCAAGAGCAATTACCAATTGTAACTACCTAATATCTATTCTCTATAGCCCGCGTAATCTCGAAGCATGTTTAACCTACATCTTAGAGTAACCATTGCAGTTGAATATGTCATCGATTGCGAGACCTTTTATCATATTCGTTCCCGGTACTACGATCTGATAGTGCACAAGTTTCATATTTCTCTACTATAGTACCATTTTATTTCTTTGTAGATTTTAAGAGGGCTATCACATTTTTTCTTGTAATTGAGTGTTTATAGACTCTCTCACACTCAAATACAAGAAAAAAATGTGATAGCCCTCTTAAAAAGAAAGGGATAAGTTGTTTATCAGGTTAGGCATTCAGTCTAGTACGAAATTAGTTGGGTGTCCCAGGAAATTGATCTGCCAAGCATATCCATTATGGCAATTTCCCTTTGGCTATTAATCGTACAGGCCATCGGGCCTTATCCACAAGTCGACCTTTGATCAAATAAAAAAACAATCACGCACGCAAAATCATTCAGTACATTGTTATTAAATTCATTCGGCTGATTCTTGTCAAATATAATTTATGTAAATGGAGCGACTCAGGGAAATTATCAATTCAGGGAGTTTAGCGGCAATGAGCATGCCTTCCTTACACAATTTTCATAATGTTGCTAGCTGTTGCTAATCGTCAAAACGAAATATGGCTTCAGTCAGTGTCGATGCACTTATGAGGCGTGTTGGCTCGACTCAGAGTTTGACTCATCGTGTGACTACCAGTCCACTAAACAATGGCTCAAACTGGCACATATTAGTCCATGGCCCTCATTCTTCGGTCAGAGTTCCAATCAAGAGCATACTTGTTTAACACGCACAAAAAAAGGGCTGTACGTTAAAAATACGCCATCTTATGACCCCCCCTTCTTCCCAATGAATTATGCTTCCTCTAATATCAAGTCCTATTAGACCTCCAAGGGAGAGCCTTTAAGGTCGCATTATTAATAACGAGGTTAATAATGACGTACTCCACATTTTCACACACTGTACCATATTATAGCATATAGTCTGCTATGCTCACGTTCTTTAACTTTGTACGATGAAGTTGGAGACGCTATGTAACTTCCTCGGAAAACTTCCTTTAGAAAACTACCTACTACATGAATCTTTGGGAGTCATGAATTCTGAAAGATCTTCACTTTGAGATTACTTTATAGCCCTTTGTCTCTTTAAATATATTTTAGGAACTGTTTAAATTTGAATAGTTTCTCCTCTATAATATTGCAGGTGTAAATCGAGTGAGTTAATATAGTGGTAGGTACCGTATACAGGTTTTTAGGTCATGGCCGCTTGTATTGCCCGGTTTTTTCGTTTGATTGTGAAGTTTACCGGCTCTTGTTTGTTTGTTTTAAATTGACACAGCCCCTGATGAATATGTATCTTGTACAATGTGGCATTCATTTTGTTCCATAAAAAGAAGCGAGGTTTCGTTGGAAATGAGAAGGTATGCGTTTGGGGCGAGAGGTCGTTTATTTGTATGACTTACATTTTTTCCGAACGGTTGGACCGTTTTAAGTGAGGGTGCTACGTGATAATTTATTTCTAATAGAGAACAGAATACTTAGGTTCTAATCTTCTGAAACAAATCTTATTGAATAATTATGAACATAGTTCGCGGGGGGGCAGCTGGACCTTTTGCCCAGGAAGCACCAACTGTGGAGGCTCTTAGATTTAAGGCCTAGTTGTAACTTTTTGCAGCTTCGAATTATGCCCGGTGCTTGGCAATCAGAATTCCAACAGCTATTGCCAAAATGTGAGTTTCTTATCCTTCGAGGAATACCTTCTTCAGACACGAGTCAGTCTATATACTTTCAGGGCAGCCACGATTGCGTTATTAGCCTCATTCACGACTTATCCAGTTACAGGGAAAATTAACTTTGGTATTCAGCAGCCAAATGATGAAGTTTAATAAATAATATAAATTAATGTTTAGGTGTGAGAGCATCTGTCGCGATCATTACTCCTACATGTTATATTGGTCGTTTTGCGTCTGGCTAAAACCAAATGCTTTATTTTTCATTATTGTAATTGATTTTATGTTGATTATTCGTCAAGCCGCGATAGTGATAGTTAAACGTGCGTGTAGGGTTTTACATAGAATTTAATTAAGTTAGTTAATAATAATTCAAATGGAATCGTTAAAAATGAATGGTGAATTGGTGACAAGAATCGCATTGGTTTGATTGCTTTTTATAAGTACGTAGATCAATAGCCTTATCAGTCAAACCCTTGGATACGTTTTTTTTTAAATAATAGAATTTTCCTTTAAATAAATCCTCAGTTAGAGCCTCGAGTAGGTTAACGCTTTTTTCTGATAAATTGCGTTATTTATGCCTTTTATCATAATAGCACGTTTGAAAAAAAAAATTGTGACAGACTTCTAGATTATTCCAGATTCATAAATAATGGGGATTTTAGAGTATTCCTAGGCGGGGTGGAAAGCAAAAAGTTACAGTTCCAAACCGATTCCAAAAAAGACAAACCTAACCTAACAGGTCATAACTCAAAAGTTTTTACAACTTTAAGTATTTTTCTTCTACTTTCACTTGGTAATGGAATTTCACTAGGTAGGTACTAGGGTTGCGCATTTTATAACTAATTCTTGGCTCCGTTCGTGCGATAAGATTTACGGTGTGTGTCTGCCCAACGGTTTTCGAGTTGCAGCGAACTAAGTCGGTCAGATCTCAAATGTACCTATGTTTATGTAACCCTACGTATTATTAGACGCCTATTTTGTAGAGCATAATTAGGTTAATTGGCTGGATTAACTTGAGTGGTTAGTGGTTCTTAAAGCTATTGTATTTAAACATTTTAAGGGTTATTAACTTGCGACGCCCTATATTCCTTCGCGGAGATTATACCACGAAGGATTATACAGTAAATATTTTCAGCACAGTAACGTCAAATAAATACATTTTGTCTCGTCTATTTGTTATTCAGTCAAACCTTGAATAAACAATGGCAAGTAATACTATACATGATAGAATATTAGGTCAATCGAGGCTGCCCAAAATATCATAACAGCATCTAGTTCCCTTGGGGCTGTATCAAATTTCACGCGCCCGAAGCTGGTAAAAACAAGTTTTGGATTATTTCGCCGTTAGTGCAAAATTGGCCGGGGCTTCAGGAAATTAGGGACCTGTTTCACTGTGTCCGGATAGGCACTATCGAACCAATTAACATGATATTAACTGACGAAAAAAAAACCCGGAATTTATCAGGTGTTGAAATCGCCGAGATTTCCCGACGCTTTTCTGGTGGTCGCATGTGTAGATTCTGGCTTAAAAGGGTTCCAGTGGGTAAGAATAGTGTGATGGGCTTGTCCTTGCTCCATAATAAAGGTGTTGAAACAGACCATAGTATGTACTAGAATTTTCTTAGTAAGCTTTTGGCTAGATGTGGTCGAAATAAATTATTTACGCGTTTTAGTTTTGCGTGATGTTCAAACTGGTCACTGTAAAGGTGGCTGGTGGCGACTTTTCATGGCCTTGTAGATAGATCGAGCTGATTAGCAGCTATTTAAGTAGGTACAAGCCCTTGAATTGATTTTGTTTAGCCTTGACAGAAATAAAAACGATTTTAATGAGCTTTCGTAAGCTCATTAAATGAACTTTGAATGTGACCAGAACTGCTTTTTCTTCAATGTGTTTACAAAATATTAGGTTTCTAGCCCATCCAAAGATTGCCCGGAAGAAATCTTCTTTAATTTCGCTTTAAAACTGCATTCACTTCCTTGGTCCTGTGATAGACAAAGCCCTCTGCCAAGTTGCATCATCCACGTGGTTCTGAAAAGCCTTCTTTATGTAGTCCTGTCCATCTGGATTATCTCTTTCGCCATAACTATTGATTTTCGAGTTCAACAGATAGTATCATAAGCCAGACAACTGTCTCTGGCATTTGGCCAGTACAACGACGCGCTGAAGGAAAATAAGTGTGAGGGTGAAATTTCCTATAAACGTCATCGGCCGTAATCAGCGTATTGACGGCGATACGCTGTTTACGGCCGATGACGTTTACGGTTGATGCGGAGTACGGACAAGAATGTAATATGCTTGCTATGAGAATGTACTCTGTGAAGTTTACGCTGATGCCAGATGTCACCGATAGCGTTTAATAAAATAAAATAAAAACTAAAGCTTCTTCTTTCTGTGTCAATTCTTTGTAGAGTGAAAACAGTCAGAGCTATCCAGGTAGCTACTTGGACAGCTGTCTCGCTTGCGTGTATCAAACCCTGAGAAATGCAGGATGAGCGACTGTGCATTAGTTATATTAGTATGCTGGTTCGTGTTCCAGCAAATCCAACATCAGTATCGGGGGCGGGCAGGGGCGGGCGCGCGCTGCTGGGGCAGTATGTCGGAGGGCGGAGGGGTGTCCGCCGCAGGGGGGGACTCCTGCAAAACGAACCTCATCGTCAACTACCTGCCGCAGACCATGACAGAGAAGGACCTGTACGCGATGTTCATGACCATAGGACCCGTAGAAAGTTGTCGAGTTATGAAGGATTTCAAGGTTTGTATAGGACTTGTTTTTATAATACTTTTGGAAATTTTGAGTGACGCTACTCAAGGAAGTCAGGCGCTAACAACCTTGCTGACTGGCTTATTTTTTCACCATCACCACTATTCTCGTTAAGCTCGTGGTGACACGGAAGTAGACGAAGACCTGGGCTGATTCGTTGCTGATCATGGCACTATTCAATATAGGCTAAATTGAATAGTCATAAGCGTTGGTGGTAAAGGTGGCTGGGACAGACTGGATGCGGAAGGCAGAGAATAGGGTGTGGTGGCGCAGCCTGGGAGAGGCCTCTGGTCCAGCGGTGTGGTGCGATTGGCGGAGTTGATAGGCGGTGTTGCCTATAAACAGTGGTAGAAAGATTGGTGATTACAGTATGGTTGCATTTAAGCACCTGCTTTACAAAATCTATGCCGCATGTCTTTGTCAAAATCCATAGGATCTAGGGTTTCCAACTCAATTACATTTTTTTTTAAACGTTGCCCCACACTAGGAATTTCTCCTGTATCGTGGGTGCGTTTATAAACATTTAAACTCACATACACAAACAGCCAGACCCGGAACAACTACTTGCAGGTTTGTACCGTGCAGGGATCGAACCCGCGACACGTAACGCAGCAGTCAATCGCTTAACCACTGCGCCAACCGTGCCGTCAAATACTCAATACGTCAATTACTGATCTGTTAAATTCATAAACTGAACGCAAGTGATGTTGGTTGCAGACTGGCTACAGCTACGGGTTCGGCTTCGTGAACTTCACCCGGGAAGAGGATGCGACGCGGGCGATCGACACCTTCAACGGATACCAGCTCAGAAATAAACGATTAAAGGTACATTTTCTTGCATTTTTGTAGTCAGTCTTTTACATTTTCTTTTACGTATAAGTTTTTTTTTTTCAAGGTCCTCTTAGTTTTTAAGACTTGCTACTCTTTTTATGGGCGTATACTCCTTTTTATGGCTGATACTCCTTTTTAGGGCTGATACTCCTTTTTAGGGCTGATACTCCTTTTTAGGGCTGATACTCCTTTTTAGGGCTGATACTCCTTTTTAGGGCTGATACTCCTTTTTAGGGCTGATACTCCTTTTTAGGGCTGATACTCCTTTTTAGGGCTGATACTCCTTTTTAGGGCTGATACTCCTTTTTAGGGCTGATACTCCTTTTTAGGGCTGATACTCCTTTTTAGGGCTGATACTCCTTTTTAGGGCTGATACTCCTTTTTAGGGCTGATACTCCTTTTTAGGGCTGATACTCCTTTTTAGGGCTGATACTCCTTTTTAGGGCTGATACTCCTTTTTAGGGCTGATACTCCTTTTTAGGGCTGATACTCTTTTTTAGGGCTTATACTACTTTTTAGGGCTGATACTCCTTTTTAGGGCTGATACTCTTTTTTAGGGCTTATACTACTTTTTAGGGCTTATACTACTTTTATTGGGCTTCTACTCTATTATTCAAAACGCTATACTCCGTTTAAACATTTAGGGTATTTGTGATAGTTTTTAATACTGTTAGTTTAAGTTTATTTTGCCCTTTTAACCTTTTACATATGATTGTATGATACCTTGTAGATTATTTACCCAGTTATCAATACGTAATATAAACATTTTCTCTCTTTCCTCAGGTCTCATACGCACGCCCTTCTGGTGACGACATCAAAGATACGAACCTCTACGTGACGAACCTACCGCGCGCCATCACTGAAGACCAGCTAGAGACAATATTCGGCAAGTACGGCAGAATAGTGCAGAAGCATATACTGAGGGACAAGGGTAATGGCACGCCGCGTGGAGTTGCTTTTGTAAGGTACGTGCTAACGATACTATGAGGAGGGATGAAACGCATGCAACTAAAAGAGTGTCCTATGGATCAGCTGTACCAAACGTGCCGTCAATGCGCTGCGCGTCCAATACAATAACGCCTTCAGGGCACTGATGCGGCTGCCACTGTGCGTCAGAGATGTTCGCAAAAGCCCGAGTAGACAGCTTCTCAGCTATCGTACGGAAGAAATAAAGGGCTGAAGGTCATAGCTGACAGGCTTGATGAGAGCCCCCTAATGGGACATCTCATCAACACTTTCTGTCGTAGTGTATAAGTATTAACATAGATCATAAGCCACATTGTTACTAACATAGTTTTTTTTTTGTTTTGTCCGTGTGGACCTTTTGTTGTCTGTCAAATAAATAAATTATTATGTGAACGGTATCGAATGAAAAGTATATAGACACTTGTTTGGTACCGAAAGAAAAGTATCGATACTTGTTTGGTACCATGGAAATTTTCGGTACCTGTTTTTTATCGAATGTCTAGGTATCGATACCATATAGTTTTCAAAAAATATTTAAACTGTAAAGTCGATAGTTTCAGGGTTATTTCACGTGGAATTCGTCCCCAAAGAGCCCAGTTACGATATTTTCTATATTCCTTGCATAATCAAATATTGTTTACAGATACGACAAACGTGAAGAGGCGCAGGAGGCGATAGCAGCGCTAAACAATGTGATACCAGAGGGCGGCACAGAGCCACTCAGCGTTAAGGTACGTGGCGACATCTATACTTAACTTATAGAACAAATAGCTAAGCTTTTTAATAATAATCAGGGATTTCTGTAGGTACTGCTGTATTCGATGTTACGCTAAATCGACTAAAATGAGCTTAGTCGATTTATTTCAGTGTTGTATGGTGACTATTAGATATTCTTCGAGGTTTCTTCTGCTCATTTAAATCTTTTTGATATTATTTTATTCTATCTTCGTGGAAGTGGATACTTTTAGTCCGTTAGTTCAATCTGAAAATCGATTTTGTGCAATTTAGTTAGTACTAGAAACTTACTAAATACAATAAAACTTTTCGAGAATCTTAAGAACTGCTCTGTCAATTTGTGATTGTGACAAACACTACTACAAATACAAAACAACAATTTTTCACGCAAATACACCATTAGGTCTTGACGGCATAGCATTGTTATAACCTACTAAAAATCATCACCATTTTTTTTAGCAGTAAACACTTATTGAACATTTTCAGTGTTGCTTCACTGAATACACAACAATCGAAAAGCAATGTCTATGGTAATATTTTGCCTTTTGGAAATGGAGGGTCATCCCATAGAGCCGTCCACACTGATTAAAAAATTATAGTGTTGCTTCATTACAGACACAAATTAAAAACAAATGCCCAATGTGTATGGTCATTGGCCTTTTGGAAGTGGAGGCTTATCCCACAAACATCATCTATTTTGGTTTAAGTGCATTAATTACACAGCATTAAATCACGCCTGTATTCGTGGATGGATTAGACAGAGATACTCCTACATTTCGCCAGTCATACATTATTTAGTATCAAAATTACTCCTAGAACACTCAACTATAATCTTTTCACACTTCATTCTTACACAGGCATATGATCGGGTGCATGTTCTATTGGCGGGGTCGGGTCTAAATTCTTCTTAATATGTCTCTCTGCAGCCAACCAGCAGTGACGCTGTTTACCGACGCGGGGTCTCGCGCGCGACCAGCCGACTGCGGCTCCACAGTGACACAATGGTGCGCCAGGGTTCATCCCGCTAGGGGCACAAAGTAGCACAGTCAAGTCTTTTATATCTTCGTCAGTTTTCAAATTCTTTCCTTTTTCAAGAAGAAGCTACGGCACTGAGCAGACTATTGCCTAAAACACTATTTTTAATCACTTGATAACAATGATGAAAATAGAATACACCTTTGACCAATGTCGAGTTGACATCAACCGAAAACCCTTTAATGGCCTGGCCATGTCATGAAATATAAATTAAATAATAAATAATTTAAGTGTCATAGTCTGTCAGTGTCCCATATTTAATTCGATCTGACATGTAAAGAAGATGGCCGAGTGTCATTCAGCGGTATTGACATACAAAATATCAAATCCTGAGTTGGTAAAGCAGACAAAAATAGCCCTTAAGGTGACGAGCATATTTTAGACTGTACTTCTGTCATCAATAGAAAGACAACTCTGTGTCTCTAGAGGGGTAGCTCAAAGTGCCAGATGGTGCTCTTTTCTCCATCATTTTTTCTTCATGCCTTTGTCATTTTTCTGTCATCCGTTTCTTTTTTTGTCATCCGATTTTTTTTCGTGAGTTTCAGCTTTTTTGGTAGTATTCCTTTCATTGTTTTAAGAATTTTTGTATAGTCTATTTGATAAGATATGAAATTGTAATTTGGTAGTGGGAAATGAATCGTTTTTATTAACATAATGGCCGGTACTGTTACATTCTGAGAAACAAATTCCGATTAAATCGTCAGAATGGGTACGCATGATAACCAATTACAGTGCTCCAAATTGATGGTGGAGTATTTACAGAATTCAAAGAAGTCTTCACCAGCCTAGAATATTCTCATGGATGTTCTTACCCAAAGTTATATTGACAATCGGCCATTGTGTATTTTCATGTTACAGTGTTTTTATCCATGTGGATACGAATAAAATTATGTTGCATTATTTTAGCGACCATATATATGACGTCCTAAGTTGGTAATGGTTCCTTTTTGGTGCTTTCAGGTTGCTGAAGAGCATGGTAAGCAGAAAGCAGCGTACTACGCGGGATGGGCGGCAGGATTCCACCATAATAGAGGTGAGTAAGCACGATTAGCATAATCGATATCTATATCAAATCGATTTAGTATCGATATACAAGCGTATAATATAATCGATTTAAACTTCGTGAATTTGACGAGGTTAAGGAATTATTTTTAAGAACTGTTTTGTATTCTGTGACATTTTTAATCGAGTGTTTTTATGAGTCAAGCCGATTCGATTAATAATTTTCGGTGTCCCAAGATACTCCCCAGTTTATGGCATATGGTATTAGATTAAGTAAATATATAGGCAAGGCTCGTATTACCTATTCTGAGTATTTGTGGGTGCTATATTTGGCTAGAGATTTGACAACAACATATATGATTTAATAGCATAATAAAAACTTGGGATTCAATTTTACAATGTCTTGCAGTACTATTCAAATTTTAATATTTCTTAACCTTACCCACTGTGCATGCTGCTCGGATAGCTTCAATCGCCCCCCAACGCCACCACAGCCTCGACCAACTAGACATGCTCCACAGCCGACAAGATTACACGACCAACTACGGAATGTACGGAGGCCACTCCAACCGCTACCTCCGCCGCGACTATTACAACCAGCCATCTTATATGAGCCATCATCGCCCATTTTGAAAAGGGCTTTACTGTAAGAAGTTCCGTCTCACCGATACGCGGATATAGACGGACGGACTTTTCATTTTAGTAGTGTAATATAGTGTTGGTGTTATTTATAATAATTATTATTAAGTGATTGTGGGAGTTTTTGAGAAGGTGGGGTATGCTGTTGTATATTGCGGATTTTTGATTAGTAAGAATATAATTTTGAAAATATTAGACTTTAAAAGTGTCTCCCTTTTTATAAAAAAAATTGTTCATTAGCAAAATTGTACCAAAGAAACTTAAAATGGTCCCATATACCTTTGCATAGTGTCTCTTGGTCCCACCTATTTCGTCGTAAGTCTTAATTTATGGAAAAATTGTAATTAGATAGTTAATAACGGTGTTTGTTCTCAAAGGTTCCCACAAGAACACTCTTGGTACAAGTGTGGTTTAATTATTAATTTGCGCTTAGTTCCCCCTCCACTGTTAAATTCCTATGCTTCGTCTCTAAACTAAGATAGACAAGACTCCTAAAAAGTATGAATGTTAACGTTCAATGGTGTTGCCAGTTACGGAAATAGTTCTTATAGCCAGACTTAAAAATAAAATAAAAGATTTGTTGACCTGGCCACGACTCGATGTTAAATGTTAATAATGTAAAATTGGAATGTTAATTTTTGGATATTGAAGATTAAACTCGTGTTGGATTGAAAAATAATGTCATCTCTATTAATTGTTCTCCCTTTTTTAATTATATTTTTAATCTTTAAACGATCGTACCCTTATTCGATATCGACTGTCCAATCTTCTAATTTATTGATTCCTTTTTTTGGGTTTTCTGACGATAAAAAAGTCGATACTTCATTTCTCGTTGAACACTTTTTACTCCAAATAACTTTATAAAACCATTATCTCTACGTAGTTTTCCTCCTTTTCGACTCAACACAAGATAACTAATTAATATAAACCTAACTTGAAAATTAAACTAAACAACTGAGGGACCCTGTCTCAGCACAAAAATCCTGTTATTATTCTAGCATTTTCTAGAGCGTTCTAGACTTTTAGACGTCTCTTAGTGAAGCACTCGCAACGTTTACCCAATAGTAGTGTAAAAATAATGACTTATTATATAATATATTAGTATTTGTACTTATTCAACAATAAGTAGTTTCGGCTTTCACTTTTACACGCAAAAAATCGTTAAAAATTCTTTAATTAATTTTTATTTAAAAGCCTGTATAGTAATTTTAATTCACAGCCTTGTTTTAATCCAAAATGTATTGAGTGCTGTTTTGGTACCATTTTTTGTTATTTTTGGTAATTATAAGCGAATATATCGAATATTCTTTATCTACAATGACAAAATATCATGTATGTACAAGATGTCTGATACTATGAACGAAATCATTTTAATAACATAAGTTGTGCAAAATGTCAATTTATTAATTTTATCTTCGTAACGTTGTTCACACAAAAAGAATTTAGTAGTAGGTATAGACAATAATTATTATAATAACCAGATTAAAGTTAACTGCTTTTGTTCTATTTTAAAAAACCGAACTAAGACCTTTAAAAAACAATTGAAGCTGGCATATATTGCTTTTACTTCATTAATTTGGGCTGGCATTGCAAGTGGCATAATCATTTGCTTTTGTACGACTATGCGTAATAACTCCAGCTCGCCTATGCATCTCGCAACTGCGCAAACTTACACAACGCTTGCATTTCAGTAAAGCTTGCACAAGGTAAATGCAGCTCACAGCGTGTACGCCACGCCGTAATCAAGTAGAATAATCCAGTTTAAATTTGTTAAAATACTTAAGATTTTCTAAACTAAATTCAATACATTTGTGTGGACAACATTACCCAATTATCGGCTTATGAAAACATTTAATGTGCTCAATAGAAATAAATATATAATTGTCTGTTAAACAGCGTTGTAGCTAGTCATTTGTATAAATACAAGCTTTTTCATTAGTTCACTATAAAGTATGTGATTATAGACCTGTTCGCGCTTCTCTAGTTCGAATGCTGTTGAATTATTAATTTGTTAGATAATGTTATCAGGAATATGTTAAGGCACTGTATTGTTATATTTTAGGCTGTTGATCTCATTAATTTGTTATCGCTGCGAATGAGGATTGTGTTGAAAAGCGACGACGAATTTGCTTCATGCATTTCAAATAAAGCTTTAATCACATCATACTGACAAATGCGAGCAGTGACTGGACAGGTCCACTCAATCTGTAAAATTGCATTAATTCTCTTCTCTCATACAACATTACAACATTGTACTTATTCTGAATTCTACATTTACTCAACTATTAAGACCGTCGAGGTAATCGTTGAAATGCTGGTAATGTAAACGATTGCGTTCTTTCCTCAAAATACCATTTCAGACATCAATCTAAATGGTTTTCACATGATCTGACCAAAATTATGTCTGGACTTTATAAAAGACTGTGACCTCTGAGTTTGTTTCGGCGTTTCTTCTCAGAGTAGTCAGATAGGAAAGGCCCACCTCATCTAGTTTAAAAAATATGATTGACATGTAAAAGAGTTTGTACAAACTTACTTACAGAAATAAAATTATTTATCATATATTGCCCGTAACACTTGCCGCGATTCAGCCTCACCGAACGACTGGAGCCGAGTATACCCAATTCAGCGTCACCGACCGGAACGTGACGGTTCACTTTCGTTCACTGTTCAGAAAGAGAGCAAAGTGCCCCTAAAGGAGTTTTCAGTTTAATAATTGTAGCATACAGAATGTGCCATAGCCTAACAAATTATAGTTTCATAATATTGGCAGTACTCTTTCACAGATAAAAAATTGATCATCTCAAAGTTATTTAGGTGGGAAGCGTCTAGCCAGAACGCGAAATAAAAATTTTCTTACGTTTTTTTCAATTTGCAGGTCAGTATTAGGTTTTGTGTTGAACAAAATATTATTCGCGACCGTAACAAGTAGGTATTAACAGAATTATAATCATTAAAATCCTATATGTTCATATTGCCCTATAATATGACTACTTCATGAAATCATAACATTTGAGGTCAATTCTAACTTAGAGGGTTATATTGATGATTCTTATGATTAAAATTCTGTTAATACATACTTGTTACGGCCGCTAATCATATTATGATAAACAAACAACTTGACACTGAGCTGCAAATTACAAAAAACTAAAGTAAATTTGAATTTCACGGGCTACCTTAGCGCATCCCCTTAAAGTCGTCGCTTTTTACGTCATCAACAGTTGACGCGTTAAACGTTGGCGTTTAGTTCTTAAGCTTTGTATTTACACATTGTTGCACTAGGTAAGTACAAAATATTAATTTTAATACACATTGATGTTAGTCTCATACGTAATTGGAAAGCTTCTGACGTAATGAACGCTTATTTCTGACAGACTGGCAATAAGCTTTATGCTTTCACAGATTTTTAAACTCTCAAAAGTTTGCGAGATGCGTAAAGGCATAATAAAACGCTTACACATTTGCAAGTAGATATTTTGAACTGTACCAAACAAGAAAGAAAAAATAGAGCTGCATAGATAATTTAAGTGTGTTTTATAAACTTTATTGAATTTTTTAATGTGGTAACACTTGTTCGTCTTTCTAGCGTTGCCCCGGCCTGCTAAGGCACCGCTGACCGACTAAGTCATCACTCGGTCTAGTGCATCCGGCGGCCATTCTGTTGGCAATGCTGCCAGCTTTATCTTGTGTTATTCCTGTTTGAGACTTTAATTTTAAAGTTAAAACTCAGTTTCTCAAAATAATTTAGGCAATCGACCTACACGGTCGTGTCTTAGGGTGATGTCACACTAGCGTTCGCTCAGCATATGGTGTACACTCGACGCGTACGTCGCGATTCAGTGTGTGCGCAGCGTATAAAACTGGGATACATGTCTTTTCTATATATAATAAAAAATACGAATGCGTGTGTCTAAACACACGCATTCGTATTTTTTCTAAAAGGGGTCATTTTAATGGGTCTAAAAGAGTCATGTAAAAGTTATTCATCCAAAACTGACTAAAATTACTGTTAATTGAATGTTCTGGCGAGAAGAGACAGCCAGAAAAAAAATACCTTTATTTGGTTACTGGACCATCGTGGCATCTTGATGTTCTGGTTGAATAGAACGATGTTTGGTCTCGGCATTCTGCCAGTTTGACCCTTATGTTCTTACTACTTCGTGGCACTGCGCATACGTTTGATACACTCCTACGCTAGACAGACGCTAGTGCAATACAAACAAAAATTACGTTAAACTCATGTTAAATAATATGCGTTCATTATGGCGGAATTACATTGACAATATGCAGCGGTGATTCGTACGTTCAGTAGTTTGGAGTTTATGAGTGTTGTTCCCGTATCGACTACGTTCCTATTCTACTGTGTGATGGGTGTCCGGACTTTGTGATAGGTTATATAGTAAAGAGGTTCGCATTTTGACATCGAACGTATTTGAAATTGGCTTTAAGTAGTTGTCACACAGAGTAAGAAATTGTTACATATTTACCCTTAGTCAAATAAAAAAACTTTATAATATGTAGGTATAATCATTTCCGAGTTTGTTGTTAGCGTTTAAAAATATTTCAGGCGTATAATTTTGTTTTAACAAAGATTAAAGTTAGCCCAATTAATCTTAAATACTTCCAATAAACAAGTAGTCAAAATTATTATAGTAAATGTATTCTAACACATTAGAGTCGTAAGCATTTAAAAAAAGTGTAATAATTTTGAATTAAGAAAGAGAGAGATAGGTAAGTTGTCCCGATACCCATCACATGCTATCGTCCCTTTCTAGGCTATTAGCTATAACTGTATATGATATGACTATGTAACTGTAGACTCTGATAAGTACTCGAGTTCAGTGGGGAACTCTTTATCTACTCCATACAGCTATTAATAGTCCATAAACATGTTTTCAGTCAGTATCGATGATACTGAAAAAATATCAAACAAAGTACGTGACAGGCAAAATTTCATATCCCGAGTTGCTATACGCTAACTCGGGACAACACGATCCGTCATTCTTCTGCAACGAATGTTCAGCAGGATGCTTGCGTTGACCTTCTGTATGGAGCAAGATATTTGGGTAGACTGCGGTTGATTTTTTTCGACTCGAATTTATAGGTAGTACTTTAAATAGGTTCTCGTGTAATTTGTGTTCCTATAGGTTACTGTAGATATAATTAAAGATATTTTTAGATACTTTCATGTGGCTATGTGTTTTAGTTATAATTTTAGAAGAAATATTTTGTTATAAAAAAGTGTAGTTTTCCTATTGAAATATAATTTATATGCGATTATGATAGGCGCGCTTAATAACACTTTTGTTTATAATCTCTATTACTTTCTAAGCTCGATATTCCTCACTGAACACGGAACGTAGGTCTAGAATGCTAGAACTAGTTTCCAAATGTGAATTGTGCCTAAATAAAGCGTATTTCTAAGTGATGTACTATCGGGGTTCACGAAGTCTACTGTTTGAAGAAATTTAAAACTTGTTAAAGTTATGTATAAAACTAAACACGTGTAAGTAGGGTGCTATTCTCAAAATTCTGGTTTTAAAAGGTTTGGAAATTATAAATAATAATATGCTATTAAATAGGATGTTGTAAAGTTAAGCTTTAGGTGATGTTGAGATAGCACCCAATGTAACTTGTTTATGATAAGTGTGACAAGATTAGGAACGTGATTGTAAGAGCGTGTTTTGGCATAATAAGTCCAGGCTAACACGCTCGGCGCGACAACATTTTGATGTCGCAATATCTCGTGCCCAAACGAGAATGACTATGCGTAAACATAATTATAATACATCGTTTCAGCGCGGGATAATACGACGGAATGTTTTGTCTCGGTGCGTATGTTAGCCTTTCTGGTAGTGTTGTCATTTCTTTGTAAATAACTTCCTCTTATAATTTAAGAATAACGTGCGATGTGTGAACGGCCAACGCCTAAGTAAGAATCAACGACTAAGTTAATGCGTTACTGCCCTTAAAACGACCATTCCGCTTCTGTCAAATAAATGCGACTGATATTGTGAATATAGAAACGTTAGGTAAGTCGTAATTATTGGAATATAAACCATTATTCGAATGAAAGGACAGGGGTGTAAAACATAAAACTTCGATGAAGGCATTTGGTAGAGTACTCCCTATGATAAGGGGTGACCCTAACGTCATTTTATTAGTGTCAAAATGACGGAGAATGTATGTGTGTTTCAAGCTTTTTAGTATATTTAAAGTATCCTTTCATAAACATTATAAATATGACAATCACCTTCGTAAATCTTGTAGCGCTTATAATATTTATTAAATATAAAAATTGTTATAAAAAATGTTGGTGTGAATGCTTGTTACAGTACTGTTGTTATATTATGTGGCTGTAGCTATTATATTGTGTGGCGTCTGTTAGTCATAATACAATTATAATTTTAATATAAAACTATGCATGTGACGTGACAATGTTTTTCTATTTCATGTTGAAACTCGACTAAGCATACGACATACTTATATCCATGATTTTTAATAATGTTGTTCTAAAAAAGAATATAATTTTGAAAACAGAATATAAAAAATAATGACAGTGACATTTATTGATGTTTAGAAAAATATATTTGTTTTAAAATTTAATAAATAAACAATGATGTTAGATAGGACGTACTTTTAGTCGAGTTTGCTTAGTTAGCATCTTTACTATCTGTTATAAGGCCTACTTGCGCGTTACATCCTAAATAACTCTTGAGTTAATAGCTAACTCAGAGTTAATCAAATAATTCATCTTGCGCTACCAAGAGTTAGAGGTAAACAAAGAGTTACAATTTAAATATTAAACCCAACGACGACGTGGGAAAGTTAAGTCGCTAAACTCTGGGTTAGTGTTAGTAACAATGATGTGTTAGTAATGTCAAAATAAATTGACGTTATGAGGTGCCGCTGATAATTGATTTTGTATTTTATATTGTTCGACGTTTTAAAAATGAAAATTCGGTACTTTAACAGTAGGCAATATATTCATGAATTCATGTAAAAATAAATATATAATTATACAAAAACTTGAAACATATTTTTCCTCTGACGTTTTCGTCAATCAATAAACTAAATTTCCATGGAAACCATATGCAATGCGATTAAAATGATATGTAATTTTATAAAATTCTAAGACAAAGTGTTACGTAAAAGATATACAATTTCCGTTCATTGTTCGCTCATTAATTTTTTGGTCGGATTACATAATATCAGGCCACAGACATTGCAATTCTTTTTTATGTTTCGTCGATTGAATAGCAATGTTCCGAATTCAAAAAACACAAATATTAGGTTAACTAACACAGTGTTACTTTTTAGTGGCACAACGCGTAATAAGAGTTAAAATGTTATTTACTTAAGGCGGATGCGCTAAGGTAGTCCGCGAAATTCAAATTTACTTTCGTCTTTTGCAATTTGCAGGTCACTGTCAGGTTGTATGTTGATCAAAATATGATTCGCGGCCGTAACAAGTATGTATTAACACAATTATAATCATAAGAATCATCAATAAAATTGATCTCGAATATTATGATTTCATGAAATAGTAATTTATTTTTATTTATTTATTTATCCTCCTACTGGAACGCCATTACAGCAATTACACCAACAGAGCAAAACATTACTTCATGTGCTGCTTTTTATCCATCCTGTGCGCGGTTGACATCGAAAGGGTGGCAATGGATCACGCACGCTCACGCAGCGTCAATACACTTCTCCATAGTTCTATAACTCCAACCATATTGCGCACATTCTTTGCGATTTATTTGAGAATCAATAAATTTTCTAAATATGTACACAAAATTGATAAAAAAACTGAACATTTTGATGTGTCGTCCTGTCTGACTTTTGTCATATAGGGCATATGAGCTTAGAGCATTGTATTGCTTATTTTAATGATTATAATTCTGTTCATACTTGTTACGGCCGCGAATCATATTTTGATCAACATACAAACTAAGACTGACCGGCCAATTGAAAAAAATCGTAAGAAAATTTTAATTTCGCGGGCTGGCTTGTCGCTTCCCCCTTAACTCCGAGTTTACAAACTCTACATTTATACAAGGTGTAACCGAATAAACGCATGTCCTGAAAGTAGTTTGCTCATAATTGACTGCTGAATGGATTTTAGTAACTATTAACAAAGGTATAAAAAAAAAAAGTTTTTTACAATACTGACCGCCGATGAAGCCAAAGAAAATTAAATCTTATTTCAAGGCAATAAGACTCCATTTTAAATGCATAAAGTAATGCTAGGGTCAACCCGATTTTCTTAATAATAATAATAGCTTTTAAAAAAATTTTTTTGGTCATTGTATAATGCTTTTAACTCAATACTCTAATTGGGGTGTATGAGGTCTTGCGTTAATTATATTACACGTTGTATAGTTACCTTACTAAACGTGCAAGTGGGCCTAATTGGCCTTATGAAGATTGTATAATCTGTAATCATTTAAAATCTTTCTTATGATACTAATTCAATTATTATTATTAAGAATATTTTAGCGGTTATAATGATATTTGTAAAATTATTTATTTATTAGTATATTGATATTATACTATTAGCGGTTAATTTTTCATACATATTTGGCTGTAAATTACTTATTTATTAATGTTGTAGTTTTCGCTTATCGAGAGAGGAATATATGAGATTATATCTTTATAAAACGAAATGATTATTTTGTATTTAACGATTGGTTAACATAAATACCCAACTGCACTTTGTTTTTCAATATTTTCAACGGTATCTAGTAATGTCACCTAAGAAATGTATTTTTTCTCAATTTTCAATAATCCTACAATATTAGCATTGTCTAATATTTGTGACAATGACATGTTTAAAGCTGAACTGTATTTTCCTTGCCCAGACTTAAGGAATGTTGTCACGTAATATTGAACAATATAACATTGGCTAAATAACGTTATAATGTTTTATTATATACAAAAAAATATGAATACTTTTTAATATTATGATATAGTATTTTGTGATTGTATTAAAGTGTACGTAAAATACTAAGGTTAGGTCGAACGAAAATGCAAAAGTATTCTTCCAAACTTTGGCCAAACGATAAATAGTGATGTATAAATAAATATTATTCATGAACGATGAATTTTATTACCATTGAATTAGTTAACATTTATTTTATCGTTCAAAAATGCGGGAAATGTATTTTATCAGACGTTCTAATCGATTTTTTTTTTTGTAGATGATTACGCGTGGACATGCGGGAACTGTATGATGCCAGATCCATGGGACAGATTCTCGTCACCTCCTTTACCAGGAAGTCACCCTACGACCCCGAGGAACGGCTGCCGGCCTGGAGTCTGCGTCAACAACCGGGTATACCCCCCTAACTTCGTAGGCAAGGGGGCCCCACGAGCGAACAGAGGTCGCAACCTCCCATGGGCTCCCAATATTGGGGCCGAAGACCGCTATAAAGGCCAGCGATGCAGAAACCCACCGGCGCCATATTGGTAACGGTTTGACATTTCAAAATGGCGTTTAGTTCTACGTTTTAATTTCGAACGTTTTGCGCGGATTGTTTATGGCAGCTGTTTATGTGGGGGTGTTAGGATCGAGGTTCGATTGCTGAATTGAATGATACAACTGTTGCTGATATTAAAATATGAAATTAATTAGAATTATGTGAAGTCAGGGCAGTTTACTATCGTCTATGAAACAAGCGATTTGTGTAAATTACGTAGTTTGAAAACCATTCCAACGTAGCTGGGGAAGGCTAGCCAGTTTGATACGAAAAAGAGTAATATTATATCTTCACCATTCTAAGGAAAGATCCAGGAAAAGGCAAGTTAGATGAAAGAAAAGCGGACAATTTGCTTCTTCTCGAGATTCTGCTCATATTAAGGCATTAAGCCATAATGTTATAAATGTTCCTCGAATTGCCTCAATCTTATCGACAATATACCTACCCCCAAATAGTACAATACCATGCCATACAACCATCCGTAACATAGAGTATAGAGGAGAAATGTTTATAACTTGTACCCTGAGGCCAGTTGTGAATTTGATCTCAGTAAGTTGTAAATAGTGTGCAGGCGAAAGCCGAGTAGTTCTAGTGACCAGTTCTTATTTGGTCCATATGATACTGTAGTATTTAGTTTGCAGTTTAAAGAAATAATATTTAGTTAGAAGGAATGGGTAAAACTTAAAAGATAGATGGCCCTTACCAAAGTTTTATCAAAATGGCTGATGACTATTGAGTTGTAGCCATGTAATAATAGTAATGAATTGTCATTTTATCAGTTAATTGTTTGGTTAGGAATGTAATGGTTTGTTTGTGATAAGGATGAAGTGTTTCAAATAAGGAAAAGTTGAGATATTATCGATAGTGTTTTGGGGCAGCCTTGTGGCTTATTTGAATGAATTAGAATAAAATAAATTATTTCGTTTAATTATCAGAAAGCTCTCAAGTTTAATTATCAGAAAGTTTGATGATCAGAAACTCATTGTGTGTCAACTATTTCAGAGGGTAACTATCATCCATTACTTGGCTGACGAGGTGAATTAAGCGAGTACCACAACGCAATAAGGTGCAATTTGTGCGCAAGTTTGCGAGGACAGCCTAAAAAAATTAATGGATATTCCTGGTTTTATTGGAGTACGGCATCTTGTATGGTAATCTTTGATGCCCACGTCATTATACAACGTGTAACATAATTAACGCAAGACCTCATACACCCCAATTAGAGTATTGAGTTAAAAGCATAATACAATGACCAAAACAATTTTTTTTAAAGCCAACTATTTTTATTAGGAAAATAGTGTTGACCCTAGCATTACTTTATGCATTTAAAATTGAGTCCTATTGCCTTGAAATAAGATTTAATTTTCTTTGGCTCAATAGGCAGTCAGTAAGACATCATTTTTGAAAAAAAATTGTACCTAAATTAATAGTGAAATCGATTCAGTAGTCAATTATGAGAAAACTACTTTCAAGACTTGCGTTTATTCTGTTACACCTTGTATAGTGTTCTAGATATATTTTGCAGTTCCTAATATGGTTAAGTAGTTATGGAAAAATAAAGAAGTCGTTTTGCTCCCAAACTAAAGTGGACCGTCGCATTAAAAGAGGTTTTAAGGTAATTATTACGGACTACGGTATTATATGGACTCGGTATTTTATCTGGTTACGAATTGTAAATAGAGATGTAAAGATGTATGTGCGTGCAATGTTCTATTTTTAAAGAACATGAGTTTTTAAGGCATTGCTGTAAAGTCTCGTATTCGTTGGGAAAGAAAGTTGCGCAAAATTGTTTCAGCAACATGTTTTTTATGTTGCGGGGACCGTCTTCATTGTTCCCAAAGAAGACAAAAGCTGAGCAACATTGTTTCCAACATTTGATGTGTCCGACACAATATTGGGCGATTGTTTCTCAACTTTGTTTCCAACGAATACGCGGCATAACAATTAGATTTTAAAATAACGAATGAGTCGTGAGAACTAGTGATTTTATCACTTGCGATGGATTTTTAGAATCTAGACTGTGACGGCTTGCTTGCGCATTTTATTAGTCATTTGTATTTTTACGTGGAGGCGGCAACGTTTGAAAATAACAATTTTATATTTGACAATAATAATTGGTACAGTCACCACCATTTATATTTAAGGTGGTTGCTCTAGGATAGCCCGCAAAATTCAAACTTTCTTGTGTTTTTTGCAATTTTCAAGTCATTCAAAGAGATTTATTGAGGATATTAATGATAACAAAACGACTACTACTTACTTGTGGTATAAAGACATATTTGTTACGGGCGCGTCTAACTTTTGACTACCATAAAACCTGATACTGAGCTGCAAATGGACTTTCGCGGGCTACCCTAGTGATTTAGCCTTAACCCACTTCATGAAAATGAAGAGATATGAAAACGACGGAAGGTGGGCAAAAAGTGCTTATAAGGCTTTTATATTGTTGTTGTTTCAAGTTGTTGTGAATAGAGGGTTTGGTTTGTGGCTTATAATGAAGTTCTATTGTGTGGATGTATCTATAGAACGTAGTATAGTTAAAATCTCGCTGCAGACTCGGTCATAAATCATTTGAGTGTTTCGCTCTCTTTCCCACTCACGGGCCTTATGGGCAGGCCACGCCCACACGTAGTCCTGTGTATTACTGCAGTCGATGAGTGATATCGATAGTTTTATATATTTATAAATGGGTGATAGAAATAAATACACATTTTTTTTATTACCAAATTTACTACAAAGCTTATTAAATATATAAACAAAAGAACGTATATATAAAACTAAAAATAGATGATGAATGATTCTGTTATCGATAATGGCCTTGAGCGCGCGCAACTAGCGCACATCCCTACTCCGATTATGATTTATGACCAAGTCTGCAGCGAGATTTTAACTATACTTTAATCGCAGATCTGCCTTAAAAACTGCTCGATTTTATTGAAGTCTATTAAGTCAATGACGTAAAAACTGTTTCCACGTAAAAAAAAAATGACAATTACTTTTTTATTAATTGAATATTATTTTTCTGACTTTGTCTCGAAGATGCTTTGTTTAGTTTTGCTCATATGTTTTGACGAGTAACCGTTTCGTTTTCGTCTCATGAATTTTGGTTTATTTTGTTATGTTAGATAGCTTTTAATATTTTCATTTCATTTAGTCTTAGAATTTTATTTTTCATTCAATGTGGCGGTTTGGTTTGCTTAATTCCTTTGTTGTGTGGCATTAGTAACAAGTTTCTTCGTTGTACGCCATGCATTAAAATGCAAGAGAGGGACAGCACATATTGCGTGCTCCCTTCATTAAGATGAAGGGAGCACGCAATATGTGCTGTCCCTCTGTTGCATTTTTTAGCTCAGTATTTGTTTTATGAATTTATCGATGCTAGTGTGTACGGACGTATGGTTTTTTTATTATCAGTGCTATTTGTTGTCTTTGGCACGTATAGCAGGTTTAAGACACGAGAATATCACGTTTAATTTGTCTCATGGGTACGCCCAGTTAACGTACCTAAATGTTCTGTCAGTGGTAGGAAAAATGGGCGGGGCTTAAACCCGAATTGCCATATTACAGTTTGGTACCGCAATACGGTTAGCACATTATTATTGAATGATCGTCGTTCGAATCGTTTTCGTTTATCGTCAGTTTTATTTATTATTATTTTCTCTTGTCAGTGAAGCCATAAAGCCTCTTTTGTGAAGATAATAGCTTTTAGTAGGCTAGCGAAAAACAAGCAGGTCTCATACATTTAGCGAGGGGTCGCCGTTTGTGGCGAGCTTATAAAACCTGTGAAATGTGGCTATCACTGACTTCTAGTTGCGGTAGCGACCTGTCTTGTGCCTTAGGACTGAAATCGTGTTTGACATAATCAACGAGACATTTTGCAGAGTGACACACTTGATTGCGAATTTACAAAGTGGACACGACAATACGACAATAAATTAAACGTCGTACATCTATTGGCGTTCCCAGTCTGCATACAAAAGTTCAACAAAAAATTGACTATGTCCAATAGTTTAGTCACTATGGCTTGACAAAGATTGGCAAACCCCATAGTCACTATACTATTTAAAGGTTGTTTGAAAAAATCACGTTTTAAATTTCGATGTTAGGATTTATTTGATTGTTTCAAAATACTCCTATGCATTAGTATTGCCAGTGTTTTCATTTATAAACGTACTAGCTTTTCTTTACCCGCTGCTTCGCCGGTAGGAGGTCAGAAAATATGCGAACGTAATACCGCGATAAAAAGTAGGTGTTAATCCTTAGGTTATAGGTTATACTATGCGTGCCAAATTTCATACAAATATGTTCAGCCGTTTTTGCGTGATTGAGTAACAATCATCCTATCATACAAACTTTCACATTTATAATATTAGTAGGATTGTTGTATCCACATTGTATAATGACTCCTGTCTACTTATAGTTTTAACTTGTCGATGTAATAATGAACGGTATTTCATCGCCGCATTGAATGAAAGAAAAACATCCTGTGTATGCATTTTCTCGCATGTAACGTAAGTTTTTTTTTTGTACATTTTGTGTATTTTTTTTTTGTAATTATGACTTTATTATTACGTTGCATTGAGTTTGTTTATTTCTACAAGAGTTTCTTCTATTTGTAACATTATAAATGTTATAACGCTGTTCTTTTGTTTTATTTGAGTTTTATAGTTTAAGGTTTAGCTTGGTTTATACACAGTTTAATTTACACAACCCAATAATCATGCGAGTCTTATCATCAATCTATACTTACCATAGATTAAAACAATGACACACTAGCTTACCCGACAGATGTTGTCTGCTCCTTAGAAGAAAAGACGCTCAATTTATTGAATTAGAATATTTTCCTGGAACTTTTCCAATTTTTCATTCCATAAAACCTAATTCGGACTATTACGAACATTTTAAAACACAGAAATAGCCGAATCATCCAGCCGTTCTCAAGTGATGCGCTTACCAACAAAATATATATTATAATAAGTAATTGAGAAAATGAGTACTTAATGCGACCTACCCAAATATTCTTTCTTTTGTATTGTTCATCGAGTCGTTGAGCTTCCTAAGTTCTGAGTTGAGCTATACGATTACTAACAATTGCTTGCACTGACTGGATAGGTGCACTCAAATCTGTGTGGTTCTTTCCTCAAAAGACCATTTCAGACACGAATCTGCATGGTCTACACAATGATCTAACCAAGATTTTGTTTGGACTTTGACCCCTAAGTTTGTTTCGCCATTTCTTCCCAGGGGTAGTCGGATAGGAAATGTCGACTGCATCTAGTTTTTTTTTAATATGACGTGTAAGCAATTTCATTTAATTTAAATGCCACTGAGAAACATTTCCATAGGTCTATGTACAGTGACAAGCATAAATATATTAGGTACTATGAACAGCTCTGCAATAATATCTGATTTCATGATTCATCCATTAATATCTCTGTCGTCATGGTGACGGCAAATATATCTGTGTATACACAAGTAGCAGCTCAAAAATTCGACACCGAAGGAAAACCAACCGTCTGTCGAGGAAATATAGGATACGGTCTAAAATAAAATGCCTCAATACGTTGGAAACTTTTATAATTGAAAATTAAATAGGATTAAATTGTTCATTTTTATCAGTCTAAATAAATATTTGTAGTATAATTCTTCAGTATCAAAAACTCGATAAGGACATAGATGGTAATTTTACATTATTTTTTTAGGTATGTACAGTCAGCCGCACGTCATTAGTGAAGAGAATACGAAAAACGTCCTTATAGCTACGAAATTAAAATGTCTAACTATTACTATAGACGAGCGGTTCACTGTAGGTATAGGTACAGGTTGGTAGGGACATACGCGCAAACTGAAACCAAGAATTCAGCACTTGATTCTAGAAATTCAGCGTAGAAATTTTCCGTCGGTTATAAAATAAAAAAATCTGCTAGGCCATAGAAAGTGCAATATCTACGCGGTCAAAATGTATGGAACAGCTACTATTTTTAAATAACCGACGAAAAATTCAGCGTAATTCAGGGAGTTCAGTATCATGTACTGAATCCATGGTGACACGTGCCCATGCCCATGCCACCCTGTATACTCGGGACATTACAAACGCAAAGTTACAATCATAAATCATTTTTATCGGATCTCTCGCTCGCACGTACGACCCATAGGGAGCAGTGCTAGAGTTGTGCGTAATTGTGTTAGGGATTGTTATTGACATAATGACGAATGACTCAACTTTTCGTTTGTAATGGCAGAAGGTCGGTAGCTACTAATGCATTCTTAAAAAAATACTAGGTAATTAAAACATCAATAAAGCTGGAAACGAAATAACGAACGCGAGTCACAGTCGTGGACAGTCTGGATTTATGCTGTGACTGGAAAATAGCATTAGGCGTAATACACTTGTTTGAGTTACAAAAATTCAATTTGATTAAAAATGAATTATAATAATTAAGTTCCTTGTTCAACAATTAGGTACTGCTTAAGCTTGACCGCCCTTTATCATGGGACTTAATAATAACTGGCGAGATGTGGGTGTACAAAGCCGACCCGAAGCGAGTCATACATACATTCGGCTTTCTTTCATGGCGATCGGCAATCTCCGTTCGGCATCTACCTTTCACTGAATGTGCATGTTGCAGTTGATTTAATTGCCCGACTGTCTTACAATGCCGACCCGAACGAGTGTCTAGCATGCCTTACTTTATCGTCTGTGGAATGTCGCAAGTGGACTGCCAGTCCCGACTTAATGCCCATTCAAACGATGCAAGTTTCTTGTCTACATGGACAAGAAACTTGCATCGTGTGAATGGGTCACAGACGGTAAAGTCAATGTTGCAGCATCAAATGACTTGCATCGTCTAAAGGCTTTCAGGCGGTGCATATTTTATTGTTGCTTCAAGTTGTACACCACAGGCAATTAAATCGCATCGTGTATATCAAGCTTTAGTATCACTGGACAAGGATCTTGTGGCGCGTCGCCAAAATTGGTACTAACTCCGCCATGTTGTTTTTTCAATATATTTCCCAAAACATTGTTGGTTATCAACAGCGCCCCACTGTCACCGTCATTCGAGCGCCAAAAGTACCTTGTGCCAGTGTAGGTCGCGACCAAAACTTTGTTTCTAGCTGAACTGATTTGAGCACAATATTTTCATTAATTCCTGGTTATTGAATAAGAGATTTTGTTTGCCAGATAGCTTTGAATTTGTACACTGGTAGTTGACCATTTTTCAACCTTATTACTAAGTTCATAAGGGTGAAAATAGGTCAACCGCCAGTGTCCTTACATTAACGGTCAACGCCTTTTTAATACAAAAAGTAAATCATAACTAAATCTCACACAGATACGAATAGTTACCGATTCTCGGTTCCCGGTTACCAGTCCGGACCCGGATTCTACGTAATTATTAACCGAGTTTGACTATTCAATAGTGTTATTGGATAAATCTTAACACTGCGTTTCTGAACACTCACGAACATAAATAACTTTATTGTTGGATTTTCAACTTTCCGCGGTAAGCCGAGCATTGTAAATCAAACAGCGCGCTTTTATTTAGGTGTCGCCTAGTGTAAGTGTAAACGGGCATAATTGTTTTATAGTTTATCTGAGGACTTCAGTAACCGGGGATAAAATACTTACATTTTGTGGCTATAAAGTCGTTAATGAAAGTCTTTCACGCTCTCTTAGCCACAAAGTATACGTTATAGCTTACAAACTCTTTCCATCTATCTTATAATGTAGCTGTAGCCTTACTTTTTATCAAAGTAACTTATTAGTTACGTATTCAAAATTCGTCTCTCTCTGCAATCATTAATTTGCAATTAGGGAAATACTATAATAACCTAACATTAAAACAAAATGGCTGCCTTATCAAAATGGCGAATCATTATTTACAAAGACTAATTTTGTTATGAGGATTTACTTAAATCTCAAGGTTTTTTTTTATCGACAGTTGAGCAAGTATTCAGGTGTACCAAGTATATGAACGAGGTGATCCGGCAGAGAACCAAAGTTGTCAACATAACTCGCAGAATAACCAAGCTGAAGTGGCAATGCGCTGGCCATATTAGCTGTAGAACCGATGACCGTTGGGGTAGACGTGTTCTTGAGTGGAGACCACGAATCGGCAAACGTAAGGTAGTACGCCCTCAGGCTAGGTAGAGCGACGCTCTTCGCAAGGTGGCTGGCAGCAGCTGGATGAGAGTTGCCGAGAATCGAGCTGAATGGCGTGGATTGGAGAGGCCTCTGTCCAGCAGTGGACTACTGTAGGCTGATAATAATGAAGTGCCTACCTACCAAAATATTTATAACCAATATTGATTGATAAGAGTGTCCATGGAGTTTCTTGCCCGTTCTTCTCCATAGGTACCTACTACGCTTTGGAATGGGCAACTAGCTTCATATTTCTGACTGACCGACCACTTGACAATTAAAAAGTGCCTGTAAATGGTTTAATTGAAATAAATGCTTTGAGTTTGAGTTTTGAGTTTGATAAGGTCACTGTAGGTATTTATTTATATTCTATTAGGTAGGTAGGTACAGCACTTGAGTTTTAGGAGCTGTATTTGGATTGCGTAGAGAAGACTGGTTATGAAAATTGGTATTTAGTATTAAGTACATCATCCCATACCCATGAAAATCATTGCCTATAGTGAGAGATACGTAGGTATCTGCCCTCCTCAAAAAACTTACAAATTCTCCTCGTAAACAAAATTAGTCTCCAATAATATCACAAGATCAAAAATCTGAAATGGTAGCATTAATCCATGACAAGAATTTGGCTAAGTCCGTAAATATGACGTAGTGTGTTGGATCGCATCGGTATTCGTTCGGCCTAGCCACTGACAAGGAGACCAGACCTCGGAGGTACCAGATGCCATTCATCTTGAAGACCATGCCGCCACCGCTGTCGCCGTTGCAGACTGAGGTACCTGAAAATTTTGATAGAAGGGCGTATTAGTACATATTTTTGGCTATAAGGTCTGAGGAGTGCTACTCACATAATATTTCGGCTGGGCATGATTCGGCACAGCCGGGCGGCATAAGCGAACATCCGCTCGGCTTAGCACGAATTCCGCAAAGCCGACCCGAACGTGATTAAGCGAGGGTAGATGCCGATCAGAAACAGCCGAATGAAAAGCCGAATATGTGTAGTAGTAATTGCTTCGGGTCCGCTTAACTGTCCAATAGATACTGCCGAATTGAATGGGCCGACCAGAATATGTGTGTAGTAACCCTACTTTGTTAACAGGCGAATTAAAATTATAGTTGTTACTTTGATCAACATGTTTTTCATTCCTGGTTTTGTTAACAACCGAACGAAACCCTTTTTTTTTCAGTTGTTATCGAAGTCGTAGCGATCATGTTTCGTACGTCACACATGCGTTTTTCTAACTAAACAGAGAGCTGTGCTGCTGGGGTGTTAGTTGCGCCACTTCTTCTTCCCAGCTAAAGCACAAGGAATTGGTGAAGGGCAGGCGTTTTGGGGGACTGTCTTATGTAATTTTGACGTTCGAAAAGTGCCGATACTCAGCTTAGGTTGAATAACTGACTTTTGATTTTGATATTGACACGGAAGAGTAGATACCTATAGATTTTCACCCACCTGTGACAAATCTCGTCGAATCGAAATTAAATTAACACAAACTGAGTTAGTGGTTAGGTAGTTGTTTTTTACTGCTAACTTGTCTAGTTTAGGATAAAAAAATAATTATATAAAAGTCATGCATCTAAAATAAAGTCTTGGAGCTAGAAAAAATGCTTTAATTTATTGAATATTGTACCTAATTAGTAACTTTTATAATATGGTTTATCGTAAATAACTCGGGAGTTAACAGCTCACTCGGGGTTAATCAAATAATTTATCTTGCGCGACCAACAATTAAGATGTAAACCTAGGGAAAACTTTGATGTAGGAGAGTCTCTAAGCTCTGGGTTAGTGTTAGTAATGTCAAAATAAATTGACGTTATGAGGTTACCACCGCTGATAACTTATTTTGTATTTTATATTGTACCTCATACCGTCAATTTATTTTGACACTAGCTTTTACCCCCGACTTCGCGTGAAATTTATTGTACCCCCGTCCCACCCCGTCGCAACGCCCGCCCGCGTGATTATTTGGTTTTCGCATATCGTTTGAAATCCGACCGGTAGTTCCAGAGATTACCTTTAACAACCTCACAAACTTTACCTCTTTATAATATAAACTAGTATAGATTACTAACACTAGCCCAGAGTTTAAGAGACTTAAATCTACCCTAGGTTTACCTCTAACTCTTGGTGGCGCAAGATGAATTATTTGATTAACCCTGAGTTAGCTGTTAACTCCGGGTTATTTAAGATAACTCATAAACATGCAAGGTACCTATAGGTAACAGGTACAGGGTCAATTTAAATTAGCTTGCGAAACTCGCCAGATGTGTGTAGGTACCTATCGGAATCTAAACAAATGATAAAATAAAAATAAACTGGCCAAGTGCGTGTCGGACCACGCACAATGATGGGTTCCGTATACATCGATATAAGTCACGGACAATTATTGTACAACTGCAAATGTTAGTTTGTAATCGCATTTTTTTTTCATGTGCATTGTACCTACTAATTAACGATTTTCGGACTTTTTCTTTTACTTGTGCTGTGAGATCTTGCTTCTTGCCAAATTACATGATTCTTGGTCAACGGGAAGTACCCTATAAAGGTTTTGATTTATTTGCGAGTATCAAAATATGTCGCAAAAATGGCCGTAGTTTTCTTATTGCGTTGAGTTAGAAGCTTGATTGTTTCAGAGCTCCAAGGGACCGTAGACCTACGTATTTGATATTAATTTCAACTTGATACCTCCACGCGTTGCTGAAAAATAGGGTGTTGACAGACAGACAGACGGACGGACAACGAAGTTATCCTATAAGGGTCCGTGTTTTCCTTTTGAGGTACGGAACCCTAAAAAAATTTTCATGATATTTTATTTGTGGCCGTTGGTTTTTTTGCCTAAACTTTATAGATGTGATGGGTAAAAGATTTTCATTACTTCAAGAAGTTACTAAAATATCAGCCAGCACTGACCCAAAAAAAAAAAAACAATGCATCCTTCTCTTTTAACCCCCGACGGAAAAAGAGGGGTGTTATAAGTTTAGGTAACGTGTGTATCTGTGTCTGTTTGCGGCTTGGTAGCTCCCTAACGGCCGAACCGATTTTGTTTGAAAGGTGACTTGAAAGAGAGTGCTGTTAGCTAAAAAAAAAGAATTAAAAAAAACTTTTTCCTCCCTTTTTAGAAGTTTTTGTTTGTAACGACGGTTTTTTTTAATTTTAAAAGAAAATTTCTTAATTTAGTATCGGTATGAAACATGTGGTGATTCGTAAAAACATGGAGTTGAGGAGTTTCGCTAACTCATTTAATTTGACGTTGCGTATTTATGTAGGTAAGTAACTACTTAAGAAGGTTAAAGCCTACAGTGCACATTAATAAAAAGAAAATAAAAGTATATATATTTTTTTAATATTTAGTAAGCAGAAGGTGCTTAAGCGGCCGTACCACCATTACCTACGTAATTAGTGTAGTTATTAGTATGCAACAAACTAAAGACGAAACATACTCTCCCTAAGTCCGGTTTCTTCATTGAAGACTCCTGGAAGTAACGAAGCATTTTATTACGCTAACTACACCATCTACTATTTACACTCGAATATGTTTTTTTGTAATTCCTAACGTGGCAGTATTATCGGGGACGTCACGGCATCACGTTAACCAGTGATCGGCTAATCGGGCGCTAATATACCTATCTAAACTTCACTTTTATTCCCACGAAATAATAATACGGACATGCCCTTCAGAATCCCGGATCCCGGAATCGTTTGGAATTCCTGAGATTGCTAAAAATGTTACCTGCATACAAAATATAATTAGAAATCGTGAAAAAAAAATTCAAATATAAATATCTTTTAGTCTTCAGTTCGTTTAAAATAAAATAAATTATTCGATTGATCGCTAATCGTAATGTGTCACATAGATAAATCAATGTCCACTACTTGACCACATTGTGCACATATTATTTTATTGATATTCCACTTGTTTTGAATAAAATAATGATACTAAATCAAAATAACCACTGCTATAATTTCATTAAGTTTGTTCTAGCTGTTTTACAAAATTGTTCAATCCCGGGAACTCGGGATTACTTATTTATTCAGAAAGGAATGTCCATATTATTCTTTCGTGGGAAGAAGTTTAGGTATATAGGCGCCCGATTATCCGATCACTGACGATAACACAGGGTAGTATTATTAGTATGGAAATATAATTATTATGAAGACGCTTTTAAATCTCCGTCTAAGATAACGTTCTATCGTGCACGTATTTCCATACATTTTGTGGATGTGGACGATATTATAAGTAGTCACGTTAGAAATTATCAAAGCGCATATAAAACTAAAAATGCAACTAACAACAATCCAAAAGGTGAGAAAGTATGTCAAAAAAAAACCTAAATACCTATTTGATCTCAATACTATCCAAGAAGTTGCAATAAGGCATTTGTCCTGCGAGGCATTTGCTTTTAAGATAGAAAGACAGGAATAAAGCTTTACTGGAGTATTGCTTTATTACGCCAGCAGCTAAGTATAGGTAAAGTCAGAGAAATTAATTGTTCATCAAATTGACTACCTACCATCTTAAATGGCCCGTATTTCAAGTTGCAAAAGCTGTGACATCAAATAGAGGTTGTTGATGACGGGCTTGTAGCTAAGTAATAATATCCACACGGGTCCATCGATCAGGTTAAGTTACGCTTGCCACGGTTGGTCCGTGGATGGGTGACCAACTTTACATACTAAGACCCCTCCGTACCTCGGAAAGCACGTTAAGCTGTTGGTCCCGGCTATCATTCGTGGATCTTTGATAGTCGTTACGGGTCGTCAGACGCCCGAAAGTCTGACAACCGGTCTTACCAAGGGGTATCTATTACCCAGTACCTGGGTTGTGGAGGTCAGGTAGGCAGTCGCTCCATTAACTAATAAAATACATCCAGTTAGATTGGAAGCCGACCCCAACATCAAAATGATGATTTCAAATAATAACTGTCATTCTTTGACAGTTGTATGAAATGGCTTTACTTAACACGGCAAACTGACGTAGGTAGGTAGTGCGTCAATATAATAAACAATTAATTTCCCTGACCCTACATAGTGTAGGCTAGGGTTCGAATTCGCCCGTGACAGATTATCCAAGTTAATCTGTATTTAATGTAACCTAAGTACATTCGTTGCAAATGATTGATTGATAAAATTGTTGGAAATAAATGACTTACCTACAGCATTGGACTAGCCTAGCACAAGTACTACTTACGAGTTTAGATATTATTTTAAAGGTAGCACTCGCGAGCAATGGATCAGTTAATCCTAATAATATCTCTAACTAGCTCATACAGCTTTTATAGTTAAACTAACACAGGTTTATTGGCCGATTCATTGTTCAATAGGCAGTGTGTTGTCTAGATACCTAATGCTGAAACGGAAAATTCCTACCAGCTTTTCCCGACAAGCGCGAAGTACAAGGCTGAAAAACGGATATATATAGATAGGCACTGCATTTAAATGAAGATACTAAATAGGTACTAGATGTATTGTATTATGTAAGAGGAATATTTACACAAAATTAATTAACATTAATATAATAATTATAAGTAAATATAGGTCAATCTTACCGTCTCTGTAGCCAGCACAGTAGGTGTATTCTGAAGTGAATCTCGCAAAGAACTCGCTGTACGACCTGATGCACGTCTCCTGGCTTACCACCGGCATCTCCACCAGACTCAACTCCTCAGTCGCTACGCCTGTCTCGTCGAAACCCCAGCCAACCACCTGGGAGAATAAAAGAAATTGGCTGGTTTAAAGTGCTATTACGTAATTTCAAAGTCGAACTTATTTTGCAGCTTGGAAATCACAAAAGCATATTGTGTTCTTGCTTCTACGAGTACTACACCTCCTACTTTGTAGTAGACAAGGGCTCCCAACCTTTTAACATACGCGCCCCCTAAGTTTCTTTTAGAATGACACCGACCCCCGAGTTGCTTTGTCGACTTAGGCAGAAAAGATTAAGAATGTAAGAAATGGCGAAACTAAGCTTAAAAATGTTTGCGCCTCCTCGGATAGGTTAGATTGTTCTTTGCTCATTCAACTGGAAAAAGCTTTTTCGAGTTATTAAAGCAAAACTGAAGAAATAAGAGAATTAAATAATAAAAAATATCGAAAATTTAAGCGCCCGGCCCCCCCCGGATACGTTTGGTTTCCTTTTGACCTGCAGTCATTCAGAAATAGAAAAACTTATTTTGTCGACTAATACAGAAAAGTTTAAGCTCATTTTATAGCACCTATGTATTATAATATCTGTTTTAATAACAAGAAAACAACATTTAATAAACATATTGTTTTAGTTTTGAGCCGCTCCGCTCCCTCATCGTTGGGAACCCATGCACTAGTATATACTAGTTTAGTATATGTATACTACACTTAGTACCTACATGTCTAGAAAACGATGGAATGAAAATCGTTGAACTGTAAAACATTGATTAAGTAGGCAGTGATGATACCCACCATTTGTTATGAAAATATCATTAGGTAGGTCGTTACTAATCAACGAAAATGCTTTACAGCAGTATTCTTTTAATATTTTTTATTGTCATTGTAGCCACCGCCGCTCACAGCACATTACCACGTTTTGACGCCCCGTTAAAGAAACATGGAAGCAAGCCGCCCTGACAAGGACGAACGTTTTGACAACCCTGAATAAAGAAATAGTGTCGGGAGTTTCGAGGCCACTCTTCCATCTTCATGCACGTGTCTTCATCTTCAGTCTTCAACTCTATTCACACGACGTCTTCGCTCGACGGTGGCCAGCCCGACACTAGCGCGCGCGCGGGAACGTCACCTATATTTATCTATTCGTTAAGTCGCAAGGCACGCGACTCGGCGCTCGCACAGCCGCGCCCTCTGCGGAGTTACTACGTCAACAGTGCTGTGACGTGATTGGTTGAAATGCTCTTTATGTAATTGGTTTTTTTATTTTGCAATATGTGATATTTTTTAATGTACAGTTTCTTATTGGTTAGTGTGATTTAGCCGAGTTATTTAGAATTATATAAAAGACGCACCTTTTTGTAAATAAATTATTCAAAATCTACATTCATCGAGAGTTTACCTTCAACCTTCTGATACCTAAGAAGCATCCCAAAAGTGGTGACCCTGCCTGAACATACTGAAGAATCAAGACCAGCGAAGCTCTGCCAGTATCGCCAAATCTCTGCCCGTCTGAATCACTCTCCAGTTCTCCACTTACATCAAGATGCCGCAACCGAGCCAAGCTGAAGAACACTCAAGCGCAACATCACACCCAGCTCCAAAAGCCGAAGCAGCTGGAATATCGCTCACCATGCGCATCCCACCATTCTGGCGCGACCGACCACGGCTCTGGTTCATCAGTTTCGAAGCAGCAACCAACGACCTCAAGAAAGGCCAAGCTCAGCTCGCCCAAATGGTCATCGCACAGCTCGAGCGACAAGACATCGAGCAAATCATGGACCTGCTGTACAACCCACCAGAGTCGGAGCAGTACGATCGTATCAAAGAAAGGCTTATATCTGCCTACGAAGAATCCGACAACCGTCAGTTCCAAAAATTACTGTCCGATATGGAACTCGGCGACCAGAAGCCGACGCAGTTACTACGCCGCATGCGAAACCTCGCCAGAGACAAGGTTCCAGACTCCACCCTGCGACTTATGTGGACGAATCATCTACCAGCAAACGTTCGCTCAGTCCTCGCAGTCAGCGAAACCTTCAGCACAAAGACGACGCTCGACGAACTGGCGCTACTCGCAGACAAGATATTGGAGCAAACAGCTGCACCAGAAGTCGCCGCCGTGAACGCACCCGCACCACCTAAACTACCTGCGCCACAAGCCGATACGCAGTACCTCATCGCCGAGATTAGAAAAATATCGCTAGAAATAGCGGAGTTAAAGTCAAGCCAACATAGATACAACAACAACAACAACTATCGCCGCAGCCGTCACTCATCCCGTCAGCGCAGCACATCACGAAACCGAAGTCGCGATGTTTCACCATCTCCACACTGCTATTATCACCGCCGCTTCAAAGAGCAAGCTAGACGCTGTACATCGCCTTGCTCATTCAATAAACAAAGCTCGGAAAACTAGACAGGACGCTGGACATGGCGGACACCGGCGTTCAAGAAAAATCCCACCGCCTGTACATCACCGACAGAAACTCCAAATTATCATTCTTAGTCGATACTGGAGCCAACATATCCGTGCTACCAAGAAGCAAGGGACAAGTACCAACGCCGCTACCATTCAAGCTATACGCAGCGAACAACACGACAATAGCTACGTATGGCGAGAAAGTTTTAAAACTTGATCTCAATCTTCGCCGCGTCTACTCTTGGAAATTCATCGTAGCCGACGTGTCAAAACCAATACTCGGAGCCGACTTCCTCCAACACCATCAACTCATCGTCGACTTGAAAAACAGAAGATTGATAGACGGTGTTACGAGCTTAGAGGTCAATGCCCCGGTACGAGTATCGAACGTGCCTACAGTACGCAGTATCGACATGTCGCAATCATACCACGACATTTTGGCTCAGTATCCCGGTATAACGAGATTGACTTCGATGAAATTAAACTCCGATATCCACGTGCAACATTTCATCGAAACAAAAGGACCACCAATACACAGCCGAGCCCGACCGATTCCACCACATCGCTTCGAAACAGTGAAGAAGGAATTCGAAAACATGATCGAACAAGGACTATGCCGACCTAGTAAAAGTCCATGGTCATCACCTCTACACATCGTGCCCAAGAAAAATGGCGATATTAGAGTTTGTGGTGACTATCGCCGACTCAACTCGATCACCATACCAGATCGATACCCTGTTCCGCGCATCAAAGACTTCACACATCACCTATCGGGAAAAACTATCTTCTCAACAATTGATCTCAACCGCGCTTATCAACAGCTGAGCGTAAGAGACGAAGACATTGAGAAAACAGCCATCATCACTCCAATGGGATTGTTTGAATTTCCACGTATGTGCCCCGGTTTGAAGAACGCGGGACAAACGTTTCAACGGTACATTCACGAAGTTCTACGTGGATTGGATTTCGTCTTCCCATTCATAGACGATTTGTTATTGGCATCAGAAAACGAAGACCAACACAGAGAACACCTGCAAATCGTACTCAAGAGATTGGAAGATAACGGAATCACTATCAACCCCGCCAAATGTAACCTCGGCAAGTCAGAAACTCAGTTCTTAGGTTACACCGTATCAAAAGAAGGCATCAAACCTCCGCAACATAAAATTCAAGCAATCACCGATTACCCACAACCGACTACAATCGAAGAACTACGAAGATTTCTAGGAATGATCAACTTTTATCGCGAGCACATTCCAAACGCCGCAGCCCTACAAGCCCCACTAAATGCATACCTACATAATGTGAAGAAGCGAGATAAAACTCCGATCACGTGGTCTGAGGAGGAAACGCAAGCATTTCAACAATGTAAAGCTAGCATCATAAACGCAACTTTACTAGCCCACCCGTCGCATCACGCCACACTTGCTTTATTCTGCGACGCATCCGATAACTCAGCTGGAGCCGTACTACAACAATACATAAACGAAACATGGCAACCGCTCGGATATTATTCAAAGAAATTCAACGAAGCACAAAAGAAGTATTCTACCTACGATCGAGAGCTACTCGCAATCTACATGGCAGTCAAACATTTCCGCAAGACATTCGAAGGACGTCATCTCATTATATTCACTGACCACAAGCCGCTAACATACGTAATGTCAAAAACTCAATCCAGTACCGAAACACCGAGACGAACGAGACAACTTCTGTTTATCAGCGAATTCACCACCGACATACGACACGTGAGCGGTAAACAGAACATAGTCGCCGATACACTCAGCCGCATCGAAACCATTTCATGCCCATCCACCATAAACTTCGAGGAAATAGCCAGCGCGCAAGAAAAAGACAGCAACATCGCTCAATTATTACAAGAAACAAACATCACTCTCAAGAAAATTACAATACCTAACTCTAACGTCGAGTTATTCTGCGAAACATCAACTCCTTATGTACGCCCGTATATACCAGAAGTACATAGACAAGAAATTTTCAACAGCGTGCACAACATCAGTCATCCTGGTACGCGCACGACACGCAAACTCATAACTCAAAAATACTTCTGGTCATCAATGAACGCAGACATTAGCCGGTGGACTCGAACTTGTTTACATTGCCAGAAAAGCAAGATACAACGTCACACTTTCTCAAACATCTCGTCTTTCCCGCCAAGTAATCGATTTCAACATTTACACGTCGACATTGTGGGACCACTACCTACAACAACTCAAGGTTATCGCTACGTAGTAACAATGATCGACCGACTCACTAAATGGCCTGAAGCAATCCCCACCGACGAAATAACAGCTGATCGAATAGCCGATATCGTTTATCAACATTGGATTTCAAGATTTGGATGCCCGACCACCCTTACAAGCGATCAAGGTCGCCAGTTCGAGAGTCAGCTGTTTCAGAATCTAATGAAACAAATGGGTATCAATAAAAATCGTACAACACCGTATCATCCTCAAAGCAACGGAATGGTCGAACGATGGCATCGCTCGCTCAAAACAGCATTACGCGCCAAACTATCCGACACGCGTACATGGATCGACGAGTTACCCACCGTGTTACTAGGACTACGAGCCGCACTACGCACCGATACCGGCGTTAGCGCAGCTGAACTTACCTACGGATACAACTTACGACTACCGGGCGATTTCTTCACACCAAATACCAACACACCTACAATGGATTATACCTACGTCGAAAAACTTCGTGACGTCATTCAAGCAAACAAACCTCAACTCGTCACCCAGCATCACAGCAACAACAGACACGTATTCGTGCATCAAGATTTACTCAAGTGCAGTCACGTGTTTGTTAGAACCGATGCAGTCAAGAAACCACTCCAAGCTCCATATGAAGGCCCTTATCGAGTTATAAGCCGAACAGATAAAGTGTACGAAATACAGCTACCGAATCGGAAAGCCAACATCTCAATCGATCGACTTAAGCCTGCATATGTCATCTCAGAGCATACCAGTACCTTACCTCCAACCAAGATTACCATCAGCAAGCAAAACCAAGCTGATACCACACCAACCATTACCAATAATCAAACCAGTACCTGTACCAAGATAACCTTTACCGAGCAACAAGCAAAAGTACCAACGGCCAACGTGACGTCACAGCCCGCAATCATCACGAAAACGCGCTCAGGCCGTGTCGTCAAGCTGCCGGTACGCTTCGCTTGAGGGGGAGTACTGTAGCCACCGCCGCTCACAGCACATTACCACGTTTTGACGCCCCGTTAAAGAAACATGGAAGCAAGCCGCCCTGACAAGGACGAACGTTTTGACAACCCTGAATAAAGAAATAGTGTCGGGAGTTTCGAGGCCACTCTTCCATCTTCATGCACGTGTCTTCATCTTCAGTCTTCAACTCTATTCACACGACGTCTTCGCTCGACGGTGGCCAGCCCGACACTAGCGCGCGCGCGGGAACGTCACCTATATTTATCTATTCGTTAAGTCGCAAGGCACGCGACTCGGCGCTCGCACAGCCGCGCCCTCTGCGGAGTTACTACGTCAACAGTGCTGTGACGTGATTGGTTGAAATGCTCTTTATGTAATTGGTTTTTTTATTTTGCAATATGTGATATTTTTTAATGTACAGTTTCTTATTGGTTAGTGTGATTTAGCCGAGTTATTTAGAATTATATAAAAGACGCACCTTTTTGTAAATAAATTATTCAAAATCTACATTCATCGAGAGTTTACCTTCAACCTTCTGATACCTAAGAAGCATCCCAAAATCATCAATCTCTTGCAGTGTTGTATCTTTTACATAGACCTTATGTAATTGTACTTATTACTTAGGTATTTACTTGAGTGTGCTCATTTTTATTCAAATGAACGGAAAATGGAAACATTATATAAATACTATTTCCTCCAATTTACAGTATCAACTTAACAATTATTTACACGTAGTCTTTCAGCTAATTAAGGGAACGAGTACTAATTGACCGTTCAGCAGCAAAGTGTCGGATAATTACGGTGTTCCGACAAAACTGCAGCTGCAGCGCGTTGCCAGGCAGAATGAACGCCCTGCCTTTGCCCGCTCCATCCATATAGTTGCTAATTGACCGACCGAACCATATATCGGTTTGCTGTCTGACTTTAATTATCTGTGGTTAGTATTTGGTGAAGTTACACCAAAGTTATACTGTTGGTTTGCAATTAGTTTTTTGATTTCATTAAAGAAGATTGATTGGTTTACATTCAGTTTATTTTTATTATTAAATGATAGCTATCTGATCCAAGGTGTCGCCGTTTATTAAGAAGTTCTATAGATTTAGTTTGCCTCGTTGGTCTAGCTAGTGGACGCAAGCACGACTGCTGCTCGTCGATTCTAGGGGTTTGATTCCCAGCACAGCTATTTACAACTAAATTGTTAAGGTTCCTATAGATTTGTTTACAAATCAAGTTTATTCGGATAAAAAAAACTTAGACAGTACCTACCTATCTATTATATTTATTTTATAAAACAACCAAGTACTTGTTTTCTTTTTTAATGAATCACTCCAAGGATTTTTTTAGTATTTTCTACCATAAAAGTTATAATTTTGTAGTGAACCTGAATAATCGAATTTGATAGCGAATCGAACGGCCGTGAATTCAAAAAATACATAAATCTGTATATTATACTGATCAAGAATTTCTCAGTCGCAGCCCAGGGTGTAGATTTGTTTGGTAATGAGGGAAATGCGGATGTACACACCTATACCTCTGGCCAAACATTCGGAGAATACAGGCGTACCTACATAATGTTACGTTGTTTTTTAGTTTGACAGCTTACGTTCCAATCTGCTAACTGACCAACAGAAAAAAATATTCAAAATAAGAATGTACGTACCGATCCCTTCTTCCCGATAACATTCCTTAGCTCGATGTCGTTGTCCGGCCAGAGACAGGCAGGCCTGACATAGTCGGAGTATGTCACTCGCTCACGGAGCACTAAGATGGCCACGTCACGGCTGAAGAGAGTAGAGTTGTAGTTTGGATTTACTATTATTTCCTTCACCTGAAAATAAATTAGAATACATTTGGTTAGATATCAAGAAAAGTATGCACTTCAGGAACCATCGTCTACCTTCGAAAAATTAACGCGCGATAATGAGGTCTAATATAGAGCAGTTACAACCGTGTAGGTACTTGCATATTTTGTATTATCATGATCACAAAATTATAGATCAACAACTCTATGCAATTTCAAATACCTTTTCAAAACTTTTGAGTGGGAGATACCGAAGTTTTGAGCGCGTCCGGAGTAGGTTACCGACGACGGAGAGAAAACTTCATACTTACGCAATGTTAGGTGCACTATTACAAAGCGCTGTAGTACAAAACTTATAGCTTACAGCATTGCCTCTTTGGGGTATTGCAATAGGTAGGTACTCTGTTTCGCGACGTTCGGTGCTAATTCGGAAACACGAAGATTACCGCATACCTTTTTTGGTTTAAAGGCAAACATGCGCGATGCGAATCTAGTAGAACAATTTCTATGAAAATCTCATGGAAATGGTTCTATACGTGTTGCGTCGCGCCTGTCTGCAGGAGCCTTAACAATATCTAATCTATCCTCCCTACTACATACCTATTATTTATGTAGAAGGTAGGTACTCAGATATTTTTATGGTAGCCTCCTTGCCCTCCTTTGGCGTCGAAGGCATCGGTCAAAGGAACAGGCCAGGGCCTGCAGTCTCGACATAGTTAGCAATCGTTTTCGGTTGCTAAGTCCTAACAATCCAGATGTAAATGTTGATGTAAATGTTTGGTAGTCTCGACACTCAAATTTATCGGTTTTTACCTACCGGTACCTACCTAAAATACCAGTAACAACCGATACATTTGAGTGTGGAGACCACCAAATATAGTTACATTTGGATTGTTAGGACTTAGCAACCGAAAACTATTGCTAACTATGTCGAGACTGCAGGGCCTGGAAGTCAGTTTTTTGATAACGATAAGTCACCAGCCTAGCATTACTAAAGCTGAAGCTTTAGAATCATTCAGCTGTGAGGAGGGCAAGCATTCGAGGGTA
Organism: Brachylomia viminalis; assembly: GCA_937001585.2. NCBI lineage: Eukaryota > Metazoa > Arthropoda > Insecta > Lepidoptera > Noctuidae > Brachylomia > Brachylomia viminalis. The sequence continues at coordinate 14,029,943 of OW443314.2, forward strand.
ATTCGATTGCAAACTAATTATTCGAATCAATAGGTATACTAAAAGGTAGTTTGCAAACGAATTAAGGGGTTGCTCATAAGTCAATCTGGGAATCATTCGGTTTATTCTATAAAAATTTCACCGTGAAAACTAAGGTGAACTGACTTGGAAGTGGGCAGTCATTCCATTTGATGCTAGGGATTGACACTAATAATGACAGATCACTTTAAGCTCACTTCACGCAAGTTATCACGGTGAGATTTTTTACAGAATAGCATTACTACCGGTCGATTCTGTAAAAATCTCACCGTGAAGACTTGCGTGGAGTGAGCTGTCAGTGTCATCCCACCGATGCTATGGATTGACCAACGTTACATTTACAATCATAATCGAGATTTTAATAATATTTTTTATCCAAATTCTAGTGATCATTTTATATTATTTCAAAGCTAGTATGTAGTTAAGTCGATAAACATGACTATTTTCGGGGTTTTAAAATAAAACAGCAAAACAGAAATTCAGTTAGAAACTCAATGTTGTTGTTTTTTTAGACCCTTACATACTAGCTTTGAAATAATATAAAATTTTCAATAGAATTCGCATAAAAAAATATTATTAAAATCTCGATTATGATTGTAAATGTAATGCTTGGTCAATCCCTAGCATCAGCGGGGTGACACTGACAGCTCACTCCACGTCCGCGCTCACTTCACCTAAGTTATCACGGTGTGGTGGTTTACTGAATCGCACTGCTGGAGTTTATATCATGCTTTTAACATTCACCATTGCGTTTGTTCTAGATCAAAAGGTAGCATGCTGCATCTTATATTTAATACAGCCTACGAAATGACACCCCAGTCCCCATAGGTAGCTGGTACAATAAATATTCAAGTCAGGATTGGACGTAAAGGCGGGACATGATACAGGGGTTACTAATTGGCACTAATATGACATTTGGCGTCCGGGGCGGCGCGCGGCGGCGCGGCGGGCGGCGTCAGTCATTTTAAGTAGGTACGTAACGTAATTATAGTTTATTTTTGTACGTCTATTTCCATTTTATTGCTACCTAAAAGAGTAATGAGTAATTTTAATTGTCTTTATTATTATAAGTGTGGACTAAATAATAACAGTCGCACGGGTTGATCGAAGGTTAAGCTACGCTTGTCGCGGTTAGTGTGTGGATGGGTAACCATACATACATATCGATCCCTCCGTGCCTCGGAAAGCACGTTAAGCCGTTAGTCCCGGCTGTCATTATTATATCATTGAGTCTTTACGGGTAGTCGGAAGCCCAAAAAAAATCTGACAACCAGTTTTTTGAAAGGTTTTTTATCGTTTTACCTAGTGACTGGGTTGTGGAGGTCAAATAGGCAGCCGCTCCATGTAAAATACTAATTTAATATGTATAAACGACACACACGACACGACACGACACGTTTGGTGTAGTGGCTACAGTGGCTAAGTGTAGTCAGCGAAACCAAATGGTCCTGGGTTCGAATCCCGGTAGGGGCAAATGTTTGTATGATGAATATGGACATTTGTACCAGAGTCATGGATGTATATTTTATAATATGTATGTATTTACAAAAAAAAAAATTATTTAAGTAGTGTATCAACCATCTGGTATCCATAACACAAGCCTTAAGTGTTAAGTGCTTAACTTGGAACTAGATGGTGCTGTGTGCAATGTCAGACGATATTTATTTATTTATTTTATTTTATAAAAATATTCAGCTGCATTCGGTAAGACTGGAAGCAGACCCCAACGTAGTAGTTTGGGAAAAAGCTAGGTAGACTGACGTTTTCTCAAATTAACTCTGCTACTGATTCATCAGTCATCAGTCTGACGAAAGTATTTAGTTCTAACTAGTAACTGGCAGATACAGTAAAACATCTGCCCGTAGGTAATAATCATTTAAATAATAATTAATAATAAAAATAATTAATAATAATCATTTAATCAAGGTGCACGAAAATACACAGGCGATTTTTTTTGGTGCACTTGATTTTCAATGCTCTGATTAGTGCCATGAGTTGAGAATCGAACAGTGTGTTTTTATGACGCGCTGGGATGAGCTCTGTTGGGTTTTCAATCTTCGGCTCAATACCGAGAGATGAAAATCCAATGCGCGAAATGACAGGTTTTTGACATTGATCGTCGCTGAGATGAGATTGCGACTTGAATTTGAACGTTTTTTAAGTACGAGAATTGGCCTACAGGCCCACTTGCGCGTTCACAGCTAAATAACTCGGTGTTAACAGCTAACTCAGGGTTAAATAATAGTTCATCTTGCGCCACCAAGAGTAAGAGGTAAACTTTTAAATATTAAACCCACCGATGTGGGAGATTTAAAGTCGCTAAACTTTAGTGTTAGTAATGTCAAAATAAATTGACGTTATGAGGTACCGCTGATGACATATTTTGTATTTTATATTGTTCGACGTTGTAGTAAGTGAAAATTCGGTACTACATCAGCAGGCAATATATTCATGAACTCATATAAAAATAAATACAAATTATAATTTAAAACATATTTTCCATATCTGAAGTTTTCGTCTTTTCATCAATCAATAAACTAAATCTCCATGGAAAACACATACAATACGATTGAAATGAAATGCCATGTTATAAAATTCAAAGACAAGAAAGTATTACGTATCGTAATGTAGTGTACTGAGGGGGTACTGACGCCAACTGTAGTGTATACCTGACTTTAGCAGCCATGCATTGTTTTCTTCCCGCTCATTTATTTCTAACGCGTTTAAATAATTGTATCGATCATGTACTACTCCGTAACTTTAGTTTTGGCGACATAGGTATGTACACCACGGATCACGAACCCCTCATTCTGAATTTAAATAAGCTAGATCGTTTAGGAGTTACAAAAATCCCTTTAAAAAACTATGCTGACGATCTAAGAGATTGTGTACAAGTGGTGAAACTAGGAGAACATGTTAGTAATGAAGAGGCTATCAACTGTGGCGTTTCACAAGGAAGCATCCTGGGCCCCACACTATTTATTATATTCATTAATGATTTTATGCGATATGCCCATGCTAAACTGTAAAATCTTCACTTAAGCTGACGACACACCTCTTATTATGAATGGAGTAGACTGGTTCCAAGCAAAGCAAAAAAGCAGAACATGGTTTTAAAATGGTAATGGGCTGGCTGTCAAAAAATCTTCTAACACTGAATATTGATGAAACCCGGAATTCCCCTTTGCAATGCGAGCTGACCATCTGTCCCCGCCGACTTTCAAAGTTAAAGCACACTCGTGTCTGGTGACTGCTCTTGACTGTTGTTGATAACCAGATCTCCCTGCGTTCAATATCTGGGCGTATACTTATATAGATTAGAGTTTGCGTTGGCATAAACAATTTGAAACTGTCAATACTCGGGCTCCAAGACTCATATTTTGTATTTCAAAGACTTCGTCAGTCAGCGGACACAAAAACCCTGCAAATGGTATACCTGGCTCTATGCCAGCCCCTATTATCGTACCATTTGACGTATGGGGTGGAGCACCTAAATCAATAATCCTACAGCTTGAAATTGCTCAGCGGGCTGTACTGAAGGTTATGATAAAAATACCCTACAGGTATCCTAAGGCTCAACTTTACGCTGAATGTAAAGTTCTCACGGTGAGACAACTGTGTGTCCACCAGAACCGATAAAACGTGCAAGTGGTCGTGGACAAAAAACTCTTTTCTATCATTCCATGAAAAACTTCTTTTAGGTATGAAGACTTTTAATTGATTACGTATTCTATTTGAAGAATTTCGACATCGGTAAGTAACACCTTAAAACAACACACAAAACAAAAATTTACAGTCGTATAAACTCAGTCTTCATTTATTTTTAGGCACAACAGTTTATACCATCGTCCGTAAATTATTATCCGTTTCAAACCGGCTCTATCAGAGGGAAGCACCCAAAATCGATCAGCTGTAAATTAAGCAATGGACACGACCAAACTTCTCGCCCTCAGTTAATTAATCTTGTTGATTTCTGATCCTGTTTTGTAATTCAGCGGCCGATCAGACAAAGGGCGCTAATTTATTTGAGTACAAATCGTGTTTGAAGCACGCAATTGTTTAAAATAAATCCATAACTTTTGGAATATCTATCACAACCAGTGTTAGATATCTTGCTCTGATTTGTTCGCTTAATATGTTGCATGCTTTGGTTACGGTGTGACTGAAAAAAAAAATTACCGATCATACAGCCAATAAGATTGCATGTCAACTCAAGTATTTATATGCTAACAAAAAAAGAAAAAAATATATAATCCATGTTCTGTTGTGTTGTATGTTCTGGTGTTCATTATACTTTTGGTGTTTTTGGCCTTCAGTTGCATATTGTTTAAGTACACTGTATATTATAGCTGTAAGTTTCCCGAATAAAATAAAATAAATAAATACCTATAAAAATATGGCCAATGGATGCAATTCTCCCATTGCCGTTAACTAAAGTACATATAGGTAACTCAAAAAATCAAGTTCATTGATTCAACGTATTTGCTCAACTCTTTTAACTAAACCAATTAAAATTCTTTAATTAAAAGATTTTCACAGAAAAGGAAACGGAAGCCAATAGCAGTTCACGAGTTTCTCAAGTGGCTGAACGAACAAATAAAAGCTATGAATGTTGAGCTCAAAGTTGAAGAGAGCTCATTAGTGAGTCATAAAACTTTTGTAGTGGGAATAGAAGTCACAGATGAAGTAGACTCATCTTAAAGAAACTTTCGGTATCTGTGTTTATTTTCAGCCTACACATTAGAGTAGCAATTCTTCAGAGGCAATATCATAATCAGCCTATGATGTTCTGACTGTTGGGACACAGGCCTCCTCTCGTCGTATATCGGTGACGATCATGAGACGTCGGTAGATGTCACATGTCTACGAATCTGAAGTCGTGCCGGTTTCCTTCACCGTTTTGAGAGCAGTGGTGATGAAATTACTTGCACAAAGTAAAGCGCCTGCATGTGTTCGAACCCACGACCTACAACTCGTAAGTCGGGTTACCACTGAGCACTGCTCAGAGGCTATAATGCATGTTGCAAATGGGAAACTTGTAGTACCTACATAGCTAGGGCAGAAAATTAGAATTTGAGGACAAGTTAAATTGATAAAGATGTCCGAACCACTGCTTTGAGGACCAAACATTTGGTACGACTTAGTTTTCAGCACTAAACATAATTTTGTATTCTTAGGTATTATTTTCCGCTGAAGAACGTAGGTTGGCCGCCAGTCCCGCATGGTGTACCTATTTAGACAGTCTCCTAAGATAGTTTGCCGGTAGCTACAACAGTTAAGGTGCCTTCGCAAATCCTGCACTTTCCTTGTAAATCCTGTAAATTCTAAAATTATATTTTCTATAGACCACTTTTGCCCAGTTTCCTTTAATGCCAACCCAAAAATCAAGTTGATACTTACAAATCTAATCTGCACTCCCTCAACCGAGGTCCTAAGGTTGTGTTTCCCCAGGTAGATCGTCAGGGTGTTGGGGTCGACGAGCCGCTGTGACATCTTTCTGGTGACGCAGTGTGCTGCCGTGATGACGTGACTGTGCGTCAACAGGGTTCCTCCGCAGATGTACTTGTTGTCCACGGTCTGGAATTCGAGAATTTCATGTATTTATTTTGAGGCATATTTTTTTCTTTCCGCTAATGAGGTTGGACTATTTATAAGGGGCCGCACCATCAATAATGACCAGTGGACTTTCGCCTTTTGTGAAAAAATTGTTTTCCTTGGAAGTCTTATCTCGTGAGACTCGTAGCAATTCAAACGAACCTCGTCTAATATACTCTTACCTGAGTTTGGTAGAGAGCGATCTGCCAGGGCCATTGGCCTACCAACGTGGGGGTACCATTAACCACGAGCGGTACTGCATTTAATACCACCTTTCCGCATTGAGACTGCAAAATAAATAAAGTAATACAGCTAGTTGTCGCAAACCTTTGGTTTGTATTAGTAATTTCTATCTACAAGGATATTTTGGCGCGTGGCCAGAATAGGAACTAACTCCCCCACCTTTTTTTTATACACTCACAAAACAATTACAGAAATGTTAACCAACAGCGCCCCCCATAAAGTCAATCGAGCGCTAAAATATCCTTAAAGCAGTGTAGTTGAGTTCTGTTCTACAGGGTGTAATAACATTTTGTGGTCGATAATTCTTGGTAATTTGTGGTCAGTAAAATTACCACATAAATTATGCATGAAATTAATAATAAAAAATGTTTTAAATCATAGTTTCATAATGATTTTTATTAAATATTTATAGCCACGCCACGTCATGTTAAAAGTGACGATAAAGTTTTTAAAAATGATTTCAAGCATTTTTCGCTTAGATACCTATATGTAAATCATACTGTAGATACCTTACTTAGCTATACCATTTATTAAAACGAAGTCCTACCTATTTTTTTGTTATTTTAATACTCAATTATCTAGTCGTTTCAAAACCACACAATACACAAGTCAATATTAAGATGACCTTAATTGAAATTTGAATTGTAATTTTCCGTTCCATCAGGTTAGGAATCCCCGACCACATTAAATGTTGATTCAACTGACGAAAGTGCCAAGGTAACCCGCGAAATTCAAATTCCTTAAGTTTTTTTTGCAATTTACAGGTCATACACTGACCTGTAAATTAAGGTGTATGTTATTCAAAATGTGATTCGCGACCGTAGGTAACTAAAATATGTAGGTACATATTTATAGAATTATAATACCTAATTACATAGTTGCTATTCCACCAATTCGCACTAAGCGTTTCCAAATGTCTTTTGTTATGCGCACAGCAAAAGAGTGCTCTACCTGCGTCTGTGTTTCCGAACGCACACAACCCTAATCTCTTCAAAGTGAGAGTGAACAGGCTTCTTCTGGGTAAGCTTACTCCATTGTTGACTCTGTCACCACTGACCTAGAGTAGAGTCAAGAGCAAATCCATCTTAAATAAAAAATTAAAATCATCAATACAACTCTCCCGAGTTAGAATTGACCTCAGAGGGGCAATTCCCCTATTTCTAAGAAAGTTCGCATTCTAATCTCAGTCCCAATCTGTCAAAAATTGTATATCGTTTACTTAGATTTCTGACATTTGACTGTCGCTGATATGAGATTGCGACTTGATTTTGAACGTTTTTAATTACAGGAATTTATTGGCCTTCAGATGTCATGATTTTATGATATAGTCATTCATTAGACCCAATTTGAACTTGCATATTTGTATTGGTGGTTTTAATGAATAAAATTCTGTAAATACACATTTATTTGTTACGGTCGTAAATCATATTTAAATATGAATTTTGCGAACTAGGTGCCTTAGCGCATTACCCCTAACAATCGACCACAAAATGTTTAATTCATTTGAAACCTGTTATAAAATTAAAAGATGTAGGTATTTAGTTTAGATAAGTTTAGGAACTGATAGTCACAATAGATTTTTATTTTGAAATGTTAATAATTCAGGTACACCTTCAAGAAATATAATCTCATGCACCTGCATAATTCTGTGAATAAAAGGGTGACCTTTTATTCATTTAAGTATGTAGGTGCTTTAAGATTATATTTCTAGTTTTCCTGTTCTGTTGAATAGAAATTTAGTATTTGAAAATAAATAACACAGGATTGTTTAGATAATGTACAGGTAAGTGAAACGTAAGTAGATAGGTATTGTATAGATACAGAGGGAGTTCTAATAATAAGTTATTATTTATCTACAGGTCGTGTTTTCCAAATTCTACAAGTGCAAGCAAAAATAAATAAGCCATAGATTCTTATCTCAAGTCATTAGGCAGTGGATGAAAGAAAACTTCTGAAAATATAAAATTATGATAAACAATAAGTAAAGATGCAGCTCATGCAGTAAATTTTTAATTCTATTAAGATACATTATATTGAAATGGGCAGAATGATAAAAATGACCATGCCATTTTCATCTTAATCTATCAAAAGTAGCTAGTGCTTTTGTAAAAGCTCTATATTTTGTTAAACCTAAGCAAACCAAATACAGATATCCCAAGAGAAGCGCTTCCGAAATCATATTTTTTCAGAAAAGCGAACGCGCGATTATGAGACCATAGACAGGATTACTTATAATTCGACGTACATCCGATAGGGGGGCCAAAATGTAACAACAAATTGAACACCCCATATATATGACCGAAATTTAATCGTTTTCGACATATTAGAATTTTAAGGATTTTTCGATATTTATCAAAAATTTGACATATAAGTAATTCAAATAAAAAACTACATATTTAATGGGTACCATTAAAATGATACCTATCGTTGCTGGCACTTCAATTAAACTATGAACATAATTAAAAGTACCTAAATATAACCACACCTTTCTGGTACACGCTGTATACATTCTATATAAACAATAAATATATATTCAGGGTTATTGGTTAAATACCATCAACCTCTTAAGGGGTCATTTTACTCATCATTATGAACAACTTTTACTATGGACCAAATATGATATCACGAAAAAAAAATCAGTTGTTCCCTACATTTATGTTTGCAGAACTCGTCAAAATGTAGGGACCAGCTGATTTTTTTTTCGCGATTTAATATTTGGAATTTTCATATTTAATTAATGAAGTATGACTTCAGGTAACTACAGTAAAAGTGGTCGATGACCCCAAAAACATATGAAAATTGTTGTTTTTGTTTTATCATGTTCTGAAATCGGTAGCCAACACGTCTGCAGAGTTTCGCTAGCTAATTTAATTTGACCCTGTATACTAAGTTACTAAAACTCCTAAACCTCACGAGATTTTATTCTTAATGTTATTATTTAATTAAATAAAGACAAAAAACGTGAGCAAACCTCGTGTTTATGAAGGCTGAACATGAAGTAGGTTGGCATACCGACGATCTTAGATGATCATTTGCAACGGTCCAGTGCGTATACACTACTGACCAGGCAATTATGAATGTAGATACATTATAAACAAGATAATATTATACTGTTCGGACAGTACGATAACACGCATTTTCTAAGCACACTTACATATGTGAATAGATCGGAATAAATAAATAGGAAATTTCTAACGTGATTTAAATATAATAAAGACGGCCTGTCTTTATTAACAAAAGGTATTTACAAGGCAGATGTGAGTGGAAACGCCGGGAGGGGACGGCCTAGGAGCTAGGAGGACATATAGTGACCTTATTGGTGGTGTTCTTCATAAACGGGTACTTAACGGGTTACTGCTTGAAAAATGTTACTATAATTTAATACTATAGGTACACTAATGATAATCTTTTGACTTGAATTATTGACATTAAATTTTGATATGACATGAAATTGACATTGATTGTAATAAAATTGAATTTGCATGCATGAGTTAATTTAACAATAAATTATGTACTCAAATACTTATATAATTGCATTGTAATAAAGTTGTCATTGTAATTTAATACTAATGATTGAATAGCTTTTAATAATATTAATCATTTGTATGTCAATATTGGCAAAACATAGCGCACTACCTAATATTTAAGATCTTTGTATACAATCACCTATGTTTGACAAATAAATTATTCTATTCTATTCTATAAACGTCAGTAATCGCAACCGGCGTGCGTGTATGACCAGCACCCTAATTGCGGGATCTTGCTAATCCATTGCTTCATTATGCTCGAAAGATTTCTGCTCAACAACGTAAATGTCGTAAATAACGCAATGGATGTTGTTGAACTGTCAAAATGAAAGGCATTCCTACCGTTAGTGCGTGTAATGAGATTACACGATTAGATTTTAGGTGGCGTTCTGTACACATGGGAAGAAGGCGCGAGTTCATGTTTTTGTGTAAAGACAGCAAAGTCCTTTCTGTTAACTTGATTTTATTAAATCTTTCTCAAACTCTTTCCATTGTTCATTGTTCATCATTGTTCTCGTAGCTGTAATAATCTGTAGTCGTCATTTATTTTCGTTGCTTAGAAATTCAGTATGTAAGTATGTATTGACTACTGGTACAAAACTATTGTTTATTTCTTTATAGTTTTTTTTTTTCATTTTGTTCTTGGTTTATACACAATCATGTTATTAATTTCGTTTTTGCCTTGTCATAAAACAACAAAATTGTGTCTTTTTTTACGGGAGGACCCTGGCGTCTGCAACACAGTTTCTAACTAGTGCAGAAGTCAGAGAATTCTATTAAATGTTGTAAACATGTTTTATGTCAATAAATATATTTTTGTTTTTTTTTGTTTGTTTGTATTTATGTATCTATTATATGGCATTTATATATGTATATCTATGTATCTATTATAGTGTATTGTATCATTATAGGTACTTATTATTTTGCACCAATGATTATTTTTTATGCCCACGCAATCATTGTGCATTCCAAGGTTGCCTGTAAGAGACCGCAGAAAGCGCTAACGCCGCCCATTGTATGTTTTGTAGTGTTAAATGTATATTTTTTGTTATGTATTTTCTGGTGTACCATAAAGTATATATAAATAAATACCTAAATAAATTCATTTCTGACTGGTAATTACGACGCTGTCATTTGTTTTATAATGCTGGCAATAGTCGGAAATATTTATGAATCACGGTGCAAGTAAAAAATTTATCGAAAGGTGTTTAAGCTTTTCAATCTACGACTGTACCTACATTAAGTATTCAATTGACCTTGCTGTAACCAGTTCTGCAAAGATGCTTCTTCTCAAATTAAAGGTTATTATAATATTTTGTAGCGTTTTCCTTCTAGGAAATACTTGCTAAGCAATAAAACATCACTTTTGATATGCTTGTGCTGTTATGTAATTGAGTGAATAGAACGCCATGTTTTTTTTTAAATATTGTACAGAATCCAGTTCTTCTAACCGAACAGACAGCTGTGATGCTGGGGAGTTTGTTGCGCCACTTCTTCTTCCCAGCTAAAGCACTAGGAACTGGTGAAGGACGGGCGTTTTGGGCGACGACGGTCTTATGTAATTTTGACGTTCAAAAAGTGCTGATTCTCTGCCTACTTTGAATAAATGACTTTGATTTACATTTAATTTTATCATAGATGTTCATTATGTTATTATGGCCATTATAATCAGCAGTTATAACATAACATATCCTTCCGTATTAATTACTTAAATAGACGCTCCGAACAAATAAAAGTAATCAGCTGAACATACAGAATCAACATTACAGCGTGTATCAGAAAGGTGTGGTCGAATTGAAGGTGTGGCACAGACCATCAAAGTCGGGACTTTGTTTTATAATACGGGGGTCACACTGAAAGTTTTTAGAATAGGCCAGTAAGAAAAGCAGCCGATGAAAAATGTATATAAATTTCGAATTAGGAACTCTTTGGGAATCTGTAGATCTGTAATGAATTCATATGTCATTTGTTTTTACAAATTGCCGGCAATTTAAATAGTGTCTGTCGTGTGTCGAAATGGATTTGACTAGAGAAAATTTTTGTACAATGATTTATTACGACTTTCGTTGCGGTCTTACTCAACAACAATGTTACGATAGACTTCGATTAGCATTTCATCACGAAGCTCCATCCCGTGACACTGTTTACGGTTTAATGAGTTTAAGCGTGGTCGAAGCAAACTCACTGATGATTCGCGAGAAGGACGTCCTTCTAGGGCGACTACTGAAGATAATGTGAGTGCTGTGCGGCTAATGATATAAGTTGATAGAAGGGTGACGTATCAACAGATTCGGACAGCTTTAGGCATTGGTATGAGTCAATTATGTACAAAAAGTCTTACTTGAACATTTAGGCGTCGCGTCAGAAAGCTTTGTACTTTATGGGTACCTCATAATTTGACGGAAGATCAAAAACACAGTCGTCTGGATTGGTGCCGCTCATGCTTGAAAAGTATTGAAGTTACTCGAATGCTGTATAGACATCGTCACAGGTGATGAAAGCTGGATATATTGTTACGAACCCGAAACCAAAAGACAATCGGCGGAATTCGGCCATTCGAAGATTTGCTGACAAAAGTAAAGAAGGGCAGAAGTCAAGGGAAAAAGAAGATTGCCTCATTCTTTGGACGGACGGGTAATTTCGCAACAATTTTCCTAGAAGATAAAAAGACTGTTACTGCAGATTAATATGTCAGTCATTGACTACCAGTTGTCTTGGAAAATGTTAGACAGCAGCGACCAAGAAGCAGGATTCTCCTCTACCACGACCACTCTCCAACTCATTACGCCAGACGGACTATCGAATATTTGTCTATCAAAAGTGTGGAGTTAGTAAGTCATGCTCCTTACAGTCCTGACCTGGCACCTTGTGACTTTTATTTATTTCCAAAAATAAAAGATAAACTTAGAGGAATTCGTTAAGTATATGAAACCTGAAGATAGGCGTGGAAGAAATCCTTCAAGAAGAATGGGCCCACTGCTTCAGTCAATGGTTCCATCGCATGCGACGGTGCTTACAAAGGAAAGGAGACTACTTCGAAAAGCAATACAAATATTAACAGGCTTCTACATCATTCTGTTTATTATTTTCTAAAAACTTTCAGTGTGACCCACGTATGTAGTGATGTGATGATAGTTTGCGCAATCTAGGGCTCATTATTATTTTGTGTTTATTTCACCATAACAAGTTTCGACGTAATCGCGATATCGGATAAAAATTAGGTAGGTAGGTATCCAGTATCCTTAGTTTTCACAAAAATAAGTGTTGTTTCCTTCACTATCAAAATGTTTAACATAAGTGGAAGCGCGGTCACGTGGTGGATGGCGTTCATTCCATACAAACGCATTCCTCTGTTTTCTCTATGGTGAATGATGCCTACTAGAGCTAATATTTTCATACGATAAAATATATATCTTCATGGCCATGTTCGTAGTATCTTTGGTTTAAATGATAAATGATTTTATTTCTGTAAGTAGGTTTGAACAAACACTTTTACACGTCAAACATATTTTTTTTTTCAACTAGTTGAGGTCGGCGTTTCCTATCTGACTACTCTGAGAAGAAAGGCCGAAACAAACTCAGAGGTCACAGTCTCTTTTAAAGTCCAGACAAAATCTTGGTCAGATCATGTGAAGGCTATGTAGATCGGTGTCTGCAATGGTCTTTTGAGGAAAGAACCACACAGATTAAGTGGACCTGTCCAGTCAGTGCACGCGTTTGTTTTTCCATGCTCATATTTTTTTTCTAGCACGAATGTATACACCTATCTACACCAAAAAACAAACCATAGGACCACGGCATTGGTAGATAGTTAGATACCTTAGAGCATTAAACCAACTTAGATACACATTTAATCGTAAACAATATCAACTCTAGTATCATAAACAAGGGAGAAAAAAAAAAAGTAGATTATTAACCAAGGGGATAAAGCAGTGTCTTCTGTCGCGGGTGACGATTTAAATCGCGAGTATAGCGAGGGATTTAAATTCACCCAAGACTAAGACAAATTTATCACCGAGGAAAATACTCTACTTTTCGTAACATTTGCGAAAAAAATAACACAATAATAATATGAGATAAGCATTTATTAAAAATAATGACAATTAAACGTATTTTTAGAACATTAACTTATTTATAAAAATAAATTAAAATAAACTTAACGTTTATGTATTTGAAGAAAACAAAAACGGGGCAAATTCCTAGACTAATATTTTTTTGTCGGAAAAGCAAAGGCATCAAGCTCCGACGAGGCCGTATCCTCGTCGGTTTTCGTAATTTTATTTAATAATCATAACTGCATAATAAATGCGTATTCCTTTTTCAAAAAGATGTATATAGCTTTATGTACAAACTCAATGGTGTAAACACAGATGTAGTTCAGTATAAATTTCGGTAAGTATTCCAAATTTAAATCAAATTCTCCCCCTAGAGGATGAATGAAATTCAGTACAATTTTCTTACCCTGTTTTTAACAGATTAAAAATGACTATTGTTATGTTCGCTTTTTGTGGCATAGAATGTCACTTTTTTGAGCAAGTGGTACGAAAAGGTTTATTTTGGATAAAAAATTAGGTATACACAGATTACAAAACAAACGATGATAGCTACAACAGTCAAAAAAATTTAGTGTCAAAGGAATTCGTTTGTATACAATGAACGCCAACGACCACGTGAGCGCGTTTCCTCTCAACGATAAAGACGTCCTTCACTACTTTCACAGAAAATATCGTTAAAAAAAACAATTCCGGTTCTTTCTAGAATAGCTACTAATTACAATACGGATACGACGAAACTTGTTCCGCACATGCTTTGTCTGAATCTAGACATAAACAAGTAAAGAATGCTGTATGAAAATCTTTCGAAACAACAAATGTTTGAAGGTCACGTAAGAATAATTATGTTTGTTCACAATTATCGAGAAATTAAAGAAGGATTTTGGTTTAGCATCTAGGTGGACTCGTTCTATAAAGGAGTTACTTGTGGCTAATTAATAACACCCGCACGGGTCGATCGAAGCTACGTTTGCCGCTGTCGTTTCCTGGATGGATGACAATCCATTATACATGGTTATTGTTAAAACACCATCAACCTCTTAAGGCGCAGATAAACGACTTTTAATGATTTTATATTGAACATCACGTCTAAACTTCTAGTGTTATTTCTTTGAAAAAAATATATGTTAAACTAGACAATTTTATTCATAATTTGATACGTGAAAATGTGAAATTATATTTTAATAACATAGTGTAATTAATTTGTAAAGTATTGTCTAACGTGGACAAAAAAACGATAATCACGCAAAAACTATGGGGCGTATTTACATGAAACTTTAATCATATAAAAGACAATTTAATGACCCATATTTTAGTATACGGCTTTTATTTGTATTGTGTTTGATAAATCAAGGTGGGTTGTTTTTTCGAATAATCTTGGTGCGCGTTGAAGCGGGGCTCTGGCGGGCGACGGGCGGCAGTGTATCGCAGACTTTGTCTGCCTTTTGTCGCGGGGCGCGACGCAAACTCCTCCCACTCGCTCAAAGGCGCGGGCAGTTAATGTCGCCTTAAGGGGTCATTGTACTCATCATTATGAACAACTTTTACTATGGGACCAAATATGAAATCGCGAAAAAAAAATCAGCTGGTCCCTACATTTTGACGAGTTCTGCAAACATAAATGTAGGGAACAGTTGGTTGATTTTTTTGTCGCAATTTCACTTTAGGCCTTCTGACCCAGAAGGCCTAAAGTCTGACAGCCAGTCTTACCAAGGGGTATCGTGTTACCCAGTAACTGGGTTGTGGAGGTCAGTTAGGAAGTCGCTCCATGTGAAATACAGTTATTCAGCTGCATCCGGTTAAGGCTCCTGCAAACAGGCGCGACATGCGATACGAATCTCATCGCGACAGCGGAGCCTTTGTCGCGTCGCGTGTCGCACCTGTTTGCAGGAGCCTTTAAACTGGAAGCCGACCCCAATTGGTTGTAGCTTGTACCCGGATGTTTACGTGTTGTTAAATTATTCGACAATATTTAATAATACATTTTCGGTCGCGTGATTTATGGTTTATCGCTCTTTTATCTTTATAGTCAACATTTCCGGGGAATCATGATCATCATCATCATTTCAGCCGAAAGACGTCTACTGCTGGACATTAGGCCTCCCCTAAGCACCGCCACTTCGACCGGTTCTGTGCTTTTCGCATCCAGCGGATTCCTGCGGCCTTCCGGGAAATACTTTGAGGAAAATAACCTTTACTCCACTTTCTAGGTAGTAAGTATTCATAATTTCTTCGCAAATGTTTTTTTTCCTGGTGTTGATTCCCGGGTCGGGCAAAGTGTTATTGGGACTTTCCATCTGGAATTTCTCCGATGCAGCCCGAATTTTCATCATCATCAGCATAGACTGTTCCCACTGCTGTGACACAGGCCTCCTCTCGGTGAGAGGGAGTGGGCCGTAATCCACCACGCGGGCCCAGTGCGGGTTGGTAGATGTCACAGTCTTACGAATTTTTGGTTATAGGACATGCTGGTTTCCCCTCGATGTTTTCCTTCACCGTTTTGAGAGCAGTGGTGATAAAAGCAAGTTACACAAAGTAAAGCGCCTGTCTGGGATCGAACCTACTACCTACCTACAACTCGTAAGTCACGGCCGTTACCACTGGGTCACAGCTGCTCTCTGCCCGAATTTTGGATTTGCTTATACGTAACTGCATGGCGAAATGTGGATGTACTATAGGCACACCTCTGCCGAATTATCGGGGAATACAAGCGTTTATATAATGTAATGTATTATGTATCTGCTACTCCATCGGCAGAGTATCTGCCTATGTACTTTTCTAGTCGATCTTTGTTTGGTGTACAGGACTAATTTTCTTCGTTTCTGGGCAAATGGGACTATTTTAAATATATGATTGGAATAAAATGATGACTGACCGGTTGGTGCAGTTGGTAGCGACCCTGCCGTCTGAGCCGCTGGTCCCGGGTTCGATCCCCGGACAGGTCAAACATTTGTGTGCATGAACATGTCTGTTTGACCTGTGTCTGGGTGTGTATATGTATATAAGTATGTGTATCAGTCATCAGGTTACCGTAGTACAGGTTCTACCTAGTTCGGGACCTGAAGACTTTGTGTGGATGTTGTAAAGAAAAAAAAAAATTTATTTTTCAAAAATAACGTTAATCTTGTACCTACAGCAATGAAACGACACCTAAGCAATACATTGAGCGCAAGTCAGTCAGTCCCTTACTCAAGGCCGTAGACAAGCGCGACACGGTGCGACACGATTCTTTGGACATTGTTCTACTAGAGTCGCGTCGCGCTGTCGTGTCGCGCCTGTCTGTGGGAGCCGTTTACTTATCTGTCTTTGTGCCCAAATGAGGATGCTAGCTTGATAATGAATGACATTTACCAACAACTTCAGCATCGGAGCTGACCTTTTGACGACATTTACTGCGATTGCTAGTCGAGTACTTACGACACGTTGATTAGTATCAATAAAATAATATTATGAATGAGTTTTTATCAAACATTCAGTTATTCTTGGAACGTAGTATGTAGCTGATATTTACTTCGTTTTAGAGATGGATTTTGGAACGAAGTTCCATAAGGAACTATAAGAACTACCTATAGGAGTATAACATGCGATAACGCACGTTATAATCTGCACATTTGGCGAATAAGAGCTGCATCAAAAAAAGTTTAACATTTTGACCGTGTCGACACTTTTTCTTTCTTCATTTATTTACTCCCAAACGTTGTTAATTTATTTCATTGTGCCTGTTATTTAATATCTATATAATATACAGCGAAAGGAACTTCTTTCCAACCGGATGTCTCACGGGCACCTCTCAACGTTTTTTTAATTTTTTTATTGGTTTGTTGCTTCGATAACTAAACATAGGTACATTTTGGATAGGTCACTGTGCATATTATGCCACCAGGATAGGAATGCTAGACGAGAATGATATTGCGGAAAAGCCTGACTTGTTCTGTTCAACTATTTACTTCAAAATGCATTAAAATTCTTATAAACAATATAGAACACAACTAACTATTTATTCTACGTACCAAATTAAAAGACTAACTATACAAATAAATACAAAAACAAAAGGACACTTAGGCGTCTAAGTATCTACTCGTCCGCATCGCGGCTGTCGTCCGGAACGTGCCCAGAAGGGCCAGAAGACTAGCAGCATTGCCACGTTGAATGGCAATGCTAATTCTATTTACTTACTGTTTATATTGCACTGTAATTAACTGACTTAAAATAAGGAGTATTTTTTTGGTAAAAAGTGAAAAATTGAAACAACCGACTTCCAAAAAAACACTACAAATTGAAAAATAACATTAATTTCGGAAGTCCTAGTCGGTGGCATAAAACTGAAATACAGATCCAGTAGGTACATTACGGTACATTTGAGCGCTTGTTTAGATGTTGTAGAAAAAGAAACAATATTTTTATAGCTTTCTAGACAAGTTGGATGTGTGACGTCATTTGACAGTTACAAGTGACATTTAAATATCGAATCCGACTCACCAAACAACATCCAGTATGCTAATAATGTAAATATCATTCAATTGATCTGTGACCAACACGTCATGTAAATATAAATAAAAAAAAACAAGTTCAAGGGAATCCCCATGAAGCATACAATGGCCAGAATCGTTATTATTGAAAAAAGAAGAGTAGCAACAAAAACATTAATTCTCGAATAGAACAAAGTTCCGTTAGGACAAAATGTATTTGGCATCAAATAGTTTAATTAGAGTACTAACTTTGCCAAAATCGCATTTTACCAAATTAAAAATATATTTTGTTAATGGTCATTCATAAAGTATGATTGTCAGCAAATGCAATTATAATGAATAAAATCGTAACAATATGTAGTCGGAAAACTCATAAATTGCAAGTAAAAATTAACCTTAAGGTGCTTAGCATTTTGACTCTTTTCTACCATGTTTAATTTTAATAGTTATATACAGGGTTATTGGTAAAACACCATCAACCTTTTAAGGGGTCATTGTACTCATCATTATCAACAACTTTTACTATGAGACCAAAAATGATATCGCGAAAAAAAAAATCTGCTGTTCCCTACATTTATGTAGGTATGCAGAACTCGTCAAAATGTAGGACAAGTTGATTTATTTTTCGCGATTTCATTTTGTCCCATAGAAAAAAAAAAACATAATGTTGAGTACAATGACCTCTTAAGAGGTTGATGGTGTTTTACCAATAACCCTGTATATGTTCGGTCCTACGAATAATAATTCGTAGGTTCGGTCCATGATTTTCAGTCAGATAACAGAAAGTTTTCTCTCGGGGAAAGGAACAAACAGAGAGCAAGAAAGACTCACCTGTCCACCAGGACTGTTAGAGTTAGAAGTATCTAGATTAGGCAACTGTATATAAGCGGGTCCTGTCCAATAGTCATGGTCAGCAGGTTCACTGAAAATATAAAATAGAACTTATAAACACACAAACAAACGCTTGGAGTTTTTCAAATAATTGTAAATTTTTCAGACACAGTGGTGCCGATTCCGTTGTTCACAAACTAAACTAAATTTAAGTTGAATGCATCTTTTTCTTTCTATTTCATTATGAAAAGGACAGAAGATAAAATATAAGTTCAGCCCTGTCAAATTAGTCAGCACCTGACGTAATTTGATGTAATTTTAGTAGTCAACATTTTAATCACGTCTAAACTTATAAGGAGTAGTGTCAGGCACTGATTAAGTTGACAGGACTAAACTAAAATTTATCTTCTGTCCTTTTCTTAATAAAATAGAAAGAAAAAGATGCACTGAACTTAAATTTGGTTTAGTTTGTAAACAAGGGAATCGGCACCAGTACTTACCTAATGACAATAAGGCGTAATTCATAAAAGTGAAGTAAGTGCCTATAATCGTGTGATTTTTTTGACACATTTTTCATACAAAATGTGTCAAAAAATAATAATAAACGACGAAGATCAAACCAGGCGCGGTCTACCATAGATGGCCAGGTAAGCATATTTTTAACGGGAAATTATAATTTAAATATTTAAAAAAGATTCCGATGTGTTATAGGAAAAAGAGACGAGACACTTGCAAAACTGATTATTAATTGTCTGATGTCTGACCATAGAATTAAATATTTATATAAAATTTACGATTTCCATGTAATTAGTGTTATGTATGGTAAAGCTCAACCAACCTGGTAATTGTACTGAGCAAAGACTTCTCAACGGTCACGTTTGTGACCACTATATCATCAAGGATGTCGGCCATATCAAAACTGACGAAAAAAGTTGATACTTGCCTTACGGGTGGTCTCGGCCTCCGATCTGGTTGCTGCGTGGCCTGATATCCATTCTCCGGCCTGTCTCGGTTTTGGGAATCACCGCTGGGGCTAAATGACAAAAATATTCGATGAATGATTCAGGGAAATAATTGTTTGACAAGACCAGATTTACACACTCGGTCAATTAGCCGAGTTAGATACTTATAAGACATTTCAAAAGACTGTCTCAAAATAACACTCGTTAATTGAATTCATGGATAATTTAAGTTCAATCAAAATACTAAGGGGAAAGAATCACATGGCCTCAAAAAATTCGTACGGATCGCTAATAGCAGGAAAAGTGCCCAAAAGTCTTGCTTTTTTATATACTTGTACATATTACGACTGTTAGCTTTTAAATTATGTAAAGATCTGTATTAATTACCTACATACATGTATTAAATTGTTAAAAGATATTTTTTTTCATTTTTTAGTTAGATTAAAAAAGGAGAAAAGTACCTAAGACCCTGGTAAATACTGGTCTAAACGCGAGTGTTCTACATGGAAAGGCTTTGGATTTCCTTACGTGTTACAATCGGAACTAAACTATAACTAGATACACTAGTTGAATAATAGTACCAATCGTTGCATCAGTGCGGTGCAATAATTTGTCCCATTAGCATTACCTACGACGTAACTAATAATTACTTTATCCATATAAAAGAGAAAATGTATCACCGAGCATGTGGTACAGTGTCATTTGTACGACGCGACGCTGGTAGCGGTGCGGTAGATAGCAAACGATATTAATGAACGTTGTCATCAATTGCTCATTACGAATGTTACCTACACTGGCACTGGTGTAGGACGCCATGATGAATTTATTTCGGCTGTCACGTCATTTATGTTTAGCGCTTGCCTGCTTGCGTATTTTTATTTTATTTTTGAAGGGACAACAAACATACTATATTTTCCACAGATAACAACATAGATATTTATTAACTGATGGCAAACGAAACTGTAGTTAGGCCAAATTTAATTATATGAACATAAGAAACAGAAAAAACAAAACAAAACGATAGTTTGTGTATTTCTCCTACGTTTGTTTTACTTATTACAAAAAAAAAAAAACACATTCCTTTGATTTAGGTACTTGAAACATAGCAAAAATACTTAAGATAATAAATAAATAATAAAGATCGCAATAATATATATTTAAAAACTACTTATTAGAGAGGTGTGTTGAAGTTCGTAGGGGAAAGTACGATATCCACGCGGACAAAGTGGCAGGCAAAGTGCTAGTTAGGTATATTAAACAGCAAGTATCAGAAAGGGATGGAGAAAGTGGTTCAGTTTGATGGTCTCTACCACACCCTTAAATTCGACCACACTTTTCTGATACACGCTGTATAGGTTAATTCTGTATGTTCAACTGACTAGTATATAAACTTTTATTTGTTCGGAGGGCCTATTTAAGTAATTAGTACGGAAGGATATGATAAAACTGCTGATCTTTCATCTATGATAAAATTAAATCAAAATTCATTTATTCAAACTAGACTGTGAATCAGCACTTTTTGAACGTCAAAATTATGTAAGACAGTCCCCCAAAAGGCCTGCCCTTCACCATTTCCTAGTGCTTTAGCTGGGAAGAAGTGGCGCAACAAACTCCTCAGCAGCACGGCTGTCTGTTCAGTTAGAAGAACTGGATTCTATACAGTAGTAAGTAATTAACATTCGGGAACACAAAACATTAACTTAAATACAGCTATTATTAGTTACAACTTGCCCTACCAACGAAAACACTGAAAACTATAGGTACTCAAGCAGAAATAAATAATAAACAGAACTTAATACACAATAAAAGCAAGACAAGGCAAGGGTTTTTCCAGGCCAAGAGGGCGTGTCAGCTTACATTTGCAAAGCTGCATTATGTTTATATAGCTGTAACTTGAAGTCACAAATGATAAACTAGGAAGTAAAATAAACAAACAGTTAATTAACAATAACAAAATCATAGTCAGCAAGATGACCTGTCACCACAAGCAGCACCCGTTCACGAGCATAACACAAAGATCACCTATTACCCCCCTCGCTATATTTGAGGGAAAGAGGCAACCCGACCCCCGACGCTACTGCAAGCAGTAACATCTAAGCGAGCATGACAAACTTGCTGCCGATTGCTCAAAAGAATAATATGATCAATTGTCGAGGTCGCTAGCTAACCACATATTAATACAACTTAATAAAAAAATTAGTAGATTATGTCAAGAATACTGTGCAGTCAAGGAGTCAATACATGTTCTAAAACGACTCAACACGAAGCCGTCATCTACGCATTCTGTACCTACATCAAACTAGGTAACATTTTGGAAAATAATTGCTGGGAAACGACTTTTATTTTCGGTGTGAAAATTAGCTGTTTCCGGTAGTGCGCCATATAGTGCACGCAAAACATTGTGCTTATGGGTGCATGGACCGGTATATAGGGATCATGGGAGCATTTGTAAAGCTGGGTCCACACTTGTATCATTTTAGTATATCCATAGTATCATTGGATAATTTTCGCTGGCATGGACGAAAAATAAAGGACCAGGCCCGGGTCGACGGCGCGTTGTGTTCCACGTGCGCCTCAAAGAGATGTCAGCAACAATGACGGGGTC
Source organism: Brachylomia viminalis (assembly GCA_937001585.2). Lineage (NCBI taxonomy): Eukaryota > Metazoa > Arthropoda > Insecta > Lepidoptera > Noctuidae > Brachylomia > Brachylomia viminalis. The sequence goes on from OW443314.2 coordinate 14,052,245, forward strand.
CGCTATGGCCGATGCCTGCCAGGGTTGCGGGAAAGTCCGAAAGGGTTACCGTGGCCCCTGGCACAGGCAACTGAAGGAACACGGGTGGGTTTTAGTCAGTAAGAGTCTGACACGCCCTCCCGCTGCGCCCAGAGCGGGAGAAGTTATTTGATGAACACCCATAAAAAAAAAAAAAAGTGGTGAAAGTAACTTATTTAGTCCCGAGACGGGGTTTGGAGCCCGAGCGTAGCGAGGGAGCCAATAGTTCGAGGGACTAAATAAGTCTTAAACCCGAGGTAAACACTGTGCTTTTCATTAAGAATACAAGGAAAGTAAAAATAAAAACACGAATTACCTAAAGAAAAATGAGCCTCTTCTCTTATGAAATCAGGCGTTAAATCCATCTGAATCAGATGAACTCATTGTATTAATACTCTGCTATATGGAAGTATAAACAAAACTCTACAACTCGAAAAAACTAATGAAGATCGGATTGCCGCTTTCCCGCGAACTTTTTTTTTCTGTGGCCGGCTACTAGCTACTACTCAGCCATTATTTTTCATTTCCATCATTGAAAAAATGGTAAACATTTTGCCCAAATCTATGATACTTTAAAGAAATACATAAAGTAATTTAAAAGAATATAATCATTAAATAATACTTAACTATATGTTATTTCAATTTTACATCGCGCTGTAGTTGAGTGGTTGTATAGGAAGTTGGAACTTGGTTCAATAGAAATGTGAAAATAGAACTAGTTTTTTTAAACAATTTGACAGGTGTCAGTTGAAAACGATTCGCCCTAGGGCTGAAAAGTATCACTTTCAACCCGCTCCTCAGGCAACTTCAGACCTACTTTCAGAGTATGATAATGAAAAATAAAAAAAGAGTATGGTGACCGGTGTAACTTTGTCAGAGTTTATCAATCTCATACTCGTTTAAACCAACATCCATTTTATATAAATATAAAAGATTAATTAACTATTTTTAATTTCATGTTGTATATAATGTAGAATGTAAACAGTAGAATGTAAACAGTAATTAATAAATATTTTGGCTGTAACTTAAATATTTTGTAGGGCCTTCAATGTCGCCGTAACCAAAAAGTTCCCAGGTTTTGGCCAAAATAAAATAAAAACTTAATAACGAGATGAACAAATGACTCACTGCTTCGTTATGGGTATTTTTACAACGGTTATGTTAAACACCTTTTTTTTTCTTAAGGTGGGAAATCAATAAATATCTTCTCCCGCTCTGGGCGGAGCGGGAGGGCGTGTCAGACTCTTACTGACTAAAGCCCACCCGTATTCCTTCAGTTGCCTGTGCTCGGGGCCACGGTAACCCTTTCGGACTTTCCCGCAACCTTGGCAGAGGGAATACAGGCCTGATTTTGTTATATTCTATAAAGAAGGCAAAGTAATGAATAAATATTTTGGTTGTAACTTAAATATTTTGTAGGGCCTTCAATGTCGCCGCAACCAAAAAGTTTCCAGGTATTGGCCAAACTAAAATAAAAACGTAATAACGAGATGAACAAGTGACTCAGTGCCTAAGGATATTTTACAACGGTTATGTTAAACACCATAAGGTAATTGTTTTATTGCACCTTACTATTTTTCCGATTACGTCATTTCCAACAATGGGAATGAAAATGACAGTTCGAAAAGGTGACATGCGCCCGCCATGTGAGAAAGGAAAATTCGAAAATTGCGTAACATTCACGCTCCTTCGCCTTAATAAATTATACTCTTTCATGTGTTGTCAGGTTATTAACTAATTAAATATCACGTCTTTAAGAATACTTACATATTTAGAGAAGCTTCAGTGACATGATTTGTATGAAAATAAGGTCTAGGAGAGTCATTAGGTTGTTCCCTAATCGGCTTCGTTTCAAAGTCGTTAGGCGAGATGGTGGGCCTCTGTGTTGGCCGCCTTCCATTATTCTCTTCCGCTGTGTCAGGTTGGTTGATGGTAGGCTGTGGGGTGTTGGCGTTGCAGATCTCCCTGCCATTCAGTCTTATTGTCACCAGTTTCGGGGTTTTTTTTAGAGGGTTGTATTGCACGAAGAAGCGCACCGGCACGGCAGGGCCAGGGTTAATTTGCATTTCACTGTTCTCAAGTTTGAAGTCCTTGTTGTCTTGTGTGGACACGTCTCCTATCCAGTTCTGAAAGAGATGGAAGATTTTGAAACTGTTTCTTTTTCTATTATGCTTAGATATAGTACTTTTCAGTCAATGTTCAAAACTTGTTGAATGATTGTAACCCGAAAGTCGTAAACATTTAATGACACCTATCATCGTTTTGATATTATTTTTGTCACTCGTTAAAGTGGAATACAGCTGTTTACATAATGCTGACATATACAATGCAGCAGATTTTGACGTTTAAAAAATTAAAGAAGTTGCAAATGTGGCAAAACTGGCTATCAAAGAAGGAAAACGATTGATAAAGTTCAATTGGATAAAACTGCAGACAGATTTGTGTGTTCATAATAAAATAAACTTTTTGAGGTGAAACTATATTTTCTCACATTCCTGGAATCTCAAACACGCTAATGACTTCAAGGTACCAATAGATCTTGACATGAGCTGAAGAAGGACACGTATACGTATACGTAGAAACACTAGTAACTTACGAAGAAGTGAAACATAAAAAATCAACTTATTTGATTTTACTACATACGCAAGGGACACACAATCAGGTGAGTTTCAAGTAACTTTAGCATATCCATATTGCCGTGGCAACGGTTTGTGTACTGACTTTCAAGTGCAAATTGAGATACTGGAAGCCTACCACAACATAGGTATTGTAGTTGAGAACAGGCGTGGTGTATGATCAACCCAAAAACATGAAGGACTGATACCTATTTTTTTTCACAGTCCTTTTAAAATTAAATACAAATCTAATGCACCAGCACGGCTCCTTGATGCTTCTTGGCTTGCATGCCATGCGCGGATCACGCGCGTGCGGATGAGGGAAGTGTCAAAGTGGACAGTTGAGGAGTCCATGACGGAGGTAGTACAAACTACTCAAACCGTGAGTAAGCTTACTAAAACTGGGGCGAGGGGGAGTGGGAGGCAGTCACCTCCTTCTGCGAAGCAGTCATGCTAGCGAAGGAGGTGGCGGGACGGGAGAGGGAGAGAGTCTCCCGTCCAAGCCGCCGCGGTGGACGCTCCGGGCGTCGGGAGCCGCGTGACGACTCCCGGCCACCGTAGGCGCGGGCCTGCGGGCGGTGAGTAATGGGTAGCTCACCGTCCGATCAGGACCAGGCCCGTGCTGGACGGCGCGTACGTGTTCCACGCGCGCCTCAAAGAGATGTCAGCATCATAGAGGGGGTCCGCTAGGGCCCAAGCCTGCCGGGAAAGCGGGATCATCCAAAAGGGGTACCGCTGACCCGGAACATAAAGGGCCAAGGAAGGAACACGGGTGGGTTTTAGTCAGTAAGAGTCTGACACTCCCTTCCGCTCCACCCAGAGCGGGAGGAGTCATTTGATGATTTCCCATCCTCAAAAAAAAAAAAAAAAGCTTACTAAAACTAGTAATAACCAAGCACACATTTTAACATAAAAAATAATAACAATAACAAAGGTAGCGATATCCTTAGACACAAATTAAAAACCTACCACAGAGAGCCACCACCTATCCTTTTAAATTTAAATAAGCACTCACCCCAAGGATATCAGCCTTGCTATCGAGCACGATATTGAGCCACAGTGAGTGAAGAGTGCTGTCTGTGGACAAGTTGACTTCTCCGTACCATCTGCCGGGCTCGGATCCGGGCGGCTCGTACCTAAACACGTTCGGACATGGCGATATTGGCGTGGAGCCGGAGCTCTGCTCCAGTGTGGGTGCTGCCAGCAAAGCCAGGAACATGCATAATGGTATTATCTGTTGAGTAAAAGTTAGGTGAGATTGGCACGTCAATTAATCATAATCATAATCTTTATTTTTTCTGTCTTCACAAAGGTTCACATAGTTACAATCATAGATACAAGAATTATATCGTTTTGACAAAAATGCATAAAATATGATCCTTTGTGAGTAGTTTTCTCTGTCTACGTTTGTGAGACACTGGCGTCCATACTAGGATACCCTGTGTGACAGATCACCAAACGAATTAGTACTAGTATTCGCGGGCAGAAACCCTGCTGTCATTCGTGGATCTTTGACAGTCGTTATGGGTCGTCAGAAACCCGAAAGTCTGACAACCAGTCTTACCAAGGGGTATAGCGTTCCCAGTTACTGGGTTGTGGAGGTCAGATAGGCAGTAAAATAATGGTATTCAGCTGCATCTGGTTAGACTGGAAGCCGACACCAAAAATAGTTGGGAAAAGGCTGATGATGAGTCGCGTGAATAAGCCCGCGACTTCGTCCGCATGCAGGTCCATAATTTCAGGACAAAAATTTCTTGTTTTAACATAAAATATATCTCAAGACACTCGGGAATACTGTAGCATCCCATTAGTGAAAGAATTTTCGGAATCGGATGGGGGGGTCTACTCTCTAAGCACTAAATTGGTAGTTTCGGCCGAAGTTACGAGCGCTCGCTACTCCGTATCACCTACGGAACACAAGATTACTTCGAGACCCGAACATAAAAATTTTTAGTCCGTGACCCGAACTACAAATGGATGACAACACCACTTGACAGTTATCCTTACTCCCGATGTGTTATTGCCAGTCCGAAAAAGTTAATTAATCGGGTGTAGGGTTAATTCAGAAGTATCGAACTGCTTTCAGACGGCCCCGTTTCTTTGTTTACGGACTTAGAGAGTAGGCACTCTGTAATAGATTTAACGTTTTTAAAATATTAGTAATATTAAATGATAAATGGTAATTGATTTTATTTCTGTAAGTAGGTTTGAACAAACACTTTTACACGTCAATCGTATTTTAAAAACTAGATGAGGTCGGAGTATAGATAAGTCCTAAAATAAAACGCTGAATAGTTCATCGTAATTCCGTCGAAAGACCTCCACTGCTGGGCTTAGCCTCGCTCAAGCATCTCCCCAGCGACCGGTTGTGCTTCTCACATACGCCGAATTCCCGCGACCCTCACCAGGTAGTCGGTCCAGCTTGAAGTAATTATGAAAAGACTTTTTATCAAAATTGTGTACGTGGTATGGAAGCATTTTTGCTTCTATTCCAGTCCAAATAAATATACAAATAGGTACTATCTTTTTATAATTCAATGCTTGTTTTTATGGTAACATCATGAGGACGATTCTACAGGCTTCTTCGTAATATTACTGGATTTATAATCGAACAGACTTTCGGCAAAACCAACTGTGCCGAAATACCTATGGAGCGTTTAATAGTAATATTTCAGTGGTATTACGTTCATAAAACTATTTAGGTAAATGATTCCTTCAATATAGGTATCTCTCGAAATTATGTTTGCTGCAAAACGTCATAATAATTTCCACAAAATAGTCTTATTTGCAGCAAGTATAATTTCGAGAGCCATATTGAAATCATAAATTAATAATTAATTTTTTATCACAATTGGCTCATTTTGTATTTCGATCAACATACTCCAGAGTCGAAATTTGCAAAAAACCGTTATCAACTTTGAATTTCGCTACATTGACGGATCCCGTTGCCCCTCAACAGGTTATGGAGAAAAATATTGAACAGAGTAATGAATGACTGCAAAACATTGCAGATGCCAAGAGGCTCAGGTTCAAGTACCTACGTGTGTTCAGTTTGTGATATATTTAGAAAACGGGTTGACTTGAAGACGATGCGGCAAACAGGATACACGCAGAAGGTGTACCTAACTTATAAGTTATAAATAACATAAGATCAGATGGTGGAAAATTATCGTAAAAATGTTGTGAATTGTATCGAATTATCGACAAAAAAGGGACATTTTGTCTTCAAATAAAATGAAGGGTTCCTAACAGGAAAAATTGTATCTGGTAACTGGTGATACTTCTCTTTCCTAGAAAGAGATGTAAAATGCCTTTCTTTTTTCCACCTTCTGTTATAAATAAGAACGAGGATATGAACAGCTGTTTTTTGACTTTTTCATGTCTTTACAGGTATTGGTATTCTTGGTTTTCAATTTTTATCATTTAATCGGAGCTATATTTAAAAAAATTGTTTAATTAACTTTTTAGAATTATGTGAAAACTGTGTAATAGGTAAGAAATCGTTGCGTTTACAGTTCTATTTATATGCAAATAATACATTGGAAACTTGCAGGGCGTTATTTTCATTGTAAAATAACTGTAAGCATTACGGTTACTTACTTTTTAAACACTTTCACGTAATTCTAAAAAGTTAATTAAACAGATTTTTTAAATATAGCTCCGATTAAATGATAAAAATTGAAAACCACGAAATATGACACTAAATTGCGACGTTGCCACTCATAAGGTATAAACGCTCTTAATTCAAGTAAATATAACAATTATATTATTTTCACGAAAAACAATATCAAGTATTTTAAATTTGAACTAGCATTGTTGTGTTAGTATGGGCAAAAATGAATACTATGATGAATAAATGTTATGGAAAACAACATTATTGAAAATGAAAAATATAGCAAATAAATGTACCTATGGATTAAAATTATTGACACTTGATCGATTATGACCAATAAAATTAGTGAAAATGATTTTATGTAATTTCACGATTATGGCAACTGAAGCGTTATTTCTAATAAAATTATGGCAAATACAGGTACGGTATATAAAATTATTGCATTTTAAATTATGGCAAACATTAGTACCTAAACCTTACTGGCGACTGTAGGTACATATTGGCGGTACTTTGAATGTAAACATTTATCATAATCTATGGCAGATATAGCAGTGTTGAGTAATTTGCTATTGTATGTCATCTAGAGGCTTGATGACGGATATAATAGTTTAAGTATAGTCTTCATGAATAATGGAATGAGCCTTGCGTCTCGCACATTATTGAATATTGCCTTGTAGCAGTCAAGATGATTTAGTGATGAAAGGATAATTTAATGCTCGCGTAGTTTGTTGGGTTCCGTACCCAAAGGCTGACAACGGTACCCTATTACTAAGGCTCCTCTGTCCGTCCGTCCGTCCTTCTGTCACTGGGCTGTATCTTTCGAACCGTAATACGTAGACACTTAAAATTTTCATGCACATATTAAATCCGTGCGCATAATAATTGTGGAGGTGAACTGAGTACGACTAGTCGGCATATCGACCAAGTGCGGATATAATATAAGTAGCAATACGACTGGTAGTCCGGTAGTGAAAAGGAGATGGTGGGGTCAGGTCGGGGAGCTCCTGCGCACTCTCATAAGTACAGTCTGTAGAAGACCGAAAGGCAAGCAAAATTCCGCCGATGAGCCAGCCTGTGAAGCCTAGCCCCCAGCGCCTCGTCATCATTGTTTGTCTAACCTATACTCAACTATATTGGGGTCGGCTTCAAGTCTAACCGGACGCAGCTGAATACCAACATAGGTCGGTATATTGGGCACAATCCACCAGTAATACAGGGTGGATTTTTGAGACAGGCAGTAAGGGAAGCTACAGGAAAACTTTCTTAAGAAACTGTTATTAACTTTTTGAGTAATTGCCAATTGCATTCACAGATTTTGGAAATGTGGTACAGTCACTTAGAAACATGTTAATACTCACGTTTTATTTTTATGATGCCAACCGATGCAGTTTCGCATAAGGATTAAAAAATTCTTCAGGACTAACTGAGATTAGAGTACCTAATAGAAAAGCCATAAATCGAAAAAAAACTTTTCGCATATAATATGTCGTAAGAAATTAACGAGGATACATCAAATCAAAATCAACGTTGGTTACTAAAAGCATTTGAGTTTTCGTTCATCATGATAAAATTTAACGTTTGTATTTGAGCGGTGAATTTCCACTAACCTCATTGCATACTTACATGCATTGTTATAAATCTATTAACAAATATATTCTAAATCTCACACAAATACATATCGACGCTTGAAAGGCAAAATTGACTAAGCGATATATAAGCACATGAGTAGTTTTAACTACTCATGTGATATAAGGCTAACTTTAACTTTTCAGAAAAAAAATCACATAAATTCTTCTAATCATCCTACAGGCGTAAATCTTACTGTTTTGGAAATCTTATTTACCTAAGCATCTGAATCAAAATTTATATGATATTTTTTCTGAATTTTGGCCTTTCAAACGTCGATATTATTATGTCACCAAACCCGACAACCTACGATCAAAACAACAGAGCATCGACACACGCAATTAGCAATTCTATCATCGTCGTTGTGAGCAGGAAATTACATAATGACCCATTTAATTTGCCACAAAATACCCCTCGTGTCGACATTGATAATAACCCTTTGATTTCACCCTCCTAAAGATTTGGAGTCATATGAGCAGTCTTTAGAGTAATTAAGTATATATTTTGATGTTTTGTCTTCTTAAAATTAATAAGCTCAGCTACACTTAGTTTATTAATTTTAGGAAGACCAAAAAAAGTTTTTTTTTTTTTAATTCTGGTCCCTTTTGATAAATATTACTTTTTAAAGGCTATCTTGACTCTTTTTTTCTCTTTCGAGTCGACGAGTGATTTAAAAAAATATCGATAATACTCCAATAGCAGCTAAGAACTAATAGATGCATTATGGAAGTACCAGTATAAAAAAAAAACGAACTACGAAAATCCTAGTAATAAGCACTATTGTATTGCATTTCTCATGTAAGTGACTATAGTCTTTTATGAGAATAAATTTCTTTAAACACGAACTAAGACAAACCAACTTGGCTAAGTGGCAAGCCAGGTGATCTAGTGAGCAAGGACAACACACTAAAACGATATTTCCAACAATACTACAAATACACAAATTCCGAAAAAAAGTAGAACAAGACTCATACATCACCCAAAATTTTCATTGAAAGCTTTCACAAACTGTACCAAAAAAAAAAAATTGTGTTTTTGTAGTTATTTTGTGTTCAAAATAACTTCTGATGACAAATGTCCTTGCCACGACAGCACCATACAAAGTCTTGAGCACCTCCACATGGATTGCCCCAGATTCGCTATGGATCGCATGCAATATGAGGCAATCACTATGATTTGGTATCACGGCATATGACATCGGGATGCTAACACGAAAAGACGAAGTTTTGGACGCCTATTTCAAATACATTACTAAAATTCTGAGCCAACTCAAGAACATTATTAAATCTAATTATCATATAGTACAATATATTATCACCATCGCGAGTAACAAACCCAATACAGGTGTGGCGTAAATAATGGATAACCCTGAAACTGTCGATTGGCCAGATTATCATCTATCATTTACCCCACTTACCTATATCGCCTACATACGCGTAAATTTTTTTTTCGATATAGGGGCCCAAAAGTGCCCTAATTCCATAGAAAACATGTTAAAATTTAAGCATAAGTATTTTTTGCAATGTTATCATAGTTTGTAATAAAAGATCTTGATACTGGTCTGATAATACAAATATTCAGGAGTGACATAAAAAAAAAACAAAACTAGAACAAGTCACCAATTGTAGAAATGGTAGCTGATTTTGTAAGAGAAAGTACGATTTTATTTAAAATATCAAAAATAGATCAATAATTTGATCGGATGGATATGGCGATATAAGTGGGGTATATGATAGATCTGGCCGATCGACAGTTTCAGGGTTATCCATTATTTACGCCACACCATGTATAATCATAAATTAAAAAAAAAAAACCTACCTGTGCCTTGCATGGTTTTTGTAGTGGACATGACTGCGCAAACATCGCCAGAATTACTCGTAAAGACCCTGTTTTTTATTTTTTTTATGCAATATTCCTTCTTGACAAAATCTATGTAGGTATTATCAGAGAGATTTAATGGTCAACTAAGTACTATTTTATGAGTATTTAGTATGGTGTTCACAAGGTATACGCAATTTACAGGTGGATTTTTGTGTTGCGGTGCGGTTCACCCAAACGAGCGTCAGCCTTTATCCATCGTAAGGCATGCACTCGATCAGTGTCTCCCTACCAATGGCTGTTGTGTTCTGACGACCGATAAAAAAGAAGCGTTTCAGTAAAAAAAAAAAAACAAGTATATTAACATTATACGTTCAGGCCTCTGTGCCCCAAAACATGCAGTCAAAGTGACCACTGCACTGCCACCGATAACGCAGTGGAAGTGGCGAAGTTTTGGGCCAATAAAATCTGAATAACTGTCGTGCCAGCGACACAAAGTAGAAGATGAAGACAATACCTGTATCGTGTGTACTACTTGCTTCAAGTTCTCCAACGTATTAAAGGGTCATTGACCACCTTTCAACGGGTTTGCTGACCACACTAGCTTAAGGGGCGGATTTGAGTTTTGTATCGCTCAATCGGGTCAAAACTGTTAGCATTTTTGCATACTTGCTCTTTTTTAAGATATTGCAATAACCTGTGTTCATCACAGCAGCGAACGTGTTTTTTTATTAACTTTTTATGCAATCTTGAACTAATAAGTTCCACATTGGTTCCGCATTATGTAGCTTAAGAGCGTTTATACCTTATGAGTGGCAAAGTCGCAATTTAGTGTCATATTTCGTGGTTTTCAATTTTTATCATATAATCAGAGCTATATTTTAAAAATCTGTTTAATTAACTTTTTAGAATTACATGAAAGTGTTTAAAAAGTAAGTAATCGTAATGCTTACAGTTATTTTACAATGAAAATAACGCCCAGGAAGTTTCCAATGTATTATTTGCATATAAATAGAACTGTAAACGCAACGATTTCTTACCTTTTACACAGTTTTCACATAATTCTAAAAAGTTAATTAAACAGATTTTTTAAATATAGCTCCGATTAAATGATAATAATTGAAAACCACGAAATATGACACTAAATTGTGACGTTGCCACTCATAAGGTATAAACGCTGGGCTATTTTTGCATGATCATTGCAGGATAGAATCTGCTTTACCGACTCAGAATTTATAATGCGTCTTAGTGTCAATATCGCAGAATGACATTTAGCCATCTTTTTTTCATATTGACTTTTAATAGCCAATAGCCTAGCTCGGAATTCTACATCTATGGCCTAGCTCAATGTTTTTACATGTCAAACCATAGACCGTTTATAAAAATATGACAATGACAGAGTCTGAGAATTTCTTTATATTTCCTAATGGAAAATGTTTTAAGGTTGATACATCGATTAAAGGTATATGCTATTTTGATCTTTGTTTTCAAACAATTAAATATAGTTTACGTTGCAATGGTCAGCTCAGTGCCGCAGCTTTAAAAGGTATTATGTGTCCTGTCTTGATACAGGAAATAAATTGATAACTGGCGATGATGTAAAAGACTTGACCCCTCCTCCGTATCGATAAGTCCAAAAAGAGATACCTACTCTTAAAAAAAATGGAGTCGGTGCATATTTCTGAAAGTTATGCCAGCACACAAATACGGTACCTATACAGACCGGTTAAGCAACAACTCGTTTTGAAATTGTCTTCTTTTTCCTTTCAAGTAAATGCTATAATGACTCATGAGGATAAAAACCGATTTTTCAGTATTACTGTACTTTACAAAAATGTCCGTTTTGATAGAGAACTTACTGCTCGTAGGACGTTTTGCTAATAGGACATACTGCTCGTAGGAAGTTTTGCTAATAGGACATACTGCTCGTAGGACGTTTTGCTAATAGGACATACTGCTCGTAGGACGTTTTGCTAATAGGACATACTGCTTGTAGGACGTTTTGCTAATAGGACATACTGCTCGTAGGACGTTTTGCTAATAGGACATACTGCTCGTAGGACGTTTTGCTAATAGGACATACTGCTCGTAGGACGTTTTGCTAATAGGACATACTGCTCCTAGGACGTTTGGCTATTAGGACATACTGCTCGTAGGACGTTTTGCTAATAGGACGTTTTGCTAATAGGACATACTGCTTGTAGGACGTTTTGCTAATAGGACATACTGCTCGTAGGACGTTTTGCTAATAGGACGTTTTGCTAATAGGACATACTGCTTGTAGGACGTTTTGCTAATAGGACATACTGCTCGTAGGACGTTTTGCTAATAGGACGTTTTGCTAATAGGACATACTGCTCCTAGGACGTTTGGCTATTAGGACATACTGCTCGTAGGACGTTTTGCTAATAGGACGTTTTGCTAATAGGACATACTGCTCCTAGGACCTTTGGCTATTAGGACATACTGCTCGTAGGACGTTTTGCTAATAGGACGTTTTGCTAATAGGACATACTGCTTGTAGGACGTTTTGCTAATAGGACATACTGCTTGTAGGACGTTTTGCTAATAGGACATACTGCTCGTAGGACGTTTTGCTAATAGGACATACTGCTTGTAGGACGTTTTGCTAATAGGACATACTGCTCGTAGGACGTTTTGCTAATAGGACATACTGCTCGTAGGACGTTTGGCTATTAGGACATACTGCTCGTAGGACGTTTTGCTAATAGGACGTTTTGCTAATAGGACATACTGCTTGTAGGACGTTTTGCTAATAGGACATACTGCTCGTAGGACGTTTTGCTAATAGGACATACTGCTCCTAGGACGTTTGGCTATTAGGACATACTGCTCGTAGGACGTTTTGCTAATAGGACGTTTTGCTAATAGGACATACTGCTTGTAGGACGTTTTGCTAATAGGACATACTGCTCGTAGGACGTTTTGCTAATAGGACGTTTTGCTAATAGGACATACTGCTCCTAGGACGTTTGGCTATTAGGACATACTGCTCGTAGGACGTTTTGCTAATAGGACGTTTTGCTAATAGGACATACTGCTCCTAGGACCTTTGGCTATTAGGACATACTGCTCGTAGGACGTTTTGCTAATAGGACGTTTTGCTAATAGGACATACTGCTTGTAGGACGTTTTGCTAATAGGACATACTGCTTGTAGGACGTTTTGCTAATAGGACATACTGCTCGTAGGACGTTTTGCTAATAGGACATACTGCTTGTAGGACGTTTTGCTAATAGGACATACTGCTCGTAGGACGTTTTGCTAATAGGACATACTGCTCGTAGGACGTTTGGCTATTAGGACATACTGCTCGTAGGACGTTTTGCTAATAGGACGTTTTGCTAATAGGACATACTGCTTGTAGGACGTTTTGCTAATAGGACATACTGCTCGTAGGACGTTTTGCTAATAGGACATACTGCTCCTAGGACGTTTGGCTATTAGGACATACTGCTCGTAGGACGTTTTGCTAATAGGACGTTTTGCTAATAGGACATACTGCTTGTAGGACGTTTTGCTAATAGGACATACTGCTCGTAGGACGTTTTGCTAATAGGACATACTGCTTGTAGGACGTTTTGCTAATAGGACATACTGCTTGTAGGACGTTTTGCTAATAGGACATACTGCTCGTAGGACGTTTTGCTAATAGGACATACTGCTCGTAGGACGTTTGGCTAATAGGACATACTGCTCGTAGGACGTTTTGCTAATAGGACATACTGCTTGTAGGACGTTTTGCTAATAGGACATACTGCTCGTAGGACGTTTTGCTAATAGGACATACTGCTCGTAGGACGTTTGGCTAATAGGACATACTGCTCGTAGGACGTTTTGCTAATAGGACGTTTTGCTAATAGGACATACTGCTTGTAGGACGTTTTGCTAATAGGACATACTACTCGTAGGACGTTTTGCTAATAGGACATACTGCTTGTAGGACGTTTTGCTAATAGGACATACTGCTCGTAGGACGTTTCGGTAAAGTGTCGTTTTCACTATAGGTCGTTTTGCTATTAGGACTATTTGCGTTTAAATTTTTTGATACGTAGGGGATTTACTGGTGAAATGTATTGTACTATGTTATGTTATAATATTATACACACACTTCTGCCTAGCCGGGCGGGAGAAATACAGGCGTGATGTTATCATAATCCGCCTATAATGTTCCCACAGCTGGGACACAGGCCTCCTCTTTTCGAGAGGGAGTGGGCTGTTATCTACCACGCGGGCCCAGTGCGGGTTGGTAGATGTCACATGTCTTCGATTTTCTGGTTCTAGGACATGCCGGTTTCCTCACGATTATGTCCTTCACCATTTTGAGAGCAGTCATGGTGATGAGATTATTTACACAAAGTAAAGCGCCTGCCTAGGTTCGAACCTGCGGCGTGCTGTGTGCTAACGAGTATGTTAGGAAATAATTTATAAACGAAGGAACGAATCAATGTATAAATTGCGTAAAGGTTATGTTTTAAACGATTAATATTATCATAGCACTTATTAATAGTGGTGATTATTGTTTTGTTCATAAATAACTAGTAATTTCTGAGTATTATTTTATTTGCTGTTTTTGGTGTTTGATAACGCTTTGGGTTGTATAGGAAACTTTATAATTCATGAAAAGATTTTCTGTGGTAGTTCTTTATCATGATTTGCGTGGGTTTGTAGGTATATACAGTACCTACCTACGTAATAATGTGAAGGACCTACCTACTGTTTTGTTTTCGTTATCAGACAATTATTTCTTATAATAAAATTGATAAGCGGATGTTACAAAAATAAATATTGTTATTTTGGTGTACGTAACCACTGTTTATAACTTTGTGGTCAAATACATTGCCTCGTCATCTTTCAAGCTTATTTTATGTGAAACTATGAAATTTATAGTATCTTACTAATATAATAAAGCTGAAATGTTTGTTTGTTTGACCGCACTAATCTCTGGAAATACCACTCGGATTTGAAAAAATCTTTTTGCATTTACTAGCCCAATTCTTGAGGAACCATAAAGGCTATTTAACATCATGCTACAACCATCAGGAGCCGACCAAAAAAAAAAAGACAAGCATACGGAACGATAAGCGAAAACAATGTAGAATGGCGCGGGCAGGCGATGCTACGCGAGGCGGTGGGTCGGGGGCCGAGGGAGTTTTATAATAATGTGACTGTTATTTTAGTATATTGTGTATCTTACGACTTCCACGCGAATGAAGTCGAGGGCAGAAGCTAGTACAAAATAAATTGAAAACCGGTAAGATCAGTCGTTGAACGCAGTCTCCATAGTTAAGATTTTCGAGCACCCTCTTACGGTAACCGGTTACAGCATGAAACCACCGTGGAACCAGTCCGTAGTTATTTGCAGCGAATCATCTCGATTATAACGGTGTAAGGATGCAATGTTGAATGTTCAATTTTATTTACAACGCCCGCCCCGCTCCTGTTTCGCATGGTTTTTACGACTTGACAAAACATCGTGATTTCTGTATTGTATGTATGTTAAATATTAATGTTTAATACATATAAACCTTCCAGAATAAATTCTCTAAATGATGGTTAAAACCGCATCAAAATCCGTTGCGGAGTTTAGTAGAACAACGTGGTCACACACAGACACAAAAGGCGACTTTAGGCACGAAGGACCGCTGCCGGCTCTGAGGTAAACACGCGAAAGTTTTGTAGACAAATTATTTTTCTGTAGCAAATGTTTTAAGAGATCAAGGAATTTCAATATTTAAAAAATGTTCATACCTACACTAAAAGTCTGATATGTGTGGAAATGAATATCGCTTTTGGCAATTACAACATTGAGATTAGGTAGATTGAAAGCAGATTTTGACCATTTTCGAGACCGAGAACTGGCCATGTTCAAATTGACGTGACGGCTTGTTACCGAGCTGTCAAAAGTGAATGAAAAGTAAGCTATGTTGTGATTGGTTTCAAAACAACTAGACAAGACAAATTGGATTAGGTCTGTGTCCGAATCAAATTAAATAACCTTCAAGTACCTACCTAAA
The DNA here is from genome assembly GCA_937001585.2 of Brachylomia viminalis. Taxonomy (NCBI): domain Eukaryota; kingdom Metazoa; phylum Arthropoda; class Insecta; order Lepidoptera; family Noctuidae; genus Brachylomia; species Brachylomia viminalis. The sequence goes on from OW443314.2 coordinate 14,067,973, forward strand.
AGGGGATTTACCTTAATATGCTTTTTACTGGAAACAATATCATGGCTGGTATAGTTGTATTACTTTAATTAATTATTTACATAATGTAATTAGGCAAACCGATCTTCATAAACATGTTGTGATATGGTAGGATGAACGCGCAAGGAGCAGCCAAAAAATTTTAATGGCGTCTCAAAATCAATTAAATATGGTGTCTGTAAAAACTTATTATCTGCAGCAAAAAAACGGCAGTCAACTCAGTCTACCGGAGTCTACATTTGGACACAGGCCTCTCCCAGGCTGATCCACAACACCCTGTGCTCCGCTTTCCGCCACCAGCCACCTTTTTAATGTTGTCGGGCCATCTAGCTGGGGCGTCCCACACTACGCTTGGCGATACGCGGTCTCCACTCCAGAACACCTCCACCTCACTTCAAGTCACTTCAAGTTCACTTATTTTTACGGTGGGATTTTTACAGAATATATTGGCTGATATTTTGGTTGAATGGGTTATCGTAGCAAAGGGATCTCATAGTTGCGTAGTGTTTCGTAGCCCTATTTCGTAGTAACGCTACGAAGTAATAGGTACGTCAAACGGTAAAACGACATAGGTAATGTTTTTTGATGACGTCGCTTTAGTTACAAACGAAACGAAAAATCGATTGGATTGCAAACGATGACTGCCTCTTATAATTAGAACGCCACAGCCTAAATGATGCACACTTGCTATTTTTAAAAACAATTCTTTTTTCTTTCCTCTTTATTTCAAACTATGCGAACCTATTTCGAACCGCTCCCGTCACAATCTGCTCGTCCAGTAAGGGCGCAGTTTTTAAAATATTCTAGAAGCCGTGTGAGAAACAGAAGACCCTCGATTTTGTCATATAAGTGCATCAGCCGTCTGACTTCCGTCAACTGGGCCGCGCACCGAAAAAACGATTAAACAGCGCTAGCCTTGTTATACGATTTACCTTTTCACTAGCTTACTAGCCTAGAAATGAAGCTAGTTCTGTATAAACGAAGCCAGAGCAGTTTCTCAAGCCACGAGAAAGCCAGTAAGCTAGCGTCTCAAGCTAGAATAGTATAATAGGATGGGGTTCTATTTTTTGAGCTAGTAGAGCCCTACCTTTTTACTATCCTGCCTTGTGTACTAGCTTTATATTGCCGGCGATGCTAGTATTCGACTGGCTATAATACTATAGATAGTGTGCAGTGACTACGCGTTTTGTTTTTCTAACCGCAAACACGTGTCGCATACTGTACTGGATTAAAATTATCTGGTATCATGTACCTACCTAAACAGCACTAACATGTGCCAAGCCAGGGTAGTATACAGAGGTTCTAACTTGCTATTTTACCTTTGAAAAATAAGCCTCATCACCTCGTGTATCTCGGACATCATTTAGGTACTCGTAGCTTCTCTCATCACCCCGAAACCTAATGTCTTTTATTTTAATTTTATATAGACATGTTACTGGTTTACTGGTAATTCGTCATTTCGTGTTTCTCGGGCATTATGTAGCTTCTATCGTGGCCCGAAACCCTAATGTTTAAAAAAAAATGTACCTATGTGTGTAACTGGTAATTAACCGCTTACATTACACGTGTGTGTGTTAAAAAACTGTATTAAATATCGAAGCAACCTATTGGTGTAACTGTTGAGGATAAACAACAATTCCGAGAACTTGATGACAATCTATGTTCATAATGATTATTAGCCGTAATTGCATAAATGCGATTGTCATAAAATTCCTCAAAGTTATTTGTTTATTGATTAACGAGACTACGCTTCACGTGATTGTTCAAATTATGTGCAATCACGGAAAATAAATGTTTTTTTAAATGACTTCTCTGTTTTTTATATTTACACCCTACACCAATTTTCTGTGTTATAGCACGATTGTAGCTATTATAATGTGTGAACTGTCAACGAATGGCAGTTGTCGTTAGAAAACAACGGATACCTAATTTAAGTTGGCAGCGTAGACAGAGAATGCTATTCTCTGTCTACGGTTGGCAGGGAATTTGGGGGAAATTGGTAAACCATAGATTACCCTGAATTGACGTAGCGGGAATAGACAGAGATGTATAAAATAATTATGTCGTATTGAAACATAATTATGTAAGTAAGTAGGTATACATATAATTGGGTAAACTGGTTCGATTCGCAATTAGACGATTTTGTGATGTGGAACAGACGCCGATTGCGATTGGCAGATTTTATTAATTGTTTGGTGGGAAAAACGTAAACAGTTACAAACAACACACACACTACACACTACTTAAGTTGTCTTGCTTATGGAATAAAGTTATTTTTAGCAAAATCTGTTTAAAAAACCATTTTTTTTAAGACCATAAACTTTGTATGAAAAATAGACAGAAATGATTGTAGGTATACATATATGTAACATTTCAACAGTTTTGGGTAATGTAATGAGGCGAGCGTTTTGCCAATAACCGGCACAGATAAAGACTCCGTGCTTCTATTCAGGTATTCCTGACGGAAAAACCCAAAAACACATTGCTCGACGAGGCAATTAAACCCAGGGCCTACATTTTAAGTAGGTACCTACCTATTTAAAAATGCACCCGTAATTTCTGTGGTCAGGTTAACCCTATTTTGACACATCGTTCATGACAGAAGGTGACACATAATGTCGCCAAAATAAAAATAAAGCGTTTTTTGCCGTTTAGAAATCCTCAAGGATGTCCTCCACCCGGGGTGGGCTGAGGGGTTGGTCAGACTCTTGCTGACTAAAACCACACGGCGTTCTTCAAACTACCTTTAGCCAGAGAGCGTGACATACCTATGTCTGAGAGTGCGTCATTTCTAACCACATACAAATGACGCGTAGGATGCAAAAATGATGCTTACCAAATAATTTACATATAAACATTTCCTATTCCGTGGTTTACACGATCTTGACACTACTTACTGAACGTAGTGTTGTTGTACTGTGCAAACTCATTATCAATTTTATATTGTGTTCATACAGTTGTCAACTTCTTTCTTATGGTTGTCAATATAGAATATTTTTTTACAGCCAGTTGTTACACAATATAACCGCAGTCGTTATCAGGAGTATTATCGAATCTTATTTCACTATCAATAAGGTTCCTTTCATGTATTGTCATGCATTTATGTGTTTTTGAACAACAACACTCACTACCACACTTACACACCCACTACATACATACCTATACATTCACCTCCACACCATTTCCTTACACACATAATCACACACATCGCGGCGCTTTTCACCATTCATAAAAATACTTTTTCCATTTCTTTTATTTTATTTGTATAAGTTTACATAATTTACTGAAAAACATAAATAACTGCATAACAATTATATATAACCTTGGGAAGGGCGGAGAATCCTAACACAAACAAACTATATGTTTAAAAGGATTCTCCTCATTGTAACTAGAATAAGTTATTTTAAGTTGATGCAATAAACTTTTTATTATTTTATTATTATTTAATTCCTTGTTACTATCAAACTGCCAGAGTTTGGCTTCACTCGGGGGTTTCCAGGAATTAACTAGTAACTGAGAACTTCATAAACGAGAACCCAATATCGAATTATCCTTTTCGCGTAAATACCACCTCTTGACTGGAATATCAGCCATCTTGACCCAAAATCCAGCATTTTCTGAGTGGCCTCTACAAATAAATCCTTGTTCCGCTGTAAGCAGCGAATTGGAACCTTTTCCTCAATCCTTCTTAGGGCGATAAGTATCCGATACAATAGGCTGCGAGTTCTAAATTCAAATCAATGGGTGGGTTTCGTTTTGTTTTTATTATAATGACCAAGCCAAGAATCTATGAACTCTTGTCAAAATATAAAAAAAAAATTATGCCAGTACTTCCAAATATGAAACTTCATGTTTTATTTTTAACTAGCTGACCCGACAGACATCGCCCTGTCCAAATTTCAATAATTCATCCAAATTTCCCATAGAAAATGCAGTTTCAGTTTTCCCGTATTTTCCAATCTTCCCGGCAACTTTTTAGATATGTCTTTCCGTAAAAACCTGATTCAGACTATTACGAACACTTAAAAACAAAACTTTTCAAAATTTGTCTAGCCGTTCTGAAGTGATGCGCTTACTAACAAACAGTATTTCATTTTTATTATATGTATAAATTAGAAATTGTGGCAACTAAAACTTGTTAGTCAAAGAAATAAAGACGTGAGTTTTTTACTTGGATACACAAGAAATTATAATTACCTACATAAGTGGCTGAACTATTAGTAAATAAAAAGTGGGGAACTAATGACGTCAAAAATGGTTTAGCTTTTTTATGAAGATAATTTGAATATAATGTCAAAATGATTTATGCATGTCAGGTGAAGTTATTGTTGACTTATCCGTTTTTAGGATTTCGAGATTGATACTTTTGACTTTTGAGAAAGGGGAATTGAAGCGGCATTATGTATTTATGTTAGTATACCTAATTTCTCGGCGTTCAATTAAACTTGACTTCTAACACCTAGACTTTCCGGTAAATCTACAAGTAGACTGTGTCGAAACCTAAACCATTATCTGACATTACCTGAACATTAACAACTAGGTATAGCTGGTTTCTCCAGTATTTAAGTACAGTCGCTTTATAATCGTCATAGATCTTTCAGTTAGACAGACAATAACATCAGAATCCCAGAGACCTTTAATTAAAGCGTTGTTTATTCATATTATGTAGTTAAGAAGAGATAACGGTTAAAAGTTAAATTGTGTCAGACAATCATTGTTTCTGACAAAGAGGTGCAATAAAAGTTCTCAGTTTAAATTGTATGTTCTGCATTTAAATATCTAGGCAACCTACTGGCCTTCACAATTAAATTCCAATTTGCCGTTTCTGGGCGTTCCGAAATTCTTCCAAATTCAAAGTATGCTTACGATCTCGTGAAAGTACTGTTTGGCAACAAATTCTTAAGGGGAATTCTTTGAAACTAATCCTGAAAGGCCTCGGTTAAGGCTTGAGCGGATAGAATAATAAAAAGGCTACCTCCAACGAATCGTAAACCGGTCCACCACCATTTTGATCACAACACGTATGACATTCGACTTAACACTTAAAAAACTTCCTCCACGTTTTTTAATTACAAATTACACACAGACTAACATAATTGCACAATTATTAAGTACACAACACCATATTTTTTATCACTATTCTTACCATTTTTAAAGGAATTTTCCCGGAGCTTATTAAAACGACTATTTGTATAGATTGCCACACAAAAAAAGGTTTTTATCGATTGGCGACGAGCGCCATCCGCGCCGGAGTCTGTAAGAATGACAAAAGAAAATCATAGCAATAATCTCAGAGGTCAAGTTTACGATAGCCAGAAGAAGGAGACAGAGGATTTTGGCCTATGGTGTGAACGAGACGGTTGGATGTTAATTAGTTCGTCGTTTAGTGAGGGTGCGCACACGCAAACCAGTTGGCAATAATCATCAAAATTGTTATGGAATTAATAATTAAATGCAGTGTGTATACAATATGTTTTATGGGTAAATAATATTGAACATCTTTTACACAACAAAGGAAATATAAAGAAAATAGTGATGACAGACAAACAAACCTATTGCATTATTTTGCATATGTACATAAACATAATATTCTCACGGGATAATCGTGGCCAGGAAATAGCCAGTTTGACAGCTCGAGGTTAAGCAATATAGTCGCGGTCAAGACTTGGATCGGTGACCCTAGCTTACGCGTCAAGACCCCTCAAAATAGCTGCTGATTTTGTAAAGCTGAGTGTCATGGTCATAGGTCATGGGAACTGATAGTCGTTAAAGACAGGCCGTTCGAAGTCCGGAATCGGGTAATTACAAGTGATACAACCTTTGAACTATGTAGGTACTTCGATTTTGTAGGTGAAACAGCAATCATTCTGTATAAAATACTTTCTTAAGCTTACTGATTCATGAATTCACCCATTATTGGCAAGTGTTTAAATAGCGGATGAGATTCACGGTCAATATTTTTTTAGAGATCGGCGGTATGTGGATTCTATAGAATTCGCACCATGAAAAATTTGGTGAAGTGAGCGTGGAGAGCAGTTAGTGGCATCCCACTGATGCTAGGGATTGACCAAGCATTACATTTACAACCATAATCGAGATTTTGACCTCACTATCGGCTATAGCACCCTCGTAACCCATGACGAATAATTTGAAAATTTTCGCAGCGCCATCTTGGATTTTAATTTAAAGGTCAAATAACAAGATATTGCTAAAGACCAAATATAAAAACCACAATATTATAAAAAGGTCCTAATCGTTTGAAGTTCAACATTTTGTTTCATTTTGGCACGCATTTAAATAGATTCGAACTGAATTTTTGTATTACTATTTGATTTTAAAACCCTAAATAGTAATGATAAGACGCTTAAATACTAGCTTTGTAATCATATAAAATGATCAATAGAATTTGCATAAAAAATATTATTAAAATCTCGATTATGATTGTAAGTGGTAATAGTCAATCTCTAGCATCAGTGGGATAACACTGACAGCTCGCTCGCTCCACGCTCACTTCATCTCTCAGAACAATAACTATAATTGTTCTGAGCTTCATCTATACTATCTTAAACTATATTGTAGTCTGTGTACTTTTGTAGTCTGTGATCTATACGTTTTCACGGTGAGATTTTTACAGAAATGGTGCAATGGTGGTCGAGCAGGCAGACAGATACAGCTAGATGCTGTTTTAATACATTAAGCTAAAAAAGGTGTTTAGAAATGAGATCCAATTATGCTGCTATTGTACATTTTATGAAATAAAAACTTTATTTTAATTATTGAACAAATACGTTTAACTAAAAAACGTAACGTAATAACGTTTAACTAAAAAAAAAAAATATACGAAGTTCACAATAGTAGTCAGTTCATAGGTAATTGATAAACAATTATTTAAATTATTATTTAATCACACGCCTATTTAGATAGGTACTTGCATAGAATAAGGAAAATTGTTCAGAAGTTTTTGTTACTTATTAATACATTGTATCAGTCATTATTTCTAGTGTAGCAACGACCACTTTAGAAATAAACGTTAATTAAAAACGAAAGCATTTTTTAAAATTTTACGTTTATTTTCATTTTGCCCTTTTTTAATCACCCAAGCGCAATGACCTTTGCGTAAACAACGCAATAATGAAATTAAAAAATATAACAATTTCCGCGCCAAAATGCATAATTCAAAATGTCTGCCACAAAGGAGTGTCGTTTTAGATGTTTAGACAAAAGACAGGGAAATAAGGTAACGAGGTAAATGAGCACAGTTGTCATGACAACGGGTGGAAATAGGTTGAAAGGAGCAGCGTGACAAGAGGCGGGGTGATTAGACTGACAGGTGACGGCGGTGCGGTGGCGGTCGCGTGCGTGGGAACACATGAGCGGAGTGAAGGGTTGCGGTGTGCTTTGGGTATTCGTGTGATATTATTAAAGGTCTAAAACAATACCGGCGCGGCGGTAAAAATAATCATCAATTTCATATCAATCGTCAAACTGGAAATTTGTTCCACCTAAGAATTTTCATATGAAATATTCTGAATCGCATTTTGATCAACATACGACGTAAAACAGAGCTGTAATTTGCAAAAAAAAAAGAAAATTGTAATTGGCGAATTACAGCTGTACAGCCGTCATTCATACTCTTTTCATTTAACAAGTATAATTAACAAGCTTACCAGTCACAAACGTTAAGCGAAGTAAGTCTGCCGCGCCGGAAAAAAGAAAATTAAAGTTGCCCACAGTTTCCTCGTCTGTGGCTTTAAGCCAGTATTAGCCCTCTCCAACGACTCGAAATCAGCAGTTAGCAGCCAAAACGAGGTGACGAAGCTGTGCGCAGTAATTCGTACTGTCTAACTGTCTATGTCGGCAGATTTGTTGTAGGTAGGTACACATACGTTTTCATGCCGGGACTAACTATGGTTTAGTATTCGGCGTGTTTAGGTACGGTCGTCAGCGTGTATGGATCACTATCATTATGGAAGCTTGTTGACGGACACGTTATTTCTACCGCGCGCCCGCGCGGTTTAGAAGCCGTACCGTAAAGAAACAATAAAGTACCGTGTTCAAGGGCCCTACATGTTCGTTATGCTTGAGATAATTCGTATTTTGTATTTGGTGGTGAGATTCAACAACAAATGTTGCGCTCGTTTGTTGTTTTGTTTAGCTTTTGTAGTTCTCCTGATAGAACTGGGTTTTGTTGCGCGTTATGCCATTCCGGTCAATACCGTCCTATCGGATTATTATGAGGGTGAGGGAATAGAAAGTGCATCTAATACGGCGGCGTTTTTGAACAGTCAGTTAAAGAAGAACTTAGCTTATAAATATTATACCTCTTTATTTATAAACGTTCATTATCATCATCATTTCAGCCGAAAGACGTCCACTGCTGGACATAGGCCTCCCCCAAGCACCTCCACTTCGACCGCTTTTGTGCTTCCCGCATCCAACGGGTTCCTGCAGCCTTGACAAGATCGTCTGTCCACCTTGTGGGAGGCCTTCCAACGCTACGTCTTCCGGTACGCGGTCGCCACTCTAGAACTTTCCGGCCCCATCGGCCATCTGTTCTGCGAGCAATGTGCCCTGCCCACTGCCACTTAAGTTTGGCAATTCTTCGGGCTATGTCGGTTACCTTGGTTCTCCTGCGGATCTCTTCATTTCTGATTCGATCACGCAGGCATAGCCCTCTCCATTGCCCTTTGGGCAATTATAAACGTTGCTTAAAGTTAAATAATGATTAGCGATTGTTTAACCATATATTTTCGACGTTTAAACGTCACTTAACTTTAAGCAACGTTTATAAATAAACCCCATGCAGGGTGGCAGGAACTTCGAAGCGCAATCTGTAACCATGAATTGCACAAGAATCTAGACCTAGTGGTCTAGGGGGGGATAACTGACAGAAAATTTCGAAGACAGGGCGCCATCGGTAATCAAACAAAATCTGCTGTGTCACAGAAAAGTCTAATAAGTACCTACGCGGTCAAAATGTATGGAATAACCACGGATATCGAATAACAATGTTTTTTTAAATATGCGAAGAAAAAATTCAGCGCATGTGAGTCCAGAATCATGTACCTACTGAATCCGTGGTAACAGGGGTGACCGTCGATGTTCCTGCCACCCTCTATATAAGGTGTAACAGAATAAACGCAAGTCCTGAAAGTAGTTTGCTCATAGTTGAATAGTGAATCCATTTCAGTAACTATTAACATAGGTATTTAAAAAAAAAATGTATTTTACAATACTGACCGCCGATTGAGCCAAAGAAAATTAAATCTTATAACAAGGTAATAAGACTCAATTTTAAGTGCATAAATTAATGCTAGGGAAAACACCATTTTCTTATTAACAATTAGCATTAAAAAAAATTGTTATGGTCATTATGTAAAGATTTTAATTACAATAATCTAATTGGGGTGTATGAAGTCTTGCGTTAATTATGTTACACGTTATAGATCATCAAAACACGTATTCCCTGAACGCTGCACATTGTTTAGATTTGTGTTTTTTTTGTTTTTACAAAAACAATCGTCTTCTTCAATGTCCCACTCACCGCACAGACTTCATTCACTCTTCCTTCTTCGTTCTATCTATCTCTCTGTGGAATGCGCTTCCCCAGGAAATCAGGATGGCAACCAACCGATTATCCTTTAATAAAACTAAAGTTAGCGAGCACATTCACAAGAAGCTGGCAGTATCGTCACAGTGGTAATGTTTTCTTATTGTTTGTCCTATTTGTTTTTAGTATATTCGTGTATTTATGTGCATTTATTTGTGGTTATATTTATATATAATTGGGTATATGTATTAAACTTATAGTCTTAGTAAGTTTACGCGTGTAATTTAATATTTAATATTTATTCCTATAAATTATCATTGTAAAATTGCACCTATTGACATTGGACCTATTGATATTGGCATTGACTGACCGGTTGGCGCAGTTGGTAGCGACCCTGCTTTCTGAGCCGCTGGTCCCGGGTTCGATCCCCGGACAAGTCAAACATTTGTGTGCATGAACATGTCTGTTTGACCTGTGTCTGGGTGTGTATATGTATAAAATATATAAGTATGTATATCAGTCATCAGGTTACCGTAGTACAGGCTCTACCTAGTTCGGGACCTGAAGACCTTGTGTGGATGTGGTCCCATATTATTATTATTATATTACCACTGTTTGTCTCTGCATCACCCAAAGGTTGACTGTTAGAAAATGCCTGTGGCATTAAGTCTGCCTCTGTACATTTTTGTGCTTAAAGTGTTGAATAAAATAAATTTCACGGGAACGAACTAACAGGTTCAAAAGTATCCTCTGGCCTAACCCAGATCAGGAACTATTCGTATGCCTTTTATCCAAATCCGTTCAGCAGTTAAGGCGTGAAAAGTTATCAGACACAGTTACCTAATAAATTAAAATAATGTTTTTTTTTTTAAATTAGTAAAATATGTTTTTTGATTATAAACGTCTAACTTGTATTATTTGTCACCACTCATTGGAATACTCTAGCGCCGCGCCGCGCCGCCAGCACGTAACACCTATAAGTTAGAAAAGTTAATTTATGACTCTAAATTGTAATAACTTTTGACCTAGTGGACCGATTTGAAATAAAAGAAAGACTAAATGTTTCCTCAAGACATGGATTATGACTATATTTCGTATCCCTCAAAGTCCGCTTGCACCACAAAAGACTGAATGCGTTTGGCGCTAAACATATTTAAAACCTCATTCGAACTTCGAAACGAACTTCTGTCTAGACAGAAGTTTTGTGGAATAAGTAATTGAAGCTAAACAACAGACGTAGTGGAAAACAGAATACAGAAAACCGTATCAAATTCCCAAGAACTGGTAAAATTAATACATCAATTAATTTGAAGGGCAATAAAAAAGTAATTAGCTATCAGTTTCTAGGCCATTCTTGACCAGGTTCGGAATGTTGTGTCATTGAGGGAAACCAAAATATTATCTACGTACATCTTTACATCAGTTTGGCTTTAGGACTGGAAAATCCACCGAAAATGCTGTACTGGAACTTACAGATACTATTTATTAACCATTGGGAAAACTAATATAAAACTCTTGCCATCTTTTTAGACCTATCCAAAGCCTTCGACACTATCTCAATTCCCATACTTCTTTCGAAGCTAGAGCATCTTGGTAAATGATAAATGATTTTATTTCTGTAAGTAGGTTTGTACAAACACTTTTACACGTCAATCATATTTTAAAAACTAGATGAGGTCGGCGTTTCATATCTGACTACTCTGAGAAGAAAGGCCGAAACAAACTCAGAGGTTACAGTCTCTTTTAAAGTCCAGACATAATCTTGGTCAGATCATGTGAAGCCTATGTGGATTGGTGTCTGAAACGGTCTTTTGAAGAAAAACCATACAGATTGAGCTGACCTGTCCAGTCAGTACACGCATTTGTCAGTAATCGTGCCGCTCAACTCAGAACTTAAGGAACACAACGATTCGACGAACAATACCAAAGGAAGGACATTTGGGTAGGCCGCATAAATTACTCAAGCTGCCAGATCGTGAAACTAACTAAGAAAACAAAAAAAAGTAATGAACCACATAACACATTCACAGTAATTAAAATAATATTATAATACTTTACAAAGTAAATACTCATGTCATTGTATGTATAAAATTCATCAATGTCAATGTGTATATAAAACTTCGGACATAATCTTTGAGGACCATGTAGATTGGTGTCTGAAATGGTCTTCTGAGGAAAGAACCACGCAGATTAAGAGGACCTGTCCAGTCAGTGCACGCATTTGTCAGCAACCGTGCAGCTCAACTCAGAACTTCAGGAGCTCAACCATTCGACGAACAATACCAAAGAAAGGACATTTGGGTAGGCCGCATAAACTACTTAAACTGCCAGATCATGATTAAAACTGAAACAATGACCCACATAGTCCTTACATTCACAATAATTAAAATAATAAATTGTACTTCTCAAGGTAAGTATTCAAGTCGTTGTGGAATGAAACAGAAAAAAAAACAACATTCAGTATGCAGAAAATTGGAGCAATTCAATCCCAAGCCTTTTTGTCCTCCATATAATCTTTAACGGTATATAAGCCTTTCTGGCACAACTTACGTTTAATGAATGATTTGAATTTATTAAGGCTTAGATCTTGAACGAGGATTGGAAGTTTATTATAAAAGCGTATACATTGACATCTGAACGAGCCACCTATTTTCTTGAGCCTTGTTGTAGGTACAAGGAAGTTATAATTGTTCCTAGTATTTATATTATGGATATCACTGTATTTTTTAAACAAGTTTATATTTTTATGGACATATAAAAGATTTTCAGAAATATACTATGAAGGCACAGTCATTACATTAATCTCCTTAAATTTCTCTCTGTGTTGTTCGGGCTTAATTTATAAATTGATCGAACAGCTCTTTTCTGCAAAGAAAGATAGTCTGAATGTCGGCGGCATTTCCCCACAACAGAATACCATACGACATTACACTATGAAAATATCTAAAGTACATTAAACGGGCTGTCTCTATGTCAGTTAAATTACGAATTTTTCGAACAGCGTATGCTGCGGAGCTAAGCTTTTTTGATAATTTATCTATGTGTGGGCCCCACTGAAGCTTAGCATCCAAAATTAAGCCCAAGAATACTGTGCTATCTTCAGGATTCAATCCTCTGCCCTTTATCAATACATTAGTTAACACCTGAGCTGTTTTTTAATTTTTTTTATTAGGTATTCGCGGGATGGGCCACGATCTCTTCAGGAGTTATCTTACAGGTCGTAAACAAATAATAAAACTTGAAAGCTACCTCAGTAACCAGGAGACGATTACTTTTGGTGTCCCCCAGGGCAGTGTCCTGGGCCCCTCACTTTTTCTCATATACGTGAATGAGCAGTGTCAGTTATCCTTACCCAACTGCAAAATTATAGCTTATGCCAATGATGACACAGCTTTAATTGTTCATGGCTGGAACTGGAGTGAAACTCGCTTCAACTCGAAGTTTGCTTTGAGCACCGTCATGAGGTGGCTGACCAAAAATCTTTTCACTCTAAATGTCAATAAGACCGAATTTATCACATTCTCTACTATGAAGTCAAGTCAGCCCCCCACACCGATTGAAATTCGTGCGCACATCTGCCCAAACTTACACGCAAACTGTGGCTGTCAACAATTAGAAAATACCCCTATTATTCAACATCTTGGAGTCACTGTTGATAGCAACCTGAAATGGAAGCAACATATTGCTTCAACTGTAGCTCGTGTGAGAAAACTCATATATTATTTTTAAAGAGCTCAGAGGTGCGGTCGATTTTAGTTGTTTATTAACCGTCTAGTTTGTGCTCGCTCAGTCTGTTCTAGGGTATTGCCTAACGGTCTGGGGTGGTGCCTGTAAAACTGTGATGCTGCGGGTCGAACGAGCGCAAAGTACTGTCCTGAAGGTGCTGGCAAGGAAACCGATCGGATATTCGACTTCCTCTCTAATATATACCCTCTGCCAGGTCCTCACCGTCAGACAGTTATTTATCCTCCAAACTATTTTTCGCAAATACAGCAAACTCACCTTTGATCCTAAATGCTGTACACGTATTGTTACAAATATATAAGTTCAACATCCACAACAAATTAAACAAAAGCTATTATAATATAAAAGGATTATTAGATCAAATTAAACATTCTGCCATAAGAAAAAAGATGTAGCGGTATCTACATCGCCACATGGAAACCACGCATCACACTGATGTCACGCAAAATCCTACATTGCGCAAGCAGAGTTTACCGCGCAACTAGCATATATACAACGACCCGACATCAATCGTCGGGCAGTTACCCACCAGACACGACACCCGTCTGATCGGAGGATCCTTCCTTTTCTATGGAGGTATGAGTGAACTTTACACCCTGTTCCTCGTGCCTCCATAAAGACAAAGGTAATTGACGCTGTCTCCTTTGCTCAAAGCCTAAAGTGGAAATGGGGTGGATATGTTTCCAGATATACTGACGATAGGTGGACTTAAGCAGTCACAGCATGGAGAGGGCCCAGCGGTCACCACAAGCGCTGAGGCAGACCAACCAGGGTCCCCTATGTTGTTTCGAACGCCGCTGTTGCGACACACGCTGTTGCGAATTATTTTTCCACTGCCTCACAGGTTCGAAAGCTCATGGACTCGAATGAAGTAGTCGCGAAAGACGCTGTTTCGAAAAACATTTTCACTGCCTCATACGCTCGAATGCTTGTGATTTCGATTTATTTAGTCATAAAGTGTACAGAAAAATATTTAAGCAGTGATTAAATAAAATCAACAAATTCGGTGTCAACATCAACATTTAATATTATTATTAACGTACTGTTTTACGTTTGTTGTTTACATCGTACATCAAACATTATTTACCTATTCGTGAGTCTCGCGTCCTATACCTATTTATAGGTTTTATAATTGCGCAGTTTTGCTTCCCATTCCTGCCTAGATAATAATAATGCATAGAATAAACGCAACGCATTCAGTTTCATCGATTTCAATAAAAAACCAAACGCAATCATTTCAAAATGTGAGTGTAGGTGGCCACCACAAAGTATATGTATTTTCTAAATACGATTTTAGATGTACCCACGAATAGGTTTTTTTTTGCAATATCTTATTCCAACGTAAAGTGTGATGTAGAAAACATTGAAAGATGAGCGTTAATAGTTTTATTCGTCCTGTGACTACTCGATATGGAAAAAGTAATCTAATTATAGATGGATATATTATGTCTCACAATAAAACTGTAAAAAACGTACATTATTGGTGTTGCGTGAATAAAAATGCCGCTGTAAACTGTCGAAGTACTGTTAGTAGCCGAATAGTTAGTGAAGAACATTTTATAATCAAGGAAATGTCCAGTCACAATCATGCTCCTGAACCAGGTATGTAGATTATTTTTTTCGTATATATATAAACGTATATAACCTCAACGAATTTATTTTATTATAATTTTTTTATTTTGTAATTTGCAGATCGCGTTGACGAATTGAATTTAAGGGAAAATATAAAAAAATCTGCCGTTCAGAGCAATGACTCACCAGGTAAAATAGTTCGTGAAAACTTATCTTCGTTGCCTTCAAGTAGCACAACTTCGATACCTAACAAGAATGCTCTGCGGCAAATCATACAAAGAGCTAGAAAGAAGAATATGCCTAAAGAACCAACATGTGCTAGTGAAATAAACATACCGGATGATTTAATGAAAATAAATGGAGTAAAATTTTTGGCTCGCAACCATGAATATGGGAATAACCAACGCCTGTTGTTATTCACCACCGAATCGAATCTGCGGAGGTTAAGTGAATCAGAAATGTGGTTTGTCGATGGTACCTTTCAAACCTGCCCTACAATATTCACTCAGCTTTTTTCTATTCACTGCATAGTAGGAACTCGTGATTGCAGACGCATAGTTCCATTAGTGTACGGGTTTCTAGATAAAAAATCAGAAGAATCATATATTGTTTTTTTTTCTCAACTGAAAGAATATTCTGCTGAATTTAACATTGAGTTGAATCCAGGGCAAATCATGTCGGATTTTGAACAAGCTATAATAAACGCTATTCGAATCGAATTTCCAAACACAATTCAAAGTGCTTGTTTGTTTCACTTAGGTCAAAGTATATGGAGAAAAATTCAAGCTTGTGGTTTAAGTGCACGGTATGGTGCAGATAGTAATTTTGCGGTACAAATGCGATGCTATATAGCGTTTGCCTATCTACCTGCGGAAGATATACCAAATATCTTCAGACAATGTTTAAATTGTCTGAAGATATTTGGTATATCTCTCTCTCTTCCCAGAAGAAGCCGAAGAAGTTACTAATTATTTTGAAGAGTACTATGTTTTAGGACGACTGATAAGCCGCAACATAGATGACAAAATTCAAGTTTTACGCTTACAACCACTTTTTCCACCGAGCCTATGGTCTATAGAAAGAAATAACCACTTGTTCCTTCCACGTACTCAAAACAGTGTAGAAGCCTGGCATCGCCGCTGGAATTCATTGTTAGAAAATAAGAGACTTGGACTGTATGGATGTATACGAAAACTTATCGAGGAGCAAAGTGTCACGGAACAAAAAATCGAGAAGATTTTGGGTAATTTACCTCAGACACCACCAAAAAAAAAAACAAAGAGTTGCAGAGAATGCTATTTCAGCAATTTTGAAAAAAAAAAGTACAATAGGCACGCCTGAATTTATAAGAGCTTTAGCGTTAAGTACTCGTATATACTAACTAATACTAACACATGTGCAATTGATTAATTTCTGAAAAATACCACTAATAATTAATACCACTTAGGTACCTAGACAATTTTTTATAAAGATCAGTCTTAGATTTTGTGTTCAGTACTCATAGAAAAAAATGTACAGTTGAGGTACTAATATTTTTGATTGTTACTTTGTTAATAATAATATTAAATGATGATGTTGACACCGAATTTGTTGATTTTATTTAATTACTGCTTAAATACTTTTCTGTACACTTTATGACTAAATAAATCGAAATCACAAGCATTCGAGCGTATGAGGCAGTGAAAATGTTTTTCGAAACAGCGTCTTTCGCGACTACTTCATTCGAGTCCATGAGCTTTCGAACCTGTGAGGCAGTGGAAAAATAATTCGCAACAGCGTGTGTCGCAACAGCGGCGTTCGAAACAACATAGGGGACCCGACCAACCACAATGGAAATACGAGATAGAGGCAGTCGCCGGCCAAAATTGGCCTTTTACCTAATTAATTCCAAAACCATTTCGGGTTTTTAGGTCTCTTAACCTTATTTTTGTATCTCGTCTATATTATCTCTTAAAATTATAAGATGCAGTTTATTTTAACACAAACACATGAAACCAGACTTTCATTTGACTTACGAATGACGTCAAAAAGAAGGTAGACTGGAAATACTTTACCTCTAATGATAAAAAAGTCAAGTCATATTAACGTCAATTTTAGGGATGACTATTTATAAAGTAGTCATGTGGAAAAAAAAACTGTCTTTGAATCGACTCAAATCCAACATTCAAAATCAATTCATTCAGGCATTCTAAAGCCTGAATGATCGGTTATCCATATAACGATAGCTTTAAGCAAATCCATTCCCTATATACAATAGTTATAATCATTATAAAATCATTCGAACTGTTTTAACTACTAATGGTATTGGAAACTTGCAAATATAACTGCTACTTGTTGATTGGTTTGATAAAGTTTAGAAATAAATATATCACAGTCGTGCACCTAGTGGCGTGCATTGCTGTTCAGAATAGGTAGGCAGGCACTAGGCCACCTGTTCCTAATAATCGATTAACTGTAATCGAATTACTAATTTCATAATTAAATGATAAATTAATGATAAATGATTTTATTTCTGTAAGTAGGTTTGAACAAACACTTTTACACGTCAATCATATTTTTTTTAAACTAGATGGGGTCGGCGTTTCCTATCTGACTACTCTGAGAAGAAAGGCCGAAACAAACTCAGAGGTCACAGTCTCTTTTAAAGTCCAGACAAAATCTTGGTCAGGTCATGTGAAAGCTATGTAGATCGGTGTCTGCAATGGTCTTTTGAGGAAAGAACCACACAGATTGAGTGGACCTGTCCAGTCAGTGCACGCAATTGTCAGTAATCGTGCAGCTCAACTTAGACTCAAGGAGCTCAACGATTCGACGAACAATACCAAAGAAAGGACATTTGAGTAGGCCGCATAAATTACTCAAACGGCCAGATCATGATTACGTTGAGAAAAATACAAAAATAAATATAAATAAATCAATGACCGACATAGTTCTCACATTCACAATAATTAGAATAATATTATAATAATCTTTGAGGACCATGTAGATTTGTGTCTGAAATGGTCTTTTGAGGAAAGAACCACACAGATTGAGTGGACCTGTCCAGTCAGTGCACGCATTTGTCAGTACCCGTGTAGCTCAAGTCAGAACTTAAGGAGCTCAACGATTCGACGAACAATACCAAAGAAAGGACCTTTGGGTAGGCCGCATCAGCTACTCAAACTGCCAGAACATGATTAAAACTGCAACAAAAACACACATAGTCCTCACATTCACAATAATTTAAAATAATATAATACTTTATACAGTAAATATTAGTGTCATTGTATATGTAAATAAGTATAGATACTTATAGCAAAGATTAAAAGTAAAAATAGTTAGCGAAATAAAATAAATTAACATTGCCTGTGCTTTATTGGAGCAACTCAATCCCAAGCCTTTTGGTCCTCAATATAGTCTTTGACAGTATAATAGGCATTCTGGCATAGTTTCCTTTTTATAAAAGATTTGAATTTATTAAGGCTTAGTGCTTGAATGTGGCTAGGAAGTTTATTATAAAAACGTATACATTGGCATCTAAACGAGCCACCTATTTTCTTGAGCCTGGTAGTAGGAACAACAAATTTGTGCTTGTTCCTAGTATTTAAATTATGGATATCACTGTACTTTTTAAACAGATTAATATTTTTATGTGCATACAAAAGATTTTCATAAATATACTGAGAAGGCACAGTCATTATATTAATCCCTTTAAATTTGTCTCTGAGGGAGTGTCTGGGACTTAATTTATAAATTGAACGAATTGCCCTTTTTTGTAAAACAAAAATCGTCTGAATATCGGCGGCATTTCCCCACAACAGAATACCGTACGACATTACACTATGAAAATAACTAAAGTATACTAAACGGGCTGTCTCTAAATCAGTTTAACCACGAATTTTCCTAACGGCGTATGCTGCAGAGCTAAGCTTCTTTGACAATTTATCTATATGGGGGCCCCATTGAAGCTTGGCATCCAAAGTTATGCCTCAGAATACTGTGGTATTTTCGGGTTTCAACTCTTCACCCTTTATGAGAATACTTGTTTCTACTTGTCTAACATGAGGTATCGTAAACTTAATACATTTCGTTTTTTTCTCGTTAAGAAGAAGGTTATGAACATTAAACCAGTTAACTACTTTTGCGAGGGCACTATTTACATTGTCAGTAACCAGCTGCTGACGTTTGAGTTTAAATAAAAGTGAAGTGTCGTCTGCAAACAGCACTATATCATGTTCATCCTTTATGAGGTAAGGCAAGTCATTTATATAAATAAGAAATAAAAATGGACCTAGGATTGAGCCTTGAGGGACCCCCATTCTTACTACCGATCCGGGAGATCTTTTCCCGTTAACATCAACTCTCTGAATCCTATCACTTAAATAAGAAGTAAGAAGATCCAGAGAGGCGTTCCGGATTCCGTAGTGGTGCAGTTTCCTGATTAATGTTTCATGAAGAACACAATCGAATGCCTTGGACAAATCGCAAAAGATGCCCAACGCATCGCATTTGTCCTCCCATGCATTATATACATGCCCTAGAAGTTCAACTCCGGCATCAGTAGTTGAACGACCCCTTGTAAAACCGAACTGTTTGTTATGCAGTAATTTATGTACATTATAAAATCTTTGCATTTGATTTAAAATAAGTTTTTCAAAAATTTTACTAAATGTAGGTAGCACTGAAATAGGTCTATAATTAGTAGGGTCTGATGTACTAAATTGATCAGTTTAAAGTAACAAGTAAGTGAATATGGGAGCGAGACAAAACACGAAACACTAGATATTCTTGTGTAATAAATGTTTTGTATTTTATTGTACACACGGCTACACATCAAGCTATACAAAACCAGTTTACGCTGGTCGCGCATCGTACGGAAATCCTATACAATTTGAGATCAGCGTATACTGGAATTGTATAGCTTGATGTGTAGCCGTGTGTACCTATGTTAACAAATAATTAAATGAATTATGAATTATTATTATTATGAATTACATTATTTATGCACGTAGGTAATGCCTGCAGATTAATAAATTTTCATATTATTTTTAATAATATTTATTCATATAATCGGTTGTTTATGTAGTTGCTTTGTATTCTAAGTGCTTACTATTTATTTTATTTTGTTATAGTACCAATTGTAACATACGGCATTATGCCAGAAATGGAACGCGCTTAGCATAGGTTAATTAAGTTAATAATGTAACGCGGGAACGCGCTCTAGCAAAAAGGCAGTGTACTTTATAATAAAGAAATACTAAACGTGACATTGGCTAAATGCACAAACCGTGCGAAGCCATAACAGAAAAAAAATAAAAATAAAGAAATAATATTAATAAATGTGTTACTCGATCAGAGTGTTTTAATTACAAACATTACACCAATCATTGAACCTGACTTGGTTTCCGTACGTCCTTTTCGGGTAACCATTGAAAATCTGTGCTGTGCTGTGTTTCCCACATAGCACAGCATCATGCTGACTGAAAGCGTTCTTGTCACAGTCATGAGTTCATGACGTGCAGCCGTGCAGCTGTCGACTATTTCTGTTTTCTGCTCGTGATTATAGATCTTTTTTGTTTTAATTTTTCTTAATTATTAGAGCTAATTATGTTTTTGTATCAAATTTCGGATTTTTATTATTGTGTTATACCTACATGTCGGAGATATCAAACTCTTCAGCCTACTTTTCAAAGTAGAATTTAGAAAATTATTTAAAATTAACGACTGCTTGGAAAACCAAAATATTAAAATTAGTTGATTAATTAAATCAATAAATAAAAAAATATACCTGAAAAAAAATTACATTCCAAATTAGGTTGCATGAACGCCTGTAGGGGTAAAAGGCTTCCTTCAGAGCCTTCCATTCGTCTCTTTGTTGATGCGGTAAAAGACCAATTTTGATCGCCGCGCGGCGTCTGCCTCCATCTCATCTTTCTAGACCAAATCAAACTGGTTACTAATTTAATTGTATACTTTATTAGTTGTATGACGTTGATTTACATTCTGTGATTACTTTAAATAACATACTGACTTATTACTTGTTTAAAAAAAATGAAAATTTTCGTATGGTTTTACAATGTTTGTAAATATGTGAGCACCATGTATCTATCGCATAATTAACATATTTGTAATTGCTACATTTTCAATTCTTTTTACCTATTGTGGTAACTATAGTAATTTTATTCTAGGTGTATTCACTTATAATTATATAATTAATGTATACAAAATATAATAACACATTTTACAAGAGTAACGGTGGAGTTTCTTGCCCATTCTTCTCCATACGAAACTACCTTACCTTTAGACGACTAAAATAAATTATATTTTAATGTAAATGTTTACGTTCAAAAGTGCCATAAATGCGCTTATTTGAAATAAATGCTTTGACCTTGACTTTTCCATCATGCCTGGTCTACCTCTGCGCTTGTAACCGCTGGGCCCTCTCCATTATCGTCAGTGTATCTGGAAACATGTCCAGCCCATTTCCACTTTAGGCTTTGAGCAACCGAGACAGCGTCGATTACCTTTGTCTTTTTTCTTAAAGCGGATTGTTTCACTAACTAGAGAAGCTACTTGGCACTTATTTTCATAAAAAATCCCATAGAATAGGTTTGTTAGTTCACTAATCGCGTATAGGGCTTGGGCATGTGGGTGAACTTGGCAGAGCAAAAGTCGAATGAAAATATGCGCTGCTAACGGAAGTTAGCCAAGAAGTCGAAAAGTTAGCAAAGCATAATAAGTACCATTCGATTTCTTTCAGGCAAAAGAAGTCACGAAACTTCGCCAGCTTAAATACAACTTAGTTGACACAATCGGTGCGAGCGAATTTGGTTCCGCATCACACGCGTGATTTACCTGCGGGGCGAGCACGGCCTACTGTTATACGCTTGAGTCACACATTTATATCACAGTTTGGGAGCAAAAAGCGTGATAAAATGCGTGACTCAAGCGTATCACAGAGGCTGTGCTCGCCCTGCTGTTTGGCCAATGCTTATTTTACTTGTGCTTACAAGTGTAATCAAGGTTTGGATTAATGACGATGTAGCCTCCAGGCCCCAGGGAATTAATACCACTATATTCCTACCAGTTGCAGTGTCATGATGATGATTGCAGTTTATGTTTACAATGGCAGGTGCAGGAGATAATAGTATCTCCATACTACATCGAGACCCAATCTGGATACTTCGGGCGATATGGCGCTATTGGTGCTTCACGAGCTAGTGACGTACACTGACTGGGTCAGACCTGTTTGTCTCTGGCCGGCCAACCAGATAGATCTAGACAGTGTTATCGGGAAGAAAGGATTGGTATGTAAAGTCTGGGATTTTTTTTTCTCACCAAATTGACTACCAGCTTCAATCGTCCGTACATTCAAATCACAACTGTCATTCTTTGACAGTTGTATATGTCGTAGGATAATTTGATACTTCGAATCTTCGCGGAAATCCTAGGGGTTTTGCGAAAACGCGGATAATTAGAATTTAGGTTAGGTTATGTTAGAACAGTGACCATTAGCGCGCGAAGGCGAGCGTGCCGCGGCAGCGGCCGCCAAGCGCCAGATACCCTTCTATTGTTGTTGTATCATTTAGGTTAGGTTATGTTAGATCCTGACTTTGTCCAGTAAGATTTGATAATTTTTCGCCTATGTCTAATTATCCGCGTTTTCGCAAAACCCCTAGGATTTTCGCGAAGATTCGAAGTATCAAATTATCCTACGACATATAGGTACAATGGCTATAACAAGGCAAATTGACGAAGTGATAAATATCAATTTATAAATAATAAATTTCCCTGACTGTACTTATTGTTTTAATCTAGCCTAATAGTACCTACTCTCGAGTGGCCTGCAGATTATGAAGTTCTGTAGGTACGTGACCCTACCCCCTATCTTGTGTGATGTGATTTCAGTTGATAGGTTGGAGTTAAGACGAAAAAAATGATGTGATAGAACAGTTAAGCGACATGGAGATGCCTGTGGTAAGCGAGGAGACGTGCATTAAGTCCCGTGGTCCGAGGACTTCTTAAACTACGACCTCACAAATACAGATGGGTTCAGACAAGGTGAGATCGACTTTTATGGCTACGGAATGAACGGAAACGGAGTTTACGTGTGATTCAACACATTACATCCAGTTCACAGACGTAGCCAAATCCGTTCTATGGATCCATGATATTGTTTCCAATTATCTTTAAAATGGGTGCTTAACTGTGAGTACCTAGGTTTAACTTCTTATTCATTTATAGGTACCCACTTACTTATCAATCTGTTAGTGATCAAGTTTAGGTACTTACTTATTAAGGAAAAGGAATAATAACAAAGTTTTAAAATAAACTAATCAATCATTCACACATCCATCACTAATAAAATAAAAATTACCTACGAAAAATTACGTTCCATATTCAAATAAATAAAATGAAAAAATATGGTGCGTAGCAGGAAAACTGGGGGCCCCAAGGGAAATCATTAATATACATATCTAGACGTACCACTTATATTTAATAAAGAACCTTTATAAAACAGGTATTGGTGTCATTTTTGTATGAGGTTGGTGTGGATATACCTGACAATCACCCTCAGCAGTCACTTATTTAAAATCAATAATTAACTTAAATAAATTGATCAGCATAATTAATATCTTAACTCTCACTTTGACATATTTTGAACTGACAGGGTTACAATATTTGGTGGTCAATTGTGAAGTGCTTGATTATTTATTAATATGTGACATTGGCTTTGACTTTAGAGATGGCTTTTACGCCCTCATTATAATTATTACATTTAAAAAACAAGAAAAAGAATCAAATAAATAGAAACGAACGGCAACTGCTAAGAGCATAAGTATTCCTGTGTCAGCATTTTTATTCTTTCAGCCAATAACAAGTTATTTCGCAACAAAATAATCTCTCTTAACTGTACCGAGATGCTTCTTGCGGGTGTTATCTGGCGATAGTAGGGGTGTGCTGATTAATATATCGATATTTTTGTTTTTACTTTTTTGTTTCTCTAATCAACAATTTTTTTATGAACATCATTTTGATTTGTCAGGTTAAGCAATTCTATCCATGAATATTTCCCCTCGACAAAAAAGTTACTAAAAACACGATCAGGAAACATTTACCTTAAAAATCAACTAATAAGAGTGACTACAAAAAAAAAAACGCGTAAAACCGTAAAACTAAGCCGCACTATAAAAGCTTGACAGGTGAATTGCGAGTCTTCGCATTGACTTGAAACTTCAGGAATATGTGAAAATTGCATTTCTGATGGTCCTATCGAAGTGTCAAATACACACAATATGTGCCGCGTAGACGGTTTAGAAAGAAAGAAAGAAAAATATTTTATTTAGGACACGCACAGGCAATACAAATAGTAAAAATAATAGAAAAAAATAAAATAAAAGAACATTTAAAACTAACAAAATTAACATGAAAAATAACAAGAAAATATAAAATAAAAGGCGCTAGCGGAAAAATGCTTAACACTGAGTGTTGACTGGTTTAATAAAAAAAACAATATTGTATGAGAAGATAATTAAGGGGATTCGATGGTCAGGACGTGATGAGTCGGGCACAAATTAAGAAGTTCTCACGCGATGTTGGTGCCAATTTGTAACAAATTGTCGTGATATGACCATGTGACGTGAAATAATAGGTGCCAAGGAAAATATTTATTATGAATGTGGGTAATAGAAAAAGCGGCCGACTAAAGAATAGATCGATGTATTGTGTGAAAGAGGCTATGGCTAGGAGAGAATATGAGAACATTTAGGATAAAAAAGTCTGTAATTAACCTCGTGAATAAGAACGAGACCTAACTTAGGTCGTTGTCATTTTTATTTGTAAACTAAATTGGTATAATTCTAAGTAAGAATAAAATTAGAAGGCAAAATGATATCGATACTTTTAATATATAGTATGTCACATCACTAATCCAACGCCGCTAATCTTCCATCGCTATCCTGAGACGGATGGAAAGCATCTGCTCAGACCGATTAGCGACCGCACGGGCTTAAACAAAATACAAACGATATAGAACCTTATCACACAAGAAATAGAACGTAACATCTATTGTATCGAACTACAAGCAGTTTATTATTGTCACTATTGGAAACACCTAATTGGAACTGTATTAAAACTTGATAAGGTTGACTTTTGCATGCTCTTCATGCCAAGATAAGACTGATATTCGGATACAATTTTCTTAAAAGTCATTCAGTGTAAAATGCTCTCTGTATCTTTGTAAAGAGGTTAATTCAATGGACCAAGATAATTGGTCAATAGGTAAGTCTCTTTCAGTATTGATTATGGTTTTAATAATTTAAGCCTGCTTAATTCATTAATAGGAACAGACATCGATAGTATTTAATTTTATGATTGGACCACATTTTTTAAGCTGGCACATACCTAATAAGTTGTAATGCTTTTTAAATTAGGGCCTTCACACACGACGCTTTTTATACGCGTCGTCGTCGGGTCGATGCGCGTTCCGTATATTGTAATCGCGCGTCAACGGTGTACCTAATGGTGTCTGCATTGCTAAACTTGAAAAACCGACCAAGTGCGGGTCGGACCGCACACAGTAAAGGGTTCCGTAGTTGGGATGAACATTTACGCATGCAGTTATAGACCTCAAAAATAAGTTTGTATTTCATAGTATTATTAAAACAAAGTTATATCTGTTTAAATAGCAAAGTCACTTAGAAACATCGTTATTTTTTTTAATTATGGGATCCAACAATATCCCACACGTTTACGTGCCACTCGATCATCTCTGCCTACCCCGCAAAAGAAAGCGTAAAGTTATATTAGCAGTATATGTATTTATGTAATTTTCATCATAAAATGTTTATGTTTTACAATAACATAACTTATTGGATAAACACCATCTAAAGGCCTGCGCCCACTGGCGGCACGCCACAGCAGGGCATCCTTTTTATTTTAATTTTTTTTTTCGGCATTACTACATGCAAGCGCATACATGTCGAATGGTTGTGAATAGCTATGCTGTTCTTTGTTTTCACATGTAAAATGCATAATTCTGTGGGTTTCCACCACCACCACCAACCAACCAACCCACCAACCATTATTAAATAACGTCTACTAAATATTTTAAAACACGAGATTCTGTGAAAATAAGCGGGAATTATTTCGTTCAGGATTGACGTCGGCCGATACAAGTCTATAGAATAGTCTCGTCTATCTATCTTGCTCTAATGTACGCTTGAATATGCTGTTTCTCTTTTGCCAATCTAACGCTAGTTTCGACGCGCAAACTGAAACCATGAATCCTCCAGCGTAGAAAATATTCGTTGATTAACAAAAAAAAAAAAAAAAACAGCTCTGTCATAGAAAAGTGAAATACTTACGCGGTCAAAACAACAGCATTTTTTTTTAAATAATTGAATCAGAATTCAGAATCATGTACTGAATCTATGGTAACAAATGCCAGTCGCGAGTGCCGTATTCGGGAAGCTGTCAACATGTGCGAGCATTTTCGTTTGTTGTAAAGAACCGACATTCTGTGTCTACGTTCTGTACAGTATATTATAATTATGTTGTGACTAGACGCTTCAGAGTGCTTCAGAGTAATTTGTCTCACGAGTTTGACTCCGTAACTCAGTCAATTTGCCTTTTGACAGCTAATAAACCTTATCGGCGGAAAACAGTGGTCCTACCCAGACGACCGAGACCGTAGTGCCTTCATGAAATGTGATAGATCATTTTTAACCGACTTCAAAAAAAGGAGGAAGTTCTCAATATTCTTCTGTATATTTTTTTTAAAATAAATGTTCATCGAAATTTTAATCAACTGTGGACCGATTTTGAAAATTATTTTTTCGTTTGGTAGAGGAAGCTTGGACAGTTTTTGAGTTAGCTTCAATAATACCTACGTAGATATTTAAACCACTTTGTGTATGTTGATGATTTTATAAAACTTCCTGAATCTGTTGTTTATATAGCAAGATCAAGTACTTAGTTGTATACGAATTGGTGTAGGGTAGGTGCCACAACTAAACAGTGAAAAATAAAAACTTTTTTTTGCAAATTTTGCAAAATAAATATAACATTCGACTCCCAAAAAAACACTGGCTGAAAACTAACTATAATCTGTCTTGAAATTTTCAATTTGTAGTGTTTTTTTTTTGAAGGCAGTTATTTAACTGCGGCTCGTGGCTAAATAATAACAGAGGAACGGTTCAATCTAAGGTTAGTCTACGCAGGCCGCGGTCGGTGCGTGGATGGGTCCGTGGTCCGTGGGTCCATTTACATATCGAGACCCCTCCGTGCTTCGGAAAGCACGTTAAGCGGTTGGTCCCGGCTGTCATTCGTAGATCTATGACCACAGAACATATATACCTATGACAGTCATTGCGGGTAGTCAGAAGCCTAACAGTTTGATAACAAAAAACTAATCTTAAACAAAAAACTGAAATATAGAACAGATTTTTTCAAACAAACTAAGTAGTAGTGATGAGATGACTATGGGTTTAGCCAATCTTTGACAAGCCATTGTGATTGAACTATTGGATATATCTGCCGCGCTAATTAGAAGTGCAGTAAGGAGGTTTTTCGTATAATCTCCTCACTGCACTTCTAATTAGCGCGGCAGATATTAGGTCTTTACCTATGTAATTGCCGTTTAGTATACTTACAGAAAGTTAAAGTCATTTACATACTGAGATAAGAGCCTTTTTGGCCTCGCACAGGTCTTTTTTTTTTTTTCTTGTTTGTTCTTATTTTTAATGTACTTAATATTTTTTATAATTATTTTTATTATTTTGCTGTTTGTATTGCCTGTTCGTGTCCCAAATATTTATTTATTTATATATTCTTTATTGTACACCACAAAAAAACATAACAACAAAAATTAAACTGAACACTACTTAATATACAATGGGCGGCCTTATCGCAAAAAAAAATATTTTTCTTTCATTTTTATATAAATATTTTTTGTTTCTATCAATCAAAATATCCCACCCATGTTATCGATGCATTGCCAAGAAGTTGTCCAAATTTTGGAAAAAGTAGAGGTCCGTCGGCGCAAGGCCTGGTGAGTACGGTGGATGACGCAAAATTTCCAACCCTAGCTCTTGTAGCTTAGAGGCCGTCTGTTGTGCCGTATGAGGTCGAGAGTTGTCGTGTAGGAGCAGCGGGGACGAGTGATTACCCAAGGCTGGCCGGAGATTTGCGAGCTTCTCCATCATTGTGTCCAGTTCCTCACAGTAAACATCTGCAATAATGCTGGTGCCATTTGGTAAGAAGCTGTGATGAATTAAACCGGCACTAGAGCACCAAACAGTGACCATGACTTTTTTAGGGGTAAGTTTTCGTTTGGGGCATTACTGCCTAGGCGCTGAACCAGGGTCTAACCAACATGTTGACCGCTTACGATTATCAAAAAGAATCCATTTTTCTTCGCAAGTGACAATGTGTTTCAAAATCCCTTCGTTTCTGTGTCTGTTAAGCAACGCAAGGCATACCTCAACGCGTTCAGTTCGTGCGGCACCCACTTATCAAGTTTTTTTACCTTGCTAGTTTGATGCAAATGGCCCAATATTGTTTTGATGCTAAAGTTGAAAGCTGCTGCTAACTCAGCTGTAGATTGAGTATCATCAGCTTCCACTATCGCCTTTAATTCGTCGTTGCTGACTTTAGTTTTCGGGCGACCACGGGGTTCATTTTGTAGATCAAAGTTTCCATGTCAGAAGCCTTCAAACCAATAACGAGTTGTGCGTTCGTTTGTAGTGTTCACTCCGTACGCGTAATTAATGTTGCGAGCTGTTTGTGCGGCATTACTACCGCGACGGGACCATCCATCCATAATTACTCGTATTTTATCGTGTCCATATTGATGAAAAATATACAAATGTAGTGAAAACCAAACACTTATCAATAAACTAATGACAGAATTTGAAAATATGTAGAATTCCATATTTTTTTAATAAAATTCATTTAAATTTAGAATTTATTGCCAGCCATAGTTAAATTACGTTTCAAACGGCCAGTGTTGTAAAACAGCAACTTCATAGGTAAATACCTAAGTATTATTATTTACCGTTGGAATTTCAACGCACGACGCTGCGCGCTGAGACATGCGTTGCTAAACATATAAAATAAAATTAAGGTTGAATCTTATATCCAGTGGCTTATCTCAAGCGCCCTCATGCAATTTTAGCTGCCGGAGCTGCGTTTAAATATTTACAATTATTTTCTATAAATATCAGTATCTAAATCACTAATCAGTGCTTGAAACGGAACTTAAATTTCACTAAATTTTTAAGTTTTTTTACGTTGCGTCTGTCAAACTGCGTAAAATTAATCGCTAGTGTTAGGGTTCGCTAATTTACATTTTTATTTAATTAAATTGAAATGCAAAAAGGCTAGTTTCCAGGCCAGTAACTATTTGATTCGAATATTTTATACTGACAACACTTTAGTTTGTCAGTTTATTTTTGGATGCTTCTGATTGGCTAACCAATCAGAGGCCAGCATTGTCATCTGTGATTGGTTGACGACATTAAATCGTTAACCAATCGCAGAACTCGATTTTACCGCGCAAATTATCGGAAACCTGGGAAGCGGGAAAAGGTCGGTTGAACATTCGGACTCGAGCGAGCTGTTGGAGGAGGAGGTTATGAGAAAGAATAAAGTTGTGTTTCCTGTTACCTGGATTTTCCTCAGTACTTCACCTAGGCATCCTGAAAGTCTAAACTCAGTATAGTTACTGTATTTTTCTTATACTAGGTCGCCATTTTGTTGACACTGACAGTGACAGATAATGGTGAAAGCTATAAAATATTATGTTTACAAATTAAAATTATTATCAAATTGAACATTTTGGCGTGTAAGAGCGAGCGTAGCGAGCGCGGGACTTGGGACTTGGCGGGGTCTAGTGAGCGAGCAAAAAAGACCCCCCCATCTCCTTCGTGTTTTTTTATAAACCATTCAGAAATAGGAGCCCCAGACCACTCCGCTGCTTCGTCGACTACGCCTTGTTATTATTGCTTGCTCCCCCTCCTCTATTCAGCCGTTTTTTTTTTACTTTAGCATTATTTAAAAAAACTACGCACCTCCAGCGGAGGGGCAAAGTGCATGGCTACTCTACCTATACCCCCTCCTCCCCCTATTAAGGCGACTTGAGTTGAGATTGTACCCGATAGATTTTTCTATTTTATGTTATTCTAGCTATTGTCCGCGGCATCGCCCGCGTGTACCTATGGTAAAAAAGGCCTTGAGGAGGCGATCTCAAATATAATACTTAAACCATCAAATCTGAGATTGAACTAAAATTACTGCTTCAGACTGCTTGTAAATTGATATTATCTTGATTGGAAATAATTCAGTCAGGGGGGGGGGGGGGGGTATAAAGAATCAAACATAAGTAGATATTGCAAAACATTGCAATTTGCTGTACTAAATATATAATAAATACGCGTGAAAAAAAACATAACCCTGTCTTTGTAGTCGCGCAGTCGGGTAAAAGTTTCCCACGCACTAACCTATGTCATGTTCTATCCGTGTGCCCAATCATCCAAATCCGTTTAGCCACGTGAAAAGGTAACAGATAGACAGACAGACCAACAGACTTACTTTCTCATTTATAATAGGTATTACTTAGTATTTACTAGGGATACTATGGATCGATAAGTCCCCTCTTTGAGGAGTGGCTAGAGAGGCGCCACGGCGTCCTTACCTTCCGCCTGACGCAGGTCCTCACCGGACACGGTTGTTTCGGGAGGTTCCTGTTCCGGATAAGGCGGGAGGAAACGCCCGGGTGTCACCATTGTGTGGATCGCCCGGAGGACACGGTGGAGCATACGGTGGAGGTCTGCCCAGCTTGGGCGGAGCACCGCCGTGTCCTCGTGGAGGCGATTGGCGATGGCGATCTCTCGCGTCCGGCCTTGGTCCAGGCCATGGTACGGAGCGAGAGGGCTTGGGAAGCCGTCACCTCCTTCTGCGAAGCAGTAATGTTCGCGAAGGAGGAGGCGGAACGTGTTAGGGAGAGGCAAAATTTGCGCCCTTACGCCCCTAGCCGCCGCAGGAGACGCCCTGGGCGTCGGGAATCGCAGGCCGATTCCCGGCCACCGTAGGCGCGGGCTTGCGAACGGCGAGCAATGGGCAGCTCGCCGTTCGATAAGGACCAGGCCCGGGTCGACGGCGCGTTGTGTTCCACGCGCGCCTCAAAGAGATGTCAGCACCAATGACGGGGTTTGCTAGGACCGATGCCTGCTAGGGTTGCGGAAAAGTCCAAGAGGGTTACCGTGGCCCCTGGCAGAGGCAACTGAAGGAACAGGAACAGGACACGGGTGGGTTTTAGTCAGTAAGAGTCTGACACGCCCTCCTGCTTTGCCCAGAGCGGGAGAAGTTATTTGACGATTTCCCACCCACAAAAAAAAAAAAAGGGATACTATGGATTATTGAATGAATGACAAAATTGAAAAGAGTATGTTTAGATAGTTTGCTCATGTTGAGAGGATGAATGAAGATTAAATTGAATTAGTAACAAAAATTTAAAAGGGTATGTTTAGATAGTTTGGTCACGTTGAGAGGATGAATGAAAGGCGACTAACAAATGGTATTTACAAGATATAGATGTGCGTGGAAACGCCGGAAGTGGACGCCCTTGGAGGATATAAATAGTGACGGTACTGTTGATGTTCTTCATCCATTAAGATCCAGCCTGTCCCCAACTTGCTGCCCCCCCCCCCCCAGCGACGCCCTAAGCCGAGGTTCGTACCCCACAGGGGGTGCCCTTAGGTGATGGTCGCTTAGTGTATAATTAATATTATGCCCCTGGCTGGAGGCTTTGAGTTAGCTCGAAGGCACCACAGGATTGACCGGTTAAGCAGTCACGGCCTCTCAAGGCCAATTGCGAGATGCCATACACAAAAAAAAAAAATGATGTTCTTCAAAAAGGCCAGGTGCGTAGTACTCGCAACTGGCGTGTGTCGAGCTATTCTGTAACAATATCACCGTGAAAACATAAGTGAAGTGAGTTTTCAACAGTGGCAATCCCTAGCGTCGGGTGGAATGATAGCTCACTTCACCTACGTTTTCACGGTGAGATTGTTACAGAATCGACCGGCCGAAGTACTATCGAGGAAGTTCATATCTAAGCAGTTTTAGAACAAAATCCCGTGAACACGATGACCGCATCTGTTTTACGTTAGTTACTGTTAGCGCCCGAGCGCTACAGGGAAAAATAGTCCTAAAGGTGCATAGATATGAACTTCCTCGATAGTACATATGGACGTAAACGAGGCAAAAGGAGTATGTAAGGATCGTATCAGGTGGCGTTCTGTAGTTTCTGCCTACCCTCATGGGAAGAAAACGAGAGTTTATGTAAGTATGTGCATCATACGTTGTACCCTGCACACTTGGCGAATGAGAGTTAGTCAAAAATGAGAGTAGAAAAAAGTGTAATATGTTGATCGTCACGAGACCTTTACTGTAGCGGTATCTACATCGCCACATACGAACTACACATCACACTGACGTCACGCAAAATCCTGCATCGCGCAAGCAGAGTTTACCGCGCAACTAGCATATTTATATAAAACGTCCCGACATCAGTCCTCGGGTTCCCCTGGCTGGTGGCTTTGAGTTAGCTCGAAGGCACCACAGGATTGACCAGTTAAGCAGTCACGGCCTCTCAAGGCCAACTGCGAGATGCCATACACAAAAAAAAAAGAAAGTCCTCGGGCAGTTGCCCACCAGACACGACACGCGTCTGGTCGGAGGATCCTCCATTTTCTAAGGAGGTATGAGTGAACTTTACGCCCTGTTCCTCAAAGTCAAAGTCAAAGCATTTATTTCAAATAGGCACATAAAAGGCACTTTTGAACGTCAACATTTACATTTAAATAGAAATGATTCTAGTCGCCCCTTCCAAAAGGTAGTTTCGTATGGAGAAGAATGGGCAAGAAACTCCATCGTTACTCTTTTAAAATGTGTTACAATACTTTGTATACATTAATTATATAATTATATGTGAAGACGATGCACCTATAATAAAAATTACCCTACCAAAATAGGTAAAAAGAATTTATTAAACGTAGCAATGATAAATAAGTTAATTAAATGATAGATACATGGTGTTCACATATTTACAAACATTGTAAAAGTATACGATTTCCCAAATTATGTAACCAATTAATATCATACTTCTATATTACTATAGTAGGTTTGTTTAATTTTTGTTATTTAATACATAATACATAGCGAAAGGATCTTCGTTCGAATCAGCGTCACACGACACCTCTCGACTTTTTTATGTTATGTTTGGTAAACAAGCAGGCGCGCCACACAGATGTTCAGTTCTTGTCACACCACATCACTGTCTTTAGACTTTTGCAGTAGGTACCAGAAGCATTACAAGTGCGTTGTCATCTTGCCGACCAGCATCCATGACAGCTGCAAATATTCACGCCAGAAGAAGTTTTACAGTCGATAAAAAAAACTCAACTTTTTGTAATAAAGTACGTTGATGATATTCTCAGCAATATCTCAGCAAGAGATAGTCCCGATGTGTTTTTGCCCGTCCAAAAGAATGTTAATTAATTGGGTGTAGGGTTCATTACGAAATATCTTAAATACGTAACATGTATGTACTATCGATGAATTTCATATTTATGCACCTCAAGGACTATTTTTCCTTGCAGCGCTCGGCCGCTATAGAAATCTTTTGTTCTATTCCTAGTGGCCGAGAAACAGATATGGTCATTGTGTTCACGGGATTTTGTTTTAAAACTGCTTAGATATGAACTTCCACGATAGTACCTATGTACGAAATGTAACACAATAAATAACTATGCGAATTTGTTTCAACGTGTATTACATTTTATGTTACGTTTCACCAATCTGTACCTGTATAAGTCACATTGTAGAATCGTACCTATCCCAATCACGTTAGTTAGCAATCGGGTAGGTATAATACACCTCCACGAAATTCACATGACACTTTGGGACCAACTTTCGGATTGAACTACGGACAATCTTGTTTGTACGACAGTAGTTTTAGTCAGCCCGGGCCTGTCTGTTTAGCTTCTTTGATGTGGACAAAATTCACCAGTATTCATTATAAATGATAAATGATTTTATTTCTGTATGTAGGTTTGAACAAACACTTTTACACGTCAATCGTATTTTAAAAACTGAAATGGTCTTTTGAGGAAAGAACCACACAGATTGAGTGGACCTGTCCAGTCAGTGCACGCATTTATCAGTAACCGTGCAGCTCAACTCAGAACTTAAGGAGCTCAACGATTCGACGAACATCATCAACATTATCATCATCCACAGGCTCCATAGCCCGACTTCACCCACTGCTGAATAAAGGTCTGTTCTCTTCCCCACGGTCCTGTGCCAGCCTCATCTAGATTCTACCCACCAGTTTTGCGTGCGTAATATATTTTACTTCTCTGTGTGAAAAGAGGCCTTTTTTTTTGCCTTTGCCTGCTCCAGTACAGCAATAAGCTGGTTCTATTTGTTGTTTTATAGAAATTTTATAGAATTTAATCATCTATTAAATTCTATGTCCCCGTGTCTTGCTTCTGCAACCAATCACAGTAGTTAACATGAGATCAGAAAGCCAGTTAGTTCATTTTTGAGTTGGTCACACAGGTATAAGTGAGACATGACACTACAAAGTCGTTTTTATTTTAGAATTAGTAAATACCCTTTATACTACACCTGCTTGGAAAGTACCTTGATACTTTATCAAATTTACGGTAGAAAGTACGTCATTGCATATCGAACAAATATGCGGGGAGAAAACGCATCTGAGCGGGAGAGAAAAGTGTATGAAAATCCATTTCTTACGTGGTTTTTCTTTTTTAATTTTGGGTAAGACTATGCGCCGGTAACCTAAATATCAAAAGCCAAAAAGTTTTTACAGTGAGTTTTTATCTCCAAGTTCGCAAAATGACACTGGCCACTAGCTGTCTGTTGGATGGTGTCGGGCTGGCAGTGCGGCCCTGCGGCGGCAGGATAAACAGTTTGAAAAAAGAACATGTGAAAATTGCAGACGCCATTGGCGCCATTTCAATTAGTAAAGATTTAGTTTTTTATTTTCCTCGTAGGTGTAGTATGTACTGTAAATAAGTGTAAGTAATGTACTATTAATTTTGTTATTTAATTTCACATTCTTCAAAAGTATCCCGGTTCTTCTAAAATCAGGGTCTCTTCACAGTATAACAAAGGTTCGGTTCTCGTGTTTACCTGCTAAGCATTTCGCTGACGTAAGTTCACTACCGCTGTTTGCTCTACTCTATTCATATACTCATATACGAGATACTGCTGTTTAGCACAATCCTAATTTGTGCAATGATGGCGGAAATAGAACAGATGGTAGGTAGTTGAGCAGGGTGACTGAACCATTCCCGACTCCACGTCACACCAGGTTGTAACACCAGTGTGACGACAAGTATTTTTTTTCCTCGTCGTCACACCGTTAGTTTTTTACACTAACGGTGTGACCTCCTCGCGCCACTGATCTTAGAGCCTAAGGTGAACACCACAGGTGAAGAAGAACAATATGCATTTTTTTAAATGTTGTCACTTAACCATTTAAAATGGTTTAAGACTTAGAACATCTAACCTTGATATGACAATAGAACAGGGCTATCTATATATAATATATATAGATAGCCCTGTTCTAAAGAAATGAAATTTAATTTCGATTTTCCAAAGAAATGAAGTTATACATATTATGTATAACTTCATTTCTTTGGAAAATCGTCAATATTTGTAAACATGTAAACACCGTGTATCTATCACATAATTTATTAATGCAGTGCTTATTATTTTTATTTTTTTCCTATTGATGTAGAGTTATTTGATTAGGGGTATATTGTGTTCACATGTAACTATTGTATGCAAACTATTGTGAAACATTTTAATAGAACACCTAACTTTAGCGTTTGTTGTCCATTCTTTTCCCTAAGAAACAACCTTCTGGATGGGGCAACTGCAGTCCGATCACCTCGGACCCCCCCTAGCCTAGCTAGCCCCTAGCTTATCCCTACCTAGTTACCTAGATAATTGGTCCGAGTCGATAACAGTTACTTTACCTCGGAGTTTGCCTCACTGTCAAAATAACTGTGATGTTTATTTCCATTGCAATAAGGTTGCTATTGGGTTGCTGCTGTCAGGGGTAAAATAACTGTGAATAGACCATCGATCCGATGGAATGGACTGTAGAATCGATTCTAGTTTCTTGTAAATTTTGACGTTCAAAAGAGAGTTTTAGAAATAAATGATTTGACGAATATTTCTATGATAAGCAGAAAACCAGCAGGCTGCCTATTAACCCCACACCTAACACTATGGAGGGTAGAGGTAAGGAGAACTATCTCACATTTGTGGGGAAAGTTGAAAAAGTGTCCAGCATAAACAGTAAATAATAGTTCAAAAACCCTCCAAAATGGCGCTGGTGTAGGCAAATGGTGTGGTATGAATGTATAAATTGTTTTTTTTTTACGATAACACATTGAAGTATCCCGAGTTAGTTAGAAAATTGAATATTTTTAGTGACTAGAGTAGTTAGTGACAGTCCAGTATACCATACCTCAACAATTTACGTAGTCCAACATTATTTTGTAAACATAACCAGAAAATAATTGCTTTTAAAATGTACCCGAAGACTACTGTAGCGCCACACGTAGCACATTTTAACGGACACTTTTTCATACACAGAGATACTCCTTACCTCTACCCTCCATACCTAAGAAGACCCACTGACAAAAAAGTGGGGTATCAAACGTCACTGTCAAAAAGTGATACTTGTCAATGCTATAGCATTAAGTTGTGGTATTTTTTGTGTATTTATATTTTTTACAAAATGCCAAAAAGTGTAACTGATGATTATACCAGATCCAGTGAGAAACCGAGAAGTACTAGCAGAAGTACAACAGCATTGCAGGTACAAACCATGTTTATTACAACAGTGGCCCTTGGCCCTATATAGAAAAGGAAGACTGAAGTTGAGGCGGGCCTTTACTCTTTTATTAGAAACTAGCTGTGCCCCACGGTTTCACCCGCATAAGTCTCGATTCCCTGGGAATATCGAGATAAAAACTATTCTATACCCTAATCCAGGTCATGGTCTATTTATGTGCCAAATATTATCCAAATCATGCCGATCAGCCGATTTAGCATGAAAGCATAAATACAATATTTTCTGTTTATAATATTAGTTAGATTAGATAACTTCGCCTCGTGTTTAAGATGTTGCTAAAGCCGGAAGAAGTTCAAACAGGATGGCTTACTTGCGGGCTTATTTAATTTCTAACGTGACAATATTATCGTGGACGTCCGCGTCCATAAAATGTATGGAAATACGTACGTACGTTATAACGTTATCGTGGATGAAAATTTAAAAGCGTCTTCTTAAATATCCACACATTTTACTTCCATGTGTCATCGTGATGTCGGGACGTGGACGTGGACGTCCACGATAGTATCGCCACGTTAGAAATTATATAAGCGTACAATCCAAAATATTTGTATTACTATGTATATGGACACATGATCAAATATCCGTGGAACACATCGCGCAAGAATTGTGTGAAACAGCCGATCTATTCTGTCAAAATCTCACCGGAAAACGTAGGTGAATTGAGCTTTAATTCCATCTGATACTAGGGGATTCACACTATTGACAGCTCATTCCACGCTCACTTCACTTAAGTTTTCACGGTGAGATGGTAACAGAATAGCACTGCTGTACACCACGTGCGTACGTGAAGCGACGTCTGTCTAAGGGGTCAAACGAACCTATTAAACCATCACCTTACCATTATATTCTCCCACATGGCAAATTCCTTTTTGGCGACTTTGTATTATAATTAGGTCCACATAACAAAGATTAACCTATAAAATACCTTTCCATGTTTTGGTTGAGACCCAAGCTTTGTTTAAATCAAGTTTTTTTTTCTGTAAAATCTTTAAGAACACGTTACTTTGACTTCAAACGATTATGCCTTTCGTATCCTAACCTTAGAAAGTGGCGCCAAAGGTACAAACTTGTGAGGTAACTGCACACAAAAGCGTCATACAATTGAATGCGGGAACTGCACAGTAAGCAAAACTGGCTGCATACAAAATAATGTGTGGTGCATTGTACCGAGTCGTAAGCAACATGACGTATTCAGCATTCTTTTGGAAACGGAATTCTAACTGCATATCGTGTTTTGTTCAACGTTAAAGAAATGTTTCTGTTTTAATGTGAAAATATGGTTTCAGTCGTTTAGTCTGGGTCACTAGAAAACATTATAACTTACGTTATTTTTCTATACCCCTTTTTTTTTTTTTTTTTTTTTTTTTTTTTTGAGGATGGGAAATCATCAAATGACCCCTCCCGCTCTGGGTGGAGCGGAAGGGAGTGTCAGACTCTTACTGACTAAAACCCACCCGTGTTCCTTCCTTGGCCCTTTATGTTCCGGGTCAGCGGTACCCCTTTTGGATGATCCCGCTTTCCCGGCAGGCTTAGGCCCTAGTGGGCCCCCTCTTCGATGCTGACATCTCTTTGAGGCGCGCGTGGAACACGTACGCGCCGTCCGGCACGGGCCTGATCCTGATCGGACGGTGAGCTACCCATTACTCACCGCCCGCAGGCCCGCGCCTACGGTGGCCGGGAGTCGTCACGCGGCTCCCGACGCCCGGAGCGTCCACCGCGGCGGCTTGGACGGGAGACTCTCTCCCTCTCCCGTCCCGCCGCCTCCTTCGCTAGCATGACTGCTTCGCAGAAGGAGGCGACTGCCTCCCACTCCCCCTCGCCCCGGACCATGGCTTGAACCAAGGCCGGGCGTGAGAGGTCGCCGCCGCTGCCGATCGCCTCTACGAGGACACGGCGGTGCTCCGCCCATGCAGGGCAGGCCCCCACCGTATGCTCCACCGTGTCCTCGGGGCGATCATCGCAGTGGTGACACCCGGGCGTTTCCTCCCGCCTGATGATGTGCAGGAACCTTCCGAAGCTTCCGTGTCCGGTGAGGACCTGCGTCAGGCGGTAGGTGAGGACGCCGTGACGCCTCTCTAGCCACTCCTCAAAGAGGGGTCTTACCGCCGCTATCGTGGCGTGCCCTGCGCTGGGTTGCGACAGTCGCTCTTTCCATGCCGCCATGAGATCGCGCCGGAGGTCCGTCCGCTCCGCCGCGATTTGCCGCGGAAGCGGGGTTTCCCCCCGGCGTAGTGCCTCCGCGCGCCACTCGTACAGGCGCGCGAGGACTATCGCCTCCAGATCCCACGGCGGCAGTCCGGCAAGGAGGCTTGCCGCCTCGCCCGAGATCGTGCGGTAGCCCCGGATCAGCCTTACGGCTACCACCTTTTGGGGTTTCTATACCCCTGACCCTACTTTTGAAATCAAAACCGCGTTCAAAACATAAACTCTTAAGGAGAAGACCGGGTGATCTGCTACATGGTTAATTGGTTACTCAGTTTCAGCCAGAATTCTGATTCGAACATGAAATACGGTCTCGTATAGCTGTTTATTTATTTATTTAAATAAAGGCTTACTGCCAACGAAACACATACACAGCATTAACCCACAGTCTTTTAACGTGAAACCCTTCCCAATTTACCAGGTCCCCTTGCATTTCTCGATCCACAAGCCAGGATTCCACTTCGAGAGCTGCTGTGGAGTCTGCAACCTGTTCCCAGGAGTTCTCTTGACAGCATTCTGCCAAGTCTTGGTCGGGTCTATCCTGTTGACCCTTATCCTGACACATGGGTCACAGTATGATGAGATGCACAAGACGCCCACTACACAGTGTAAGTGGTGTCTGAATTCATATGGTTATTTAATTCTAGTCAAATATTATTGTGAGGCTAGCTATGTCCTTATCATCCCTACAGCAGTTCACTGCTGTACATAGGCCTCTCCAATTACACGCCTTCACGATCTTTGAATGACATAAAACCATTAGTAAGTCATTGTAATGTAATAAATCTCATATCTCATTGTTATAAAGTATAATAAATTAGAATTATTGATGAGTTTTTATCAAACTCTCCGCAATCATTCTAATTTATATGTTACATTACCGAGATAAGAGTCACTTTGCAATGACTTACTGAGAAGCGAGTAGAGTTAGCAAATAAAACGAGCTGGCGAGCAAGGAGCCGCGATGCGCGACAACGACGAGTGATTACTCGCTGAATGCGTATGAACCAAGTGTTCTGCCCGCCAAGCGAGCGTCGCTGAGCGAGTATACTCTTGTTGCTGTACATCTTTTGTACGTTACTTGAGCGAGAAAATCGTTGACAGTGGCGTCAAGGTTTCCGCAGACAGGTGTCACGGTAACCCTTTAGGACTTTCCCGCAACCCTGGCAGTGCGTGAATCTCTTACTAAAGCACGTAATACTTTTTATCAGCAATGTTTTCTGCAGTCATTAGTATCGCGACGGGAATCGTGCTGAGCGGCATCACC
Organism: Brachylomia viminalis; assembly: GCA_937001585.2. NCBI lineage: Eukaryota > Metazoa > Arthropoda > Insecta > Lepidoptera > Noctuidae > Brachylomia > Brachylomia viminalis. Next base: position 14,108,263 of record OW443314.2, read on the forward strand.
GGAGCGGGAGTGCTGCTTATTGTCGTCGCCTTGACGGAAAACTGCAGAGCCATGCTGGTAATACTTACCTCTTAGAACAAGATTTATATCATAAAAGTAAAGGAAGACCGAAGAGACGATGGATGGAGTGTGGAAGGCGATGTAGCTAGAAAGGGGGCGTATACCGCGATGAAGAGTGATAGAGAAGAGGTATGGAAAAAATAATAGTTTAAAAAAACTAAAAAACACGCTTTTGTAGATAACCGAACTAAATCGTGTGGTAGCCATTTCTCGGGGGATCCTGCCGTTTTGCCGAAAAGATTTTGCGAAAAGTTTCACTACCCAAACAAAGTTTAGCAACCTTTTTTTTACACCAATGCAATTTTTGGAATGATTTTAGTACCTACGCACATTTTCATTGGGTCAATTTTTTACTAAGCAGGATTTATCAAGGATAATGTCATTTAGGCATTTGATCTTTAATCAAATTATTTATTTATTACAGCAAACAATCTTTAGACAAACAATTGATGTCAATTGCGTACTTCTTTGCAAGTTTATGTGCTTGAATTTGTCTGAAACAAGTCAAATTTATGGTTACTTAAGGAATAAGTTAGAGCAAGTAAATTATTAAAAAATAAATGGTTAGGGTAGTTTAAAACTGTAACCTCCTACGCACGAGCCGAGCGAGCGAAGCGAGCGGTGCCGCGGCAGCGGCCGGCGAGTGCCAGAAACGACTAGATTATATAGACAAAAATATGGAAAAAAACAGGCTACCCGAAACTGAACTAGTTAGACGAAATTAATTATAAAAAAAAATGCTACTAACTAAAAAATTATGATTTCCTTATAAATCCGAAAATAACTCAGTCTGTCACTTTTTCACGCCTAAACTGCCGATCAGATCGTTTTGAAATTTGGTAGCCTGGGACCTGGAGATGGAAATAAGCTTCTTTTCATCCTGGATTTACGGTTGCACTCTTAAAAAATATATCAAATACAAAACACACGCAGACGAAGTCCCAGGCAACAGCTAGTTAGAACATATCTTACACCAATCTGGCAGATTCATATCTAAATACTATTAGGTATTCTCTACCCAGATGTATAATAATATATAATATATAATAGGGGCGAGCCCTCCCTGAAGACTGAGACACAATAATAATAATAAATCTTGATTTTATTTATTCGGAAGAACAAAGAATTGCACATTATATGTTGCAAATAAATATAACATAAGAAGTTATACAAATGTGGAACTATGGAGAGTAGAGGTAAGGAGAACTATCTCATATGTGGGGAAAGTTCAAAAAGTGTCCTGCATACAGTAAATAATAGTTAAAAAACCCTCCAAAATGTCGCTAACAAAATGGTGTGATGTAAATGTAGCAGTTGTTAACGGACTGAAGTATACTGAGTTAGAAAATTAATGGACTGAAGTATACTGAGTTAGAAAATTAATGGACTGAAGTATACTGAGTTAGAAAATTAATGGACTGAAGTATACTGAGTTAGAAAATTAATGAACTGAAGTATACTGAGTTAGAAAATTAATGGACTGAAGTATACTGAGTTAGAAAATTAATGGATTGAAGTATACCGAGTTAGAAAATTTAATATTTTTAGTGACTACAGTAGTTAGTGACAGTCCGGTATACCACACCTCAAAAATTTACATACTTAGTCCAACATTATTTTGTAAACAAAACCTACAACTCGTAAGTCGCATCTGATACCACTGGATCACCACTGCTCTCAACCGCTCTCTCTACTACTCTCTATACCACTTGGTATAACATGAAAACTTTGTCATATAAATTGTAGGTTCATCGAGAGTTCTCAGAGCATCTGACACCCATGCTAAGATTAAACTTGTCTCATGGGTGGCAGGGCTCTCAAGTTAACACTAACACCCGAAGGTCAATTCCCGTAATGAAAAACGTTCAAAATCTAGTCGCAGTCGCTCAGCGACAATCAGTGTCAAAAATTTAGGTAAATTATAGGTATTTTTGACAGATTAAGACTGAGATTAGAATGCGAACGGTCTTAAAAACCCGAGAATTGACCCTCAGTTAGACAAATAAAAGTTCGGCATTTCACAGTGTAGTTACTATAGACAGGGACGGACCACCGCCGTGTTCTCGTGGAGGAGATTGGCGGTGGCGATCTCTCGCGTCCGGCCCTGGTCCAGGCCATGGTACGGAGCGAGAGGGCATGGCACAAATACGGATTTAACTTCTGAAATAAATATCATCACGCTATACCTACAAGGAGCAGTGATGACCCAGTGGTAAGAGCAGTGGTGACCCAGTGGTAACGGCCGTGTGTTACGAGTTGTAGGTCGTAGGTTCGAACCCAGACAGGGGCTTTACTTGTAAATTATTTCATCACCACTGCTCTCAAAACGGTGAAGGACAACATCGACAGGAAACGGGCATGTCCTAGAACTAAAAATTCGAAAGACATGTGACATCTACCAACCCGCACTGGGCCCGCGTGGTGGACTACGTCCCACTCCCTCTCACCGAGAGGAGGCCTGTGTCCCAGCAGTGGGAACATTATAGGCTGATGATGATACCTACAAGGTAATAAGCAGTCAATCATGACATGTACACACGGCTACATTTCCAGTTTGAGCTGACCTCACATTGTATAGGTTTTTCGTAAAATAAGAAGCCACCTTATGCTGGACACATATAGCTTGATATGTCATCGTGCATATATACAAGAATGGCCGCTCGAAAAAAAATATTTGACACTTGTTTTGAAGGATCAGCTACTTTCAGACGGGCTCGTATCTTCGTTGACGGAGTTAGAGAGTAGAGCTCCAGTTACGATTTCTAGACAAATGAGGCAGTCTCTTTTCTATCTTTATGGTATTTTTTTTTTACCAGGTATACCTTTTTGTCGCGGCTATAGTATGGAAAGGACTGATGTCACTAGCTGTCACAAAGATTGTACGAGGTTGTGTCAGGTTTAAAGACGGTAAGGAAAATAACAAATACTTATTCATACAATGCTATTATGTTATTTTGGCGCGTGGACAAAATCGAAACTAACGTCGCCATCTTGTTTTATCAATACAATTTGATATTTGACAACCAACAGAATTTCACAAATGTTCACCAACAAAGCAATCAAGCGCCAAAATATCCTTGTAGCACTCTACATCACGTCTACAGGGTCAAATTAAATTAGCTAGCGAAACTCAACCAAACGTGATAGGTTTCAATATCTAAACATAATAAAACAAAAAACAATATGACTTGATGACTTTTTTGGGGTCAACCACCGCTGGTACTGTATTTACTTGAAGCAAAGCAGGAGTCGAGAAAATGAGTTATAACTTTTATTTTATCGTGTTTTGATAACAATACGTCTGTGAACTTTACCACAACAAATCAGATATTTGAAAACTGACATTTCAAGTGACTACACTACCCACGGTCGTTGACCCAAAAAAATGTATCATCAAAACATGTTAACATATAGATACCCATCACGTGTGTGGAGTTTCGCTAGTTAATTTAATTTGTCCCTGTATATGTGAAGTGTTAGGCAGGTGTATAGTATCATCCTAAGGTCTATTATCACTTGCACGTGACAAAACGACAAGGTCTATTTGTATAAGTGACCTTTAGATGCATATGTAAGCGGGCACGCCCTTTATGCCAGGAGGCTTTTTATTATGTACCTATTAAGTTCTGTTTGCGTTTTTGTTTTTATTATTTATTTCTGCTTGAGTATAGTTTTAAATATTGGCGTGTGCTAGCTGACATATGGCAAATAATTTTAATATTTTTGTGTTTCGTAATGTTAATTACTTATTACTATATGTATAGAATCCAGTTCTTCTAACTGAACAGACAGCAGTGCTGCTGGGGAGTTTGTTCCGCCACTTCTTCTTCCCAGCTAAAGCACTAGGAAGTGGTGAAGGGTGGGCGTTTTGGGGGGACTGTATTATGTGATTTTGACGTTCAAAAAGTGTTGATTCTCAGCCTGATTTGAATAAATGACTTTTGATTTGACTTTTGAGATATTTTCACCCGTAGTGCAGTTTCGGAAATTGTTGTCAAAAGTGGGACCTAAAGCAATGCCGAGTTCAACTGTTCTATACATTCTCATTTCACCAGTTATGTTAAATGCCATGTAATAGGGTGCAAGCCTCTTGATTAACTCGGCACGAATCCAGATTCTGGGCTGTTCCGGAGAAATTAACTAATAGAAAAACCTAAACGGTCTTATTACAAAACAAGGTTTTTCTTTATATATGGTTTAAACCATCGAGCCTGTTTTTGAAACAAGAACTTTACCGAAATCGAAATAAAGTTCCTTTTACAAAACTGACAACTTAGTCCGGTCTAAGGTTGTCAATTTTGTATTAAGAACTTTATTAAAGCCGGCATAATGTTCGAAATACAAAAACTGGCTCGAAGGTTTAGGCTCGGGCTAAAGTTAGATCGTGTTTTGTAATAAGACTGTAAAGGTATTACTTTGCCTAACCCGAACCCAGGATGAGGCATCCCTGGTCCATGAATTTTAGAACAAAAGCTTTTCCATAAAACAACACCAATGAAATTAAATGAAATTGTTTATTCAGAAAATACGATATCGGAATCACTTTTACATGTCATATTATAAAATTAAAATAAAATAAGCTAGACAGAGTCGACATTTCCTATTTATTTATTTATTTATATATTCTTTAGTGTACACCACAAAAAACATAACAACAAAAATTAAATTGAACACTACTTAATATACAATGGGCGGCCTTATCGCTTTTATCCTATCTGACCCCTGAGAAGAAATAAGAATAATTTATTTGCAGAAAATATAGTTGTAAAAGTTGGTGGTTAATGTACAGTCCATATTTTGCCTGTTTAGGGCATGCAAATTAGTTTTACATGAATAGGTACATAGGTAGGGTACTTATTTTAATAAGATATACAAAATATACACATATGTTCTAATATAATTTTATAATCAAGATAAATGTAAGTTACACTAATATAATGCCGAAACAAACTCAAGGGTCAAAGACTCTTTTAAAGTCCAGACATAATCTTGGTCAGATCATGTAGATTAGTGTCTGAAAAGGTCTTTTTATAAAAAAAACCACACAGATTTGAGTGAACCAATCCAGTCAGTGCAAGCATTTGTCAGTAATCGTCGTACGCAGTACTAGGCAGTAACTACGGAACGCCACCTGCTACAATTTTTACATATTCCTTTTTAACTAAAAAAATGTTCGGTACTTATTCTTATTTCGTTTATTTTAAAGCCTCTCTTGTCAAGTTAGAAGCCCAAAATATCGGAAACAATACGGTAAATTGTGGCCGTAGAATATCTACAGTATTTCCTCGCACACAACTTTTATTCATATACAACAGCGGTACTCAAACTACGGTAGCGTGGTGGGCTTAACAAAAACGTATATCTTAGGAAAAACTTACTATCTTTCCAGACCCTGCAACCCCTGTAAAGAATGTTCATTAAACGCTATTTAAAGCTTTAAGGCATATTCTTTAAAGTAACAAAATGTTTTGGATCATCTATCTGTAGGCCAATCAAGGGCCGACTGCTTCTAAAAAAACTGTTATCAAATTGAGCGAACGGATGTACTCACGTTTAACCAAAGACAAAATATTTGCGGTTGCAGCAGCGTACACGTGATAGAAGTGAAACTTCTTTAAAAAAAAGGAGATTTAGTGTGAGATACAGAGAGACTTGTATATCTTTCTTGTCTCATGTAACGAAATGTGCCTAAACGTGACGCGTCCTTGAAATTTCACGCCAATTTCTTGCCGGATTAAGAATCAAATCAAATCGCCACCTAAGAAGGTTTACTCAAAAGGTTGAGCACCTCTGGCACACATTTCTCTTCATAAACGTACTACATTGCCGAATCGTATCCTGCGGCCTTTGCAAAACATTCGCTTTACATAACATTGACTATTTACATAAATTCACTATGTCTTAGCATTGGCCACAGAGCACGGAGACGCCTCGGCGGTTGCTGCTGGAGGTGGCATGGTCAACACTTTCCATATCGGTATCACCGTTCACTCGCACTATGACATAAATGACGTATAGATACTTAAGGCTTTGACTGGCGTGCTTGAGTGACAGAAATACTGCGCTCAACGCAGTTTTGGCACCGTCTCTAGACACTGCCGCATGCCGGGGCGCGGCGATTCCGTGCTCTGTGGGATTGGCCACGTATTCGTTTCCAATATGTAATCGTGTATGTGGAACAAACGGGGGGGGGGGGGGGGGCTTCTACGACCTAATGTAAGACTCCCCAGTCGTATGGAACAGGCAGGATTCTGACAAAAATGTGTTCCGGAATGTTTTTATCTTATGTGAAGAGACCTTTTCTGTGCGTAAGTGCCCTTACTGTCCAATGTGTCGGTGTCTCATGTCTTTTTACTTATTTTGAAACGTTATAGGTACGGTTGACATAATCTTCTATTTAAATAAAAATTAATAGCTGTTCGTTGGTAATCTTGAGAACGGCTGGACCGATTTTGTTATTTTTTGTTTTAAAACGTTCGTAATAGTCCGAACTGACCAGTTGGTGCAGTTGGTAGCGACCCTGACTTCTGAGCCGCTGGTCCCGGGTTCGATCCCCGGACAAGTCAAACATTTGTCTGCATGAACATGTCTGTTTGACATGTGTCTGGGTGTGTGTATGTATATTAGTCATCAGGTTACCGTAGTACAGGTTCTACCTGGTTCGGGACCTGAAGACCTTGTGTGGATGTTGTCTCATATCATTATTATAATTTCATGATTTCATGAATTGGGTTTTTAGGGAAAGAAAAAGTCTTTTTTTCTATGAAATTTTTTCATGAACTATTGTTTGGACAGGACTAACGAATATAAAAATAACGAAGATAAAGAGAAAAGATTTGATTTTATTTGTGTGTTGGTTTGTTCCGCTTTCACGCTAAAACGGCTGAACGGAATTGGATGAAATTTGAAATTTTCAACTTGCCGAGCTTGACTGGGTGGAACGCAGAGCTAAGAGGCTCATTGGCGACGTAAAACTGCTGGATGCCAAGCTTCACAGCTTGGCTCATCGCCGCAAAGTTACCTGCTTGTCGGTCTTCTACAGATTGTACTTCGGTGAGGGTGCCCAAGAACTCCACGACCTTATTCCACCGGCCCCCTTCGTCCATCAGTCATCTAGACGCACTGCAAGTTACCATCCTTACCTTGTTGCTATTCCACCAATTCGCACTAAGCGTTTCCAAATATCTTTTGTAATGCGCACAGCAAAAGAGTGGAACTCTCTACCTGCGTCTGAGTTTTCGAACGCATACAACCCTAATCTCTTCAAAGTGAGAGTGAACAGGCTTCTTCTGGGTAAGCTAACTCCACCGTCGACTCTGTCTCTGTCACCGCTGACCTATACTAGAGTCAAGAGCAAACCCATTTTAAATAAAAAATAAAAAAAAGAGAACATGGGTAGAATATGACCTGGATTAGGACAAAGAATACTTTTTATCCCGATATTCCCATGACTTATGTGGGTGAAACCGCGGGGCGCAGCTAGTATAAAATAATAATGTTACTTAAGAGCTATCACAATTTTTCTTGTATTTGAGTGTTTGAAGAGTCACACACTCAAATACAAGAAAAAAAAAATATTTAAACTTTCTCGGGCATATTTTTTTTTAATTTTGTGGCCATATCTAAACCATAATCACACATCTAAAAATATGCACGAGAAAGTTTGACTATTTCTCTCGGGAGTGTTCTAAATAAATATCACATTTTTTCTTGTATTTGAGTGTGTCTCTTGAAACACTCAAATACAAGAAAAATTCCGATAGCCCTCTTAAATCAGTGAGCAAGCTACACAAATAATTATGATTTCGTAGTATCTATCGCCATATCTAAACCATTTAGTTATGGCTTTATATATTTATATAAGATAGAGTACTCCCGAGAGAAATAATCAAGCTTTCTCGGGCATATTTTTTTTTTTAATTTTGTGGCCATATCTAAACCAGTTAAAACAGATGTGTGATTATGGTTAAATAAATATCAAATTTTTTCTTGTATTTGAGTGTGTGACTCTTCAAACACTCAAATACAAGAAAAAATGTGATAGCCCTCTTAAATCAGTGAGCAAGCTACATAAATATGACTTCGTAGTATAATATTTATGTAGGGTACGCAGTGTACTCACTCCACCACACCCACAATCGTCCATCGAATCATAATGAAATACGGGTATTACCTTATATCCTGAGAGCTAAACCCGACCCTCATAGCTGTTATAATGCCTTGCCTTTACTTTATTAGTCCTTATTTAATTTCAATTTATGTTATAGGATATAATGTTCGCCCCTATAATTTTATGACTGGATAATATGAATAGCGTATTTTATAGCATTCATCATATTAATTAGCATTTTTCTCCTAGTGAATGTAAGATTTATACGGTGAGGATTTTAAAACAAAATTATTATGGAACAAAATAAACCTGCACTAGTGCTGTCTGTTTCAAAAGTATATGGTTAAAATGTAAACAAATGGGACACAAAATGGAACCCGTGGATGCCAATTTGTAGTGCGACTTTACAAGTTGAGTGCTTCCATTTGATTATTTGAATTTAAACGAGATTCTAATTTCAAATCGCCTTAGAGAGGTTTTTCATTTCACAGCAAAATTGAGGTTCATTTTATGACCTCAATTTTCTTAGATGTTTTTTTTTAAATGCGATTCAATATTGTTGTTTAATAATTTTCAAACAATAATTGTTGGAAAAAGTGGTGTGATATATTATAATAAAATTGTCCCGATAATTTCACAAAAACAAAAAAAAAATTAAAAAAATTGCAGCCGCTTTGATGTGGTGCGTGGGCAAACAGTTTTGCCAATTGATTTTTATTTATGTATATATTACTAGTTATAATAATAATAACCACTGCCGTATCTCTACGTTGACGTCGTGGTGGGGCTTGTGCGCTCCGAACTCCATAGAGTTTCGGCAAAGTAAACTTTACCTGCACAGACCTATCTGTGCCGGTAAAGTTTACTTTGCCAAAACAAGTCTAGGGGTGAGGAGCCGGCCCAGGAGAGGTACACAAACCCGCAGAGCAGCTTAAGGCGAGCTATTGGGTAGTTGCGACCCCACGGACCCTATCTCCCGGGAGAAGTCCTCCTCCTCTCTGGCTCGCCTTTTTTGGCCGGCTGGAGTGAACACTATCGAGGAACTGAGCTCCCACCTCATTCTTGTATTTATTGGCTGGCTTGAGTGGAGATCCGCAAAAGCAAACGTGCTCGGAGGAAGTACTCCAGTAAGATTCTGGTAGGGATCTCAATCGTACTTCCGGGATTGTCCTGATAGCCATGGAATACCTCTCCACTCATCAAGCACCTCAGGATATGTTGCCTCCAGCCTCCAGCTACCGTTTCTGGGGTTCCATTATTGAGTGTACGCACGGCTACAGATCAAGCTATACATTTCCAGTATAAGCTGATCTCGCATTGTATAGGATTTCCTTACAATGAGAGGTCAGTGTAAACTGGAAATTATAGCTTGATGTGTAGCCGTGTGTACAAGTCGCCCCCTGCCATTTTATCCGTGTATTGTATGTATAAAACATTGGTCAGACAGGGGCCATAGTCCTCTCATAGTTTTAGGTAACCAGTTCACTTTAGCCACCCAAATTCATAATCCAGAACCTTTATTTCCATATCCTGCAATAGTTCTACACGGTTAGTGTAGGGGTTGTCCTTGGGTGCACTTGCATAGTGCCAACAGGAATAATCGTCGGTTGGTGCCCCATTTCATTGAACGCGTCTTACGGGCCTTTGCGAGTTGGCATCGGTCCCGAGATATGTTAAAGACAGAATCAAATTAACAATAATAACTAAACAGAACTGGCGCAAGCCAGTAGTACTTGACACTAATGGTCGCATGGAGGTATGGCAGAGTAAGGAGCTTCACGGACGCTTTTTCCGAGCCCTACATGGAGCCGATGTAGATCTACTGGCGTCCGTAGCCTGGCTGCGTTTTGGTGACTTCTTTGGAAAAACCGAAGGTTTTCTCCATGCAATTATGGACGAAGTTATGATGGCGACTAATCACCGGAGATTTATTGTGAAAGACGGCTCGGTTGACATTTGTCGGGCATGCCACCGTCACGTCGAGGGAATCAATCAGACACATTATCTCCGGGTGTTCTCGTCTAGCTATCGTAGACTGCTTGTATAGACACAAACTTGTAACCAGGATTATCCATCAGCAACTTGCTCTGAAATAAAGCCTTGTAGAATCCTTGTATGTGCCCGACCCAGTTCTCGAAAATGGAAATGTCACATTGTACTGGGATCGAACCATCATCACTGACAGGGCTATTGTTGCCAATAAGCCTGATATAGTGATGGCCGGTCGAATAGAGTGGCGCGCAATGATTGTTGACATAACGGTCCCGTGTGACTGGAACCTAGTGAAAGCCGAGAAAAATAAACTAATCAAATATCTTGACTTGGCTCGCGAGGTTGCAGACATGAGGGATATGGGCGCTCATTTTGCTGATAGTCGTGACAGCCAAGAGCCGTGACCAACACCTGAGGAGCCTCTCGTTGGGCAACTGGATCAAGGGCTTGATTTAGAAAGCGAAACTTCTGGACACGGCTCGCATTGTTAGGAAGTTCCTCTCTCTGGAGCCCTGACCGCGTAGCTAGGACTCTGCTGCAGCTGCTGCAGAGTTTGGTGGATAATATAAAATAAAATTTCAGATACCGGTGGGCAATTTTTTTTTTTAAATAATATATTTAAAAATGTAATAAAGCGTTTAAATGAAATAAAGGAGATAATAGTAATATATCTTTATATAATTCTTCTGTATATTGTGTGTATGTCAGTGAACTCCTCCTAAACGGCAGGACATTGATGATTTTTTGTGTATTTTTGAGTGGGTCCCTGGATGGTTTAGGTTCATAATGGGACCCGGTAGGTAGTATTCGAGTTCTAGGAAACAGGATGTCTGTCCGGTCGGCTAGTGTACACACGGCTACACATCAAGCTATACATTTCCAGTTTACGCTGACCTCTCATTGTAAGGAAATCCTATACAATGCAAGGCCACCTTATACTGGAAAAGTATAGCTTGCTCTGTAGCCTTGTACTTATATAGATTGGTATTATTTTTCAGCTCCTAAAATAAAGGACGAGCAGCACAGACTGGCTAACCTGGCGTGTGTTAGTGGACTTCTTACATTCCTTGGAGCAAGTAAGTTATAACTATTATAGTTTAGTCAGTTTTAACCTTGTCACTTGTCTAAGAGCAGTCGGGGCCCATTGGTAGCGGCCCCCACTTACGAGTTGTAGGACGTGGGTTCGAACCCAGGCAGGCACTTGACTTTGTGTAATTTATTTCATCACCACTGCTCTCAAAACAGTGAAGGAAAACATCGTCATGAAACGGGGATGTCCTATAATCGAAAATTGGAAGACATGTGACATCCAATAACCCGCGGATTATAGCTCACTCCCTCTCGCAGAGAGACGGCCTGTGTCTCCAACCCTGTTCCACTAAATATTTACATTGCTTTCAAGTCCAAGGCCAGAATAAATAAAATAAACTTGAGATGCGTCCACACCGCGATCATTCGCGCGTTATAAGAATTTAGCTACGAGCTGGGAATCACTACACTTAATTGATTCGTAAGCCAATGATTGCCCTCCACCCTGAAATTTTTATAACCCTTTGAAACGCACTGCAAGAGCCCATTTACACGATCGATATTGTCTTCGTTTGTCAATCATGTCGTTTAAGCCTGACTTGGTTTCCGTACGTCATTTTCGGGTAACCATTGAAAATAAGCGCTGTGCTGTCCCCCTTAGCACAGCATCATGCTGAGTGGAAGCCTTCTTGTCACAGTCACGATATGCAGCTGCTGACTATTTCTGTTCTGTGCTCATGATTAGAGATCTATTTTGTTTTTATTTTATGATTATTATTCCATCTTTTTGTATGCTCGTGTTTCTGTGACAAATAAACCTATTTTTCTTTAGTTGTTTCTTTCACTGTTCAGACGCTACAACGTTTTAATATTGCGTTAAACAGGCAATCTCAGGAAAAACACAGGAAAACTAACACTAATAATAAAGCTGAAGAATTTGTTTGAATTTTTGTTTGAATGCACTAATCTCTGAAATTACTAGTCGCATTTGAAAAATTCATTTTGCTTTTGATAGCCCGATTCTTGAGGAAGGTTGCACGTTGCGTTTGAAGGCGCGGGCAGGTGATGCGATGCGACGGGGTGGATCGGGAGGGCAAGAAATTGAACGTGGACGAAGTCGCAGGCTGAAGAGTTTGTTTGTTTGTTTGAACGTGCTAATCTCTGAAACTAGCAGTCAGATTTGAAAAAATAATTTTGCATTTGATAGCTCATATCTTGAGGCACGTTATAAGCTATTTGACATCACGCTACAACCCTGAGAAGCCGAGCAATAATTTATAAATTACCACCATACCATAATCAGCCTATAATGTTGCCACTGCTGGGACACAGGCCTCCTCTCTGTGAGAGGGAGTGGGCCGTAATCCACCACGCGGGCCCAGTGCGGGTTGGTGGACGTCACATGTCTTCGAATTTTTGGTTCTAGGACATGCCGGTTTGCTCACGATGTTTTCCTTCACCGTTTTGAGAGCAGTGGTGATGAAAATAACTTGCACAAAGTAAAGCGCTTGTCTGGGTTCGAACTTACGACCTACAAATCAAACTATTCTATACTCGACTATTTATAAATTTAAATAAATTTTTGTTTCAGTATTATACTTCTTCTCCATCGTAGTGGTGTTCAGTTTCTACCATTTCCGATACGTTCGCCGAGCCATCCTGCTGCACGAAAACGAATGTGCATGATTTTAGCAAGTCTTCGTCTTTCGGCATTCGTTTTTGATGAAGATTTCTAAATTATTACTTAATTATATTAAATGGGATATTTATACCGCTGGCTGTTTTATTTTATGGCCATTTTAAAAGGCGAAATTCGGCCGAAATAAGGCGAAGGAGTCTTAATGGGAAATTAAACATTAAATAAATGGGTTTTGATTTCAGTTTATTACGAAATTATTTTAATGACGTTTTCTATTAAAAGGTAGATAATGAAAGGATGAAAGGAAAGTCTTGTAATTTTTATGACGATGAATAATCGAAAACCAAGACTTCATGAAAAGGAAAATTCTAGGTTAAGTAAGCTTAAGTTCCTGCTTAAGTATTTTCGTTTACCCTAGCACTTAGTAGTGGGTACGATTCAGGCCGTGAGAAAAATAAATAGTTCCCTTGGTTTTGATTTTGTTACAACTTTTCTTCAAGGTCTTGCGAATAGCGTTGAATAGTTTCGGAACAAGGATTTCACCTTCTAAACGAAAAACGAATTTGGCTACGTTTTGGCAAAATATTTTTGAAGTATTACTTACTCAGAAATTCAGAACAAACTACGTTTTGGCGTAAATATACGGTTCAGGAAACAAACTTATATAATGCGGAGACAACAATACGACAATAAATGAAAAAAAATACAATAGGAGTACCTAAATAGAAGTATTTTGGAATTATCAAATTAATTAATCCCAACAACGAAATAAAAAAGTGATTTTTAACCGACTTCCAAAAAGGAGGAGGTCCTCAATTCGACTGTATTAAAAAAAAAAGATAAATGATTTTATTTCTGTAAGTAGGTAGGTTTGTACAAACACTTTTACACGTCAATCATATATTTTTTTAACTAGATGACTAGACTAGACTTTTATTTTAAAAGCTAGATGAGGTCGGCGTTTCCTATCTGACTACTCTGAGAAGAAAGGCCGAAACAAACTCAGAGGTCACAGTCTCTTTTAAAGTCCAGTCATAATCTTGGTCAGATTCATGTGAAGACCATGCAGATTGGTGTCTGAAATGGGCTTTTGAGAAAGAAAGATTGAGTGGACCTGTCCAGTCAGGGCACGAATTTGTCAGTAACCGGGCAGCTCAACTCAGAACTTAAGGAGCTCAACGATTCGACTAGGCTGCATAAACTACTCAAACTGTCAGAACATGATTAAAACTGGAACAATGACCCACATAGTCCTCACATTCACAATAATTAAAATAATATAGCAAAGATTAAAGTACAATAGTTAGCAAAAACCAATAAAATAAATCAACATTCCCAAGTGTAAATTTATTGGAACAGCTCAATCCAAAGCCTTTATGTCTTCAATAAAGTCTTTGACAGTATAATAGGCTTTTTGGCATAGTTTCCTTTTTATAAAAGATTTGAATATTAAGGCTTACTTCTTGAATGTGGCTAGGAAGTTTATTATAAAAACGTATCATTGGCATCTAAACGAGCCACCTATTTTCTTTAGCCTGGTTGTAGGAACAACAAATTTGTGTTTGTTCCTAGTATTTATATTATGGATATCACTGTATTTTTTAAACAGAATAATATTTTTATGTGCATAAAAAAGATTTTCATGAATATATCTACTGAGAAGGCACAGTCATTATAATAATCACTTTAAATTTGTCTCTGAGGGAGTGTCTGGGACTTAATTTATAAATTGCACGAATTGCCCTTTTTTGTAAAACAAAAATCATCTGAATGCATGGAAATGCCGCAGATATTCATACGATGTCGCTGTGGGGAACCACAGCAGAATACCGTACGACATTACACTATGAAAATAACTAAAGTATACTAAACGGGCTGTCTCTAAATCAGTTAAACCACGAATTTTTCTAACAGCGTATGCTGCAGAGCTAAGCTTTTTGACATTTTATCTATATGGGGGCCCCATTGCAGCTTGACATCTAAAGTTATGCCTAAGAATACTGTGGTATTTTTGGGTTTCAACTCTTCACCCTTTATGAGAAAACTTGTTTCTACTTGTCTAACATGTAGTATCGTAAACATAAAACATTTCGTTTTTTTCTCGTTAAGAATAAGGATAACCTTCTTCTTAACGAGAAAAAAAAACGAAATAACAACAAACGACACAATAATAACATTAAACCAGTTAACTACTTTTGCGAGGGCGCTATTTACATTGTCAGTAACCAGCTGCTGACGTTTGAGTTTAAATAAAAGTGAAGTGTCGTCAGCAAACAACACTATATCATTTTTATCCTATATGAGGTAAGGCGAGTCATTTATATAAATAAGAAATAAAAATGGACCAAGAATTGAGCCTTGAGGGACCCCCATTCTGGGGTGCATGTTGAAGAGCCTCCTCGTGGCGCACCCTGGGCAACGTCAGCTCCCATTGCCCACCAGGTTCTGGTGGGCCATGGGGGCTGGCGGCTAATCTTCAACAAACGAGGAAAGGTCATGGTTCCAATCACCGATCATGCTTGATGGTCGGTGAAGGGAACCGGGCTACATAGGGTCAATACGCCCACTCCTCCTCTGCTTTCAGAGGAAGTTGAGTGGGCGTAGACGGAGAAGGGCCGCCGCTGCGGTGCAGGCGCACCAAAGCGGCGCGTGTTTCTCTCCTTGAGGAGTAGTCCTCGAGGAGTGAACTTTCGGCGGGTTCGCTGAGTCGGGTTGGCCGGACAGCGAACGGAGGCATGTCTAATGCCGCCGCCGGGGGCTTGGCTTAATTGCCTGGCCCAGAGGAAGGCTACCTCTAAGATAAAAAACCACCCAATCCTAAGCTTCGAAGCGCGGTGAGAGGATGAATGGCTGGAGGGAGTCCAGTCGTTAGCGCTTCCCCTGCAGAGCACCTGCCGCACTCTGCAGTATGTAGGCTTACCGGGCATCTAGGCTCTGCCCGGTGGACATATTTACCTATATTTACTCGTGGGATTAACTATGAAAAATAAATTAAAAAAAAACAAAAAGGACGTAGAGGAGGGGAGTGATGCGGGGTCGGAGTCCGACGCCGCATCTGGCGCAAAGGGCTCAAGCCAGAGCTCGGAGCGCGAATTGGAGGGGGCTGCTGGGAGGAACCGAAGTTTCTTCCTGAAGCGCCCCAAATCGGGGGAGGGCCAGGGGTCGTCCTCCGAAGAGTGGACCTCGGGCCCCAAAAAAATCCACTCCAGCCGGCGGGGTGGGGCCCGGGAAAAAGGTTTAGGCAGAGGGCTCGCCACCCAGGAGGCCAAGGAGTTAAGCCGAGCCAGCCCTGCCGAGCCGGCCCAGCGAGCCGCCATGGAGGAGAACCACCCAGGAGTGACTGGCCGCAGGGCGGCCATGTCAGAGTCCTCAGATGGTGAGCCGGTCGCCGCTGGCGGCTCCAACTCGGAGCGAGCGGCCAGGTTTGCGGAGGTCGTGGCAGCCGCGATAAAGGATGTGGCCGTGAAGAGGATTAAGTCCTCTAAAGACAAGGCCATATCCGCGGCCACGGCCTCCATTTTAGCGGCAGCGGAGGCCATTCAACCTGGGCCTCCGTCGGACGTAATGTCCGAAATGCGGGCAGAGGTTGCCCGCTTGACAGCCGCCTTGGAGCTTCTCCGGAAGGAGAATGAGGAGCTCCGAGCAGACCTGGCCGGGCTGCGAGCAGCTGGCCCCAGGGAGGTGCCGCAGGAGGGGGTGCAGCAGCATGGGCAGGGACGGCCCGTGCCTGCGGAAGACCGGGTTCTGACCCTGGTGCGGCAGGAGCTAGCTGCCTTCCAGAGTCGGTTTTCCGCCCTGGAGGCCATTGTCTTGCGCCCCCCACTAGCGGCGAGCAGGCCGGCCGCGGGCCGGCAGAAGGCGGTCTCTTTTGCCGCCGTCGCAGCTGGCGCGGCCAAACCTCGGGCATCGGGGCAGAGGAAGGCCCTCTCCGTGCCGAAACCCGCGGGGCCGCCCATGCTCAGGGAGGGCGGGGCGGCTACACAGACGGCGAGGGTGCCGGCCCTGGCTGCAGGACGGCCGCCCCCACCTCCTATAACTCCTCCGGCTGGCGCCGAATGGCACGTAGCCGGGGAGAAAAGGAAGGCCGGTAAGGTGGCAAGGGCGGCCAAAAGGAAGGAGAGGCGGCAGCGGCAAAAAGCGCGAAGCGTTGCGGCTAGGCTCCGCGCCCCGAAATCCGCAGCTGTAGTGATTACGCTACAGCCGGAAGCGGAAAAGAAGGGCGTGTCCTACCGCGACGTGCTAGCCAAGGTGGGGAAGGCGGTGAGCCTCGAGGAGATCGGCGCCACCGAAGGCATCCGGGTGAGGCTCACGGCGACTGGGGCCCGGATGCTCGAGATCCCCGGTGCGGCCAGCGGCCCGGCCGCTGACGCTCTGGCCGAAAGGCTTAGGGCGTCCTTAAATGCGGACGAGGCCCGAGTGTCCAGGCCCACCAAGTGCGCTGACATGCGCATCCTGGGCCTGGACGACTCGGTGACGGAGGGAGAGGTGGTGGCCGCCGTCATTAGGACTGGAGCGTGCTCTGCCGAGCAGGTGAGGACAGGCACCATCGGTCCTGATTTCAAGGGGATGCGAGCCGTTACGGTGAGCTGCCCCGTGTCGGCGGCCAAAAAAATAGCCGAGGGCCGTAGGCTACTGGTGGGCTGGGTTTCCGCGCAGGTGAAACTGCTGGAACCCAGACCTCTGAGGTGCTTCCGCTGCCACGTGGGCAACCACGCCGGGTCTTGTAATGCCGCACCGCACTGCACCGTATGTGCGGCAGCTGGCAAGCCAGCCGACCACCGGATGGGGAGCAAGGCCTGCGCTCCACCCGCCAGAGCTAGGGGCAGGGGCAAGCCCTCCGCCACCGCCGTCACTGCCGCAGCCGCCGCCACTGCCGTTGCCGCTGCCGCCTCGACCGCCGTCGTCGCCGCCGTCACCACTGCGGCGGGGCCCTCACAGAGGGCTCGGGAGGAGGCTGACATGGAGTGCCAATAACGGCCCCATTACGCCTCCTCCAGGCGAACATCAACCACTGCGCCTCTGCCCAGGATCTGTTGCTCCAGAGCATGGCGCAGTGGTCGATTAACATCGCCGTGGTCGCTGAGCCGTACTTTGTCCCGCCCAGGGATGACTGGGTGGAGGACCAGAGCGGCTCAGTGACCCTAATTTCGTCGGCCGCCGCCGGTACTCCGTCCCTCGAGGCAGTCACGAGGGGACGGGGTTGCGTGGCAGCACGGTTCGGGGAGATTGTAGTGGTGGGGGTATACTTCTCGCCGAACCGAACTCTTGCCGAGTTCCACAACTCCCTTGCGGAGTTGAAAGTCGTCGTCGTCGGGTTCCGTTCCCTCCCCGTGCTCGTCCTCGGGGATTTCAATGCCAAGAATGTGGCTTGGGGTTCCCGGTATACGAAAACACGGGGCAGGATGGTGGAGGACTGGGCTCTGGAGACAGGCCTGGTCGTCCTGAATCGGGGTTCTGTCCCCACGTGTGTGCGGATGCGGGGTGAATCGGTGGTGGACATCTCGTTCGCCAGCCCCGCTCTGTCACCGCGTGTCCTTGACTGGCGCGTCATGGAGGGGGTGGAGACCTATTCCGACCACCGGTACATCCGGTTTGACGTCTCCGCCCAGACCTCGAGCGCGCTGGTCCGACAGGCCCCGAGTGGTCCGCGGTGGGCGCTGAAGCAGCTGGACCGGGAGGTCCTCCTGGAAGCCTCGATCGTGCAGGCCTGGGTGTCATCACCGGACAGGCCTGCTGACATCAACGTCGAGGCGGAGTGGTTCCGGGAGGCCATGTCCGAAATATGTGACGTGGCAATGCCCCGGGCCCAGCCCGGACGCGCTCAGCGCCAGGTGTGCTGGTGGTCGCCAGAGTTGACGACTTTACGCAGTGCGTGCGTCGCTGCGCGACGCCGGTACACCAGGCACCGCAGGCTCCGTATTCGCCCTCCGGATACGGAAGCCATTCAGGCGGAGCTGTACGAGGGGTACAGAGCGGCGAAGACCGCCCTCCAAGCGGAGATCCTGCGGGCCAAGGGACTAGCCCGCGAGGAGTCGCTGGAGACTCTGAACAGGGACCCGTGGGGACGCCCCTACAAATTGGTGCGTGAGAAGCTCCGCCCATGGGCTCCCCCGCTGACGCAGAGTCTCCGGCCCCAGCTCGTGGAGGACGTGGTGAGCACTCTGTTCCCTTCTAGAGGGGACCATATCTCCCCGCCCATGGCTCCGCCTACTGCGGTGCTGAATGCGGACCACACCGCCGACGACGACGACGATGCTCCGGAGGTGACCGAGGTAGAGCTGAGAGTGGCGGTACGTAGGCTGAGTGCTAAAAATACCGCCCCAGGACCCGACGGCTTACCTGGGAAAGCCTGGGTCCTGGCCTCGGAGGCTCTCGGGCCTCGACTAAGGGGGCTCCTAAGCGCATGCATGGAGAGGGGCCAGTTCCCACTTCTTTGGAAGACGGGGAAACTGGTCCTCATCAAGAAGCCGGGGCGCCCAGCGGACTTTCCGTCCGCTTACCGGCCCATCGTGCTGCTCGACGAGGTGGGCAAGCTCTTTGAGAGAGTCATTGCAGACCGCCTCGTCGGGCGGCTGGTGCGGGTGGGGCCGGATTTGGCGGAGAGCCAGTTTGGCTTCCGCAGGGGGCGCTCTACGGTGGACGCCATCATGCGCGTGCGGGCCCTCACGACGGGGGATGCTGTGGCCCGGGGTGGGGTCGTCTTGGCGGTGTCTCATGACATCGCCAATGCCTTCAATACCCTGCCCTGGAGTTGCATCAGGGAGGCACTCCGGTATCACCGGATGCCGACCTACCTCTGTCGTGTGGTCGAGGCCTATTTGACGGACAGGGCCGTCATCTACCCCGGTCACCAGGGAGTATGGAACCGGCAAGAGATGTCGTGCGGTGTCCCACAGGGATCGGTCCTGGGGCCGCATCTGTGGGATATCGGCTACGACTGGGTGCTGCGCGCCGACCTCCCCAGCGGCGTCAGCGTGGTTTGTTACGCTGACGACACGCTAGTCCTGGCGCAGGGGAGGTCGCACCACGCGGCGGCCGAACTAGCGACACGCGGGGTTGCGATAATCGTCGAGAGGATCCGGCAATTGGGACTCGAGGTGGCCCTGCACAAGTCCGAGGCCATGTGTTTTCATGGTCCTCGGAACACGCCACCGTCGGGTTCCCAAATAACGGTAGGAGGGGTTCACATCGGCGATGAAGTACCTGGGACTCGTCCTCGACAGCCGGTGGAACTTCGTGGAGCATTTCCGACGTTTGGCTCCCAGACTGGAAAGGGCCGGGGCTGCCTTAAAGCGGCTCCTGCCCAATCTAGGGGGGCCAAACGCCTCCTGCCGGAGGCTCTACGCGGGGGTCGTGCGGTCCATGGCCCTTTACGGGGCACCGGTATGGGCGCGTTCCTTGAGGCGGCGGCCAGCCCGCTGGTTGAACGCGCCCCAAAGGGTCATGGCCATCCGGCTGGTCCGGGGATACCGTACGGTCTCCGGTGAGGCGGCGAGCCTCCTTGCCGGATTACCGCCATGGGATCTGGAGGCAAAAGTCCTCGCGCACGTTTGGGAGTGGCGCGAGGAGGCGAAACGCCGGGGCGTAGCTCCGCTGCCGCGAGAAATCACGGTACAGCGGACAGAGCTCCGGCGGGATCTCAGGGCGGCATGGAGAGTGCGATTATCGCAACCCAGCGCTGGGCACGCCACAATTGCGGCGATAAGTCCCCTCTTTGAGGAGTGGCTAGAGAGGCGCCACGGCGTCCTCACCTTCCGCCTGACGCAGGTCCTCACCGGACACGGTTGTTTCGGGAGGTTCCTGTTCCGGATAAGGCGGGAGGAAACGCCCGGGTGTCACCATTGTGTGGATCGCCCGGAGGACACGGTGGAGCATACGGTGGAGGTCTGCCCGGCTTGGGCGGAGCACCGCCGTGTCCTCGTGGAGGCGATTGGCGGTGGCGATCTCTCGCGTCTGGCCTTGGTCCAGGCCATGGTACGGAGCGAGAGGGCTTGGGAAGCCGTCACCTCCTTCTGCGAAGCAGTAATGTTCGCGAAGGAGGAGGCGGAACGCGTGAGGGAGAGGCAAAGTTTGCGCCCTCACGCCCCTAGCCGCCGCAGGAGACGCCCTGGGCGTCGGGAATCGCAGGCCGATTCCCGGCCACCGTAGGCGCGGGCTTGCGAACGGCGAGCAATGGGCAGCTCGCCGTTCGATAAGGACCAGGCCCGGGTCGACGGCGCGTTGTGTTCCACGCGCGCCTCAAAGAGATGTCAGCACCAATGACGGGGTTTGCTAGGACCGATGCCTGCTAGGGTTGCGGAAAAGTCCAAGAGGGTTACCGTGGCCCCTGGCACAGGCAACTGAAGGAACACGGGTGGGTTTTAGTCAGTAAGAGTCTGACACGCCCTCCTGCTCTGCCCAGAGCGGGAGAAGTTATTTGATGATTTCCCACCCACAAAAAAAAAAAAAAAAAAAAGGGACCCCCATTCTTACTACCGATCCGGGTGATCTTTTTCCGTTAACATCAACTCTCTGAATCCTATCACATAAGTAAGAAGATCCAGAGAGGTGTTACGGATTCCGTAGTGGTGCAGTTTCCTGATTAATGTTTCATGAAGAATATAATCGAATGCCTTGGACAAATCGCAAAAGATACCCAACGCATCGCATTTGTCCTCCCATGCATTATACACATGCCCGCCCTAAAAGTGCAATTGAACGACCCCTTGTAAAACCGAACTGTTTGTTATGTAGTAATTTATGTACATTAAAAAATCTTTACATTTGAATTAGATTATGCTTTTCAACATTTTTACTAATGGTAGGCAACACTGAAATAGATCTATAATTAGTAGGGTCTGATGTACTACCCGATTTAAACAACGGTATTATTTTACTCTTTTTCATAAGATCAGGAAACTCACCACGATCAAAACCATTATTAAAAATAACAGCTAAATTAGGTGCTACAATGTTTATAATCGACTTAATAACGTCCACAGAATTACCCCATAGATCTGCGGTCTTTTTAACATTAAACGTGTGAAAGGTTTTAATTATATCTTTACACGTCACATATTGGAAATAAAATTCAGATTCACAAACTGGAACGTTTTCTTTAAGTAAAGACTGCAACAGTGGGTGAAGAGTTTAGAGATTTAGTAGTCGATACGGGAATCTCTGCAAATAAATTTTCAAAGGCCGCGGCGACTCGAGAATCTGATTTAATTATATTGTCATCAATAGCATAGCTGCAGTCACTATCGGTTGCATGACCTTCCCGTTTCGCTATTAATGAGACTCCATGTCATTTTAATTACATTACCACTATTTTTAATTTTTGAAATCAAATAACGTGAATTGGATAAACTAAAAACTTTTTTAAATAATTTAGAATAATTCTTAACGTATAAATTAAATTCAGCAGTGTTTATACAAGTCCGTTCATCATACAATTCATAAAGCCATTTTCTACTTGTATGTATACCAATGGTGGCCCAGTCACTGAAGGAAGCGTTACTATTAACTGAGAATGTCTTTGGAATGAATGTGGTATCAAATTGTGTGCAATACAATATTCAAAAAATCATTATATTGTTGATTAGGGTCATCGTTAATCGACAAAGTGGTAATTTATTTAAAAGTTTAGATTTAAATGTTTCCAAGCGATTAGTAGTTTTTGGGTTCGCAGTGATATCTTTTTTAGTAACTTTTTTGTTTAAATTTGGAATAGTAATCAATTGTCCGCAATGATCTGAGTATATTAAGTTAATAATTTCTTTGTGGGTTGGTATAACATCTGTATAAATGTTATCTAGGCATGTGGCACTAGTGGGAGTTATTCTAGTGGGCTCCAAAAATTGGTTAGCAAGATTGTATGACTGAAATAGACTTATAATTTTAGTACTTAACCCAGAATTTTCTAACAAATTAACATTAAAATCACCACAAGTGATGACAGATTTGATTGAATTACAGATTTTGTACAACACTTCATTCATAACCTTTTCAAAACAATCATACAATCCTGAAGGAGGTCTGTACACACTTTATATAATGAGCTACTCCAATTCTATAGATACAGGCTATTTCAATTCAATTATGTCATTTATGTTTGTTACCTCAAAACCTTCGACTGGGTGAACCGATTTTGATGATTCTTTTTTTATTTGAAAGGTGGTGCTTCCCGTGAATCACGGTCCATTTAAATTATATCGAAATCGGGCAAGCGGTTTAAAAAAATCAACGCTAAATTATTTTTAAATAAAAAAAAAAACTGCTTTCAAACGGATGTGGAAGTGTAAGACGATCGTTTTCGAATCAGTGTGGGGTAGGTACCATAACTAAATAGTGAAATAAAAAAAAAACACTACAAACTAACTTCAATACAAACTAAATACTTAAATAACTTCAATTTCGGAAGTCGGTGGAAAAAACTAAAATACGATCTGTATTTAAGTTTTTTCCTCCACAAAGACAGACTTCCGAAATTAATGTAATTTTTCACTTTTTAGTGTATTTTTTTTGGAAGTCGGGGTTTTTTTTTGTTAAAAAGATTTTTTCATACAAACTAAATAGTAGCGATGGGCCGACTATGGGTTTTGCCAATCTTTGTCTACCTATAGTGACTAAACTATAGGATATATTTCCTTGAATTTTTATATGCATACTTGGAATGTCATTAGATATACGAAGTTTAAATTATTATCGTATTGTCGTCACCACCTTATAAAAACGACTAATAATAATAATAAAAAAAAACCGCAGGGCAGCATGTGGCGAGCTGTTGGGCAGTAGCGACCCCACGGACCCTACCTCCCGGGAGAAGTCTTGTTTATCATCTCTGGCTTGACTTTATTGGCCGGCTGGAGTGAACAATGACGGGGAACAGAGGTCCCACGTCTTTCATGCCTTTATTGGCTGGCTTGAGTGGAGGTTCGCAAGAGCAAACGTGCTCGGAGGAAGGTAGTATTCCAGTAAGGTGCTGGTAGGGTTCTTGACCGTACTTCCGGGATTGTCCTGATAGCCGTGGAATACCTCTCCACTCCTCAAGCACCTCAGGAAGTGTTGCCTCCTTGTTGCTACGTCACTATGTGCTAGCGACCGTTTTCGGGGGCCCATTATTGAGTGTGCAAGTCACCCCCTGCCATTTTATCCGTGTATTACACAACATTGATCAGGCAGGGGACATAGTCCTTCCAAAGTCCTAGGTAACCAATCCACTATAGCCACCCAAACCCACAGCCCAATATGTTTTGTTCCTATATTTTGCAATAGTCCTGCACCAACCGGGGGTTGTCCTTGGGTACACTTGCATAGTGCATACAGGGATAATCGTCGGTTAGTGCCTCAACACTTAAAACTGTCTAAGGGGCCTCTGCAAGTTGGCTTCGGCCCCTCGTACGCCTTCCAAAGGTCCGGGACCCAAGGGTCCCGAGAAATGTCAAAACAATAATAATAATATGAGACAACACAACAACAACAAGGTCTTCAGGTCCCGAACTAGGCAGAGCCTGTACTACGGTAACCTGATGACTGATATACATACTTATATACATATACACACCCAGACACAGGTCAAACAGACATGGTCATGCACACAAATGTTTGACTTGTCCGGGGATCGAACCCGGGACTAGCGGCTCAGAAGGCAGGGTCGCTACCAACTGCGACTGCGCCAACCGGTCACACTAATCGCACTAATTTTGTACCATATTATTACGTGTAGGTCTTAAACACTTTTGCTTATTCTTTCGTTAAAAACAGTCGTAACATAATCCCTGGTAATAAACCTGAATAGTCTGTTTGTTTTTTTTTATTGAACCCGCTGATTTGTGGATTTTTCAAATCCTGTAGGAATTTGAAAAATTCATTACGCATGCACTACGCTGCAGCCCTTAGGAGCCGAGCAAAAAGAAAAAAAGTCGGAAAGAGCACGGGCGGGCGATGCTTTGAAATATATATCGACGCTTGAAAGGCAAAATTTACTAAGCGACATAGGGCTCATTTTACTTTACATAATTATTAAAGTATAATTTTTTCAGAAAAAAAAATCATATAAATTCTGATTCAGATGAATAGGTAAATAATATTTCCAAAACAGTAAGATTTGCGCCTGTAGGATGATTACAAGAATTTATATGACTTTTTTTATGAAAAGTTAAAGTTGGCCTTATGTCGCTTAGTCAATTTTGCCTTTCAAGCGTCGATATGTAATTAATATTTAGATCAAAATTTTCTATTTGTAGGACAAAATACGAATTTTACACGAACAAAGCCGCGGGGAAAGTGATATGTTTTTTATAAAGCTGCGTCCCTACTTGTAACACGTTCGTCAACAAAACCTACACCATGTGAAAACGAGTAGCAATAAGTGACGTCACACAGCATGCATTCCAAACTCGCATAGAAAATCACCGGCTATTCCGTTTATACACCCCAAAAAATCCACCCTAGGGTGGATGCGCGGAAACGCATGTCCGAGGATCAACTTATCCGCCTATAAATTCTGTTTATCCAACGTGCAACGTTTTGGGGTGTATAAATGGAAACACCCATAATCACAACTATCACAATATTTTGCCAACAATATGCGTTTTTTAATTTCGATCGTGACGGCATTATCGTAGACGTCCACGTCCATCACATCTACAACGTCGACGCTTAAGGCTCCGTGCACGTAAAAAACCCCTTTTGTCAATTTCTTAGCTAATTTTGAGAAAGCTGGAAATAATTGAAACATTTATATCCTTGTAACTACAAAAGTATACAGTTTTCGTGACGCTAAACCATTCGGGTCAGTCACAGCACCTGTTACTAGTGTCATCACTTTTGCGCTCTCGAAAATATAGTTTATTTTGCCTTTGATTTACTTAAGGAAAATATTGTATAATCATAAAATAAAATTTTTGTTTTATTATATGATTAGCTAAAGATTAATGTGTGATTTATAAATTTCTTGAAAAGGTTTGCTCATTAGTAGAAAAAAATACATCACTGACACGGTTTGTATCGAAAAATAGATTTTTGCAACATTCTTTTTTTGCTATATATTGTATCGAAGTTGAAAAAAGTGGTCCAGCCACGTGCAAGTAGACCATACAATGATGTTGATGTTATTTTTGAATGTTCAAAATAAAACGTAGTTTCTAGTAAAAAAAATGATCAAACGTCAGTCTCGCGTCGTTTTTTGGAAAACTTGTTGCGAACGTTGGTGATTTTCCATGAATACTTAACTTATTTGAAAAATCCCTTTCAGCCACACTCAACTCAACTTTTCGAATCGCAAATAATTTTGTTTAAATAATTTTTCCGTTTCCTACAAATAGTGCACAAAATTGTTCAAAAAATGACAATTGATCGCGTTTTCTTTACTTTTGACAGTTCGGCCACGTTCATTGCGTTATGTACGTTGTTGAGCAGACGAATCTATTAAACCTATGAAGCTATGGATTAGAAATATCATTCAAAACTCTTGGAATGTGAAGGAAAGTGTGTTACGCAATTGTGGTGCCGGTTTCATTATAAAGGATAACACAAGTTAGGGTGAGCCGCGCCACACCGCACAAAAATCCTACTTCATCGAAAAAGAAAAGATAGAAAGAAAAATAGGTTTATTTGTCACAGAAACACGTGCATACAAAAAAGATAATTAGCTATAATAATTAAGAAAAAAAATAAATAAAAAAGAGATCTGTAATCACAAGCACAAAACAGAAATAGTCGTAAGCTGCACGTCATGACTCATCGCTCGTCACCGATTTCGTACATGTTCTATATATAAACCAATGCACACTACAAACGAGGCGCACCGCACTTTTTCGTAGGAAAATTTGGTTGCGCTGCGTCCTGTTGCGGTTGTACTACTCGGTCGAGTTAACTGTGCACCTCGCTGGAATGCCATTTCTCCCCCGCAACACCGCTCACCTCCCCACGCTCGCCATGTCGCAAACATGTTGAAATTACGTCATCAACTACAGGTGCACAGTTAATTTGACCGAGAAGTAATGTGCGCTTGGCTTCATGTAGCAATGCTACAGCAGCGGTCTACCAATTCCAATAATTCGAAAATTAAATAAAATACATTTTCTCCAACGAATCTAATAGGGTAGAAGCACACGCAGTCTTCACATAAATCACAATAAAGTCCGTCGATAAAGATTTGTGACTACCCTCTGTACCCTTACCCTTATAATCCCTATTTTCTTTTATTGACAAACGCAGGTATTAATATCAGAGTTTTACTTGAGTTTTCGCTTACAACGGGAATCGGAGAAAGGTATAGTTGTAGCTTGTGTTCAGGGACGGAAGATGGAGACTGATATTGTCTATGAATAGGTATGTACCTACATAATGAACTCTCTAGTGTGCTAGTTCCACATTTATATAAATCTTTTTATTTCAGACATACTTGGCCCATAATATTGTTAGTAGAACGACTTAAAAACCATGTTACATTTAAAAATTAATTACAGTATTTGCCGCCATCTGGAGCCAATATATGTATTTTTATATATGTCATTTATAGAGTATTCTCTTATATTCTAAACTATTGAAGATAGAAACAAAACAACCCTATTTTGAAATGTAAGCAAAAATAAAAATATCACGAAGTACGTAGTTCTTTTCGCAGAATAACAAAAATCTTTTCCCCAAACATAAGCCATATATCGCTAAAATAATAACCTTATCATTTGGCGTGCTATAAAACATATTCATAAGTACTCATAGAATGGAAACTATCGCTATAAAAAGCGGGTGGCCGCCAACACGTGCTTCTACCCTCGACTTTATGACGTCATAAACACGACGGCAGCGCTTTGAAAGCGGCTCAAAAGTTTCTGCAACAGATTGTAATAAGCGCTTTATGCTGTATACTATAGTATTTTAGTTGTAGTTAAGGAATTACATCATTGTCGTCATAACTTTTCTGAGCCAGGGAAAGAGGGGAGGGAAAGAGTCTGAAATACGAGTTACACCACATTACGAGGGACTCTTAGAGAAGGAATATTTGATGTCTAAAGCCTTCTCCTAACCAAAGCGCTTGACGATCGTCGCGTTCATATTGTTCGGCGAACCCATATGCGTCGTCGCGCCGATATGACAGAGGACACACCTTCCGACGCACCAATTGCGTAACATACTTTCTTTTCCAATCCGTATGATTTTGAAGGAAATTCATAATCTATTCGTCTGATCGACGACGTACACAACGCAATTAATGCTGTCGAATTGTCAAAATAAAAGACATTGCGATCGTTAATGTGTTATGCAATTACGCCGCGGTTTTCTGAACAAATGAGTGACATATGAACGCGACGCGACGATCGCATAGTCGTACGAGCATTAATGACAAATTAAATTCCATACTTAACTCTACAATAAATTGGATGTCTGAACACAATTTAGAAATCAATTTTAACAAGACTAAATTAATAACCTTCCACCCCCGTCAAAAAATAATAATAAATAATAATTAATATCAACTTTAGTTTTAACAACATTAAATTAGAAGTAGTTAATAAATTCTCCCTATTAGGCCTAGACATTGACACAAATATAAATTGGAAGTCACATATTCAAAAAAATAAAAGCTAAGCTTTAAACATTTTCGTACGCCCTCCGTGAGATCAAAAAAACTACAGACCTTAAAACTGCTCTGGTAACGTACTACGCATATGCCTACGCATGGCTTAAATATGGTGTCGTTTTATGGGGCAACAGTACCGACGCGCCCACACTATTCACTTTACAGAAAAAACTACTCAGAATCATAGTTAATATTGAAGAAACCGACAGTTGTAAGCCCCACTTTCAAGAAATGAAAATTCTTTCCCCTACCCTCCCTCTATATTTTCGAAATTTGCAAATTCGTACGTAAATACCCAGACTTCTACACCAAAAGGGAAGATATACAAAAAAAAAACACTTAGGCACAAAAATAGGCTCAATCTACCAACGTCACGACTAAAAATGCACTCTGACAGTGCCTACGTTATGTCTATAAAATTATACAATAAGCTGCCAGAATCCATTAAAAATATAGATAAATATAACATTTTCTTAAATAAATTAAAAACATTCCTCATAAATAAAACCTATTATAGTGTAAATGAATACTTAAATGACAAATTATAAATATGTACATAAAATAATTATAATATAATATAATAATAACCAAATTAGTAAAATATTGATATTATAATAAAATACTTGCAATTAAACCCCGCAATAGTCTATAATAGTGTCTATACCAACTTATATTATAATATATAAATACCTAGAAGATTTACCTTTATGAGTAATAATAACGTAATGTGCAATATTTTTTTTTAGTATTAGAAGTAAACACTCAGGGCTCTTCCTCCTCTCTCCCATAATTATTCTATGCTGTGCCCGACAGGGTCCAAAATTGTGTCGTTATTACAACCTACCAGCTAATGTAAACTGAAATATGCATATTTTGGAACGCAATAAAGAAATTGAGTTACGATGACCAGCTAATGTAAACTGAAATATGTACATTTTGGAACGCAATAAAGAAATTGAGTATTGAGTATACGATGACCGCTTTCTATTAGGACGTGGGGTTAGGACACGGGGTTATAATAGCCGTTTGGCTCATCATTATCATTGATAATGATGTTTCACCCACTTGCCACCACCACTTGTTTCACCCACTGCTGAGCACCTCCTCTCTTTTGCGTCAACACACATAAAATGCCAATCGAACGCAATGCCTTTCATTTTAACAGTTCAGCCACGTTTATTGCTTATTTACGTTGAAAGGAGGAGACGAATTTTTCAAACCCATGAGGCAATGGATTCGGAACTTCCTTCAAAACCCTCGGATTGTGATTGAATTGAGATTGACAATTAAGTAGGGTGCTGGTCTTTGCGAGACTCATCCATTCATCCCATTCCCATCAGCATTATATTTTTAAATATTTTGGTAGGATAGCAGAGGGGTAATTCTCGTAATTTTAAGAACATTCGCAATCTAATCTCTGTCTCAATATGTCAAAAATACCTCTAATTTCTCTACATATTTGACAAGTTTTAGACATTGATTGTCGCTGAGATGAGATTGCGACTAGATTTTGAATTGAATTGGCCTGCAGGTAATGTGGCTAGGTAAATACAATCCTTAGTATGATATTTCTTTTTAAAATCGTTACCCCATTTAGGTACCTAAGGAGGTACCTCCTTAGACCCCTTGTCCCTTGCCTCTTGTCCCGTATTGCGTTTACAGACACAGAACAAATAGCTCATTGGCAAAAAGGGTGACATTACTAAAAAAATCTACAATTTTGAGATAAGTATACAGGTGAACGCAGCAAATTTTATTATTTTTGCTATTAGCTATAAAAACGACATTACACTAAAGCCTAAAAATGAGGGAGCTAGAAAGATGTGACTATAATATGCTTCGTCCCACTCTTACTGCTACTTTTACTCTTTTAAATCATCATACCCAAAAATGGCTCTTTTTGAATAATGTCAAGCTTTTCGCAAATTAACGAAATGTACGAAGAACCATTCAGAGTCGAAAAATCCACGAGGCGTAGGCGTACCTATTGTCAGTTTTCATGTGATAATCTGCTTGTAAAAACGTTTGCATTTATATACTCAACATGGCGTGCAAAATGTAAAAAACACGTAGCAAAGAATTGGGAAAACGTGTCTAATTTTCTGTATGTAAATGAGCTTTTACAACCGTGTCTTGGCTGCAAATGCTGAAACGTTATATTGAGCAGTTATAAATATACACCTGGGTTTTTTTTTTTTTTTTTTTTTTAATGGCATCTCGCAGTTGGCCTTGAGAGGCCGTGACTGCTTAACCGGTCAATCCTGTGGTGCCTTCGAGCTAACTCAAAGCCTCCAGCCAGGGGCATAATATTAATTATAAACTAAGCGACCATCACCTAAGGGCACCCCCTGTGGGGTACGGACCTCGGCTTAGGGCGTCGCTGGGGAAGGACAGCAAGTTGGGGACAGGCTGGATCAAAGTGGGTTCATTATTATTAAGGGGTAAAACTACTGGCTCAGCTACGCCACCAGCTGGCTCTGTGGATCCGATCAAGGGAGGGGAAGAGGAATCTATCGGGGAGGAACGCGGACGCGGACGCGGATGCGAAGCACCTCGGCGGCGAGGTCGGAACTTCGTTTTGTGTCTGTGTTTGTATACTGTACTGGTGGCCCTACTGCTTTCCTGGAGGAGGGTGGTGGGGTCGTCGGGGTCGGTCAGTGCGTGCCTTGGACGGCGGATTCTACTGATTCTAGAGGGGACATAACTGGCGGCCTTCGCAACCAGAGGGTTGCGATGGCTGCCAGCGGTATCGAAGAAACGCTTGCAAGCGCGTTTCATGAATTGTTGAATGGTGGGGATTTTCAAATCTAAATGTAAGTTTATGTTACGAACGAACCAGGGGGAACCCGTGATTTTACGTAGAAAACGGTTCTGTAGGGTCTGCATCCTGTGGATGTGCCGGGGGTGGGCCTGTGCGAAAACAGCACAGGCGTATGTCATAATAGGTCGGATGCATGCCGTATAAATGCGCAGTTTGCACCTGAGTGACAATTTACTGCTTGCATTTAGGACGGAATGTAGTCTACTCAGAGCAAAGGCGGCTCGCGAACGAACCACCTTTATGTGCTCTGCGAAGGAGAGACGTCTGTCCAAAGTCACACCCAGATATTTGGCATGCTTATCCCAAGGGATCGGCTTGCCAAACATCTTGATCGGGCGGGCGTCGTCATGTCTGCGTTTGACACGCGGTTTCAAGAAGAGAACCGCTTGACTCTTGTCGGGGTTAACTTCGATTCTCCACTTTCTGAACCATTCGCCAAGCTTGTTGACTGCGGTTTGTAGAGTGCGAGATATCGAGTCGGGGACGAGCCCAGTGTAATAAATGGCCGTATCGTCTGCGAACAGAGCCAACTGCGCATTTTTACATTTCGGGATGTCACTGGTGAATAGGGTGAACATGAGGGGAGCTAGCACAGAGCCCTGAGGGACTCCTGCGCGGATAGGGTGGGGTATACACCTGGGGCCGTACTATGAGCTGTTAACGCCATCATGATTCCGTTGAGAAAAAGAGATAGTGCTATCGGTCATGTATAGCTCCGTCTCTCTTCCACGCTGGAACAATGATGGAATTAACACGTCATAGTACGGCCCCTGTACCTATTATTAAAGATCAGGGAAATTAAAACAATTTGTCAGGATAATCACTCACTATATTTATTAAGTTTTCTACAAAATCACTTTACACTTTTATACATTTCAACCGTTCGATATCGACTGACCACAGACTACAATATATAGCGACTGACTAACGATCAGTTCTTACGATCGTGCGCACAACGTCCGACCACATGCTATATTTTACCGGAAACAGCGTAGGTTGACATTTATAATAAAACGTGATGGTACAACCGGAAGTAGTGCGTGCGATAACACTTAATTTTATTAGTATTTAAATATTGTTATTGATAATAAATTAAACATATAGAATGTCTATGATTGATCACGGAAATCCGACTATCGAAGAAAGAGTTTAGTTCTAACACTATAAGTACGAGAAAATCAGCTTTTTACTCAATTAGGTACTTTGGCACCTTGGCTTTACAGACAAAACGCGTGCCGCCGACCCCACGTCGCTAATTCCATACTATTTCATTCTAATTAAAAATGTTATAAATGCGATAGAACTTTGTCATCAGTTTCTCGCATTATCGGCCGAACGAATTTGGATGAAATTTTTAATGATAATGATAAATGATTTTATTTCTGTAAGTAGGTTTGAACAAACACTTTTACGCGTCAATCATATTTTTTTTTAAACTAGATGGGGTCGGCGTTTCCTATCTGACTACTTTTCACACTGATACACCACGACCTGCGCTAGGGCAAAGATTTTTACCTCGGTAATAGGTACACACGGCTACACATCAAGCTATAAATTTCCAGTTTACACTGACCTCTGATTGTAAGGAAATCCTACACAATGCGAGATCAGGTTATACTGGAAATATATAGCTTGATCTGTAGCCGTGCGTACGTTCTGGTGAGATGATTTCCGACCTCCACGCGGGTGTAGCCGTGGGCAAAAGCTAGTAATTTCCTCATTCTTTTCTTCTTAGGTATGTACTTCGTAATTTATTGATCTCCGTCTATGTGATGTATAAAAAAAATCAGATCAATTAGCCATCGGAACTGATCATCAGATTGCTCTCTTCGACGCCTTATACTCCTCTCGTACCGGCACGACTGTACGAGAATATTTTAGCTCATGCTGTGGTCAGAGCAGTGCCGGATTAAGCAAGCGCGGGGGTCGTAGCTAATTCTATCGAGGGGTCCTTGATCTGCTACGGGTTCGTAAGTACCCAGCGGTAAAAAACATCGTTAATAATTCTCAAAACAACTCTATTATATTTAGCGAGTAAGGGTGCTCGCACACGTCAGACTTTTTGTAGAGGCGATTATCGGGCCGATTCAAATTCTATATTATACAAGCATATATACAAAAATATATTATACAAGCGACTGCTGCTGGGGAGTTTATTGCGCCACTTCTTCTTCCCATCTAAACCACTAGGAAGTGGTGAAGGTTGGGCGTTTTGGGGGACTGTCTTATGTAATTTTGACGTTCAGAAAGTGCATATTTTGAATAAATAACTTTTGATTTGATTTTGACTTTTTGTAGGACTTGTGCGTTTACCGTATGAAATGATGTGTTTTATTTTCGCCAACGAAATAATCGCTCACCGATTGTGTGACGTTGATTGTCTTAGTCAGAAAAGGTGTTACGTTTCACGTTATTCTGACATTAAGTAAATTCACGTGGTATATTGAATTTACTTAATGTCACAAAAACGTGACAACTTGAAAACGTCTTACTAAAGTTTCACTCAAAAAATTACGCTCAGGCGGAGATGGGCGGGCTTGGATACGCGGGCCTCCTTTTGCGCGGGGCCCGCAGCAATTGATACTCTTGCTACGTGGTTCAGAGATAAATCTAGGCATCAAGTTGTCAACAGAGATGCTCGTATGACGAAAGACTACGTTTCTTCCATATGTCAAGCTTACAGCTGCGCCGACGTATGATCGACTTGTTGTGCTTGCGAAGTATTGTCAACGGTTCTTTCAACGCTAACGGACTTCTTGAGCGCATTGAGTTAAATGTGCCTAAAATTAATGCTCGGAGAAAATGCACGTCCCTCTTCAATGTGCCTCGTTATAAAACCAACTTGGGCATGAATGCTCCGATAGCTAGGCTGACGTCAACGTACAACCGTTGGTGCAACCTTTACAATTTGGACATCTTCCACGACCATCCCACGCGTTTTAGATCTAAGGTCATAAATGAGGGAAATTAATACAATGTAATGTTTTTTTGCTTTTTGCTCGTGACCTAATCTTTGTTAATTTAAAATTTAAAATTTAATCTTTGTTTATATATTTATCTTGTAGCGTGAATACTGTATTTCTTCTTCTTCTATTTGTTGTGAATGTTGTGCACGTCTGTAATTGACGTATACACTAGCCCATGTCTCTGTCCACTGTTTTTTGTAAATGTTTGTGTTTATGTTGTTGATGTGCCTTATATAATAAATAAATAAATAAATAAAACAGAGATGACTGCCAGGGTATGCTGGACGAATGCTTATCACCGTCATCCGTAGAGTTTGTTTTATTACACATGCCTTACCTCTACTTCTTCTCTTCTTTTGTTGTGTAAGTTCAAATATTATGTTTACCCCATAATTCAGCCACGCGAACTCCATTCGCTAACGCAGTCTTAAGATCCTCAAGTGCACAGGTGACATTATGCGGTGCAAGATGGAAGGTGAGCCATTGTCTGCGGAGAGACGCAGCATATATATACACTTGAGGTCCAAGTCGTTTATAAACCCCGCATCTGTGGAGATTCTCTATGCTACGGCCGACTTGAGTTCGTAATCTATTTAGGGATTGCCAAGTCGTCTACGCGTGCCCAGGTGAAAGGCTATCAGATGGCTCGATAAAGTAGTCAGAGGGTTTAAGCACCTCCAGGCAAGGATCACGTCTTGCTGTAGAGGGGTTGCCATTAACTGGACCCACTGCAAACCTAGTAACTTGAAACTTCAGCAAAATTATTGTGGAAAACATTCTAAAACACACATGAAAATAATAACTAGAACATCTGGCGCGCGGTCAGTTCATAGAAGTTAGTTTATTACTACGTACGTTAACATGGAGACGAGTAGAATTCTAAACTAGAAATGTTATGTTTATTTAGAATTATCATGCTTTACTATATAATATTTTGATTTATACTTAACTAGTTTGACTTGCATAATGGCATCCTAATTTTATGAATAACCTGACCCCGCGAACTTCGTACCGCCTAACTTGTTTTTTTTTAATTTTTCTCTCCGTATTAACCATCCTCGTACTTCAAGAAATATTCTAAAAGAAGAATTATCAAAATCGGTCCATCCGTTCTTGAGTTATAAAATTACTACGAAAAGTGGCATTGATTTTTATAGATATAGATTGCTTTAACATAAGATTTCTTTGATTTGTATTATTTACTATGATGGGCTTATGACACTATTTGATTTTATTTTATTGCACCTTTTAGTTTTAAATTATGGTCTAAATTGGATTGTTAATTGCTATTTTAATTTAATTTTTATTTATTAGGGACAACAAACAGCAGTATATTAAATATTACACATGATTGGAGTACTATACTAATAGAAGTAACAAATACACTACTCACGACGTTATCCACAAAATACCATATAAAATAATTAGCATAGGTAATGTTAATAATAACAAAACAATAAGGGCAAACTTAAATATACTCATAACAAAGTTAACATTATTACTCGGTTTGTCAAAAATGTATCTCGGAGAGCATAAAATAAAGTGAAAAAAAAAAACTAATAATATCTGCATCTTAATACTAGGGACAAATTTAAGGTTTGGAATCAGATAAAATCGGCATGTAAAAAACAAGTGAAAAAGGAAAAAAAAAGAAACAAAGAAGCACGAACCAAAGCTACATAAATACATGAGGTGTGGGAATCAAAATTAAGTAGGTAACAACAAAACTTATGTCTGTTCCTTTAAAGTGGAAATAACTTGATTTTTGAACCTATTCTTGTTCAGAAATATAATATCAATTGTTCCAAACTTTTTATTATAAGTGTCGACCAATCGGTGCAGCGGTGAGCGTGCGCCTGAGTTGGTATGACAGAAATTAGTGGCACACAAACACCGTGAACGTACTTCTCTAGTCTGTACTTTGCGAGGGACCAGGTAGCTCAAACTTCTCACTAGATCAGAACAATCAAACTTGTTGCGGCATATACTGAACAGGGTCATCATTTCTAGGAGTGTGCGTCTAGATTGTAGGGTCAGGATATTATATTTTTCGAGCAATGATTGGTAGGAAATCCTTTTACGATAGCATCTATAGTGCACAGAACGAAGGAATTTACGTTGGACTAACTCCAATATTTCTATATATTTTTTGTAAAAAGGATTCCAAATGAGGGACTGCGTACTCTAATTGAGGTCGGATTATCGACTTGTATAAATGCAAATAAGTGGAAGGGCGGTGGAATTCTCTAGAAGCGCGCATTACGAAGCCAAACATTTGATAAGCTTTATTGACTATATTATTCACATGCACATCGAGATGGAGCTTGGAGTCTAACTGAATACCAAGATCGCGGAGACAAGTAACATTATTTAGCACAGTATTGCCAAAACAATAACTAAACTTGATAACTGATTTCTTTTTGGTAAACGTAATACTATGACATTTAGAATAACTAAGCTGAAGTTTGTTAGAAGAGCAGTATTCTAAGAAACGATCAAGGTCCCTCTGTAAATCTATACAGTCAGAATGATTGGTGATATTTTTATATATCTTTAAGTCATCCGCATATTGGAGAAATTTGGAAGATTGAAAACAATTTTTAACGTCGTTAATAAATAAAATGAATAATAATGGACCTAGAATGGATCCTTGCGGGTCTCCAGATGTGACTTTAATGGGGCTAGATTCATAGCCATTTATCACAACTCTTTGAGTCCTATCAGTGACGTAAGAAACAAACCAGCGAAGCAGATTTCCTCTGATGCCGTTAAATGCAATTTTATCTAGTAGTAACTTGTGATCCACTTTGTCGAAAGCTTTTTGAAAATCAGTATATACCGCATCAATTTGCTGTCTATTATCGAGGCTTTCAAATAACTGCGATGTAAAAATTAAAGGTCGCTTACGCAGGACCTATCCTTTACAAACCCATGTTGTTCTTTTAATATCACGTGGCGTAGGACGGGGTAAATCTCGTTGTGAACGAGTTTTTCAAAAAGTTTAGAGAGCGCCGACAGCAAAGATATTGGGCGGTATGTAGACACATCATTTTTAGAGCCGCCTTTGTGGACCGGAACAATGTTAGGTCGTTTCCAGATCTCTGGGAATACGCCATTAGTAATGCATTTATTAAATAGTAAGGATAGAGGAAAGCACAGTGTGTCGCAGGTGTTTCTTAAGAAGATAGAGGGAATACCGTCAGGGCCCGGCCCCTTAGATGCATCTAAAGACTTAAGTTCACTTTGTATCTTGTCCATGGAAAAGTGTAAATTGCAAAGGTTAATATCATTATCGGGAGTAGGGTGCAGTGTAGTGCTATATTGTATGTGTGTAATGGACGAATTTAAAATCACTTGATGCTGTGTAGCGTCCTGCGTCTTATATTTGTACGCCGTTCAGGCAAAACATGACTGTCAGATAATTTGATATAACATCTAGCATGCCATGATGTTTGGACATATAAAATTATCCTGTCTTATCTTATCTTTAGTTAGCTCTGGAATCAGAAAAATTAGAGGTGTCGTGGGACACCCGGTTGGAACTCAGTTCCTTTCGCTTTTACATACTTGGCGAATGAGAGCTCTCATTCTCCAAATGTGCAGAGTATTAGATACTTGCGATAAAGAATTTCGTTCCGAAAAAGGGTAGCTTAGATTATAAAGGTTATAACTTCATTTAGTGCATTAGAGCAATTTACGGGCTCTAACCAGGCAGACCAGCAATTTGCCAGCTAGGTGCTAGATTTACTCTGATAGTTTTTTTTTTAAAGATATTGGTATTATCACGGTTCATCTTCGCCAACATTTTATATATTAGGCCAAATATATACTTATACAAAAAAAAAACAGTGATATTCATAATATTAACACAAGAAATAACGACAAACTACGTGCTCTCTTTCACCGGCTTCATAAAGGTCATAACTCATTTGTTGGGCTTGGTATTAACTTTTATAACAAGCTTCTTTCTCTCTTCTTTGTTAGATTTGCCTTTTAATGCGTTTAAAGCTAAAGTAAAATTCAACCTTTGTTCAAAGACATACTCACGATTACTTAAACGAAAAAATATGATCTTTCTCCAGAATTAGCTTACCTACTGACAGGTTATATGAGTTCATATAATTGTTTATTTTATTTGAATAAGTTTAGTTTATTTTCATTTTCATTTATTATTGACATACTCTACTCATTTCAATGTTTTTCTAATGAGTTGTATTGCAATATGTGGTTAGCTAGCGACCTCGACAATTGATCATAATATTCTTTTGAGCAACCTGCAGCAAGTTCGTCATGCTCCCTTAGATGTCACTGCTTGCGGTAGCGTCGGGGGTCGGGTTGCCACCTTCCCTCAAATATGGCGAGGGGGGTAATGGCTGATCTTTGCGTTATGCTCGTGAACGGGTGCTGTTTTTGGTGACAGGTCAGCCTGCTGACTATGGTTTTGTTATTGTTATTAGTAATTAGGTAACTGTTTCTTTATTTTACGTCGAAGGTCTTAGTTTATCATTTGTGACTTCAAGTTACAGCTATGCAAACATAATGCAGCATTGCAAATGTAAGCGGGCACGCCCTTTATGCCTGGAGGTTTTTATGCAGGTATTAAGTTCTGTTTATGTTTTTATTATTTTGTTTCTGCTTGAGTAAATTTGTTCAATGTTTTTGTTAGTAGCTATTTATATATTGCTATATTATATATTGGCGTGTGCTAGCTGTCACATATGGCAAATAATTTAATTTAATGTTTCGTAATGTTATTTACTTACTACTGTATAGAATCCAGTTCTTCTAACCGAACAGACAGCTATGTGCTACTGGGGAGTTTCTTGCGCCACTTCTTCTTCCCAGTGAAAGCACTAGGAAGTGGTGAAGGGCAGGCGTTTTGGCGGACTACCTTATGTAATTCTGACATTCAAAAAGTGCTGATTCTCATAGTTTAAATCTATCACTTTTTTTTTTTGAGACGATTCCTGTATTCAAAAAACTTGGTTTGTTACCGCTACCGTCTCTTTATATCATGTTTGTTAAGCATCAAGATTTATTCGTTAAAGCATATGATATTAATTTCCGAAACCGACGAGACCCCAGCAAGCTCGTAATAAGCGAGATTCCAAGACTAACTAAATACAGTATAAGCTGCCTTGCAATGTACTGTGTACGTTTATACATAATAATATAATAAGTTATGATAAATGATAAATGACTTTATTTCTGTAAGTAGGTTTTTACAAACACTTTTACACGTCAA
This sequence comes from Brachylomia viminalis, assembly GCA_937001585.2. Taxonomy (NCBI): domain Eukaryota; kingdom Metazoa; phylum Arthropoda; class Insecta; order Lepidoptera; family Noctuidae; genus Brachylomia; species Brachylomia viminalis. The sequence continues at coordinate 14,147,693 of OW443314.2, forward strand.
TCATATTTCTTTTTTTTTTAACTAGATGAGGTCGGCGTTTCCTATCTGACTACTCTGAGAAGAAAGGCCGAAACAAACTCAGAGGTCACAGTCTCTTTTAAAGTCCAGACAGAATCTTGGTCAGATCATGTGAAGGCTATGTAGATCGGTGTCTGAAATGGTCTTTTGAGGAAAGAACCACACAGATTGAGTGGACCTGTCCAGTCAGTGCACGCAATTGTCAGCAATCGTGCAGCTCAACTCAAAACTTAAGGAGCTCAACGATTCGACGAACAATACCAAAGAAAGGACATTTGAGTAGGCCGCACAAGTTACTCAAACTGCCAGATCATGATTACACTAAGAGTAAAAATACAAAAAAAAAGCAATGACCAACATAGTTCTCACATTCACAATAGTTAAAATAATAGCATAATACTTTACAAAGTAAATACTCTTGTCATAGTATATGTATATAAAATTCATTAATGTCAATGTGTATATAAAATCCGGACATAATCATTGAGGACCATGCAGATTGGTGTCTGAAATGGACTTTTGAGAAAAGAACCACACAGATTGAGTGGACCTGTCCAGACAGTGCACGCATTTGTCAGTAACCGTGCAGCTCGACTCAGAACTTAAGGAGCTCAACGATTCGACGAACAATACCAAAGAAAGGACATTTGGGTAGGCCACATAAACTACTCAAACTGCCAGAACATGATTCAAACTGGAACAATGACCCACATAGTCCTCCCATTCACAACAATTAAAATAATATAATACTTTATACAGTAAATATTCATGTCATTGTATATGTAAAACGTTATAGATACTTATAGCAAAGATTAAAAGTACAATAGTTAGCAAAAAAAATAAATCAACGTTCCCTGTGTAAATTTATTGGAACAGCTCACTCCCAAGCCTTTTTGTCCTCAATAAAGTATTTGACAGTATAATAGGCTTTCTGGCATAGTTTCCTTTTTATAAAAGATTTGAATTTATTAAGGCTTAGTTCTTGAATGTGGCTAGGAAGTTTATTATAAAAATGTATACATTGACATCTAAACGAGCCACCTATTTTCTTGAGCCTGGTTGTAGGAACAACAAATTTGTGTTTGTTCCTAGTATTTATACTATGGATATCACTGTATTTTTTAAACAGATTAATATTTTTATGTGCATACAAAAGATTTTCATAAATATACTGAGAAGGCACAGTCATTATAATAATCTCTTTAAATTTTTCTCTGAGGGAGTGTCTGGGACTTAATTTATAAATTGAACGAATTGCCCTTTTTTGTAAAACAAAAATCGTCTGAATATCGGCGGCATTACCCCACAGCAGAATACCGTACGACATTACACTATGAAAATAACTAAAGTATACTAAACGGGCTGTCTCTAAATCTGTTAAACCACGAATTTTTCTAACAGCGTATGCTGCAGAGCTAAGCTTTTTTGACATTTTATCTATATGGGGGCCCCATTGCAGCTTGGCGTCTAAAGTTATGCCTAAGAATACTGTGGTATTTTCGGGTTTCAACTCTTCCCCCTTTATGAGAACACTTGTTTCTACCTGTCTAACATGTGGTAACGTAAACTTAATACATTTAGTTTTTTTCTCGTTAAGAAGAAGGTTATTAACGTTAAACCAGTTAACTACTTTTGCGAGGGCGCTATTTACATTGTCAGTAACCAGCTGCTGACGTTTGAGTTTAAATAAAAGTGAAGTGTCGTCTGCAAACAACACTATATCATGTTTATCTTTTTTGAGGTAAGGCAAGTCATTTATATAAATAAGAAATAAAAATGGACCAAGAATTGAGCCTTGAGGGACCCCCATTCTTACTACCGATCCGGGTGATCTTTTTCCGTTAACATCAACTCTCTGAATCCTATCACTTAAGTAAGAAGTAAGAAGATCCAGAGAGGTGCCACGGATTCCGTAGTGGTGCAGTTTCCTGATTAATGTTTCATGAAGAACACAATCGAATGCCTTGGACAAATCGCAAAAGATACCCAACGCATCGCATTTGTCCTCCCATGCATTATACACATGCCCTAAAAGTTCAACTCCGGCATCGGTAGTTGAACGACCCCTTGTAAAACCGAACTGTTTGTTATGCAGTAATTTATGTACGTTAAAAAATCTTTGCATTTGATTTAGAATAAGCTTTTCAAAAATTTTACTAAAGGTAGGTAGCACTGATATAGGTCTATAATTAGTAGGGTCTGATGTACTACCCGATTTAAATAACGGTATTATTTTACTGTTTTTCATAAGATCAGGAAACTCACCACGGTCAATACAATTATTAAAAATAACAGCTAAAGTTGGTGCTACAATGTTTATAATCGACTTAACAACGTCCACAGAATTACCCCATAGATCTGCGGTCTTTTTAACATTTAACGTGTGAAAGGTTTTAATTATATCTTTACACGTGACATATTGGAAATAAAATTCAGAATCACAAACTGGAACGTTTTCTTTAAGTAAAGACTCTGAAGCAGTGGGTGAAGAGTTAAGAGATTTACCAAATGATCCCAAAAATTTAGCTTTATATTTACCTTCAGTGAGGTTATAACTGTCGCATAGACAAAAAGACCTCGACGTTATAGGACGTGCAAGTGACATACAACCCTTTTTTTTTTTTTTTTTTTTTTGTGGGTGGGAAATCATCAAATAACTTCTCCCGCTCTGGGCAGAGCAGGAGGGCGTGTCAGACTCTTACTGACTAAAACCCACCCGTGTTCCTTCAGTTGCCTGTGCCAGGGGCCACGGTAACCCTCTTGGACTTTTCCGCAACCCTAGCAGGCATCGGTCCTAGCAAACCCCGTCATTGGTGCTGACATCTCTTTGAGGCGCGCGTGGAACACAACGCGCCGTCGACCCGGGCCTGGTCCTTATCGAACGGCGAGCTGCCCATTGCTCGCCGTTCGCAGGCCCGCGCCTATGGTGGCCGGGAATCGGCCTGCGATTCCCGACGCCCAGGGCGTCTCGTGCGGCGGCTAGGGGCGTGAGGGCGCAAACTTTGCCTCTCCCTCACGCGTTCCGCCTCCTCCTTCGCGAACATTACTGCTTCGCAGAAGGAGGTGACGGCTTCCCAAGCCCTCTCGCTCCGTACCATGGCCTGGACCAAGGCCGGACGCGAGAGATCGCCACCGCCAATCGCCTCCACGAGGACACGGCGTTGCTCCGCCCAAGCCGGGCAGACCTCCACCGTATGCTCCACCGTGTCCTCCGGGCGATCCACACAATGGTGACACCCGGGCGTTTCCTCCCGCCTTATCCGGAACAGGAACCTCCCGAAACAACCGTGTCCGGTGAGGACCTGCGTCAGGCGGAAGGTGAGGACGCCGTGGCGCCTCTCTAGCCACTCCTCAAAGAGGGGACTTATCGCCGCAATTGTGGCGTGCCCAGCGCTGGGTTGCGACAATCGCACTCTCCATGCCGCCCTGAGATCCCGCCGGAGCTCTGTCCGCTGTACCGTGAGACATACAACCCTAGAGTGGTAAAGCAAATATGTACGAGGTCGATCATACAAGGTCAAATTAAATTGATGGGTGAAACTTCACAGACCATATCAAATAAGTGAAGAAAAAAAACGGGAGGTGTCGTGGAACACCCGATTGGAACGAAATTCTTTTCGCTTTTGTACACTTGGCGAATGAGACCGAAAAAAGCATAACACTTTGACCGTCACAACACTTTTGTTACTTTAACAAAAATGTCGTGATGGTCAAAATGCTTGTTCGTTCCAGCCGGGTGTCGCACGCTATCTCTCGGTCTTTTTTCAGTCTATATCTCATTCGCCAAGTGTGCAGAATATAATGTGCGATAAGTAACTTCATTCCAAAAAATATTCTCTAAACTCATAATAATTGCAGGTACTATCTTAGTCAGGTCTAAAATTCTTTTGATAGAGTTTTGCTAGACCACTTAATACAAGCACCGAAACAGTCAAAGAGCGCAGATTCACCGCCGCCGGCAGCATCTAAAGACGGCAGTACTAATAGGACCTCGTACGCACGGACATAAAATAACGCGCGGGGGGATTTTATCGCGCACTGGATTTTGAACTCTCCGTATTAAACCGAGTGTTGAGAATCCAACAAAATGCATCCCAGCTATTCGAAAAAACACACTGTTTGATTTTTAACTCTCGGCGCTAAGCATTACGTTGAAGATCCGTTGCGCGAAAAAATCCCGCCACGATATTTTTACGCCAGTTATCTATAACAAAATAACAAAGAAGAATCAATAAGTAGGTATATTTAAAAAGAGGATAACATCCTAAATAATAGATAAATGTTACTATTCTGTACACGATTTTTTGAATGATAGGAGTTTATAATGTTATATTATTTTATTTCAAATTTCATTATGTACCTTGTTAATTTATGCAAAATAATCAATTTAACCAATTACTTGTGAACTACGTAATAAAGATTGTTGTATTTGATGTTCGGCTTATGTAAGGAAGATGGTTCTTATCCACATAACTGTAGGTACTTTTGTATGTTTTTTGTTTGTATAATTGAGTACTTAGATTAAAATATGTTTTTAATTTCGCATGCCGTAAGGTAAGAGTGTGTTGGAACTGCCTTTACAATGTTTACACCTTATTTTGTACCCATAATCATGACAAATAAATGATTTGTTTCTCTCTTTCTCAATATTTTTACGTTCGTCCGAACGTTGGCCGAAATGGTCGTGACCGCCATTCAAAGCCGTCAGATTCTATACCTCATTTGTCTCGTAGTGCGATTTAAAAAGTGACACGCTTGGTTTGTATGAAAAGTATTGACAATGAAGTCTCTAGCAGCGGCCGCTGAGGCGTTTCCGTACTCTAAGTAAGTAAGTAAAATTTAATTGTTTAAACATGGTGTACATGAAACATTGCATGCAGGATAGTAATGGGATACAGAAAAGTTCTAACATGTTCAGGCGCATATCATGGCGTACAAATTGGCAGGAAGAGATGGTGCATAAACCGTGATAATATTCATCAAAATTACATTTCTTGATTATTCATCAAATATTAGGTGTAAATACAATTCAATTTTAAAGTAGTCGTTTAATAAAATGTTCAATAAAAATATGAATTACTGTCATTAAAAATTTCAATCATCCCAAAAAAAAAAACAATAGATTACAATAACATGTCAAAAATACAACATTGCCATCTTAAAAAGGAGAAAATATTTTGTAGGTATACCCACAGAACAGATAAAACGTGTCAAAATTAAACAATCAGTTCAATGCAGCCTATCGCAGTCCACTTGTCCACCTTTACTTGAGTACCTAAACGAAAAACAGCTGGCCCGTCTACAAAAGACTAGACTGAAATTCTAGGTACTTCCCGTCAGTACAGATAGCTACCTAAATAAATAATGTTCTCGATACGACTGTCTATCTACGCTGAAACTTAATTAAACTCCACTCGCCCGGTTAAAAACATTGCTACAATCCGGTTACATAGGGGTTTTCATACTTTTATCCGGGCTTCGAGCTCTGAATCCACTTTATGAAGCCTATAATGGCTTAATTATCCATTGCAAGCATACACATTCGCTTACTGTTTAATAATTGAGAGCCGATTATGGCTTGCGAATGAATTTCATTAAAAAAATGTGGATATTTCGGAATATACTATCAAAACTTGGTATAGGTTACTGACCTATTAGTTTTTATGTATCGTAAAGTATATTCTATGTATCTATCAATCTAACATACCTAAAATATAACGGGCGCCTCCTCAAAAAACGATAATGGTTATTTCGATAAAACTTTCTTAAAAGAGGTCCTCTATGAAAAATGTATTGAAATAACATTTATTTGATCAGCTCCTCCAATGCGCTTGGAGGATGAATGTTACAAATTCCTCAATTATGAAATTACATATAACATCACGCCCTGTGTCCCCGAAGGGATGGGCAGAGGTGTACCTATAGACTACCCACATTTCACTAGTTATGATAATTTCCCATGTAATAGGGAGCGAGCCTATTGCCATCATTGCGTGCACTGACTGGACAGGTCCACTCAATCTGTGTGGTTCTTTCCTCAAAAGACCATTTCAGACACAAATCTACATGGTCCTCAAAGATTATTATAATATTATTCTAATTATTGTGAATGTGAGAACTATGTCGGTCATTGATTTATTTATATTTATTTTTGTATTTTTCTCAACGTAATCATGATCTGGCAGTTTGAGTAATTTATGCGGCCTACTCAAATGTCCTTTCTTTGGTATTGTTCGTCGAATCGTTGAGCTCCTTGAGTCTAAGTTGAGCTGCACGATTACTGACAATTGCGTGCACTGACTGGACAGGTCCACTCAATCTGTGTGGTTCTTTCTTCAAAAGACCATTGCAGACACCGATCTACATAGCTTTCACATGACCTGACCAAGATTTTGTCTGGACTTTAAAAGAGACTGTGACCTCTGAGTTTGTTTCGGCCTTTCTTCTCAGAGTAGTCAGATAGGAAACGCCGACCCCATCTAGTTTAAAAAAAAAATATGATTGACGTGTAAAAGTGTTTGTTCAAACCTACTTACAGAAATAAAATCATTTATCATTTATCATCAACCGGCACAGATCCAGACTCCGTGCTGCAACTGAGAAATTCTAGATAGAAAAACCCAATACCTAACACTTTGCCCGACCTGTGAATAGAACTCAGGACTTCACACTTACTTCTTACTTCGGTAGCGCTTGCGGCCACCAGAACAACTAGGCAACGAGGCAAGAAAATAAATTCTTCAAAAGAAAAGTGTCGTATTAACAAAGTAATTTTAATCGCGTCACAAGATCAGAAACCAGAAACAATGCTATTAATCCATGGCAAGAATTTGGCTAAGTCTGTAAATATGGTGTAATGTTTTGGGTCACATTGAAATGCGTTCTGCTTCGGTACTGACAAGGAGACCAGACCTCGGAGGTTCCAGGCGTCACCACTCTTGAAGGCCATACCGCTGCCAGCGCTGGGGCACGATGATATTTCTAAAAACAGAGGGCCGAACTTCAGAATTATGCTAATGGCCGAATTTCAACCCGAAAATCAACTATACGAAAAAGAAAAGTTACAACGGCATATAAAATAACAGCCCATGACGTTCCCTCTGCTGGGACACAGGCCTCCTCTCGGTGAGAGAGACTGGGCCGTAATCCACCACGCGGGCTCAGTGCGGGGTAGTCTCACATGTCTTAAAATTTTTGGTTCAGGGCATGCCAGTTTCTTCACAATTTTTTCCTTTGCTGTTTTGATGTAATATTTTACAAAAGTGTCCGGCTGGATTCGACCCACGACCTACTAGAACGTTAGCGACCCTTTTTTTTTTTTTTTTGAGGGTGGCAAATTATAAATAACTTCTCCCGCTATGGGCGGAGCGGGAGGGCGTGTCAGACTCTTACTGACTAAAACCCACCCGTGTTCCTTCAGTTACCTGTGCCAGGGGCTACGGTATCCCTCTTAAACTTTCCCGCAACCCTGGCTGACGGCCGCGACCCTGAGTTACGAGTTGCGCTCGTAAGTTGCCGTTGTTGTTGGCCGTTGCCAGTGACCACTGCTTAACAATGGTATATTACTTTAAATTAGTTAAGTTTGACCATAACAAAAGATTTTCCTAAGTGGGCGATATAAAAATCTTATTTTCATACCTTTGACACTAAAATTTCGTTGATATTGTGACTAGGTGACTTGAGCATGTGCGGGAAGCTGCAGTATGCCGCAGAAAGCTTTGGCATGCCGGCCATACAAATGCTTCGCCGTGCCATGCCGCGTGGTGGCGCCTAGTGAGCCCTTAATTCAAAAGCCAACTCCATCTTACCGTTTCTATTTCCTGCGCAGTAGGTGTATTCTGATGTGAATCGACTGAAGAAGTTATTGTGTGAACTGGTGCAAGTCTCCTGGTTGACCACCGGCATCTTCTCCGTAACTAGATCGTTCATTACTTGGCCTGCATCGTCGAAAACCCAACCTAATAACTGAAAAATAAAGGAATGAGGTTTGTTAGGGTTCATATTTCCAAAACTGCTGCACTAACTCGTAATCGCTTTCGCTTACTTATGGTGGCTAGAGATAAGTTGCCTTTCGACTCTTGGCTGATTTTCTCGTGCGGGTGGAGTGAGAGAGGTATGCCCGTTTCCATTTGGTTCTACATATTATTCCCCAACTTGTTAATTTTTGTGTATGTGTTCGTTTTCTGCGTCATGTTTACTGCAAATAAACGTATTTTTTTCTTTTCTTTACTCATTAAATCATCAAAAAGAGGCGAGAACGGCTTCCCACTGGTCCTTGTTTTACTTGTGATCGCCACAGAATGTGTTCTTACATACATCTCTATTTCCCGACATCTCAGAAGTCATCCTATTTCTAGCCATAATCAGTTTGCATACCATCAACATATCATTTCTTTGGCTATCCCTTTTACATAAAACCATCCACATGGTAAACTCAATACATACCGTTCCCTCCTTCTCAACAATGTTCTTTAGATCTGTGTCGTGCTTCGGCCAGAGACAAGCAGGTCTGACCCAGTCAGTATACTTCAGTGGCTGACTGAGCTCCAAAATCGCCACATCGCTGTTGAAGGTGGCGGCGTTGTAGTCCGGATGAACTATTATTTCCTTAACCTGAAAATAAATATGTTATTTATATAGTTAACTACCGGCAATAAGAAAGAAAGAGCGGTTCGTGGCTAAGTAAAAGTTGGACGGGTCTATCGATCAAAGAATAAGTAAAGCCTGCCGAGGTCGTACAATGGATGGGTGACTATCCATTTCCTAGCGAGAACTCTCCGTGCTTTGGAAAGCACGTTAAGCCGTTGATTCCGGCTGTTATTCATATAGATCTGGTAGTCAGAAACCGAAAAGTCTAACAAACAATCTTACTAAAGAGTACCTATCATGGTAACCAGTATCTGGGTTGTGAAGGTCAGATAGGCAGTCAGTTTATGTAAAATACTGGTATTCAGCTGTAACCTGTTAGACTGGGAGCTGACCATAATAAAGTTGCGAAAAGGCTAGGTAGATGATAATAGTGATGACCGTCCGCCATGATCGAACCTATGAGATACTTACAAAACGAATCTGCACTCCATCCACTGAGGTCCTAAGGTTCTGTTTCCCTAGGTAGACCGTCAGTGTATGGCGATCCACGACACGTTTGGTGGACTTCCTGGTGACGCAATGTGCTGCTGTAATGACGTGCCGAGCCGCGACCAAGGTACCTCCGCAAATATACTTGTTGTCCACGTTCTGGAAACGGGGAATGGATTTGTTAGCTGGCAGTCGCCGCTCCACAGCAGCTCACGGCTAAGCTGCAGGCGGAGGCGTTACTGGCACACAAATTATACCCACAGCTAACGTGGCATACCTCTCCGTGCACATCCTCGTTTAGTAGTGGACGGTCGACTAAGGGCTGATTTTTCAACAGTCAGATAATTTTTATCTGAGGAATAAATTTGCTGGTGTGACAGCTTTTGTATAGAAAATATGTCAAACTGTCAAATTTATTCTTCAGATAGAAGTTATCTGACTATTGAAGAATCAGCCCTTAGTGTTGTCGCATTAGCGCAAGATATTCGGCATTTGTCATAACCTTCGCTTTGTCCATTTTGATTGTTTTAAGACCCTCTCTCTTTTTAAAACCGTACTGAGTTCACCGTAATGTTCTAATAGAAAACCCAATCACACTACCCGAACTGGGAATTGAACTCAGGACCCCAACAACTAGTTACGACCTACACAGTGTCGCTAAATGTTTTATTTATTTATTAGGCCCTTCAACGATGAGTACACTGTTATCTACTTAACCGTTTTTATAATGCAAACTTAAGTCTGAGTATCCCATTACACAAATCTATTAAATTAAATTTTATATAATAGCTTGCGCGGCTTTTTTTAGAGTAGGTACCGTTGGGTAAAATAGGTCAATGTCAATTTCATGCTCTTTGTATGCAGCATAGGTACATTCTAGATAGTGTTGCCCTAAATTGGTATTACATCTTGGGATGCCAAAAAGCCTCCTACTAGAACTTCTTGCGTGGCACATAGAATGACACTCTACTGAGAAAATCGGGACAGTTCAGAGAGCCTGTTACTAACTTCTTAAGGAAAACCACATCTAGCATATTTCTGCGCGTCTACAGTGACACCATCTTTAATACTTCAGTCTTTTTCGTTACGAGTTGAGTTAATTTCAAAGTGCTATAATACAGCAAAAAAATGCAAAACCAGGACAGGGGATATCTCGGATAAGGGAAACTACCGTCCCATCTCCCTTGCAACCACAGCGGCAAAAATATTGGACAGTATTCTTGATTCGTGCCTGAAAAAGTATTTGTATTTGCACGATGCACAGTTTGGTTTCCAACCTAAGCTTTCAACCGAGAGTGCTGCTGAGTTTGAAGAATACTGTCCAGTATTACACATACCGAAAAACGCCGGTGAATGCCTGTTTCCCGGATCTCTCCAGGGCCTTCGACCTGGTGTCATATGATGTGCTCTGGAGAAAACTGGATGACAGGAATGTACACCAGTGCTTAAGCTCATGCAGTATTGGAATGCGAACCAAACCAATTGTGTAAAGTGGGCCGGAACGTTCTCTGAGTCATATGGGTTGGAGTGCGGTGCGAGGCAGGGGGGGTTGACCTCTCCACGGCTCTTCAACCTTTATGTTAATGATCTCATAGTGGAGCTCAGCAGTAAGCGTGTCGGATGCCGGGTTGGTGGTGTTAGTATAAACAGCATCAGCTACGCAGACGACATGGTGCTGCTGGGCCCGACTGCGGGATCTATCGGAGAAAGGCTGAAGGTCTGCGAAAAATATGCTGCCTTGCACGGCCTTGTGTACAATGTCCGTAAATGCGAATACATGGTCTTTAAGGCCGCCGGTAAGTGCCCTAATCATGAACCTAGCTTTATTCTGAATGGTATCAGCATAAATAAAGTCTACCAATTTAAGTAGGTACTTGGGGCACATACTTACCGACGACCTTAAAGATGATGTAGACATTGAAAGGGAACGTAGGGCACTAGCGGTCCGAGGTAACATGTTGGCCCGTCGATTCTCGCGTTGTGCGGACCAAGTCAAAATCACCTTGTTCAAGGCGTTTTGTCAAGGTCTGTACGCGGGGAGTCTGTGGGTCAGCTGTACCAAAAGGTCGTTAGATGTCTTACGCGTTCAGTACAACAATGTCTTTAGGATGTTGTTGGGACTGCCCCGTTTCTGTAGCGCATCGGAGATGTTCGCTCAGAATCGAACTGACGGCTTCCATGCAGTAATTCGTAAAAAAGTCGCATCACTGATACGTAGAACGCGGGGCAGTGACAATAGTATCCTGAAAACAGTTGTGGAGAGTCCTTACTCCCCGATTCTGAGGCACTATGTGGGGATAATGGTCGGGTAGCTCATTCCTCACTTTGTCGTTCTCTGCACATTCTGCCTCAGACACTTACTTTGTTGTTTGTTTCTTGGCTGTTTACTACTAACACTAGTTATAAGATATTTTTACTAACAAAATGGACTATATTGTTGTCCGAATCTAATATATAAATAAATAAAATAAATAGCTCACTATAAAAACTCCATGTTATAAATCTTGGAGCAAATTAAAGATGCCTTGACAACGTACGGACTCACCTGAGTTCGGTATAGAGCGATCTGCCACGGCCATTGCTCCAACGCCGTACCTATCCCCATCTGAGGTGTGGGGTTCAACTCCACCTTACCGCATTGAGGCTGAAAAATTTAAAGTTTCTATTAGTTCGTATTTTTTATTAATTCGCTTTATTCAATAACATCACTGTGTCTCCTGCACCCCAATTGCGTAACACGCTTATTACTTTCAAAATCCGAAGGATTTTAAAAGAAATTCCTAATCCATTACTTCATTTGTTTGAAAAATTCGTCCGATCAACATTATAAATAACGCAATGAATGTTGGCGAATTGTCAAAACGAAAGGCATTGCAATTGCTACTGTGTTAAGCGATTACCCCGCTGGTTTCTCCCGATAGCTGATTGTCAGTTGCATCTGAAGATATCATTATGTGCAGACAGAAACTACTTATCAAATGACTTTGTGAAATGCAACAGTACCTTCCATACTAAAAAATACTAAGGCGATTAATACACGGCACCGCGCTCCGCCGCGGTTGGCGGTGAATCGAAAGGAAAATCCATTTTCAAAAACGTACGGTCGGGCGGTGTCCGTGTGTTAGGCATCAACGGATTACATACATGCCAATGCGACGTAAGATCCGCTTCACCGCCGACCGCGGCGGAGCGCGGTGCCGAGTGTTAATCGCCTAAACAAGAACTTTGCTTGAACTCTTTTTTGAAGAATAAAATAGCTATTGAGAGATTATTTGAAGACTTTAGAAACAGGACAAGTTGATCAGAAAAATAATAATAAATATTATAAGACATAACATCACGCCTGTAATCCCCGAAGGAACAGGCAGAGGTGTACCTATATTACATTCACATTTCGCTAGTTATGTTTGTGCTCCATGTGATGGCGAGCCTATTGCCGTCAACCGGACACAAATTCAGACTCCAGGCTGTTACTGAGAAATTCCAGATGGAAAATCCTAATAACACTTTGCCCGACCAGGGAAACCAATCCAACACCTCATGCTCAAGTCCGAAAGGGTTACCGTGGCCCCTGGCACAGGCAACTTAAGGAACACGGGTGGGTTTTAGTCAGTAAGAGTCGGACGCGCCCTCCCGCTCCGCCCAGAGCGCGAGAAGGTATTAGGAAACCTGCTACCTTCAAAAAAAAAGCTCTTGCGATCACTAGACTAACAAACAAGTAGGTCAAAAATGTTATAGTATCCTAATTAATATTATAAATGCGAAAGTAGTTCGTTTGTTACGCTTTCAAGCTAAAAAGGCTGAACGGATTTGGCACACAGATAGACCATGGTAAGCAGTGGTGGCCCAGTGGCATCGGTCGCGACTTACGAGTTGTAGGTCGTAGGTTCGAACCCAGACAGACGCTTTACCTTGTGTAAATTATTTCATCACCACTGCTCTTAAACGGTGAAGGAAAACATCGTGAGGAAACCGGCATGTCCTAGAACCAAACATTCGAAAACATGTGACATCTACCAACCCGCACTGGGTTCGCGTGATGGATTATGACCCATTCCCTCTCACCGAGAGGAGGCCTGTGTCCCAGCAGTGGGGACATTATAGGCTGATGACGATGATTGATGGTAGACCGTGACCTGGGTAAGAACATAGGCTACATTTCATCCTGGAGCGCAGACGAAATCGCGGGCAATACCTAGTTAAAAATAATATAAAAAGGACTACCTATTGTAGCCACTAAGCCGGGTATTGTGGTGATAGATGGACGAGAGCGCCGTGCAATGATTGTTGATATTGCTGACCCTCATGACGAGAATCTCGTGATAGCTGAGATAGATAAAAAATATCAAGTAGGTATCCTGGATACGGCACGCATAGTGAGGAGGTCGCTCTCTCTAGAGCCAGCACCGGCAGCAAGGATCCTCTTCCTGGTTTCGATGAACCAGTATTTTTTAAATGAATATATTTTTTATAAAAATATTTTAATATGTAATTTATATGAATGTGAATCAACCAATGTGTGTAAAGGGAATAGGATAATAATAAAATAAGCATGCTGTCAAAGATTTTGTTTTTTTGAAGTTAGACTTCTTTTGGCGCGTTCGGAAAAATTATGAGAGTTAAATTTTTACGATGCGCGCGCACATCGACAGCCAAAAAGCGACAGGATGAAGTTAGCTGATAACTAACTGTCTCTCAAGTTTACGTGAATACTCATAACTATGTTCAGAGTAGTTTCTCTAATATTCATAAATTTGCAACACGTGTTTTATATCAGTGGCCAAGATAGGCCATTGTAAAATTCGTGATAAAAGTGACTTTTATCTTTAAAAAAAACTTTTTAAATGCATTTATAGATTTGAGGTTAATTGTCGGTATGTATTCTTTTTATAAATTATTTTATTAATTTATCATTCCTTTTACAAACAAAGAGTTGTGGTATATGCATTGGTACAGCTCGCGCGATAAGAGTTTGGCTTTGACCTTCGGATTTTTGAACTTTTGATTGTACAACAGGAGTGCGCGGTACGTCGTATCGATGCGAGAGGCAGGGAACGACTGGAGCGCCAATCAGAGCACCGCGTGCGCCTACACACCCGCCCCGCACCCCGCTAATTGCCCGTTGATACCCAATTTCTGATTTCTGCGCAATAACGGTCAAAGCCAAACTCTTATCGCGCGAGCTGTATAAGGGATGAAATCTTTAGCTATTTTTGTTCTGTTACGCCAAAGAGGTATAACTTCTTAAGTGCGCACACACAGGTATTTTCTATAAGTTAAAAGTGTTAGTGAAAGAAAGAAATATACTTACAGAATTTGTTTGTAAATAAATATACACTGATCATATTGTATCCTTTCAAATTTAGTTCGAACTTATTGATCGTTTATTATTTCTATTGCTCACCTGTCCTTGAGTGTCTTTAGGGTTAGTATTTTTTTGGTTTTGTGTTTCTGTGGTGGCCTCGCTAGTTTTATCATTGTTATCACTGACGATGACTGTCTTACGTGGTGGTTTACTAAAATAAAAAAAAGTTAGGGTCAGCGCAGATAGAGTAGCCAAATGTTTGAGCGTAAAACAAAGTTTTTAACAGTCTTTTGTCAGAAGGAAACGTAAAGGTACGTATACGCCTACAACGGAGGGTAGGTTTCAAAGTTTTGATGTGGATGAATAAACATACAGCATATTAGCTCTTTACAACCATTTGATAGGCTCCCGTCTCGATAATGACAATTTTCGGATAACAAATAGCCGTCGGAAGAATGGTGGTCGTCTATTAGGTTTAAACTGTCAAAATTTTCTGGTTTCGGATTTGTGAACAGCGTTTAGAGTCCTGCTTCGATAATGCTTATTGATTGATGTTCGACTCGGCACGGAGGCGTATCAAATGGTTCTGAATAGCTGATCTCTCAAAGTTTTGTTAAAGACCAAGTATAAGCACCGTAGATGTATAGATGTACGATAAAGTTCACTCATACCTCCATCCATCCTACCTTCCACAGACGGGTGTCGTGTCTGGTGGGCAATTGCCCGACGATTGTTGTCGCGAGGTTGTATATACGCTAGTTGCGCGGTAAACTCTGCTTGCGTGATGCAGAATTTTGCGTGACGTCAGTGTGACGTAGTGCTCATGTGGCGATGTAGATACCGCTACAGATGAGGATAGGCAGAATCATGGTCAGAATACGTACGAGGAATTTCTCATTGGAGGCTTATTAATAAAGTTGCAGATTTCTTTTCCATTTAGTCTTATAGCCAGTAGTCTCGGGGTTGTGTCACGAGGGTTGTATTGCACGTAGAAGTATACTGGCACAGCGGGGCCAGGGCTGATCTTCATCACGGCGTTCTCAATTTGAAAGTTCATGTTATCTTGTGAGGTCACATTTCCTATGGAGTTCTGAAACAGATAGATAAAATAAAATTAACGTTTGAATGCAGTTTTGCTAACTCTGACTACTTAACTAAGTTGACGACGTGCTGCTGCATCGCACGGTTTTTACGACATGACAAAATATCGAGATTTTTTTAAATATATGTAAGTTAAATATTTATGACATGTATTATACACATAAACCTTCCGGTATAAATTCTCTATATGATGGTGAAAACCGCATTAAAATCCATTGCGTCACGAGACGAACAACGCGGTCATACAGACAGACACCAAAAGGTGAAATAGATTTTACAAACGATAAGAACTTAAAATGAATGAATTAAAAAATAATGATGTTAATATTTATTTTAAATTATTTTTGTTTAAATGAATGGTTGGCGCAATGGTGAAGCGATTGACTGCTGCGCTGCGTCATGCGTGTCGCGGGTTCGATTCTCGTGCGGAACAAATATTTGTATGACCTGCAAGTAGTTGTTCCGGGTCTGGCAGTTTGTGTATGTGAGTTTTAATGTTTGTAAACGCCCCCACGATACAGGAGAAATTCCTAGTGTGGGACAATGTTTTTCTTATTTTTTTATTTTTAAGTTATTAAATAAATGAGTAGATGCATCTAGTAGAACCGGACATCAAAGGAGGAAAACGATGGACACAGTTCAAAGAATAAA
The DNA here is from genome assembly GCA_937001585.2 of Brachylomia viminalis. Classification (NCBI taxonomy): domain Eukaryota; kingdom Metazoa; phylum Arthropoda; class Insecta; order Lepidoptera; family Noctuidae; genus Brachylomia; species Brachylomia viminalis. The sequence continues at coordinate 14,163,846 of OW443314.2, forward strand.
GTACAAAGTACGGTTTTTAATCCAATCGTAAACTCTGGTTAGACGTGGAAGCCCATAGGGGCCATAGGCATTTGCAGGCAGTTGCAGTAAAGGGCAAGTCAAGATTTCATGCATATTTGTCAGTTTATAGTTGCACTGCTCATGGTTCAAAATCGCTTGAAGGCTCCTCATGCGCCGCAAAGGCACCTCTCGTCGTGCGACAGGCGGTGCCTTTGTGTCGCACCTGTTTGAACGAGCTTTGACACTCCACTTTTTGTCTAATATTGACCTGCTTTGAGTTTGTGCCAACCCGCACTGGGCCCGCGAGGTGAATTATGGCCCTCTGCCTCTCACAGAAAGGCTTGTGTCCCAGCAGTTGGATCAATTGGTATAGGCTGATTATGCTTATGCTTGCGTTTGTGCATTGAAATCGAATCTGATTTCATCCGAATTTTGAACATTTTACCTTTCATACGGGCTAATACCGAACCGATAATTCTCGGAATCGTGTCGGATACAGTGCGGATAAAGCACTATTGTCCATGGAGGGAGATGGACATTCACGGATCAGTCAGGAACATAATGCCAGCGCCATCTAGTGTTAAAATATTGACCAAAAATTGACTTGTTAATGAGTCTTAGATCTTTTAGAAAAGCGCCCTCTGTCAGCTTGACCAGTCTGGTTCACCGAACAAAAAGTGACAAAAATAATATATGTTCGCGACGATCTCGTATTCGCGCGACGATCGCTTTCAATTAGAACGCGGCTTACAGAATTAAACATTTCATATCATTTGATAAAAAAAAAAAAACTCACCCCAAGTACCCAGGCCTCGTTATCAAGTACAATATTGAGCCACAGTGAGTGTAAAGTGCTGTCTGTGGACAAGTATATGACGCCGTACCACCGACCAGGCTTCGCTCTGCTTGGTCCGTACATAAACACGTAGGGACATGGCGATGGGTCCTCGGCATTCTGCTCCAGTGTGGGTGCTGCCAGCAACACCAGGGACAGGCACAAGGTTAGGATCTGTCAAGTTAAGAGGGGGTTTAAAGCTGTGTTGCCAATCGTAAAACTTCATGAAATTGAAAAGGCAAATTTAGGCATAAAATTAAAATAAAACATCACGAAGTTACATCGGTCACTAATAAAATCGACGTTACATCTAATTTCCACGCATTTTCGTTTTGTAATACATTGGATTAATACAAGACGAAAAAAATTGTGTAGGTATTTTATGAAATTCCTTTTATTTTTGGATTTATTACGATAGAACGCTATTAGCACTTACTACGTTCTTATTCCGAGGAAGAAGTCTTCCGTCAGTTGTTGTGAGACCGACCCCATTCTAACCGGATGCAGTTAAATACCAGCATTTTACATGGACTGACTGCCCTATCGGACCTCCAGAACCCAGTTAATGGGTAACACGATACCCCTTGGTAAGGCTGGTTGTCAGACTTTTGGGCTTCTGACGACCCAAAACGACTGTCAAAGATCCACGAATGACAGCCAGCATATTTTTAGTTCACGAATTTGGGGTGTGCAATTTTTTGTTCACAAATTTTATGTGTGCAATTTTTAGTTCACAAATTTGGGGTGTGCAACTTTTAGTTCACTTGGGGTGTGCAATTTTTGTTCACAAATTTGAGGTGTGCAATTTTTAGTTCACAAATTTGGGGTGTGCAATTTTTAGTTCACAAATTTGGGGTGTGCAATTTTTAGGTCACAAATTTGGGGTGTGCAATTTTTAGTTCACAAATTTGGGGTGTGCAATTTTTGCGAATGCGCTAAGGTAGCCCGCGAAGTTCCAATTATCTTGAGTTTTTTTTGCAAATTGCAGCTCTGTGTTAAAACTTGTGTTGACTACGTGTTTTCTCTTTTATTTATTTTTATAACGTATTGTTACACAGTTGATGATACTTTTTCACATAAAAATATAAAATACAAGTAATTTAAAAATAACTTTCTTAGCAACTATAAAATTACCAATCGTCCAATAACGTCTTTCTTTTTCATTTTATGTCGAGGGGAAGACACTTAATTCACGTGTTCTATAAAATTGTCATTATTATTTGATTGCATGTGAAACGTTATTTTTTCATGAAATACTTAGACACATTTCCCCTCAAATAGTAATGGAAAATGGTTAAGGAATTTATGAGTTCTATTATTGCAAATCAGAACACGTAGGTAAATACTATTAAAACTGCCGCGTATGACGTTTTGTTTTGATCAACACAATCAAAATCGAAACATTATTCATGAATATACACTTTTTGAACGTCTACAATTACCTAAAACTATATTAGGTACTATAGTTTTAAGTAATTTAATATATTTATTGGAATAGTTATATTTATTTGACATAAAAACTTACACAAATACAGGGCGACTCTTAATTTAAGCGTGGGAATGCGTGGTACGCACGGCTACAGATCAAGCTATACATTTCCAGTATAAGCTGATCTCGCATTGTATAGGATTTCCGTACAATGAGAGGTCAGTGTAAACTGGAAATGCATAGCTAAAATATAATAGCAAAATTCATTTAATGTACTGTCTAGCAAACACAATTTGATGACACAAACACTACACGATTTCACACTTATTAATAATACCGCAATAACACCATATTTTTTCATCACTTTCTTACCATTTTCTAAAGAAATTACTCGATTTTCCCACGAACTTCGGTCGTAAGGAATTTTTCACACTTATTTTTATTTTCTTGATTGGCGTCGATCGCCGTCCGTGCTTGAGTCTGTTTGAATGACAAAAGGAAATCATGGCGATAATATTAGAGGTCAAATTGAGGATTTTTACTAACAACAACTTGTTTTTAATAAATTCCAAGGATGATGTAACAAGATGATCATATAGGTACCTATGTTTGTTTAATAGGCGCTGCTCGCCACAGAGTCAAATTAAATAGGTAAGCTGAAGAAATTCTGCAGACGTAATGGGGAACTTTAAAAGGTAGCCGGGACAGATTGGATGCGGAAAGTGGAGAACCGCGTGTTGTGGTGCCACTTGGGAGAGGCCTATGTCCGGTAGTGGACTGCTATTAACTGAGTTGATTGAACAAGAAACTTGTTTTAAGGAAACATCTTTAAAAATACCTAGGTCGTTTATTTGTTGCTGTTAACAAACAACAAATAAACGACCTCCGTATTTTTGGGTTCTGCTTACCTGCTACAATAAGGCCGATGAACCATGACCGGTCTGAACTTTGCGCAGAAGGCTGCGCAATAAAATAAAATCTAGGAACCACATGGTGACACGAGGAGAGTATGAGTGAGAGAAAATGCGTGAATGTTCGGAAAGTCTATGTTCAGACCGGCCAAAATTCGCCGGCCGTACGTATTGTAGGTACTTCGTGTAAGTAGCTCCTCGTCTAAAAAGGCACTTGCTAATTTCGATGCCTTTCCGAAGTTCTGCAAGGTGTTGCGTTATCTCTTGCATAGACTACAGCACAGTTTATTCCATTCGACACAGTCTGAAGTCAGACTTTAATAATTTAGTAATAAGTATATAAAAAAAGTTGTAAATATGTTGCAAACCTGGATAGCAGTAGCTCAGTTAGATTTAAAGAAGAATTGTATTCTCATAAGAGCTTAACAGTTCACTTAAAATGAGATACAGAGTGCTTATATCTAAATAGTAATAATATTTGCCTCTAGGGTGTTGGTGACGTTACAGGGTACATATATGTTTCTTGAGCTTTTCTTTAAATATGTTTAAACTATCACACTCCTTTAATTCCCCGGTAAATTATTGAATAGTTGCGCTCCCTCATCCAATATTGTTTTCTTGCCGTAATTAGTCCGTGCGCGTGTAGTCTTTACTTCTTTTAGTTGAAACTTGTTTTTACTTCTTGTATATATGTATATGTATGTAGGTGTTTTTTATGTAGGTAGTTGTAGGTGTGATTGTACGGAATTCGTGATGATTTTTTCAGTTTGTAGGTACTAACCCTTATTAGGTTTACATAATTATCTCGAACAATATCAGGATTTTAAAATAGCAATATATTTTGACCTAGATCGTCAAACTAGCAGAAACTTAGGAACGAGTTTAGACTGCTTCGTACCTAGGTCTAGTGGCCGCAAGCGCTACTGCTGAGCATGAGGTCCTGGGTTCAATTTCCGGGTCGGCAAAGTATTATTGTTTTTATTTTTTATATGGGTAATACATAATAGGTGATAAGATACATTAAAATTCAGTCATTTAACTCAGTAGCAGCCGGGACTCTGGATTTGTGCCCCGTTGATGGTGGCGCCCCCTATTACATGAGACGTAAACATAACAGGTGAAATGTCGGTTTTCTATAGGTACTATCGAGAAAGTTCATATCTATGCACCTTTAGGACTATTTTTCCCTGTAGCGCTCGGGCACTAACAGTAACTAACGTAAAACAGATGCGGTCATCGTGTTCACGGGATTTTGTTCTAAAACTGCTTAGATATGAACTTCCTCGATATTACACCTCTGCCTAACTTTACTACAATAGAGGGGAATACAGGCGTGACGGTTATGTTATGACGTAACACATAGTTAAAATTATGAAAGCTGACTTTGAGTTCATTCGCAATTCTTTCTGGCCTGAAAGTACAGTACTTGCACAGTTATTTTACCTCTGAGAGCAGGAATCCAAAAGCAATCTGTAATAAACATTAAGATCACTGTCATTTTGACAAACTAGTCAGTGGCAGCTAGACAGAAGCTAAGTGCACGGTTCCAATTGGTCGTTTCCTATAATAATAAATAATATTATGAGACAACATCCACACAAGGTCTTCAGGTCCCGAACTAGGCAAAGCTACGGTAACCTGATGACTGATATACATATACACACCCAGACACAGGTCAAACAGACATGGTCATGCACACAAATGTTTGACTTGTCCGGGGATCAAACCCGGGACCAGCGGCTCAGAAGGCAGGGTCGCTACCAACTGCGCCAACCGGTCAGTCTATGGAGAAGAGCCGGCTAGAAACTCCACGGTAACGAACTCTTTACAAATAATTTGCTTTTACAATGCTTTCAAATTACAGTGTTATCAGGTACGTAACGTGGTATGGGAGGACAGTGCAGGCCTGTCAACAAGTACCAGGTATTTAAAAACAACAGCGACCTTATTGTAATGAACTTGTAAAAACGGACTTAGTTCTCTTGGGAGCCTCACCTGTATACGAATTTCAGCCAGAAAAGTCTTCAGGTTTAAAAAGAGTAGCGCATAGTCTCAAAGAAATAAAGGGTTTAAAAAAAAACATCGGAGAGGTTTCTCCCACAATTAATTTTTCGTCTTCATCTTTGGCAAATAAATGGGTCCCCGTGAGATCACTGTGATTGTTACAAACTTGTCAGAGGTAGCAACCTAACAGCAACCTTATTGAAGCGTAAATAAAGATCACTGTCACGTTGACAGACTTGTCAATATTAGCAACCTAACAGCAACCTTATTGAAGCGTAAATAAAGATCACTGTCACGTTGACAGACTTGTCAATATTAGCAACCTAACAGCAACCTTATTGAAGCGTAAATAAAGATCACTGTCACGTTGACAGACTTGTCAATATTAGCAACCTAACAGCAACCTTATTGAAGCGTAAATAAAGATCACTGTCACGTTGACAGACTTGTCAATATTAGCAACCTAACAGCAACCTTATTGAAGCGTAAATAAAGATCACTGTCACGTTGACAGACTTGTCAATATTAGCAACCTAACAGCAACCTTATTGAAGCGTAAATAAAGATCACTGTCACGTTGACAGACTTGTCAATATTAGCAACCTAACAGCAACGTTATTGTTACAAGAATAATTATCACGGTTTTTCTGCATCTTTCGTCGATGTTGCGTATTGGCTTGGCAAATGAATTTCCTTGTTTTTTAATTTTGTTTCAATTACCGAGTGTACGGAATCACACGGAATCACATTCCATTTAAGTGTGACCCTTCTCCAAATATTTTTGCGTAGTGATCAAGTTTTCTTTTTTTTTTTTCTTCTAGCCAAGCATTAGCCAAAGTAGCATTCATATTTGAACGTAAAAATTACATAAGACAGTCCTCCAAATCGCCCGCCCTACGCCACTTCCTAGTACTTTAGCTGGGAAGAAGAAGTGGCGCAACAAACTCCCCAGCAGTTACTGGAACAAGACGTGACAACGGAGTCTGTAGGCATGACATTCACATTTACCAGCGGACGTCGTCGTGGCGTGTATTTGAACGCCTGTGTGTAAAATTAAAGTAGTTATATAAAGTAGTAGTTGAAAGTAGGTCTGTCAGATGATATGTCTCGGCAAGAGCTTCAATAACGCAATGAGTGCCAGTATTGATAATCGTAGCTGATGTGCATACTGTAGAAATAGGCATTGTGGAGCATGTCGGAATAGGATGAAAGTTCGGTTCTTCAGGCGGCACATTTTCATTAATTTTATGCAGAAGCTCTACATCGGGCTTATAAATGAGAACATCCTCTAAAATTTTTATGTTGGGGCGCTTTTTCTTCGGATTCGGATGCCTTTGACACTTAAAATATACATAACATCATCAATGTCGTCGTCGTCATCACTAATCTCCACATCCACTTTACCTAACTGAAATAAAAAAAGTCAGTTAAAAAGTAGTTCGAATAAGGCGTAACATAATTCAAACAAAGTCACTAGTTTTAATAAGTCATATCTCATGGTCTGCATTTAAGGATAGAATTACTAGCATTTAATTTGAATTACAGTGAAAACTATATTATTACACAAACTTTATTATTAAAATAACATAAATACTTACTTACTCAGAGTCCCGACAAATAGTCACAAAACACTTTGGAAAACTATTTAAACACGCCGTGACGTGCACCTGACCAACAATTATCATGAAATTTTGCATATAGGTACCGACGTTGTCAGGGGTATAGAAAAAGACATAGGATACCTTTCATCCAGAAAAAAAGTACTGTTCCCAAGGGAAAGAATAATAACTGTCGACGCTCACAATTGCTTTAGGACGCTAGATGGCGCTGTGTCTTTCGAATCATGATTGAATTATGCACACATCTAGTCAACTATTACGTAAGGAATACTTTAGAGTTCTTAAAAGGTTACCATATTCGACTGACCTCAAACTTAAATAAGGATAACATAATTACCTATTCCTGTCAAATTCAGTACTGATATATTCCTCTTACGTAACTACCTATCTATCTATACGGAAAATCTATACATCTGGCTAAACCCCATTTACCTTATTAGTATAACAAATCCAACCGTTATTAACTTTTCAACCCAAACAGCCCTCACGCTAAAATTCATTCAACCGTTTCATTTCTGATATGGGTAGAAATTAAGGCCCACATTTTGAATTTTAGACCTACATCTGTTGATTGGAATCGACCCAAATTTGACCCACATTCGACCCGCATTTCTAATCACGGACCGCGACCGAATGTACGCGTATTGCCCAAACTTAGGGACCCGAGCCTATTTCGATTGCCCTAGCAGTAGGGTACCTTTGTTGATTAGCTGTGGTTTTGAAAGAGCTGATGGATTTGAGCTAGCAGGGCAGAGATGTAATGTAATGCTTGGAAGTAATTTAGGATAACCAGACGTTGTCGCTTTAGTATTTTCTGGAAAAAGTAACGCTAGTTCTATGGTGTTTGTATCAGGTTCTAATAAAACAATGTTTTATGTGTTGCTTTATTAATTTTAATAAATCTTTAATAGCTGTAGGCACATCAAAAATAATATGACGTCTTTTAAGAAAACTTGTAATAAACCGAGGAAAATAATGTACCTACCTACTTAACTACTTACTTGGATGGAGATGGGTGGGTTCCTCCAAGATCCCGGAAGTTCTTATGAGGCTGAAGAACAGAGAAGCACAGGTTTAAATTATTCGGACTTAGGAGTCCAAAATTCCCCGCCTTTATTAGACGATTTCAACTTTCTTTAGCATTAGTCAAGCCTGTTTCTCTCACAAGAAATTCTAAAAAAGCTAGCCAATCTACAGCCATCACTTCAGGAAGACCTCCACTGCTGGACATAGGCCACCCCCAAGCACCGCCACTTCGACCGGTTCTGTGCTTCCTGCATCCAGCAGATTCCTGCGGCCTTCACCAGGTCGTCCGTCCACCTTGTAGGTGGCCTTCCAATCTACAGTATTTTTACTCAATTTCCAGGGCAAATATTCATTCGAAGGAATGGATGTAAACAAGATACAGCAGCTGTTTGCTTCTGACCAGGACTACGGCAGAATTAAATGGAGAAACGAGTTCTTTTCACAAGCTGGGTCGGTGTACTGCTGGGAGTTCGAGACTTTATTTAAACCTCATGGAACTGATGTTAAGAAAGCTTGAAGAGTATTTTGTTATATTTTGTAAATTATACCTATCATTATAAGCACAGGAACAAAATATCATCATTATTCTCCTACCCTTATCAAAATTCATTGAGATCGGCGCAGTATATCTTTTTCTTCTTATGAATGTTGCTCTTTTTAGCGTTTTTCTTTTGTTGCCGTTTAGATTATCCCACCTCCGGCTCTCTACACCGAATGTCAAGTCTTCACTGTAAAACAGCTCTTTGTTCTTGGCACTAATCTGCGCAAACATCCCTCTGTGGTCTACAAGCCAAATGCTGCTAAAAAGCGTAGATACTTCGAAGTATGCTTAACTCGCGGATGTAGAGCGGCCCTTGCTCAGTGTCATTATGACATTCTGTCAAACTATTTATATAATAAAATAAAAATAAATAAACTATGCACCATTGCTCCCATGTGCCTAAATGGAAGTAAGACTAAGGCCACAAAGTGGCTATTGACACTGAGTTACGATAAGACTGAAGATTTACTACATGTATCAATCGCGTAGTTAAGTAAGCTAGCTTAATAATGTCTTAAATTTATAATTATAATTTTATACAGACTTACTTATACACAAGTTTTCACTATTCTATCTCTCACTCTATACATTCACATACCCCCACATAGGTACTTTAAGAGGCCACATCATATATGCATTTACTAGTAAGTAGTTATCTTAGTGATAATAAGCTGTGCTCGTCCTACATCGTCCTACGTCGTACCTACCTCATCTAGTTTAAAAAAAAATATGATTGACGTGTAAAAGTGTTTGTAAAAACCTACTTACAGAAATAAAATCATTTATCATTTATCATTTATCATTTACAACTACTGATAAATGTTCAAATTATAGGCGAGGACCCGGGTTCCCAAAACACAAGTTAAATCTTACTTTGGGTGCCAGAGTTCATCGAAAACACAATTTCCTTTAGTTGTAACGCTGCATGGTGGGTAACTGTTTTTGTTCAACTGAAGGTAATAAAAAATATTTTTTTTTACCAACTTCAATAAAGGAGGAGGTTCTCAATTCGTTAATATATGTTTTTTTATATCTTTCTTACCTCAGAACCCCCTTATTTATAAACCGATGTGGAAAAACACATATTTTTTATTTGAAAGGATATACTTCCAGATTGGTCACCTGTATATTTGGTCAAGTTCTGATGAGTGGTTTTTGCGTCAGCTTCAATAATACGTATTTTTCCACTTTGTGTCCATTTATTTACATTGCAAGTACCACAACTAAAAAGTGTAAAACAACACTTAAAAAAACACTACAAAGTGAAAAATAACTTTTATTTCGAAGGTTTTTGGAGGTGTCTTTAGTTTTTGTATTTTCGTTTTTTTCCACCGACTTCCAAAATTAAAATTATGTTTCTCTTTGTAGGGTTTTTTTTGGAAGTCAGTGGTTTTTTTTAAGTTTTAATTTTTTAGTTGTGGTATCTACCCCAAACAAAATAGTATAGCACTACTTGTAATGTAAAAACACTAAGTCGAAAAATTTGAAAAATACTTATACCTAATCGGTCAGCGCAGTTTAAACTCGACATAACTACTAGGATACGGAATTGATGGTGTCAACATTCTATACCTTCTAAAGCCTAATAGATTCATTTCACAATGGTGCGCCGGTCATTTTAATTTGAACTCTATTGTATATAGTCATAAAAGATAAGATCCATGGTCGTAAAATGCAATGAGCCCTCAAATTAGGCAGAAACCAGCTGATAGCAATCATGTTAAAATATTTCTATACTTAGGAAAAATAATCGAAAGCGGAAAATCCGCTGAATGAAAGAAATAATTACTGAATGTTTTTTTTTATAGAATGGCGTATCATTAGTCACTGCATAAAGGCCCGCTCATTAGCACTATCTGTGGCAAAAATCAATTCCACTAATGAGTTCTTGTTACGTACAGTAGTCGGTAGTAAATTAATGTGTGGTTTCATTGATGAATGTATCAATCAGTTGGAGTGGTCGTTGGTAAGTTCTAAGTGCAGCTGCCGATTGCTAGAGGAGATAAAGAGTTGGCGTTTCTGATTGTGCTTGTGACTACCTACCTGGAATGGATACCTGCTGAGGTTCACAGAAATGGCACCGAAGTGCACTGAAAATAAAGACAGGACATACGGTCTTCAAGACCGTTATTGGTCATGAAGTCATGTCCTGTCGTCCTTTACAAACCACACATATGCCATTGGGGGGCTCGTGGCTAAGTAATAACAGCCGCACGTTCCGATCGATCAGGTTAAGCTACGCTTGCCGTGGTTGGTCCGTGGATGGGTGACCATCTTTACATACCAAGACCCCTCCGTGCCTCGGAAAGCACGTTAAGCCTTTAGTTCCTGCTGTCATTTCGTCGATCTTTGACAGTCGTTACGGGTCGTCAGAAGCCTGAAAGTCTGACAACCAGTCTTACCAAGGGTTATAGTATTTCCCAGTAACTGAGTTGTGGAGGTCAGATAGGCAGTCGCTCCATGTAAAATACTGGTACTCAGCTGCATCCGGCTAGACTGGAAGCTGACCCCAACAATTGGGAAAAAGCTAGACAGATGATGATGATATGTCATAGTAAGGATGTGGTTTCAAACAATGAGGACTTTTAAAACTTCTGCAATCCACCTCGGCTTGACAGTGACACCTACTAGGCCGAGTATCCAAAAACTTGACGCAATTTTAGACTTTCTGGCAACGAAGACCATAATATTTATCACAGTGAGTACTGAAAGTTCATATGGGTCTCTTGAATGTTCTCCCATCCTAGTTGTGACCGTATTAGGTTTAGCTTAACCACGACTCTCCTCCGACGTCGTGCTGTATGCAAATAAAAAGTCAAAAAAACTTCGTAGCCGGTTTTCCTTTAGAAGAACAATACTCAGAAGTTTTGTAATAAAGTCGAGCGGAATACCTTCCAACTCATAAACTAAGGTACAGTTTTCTAAAGGTAGTATTTTACTTTTAGAAGTTAAATTTCTCTGTAATTATATATTTTTGAGTTATTGAGAAATATCTTTTAGCCCTTATTCCAGTTAATTTGGGGTTGGCGTAGAATTATGCCTCTTTCTTCCATGCATTCCGTACTTTTTTTTGGATGAAAGGTACCCTATGTCCTTTTCTGTACCCCTCTTTTTTTTTTTTTAAAGATGGGAAATCATTTAATAACTTATCTCGCTCTGGGCAGAGCGGGAGGGCGTGTCAGACTCTTACTGACTAAAACCCACCCGTGTTCTGTACCCCTGACAACGTATATGCAAATATTGATGATGATCGGTTCTGTATCTGTTCTGTGATCGGGTCAGTGGTTTGGGGTGAAAAGGTAACAAAGAAACAAAACAAAAACAAACTCACTTTCGCATTTATAATACTAGTTAGGAAGTTAGGATTAGAGTGTAGCGGTATCTACATCGCCACATGCGAGCTGCGCGTCATACTGACGTCACGCAAATCCTGCATCGCGCAAGCAGAGTTTACCGCGCGACTAGCATATATACAACTTCCCGACATCAATCGTCGGGCAGTTGCCCACCAGATACGACACCCGTCTGGTCGGTCGATCCTCCCTTTTCTATGGAGGTATGTGCCTCTATATTGGTGACCCCGACGTGATGAATAACATCAACAACAATCAACCAACAATAAGGCAACAACCAACAAAACAACAACAACTCGACCTGCTATCGACCTCCGGTCTCCGGAGGGGAGTAATGTAGCGGTATCTACATCGCCACATGTGAGCTGCGCGTCATACTGTCGTCACGCAAATCCTGCATCGCGCAAGCAAAGTTTACCGCGCGACTAGCATATGTACAACTTCCCGACATCAATCGTTGGGCAGTTGCCCACCAGACACGACACCCGTCTGGTCGAAGGATCCTCCCCTTTCTGTGGAGGTATGGGTGAACTTTACACGCTGTTCATCGTGCCTCTATAAGAGTAAACGAAGAGATGTAAACGGGATTAACAATGAGATTAAGACATGTTTTGATACTTATCACACCAACTTCCTACGTGAGCTCTGTGAAATCTTTGATTCCAAAAGATATCGAAATGATTGTCATTTCCAAGATCGAGATAGGCAATAAAAACAACGACTGTAATCGTTACGACTCGCCCTACCGCATCAAAATATTGTTACCTACGTTTCTGTTTCGTTCTGACATCTCTGACACTCAATAAAACCCACGGTGTGGTTTAATTGCCGATAAGTTGAAGCAACACTAAAAGTTGCACCGTCTAGACTAGGGATTCCCAAACAATTTTGGGCAAAAGACCCCTTTTCCAAAGTTAACTGATACGTCAGACCCCCATAGCCAAATTACTTTAAAAATCCATTTCTAGTTATTGTCCTATTGATACAAAATACTTACCAATTTCGATACTTTGATTTTCTCATCAAAATTTACCAAAATAAATAGACATAAAATTCAGTGAACATCAACTATAATTAATAATGACTAATACAAATTACGTAACAATACTTAAGTAGTACTTCCTACTAAAATATTAGTCATTCTTATAACAAACAAGTTGGTACACGCAGCACAACTTAAACAGTATCTTGAAAGTTTCAAATAAGAACTTGTGTTAATTAATAGGTGGCGGTTTTTAGACCTCGTCGACCTCCAAAATCAGTTTTCGTTTATGTCGATATCGACCACAAAGGGTCGATACCGACATAAACGAACGACCACTTTGGGAATCCCTGGTCTAGACGATGCAAGTCATTTATTTGTTGCTTCAATTTTATTGTATGCCACGAGCAAGAAACTAGCTACGTGACTTGACTTGATAGCGATGGAAACGCTATTTAATAATGTGTGAGCTCACTCCTCTCAGTATGAACACTTTTTCGCGTGACTAAGTACGGTGAGGGCAAATCTAGCGATTTAAATCTATGAGGGAAACAGACACAGGCAACATTATTTGTAATCCGAAATAAGGTCAACTGTTAGGTACTCAGTTTATATTAAATAAAGTATGGTTGAAACGACATCAACAACGAGGGTTCCGCGATATACGAATTCCTGGAACTTAGATTAAGAGGCTGAGGGCTGAGGGTGAGCAGGGTTGCCAATTGTATTGATAAGTACCAGATAAATTATAAAGAAGTATTTATTTTCTGGAAGTGCTTATCTTTGGACCAGGACCTAATGTGCTTGCGCTAATGTTGCAAGCTTGCGTGACGGCTTAAACCTTATTTTAAAAGGATCTATTAAGATGGAAAACAGTAATATTATATTTAAACTACCTATGAAACCGACACAGATGACTCTTTCTTTTCTTCGTCAAATAAGTACCACTTTTTTGGCTTAGCAGTCTACCAAATCCCACTTTCATTTAAATACCAATCATTCCTCAACTCAAGACCCACCCACAGCACCAAACTTATCATAAGCTCCATTGATTTTCCAACCGGTCACTGTACAGTCACGAGCATAAATACATTACACTTACGCAAGATTCAATAGCGATTTTCTATTAAAGTATTGTTAAAAAAAATATTGTGTAGCGAAAATAATAATATTTATTTATTTAGTTTACTTATTTATTAGGTAAGGATCTCCAACAAAAAATATAGATATGACACAATAAATAAACAAAACCATACGATTATGAAATAGGTCTTTCTCTCAAAGTTGCACTCATTACTTCACGAGGTAATCGCTTTAAAATGTTTGCGTAAGTGTAAAGTATTTATTCTCGTGACTGTACAAACTATTCATCTAGAGCTGTAAGCAGAGGGACTCATTTAGTAACCGACCCTGGCGGAGACCTTACACATTTAAAAGTAAGGGCGCTAACAGAGAAAACCACAAAATTATTTATTGAAACGTCCGGATTTGCGGTATTGTCCAAGCAGCACCCAAGCGTTTTCAACATCAATATAGGTACCAGACTATTTAGAACTAAGAGTTCTTTTAGAGACATACAAGAGTGTCAAAAAATTATTTTGTCATTATAAGAGTGATTTATGAGTTATTGTACAGCTCAAACTGTATAAAATCTTTATTAAAGGATCTGCGTAAGCATAAGGTGCTTAAACAGAATATTAAAACTCTGCTATAAAACTTTAAGTATTTTGTGATACTTCAATCTGGTTTTATTGTTAAAGCTGTATACAGGCTGTATTTTGCACGTAATCACTTACTTATTACAGCTCTAAGTGTTTTTATAGTATCACTTGATACTTGTTTCTGTACAATGGTAAACTCAAACTACGCTCCCAAACATATTCTTGTAAATACACACACTCTTGTAAATACAGTGATTTTATGACTGCTGTCTATGAGGGTGTTTTAAAACTGAAAAAATAAATGACAGCTTTAGTTTGTATTAGTGACACAGTCTCTCGATTGCATGAATTAATGTTTTGGTTATTAACAAAAGCAATATGTGGAAAAAAAGTAAAAGATCTGGGCAGTCAACAGGAGGACTGAAAGCGAATATTTGGATATTATAAATTACCAACAAGAATCAATAATAAATCGGACAACCTACAAGAGTCAAGGTCAAGCGTCAATTCCATCGACGTCTAACAAAGAGGGTTCTGTAGCAAAAACATTATAACGTACCATTGTAACGTAGTGGATTGTACGTTTACTTATAGCATACGGTGTATTTATATATAATATACAGTGTACGATTGTTTGTTTTCCCAAATAAAATAAATAATACGAAACTATTCGTTACTATTTAACAAAATGGCATCCTATCCTTTTATAAATAATTTGATGACAATAATTTAATTCAATCCAATATTTTCCCTTTTCCTAGTTTCTAGTAGCTTTTAAAATCTAAATTTATGCAGAAATATTAATATTCATATAAGTTTTAGATAATAGAATAATATAATATAACGTTTACTTTTTTAATCACACACATAAACAAAAGTTGAACAAGATCAGAGTTTACAACTGATTACTTGGATGAAGCAAGTAATCTCCGAAACCACTCAATCGATTTTGATGAAATTTAGTATCGGGGATGCTTCATCATATGACGACAATGATAGCCTTTTCACAGAGCATTTTGAGATGGACCAATTATCTAAGGATAAGAAGTTTCATCCTTTACTAATTTGTTGACATCTAATCACTTTCTTGGCCATCTTATCTCGCCTTTCGATTCCCAAAAACTTGGTGCAAAGCCTGTTTTGGCCTTTTTCTATTGTTTCAATAATTTTAAACGACATAATTTCCTGAAAATAAAGTAAAACAGGTATAATATACACAAAATACAATACGGTTACTTAGGTATAAAATAAAACAGTTAACTATTGGTTTTACTATACGTAAAACGACGACTATACGACGAAGACGGCGCTGCGAGTGAATGATAAAAAAACGAGATGCGTGCGCGCTTGCCAGGAGTTACCGATCAACTATCGTACGGCTGAAATATCTTGGCGAGTCCGAACTTCGCAAATGGTGACACGAAGCGAGTGTGAGTGAAAGAACTTGCGCGTAGTGCTTTTGTTCAGGCTCGCCAAGATAATTCGGCCGTACTGTACTATGTGCTATAAACTAAACAAAACATTATGAATGTAGCGTAGATGAAATAGCCCACCATCGTTTTGTCGTCATAATATCGCTTGACAAAGAAAGAAGCGACTGCTAGAACCTAAGAAAAGTTCCTAATATATTGGCTAGAACTGTAAAAATAGTAGACTGTTCAACAAGTACATAAAACAACCGCTGCCTATCCGTGACGTTCGTTAGCCTGAGCCAAAAGATTAACTAATTAAAAGCACTCCTGTGCTTTTAATTAGTTAATCTATACTGTAGTTTAATTTAATTTCATTCGTGTTTTATACGATTGTTGAATAAAGGTTATTATTATATAAAATGTTCTTTAAGAACGAGTTATAAACTCTGTTCTTCACTTCGATTGCGAGTAAATCAAACAGTGATATTGCAAGATAACGTGTTAAGTTTTAGTTTAAATTAAATTGGAGCAATTTTGCTACTTTTTTTACCAGTCTACATAAACATTAGGCTTGTGTAGAAGACCTATGCTGACTAGTCACAAGTGCATTTTTAATAAAATATTATTCATAAAGTGAGGAAGGAATCAAAGTTATCTTGGGCTCAGGGTTTCTTATTTCTTTTAAGTAACTCTAAAGATAATTATAAGTTATCTGTAAAGAACTGGTATACAAATAATAATCTATTATAAAGCTGATTAAAAGGTTTGACTTACTTAGTACAGCTACTCAGACTATAACACTCTCTAAATATCGTATAGGCTGTTTAGCAAATTGTCGCCATTTACGAATGTATAAAAACAAAATTTAAAGTATAACTAAAGGAATATTTTACAACTGCTCAAATCAAAATCAAAAGTCATTTATTCAAACTAGGCTGAGAATCAGCACGTTTTGAAGATCAAAATCACATAAGACAGTCCCCCCAAAACGCTCGCCCTTCACCACTTCCTAGTGCTTTAGCTGGGAAGAAGAAGTGGCGGAACTAGGTAACTCCACAGCAGCACTGCTTAGTTAGAAGAACTGGATTATATACAGTATTAAGTAATTAACATTACGAAACACAAAAAATTCAAATTATTTGCCATATGTCAGCTAGCACACGCCAATATTGAAAACTATACTCAAGCTGAAATAAATAATAATCTAAATCCGTATTATGATTATCAGCTTGATCAATGATCACTGTGCCCTCGTATATATTATTAAAAAATATTTTCACTTTCTTACCATATTTTGTATTTTTCTTTATGCCAGCTCGATTATTTTGCTGGCGCTTGAATATTTTGACGGAAAACATAGACATGTTCCCAATAAATTTAAATCTGCACTTTCAAGCCCAACTAACACCATGAGATATCCAGGTCCAATATTATCTTAAATTTACAAATAAATATTATATAAATAATAATTTTGCCATTCAGTACGTTTCTTGTCATTGAAAATAGTTTGTTTAATTATTATTATTTTGTAATTCTCTTCAAAAACCTATTTAGAGGTTCCCTATCCATTTGCATAACATTTTAAGACCTAGTATAACTTGTCATACTTTTGTTTGTCCTAATAATATTTTCGCATAAATTATTTACGCATAACAGCTTACGCATAATTTTTTTACGCATAATTTCTCTAATCATAATAATGATTAAATATAACATTCTAAAGCATACATTTTTTTTTTTTTTTTTTTTTTTATATTTCAAATAGGCACATAAAAGGCACTTTTGAACGTCAACATTTACATTTAAATAGAATTGATTCTAGTCGCCCCTTCCAAAAGGTAGTTTCGTATGGAGAAGAATGGGCAAGAAACTCCATCGTTACTCTTTTAAAATGTGTTACAATACTTTGTATACATTAATTATATAATTATATGTGAAGACGATGCACCTATAATAAAAATAACTTATTAAGCGTAACAATAATAATAAGGCGTAGTCGACGGAGCCCCGCTTCGCGGGGCCCCTATTTCTGTCTGCAGGGTTTAAAGGAACCTAACACGAAGGGGATGACGGGGGCTCGTTCGCTCGCTCCGCTCGCTCACTTGAGCCCCCGTCATCCCCTTCGAACCTAACCTGTCTGAGTCGGGGTGACCCTATTCCCGAGCTCGCTTCGCTCGCTCTTCATCCTAAGTTCTCATCGCCTTTTTACTAAATCGAGATGTGTTAGACCTTGGGGCAAAAATAAAATACATAGTTAAGATACATAATGCTATGTATAATAAATCATTAACGTGGAAATCCAAAATAAATACGTAAAAATAACTCAAATTTGTTTCCGTTATTTCTATTAATTGTATGCCTAAATATTATTATGCTAATAATCATTAGGCCTAGTAACGTTATGCGAATTAAAGGACAATGGGAAATGAATGTATGGAGTCTGGGCCCACCCTTCAATAGTAACATCTGATATACCGTTGGATAGGGCTTTTTAAGTGGAACATTAGTTACTAATATAACTATGGTCAAATGTTAGTACTTTCGGAGATACGACGTCTTAAAGTCGTCAGTCTAACATATTCTTTATGGATACTTATAAGGTAAAATAGTAATAATAAGTACACTTTAAAACAAAAGAGATTTATTATTCGTCTTGGACATCAAAGACAATTACATCATTTAAAAAACCCACGGGGGCCACGAATGGTTGATGTCTCCCAACTCCTAGGTACCAAATCAAAGAAATAGTGTGAGCGCAACTTCCTACAGTTCGCCGTCCGGTCAAGCAAGAGCAATAATATTGTGATATCGCGTTTCTTCCAACTTGGTTTCGATCAATTAATATATAGCAATAGTATATTCTTGCTCTTACGTGGCGTGACTGTATCCTACCACGCAGCAACCACACATTCTCTGCTGGTATATTATATTCTATTAAATCATGTAAATCGTTTTGTCTGTACATTTTTCTATAACGTATAAACCGTCTCGAAGATGTTCACTGCAATATGACTGATCGCCATTTGCAAATGCGCCCGGGCAAGCGGCGGGCGCAGCGGGTAGGGTGGGGGCGCAGGTAAGGAGCAAGCAGATAGGTGCCGTCCGTTTTGAGTCTGGCCATAGTTTATCTTATAACGAAGTAAACTACGGTCACTTTTATGGCAGTATTTAAAGTCAGTCTTTAAAGCAAAAAGCTATTCAAACCCACACCTCCCTTAAAACTATGACCGAAGCCCGAGAACTATCTGACTGTTTAATAGAGATGAACCGGACGATTCAGGAGTCCTGTACGAAGCAGGAAGCAACTTCAACATCTTTTGCAGATATGGTGAAGAAAGGGTCTGCAGATATGGTGAAGAAAGGGTCCAACACCTTTGTTCGTCCTAATACTTTTAGCTCCGTGGCCATTTATCCCAGTGACATATCAAAAACCAGTGACGAAACCAAGACCATGGTCCAAAAAATAATATGCCCTGGAGAAATGAAGCTGAAGGTACGAGGCATACGCAAAATTGGAAAAGGAGGACTCATAATAAGCACTGAGACTAAAGATGACATAGATAGGCTCAAGCAAACAGTCCAACTCGCTTCGTCAGGGCTTACCGTCGACGAACCTAAAAAGCGCAAACCTCGCATTATAGTTATCGGAGTTCCCACATCAATGACTGAAAATGAGGTTTATAAATGTATTTATGAACAAAATTTCGCCGAAAAACTGTCCACAATATCCATGGATATATTTTTGACCTCAATCAAACTAAGCCACAAATCTGGCAGGAAAGATGCTGAGAATTGCAACTACATCATAGAAGTTCCAGCCATCATTCGCAAGGCCCTCATCACACAGGACAGATTATTTATAAATTGGACGTCCTGCCCGGTACGAGACTTCACACTGGTAACTAGATGTTACATGTGCCAGCAGTATGGCCATGCAGCAAAGACATGCAAAGCTGCTGCCCCCACATGCGGCCATTGCGGTGAAGAAGGGCACAAAATCCAAGACTGCGCAAAGACGGCCAGTCCGCCTAAATGTGCTACATGTTCGCGCTTTAAAAAGCAAGCCAACCACAAGACTGGAGACACAGATTGCCCTGCAAAAAAAGCTGCCGAATACAGGTACATTAATTCAATAGATTATGAAGGCGCCTAAGAGCGCCACATACTAGTTTATATTTTAGACTTAATTTATTGTTGTTTTTTAATCTATTATGGATAATAACTTAATTACCGATATAGATAACTCATTTTTAACTGTATCAAAGACATGTGACGTTGAGGACTGCAGACAATACCTTTCCGACTATCAAAATTCACTAACCATAATAACCCAAAACATCCGTAGTATTTATAAGAACATTGATAGCTTTAATATTTTTCTTCATAGACTAAACTTTGATTGTGATATATTGGTACTTACCGAGTGCTGGCTATCTAATTACCACGATAACCTCCCAGTAATATCGGGATACAGCTTAATACATACCACAATAAACCATAATCAAAATGATGGTGTGGTAGTCTTTGCCAAGGAATCAATAAAGGTCACAGTTGAGGAACATACTTTACAAGACTGTACGAGTAATTGTTTAGTCATTAAAATTGGTACAACCATAGCAATAATCGCAATGTATAGATCCCCTTCCTCTAGAAACTTAGATCCTTTTAACAATTCCCTTAATCAGATTTTCCAAACACTAAGCCCTTTTAAGAATGTTATACTAACAGGTGATTTAAATATAAATATTGGCTCCGAAAACTGCGACGCAGGGACCCAAGATTACCTTAATATCTGCTTATACCATGGTTTTCTCCCCGCTCACACATTGCCTACTCATCAGAGCGGTTCCTGCCTCGATCATATGATGATTAAAACCAGCCTATCATATATTACGCTTGTTACTAACTCAACAATTACTGACCATCACGCAGTCTTACTCAGCTTAAATTTAACGATGCCTAAGCTAAATCGTCCTCAGGCTATTAGCAAATTAAACACAAACAGACTCGAATATGATTTGTGCAACATTGATTTTAGCCTAGTTTACAATACTGCTGACGCTAATTTGGCTTTATCGTACTTAATAAAACATGTTCAACAAGCAATATTACGTAACACGACAGTTTCTACAACAAATAAGAAATTTTATAATATTAAACCATGGATTACTCCAGGACTAATACGGTGTATAAGACAAAGAGATAAACTTCATCAAAAAACTAAGAGATACCCTGATAATCTAATAATTCAAACCACCTATAAAAGATACAGGAATTTCTGCAACAATCTCCTAAAGAGTTTAAAAACTAATTACGATAAAACTGAATTAAATAAAGCAGGTAAAAATACCAAGCAACTTTGGAAACATATTAAAAACGTCACCAATATATCTAAACAGCGTGAATCAAATTCGAGTCTATTGCTGGCTAATCCTTCACCACTCTTATCAGCTAACATTGTAAATAACTTTTTTGTAAATATTGGGAAAATTCTTGCCGAACAGATTCCAAAATACTGTGACCAACCATCTTTCCAAAAATCAAGCAATAGCTGTAACCCGAAATCTTTTGCGATGTTGGATACTGATGAAGATGAAATAACCCGAATTATTTCTGGGCTAAAAGATGACTGTGCAGTTGGATGGGATAATATAGGCAATAAGACCCTTAAACTCTTTAAGCATATTTTGGTACCTCCCTTAACGCATATATTTCGAATCTGTCTTTCCGAAGGAATTTTCCCTAGTTGTCTGAAAAAGGCAGTTGTAATACCTATCTTTAAATCTGGAAGTAAAGACGTAGTTAATAATTATAGGCCAATATCCATACTCCCCTCAATTTCAAAAATACTAGAGAAAATTATAAACAGTAGACTAGTTAACTACCTAGAAAAAAACAACATCTTATCCCCTGCGCAATTTGGTTTTAGAGCTAAACTGTCGACAGCCGATGCGGTGCATAGCCTGACTGATTATATTTCAGAAGAACTCGGCAAAGGAAACCAGACCCTGGGAATCTTTCTCGATCTAGCCAAGGCCTTCGACACGGTGTCTGTTTCTGTTCTTCTGAACAAATTAGAGATCATAGGAATAAGGGGAACGCCGCTGAAACTTTTTACTGACTATTTAGACCACCGGTACCAATGTGTTCGAATAGATAATATCACGAGCGATGAGCAGAAAAATACTGGTTTTGGTGTACCTCAGGGGAGTATTCTGGGCCCCACCCTCTTCCTTATTTATATTAACGACTTGTGTAATCTAAATATTAAAGACGGCAAAATAATATCATATGCCGACGACACGGCGTTAATATTTAGCGCCAAAGCCAGTAGCGAACTGTTTGAAATCGCTCAACTAGGCTTTAATACTGTGACTAATTGGCTTCGAAGCAATTTACTAACATTAAATGCCGACAAGACAAAATATATTCACTTCTCCATGCGCAAGCCTCATCTGAACATTACTTACCCTTCTCTATATGCCCATCAATGTGGTAATCGTACAATCACCATGTGTAATTGTCCTCTTATTCACAAAACAAGCAACATAAAATACCTGGGGGTTATAATGGACGACACACTCTCTTTTAAAAAACATATTGAAAGCCTAGTTAAAAGAGTGCGCAAACTTATATATGTTTTTAAAAAATTGCGAACATTAGCAGATTCAAAACTAATCACACAAGTTTATTTGGCCCTATGTCAATCTATAATTCAATACTGTATCACTTCTTGGGGTGGCGCACCAAAAACTAATTTGCTTCCTCTTGAAAGAGCTCAGAGAGCAATTTTAAAAGTAGCAAACTTCCTTCCCTTCTTTTTTCCCACAGCTCTCCTATATAAATCCTGCAATGTACTAACCGTTCGCCAGCTTTTCATTATGCACTTAGTATTAAAACAACACACCATGCTTGCCTACAATGCCGACAACACTAACAAGAGACGCAATGATCTAGTATGTATGTCTAATGCAACCTCAAAACATGTCTTTGTAGAAAGATTTTTAACATTCTTAGGCCCATTCTTGTACAATAGATTAAATAGAAAACTAAGTATCTATAAACTAAATTACTATAACTGTAAAAAAAATATAATTAAATATTTACTAACCATTGACTATGCACAGGCAGAAGACCTACTTATTGTCTGCAAATAGAAATACTAATATGCTATTTTACTTTTAACTATTTAAGTTTTAATTTAGTTTTAAGTTGTACTCATTGTTAATTTATTTTATTTAGTATTGATGCACTTTTTAGCCTGAGGCACAGGTTCAACCTAGTTCAGGCAAATTAGCAACTGTGCGCTATTTTAATTGTTAAGATATCCATTGTAAATGTATCCCTTTTTTTTTTTTTTTTTTTTTTTTTTTTTTTTTTTTTTTTTAAATAAACGTTTTATTATTTTATTATTATAGTATAATAAGTAGTATAACTCCGAAAGTACTGACTTTTGACCTTAGTCGTAATAATAAGTTTTATTCTGCATAAACATACCTATTCATTTATGAGTGTCTTATTCCTATTGAGAGGTGGGCCCATCATTACTCATTCTCCTTTATGCCAAAACAAATTAGCCTTCAAGATAATTATGCCAATTTAAACTGTATGCCAAAAAAATATATGCAAAGTATTATTATGGCAAAACAAATTATGCCAAAGTCGTTATGCCAAAGTATATTAGGAAAAAGAATATTATGCGAAAAGAAGGGATCCCCTATTTAGAACACTTTTCTTTACAAGGTATTTATAAAATAATATCAGTAGTGTAATGGTTTCTTTGAACATCGAATAACAGCTATTATACAGCTTGTATATTGCTTCTACAGCTACTATACAGCTAAATTAATGCATAAAGCTGTATAATATGGGCCCTTTTTTACTTATAAGGTTTGTATAAGCGCTTATACAGCCTTTACAAAGCCCAAATATACAGCTCATAGTATAAAAACGAACTGAAATACGGCTTGTATACAGCTTACAATGCTACTTGGGTGGTTAGCAGTTCATGCACAAAGTAGTGTGTTTACCTAAGTATAGGACAATTCTGCTTTAGGGACAGCGCAGATAGACGAAAAGAAAACAAAAAGCAAAAAAAAATGCAGCATATTGCTCGAGCATGTTCCAACGCCGTCAATATTTCAGTAAAAATATACGCGATCACGCTACAGGGAATCATCTCATGCACGTTATTTTGAACTTTATTTCAGTTGCGATTGAGTTCATCATCAATTTACAAATGAAAAACTGCTCAAGCAGTTAGCTGCTCTGTCCAGCGGTGTAATTGTGTAACACTAACAGTAGGAATGGCTTTCATTTTGACAGTTCAACAACATTCATTGCATTTTTTACGTCGTTGAGCAGACACATTTTTCGAACATATGAAGCAATTGATTAGCAATATTCTTCAAAATATTGTGATTGAGTTTGTACGCAATTAGGGGGCTGACCATAAAGAGCATCGTGTCTGTCACCCATACCAAAACGGTATGAGTCAGTGAGACACGTCTCTTTTTAAAGCTTGATGTATCGTTAAGCCTTGGTACGGTACCTGTGGTTGGGCTGGGTCAGGTTCCGAGGTGGCGGCGCGTAGTGTTCCACGCGCGCCCCTCTTAGACGTCGCGGGGGGAGTCAAACACCACACTCCCCCCCCAGACCCGAAGAGGCCCGCAGTGGCGGGCCGGCACCAGTCGGGGGTTGCGGAAGGATCGTACGTTCCCGCGACCCCCGGCGTAGGTGTGAGATGGAACACCGGGGTGGTTTTTAGTCAGTAAGAGTGTGACAGACCCCGCCGCCGGCCCCAGGGCGGCGGACATCCATGAGGATTTTCCACCCCGGAAACAAAAAAAAAAAAGGGTCAGGTTAGTTATCGGCGCGGCATACGCTGGCAGAGTGTGCGGCTTGGGAGGAGATGCGCCGTGCCCTCATCTCAGAAGTAGGCAGTGACTTGTCGCTGCCGGTCGTAGTCGAGTCGATGGTCGGCAGCGACGAGTCCTGGGACGCAGTGGTTTCCTTCTGAGAGGCAGTCGTCTCGCAGAAGGAGGCTGCGGAAAGGGAGAGCGAGATCTCGTCCACTCACCCGGCCCGCAGAAGGCGCACCGGGCGTCGGCGGAGGGCGGACAACGCCCTCTTCCAGCCCCCCTAAATGGGTCCAGGGGTGACGGACTCAGGGACGTCCGTCGCCCCCCACACACCAGGACCTGAGGTGGCGGCGCGTAGTGTTCCACGCGCGCCCCTCGTAGACGTCGCGGGGGGAGTCAAACACCTCACTCCCCCCCCAGACCCGAAGAGGCCCGCTGCCAGTCGGGGGTTGCGGAAGGATCGTACGTTCCCGCGACCCCCGGCGTAGGTGTGAGATGGAACACCGGGGTGGTTTTAAGTCAGTAAGAGTCTGACAGACCCCGCCGCCCACCCCAGGGCGGTGGACATCCATGAGGGTTTTCCAACCCGGAAACAACAAAAAAAAGGGTCAGGTTAGTGAAAAGGCTTTCGTTGAGTGTTAAGCTTTTTATACTTTTGCCACCCATAACACCCACACAACATAACGTGCCCATGTCGGGGCCTCTTTGCAAACTCCTATCTTAACTGTCAATCTGTCAGGCTACCACGTTAGTGACAGTCCGCCACAGAGGTCTGTAGTGCTATTCGGTAAGAATCTCACCGTGGATTCTTAGGTGAAGTGATATTGAAGTGACCTGTCAATCCCTAGATTCATTTCATAGCGTCAGGCAGGATGACAGCTCACTACAGGCTCATTTCACCTAAGATTTAACGATAAGGTTTTACAGAATAGATCGCCTGTTAAGACGGAGGAGTTCGTACATCGCTATATAACTTACTAAAAGCATTTTTTCACTTTTGTCGTTGGACCAAAATCTGGTATCCAATCGAAGCAATAACATAGATACAGTCAACTAAGGAAACATCTTTATTAACTAATATTTACAAAGGGAACACAATTCACGGACCGCAGCTGAACAGAATCGGTTGTATACACGTAACAGAAAGGTTGTATACATATACTTCAAAAAAGTAAGTGAACACTGTCACATTACCGATAAAGTACTGAAACAAGCAAGAGAATAGTAGATTGTTATACAAGGAGCTAAAATGACCCATTATACACGAGGTAGTTTTACTCCCGAGCTTTAGCGAGGGAGTAAATAGAAACCGAGTTTTAATGGGTTTTTAGCGCCGTGTGTTACACTCTACTTTTCACTACGATTGCGAGAAAATAAAACAATCCAATACAATATGAAATATGTAGTTTATTTTATTAAAAATGAAATGTACAATTTGTACAATTCTGGATATTTAACGAGATGTTTTTTCCCGGTAACTTAATTTCAGTCCTCTGTGAAGATGAATGTTGAGTGGTTCTTTTCCTTTCTCTTCTATTTGCAAATTAGGGTCTCCATTCTCACTAGATGATGACATTTTCACTATTGTAAAATTAATTACGGTCACTACCAATTCAATTTGCAATTAGAGAAAAATTATAAAGATTTCGCGCCAATGTCTTTTTTTTGTTTTTTCTTCTGCAGCCGCAACGCATTGCATGCATTCTACCAAAGAGATCGCCGATTATAGTTCCATTTTCAAAAATAAAATGAAGTTCTTTTTTATGAAACAATAATAAGTCGAGTCTATATTCATGATTATTCTACTTATGACTAAAGACTTTTTCGTTTTTGTAGGCTCATTGTCATTTGACACACAAAAATTTAAAAAAAAAACTTTTTCCCCTAGAAGAAGAATTGCTATTTTTTCTTCGCTCTGGTAAGCCACAATGACGGTCTTTTTGAGCAAGAGGAGTGAAAAATACATTATAATTATTCCTTCATTAAATATACATTATGATAAAACCGTTTGTAATAAATAGGTCAAACAAGGTGGATACAAATATACGAAAAGAAATGAAAGTACTGCCAGAACAAGTGCAAGGAAATATTTTGAAACTGTATAACTTGTATTAAAAAACTGCACCGTGATTGGCTTATCCGTTTTCGAGCTACGATATTACAGACAGGCGGACAAAATAATAATGATGGACTTTCGCCTCCCTCATTGAGATTTAGGTAAACATATTCTAGAAATTCAGAAATGTACACGTAACTAAAGATATAATCGTCTTAAAACACGGGTAGGATTAATAAAATTTATATTCTGTATAATCTTAATAAGTTCATATGTTTTGCTATTTGTTACGCAAAAACGGCTGTACGGATTCAGAAAAAAATTGACACACAGATAGTATTATAACACATAGGATACTATTATTTGTACCGGTAGTACGTTCTCGAGGGACAGTTTTCGACCCTCACGCGGGTGAAGCCACGGGCAGAACATAGTATTTATATAAAATTAAAATATCAGAAGATTTGGCAGGGAGTACTTAGGTAATGTGAATGCAGCACAACCAGCGAACCGTTGCCTACTGGAAGTGGCACATAGTGCTGAATCGAATCTCGGTTTTGCCGGGTCCGGCGTCGTTAGCGTTACCCTAATATTTTAGTAAAATTAAAATAGCTAATGCTTCTACAGTATTTCGCTATAAAATATCAATTGAATATATTTTGTTGCTACATTTTATTTAGTAGGTACATTTTTTTTTTACAGTGGGTACCTAAGTACCTAAAACTGTTTTAAAACTTAGTGGTTTATTTCCAAAGATGTCGTTGGAAAGTGACAGTTTTGAAATGATAAAGTTACCAAAACAAATGATAATTTTCTAACTGTTACCTGTTCCTAGTAAAAAAGGTTTGAAGAGGAGTATTGTACCTATGCCTGGAAACATAGAGCAACACCGTGTTGCTCTATGCCTGGAAATAGCCGCCCGCTATGCAGGAGAAAACGAAGTACATAATGAAAGAAATAATGAAAAATACGTTTAGTTGCGGTAAACATGACGCCAAGAAAGAACACACACACGAAATAAGAACAAGTTGGGGAACAATATGCGTCACCTTCACGCAAAACGGCCATCGCTCAGCATAATGCTACGACCCTACGCGAGAAAGAGCCCCAGCGCTGGTTTTCAGCGCCAGCCAAATGTTTCTAGTAAGCTTACCTGATCCCAACATAGTAGCTACGCCGACAACACACGCATTACTGAGCAGGAAGTGTCTGTTTTTCGGTAGAAGTACTTTGTATGTATCTGTAAACAAAGAAATACAGGGTGAAATTAAATCAGTCAGCGAAACTCCGCAGATATGATAGGTATCGATTTCTAAACAATTAACCCAAAAAAAAAACATATGTCTATTTTCTTTGGGGTCAATGACCGTATGACGTGTAGTTACTTGAACTAAGTATAAGTTTAAAATTAGTTTTCTTGTGTAAAGATTTTGTTTTATCATGTTAAAATATCGATACCCATCACTGCGGAGTTTCACTAAGTAACATAATTTGGTACTGTATAATATGAGTAGGAATGCGGTGAGACTACGGTGGAGGTCTGCCCGGCTTGGGCGGAGCACCGCCGTGTCCTCGTGGAGGCGATTGGCGGTGGCGATCTCTCGCGTCCGGCCCTGGTCCAGGCCATGGTACGGAGCGAGAGGGCTTGGGAAGCCGTCACCTCCTTTTGCGAAGCAGTAATGTTCGCGAAGTAGGAGGCGAAACGCGTGAGGGAGAGACAAAATTCGCGCCCTCACGCCCCTAGCCGCCACAGGAGACGCCCTGGGCGTCGGGAATTGCAAGCTGATTCCCGGCCACCGTAGGCGCGTTCTTGCGAACAGCGAGCAATGGGCAGCTCGCCGTTTGATAAGGACCAGGCCCGGGTCGACGGCGCGTTGTGTTCCACGCGCGCCTCAAAGAGATGTCAGCACCAATGACGGGGTCCGCTAGGGCCGATCTGCCAGGGTTGCGGGAAAGTCCGAGAGGGATACCGTGGCCCCTGGCACAGGCAACTGAAGGAACACGGGTGGGTTTTAGTCAGTAAGAGTCTGACACGCCCTCCCGCTCTGCCCAGAGCGGGAGAAGTTATTAAATGATGACCATACTCAAAAAAAAAAATTGCTCGGGCTTTACAGCCGACTGCGATTCAGTGTATATTTCAGAAACGTGTGTGAAAAGAGCTTTAGTGGATAGTTACACAGAACGCTAAAGCCAATTCAAGAAGCTGTTTTTTTTACTATTGTTGCACACTTGGCAGAGCTAGACCGAAAAAAGTGTAATATCTTGTGCGATAAGGAAGTTCGTTTCAAAACCACTTTAATTACAAATACAAACACGTAATAATAAGAGCTGGTCTCAAAACGGTGAAGGAACACATCGTGAGGAAACCGGCATGTCCACGAACCATAAATTCGAAGACACGTGACATCTACCAACCCGCACTGGGTCCGCGTGGTGTATTACAGCCCACTCCCTCTCGAAGAGAGGAGGCCTGTGTCCCAGCAGTGGGAACAGTAAAGGTAAAGGCTGATGCTATGCTATACAAATCATAAGTGCCAAAGTAAAGTAGTGAAAGTTAGTTGATATTATTGCACACTGGCGCTGCGGGCGGATCCTTTTTGAACATTTCGTTCTTAATCGTTTATTGATCTGTCGATACTCGATAGATGGCGTTGCTTGACGCAACAGTTTGTTTTCAAGAATTTATTTCTGGAGCAAGGTGCAAAACTTTACGTCGTAAGTTCAAGAGATTCGCCAAGCGCCTGCAGTGAAAAAAGAAAAAGAAAGAAAGAAAATGCGTTTATTTGCGGTAAACATGACGCGAAAAATGACACAAACTCAAAAAATAAGAAGAGGTTGGGGGAAACATGCGTCACATCCACGCATAACGGCTATCGCTCAGCATTATGCTGCTTGAGTTCCGTGAAATCTCTAGTAAGCGATTGATGAATAGACTGAGGAGCAGCGTTCCTGAGATACCGTAGTATGTTATTTGGGCTCTAATCTCCTTAGTTAAGATCTCATGGGAGATGTTGTAATTGCTGGACTAATAGAAAGACAACAAGTTCTCAGAAAGAGAGGGTTGATCAGAAATATATCCGTGAAACAAGAAACATGGCGGTTAACACATTCACTGCTTAAGATATTATTAAAATAATTAGCCAGGAACCAAATTTTTTTAAAGCGTATTTTGATTATGTATATATGTATGTTTAAAAATATGGATAAAAGTAAATTGTTATTATTATTCTTTTAATAAAAAATAACCTTTTTCGGATCCGAGTGTTCGGCACATAGCGCGCCAGGTGCCGGTCACTCGGATCCGAGCGCTAGGGACAACAACGGTTGAAATAAAACTACTGCACAGATTTCGATAATTCTTTTACCATTCAAAAGCTACATTATCCCTAAGCAAAATAGGCTATAGATAGTAAATAAAATATAATACGCATTTGAATAATTATGCAGGCACATTCACGGCCAATAAATATTGACGATTAATCACCTCCAAGACCAGATATTTTTCTGCGTGAATTTTGTTTAGGTTTCAATAAAAACGCGAAATATTTAAATATCACAGGATTTTATTATTATTATTATTATTTTAAATTGTCTTTTCGGATCCGTGTAGTCGGCATACAGCACATCTGGGAGCCAAGAACTCGGATCCGAGTGTTGACATGAAATGCTAGGGGTGTTGGTTTAAACGTAAGGATCGGAAGGTTTTAGAATAAAACAAAGCGTCTTACCTCTTTTTATAACCAGTAGGGCGAAATGAATCTTCATAACGGACAATACAAACATGTAGATCCAAAGAAGAGTTGACGCTGAGAAAAGTCTAGCACTTTGTACTTCCGTTTCTTGCGATACAAAATTTCACACAATCTGCACCCCAATCGCCTAACAGACTTTCTATCATAATCCGAAAGTTTTGGAAAGTAGTTCCCAATCAATACTTCATGTTTGAAAAATTTGTCTGGCCGACAACGTAAATAACGCAAAGAATGTTGATGAACTGTCAAAATGAATGCATTGCCATTACAAGCATGTTACGCAATTACCCCCGCGGCTTTAGGACAGTAGGTAAAAAAGGAATTGTATAATATTTTTATGAATTTTTCAGACAACTTTAAAAAAAAACGCAATTAAATTGTAAAACATATTTGAGTAAATGACTTACCCACATAACCTTCCTTTTATCCAGCTTCAATGATGTTAGTAACATCATCCCATTGACTACCAGAAGGACCGCTCCACCGAAAGACATCACAACTTATTACTGAAATCATTACAGAATATAAAACTGACGAAAATAAGTCATGTAGCTTTATCATGGCCCTTTCGTAACTCTATTGGGGTCAGCTTCCAGTCTAACTGGCTACATCTGAATACCAGTATTTTACATGGAACGACTGCCTTTCTGTCTTCTACAACCCAGTTACTTCGCAATACGATATCCCTTGGTAAGGCTAGCTGTTACTTAGCCACGAGATCTAAAATAAGTAAATAAAAGGAAAGTTACCAGCAGGTAATTTTCTGGTATTGCTACTGCAAGGCAAAAGCCGCTTTTCTCTAAAGACCGAATGAGTATTGAACGCTAGGGATACTCATTGTAAATTGGCGATTTCAAACCATTAAATCCTCCATTAAATGTGATAAAGAATGTACGTATTATACTCAAAATTGAAGTAACTATTTCTGAACGTTTATTTTTAATAGCGCGGCAATACCTTTTTTTTATATAACCTCACTTTTTTTGTTCTGTTCCTCCCTTCTTTTTCATCACGTCATGTCACATGGTTGTAAAATATATTTTTTCGTTCTAATACAAAGAGTTTAGCAGTTATAATGGTTTTATTCTAAACCTCATCAGGTTATGGGCCCAGAACGTTTCCCTTACGTAGAAGAAGAAAAAGGTGTCTAAAATGACTACACGCTCTTCTTCGCTAGATGGTGAAGGCGGAGGCGCCATGCCTTCATCAGCAGCCCCGGACTCCATAGCGAGTGCCGCCGGGTCGTCAAATGTGGTCACTGTACCAGAGGCAAATGTGATGAACAGTGCTCAACATATTTCGAAATTGGAAGGAGCGAAAAACTACGCCACGTGGGCTTTCCAAATGAAATTACTTCTGATTGATTGTGGTCTCTGGCATTGCTTGCAGAGCAAGGAAGGGCCGTCGCCTGCATCTGATCAAAGAGCTTATGCAAAAATTTGTCTTAATGTTAGCACTTGCTGCTATCCACATGTGAAATTGTGTAAAACTGCAGCTGAGGCGTGGAAAAATTTAGAGGATGCTTACAAAAACAGTGGTATCAGTAGAAGGCTCCTATTGAAAAGACAGTTGGCTAAGATTTCATACAATGAATTTGGTGACATGGAAAAATATCTCACTGAAATTAAAAGTCTTACGCAAGAACTTACAGAACTAGGAGATGTTTTAGAAGACAGAGAAGTGGCTGAAATAATGCTGATTGGTCTTCCAGATAATTATGACCCCCTGGTTATGGCTATAGAGGGTCTGCAATGTGATTTAACAACAGAAATAGTCAAAAGTAGGCTAATGCAAGGCTCAAGAAGGCATGAACTAATAGTAAGTGAAACAGCGCTGGTATCGAAGACAAGACCTAAAAGAAAAATAATATGCTATAACTGCAAGAAAGAAGGCCATATAAAACCAAAGTGCCCAGACCTCAAGTCGGTGAGACCTGTGAGTGATGCTGCATTAGTTTCATCGGGAACCGTGAATGACACTGCTATGGCTTCAGCCTTTGCTACTGGAGGTGGCTCTGACTGGTTAGTGGATTCTGGTTGTACTACACATATGACTATGAGAAGAGACTGGATAAATGACTATACTGATGGCAATAAAACTTGCATAACGGTGGCCAACAATGATGAGATTTATAGTCATGGGTCTGGTAACATTAATGTAACTCTACAAGGCAATGAATCAAAAACCATCTCCAATGTTGCCTATGTGCCGGACATAGCAGCAAATTTACTTTCAGTGAATAAAATCACTGAAAAAGGTTATGTTGTGGTATTTGATAACAAAGAATGCAAAGCATACTGTCAAAGAGATGTTTTAACTAATGGTAAATGTTTATTTTCAGCATCTAATGTTGGTGGTGTGTACAAGCTCAATCAGCATCAGGAGCAATTAGTGTTTGCATGTGCTGATACTGCTGCAAGCCAATGTGGTGACCATCAATCATTATTTTGCACAACAAATGAAGCTGAACTATGGCATAAAAGGTTAGGTCACCTGAGCTACAAAGGTATGTTACTATTGCGTGATGGACTGGCGGAAGGTATCTCTTTTGCTAACTCATCCATGAAACCTTGCATTCCTTGCATAGAGGGTAAACAGGCTGCTAAAGCGTTTCCTAAGGGTAAATCAAAAAGGTCAACTAAAAAGTTAGGTCTCATTCATTCTGATTTGTGTGGACCTATGCCGGTTCCTACATGGAAAAATGCAAGATATGTATTAACATTCACAGATGATTACACCGGGAAAAGTTTTGTTTATTTTTTAAAGACTAAAACTCAAACAGAAATTCATAAAGTTTTTTTGGAATTTAAAATGCTAGTTGAAAATCAGACAGGGTTAAAAATTAAAGTAGTCAGGACGGATAATGGTACAGAGTATTGCAATGAATTAATGCATAATTTTTTACTTCCAATGGAATAGTACATGAAACTACAATACCATACTCTCCTCAACAAAATGGAGTTTCAGAAAGGTTAAATCGCACCATAATTGAAAAGGCACGTACAATGTTACAGGATTCAGGTTTAGACAAACGTTATTGGGGTGAAGCAGTGCTAACAGCTGTTTATTTAAAAAATATTAGTCCAACCAATGCGTTAAAAAATGCTACTCCAGAAGAATTATGGTCTGGGGCGAAAGTTAACTTGAGCAATCTAAAGGTTTTTGGTTGCAAGGTGTATGCACTGATACCAGATGTGCACCGAAAAAAGTTAGATGCAAAATCAAAACCCTACATAATGTTAGGATACTGTGAATCATCAAAAGGATACAGATTAGCTGATCCAATGCAACCTGGAAAGATGATTAAAGCTAGAAATGTAATATTTCTTGAGCAAGTACCTGGTATCTCTTGTAATGATAGGAACCTTCATCAGGATAATGGTCACCCAATACAGGTTGCCGAAAAACACATTGTTCATACTAATCAACTTGGGAATAACTCAAATTTAAATATTGCACAATCTGGTTTAGATAGTGTTAGTGTTGGAACTGATATGAGTCTGGATTATGTCTCAGCAGGGGAAGATAAGGCTGATGATGAAATTACTGATACTAATGCTGATTGCTCAGCTTGTAACAGTGGTGGTAATAGTGAAGATATGACTGTAGAAAATGATATCAATGCCCCTTTAGACGGTAATACTTTAAATGATGATATAATAACCACTCCACCTACTATAGTCTCAACTCAAAGACCTGTTCGCCAGCGAAAAGCACCGGCCTGGTTGGATGATTATGTTTTGAATAGTGAGGACAATGATTATGCTATGTTGACAATGGTACCTCAAACTTATGCTGAAGCGGTTTCAGGAAATAATTGTAAAGACTGGATTACTGCTATGGACAATGAATATAATTCACTGACAGCCAAAAATGTTTGGGAACTGGTTGATAGGCCAAAGCATACTAATGTTGTCAAATGCAAATGGGTATTCAAAGAAAAAGTAGATGCTAGTGGCAAGTTTGAAAGGTTCAAAGCAAGGTTAGTAGCTCGGGGGTTCACACAAAAACAGGGTATTGACTATGACAGAACATTTTCTCCAGTCGTTCGACATTCCACTTTAAGACTTCTTTTTTCAGTAGCTGTTGAAAAAGACATGGGTATA
Organism: Brachylomia viminalis; assembly: GCA_937001585.2. Taxonomy (NCBI): domain Eukaryota; kingdom Metazoa; phylum Arthropoda; class Insecta; order Lepidoptera; family Noctuidae; genus Brachylomia; species Brachylomia viminalis. Next base: position 14,198,394 of record OW443314.2, read on the forward strand.
CGCCACATTGATGTTAGCACAGCTTTTTTAAATGGTACTTTAGACGAAACCATTTTCATGGAACAACCACCAGGGTATAATAATAACAGTGATCAAGTATGTTTGCTAAAGAAAGGTATATATCGAGGGGTGAAAGGCTATTTGTTTGAAGCGACATTTTGGACGATATTGACTTATATACATATTCGGATTCAGCGAATTATTCTGCGTCGGCTGAGCCGGGTTTCGTACAATTCTGAGCAGTTTTATGGCGCTTAAAACAATGCAATTTTAGTGCAAATTTCTCAAACATGATGTATGATCCGACATCAAATTTGCCATATTTTTTTAGTATTTCATTTAAGCTGTACACAAAAACAGAGAATCGAAGCATAAGCCGTTATTCTCGTCCTAAAATTTCAGTTCGATGGCAGATCAATCGTTTTTCGATATAGCTAACTTTAGATGAAAAGTCTCTTCATACATTTTGCTTACGACTACTTACACTATGCAATGTCGCTTCAACCAATTTGCCGTCAGCCAAATTCATTAAGACATGTCGGTTCAACCCTTTTCACTGCAACTGTTTTGCACTCTGTTTGGAGCTTCAAACATTATTTGTGTTGTGATCTTGATTAAACTTACGATCTCATTAAGACTGATTGTTAATTAAGTAAAATATAAGTAATAAAAAAATCTAATTAACACAACTTTTTTTTCATTCCTGATAATTATAGTAATTATTCACCCATTTCAATACTACAACCTCTTAAAACTTACTATAAATCTGTCATTATTATCTTGTATCAACAACCAAGTTATATAAAATCCTTTCAAAACCTGAGACATCAAACAACTCATTATGTTCATCGTTGCTTAAGCCAACTTGCCTGTATCGTTAATAAAACCCAATTGGTAGTTAAACAAAATAGCCTATTCCTATTATTATTGAGTAACGTCGATTCAATCATTTTGCTTTCTCCTGCATAAGTACTGTAAAGTCACATAAACCATTTTGCCTGCTGCTGATTAGTGACAATGTTGGAAGTTGAATCATTTTTCCTTACTCTAAAAATAAGGCGATACAGATCATTTTGTATTAAGCGACATTTATCTTTGAACTCATAACTGTTTTTTTATTGAAAATTATACAAAAACATTAAGGGATTTTTTTGCAATGAAGTTTTGCGATCCCCATTAAAGTAAGAGCAGTAGTTTTTTCATAACGATTTTTTTTCCAAATTTTGAATCTTTAAATGGCTCTCCTGTAAAGTTCTTAAAATGTCGCTTCAAACAAATAGCCTTTCACCCCTCGATATGGCTTAAAACAGGCTAGTCGAACATGGAATCTAAAAGTGAATGAGGTGTTGAAAGGTATTGGTTACAGTCAATCAAAATGTGAGCCATGTGTATACACAAAAAGAATTGATAGTCGAATTGTAATTGTGGCTCTATATGTAGACGATGTCTTTATATTTAGCGAAAGTAATAAAGAAACTGAAAATTTAATCAGCGCACTCAAAGGTCAATTCGATATCAAAGATTTAGGTGAGGTCGAAAATTGTCTTGGCATGAAAGTTGACAGAGATAGGACTAATGGAACTTTAAAACTTTCACAAGAAGAGTATACTAAAAATCTGTTACATAAATTTGAAATGACTGAATGTAAGCCTGTTTCTACCCCTATGCAAGTAAATGCACAGCTTCAAAAAACCGGTGAAAAGGACACTAAGTATCCTTATCAAGAGTTAATTGGTGGGCTCATGTATTTATCGGTTTGTTCAAGACCAGACATATCTTATGCCTGTAGTAAACTAGGTCAATACAATAATTGATTTGGCGAGGTGCATTGGCAAGCAGCAAAAAGAATTTTAAGATACCTTTCGGGAACATTGCATTATGGTTTAAATTTCAAAAAGGGTATGGGTAGTAATACTTGTTTTGAAATTCACACTGATGCTGATTGGGCTAATGACTTAGACGATAGGAAATCCTATACAGGTTTTGTGGTAAAATATGGTAATTGCATTGTTAACTGGGAGGCACGAAAGCAGCAATCTGTCGCTTATTCAAGTACAGAAGCTGAATATTACAGTATAGGTGAAGCAGTTAAAGAAGCCAAATATCTTAAAAACTTCTTCCAAGATGTTTTTCAGTATGATGTGTGTCCAATAACTATATATAATGATAATTTAAGTGCACATAGAATAGTAGAAAATGATCAGTGTCATCGAAGGACAAAGCATATAGACATACGTCATCACTTTGTTAGAGATTGTCTTGTTAATAACATTATTAACATTAAGTATTTGCCAACTCATGACATGGTTGCGGATATATTAACTAAACCTCTGGCAAAAATTAAACATGCCAAATTTGTACAATGTCTTGGTCTTTAATTAGGTATCTACTTAATGTAAGCTAATTATTTCATATTGTTTATTGTAGCATTACGCCGTTTTTTTTTTGCTACCTATGTTGTGTGAAATTATAATTTTTTTTAAAAAAAAGTTTAAATAATAAGAATAACTGATGTGAACATAGACAGACAGTATAATCCTATTATTTTAAGTTACCTCATTGTCATTATATACATTTCAATAGTAGCTGAAGCAAGTATTTATCTAAGATTATCTATGTCTCATATTTGAAGCTTTGTAATTTCATTTTATTATGCCTACTTAGGTAGTAAATTAGAGTACTGTGTATTTTTTTTTTTACTTATGTCATAATTGCTTGTTTCTAATAAGATGCAGGAAGAGACTTGAATTATTTTTACCATGTTGTTTCAATAGATATACAGGGTGGTATTTTTTTATTAGCTAAAGGACAGAAAATAGGAGAGGATAGGTTTATTATTGTCTAGGTCCTTATTTTAAATAGGTAGTAGGCATTGTGTCAATATTTGAGTAAGGGGAAGTGATAAAGAATGTACGTATTATACTCAAAATTGAAGTAACTATTTCTGAACGTTTATTTTTAATAGCGCGGCAATACCTTTTTTTTATATAACCTCACTTTTTTTGTTCTGTTCCTCCCTTCTTTTTCATCACGTCATGTCACATGGTTGTAAAATATATTTTTTCGTTCTAATACAAAGAGTTTAGCAGTTATAATGGTTTTATTCTAAACCTCATCAAAATGTACCTAAGTTAAGTATACGATATATCGAATTTTACATAATGCAGTTTTTTTAAACCCAATGTAACGTTCTGTATTTGAATGATCGCGATGATTCAAATACAGAACGTTACATTGGGTCTGTAGTTTTAATTTAGAACTCAGAAGACAAGAGCATAGCCTATTCAGTGAGGTAATTGCGTAACACATAAAATGACAATAATTTGATCGCAATTTTTTGCATTTGACAGTTTAGCTACGTTAATTGCGTTATTTACGTCGGTGAGCAGACGAATTTTTGAAACCTATGAAGTTATATTTTGTTTCAAAACTTTTGGATTTCGGTTGAAAGTGCGTTATGCAAGTAAGGCGCATGTTTACCATTCGATCAAGATGACTCTTCATTTTCTGGTTGTACCTGTTGCTCTCAAGTGGTGTACAGTATTTTACAACGCCATAACAAAAAATCCTTAGGCCTCGTTTACGGAGACGCGAGGCGTCGCGCGTCGCGTGTGGCGTGACGTCTCGCGTCTCTCTCGCTCTCGACCACGCTGTATGAGACCGAGAGAGACGCGAGACGCCACGCCGCACTCGACGCGCGACGCCCCGCGTCTCCGTAAACGAGGCCTTAGCATGGGAATGCCGCGTTGTCGCCACAATTACGACGCGAGTCTTTTGGAAACTCTCCATAGGGGTTTGATAGAATGCTTACTTACGTTATTGTCAACATAATGATAATGTGCGCTTTTACTATTTCTGTCGATAATATCGTGGCCGTCCACATCTTTAGAATGTATGGAAATACGTGCACATTAGAATAATTATTGAACTAGTTTGCGAAATATAACCAGGCTTGGTTGTAATGGGGTGTTTTTATTTTATACTCTTACCTACTACAGGTAATTATTAAACACTTACGCCTAGAATTCTCCGTGCCATACATTTTGTCGTAATGACAAGCAAGTAACATGAGGAGTATAATCAGGATCGATCCAACGACGACTTCGCCAAATGCAATCCACTCGACCACAGGGCGAAGTCGGTTCACCATTTATCTAGTTTCAGATTCTTTACATTCTCAGTTGTGTTCACATTTTATTTACATTTCAAGCTTTGTAATTTTTTCTGGCATATACGTATACAGCGTTTGAACAAGGATCTTGTTGAAATTAAACCTTGAGGAATTCTCCATTTTGATTTCTTGCTTTCATTTTGTTCTTAGTCAAAAACCCATGAAACCGCCCTATTCTCAAAAAGTTTCCTAGGAATGGCTCCAAAAATATTTAACAAACTACCCAAATCGATAAAAGCTTCAAAAGACTTAAATACTTTAAAAAAATCACTCCATAGGTTTCTGATACAGAAAGCATATTACACTATAAATGAATATTTAGATGAAAAATAAAATCCGTAATACTAATAAGTTTCTCAGATTTATTTATTACCTAGGTACTTACTTTAGATATTAAGTTTAATTAATAATTTTTGTTACCATAATTTGTTTGTTACTATTTTGTTTAGGTTTATTTTATTACTAAAGATTTAAGACGGTTACTTAGCATTATATAAAATTATATAGGCTATTATTACCTGTATACCTATTACCAACTGTGTAGTAATATTTGTACGCCTTGCAAGGCAGCACATAGTGATTCAATATTTTTCTATTGTTATAACAACGTGTACCACTACATTATACCTATGTGTACAAATAAATAAATTTGAATTTGTTGCTGTTTGTTCTAATTTTGTATCTTTTGTGGCTAGTTTTATTTCACTCGCTATTTGAGCCCACCATTCACGAAGCTGTCACGTTTTTTATATTATGATTGATTTTTGGTTTCGACATTAATGCGTGATTGAGTAACAAGCCCAACTGTAAATACTTCAAAAATAATACAATCCAGGTTTTAACATCACATCCTGTAACATACCTAAGATGCTGATAGCTTGTACGCCCACACAAACGAGACAACACAAAATATACCTTATATGCCTCTACAAAAATAATCCTCATCGCTACAGATGAACTCAATTGTACGTCTTCATTAGAAAAACCGACGGAACCCTCCATTTTCTCGCCGTAAAGCATAAAAGCCTACATCCATACATACATTAACAGCCACATTGGGCAACTCAAGCGTACGTAATCCAGCAGTGCAGTCAGCTCCATTAAATTAAATACTTAATGAGACTCCACATCGTGGTGCCACTAAGTAGATAGATACAAAAGTTTCGTTCTGAAATACTAATAACGTAATATTAATTGTTGTCTTTTCCTTATATTTGTATTATCTTGTAGTGGTCATAGATATATCTATCACTAAGGCTACGTCTCATCTGCTATGTTTGATCAATTGCCAATTTGCCATGAACTGTTTCCTTAAATTGTCATCACCAATTCAGCCGAAAATGTCCACTGCTGTACATGGTCTACGTACAGAAGTGGCTATCTTTCTTTCTCCCTAAAACGTCACCACATTGACCTTTCCTGTGCTTCTCAATTACAATTTTACTTAATGACTTACATAAGTTTAACCAACCTATAATATTCCCACTGCTGAGACACTGAATGTCAAATGTCTACAAATTATTGGTTCAAGGACATCCAGTTCTTCCATATGTCTTCTTTTACCGTTTGAAAGCAGTGGTGATGAAATAAATTGTACAAAGTAAAGTCTGTCTATGTTCGAACCTATGACCTACCAACTCATTAGTCTCGGCAGTTACTATTGGGCCTCCAATGATCGCCTTAAAACTGTGAAAAAAAAGTCGAAAGGTGTCGTGAGACACCCGGTTGGAACGAAGTAGCTTTCGCATTTTTTTTTTGTGCATTCCGCTGCTATTTTCTACAGTATTAGACGTATACGAAGACAAATCGGCCAATTTCAACGGAGTTTAGCCTTCGACGCTGGAGATATAATATTGCACAACACACATTGTAGTTTCGCTTCCCTCACTTTTATACTTTTGTAGACTGCCCCGTTGGTGTCGTGGTTGCCAGCGCGACTGCTGAGCGTGGGGTCCTGGGTTCGATTCCCAGGTTAGGCAAAGTGTTATTGGGTTTATCCACGAGGAATTTCTTAGTATCAGCCCGGAGCTCGAAAGTTGTCGGTGTGTGATACCCCCCGTGCTTCGGAAAGCACGTTAAGCCGCTGGTCCTGCGCCCGGCCTCTCTCCGGTCGTGGCGGATTACATAGATATAACGAGGGTAGTTCAGCCATTTGGGGTATCTCGTTATCGGAGTCCGAGTTCAACATGGAGCAGGTACGAAATAACAGTCTCAACACTGATTACAACCGTCTATTTATTCACTCCCGTTAACAAATTAATAAAATCTCAAGTAATCAAGCCGATGGAAATTGATTAATATACGGAAGCGCGGTAAGTTCGATACAGGCTGGCAGCAGTCCGGCGCTTGTCACGTCAAATACGTCCAATGTCAAAGAATCTGGCAATGGGTGGTATTTCCTGAAATAAACGAATTTAATTTAAAAAAAAAGAATGACTACTGAAGTACTGACAGCTGCCAATCCCTGTATTGACCTCACCCAAGCATACTGCTTGACGTTTCCAACAAACGATAATAGATGGCGTTTTTTTCTAAAAACAATATTCCTTAGCGATTCTAATATTATTGTGCCTGTGTTGGTTCTGCGACAGATATGTTATGCTTATATGCACACAAATACACCTGTTATAGCAATAGTGTCGTTACGCTCACAATGTTACCCTTTTCTTTTCGATTCGCCACGGGTGCGAGTATAACGTGCGATAAGGGTCTCCGTTCCGATTTTTTTTTGAGTTGTTCCTTCTGGGTTTCTTTTGTGGTGCTTACCTGTGAAATACTAGTTACTTACCAACTTATCTCCGTACTTGATTAATAAGTTATAATACGTACGAGTAGTTCTTTTCTTTACTATACGCAATTTATATAATGAGAAAACTTATAATATTAGTTTATTCATTATTACGGTTCTAGAAATGTGATTAATTAGAGTGATTACCGTGAGTATTGCGTGGAGCTGTATGCTCTTTATTATCTATCTACGCTTAGCAGTAAGTACTTATAAACTGTACTTACTTAGGGGAGAAAGGTGTAATCGGAGTCAGTGGGCAGCCGTGGTCACGTTCATAACATTCAAACGAAAGAGTGTAGACAAACAAATATCAACTATAGGGACTCGTTACATACACCTCCCACCCCGCCCGCGACGCGCGGTCAGTGCGCGGCCATCGTTTGCAAAGGAAGGCCGCTGAACGTTTTCGCGCGCTTTACATCTAATTTTACGAGTGCACAAAATAAGCGGTGAGTAGATTATTTTAACACGATTAGGTAATTAAACTTGTTTATTGTGTGACTGTATGCCTAAATAATAGTTTTAAGAACATTTTGTGGTGATTTAACAACAAATTATTTTATTATGTTTTTTTTTTACCAATTAGGTATAATTGGGCAATGAGAGCCAGTGAAATGCGGACAGTGGGAGTTGACTCCCATTGACCGCGATGTTTGTTAGTTGTGTTCAAACATTGATTAATTTTTATTATTGTTTTAGGAATGCCAAAAATACGCCCTAGGTCTACTGACAAAGCTCAGTGGTCTTCCGATACACTGTCAAAAGCAGAAGACCTCATGAAACAAGGTCACTCTATGAGGTCTGCTGCTAGAGCGACGAATATACCGTTTTCCAGTCTTCAAAAGCGACTTAAGAAGAAAGATTCATCAGAGCCGCGCCTCGGACGACTTCCTGTTTTCACAGAAAAAGTAGAAACGCGTCTAGCAGAACCCATCAAATATTTGTCAAGCCCAGAAAAAGGTGGTAAATAAAGATAAAGGCGCGTGCTCCAAGAAATAAACACTTCTTCGGAGTCAGATGTCAGCCTTAAACAAATATGTGATGATGATGAAGATGATGGTGACGAAGATGACAATGATGCTGGGAATATCTGCCTGATATGTGGAGAATTTGGCCGCAATAACGAGTTGTGGTACAGATGCACTTCTTGTGGGTTGTGGGCGCACAAAGACTGTACTGGGTGCGATTCTCCACGAGGTTATGTGTGTGATAATTGTTGACTCTCATTGCACAATTAGTGACCATCATTACACGCATACGCGGACAATGGTGGTCAAAGCTGTTTTTTTTTATTTTAATTTTAGTACCTAAACTGTGATTCAAAAGATAATGAAACTAATTGAGACTAATAGTTTGTTAATTAAAGTACCTTAAAAGTTGATTTTAATAAAGTTCTAGACATAAACCTGATAGTAGTTTCAATTACTGCTTAAGTGACTCCCATTACCCCTTTCTCCCCTATATGGGGAAATCAAGTGAGTGTTTCTGGCAACTTGAACGATTCTGCCCAAAGAGATTAAATTGATAGCAATAATAGAGCGGCCATCAGAACAAATGTCATAGAAAAACTGTGATCTCATGCACTGACCTCTATTAATAATAGAGGTCAGTGGATCTCATGTCTCAGTAACGCCATCTAGCTTTGAATAGCAACCATAAAAGTTAAATGTATTAAATTCAGCTATCACCTTGATAGATGGCCAGTGTGTAATAGACATGTTACCAATCATTTAGATATCGACTATCGTTATATAAAAGTTCTATTTTTTTCTTCAATGAATAGCAAAAAGTTAGGAAAGCAATAAAATGCAGTAGTTTCAAAGTAAATTATTTATTTGGAAAATACCATTGATAAATTAATGTTTAGTTTCAAACCAACGTTTCGTATACTACTTATTTTATAAACACTCGCTTTACAAGAATTTAGTTCTCAAATGCTCTTTACAAATGTTTCGGATATTGCATCATTTATAAATTTTTCATTTAATATTTAGATTCTCTTGGAAAAATCACATTCATACTAAATCACATTTTTTACAAAGCTGACCAGCGCGACTTCACCTGCGTCACATTTTGCTGCTCCGCTCCTATTGGTCGTAGCGTAATGTTATATAGCCTATAGCCTTCCTCGATAAATGGTCTATAGGATTTTATAATTTGAACCAGTAGTTCCTGAGCTACTCCACAATAGTGGGCGTATATTACAAAATTACCAAATATTCTAGAACTTTTTATGAAAATTATTGAATTCTAATTAATTACCTACTATGTAAATTAAAAAAAATCTTACGAAAATAAACCGCAGTTAGGTCCAGTCATTTTACCGTAACGTGATTTACAATAACGCAACGCGCAACTCGGCATATTTACTCAGTAAATGTTTTTCTTTTGTTGAATAGAGTGGACACAAAAACGATTTGACACGCAGGAGTGCCAAACTAGACTGAGCGAATTAAGTCCACGAGGACTTAACTATCGGATTACGATTTTGTTCGCTATGTCCTGTCTATTGCTAGTATAATTTAATGTCTTTGATTCTGCCACATAATTCAACACTACCTTGAAGTCTATCGAGTCGATCGATATAAGTCGATCTATCACCCGATGCTAGGGGATTAACACTATTGACAGCTCACTTCAAACACACTTCACCTAAGTCTTCACGGTGAGATTTGTACAGAATCTCTTAAAAACACCAAAATACGAATTCGCCTTATCTTATGACTGAAAGGGCTCGTAGCTAAATGATAACAGCCGCACGGGTCGATCGATGGTTAAGCTACGCTTGCTGCGGTTGGTTTGTGGATGGGTGACCATTTATTACATATCGAGACCCCTCCGTGCCTCTGAAATCACGTTAGCCGATCCCGGCAGTCATTCATAGATATGTCATTGTAGACATGAATACTTACTACTTACTTTGTGTAGTATAATAATAATTTTAATGATTGTGAATGTGAGGAGGTGTGGGTCATATGTTTGCTTTTTTAGTTTTTCATTTTCTCAGTTAGTTTTAATGATATTCTGGCAGTTTGAGTAGTTTTTGCGACCTACCCAAATATCCTTTCTTTGGTATTGTTCGTCGAATCGTTGACCTCCTTAAGTTCGGAGATGAGCTGCACGATTACTGACAGATACGTGCACTGACTGGACAGGTCCACTCAATCTTTGTGGTTTTTCCTCAAAATACCATTTCAGACAGCAATCTACATGGTCTTTACATGATGTGACCAAGATTATGTCTGGACTTTAAAAAAGACTGTGACGTCTGAGTTTATTTCGGCGTTTCTTCCCAGAGTAGTCAGATAGGAAACTAACTAGATTGAAACTTGAACTAGATTTTAAATTATGATTGACGTGTAAAACTGTTTGTACAAACCTACTTACAGAAATAAAATCATTTATCATTTGTCAGTCGGGAAGGGTAGTTAAAAGCCCAAAAGTCTGACAACTAGACTTACCAAGGGGGTTACGCAGTAACTGGGTTGCGCAGGTCAGGTTCTTGTAAGATATTCATATTCAGCTGCATCCGCTAGACTGGAAGCCGCCCCAACGTAGTTGGGAAAAGGCAAGACAGATTAACTGGTGAGTGGTTTCATAATTATAGCGTCTATGTATGTTTATAACTAAATTTCATAATTATAGCGTCTATGTAAGTTTATAGCTAAATTTCATAATTATAGCGTTTATGTAAGTTTATAACTAAATTTCATAATTATAGCGTCTATGTAAGTTTATAACTAAATTTCATAATTATAGCGTCTATGTAAGTTTATAACCAAATTTCATAATTACAGCATATATGTAAGTTTATAACCAAATTTCATAATTATAGCGTCTATGTAAGTTTATAACCAAATTTCATAATTATATCGTTTATGTAAGTTTATAACTAAATTTCATAATTATAGCGTCTATGTAAGTTTATCACTAAATTTCATAATTATAGCGTCTATGTAAGTTTATACATTGATCCACTCCGGAGACCGGAGGTCGATAGTGGGCTGAGTCGTGTATCTTGCGATGCTTGCCAGTGCCAGTTGAGGTTCCAGTGGGTCGGAACCGGGTGCCGCATAGTTCACGGTGAGTCGGAACTGTCTGCGGTGATTGCCCAGTGAGTCGGGGTGGCGCTGCGTTGTGCTCCAGTGCGTCGGATGTGGTACAGCGCCGGGTTGAGGCTGACTGCTGGCGTCGACCAGGAGAGGTGTGAAGAGCTCTGCTTGTTGACCGGCCGAAAGTGCAGTGTGCTGTGCCAAGGTTGGTGATGAGGCTGAGGGTGATGAGGTGGGTTCAGGAATGCGCGTTCGCTGCATAGTGGTGGTCAGGATACCCGTTTAAAGCCGTGGGTGCTGGCTGGCTGAGACTCGCCGTTCGAAAGCTTGAGGAAGCAACGGTAATGACGTCATGCTGAACTGGCTGCTCGAAGGCTGCGTCAATGTTCGGGGTCACCAATATAGAGGTACGGGGAACAGGGTGTCGTGTCTGGTGGGCAACTGCCCGACGATTGATGTCGGGTTGTTGTATTAATGCTGGTTGCGCGGTAAACTCTGCTTGCGCGATGCAGGATTTTGCGTGACGTCAGTGTGACGTATTTCGCATGTGGCGATGTAGATACCGCTACAATCTAAAGACAAATGAATCCCATCATCGATAAGCTGTCCAAAATTCTATTTTCTGTCATCCTCTTTTAATTTAAGTAGGTAGGTATCATAAATGGTCGCCAATTTAACATTATAAGTCCAATTACGCCTCCGAAATTAACCAATATTCCAATCTATCACAAAAAGTCGATTGCACTTCACTTGGTTCTTGAGCTCAGGAGACAGTGAGACACTTCGTTGACTAAACTGATTTTCGTCTTGATTTCGACCCCAAAATCTTGATGAATCGACTGTTATTCAGACTAGCTAATGGTTGCGGATCTGCTTATGGCATAATAACATAAGCATAATCAACCTATACCGTTCCCACTGCTGGGACACAGGACTACTCTCTGTGAGAGGGAGTGGGCCATAATCCACCACGAGGCCCAATACGGGTTGGTAAATTGTAACATAATCTTCGAGTTTTTGAGGTTGTCACATCTGGTTTGTTGTAATTTTTTTTGTGAGAAGTTTCCAAGTATGTAATTTTTTTATGCCCGTCCACATATAATTGCAACTGTCGGTCTATTCCGTAAAAATCTCACCGTGAAAACAGGAGAAGTGAGCTTGAGCTGTGCTGTCATTCCACCTTTTGCTAGGGATTGACACTATTGACAACTCACTACACGCTCACTCCGCCTAAGTTTTCGGTAAAATGTTTATAGAATAGTTCCTCAGGGCCCCAATTCTGATATTTTTTTATAAATTCGTCATTCCAACACGATCCCATTGTCATTTTGCTAAAAGTTCGTAATCTGCAAAATTCATAATGGTCGATCATTGGTCGGTCAGTGGTCTCGTAATAGAATTGTGGTACAATGACATTTTCGTATTGCCATTATTATAAAACCCGTTAGTAGAAATGATTTTCGATAAACTACTACTTAAATGAACATCAACAAAATACCATTTTGACACTATTGTAATAGCAGACTTGAGGCCCCTGATCTAATTAATGGGTTTTTCTATTAGAAATTTCTCAGTACCAGCTCGGAGTCTGGATTTGTGCCCGGTTGATGGCAATAGGCTCGCCCCCTATTACTGACTAGACTGAAACAAACTGGTGAAATGTGTGTGCACTATAGGTAGGTAGGTACATCTGGTACACCTCTGCCCAACTCTTAGGGGATTGCGGGCGTGATGACTTATTACTAAAATAATCCTGATACCAACAATTATTACCTTCCTCGTTTCAAAACGACTATTGTCATATCAGACTATCTAACTGAAAGTTTGGCAGAGTTACAACAGATCTGTAACTACGTTCAGTAGTTGTGCCGGTGTTGCTCCGCAGTAGGTAGCTCTGTGTAGGCGCCACTTAGTAACTGTTATTTGTTACTTGCTAACTAAATTAGAGGTTGGTATTTTACGATCAGTAGAACGAGATAGAAGGCTTTGTCTATGTTTTTTTTTACGATCCGTAGAACGAGATAGAAGGCTTTGTCTATGTTTGTTTTTACGATCCGTAGAACGAGATAGAAGGCTTTGTCTGTGTTTGTTTTTACGATCCGTAGAACGAGATAGAAGGCTTTGTCTATGTTTGTTTTTACGATCCGTAGAACGAGATAGAAGGCTTTGTCTATGTTTGTTTTTACGATCCGTAGAACGAGATAGAAGGCTTTGTCTATGTTTGTTTTTACGATCCGTAGAACGAGATAGAAGGCTTTGTCTATGTTTGTTTTTACGATCCGTAGAACGAGATAGAAGGCTTTGTCTATGTTTGTTTTTACGATCCGTAGAAACTGTGTTTGTTATTGCGACTTAATTCATCATTATCTGCTTAGCCTTTACCCAAATATATCGGGGTAAGCTTCCAGTGTAACCAGATGTAGCTGAATACCGGTATATAACATGGAGTGACTGCCTATCTGACCTCCACAACCCAGTTACTGAGTAATACTAATACCCCTTGATAAGACTGGTTGTCAGACTTCCGAGCTTCAAACGGTTTTGGTATACAAAGATGGTCACCCATCCACAGGCCCACCGCAGCAAGCGAAGCATAGCCTGATCGATCGACTCATGCGATTGTTATTACTAAGCCACAAGACTCCTGTTATTACTATTAACATATTTATTGTAACGTTGAAGGCTGAAGTAAGAAGCTGATTAAAACAATACTCTTATCTCTATCAATAATCTTACCGTGAAAAAGAAGGTAAAGTGAGCTTGAAGTGATCTGTCATTCCACCTGCAGTGCGATTCTGTAACCATCTCACCGTGAAAACTTAGGTGAAGTGAGCGTGGAGTGAGCTGTCAGTGTCGTCCCACTGATGCTAGGGATTGACGAAGACCATTGACCAATTGATCAAATTACATTTACAATCATAATCGAGATTTTAATAATAATATTTTTTATGCAAATTCTATTGATAATTTTCTAATATTTCAAAGATAGTTCCATAATAGTGTCTAAAAAAACAACATTGTGTTTCTAACTGAATTTCTGTTTTGCTATTTTTTATGAAAACCCCGAAAATAGTCATATTTAGCCACTTACATACTAGCTTTGAAATGATATAAAATGATCAACAGAATTTGGATATTTTTTTTTATTAAAATCTCGATTATGATTGTAAATGTAACGTTGGTCAATCCCTAGCATCAGTGGGATGACACTGACAGCTCACTTCACGCAAGTCTTCACGGTGAGATTTTTACAGAATCGACCGGCTGATGCAAGGGATTTACAGCTACAATTAGATCTCACGGTAAGATTTTTGCAGAATAGAGGTTTTTGTGCAACCATAGATAATTTAAAAAAAAAACTGATTTTTTATTACCTTCAGTTGTACAAAAACACTTATCTAAACACCAAGCAGCGTTATAACTAAGGGAAACAGTCTTTTCGATGAACTCTGGCACCCAAAGTAAGATTTAACTTGTGTTTAGGGAACCCGCGTCCTCGCCTATAATTTGAACATACAGAGTTGATACGACAGAGGGGCTTTCCTTTAAACTGCCTATACTAGATACCATTTTCAAGCTCTGTACCAAAATCTATTAAATAGGAACAGTAGTTTAGTCGCACATGATTTTTGAATTTTTTGTCCCGTTTGAACACGATGTATCTTTCCTAATAGCTGATTACGTATAAGCATAGGTCATGCACCTTAAAACGATAAATCTGAGTATAATCTACGATGCGTTGTTGCCGCTCTAACGCAAGTCACAAGTACAACCAAATATTTTCGCTAAAAAGATGCCAATAAATACACACACACTTGCACTTTCATTACAAAGGGTGGTTGCGTTTTACTCTGATTTGTAACCTATTTAGTTTGTTTGAAAAAAAAATACTCATTTTTGGTGCTTTTTATTTTTATACCGTATTAAATTAATACTAAACATGTACGTAGTGTAATTTAATGCCCCTCTGTCATATCAACTCTGTTTATCAGTAGTTGTAGGACGAGCACAACTTATTATTATTAAGATAACTACTTACTACTAAATGCATAATATGATGTGGCCTCTTAAAGTACCTATGTGGGGGTATGTATAGAGTGAGAGATAAATAGTGAAAACTTGTGTTTATGTAAGTCTGTATAAAATTATAATTATAAATTTAAGACATTATTAACTTCAATAAGCTAAGCGATTGATACATGTAGTAAATCTTCAGTCTTATCGTAACTCAGTGTCAATAGCCACTTTGTGACCGTGGTCTTACTTCCATTTAGGTACATGGGAGCAATGGTGCAAAGTTTATTTATTTTATTATATAAATGGTTTGACAGAATATCATAATGACGCTGCGCTAGAGCCGTTCTAGACCCGCGAGTTGAGCATACTTCGAAGTATCTACGCTTTTTAGCAGTATTTGGCTTGTAGACCAGAGGGATGTTTGCGCAGAATAGTGCCAAGAACAAAGAGCTGTCTCTCAGTGAGGAGTTGACCTTCGATATGTCTACCTGTTACCTTTCACGCCTTAAGTGGTTGAATGGATTTCAATGGAATTTGGCACATAAGTAGGCCATGAACTTCATAGGTACGATTGTACATTCCCGTCGGTTAATTTCCGACCTCCCTCGGGCAAAGCCGCGGGAAAGAGCATTTCTCACTATATTCTTTGTGTATATAGCGCACAGGAATCGCTCTGGTGATTAAAATGTCATCAGTTCGAACCCCAACCCTTAAATCATTCCCCTATACCGCTGTACTTTGGATTTGAATAGGTACTGCAGTGATTGATATAAATAAATCCACTCCTAGCATAAACGTACATATTGGGACTCCATATGGGTGATTTTATGACGTTTAAGAGTGATTCCGATATCCTATTTACAGAATTTATAATTTCACTAGCTGTGGCCCGTGATTTCGTCTGTGATCCAGAATTATAAGTAGCCTATGTTCCTATCCAGATTCTGGTCTATTCGTGTGCCAAATTTCATTCAGCCTTTTTGGCGTGAAAGCGTAAAAATTAAACTTACTTTCGCATGTATAATATTAGTTAGGATTAGGTTACTTAGGAAGTTAGGATTTCATTTCCATATTAGTTTTAAAATAATTAGTTCATTCTTATAAGCGCGCTACGGTATCGCATCTAGCAAGTTTGGCAATAGCATCTGAGAGCATCACACGTTCCACAGAGTGAGCGAAGTCTAAGTTAGTGCAGACAGAAGTAATCTCCACACATTACCTCCTAGTTACTGCAGTTATCAACTCACGTCTGAGACTATCCGCAGCACGACACGAGCTAGAAGTGGCGGCACTTAACTTCCTTTAAGTAACGATACCTAGTTTATTTTAGCAATGGTGTAGAATTGTGTAAATATTGCGCTAAATTAAACGTAAGGTCAAAAGTAATGACATGTTGACATATGCATATGCAATTTAAACATTTTTGTTGAAGTTTGTGTACGTAAGTAGCTTTGATGATCGATTCTGTTGCTGCAACATTCACCAAGCATCATCATTACGTACAATAAACTTATATTTTGTTACTTTTTTGAGTTATAATAACAGAGTTTACGATTGTTCAACCAACCAATTACTCAATAAAAATTCCTTTGTATGTATGTTTGCTCAAAGTGTTTTTAACCCATTTAGAAAACAAAACTGACAGATCGGCACGTTTGAGTTTACAATCTAGTTCAATGTAAACTCTGCCGTGGGTCGAACTCTCGTTCAATTAAGAGCGCAAGATTAGTTCAAGCTTCACTCCAGTCTTAGCAACTGCGTCAATGTTTTGTAACAAAAATTAGGTAGAACTTAGAACAACTATACAAATTAAGGATATGACAGGTAATCAGAAGCCCACAAGTCTGACAACCAGTCTTACCAAGGGGTATCGTGTTACTTAGGAACTGGGTTGTGGAGGTCAGGTAGGCAGTCGCTCCGTGTAAAATACTGGTATACAGCTGCATCCATTTAAACAGAATCACCCCAAAATTGTTAGGAAAAGGCTAAGCAGATTGTATATCGAAGAACTTGTGCTGAAACCTTAAGAGAACGTTTAAGGAGGCTCTTCACCACTCTCATTATCACTAGTAAAGTTTGTAGCTAACATAAATAATCTATACAAATACAAATATTATAAAGAGGTAAAATTTGTTTGTAAGTTTGTATTTAGGGAAGTAATATCTGGAACTACTGGTCAGATTTGTAAAATTATTTTTGCATTTGATAGCCCAATTCTTGAGGAAGGTTATATGCTATTATTTTACATCACGCTAGGATTCTGAGAACCGAGCAAAAAGAAAAAAAAAAACAGAAATAACGCTAAGCAAAAACGAAGCAATAGTGCAGGCAGGCGATGTGATGCGACGCGGTGGGTCGGAAGAGGAAGAAATTTCACGCCGACGAAGTTACGGGCAGAAGAGAATTAGCTTATAAAGTCCAATGGTCTGTAGGAAGTGCTCAGAGAGGTCACCCACTTCAGCTACACGGTTAATTTTTTGGGCAGCCTAGCATCCGTGCATAGCGTCTCGCCGCGGGAAGCAGTCAGTCGCAGTGGACGATCCCGCCTACATTTTCATTCAAAGCGAAGCTAAATACACGCGCATAGCGCGCAGCACACACACAACACACAGCGCTTTATTGTTCCTATTGCTGAGGTAAAGGCCTCCACTTTACGAGGAGTGGGCCGTCATGTTCTACGCGGGCCGCGTAAGTGAGGATTGGCGGGCATTGTGGTAGAAATGTATGAAAAAAACACCATAATCTAAAAATTGTATTACAAAATCACAGCCGCTTATACATTATCGCCAACATTATCTTGTATCCAGGGCAGGAACTTGGCCACGTCAGCGAAGATGACGTAATTATTGGGGCTACAGTGGTACGTGCCCTGTTTGGCTACTGAGAGGGAGACAACTCCTCGGAGGTACCAGCTGCCACCTTTCTGAAAGACCATGCCACCTCCGCTATCGCCGTTGCAAGTTGTACCGCCTGAAAATTAGGGAAGAATACATTTTAGGCTCATATTTACATTATCGACTTTAAGCGTGGGGTCCTCGCCTCGGTTAAATCTCGGGGTCAGCCGAAGTGGCCTTCTATTGCATGGAACTTTCTCTGTAGACATGTAGGTGAACGTAGTCTACCTAATTGTAGTGGACATACAGGCGTAATATATTAAAGGAATAATTGACATCCCTAAATCGTATTACAGCAACTTGAGACTTAAAAGAAAATATGGAGGGGTCTTACTTAACGCAGTCTTGGAACAATACAGCCTACTTCAAACAGAAGGCCGCCTAAGATGAAACCATAGACTACCTGTGTTAATATTGCCTTGCGGAGTCGTAGGGATGCACGGTCTAGTTAATCTGTGGCACTAGGTCGGGTACAGGCACCAGGTGATGTATTTGCACTCTCGCTCACAGCTCTCGTATAAATCATTTATCACGTACAGAGTGTGTGTTCTCATCATTGTTGTGTATCTACATATTATTATGTTAAATCTGTCACAGAAGCAGTCTCGATGGAATCGTTGGTGAACTAGGTATTCTATTTTCGTTTGCGATCGTTAAATTAGTATTACTTGGAAAGTTAAACCTGTAAATATGATTGAGGCCTTTTTTTAAACAAAGTTCCTTGACGCACGTTATACTCTGCACATTTGGCGAATGAGAGCTAGACTGAAAAAAGTGTAACATTTTGAACGTGACGACACTTTTGTTACATATTAAAGGCGAAAGGAAATTCGTTCCAACCGAGTGTCCCACGACACCTCTCGGTGTTTTTTAATATTGTTCGTTATTCTTGTTGCGAAATGCTACTTATTAACATCTTCCTTGACTTTTATTAACGTATTGTTTTCTAACGGTGCAATAACGATATTCTAAGGACCTTCAAACTTTCGGGCTGCTGACTGACAGTTACAATAGTCGTAGATTATAGATAGATTTGTTTATTCATCGAGAACGATTTTGTGTGCCATTTGAAGCACTTAAAGCTAAATCATCCAATGAACGTGTTAAGTAGTAAAGACTATTCTGAGACAAAAATCGATGTGCAAAATTAACTTACTATTCCTATATCCAGCGCAGTACGTCTTGTCAGAGAGGAACCTGCTGAAGAAGTCTGCGTAAGAACTGAGGCAGGTCTGCTGGTCTACCACTTCCATCTGCAGTAGAGTAAGATCTTCCCTCGGCGCTCCTGTGACCTCGTATCCCCAGCCAACAGTCTGTGGAAAAACACTTTGTCAAAACGATTTATTTATTTAAATAGCACGTGAATAACAAAACACAAACCAGGACATGAAGCACTTCAGTGGACTGGAGCGAATGTTTACGTCAGTAACAGACATGCACAACATTTAGAATAGAATGGAATACCCTATAATATGTACACCATAAAAATTACAAATATAAATGTAGAAATTTTACATAGGGTGACACAGAAAGGGTAGGGTGATATAATGATATCACCACAGGTTCTGCTGATCAAAATTCGACGAAGAAACCATTCGACCATGGAAATATCAGGGTTTCCTGGACTTACAGAAGTGGCCGTCGCTCTCAAAACATTGTGTATTTCTACAACGACTTTCTACAGGATTGACCCAAGCTTTCGCTAGCATAAGTCAGTCCAACACATTTTTGACGATCCCTCAATCGTTATCACTGCTAGAATGTCACTTGGTTTGGGCCTTAGATATTTTATCTCCATTCATTACGTTAGGTTGCAAATATAATGCCGACTTCTTCACAATATTTTCCTTCACTGTTTTTAGAGCAATGACGAGGAAGTAGTTGCACAACATTAAGTGGACAAATGCATGGGTTCAGGAAAATATTTAAGTCGGAGCCGTTACCACATGCCCATAACATTTCTACTTCTTCTTAGAGTGACGATGGAAAAATAACACGAAAATAATATATAGTTTTTTAAATTTGTTTGGCCCAATTTCAGCAACCCGAGTACAGTCGCTGACGCAACCATTAGGTCCTCACGTGTGCAGGTGACACGTCATTTTTTTTTTGGTGCGAAATCATCTAATAACTTCTCTCCTCTTCTCCCGGGTGGAGTGGAAGGGCGTGTCAGACTCTTACTGACTGAAACCCACCCATGTTCCTTCATTTGCCTGTGCCAGGGGCCACGGTAACCCTTTCGGACTTTCCCGCAACCCTGGCAGAGGTGACAGGGCATGCGGCGCATGATTTGAGGTGAGCCATTGTCTGTGGGGAGATGCCGCATACACACCGGAGGTCTGAGCTGTTCATGAACCCCCACTTGTGGAGGTTGTCCTTGCTGCGGCCTACTTGGGTACCAAGTCTATTTAAGGTTTATCAAGCAGGCCACGGTAAATTGTGCCCAGATGGGCAGCTCTCTGATGATTCAATAAAGAAATCAGGAGGTTTAAGCAGTTCTTGCCAAAGATCACATCTTCCTGTCATAGTCGGGGCTTACGCACCCAAGACAAAATTTGCGGCTTTGAAGCATTTTATACCATTTCTACTATACTTAGGTACAACAGTGTGACAAAATATTGTTTTACTTCTATAAGAACGAATATTTTTATCTATAACAAGTGACCTGGCCCTGCTTTGCAGGGGTACAATGTACTATTGTAGCGACATGTCAAAACATTGAGATTTCTGAGCAACCTATATCTAATCCTTTGTGAATAAAGTTCTAATTATGGTGAAAACCGCACTGAAATACGTTGTGTAATGAAATGAAATGAATGGCTTTTTTACACGTCAGTATTTTAAAACTAGATGGCGCCGGCATTGCCTATCTGACTGATCCCTGAGAAGAAATGCCGAAACAAACTCAGAGGTCATGGTCTCTTTTAAAGTCCAAACATTATATTATTAGGATTTTATTTGCGCCTAACAATGCAGGATCATGTCTGCCATTTTGAAGAAAGAGCCATTGCAGCTTTGAGTTGACCTGTCCTAACAGACGGCATGCATGCATCAGTCATCGTGTAGCTCAACCATATTTCAGGAAGCTCAACGAAGTAAGAAGAACTAAACGCTTACACCGACAGACACTAAAATCGACTTTGTTTTATACTTTGAGTAGACTAGGTATCGAAACACTTCCATACTGAAGATAAATTCATATACATACAGAACCCGTATTCCCAATGACATTCCGGAGATCAGTCTCTTGTTCAGGCCAAAGGCAGACAGGCTGGATCTTCTCGGAGAAAGTGACGGTATCTCGAAACTCTAAGATGGCCAGGTCTGTCCTGAAGATTGTCGGGTCGTACTCTGGGTAGATTAGGATTTTGTACACCTGTAATAAGAAGAAAATAATAACACTATTTAATATTGGAACGAAGTTCCTTATCGCGCGTTGTGAAAGGGGGCTAGACGGAAAAAATTCTTACGAAAAGTTGTCACGACACTTTTTGCTATAGTAAGCTATTGTAAGCTGTGCGGCGTGCGCATGTTTTTCTGTCTGTCTCTCTCTCTCTCTCTTATAGAAAGCAAGCCAGATATTGGAACGAATATATATATATATAAAAATAAAATAAAAATATTACAATTCCTTCACTAATTAATCGAAAGGAACTTCGTTCCATCCGGGTGTCCCTTGACACCTCTCAAGTGTTTTTTTTTTACTGTATAGAGAGATCTGCCAGTGCACTGGGCCCGCGTGGTAGATTACAGTCCACTCCCTCACGAAGAGATGTAATGTTCCTACTGCTGTGACACAGGCAGAAGGCCTGTGGGAACCTCATAAGCTGGTAACGCACTGTATACAGGAAATACTCAAAAATGTAGAAACAAGAACACAGCCGTCAATTTGGCACATGGAGTTGGGTTTTGTAAACCATAGTTTCTGCTATTCAAAATCTGTGCGACGGTTTCTCTTCAAAGCCCAAAGTATCACAATAGTAGGCAACAGTGAAGGTACTATACATACATGCTTATTTATAACTAGCTTCCGCCCAAGACCTCGTTCTCGTGAAAGTCCTAGGACAAATATTATAGTAAAATAACAATCACATTTTTATAAAACTTTCCTGTGTGCTACGTTTGTAGTTTTGGTCTCAGCAGCTAAAATGTGAAGATAGTCATGACGGGAGCAAGCGACGTACAGTTGTTTGTGTGAGAAGCAGCTGGTCCCGAGGTCGACACCCGCAGCCTTTAGTTACTTCTAAAGGCTGCGGGTATCGCCAGTCGTGTACTTCCCAGTGCTTCCGAAATTTTTAGTTTTTAGTCAATTCAATGAACGCCTGCGTATACTGCCTAATGACACAACACTGAAACACTGACTGATGCATTCTTACAGATTATTCGTGACGAACAGCTATCACAAAAATAATATTATTACCGTAGATAATAGCAGTCGCCTAAGTCAAGATATTTATTTTTATTATAACCAAAGATGACCGAAGAGGCCTAACCTTAATGTTTTTCTACGTTGTACGTGTTCGTTCTACGAACTATCACATAATAATTTAACGACATGTAAAAAAAAGGAAACATACAAAATATACATTTTTGGGAATCGAACACAGGTTTGCAACTTCGATCAATATAGTACATTACTGCAGCGGCCAGCAAAAGAGGCAATGATGGACGGACGTGCATATGTAAGTCCACCAATGCCTAGTTGTTGCCAAGGCTTGTGCACTTTTCTCAAATAATGCGCGGAAATTAAAATACAATTACTTTTCAAAATCAATGACGAACAACGAACGACAATCATCTTTCCCGCATTAAAGTGTTCATATGTTTTTTATTCAATAGTCATATTTCAATTTGCAAGCCAGTTCGAAATTTAAATAAAACCATTGATAAGTTACCTCCTTGGTTGCCATGTTTCGGAGTAAAAGAGCGTTCCATTTTTAAATTACACGATAGACATGAGTTTACTATGTAATTTATTTGGCCGCTAAACCACGACAGATATGAATTTCATACAGCTTTTGCCGACCGCTGCTCGCATGTATTTGGCCAGTACAGCAATTTTGATTTATCTCGAAGAAGGCTGTCAAAATAATGCTCAAACTTCCAAGCATGTTTGAGAAGATACTATTATTGATCAGAATTGAATTGAATCACGAATAAACATGACTCATGCGGCGTTACCTCGCTCTGAGGCGTTCCATTTAAGGCTTGAAGTGCATGCGAGAGCGCGGAACGAGCGACAAAGAGGCACAATCGGCCTCCGCGTTCGGCAGCGTTCGACATCTGTCTCTCTCCTACTTGAGTGAGCGATGCGTCCGCGTGGACAGCTGCTATACAATAATACATTTACATGTTTTCGTCAAGTACGAAGTGCAGTGAAAAGTGAATGTGGTGTCAATTGTTTATAGCAACGATAATTGCGGCGAAAAAGGTAAAAAATTACTTAATTGTATTTATGCGTACAAATAAATGTAACTTGATCAATTCAATTGTGATTTCCATTTACCTCCTTCTCTATCTATATCCATACAAAATATCAATCAAACAAATAAAATTAAAATTTTCTTTTGAAAAATCCAACCATTCCATCAGTATTTTCTTATGACGTTGTCACGTTCAACTATCGTCAGTAAACTGACTTTACAGAAAACCGTTTTTTTTTTTATTTAGGAAATATCCTTAACTTTAGGACAAACATTAGTAAAAGTAGCTAGACAAAAGTTCAAAATTTTTAAAAGTTTCAATACTTTATTGCACATTCTCCAACATTCGCTTTTAAAACTATTAACAATACTGTACTTACAAACTTAGTATCTACTCCTTCCACGGTGGTCCTAAGGTTCTGTTTCCCCAGGACGACCAATAGGGTTTCCCTATTGATGGGCCTGGCAGATGACTTCCTTGTCACGCAATGCGCTGCCGTGATGACGTGGCGTCTGGAGATCAGAGTGCCTCCGCAAACGTATTTGTAGCGTAACTCTACTGAAATCTGGGAAAGGAAGAAAATAAATATGTTTATTCGTAAGAACTGGATACGTGGAGCTAGTTGTCATAAATAGGAAACGAAGAGGGAGTTAATAGCCGGTTTCTGATTTGAGAATTTATGTTAAGGAAATGTCAAACTTTACTCTGCCAGAGGCCCCGAAATTTGGACATATTAGATGAAATTGAACGTTTATAACTTATATAAGTGTTGAAACACATATTGGCTACCTTAGTGCAATAAGCTTAAGATTTAAAAACACTAACTAGTTAGATACGCGACTCCTTGAAAATTCAAAATTATCTAAGTAAAAGATAGAAAGAACATTGCAGTATATAGACTGGCGATTTACTCACCTGCATCCGTCAAGGATGATTCTACACGTTTATTCTTAACAACTTTAGCTGTGAAACTCTTACTCAAATTGAAAAACAAAATACATGCTTCGAAATACATAGTCTGTCTATTAATGTAAAGGAATTTGTTTTTGTTTTTTCACGAATCGGCTATGAGATTTGTAGCGAAAGTTGTTTAAAATGACGGGTAGAATCACCTCTTTGACGGATGTAGGTGACTAAATCGCCACTATGTAGGAATAATTACTTTGACTTATTTCGGTTGCCTTATACCTTATTTTCCTCACCTATGTTTTCAATTTATATAAAATGATGAGCTACAGACCTGCTGCTGGTAAATTGCTATTTGCCAGGGCCACTGTCCTTCCAATGTGCTCGTTGATTGGAGATTTTGAGCTATTCCCTTGTTCAGTAATACCTTTCCGCACGTGGGCTGAAAATACATACAAAAATGCTTACTATATCTCCTTAGAACAAATAAAACCGGCTAAGTGCGTGTGTCGAACCACGCACAATGAAGGGCTCCGTAGTTGGGATGAATAATTTATCCCAAGAACAAACATAAGTTTTTAGTTGAAAAAATGTTCTCCCATACATCGATATACATCGCGGTCAATTCTCCAACTGCAAATGTAAGTTAGTAATGGCCCAAAAAAATGTTCTTGTGATTAAACTGCAAATTAACGATTGTCAGACTTCTTCCTTTATTTGTGCTGTGAGACCATGCCTCTTGCCAAATTTCATGATTCTAGAATAGATCAATAGTATAAAATATGTCGCATAAATGGCCGTATCTTTTCTTATGGTAAATGACTTAGAAGGTTGCCTTTTTTAAAAGCTTCAAGGGGCCGTAGATCATTAGTATCAAATACGTATTTGATATTCATTTCAACTTTTGATACATTAATATAATATTAATGTCGGGGGTTTTTTTAGTTAATTGCACTCGACTGTAGTCACAATACCAAATCGTGTCTAGAAGACTTCAAAATAATCTAGAAAACTCTAGTGATGACTCGCAACAAAATTCACGCGTGATCCCTCTAATTATAGACCTATATGTGTCCAAAATCTATGAAAAAAATATATTCTAGTCCAAATATTGTTATATTTTAACTCAAATGGGATTTTACATAGTCGCCAGTTTGGGTTCATGAAAGGGTCGAAGACTGACGCAGGAGGATAACTCATCATTCACATTTTGGAATTCTGCGAGAAGTCCCAGGGTGCAATTAACATTTTCTATGACTTCTCAAAAGCGTTTGACTGCGTTCTCCACAATACACTGATCTATAAACTACACAACTACGGAATTCGTGGACAAGCTGCTGATCTTATCCTTTCTTATCTATCTTTTGATTGATACATATTAAACAATTCTTTCTGGTTTACCAAACCGACTTCAATAATTATTTTAATTTAAGAAGAACACTAAAAGTACCAGCCCTAAGTTTGGCAACTATAGGACTTAAGAAATGTAGACACAGAGTTTTCGAGCTGTATGGCCTTAAGCCTTATATTATCACGGAAACTTTTAATAAGTATGTTGCTACTTGCTTTAGAACTTTTAAGAGCGTTTATACCTTATGAGTGGCAACGTCGCAATTTAGTGTCATATTTCGTGGTTTTCAATTTTTATCATTTAATCGGAGCTATATTTTAAAAATCTGTTTAATTAACTTTTTAGAATTACGTGAAAGTGTTTAAAAAGTAAGTAACCGTAATGCTTACAGTTATTTTACAATGAAAATAACGCCCTGCAAGTTTCCAATGTATTATTTGCATATAAATAGAACTGTAAACGCAACGATTTCTTACCTTTTACACAGTTTTCACATAATTCTAAAAAGATAATTAAACAGATTTTTATAATATAGCTCCGATTAAATGATAAAAATCCGATTAAATGTAAGGCAGCTAAGTCATATACATTAGCAACAGGTTTCAATAAACCGACAGTAAAATAAGGACGGTTTAGAAAATTATCAATAATGTAACGAACAGGAACAAAAAGCATAATTCTGATTACACACTGGAGACGTTATGTGGTCTCATTTGCGATAGCAAGTTGCAATATAACTTGTAAATTTATTTACCAGTATCCCACTTAAAAGTACTGAAATCTTAACTTTTTCGCCCTCGCTCTCTTTTGGTTTAGTAAAGGCAATCGTTTCAGCCTGGCCGATTGAATTTAAATATAAGCATAATAATTAACCCCATAACATTAATAAAAGCTTATCGGAATAAAATATGGATAAAGACAACAAATTTTATTTGATGACCGACGAAAGTTTTCTACGCTGGGGTCTAGGATCGTGTGCTGAATTAGGTATAGGTATTTATAGGTATTTTATTTATTTTTATTAGCAATGTGAGGAGCTGGTGTCTGAGTTAGGCATAAAATGCCTGTGGTATTACAAATCACCAGGTCCCCACCCCACGGAAGAACAGAACGTTTTACTTAAAAAATAGGTTATTATAATCTAACGTTAAAGAGGAGATCTATGACTAAAAACTTAAATTATTATACTTTTGGGGGTAAAAGTTAAATAGAAACTATGTAGTTTAAACAAAAAGTTAATCAGTGCGCCTGTGTCTGTGTGTATGTGTGTGTCCATGAGAGTGCATAATGTTAGTGTGTAGTGTTGAATGTCAGGTGTAATGTGCTGTTGTGTACGTGAGAGGGTTTTGGTGCAAGTTATAAACTTATATCGTATTAATTTAATTTGAATGAAGTAAGCTTTCTGTAAAATTATAATCCAAATTTTTTAACCAGTCTGAAACCAAAGACTTACATTTGGTTTTTGGCAAGGGATATAGCGTTAAGGCTCGATTTACCTTATTATATAAATTTGAACCCTGGTAGCAGAAAAACCGATGTGCAAACTTAGTTTTGAATGACGATGAAGAACAGACTGTATGTTTGCGACGCTTGTTTCTTGATTCATGGGTATAATTCGCGCGTCGATGTCCTTGCCGCCCTGTATACTAGAACTACCAACCGTGTCGCGTCACAACGCCTCCCGCGCTCTTGTTTCGTTTTCCCAATCAAGCGGTTATCGTCTTATTTTCAATCAAGGAGCGCTGACTCGCAAAAAACGTGGTTATGTTGGTATAATGTTTTTGACTGTCATTAATTATGGCAAAAATAAAAACTATTTAAATTATATTCTAACAATATACAGGGTTATTGGTAAACACCATCAACCTCTTAAGGGATCATTGACCAAATATGAAATCGCGAAAAAAAAATCAGCTGTTCCCATTTATGTTTGCAGAACTCGTCAAAATGTAGGGACCAGCAGATTCTTTTTTCGCGATTTCATATTTGGTCGCATAGTAAAAGTTGTTCATACTGATGAGTACAAGGACTCCTTAAGAGGTTGATGGTGTTTTGCCAATAAATCTGTTTATAAAGAATATGAAAAATATATTCCAGTAAGTGTAATCCCCGTATAGTATGTGTAACAAACATAGATCAAAAATAAAGTCAGGGAAATTAAATGTTTATTTAATTGACTACCAACTTAAATCTTAAATTGTCCATGTATTCGAATCAAAACTGTTATTCTTTTACATTTGTAAGAAATGGCGCTAACACGGCAAATTGACGTAGCGCGTCAATTTGATAAACCATTAATTTCGATAAAAAAAGTCTATTGACTTTTTCAACAGTTTAAATTGAAGACGGATTTTGACTACTATTTTCTAAGAAGATGAGAACTTGATATTTTTATAAAAGCAACATAATAATGTCAAATGGCACCAGCTAGTCAAAACTGAAGTACCTAATCATGCTACCACTCACGTTCCACACCCCGACATAAATCAAGATTAAACATTCCAACTGTCCAGCAAAAAAATAATTCTACAAGTCAATAAAATAAATACAAAAATCTACCAGAATTCAATGAAAAAAAAACCCGTCGTTTGTATGAGAAAATGCTACTACAAGTAGGTACTGTAAACGAATATTTAAACGATGAACGGTATAATATAAGTGCTCTTTGAAATATTTATTAGTACAGAAATTATATTTATTTTAAAATAAATACTGACATATTAGAAAAAAAAAACATAATAACATTAGTTAATTATAGGTAGTTTAGGAAACTGATAGTTTATGTTTTAAAACTCCTCCATCCTACTATTATGCTGTGCCAGACAGGGTCCTTAACGATCTCATTATTATAACTTATAAATTACCATCTAAGTATACTTTGTGGAATGCAACATCACATCGGCTGCGATCCAGGATAAAAAGTAGCCTACATCATACTCCAGGTCTCAGGCTGCCTATCAGTTAAGTTTCATAACGATCCGTTCAGCCGATTCAGCGTGAAAGTGTAACAATCAAACAGCTTTCGCATTATGATGTAGTTAGGGTTGAATATTGAAGTTATTCTAAATTTTGTAACCTACCTCGGCTGGGCTCTGAGGTCCAAAGTTGGGTATATATAAAATGGGTAACCCACCTCCGTAGAGGTCTTCCTGCCTGAAAATATGATAAAAATTAAACAGTATCAGTCTTCGAACAGGGGTTTTCACTATGGCAGATATACCGAGATAGGACGATTTGGTGTAAGAGATTGATCTAGAGAGTATTACGGGCCAACTTTAACAGCCTTTAACAAATGTATCTTAATGCTAAGTTCAATAATAGCCAAACAAATTTAGCTAGCCTAATCTCAGAATCTAGTCTCGGCGTCGCCGTTGCTAAGGTCGTCCCAAAAAAGTGGCGATCGGCGTCGCTAAGGCCGTCCCAAAAAGGTGGCGAGATGACCCGTACCGCAACGGCTGGTTCGAGGTTGCACGGGAAAAGAGTTCCTTGGAAGACTTGGGGGAGTGCTTTGTCTAGCAGTTGGATGGTATGGGCAAAGGACATAAAAATTTCTCCTTTAGCCAGAGTAAAATAGAAACTCACCGGCAGAGAATGACAGCTCAAAAAGCCAGTTAAAAATCGGTAATAGACCATAGTATAATTAGATCTCATTATGGATTTTTATTTAAGCTTTTAGAAGTAATTTTGAGATGTTCTTGTAAAAGCGCATTTTCAAATTTGACAAAAGGTTTTACGTGTTGTCTTTAGCTAAGTGCACATTACAGCCGCATTGGGCCGCAGCATAAGTATCCAAACAAAAGAAGTGCCGTACGGCCTGCCTGGGGGACGTACAGCACATCTGCCTGCCTGATGAGCAGTGCTGGCCCAGTGGTAACGACTGCGACTTACGAGTTGTAGGTCGTTAGTTCGAACCAAAGCAGGCACTTAACTTTGTGTAAATTATTTAATCACCACTGCTCTTAAAACGGTAAAGGAAAACACCTTGAGGAAACCGGTGGAAATCTCTTAGAACCAAAAATTCGAAGTCACGTCACATTTACCAACCCGCACTGGGCCCGCGTGTTGGATTAATGCCCTTTCCGTCTTATCGAAAGGAGGCCTTTTTCCCAGCAGTGGGAACGTTATACGTTATAGGCTGATTATTATATACTTATGCTACGGCCTGCCTGTAGTGTGCAAAGGTTCATACAAAATGTACTAAAGTGATGAAAGAGGATTTTTGTAATTCGTTGCGGCCCGCCCAGATCTGCGTCAGACTTTAAGCTACTATTATATAGCTGTTTTGCAAAAGAAGTTCTTTATTGGCTTTAAGAATATCTACTTTATTTCTCTATTTAATGATTTAGACAAAACACAGAATAATAACTAAGTAATTAATGTAAAAAATATGGAAACAATTCAATTCTTACTTTAAATTGTCTTCTTCAATCTTATTAGGGGCAGGAACTGGTTCAGTGGTCATCTGAAATTCATCGAAAGATAAGCTGCTTCCGTCTATGGTCTTTATTCTGCCATCATTTGTGGGGCTGAAAATAAGACATAAACGTTACACCAGACATCAATAAATTAAGACCGCTCATAAAAAGTAACGAATCTTAAACCAGATAATAAGAATAATTTCATAAGATTAGTATTTTCGAACTCCTGGCTAAATAAAAGATATTTTTAAACCCCAACGTCAAGAAATAATACTACTAAAACGTGGATTTTAGTGCCAGCAACAGTATTCTTTGATAAATTCACCGTAAATATACGGTGGTTTAATAAAAAAGGGCATACTTACTACCTCGAAGGATCACCGCCTAATTGAATTGGCATTTCATACCATCTAGCTGGTTCAACCCAAGGCTGATAACCTTCCCTATACCTTTGATCACTGTTTTGTCCAGATATTTTTAGTGGTCTAGCCTGATCGGTATTTTGCTGCCTCTGTTCTGTCGTTTGCTGGTAGAAGTCAACCGGTCTAGCTGGTTGCCTAAATTCAGATCCAACCCCGCTGTAAGGTTGAGGTGTACTCTCTACATTAATATTTGGTTCGTATCTACTATCAGATATTGTCCGTCTGTCTCCAGGTCTTACGTATAACGGCGTATCTCTAGGTTGCTCAAGACGTTGTGTAGACTCTGCTTGTTTGATTGATATTTTCGCATAAGGTTGGTTCTGAAGTCCGCTGTCGAGAACTGTTTGTTGGATTCCGGACCATCCGTATGATGTACTTTCAGTTCCACTAAGCGTCTTTAATGTTGCTCCCGTGGTACTTTCCGGAATTTTGGGCCAATATTTTGTATTTCCTACTTGTTTAACTTCAAATTGATAATTACTTAGTCTAGTTGCTGTAGAACTAACGTTTTGGTTATCTGCTACCTTCACACTTTCCCAAACCGAAGCAGTCTCTGTTATATGTTGTTTAATTTCATTCGGTATCTGATATTGGTTTCCAGATGTAATTTGCTGATTATTTTGGACTTGTAATTGGCCTTGGGAGTTCGCAGTTCTGTTTCTATTTATAGTATGTGAGTAGGGCAAACTCTGGACCTGGCCTGATACTGAATTATTTTCTATAGTTTCGCGCGGCGTTGTCACAGTTATGATTTGGGACCTGGATTGATTTGTTGGTTTAACTGTAGATGTGACTTGCTGGTTGTTGCCAGCTTTCACATAGGACCTATTTGGAGTCCTCGCAGTAGTCTGTGGATTGACTTCGGTCTTCGCTCGAGTCCAGTATATAGGTTTCAAAGTAGGAGTTGTTTGTTGCCAATATTGCGTCTGCTGAGTACGTAATGTGCTTTCTGTTGTTTGTGCTTCCGTCCAATTCTGTGGCTTTAAAGTTGTAGTCGTCGACGGCTCTGGGGTTGTTTGATTCCAAAACCGAGAGTTGGTAGTCTGCGGCTTTTCTGTTAGATACGAATATAGAGTTGTTTGTTGTTGATTATAATTTCTTGAAGTCGTTGTTACTGTGGGTCTTGAAGTAGTCACCTCAGGTGTTACTTTTTCAAAGCTAACGGCGGTCTTTACAGGTTCCGCACTTTTTACTACTTGAGATTCAACTTGACAAATCTCCCTTCCGTTAAACCTTATGGCCTTCAGCTTTGGAGGGGTAGCATTGTCATTGTATTGAACAAAGAAACGTACAGTCAGCGGTTCTTCAGGGGTGATCTTCATATCAGTATTTTCTATTTTAAAATCCATGTTGTCGTTGGTCGTTACTTCGCCTAGCCAGTTCTGAAAGATCAACAAACTTTCTTCACGAATCGTATCTTCGATGAATAATTAAAGTAGAATTATTTTTTAATTCTATAGGTATATGAAAATACTTTAGGTACAGCATTCTGTAAAGGAGCCTTTTGCAGAGCCATCGTCATACGAAAGTAAAATTATCGCTTTACACCCGAACAAACAGGTTATTTTCTAATAAAAATAGAATTCCAATATTAATAAGATAAGGAAGAGACATACGAGTAAGATGTAACTGAACTTACCCCAAGGATGTTAGCCTTGTTTTCAAGCACGATGTTCAGCCACAGGGCATAGAGAGGGGTGTCAGTGGTCAAATTGAGGACTCCATACCACTTATTGGTCTCTGACACCAACGGGTCGTACAAAAACACGTTGGGGCATGGCGATACGAAGTCAGATACTGGGGCAGTCTGAGCAGACGATTGCGCAGCCAACATAAGAGCCAGGAAAGAGCTCAAAGCTCTAATCTGCAAAATATCATTGCTGTTAGGTTCTTCATAATCACTAGATGGAGGAAAGAGAGTGGAAGATCCATCTCCTTGCATGATGAAACTCGTTGGGTGCCCTAAAACAACTGCCGTTAGTTTCAGCAGTGCCATAAGAGCAAGGTACAAAGGGCTACATCTTTACTGCTCTTCAATGATGCCCTTTAAATCGACGTAACCAATGAAAACTTTAATGGGTTTCCGATAAGGATCGTATTTCGGGATTACGGGATTATATACGGGATGTTGTAGCACTATTATGTGAAAGTAAACAAGCTGATTTTAGTACGATATTCGATGTCGCGGCAGGCTGTGTATATGTCATCCATATACATTTATATGCCTAGCCTTTTCACAACTACGATGCAGCTGAATACCAGTAATTTACATGGAGCGACTACCTTTCTGACCTCCACAACCCAGTTACTGCGTAACACCATACCTCTTGGTAAGACTGATGGTTGTCCGACTTTTGGGCTTTGACTACCCGTACCGACTGTCAAAGATCTACTAATGACAGCCGGGACCAACGGCTTAACGTGCTTTTTAAAGCACGGAGGGATCGATATATAATGGATGGTCACCCATCCACGAACCGACTGCGGTTATCGTAGCTTAACCTAATAGGTCGATCCATGCCGCTGTTCTCATTTAGCTGAACTTTCCCCTCTATATAGCCACGAGATTATATGTATAGTATGATAATTGCGGTGCTGTAAGGAAAAGGGCTCTCAATTTGAAAACTTGTAACAATTGTTAATCCCCACGGTTGCTTACTGCCGGTTAGCCAAATGACTAACAAAGATTTTTGACCACAAAATATAGGTTTCCTTAAGATTTTCCTTAAACTAAATTCAGTATTGTCCAAGATAACTTAGACAAAAAACTTGATAGTCAGGTTTTGAATCAGAATCGAAGAGACGGTCATCTATAAGTAGCAACATATACGAACATACTAATAATAACAGTCAAGTATTCAGCTACCACAGATCACAAAGTATTTTGCTATATAAGGTGCACTGTCAATTGTTTTTCACGGACAGTATCAACATTTGTAGAGGTTGATGGCGTTACCCACAAAATGACTCACGGAAGTCTCGCAAAATAAGATTATTAATTGTCTAGATACTAGTCCACGTTTGATAAGGAATTATCATGATGATGACTAAATCATGGTTCTGGGCTTTAACATTTACCTGTGAGTTACCTATTTCATTAAGGCATTTAGTAATCAAAATCATTAAATTCTCAAGTTGTAGCTCTGCACCAAGAAGCTTTTAAATTTTTGGTATTATATCTAAACTTCCTCCTAAGTTTGACATCACAAGCTTTATGTTATTCGAGGAACTAGTTTCTAACAAAATAATAAAGAAAAAACTTATTTTTAATATCACAATCCGGTCCACCATTGATTTGATCACCAAATCACTTAATATAGGTAATAAATATATCACCACACTACT
This sequence comes from Brachylomia viminalis, assembly GCA_937001585.2. Classification (NCBI taxonomy): domain Eukaryota; kingdom Metazoa; phylum Arthropoda; class Insecta; order Lepidoptera; family Noctuidae; genus Brachylomia; species Brachylomia viminalis. The sequence goes on from OW443314.2 coordinate 14,232,182, forward strand.
CACAATAAATATATCATCAAATCGCCAAAAGTAATGACCATCACTAAAATAACTACCAAAAATATCCATTCTTACCATTTTGAAAAATCCAGTTTGTATTTAATAAAAAAGGAACCGTTTTGTTGTATTTTGAAACACGATTGGCGCTCACGCCTGATTTTACAATAATGACACTCATAAAATGGACTACGAAGTTCAAGTTTGTAACGAAAAGGAAGAGAGAAATATATCCTTATGTGGGAAAGAGACACATATATGTTGTTATTTATCTAATGAACGGAGGTGCAAACCAGTTAGTTGGTCATCTAATCATGTTAGTAGTTATGGAATTTAAATAAAGCTGTTTTTGATCATGTTTTTCATCATTTAATTCCGTGGAATGCAAATAAAAAAAAAATCGTAGCTACCGAATACACAACACACGTACTTACCTACAACCTTCGTCGAATCTAATGTTTGATATTAGATAATTCTAACGAGAACATAATGACGTATCCTAACCATAATAAGAGTGAAGATTTAATATCTACAGGTTGATGGGTAGTTTAGTACAGGATGTCCGGTGGCAGATCCATGTTTAAAAAAATGAATAACTCAAAAATTTACAAACGTTGCCGCGCGTAGCGGGGGGAGGGTGGCGCCATTCGAAACACCGGGAGTGTGGATTTATCAGTCTCAATGCCGCAGTGGTCGGGAGAGCACCTTGCTTACGCTATTGAAACGTTTTTTAAGAGTGGCGCTTCTTACGTGCGTGCTCGCCGGCAATTTTGTTCTATTATTACAACCCGTAACAAATCTTTGTTCATTTCTTCAGATAATTTAAATCGTAACATAATATTATTAAGTCTTCTTGATTATTTATTAGACATACGAGTAATGTATGCTATCCCGCTTAGGAACGAAATCGTATCCATGTCATTTTTCAGTATTTATGTTTTTGCAGTATTTCGTTCTGCTGTAATTGTTTTTTTCGTTTTGGTTTCTCAATTTGAGCCAAAATTCTCTTTATTTCGTTCTGTGTGCTTTTTACTTCTTTTTTCATTTCGGCCAGTTTCGATCGAATTTTGAGTCGAAGGAAACCCACATTCAATGGAATCTGCAACTAAACACATTTCTGGTTGATATGATGAATACTTTTGAATATGTAACTTTATGTGGACTTGTCTTTTGTTCTATTTTTTGTATGTTCCAATTACATAAAATTTCGAAAACCAGTCGCTAATTGGTTTTGCATCAACGGGTAAAACTTTTTCTTGGATTTGATTAATTATAAACTGAGGGAATTTCATTTGCTGGTATATATGGTAAAGCTGAGATATGTTTCAATTATATATTTTTCATTCAGTTTGAGATGAAATAAACAATATTTATTCTTTGCGTGGGGCAATACCTACACGCTTACTAGCATTAATTGCCACTTTCTCAAAATCGGTTATTTTGACTTGCGGCGTTAATTGTGTGTTGAAGTTGCCAATAGCGTAGCGTTGTATTATTAAAAAAACAATAAAGTAAAAGTGTTTCATTTTTTTGCTCATCTAACCTTATACGAGTGGAAGAATTTCTTTGGTACTATTCCTTGGCCCGACTCTGCTTCGTATGGTATTCATTTAATATAACAGTACTGGGCAACATTTGAAAGTTCCATCCATAACCCAGAAATCGGAATTACTAAGCAATTTCAAATTTTCTTCTGTACTTAAAACAAGCACAATGTCACCGCCAGAATTGTTTTCCATCGATTATTTGGTACTGCTCAGGAATTTACAGGTCTTCCAGTTTGGTAGGAACTCTTTGTAGTCCCTTGTTTCTGGTTCTGTTTATCATTGTTTGCATTGCGTTTTTACTAGGCATATACGGCGCACTGGTAGATGGAATGTCTTAGCTACATTGTTGTATTATTTGTATTGGTTATCCATGCTACATCATCGGGAACTTTGTTTGAGCTTCTGATGTAATTTACGTATTCTAAATTTTTCGGGATCAGGTGTGAAATTAAAGTTTTGTTTGCAACGTAAATGTTTACCTTCACGCTTTATTGTTTTAAGCCACACGTCACATTTTTTATAGCCTTTTCTAAGCAGCTCCAATAAAACTCATCATCACGCATTTTATTTATACAGTACATGTAACCGTTCATTAATAACTGCTCCTCTCCGTTTCGTTTTTGACGACAGACATGATTTTGACGATTAACTGAATTAAAATAATTACAAGCAATGCATTTTCTGCCCCTGATATTATGTAAAATAGAAACAATGACACAAATGTCAAGAACAATATTATAAAAATTGTACATTACTGTAGCGGACAGCAAAAGAGGCATTGATGGACGAACGTGTAAATTTGGGCCGAGACGAAGCCGAGGCACACATACGTAAGTCCATCAATGCCTAGTTGTGGCCAAGGCTTTTATAGGACCTTTCTCAAATAATGCGCGGAAATTAAAATACAATTACTTTCCAAAATCAATGACGAACAACAATATTTTTCCCGCGTTAAAGTGTTCATTTTTTTTTTTCTATAAACTGCTTTCTATTTGCAAGCCAGCTCGTAATTTAAATAAAACCTTTGATAAGTTACCTCCTTGGTTGCCATGTTTCGGAGTAAAAGATCGTTCCATTTTTAAATTACACGATAGTTATGAGTTTAATATGTAATTTATTTGTCCGCTAAACCACGACAGTTATGGATTTTCATACAACTTTTGCCGGCCGCTGCTCGCATGTATTTGGCCAGTACAGCAATTTCGATTTATCTTGAAGAAGGTTGTCATAATAATGCTCTCAAAATTATAAAAATATTTTTAAATGAGTAACCGTGGAGTTTCTTGCCGGCTCTTCTCCATAAGAAACGACCAATTGGAAGCGTGCACCTGGCTTCTGACATTGCATAAGGGCTCATGTTACGATTTGATTTGAAAATATACCTACCCTCAAAATAACTAACGAACAGTGTAGTATGAGTACGTACCTATTGATAAATGATAAATGACTTTATTTCTGTAAGTAGGTTTTTACAAACACTTTTACACGTCAATCATATTTTTTTTTTTAAACTAGATGAGGTAGATGAGTTATAGGATATTGACCTTTGTTTATCATATTATTTGCCGTAATTCGTTTGTCAGGCGTTAGAATTATAGCAGGCTGATTTAATTAAAACCAATTAGCGATTGCTTTTAGTTAAATTTTGTGTCACTGGAACATACAAAAACATAGAATAAAAGACAAGTCCACTTAAAGTTACATATTGCAGATTCCATTGAATGTCGACTCGACTTCGACTCAAAATTAAAAAAAAAATACATAAAAATAGGTTGTCCCTTATTTGAATCCTAAGTCCCATATTTTCAACGCTCTTGCCCCTTAAAATGAGAAATCTGGTATGGTCGGTCACTCTAGTTACGATTTAAATCATCTGAAGAAATGAACAAAGATTTGTTACTGGTTATAATAATTCAAAACATAATTGATTAAGTATTATTTATGTTTTTATTCTGTACCTAAAGCCATGAAGCGAAATTCAATTATTATTGTCACATTTCAGAGCAGAATGTATGATATAGGTATGTTCCGTCGAAATAGAGATCCGCCGAACCTGTGCATATCGAAGAAGGGTTCTGTCAAAGTAGTGTTTTTCAAAGGTATGTGTTGTCGAAGTATGTTTTGTCGGAATAATGCTAGTCGAACGAAGCAATGAGTAGTCGAACTATTGTTTTTCTAAATTGGGACCGTGTCGAAATTAAATAGGGCACTCCCATTTTGTAGATTTTTTTGCTGTCTGCTAATTCGATTTGATAGTTGTTCAATTTATTGATTATATCAACACGTTCTTTTCTCAGTGGAATATTTTAGGAAGAGTGTTTCTGTTGTTTCCAAAATTTGTTACGATTTTTTAATTAATATTATATATTATATAAATTTAATATTATATTTAGTTTTGCATATTTTTTTATGACTCACTTTGTAACTATAATTCTGTTTCAACAAGGAATCTTCAGTAAGGTCAGTAGTTATTATGGAATGAGGGTTACAGTTACTATTTCTTAATTAATTATACAAATGGTTAATTTCTATAACCTGGGTATATTCTTTTTCTTTCTCTAACTGGGTAATACGACCAATCGCATAAATTATTTCATCTTCTGGGTCCCTAAATTTGCTTAAAGCCTCCTCATACAAATTACTACAGTAATTGTTGAAACCATCCGTGACCACCTTTTATTGATCGCGTTCATCAACAACATTCCGATATTGCTGATTTAGGTCTACTAACTCCCGTTTAAGGCTTGAGTTTTTGTCAACTATCTTCTTGACTTCCTCCTCACTCTCATCATTCACCTGTAACAACATTGGAGTTGCGATGCTTCAAGTTTTTGGAGGGCCGGTCTCAATTTAAGCTCGATATCCTGAGCAGTAGCCTTACGGGTCATCACAGACATGGTTCCAGGATTTGTTACCTAATGAAATTATACTATAGAAACTGTGAGAACAACTAGGACAGACAAATAAAATAAAGTTGGAAATGAAAGGGAAAATGGGAGAAAATAGTGTAGTTCAGTGGAGGAATGAGGTTGGCGTTTGAATAGACTTAGAATAAGGTACGGGTATGACAATAAATAATAAAAGAGGTGCGTGTCTAAGAAGTAGTTTGCACTACGATAGTGGCCCAATGGGAATGTAACATGATATTAATACGGGGTTTGCTTCACAATTATATGGTGTCAAGTAGATCGGTAGACGAAATACAATAATCAGAATAGCAAAGTAACTGCCGGTGTGTCAATCCCACCCGCCAAACGGGTTCTTAACGTCACCAGTAACGCTGCCTTGCTTACGCCAATACATTGTGTGGAGTTGTCGTTCCCGTCGCCCCCGCGCGTAGAGGCCGGCACCGCGGTTTCAAACAAGGAGAACTCGCCTGTTTGAAACACGGAAATCGGTTACGTTGAGGCCTGAGCTGCGGTTTTGAACACCGACTGTACACCTGTGTACGCACACGCGGCTGGCGTGTGTCATACCAGTACATATGTAACCTGAACGAGCGATACTGAGGTGACTAATCATTCTAGCTTACAAAACCAGTTTGCTACTAAACCAACGATGGCAGACGTTCTTAAGGCAAGTGGAGATTCGAAGCAGAAAGTGTAGGTGTAATCTATACCGATAACAACTGGCAGGTGGTATCTAATAAAACGAAGCGTACAAATGCAAAGTTTATTAGTAACACTGGCACATAATACAACTGATTTGAACTCTAAATTCAGAGCAGAAGAGACTACTTATATTGCTCATTTTTAGAGTTCAAATTAGTGGTATCTGTCCCCGCGTTACTAATAAACTTTGCATATTTTGTATTTGTGCATTTGATATATTATGTATATCAAACGTTTGTAAACGAACACAAGAGTCGGACATAATAAATTTTATTTGGAATAAAACTCGAGAAAAGGTTACTATAAAAGAGATCCGTGGAAAAAAATATTATGACTCATACAAGTTGTGTTCCAAGAAAAAATATAATACGTTTCTGAATGATGCGTTGTGGCCTGAAGACTTTTGTTTTAGACGCTTTGTGGTCTTTAATGAGAAAACTAAAGAGAACATAAAATATGATAATGCTATGAATTCAAAGTAAATTATTATTGATCATGAGCCAAAAACAGTAAGACAACATACTATGCAATATGTAACATTCAATTGTAAGTCCATTAAGCGTTCTTTTGAAAGTGTGAGACGTATCTGTAAAACCACTGATATAGAAGAACTCACGATCATGTACCTTTGTTTGGAACAGTTGATGAGAAGTTCGAGTACACGGACAAGTCTGTGGTTGACACATTTGCGGAGATTCTTATAGGAAGGCCGTACGGAGGTGTGGCCTTATTATGGAGGAAAGGCATTTTTATGTCGGTTTCGTTAGTGCAGTGCAAAAGTGTGAGACGTACGGCTATAAAATCTTCTTTGTGTGATCGATCTATTATAGTGTTTAGTGTGTACATGCCTACAGATAATGTAGAAAATATGTCAGTATTCACAGATTGTAGGTATAAGTGAGATGAGTGCTATAGTTAATAACAGTGATGTAGAAGCCATATAAGCTAGATGATTTTAACTCGCATCATAATTAACCTTTTTGGAAATAATTATGTAATTTTTGCTCTGATCAACAATGGATATTCGCCGATCATGAAAAGCTGCATAACAACACTGAAAATTATACCTATATCAGTGATATTAACAGAAGCAGAAGGTGGCTTGATCACTGTATTGTTACTAGGGCGGCTTGGCAGTCTGTTAACGGTGTGAGCATAGGCTATGGTGTTTTCTGGTCGGACCACCTGCCATTGAATGTTGATTGCAATCTAAAAACTATCATGCCAAAGGCAGAGCCAACTACAGAAAAAGGCCCTAACAAAATGATATGGCGCGAGCGAAATAACAGTCAGATCAGAAGATACCATAATCTGTGTAATAGTAAGCTTAGAGACATTGACTTTCCCGAGCAATTTTTAACATGTGCTGATAAAATGTGTAATAACACTGAGCATAGAAAAGAACTGGACAAGTTGTACAGTGACGTAGTGTCTGTGTTATCGGAGTCAGCTATTCATACTTCTGAGCAGAAAGAGGCACGAATGGAAGGTCGAGTGGTTGGATGGAACGTGCATGTGCACGAGGCTCACAGGGAGGCTGGGATAAGGCATCAGGTTTGGGTGTAACTCAGCTGACCTCGTTTCGGTCAAGTATGGGATGAGATGTGCAGAAGCCAAATAGTTTTTAGAGGCAGGGTTAAATAGTGCCAGAAAAATCGAGACCATTTTTTTTTATGTGTTTGCTCTTGAGTCTGGTCTAGGTCAGTGGTGACAGAGACAGAGTCGACGATGGAGTAAGCTTACCCAGAAAAAGCCTGTTCACTCTCAGTTTGAAGAGGTTAGGGTTGTATGCGTTCGGTAACACACGCAGGTAGAGAGTTCCACTCTTTTGTTGTGCGCATAACAAAAGACATTTGGAAACATTTAGTGCGAATTAGTGGAATAGCAGCAAGGTAAGGATGGTAACTTGCAGTGCGTCTAGATGACCGATGGAAGAAGGGGGCCGGATGAATGAGGTCGTGGAGTTCTTAGGCACACTCTCCGAAGTACAATCAACAAATGTAGAAGACCGCCAAGCAGGCGACGTAAATTAAGATGGACATATTGAATTCGCAAAGGTTAACGAAAAACTTTGCTCAGTTTTGGAAGAAAGAAAGAAAAGAAAGAAAGAAAATGGGAAGCCTTGCAAAAGCAAGGCAATAGCCTACCGGGCACAAATCCAAACTCCGGGCTTCCGTAGTCAAATTCCTTAAAACAACTTTCAGCAGACGCACTTGCGACACTTAGACCAACCAAGTACGCAGGCGGATGGTGAGTAGGGAATGCAATCTCGAGTCGAGATTGGCAACTCGAGATCTCGTGTGCTAAGTCTGTTAGCGACATCTCGCTCGGCCGGCAATCAGGATCTTATGAATCGTATTTATGTATTAATCATCTGCCCTACGCAAAATACCAGTACACACATATCACGCACTAGGCACTCACGGCAATAGGCTCGCCCCATATTCATGGGACTCAAACATAACTGGCAAAATGTGAGTTTGGTATAGGTACACTTCTGCCTAGTCCTTTGGGGATTACAGGCGTGATGTTGTGTTATGTATAAATACAATAATTATTATAATGAAAATAGCTTCTCAAGAAACATAGTGTGCTACGTCGCGAGCGTTCAGTTTCAAAATCTCGTTCGTAATCTCGACTACTCGAACATAATCTCGGTTGGTATCTCGAACGAGATTTAAAGAACGGTATTGTCTTCCCACGAGATTAAATGTAGAAAAAAGGCCCGAGATCTGATTCTGATCCGATCTCAGCAGAGGGTTAAACACTTAAGTTCAATCGTCTTTTCTTACGAAAATACGATGACTTCTCGTTTCCATTGACTTGTAACCTAATGCCAGTTAGCTATTTTTTAAGTTAGCTACAGTGATTTTTTTTATTATTTGATTAGCTGACCCGACAGCCCGAAAAACGTTGTCCTGTCGAAATTTCAATAAATCTTACAAAATCCCATAGATCAAAAGGACTCTCAGTTTATCCCGAATGTAACAATTATCCGGGCCCACTTTTAAAAAAAATCATACATAATAATTACACACACCTTCACAATTTTAATATCAAAGTAAGAGAAGGATTTTAATATCACAGAAGCAAAGTACAATGTCATGTAAGACACAATGAAAATAGTTTTGACATTCAATCGTCAAAAAAATAATTAGGATACCAAAGCGAAAAAAACAAGATAAAATATAACCTTTCTGTAGTCATGTAAAAAATAAATAAAATGAGAGTAAAGTGTAAAATCATTGCAAGGCTTCTCTGTAAACTATAGTTGAAGTGGTATTCGTTTGAAGCAAAATAAATTGGTTTTCCGAAGACCCCACGTGGGACAGGCTAATTTACAATTTCCCTTGAGACAAACACTCTTTTCTCAAGTCGATGCCGACCAGTGAAAAGGTTTGTCCTTGGGACTTATTTATTGTTAAAGCAAATTAAACTTTAACCGGGAACTGCAGCCTCTTAAACGAAATAGGCAAATCCGTCGGTATCATTGGAATACGTGGAGTGTGTGCGAGCTGTCCGGCTGCGGGTCCGGTGATGGTAGTGGCTACAATGACATTGTCTCGAAGTACTTTGAAAATAAATAGTGATGAAATAATATATTTGGACACGGGTTCATACCATGACGCGAATGGAACCAACCTTGGTTCCTACCTGCATTGTAATTAAATTTTAGAACATAAAAGCTGTTATTGTGACTTAACTGTATTAGATGGATATATTGTCTCGTGGACTTTTTTGTAGACATTAATAAGAACTATAAACCTGTAGTACATTATTTTGTTCTATCATTAATAGTTTTCGCAGCGCACGCCAAAATCAGTTTTGGGTTTTCGATTGATAAGTAAATGTATTTTAAAATAAGAATAAAAATATTTAAGGGAAAATTAAACGTACGTTCTAAGCAATAAGGTTGAAAAAACTATGTTGCAAAATAAGACCACAACATTATTTGTGGTCTTATTTTTCCGGCCGTTTTTGACGCGCTCGTCGGAAATGTAGTACTATTGTTGATCGAAGGTTAGGATACAACATGTTCTCGTTGCAATATATCAGATATAACAATCAAACATTTACATAATTTGACGTAGGTTGTAGGTAAGTACGTGTGTTAAGTATTCAGCAGCTACGATACTTTTTTATTTGCTTACCACGGAATTAAATGATGCAAAACATGATCAAAAACCCCTTATTTAAATTCCATAACCTCTCTGTCATGATTAGATTATAATCTAACTGGTTTGCACCTCCGTTCATTAGATAACTCACAACATATATGTGTCTCTTTCCCACCTAAGGATGTATTTCTCTCTTCCTTTTTGTTACAAACTTGAACTTCGTAGTCCTTTTTATGAGTGTCATTCTTGCAAAATCAGGCGCGAGCGCCAATCGTGTTTAGAAATACAACCATCCAGTTCCTTTTTTATTAAATACAAATTGGATTTTTCAAAATGGTAAGAATGGGAATTTTTTGGTGGTTATTTTAGTGATGGTCATTACGAGTACATTTGGCGATTTGATGATATATTATTTATTGTGAGAAGTGTTGTGATGTATTTAAAACCTATATTAAGTGAATTGTTGATCAAATCAATGGTGAACCGGTTTTTGATATTTTAAAAATACGTTTTTTTTTGTTTTGTTAGGAACAATGAAGGTCATGATGTTAAACGTAGGAGGAAGAATAGATAGAAAACCAAAGATTTCAATAGCTTCTTGGTGCAGAGCTACAACTTAGGAATTTAATGATTTTGTGTACTAAATGCCCTAATGAAGTAGGTAACTTACAGCAAAATGTTAAAGCTCAGAACCATGTTTTAGTCATTGTCATGATAATTCCTTATCGAGCGTGGACTAGTAGAGAATTAATTGTTTTATTGTGCGAGACTTCCGGGAGTCATTTTGTGTTGTAACGTCATCAACCCCTACATCATTGATACAAAAACAATTGCTAGTGCACCATATGACAAATCAATCTGTGGTAGCAGAATACTTGACTCGTAGACAGACTGTCTACGACTTGACTATTATTATGTATGTATGTATGTTGGTACTTATATGTAGATGACCGTCTGTTCGATTCATAATATGCATTTGATTCAAAACCCGACTATCAACTTTTTTGTCTAAGTCATCTTGGACAATACTGAATTTTGATTAAGGAAAATCTTAAGGAAACCTGTATTTTGTGGTCAATAATCGTTGCTAATCATTTGGCATTAAGCAACCGTGGGGATTACCGATTAATACAAGTTTTCTAATTAAGAGCCCTTTGCCTTACAGCAGGGCTATAAAATGGGAGGCTTAAATTATCATACTATACATATAATCTCGTGGCTATATGGAGGGGCTCGTGGCTATATGAGAACAGCCACATGGATCGACCTATTACTATTACGTTAAGCTACGATTACCGTGGTTGGTTCGTGGAAGGGTGACCATCCATTACATATCAAGATCCCTCTTTGCCTTGGAAAGCACGTTAAGCCGTTGGTCCCGGCTGTCATTAGTAGATCTTTGACAGTCGGTACGGGTAGTGAGAAGCCCAAATGCTGGCAACCATCAGTCTTACCAAGAGGTATGGTGTTGCCCAGTAACTGGGTTGTGGAGGTCAGAAAGGTAGTCGCTCCATGTAAATTACTGGTATTCAGCTGCATCTGGTTAGACTGGAAGCCGACTGCAAAGTAGTTGGGAAATAGCTAGGCAGATGATGATATATACAGGGTGTTTTTGACAGCCCTCCGCAAACTGATAGGGTGGCTTCAGTACATCATATTAAGATGACTGGTACATGAAATTCTTTCAGGAACATTAAGGGAATCCAAAAAACCAGATTTGTTTTATGGGGGGACATCGTGATCACTTACTTCACACGCAATGTATCGTTACCGTGGCAAAACGTACGTAGCTCCTCGGCGCACCTGGGCCGCGTCTTTTACGTTACGGCATAATTTTTTTTTTTCCTGAGAAAATTTCCAGTGGGATATGATTCAGAATAAGGAGCTGAATCAATCCTGTGTTTTTGTGGAGGGCTGTCAAAAACACCCTGTATAATCAGCCTGCCGCGCAATCGAATATCGTAATAAAATCATCTTGTTTACTCATGTTTACTTTCGCAAAATAATGCTACAGCCTCCAGTATAAAAATCAAAATAAAATGTTTACTAGAAACCCATTATAGTTTTCATTCGTTACGTCAGTTTAAAAGGCATTATGGAAGAACAATAAAGATGAAGCCCTTTGTTATTTGCTCTTATGGCACTGCTGAAACTACCGGCAGTTGTTTTAGGGCACCCAACGAGTTTCATCATGCAAGGAGATGGATCTTCCACTCTCTTTCCTCCGTCTAGTGATTATGAAGAACCTAACAGCAATGATATTTTGCAGATTAGAGCTTTGAGCTCTTTCCTGGCTCTTATGCTGGCTGCGCAATCGTCTGCTCAGATCGCCCCAGTATCTGACTTCGTATCGCCATGCCCCAACGTGTTTTTGTACGACCCGTTGGTGTCAGAGATCAATAAGTGGTATGGAGTCCTCAATTTGACCACTGACACCCCTCTCTATGCGCTGTGGCTGAACATCGTGCTTGAAAATAAGGCTAACATCCTTGGGGTAAGTTCAGTTACATCTTATGTCTCTTCCTTACTATATTTGTATTCAATTTTGATTTTCATTAAAAAATAACCTGTTTGTTCGGGTGTAAAGATAAACGATGATAATTTTACTTTCGTATGACGAAGGCTCTGCAAAAGGCCCCTTTACAGAATGCTGTACCTAAAATATTTTCTAATCTAGCATTAGAAATAAATTCTACTATAATAATTTTTCGAAGATACGATTCCCTACAAGGTGAAGAAACTTTGTTGATCTTTCAGAACTGGCTAGGCGAAGTAACGACCAACGACAACATAGATTTTAAAATAGAAAATACTAATTTGAAGATCACCCCTGAAGAACCGCTGACTGTACGTTTCTTTGTTCAATATAATGATAATGCTAGCCCTCCAAAGCTGAAGGCCATAAGGTTTAACGGAAGGGAGATTTGTCAAGTTGAATCTCAACTAGTAAAAAGTGCGGAACCTGTTAAGACTGCCGTTAGCTTCGAAAAAGTAAGACCTGAGGTGACTACTTCAAGACCCACAGTAAGAACGACTTCAAGAAATTTTAACCAACAACAAACAACTCAATATTCGTATCTAACAGAAAAGCCGCAGACTACTAACTCTCGGTTTTGGAATCAAACAACCCCAGAAACGTCGACGACGACCACTTTAAAGCCTCAGCATTGGACGGAAGCACAAACAACAGAAAGCACATTACGTACTCAGCAGACGCAAAATTGGCAACAAACAACTCCTTCTTTTAAACCTACATACTGGACTCGAGCGAAGACTGAAGTCAATCCACAGACTACTGCGAGGACTCCAAATAGGTTCTTTGTGAAAGCTGGCATCAACCAGCAAGTCACATCTACAGTTAAACCAACAAATCAAACGAGGTCCCAAATCACAAATAATTCAGTGTCAAGCCACGCCCAGAGTTTGCCCTACTCACATACTATAAATAGAAACAGAACCGCGAACTCCCAAGGCCAATTACAAGTACAAAATAAACAGCAAACTACACCTGGAAACCAATATCAGATACCGAATGAAATTAAACAGCAGATAACAGAGACGGCTCCAGTTTGGGCAAATGTAATGGTAACAGACAACCAAAACGTTAGTTCTACAGCAAATAGACTAAGTAACTATCAATTTGAAGTTAAACAAGTAGGAAATACAAAATATTGGCCCAAAATTCAGGAAAGTACCACGGGAGCAACATTAGAGACGCTTAGTGGAACTGAAAGTACATCATACGGATGGTCCGGAAACCAACAAACAGTCTTTGACAGCGGACTTCAGAACCAACCTTATGCGAAAATATCAATCAAACAAGCAGAGTCTACACAACGTCTTGAGCAACCTAGAGATACGCCGTTATACGTAAGACCTGGAGACAGACGGACAATATCTGATAGTAGATACGAACCAAAGAATAATGTAGAGAGTACACCTCAACCTTACAGCGGGGTTGGATCTGAATATAGGCAACCAGCTAGACCGGTTGACTTCTACCAGCAAGCGACAGAACAGAGGCAGCAAAATACAGATCAGGCTAGACCACTAAAAATATCTGGACAAAACAGTGATCAAAGGTATAGGGAAGGTTATCAGCCTTGGGTTGAACCAGCTAGATGGAATGAAATGCCAATTAAATTAGGCGGTGATCCTTCGAGGTAGTAAGTATGCCCTTTTTTATTCCGTGAATTAGTCCAAGAATACTGTTGCTGGCACTAAAATTCACGTTTTAGTAGTATTATTTCTCGACGTTGGGGTTTAAAAATCTTTATTTAGCCAGGAGTTCGAAAATTCTAATCTTATGAAATTATTCTTATTATCTGGTTTAAGATTCGTAATCTTATGTGAGCGGTCTTAATTTACTGATGTCTGGTGTAACGTTTATGACTTAATTTCAGCCACACAAATGATGGCAGAATAAAGAACATAGACGGAAGCAGCTTATCTTTTGATACATTCCAGATAACCACTGAATTACCAGTTCCTGCCCCTAGTAAGATTGAAGAAGACAAATTAAAGTAAGAATTGAATTATTTCCATACTTTTTCTAATAGTTGGTTACTATTTTGTGTTTTGTCTGAATCATTAAAGAAAGATAAAGTAGATATTCTTAAAGCCAATAAAGGACTTCTTTTGCAAAACAGCTATATAATAGTAGCTTAAAGTCTGACGCAGAACTGGGCGGGCAGCGCCGGATTGCAAAAAATCCTCCTTTAACACTTTAGTACCTACATATTGTATGAACCTTCGCACACTACAAGCAGGCCGTAGCATAAGCATAGAATGATCAGCCTATAACGTATTCTCGGACATGCCGGATTCCTCACGATGTTTTCCTTCACCGTTTTGAGAGCAGTGGTGATGAAATAATGTACACAAAGTAAAGTGCCTGCTTTGGTTCGAACCTACAACTCGTAAGGCAGGCAGAACTGCTGTACCCCCCCCCCCCCCCCCCCCACCCCCCTCCCACCCCAGGCAGGCCGTACGGCACTTCTTTTGCTAAAGTGTTTTTCAAGAACATCTCAAAATGACTTCTAAAAGGTTAAATAAAAATCCAAAATGAGATCTAATTATACTATGGTCTATTACCGATTTTAACTGGCTTTTTGTGCTGTCATTCTCTGCCGGTGAGTTTCTATTTTACTCTGGTTAAAGGAGGCATTTTTGTCTCCTTTGCCCATACTGTTCAACTGCTATACAAAGCTCTCCCCCAAGTCTTTCAAGGAACTCTTTTCCCGTGCAACCTCGAACCAGCCGTTGCGGTACGGGTCATCTCGCCACCTTTTTGGGACGGCCTTAGCGACGGCGACGCCGAGACTAGATTTTGAGATTAGCTAAAATTGTTTGGCTATTATTGAACTTAGCATTAAAAAATACATTTTTTAAAGGCTGTTAAAGTTGGCCTGTAATACTCTCTAGATCAATCTCTTACACCAAAACGTCCTATCTCATGCTCGGCATATCTGCGATAGCGAAAGCCCCTGTTCGAAGACTGATACTGTTTAATTTTTAAAATATTTTCAGGCAGGAAGACCTCTACGGAGGTGGGTTACCCATATTCTATATACCCAACTCTGGACCTCAGAGCCCAGCCGAGGTAGGTTACAAAATTAATTACAATATTTAGCCCTAACTACATAATTTAAGAAAGTTGATTGACTGTTACGCTTTCACGCAAAATCGGCTGAACGGATCGTTATAAAATTTAATTGATAGGCAGCCTGAAACCTGGGTAAGGATATAGGCTACTTTGTATCCTGGATCGCAGACGAAGTTAGGGGCAACAGCTAGTACTGAATTGCAGCTATTGCACTCCACAAAGTGAACTTAAATGGTAATTTATAACTTATAATGAGATCGTTATGAACCCTGTCTGGCACAGCAAAATAATAGGATAGAGGAAGCTTTGAAACTTAACTTATCAGTTTCCTGAACTACCTATAATTATCTAATGATAATAGGGTGTTTTTTTCTAATATGTCAGTATTTATTTTAAAATAAATATAATTTATGTATCTACTAATAAATATCAGATAGAGCACTTATATCGTTTATCGTTTAAATGTTCGTTTACAGTACCTAGAGCATTTTCTCGTACAAAGAATGGGTTTTTTTTCATGAATTCAGGTAGATTGTTATATTTATTTTATGGACTCATTGCATGATTTTTTAGCTGAACAGTTGGAATGTTTAATCTTGATTTATGTCGGAGTGTGGAACGTGAGTGGTAGTGTGATTAGGTACTTCAGTTTTGACTAGCTGGTGCCATTTGAAATTTTTATGTTGCTTTTATAAAAGTATCTAATTCTAATCTTCATAGAAAAAAGTATTCAAAATCCGTCTTCAATTTACACTATTGAAAAAGCCAATCGATTTTTCAATGTCAGGGAAATTAGTTGTTTATCAAATTGACACGCCATTTCGTACAAATTTTAAAGAATAACAGTAGTGATTCGAATATAATTATGGACAATTTAAGATTTAAGTTGGTCGTCAATTTGATAAACTATTAATTTCCCTGACTTTATCTTTGATATAATATATCAAAGATAAAGTCAGGGAAATTAATGTATTAACCTGACTGGAACACGAGTACATTTTTCACATTCTGTAGAAATATTGTTAGAATGTAATTTAAATAGTTATTATTATTGCCATTATTAATGACAGTCAACAACATTATACCAACATAACCAAATTTTTTGCGAGTCGGCGCTTCTTGAATTAAAATATGACGATAAGGGACATAATCCTAGACCCCAGCGTAGAAAAATTGTTCGTCGGTTATCAAAAAAATCGGTTTTCTCATACAAAAGTGCAATACCTACGCGGTCAAAATGTATGGAAAAGCAATTTTTTTTTAAATAACCTACGTAACATTTCAACGCAGAGGGACCCAGAATCATGCACTGAATCCATGATAACAGGTCAATGTCCCTGCCAACCTGTATTGTGTTGTCTTACGACTCCCACGTGAACGAAATCGCGGGTACAAGCTTGTTAAAAATATACATACAGAGCTGCAATATACCTAAATTAGCTTGTATGAAACTAACTCAAAAAAAAATGCAAATGTAGAAACATAATTTATACAAGGTGTCGTTTTGCATCCTCGTCAAATTCGAGGAAGTAGGTAACTATGGTAATGATTCTCGACACGAATCAATAATAAAATAAGTAGGCTTTTTTTATAATTTTCGGAAATCGGCATGTGTAGGGCCCGTGTGATACCACCCTGTAACTGCGCTGTAAGTGTAACGCACGCACACAGCGACATAGTAGTGCGACACTGCCTACCGCATACACAACGGGGCGAGTCTGTTCTTTGAAAGTGGAGTATTCTGAAATACTGTCAAACTTTAATATCTAATAAAACAAGTATGTATTAATTATTGAGCAGGATTGTAATTTTATTTGATTATTTATGTCTTTCATAACAGTCTCCTAAAATTTGACGAAAATGCAAAACGACATTTTGTATGTAGCAGTAAAGCGAAATATAACACGAAAAGGAACTGTTGGCATTGAAATATGCCTGTACGATTTGTATTTTGGGTGATGCAAAACGTTTTGAATATTTTAATCATGATGCGCTTAAAAAAACATAATGTTCATGCATCACACCTTCACACACACAAACATCACACCGAGATCGGAATAACTGGTTTACAAGTATTCGCAATCGATAAAGTCTATCTAATAATAAATGCAAATGAATGATGTACAAGACAAGTTTTACACAAACATATCCATTGATAAGCAACAATTTCTGGTTTGCGGTGTTTACTGGCAAACATTAAAAACTATTTAATTTGACATAAACCGACATGGAAACTTATGAAACGTCAGAAGCTAGGTGCATGGTTCCGATTGGTCGTTTCCTATGGAGAAGAGCCGCAAAAAACTTCACGGTCACTCTTTTAAAAATAATTTGCTTTTACAATATTTCCAAATAATAGTGTTAATACCTAGGTATGGCAGGACAAGTACTAAGTACTTAACAAAAAATAAAGAAAATAATCTATACATATACAAGATAAATAAAATAATAAAAATAAAAATCTATTTACACCAAATCACATGATTGCCCATACAATAGTTTTCTCTGTCTACGCTTACAACTGTAACAAATCTGAATAAATGGCATGTCCACAAAAACCACTAATGTAAAGTTGTAATTAGAATCGTAGGTATATAATGTCATAATATAGTGAGATGATTATGTCAAAGATTTTTTTGGGAGCAGTTATTAGACACTTACATATGCCGTTAATGAGGTATCAGGGAAGCCGCATGTGCAGAAGGAATTATTGCCAAACTTCCCTGTTTTCAACGTAGTCTTTAATTTTCTAAATATGCTTTTTTGATAAGGACACGTTTGATATGGGTTTTGAACTTTCCATCGGTTAGTTTTGAAACCTACTTTGGCAACCTGTTAATAAAGCGGATACTGTTTTAAGAATTTACTTGCTTGTTTTAGTTAATCTAAATATGGGTATCACAATTACTACGTGCATTTATTTTTTGGAAATCCCTTCTGCGAGCTTAGTAAATACTTTCTAAGTTATAATAACGAGAATGCTGCGACAGTACACCAATTTATTTGAATTTTTTTCGAAGGCAGGCTCGCAAGGACCCATTTTATAGATGGCGAGGATTGCCCTCCTTTTTTATATGAAATTTGAATCTACGTGAACTGCCCACCCCTCAACTTAACACCATGAGACATAATACTGTGGATATACGTAAAGTATGCTAACCTTGCTGTGGCTATATCAGTCAACTGCCTTATTTTTCTTGCTGCTTATGATGTATAAGATAGCCTTTAAGTTATATTGTTACACAAATATTAATTACATCAAAATAATGTTGAATTTAAAATTATATGTGAGAACGATGTACAAAAGACGTACATGTTAAAAGCGCCCAGAGTATAGCAAAAGAAACCAAAAAAAAAACAATAAAAAAAAAATATGGGTACCTAAGCCATGGCAGTTAAGAGATGACCAGTCCCTGACGGCGCCCGTTACAAACGTGAAGCATGGATCAGCACCATTCAACTCAACCATTTTGTAAGGAGTTAAATAATCCAACACACACGCCACCGTCAGCGAGACATTTGAGTGAGCAAGTGTTAATCAACTAATTTTGGTTGTGGAGCAGGATCAGCATTGAGCCAGGGATTTAGATCAACGATGTAATCCCCCAACTTACAATATAGGCGCCTGCAATGCGTGTGTTTTCGTCTCATTCGGTTAAAGTATGTGTGTAGGTATATAATTGTAACATTTTAAACAGTACCCCATGAAAGATGTGTCTACTTTAGCCAGTCTGAAACATCGTTGAACTAATAGGTCCCTATTTCTAGTACTATAATGATGTCTTTCGCCTCTTTTTCTAAAAATATGTATTTATGATTGTTTTCATAAATATATTGTCAAGGTATCGCCATGCTGTTAATATCCTAAAACAGTTATTATAGAGAACCGCGCCTGTGGAGATTATACATGGCTCTGAGGGCTCTTTTCTGCAGAATAAAAATACTGCAGCCCGTCTCCTAAGTTAAATACCGTAATACATGATATTAGGAACGTAACTAAAATAGACTAGTCTCGCGGTATCTACCAGTAACAGTAATCAGACAGCATATTCGGCTGAACTTAGCCGTCCTGCAAGATATGTCAAATGAGGACCCCATTATAGCCTTGACTCGAGCGTGATCCCCAGAAAAACGGTTTTATCGACAAATTCTACTTTCTCTTGGTTCGATACTATCTCACAATCACTACTATTGACATTTGGTAAAGAAAATCTTGTGCACTTAGTTTTTTTTCCATTTAATACTAAATTGTTAGCAGAGAACCAATTGTGGACCTGCATTAGGGCGTTGTTTACGTCGTCAACATTTGTAGCATGTCTATCTACCTTAAAAAAATTGTAGCATGTCATTGTGTATCTACCTTAAAAATTAAGAAAGTATCGTCAGCAATTATCACAATCTGTGGTTGATTTTTTAATAAATGGAGTAGATCATAATTTTTTTTCAAACACTTTGCTGTAAACTGGCAACATAGATAAATAATTATAAATAATTATTGGTGTCTGTACTGTCCCCGGATTTGAAAAGTGGTATTACCTTACTGTATTTCATTAAATCCAGGAAGACTCCTTGATCCACACACAAGTTAAGTATGATAATCATGGCGCATCTTCAGTCAATATGATCTTGATTTGCTTAAAAGCTTTTATTACTGATAAGGGATTAATATTCTTAAAGTTAAATTCAATCGGGCAGGCTGAAACGTGCCCTTAATCAAAAGAGAGCGAGGGCGAGGAATTTTAGGTATCAGCAGTTTTAAGTGGGATACTGCTAAAGGAATTTACAAGTTTTTGAGCAACTTCTTTGCTATAGAAAATTAGACCACATGACGTCTCCAGTGTGTAATCAAAATTAAGCTGTTTGTTCCTGTTCTTTTCGTTATTGATAATTTTTTAAACCGTCTTTATTTTACAGTCTGTTGATTTAAACCTGTTGCTAATGTATAAGGCTTAGCTGCCTTACAATTGTTCTTAAAAGTTTTAGAGCAAGTAGCAACATACTTATTAAAAGTTTCCGTGTTAATATAAGGCTTAAGGCCTTACAGCTCGAAAACTCTGTGTCTACTTTTCCTAAGTCCTTTAGTTGCCAAACTTAGGGCTGATACTTTTAGTGTTCGTCTTAAAATAATTATTGAACTCGGTTTAGTATATCAAAAATAATTGTTTTTATATAGCGGTATATTTATATAGCGACGAACTACGTCTACTTAACTACTTGTAGTTATACAAGATACTACGTCCGTCGCTACATGTAACATTCTGGTATTCAGCTGCATCAGGTTAGACTGGAAGCCGACCCTAACATACTTGGGACAATGCTAGACAGATGTTGAAGACTGCTTTTTATTGTCAAAAAATACTCAAAAAGTGGAACGAAGTATAGTTGTCGGTTTTTCATAGGATTTTTTTGTTGAACTCCACTTTCTCAACCTCCGGCTGAAAAAGAGAGGTGTTATATGTTCAACGACTGTATCTGTGTGTCTGTGTATCCATGTATGTCTGCGCCATCGTAGCTCCCAATTACCTGAACCGACTTTGATGTATTTTATTTTATTTGACTTGATTCAAGAAAATCTGTTCAGCCGTTTGGTGATTATCAGCTCTTTTCTAGTTGATGAAGGGATGTGAGCACCGATGAGTTATGGGACATATTTTAATACTGTCGATATATTCTAGAATCATGAAATTTGGCAAGAAGCCATGTCTCACAGCACAAATAAAGGAAAAACTCCGACAATCGTTAATTTGCAGTTTAATCACATACATATTTTTTTTGGGCCATTACTAACTTACATTTGCAGTTGGAGAATTAACCGCGATGTGTAACGATGTATGGGAGAACATTTTTTCAACTAAACCATATGTTTGTTCTTGGGATAAATTATTCATCCCAACTACGGAGCCCTTCATTGTGCGTGGTTCGACGCACGCACTTAGCCGGTTTTATTTGTTCTAAGGAGATATAGTAAGCATTTTTGTATATTTTCAGCCCACGTGCGGAAAGGTATTACTGAACAAGGGAATAGCTCAAAATCTCCAATCAACGAGCACATTGGAAGGACAGTGGCCCTGGCAAATAGCAATTTACCAGCAGCAGGTCTGTAGCTCATTTTATATAAATTGCAAACATAGGTGAGGAAAATAAGATATAAAGCAATCAAAATAAGTCAAAGCATTTATTCCATATACAGAGTGGCGATTTACTCACCTGCATCCGTCAAAGAGGTGAATCTACCCGTCATTTTAAACAACTTTCGCTACAAAACGCATATCCGATTCGTGAAAAAAAAAAAATCCTTTACCTTAATAGACAGACTTACTTACCTACTTTATATTTCGAAGCATGTATTTTGTTTTTACAATTTGAGTAAGAGTTTCATAGCTAAAGTTGTTAAGGATAAAAGTGTAGAATCATCCAGAATCATCCTTGACGGATGCAGGTGAGTAAATCGCCACCCTATATACTGCAATCTTCTTTCTATCTTTTACTTAGATAATTTTGAATTTTCGAGTAGTCGTGTATACTTAGTAAGTGTTTTTAAATTTTAAGCTTATTGCACTAGGGTTCCTAATAAGCAATCACTTCAACTCTTAAAAAAGATAGAAACGCTTAATTTCATCTGTCAAACTTTGGGGCCTCTGGCAGAGTAAAGTTTGACATTTTCAATTAGAAACCGGCTATTTATTCCTTCTTCGTTTCCTATTTATGACAACCAGCTTCACGTATCCTAGTTCTTACGAATAAACATAATTTATTTTCATCCTTTCCCAGATTTCAGTAGAGTTACACTACAAATACGTTTGCGGAGGCACCCTGGTCTCCAGACGCCACATCATCACGGCAGCGCACTGCGTGACCAGGAAGTCGTCTACCAGGCCCATCAACAAGGACACCCTGTTGGTCTTCCTGGGAAAGCACAACCTTAGGAACACCGTGGATGGAGTCGAACTTAAGTATGTAAGTACAGTATATCGTTTTAGTTATAAAAGCGAATAATATAATATATGAGACAACATCCACACAAGGTCTTCAGGTCCCGAACTAGGTAGAACCTGTACTACGGTAACCTGAAGACTGATATACATACTTATATACATATACACATCCAGACACAGGTCAAACAGACATGTTCATGCACACAAATGTTTGACTTGTCCGGGGATCGAACCCGGGACCAGCGGCTCAGAAGGCAGGGTTGCTACCAACTGCACCAACCGGTTAGTCTTAGATGAATGGTGGAGAATTTACATTAAAGTATTAACTTTTGAACGTGTCCAGCTACTTTTACTAATTTTTGTCGTGAAATTAAGGATATTTCCCAAAAATCAGTAGATAAGACGAATTACATATTTGGTGAACTCTGCCGGAGAGTAGGATGAATGCGCGAGTGACTCTGGCTCGCCTGGCCAACTTACCAGGGACCTGGTAAAAAGCCAGCCTTAGATTTGGTACCTGGTACTTAAAGGAACCGGTTTCAGTCAGTTCTAGTGAGAAAGACCACCATTAACCAGACCACCATCAAGACCATTTACCTTAAATAAATGATAAATGATTTTATTTCTGTAAGTAGGTTTGTTACAAACACTTTTACACGTCAATCATATTTTTAAAACTAGATGAGGTCGGCGTTTCATAACTGACTACTCTGAGAAGAAAGGCCGAAACAAACTCAGAGGTCACAGTCTCTTTTAAAGTCCAGACATAATCTTGGTCAGATCATGTGAAGACCATGTAGATTGGTGTCTGAAACGGTCTTTTGAGGAAAAACCATACAGATTGAGCGGACCTGTCCAGTCAGTGCACGCATTTGTCAGTAATCTTGCCGCTCAACTGAGAACTTAAGGAGCACAACGATTCGACGAACAATACCAAAGAAAGGACATTTGGGTAGGCCGCATAAATTACTCAAGCTGCCAGATCGTGAAACTAACTAAGAAATAAAATAAAAAAAGTAATAATCCACATAATCTTCACATTCACAATAATTTAAATAATATAATACTTTACAAAGTAAATACTCATGTCATTGTATGTATAAAATTCATCAATGTCAATGTGTATATAAATATTCGAACATAATCTTTGAGGACCATGTAGATTAGTATCTGAAATGGTCTTCTGAGGAAAGAACCACGCAGATTAAGAGGACCTGTCCAGCAGTGCACGCATTTGTCAGTAACCGTGCAGCTCAACTCAGAACTTTAGGAGCTCAACGATTCGACGAACAATACTAAAGAAAGGACATTTGGGTAGGCCGCATGAACTACTTAAACTGCCAGATCATGATTAAAACTGAAACAATGACCCACATAGTCCTCACATTCACAATAATTGATCGTTCTGTTATAATAATTATCAATTTATCAGTGTATGTAACAGAAATAAAAGAAAACATTCAGTATGCAGAAAATTGGAACAACTCAATCCCAAGCCTTTTTGTCCTCAATATAATCCTTAACGGTATAAAAGCCTTTCTGGCACAACTTACGTTTAATGAATGATTTGAATTTATTAAGGCTTAGATCTTGAACGTGGCTTGGAAGTTTATTATAAAAGCGTATACATTGACATCTGAACGAGCCACCTATTTTCTTGAGCCTTGTTGTAGGTACAACGAAGCTGTGTTTGTTCCTAGTATTTATATTATGGATATCACTGTATTTTTTAAACAAGTTTATATTTTTATGGGCATATAAAAGATTTTCAAAAATATACTGTGAAGGCACAGTCATTACATTAATCTCCTTAAATTTCTCTCTGAGAGTGTGTCTCGGGCTTAATTTATAAATTGATCGAACAGCTCTTTTCTGCAAAACAAAGATAGTCTGAATGTCGGCGGCATTTCCCCACAACAGAATACCATACGACATAACACTATGAAAATAGCTAAAGTACACTAAACGGGCTGTCTCTATGTCAGTTAAATTACGAATTTTTCTAACAGCGTATGCTGCGGAGCTGAGCTTTTTTGATAATTTATCTATGTGTGGGCCCCACTGAAGCTTAGCATCCAAAGTTAAGCCCAAGAATACTGTGCTATCTTCAGGATTCAATTCTCTGCCCTTTATCAATACATTAGTTAACACCTGTCTAACGTGAGGCAACGTAAACTTAATGCATTTGGTTTTTTTTTCATTAAGTAGTAAATTATTAACATTGAACCAGTGAACTACTTTTGAGATCGCGCTATTTACATCGTCAGTAACCAGCTGCTGACGTTTAAGTTTAAACAAAAGTGAAGTATCGTCCGCAAACAACACTATATCATGATTATCCTTTATGAGGTAAGGCAAGTCATTAATATAAATAAGAAACAAAAAAGGACCAAGAATTGAGCCCTGTGGGACTCCCATTGTTACTATAGATCCGGGAGATCTTTTACCATTAACGTCAACGCTCTGAACCCTATTATTCAAGTATGAAGTAAGAAGATCCAGAGCGGTGTTCCGGATCCCGTAGTGGCGGAGTTTCCTGATTAGCGTTTCATGAAGAACGCAATCGAACGCCTTGGACAAATCACAAAAAATGCCCAAGGCATCGCATTTATCTTCCCATGCATTATAGATATGTCCTAAAAGTTCAACACCGGCATCAGTAGTTGAACGACCCCTTGTAAAACCGAACTGTTTACTATGTAATAATTTATGTTTATTAAAAAATCTTTGCAATTGGGCTAAAATTAATTTTTCAAAAATTTTACTAAAGGTAGGTAGTACTGAAATAGGTCTATAATTTGTGGGGTCTGTAGTACTACCTGATTTAAATAAAGGTATTATTTTACTATTTTTCATGAGGTCAGGAAACTCTCCACAGTCGATACAATTGTTAAAAATAAGAGCTAAAGTAGGTGCTACAATGTCAATAATAGACTTAGCAACTTCTACAGAACTACCCCACAGATCGGCAGTCTTTTTTACGTTTAAAGTGTGAAAGGTTTTAATTATATCTCTACAAGTAATATGTTCAAAATGAAATTCCGAATCGCAAACATTAACATTTTCTTTAAGCAAATACTCAGCAACAGAAGGTGATGAGTTTAGTGATTTAGTAGTTGAAACGGGAATATCTGAAAAGAAATTTTCAAAGGCCGCGGCGACTTGTGAGTCAGATTTTATTATGTTGTCTTTAATGGACAGGCTGTAGTCAGTATTTCGGTTACTAGACCTTCCCGTTTCACTATTAACAATATTCCAAGTCGTTTTAATTACATTACTACTGTTTTTAATCTTCGAACTCAAATAACGGGACTTGGCCATACAACAAACTTTTTTAAATAATTTTGAATAATTTCTAACATATAAATTAAATTCAGCAGTGTTTAAAACGGTCCTTTCATTGTACAGTTCATAAAGCCGTGTTCTACTTTTATGAATACCAATGGTAGCCCAATCACTGAAAGATGCGTTGCTATTAACCGAGATAGTCTTGGGAACAAAGGTGGAATTAAATTGTTTACAGTATATATTAAAAAAATCATCATATAGATGATTAGGATCAAAATTAATAGATAAAACTGGTCATTTATTAATGAGTTTAACTTTAAAAGCTTCCAAGCGACTTGCAGTTTTGGGGTTGACAGTGATATCCTTTTTAGCCACTTTCTTGATTTGGTTTTGGATAGTAATCCTTTGCCCGCAATGATCAGAATCTAGTAAATTTATTATTTCTTTGTGGCTTGGTATAACATCTGTATAAATATTATCTAGGCATGTTGCACTAGTAGGGGTTATTCTAGTGGGCTCCAAAAATAGGTTTACAAGATTGTAGGACTGAAACAGACTTAATATTTTACTACAAGAACCTGAGTTTTCTAATAAATTAACATTAAAATCACCGCAAGTGATAATGGACTTGTTCGAGTTACAAATCTTGTTTAACACTTCATCCATTACCTTTTCAAAGCAGTCATACAATCCTGAAGGGGGTCTGTACACACTTAATACAATAAACTGCTCCAATTCTATACAGGCTATTTCTATTGTCCGCTCAACAGATAGGCTCACAATATCCTTACGTTCTTTAAATTTAAGCTGGTTGCTTACTAAAATTAAGGAGCCACCATGTATAGCATTTACTCTGCTGAACGAACTACCAACCTGGTGATTATTAAAATTGAACAAGAACTGGTGGATTTTAAGCCAATGTTCTGTTATACAAAGAATATCTATACTGTTACAGTTCATAAATAATTCTACTTCTAAATCTTTGTTCATAAATCCTTGAATGTTTTGATGCACCAGGTTGATACTATTTACTGATTTCAAGCTTTTACTTGAATTATTCTTACAATTCTGTACATTATTGCTAGAGGTTGCCTCTATTGTCTTATTTTTTAATTTAAATGATTAGCAATGTCAATGTGTGATACCAAATTATTGGCTGAATTATTTGATATGTTAGTATAGCTTTGCTCAATAGAAGCAATTTGTTTAGCCAAATTCTTGGCTGTAATACAAAAGTAATATGATAGCGACACAGCTATCTGTCTTTTACAATATTTTGACAAATAGTACCTATCCACAAAATATCTATCTTTAGTCAAATATAAATGATTACCAACATAATTGTTAGTGTCAATTAGATGGAATAAATTGTTATTATTTGTCAAATTATGCAATGTCATATTAATTTCATACCTAAACTTGTTTTCTTCCTGTGGCAAACTTTGGTTATATGGGAATGTGAACATAACAATTTTTCTTAACTTCAGGTTGCATAATGAAGTATAATATTGGAGTAATTCTCCTTTGTTCACATTACCTCTATTACCAATAAATATTAATAATGTAGTATCCTGGTTAAAATTGCATTTCATAATTTTATTCATTATGTCCAATAAAGAACAACCAGGCATACAGTGGTTCATAATTGAGTGTCCCGGATATTTATTTGTCAACAAGTGGCCTAAATCCTTCCCAATTTCATCACAAAAAAGTAAAATTTCTTGATTTACACTCTGTTTAGGGAGACAGAATGGCAAACTGGCAGAAGACTGCGGTATGGCGGTATCACATATTGTCAATGAATGTTCCGGTGTGGGTTCAATAGGTGGTGGTTGACAATGATCACATTTATTTGTTTGTGAGCTTACCAGCTCATTCATTGCCAATACATATTCCCTCATTTGGTTTTCAGAGGCTGTATATTTGATGGTCATAGAAGTAAGTTTCTCCTGTAGCTGGTCAAGCTCATACTGCAAGTCTTCAGTGTCAATTTGGTATTTCCTAATAAAATAATAAATATTATAAAAAAATATTATTATAAATATTATATATAAATATTATAAATAAAATAAATAATAAAATAAAGAACCGAATAGAACATTTGCCCTAAAATTACATAAAAAGCCAAGTTTTCCATTTATGAAACAACTACAACCGCCACGATACAGAACCTCGACAAAGCCAGTGTCCGGGGATTCATCAAATTTGACCGAAACCATGACACCCAAGGACTCTGGCAAGGGCGATGGCAGTATCAACTATGCTGCCATAGTAAAATTAGAACAGTAAGGGCGATTTTTTAGCTCAGGAATAAATATAACCGTTTGACAGCGTTTGTTTAAAGAACATGTCAAATCGTGTAAATTCAGCAGATAAAATTTGCCTAACGATTGAAAAATTGGCAAAGTAAAGTAGTAGTAAAGTAAAGTAGAAGGTAGGCTTCTTTACCACCGATGACCTATTCATAAAATAAAATACTATACACACAGCCCATTTAAGTGACGAATGTAATCAAAATAAGAATGGGATCCGCAGATCCATCCACACTTGAATAAGAATTGACCTCTCTTATTCGTGTGAAGTTGAAGTCGAGAACCAGTTGACTTGTGTTATGTTAGGTTAATAAGTTTAGAATAATTGTTTCCTTAGTTGTAGTTGTTCCTTCTGGTGATTACAATATGCAGCTTTTCTGTCCGGATGATATCTTAGTGTCTACAGTGTCCCAAGTCCGTAGTCCTCTATCTGCACTGCAGTTCACAGAATGCTCTAATTGAAGTGGTCACTAACTTAACAGTGCACGTAAGTGCAAAATCGCTTGTATGGAATTACCCTACTCTTCTTATTTCACCACGCTACCGTAGCCCACTCAATCCGATTTACGTCAACAGGATTAGCACCCTTTGTCCGTATCTGACGAGAGTCAAAACTGGTTCAAAGCCGCCCAGTTTAATTGATTGAGAGAACTTTGGCCGTGTACATTACTAATTATTGAGTGTTTGATCCTGACCTTTCGGGTATCCATAATGTTTTAGTGTTTTGGTCAATTTATGTTTTGTTTTTGACGCTTTGAGCTCGACGAACGGTTAATGTTTGATGTGGAGTTGATGTTGATTTGGCGATTGTGTACTTAGAGGCGACAGGCCAGACACTTTAAAAAATCATTTGTTTTTGGCTCGTCTTTAATGTACGAAATTTAAAGCACTGACACATATGGTTCGACATCATCATCATCGGCAGCCTTGTTCCTCCCATTGCTGAGTATAAGTCACTTCCCTATTGAGCTAGCTTGCTGGTCTGTGCAATATAATAATAATAATAATATTAGTGCCTCAACACTTAAAATTGTCTATGGGGCCTCTGCAAGTTTGCTTCGGCCCCCCGTACGCCTTCCAAAGGTCCGGGACCCCAGGGTCCCGAGAAATGTCAAGCACAATAATAATATGAGACAACACCCACACAAGGTCTTCAGGTCCCGAACTAGGTAGAACCTGTACTACGGTAACCAGAGGGGCAATTCTCGTATTTTTAAGAACGTTCGCATTCTAATCTCAGTCTCAATCTGTCAAAAATTGTATGGCGTTTACCTACATTTTTGACATTAGACTGTCGCTGAGATGAGATTGCGACTTGAATTTGAACGTTTTTAATTACGGGAATTGGCCTTCTGATGACTGATATACATACTTAAATACATATAAATATGGTTACATAGACACAAATATGCTAATAGCTACTTTCAAGGAATAAGAAGCTGGCTGTCAGATGGCAGCACAAATACTATCTAGAAGTGACGCTGATTTTTAGCTATAGTTTACGGTCGCCAACTCGCCATTACGATCGAAACTGGAAATATCAACAGAATCATAATAATATTTAGGTACCTAATATACATATTATAGATACAATTATAGAAAATAACATTTAATAGTTAACATAGGCATTTAGCATTATATTATCAGCCTTTAAAAATATGCTGGGACTACCTTTTATTCTAATTCTACGTGGAATTCAAAGCAGGGAAACTAATAACGCTTGCAGAGCCCGCCACGTGCAATTAAGTGCGCATGCATGTGCTTTGTGACTTGAATTGGAAATTATTTGGTCGTATTTTTGAACAAAATTGTTATTCACAAAATCTTCTTATACTAAATAAACTAACAAACTATTAAAATTAAAACATGAACTAACTAAAACTATTAACAAATTAAAATATGGCGTCGGAAAAATCCTCCGCATCGCTGTCGACTGGTAATGTACCCAAGAGACTGGCGGCATTGCCACGTTGTATGGCAATGCTTTAGCCTCAGGCTAAGGTAAAAGCCACCCCTTGGGTCAGGAAAAGTGTCAACCAGCCGTTTGGAGATTTTGTTGAACAAACCGTGAGCGAAAATATAATTACCGATAAGGTTATTATACTTTCGCCGCTTGAGGTTTTTCGTAGCTGCAACAGCAGCGCCAGCACAGCACGCCGACCCAGGAAGACGGAATGGCGCAAGAGTTTCGACACACGTTGCGTCCCACAATACAGGCCTACCCACCTTCCAAGGAAATAAAGACAGGCCCTGCGGTCTCTGGCCATCGTCGTGTGCCAAGCCATTAGGTTCTAATACAGCTGGAACGCCGACGGTGACAAGAGCTCGTCAGATGATGTCATTTATGTTCGCGTGCCGAGCTAAGCGGCCCCCACTTCGGCTGCAAGACAGGCCGTGGTGTCCGAGGCGGTTGACAACTTCGTCTCAGTGATAGCGATAAGGAGAACAACAACAGTCGTATTTTGGTTTTTTTTCCAATGATTTTAAGATCAATGATTATTATGAGCTACGTCCTCGTATTACAAAGTCATATGTTTGTTGTTATACTGTAAAACTTAAAAGTAACACTCAAACAAAAATAATGTTATATCCATTCCACAAATTAAACCAAGTATTTGACAAAATCTTGGTTAGATCATGTGAAGGCTATGTAGATGTATATCTAAAATGGTCTTTTGAACCACACAGTTTGAGTGAACCTGTCCAGTCAGTGCATGCAATTGTTAGCAATCGTACAGCTCAACTCAGAACTTAAAGAGTTCGACGATTCGACGAATAATACCAAAGAAAGGACATTTGAGTAGACCGCATAAATTACTCAATCTCAAATTGCGAAGCGTCTGATTGATATACTTATAAACGAACGTCTCGTGCTGCACGACAATCAGTTCGGTTTTCGGCCCGGACTTTCTACAGAAGGTGCAGTTCTGTGTCTCAAGCAGGCAGCCAGGCACTACACAAAAAGAAGGACAACTGTGTTTGCTTTCTTCCTCGATCTGTCTAGGGCTTTGATCAGCCGGTCGATTCTGTAACAATCTCACCGTGATAACTTAGGTGAAGAGAGCTATCATTCCACCTGATGCTAAGGATTAACACTATCGGCAACTCACTTCAAGCTCACTTCACCTAAGTTATCACGTGAGATTGTTACAGAATAGCTCGGCTGGTTTCCTACGATATACAGGGTGGCAGGGAGATCGATGTGCAAAGTCTAACCATGAATTCAGCAGATAATTCTTGTCCAACCATGAATGCAGCGCAGATAACTTTAGTTGGTTATCAAAAAAAAAATCGTCTGCTCCATAGAACAGTGATACTTGTAAACAGTGATAGTGATGAACTTGGTGAAAGCTGTTCGTCGGGAATATATATAGTCACTGTATCAGTGTTGTGCCATTAAGTAGTATACGCAGGCGTTCATTAATATACTAAAAACGAAAAGTTTCGCAATCAATGGGAAATTACTACTGAAGGCGGGTGTCGACCTCGAGACGTGCTGCTTCTCACACGAACAACTGTGCGTCGCTTGCTCCCGCGTCACCAGTCATGACTCTCTTCATATTTTGGCTGCTGAGACCAAAACTACAAACGTAGCATACAGGAAAAGTTTATAAAAATGTGTCTGTTATTTTGACGACACGTTTGGTGTAGTGGCTACAGTGGCTAAGTCTTTGTATTTGCTCCGTGGGCTAAGTGTAGTCAGCGAAACCAAATGGTCCTGGGTTCGAATCCTGGTAGGGGCAAATGTTTGTATGATGAATATGGACATTTGTACCCGAGTCATGGATGTATATTGATAATATGTATGTATTTACGAAAAAAAAAAATGTATTTAAGTAGTGTATCAACCATCTGGTATCCATAACACAAGCCTTAAGTGTTAAGTGCTTAACTTGGAACTAGATGGTGCTGTGTGCAATGTCAGACGATATTTATTTATTTATTTATTTTAGATTATATTTGTGGTGTCTTACGACACGCGAACGGGGTCGCGGGCGGCTGGTAGTTATAAAGAAGCATGTATGTATAGTAGGTACCTTCACTGTTGCCTACTATTGTGATACTTTGGGCTTTGAAGAGAAACCGTTACACAGGTTTTGAATAGCAGAAACGATGCTTCACAAAACCCAACTCCATGTGCCATATTGACGGCTGTCTTCTTGTTTCTACATCCGTTTATTAACATTTTTGTGTATTATTTCCTGTATACAGTGCATTACCAGCGTATAATGTTCCCACAGGCCTTCTGCCTGTGTCCCAGCAATGGGAACATTAGATCTCTTCGTGAGGGAGTGGACTATAATATAATCTACCACGCGGGCCCAGTGCACTGGCAGATCTCTCTATACAGTAAAAAATATTAAATAGTGTTATTATTTTCTTCTTCTTCCAGGTGTACAAAATCCTAATCTACCCAGAGTACGACCCGACAATCTTCAGGACAGACCTGGCGATCTTGGAGCTTCGAGATACCGTCACTTTGTCTGACAAGATCCAGCCTGTCTGCCTTTGGCCTGAACAAGAGACTGATCTCCGGAATGTCGTTGGGAATACGGGTTCTGTATGTATATGAATTTCTCTTCAGTATGGAAGTATTTCGGTACCTAGTCCATTCAAAGTATAAAACAAAGTCGCTTTTAGTGTGTGTATGTGTGACCGTTTAGTTCTTCTTACTAAACAACGTATTTCAAAGCTGTTTTCACCATAATTAGAACATTTATCCACGAAGTATTAGTTATAGGTTGCTCAGAAATCTCAATGATTTGACATGGCGATACAACAGTACATTGTACCCGTGCGAAGCAGGGCCAGGTCACTTGTTATAGATAAATATATTTATTCTTATAGAATTAAAACTATTTTTCTAACACTGTTGTACGTAAGGATAGTAGAAATGTTATATTTTTTTTATAAAAGGCTTCAAAGCCGCAAAACATTTATTGGGTGCGTGAGTACAGCCAATGGCAGCCCCTCCACAGGAAGATGTGATCTTTGGCAAGAGCTGCTATAAACCTTCTGATTTCTTTGTTGAATAATTAGAGAGCCTCCAATCCGGGCACAAGTTACCGTGGCCACTTGGACAACCTTAAATAGATTCCGTATCCAAATAGGCCGCAGCAAGGACCGCCTCCACAAGTGGGGGTTCATGGATCACAGACAATCGCTCACCTCACATCATCCGCCGCATGCCCGGTCACCTGCATACGTGAGGACCTAATAGCTGCGTCAGCGCTCGGTAATCGCGTTGCTGAATTTTGGGCCAAAAAACTATATATATTTTTCTTGTTATGTTAGCTATCGTCACTCTAAGAAGTAGAAATGTTATGGCCATGTGGTAACGGCTCCGGCTTACCTATTTGCTTGAACCCATGTATTTGTTCACTTAATCTTGTGCAACTACTTCCTCGTCATTGCTCTAAAAACGGTAAAGGAAAATATCGTGAGAAAGTCGGCATGATATTTGCAACCTAACGTAATGAATGGGGAAAAAACATCTGAGGGCCTAGACTAAGTGACATTCTAGCAGTGATAACGATTATGGGGATGTAAAAAATGTGTTGGACTGACTTATGCTAGAAGAAATACTTCTACTCTAATCTCTCTCTTCTTTCTTCTAATGCTTCTACTGCTTATGCTTTCCTGTAGAAAGTCGTTGTAGAAATACGCAACGCTTTGAAAGCGACGGCCACTTGTCTAGGCCCAGGAAACTCTGATCTTTCCACGGTCAGTATAAAAGAACAAAATCGTTCGTTGTTGAATTTTCATCATCAGAATCTGTGGTGTAATATTGTTCACCCTATGTAACATTTCTACATTTATATTTGTTAATTTTTATGGTGTACACAATAAAGGGTATTCTATTTTATTCTAAATATTGTGCATGTCTGTTACTGACGTAAATAATATTCGGTCCAGTCCATTGAAGTGCTTCATGTCCTGGTTTGTGTTTTGTTGTTCACGTGCTATTTAAATAAATAAATCGTTTTGACAATGTGTTTTCCACAGACTGTTGGCTGGGGATACGAGGTCACAGGAGCGCCGAGGGAAGATCTTACTCTACTGCAGATGGAAGTGGTAGACCAGCAGACCTGCCTCAGTTCTTACGCAGACTTCTTCAGCAGGTTCCTCTCTGACAAGACGTACTGCGCTGGATATAGGAATAGTAAGTTATTGTTGCACATCGATTTTTTTCTCAGAACATTCTATACTACTTAACACCGTCATTAGAAGATTTGGCTCTAAGTGCTTCAAATGGCTCTTAAAATCGTTCTCGATGAATAAACAAATCTATCTATAATCAATGACTATTGTAACTGTCAGTCAGCAGCCCGAAAGTTTGAAGGTCCTTGGAATATCGTTATTGCACCGTTATATAACAATACGTTAAGAACAGGCTAGGAAGATGTTAATAAGTAGGATTTGGCAACAAGAATAACGAACAATAATGAAAAAACACCGAGAGGTGTCGTGGGACCCACGGTTGGAACGAATTTCCTTTCGCTTTTATTATGTAACAAAAGTGTCCTCACGTTCAAATTGTTACACTTTTTTCAGTCTAGCTCTCATTCGCCAAATGTGCGGAGTATAATGTGCGTTAAGAGGGCTATCACAATTTTTCTTGTATTTGAGTGTTTGAAGAGTCACACACTCAAATACAAGAAAAAATATGATAACCCTCTTAACGAACTTTGTTTGAAAAAAATGCCTCAATGTATTTACCGGTTTAACTTCCCAAGTCTTATTTGACGATCGCAAACGTAAATAGAATACCAAGTTCACCAACGATTCCATCGAGACTGCTTCTGTGACAGATCTAACATAATAATATGTAGATCCACAACAATGATGAGAACACACACTCTGTACGTGATGAATGATTTATACGTGAGCTGTGAGCGAGAGTGCAAATACATCACCTGGTGCCTGCACCCGACCTAGTGCCACAGATTGACTAGAGCGCACATCCCTACGACTCAGCAAGGCAATATTAATACAGGTAGTCTACGGGTTCATTTTAGGCGGCCTTCTGTTTGAGGTAGGCAATATTGTTCCACGACTGGGTTAAGTAATACCCTTTCCATATTTTATTTTAAGACTTAAAGTTGCTGTTATACGATTTAAAGAAGTCAATCATTCCTTATATACAGGGTGTCCAAGAACCTGGCGTCCAACTGGATTCCCACGATGCCCCAAGTTCTAACAGTACTCAGAAAAATATTTTAAAAAATCCACCCCATGTACTTACAGAATTATACTGATTTAAAAAAAAAAAGGGGAAATGAGCACCCTGTGACATACTTTTGAATGCTGTGACTGCTAATGCTGATAATTTCGATATTTCTTGGAGGTTTTGTAATCTAGGGTATTGCTGTGTCTAAATAGAATGTAAAAATAATGTACTTATTGTACCATTTTAAAATAAAATATTATTTTAACTAAAGGTGATATGGAAAACTATTGAATTTCGCAACTTTGACCGACTGTAGTGTAAAAAAAATGTACCAAAATAGTATGGCAAGTGACGTCAAATTTTGACGCGTTTATTCCTCTTTTTAAAAAGGTATAATACTTACACATTAATTTGAAAAAAAAAATTTTTGATAATATTTTTACTCAACAACCCAATTTTTACGATGTCTTACAGAATTCTTAGAAAGAAAAATTTACGACGAATTGAATCTAACCTCTAAAGAATTACTATTGTATGCTCATAAAAATAACAACAGGCCTCTCAAAAAACAGGTTAGACCGTAAGGGACGGTATGTGCATGCATCTCACCATAGTGATTCGTTATTACAACAGGAGGGAGCAAGACAGAAACTATCTTTGCGATTTGCTGGTTCTTCTTTATGGTACCCCATTATTCAGGTAAGAGTGAGGGAGAAAAAGGTTAGAGGTGCGAGTGAGATAGATAGTGACGCTATCTGGGATCGTGCTATTTAGGATAACAGTACGGTCAGTACGCGTCACTGCCTCCTGCCGTTACTACGCACCTCTCTCTTATTGTTACCATTGATCACGTACTACGATTTAAAGCTTTGTTTATTGGACTCGATTACTCTTTGTGCTCTGGACTTTGAAACGAACTCTTTACGACGACCTTTGCCTGTGTTTGGACAGTTTGTGTTTTGTGTGTGCTACCATGGCGACCTACACTCCGCAAGAATACGCAAATATGCACTACATTTATGGAGAATGTAGAGGTAATGGACGAGCTGCAGCGAGACTTTACAGAGAAAGGTATCCGAGGGCTACGCGATATCCCGACCATCGAGTTTTCATTAATGTGCACAGATCACTATGTGACGGGCGGTTCCCCAATCAAGTAGCTGGTGAAGGACGACCCGTAAATGACTTCATACGCGATGAAGTTTTAGAGGCGGTGTCGGCAAATCCAAGCATCTCTGTGCGAGGAATAGAAGCTGATACGGGGATACCGAAGAGCACAGCACACAGTATTCTCCAAAAAGAAGAATATCATCCGTACCACGTACAGCGAGTGCAAAGTCTTTTACCTCGAGACTATCCGAGCCGAGTCGCGTTTTGTGAAACAATCCTGCAAAAACATCGAGAAGACGAAAACTTTATCGACAAAATTTTGTGGTCAGATGAATCAACATTTAAGAAGGATGGCTACATGAACCTACACAACTTGCACGAGTGGCATGTGGAAAATCCGCACTTGATGCGAGAAGATAGATCCCAGTACCGGTTCAAAGTGAACATGTGGACCGGTATTCTCTGTGGGAATATTATTGGTCCATTTGAGATGCCCGAGAATTTGACTGGCGAATCATATTTAAATTTTCTTCAAAATGATTTGCCAAACTTACTAGAAGAGACCCCACCAGATATGTGGTTCCAACACGACGGCTGTCCAGCACATTTTCGCGTATCCGTTAGAGAGTTTTTGGACGAGCAATACCCGAACAGGTGGATTGGGCGATCAGGAACAATCCCGTGGCCAGCCCGCTCACCTGACTTAAATCCGCTGGATTTTTTTTTCTGGGGAACTATGAAGGAGCTCGTTTATGCGAAGCCCATTAATGACATCGCTGACCTTCGTGAGAAGATAACACAAGCAGTGCAGGTGATACGTCAAAAAAGTTACTCGCGAAACATAAAGCGGTCCTTTTTAAGGAGAGTGAGAGCTTGTATTGCCGCGGGTGGTCAACATTTTGAACATTTATTGTAATAAAATATCTTTAAACTAACATTCTTTGCTTTTATTCTACTGGGAACCCATCTACCTGTGTGTATTTCCTTCTTGCTCACTCTTGGAACCGAAGTAAATAATAGTAGTAACATAACAGTTTCTAAGATAAGAAAGGGTCCGACAGTTACCGTTAGTAGGTAGGCACTTCGTAAAAATTGGGTTGTTGAGTAAAAATATTATCAAAATTTTTTTTTTCAAATTAATGTGTAAGTATTATACCTTTTTAAAAAGAGGAATAAACGCGTCAAAATTTGACGTCACTTGCCATACTATTTTGGTACATTTTTTTTACACTACAGTCGGTCAAAGTTGCGAAATTCAATAGTTTTCCATATCACCTTTAGTTAAAATAATATTTTATTTTAAAATGGTACAATAAGTACATTATTTTTACATTCTATTTAGACACAGCAATACCCTAGATTACAAAACCTCCAAGAAATATCGAAATTATCAGCATTAGCAGTCACAGCATTCAAAAGTATGTCACAGGGTGCTCATTTCCCCTTTTTTTTTTGAAATCAGTATAATTCTGTAAGTACATGGGGTGGATTTTTTAAAATATTTTTCTGAGTACTGTTAGAACTTGGGGCATCGTGGGAATCCAGTTGGACGCCAGGTTCTTGGACACCCTGTATATTACGCCTGTATGTCCAGTATGGATAGGTAGACTACGTTTACCTACTTGTCTACAGAGGAAGTCCCATGCAATAGAAGGCCACTTCGGCTGACCCTGATATTTAACCTAGAACCCCACGCTAAAAGTTGCGCTTGCGACTTGACCAACGACCCTGTCAATGTAAAGATGTACCTAAAATGTATTGTTCCCTAATTTCCAGGCGGTACAACTTGCAACGGCGACAGCGGAGGCGGCATGGTCTTTGAGAAAGGTGGCAGCTGGTACCTCCGAGGAGTTGTCTCCCTCTCAGTAGCCAAACAGGGCACGTACCACTGTGGCCCCAACAATTACGTCATCTTCACTGACGTGGCCAAGTTCCTGCCCTGGATACAAGATAATGTATAAGCGGCTGTGATTTTGTAATACAAGTTTTAGATTATGGTGTTTTTTTCTTACATTGCTACCACACTGCCCGCCAATTCTCACTTACGCGGCCCGCGTAGAGCAGGACGGCCCACTCCTCGTAAGGTGGAGGTCTGTATCCCAGCAATAGGGACATAAAAGCGCTGTTCCACGGATGCGAGGCTGCCAAGCAAATGGACCGTACAGATAAAGTGGGTGACCTCTCCGTGCACAACCTACATAGCAGTGAATAGTCGACTTTATAAGTAGACTAGCTTCTGCCTGCAATTTCGTCTGCGTGAAATTTCTTCCTCTTCCGAACCACCGCGTCGCATCGCATCGCCTGCCCGCACTATTGCTTCGTTTTTGCTCAGCGTTCTTTCTGATTTGTTTTTTGTTTTTGCTCGGCTATTTGAATCTTTCCGCGTGTTGTTAAATAATAGCTGTTGGGGATTCTCTTGGAGGACACTAAGACCAGGTCGAGGATTAGCTTACTTGTTAATGAAACA
Organism: Brachylomia viminalis; assembly: GCA_937001585.2. Lineage (NCBI taxonomy): Eukaryota > Metazoa > Arthropoda > Insecta > Lepidoptera > Noctuidae > Brachylomia > Brachylomia viminalis. The sequence goes on from OW443314.2 coordinate 14,270,343, forward strand.
CTTGCTTGATTATAACTTGATGTTTATTCTTCAATGGATGGCCGAGGACTGATTTCAACCGCGCAGGGCTGCTCTATTTATATAATTTTTCCTAATAATTGTGACTCTACTGCTGGTGCCCTCTGGTGGTCACGCCCACATCGGGTCACTTTACTTTGACCAATCAGAGGGCAGCACAAAAAAAGTACAGATTATTATACAATTCCCTATCTAGGGTCAAAACTTTACCGTGACGAGGTCCGTTACGCTATTTCTTATTTATTCAGGTACCTCGTCACGATAAACACACAAAAACATATGTTAACGATAATATAACAATATTCACTTTACTTACAATTCTTATTACTAGAGTCCTTCACTTATTCTCACTTATTAGAACGTTGCTTATCAGTCTTTAACACTGTTTATTGTTCACACACAACGCACTAATCACTTTGCCGGGCTTGGCAGCCGGCCTCGTTAACACACTGTTTATTGTTTACACACCACGCACTAATCACTTTGCCGAGATGTGCAGCCGGCGTCGCCAACAGTCTCCCCCTCGGTGCCTTGCACCTCATCTTGCAGGGGTGACGTCGCTGGCACTATCACGACCAGCCGAGAAGCTGGCCGGCGCAGCACGCCCGCCGAGGTGCGGACGTCGACGATCCTGGTTCTTCCATCTGGCCCTGGGTAGACCGCGCTGATCTCGCCGCGTGGCCACGAGCAGCGTGGCAGGGTGTGGTCCACCAGCAGGACGAGGTCGCCAACGGAGGGATCCCGGTAATGGGGACCCTGGAAGTAACGGGGCGAGAGTGTAGGCAGGTACTCTCGCACCCACCTGGCCCAGAAGTGATCGGCCAGGCGCTGAGACGTTCTCCATGAGGGAGAACCGATGAGCTCGGCGTCGTCGAATGAGCCAAACATGTGGGCTCCGCTGGACCTCCCGATAAGGAAGTGGTTGGGTGTCAATGCTTCTTCTTCATTGGGGTCAATGTCCACGGCGAATAGGGGCCGCAAATTGACCACATGTTCTGCTTCCAGTAGCAGAGTGTGCAAGACCTCTTCTTTCGGTCTTCTTTCGTGGAGTGTCGCTGCTAGTGCGGTCTTCACTGTGCGCACCAACCGTTCCCAAGAGCCTCCCATGTTTGGGGCTCCCGGGGGAATGAACCTCCATACTATGCCGATCTCGTTGGTAGCCGCTTGTAGCTCGCGACTTGCACCTGTGAAGTTGGTGCCATTGTCGCTCATGATGACTTTAGGAGTCCCTCTTCTGGCGATCATTCTTCTTAGAGCCAACATCATGGAGTCGGTCGTTAGTGATGCGGCCAACTCCAGATGGACTGCACGCGTCGTCAGGCACGTGAACAAGGCGCCCCATCTCTTCTCGACGCGTCGTCCCACGGTGACCAGTAGTGGGCCGAAATAGTCCACGCCTACACATGTGAAGGGAGGGCTTGTACTAGACCGCCTTTCTTGCGGTAGGTCGCCCTGGGGTGCTAGTTGTGGTGCTTTCTTCTTCAATCTGCACCACCCGCAGTCTCTTGCCGTCGTCTTGACGAGGTTTCTTAGCCCAGGAATCCAGTACCGTTGCCGCAGCTCGTTCATCACCGTCTGATGGTTGCCGTGGTTCAGACGCTCGTGTACGTGTTTCACTAGTAGTTGGGTGATCCGGTGGCGTCCGTCCAACACGATGGGGCTTTTGTAGGCGGTCGTTAGGTATTTAGCCGCGCCTATGCGGGTCGATAACCTTATCATGCCGTCTTCAAACTTGATGGCGAAGTTTTTGAGCTTGTGGGCTTGGTCGCTCTGTCTTCTCAAGGCGGCCAATTCTTCTGGGTAACTATCTTCTTGGACTCGTTGAATTAAAAGTCGCTCGGCTTTTTCCACGTACAATGCAGACTTCGGGCGAAGATTCAATTCTTCGCTTCTTTTCTTCACGACGAGCGGCTTCTTATCTCTCTTCTGTGCCTTTTTCCATGTTGGGTCACCTTTCCTGGTGATTCTTCTGGTGCTAAGCGTTTTGTGGGCAATACTTCGTTTGAAAGCGTCCACAATTTGTAGAAATCTTGCCGTCGCGTGCAGCAATCTTGTCCATCGTGAGAATCGCCCCGGTTCTGGAACGATGGTGGGCGCGACTCTTCTGGCGCTCAGTGTGACGGCGTTCGGCTTCTCTTCTTCGGTGTTCTTGAGGGGTTCTTTGTTTTCCTGTGGCCACTCTTCTTGGCTTTCGTAGAGGAATGACGGCCCCGTGAACCACCGATGTTCTTTACCGAAGTCCTTGGGTGCGTCTCGTGTGGCGTCGTCCGCGACGTTGTGCTTGGTAGGTACCCATCGCCATTCTTTATGTCGGGTCAACTCTTCGATCTCGGCGAGTCTATGCGCGACGAATGGCTTGTATCTTCTAGGGTCGGACTTGATCCATGCTAGCGCCGTTCTTGAATCTGACCAGAAGTATCTTCTTTCGACGCGTAGATCCACTTCTTGTTGCGCGTTAGTGGCGAGACGGCTGCCCAGGAGACAGGCTTGCAGCTCGAGTCTGGGGATCGAGGTGGGTTTCAGCGGTGTCACTCTTGCCTTCGCCGCTAGGAGTTTTACTTCCACTTGACCGTCGGGACGTTGCGTGCGCCAATACACCGCGCACGCGTAAGCCTTCTCGCTAGCGTCGCAGAACGTGTGGAGCTCCCCTTCGTCGCTGTTTCTTGTCAGACAGCGCGGGATACGCAGATTCACTAGCTTCTTGAGGTCTTGTAGCCATCTGGACCATTCTTCTTGTCTCGCGGGTGGTACTTTCTCGTCCCATTCCACGCCGCTTCTCCAGAGGTTTTACAGCATAATCTTGCCCTGGATCGTGATGGGAGCGGCTAAACCGAGCGGGTCGAACACGGTCATGACCGCGCTCGTCGCTTCCCTCTTCGTGGGAGCGCGCCTGCCATCGATGGCTTCTTCTGGAGTGTTTCTCAGTGTCAGCGTGAAGTGTAGACTATCTTCTTTCACGTTCCAGTTCAGCCCGAGAGTCTTTTCCACCTGGTCCTTTTGCTCACCCAGTCGAATCGTGCCCGTGCTGTCCTCGGACAGGAGCCCTTCTGTAACTTCTGGATGATTGCTCGCCCAGCCGCGTAGGAAGAACCCTCCTTTCTTGTGGACTGAGTCGACTTCACTGGCTATTCTTCTTGCCGTTGTTGCGTCTGGGTAGCTCGCCAAGTAGTCGTCCATGTAATGGTTGCGTGTGATTGCTCTTGCCGCCTCTGGATGTCGTTCTTCGAAATCGATAGCGTTCTTGTTCTTGACGTAGATCGCCGTACATGGAGATGACGCCGCCCCGAAGATTAATGACGTCATCCTGTATTCCTTGTCTTGCCACAGGAATCGAAGACTGTCTCTGTCTTCCTCGTTGATTTTTACACGCAGGAACATTTCTTTGACGTCTGCCACCACTGCTACTGCACTTTGACGAAACCGTAGCAGCACTCCAAACAATGACTGCAGCAGGTCGGGTCCGGCCAGTAGCGCGTCGTTGAGTGATCTTCCATTCGACTTAGCCGCGGCGTCGAAGACCAATCTCATTTTCTTCTTCTGTGGGTGGACGACTGCGAAGTGTGGCAAATACCAAGTCCTTGCGGAGGTGGGTTCTTCTCTGGCCTCCTCTGCATACTCGCTGACGATCAAGTTGTTGATCTGCTCTGTGTATTTCTTCTGAAACTCTTCATCTTTTGCGAATCTCTTCTGTATTCCTTTCAGACGTCGCGCCGCCGACGTCTTGCTTTCGGGTAGTTGTTCGTCGTCTGTCTTCCAGATGAGCCCCGTGCTGAATCTCCCGTCGGTCAGTCTCTTAGTGGTGGCGTCCAGGACTTGTAGCGCTCGTTGATCGATGTCGTTCGCCGGCTTCTTATTGGCGATTCCCAGCGCTTCGATGTCAAAGTGATCCCTTATGAGTTTCTCCAGGTGATCGTTCTTGGCGCCGGACTGTGTGACGAGGTGATTCACGATTCTGACTGGAGTGCTGCTGCTGAACCGTACCCCGTGTAGCACCCATCCCAGCTGCGTTCTCGAGGCAACCGGCTTGCTGCGGTGGCCATGCTTGACTTCTTGAGAGACGATCAGATTCCAGTTATCTTGACCGATGAGCACCGTCGGCTTGGCGTTGGGGTATTTCAGCTGGTCGCGTATTTCTTCTAGATGCGCGCAGCCTTCTAAGTCTTTTTCGTCGATTTCTTGAGGCGACAGGTGCAGGTTCTTTACGGTGTACCCAGTTAGCTTCTCGATGGTACGGCCGAACATACCACGAATCTTGATGTCGATCTTCTTAGATTTCTGGTCCAGGCGGTGGCCGCCTACGCCTTCTATTCGCAGCTCTTCTTCTGGTACCTGTGCCCCAATCTGCTCGATAACGGAGTCCTCAATTAATGTGACCGTAGAGCCTTCGTCCATGAGAGCGTAGACGCAGGCGTTCCCTTCTGGCCCCATTAATTCCACAGGGACGATCTTCAAGTAGGCTCTTGATAGCGAGCGCGCTGCGTTAACCGCGGAGCTTATCTGAGCCGTCGTTTCTTGCGTCTGCGGCTTCGCGGTCTCTTCGTAGTGCAGTACCGTGTGGTGACCTTTCTTGCATTTGCTGCATGGCTTCGCTTTGCAGTTGAAGCCTCGATGTCCCCCTTCTAGACACCTGTAGCACAGTCCGGACTTCTTTGCCAGTTCCCATTTTTCTTTAACTGACGCGTCGCTGAACCTTTTGCACTTCAGTAGAGTGTGTTCGCTTTTGCACAGCGGGCAGGTGATCTTCTTGCGTTCCTTCTGGCCATTTTCCTGGCAGGAACACACCGTTGCCGACTTCTTGCTGCATTCGCGTTCGCTTTCGGAGTCGTCTTCTGATGTGTAATCTTCTGGTTTCTTTGCGGCTCGAGTGGTGTGCACGCCGCGAGAGAACCCGGTCCGCGTCCGCGACTTCATGCCTTCTTTCTTCACTTTGGATCCCACGTACTCGTGCATCTCGAATTGATCTACCATTTTGTTGAAGAAATGCATGAGGCTCAGGAGTATGGGCTCATCTTCTTCTTCTTTCTGCGCTCGGTACTCGTACCACTTGAATCGCACTAATGTACACATTTTCTCGATGACTCTGCTTGAAATGTCGCTCGAATGCAGGTAACTCTGTCTTTTCATTAGCCGCACGATGCTGACGGTGTTGGCTACTGCCCCGGCGTAGCGCACCAATTCTCTTGCGTCTTCTGACATGGGGGGAAGCTTCTCTATGTTTTCTATCTCGCTTCTGATGAGATACGACGGGCGTCCAAAACGGCGTTCCAATGCTATTATGACTTCTTGTGGGTCTATTTGCGTGAATAATAGCGATTTCACGGCTTCTTTTGCCTTGCCTTTGATGGCCTTTCTCAACCTTCCCATATTCTCTGTGTCTGAGAAGAGCGAGCGGGTGTCTTCATACGTCGCTTTGAAGGCTATCCAGTCGCAGGCGTCGCCCTCGAACTGATGTAGCTCGCTGACGTACTTCGGGGCGCGTTGCACGAACGATGACGTTTTGTTTTCTGACGCGGATTTGACTGCTTGAAGAATTGCTTCGGCCAGCTGGTTGGTGTGACTTGGTGCGGCGATCGCGGTCTTTGGGGCGGGCAACCCATTTGGCGGCTCCCCCTCGTTGCGCTCCGCACTCTTCGTTGTCGACACCCATGCTGCAGTTGCTTCGGCTGCTGCGGCGGTTTGACCCTTTCATTTTCTTCTTCTTCTTGTCCGCTCAGGTCCGTGTCATCTTCTGCGCGCGCCAGTTCCAGCTTGGTACTAGCGAGCTTAGTCTTGACTCTTATTTCTTCCAGCTGCAACTTTTCGAGCTCCAGTCGTGCTTCTAACTCCTTTTTCTTATTGGGATTCTTCTTAGAAACCGACTTGGGCTGCTTCTTCTTGCGTTTCTCCACCATGGTGGCGTCTACGTCCTCGACCATGGTTGTGTCCTCGGTCGCCGTGGCGCTGTCGGTGACTGTTTCTGACGTGGCACCCGACGTAGTTTCTGTTGTCGTGGTGTCGCCGCCGCTGGTCTCTTCCTCTGTGGTTGATTTCGTGCTGTCCCCTTTGCGGCTTCGTGTCATCATTTCTAGCTTCGAGAAGAACACCTTCTAATATCTTCCCAGCAAATCCCGACGAATCTTCAATAGGAAATCTACCTGTTTCCAAGTCGCGACACCCCCTAAGGTACTTTTCTTCGTGGTCGCAAGTAGTGGTAGGCCCGCTACCTTGTTGACACAAAGTACCTTATTCTGTTGTGTTCTTGAGCGTAGATTCGACGAGGGTTCCGGCGAAATGACGAACGCAGCGATACGCGTGTTTGTTTTGACGATTCTGAACGTTTTGACGATTACGTTTTGACGACTAACGTTTTGACGACTCACGTTTTGACGACTCACGTTTTGACGACTCACGTTTTGACGACTCACGTTTTGACGACTCACGTTTTGACGACTCACGTTTTGACGACTCTGTTCCCTACCTGACCACACGTATCGCGACACTGCTACCACACGTTTCACTGACTTTTCTTGAGGGATCAGCGGTGGTTTCTTATGTTTCTTGGTAGCGGCAACACTGCATTTCTTGGTTTCAGTCTTGCATTCGGCTCTCGAAGGACCATGAATTGTTGGGGATTCTCTTGGAGGACACTAAGACCAGGTCGAGGATTAGCTTACTTGTTAATGAAACACTTGCTTGATTATAACTTGATGTTTATTCTTCAATGGATGGCCGAGGACTGATTTCAACCGCGCAGGGCTGCTCTATTTATATAATTTTTCCTAATAATTGTGACTCTACTGCTGGTGCCCTCTGGTGGTCACGCCCACATCGGGTCACTTTACTTTGACCAATCAGAGGGCAGCACAAAAAAAGTACAGATTATTATACAATTCCCTATCTAGGGTCAAAACTTTACCGTGACGAGGTCCGTTACGCTATTTCTTATTTATTCAGGTACCTCGTCACGATAAACACACAAAAACATATGTTAACGATAATATAACAATATTCACTTTACTTAGGTACAATTCTTATTACTAGAGTCCTTCACTTATTCTCACTTATTAGAACGTTGCTTATCAGTCTTTAACACTGTTTATTGTTCACACACAACGCACTAATCACTTTGCCGGGCTTGGCAGCCGGCGTCGCCAACAATAGCCTTTCTCAAGAATTGGGCTATCAAATTGCAAAAAAATAATTTTTCAAATCCGATCAGTAGTTCCAGGTATCACTCCTTACATGCAAACTTATAAACAAACAAACAAATTTGACCTCTATGTAATATTAGTATACATTATTTATGTACGCTACAAACTTTACTAGTGGTAATGAGAGTGGTGAAGAGCCTCCTTAAACGTCTCTTATAAGGTTTCAAGTACTTCGATTTACATAATATAAATTCGCTAGATACCCATGCTATCTGCTTAGCCTTTTCCCAACAATTTTGGGGTGATCCTGTCTAACCGGATGCAGCTGAATGCCAGTATTTTTCACGGAGCGACTGCCTATCTGACCTCCACAACCCAGTTACTGGGTAACACGATACCCCTTGGTAAGACTGGTTGTCAGACTTTTGAGCTTCTGATTAACTGTCATACCCTTTATTATATACTTGTTCTAAGTTCTTTCCAACTTTATAGGTAAAACATTGACGCAGTTGCTAAGAGTGGAGTGTAGCTTGAACTAATAATCTTGCGCTCTAAATTGAACGAGAGTTCGACCCACGGCAGAGTTTACATTGAACTATATTGTAAACTCTAACGTGCCGATCTGTCATTTTAATTTTCTAAATGGGCTAACAATACACCTTGAGCAAAAAGAAATAAAATATGTTTTTTATTTTGAGAGTAATTGTTTGCTTGAACAATCGTAAACTCTGTTATTACAACTCAAAAAAGTAACAAAACACAAGTTTATTGTACGTAATGATGATGCTTCGTGAATGTTGCAGCAAACAGAATCGATCATCAAAGCTACTTACGTACACAAACTTCAACAACAATGTTTTAAATTGCATAATATGCATATGTCAACATGTTATTACTTTTGACGTTTTTTTTTTTTTTTTTTGAGGATGGGAAATCATCAAATGACCCCTCCCGCTCTGGGTGGAGCGGAAGGGAGTGTCAGACTCTTACTGACTAAAACCCACCCGTGTTCCTTCCTTGGCCCTTTATGTTCCGGGTCAGCGGTACCCCTTATGGATGATCCCGCTTTCCCGGCAGGCTTGGGCCCTAGTGGGCCCCCTCTTCGATGCTGACATCTCTTTGAGGCGCGCGTGGAACACGTACGCGCCGTCCGGCACGGGCCTGATCCTGATCGGACGGTGAGCTACCCATTACTCACCGCCCGCAGGCCCGCGCCTACGGTGGCCGGGAGTCGTCACGCGGCTCCCGACGCCCGGAGCGTCCACCGCGGCGGCTTGGACGGGAGACTCTCTCCCTCTCCCGTCCCGCCACCTCCTTCGCTAGCATGACTGCTTCGCAGAAGGAGGCGACTGCCTCCCACTCCCCCTCGCCCCGGACCATGGCTTGAACCAAGCCCCGGCGTGAGAGGTCGCCGCCGCTGCCGATCGCCTCTACGAGGACACGGCGGTGCTCCGCCCATGCAGGGCAGGCCCCCACCGTATGCTCCACCGTGTCCTCGGGGCGATCATCGCAGTGGTGACACCCGGGCGTTACCTCCCGCCTGATGATGTGCAGGAACCTCCCGAAGCTTCCGTGTCCGGTGAGGACCTGCGTCAGGCGGTAGGTGAGGACGCCGTGACGCCTCTCTAGCCACTCCTCAAAGTGCCCGTGCGCTGGGTTGCGACAGTCGCTCTTTGCATGCCGCCATGAGATCGCGCCGGAGGTCCGTCCGCTCCGCCGCGATTTGCCGCGGAAGCGGGGTTTCCCCCCGGCGTAGTGCCTCCACGCGCATTACTTTAGACCTTACGTTTAATTTAGCGCAATATTTACACAATTCTACACCATTGCTAAAACATACTAGGTATCGTTACTTAAAGGAAGTTAAGTGCCGCCACTTCTACCTCGTGTCGTGCTGCGGATAGTCTCAGACGTGAGTTGATAACTGCATTACTTAACTAGCAGGTAATGTGTGGAGATTACTCCTGTCTGCACCAACTTAGACTTCGCTCACTCTGTGGAACGTGTGATGCTCTTAGATGCTATTGCCAAACTTGCAAGATGCGATACCGCAGCGCACTTATAAGAATTAACTAAGACTATTATAACTAATATGGAAATGAAATCCTAACTTCCTAACTATCCTTATTCTAACTAATATTATAAATGCAAAAGTAAGTTTATTTTTTACGCTTTCACGCCAAAAAGGCTGAATGGATTTGAATGAAATTTGGCACACGAATAGACCAGAATCTGGATAAGAACATAGGCTACTTATAATTCTGGATCACAGACGAAATAACGGGCCACAGCTAGTGAAATTATAAATTCTGTAAATAGGATATCGGAATCACTCTTAAACGTCATAAAATCAACCATATGGAGTGCCAATATGTATGTTTATGCTAGGAGTGGATTTATTTATATCAATCTCTGTAGTACCTATTCAAATCCAAAGTACAACGGTATAGGGGAATGATTTAAGGGTTGAGGTTCGAACTGATGACATTTTAATCACCAGAGCGATTCCCGTGATAAATGATTTTATTTCTGTAAGTAGGTTTGAACAAACACTTTTACACGTCAATCATATTTTTTTTTAAACTAGATGAGGTCGGCGTTTCCTATCTGACTACTCTGAGAAGAAAGGCCGAAACAAACTCAGAGGTCACAGACTCGGTGGTCGTGCGTGAACTCGAGGTCGTGCGCTACATACACCAAGAATATAGTGAGAAATCACCCGAGTGGAGGCCGGAAATTAACCCACGGGAACGTACAATCGCCTATGACCTAACCAAGGTCATGGCCTACTTATGTGCCAAATTCCATTGAAATCCGTTCAGCCGTTAAGACGTAAAAAGGTTAGTATGGATAAGAACCTCTTTTCTGCAAAAATCTTACCGTGAGTACCTGTGATAACCTCAAACACTCGAAAACATGTGACATCTACCAACCCGCACTGGGTCTTGTGGTGGCCCACTCCCTCTCACAGAGAGGAGGCCTATGTCCCAGCAGGCGGAATGGTGTAGGTTGATTATGCTTATGCTATTATGCCACAAGCAGATCCGCATCCATAGCTAGTCTCAATACCAGCCAATTCATCAAAATGTTGGGGTCAAAGTCAAGACGAAAATCAGTTCAGTCAACGAACTACCCCATTGTCTCCCGATCTCAAGAACCAAGTGAAGGGCAATCGACTTTTTGAGATAGATTGGAACCTCGGTTAAACCTCGGAGACGTAATTGGATTTATAATGTTAAATTGGCGGACATTTTTTATACTTAAATTAAAAGAGGATGACAGAAAAATAAATTTTGGACAGCATTCGATGATGGGATTAATTTTTCTTTAGATTTTTTTTAGCCAACGTTAGATTATAAACTTACATCTATAGACGCTATATGAAATCACTCACAAATCAAAATGTCTAGCCTTTTCCGAACTACATATTATGTTGGGGTCGGCTTCCAGTCCAGTCCAGTCTCACGGATGCAGCTGAATACCAATATGAACGAAGGTCGACTAGGAGAGGATGGATAATTGAAACACTGGACTTTATATTAAGCGCGTATAATATATGTATCCACGGTGGAACTCTCTACCTGCGTCTGTGTTTCCGAACGCATACAACCCTAGTCTCTTCAAAGTGAGAATGAACAGGCTTCTTCTGGGTAAGCTCACTCCACCGTCGACTCTGTCTCTGTCACCACTGACCTAGACTAGAGTCAAGAGCAAGCCCATCATAAATAATAAAAAAAGGTATATTAATATAGTACAGAGATGCATAAAAAAAACTGCGAAAGTCACTTCATTCCAACCGGGTGTTGCACGACACCTTTTGACATTTTATTTCACAGTTTTATGGTGGTTAGTGGAGGTCCAATGGTAACGGCGGAGACTAACGAGTTTGTAAGTTGTTGGTTCGAACATGGACAGACTTTACTTTATACAATTTATTTCATCCCCATTGCTTTCAAAACGGTGAAGGAAGACATTACGGGGGAATCGGATGTCCTAGAACCAATCATTTGTAGACATTTAACATTCACCAGGTCTGTGTCTCAGCAGTGGGAATATTATAGGTTGGTAATACATATGTAAGTAATTAAGTAAAATTGTAATTGAGAAGCACAGAAAAGGTCGATGTGGTGACGTTTTAGGGAGAAAGGAAATGGCCACTGCTGTAAGTAGACCGCGTACAGCAGTGGACATTTTAGGCTGAAATGATGATGATAATATTGGTGTAATGTAGGTATGTGAATATGATAATATTAGTTTAATAAAGATAAAATTTGCAATTGATCAAACATGGCAGATGTGATTTAGCCTTAGTGGTAAATATATCTATGACCACTGCAAGATAAGGTAAAGACTCAATATGACGTTATTAGTATTTGAGAATGATACTTTTGTATCTATCTACTTAGTGGCACCACGATATGGAGTCTCATTAAGTATTTAATTGAATGGAGCTGACTGCATCGCAGGATTACGTACGCTTGAGTTGCCCAATGTGGATGTTAATGTATGTATGGATGTAGGCTTTTATGTTTTACGGTGAGAAAATGGGGGGTTCCATTGGTATTTCTAATGAAGACGTACAATTGAGTTCATCTGTAGCGATGAGGATTAATTTTGTAAAGGCATCAATATTTTGTGTCTCGTTTGTTTGGGCGTACAAGCTATCAGTATCTTAGCTATGTTTCAGTATGTGTGGATAAAACCTGGATTGTATCATTTTTGAAGTAGTTGCAATTTAGCTTGGTACTCAATCATGCATCAATGACGAAACCAAAAAGTTTCAACCCTAAAAGAAAGAACCTCAAAACAGTTTTAGCAAATTGACAACGTCAATCATAAAATTAAAAAATAAACGTGACAGTTTCGTGAATGGTGAGGTCGAAATAGTGGGTGAAATGATAACATGTTATCCAAAAGTACTCTAAGATGATAAGTTCTAGCCACAAAAAATACAAAAATTAGAACGTAGCCATCCAGAAGCAGATCAACAAACTGCAACAAGCTATTATAGTCAGAACAAAATGTAAGCAAGAAATCAAAATGGAGAATTCCTCAAGGTTTGATTTCAACAAGATCCTTGATCAAGCGCTGTATACCTACATGCCAGAAAAAAATACAAAGCTTGAAGAGATTAATAAAAATGTCAATACAACTGAAAATGTAAAGAATCTGAAACTAGGGACGGTGAACCGACTTCGCCCTGTGGTCGAGTGGATTGCATTAAGCGAAGTCGTCGTTGGATCGATCCTGATTATACTCCTCATGTTACTTGCTTGTCATTACGACAAATTGTATGGCACGGAGAATTCTAGGCGTAAGTGTTTAATAAAAAGCTTTAGTAGGTAAGAGTATAAAATAAAAACACCCCATTACAACCAAGCCTGGTTATATTTCGCAAACTAGTTCAAATTATTCTAATGTGCACGTATTTCCATACACTATAAAGACGTAGACGATATCATCGAACGAAATTATAAAAGCGCACATTAATTATGTTGACAATAACGTAAGTTAGCATCCTATCAAACCCATATGGAGAGTTTCCAAAAGACACGCGTCGTACATGTGGCGACAATTTATTCCCATGCTAAAGATAATTTTGTTAAGGCGTTGTGATACACTGCACACCCCTTAAGACCAACAGGAGCAACCAACAAATGAAGAGTCATCTTGAATGAGCGGTAAATCTGCATCCTAGAATAGAATAGAATACTCTTTATTAGGTACACCAAAAAATTACAGATATAAATGTAGAAATTTTACATAGGGTGACATAATGGGCGGTCTAAATTGATATTAAATAAATAGTCTAATTCTAATTGCATAACGCACTTTCAATCGCAATCCAAGAGTTTTGAAGTAAATACCTGCATAGGTTTCGCAAATTCGTCTGCTCCGTAACGTAGCGGAACTGTGAAAATGAAAGAAATTGCGATCAATTTATTGTCATTTTATGTCGTGTGGTACGCAATAACCTCACTGAACAGACTATACTCTTCTCTTTTGTGTTCTAAATTAAAACTACAGACCGATCATTCAAATAGGTACAGAACGTTACATTGGGTTTAATAGACTGCATTGGGTAAAAGTCGATATATCGTATACTTAGCTTACATTGAATAGAGGATTTAATGGTTTGAAATCGCCAATTTATAATGAGCATGCATAGCGTTCAATACTCATTCGTTCTCTATAGAAAAGCGGCCTTTGCCTTGCAGTAGCAATACCGGAAAATTACATGCTGGTAACTTTCCTTTTATTTACTTATTTTAGATCTCGTGGCTAAGTAACAGCTAGCCTTACCAAGGGGCATCGTGTTGCGAAGTAACTGGGTTGTAGAGGACAGAAAGACGGTCGTTCCATTTAAAATACTGGTATTCAGATGTAGCCAGTTAGACTGGAAGCTGACCCCAATAGAATTACGAAAGGGCCATGATAAAGCTACATGGTTTATTTTCGTCAGTTTTATATTCTGTAATGCTTTCAGTAATAAGTTTGATGTCTTTCGGTGGAGCGGTCCTTCTAGTAGTCAATGGGATGATGCTACTAACATCATTGAAGTTGGATAAAAGGAAGGTTATGTGGGTAAGTCATTTATTCAATATTTTTTTTTAAATTTATTATTTTTTCTTAAATAGTCTGAAAAACTCTTTTACAAAAAATTAAATACATCCATTTTTTACCGCCATCAAAGCCGCGGAAATAATTGCGTAAAATGCTTGTAATGGCAATGCATTCATTTCGACAGTTCATCAGCATTCTTTGCGTTAATTATGTACGTTGTCGGGCAGACGAACTTTGCAAACATGAATAAATGAATTAGGAACTACTTTCCAAATCTTTCGGATTATGATAGCAAAGTGAGTTAGGCGATTGGGGTGCAGATTGTGTGAAATTTTGCATCGCAAGACAGTGAATATATGTCCTGCTACAGACCTATCGCTTTAGTGCCAATGTTTTCAAAAATAATTGAAAAAGCAATATATAATCAACTTACCTCATACTTTGAGAAACATAGCTTATTCGTTGATAAAAGCAAGCAAACATCAACCTACCCATGTGCCTGCAGTATATCTCAATGGCGTTGCAATAAAGCTGGTGGACAAATTTAAATATCTGGGGCATATTGTGACGGATGATCTCAAGGATGACGAGGATATAGAGCGGGAACGCAGGGCGTTGGCGGTGAGAAGTAATATGCTTGCTCGCAGGATCGCTCGATGTACATCTCAAGTAAAGATAACGCTCTTTAAAACGTATTGTCAATCTTTTTACTCGTGTGGCCTATGGGTGAGCTATACGCGACGATCTTATGACACCCTGCGGGTTCAATATAACAACGCTTTCAAAATGTTGTTAAGGCTACCGTGGCGCTGCAGTGCCTCTGCGATGTTTGCAGAAGCCCACACGGACGGCTTCAAGGCCATAATTCGCATAAAATCGGCTTCTTTGCTGCAGCGTCTACGGGGGGCTAAAAATTGCATTCTTACAGTCATTGCTGCTCGTTTTGACTGCCCCATTCAAACACACTGGGTGAGGGTAGTAAATGGTTTTATATAGTAGTCTGCTTAAAGATAAGTACTAACAATACTAATATAATTGTAAGCTAATATTGTTGCTAATATTTACTAACAAGATAAGGATTTTAATTATCTGAAATAAAATAAATGAATGAATGAATGAAAAAGGTTTTAGAAAAAATAGATCAATTAACATGGCCATCTATGATTTCTTGCATTCACTTAGCAGCAGAGTGGATAAAAGACTTCCAACTCTAGCGCTTTATATGGACATGTCAAAAGCTTTCGATCGCGTAGACCATAAAATACTCTTAAGTAAACTTAACGCATACGGAATTAGAGGAAATATATTAAATTTAATAGAATCTTATCTATCTAATAGAAAGCAGATAACGACGATTAGTAGAAAGTGTAAAAAAACCGAACTCACATATAAATCCAGCCAGCGAACTGTAACTTACGGGGTACCACAAGGTAGCGTACTCGGACCGCCTCTATTTATTATTTATAGTAATGACTTTCCTACAGCGTCAACTTATTCTATGACAATGTTTGCGGACGACAGCACTTTACTATTTAATAATGACTAAGTAAGTACATTAGAGGCTGAAATTAATTCTAATTTAAAATCAGTTGTGAATTGGCTGCAAAATAATAATTTGATTATAAATCTAGAAAAAACAGTATTAATGAAATTTCAACAAAGAGTAAATCACAAATTGAACTTAAATATTAGATATAAAGTTATTAATGAAACAAATGTAACAAAATTTCTCGGATTAAATATAGAAAACACATTGAAATGGAATTCACATATTGACAAAGTGTGTAGTAAACTAAACCAATACTCCTATGCCCTGCATATGTTAAGTAAAACAGCCGATCGGACAACAGTATTAACAGCATATCATGGTCTAGTGGCCTCAATATTAAGATATGGAATTATATTTTGGGGAAATGCAACGGGTAAAAATACAGTATTTAAGTGCCAAAAAAGATGCATAAGAGCTATCTACAACCTACAGACAACTGACAGTTGCAGACCGTTTTTTAAAAATATGAAAATATTAACAATGCGTTGTACATATTTGAAACGTCCATGTTTGTCAAAAATAATCTGCACAAATTTGCTCGAGTAATAGCCAGCGCCGTTGTGATCGGTTACAAACAGTTGGGTCTAAAACTGCACTATTTAGGAACAGTGTTTTTGCAATGGCTCCAAGGATATATAATGGGTTACCAAAATGTATAAGAAGTGAAGAAAATGTCCGCAAATCTAAAAGTAATTTGTTTTTATTTCTAATTGACAAGACGTATTACTCTATTGAAGATTTTTTAAATGACAAACTATGACACAATTCCTATAAGTAATATTATCTTTCTTTGACATGCATGTAAAATGTAATTTATTTGACATTTATTTGACATTTATTCATTTAATTGACATTTATTTCATTTAATTGACATTTATTTAACACTTACTTTTTAATTAATGTTTAATCTGCAATTTTTTTAATGATATTACACAAAAAAAATGGAAATAAATGAAAAATAAATAAAAATAAAAATAAAATTAATATAAATAATTAATATTTTAATATAAATAATA
The DNA here is from genome assembly GCA_937001585.2 of Brachylomia viminalis. Lineage (NCBI taxonomy): Eukaryota > Metazoa > Arthropoda > Insecta > Lepidoptera > Noctuidae > Brachylomia > Brachylomia viminalis. The sequence continues at coordinate 14,286,617 of OW443314.2, forward strand.
ATAATTTCATTTCAATTTTTAAAAATAAATAATTAACCATTGCAATTTTATTGGTAGAACATAGAGTTCGACTACAAGAATATGTATATTTAAGACCTTTTATGTATATATACCATTGACTTATAATAGTATGGACTGGAAATATCAACAAAAAAAAGGTGCCTACCTACCACTCATAATGTCTCATAAAATGGCTGCCATTGCTAGGGTTGTGGCAATCAAGGAATATTGGTGTTACTATAACGAGTATCGATACGAGTCTTACTTGATATCACGTTTGGTTCATAATTATATACTTTCTTAAAATCTGTTGTAACAGAAAAAGATGAGTAGTTTACTTACCGTCTGTTATCTGAGGATAAAACTCATATCAAGTGTTTTTTTCTGTACAGAATTAAAAACTTGTGTATACAACATGTCTGTGTAACATACCTAACAATTTATTAAAGAGTGAGTTGTGGAGTAAAAATAAAAATAATTATTTTTTTACTTAAAATATGTTTATTGGTGTGATAATAATTATAAATGATAAATGATTTTATTTCTGTAAGTAGGTTTGTACAAACACTTTTACACGTCAATCGTATTTTAAAAACTAAATTAGGTCGGCGGCGGCGCTTACTATCTGACTACTCTGAGATAGAGGTGGGCAAAGTGTATCATTTTTGCGATTGGATCATTTGCATCTGGATCACTGAAATGATCCGAATCACTGATATGTCTCATTTGGATCATCGGCTCAAAGGATATAAATTACATAATGTTGGGTTGGGTATATTGGGTATAGTATTTGATACGTAAGCGCCTTAGTAGTAATTTTTACGTGCATGGATTACGACAAAGAATAAACGAAAATATGTGATTGTATGAGTGATATCTCTATCTATCATCCCATTTGGTATCTCTTTCTGAATTGTATAGATTGTTAAAAACTCAGTGTGTCTGTCTCCCTCTCTCGCTCGCTCACTGCTCAGTCGCCTCGCGAGCGACGCGTCGCGTCGCGCAGAATGAGCCAGAGCAAAGTAATGTTTCAGATCCAAATGATGCGTTTGAAACGTTGTTACTGAACCAATCTTTTGTATCACTTCAATGATCCGGATCAGTGAGTCGGTTCCGTAAAGAGTTACACACGACTACTCTGAGAAGAAAGGCCGAAAGAAGCTCCGTGGTCACAGTATCTTTTAAAGTCCAGACAAAATCTTGGTCAGATCACGTGAAGGCTGTATAGATCGCTGTCTGAAATGGTCTTTTGAGGAAAGAACCACACAAATTGTGTGTACCTGTCCAGTCAGTTTCAGAGTATTTTTTTGGTGCGGGTAAACCTTTGGAATTAATTTGTCTTTTTAAGAAGTTTATTGGTCCCGCCAATTCTTCTATTACAACAGTCTGTTCCATGTTGATACAATTTTTTCTTCGAAGGTCTTCTATAATATCTTTCAAATTGGCATTTTTTTTTGTTTTTCTTTCGAATCTTTTCGATAAGGCGTTTAACTTTTTGTTGTTGATTGACATATTTTTCTTTTAAAGCCTTATTTTTTTCAATTTGTACAACCTGAAAAAATAAATGAAAATTACTTCAATCATCAACTTGCATCGAAAATGCTGCTTTGTAATATTTGTTTCATGCTAAGTCTATAGATCCTAAAAAATCCAATTGTATATTTATACTTTAACACGAAGATCAGAAAACGTGCTGATAAATCACTGACAGGTGGACCTGTAGTACAGCTACGGAACAGAGAGGATACGTCATTGGTACCGTAACCACACCTTAAATAAGAGAGAACTCAGCTCGTTTCATCGCCAAATTTCATTTTTGATAATTTATCCCCTGTGGGTAGATTTTGTTCCAAAAATACTTTATTTTTCTACTTTGTAAAAATGTCTCATTCGGATTTCAATGTTTTCTCATTATTATCGTAATGTTATAAAATTTTAATTTTCGTAAGAACCTCCTGTAATTTTCTAGCATCAAAAACGTTTGAGTAGATACACACCACTTTGTGCACTGTTTCGTCTGTTTCCACAATTCGGTGGGGAACTGTAACGGAGGCATTACAGTAGATGTGATGATACGTGGAGAAACGTCCGTGTTTTGAATGTTTCTCGTTTAACATAATACAGATGACTCGTGACGTTGTTTTTTGCCAGGTGCCTGAAAAAAATAGATACTAATAAGCAATAAGCAATTTACAATATGATTTATTGATGTAATTAATACATCTATTTATTTATTTCAGGCCAAAGGGCCGCGCTGTTATTAATCAATTATTATTTACACTTACCGAAAATACTGTGGGAACAGAGTAATCATGTAATCTCATTACATCAAGTGTTCTATTGAAACTGCTTTCTTAAAAGTGAAGTGAACAGAGGTACCATTATTTATGTCGCGGATTAATATTTTCTTCACCAATAGCCTCTAACCACTTTTTCTTTAATCCTTCATTTTTAGGAAACCTATAAAAATGGTAAGTATTTTGATCAATAATTCATTTTGGTTAGAGTTGCTGCTAATATCTAACTAAAATAAATAACTAAATGTCGATGTCTTATTTTATCATCATATAAAACTGTCTCCCGGTGCTGTGACCAAGCAAAGTCACTCGGACCGATTAGGACACGCAGAACGATTTATGTTAACATCGCTGATTGTACCGATATCGTTTCAGCGGAGGAACTAGTTTCGGAAACTATTACAGCAACGGTACAACACTATTCCACTACGACATATTATTGTAAACAAACGAATGAAATAATAAATAGGTCTGTTATACGAAAATGACCCCAAATATACCTTACCAAATATACTTTAGCCTTAAAATCACGATTGAGTAACAATTTGTTCATCGAACGTGTATGAATTTATGTAATAATGCATGGAAACCGGCTACTAACCTATGCAAAGACAATTGAGGTTGATTTCCATTCTTTCTTGCACCACACTTCACAATATAACACATAGGCATGTTGGTTTGCTGTTTTCCAACATTAACATTAATTTTTAAAGGTAAACTTCTCGTAATATTCTCGCAAATCTCAATAACACAAAAAATAAACAACCATTTGACAGCACAACTACCACGAAACTCGTCGCCACAGACTTAATAGATGTCGCATAAGATGGCTGATAGGGCACTTACCTACAACTGTCCCTACGTCATTACCATAATGAGCAACAACTTAAATATTGTTGTCTCTTTATCACATATGATTATTTCATTACATAGAATGAGACAGAACGATATTTCACAGTCTGTATCGTATTTCACTCATATTTGTATGCAAAGTGTATGTCAAATATAACGCGGCGCCTCCATGTTTTTCCTATCTCAATGATATATACCTATGTTCACAAATAAAGATTGATTGATTGATTGATTGAAGGTGATCTATTAGTGCAAAGTACTAGACTTTTCTCAACGAAATCTTTTGTTCGCAGTATTACATACTAATGTCAACACTTCTTTGGATCTACATGTTTGTGTTGTCCGTTATGAAGATTCATTTCGCCCTACTGGTTGTAGAAAGAGGTAACACGCTTTGTTTTATTTTAGAATCTTACGATCCGTAAGTTTAACCGCCATTGTTCTGGTTTCACGGATAAATTTCTGATCAACCCTCGCTTTCTGAGAACTCGTTGTATTTCATTTTAGTCCAGCAATTACAGCAGCTATCATTGGATTTTAATTTTTAATGCCTTGATCAGATGTACTAAAACCATATATTAGAAGCAGAAAGGACGTCGTCGAAAATGACCCTAGGACGAACAAACATCTGACGTACATATAATAATTATAAATATATTTTAGTATACTAATAATTACGAATATCTGCATGAAACAGACATTCTGCGTTCCTTAATGACCAAATTAAAAGAGCTGTAACGATTTACGACATCACAACATTGAGCTAGTAAGTCTATGCATCACACCAAAAATACTGCCTTCTTTGACAATTAGATTTGACATGACAATTAGTGATCTTTCAATTAGGAATCCTTCATTTCACACATCGAAAGCGAGATTACTTGAGTTGACCACCTGCTCACGGATGTCATACGTATCCGTACCTACGTACTTTAGTTTTCAACCTTTTTCGCTCTAGGGTATGATGCTTGCCGGGGTTGCGGGAAAGTCCGAAATGGTTACCGTGGCCACAGGCACAGGTAACTGAAGTAACACAGGTGGGTTTTATCTAGTAAGAGTCTGATACGCAGTGTAGTGACTTGTGGGACGTTTTTAATGGTACCATAGTCCTTAGGTGCGAACTGAATTCAACAACAAGACTGATTTATTTATTTATTTATATATTCTTTATTGTACACCACAAAAAACATAACAACAAAAATTAAATTGAACTCTACTTAACATACAATGGGCGGCCTTATCGCTTTCTACGATCTCTTCCAGGCAACCTTGGAATGAACAGAGATTTTCCTGGACATAAAATGGGGCTGTTGTTGGTGCAAATAATAACTGTGTATACAATACACTAAAATAGATACACATATATGTAGGTCTGAGGCGGTGAAATAATAGCAGATTTACTATTTTAGACTTTTATTAATTAACAATTACACAGAGTACACGTTATCGGTTCTACGGTTATCGCCATCTTCACTTTTCCCCTTCCATCCTTCCTCTCTCTCACACACATATGTCGTCTCGCTTACACTCACTCATGCTTATTATTCTAACTACTGTACACATTTTAAAATCCCACAACTCGGCTGTCCTGATAATTTGTCTGCCCTCAGACAACCTTAATTACAATTTCAATCTTCAGCTTAAATAACAAAATGAACCAACCTCTTTATCTTAAAGTTAAGAAACAATGAATGTATCATACATCAAGAATTGTTCTATACTAGGTTACAATAATAACAGTTTAAAATAGAAGTTACTTTGCTTTACAACATTACAGATTTAAATGGAACTCATTACAAACAAAATATGGTTAATTGGTGTACAAATACACAACTTATAAAGTGTGGACAATGATAGATCACATAATATTATATCAATACAGAATACACACTGTTTATGCCAATAAACATTACAGTTGATATAAAAAGGGTTCTGTTTTATTTACTTAACCTTTCATCCATCTACTAACAACAAAAATAATCAAAGAAAATACCTACTGCGGCCATGGCTTCATTTGGTCCGCGGAGCTAGACGTTTTAATAGGCCCTTCGGTAGCACGCTCAACCTTCTCCACATCGTAGCGATCATTTCGCTTAACCTTTGATACTCGATACGGCCCTAGAAACTTGGGCTTCAGCTTCATCCCCGTACCAAACTGTGTCCTTTTTATAGCCACTAAATCTCCTTCTTTATATTGGGTACTTGGCTTCCGCTTTTCATTGAATGTCTTCTTATTCTCATCTTGTACTTGTAGTATTTGCTTCTTGGCTTTGATTCTAATCTCTTCTCTATTTTCTTCATATTGATCAATCTCTTCCTGTTTTAACAATTCCAATATGTGTAGGTCTTCCTTACATCTCATACTTATGCCAACCATAAGGTGAAACGGAGTTGTGTCTATACTTCGTTGGTATGTACTATTTATAGCTCTTTGCACTCGACTGATATGTCTATACCACAATGATGGATTTTCCAGACATAGCTTGGTCAATACAGCTAGTATAGTCCTGTGCAGCCTTTCCACTTGGCCATTTCCCCTCGGGACTCCTGTGGTGATGGTAACATGTTGTATGTTCTCCTCTTGGCAGTACTCTTGGAATTCACCTCCAGTAAATGCAGTCCCCCGGTCGCTTATTATCCTCACAGGGTTTCCATAGTGCTGTTGATGTATCTTTAGTTTTTCAACCGTTTCTTTACTTGTTGTACTCCTAGTAGGGAAGATCCACGTGAATTTAGTGAAACCATCCACTATTGTCAATATGTGATTGTACATTTTCTTCGTATCCGTCAGTGGTCCCAAATGATCCATATGTAGAGTGTGTAATGGGGTACCTTCTTTATCAATTGGATTCAGATATCCCTCTTGCTTGCCTGCCTTCTTCGTAGCCAGTAGACATGGTATGCAAGACACCACAAACTCTTGTAGCTGCATCTTCGTGCCAGCTCTGTGCTCAATGTCATAGTCAAACTGATCTAAGTACAAAACCCAGCGAGCTACTTTCGGTGACAGTTCTTTCTTCTTCAGTGTCAACTCAAAGGCTTGACAGTCAGTCACTATTTTAAAATGGATACCATATAAATAAATTCGAAACTTTTTCACTCCCTCAATGATGGCTAATGCTTCTAGTTCATAGCTTGAATACTTCGATTCGGCGTCAGTAGTCCTCTTGCTCATGTAGTAAACAGGGTGCCAGCCGTCTTTGTGTAGCTGCAGCAGTATGGCAGCATAGGCAACAGCAGAAGCGTCTGTGTGCAATTCGGTGGGTAAATAAGAATCATAAATCTTCAATACTGGCGAATCTCCCAACTTTTGTTTTAAGTTCTCAAATGCCATTGTTTCTTTCTCACCGAACTCAAACAGGGCATCCTTCTTGAGTAAGTCTGATAAGGGTTTGGCTATAAATGCATAATCTTTAATGTACTTTCTAAAATATGAAGTGAGGCCAAGAAAACTATGAACTTGCCTTGTTGTTGATGGTCTTGGATACCTCATGACAGCATCTATCTTCTCAGTAGAGGGTCTCACTTCTCCGTTCTTCACTAAGTGTCCCAAGTACTCTATTTCTCGGGAGATCAATTTTGCTTTCTTCCAATTTATCTCTAAACCATATTGCTCTGAAATCATAAGTACTTTCTTAAGCCGTTGCCCAGCTTGGGCCTCATCTTTTGCCGGTATCAATAAATCGTCAATAAATATTATGACTTCATCTTTTGCTAGTAGTTCTCTGAAAATAATTGTTATAAATCTCATAAAATATTTTGGACAGATACTTAAACCAAAAGGAGCCCTCAAGAATTCATATTGTCCATTGTGTGTGACAAAAGCAGTATACTTGATGGACTCTTCGCACACTTTCAGGTGAAAAAACCCATTTTTTAAATCGAGTACACTGTAGACCCTAGCATCCTTTAATTTATCAATCAGATCTTCTATTACCGGTAATGGAAATTCATCTTTAACCATTTTTCTATTTAACAATCTATAGTCAACACAGACTCTAACAGAATTATCTTTTTTCTTAACCAATACCAGCGGGCTACTATATTCTGAATGACTCACGCGTATGATGTCCTTTTCTAACCATTCTGCAACCTGTTTATCCACTATTTCCTGCTCCTTCAGCGCCAAACGTCGTGGTCGTTGCGCCACCGGAACGTCATCCTTGAGCACGATTTGCAGTTGCAGCGGTGCTTCTTTCGTTTGATGAGGCTTGTAGTTTCGTACACAATTTAGCACTTCTTCTCTTAACGCCGGATCCTTCATGTGACCTACAACCGAATCAGATGGGCATACTTCACTCACATAACATCCCAGTCGCTCCCACTCTTTGCTATAAAATTTCACGCAACCCCTTTTCAACACAACTGTAACGTCGTTAAGAAATTCCTGACCTATTATTACATCGTACGGTATATAGTCTTTACATAGAACGTGAAATATAACATCTGGGTAGCACTGTTTGTCCACGCACAAATTCAAACGACACTTTCCCATCGAACGCACTGTTGATTGTCCAATGCCGGAGAGTAATAATTCGTCCTTTTCGTATTCTGGTTTTCCAATCGCATCATAAACATCCGCCGAAATAATGTTCACGTCGCTGCCCGTGTCTACTAACGCTTTTAACTGCACGTTGTTTATTTCCAACAAAACAACCGGCTTTTTCTCTTTTGTCAACATTGACATTGAAACTTCTTCGTCGTTGTAAACAAACGCCGCCATTTTCGATTCGTCGTTCGAAAAGTATCCGCTTGGGGCGCTGTCTTCTTCGTCATTCACCGTCGTGAACATCGCTCGCTTTGAGTGTTGGTAGTCCTGCAGTTCGTTACGCAGGAGGTCGCTAGAGGCGCCACCGTCATCTTGTGTGACGTCCGCCGCGAACATCGCGCTCTTCGTATGCTGCTGTTGGTAGCTCCGTCGTGTTTTACCGATCTCGTCCGATGATGCACGATGGCTGGGTTTCGGCGTCGCCGACGCCGACGCTAGCGCCGCCGCCGATGAAGTGCACGCCGATCCAACATGTCCGAATTGGTTACATTTAAAACACTTCAATCCTTTGCTTTTATGCGGGCAATCGGCTGATGCATGTCCAACTTCACCACATCCATAGCACCGAATCCATGGTTTGCCGCTTGAATGGGGTTTATTGCTACTTGTACTCACTGCTGAACGCCTCTGCACCTGCGCCGCACTTTGCATCTTTTTGCTTATAGCCTCATAAATCTTGAGTTTTTCTTTAAGGTCGTTATACGCGGTGACACCATACAACATGATTTTATTTGTTTCGACATCCACTATTCCATCCACTATGTACTTGATTGCGACGTAGTCAGGCATCTTACCGCGCTTTCCGAGTTCCTTCATAACAAGCATGTAGTCTAAGCAGGATTCATTCGGCAGTTTTTTTCTGTTGCTCATTAATTCATGGATGGATTTGATGTCGACAGTGTCTGGAAATTCTTTTACAAGCGCTGCCTTGAGCTCTTCCCAAGTCTTGTGTGGACGCTCCGCCCGTAACCATAGCTGTGCTGTACCTGTCAGCGCTCGTTTCGCAATTAGGAGCTGCTGAAGCGGTGTCCACTCGAATATCTCGGCGTTGGATTCTACTTCGTCTATCCACCGCGTCACTGGATAGGTGTCGTCGCGGCCGCTAAAGCTGGGTATCAGCTCGGCCGTCATCTGAAGCATGTTGCCGTTACGCTTTCTCGCATCGCAGTCGTCCTGGCAGTCGGTGTAGTCTTCTTGCCGACTTTTCCTGCGATCTTTCGCGGGTTTGGACATTATTTCGTCGTAGTCGTTGAGACAGTCTTCTACCGCAGAAACCGCCGTCGTTCGCGTGTTCCTGTGCACGTGGTAGCCGATCTGCACACGTCGTTTTTATTTCACCGGCCGCACTATTCCGCCTTTCTTTTTGATATCCCGGACGAGCCCCCAAATTTGTAGGTCTGAGGCGGTGAAATAATAGCAGATTTACTATTTTAGACTTTTATTAATTAACAATTACACAGAGTACACGTTATCGGTTCTACGGTTATCGCCATCTTCACTTTTCCCCTTCCATCCTTCCTCTCTCTCACACACATATGTCGTCTCGCTTACACTCACTCATGCTTATTATTCTAACTACTGTACACATTTTAAAATCCCACATATATACATACTTATCCTAAATAATAGATACACTTATATACATATCCTAAATAATAGATACATAAATACGTACATACTAAATTTATAAGCAACGAAAATAAATGAAGACTATAGATAATTACAATTATGAGAACACGATCACAACGACAAGTAATGTTCCTTCACGAGTCTTGCACACACAAGCAATGACGGCGCGCATTTTATTCTACTTATTACTCTTATTATTATTCTTTTATTTTACTGATTTTCATATCCTAATCCATGCGTCCTATATAAATCATTATCTTTTCTATACAATTACTACACATAAGGGCGTTTGTGCAATACCTCCTATTCGATTCATATTCGTGCTTTTTACGAACAGCATAAAAACTGATCAGAAATACGGATCGAGGAAGCCATCATGCTTAATACGAACCGAATACAAGGTAGTGCACTAACGCGCTAAGTGAAATACATTGTAATATTTCAAATAGAATAACACGCTCGCTGGGTACTGAACGGCATCGATTTTGTTTAAAATATATCGATACGGATCTAATGTATAGGCATCCCTAATCCTTGTCATGTCAACTCACCTGTGACGTTTTTGCACTCACTTCTAATTACATTGTGTAACACCAAACAAGATAGGTAAGTACATAAGCACTTACTAAACGTTTAACTGAATCTCCTAGGTCCTAGCCACATACAGGCAATAGAAATAACATTAGTGACAGGCATTTACTAGCATGTATTTCTAAGTATTCAAAAGATTGTTTCTTACTAAATATAACAACAAAATTTTTGTTTTCATTTTAAATAAATGCTTTCTGTAAGTTGTCCGTCATTAAACTTGGTCTTGATGGCCATAAACTTGTAATTTTGATCATGCAAAGTAATTTCCTTCGCTGTTGGTTATGGGGCGAAAGATCTATGGATGCAGAACAATCTCCTTTAATTATTATTACAATAAGCCTGTATTGTCCCACTTCCATACTTTCTTTCGGCTTCTAATTAGCTACATAAGATAAGATCACATGGTATGCGGAATGTTACATTAAATTCTATCACAGTCATGTTTTGTCTCAACGGCGTACAAGTACGAATTAGAACTTAAAATTGAAATGTACTACAGTATCTGCAGCAGTGTCTTTGTCCAGTGCGTGTTGCCAGTGATGACCTATGGCACTGTGAAGTGGTCACTCACAATGGGCCTTAAGCTATGCTTGGAGTACCCTACGTAATCGAATCAGAAATGAAGAAATCCGCAGGCGCACCAAGGTAACCGACATAGCCCGAGGAATTACCAAACTTAGGCAGTGGGCAGGACACATTGCTCGCACAACAGATGGCCGATGGGGCCGAAAGGTTCTCGAGTGGTGACCGCGTACCGGAAGACGTAGCGTCCCACAAGGTGGGCCGATGACCTTGTGAAGGTCGCAGGAATCCGCAGAATGCGGGAAGCAAAGAATCGGCGTAATTGGCGGTGCTTTGGGGAGGCCTATGTCCAGCAGTGGACGTCTTTCGGCTGAAATGATAACGATGACTGCAGCATAGTGTCACGGACTCAATAGAAATGTATAATCATCATCAGCCTATAATGTTCCCACTGCTGGGACACAGGCCTCCTCTCGGTGAGAGGGAGTTGGCCGTAATCCACCACGCGGGCCCAGTGCGGGTTAGTAGATGTCACGTCTTTCGAATTTTCGTTCTAGGACATGCCGGTTTCCTCTCGCTGTTTTTCTTCACCGTTTTGAGAGCAGTGGTGATGGAATAATTAAATGTAGGTATAATAAAATTAGTCAATTAAATGTCAAAGTAATTTGAAATGAAATCTAGATATTTCACACAAGTCAGCTTAGTTTATCAGACAGAAATTTGTCAGTGCTTTAATAGACTTAGAATGCGTTTTAACCTACTTCTTAATTTTTCTATTGTGTTTTCCTCGTGACTAAATGAAAACAGCCGCACGTTTAGATCGAAGGTTAAGCTACGCTTGCCGCGGTCAGTTCTTGGATGGGTGACCATCCATTTCTTAACGACATACCTCCGTGCCTCGGAAAGCACGTTAAGCCGTTGGTCCTGGCTGTTATTCGTAGATCCTTTGACAATCGTTACGGGTAGTCCGATGCCCAAAAAGTCTGACAACCAGTTTTACCAAGGGGTATCGTGTTACCCAGTAACTGGGTTGTGGAGTCCAGATAGGCAGTCGCTCCATGTAAAATACTGACATTCAGCTGCATCCGGTTAGGCTGGAAGCCGACCCCAACTGAATTACGAAAAGGCTATGCAGATATTCCCTCCAATATTTTGGCAATGTATTATAAAGAGCTGCTAAGGAGACTAGAGCCCAAGTAACATATTACGGTATGTCAGGAACACTGCGCCTCAGTCTATTCATCACTCGTTTACTAAAGATTACACGAAACTGAGTGCAGGCGCTTGGCGAATCTCTTTAACATATGGCGTAAAGTTTGCACCTTGCTCCAGAAATAAACTCTTGAAAACAAATTTTACTACTTTAGCTCTTATTATTTGCACAGCACAGCATAATCAGCCTTTATTGTTCCCACTGCTGGGACACGGGCCTACTCTCTTGAGAGGGAGTGGGCTGTAATCCACCAAGTGGACCCAGTGTGGGTTGTAGATGTCACATGTCTTCGAAGTTTTGGTTCGAGGATATGCTGGTTTTCTCACGATGTGTTCCTTCACCGTTTTGAGACAGCTCTTATTATTAAGTTTTCGTATTTGTAAACTGGTTTTGAAACGAAGCTCCTTATCGCACGTGAAACTCTGCACACTTGGCAGAGCTAGACCGAAAAAAGTGTAACATTCTTTTCGGTCTAGTTCTGCCAGATGTGCAAAAGTGAGAGGAACTTCATAACAACCTAGTGTCCCACAACACAACCTCTCGACTGTTTTTATATCACTTTACCACTCCATGGAATACACGTTTATGTAGTACAGGCCAAAAGAAGAAACAAAAAACTGCCTTTTGAATTGGCTGTAGCGTTTCGTATAAGACTATCTACTAAAGCTCTTTTTACACACGTTTCTGAAATATACACTGAATCGCAGTCGGCTCGGAGCCTGTAAAGCCCAACCCTGAGATGTGTGGATAAGCCCCAAAGCAAATTTTATTTTCATAAGTACCTTCAACTAAAATCAATGTTAATCCAAAAACCAAAGATGCACGTTTAGTCATTCAGTTCATTTATTTCTACTCATTTTATAGAGTATCAAATGAAGTTAATTATTGAAACTTGGGAGACGTGATGGGTATCGTAAAATGATAAAATAAAATATTTACAAAAAAAAAAAAAATTTAAACTTATACTTAGTTGCAGTAAATACACAACAGACGGTCGTTGACCCCAAAAAAATAATCATTAAAAATTTTTTTTTGTTGTTCCGATTAAGATATATTATCATGTCTGCGGAGTTTAGCTGACTAATTTAATTTCACCCTGTATTTCTTTGTTTACAGATACATACAAAGTACTTCTACCGGAAAACAGACACTTTCTGCTCAGTAATGCGTGTGTTGTCGGCGTAGCTACTATGTTGGGATCAGGTAAGCTTAATAAAAACATTTGGCTGTAGCTGAAAACCAGCGCTGGGGCTCTGTCTCGCATAGGGTCGTAGCATTATGCTGAGCGATGGCCGTTGTGCGTGAATGTGACGCATATTGTGTTCTTTCTTTGCGTCATGTTTACCGCAAATAAACTTATTTTCCTGATTTATATCTTTATGTACTTCGTTTTCTCCTGCAAAGCGGGCGACCAGTTCCAGGCATAGGTACAATATTCCTCTTCAAACCTTTTTTACTAGGAATAACAGCTAGAAAATTATTCACTGCTTTAGCGGTTTTATAATTTTAATTAAAAAGCTGGCCCTTTCCAACAACATCTTTGGAAATAGACCAGTAGGTAAGTTTTAAAACAACTTATATTTATTACTGCTTAATGTTTAAGAATATGAAAAATACCTAACAAATAAAATATATCCAACTGATATTTTATACCGAAATTCTCTGGAAGGTGCATTAGCTATTTTAAATTTTACTAAATTATTAGAGTAACGACGCCGACCCGGCAAAACCGAGATTCGATTCAGCAAAATGTGCCACTTCCAGTAGGCAACGGTTCGCCGGTTGTGCTGCATTCACATTACCTAAGTACTCCCTGCCAAATCTTCTGATATTTTAATTTTATATAAATACTATGTTCTGCCCGTGACTTGGCCCGCTTGCAATGTGTTATAATAGGTATTTACCTATGAAGTTGCAATACTGGCCATTTGAAACGTAATTTAAATTATACATTCAAATTAATTTTATTAAAAAAATACGGAATTCTATTTTCAAATTCAGTCATTGGTTTATTGATTAGTGTTTTGTTTTCACTACATTAGTATCTTTTTCATCAGTATGGACACGATAAAATACGAGTAATTATGGAATACGAGTTCCGTCACGGTAGCAATGCCGGACAAACGGCTGGCAACATGAATTACGTGTACGGAGTGAACACTACAAACGAGCGCACGACTCGTTATTGGTTTGAACGCTTCCGACATGGAAATGGTGATCTAAAAAATGAACCCCGAGGTCGGCAGGTCGAGAAGGGCATTGAAAAATGACCACTGCGCTGGCATAAATGCATCGATAGCATGGGTGCATATTTTGATTTATAGAAATAAAAATGACTTTAACTTTCTGTGTACTAAACGGCAATTTCATAGGTAAAGACATAATATACTATTTGTGTGCCAAATTTCATCCGAATCCGTTCAGCCGTTTTAGCGTGATTGAGTAACAAATATCCAAACATATTAACGTATTAAGATTATACAGAATATTAATTTTATTTATCCTACCCGTGTTTTAGTTACGTTACGTGCAAGTTTCAGAATTCCCTGAATATGTTTACCTAAGTCTCATTGAGGGAGACAAAGTCCCTCTGTATTATTTTGTCCGTCTGTTTGTAATATCGTAGCTCGAAAACAGATAGGTACACCAATTACGGTGCAGCTTTTATATACTAGCTAGACAGTTTTAAAATACTTCTTTGCACTTGTTTTGGCAGTTTTTTCATTTGTTTTCGTATTGTTAAATGCACATTGTTTGACCTATTTATTACAAATAATTCTAACACATGTTAGGTTTACTTTAATTTTGTGTTAGTTTTTAAACCTTACTTTCAAATTAATTATAACTGGTACTGGTAACACTATTAGTTGCTTGAATGTACGAACGAACGAACGTTTAACGGAATGTCGCGCCAAGCGCGAGAATTGGCGGGAGAACGGTATTAGAAAAGTAATCAGTCGAGGCGGGACGGGAGTCCGGGACATTCTGATCGTGATCGTCGAAGCGAACGGACGAAGAAGAAAACCATTGTCGGCTATTTTAAGATACCTACATATTATAAAGTTAAATTAATAGTTATTCAGTAATTTGATTGTCATTTATTAGTGAAAAAGTGAAATAAAGCTGTGAAATCATCAACTGTGTTTACCCTTCTGAACTACACCATTTCAATACACATTCATGAAGAAATCATTATAATGCCTTTTCTCTTGCTTGTTTCAGTGGTACACTTCATCGGTAATGTGACAGTGTTCACTTACTATAATTTGAAGTACATACAACCTATTCTGTTCAGCTGCGGTCCGTGAATTGTGTTCCCATTGTAAATATTAGTTAATAAAGATGTTTCCTTAGTTGACCTATGTCTATGGTATTGTTTCGATTGGATACCAGATTTTAGTCATGCGAAAAACGTAACAAAATCTTTTATTAAGTATCTTCTTATCTTTTAATAAGTAAAAAATCTTGTAATAACTCTTCCGTCCTAACAACCGATCTATTCTGTAAAAACGTTACCGTGGAAACTGAGGTGAAGTGAGCTTGAAGTGAACTGTCATACTGCCTTTTTTTTTTTTTTTTTGAGGGTGGGAAATCTACAAATAACTTCTCCCGCTCCGCTCTGGGCAGAGCAGGAGGGCGTGTCAGACTCTTACTGACTATAACCCACCCGTGTTCATTCAGTTGCCTGTGCCAGGGGCCACGGCATCCCTTTCGGATTGTCATCCTGCCTGACACTAGGGAATCTAGGGATTGACAGCTCACTTCAATATCACTTTCACCTAAGTATCCACGGTGAGATGCTTACAGAATAGCACTACGGACCTCTGTGGTGGACTGTCACTAACGTGGCAGCCTGACAGATTGATACTGATGATAGGAGTTTGCCAAGAGGCTCTGACATGGGCACTTTATGTCGTGAAATGTGTGGCAAAAATATAAAAAGTTTAACCCTGAACGGAAGCCTTTTCAGTACCAATTGTACCTGTGGTTGGGGTGATACATCAAGCTTTAAAAAGAGACTGTCTCACTGACTCATACCGGTGTGGTATGAGTGACGGACACGACGCTCTATAAGGATCAGCTCCCTAATTGCGTAACACACTCGATCACAATCTAAATCATTCTGGAGGATATTGCTAATCCATTGCTTCATGTGTTCGTAAAATGTGATTGCTCAGCAACGTAAATAACGCAATGAATGTTGTTGAACTGTCAAAATGAAAGCTATTGCTACTGTTAGTGTTATGCAATTACACCGCTGGACAGAGCAGCTAACTGCTTGAGCAGTTTTTCATTTGTAAATTGATGATGAACTCAATCGCAACTGAAATAATTTCAAAATAACGTGCATGAGATGATGCCCTGTAGCGTGATCGCGTATATTGTCACTGAAATTTTGGTACACACACTACTTTGTGCATGAACTGTTAACCAACACCGCAAGCCGGACGTTTCAATAAATATTTTTGTGGTTTTCTCTGTAGGCACCCTTACTTTTTAATATGCAAGGTCGCCGCCAGGGTCTGTTACTAAATGAGTCCCTCTACTTACGGCTCTAGATGATAGTTTGTACAGTCACGAGAATTAATACTTTACACTTACGCAAACATTTCAAAGCGATTACCTCGTGAAGATTAACGATTACTGTTACTTACTTTTTTACTTTTCATAACGTATGGTTTTGTTTATTTACTGTGTACATCTTTTTCCTTTGTTGGAGATCCTTAATATATAAGTAAAATAAACAAATAAATAATAATATGGAAGCCTCTACATCACCATATTTTTATAAATCTGTTTTGTTTTTCTTTTTTGCATTAACTTTTATATTGTTAGAGCCGCTTAGTACTTGTTAGCTTTTAAATGTCATATTTGTAAGGAAGAGCGCTGTTGTCTGAGATACAGATAATAAATTATCTAGTTCAGACACAGATGTCTTGTAAAACTTATTAGATTAAGCATAAATGATCATATTGTACTGTTTTGCATTGTATTGAAGAGAATAAATAAATAAATATTAAGTTCTATGTAATTTTTTTAAACAACACTTTTGTTGAAAATCGCTATTGAATCTTGCGAAGTGTAACGTATTTATGCTCGTGACTGTACAGTGACCTGTTGGAAAATCAATGGAGCTTGTGATAAGGTTGGTGCTATGGGTGGGTCAACTCAATTGAGGAATGATTGGTTATTAAATGAAAGTAGGATTTGATAGACAGCACACGGAACGGCACGGAACAAATATTTGTACGACCTAAAAGTAGTTGTCCCGGGTCTGGCTGTTTGTGTATTTAAGTGAGTATAAATGTTTTTAAACACACCCACAATACAGGAGACATTCCTAGTGTGGGGCAAGATCTCATCTGCTCAGTTTAGCGATGAAAATTGATGATAATGGCGAATACTTTCAAAATTTCGTTATTTGACGAAGAAAGAGTCATCTGTGTGGGTTTTATACAGGTAGTTTAAATATAATATTACTGTTTTCCATCGTAATAGATCATTTCAAAATAAGGTTTAACCCGTCACGCAGGCTTGCAACATTAGGGCAAGCACATTAGGTCCTGATTGAAAAATACATTTCTAGAAAGAAAAAAACTGCGTTCAAAAATCAAATCAAATCAATCTTTATTGTGGATCATAGGTAGGTACAGTCGAGTTCATTAATATATTGGCCCTTTCAGGCTTCAAAAATATATGCCCGTCAAAAAAAATCATAATATTGTGTACAACTATCAGCATCATTAAATTGTGGTCAAGATTTAGATTCATTAATATGTGACTGGTTTTTCTCAGTAACATGTATACAGCCAAAAGCACATTATTATATGAACAACATTAAGATCATATTATCTGAACATTGTAGGATTCACAATTATGTATGCACACATGAAAACAATAATATCTAAACAAGTAAATGTAATTCAAATTCAACCTTATTAATTACTTCATAAAGATGATTTTACTAGCAATCTTAAAATTGCATGGAGTTTGCAATTGAGTTTGCAACATTATTTTTCACTGCCATTCATTAACTTCAAATGACGTTATGTTTTTCTAATAAAATTACATCTGACGCACATGTCATTCAACGATTTAATTCTACAATTTACTAATTTTACTATACAATATTAATTCTATTGAAATATACCTACCCATTTAAAATAAAAATGTATAGAATTGATGAGCATACGAAACATAAAATAGTTTATATTTGCGAGGAAGGTGTTTCTAAATCAGCCATTGCAGAAGAATTAGGCATATCGGTAAGCAAAGTAATTTTAGGTATTCGTCCATGTTTTTCTCTGATCTCTAATGTGGTAATTTAATGAAATCGTTCTTTAACAGAGAAATACTGTTACATTATGGTGGACAAGGTGGCAAGAAGAAGGAAATCTTACAAAACATGTATCTTTTGGCCGCCCTAGGAAAACAACTCATGATCAAGATATGCAACTAGTTGAAAGTGTTCGAAATGCAAGATTTATCAGAACATCTACATTTGCAGCTGATCTGGCTGTATCCAGCTTAACTATACGACGAAGACTTAATGAAGCGGGAATTCATCACCGAATTCCAGCTAAAAAAATGTTACTAACGGAAAGGCATAAAATGTTACGTTTACAATTTGCTAACAGATATTTAAATTATGATTTTGAACACGTCGCTTTCATGGACGAGAAAGTAGTTGTCTCTTCGGTGGACGGGCGGATCTCTTTGTATCGTGCAGCCAATACACGATATGATGAAGAGAATGTAGTGCCAAATAGACGCAGTGGACGCATTACGATCGGGTTTTGGGGGTGGATAAATTCCGGTGGACCCATAGAATTGTGCGAAATATCTGGCCGAATGAGGAGTGATACCTATTTAGATATTCTAAAAGACGTGTTTTTACCAAGTGCAAAAATTGTCTATCCTGATAATCATCGAATTACTTTTATACAGGTTCCGTTCACAATGCCAGACAAGTTCAAAATTGGATAGCTGAGCAAGTAGACTTGGAATTAATATACCTAAATTCCACCGAAAAGCCCGGACCTTAACCCCATAGAGAATCCATGGGGGTTAATGGTACAGAATTGGGACTGTAATGAGGCTCGCACGGAAAAGAATTTAAAGGCTCATGCATATGACATCTGGAATAGTTTTAGAAATAGTGATTATTGCCACAATATGGTACAGTCAATGAGAGCCCGACTACAAACAGTGATTGATGCGAACGGATCATACACAAGATATTAAGTAACTGTTCTATCATTTTTAATTTGGCCGCCAATAATTGTTTATAACTAAGATTAATTTTAGTTTAAGATAAAATATTGTTTGTTTTTTTTTAACGTAAGTCATGTGCTATTTTGTTGCATATTACTTTAATATTTTCTTAGATATACTTGTCAAATAATACAGTTTAAACTATAATGTAATGATATTCTTTTCTTTCCCGTGACTTGAAATTCAATTCACTGCAAACAATTTCGTTAGTCATAAAAAAGTTGTAGTGGCAAAGTAATTAAATTTAAGGTCGAATCGTATTGCTATAAAAATGACAGGTGGCACATAATTTTTTTACAATTCTTAAATGGCCATGCTGTACGAAAAACATATGGCATTAAAAGACACTCATTTTAAAAACAAACGCAAACGCGCGGAAAACAATGGAAACTACTGTCATTTCTGTAACAATGTAAACTAGATCTTATTTGTTCGCGCAAATAATTGACTTTCCCATGCATGTAGAGATAATTAAGAAGCTTACCCTGCTCAGATATTATAAAAGCCAATACTATATTTTTGAAAAGGGTGATCACATATTATTGCCTAATGCACAGCATATTGTATTATTGAACCGTTCATGATCACATATTATTGAACTGTTCATGATCACATATTATTGCACAATGCAAATATATTATTGAACCGTTCACATGAGGACATATTTTTGATCTATAGGTTCTATAGAATTTATTGAGCTTTCCAACGCTCACAATATTTTGAATCCTTGACAGTGCCAATATATTATTGAACTCGACTGTACATAATACAGGTGGCAGAAATATAATAAATTGTGAACAGCTATGTCCCGCCCGTAGGGCATACAATAGTAGGTAAGTAAATACCACGTAAATACATAATAATGTTACATACACAATACAATTGGAATTATACAATAGTCAATTTATTAATAGAGTACAATGTCAATAGGTCACTGAACGCATCACGACTGAGTGGGATTGCTCGTATATTGGTGCAGAGATTTGTCTGATAAGAAGTCTTTTATAGAATAATAGCACTTGTTTACTAGCAGATCATGGAGTGTCTTTTTAAATTTTTCCATTTTTGCAATCATTCGAATGGGCCCTGGAATATTATTAAAAATACGAGAAGCTGCACAAAAGATGCTCTCATGCATTATATGAGTCTTGCTAGCTACTTACGTTACTTTCTGGTACTTATCAATACAATTGGTAGCCCTGCTCACACTACAACGTAATTAACAGCTTCCAAGAACCCCGGGTTCGACACCTGCCTACCGGCTTATCTGGAAGAAAATTCAACATCTTCGTCGGCTCCGGGATCCGGGACTTATAGTCCCTGGCGCCCATTCATTTAGTTATTAACTACACATCATAACTGGAAGATTCCAGTTTAAGTTTTTAATTTAAAAAGGAACAGTACTGGGTCTAGCTCCAACCCCCCACGACCATAGTTCTAATACCGAACATTAAGCTGGCTGGCATATTGGGTGACATTTATCGTCACCCACCTAATGTATTTAGGGTTTTTTTTTTTATATTTTTATAAATATATGTTTTTTCCAACAGTTTGTAGTTTCCTTACCTTCTAATACCTAACCACCTTGCATCTGGGCTTGGGTTCCTTTACCTCTAGAGGGATAAAAGCACACATGTAACAGTGGCTAAATGTATGTGTAGTGGTGGTAAATGTATCGCGGAACCCTCGTTGTTGATGTCGTTTCAACCATACCTTATTTAATATAAAGCGAGTACCTAACAATTCAGCTTATTTCGAATTACAATTTATTAATGTTGCCTTTGCCTGTTTCCCTCAAAGATTTAAATAGCTAGATTTGCCCTCACCGTACTTAGTCACGCGATAAAGTGTCTCATACTGAGAGGAGTGAGCTTACACATGATTAAATACCGTTTCCATGACAATCAAGTCCACGCAGTGAGCGTTAAGCCCCATTTACACGAATCAAATTTCTTGCCCGTGGCATACAATAAAATTGAAGCAACAAATGACTTGCATCGTCTAGACACTCTAGACGTCTAGACGGTGCAACTTTCAGTGTTGTTTTATATATATATATATTAGTGTATAATGTTTTAATACATTTAATTAATGCCTTTATTGATTGAGATGTCAGCACGAAACAGAAACGTGACAATCTTTTGATGCGGTAGGGCAAATCGTAACGATTTAAATCTTTGTTTTCCTTGCCGTTCTCGATCTTGGAAATAACAAACATTTCGATGTCTTTTGGGATCAAAGTTTTAACAGAGTCCAAGTACCTACCTAAAAATATATTTTTTCACAAACATGCTTTCTCAAATTTGAGCATTATTTTGACAACCTTCTTCGAAAAGTAATTCATGTATTTTAATTTCCACGCATTATTTGAAAAAAGGACTATACAAGCCTTGGCTACAACTGGGCATTGATGGACTTACGTATGTGTGCCTCGGCTTCGCCTCGGCCCACTTTTACACGTTCGTCCATCAATGCCTCTTTTGCTGGCCGCTTCAGTAATGTTCTATTGTAATCTACGACTAAAACCTTCCTCGAGTACCTACATATTATCTATGAAATGAAAAAAAAAAATCTGTAAATTAGATTTGTGTTTTAGAATTACAAGCTCGCCCATGAACGGACAGAAATCGGTTTATTTATTTTATTCGGAAAACTTAAAAGAATGGTTACAGTTTTTCGTAAAATTATGGCCAATTCAAAGTTTTCGCTTACAACTTAGTGTTTAACAATAATCTATAGGTTTATCATCGGCCTATAATGTTCCCACTGCTGGGACACAGGCCTCCTCTCGGATGATGTCACATGTCTTCGAATTTTTGGTTCTAGGTCATGCCGGTTTCCTCACGATGTTTCTCTTCACCGTTTTGAGAGCAGTGGTGATGAAATAATATACACAAATTAAAGCGCCTGTCTGGGTTCGAACCTACGACCTACTACTCGTAAGTCGCGGCCGATACCACTGGGCCACCCTGCTCTTATTCTATATTATTATTCTATAATTATGTAATGTTATGGAAGGGTACCACTTTCACCCTATGTGATAAATGTTGAAAATCTCTTAAATCTGAAACCTTCTATTTTTATATAAGTATTAAGTTCAACAAAGCAATTCAATAAGAATTACGTAGGTAAAATGTACTTAGAAATCAATCCAAAAAAAACAAATTCGATTCTATTTTCGGGCCCAGGGTCCGTACTATGACGTGTTAATTCCATCATTGTTCCAGCGTGGAAGAGAGACGGAGCTATACATGACCGATAGCACTATCTCTTTTTCTCAACGGAATCATGATGGCGTTAACAGGTCATAGTACGGCCCCAGTACCTCTGTATATGCAAAGACAGCAACAATGCCAGTTATTCGGACTACTGCGGGCCACATCTGATTCCATTCCTGAAAGGCCGGTCCTTCGCAATGGCAAACATTTTGATTGCTCGATTACCGTTGTGTGTTTTGAATCTTTGGGGCAAGTAAGTTGCTTTATGAATGGTAGGAATAAGGTTTGTCAAAGTCAAATCATTTACTTCAACACATTTTCCAAAGGTTTCGGCAGAGGTGTACCTGTCCCGGGTGTCACCATTGTGTGGATCGCCCGGAGGACACGGTGGAGCACACGGTGGAGGTCTGCCCGGCTTGTCCTCGTGGAGGCGATTGGCGGTGGCGATCTCTCGGGTCCGGCCTTGGTCCAGGCCATGGTACGGAGCGAGAGGGCTTGGGAAGCCGTCACCTCCTTCTGCGAAGCAGTAATGTTCGCGAAGGAGGAGGCGGAACGCGTGAGGTAGAGGCAAAATTTGCGCCCTCACGCCCCTAGCTGCCGCAGGAGACGCCCTGGGCGTCGGGAATCGCAGGCCGATTCCCGGCCACCGTAGGCGTGGGCTTGCGAACGGCGAGCAATGGGCAGCTCGCCGTTCGATAAGGACCAGGCCCGGGTCGACGGCGCGTTGTGTTCCACGCGCGCCTCAAAGAGATGTCAGCACCAATGACGGGGTTTGCTAGGACCGATGCCTGCTAGGGTTGCGGAAAAGTCCGAGAGGGATACCGTGGCCCCTGGCACAGGCAACTGAAGGAACACGGGTGGGTTTTAGTCAGTAAGAGTCTGACACGTCTGACACGCCCTCCTGCTCTGCCCAGAGCGGGCGAAGTTATTTGATAATTTCCCACCAACAAAAAAAAAAAGAAAAAAAAAGAGGTGTACCTGTAGTACACCCACATTTCGCCAGAGTCCCATGTAACAGGGTCCCTATTGCAATCAACCGGGCACAATTGCAGACTCCGGGCTGCTGCATTTATTTTAATTAGGTTATTAAAAAGTTTGTTGCTATTTGCTATAAAAACGGCATTACACTATAGCCTAAAAATGAGGGAGCTAGCATGTGACTATAATATGCTTCGTCGCACTCTTACTGCTACTTTTACTCTTTTATGTCATCTAACCAAAAAATTACACTTTTTGAATTAAATGTCAATCTTTTCGCAAAACAAGAAAATGTTGCCCGACTTATTCTTCCCTTGACATGTCATTTGTTCAGGAGAGAATAGTCGGGCAACATTTTCTTTGGGTTGGATTTTAAAACGAGTCGCCTGAATTTGAGGATATTGGTGGTGTAGGGGCTTAAGGGAGTTAGTCTTAATCCCCTAAAATAATTTTGGCTGCCGGAGTTGCGTCTAAATATTTTTAAACAATTTCCAAAAATTCTTAAATACCTACGAATAATTATATTTAATATATTATGTTTTATAGGAAATGTATAAGAAGAGAACATAATTCTTAGGTAATAATTAATAGCAATGTATTACTCCGAGTTGGCACAATCCGACTTCATTGGGTTAGGTTAGATGGCTAAAGGCGGGAGCGCAGCGCAGCGAAGCTCCCGCCTTTAGCCATCGTGGTTATTTTTTTTTAAACCACCCAGAAATAGGAGCCCCGCTTAGCGGGGCTCCGTCGATGCATAATTGAAGCCAGTTTTTATATATATTATGTTTTTTTTTGTTACAATTTTTGTACAAATTTCTGTTTTTTATTTTTTCTAAGGAAACTAAGTATTTCCGGCGGGTGAAAATGGTGAGGGGGGGATCCGACCCCTCCCCCCCTCTCCCCCCAACCATTCACAAACCCTTAAAATGGCGACGTATTTCGAAATTTTTACCTTTTCTTTTCTCATTTGCGACTGAAGGACATGTATCCATGGTCATGAATAAAGATTAAAAAAAAATCATCCTAACGTTACACAAGACTCCTCTTTAGCTAGGGTTTCCTATGACTGCGGTGCCGCCACAGCGTCCGCGATTTCCCGTCGAATGACGTCACTGTAACGTTATTTATGAAAATGTATTTATTAAAACTTTATGCCCAAGTAAAAAAAATAGTGTACAAAGGCGGACTCAATGCCTGAGGCATTTTCTACCAGTCAACCTTAGGGTGATGCAGATCTATACCATGGCAGGTGCAACATACGTGATAGATAGCTCGGAAACGACTATAAAATACAAGAATAAATACTAACAAATAGATACATACGTATAAACAAAATAAACCTTGGTCAGGAAAAATAACGATCGGTAGAGGCGAAAACGAATCCAGCAACTCAGCGCTGGGATGTTGTTGATGATGGAAGTTAATTGGTGTAAACCCCTAAAGAGCCTTTTTGACACCACGAAGTGCCATCATTTTCACGACAGCCATCACTACGGCGGTTATATGGCGGCCACCGGTCTTCTAGAAAACGGTAGCTTGGCCCTTTATACTTAGGGCAGAAACGAAATGTGTACAGCGCCTGATACCAGCCGACTAGTCTTAGCTTCTTTCTTCTTCTTAATTATATAAAAATCAATTGCTGTTCGTTAGTATCGCTACAACTCAAAAACGTCTTAACCGATTCCATTTTTTTTTTGTTTTGTTCGCTCAAGAACATACAGGGTGGTTTGAATGAAAAAACAATTAAAGGCATTGCAACGCATGCCGGGCATTAGCTAGTTATTCATTGATAAAATCGACCTTAAGTTATTCTAGTCCACTACACATTTAGTTTCTGCCCTATAATGGGTTAAGTGGCATAGTTATGCCACTTAACCGCAAACCGCGTAAAGCAACAGTTGTTGCTTTAGGATTAAAGTACTTGATATGACATGATTCCAGCCCTAGCGATAACAAGAGGAGTTGTTCTCAATACCTACAATCCTAGAAAATCCTAGAATATTTATTTATTAAAACTTTATGCACAATGTAGTATTAGTAATACTACATGTTACATATTTAATATGCATCCTTCCTTTTTTGAAAACATGCAACCTCATTTATTGTCACTCCCGCTTAACCAGAAATATTTTTTTTTAATTTTTTCAAATAAGGATTTTTGTTTGACGTCTGATCTGATGAGAAAAAAAACGATTGGCATTGAAGGAAGATTCGTCACTGCCCACGGGCCAAAAATTAATATTTGATTGCTTTGGAATTATTACGTTATAATATTCATATACATAATATATCCCTTATTAAAATAGAGAAGTTGGAGTTATTTTGGATCTGGAGCGTATCGCTCCAATAGTCGGCGAGTCGTGACTTCAGGGATAACCAAGAGTTAAGTTTTACCTTGTCCTTTTTTATGGTATGGGTCAGAAGATTCATCAATCCGACTCGATTTGTTTCTGCTCCACAAACTTTTACCATTTTACTGGCGGAGGCTGGTAACCTCGCGGAGTCGCAGTAGAAGGCGATTATTTTTTTGAGAGGAGATTTGCCAAACCTGAGGTCGTGAGTGATCATCAGCGCGACAGGGCTGATACGGGGTCGCGAGAGACAAAATTGTCGCTTTTGATGTCAGAGGACCTCAATGTGACAACTAGAAAACTTGCCGGCTATATTTGATTTGAACCAGTCGTGTTGGAGCTTCCGGAAGACGGTTTGGTGGAAATTTGGTGTATTTTAATAAAAAAACTTAGTTCCTAATTAATTAATTAATATTATCTTGCGTTTCAAAATAATTTCTACCAGTTAGTGATATTTTTTGTTGTAATGTGTAATTCTTTTCTTATAACAGAATACAGCAGGTTCGATACCTTTTTTTTATTTTAAAAAAATCAGCCAAATTTCAGTTAGAGTAAAATTTTGGTTGCAACCACAGTTACAAACTCTTTTTTTATCCAATCAATTCTAGATTTCTTAAGGTACGAAATCCTTCAGTATTTTCATTCATAATACTTGTTAAACCTACCGAAGCCCGTTGGGTAATGTGACGAAATTCCTATTTTGTATTTTCTATTTTTTTATAATATACATATTTTTGTTTTTATATTCGGTCTTTAAGATAAAATTATACGTATTCAGTGGCTGAAGAAAAAAAGTGTGTTTTCCTTTCTTTTACGCTACAACAAGTAAAAAATAATACTGTACAAAGGCAGACTTAATGCCTGAGGCATTTTCTACCAGTCAACCTTAGGGTGATGCAGAGATATACCATGGCAGGTGCAACATACGGGATAGATAGCTCGGAAATGACTATAAAATACAAGAATAAATACTACTATATAGATACATACATATAAACAAAATAAACCTTGGTCAGGAGAAATAACGATCGGTAGAGGAGAAAACAAATCCAGCAACTCAGCGCTGGGATGTTTCAGCCAACTTCTGACGGATATGTTCACGTGCCTTCACTTTAAAAGATAACCGACTGGTTGCTGTCCTGATTTTCAGAGGGAGTGCATTCCAAAGAAAAACCACCTGGACAAAGAAAGAAGAATGAATGAAACCAGAACGGTGAGAAGGACATCGTAGAAGACGATTGTTGGTGGTTGGTTGCCAGCTCATCGCCATAGGAAACGATCAATTCGGAACCATGTACCTAACTCCTGACGTTTCATAAGTGCCCATGTAGGTTTATGTGAAATTAATTTTGGAAGGCCTATAGAGGGATGCGGAACAGGGTGCAAAGTTCGTTCATACCTCCTGGTAAAGAGAGGATCTTCCGAACAGACGGGTGTCGTGTCTGCTGGGCAACTGCCCAACGATTGATGTAGGGGCGTTGTATATACTACTCGGTCAAGAAAGTACCGGGAAAAGATCAATAATACACAAAATGTCTGTTATTCATCCAAATTTATTTTATCACCTTCAAAGTATGCTCCTTTAGAAACGATACACTTGCGCCAACGAATAATCCATTCATCAAAACATTTTTTAAACGCTGCTTCCGGAATTGAGTTCAGTTCTCGCCGCGAATTCTCCTTTATGTCTTCTATCGATTGAAAACGGGCGCCACGAAGTGGTAATTTGAGTTTAGGAAAAAGAAAAAAGTCAGCAGGAGCCATATCTGGTGAATATGGTGGTTGCTGGGTGGTATTTGTTGAGTGTTTGGTTAAAAATTCGTTCACAATGATAGCCTTGTGCGAAGGCGCATTGTCGTGGTGCAAAATCCAAGAATTTTCTTTCCACAAATCTGGCCTTTTTCGTCGAATTTGCTCTCTTAAACGCCGCATAACGCTCAAATAATATTCTTTATTTACCGTTAGACCTTCCGGTAAGAATTCAGAGTGCACAACACCACGATAGTCAAAGAAAACAGTCAACATGACTTTGACTTTTGATCGACTTTGGCGTGGTTTTTTCGGTTTCGGTTCAGTTGGAAGGCGCCACTCCGAAGCTTGTTGACTAGTTTGCATGTCAAACTCGTAAACCCACGTCTCGTCACCAGTAACAATGCGTTTCATGAATGTTGGGTCCGAACTGACTCGTTCTAGCATGTCCTCAGCGACTTTCATGCGATTGAGTTTTTGGAGAAAATTCAGATATTTTGGGACTAGCCGAGCAGCAACATGTTTCATACCCAAATGATTAGTTAAAATGGTACGGATCGACTCGTGAGATACAGAAAGTTCGGCGGCTATCTCTCTCAGAGTTGAATGGGGATTTTCAGTCACTATTTCCTTCACTTTTGCGATGTTAACTTCAGTTGCAGACGTTGACGGCCTACCAGAGCGAGGCAAATCTTCCATCACATCTCGACCGCTTTTGAACGCTTTGAACCACTCATAAGCACGAGTTTTTGATAAAGTCGATTCACCGTAAGCCTTCTGTAACATTTTCAGTGACTCCGAACACGAAATTCCATTGGCGATGCAAAATTTAAGACAAACTCTTTGTTCGATATTTTTGTCCATTATGAAATTCGCAATACAAACTATATATGATATTACTAAAACCAGCACTGTATTTAATATAAATAACAGATACAACTGAAACTCCGCGCCAAAACAGTTGTGCCAATCTAACAACTACAAAAAAACAAAAATTTGAATTTGGAGCCATAAACAAATCATCCATTCCCGATACTTTTTTGACTGAATGTATGCTAGTTGCGCGGTAAACTCTGCTTGCGCGGTGCAGGATTTTGCGTGACGTCAGTGTGATGTGTAGTTCGCATGTGGCGATGTGGATACCGTTACAGGCCTGAACAAGGTGGACCGATGACCTGGTGAATGCCGCAGGAATTCGCTGGATGCGAAAAGTACCTACATAACCGATCTAAGTGGCGGTGCTTGGGGGAGGCTTATGTCCAGCAGTGGACGTCTTTCGGCTGAAATGATGATGATCATGAATTTTTTTCATTTGAAGAAACTAAACAGTACCATTAAAAACCAATAATTATTCACCACCACCATTATTAGTGGTAGTAACCACTAAATAATTTAAAATCTTAAAAAAGCACACGCGTCATTTTTCCTTTATTCTTTCGCTCCTTTGCTCAAGTCCCGGAAAGGCGCTGCCCTTAAGGGTCCCGTTTAGCAAAGTCTGCCTCAACTGCTTGATCTACGTTTACATAAACGAATTGGAGTAATTTACTCTGCTCGTATTTGAACGGGGTTTTATTCTAACGGGTATAGAGGGGTAATAGAGGAAAATATTTTTTTATGGTTCTGTGTCATTAACTTTATACAGATGCATCTATTTGACGCTTTGAAATAAATAGACAGTCAGGTCATTCTCCAGTTCAGTAGCCTGGACTTGAACAGCTTGTTCAGTGTGTGTGTTAGTTAGTTAAAGACTAATTTCAGCCAACCGCTCCCAGAAAACATCGGCCATGAGGTCGGAGTTCTCGTCATTTTTCGAAACATCGCCAAGAGGTTGATCGACTCTTCTAGTGACCGTGAGTTGGCCTATTTTTAACCGATTTCAAAAAAGGAGGAGGTTCTCATTTCGATGGTATGTTTTTTTTGTATGTTTGTTACGCCAGTTACGAATTGATTTTGATGATTCTTTTTTTGTTTCGTAGGTCATACTTCAGAAGTGGTCCCATATAAATTTTATTTAAAAAGAACAGCCGATTTCCAAAAAAAAACTACAAAGTGAAAAATTACTTTAAATTCGGAAGTCGGCGGACAAAACAAAAATACAGATGCAAAGACACCGACTTCCGAAATTAAAGTAATTTTTCACTATGTACTTAGTGTTTTTTTTTTTTGGAAATCGGTTGTTTTTTTTAGGTTAATTAAACAGCATTGCCATATAATAGTAATGACGCTAGCCACTTTACGTTGACAGCAATGCGGACAAATTTTTTGAAGCCCTTTGATTCCTGCTCCCCTTTTATATACTACGTGTAGTACCTACATATTATTAATTTAAGTATAAAAGCTTTTATGCATTTTGTATATATATTTCGCTGTAAATACATTTATTTAATGTGAAACCAATCAGTCAATGAGATAATCAGCAGTTGCTTCTGCTTATTTTCTTGAAGGAAGCAAAGCTTTCCAGTAATCAATGACCAACATTATTTCAGTACTTTATGACATCGTCGTGGTCTAACAAAATACATCATACATACACTTATACAAAATGTAACATAATTAACGCAAGACCTCATACACCCCAATTAGAGTATTCAGATAATAGCTTAATAAAAAATTAAACAATTTAAAGCTACAATTATTTAAGAAAATTGTGTTGACCCTAGCATTACTTTATGCATTTAAAATTGAGTCTTATTGCCTTTGAAATAAAATTTAATTTTCTTTGGCTCAATCGGCGGTCAGTATTGCAAAATACATAAAATTTGAAAAATCCCTATATTATTAGTTACTGAAATCGATTCAGCAGTCAATTGTGAGCAAACTACTTTAGGTACTTCATATACTACTTTAGGCGTTCATTCTGTTACGCCCTGTATAGGCCGAATACTGGGGCCGTACTATGACCTGTTAACGCCATCATGATTCCGTTGAGAAAAAGAGATAGTGCTATCGGTCATGTATAGCTCCGTCGCTCTTCCACGCTGGAACAATGATGGAATTAACACGTCATAGTACGGCCCCAGAACTTACACACATACATAAACTCCCGCCTTCTTCCCATGTGGGTAGGCAGAAACTACAGAACAGCCTGCTACGATCCTTATATACTCCTTTTGTACAATCTTCCCCCTTCCCCCCCTTTCTTCCTACTTTCTCTTTTGCTTTTGCTTCTTTTACATACCTTCATCTTTTTGATAATAATTGGTTAATAATACACTTTCATCGGAAAAAAACTCGTTTCGAAATCATTTTCTAACTACCAACTCTTTTCACCTTGTGAAAAGCAAGCTTGAATGGCGCGGAATGAAAGCGCACGCACACGGAGGCGAGTGAGTGAGACTATCATTAAGGAACTAGAATTGACATAGTGTGCACACTGATTTAGACGACCATAGAGCTAAACAAAAATAGAGGGGGGGGGGGGATTTTCTACACGTAACATAATATCACGGCCTGGTTTCCCCGAAGGGATTAGCAGAGGTGTACCTATAGTACACCCGCCAGTTATGATAATTAACGAGGACTAAGGAATCTAAATCCTCCTCGACCAATGGCCAGGTGGGTGTAAAATCTACAAAAATCGCAGGGAAGACCTGTATGAGACTCGTAAGACCAGGAAAGCATGGCACAAAAGGGGGAGACCTAATTTTTTATTTTTTTTAAAACGTTGCCCCACACTAGTAATTTCTCCTGTATCGTGGGTGCGTTTACAAACATTTAAAACTCACATACACAAACAGCCAGACCCGGAACAAGTACTTGCAGATCATACAAATATTTGTTCCGTGCGGGGATCGAACCCGCGACACGTAACGCAGCAGTCAATTGCTTAACCACTGCGCCAACCGTGCCGTCTGATGCATGTAATGCTCAGCAGTGGGTGGAACAAGGCTGCCAATAATGATGATGACGGAACCTAAACAGATTATTAGAAGCTTCGGATGTCGGTGATGCTAACAATTCATGGAGCATACCTATACTTAGTCTGTCAGTGAAATTCAAGCGCCGAAAGATCCTTGTAACACTGTAAGCATGATGAATGTCTTTATTCTTGCTTCAGTCACTTCATCCATCTCATCTGACATTCTGTTTGACAACCAAGACCAACGGTTTAGTGTTCTCTCAGAGGCTGAAAATTACACCAATAGTCAAACATGGTCACCCATCCACGGACAGGGTCACCTGGCAAGCAAATCTTAACCTCGGCCATAGACCAACTTAGCTGTGAGTTTGTTTTCTCTGGAAGATGAGGTGTCGATCGTCTGACGGCGAGATGGGTGGACGACATTGTTGCTATCGTGGGCAAAACTTGGACGAGGCCAGCAAAGGAGCGTGGGGATGGGCACAAGAAAAGAGAGCCCTATGCGCAGCAGTAGCACCCGTCGGCCTGTGGATGATAATAATGATGATTTGTTCCCACCCCTTGAAAACTCTATTGACTACAGTATTTTATGTTTCTTCTAAACGTTTCTAATGCTATATATACAGTCACAGGTATGTTTGCAAAGCAAGCGGCTCGTTATTGAATTACGCGCAGCCCTAACGCTGAGCGTTACATTATTCTTGCAGCTGAATATAGCAACTTATGTCATTATTTGTGTGGGACTGGGCTTTGATTTGGGAGTATATAATGTAATAGTGTGCTTACTTTTGTTGATTGGAAGCCATGGACCAAAGTAAACATTTTTTTTTTGCGAAATATGTGACTAAAAAACCGTTTTCCGTTCCTTCTGTTCTTATAATATCAATAAGAAGGAAAGAAAGAAAAATAGATTTATTTGTCACAGAAACACGTGCATACACGAAACTAATTAGCTCTAATAATTAAGAAAAAAAATATGTAAAAATAACAAAGAGATTTCTAATCACGAGCACAAAACAGAAATCGTCGACAGCTGCACGTCATGACTGTGACAAGAAGGCTTCCACTCAGCATGATGCTATGCTATGGGGGACCCACAGCACAGCGCTGATTTTCAGTGGTTATCCGAGAAGGACGTACGGAAACCAAGTCACGTTCAATGATTGGTACTACTTATAACAAAATAAAATAAAACAAACAGTAAGCACTAATACAAAGCAACTACTTAGACAACCAATTATTTAACAAATATTATTAGCTAACATCAAAATGTGTTATTAATCCGCAGGTATTAGGTACCGTGCACGCACAATTAATGTACCCACCCAAAACATTAATTACACAGGAATATCATTATCCAGTGCATAAGAGTGCAGAACGCTATTTTGAGGTTAATTAGTGGCGTTCCTTCACTTGTCACGAAACGCTGAAATACACAAGGAGTTATCTATGAACTCTGTCATGGATGAGATCAAGAACATCACAAAACGGTACCAGGAAAGACTACAAAGGCACCCCGACGATCTGGCTGCCGCACTGAAAACAAGAAGTTACATCAAAAGACTTAAAAGAAAAGACATCGTGTAGTCCACCCACACCTGTGTGGACCTAAGCACGGATACGTACGAGTAGATGGCTCGCTGGAGTCACGCTCTTCCCGCCAATGTTTACCCCTAACTCATCCTCCAACATGAAAAACTGATCGCGGATCATCCCAAAAAAATAAAAATAACAATGGCTCAGGAAGTACGATTACTTTATTGACTAGATAATCAAACACAGAATAATTACAGTAGTTAAAAGAAGAATTTAAGTACTCAATTAAAGAGACCTGATCCTACAGACTACAGATTTGCTCGATATTTGACTATCAACACGTTTCCCCAAACAAAGTTGAGTACCTACATATGTAAGCGTCATTGATTTTTTTTTAGTTTATTATTTGATTAAATAAACATAACATCTCGCCTGAATTCTTCGAAGCGTTAGGCAGAGGTACACATATAGTACCTAGACCCACATTTTGCCAGTTATGTTTAAGTCCCATGTAATGTGGGCCGAGCCTATTTAATTGCCATCAACCGGGCAAAAATCCAGACACGTAGCTAGCTACTACTGAGAAATTCCAGAAAAAGACCTAATAACACTTTTCCCGTCCCCGGAATCGAACCCAGGACCTAATGGTCAGCAGCAGCGCTTGTGACCACTAAACCAACGAGGCTTTTTAGGGTAAAATATCACGGATAAAATATTAGGTTACAATATCAAGGATAAAACATCACTGTTAAAATATCAAGGGAAAATATCAAGGTTAAAATATCAAGGTTAAAACCACCAGGCTGTAACACCAGTGTGACGACGAGTATTTTTTTTCCTCGTCGTCACACCGTTAGTTTTTTACGCCTTTTGGTATCACAACATTAGTGCTGTGCTTGTAATAGATAAATCCCCATCTACCTTTCCTATCTAACGCACATTGGTCGACTCAAGTACTGTTTTACTCACTTTTTCATTAAACTAAAATTAATCGCACTAACGAACGATTAATCTAATGAGCTTTTAAGATATTGGATATTTCAACTATGTAAGTGAAGCTAATGTCCTAAATGTCCTTTCTTTGGTATTGGTCGTCGAATCGTGTTGAGCTGCACGATTACTGACAAATGCGTGGACTGACTGGACAGGTCCGCTCAATCTGTATGGTTTTTCCTCAAAATACCGTTTCAGACACCAATCTACATGGTCTTCACATAATCTGACCAAGATTATATCTGGACTTTAAAAGAGACTGTGACCTCTGAGTTTGTTTCTGCCTTTCTTCTCAGAGTAGTCAGATAGGAAACGCCGACCTCATCTAGTTTTTAAAAATACGATTGACGTGTTAAAGTGTTTGTACAAAGCTACTTACAGAAATAAATCATTTATCACACAGTTTATTAATACTATGTATTCTAATCGTTTTTGGCCGTAGCGGTTCGCTGTTCTAACCTAACCTTTTTACGAGTAAAGATAATATTATGATAGCATAGTCAGATGGGAACAAACAGTCCGAAAAGTGATACAAGTATTTTAAAAGATACATAAGTACCTTAAGTACTATTATTTATAAAAGGTGTTGTAAAACTTACGGTGTGACGACGAGGAAAAAAAATACTCGTCGTCACACTGGTGTGACAACCTGGTGTGACGTGGAGTCGGGCCGCTTAAGAAGCTGACCGATCTTATTGATCGTCAGAACACTGCACGTCGAGCGACAAAAATGATCGTCAAAATTGCACAAATCTGTGGGCACCTAATAATTAGAAATACCTATGCATTTTGTCACGTGACGTAGGCAATTGCGTCACCCACCAAGTTCATTACGATTTGATATCGATTGAATATACCTAATAGAATAAAACGAATGGACGTTGTCGAATTAATTAAAACGATTACCTACGCAGAAAGGTTACTCATTTTAATTTGACAGTCGTTTCATTTGAAGTTTGTAACAAATTAACAACCTACTGGAATTCAGCTTCATCCGCGGCAGGGACCGAAACCGGTATCATCAATAGGGGTATTTTTTCGGTTACAACATTTATATTTTTTACAGGTATTATTAAAGGTTAGGTTACCTTAATTCTTAAATTGAATACAACCAGTATTAATACCGGTTACCGGAATTAAAATTACCTCTATTTAATACGTGCCGTCGGCATTAGTCAAAGGGCGCACATCGCCTGTGTGTGTGTCAAAGAGTTTCCTTGTATTTCAATTTTGTCAAACTATTCACGTTGATCTCAAAATTTGGAAGAATATTAAACTTGTTACAGAAATTATAGGTATTTAATTTTGGATTTGAAACAACAATGATGAAACAACAAGGTGAATGATGAAGAATGATGAAACAACAAGGTATTTTTTAGGTAACCGGTATTAAAACGGTAACATAAATAGAGGTAACATATTTATCCTGCTTGGTTACCCAGATAGCGGTAACCTTAGTCGTAGAAGTAACCAAAATTTGATCCGCGGGTTAATTGCGTAACACACTAACAGTAAGTAGGACTGGCTTTTATTTTGACAGTTCAACAACATTCATTACGTTATTTACGTTGTAGAGCAGACAATTTTTTCGAACATTAGAAGCAATGAATTTTGCTAATCCATTGCTTCAAATGTTCGAAAAAATTGTATTCACAACTTTCTTCGACAAATCCTTTTCTGTTCAGGCCGCTCGTTTGTGGAATGCATTGCCAGTTCAAATAAAACGCGCTCAATCGTTGCCTGGATTTAAGAGACTCGTGAAGGAACATTCCTTGTTGTTGTGATCTTGTCCTCGTAGCTGTAATAATCAGTAGTCGTCATTTATTTTCGTTGCTTCGACATTCAGTATGTATGTATCAATTATTTGGCTATTATATATGTATACCTATGTATCTAATAGAGCGTATTGTATCTTTATTTTTTGCACCAGTGACAACCCCATTTTTATGTCCACACAATCACTGTCCATTCCAAGGTTGCCTGGAAGAGAGTGCAGAAAGCGATAAGGCCACTGTATTGAAGCGATTCGGCCATTGTATGTTTTGTAGTCATAATTGGTTTTTTTTTCTATGTATTTTCTGGTGTACAATAAAGTATATACAGGGTTATTGGTAAAACACCATCAACATCTTAAGGGGTAATTGTACTCATCATTATGAACAACTTTTACTATGGGACCAAATATGAAATCGCGAAAAAAAAAATCTGCTGGTCCCTACATTTTGACGAGTTCTGCAAACATAAATGTAGGGAACAGCAGATTTTTTTCGCGATTTCATATTTCGTCCCATAGTAAAAGTTGTTCATAATCATAAGTACAGTGACCCCTTAAAAGGTTGATGGTGTTTTACCAATAACCATGTATAAATAAATAATTAATCATCCCTCAAAATGATTGTGATTGATAGTGTATTACGCAATTAGGGTGCTGGTTAGAAAGAATAGCTGACCCTAAAATAGTTGGGAACAAGAGGGACCAAGCTAGGCAGATGAAGATGATGGTTGGTGAACACAAGCAGGCGGCCGACCTGATGGTATGATGGTCGACGACGCCTATGAATATCTGCAACTAGCTTCTCCCCTGCACTTCACCGGCGTTAAATTTCTTGTTTAAGCCATCGATCAATAATAAAGAACTAGATACACAATCCCATGCAAAAGTTCTCTTAAAACCTTCGATCAACAATACCGACTAGATATCGGGTCGGCGCAAGAAAAACGTCTCGGGAAATAACAGTGCACTTGAGACGTGAGCTCTTATTTTGTTTAGTTGTAAGTACGACTTTGTTATTAGGTGCCATGGTTGTAATTAGGTTGAACTTATAACTGCTTTAAACCTTTTTCACGCGGACAGCATTTAGCTTGGATTTGTACTAGAACCGTTATCTAGTTGGTATTGTTGATCGAAGCTTAAAACTGTCGCCAATAATTGTATTTACGTAATTTTAGTTGAAATAAATATTTAAGTACTAATGTAAATTCAACCTTAAATACAGTGCTTACAGTTGTATTCACAAAGCTTTGTACAAAAAGCAATAACAATTTACGACTGAGACTCGCCCCAAGGACAAGGAATGAGTGGAGTTGAACTGTCCTATATTTTTTTGTTTATACTCTAATTATAAGAATAAGACTTGAAGAATTCTTCGGATCTTTGACGTGCTTTATCTGATATCTATTCATAAACAATAGTGTCTCCAATAAATGGAACAGAATCAACCCACATAACCCGAACAATTCAAGTGTATGCGATAGTACGATTAGTACGTTTAGTAAGAGTCTTTACAATATTGAGATGCTTTATAACTCCTGCTGATTATTGCGACTTGATTTAGAAAATGATTTTACGACGATTTCTTGATAAAATATCAATATTTACAATACAATAGTAACATTTATATAATAATAATAATTACCGAAAATATAAAAATCCATACTTTTTTAGCAACCTAAATGTGTGATTTTTACAATTTTTTAACGAGCGCTGAGGCGTGTTTACCCTCGGAGCGTTCGATTGCTACTAAATTAAAAGCGCACCCAATGTTCAAATGGGCGCTCATTTGGTGAGGACATTTTTTGTCGCTGATTGTGTATCTAAGGATAAAACATATCCATACACTCGGCAATACTGTAGCCTCCCATTAGTAAAAGAATAAAAAAAATATACCTATATATTTTATGCCGAAGATTTGGAGAAATTGAAAAAGAATCATTTTTCTAGTTCGTGGGTACAGAATGGCTTTTTTAATGCTAAGCAGTCCTATTTAGGCACTGAAAAAGCCCCTCCAACCAAACTCACAAATTTGCCCAATATTATAGAACAATAAAATCGTCTCCATTAGCAGTAACGACCTAAACGTGGAAACAACGGTTGCTTTATCTTTCAAGGAACTTACTCCAATACTAGGATTAATCACAGCAGACCCAAAGAAAGAAAGAAAGAAATAGATTCCTTCGTAAGACAGAAATAGAACGGGTGACAATTACAATTTGTAGCGGATTGGTACAGTAAATGGGTGTCTCTGAGAAACTGTATTAGTTCAATAGTCGGTGCCAAGTCTACGGCTGCTAATGTTTTACGTCTTTACCAAGAGCTACGGAAATTGGTGGAGTTGATAGTTTTATTCCTGTGGAGTAAAATGTTTGGAACTGTGGTTTGTTTTACATAATTATCTCAGTAGTTTTTATTTATTTCTGCACGTATGTTTGTATGCACAGGCATGCAAATTGAGACCTTACGTCAACTTGCCGTTTAGTTATTGTTCTGAGGCCGTGATTGTCATTGCATACAACTGTCAAAGAATTTATGTTGTGGTTTGCTTTTACTAACTTGACACGCCAATATTTTTTTTTAAACTTTACGATATCGGTGTTTCCTATCTGACTACTCTGAGAAGAATACGGAAACAAACTCAGAGGTCAGATCATGTGAGGACCATGCAGATTAGTGTCTGAGACGGATTATTGAGGAAAGAACAGGACTAGAGTTTTCTGAACTAAAATAATTTCTAAATTCTGAATAGTAGTCTGGATAAAAGCTAGGGTGGCCTTTCCTCTGCAGTGAGACAATACAAGCTGTATGTGCTACAGTGTTGTCATCGTCAGTTGATTTTCTATTATTTTCTACTATTTTACAAGGTCTCCTTTATAGTTATTATACTCTTTGAGGTAGACTAAAACTTCTTTCACCTATGCGAAGCGGAGCCGGATACGAGCCGGCACGTGCGAGATACCGGGTTACGGATTTAATTGGTACGACGTGACGCCGCCGCCGCCGTCGCACCGGTGTCCTTTTACGCATCCGTAAATCGGACCGGAATTCGATAGTCGATTTAAGGTATTCATCATCAGTCGTTTTCTACCCACTGCATTGTGTCTACTCTCGTCAAAATACCAGGAAAAGAAAGTAAAGAGCGTGCAAATGTTTTGATCCGAACTCACGCACGGCCACGCTACGCACGAATGCGTTGGCTGTCAAACAAATAAACCGTGCAGCTAAAGCTTCGTCCAGATGTGTTATTTTATCCGTACCGTCCGCGTCGCGATCCAAGAACGATAGTTATGACGCCGCGCGCCGTTTGGAATGATACGGCGTTTCAGCGCCTCGGAACGCATCGAGGTACGCCCCGATCCCTCGCATCCAAACTAGCATTCTTGCATCGCGACGCGGATAAGGAACGGAGGGACGCGGACGGTACGGACAACAGAACATTTGTGGATGAAGCTTTTTTTTTTAGATGGTCTTGCTCTTGAGTCTAGTCTAGTGTAGGTCAGACAGACAGACATACAGTCGGTGATAGAGACAGAGTCGAAGCTTAACGTGACAAACCTTACGATGCAGTGAAAAACTATTTTAAAATACCCAAAATAAGTTGACTTACTTAAAGCCTAATGTGGGGATGATAAGTAGTTCGATATGAGCGAGAGCGAGTGTGTGTGAGAGAGAAATTAAATTTATATTTTATTTAATATGGGTTTGCTCTTGTCTCTAGTCTAGGTCAGTGGTGACAGAGACAGAGTCGACGGTGGAGTGAGCTTACCCAGAAGAAGCCTGTTCACTCTCACTTTTAAAGAGATTAGGGTTGTATGCGTTCGGAAACACAGACGTAGGTGGAGAGTTCCACTCTTTTGCTGTGCGCATAACAAAAGACATTTGGAAACGCTTAGTGCGAATTGGTGAAATAGCAACTAGGTAAGGATGGTAACTTGCAGTGAGTCTAGATGACCGATGGAAGAACGGGGCCGGTGGAATGAGGTCGTTGAGTTCTTGGGCAGTACAATCTGTAGAAGACCGACAAGCAGGCGACCTTGCGGCGATGAGCCAAGCTGTGAAGCTTGGCATCCACCAGTTTCACGTCGCCAATAAGCTTCGTAGCTCTGTTTTCTCGTTCCACTGAGTCAAGCGCGAATGATGACAATGAGCAGCAAAATGATGGTGTGCATGTTCCTGCATAACATATTTTTCTTTCTTTCTTTGAGTGTAAAGACGTAGCTGAATAGTTAACGTTCTAAAAACCAGTTTTTATCCATCCCGGTGTTTGATTTCCCAGTTCAACTCCTCTTTCGTAGCTCCACGTGCCGTCTGCTCATTACTCCGTGGAAGACGTTAGGTTCTGCTCGACGGTGGCGCCCCCAAGCGGCGTTCGACTTTTTCCGATTATTCAATTACAGCCGTCGCCCGTCGGATACTAATTAATGGTTTTCTAATTAATGTTTACTTTAATTGAAATTTGTTTTTTCTTAATGGCTGGTGCGGTGTAACGGATAGTGCTTGGTCATGTTTTGGTGTGTTACGAAATTTAAGATAAATTATTTTGCATGACTTGATTGTAACTAAATGAAGGATTTGTTTTAAAGGGTCAGGGTTGTAAGAACAATGCTTTTTAATTAACTTCCTATTTTAGTGTTCCTCGAAACAGCATAATACAACGTTATTTTAAAACGTCTTAAGGATGTATACATTGTCTTTAACTCATATTTTGTTGCCAACTTCACCTTTAAGTCAATAAATTACGTATACCTACGTCTTTTGATGATGATGAACAAGGACGTTGTACTTATGTACAACACACGGTGTCACTTGTCATTTAGATAAAGTAAATCATGACATTATCGGGAGAATTGATTCCTTACTAGCATAATCAGCCTATAATGTTCCCACTGCTGGAACACAGGCCTCCTCTCGATGAGAGGTAGTGGGTCGTAATCCACCACGCGGGCCCAGTGCGGGTTGGTAGATGTCACATGTCTTCGAATTTTTTGGTTCTAGGACATGCCGATTTCCTCTCGATGTTTTCCTTCACTGTTTCGAGAGCAATGTTGATGACTTAATTTCCACAACGTAAAGCGCCTGTCTGGGTTTGAACCTACGACCTGCAACTCGTAAATTCCTTACTAGTTCAAACCTTATTTCATCCAGGCATGAAATGCCTACCGGTATTTTTGGGAACCGGTACCATTAGCCTTTGTTTGATACCGGTACCAGAGTTGTGCCTGTACTATTTGTACCTGTACTAGACGTTTTACCTGTACTATTGGTGTAACTAATCAGTATCGGTACTGTACCGGTACAAAAAACCGGTACTAAACAAATATTTACTTTTCATTAATTAATTTATTTAATTTGGGTAAACAAACAGTTACACAAACATCTTAATAAGCAGGAAGAGAGTAAAAAAAAGAGATTACATTATGTGTAGATCACGACATTCTCCACATCTTAAATACTACATAATTTAACTATTTGCACACGAGTGAAACTGAAAACGTAAAATTCAAAAACAATTATTAAATGAAAATAATAGAACTAAAGACAATATGTTATAAACATTAATAAAGAAAGAATAAGTCAAAACAACAAAAAATCTGAGTCACTAAGTTAGAGTAAGAAAACAGTTATAGTAAGAAAAGGATAGTTAGTAGGCCTTAGAAAAATTACTTCAAGGTTGTCAACTGTGCAAGGTTCCTCGTACAAATATGAGGTTTGTGGTACGCGCCGCGTCCTGAATTTGGTATCGGTACTTGTTAGGTGGAGTACCGGGACCCGTCTAGAACCGATACCCAGGTACCGAAATGGCAATAACTGCTAAGTACCGATACAGAACCTGCACTCTTTGGCACCGTTTCCAAACCCTAGTTCATACACACATTATCTATTCATAAAGCAAAAACATTAAACAAATTGAATTAGTTTCAAGGTAGGTAGCTATTTCAGTAGTAATTTAAATAAAACACAAGGTTTGCTATTTTGACGTCAACATGTTTTGTTTAAAAATATAGGAATAAATTAGGTAATTAAATGTCGGTACGCGAAAAGGGGTCAGGAAGTAATAACTAAAGATAACCTAGGTTTTGCATTGACCTTTTAGGATTAAAGGTCCCATAGGCCTCGCCATCTATAGGTATAAATAAATAAATAAGCCTCACCATCTATAGGTACAAATAAATAAATAGGCCTCGCCATCTATAGGTACAAATAAATAAATAGGCCTCGCCATCTATAGGTACAAATAAATAAATAAGCCTCACCATATATAGGTACAAATAAATAAAGAGGCCTCGCCATCTATAGGTTTATCTTTCTGTCCATTCATTCATGTAGTCTGTTTTTATTTTTATCTCACGTAGCATTAACAATCAACAAATTAGTAATAAGTGGATAATGTTGCTAGTAGTATAATAAGTATTTTGTATAATTAGTAAGATACTATGTATAACATTTAATTGTACTCCTGTTTTTTATCCCGAAATAAAATAAAATAAAATAAAATAAAATAGGTACCTACAAATAAATAAATAGGCCTCGCCATCTATAGGTACAAATAAATAAAATATAAGTGTCTGTTTATAATGTCAAAATAACAGCTTATTATTAAATGCATAAGAAAGTGTACTGTACTTATAACAAACAAAAAAAAAACAAAAAATATTGTCTGTCTGTCTGTTTGTTTGTGCCGGCTAATCTCCGAAACGGCTGTATCGATTTTGATGGAACTTACACTGTCAGATAGCTGATGTTTTAAAAAGTAACATAAGCTACTTTTAGTTTAGAAAAGAATTAGTAAAGAGACACATTATGGTTTTGCGACATCCACGCGAATGAAGTCTAGGGCACCGCTAGTAGGTTCTATAATAGCTAGGAGGATTTGTTCTAAAACTC
The DNA here is from genome assembly GCA_937001585.2 of Brachylomia viminalis. NCBI lineage: Eukaryota > Metazoa > Arthropoda > Insecta > Lepidoptera > Noctuidae > Brachylomia > Brachylomia viminalis. The sequence goes on from OW443314.2 coordinate 14,328,888, forward strand.
AGGAAGTTCGCAGGTACCTATAGCAAAAATGTTGTGCTATAAGTAACTTTACTATACATGATAACGTTTATGGGAAAATGGTGCCAAAGCTAAGCTAAATCCATGCAAGGATGCCTGACTTTTTCAGGTAACCATTTTTACCTATTCAGGGTGACAGGGACAGCTCGCCGTCCGATGAGGACCAGGCCCGGGTCGACGGCGCGTTATGTTCCACGCGCGCCTCAAAGAGATGTCAGCACCAATGACAGTGGCCGCTAGGGCCGATGCCTGCCAGGGTTGCGGGAAAGTCCGAAAGGGCTACCGTGGCCCCTGGCACAGGCAACTGAAGGAACACGGGTGGGTTTTAGTCAGTAAGAGTCTGACACGCCCTCCCGCTCCGCCCAGAGCGGGAGAAGTTATTTGATGACTTCCCACCGTCAAAAAAAAAAACGTGGCAGGGATATGACGTGCAAACTGAAACCATGAATTGAGATGATTCTAGACCCCCTAGGATAGAAAAATTTCTTCGACAATAAAACAACAATCTGCTTTTTCATAGAATAGTGCAGTAGGTACATATGCGGTCAAAATGTATGGAACAGCATTTTTTTTATTAACCTGCAGGGGTTCAGAATCCGTGGTTACAGGTTGAGCGTCGATGTCCCTGCCACCCTGTGTCGTTATACACTTTTTTGTTAGGGACCACACGTTTAGATAAGAGCGGTTACTTTAAATCTCTTTAAGCCATCCAAATTCACCACATTACAATATTAATAATAAGAAATTAGCATTGAACAACGAGGGTGTATTCACACCTCTGTAAAGTGTCAGCTTTTATGAAAGGCTATAAATTAATGCTAACCGCTGAACACTGTGAGATGAAGAGAAAATGCTACTGAGGCGAAGTTGTAATAGTGACGCACTGGGTGGATTACACGTCACGTTGTGTAAAGTAAGGCCAACGAGAAGAGATAAAGAATGTAAACAAACTTTCAGGGGTTCATAACATTTTTATTTAAAGAAAGTTTTTTTTCGTGGTGAATTGATGCTATCTTTGAAAGGTTGTCTAGAGCTGCCAGGCTGTGATTCCATAATTAAAATCAACAACCACTTACAATAACAGTAAAAATCAACAAAAAAAAACTAACAATAACGAATTACATAGCGTTACTATATGAAGATCGCTGATGTTGCATCGATGATGTTGATACTTACTATTGCTGATGCACCTATGACGTCAATCGATTGCGTAAACTGTTGTTTGTTCAATAAATTGTAAGAATGATTATTCTATTGTCCTACTTCGACCTGGAATCATCATACATAGGATTAATTTTGTAATATTAATTCAGTAATTAAATAATTTTAAAATCAATTCGGTTTTTTTTCGATCCTCCGATCGCAGCAAAAAAAAAACAGTAAAAAACTAAACAAATACGGAAACGGAAATACTCGTATCTTTTAGTCATTTATTCATAAACAAATAATTTTGTATCTGAATTTAAACACATTTATAAACACAATTACAGTAGACACACTAAAATAAAAATTACATTTGAATGTCATAGATTCAAACAACAATTTAAAAATCATAAGATCACATTTCATCAATATGTCGACAAGTAAATGAAACAAAATGGCCGACAGCTTAAAATTCAAAATAATAACAATAAACGAACTAACAAAAGATAAATTTCATAGATTAATATAATTAATAAAAAAAAAATAAAAAAATTATAGTTAGATCAATAAATCAGACTGAACAAAATCCAATGAAATTCAACGTGGTTTTCTCAATAAAAACAAAAATTACAGCTCAACTAAATTACAGCTCTTCTACCGCTTAGACATTTATTCAACAGAAAGTCCTTTAGTTTTATTTTGAAGGTGCTACTGTAGACAGCACTTATGTCTAAAGGCAACCTGTTGAATAATTTTACGGACTGGTATTGTGGACTGTGTTTAACAATTCTTAGGTTATTAACTAGTGAAATTTTTATTCTTCAAGTCCAGTCTACGGGTGCCTACCCTTATCTGCCGTTCTTTTATTGTCTCATAGTCTTGTATGTATTTAGCCATATTACTTAAAAGTACCAGTACATAGAGACTTGGTACTGTAAGTATTCCCAAACTGATAAAATGTTGTCGGCAACTTTCCCTTTGTGAGATCACTTCGAACGCAATCTAAACAGGAATGAAACGGGCCGACCAAATGTTGATAGCTGCTGTACCGGCCCCTTTCCTGTACCACGAATCACACAACAATAGCCGTCGTCGATCAACTGAAGTCAATATTGGGTGCAAGAGATAAGGACAGATATAATAATCGCTCGCTATCGTAATGTAACTCAGTAAAGGTCAGTTTGTTTACATTCTTTATACCCTCTCGTTGGCCTTACTTTAAGCGGATTTAATGCAGAAATGAAAGTATGTAAATTATCTGTAAATAGTTCTGCTTTTAAAGTAGTACGGTTATGGTTATGATTGGTTTTGTCTGTACAAACGTATTGAATGTTAAATAATATACAATGTGGAGACGATTATATAAACGATAATAAAGACTATTTAGAAACTATCAAAAGAATCTAAACTAAAAAAAAATGTAAATAAAGTTTTATTTATTAAAATAAAAAAGTGTTTTTTTTACAACAAACTAAATACTAGCAATGGGCCGAATATGAGCTTTGACAATATTTGACTAGCATTAGAGACTAAACTATTTATTTAATTTATTTTTATTTACTTATTTATTTATTTGGATATTGAATATCTTCCATTAAATTTTCGTATGCATACTGGGAATGACATTAGATATGTGCCTTGTTTACCAATTCTTGCAGTACCAATCGCAGTGGTGAACCAAGCATCACAACGAACCATACTTTACCACACATAATTTCCACCGAAAATCTTTCACTGCTTGATAGCAGATAGCAGTGAAAGTACTTCGATTGAAATTATGATCTTCGTTACAATTAGCAACATAGTTTTGATTCACCAGGGACTGCCAACACGCGTCAGTTTGCTACCAAGCGTTTGAAACGCCAAGCGTGTCGGTTCCTTCTCACAGTGAGTTCCAACAAAAACGCGACCCACCTATTTTGTTAATTAAGCATATTTAATTAAACACCTTTCAGCCTCCCACCGATGTTGATACTTACGACTTCAAACATGGCTTTAGATTTGAGACAAAGTAGGTTGGTATATTATTAGTGTGAAACCTCAAATCTTAATAGTAGTTAGTAGTAGATAGACTCGTTGGTCTTTTGATCGCAAGCGCTACTGCTAAGCATGACGTCCCTAAGTTCGAGTCCCGGGTCAGGCAAACTGCCGTCATTTATACAAGGCCATAACCACGTTAACGTTGATTCCTGGATAATTGAAGTTTTATCTAAAATGAAGGCCTGTTATTTACTGAATGGTTATAGTTAGCGATTTTTGTTTTATAAGACGTCAAAAAATATTGGTTTTATTTTGAACCATAATTGACACAAAAGGCCGTTATTGTGTAATTAAGGCTTTTCAGATTTAAAAAATCAGAATGTATGTCGTGTGTCAGTGTGTACATAAATGGTTAAATAAATAAAGAAAGTTATTAAATAAAAATGAAATAAAAAATAAACATTATTTTTTAGACAATATGAAAGAATAAATCAAAACAACAGACAATCTGAGTCACTATACTTCATATGGATAACGTTGTGAGTAGTGTATTTGCTACCTCTATTATTAAGTTATAACATAATTATGTTTACCTATTATTACACTGCTGTTTGTTGTCCCTAAATAAATAAATAAAAGATAGCTTGATCTCTGCGACAGCTATCAGTAAAATCACGCCTATGAAGTCCTGAATTTCATAATAGTACAGACATGTTTTTTCTATTCCGTGGTACAGACTGTACCTGTCAATGTTATACTTTATGGGCATGACGACCTAATTAGTGATGGGCGATGAATCATCGTGATCACAGACTTTAAACCATCGATATTTTAAATAAAACTTAATTTAACATTAATTTATCTTTTAATTTTATTGTATATTTTAATATCATAACATTATTTACATTAGTACTATACCTACTTGATCTAAAATAATAGTGAGTGGATAAAATCCAATTTCCCACCTAGGTACTCATGTAACATTTTAGCGATATAAAGGCAATTAATTGAGTTCTTTTTTCGATCAACACGACAGGTATAAATTACTTTTCGTTTTGTAATAAATAGTTATTTTTATTAGCATTTAAAAATGTTTTCCATCTAGTCTAAGAAACTATTAGGTATTATTGATATGACCCACTTTATAATTTAACCTTAAAATAAACACTAAACTATTAAAATCTCTGTTTTATTTGCTGCTGGCTGCTCATTGATATAATTATCTTTGTTTTAATTTTGATATTGTTAGCTGTTATGAGAGCCGTTTCCTCCCACAATTTAGTGATCTCATTGTTATTTATGTTTACCTAGTCTGGCTTACGAACCTATTATAAAGTTATATTGTTAATTAGTGAATTAGTAATTTAATTGCTAGTTATTAGTAAAAAAATGTGATACTAATATGAAATCTATGGCTGTCTGAAAAGAAAGTAGGCAAGAAAGAAAGAAAGAAAATACGTTTATTTGCGGTAAACATGACGCAGAGAAAGAACACAAACACAAAAAAGAGCAAGTTGGAGAAAATATGCGTGATATCCACGCAAAGGTAGGTAGGTATTTATTTGTTCGATCTACAGTCGGTCGATTCTGTAAAAATCTCACCGCGAAGACTTGCGTGGAGTGAGCTGTCGGTGTCATCCCATCGTTGATGATACTAGGGATTGACCAACGTTACATTTACAATCATATTCAAGATTTTAATAATATTTTTTATGCAAATTCTATTGATCATTTTATATAATTTCAAAACTTTAAAAGAATTTAGAATTTGCATAAAAAATATGATTGAAATGGCGATTATGATTGTGAATGTAATGCTTGGTCAATCCCGAGCATCACTGGGACGACACTGACAGCTCACTCCACGCTCACTTCACTTTTTCACGGTGAGATGGTTACAGAATCGCACGACAGGTTTTATTCCTGAGCCCATAAGATCTCAAAGTCAATAATAAGATAGTGTTAAGAATAATAAAGGATTAGATATTAAAAGAAAAGAAAGAAAAATATGTTATAAGGGGCACGCATAGGAAATACAAACAATAATAAAAGAACATTAAATCTAACAAAATCATGAAATTATTAAATAAGAACATTCATGTTTTTAATAAAAAATGTTTATGTTGTTGTGTGTGTATATTGTAAAATGTTCTTTAAATAATTTGTTGAATAGTGGTTCAAATAAAAGCAGGTGTTCATTTTATTGTTTGTTAATTCTTTGGAATAACATTTTATATACTTATGATTTTATCACTGGTTTTATTAATTACCATAATAATAATAATAAAGGTTAGGTAAAACTAGGTATTCTAAATTTCTAATTTAAAACCTTAGTTCCAGAATCATACGGCTAACGGGCAATAAGTAAAATAGTTACATCTGCACCCGCCACTAGATGGCTTATCCTATTGTTCTCATATTCAAAGTACAGCCGGTTAGGCGTATCTAATTAACGGATATAAAAGCAATCCTATTTTAAATGTAGATGGCAAACACATCTTCATTTGTATGGCTGTCTGAAAAGAAAGTAGGTAGGTAGGTAGGTATTGGTTCGATTTACAGCTTTTATTCCTGATCCCTTGATCTCAATATAAATAATAAGATACGAGATAAGAATCTTATAAATATGCGCAGTTAGTAATCTTGGCTATTTACCTCTTCTTCCGTCAGAGACTTCTATTCTAGGTAAACTAGTTTATCGTCCATAAAAATATAACTCAAAATAAAAATCACAATTCAGATTCTTATGCTTATTTGCGTCTTTAACATAATTGTGTAGTTAAAGTGTAGTTATTTTAATAACTACACTTTAACTAAACACTTAGTTATTAAACACTTAGTTACATAAATAACTTACAAAATGTTTTTACAATAAAATTTACGAATTAATTATTTTTTTTTCGTTCCGTCTATTTTATCAGAGAACCACATCCCTACAATCAGTATTGCACTTAATTAATTAAATATGTTTAAAACCAATAGGATGTCTTCAAACCGATCTATATTAAAGTAATTATTTAATCATAATATATCAAATATAAAACAAATAAATGTTGCGCACTTAACAGCTTACAATAATTTGTCTTTACAAATAAACTGTCATTATTTTCTTCAAAAACCGTTTAGGTATATACATGCGATCACAAATTTCCAATACATTCTCGATGGCATATGGCATCGCATAGCATTATCATTAAAAAAAAATATTTGGGTATGTAATTTTTGCATCTCGCAGTTGGACTTGAGAGGCCGTGACTGCTTAACCGGTCTATCTTGTAGTGCCTTTGAGCTAACTCAAAGCCTCCAGCCAAGGGCATAATATTAATTACAAACTAAGCGACCATCACCTAAGGGCACCCCCTGTGGGGTGCGAACCTCGGCTTAGGGCGTCGCTTGGGGAGGACAGCAAGTTGGGGACAGGCTGGATCAAATTGGATTCATTATTATTAATAGGGGAGTTTAAAACTACTGGCTCAGCTACGCCGCCAGCTGGCTCGGATCCGATCAAAGGACAGGGAGGGCAATTTATCGGGGAGGAACGCGGACGCGAAGGACCTCGGCGGCGAGGTTGGAATTTCAATTTGTGTCTGTGTCTGCTCTAAACTGTACTGGTCGTCAACTGTGGGTCGTCAGGGTCGGTCAGTGCATGCCTTGGACGGCGGATTTTACGGATTCTAGAAGGAACATAGCTGGCGGCCTTCACAACCAGAGGGTTGGGATGGCTGCCAGCGGTATCAAAGAAACGCTTGCAAGCGCGTCTCATGAATTGCTGAATGGTGGGGATTTTCAATTCTTAATGTAAGCTATTGTTACGAACGAACCAGGGGGAACCCGTTGCTTTACGAAGAAAACGGTTCTGTAGGGTCTGCATCCTATGGACGTGCCGGGGGTGTGCCTGTGCGAAAACAGCACAGACATATGTCATGATAGGTCGGATGCATGCCGTATAAATGCGCAGTTTGCACCTGAGTAACAATTTACTGCGTGCATTTAAGACTGAATGTAGCCTCCCCAGAACAAAGGCGGCTCGTGAACGAACCACCTTTATGTGCTCTGCGATGGAGAGACGTCTGTCCAAAGTCACACCCAGATATTTGGCATGCTTCTCCCAAGGGATCGGCTTGCCAAACATCTTGCTCGTACGGGAGCATTAACAAAAACGAAAACGAATTATTTATGAAGACTGCTTCACCGATATTACAACTCACGCGCACAATTACAACTAAGCCGCTTACAGTAGAAACAGGCATTTGTACGTTGGTGCGTGGGGGGCGGGGCTAGCTTTGCGTACGGACGCTGGGTACAAGCGATAACGGCTTTAAGGGTGATTCACCGGAACTGTCCGCGACTGTACCTTAACTTTTCTCGTAATCTCCTTTCATTTAGGCCAAATTACCTTATGTGTATTATCCCGTGTTAATGATAATGAATTTTAGCTTATTTTTGTTTTTTATGCGATTATTTATTATGTATTGATAAATGATTATACGTGAAACAATTACACGTAAAAACATATAATACAAACATTCGGAATAATACACATTATATAATACAACACTTAGGACATAATGAGTTTATTTCATGCAGAATTAGGAGATTCAATTATTATTAGTAGGTACTCGATATTATGACAGAATAGTATTAGAAGAAAAGATAATTATGTATAACAAAATTTCGAATTTTTGAACATTCTAGTTACTGAAGTTTATAGCAAACGTGTTATGGATAATGATTTTCTGATAAACAATTTTAGGAGAAGAAAGGGAGTACCAACATAAACATACCTTTATTAATATAATCAAAACTTGTTTTAATACACGGTTGTTCCACTTATGCGGCAGTATTGACAGCTTTGTGTTTTGTTGATACTTTACTATTAATATTCCTTTATACTACACCTGCTTGGAAAGTACCTTGATACTTTATCAAATTTACGGTAGAAAGTACGTCATTGCATATCGAACAAATATGCGGGGAGAAAACGCATCTGAGCGGGAGAGAAAAGTGTATGAAAATCCATTTCTTACGTGATTTTTCTTTTTTAATTTTGGGTAAGACTATGCGCCGGTAACCTAAATCCTAAATATCAAAAGCCAAAAAGTTTTTACAGTGAGTTTTTATCTCCAAGTTCGCAAAATGACACTGGCCACTAGCTGTGTGTTGGATGGTGTCGGGCTGGCAGTGCGACCCTGCGGCGGCAGGATTAACAATTTGAAAAAAGAACATGTGAAAATTGCAGACGCCATTGGCGCCATTTTCAATTTGTGTGTTGTTTGAGGATTCAGTTTTCGTAGAAAGTAAAATAAAACTATCAAAATGATAAGTAGTGATAGTGATGATGAAGATTTTTTAAAGTTTTCGACGGTAATCGGTCACTTTCTCCTCTCGGTGAACAATGTACTATTTTTTTATGGTTTACAACGCTAGTCTTAAAATTTACCAAAATGTCTCATTGTGTATCTGTGGAGAACGTAGTTGATTTCACATGTGTATCCTATCTTTTTGTAATTCTTAATGCGTAATTGTTTGTTTTCCCGAATAAATAAAATTAAAAAGACTTGAGACTATGCTACTCGTAGTAGCACTTCACTTTGCCAATCTACATGGTCCTCACATGATCTGACCAAGATTAAATCTGGACTTTAAAAGAGACGGTGACCTCTGAGTTTGTTTCGGTCATTTTTTTTTAAAGTAGTCGGCTAAGAAACACCGAAATCGTCTAGTTTTAGATCATATACATATCTAATTTATTTTAGACGTGTAAAAGTGTTTGTACCAACCTAGATGTTGACTGAAATAAACTCATTAATCATTTACTAGCTGACCCGCATGACGTTGCCCTGTCCAAATTTAAAACTCGTATACAAAAAAGGACTTTCAGTTTTTCCCGAATTTTACATTTTTCCGGGTTACTTTTCCAATTTTTCTTTCCATAAAAACATGAATCGCATTACTACGAATATTAAAAGAAACTTTGCCAAATCCGTTTTTAAGTGATGCGCTTACTGACCAACGAATAGTAATTCATTTTTATTTAAATAGATCAATAAAAACCATCTCTAATTGCCCATGATCTACCATTGTGTAATGGCAACGGGCGCAATACAAAACAATTGAGGATCTTCGCACAAACTCAATGCAGCTGTCAACCGAAGACAATGTATTTGACTACCAAATACATTATATACATAAATTAACATAACACTTGAATATTGATGCGTCGGCGACGATTTTATACTAAGCGATGGCCTCTGGTTTATTACAATGTGAAATATTCCACTGGTTGTAGTATTAATTTATTTTTGAAGTCAAAATATAAGGGCACTAAGATATATTTCCATATATTGCCAGCAAAACTTAACACAGTTTTTAACACAAAGCGTTAATGATTATAACATAATATTATCACCACCATCATCAGCCTACAGCAGTCCACTGCTGGACATAAGCCTCTCCAATTGGATACCATTCAGCTCAATTCTCGGCAACTCTCATCCAGCTGCTACCAAACAGCTTATTTTTTTTTTTTGAGGGTGGGAAATCATCAAATAACTTCTCCCACTCTGGGCGGAGCGGGAGGGCGAGTCAGACTCTTACTGACGAAAACCCACCCGTGTTCCTTCAGTTGCCTGTGCCAGGGGCCACGGTAACCCTTTGGGACTTTCCCGCAACCCTGGCAGGCATCGACCCTAGCGGACCCCGTCATTGGTGCTGACATCTCTTTGAGGCGCCGTGGAACACAACGCACCGTCGATCCGGGCCTGTTCCTTAACGGACGGCGAGCTACCCATTGCTCGCCATCCGCAAACCTGTGTCTACGGTGGCCGGGAATCGGTGCTACCACCCACACTACGATGATCATCGCTCCACCTAGCCTGAGGGCGTCCTTCCTTACGTTTGCCGTTTCGCTCCACTCAAGATTCATTCTGTATTCCCGGATGGGTCAGGTAGATGTGTACAGTAGTCCCACATTCGGCCAGCTATGTTTAAGTTCGCCATATAATAGGGGGCGAGCCTGTTGCCATCAGCCGGGCACAAATCTAGACACCGGGATGCTAATTATTGAGAAATAAAAACCCAATTAACACTTTCCCTGACCTGGAAATCAAACCCAGGATTTAATGCTTAACACTAGAACTTACGACTATTACGAGACCAACGAGGCAGTCTTCAGAAATCGGCTGAAAACTTTCAAAAATATTATAATGCTCAATACTTTATTGCATTCTCCTAATGTAATGTGCAAAATAGTTCCAAATCTTCGTACCAAGTTTATCTGTAATAGAGGACGAGCCGATTCCATCATCCGGACACAAATCCAGACTCCGGGATGCTAATTACTCAGAAATAAAATGCCAATTCCTGTCCTGGAACTAAAACCCTGGTTTTAATGCTTAGCGCTACAACTTACGACTATTCCAACCAACGAGACCAGCGAAGCAGTCTTCAGAAATCGGCTGAAATCTTTCAAAAATATTATAATCCTAATGTAATGTGCGGTATCTGCCGCGTGACGACTCCCAGCCACCGTAGGCGCGGGCCTGCGGGCGGTGAGTAATGGGTAGCTCACCGTCCGATCAGGACCAGGCCCGTGCTGGACGGCGCGTACGTGTTCCACGCGCGCCTCAAAGAGATATCAGCATCGAAGAGGGGGCCCACTAGGGCCCAAGCCTGCCGGGAAAGCGGGATCATCTGAAAGGGGTACCGCTGACCCGGAACATAAAGGGCCAAGGAAGGAACACGGGTGGGTTTTAGTCAGTAAGAGTCTGACACTCCCTTCCGCTCCACCCAGAGCGGGAGAGGTCATTTGATGATTTCCCATCACAAAAAAAAAAAAATAATTATGTGCGGTATCTACATCGCGGCATGCGAGCTGCACGTCATTTTGACGTCCCGCAAATCCTGCATCGCGCAAGCAGAGATTACCGCGTGATTGCCATATTTGCGAATTATTAATAATGTATTATATTATTTATATATATTAATTAGTAAAAACATAAATAAATCGCTTCTTAATATCATCCATTGGCTGAATAATAATAATCACGTAATTATTTTAATAAAAACTAAGGTGATGCACTTTCATCAACAGCAAACACATCCAAATGTCGGTGTAACTTATAATAACCATAAAATAGAAGAAGTTAATAATGCTAAGTTTTTAGGTATTACCATCGACACTAAGCTTACTTGGAAACCCATGATAGAAGAACTTTGTAAACGCCTGAGTAAATCTGCTTGCACTCTTCAGATAACTAAAAAGGTAAATAAAGATACGTTACTGGTAGCATACTGATAGCATATGGCTTAATTTTTTGGGGGCCGTCGACTGACCGTGAGCTTATATTTAGGATGCAGAAAAGATGTGTCAGAGCAATGTTATATATAAAAACAACGGATACACCCTATTTTAAGACTTTAAAAATACTGGCCCTTCCAGCATTATACATTTTGGAAACTGCGTTGTTTGTGAAAAGAAATTCACAATTATTTGAAAAAAGTACTTCCACTAGAAAAACTCCGTTACGTGCCCAGCATGTAAATAAACTATGTCATCAAAATTGTAAGACCGCATTAATACGAAAAAGTTTTTTTTTTTTTTTGGGTGGGAAATCAATAAATAACTTCTCCCGCTCTGGGCAGAGCAGGAGAAGTTATCAGACTCTTACTGTCAGACTCTTACTGACTAAAACCCACCCGTGTTCCTTCAGTTACCTGTGCCAGGGGCCACGGTATCCCTCTCGGACTTTTCCGCAACCCTAGCAGGGAATTTGGTATGGCACCTAAAGTGTTTAATAAAATTCCTGATGACATAAAAAACATGACATTATATACGTTTAAAAAAGCTCTTTCTAAATTATTAATTGACAAATGTTATTATACTGTAGACGAATTTTTGAACGACCAATTACTATAATAATGCATTTTTATCCTCTAATAATATGTACTGTGACTATTTATTGATTTTATTACATTTGATGATTTTTGTTTTTTTTTTGGATTTTGTTTTCTCTTTTCTGTTCATGTATTTAATTAATTTAAAATGTAATTTTTTCCAAGTCACATAATGTGTCACTTATAAATTTGTATGTCTTATATGACAAAACATAGCGCACCTATTTATGTAAACACCTATGTTTCACAAATGAACTGATTGATTGATTGATTGATGCAATTTCCCGACATACTACTCATATCTACTCAGATTGTAAGGTACTAACAGTTCGACAGCTCTTCGTGTTGCAATCCATTCTTAGAAGACACTCCAGTGTCCCACCGTCTGATCCCACCAAACGAACCAACATTCCCCCAGTTACACGACACAAAACGGCTTTTACCAAAAACCAATACTTCATCTGAAGCTCACTGATCTACAAGAAAATTCATAAAGAATTAAATATAAGTACTGGATTGCAATAAGTTTGAATTGAAAGCTAAGCCGTTGGAATGGCTACTTCAACAGGAATAGACACAAACTGAATCTCTGTTAAAATGTATTGCCTAATATTGCCTTATTTTTGCTTTTACTCCCTCACATATAACACCTCACACTCACTACTCCTATACAAAAACTCACCACACATCATCTGCCTAGCCTTTTCCCAACTAGGTATGTTGGGGTCGGCTTCCAGTCTAACCGGATGCAGCTGAATACCAGTATTTTACATGGAGCGTTTGCCTATCTGACCTCCACAACCCAGTTACTGGGTAATACAATACCCCTTGGTAAGACTGGTTGTCAGACTTTCGGGCTTCTGACGACCCGTAACGACTGTCAAAGATCCACGAATGACAGCCGGGACCAACGGCTTAACGTGCTTTCCGAGGCACGGAGCAGTGGTGATGAAATAATTTACACAAAGTAAAGCGCCTGTCGGGGTTCGAACCTACGACCTACAACTCGTAAGTCGCGGCCGTTACCACTGGGCCACCACTGCTCAAAAAAAAAAACTCACCACACATAGATACATAAATCATACAGACATACTCACACACATTCACCCACTCACATACTTACATAAGTTTTAAATTGTTATTTTTACATTATTTTCCTTTTTCCTTAAATATAATTGTTTCTGTTAAAAGTAATAAGATTTTTAAGTTGTTAACACGTACCTACTATAAGTTAGCACAGTCCGCAGTTGTTTGATCCCTATTTTTAAGTAACCTCACAGCTGAACACTGTCTCTTAAGATACAGGTTATCCTAGTTTGAGAGGCAGGGCTCACAATACCTGTATACAAACTACTGCAGCGTTAATGAGCTTCATGTTAAACAGTGTATACTAATGTATATTTTTTGTGACAATAAACTATTTTAATATATTATTATTGTTTATTTATAAAAATATATTCTTTAATTAATAATAAATCGTTGGGCAGTTGCCCACCAGACACGACACCCGTCTGGTCGGAGGACCCTCCCTTTTCTATGGAGGTATGAGTGAACTTTACACCCTGTTCCTCGTGCCTCTCTAGTTCCAAATCTTCGTACCGAGCTAATAGTTATGTATTATAATGCATAATCTTTCAAAACAGGTGCTTACTAAGTTAGGACTCTTAACTAAGTTAGGAACTTTGTTTCGGTTCCAAACTATTACAAGTTAGCAACTTTACTTTGATTACAAAACTTATAATTACGTGTTACTTAAACAGGTGATTCGGTAATGTTTAAGTTGTTGCCTCGTGGTTTATAGCTTGGAATAGAATTTCTCTTCCCTTTTACGAGATTTTTCTCACACAGAACACTAAGATTTAGAGTTCCTGTCTGTTCCAAAAGTCAAACATCAACCTGCCTAGCCTTCTTCCAATTATTTTGGGGTCAGCTTCCAGTCTAACCGGATGCAGCTGAATACCAGTATTTTACATGGAGCAACTGACTATCTTACCTCTACAATCCAGTTATGTAGTTTCGTAGTACTACGCTATTGCGTAGTGTAGTTACTGGTTGTCAGACTTTTTGGGCTTCTAACTACCCGCAACGGCTTAAAATTCAATATGTAATGAATGGTCACCTTCCTCAACTTATGGTAGCTTAACCTTTGATCCCTTTGATCCCGTACGGCTGTTTTCATTTAGCCACGAGCTCCTCCAGTGTGTTCCAAAAGTGTTTGATCAAAATGTAAACAAATGGATCAGAACACGTACCACTGAACGAACGATGGATGCCAAATTATGTCACGTAAAAATTGAGTGCTATGATTTGATTATTCAATTTTGAATACCCAAAATTCTAATTTTAAGTCGCCTTAAAAATGTTTTTGTTTTTGAATTGAAGCGAAGTTTATTACGGCGATGTACGTTACTGCGAAAGTTTACTATCGCGACGTTCATTGTTGCGAAAGTATACCATCTACTGTTATTGAATCATTTGGGTTAGGTTAGGTTGGGTTATGGGGGGGTCCCTGTCGTTTCGGGCGACGCAGGTGCTCTCGGGGCATGGTTGCTTCGGGAAGTACCTGTCTGTGTCGCATAAACAGGGAGCCGGACGCCCAGTTTCATCACTGCGTCGACGGCCGGGATGACACGACGTGGCATACGCTGGCAGAGTGTGCCGCTTGCGAGGAGCCGCGCCGCGTCCTCATCTCAGAAGTAGGCAGAGACTTGTCGCTGCCGGCCGTAGTCGCGTCGATGGTCGGCAGCGACGAGTTCTGGGACGCGATGGTTTCGAGACCCGAAGAGGCCCGCAGTGGCGGGCTGGCACCAGTCGGGGGTTGCGGAAGGATCGTACAGTCCCGCGACCCCCGGCGTAGGTATGAGATGGAACACCGGGGTGGTTCTTAGTTAGTAAGAGTCTGACAGACCCCGCCACCCGTCCCAGGGCGGCGGACATCCATGAAGATTTTCCAGCCCGGAAACAAAAAATAAATGGTTAGGTTATGGGTCCAGGGCCGACGGACTCTAGGACGTCCGACGCCCCCCACACATCAGGACCCGGCTGGCAGCGCGTAGTGATCCACGCGTGCCTCTCTTAGACGTCGCGGGGGGAGTTGAACACCTCACTCCCCCCTTAGACCCGAGGAGGCCCGCAGCGGCGTTCTGGCACCAGTCGGGGGTTCCCGCGACTCCCGGCGAAGGTGTGAGATGGAACACCGGGGTGGTTTTTAGTCAGTAGGAGTCTGACAGACCCCGCCGCCCACCCCAGGGCGGCGGACATCCATGAGGATTTTCCAACCCAGATTCAAAAAAAAAGGTTGGAACAGTGACCATTAACGCCAGATCCTCTCTATTGTTGGTGAAACATTTGGGTGAACTTTCGCAACAACGAACGTCACGATAGTAAACTTTCGCAGTTACGTACATCGCGGTAATGAACTTCGCAACTATGATTTACACTCATAAAGTGGATACCTTCTAAATACAAGTGAATGTTTAACTAATTTCCTGTAAGTAGTGAGTGATAGCGTAAACCCAATTAACCCGAATAGGGTTTGTTTGTTTACATTATCACCAAATACTTTTGGAACATAGCATAGAATGGATTTTAGTCTTTCCCCGTCCGAGTCTTAATTGACTCAACTATTCAAAGTTCCTGTGTGGTTCCTGTCTTCAAATGTTTTCCCGTTTAATAATAATTATGTTAAAAAATACATTATTATAATAAAAAGCGGCCTCTGAAGAAGGCTAGCGTTAGCGTTCTGTTACCCGTGGGTGTCCTCAAATACCACCTAATGAGTACTTGAAGAGGAAAGGTTATTTTTTTGGTATGTTGGTGCAGCTAGTACATAGCATGTCGCTTGTCAATTCCGGAGGGTGAGGCAGAGGAGGTGTACCTATAGTACACCCAAATTTCGCCTGTAATAGGGCGGTGAGCCACACACCTACAGCAGCTAGCATGATTTTATTAATAGAATAGAATATTTATTTGCGTAAAACACGGTATACAAGGGTTTTAAATACAAATTGAGGCACAAACATGTTTAGCTAGGATAAAACATAGCATGCAAAATTTTAAAGACAAGTTAAGCAACAACAATCGTTAAAACATCAACATTTTTTATCAATAAATTCTTTTTTAAAACTATAAAAACTACACTCGAGTAACCACTTATGAAATTTAATTTTAAATAATGTGCCAATTGGTGTAGAAACGTCCTTTTTTCTGCCTACAAGATAAGTATTTTCCTCGTCGAGTAGTAGATAGGTACTCACCTCGTAGAACTTTCGTAATTTACAAACTCCACATGCTGGCAGGACATAATAATTATAGTGACCTTCTCGGTGATGTTTTTCAGAATGGTCAGGTGCATAGTACTCGGGTGCGTGCGTGTATGACCTCGTACCTACTACGCTTTGGAATGGGCCACTAGCTTCATCTTTCTGACTGACCGACCCCTTGACAATAATTCAAAAGTGCCTGTAATTGGTTTATTTGAAATACCTAAATGCTTTGAGTTTGAGTTTGAGCAGCAGGTTGCGTTCTGTAGTTTCTGCTTACCACCATGGGAAGCGAGAGTTTGTGTATGTATGTACATACACAAAGAGAGTGTGAGTTTGTGTACATGCTTGTAAATGTACAACACCATTTATGGTCACTGGTGTCAATCTGTGAAGCTTACGCGGTAGCTCAGGGAATCAAGGGACAAAAAAAAAGTATAACACCAAAAAGAGCGAGATAATGGTTTTTAAAGCAGGTGCTATAGGTGCCCAACTATACCAGAGATATCGCTCTGCGGATAGGGTGACCAATTTTAAGTACTTGGGTCATTGGGTTACCGACGAATTGAAAGATAACAAGGACATTAACAGGGAACGTAGGTCGCTGTCGGTACGCTGCAACATGCTGGCCCGCAGGTTTGCGCGACGTACGGAGGCGGTCAAGATTACTTTGTTTAAGTAATTTTGCTCGTCAGTTTACACGTGCAGCCTGTGGACTAGTTATAGTTTGCGTGCATAATGCGATCTGCGAGTCCAGTATAATAACGCACTCAGGATACTGTTGGGGCTGCCATGGCGATGTAGTGCATCAAAAATGTTGCGGATAGGCCTAAAGATGGTTTTGCGGCCATCATTCGTAAAAGAAGCGCTTCTCTACTTGCTCGTCTTCGTGGCAGTACCAACACTATCTTGAGTTTATTCGCAGATAGATGGTAGTTTCCAATGCTGCGACATTGGATGAAACTTCATACTAAATAAAGCATGTATGTCTACTAACACTAGTTTTTAAGACCATTGTTACTAACTCTAAGGGCGTAGCCTAAAATAAATGCTATAATATAATAATAATAATAACCGAAGGGTGTTTTTCGTGTTTTTTTTAACCGCAGGGCAGCATGTGGCGAGCTATTGGGCAGTAGCGACCCCACGGACCCGACCTCCCAGGAGAAGTCTTGTTTATCATCTCTGGCTTGACTTTATTGGCCGGCTGGAGTGAACAATGACGAGGAACAGAGCTCCCACCTCTTTCTTGCCTTTATTGGCTGGCTTGAGTGGAGGTTCGCAAGAGCAAACGTGCTCGGAGGAAGGTAGTATTCCAGTAAGGTGCTGGTAGGGATCTTGACCGTACTTCCGGTATTGTCCTGATAGCCGTGGAAGACCTCTCCACTCCTCAAGCACCTCAGGAAGTGTTGCCTCCTTGTTGCTACGTCACTATGTGCTAGCGACCGTTTTCGGGGGCCCATTATTGAGTGTGCAAGTCACCCCCTGCCATTTTATCCGTGTATTACACAACATTGATCAGGCAGGGGACATAGTCCTTCCATAGTCCTAGGTAATCAATCCACTATAGCCACCCAAACCCACAGCCCAATATGTTTTGTTCCTATATTTTGCAATAGTCCTGCACCAACCGGGGGTTGTCCTTGGGTACACTTGCATAGTGCATACAGGGATAATCGTCGGTTAGTGCCTCAACACTTAAAATTGTCTAAGGGGCCTCTGCAAGTTGGCTTCGGCCCCTCGTACGCCTTCCAAAGGTCCGGGACCCCAGGGTCCCGAGAAATGTCAAAAATATTAATAAAATTAAAATGATAGCGGTTTCTATGAAACGTCACAATTGTTTTCAATAACAGCGAATGAAACCACAATAATTATAATATCTTTTTTCACTACATAGAATTTGATATAGGTATCGAATATCACAATTTTATTTATTTATTTAAACATTTATGTACACACATATAATTATAAACATACAAGAAGAAAATAACAGAAAATTATGTACAAAGGTGATGCTTATTTCTAACAAAACTCTTTCAGCATACCTGCGATAGGATAGTAGATTTAGGGCTGATTTTTCAATAGTCAGATACTTTTTATCTAAGGAATAATTATGGTGGTTTGACAGCTTTTAATAGAAAATATGTCAAACTGTCATATTTTTTCTTCAGATAAAAGCTATCTGACTATTGCAAATCAGCCCTTAGAGATGTAGATAGCGTGTGTAAGAGTAAAAGAGAAAATAAAATACATAAAATCAAATAAAATAAAACAAATAATATGAGAACACACATACATACTTCTAAAATAAATGACACTAGAATACGACTTTTATGTCACCGTTCATTCAACATTTCGTCATATCGGATTGGTGCCTGTTGGCTGATGACAAATCTGACAGACGACTGGCTGATGTTTGAAATGAAGTGTGATTCGTGAATGAAGCACACCATTCAAGGTACTTCTGTTCCCAAAATGATAGTGGGTTTCACAGTTTTCATTTCAATTATTCAAGAGTTTAACGTTTTCTTTCTGAGTTTATTTTGGGCATTACTGACCTCGGTGAAGGAAAACATCTGCACCGTGAGGAAACCTGGACTTAACGTTAATATAAGTTTGCTTGAGCATGCGTGGTGATCAATGCTCAAGCCTTCTCTATGTGAAGAGGCCTTTGCCTCGCAGCGGACAGTATTAGACTAGTAACCCGCCCCGGCTTCGCATGGGTGTACAGTGTATGTGACGGAGGTCGTACTACTATATGTTTAGAGCTGTTTTTTCATTCGGGCTTGAAACCCGACCGCCCGTTTCGCTGCGACCGATTAATAATTTTAAATCTGTGATATCTTCTAAGATATTCATTTTAATTATTATTAAAATGAATATCTTAGAAGATATCACAGATTTAAAATTCCGTAAAGGGCAATTTTGATCTACATTAAAATGCACAACGTATTTAACGCATTTAATTGGATAACAAATAATACTGTACTGTTTAAAATAGCTTGTTAAATAACCCATCATTTTATTTGTAGTATGTAAAAAATAAAAATGGTTACTGTGGGTTATCCTTGGGTGATAGACATAGACACACACCAATGATTTTTTTGTAGATCTTTTTAAAATATATAGTTCCGTAGTACATCATTTTGATCTATCTCGTAAGATTGAGCAGGCGTTTGCAATGTAATGCAAAAATATGTTTTTTACGACATCACATGCTATATAATATGCATGTTTTATACGTGAAAACCTTACTCTGTTTATTGATGTAAACCGCATTAAAGTCCGTTGCGTCGTTTAAAAGATCTAAGTATACATACAAAAAACGCTACTTTACCGACACTATACCCAAGACATCCCGAACGTCAGCTTGTACGAGATTAGGATGGCTCTGAAACAGATCAAAAACTACAAGGTCGGGTTATGATGGAATTTCGGCCGAACTCCTAAAGGCCGCACTTAAGCCCCTCCAGAAGCTTTTTGATTCCGTCATACTCGAGGGCAAAACGCCGCAGGCATTGAACAAAGGTGTGGTGATACTTTTATTTGAGAAGGGTGACAACGCCCTGCTTAAGAGTTATAGGCCCATCTCACTTCTGAGCCATGTCTACAAGCTTTTTTCAAGAGTCATCACGAACCGTCTCACGCGCATTTTGACGGCTTCCAGGCTTCCGAACAAGCAGGATTCCGTAAAGTCTTTAGCACCAGAGACCACATACATACCCCGCGGCAGGTTATACAGAAGACCGAAGAGTGTACCTGCCTCTCTGCTTAGCGTATGTGCACTACGAGAAAGCCTTCGATTCGATCGAGACATGGGCTGTACTGCAGTCTCTTCAACGGAGCCAGATCGACTAAGTATCGGTAAATCAAGACGCTGAAGTGACTATACGAAAACGCTACTATGTCAGTCCGACTCCAGGACCAGACCTCGAAAACTATCCTTCTGCAGCGAGGTGTGAGACAGGGAGGCGTTATCTCTCCGAAAATGTTCACCGCTGCACTGGAGCATGTCTTCAAGGTTCTGGACTGGAAAGGGGTTGGTGTCAACATCAATGGCGAGTATATAACTCACTCACCTTCAGTTTGCCGATGATATAGTAGTCATGGCTGAGACTATGGAGGACCTCAATACAATGCTCGATGACCTCAGTAGAGCTTCCGAAAGTGTGGGTCTTAAAATGAACTTGGACAAGACAAAGATCATGTCAAATGCTCATGTAACATCCACTCGCATGAAGATCGGAGACGCTACACTCGAAGTTGTGAACGAGTATGTTTACCTAGGACAAACTGTCCCGTTAGGTAGCTCCAACTTCGAGAAAGAGGTCAATCGTTGAATCAAACTCGGCTGGGCAGCGTTTAGGATGCTAAGCAATATTTTCTCGTCCCACATACCGCAGTGTCTCAAGATGAAAGTCTTCGACCAGTGCCTGTTACCAGTGATGACCTATGGCATTGAAACGTGGTCGCTCACAGTAGGCCTTATTAGAAGGCTAAAAGTCACTTATAGGGCAATAGAGAGGGCTATGCTTGGAGTTTCTCTACGTGATCGAATCAGAAATGAAGAGATCCGCAGGAGAACCAAGGTAGCTGACATAGCCCGAAGAATTGCCAAACTGAAGTGGCAGTGGGTAGGTCAAATTGCTCGCAAAACAGATGGCCGATAGGGTCGAAAGGTTCTGTAGTGGCGACCGCGTACCGGAAGACGTAACGTTGGAAGGTCTCCCACAAGGTGGACCGATGACCTTGAGAAGGCTGCAGGAATCCGCTGGATATAATTATAAAGAATTTAATGACATTTTCGTTATTATTATCAGTCTGAGTTCTTTATTTAATTATACATATATCTATATTGTCTACCCTATTACTAAACTATACATGCTGACATACTTATGTTAAGTACTGTCATTAGTTTGTAGTATTTTAATTTTGAGAAAGAAAGTTTATTTAAAGAAGCTGTTAGTGACCGACCAGTTAGTATGTTCCATTTGCAAAAACCGAAAGAAAGAAGAAAATAATTGTAAGGAAAATACTTTTTGGGAGTTTTAGGATATCCTGACACTAAAGGAAACGTCGTTTGTACGATAGTAATTATTTTTTCTTCTTTATTTTGTTTTTTGCTTTATATAATTACTTAACGCTTTCAAATGAAGCCACAGCCTCAATAAACAATCTCCCCCATAAACCAAACTCACTTCCTGCGTTTTATTCGCACACTTAAACAAGTCAACGCAATGTCAACAATTCAATAGTAATGTCAAATTTCAAATATCGACCGCTGAATTTTGCTCGTGATTGACTGACATAGGCATTGCAAACTCACGTGATCCTACAATGTCGATCCTAGAAGCTGTTTTGTGGAGACCAGAGTGGCAATACCCGTGTTTTTAAGAACGTACACATTCTAATCTGAGTCTCAATCTGTCAAAAAAACTAATTAAGGCCAGGAGCCGTACTATGACGTGTTCATTTCATCATGATTCCGTTGCGAAAAAGGGATAGTACTATCGATTAATTATAGCTCCGTCTCACTTTCACGCTCGAACAATGATGGCGTTAGCAAGTCATAGTATGGCCTCTAGACTCTCAGAATTGTCCCATTTGATTCAACATTAAGCAATCAAATATTCTTTGTTTTGATCTGATAGAAATATAATGTAGTTATCGCAAAAACAGGGAAGTTCTTGATCGTTTTTCAAGTCGTACTTCTAGTAGACCAAATGTATACGCCCAAAAAACACGTATAGGCAATGGCGTGAATAGCTCTATTCTTCAGGTCCATGATTGGTTTACGGTAAATAATTTGGTACTAAATGGTAAAAAAACCAAATGCATTAAATTTAAATTACCGAATGTAAGAAGTAGCGAGTGTGACATCATGTTGAATGGAGAAAAACTGGAATTAATTAATCACACAGTTTTTCTGGGAATCACGCTAGACGAGAAATTACAATGGGGACCTCATATAACATCTCTTGCGGGGCGGCTAAGCTCGGCCGCTTATGCTGTTAGAAAGATAAGACAGTTAACAGATGTAGAAACAGCGCGTTTGGTCTATTTTAGCTACTTCCACAGCATTATGTCGTATGGCATTTTACTGTGGGGTCGGGCTGCTGACATTGAATCCATCTTTATTTTGGAAAAGAGAGCTGTCAGAGCCATTTATAATCTACGTCAACGCGAATCTCTCAGGGAACTATTTAAAAGGATTAATATTATGACGGTACCTTGCCAATTCATCTATGAAAATATTATGTACGTAAGAAAAAATCTACATCTTTTTAATAAAAGTGATAGAGATAATTTTAATACAAGAAATAAAGATAAAATAGATCAACCATTTTTCAGATTAGCTAAAGTACATACCTACATCTTTTATGGGGTACTGTGTTAAATGCTACAACAAAATACCTTGTAATATATTGCAATTAAATGAAAGAAAATTTAAAACTCATATAAAAAGTTCACTGTGTAAACAAGCATATTACAAATTAGAGGATTATATCCAAGATAAGAATGCTTGGAAACATGCTGGTCCAGCTCCACAGGACAATCTAGGATCTTGACAAAATTAAAACTTGTTGCTACTTTAATTGTATGGTTTGTTATTTTTATGACATTGGTTTACATTCTGTGACTACTTTAACTCACACACTGACATATTAATTGGTTACATAATATGGGAAATCGTATACTTTTACAATGTTTGTAAATATGTGAACACCATGTATCTATCATTTAATTAACTTATTTATCATTGCTACGTTTATTAAATTCTTTTTACCTATTTTGGTAGGGTAATTTTTATTATAGGTGCATCGTCTTCACATATAATTATATAATTAATGTATACAAAGTATTGTAACACATTTTAAAAGAGTAACGATGGAGTTTCTTGCCCATTCTTCTCCATACGAAACTACCTTTTGGAAGGGGCGACTAGAATCAATTCTATTTAAATGTAAATGTTGACGTTCAAAAGTGCCTTTTATGTGCCTATTTGAAATAAATGCTTTGACTTTGACTTTGCGTTTCAAAGAATATTCTATGGTTAATTTTTCACAAAACCGTTTTTTATTGTTTTAACGATATATAACAAGACGGCCCGCGCGCTTCGCCCCAGTAGCCCGCCTGGCCCCTACATTTTTGACAAGTTTTTCACATTGATTGCCGCTGAGATGAGATTGCGACAAGATTTTAAAAGATTTCAACTACGGGAATTGGCCTTGGACAATGCAACGACCAAGTAGCTCATACTTGTAGTAAAGTTTCAAGTTACTTGTAGTTGTATACAATCACCTATGTTTGACAAAAACTTAAATTTAAAAAAAAAACCGTTTAAGTCAACTAGCGACCTGGTTCGCATCGCATGGTTTTCTTAGACGTAGATAAATTTTTATTAGATGTAAGTTTAATATCTATGTATGCGGCTATAGGTGTTTCACATCAACACCTATAGCCGCACGTAAAACCGATTGCTGGCGTGGCGACGCATGCCGTGGTGACGCGTCGCCACGCTATATTTTAAATAAAGAACAATCTAAATTAAAAAAAAAAAAACTGAATATCTGGTTTTTGATTATGCCATATTTATTTTCTTTTATTAAATCATTCTTTCATACTTATTTACTATACTATTTTATGTAGTAATTAAGTATGAACGAATGGTTTTCGATGTTTCACATCTGCCAGGCGGCCCACGACGGCTCAATTTTTTTATACACATGAACGTTCCGCAATCAATTCTCTAAATGATGGTGAAAATCTCATTAAAGTCCGTTGCGTTTAGAAGAAAAACACGGTCACACAGACAGATCAGATACGAGAAGCGACTTGCATTTATAATATGTATAAATATAGATGAGCATGATGTACGCGTAGATGCTTTTCTAATTGAACCCGTAGAAAAAAACGAGTGTGCTTTAGAGCACACAACTGAAGTAAAACTTCTTTAGCTCCATCCTTATGCGTTCGCCTCGCCCGATCACACTTTTCGTAACGCTCTCGTCATGCATTCGCCAGCTTACTCCCCAAGCCAAGCGTGCCTAAAGAAGTTTTACTTCAAAAATCCAAAAGTTAGTATCAAAAAAAAATACTGTAATTAGTGTTACGTTTGCTCTACGTCAACTGTCAAAACATTCGACATCGCTGGCAGAATGGTATCATGACCTTTGCCATCTTAAAATAAGCAAATATTTTCAACAACATAGATTTCATTTGTTTTTGGTGGCAATATTATAAACGTATTTTAGTTTTTTTGTAAAATCTTTGGAATTAGCTGACTCGACGGAGGTTATCCTGTCAGAATTTCAATAATATGGTCTTGAGTTCATACAAAAATCCCATAGAAAAAAACAATTTTGGTTTTTCCAGAATTTTCCAATTTTCCGGGCAAATCGTGCTATACTTCTTTTCATAAAATTCTAATTCCGACAGTTACGAACATTTTAAAACAAAAAAATAGCCAAATCGGTCCAGCCGTTCTCAAGTGATGCGCTTAGGTACCAACAAACGGCATTAAATTTTTATTTAAAATAGCACAAAAATAATTGCTCGGAAACGATTTTATTTTTGAGTGAAAAATCGCTGTTTACGGTCTACGCAACGCAAAACATTGTGCTTATGGGTGCATGCATGGGTACAGGGGTCGAGGGGGCATTTAAAGTTCTGTTATAACATTACAACTTGTTTTTGTAAAAAAAAAACGTCAGTAAAAGTTGGAATTTTGACCTTCAATGTCTACGTAAACAAAAGGTTCCCAGGTACCTATAGCTCGACACAAAAAAAAAATTACAAGGACGGGGAGTACAAGTGACTGTCGGCTTCGTTAATTAAGTGTCTCTTTACACCCGTTAAATAGAAGATAGATTAGTA
This sequence comes from Brachylomia viminalis, assembly GCA_937001585.2. Taxonomy (NCBI): domain Eukaryota; kingdom Metazoa; phylum Arthropoda; class Insecta; order Lepidoptera; family Noctuidae; genus Brachylomia; species Brachylomia viminalis. Next base: position 14,354,063 of record OW443314.2, read on the forward strand.
GATACGTAGGTCACACTATAAGTTTTGCGTAACTTAAAAAAACCACATGTTATAACCAAAATTTTGTGTTTATTGCTTTTCAAAATACTTTACTTTACATTTTAAACATTTTTTCATGCGATCGAACCATTTTATAAAAACAGGAGGACATCATATCTGAAGGCATGTTTTTTACGTGTTGATTGAACGCTATCACTGCCTCTTCGGAGTTGGTAAAAGTGAAACCTCTCATCAAATCTTTGATTTTGAGGAAAATACAGAAATCACAGGGTGCTAGTTCGGGGCTATGCGTAGGATGGGTGACGAGTTGTACTTTTTCGGAAGCTAAGAATGACTTTGTTTTGTTGGCCGTGTGTGAAGCGTTGTCATGATGTAGGAGAACGCGGCTTTTGGGTCGGCTTTCGCGAACTTTTTCTAACACCCTGGGTAAACAAATGGTAGAATACCACTCGGCATTAACACTCTTTTGATCTTCAAGTGGAATTGTACAGATGGGACCCGTAGCTGAGAAAAAAAAAACGCGATCAATTTTTTACCAACGTTTCTCGCCTGCCTTACTTTTGTTGGCCTGTTCTCATTTTCAAACACCCATTCACAAGATTGCTGTTTTTTTTCGGGTTCAAAACAATATTTCCACGTTTCGTCTCCTGTGACAATGTCATAAACAGCATTAGAATGTCCGTGGTCGTACTTCAGTAGCATCTGTGAGCATTCCACGCGAGCCCGCTTCTGCTCCGCTGTCAGTTCATGAGGGATCCAACGACAACAAGGTTTCCGAACTTTCAATTCTTCGTGTAAAATTTTCTGAATTTGGCTCATACCAATCCCCAATAGTCGTCGAATTGTCTCATAGGTAATCCGCGGGTTTTTTTTCAATTAGCCGCTTAACAGTAGCCACATTATTTTCGTTGACGGCAGTGAAGGCCGCCCTTCACGAAATTCGTCATGTAAAGAAACTCGACCTCTCTCAAATTCAGCAAACCATCGCCTCACGGTGCTCAAACAAGGTGTTTTTCTCCCAAAAGCATTTTGAAGACGAGCGGCACAGCCTTGCGGAGAGAGAGAACTTTTAAAATCATAAAAAATCATCACTCTAAAATCTTTTCGTTGCGTACGTAGAACTTTGATGTGTGATAAAAAACAATTGACAAATGATTTCCCGCCAATTGTTTTTTTTTTATTACTAAGAAGGTTGCAACGTTTAAAAAAATATAACATTCGAAATTCAAATAGTTCCGATTAGCTAGAAGTGCAAAACTTTTAGTGTGCCCCATGTATTAGGTACCTACTTCTAATCCACTTTTCTATTCCTTAGTTTAGTATTTTACTATAATTTAGCGTATTGACAAGCTACTAGTTTAACACTTATGGTAATGCGGAGTGGCAGGTCAGGGGATGCTTCCATACGAACCTAAAACATGTAATTAACAAACAAAGCGGCTATAATGCCGTAATTGTTGCTGTGCAAGTGGGAAAGAAGTTGAAGAAGTTTCTAGAACTGTCTAGTTTAAGCGAGTAGCTGAAATTATAAAAAAAAGCATCGTGTTAGCGATTGAAAATAGTTTTAATGATTTTAGATGAAAGATTTTAAATGTATTGATAATGCTATTTCTAGAAACGCCTAGCTTTGTCAAAGTTTGCGGTGATAGAGTCAAGAGTTACTGACTTTGCAAAGGGCTTTTATATTTTACGTATTCCTCCAAAACAAAATCTTCAGTACAACTTAGTACGATTATTTCCAAACTATCTACGTTATTTTAAATAGTGTCAGTTCTTTTTTATTGGGAATGTAGAATTATTCAATGTTAATAAGCAAAGTATCAAGGATATCCTAGACATTTTTTAAATATACTGAATTTAAACTAAACTGTAGTATGACTTTCAATGACCAAAGTAACGTAACTCGTATACAGGCTGATTTTAAAAGTGGTTCATAAAGAAATAACTATTCAAATGAGTTTTAAATTCAGAATGCATCAATGTTGACAGAACGTTAGACATTTTGAAAGAGATTTTATGAACTACTTATGTTACATTGATTTAAAAACCGTTCTTAATAATTTAATTAACAACCATAATTCTCGATGTCTCTTCAAATAATGGAGCAATAAATACGCTTTTGGATGACTAGTTTTATTTCAAGTGCAAATTATTATTTGCTGATTACCAGCAGGCGACATGAACAACCCTTCACTATTAGGAGCCATTGTATACAGTACGTTTGAATTAAATTAGACGAATTTCCTGGAATATATTGTAGTGATTTACCAGCCGGTACATTCTGTAACAATCTCACCGTGATAACTTAGGTGAAGTGAGCTATCATTCCACCTGATGCTAGGGATTGACACTATCGACAACTCACTTCCAGCTCACTTCACCTAAGTTATCACGATGATATTGTTACAGAATAGCTCGGCTGCATACGTTACGTAGCACTGTTTTGAGATAGTAAATCTGAGTTGCTCGATTAGGTACATATTTAGTCGAAAATATTATGAGGCTAGGTGACTAAAAATAATATAAAAAAACATTATTCATAGTATTTTTCCTAGGTCGTCAGTATCTACCTAAGTTTGACTACACTGGTCATAACATACCATACCAATTACTCTTTTATTACGTTGTGTAATTGGCTAGATCGAAAACCGACCCCAACATAAATCGAAAATACTAAGAAGATGAATTTCAGTGAAATATAGATTGCCCAAAGACATTTTCGACATCTATTGTCACTTGATTAACCTCAGTATTTGTACCGGTGTATGTATATCCAGAAACTTTAAAAACATCTTTAATGAAACCTTTATTTAAGAAAGAAAGAAAATAAGCAGTTGATGGAATATTATAGGCCCATTTCACTCATACCGGTTATTAAAAAAATAATGGAAAATTCATCTCATTCATTAATGAAAAAATAATATACTTTTTGAAGAACAAGAAGGATTAAGACAGCACAGAAAATAATGGAAAATTCATCTCATCTCATTCATTAATGAAAAAATAATATACTTTGTGAAGAACAAGAAGGATTAAGACAGCACAGAAACATTAATATGGCAATTTATGACATTGTGTATACTATCATTAGAAATGCGGATAAACAATCCCCCGTATGAATGAGCCATATTTTGTAAAATGACTCATGCGTTTGATAAATGATAAATGATTTATTTCTGTAAGTAGGTTTGTACAAACACTACAAACACGTCAATCATATTTTAAAAACTAGATGAGGTCGGCGTTTCCTATCTGACTACTCTGAGAAGAAAGGCCGAAACAAATTCAGAGGTCACAGTCTCTTTTAAAGTCCAGACATAATCTTGGTCAGATCATGTGAAGACCATGTAGATTGGTGTCTGAAACGGTCTTTTGAGGAATAACCGTACAGATTGAGCGGACCTGTCCAGTCAGTGTACGCATTTGTCAGTAATCGTGCAGCTCAACTCAGAACTTAAGAAGCACAACGATCCGACGAACAATACCAAAGAAAGGGCATTTGGGTAGGCCGCATAAATTACTCAAGCTGCCAGATCGTGATTAAAAACTAACTGAGAAAACCAAAAAAGTAATGACCCACATAATCTTCACATTCACAATAATTGAAATAATATAATACTTTACAAAGTAAATACTCATGTCATTGTATGTATAAAATTCGTCAATGTGTATATAAAAGTTCGGACATAATCTTTGAGGACCATAAGTAGATTGGTGTCTGAAATGGTCTTCTGAGGAAAGAACCACGCAGATTAAGAGGACCTGTCCAGTCAGTGCACGCATTTGTCAGTAACCGTGCAGCTCAACTCAGAACATAAGGAGCTCAACGATTCGACGAACAATACCAAAGAAAGGACATTTGGGTATTGAATATGTCCATTACTAAATAAATTTGAAGTCTACGGTATTAGAGGTAACGTGCTCGAACTTATAAAATCGTATTTAGAAAACAGAACGCAAATAACCGAAATTAGTTGCATTAATGTAGTTACTAAATATGAAGAGATATCAAGTTCACCAGAACGTTAAAACTCATTCAGTGTACCACAGGGAACCGTTCTGGGCGCTTTATTATTTATATTATATATTATTGACATGCCCATGTTAATTGAACTACTATTGACTATGATTGCTGATGATAGCACCATAATGATCCCTTGTAAAAATGCAATTGCGTATGAAAATTACATAAATAATTATCTTGAATGTATAATTAAAACCAATTTAGACAGGCGTACGCCCGGCGTAACTAATTTGCACGTAGGTATATACATTACAAAAATGACAATATTGACGAAGCAAGTGATACTTAATTTTTGGGATTACAGGTAGATTATGATTTAAATTGGAAAGCACTTAAAGATATATTATGTAAAAAATTAAGTTCATCGGCATATGTGCTATATAGATTTTCCTCTCTAATAGATACCAAAGCACATCTTACGGCTTACCACGGTATAGTTGAATCTCAATTACGTTACGGTGTCATTTTCTGGGCGAACTCTAATGACAAAGACACAGCATTTAAAGCCCAAAAAATATGTCTCCGATCAAATGATGTTCAAACTTAAAACTACAGACAGTTGCAAGTCTTATTTTAAGCAGTACAATATCTTGACACTTCCTTGTATATGTCGTAGGATAATTTGATACTTCGAATCTTCGCGAAAATCCTAGGGGTTTTGCGAAAAATTATCAAATCTTACTGGACAAAGTCAGGATCTAACATAACCTAACCTAAATGATACAACAACAATAGAAGGGTATCTGGCGCTTGGCGGCCGCTGCCGCGGCACGCTCGCTTCGCTCGCTCGCCTTCGCGCGCTAATGGTCACTGTTCTAACATAACCTAACCTAAATTCTAATTATCCGCGTTTTCGCAAAACCCCTAGGATTTCCGCGAAGATTCGAAGTATCAAATTATCCTACGACATATACATATTTTAGAAGAAGCTATGATTGAAAAGCAAAATCCTTGTCGTTTTGAACGTCTGGCTGATGTATTCCCAAGAAATTGGTGTCACAACAGTAAATCAAATGTCAATTACCGTGTCAAACTACTTTGGTGTTTAGAAGTGTTTACTGTATGGCCCCAATTATTTACAATAAATGGTCAGGTGGGTGGAAAGACTTGACAACAGTGCTACGTACTACAGTGTGACAGAGTTTTTATCAGAGAAAAAAATTGGCTAAGTTGCTCCGGATTTGATGGATCTGGCTTTTGGTTTATTAGTAGGTAAATGATAAACAAATGTTTGCATGCCAAATGGTGAAATATGGCTGAACTTTAATGTATCTTATCACCTATTATGTTTTACCCATATTTGCAAAATAAATGTCTGTTCTATTATATCTATATTTCGCCGAAAATACGTGACAATAGAAAATTCAGCTGGATTATTGAAACTTCGCAGAACTTAAAGCGTTATTAAAGTTATTACGTATCTTGATGTTTAGGTATTAGCCAGATAAAGCTGTTTGGAAAACGTTAACTCGTTGTTAATGCATAACTAGTTAAGACAATCGTGACAAGAGTATAAAAAGTGTTACGTTTTACTACAGATTTTAGTATATTGTTTAGCTTATTTAGATAATATATGTTCTTAAATTTAAAAAAATACGGAAAAAAAAACACGGTAGTGATAAATAACTAGACAATAATAATATCGGAAAACAAAATTGTACTAATATCATTAATCAGGGAGAAAACAGAAAATAGGTTAGTATGAAATGAACGCCAGCGATGACGTGACCGCGTTTCCTCTTATATCAAAAGCATTTATATACTGATTTACATTTATATTTGATAATGACAATTGACAAACACTATTCAATCGCTTGTGATCTGTAAAACAATATATTTTCTGTCAAAGCAGTCGTTTGCAACGTAAAATGTGCTCTCTTTTGTGAACAGCCTGTGCATACATTTTTTTTAATTATTTGTTTTAAATACTACAACGCGATCGTCACAGAGTCCAGACGAGTGGTTGTCGGCTGCCGGTGTCCACGTCCCAGGTTTGATCCCAGACTGTGAATTTCATATATTTTAAAAGGAAAATAGAAAGGTGAGTGCGGATTTCAGTTCATTTAAACAGTTATTTTTGTATAGTGACTTTTGAGGAATTAGATTTTTATATATTTTTTTGATGAAGTGCTTACCTTAATAATTATTATAGTGTTAACTTAATAAATAAATAGGTCCCTGTTGTATTACTGTAACTGCAGTCGTTATCCCTGTGGACGTGACTCTGATGGACGTTTCAAATTCACTAACGCCTGGTTTCTTAGATAAACTATCAATAACGATTGATTCGTCAAAGTTATCTAGATAGCAAAGTTCTTCAATATCGAAGTGTTCAGAAACGTGAAGTAGAATCATAAGCACTATCGAATAGACAATCTCCGGTTAAGAATACCTCTAAGGGCTGATTTCACCAAAGTCAGATATATTTTATCTGTAGAATAAAATTGACGTTTGACAGTTCCAGTACGGAAAAGCCGTCAAAAATTAAAAATGTATACCCAGGACCTGACCTATTCTAGGTATAAAAGTTTGGTGAAATTCGCCCTAACCCGCATAGACCTCGCATTTTGATACAACCCAAACCTATCCATTAGTATTCAGTTATCATCATTAAACAGTAGAAGTGAATATAAAGTCAAGCGCACATTACAGCCACAACGGCCCGCACCGCAACGCGTTTTCATACAAAAAAGTGCGGTGCGGCTTGCCTGTAGTGTGCGTTGGATCATAAAAAAAGCAATCGGCCTTTATAGTCACTAACCGATTGAATACGGTATTCTAAAATCACGTTGCTATTATACTAGTAACTTGCAGGTTAGTACGACGTTAGGGTCAGCTCACACCGAGACGCGACGCGACGCGACGCGACGCGACGTGACCAGTGATTTCGCGCTGCGCCGCGCGGCGCAGCGCAACGTCGCGAGGCGCATCTTGAAATCGTTGGCAACACGACGCCTCGCTGCGCCGCGCGGCGTCTCGCTGCGCAGCGAGACGCCGCGCGGCGCAGCGGAACGTGTAGCTGCATTCGCCACGATCACCCGCCCCGCCCGTCCACCCGCACTCTACCATTTGCAAGCGCATGAGAACGACGTATATTTGGCGGGTGCATTATGGAGTATCATTAGAGACATTAGAGACATATATTAGTCTATCATTATAATTTCACTCGAGCACTCGACCGAACTGCATCAATTCTACACGAAGTCTGGACGAAAATAGTTCGCCACGGTGACCTCGGCTGCGCCTCGCGGCGTCGCGCTGCGCAGCGCTGCGCCGCGAGGCGCAGCGCCGCTCCTGCACGCCGCGCGCACCGGCTGCCGCGCTCTACGCCGCGAGGCGCAGCGCGGCGCAGCGCGGCGTAGCGCTGCGCCGCGCTGCGCCGCGCAATTCTCACAATGAAATGTGTATCTTTTCGTGTAGAAAATAAAGTTGTATTTTGAGTCGCTCTTTTAAAATGTGCGCGCAGCGTCGCGTCGCGTCGCGTCTCGGTGTGAGCTGACCCTTAGGCACAATGATCATTCCAAGTTTTATGGCGCAAGATCCGACTTTTTGAAACCTATCAAGAGAGAGAGCTAAAAGATTGTCTGCAAATATCAATGCAGAAAATCTTTTGATTTAATCATTGCCCAACTCGATAGCAGACGTCACAGTGCACGATAAGGGCAAATTTCACCAATTTAGCTGAACGAGATCAGCACATCTAAACCGCGTTTAAGAGCTGTCAGTGTCATTATTGTTTTGGAAATGAAATGAATGGAATGAAATGAAATTCACCGTAAACATGCACGTGGATATATAAAAGTAACGTAATTAATAATGTAAAAGAACAGCACATCAGGTTATACGAAACTGTGAAATTTCTCCAAAGGATTATAAACCTTAAAATGGTGTAGTTCAAAATCGAATGAGAAAATTTGAGTTTGTGGTAATTTGTCCTGCTGCTGTGTGTACTTATGTACCTAATGAATATGGTGATAATTGATCGTTTTTCTGTAAGTTAAATATCAATTCTTTATGTCAGGAGCGTGTGAATACACGGGCGAATCCGCAGGGCACAGCTAGTACAATATATTGCACTAAGTACCTACTTAATTTCTATGTCATTTTTGTGGCAATGTAAGGTTGAATGATGGGCAACATTCTAAGAATGGGGAATGATCAGCATGGCAATACTGAGTGGAAGTTGGAGTGACAGACGACGACTGACGGTGTGACTGAAAATCCATTCCATTACTAATCGTTCCATTTGTAGTCGAACAGTGAACGACAATATTTTCGTTGTATCATCATTGTGATTCCGTTTAAAAAGTTTCTGACATGTGCAAGACTCCTTTACAAGTCACTCGACACTCACAATCATGGTGACATTTAAATCGAGGGATATAAGATAAAACTTTCAGCCATAAAAAGCATTAACATTAACACTAGCCGCCTAGACCTCGTTCGCCCGGACGTAATAATATCGCGCATTGGACTTTCAACTCTATTGAATCGAGCATTGAGAATCCAATAGAGTGCACTCCAGCACGTCGAAAATATACAGTGTTGGATTTTCAACTCTCAGCGCTACGCCAGTGCCTTGAAGATCCAGTGCACGAAAATCTCGCCGCGTTATTTTTACGTTCGTCCGAAACTGGACTTACTGCCCCACTGCAGGGTAAAGGTCTTCTTTGTATGAGAATAGCTCATACATAGAAGACACGAGCATTGATCACCACACTTGCTCAAGACGGTTTGGCCATTTCAGACTTTGATCCAGTTTAAGTCCAGGTTTGGCGTTTTTGCTTCAACCATGTCAGTAATGCCCAAGATTAACTCATAATTTTTGATCCTTTTCAAATTCAAGATCCTTTTTCAGTTGTGCAATTAACATTACCTTTCTAGAACCCACTAAAATACCTAAATCACATCAATTTATTACAACTATTTGACTGAAAAAAAACACGCTTTTCGTCAAATTGATTCGATTCAGAATCACTCACAATCTGTAACCTGGGGGTCAATTACGTAGATTCCCATTTGCATTCGGTTTGAATAATAAATGTTGTTTACTGATACAATTGTCTAATGTGTAAATGAATTCAAAACTGACGATGTAATTAATTCCTATACCGTTATACATAATGTTATTTAATGTAAATGCGACGACTATTACAATTTTGACATTGCTTTCAGCAGGAAACTTGCCCCAAGCTATAAAAGAAATCTACGTCAACATCATCATTTCGTCCCATAATCACATTTTAAACACTGCACTGCTAATTATAGGCCCCTATTCTTTCTTCTCTGCCGGGTTTCCCGGTTCCGTGCGTCCCTCATCCAGAGGTTCCCGCGACTTTTATAAGATAGACTGACACCCATAAAAACCTTAGGTAGGTTCTTTGAATAATTACTTCTTAATTCTAACTTACTGATTAAAACCCACCCGTGTTCCTTCAGTTGCCTGTGCCAGGGGCCACGGTATCCCTCTCGGACATTCCCGCAAACCTGGTAGGCATCGGCCCTAGCGGATCCCGTCATATTTAGTTAAGTCTTGAAGATAAGAATTACTTTAAGCCAATCGTAAAGACTCCTAAGATCAAGAAAAAACATGTAGTTAGTTATGGTTTTTTTGGGACATGATACTTCACTTACCCTAGATGCCAATTATTATCACATTACTGGGAAAAAGACTTCTTCGCATACTGAGAAAGAACCTTGCTAAGTGACTTGGTAGCTAACTAATCTTATTAGCTCATGTTTTACTTTATTCTCTCAAGATACCATCAGATTTACAAGACAGGTTTCATAAGCTTACTAAATCCAACACCACTGAAAAGATCTCAAGTTATTCTGTGAACCTAACCAAAGCCGTTTCTAGTTTATTCAGTGATGTATCTTAGGGATTTCCAGCGAAATAAAGTAAATAAACCACCTGGAAATTGAATCTTTTTACTGGAAGGTCTGGAAGAATTTATAGGTCTTTCGACGTACATAGATACCTGGGTGAATATTTAACTGTTCCATATTTAAAGAGAAAGAAATGATTTTGCGGGTATCGCTTTTTATTTATTCTTGAACTGGGAATAGGGTTGACTTTCGTATGTTAAATCTTGTAGTATTTATTGGTACTTGTATTGGTAACACGGGATTTGCGTACAGTTGGGAAAATCGATTATTCGATCCAACCTACCTCCTCATGGGAGGCCAGCAACGCCTTGGTGTTATCTTGGTGGCACCTGGGTTACCGAAGTACTTTGCCCTGTATGTGGCGACGACCGGGCAGTTTAAAGGCACATGAGCTGCTAGTGCCTCGTCTTCCTCCATGCAGGCCCTGCACAGTGGACTCTCTGTGACTCCTATGACTAAAAGGTGTTTATTAAATGATCTGTGGCCAGTTTTGTTGGCACCAATAATTTAATTAATAACATACTACTCTGTGTATGTGGTTTCGCCCGCGTGGAGGCCGGAAATCATTCTACGGGAACGTACAACCGAGATAAAAAGTATCCTACCCGGTTATGACTACCACACTACATCAATTATTATCAAGTTCCCGACCTTGTCCCACGTTACTTTAGGGTTGGCGTTTCTCCCCTGTCAATCGTCACATCTGGCAGTTTGAGTAATTTATGCGGCCTGCCCAAATGTCCTTTCTTTGGTATCGTTCGTCGAATCGTTGAGTTCCTTAATTAAGCTCCGAGTTGTGCTGCACGATTACTGACACATGCGTGCACTGACTGGACAGGTCCACTCAATCTGTGTGGTTTTTCCTCAAAGGACCATTTCAGACAGTAATCTACATAGTCTTGACATGATCTGACCAAGATTATGTCTGGACTTTAAAAGAGACTGTGATCTCTGAGTTTGTTTCGGCCATATTCTTCTCAGAGTAACAGATAGGAAACGCCGACCTCATCTAGCTTTTAAAATATGATTGACGTGTAAAGGTGTTTGTACAAACCTACTTACAGAAATAAAATCATTTATCTAGGCTTTGGGCTACTAGATACGTAGGTACTGATAAATTTGTATTCAAAGTCAAAGCATTTATTTCAAGTAGGCACATAAAAGGCACTTTTGAACGTCAACATTTACATTCAAATAGAATTGATTCTAGTCGCCCCTTCCAAAAGGTAGTTTCGTATGGAGAAGAATGGGCAAGAAACTCCACCGTTACTCTTTTAAAATGTGTTACAATATTTTGTATACATCGATTAGATATGTATATGGTATTATTATACGGTAGTATGGTATTATTATATATTATATGGTATTGATAAAATACTCAAATCCAGGACTCGAGGTTCCGTTACTAAAATATAACAAGTCAAAAATATACCACAAAATAACAATCTACTTACAATTCAGTAAAGTCAAACAATACAGAATTTCAATTAAAATGTATATATTTTGAAGGCAGTCATTATTCAGGCATAGCGTTGACATGGGGTTAGTTACTATTGTCAGACACAATACCTACTTACGCAGTCGGGTAAAAGTATCCGTATAAAATGAATATTGAACAGGAAGGTGACCAGGGAACACGCGATAGTGGAATGTCTGGAATGACATACTTGATTACGTAATGATTGGAAACAGTGGAATGGATGTAAATATCTTTACTGACGATGTAATTAATGTATTTGTGGTTTTTTGCGCGGGTTTTATTTTTATTATTATAGTAATGTTATTCAATTTTAAAGTTACTTTACTTATTAAATAGAGTTCCAATTCATGGGAGAAGAAAAATGGAGAGACGGAAGACAAGGCTGTAAAAGTCAACGTAGTAGTTTCAAAACCAATATTAATAAATTAAGGTACTCGTAAGAGAGCTTATGACAAAATAATGTCATAAAAATGTATAGCTAAGACTTACTCACATTTGAAGACACATAAGTACATTTATCTACCTATATTATGTACAGTCATTGAGGGCACTTAAGCTACCCACAGATTTGTTCACATAGCCTCAAGATAAGGAAAAATGCTTATCTTGCGAACTCGGATACGAGTCTACGAAAATATTTAGAAGCTCAAAAGAAATGGAAAGTGGTCGAGATATGTATTTGGATGGTTTAGGATAAATACTAAGAAACACAACCTTTATTATTCAGAAAAATACCAAAAAGTTATTTGAGGGAAGTCATGATCCAAGTAAAGAACAATAGGCAGCATGTCAGTGACAACAAAACCAGTCTATGCTGACCTCTTATTCCATTAAAACTCCCAACTACGATAGGCCAGCACAAGGTTAAAGATTTACCACCGCCGCGCGCCGTGCACTTGCGAGAACCTTGCGGGACTCCAACATATACACAGACACACTGACTTAATAAACGTGAAAATCAATATCGATATCACACATATTACGTGTAAAAGTGTTTGTACAAACCTACTTACAGAAATAAAACCATTTATCATAACATCACGCCTGTATTCCCGGAAGGAATTTGCAGAAGTGTACCTATAGTACACCCACATTCTGCCAGTTATGCTTAAGTACCATCTAACAGGGGGCGAGCCTATTGCTATTAACCGGGCAGTCCGGGCACAAATCTCTGGACTTGTGCCTGGTTGATGGCAATCAACTGGTATGAGATGCTATAGATAGACGGATATATATATATGTATATCGATAGGATATATCAAATTATATAATTTAACATCAGATCCAGCAATCTGTACATATAAAAGGAGATAGCATTGGTAGGACAGAGTTGCTTAAAGCTTTTTAGAAAAACTAGCATTTTTACTATTTACATTAAAATTTACGTACACATCTTTAGTAAATATAAATTATCTGTTTAACAATATTTTCGCACATAACATTGACGTCACACGTACCTACACATAACACTTTAAAGAAATGAAATGAAATGTAAATGCGTCATTCGAAATGATTCGAAGTCGATCCAATATTTAAATCAAGTGGTTCACAGTGCAATTTTAAAGTTAAATTAACAAGTTAATTCATTAAAACAACGTTCGTTGACGTACGTAGTGGAATTTGCAATAGCAATTTGGTTGGCTTAAAAATACAGGTACAAAATAAATGAAGGTTGGAGAGGTTGTATAATTGATTTTGTTGGCAAATGAGAGGCGTATTTACTTTACTTCGTGAGAGAGAGTTTTATTTTGTGTTTATTTTGTGTTTTTATGTTGTTGTGAACTTGATATAGGGAAATGCAAACCAGCTTCGTCGTCTATTAAATGATTTTCTCTAACTACATTCCTACTCATTCTCCCTGGGCCACCAAACTAAAAAATTATGGGATCTGTCCAAAACAGGTGCATTCTTTAGTAGTAGAAACTTGTGGTTACTAATGTTGCCCGTGACATATCATTCAATAATTGTATCTATAATCAAATAATTCTTTACCGGAATGAGATTCCTAAATAACCCAAAATGTATTTTTCATCTCTCATCTAACGTTACTTCTTATTTTCAAGATGGCACCGACAACAATAGCGGAGGACAGGCTGACGTCGGGACACCGACTATCGCACCCCCCGCCCGGAGACGAGGTCCTCATCTCAGGCGTGTCGGGGTACTTCCCCGACTCGGACTCCGTCATACACCTGCAGGAAAACCTTTTTAATAAGGTCAGTAAAACACCATCAATTTTTTACCAATAACGCACTTTACATTGGTTCTGTTAAAAAAGAGTTCTCTCGTTTTGTGTCTTCATGATTAGATAAGAGCTTAACACTGTTCAAATGTTGTGATGTAATTCATTCAAGCATTCAATCAATACATTCATCAATCATCAAAAGTAACTACTTATTACTTTTTACTTGTTACGTTAGAGAACAACTATAGTATCAGGCAGTATTTATATGAACTTTGGTACCCCATTAAATATTTAACTTGTATTATGGAAGTATTGTCACAGTAGTATAGGTTCAAAAGTGGTTCAATCAGTTTCGTTGTTTGACTATGTTACAACTGTAACTGGAAATAAAGTATTGATCGGTCTATATTCTATGAAGCCATTTTTGACATTGGTATTATTTATAAATCTAATCAATAAATTGATGAGCTGTCTTAAGAGCGTTTATACCTTATGAGTGGCAACGTCGCAATTTAGTGTCATATTTCGTGGTTTTCAATTTTTATCATTTAATCGGAGCTATATTTTCAAAATCTGTTTAATTAACTTTTTAGAATTATGTGAAAACTGTGTAAAAGGTAAGAAATCGTTGCGTTTACAGTTCTATTTATATGCAAATAATACATTGGAAACTTGCAGGGCGTTATTTTCATTGTAAAATAACTGTAAGCATTACGGTTACTTACTTTTTAAACACTTTCACGTTATTCTAAAAAGTTAATTAAACAGATTTTTAAAATATAGCTCCGATTAAATGATAAAAATTGAAAACCACGAAATATGACACTAAATTGCGACGTTGCCGCTCATAAGGTATAAACGCTCTTAACTGTGAGATATAATATAATATTTTTTATAATGAAATGTGCCTAATTAATATTAACGAAACAAGACTGTAAATTTTATTATGATTATGATGTATAATATGACTAATGACATTGGTGTAATTTCATGATATTATTAAGCATGTACTAGAAATATTTGCACGACTGATAAGTTGAATATAGTGAGACTAAAATTATTTTACCGTGTCATTATGTATTTACCTATATTCTGGCAAATAATAAATTTCAATTTCAAGCCCTCTTTCTTCCATTTCCATTTAATTAATTTGTAATTTCTCATGGCCAGGTGGACTTAATCTCCGGAGATTCTCGTCGTTGGAAGCTGGCTCATCCTGAAATCCCACAGCGCACGGGCAAGATCAACAATGTCAACAAATTCGACGCTTCCTTCTTCGGTGTGCACTACAAGCAGGCTCACACCATGGATCCCATGTGCAGGATCCTGCTAGAAAAGGCTTATGAAGCTGTTATTGATGCTGGTAAGCCTTTTTGCCTGATAAGTCTTGAAGATCTTTGATAGTTGTTACGGGTAGTCAGTAACCCGAAAGTCTGACAACCAGTCTTACCAAGAGGTATCGTGTTACCCAGTAACTGGGTTGTAGAGGTAGGATCTGATCAGGTCAGGTTACTCCATGGAAAATACTGGTTGTCAGCTGCTGCAGATCGGTTTTCAGTCTTACCGTACGGTAAGACTGGAAGCCGATCTCAAGATAGTTGGGAAAACGCTGGAAGAAGATGATTAGTCTATCGTCCAGGGCGTAAAAACTTTTCTTTATCACCACGGTTGATATGGACTTTAGTAAAGAAAAAATTGTGGCACATTTCGAAAATTCTTTCTGTTGAGAAATACGATCGAACGGAGTGAAATACGTTCCCAAATGAAGCACAAAAAATGCGAGTAAAATAAACCGTAACGAACAATGTTCTGTCTACTCAAATACTCGAACAGTTCGAAGCCTTGTTCTGTAAAATAAATAGTATTTTCTGTAATACAATCTACGTTACGAAAGTGGAAAAGCTTACGTTGCCAAGAAAAAATAATAACAACTACGCATAATAAAATCGTGTACAAAATGTGGGACCGGAAAACAAACCCAATGATGATATCATTTCCGCATCTGAAACTTCCTGTACAAAAAAACATGTGACACAAACGGGATTTGGTAATAGAATTTGTCAATTTACTAGCTGGTATATGGAAGATCCAATAATATACAGTAATTTAAGATTAAAGAATTGCGATTTAGGCAGTGATCAGCCGGGTGGAAAACGGAACATTTTAGCAACCCTCCCCCCTTGCAATCAGTGACATTAATTCTGGTTAACTTTTAAAGTTCCGACGCTTACACCATTACGAACAGAAAATAAACTTTAGTAACCATAAAGAATTGCTAATTAGATTTTCACTTCTTTAGAAAGAAAAGAAAGAAAAAAAAAATATTTGACACAGGTTAAAGCACACAATATTACACAAAAACAGCCAAACAGAAAGTACTTAAAATAATAATAATATGAGATAAGTTGACAACAAAGACAAGGTCTTCAGGTCCCGAACTAGGCAGAGCCTGTACTACGGTAACAAAATAGTAGGTATTGTTTGCCTCACGGCTGCGCCAAATAGGCCCAGTTCAGCATAAATGCCAGACAACTAGTGCCTGACGCTGGTTTTCAACTGGTTGCAATGTCTTGTAACTCTTCTCCTCACTTAATACCATCCCTTGCTGTATATAGGATGACCTGAATAATGAACACATTCAGAACATAATAGTTATATTGAAATTCTTGTATAAAATAGTACATTGTAAATATATTACATGAAGGATTTTCCGGATTAAAAGCTTACTTATTTGTTTCGTGTTTTGTTTATTCATTCTGAACATCGATTTCATTCTGTTTGTTGAAATTACATTTATTGAAATCGTTTGAAAAACACACGCACTCGTAAAGTGTGTTTTATTTTAAAATAATTCTACGAAAACAGAAAATATATTGTTTTTGGGTCAGACAGGTTTGTGAATAAATATTGTGAAATTTAAGCATTCAATTTTTGAATGACGTTTTATATGACAAGAAAATACCCTGCCAATCGAAAGTCCAGTTAAGTTACACTTTATACGTAGTAAATGGTATGAACTATTTAATATTTGTATATTAGAATTGAGTGCTTTTTGTTTCTTTTGTCATTTATCGTGTGGTCTTGAAACTCCTTTATTCTTCCTTCACACTTTAGACCCTTATTCGTTTCGGTGTAACAGCATCCTCCACTTACTACCCATAATGTAGGCATTTCAATCGATAGCTACCTTTCTTTGGCAGCAATGAGGCCAATTTGTCTATGCCGCGAGTCAAACCACTCGGATGAATTAAATCCTCCACGGAGCCACTTTTAGTCCTTTTTATCGCTTATGAAATCCTTAAAATGCTATTTCATGAATTTTATTAAGAGAGAATCGCAAAATTATATAAAAGATCGAAGAACGTTGCGTTCTTCGCCTCTTAAAAAATGAATAACTGGCTTAGATATTGAACAGATATTAAGTATGTGAACAGATCTGAAGTATATTTTTAAAGATTTTAATAATACATAGTTGAAATAGATATGGTGTATGCTCTACTTTTTAGCTTTTTTCCTGGCCTGAAAGAAACTATAAGGTTTCTTTGCAGACATTATTGTCAGGTCTGCCCGACCTTTTTATCATGGTACGAGAAATATCGCTCAGCAAAACTATTTTTACATCGTTGAATATAGGATTTTATCAATACTCCACCTGCTAACTCCACACATTATTGTCTCACGCTTCTATTAAAACATAGTAATTCAAAACAAATTGTTCCTCATAATTTCTATGACACTTAAAAAACGGTTCTGGGTACATCGTCTCGACTCAACTTAGTTTCAATTAGCTGCCGAAGTTTTCCGAGCCAATTACAACTTTTATCATAAGTAGCAGACCAGACCACGCAATAAACGAGCAGCCGGTTCTTTATTTACTTTAATTTATATTAAGGACGGGCCAGGACAGGATAGTTTAAGTTGAATGATCTTCCGATGTTCAGTTTCTGGGCGAAAATCACGTGGAATCTTAAAAGGACAAATTGTGTGTCCTTTTAAGATTAAAAAGACAGGCATGGGGACTGCAGTCAGAAGTAAACCCCAAAATGTACACAGGCCGCTGCAGGTCGTCAGTCTGGCGCAATACGTCACATTAGCATGTCGGTGATGCGACCCCATAACTTTTGCCCCTACCAAAAATCGCTCAACGCGGCCAAAGAAGTTTTCACTTCAAAAATGCTTTTTAGTGGAAATGCGGTTGCTAGTGCAACGCATTTATAGAGCCTCTTGTATTTAATAAAACCCACGAACACCAGTGACCACTTACCATGGCCCACTAGCTTGATTGTCAACATGTTATTTTTTTTTTAAACTGTGTGAAACTGAAGAGCAATCAACTTCTTCCTCCTGTTTCTGTGACAAATAAACCTATTTTTCTTTCTTTTCTACCTTTCTTTTTATGGTGCTCCTTCTATATAAGGTGGCAGGGACATCGACGCCTAATCTGTTACGATATTCCTAGCTGCCACCCTGTACTTATACTTTTGATTTACAATTCCACATAATCAAAATAATTATTGCAGCACAAACTTCAACGTGCCCATAATTTTTAATTTTGATCTTTCGTAGAGTAAAACCCCCAAATTGGGTCTTAGAACTCATAATTCTTTCCGTTTAGTGTATAAAATGACCCATCACTAGACTTGTCTAGACTTATAGTTTAAATTTGGTTGAAGCTTCAGGATGACAGCGTTTAAGTTCCATAGTGAACAATGTATTGGATTGTTGAACGAACTAAGGTAGGTGCCGGCTAGGGAATATATTGAATTTTCTTGGTAATATCGTGAGATAGGAAACGAGGTATATGATAGTTGAAAACTGCAAAATGCTGTAAAATAAATGAAAGGTTTCTCATCCAAAGTTCTGAAAGCTCGTAATATCATCAGGTTTTTTAAAGTTGTTTTGCTTTACTTCATAATTTGCAGGTAATAATTATTCAAAGAAAAAAATGAATCTCATTAACTCCATGCCCCAATTAGGCCCGGAATTCTTCGAAAGCTCACTCCCTTTGTCATTATTTTCTTCCTTTCACGAATTCGTTTGACAGAGATGGCAAGCACATTCTGTATGGCACATTGCACCTAAAAGGAAGACTAATTCTTAACAAAAACGTTCCTAATTAAGAATAGTTAATAAGTCATCATAATTCGATGAATACTCGTAACATAGAAATAGGGGTCATCATTTTTCTTAAAAACAAGCAACGGCAATTACTCGTATATCAACAAAAAAAACTTTCCGTAAAGTACCTACTAATAAAGAATTCTTATCTAAGGCACAATGAAGCAATCGTGGCAATCATTCCGCAAACCAGGCGGGCAACCGTCCCGTTATCTTTACGTCCATTAAAAGTTTCAAGTCCACAGAGTAATTATAACTCAATATTGCCTTTGCGACAGGCCCGAGAATTAAAATTTGATAATAAAACCTCAAAAGTTGACTCGATCACGTAGATTCCTTTGGTAGTTCAAGAAATTGAAGGTATATCCGTTTTTATTACGTAATCTTAGCAACGTTCTTATTGGCGCCCACCGAAGGAGTCCCATGCTGGGCGCCAATAAATGTTGGCTCAAGAAATTAAAATGGCCGACTGAATAGAAAAAGATAAAGTAAGAACCTACTTTATTACTAAGACTCGTTCATTACGTAGTGGTTAGTTTGGATAACAACTATTTATTCTGAGTCTCGGAATACTTAACCAATTCAGTCAAACCATTCAGTCAAAGACAAGAACTTCTAAGTGCTTGTCTTTGACTTCGTCGAGTATTTGATGTCCCTTACGTAAAGTAAAAAGTAAGGGTAATTTGCCTACAGTCTTAGTAGACTTTATTAAATAAAGCTGCCTTTGAAGTTTTTCCTGCAATGGTATTTTATATAGCGGGAAACATATTTCTAAAAAAAATACTGTAGTGTATTAACCAGTGTTAAAATGTTTCTAGGTATTTATTAAACTAAAAGTTAATAGCACGTAGGTATCTCATTGCAAACCTCAAGATTTCTCTCCAAACATTTCAGAGACTGACGCGACATAAATAGATTACCACATGACAGCTCTCCTGAATAATTCAGTAGTCAAGATACGCATAAACACGAAATATTCTGAAGTATTCAATAATCCTTCTAATGGAATATCGACAAGAAATGTCAAATGAGAAGTTTGACTGACTTAGTTAGTTGTACTTATTATACAAGGTGTAATTGAACTGACTGAAAACCTAAAAGTGGTCATTGTACTGTTCAATTATGAAACACTTTTTCTATGGTACCAAATGTAAAAACCGCGAAAAAAAAATCAGCTGCTTCATATATCGACGGTGAAGTATCAATATCTAATAAGTAACACTTTAGCCTTTTCACTTTATTGTATATTCGTAGGTAAAATATGAAAGAGCTCGCATTTGCGAAGGCATAAATAATAAGGTCTTGAATTGTTCTTATATATGAGATATTTACTTGTAGACATATACCTAAGTAGCTTTTTGATTCAGATGTTAAAAACTATAGAAATGTAGGTAACGTTTTTTTCGACTTCTGTAAAATCATGGTTTTGTAGTTATTGGATATTGACACAACAGCGTCGACATGTTGGCTTAACTCGACATAATGTTGGGAACAGCTACAATAGCTGCTGTTTTTGCGATTTATGATTTATTCTCTTAGAATAAGTAAGTCTATAATTAATAGGAGCACAATCACCCATTTTCAGGCATTCAGTTATATCAATTACACCTTATATAATATTCTATTACAGATTTCATACTTGTACCTATTAATATTATTTGTTAAAGGCAAGCCAACGAAGGTTCTTCTCCTCTTTAGTTTATAGTGTATTAGAATAAGGATTAATTTGTACTCTCAGATGTTAGAACGTTACTTTCCGTTCCCCGGATATGATGCTTTATTACTTTTAGATACTATCAGGAACTTTGTGTTATGTCTTTGACTGCGAGGTTTTCTTAGCGTTTCATTCATTTGTTTTTAAAGTTGAAAGAAACGTTAATAGACTCCCTCGTTTCTTCGCGTATGATAAACCGTATAATTGATTTGCAATTTAAAAAAAAAACATGCATGATTGCAATCGTTCTTACATTTTTGTACGTGTATCATAGTGAATTTATTAACGACGGCACGGTTGGCGCAGTTAAGCGGTTGACTGCTGCGTTACATGTTGCGGGTTCGATTCCCGCACGGAACAAATATTTGTATGACCTGCAAGTAGTTGTTCCGGGTCTGGTTGTTTGTGTATGTGAGTTTCAATGTTTGTAAACGCACCCACGATACAGGAGAAATTCCTAGTGCGGGCACCGTTTAAAAAAAAAAATTATAAAAAAAACTTATTTTTTTAACTACTTAAACTAGGCTACTGATATGAAATACGGCACCAGTTCACCGAATTCTGGAACTAATAATACAAGGCCGGTCTCGATATATCAATTTTTTCGGGAGCTATCGTTGGTACTTACATACAAAATCAGCGTACAGACATCAGGACGTCCACGTATTTTTTTTTTCGAGTCGCTTGTTTTTCAATGTAGCACTAACAACATAAATTATTATTAGAAAGCATAAGATGGTTAATTTTATGGTGTTTTTTCGATGTATACCTACTACTCATATATATTGTATAAGTGCATTATAGTTGTGATTGTGAGTTGCACTACCTCAACCGCTTCGCGTTATGAGGCGTGCGATACTATGAAGTACCAAAGAAACAAATCAACAAATCCACAAAATAATCAAACTCAAAGCATTCATTCCAAATAAACCAATTACAGGCACTTGAATTGTCAAGGGGTCGGTCAGTCAGAAAGATGAAGCTAGTTGCTCATTCCAAAGCGTAGTAGGTACCCATGGAGAAGAACGGGCAAGAAACTCCATGGACACTCTTTTAAATCAAAATATTGTTACAAAATAGTGGTTACATCATTCATGTTGAAATTATATATGTGAGAACGATGTAGAAAGACGTGCACGTTCAATTACGTTAATAAAAACGATTACTACGTAAAGAAACTACTCTCACACCTTCGCGGCATTTTTGTTTTTGGTTGGCTTATTTCAGCCCACACACACACACACACACACAAAATGAGTGCAGACACATGCCGTAGCCCTCTAGAAGTAGTAGACAGTAACAATAAGTTGGTCTACCATCAGCCTTTTCTTAGTATTTAATATCTACCTAGTACTAAGCCTGTTTTTAAATCGATAACTTTGTCTCCAGGTGTGAATCCTAAGGAACTTCGGGACACTAAGACTGGTGTGTTCGTGGGTGCCTGTTTCTCGGAGTCGGAGAAGACATGGTTCTACGAGAAAATGCAGGTCAACGGCTTCGGTATTACTGGGTGAGTTTGAGTTTAATTTTCACTCTCCCCCATATCAACATTGTCTAAAATATTTTTTATTTGACTTTATTTCATTTGTTTTGTATGATTTCTATTTATGTATGTTTGTATGTGTGTTATTAACCTAAAATAAATGAATTTATTATTATTAGTATTATTATCGGTCAATTATGAAAGAAGTAGTCCTTTCAACAAATTTAGGTTTGTAAGGTGCAGACGGCTCGCACAATATCATCTAATTCTAAAGAAATAGAATTCAATATTATTTAGCATTTCGTCCTTCACGTTGCTCCTTGGCAATATTACGATTCCTGTAGGCCAATTCTCGTACTTAAAAAACGTTCAAATTCAAGTCGCAATCTCATCTCAGCGACAATCAATGTCAAAAACCTGTCAAAAATGTATGTAAATTGATTGTAATTTTGACAGATTGAGACTGAGATTAGAATGCGAACGGTCTTAAAAATACGGGAATCGCCCCTCTGATTGATGATAGCCGGATTAACCATTACAACTAACAGGACGTCGTAAAATGTAACAAATATTACTATTTAGATTAGTTACAGAAACCTTGGTAAATATTTGCTGTTCTATATCTACTCTGGCTATATCCTCTCGTAAGTTCAAAAACGCCTTAATCCAATAATGCTTTCAGTCTCTAAAATTCATCAGAACTATTAAAATGTTCGCCCAGCCCACACAGCCATTAAACTCGTTCCAACATAATCGCGACGGGATAAAGCGGTTAAATGCAACTTCGCGCCTCAACTTCATTCGATGTTCATTGTTACAATTGCTTGACGACTACAAAAGCGTTTAAAACTTGTTATAGTTATTTTATAACAGTCCTTTTGTTATTTCCTTTGTAATAATGTAAGACCGTAATATGCACATAATGGAATGGCTCTTTGTGTGCACAACAACAAAAATAGAATTTTTATTTTTTAAATTACTTTTAAACCTTTGGCCGAATCTGATTCGGCTTTTGGTACGTTCGAGCACATTGCCGGAACATTGCTTCGCTAATGTTTTCATACTTAGATAGTAAGTAATTTGGTCAGATTCAAAATACACCCGTCATTCTGATACTTTTTTAAATAACTCTTTTTTTTTAAAGCACATTACTTTATATTTTACGCACATTCCTCACATTGCTTTCATGTATATGGAATCACTGTTTTTAGACGTACACTCGTCATCCTGATGTACACGGCTCTTTAGTAACATTACTGCAATTTATTTATTTATTTATATGCTAATTATACTCGTAGCTTCTGAAGTCCACGCCGGCATCATCTGCGTGGACTACAGAATTGGGTCCAGCAGGCGTAGCATGACGCTTTCTTTTCTACGAAAAATAGACATAGCTTTTTCTATACCGTGTGACATTTCGTTTCTTCATTTTTGACATCGCACCGTAGAAATCCTTCTACAATCTGTCATTTTGTCTTTCATTTGTAACGATCTTTGTCTAGATCTTTTTATGTGTAGACTATTTCGGAAGAAAGTTTTCTATCCTTACTGTGAAAATCACACTGACAACTGACATTATTTTGTCTAAGGTAATAAAGACAATTTGATTTTGGAATCGCCAGTAGAAAACTTTCTACTCGACGGCCACAAAATATAAACGGCTAACTTCAAAATCATGATTTTACAAGGGAGCGTTTTGAACGCAAAACTGTTATAATTAATAGAACAACAAAACTAGCTATCTTCTCCTATTTTACATCATTTAGTTAGGCATAAGTACCAAGGAAATAGTAAAGGCCAATATTATTGTAAAATTGATTGATCCAAAATACGGTACTTCGACACTTTGAGAAAAATTGTTGTAGTTGACGTGAATCAGTAAAAATTGAGAATCAAACAGAAAAAAAATCCTATGACAAAACAAAGAATTCTGAGTCGAATTATGTAAAAGAGTGAATTTCGTAAAAAGTGCTGTTGACTCTTTCTACTTTGCTGTGGTCGTACTGTCTACACGGAACGTCATTTTTGTCTACTCTTCCGTCGACAATACGGTACTCATGCTGCGCAAAAATACCGAAGCAATAGTTCTGACATAAATAGATAACAATTGTTAAGCCATGTATGTCATTTATAAAAAGTATTTACCTATTGTAAACTATCTGAATGTCAAATTTCATCCTAAACCGTTCAGCAGTTTTTGCGTGATTGAGTAACAAACTTCCAAATATAAAAAAATACAAACTGTCACGTTACAATATTAGTAGGATTCATCAAAACAGTTGACAATCTTTGAAGGCGAGTGCGGATTATATTAATTCCCCATGCAGTGTCTATATAGAATGATGGCTACGACATAATACCTCATGGAATATTTTTATTTATTTATATTCCAACTTACATCTATCATTACAGGATAACTCAGTGCGATAGTGTACTTCTCTAAACTCTTATCCTAACTAAAAACATTGATAAATAAATATAGATTATTTTTCCTACACACACCTATGACCAAAGAGATTATAATTTAATGTCTTTGTTTATTTTCCAACTTACATCTATCATTACAGGGTAACTTAGTGCGATAGTGTACTTCTCTAAACTCTTATCCTAACTTATTAATAACGTAGATAAATAAATATAGATTATTCTTCCCTGCTATAAGCAAAAACTATGATTCATTATGAGAATGTAGTAAAATAATTGCTCATCAATGTGGTAGGCCGAGTGTGCCAGATACATTTAGATAATTATAGTCGTGGGGGCTTTTTTAATGATATTTTAAAGGATATCGATGACTGATTACAATTTACTGATAGCGGTACCTTTTTGAGCAGTGGTGACCCAGTGGTAACGGCCGTGACTTACGAGTTGTAGGTCGTAAGTTCGAACCCAGACAGGCGCTTTACTTTGTGTAAATTATTTCATCACCACTGCTCTCAAAACGGTGAAGGAGAACATCGAGGGAAAACCGGCATGTCCTTCGAAAGACATGTGACATCTACCAACCCGCACTTGTCCCGCGTGGTGGATTACGGCCCACTCCTTCTCACCGAGAGGAGGCCTGCGTCCCAGCAGTGGGAACATTATTGGCTGATGATGATGATGATAACGATGGTTATTTTTTAGTTGATGCTGTTTACTTTAATATAGTTTCAATCGAGTCCTGTCCTCGTCTACCCATATCTTATTATGACAGAGTTTCAAAAACCATTCTAACAAAAAAAAACTAGGAAACAATTACCTATCAGCCAGGTTATCCATCCAACCTATCTAATTATAAGTACCAACAGTAAGTTTAATATGATGGATATTAATAGCAACGGGATTCAGGAGAAGTACGTAATATTGAGATCAGACGCAACACGTTATTGCTTCCCGCGGTTTCTGAAGAGCGTGATCATAGTTCCAATCATAATATATTTGATGGGATCCTATGAGGGCTGGTAGTGTTGCCTCGTATTTGACATGAGTAAATGACATAAAATACGTTTTTTTTTACGGTGGGCTGCATCAATTGGGTACCCCAGTTGTATTAAAATTAACTTTGAAGGGGGGTACCCGCGTTGTGACGCTGACTGTACTATAGGTACAAGGACCTTATTTTGCATGCTGCAGATTTCTGGCTATGACCTTAATACAGCTTCGGTGAGAAGAATCTTAAGAGTTGCCATGGTTTCACATGATCATGATTCATTTCGTTCATCTGATCATGGATTCACCTCTGAGGATCCTGAAGTCAGATCTTGATGTGCAATAATGCCGGCCATGTAATTGCAGGCGGTGACCCAATTAGATTGCTATATCTACAGATATCCGAATAGAAAAATAAAGTAGTTTTTAATTAAGCACAGCCAGAGCAAATGTAAGATTATAAAATAAGAAACTCAAAACTATTTAATTTGATCAAAATTTACAACAATGTTGCCTACCCTTCATCTGGATGATTCATAATAACAATGATACTTAAACCTATAATAATTGATCATCCTATCCTATTATGATCATGCCGACAGTTTTACAAAACTGGCTAAATATACCAAAAACCTAACATTACTTTAATTTCAGATGTTCCCGCGCCATGTTGGCCAACCGTATCTCCTACTGGTTGGGAGTGACTGGTCCCTCATACACCGTGGACTCTGCCTGCTCCAGTTCTCTCTACGCCTTGGAACACGCCTTCAGGGCTATCCGTGATGGCCACTGTGACGCCGCCATCGTTGGAGGCTCCAATCTTTGTCTCCATCCTTATGTGTCACTGCAGTTCTCCAGGTAAGGGGCACAAAAAGAAGCTCTTTTTTTTAATTGTCACCAAATATGGTCTAGGATATACAAGTAAGTAAGAATATATGCAACCACACAAATAAAACATGCAACTGGACTGGATAGATAGAAAACTTACCCCAAAATTTAGAAACGAGTGATGATGATCACCAAAATGAGCATCAAAATGCTCAACTATAACTGTTTTATTACAAAACAGTTTTTTTCTTTAGACGTTGTTGAAACCATCGAGCCTGTTGTTGAAATAAGAACCCGACAGAAATAGAAATACAGTTTCTTTTACAAAACTGACTACTTAGTCCGGTCTTCGGTTGTTAATTTAGAACTTCATAAAGTCGGCATAAAGTTCGAAATACAAAAACTGGCTCAAATGTTTAGACTCCGGCTAAAGTTGGATAGTGTTTTGTAATAAGACGGTTCAAGTTTTGACAAAATATTGGGTTCTGTAGTACCTCGTTATCGTATTCTGAAGTGGTTCAAAAAGGCTGCTATGATTCACCTGTATCCAGAAATGACATGGGTTAGTACATACAGCAGCAGGTCAAGTTACCACAAACTGGCAAAATATCTCATTCGATTTTGTACTTAACCATAAACGTTTTGAGGTTTAAAATCATTTGGAGGAATTTGACAGTTTTGTATAACCAGAAAGCCAATTCCCGTAATTAAAAACATTCAAAATCAAGTCGCAATCTCATCTCAGCGACAGTCAAATGTCAAAAATGTAGATAAACTCTATAAAATTTTTGACGTTCATAAAAATACAGTAATTGCCCCTCTGTGCTGTCGACTGCAATAAAATCAAGCTATTTTATATTAGATTTATATCTCTTTACGTGAAAAAATTAATAAAAAAAAAACCTCAAAGAGGGACTGGACAAGTCTCAGTAATTGTGGTAATGCAGCCTTAATTTAACGTTAATGTAGTTATATTGTTAATAGAGCTATCACAATTTTTCTTGTAATTGAGTGTTTGAAGAGTCACACACTCAAATACAAGAAAACATGTGATATTTATTTAGAATAGTAATAGTTTAGATGTGTGATTATGGGTTATATATGGCCACAAAGTTAAAAATAAAATTTGCCCGAGGAAGGTTGATTATTTCTCTCGGGAGTATTCTATTCTATTCTTAACGGGGGTAGAAGAATATTATTTACTAACTTCTTTTTGCGACACTGTCCTGACATGTCGTAATATTCTGCTGGTGTGAGAGAAATTGGAAGTGCTGGTTTTTGGGAGTATTGGTTTTAGAAGTTGACTTTAGTTTTTGAAGACAGTGCCTGCAGCAGAATGATAACAGTAAAATCCACCGCACGTCCAAGGTATCAATTTGACAATGCCGGGGCCTTCATTTTAGTCGCAGTTAAGGCGGTTTTCGTAGTTCAAGTGTTCATGTGGTTGACCTTACCGTAGCGAACTAGGTTACTACAAATCTAAAATTTTAGCAGATCCTTTATGTTATGACTCTATAGAGCGACAACTATCGATACTTTCATAACGAAACCTTATATCTACACTAGCAGAACTCATACTCGAATATCAGAAAACTCTCTGCGGCATCTCTAAATATTCCCTAATAAAATCCATGGCATATCCATATATTTTATTGGCATATCCTTTTTTTTTGAGGTTGGGAAATCATCAAATAACTTCTCCCGCTCTGGGCGGAGCGGGAGGGCGTGTCAGACTCTTACTGACTAAAACCCATCCGTGTTCCTTCAGTTGCCTGTGCCAGGGGCCACGGTAACCCTTCCGGACTTTCCAGCAACTCGGACTTTGAATGTGTACATTGTGTAATCCATCTTGCATTTTATTGCACATCATAATTTTATTTATTCTTCTAGATTGGGAGTGTTGTCACCAGACGGCAGATGCAAGAGTTTCGACAACAGCGCCAACGGTTACGCGCGTTCAGAAGCTATCGTTGTCGTCTTCTTACAAAAGGCTAAGGACTCCAGAAGGTAAGTGATTCTCGGAATCAGATATTCATGTCAAGAATGTGAAGGACAGACTGTGATAATGAATGAAGGCGCTCAAACATTTTATTATAGTTCTCGACTGGCTATAGGACTTCTTACTTACATTAATTTATTATACTGTGATTAATATTTTATATTGTTTAGCTCTTTGCATTTATTTTCAATATAAAGTAAACAAAGAGTATCGTAAGACTCTGCCTAGCCCTTCAGACATAACAGGCGTGATGTTATTTTATGTTCAACACTTTTGGTAACGCTTCACATCACATCAGTTCTACATGCAAAAGAGTATCAACTCCCAAAAAACAAATGAAATCTTCAACATCTGTTTCTTCCACCAGGGTATACGCTCAACTCCTGCACGCTAAGACCAATTGCGACGGCTACAAAGAACAGGGTATCACATACCCAGCTGGCCACATCCAGAAGCTGCTCCTCAGCGAGTTCTACGAGGAGTGCTCCATCCCTCCGTCCATCTTGGAGTTCGTTGAGGCTCACGGCACAGGTGAGAAAATTTACCTTTTTACGGAGTCATAATAAGTACTGTAGCAGAAAGATATCTATTGCTGATGCTTCTCGAAGTAGCGACACACCGAAAACTAGTATCTATTTTATAATGAAAGCCAAGAAACCAATTAATGCGTCACGTCTTTAGCGTTAGCAAAAAGAGCGGAGTTCCCGTCCTTGTTAAATATAATATAATATATATAAGCTATAACATAATTATTATAACAGTAATGCTGAATTTAGCAGCGAAATCAAAGTCAAATAATTTATATTAATTACACCAACAAAAGTTAGTGTTGGAAGTCAACAGGAAAAACGAATTGAATTTAATTGAGAGGAAGGCATGGATCTCTACGGGCGACGAGTGTATAATAGTATGAGTATTACATAGTTTGTTACTTTTGATCAAATGTATCTTCATCAGTAAAATTCCTACTCTAGAGTCAGCTTATTATCCTCATTACCATTGGTCCAACGAAACTACCTACCTAGATAGGTAATAAAGTCGGGTTAAGAGCGGTTGACCACAATCATTCCACCGACAGGATTGGACCTCTGACCTTTCGAACGCCGATCTAAACTCTGACCTTACCTAATTATTTATTACGGAATGGAATTCCGTTTCTATTTATTGCCTGAATTCTATCACGGACGTAAAATAAGTATAGATTATTCTGGTTCATAGATACAAATACCAACAGAATATGTTTGAGAAGCAAAAAGACCTAATATAGATCAAAAATTGTATTTAAAGTACTAGTACTTTCAATTCGTTTATTTTAATTTGAGATTTGTGCCCGGTTGCTGGCAATAGGCTCGCCCCCTATTTCATGGGTATTAGGTAAGCCTAAACATAACTGGCGAAATATGGCTGTACTATAGGTACCTACTCCTCTGCCCTACCCTTCTGTGTTATTTAAATGTATACTAAAGGTGCTCCCTCACTTGGAGCATTCGCCTATAATGTGATGTTACAGAGTCGAGCCATTACATTGGTTTTGTAATAATTCATGGCACCAATATCGGTTCTTCTGTTTTTTTTTTCGTAAATAACAATGTCGAATTAATATTGCCGCGCTCACCCCAACGACCGCTTCGTCTGACATTGTGGATTCAACTAAATGCTCAAAATCAATATCGAATCTGAAATGTTATATTACAGGCGAACGCTTCAGCTGAGGGAGCACCTAAACAAAACGTTCTAAAGACTAATTGTCAAGAAATAAAACTCAAAACTTAAAAATACACCTCCAAAAATATAAATTATTCAAGCGAACTCTCCGGTGAGTAAAACATAAGAACTACAAAAATAAATGAGACAGCCAGCTAGCCCAACAACCTCGCACCTTAACAGCTTATTAGTCACAATCCGAGCATTTCGCAAAAGTTTCAAGCATCTGCACTTTAAAAAAAAACGGCACATTAACTTAGCGAGAACACTTTAAAAGAGAAAAATGAAAAGATAGAAAAACTTTCGCAAGCATAGTTAAAGGCACTCGAGATGAAATTAAAATGAACTATTGTTTACAGAACAAAGCGGCTGTAAACCTTTTATATCACGCTTGTAATACTGAGAATTTAAATTAATTTTAATCGAGCTAAAAGGGAAGTTAGTAACGACGATTATGAGTTTTGTGTCGAATGCAAAACTTGATAATAACTCTCGCTTTGCTTTTGTTTTTCGGAGTTTAGAACAGATTTTATTTATATTACGAGTAAGACCTGCTGTAAACGCTCAATCTTTTACTAAATTAAAACCTAATAAACTGCAAGTGTTAATTGTTCCTACTTATTATTTACCTAAATAATGGTCTAATTTTCTAGTTTTAGGTTTTTAGCAAAACACCGGTTGTACAACGACGATCAAAATTGACAAGTATATTTTACACAGACATTATAAGTAGACTTGAGTAGACTGATACGCAAACACTACAATAGATGGCGTTAAGGTAGCATGTCAATGATTTGCGATTAACTTATTTATAGCAATAGATTTATCAAAAATCTTTTGACATTGATATCTTTTAAGATTAGCACACATAAATAATATAAACTTTAGCGTGGATTCTCTATTCATAAAAGAAAATCTCAAAGAATTGTCCTTTAATATTCTCACAAAGATTTTGTAAGTAGCAACAAAAGCCAAATGACCATTCAAATGATTATTACCACCGCATACATTTCCTGAATTCCTGACACTCCTATTTACTTAGTAAAACTAAAATGGCCGACTACAGGTAGGTACAATGTACATAAAATCTGGAGTGCTAACAATTAGTTTTGTTTGTTCTCTCTCTTTTCATATTTGCACTGGCCATTCTGCTGACCTCATTAAAGAGACCTTAGGAAACGAAACCTCAACAACATGGGATTATTTTGTGTTTTGTAATTAGTTTAGGGTAATTACCGTGGGGAAATGGTTGGCTATATACCTACCTACATATTATATGAGACGGCAGAAGTTGGAATAAGGCTCATTTTCACGCGTTTGTTCGCGAACATCAATCAATTCTTCTCGCTTAATTATAAGTGAGATTGTGAGTCTGTTCAGTCCTTCCTGTTCAAAGAGCAATTTTGGTGAAAAAACAGGCTTCTGTCATTATCTGCGTATGTCATTCACTGTTCGATTATCCTAGACATGGCTTTCCAACAAAATGTCCAAGCTTATGTATTTTTTTATCATTACGCATTCTTATGAATACATATACAGAGTTATTGGTAAAACACCATCGACCTGTTAAGGGGTCATTGTACTCATCATTATGAACAACTTTTACTATGGGACCAAATATGAAACCGCGAAAAACAAACAGCTGTTCCCTACATTTATGTTTGCAGAACTCGTCAAAATGTAGGGACCAGCTGAATTTTTTTTTCGCGATTTCATATTTAGTCCCATAGTAAAAGTTGTTCATAATGATCAGTACAATGATCCCTTAAGACGTTGATGGTGTTTTACCAATAACCCTGTATAAGTAAACTCACGTCTTGATTCACTGTCACTGGCTCCTGAAATACAGGTACTCTAACCTAGCTCTGGAGCCAGGGTCTCAAAAGAATCTGTGACCGGCTTTTATGGCAATAAAGAATTTATTTATTATTATTTTATTATTAATATTATGAGGATATTATACAGAAACTACAGAGCGCCTTCTGCTGTTCCTCCATAGAATCCTAAAATACTCCTTTTGCTTCGTTTAAGTTTATACATCTGTAGGTTAATTTCATAACACACCATCAGTTACGTTACGTTGGTGACTGACAAATTTATCGAACACATGAAGCAATGGATTAGCAATATCCATCAAAATGATTGAGATTGATATCGTAGTGAGTTACGCAATGCGCACAATAGATGCAGGTCATACACGCACGCTGGTTACGAGTACTACGCACCTGTCCCTTCTTGTGAATAGTTGTAGACTAGTCAACTCCTATACTAATAAATCCACTTAGGAAAAGCACGATAGAAAGCCTTTCTATCTTCCCAGCTACGTCACAATTCCGATTAACATATTCATGAACGTATAAAACAAATATTAACCTAGTACCAAACCATATTTTTCGAAACCAAAAACTGAGCCGCAGCAGGAAATATATCTCAGGGTAAAACATTCTGAAATACCGAAATAAAACACTTTTACGACAAAAATGTCGCCCACTCATAACTCTAGAATATAAAAGCAAAGTTTTACAAGCTTTTAGGCCATTTTAATTGCTAAAACATTCGGTGTGCTACTGAAATAGACGCCATCTCCTTGTTGTCACGAGATAAAGTTTGGTTTTAACAAACTGCAGTGACTAGGTGGTTTCAGTTCTCTAGTTGAGTTTGCATTATAAAGAAGCCTGGAAGTCTGACAACCAGTCTTACCTAGTGGTTTTCTGTAACTGGGTTGTAAAGGTCAGATAGGCAGTCGATCTATGTGAAATACTGGTATCCAGCTGTATCCGATGAGACTAGAAGCCGACCCCAGTATCGTTGAGAAAAGGTTAGGCAGATGATGATGGGCGTTCTGAAAGATTCACTTATGATGCGCTTCCTCATCCATACAAAAAAGTCCACATTTTAATCTCTTATTCATTTTGTAGTCATTTTCAGTTCAAGGTGTATTCCTGTGTCTTCAGTGATTAGCAATAAATTAGTTTTTTTTTATCATGTTTTTCTAAACAGCTTTGTGAACAACTTCACGTTACTGCAATACATAAAAAAAAGTTCTGAATTCCACGCCATTTATGCACTTGCTTTCAGATAGTTCTTGTGATTGTTAAATTCCTGTGAAATCAGACCCAAAATTTCACAAAGCCCAAGCAAAACTGTCAGTGACATTAGAACCCAGCGTACTGCCAGATATTTATCGCCCGTACCCCTAACTTTGACAAACAACCGACAAAACGGCTACAACTGGACGGACCGAGAACTGGCCAACCGTTTTACGTCTCTTCACTTAAGAGCGTTTATACCTTATGAGTGGCAACGTCGCAATTTAGTGTCATATTTCGTGGTTTTAAATTTTTATCATTTAATCGGAGAGCTATGTTTTAAAAATCTGTTTAATTAACTTTTTAGAATTATGTGAAAACTGTGTAAAAGGTAAGAAATCGTTGCGTTTACAGTTCTATTTATATGCAAATAATACATTGGAAACTTGCAGGGCGTTATTTTCATTGTAAAATAACTGTAAGTGTGTTGTGTTACTTACTTTTTAAACACTTTCACGTAATTCTAAAAAGTTAATTTAACAGATTTTTAAAATATAGCTCCGATTAAAATGATAAAAAATTGAAAACCACGAAATATGACACTAAATTGCGACGCACAGTGGGACCCGTCCATAAAACGTAATGCTCAAAAGTCCAAACATAAATAAAATGCTATAAAATGTTATAAAATGCTATAAAATGTTATAAAATGCTATAAAATGTTATAAAATGCTATAAAATGTGTATAGAAATATATATTTATCATCACTCGTCTCTGATGCGAATTTTTGCATGTACTGCGTGTGGCTAGAACTACCATCGAAGCCCCATTTAGAGACTAAAGAAATCTGTTTAATGTTGGTGCTGGTTACAGCTTCTTTTTGTGTAATCATTAAACGATTAGCTGTGTGGTCCAATAGAGATTGCAGTGGAACCTCACTTTCAACCTCAGTAGTTTTTATTCCGTCAGGCAGACATTGTTTTTTCGCAGTACGGACATTTTTATAGGAAGGAAATACATCCTTGGCGTAATTTCTTATAATATTATATTGCCTCCTACTTAACTGTGCTTCCATCATTAAAGATAGTGCTTGTTCGTTAGTTAACTTGTGACATTCAGGTACAATTCTTTCGAAAGATGTATTTGGACTAACAAGTTCTTGAACTTTTTTGGCTTCCTTGCGTTTTCCACTAGCTCGCAAGCTCATTTGTGCTGCGTATGTTAACTCTTCAGTAGAATGGCTATTACGAAGTTCTGCAGTTTTCCTGCGTTTTGACGGGTCACTACATTCATCAAAAGATTTCGTCGGCCGTCCTCCTGCAGGCTTCTGATATAGTTTGAACTGGGAAACATTCTCCAACCAAGTTTTTTCAGCTTCAAAAAACCTGTTTTTGTGTCTACCACATCTATCCCACTTATATGTAAAAGACTTCTTAAAATTTCGCAATGCTAATTTTAGTTCACTTTTCTTAGAATCCGGACAGTTGGTATGATGTCTAAGGTAGGTTTCTAGGTCCATGAACTTCTTTTCTACAGATTTAAAGCTACTTTGGAATATAATCTCACATAAGTTTACATTTTTCAAGGTGAAGTATGATGATGAACTTTCTTCTGAAATGTAAAGAAATAAAGTTGTCTACAACAAAAAACAAAAGAATATCAAAAGTATGTGCGACAGGCACAATTTATAACTGTTTTCTTCAAAATATATCTTATATATTCAAATTAATTGCTAAGGACTACTTTGCTTATAAGCTATGGTTTTATAGTAACATCACAAACGCCTAACAAAATTTGTGCCCAAGAAAACTTTTATTAAGTATCTCGAAAATGCGCAAAGTTCTATTGCTAATCTCTTCAGTTCATTACTAATCAACACCTCGTAGATATTGTAAAATATATTTCAAAAATAGAACTTTGCGCAAAAAGGAAAAAATAAGAAATGTTTGATTCAGTACATAAAAAACCATACTATCACATATAATTAGTAATGAATCCAAAAGTACTAATCGTTAAGGTTCATAAAAACAATATTAGAATAACCATACCTTGCCTAGTTGCAGCCATGATGCACTTCAATTAAATATGACGATTACTTGCAGAAATAAATGTTTTAATATTCTCTACAAACTCACGAATGTTATCGAATAATTAATGATGTGGGTATAAAGTAAACTTTGAGCTGATGCACTGGACAGCAGATAGCAGTTACTGATTCAGTATTTGTAGAAATGATGTGACACATTCTTAAGTCTACCCTTACATAGTTTATTTTTTGAAATACCCTCATTTTGAAAATCGAGTTTTGAGCATTACGTTGTATGGACGGGTCCCAGTGTGCGACGTTGCCACTCATAAGGTATAAACGCTCTTAAATGTGCGATAACTTGGTGCGTGCGTAAACGATTGTCCCTAAACTTTCTCATTTACAAATAGTCATCTTTATTCTCGTTACAATAAGGTTGCTGGTTTCAGAGGTGAAACGACTGTACGCTTATAGCATATTTCGGAGATGGAGATTTCGGACTAAAATAGTAGGAGTAGGTAATTTGTGGAAGTTTGTTGTGTAGGTGAAGATTTGTACCAAGTAGGTACTCTAATCCAAATCGTTTAGTAAATAATTTAATGTCTGCTCTAATCCTTGGTATTTTGTTTAAGGCAGGTCGTTTATATTCAGCTGTAACCCTTATATAGGTAGTAGTGTTAACGCTGGCCGCTCTAACAGTACCGGGTCATTTAAATAATAAAAGACTTATTTAGTTTTAACGCGTAATTATTTAAATGAATTCCAACTAATGTATAAAATTTTACATTATGATGTGCATTGTCAACTCGTCAAGCTGAGTCTCTTTTATTTTTCTAATCTCCTAAATACGAAATAGTGTTCATTTCATAATATTATGCCATTATCTTATAAAATACTCGTGGCGGTTGCATGGAAAGGCCATGCATGATAAAGTCTCTATAGTACCTAAACCTCTGCCTGTCACTTCAAATCGTAGACAGTCTGTCTACGCTTCAAATAGTAATAGGAGTGACCTACGGGTGACATTATGAATTTATCCTTATCTATAAAAATCAATGCCACTTTTCGTTGTAATTTTATAACTCAAGAACGGATAGACCGATTTTGCTAATTCTTTTTTTAGAATATTCCTTGAAGTACGAGGATGGTTCATACGAAGAGAGAAAACCAATGTTAGGCGGTACGAACTTCGCGGGGTCAGCTAGTGTTGTGTATACTAAACACACCTATTTTGAAAGTTTTGTTAGATACTTCTGATTGCCATAGAGTAGGGGGCTAGCACACTTTATTTGAAAGGGATATTAGTATCTTGTATCTTTTTATTTAGTGTTTAGCTAATTCAGAGTGAGAACACGATGTGACGTACTAAATATCATGAGTTTTAAGATAATTTTTAATGTAGGAAATGAGGAGTAGCCAAGTATATTAAATCTGATCAGTTAATAAGTTCAAAAACACCTTTTATGAGGCAGTTAAAGCTCAAATAATTTAATAATATTAAATTATTTCTCATCGTTCGTCGTAAACACTTTCATGTTCTTTCAATTAAATTAATTAAATGATTATATTCAATTAAGTTGAGTGCCAACGAACTTCGACTTGAAGAAAATTATCACAGTTAATATTTTATCAATACATTCCCCTGCTTTTAAATTGGGGTAGGTAGTGACAGTGGTGTCTCCCCTCCTATGTCAAAAATCATTGAGACGGAGAGAGACCTTTTAGAGAGAGTAATTATTTTCTTAAGGGATGTCTTCCCCAAGTTCTTTGAGTGAAATTAGCAGCCATCCAGTGACATGATTTTGCTTTGATGTCTTCTGCAAAAGTCAAGAAATAAACGTATTTTAGTACAGACAGCGATAAAGATCTGAAATAATTTCGGGATCTCGGTTATTGTATATCCAAAAAGCTTAATTATGCCTCGGTATAATAATAAAGTACCTAACAATAAGATAGTTTTCATTCATTTATCTCTTCTCAAACTTTGTTAGTAGGCTATTTTTATTGCTAAGTACGAGTATTACCTTTAAAAAAACGAAGCTCCGTTCCTCTCCGGAAAAGCCAGTACATTTTTTCGAAAACTCTCTCTAAAAAACTACGCCATAATAGGCTTTGGCGTTTGGAGTTCGGAAAATCGTACAATTCGAAGCCTTGGTTCGCAGCAAAAGGGTTGGGTTAAGAGTGCATTTACTTTCAGTGGGTGACTTTTGGCAACGATACAATCCGGAAAGCGATGTTGTAGCTAACCTTTATATATTGGCCTTTAGCATTTGAAATTGCTGGCTGGTGACAGAGTTGCCTTTTGAATTGTTAGTCAAAAAGGGGAATTGTTGTTTGTGAATTAGAATGATATAGACAATTTTTTTTTTGTTCAAGCTGATACACAAAAAGACTTACTTCAAATAATGCTACTGGCAAGTTTGTCTGTTAAAGAAGTCACTTAATATCGCAATCACTCCCGGATTCATGATCATCCTTATCTATGTATAAAAATCAATGCCACTTTTCGTTGTAATTTTATAACTCAAGAACGGATGAACCGATTTTGGTAATTCTTTTTTTAGAATATTCCTTGAAGTACGAGGATGGTTCTTACGGAGAGAACAATTAAAAAAAAATGTTAGGCGGTACGAAGTTCGCGGGGTCAGCTAGTTTATGATAAAATTTCAAATCAGTCTGTGTAAATCATTCGCTGCTTGCGCTAGTAAACTTGTCATAATCAAAATACATACTTGTCTTGCTTGTAGGTGCAATAAGAAATATCGGCAGATATTTATTTAATCATTTGGAAGTTTCATTAAATCCTGTTATAAAGGAAGTCTGGGATTTTAACATACACTTGGGAGAAAATAAATCGAGCCACTTCCTTTTTTCACGCATAATGGTTATTATTTCTGGTATTAAAGATCGTATCAATTCGAAACATATATTATACCGCCTTAAAGTTTATTTAATAACCTTTATAATTAGGGTAGTTTGTTGTCAACTTTTCATTTATAAAGTTTAAAGGTTTGACTAAAATTATCGCATTTAATTTGCTTATAATTATTACCGCTTTTCTTTCAGAGCCAATACTTTATCATTCAATAAGGTTATCATTCTATAATTTGCACTCGTTGTAAAGGTTATTAAATAACCTGTTAGGTGATATATGTTTCGTATTGATACGTTCCATAACACCAAAAATAATAACGATTAACCATGAAAAAAGGGGGTGGCTCGATTTATTTGCTCCCAAGTGTATTTGGCACTTCTCCATGACTCTTTGAGCCTCCTAACGTCTGTCGCCTTGTCACCAGGTACCCGTGTCGGTGACCCTGAGGAGTTGCTGGCCATCGACGAGATCTTCTGTACGGGTCGCAAGGACCCTCTCTGGATCGGTTCCATCAAATCCAACTTGGGACACAGCGAGCCTGCCTCCGGTCTCTGCTCCATTGCTAAGGTAAATATTTGTTTTTTTATTGAAGTGTTTACGACAAACCCGGCGCTATGAATGGTTGACAATTTAGGGCTCTTTTGAACTTCTCTGTGAGCTGAGGGCCAATTCGCGTATTTTCAAGAACATTCACATTCTAATCTGTCTCTGTCTGTAAAAAAATGTGTAGCATTTACCTACTTTTCTGACAAGAGATTGCGACTAGAACAAAAAGTAAATATTATTAAAAATCAACTACTTACTTTATCTATAAAATAAAAAAAAAAACAAATCATTTGCCATTACGCCATTTTTTATAATAATTATCGCCAATAAAATAATTACACTGGTCTACAGTTTGCCCTAGATATGAAAATGATTTTGGGTCTATTTATGCACACAATTCATGAAACTATCAATGATTTTGTAAGATTTGCTCAGATTTTTTTTAAATCTTTATTTTCATTTTACATTACAAAAATCAAAAGCGACAAACAAAATAACAGATAAATTTATAATGTCAGTTATGTTTTGAGAAATTAGGATATATCGAAGTGAATAAAGAGGAAAATGTTTCCATAAAACGCCTTATATGAGCTTTTCTTTTATATTTTTTTACGGGACAATCTCTTTTCAAAGACCAGAAATATAAGATATGCAAAAATCTTGAAAATTCGAGCACATTGAGAACTTTCATGAATATATTCGTAATCTGGGCACTTGAAAACGTAAAAATTTGCGATGATATCCAGGGCAACCAAAAAAAAAAGTTTTTTTTTCTACCAGAGTTAATTCTATTAAAACGCTCAGAAGATTATCCTCTTCGGCTTGCAGCATCGTTTTCCCTAAGGTACTTAGTGAATGCCCTCAATCCTGATTCCTGAGAAAGCTGTCGCGTCGTAATTAATGTTATCTTCCTACCAAGTTACTTCATAATTTATTTGAACGTCTTCTCGAATGTATGCTGGTACCTTATCGTGTTGTGTATGTAAGTAGGACAGTTGTTACGTACAAAGTTGCATTGACTGGGGTGGGGTATCAAGATTACGTCCTTTTGGTGTGTTGAGAAATAAGGAACGATTTTGTACTTTTTTTAGCATGTAATTTTTGCTGAAACCATTTCTACTCAAGGGTAATGACATAAGAAATATCAACTTCGATATTTTTTTTAAACATGATGTATAAAAGTTATTTCGTTAACCTATTCAAAGAATAAATTATTTAATTTAATTTCAAACAGCAAAAGTTGACTTTTTCTTTACGAGCATATAATTTTTTTTTTATAGTTGCAATGCAATATAGTGACTTTTGTTTGTTGTTCATTTGTCAATCAAACATCAACAATATTCCACATTCATTCTGCACAAATAGTCTGATAAATGTTTAGATGTGTGGATATGTGTATGGGTGACTTGTAATGTGACGTATTCCTTTCAGGACGTAATATTGTGACCCATTTGAAACAATTAAGCCGAGGCGAAAATTCTTAGAATTCGACAAAACCCCTGAAAGAATTTCCCAGAACTCGTCACTATATGTATAGCACTTTGCTCGAAGCTCTCAAATTGAATAGCCTTCATTGCTTAATTGTTGCAAATGGGCCACACTATCACGTCTGGGAAGGAATACGTCAAATTACAAGTCACCCTGTACAATTACGTCGTTATATGTATCCAGACAGCTACCGACACTGTTGCTATATAACACCGGTATATTATACCTAGGTACTGGTTCCATCTACCCTGTTTACAGCTTTAATTAACACAAGCAATATGCAGTAGCGATACGTCATCTCCGCCAATTAAGACGGCAAGTAATGACGTCATGAACTCGTGTGGTTATCTATGCACGTGTAGTGAATATTGAGGCAACAAGACGAGTTGACTACATCACGATATATTACTCGGACATTTTAAATTCCTTATTTAAAAAAGCCGCCCATTATAAGTCGAACTTCTTAGGCCAGTAGGCTATTAATCTTCCTATAAAACACTACCCGTTTCTGGGATACTCGCGTACTGACAGGAACCTATGGGACATTATATTTTGTATGATTGTATATTTTTTTCAAATAATCACTTTTTCCAAGACTCTATGCATTAACTTGGATCAGAAATCTTCTTTAAGGACCAGCGGGGTTACATTTAAATGCCAATGCCTTACACTGTGACAGTTTAGCAACATTCATTTCATTGAGCTATTTACGTTGTTGCGAAGACGGATTTTTCAAAAATGATGGAGCAATGCATTAGTAATGAGGGTTTCCATGAAAATTCACTCCACCAGTTGGCGCCACTTTGACGAGAGGCATTCCATTTCGACAGTGAATATCAAATATATGATAACGTGCGAAGTCAAACGTCAAGAACGTCGGACCTGACCTCTCAGTGCCGCCACCTAGCGAACGTCGTTTCAGAAAACCCTCAATGAGATTGAAAGTTTATTACGCAATAATGGTGCTGTAACATGAAACTTTAAAACATTATTATAATAATTGTATATTTTTAGCAAAAACCTCACTGTTTCAACGACTATTAAATTTGATCACACACTATTTGAGCCGAAATCACCTTCATAAACATGTTCTAACATCCCCATTCTTTTCAGATGTGCATCGCCTACAGCACGGGCTACCTGCCCCCCAACTTGAACTACCACGTTGCTCGAGAGGGAGTAGAAGCCTTCGCTAAAAATAGGTTGCAGGTGGTGACTGACAAGACCCCCTGGTCTAGGGGCATGTCTGGAGTCAACAGTTTCGGTTTCGGTGGCGCTAACGCCCATGCTCTGTTGAAGGATGTCGCGAGAGTCAAGGTAAGGAAAAATTTACAAAAAATTAATTGGAACTTTTTCTCTCATAGTGGCACGAACTACTTATTTGAAAACTAGCTTTTAGCCACGGCTTCGCTCGCGTGATGATAAACAGATACGAGGATATTCGCCATGAAAGTAGAAATATTAAGAAGCGATTTCATCTAATATTTGTATGTCTTCGACAAGGATGGAACCTTCGAATATGAATATTAATCACCTATCTACATTTTCTTCTGAAATTGAAGAATATTATCAGTCTAAAACACAACAAAGCAATTATCCAGTTGGTATATTAATAGACGTACTTAATAACTATTATTTTATCCAAAACAAATCGTTCAATCCATCAAGCCGGTATTAATCTCTCTTAGAAGCCGCAATAATTAATGCCATCAAGTATAACGCTCATTTTCATCGAGTTCAAAAAGTTAACGAATTTCTATCTGATTTCCAATCTATTGATTACGTCCGCCTATTGTTTTCATTGATGAAACATCAAACAAAATGTGTTCCTAAAATGTTTTAATTGGAATCTGGCAATCAATTTGTTCGAAATTTTGAGTAGATTAATTTAAACATGGTAGGCACTGGTTTGGTATCCTATCATATTTCTGGTTAGGCTGATTTGATCTCCAATTTTAATCATGAATACATTTCAAGAGCATGATACTTAACATTCAGGTATTTAGGAGTTATAAAATCAGAAATATGTAAAATAAGATAAATGAATTGTTTGTCTAACATCTTCAACAGTCCGTTTATTCAACTGCAATTCTTTGACGGTTCTATGCTATGGCTATAACAGTACAAATTGACGCAGTATGTCAATCTGATAACCAATTCATTTCCTTGACCGTATTTAGGGCAGTAGCATTGTGCTGTCAGGTGCAGTAAGTAAGTAATGAAATCTTTCAACCCTATCCCGTATCCTACTTAACAACCATTTTTTAACCAGGTCAACAACGGCATACCACAAGACGACCTCCCCCGCCTGGTCTGTGCGTCAGGCCGCACGGAGTCAGCAGTGGCCAGGATCCTGGATGACCTGGAGTCCAGGACTGTGGACGCTGAGATGGTCCGTCTACTCCATGCTATACATGATGATGATATCACTGGACATGTTGTTAGGGGATACACGCTTTTGGGTAAGTTTTAAACACTCTTTGGCAATATTTTAAGGGCGTAGACCATTTTGTGGGGCAGCTTCTATGCCAGATGTGTAAAAAACTAGCTCATGTCGAGGTGATAGGTTGTCCAGTCAACAAAGTTGAAAGCTCGATTCTCCAGAATATTCCAGACAATTAAAATAGACGTCGAAAACAT
Source organism: Brachylomia viminalis (assembly GCA_937001585.2). Classification (NCBI taxonomy): domain Eukaryota; kingdom Metazoa; phylum Arthropoda; class Insecta; order Lepidoptera; family Noctuidae; genus Brachylomia; species Brachylomia viminalis. Next base: position 14,396,503 of record OW443314.2, read on the forward strand.
ATTATTTAAATTCTAAGACGATGTCGGCAATCGAATGCTCTAAAAAATAAGAACGCATTGTCACCCAAACAAGCGAAAATTTTCCATCTCGTAAATGTGATCTTGAAATATCAGTAGGATCTCCAACTAATTGGTTTGTTGTTATGGTACTCAGGTTAGTCTGTTTTCAAACTACTCCCTAGTTTGAAAACTGATCTGATATTAATTGAAATACTAATTTTCTTGTTCCATATTTATTATTAGACAAATGTATATACTCTAGAGAAGATCTCTCTTACCACACCTGGGCAGACCGTAACCGTTGGTAGGGCGCAGGGCAAAGTGAAATTTATTGTACATGGTCCAAAATCGCTTGACACTTCACATGAGTGCTAAGTTTTGACAAATATTGGACTGCATGGTAACCACCTGTTCTTTCCAGGATCAACCCCCACGCAGAGCGTGTCCCTTGCGCGTGAGGTCCAGTACTTCTCAGGAGTCCGCCGTCCAGTGTGGTTCGTGTACTCTGGCATGGGCTCGCAATGGGCTGGTATGGGCAAGGAGCTGATGAGGATCCCGGTCTTCGCTGCTGCTATTGAGAAGTAAGTGAATAAAAATATTTATAAACAATAGTTTTTGGTTATAATTAATGAAATTGATGAACTTATAGGAATTATTTTAATTAAATCATTTAGTTTCAAAACAAAAGAAGTGCCGTAAACCGGCATTTCCTAGAACAAAAAATTCGAAAGACATGTGACATCTACAAACCCGCACTGGGACCACTCCCTCTCACCGAGAGGAGGGCTGTGTCCCAGCAGTGGGTACATTATAGGCTGATGATGATTTAGTTTCAAGTATTTTTGTATGGATTTGTCAGTCAGCTAGTTAAAAGTTAGAAGCTTGTAGTAGATTAGTACTAGTTGGTTAACTTGACACCGAAAACGTACTACACAATAAGCAAAGAGTCTAAGGGCGAATTTGACCAAACTTTTACACCTAGAATAAGTCTTAAGTATTTCTAATTTCTTACTGTTTTTCCATACTAGAACTGTCAGACGACGGACAAAAGATATCCTGTCTTTGGCAAAATCAGCCTTAAGCGATCTAAGTAAAAGTATCCAATTGAACGACAACAACTATTTTTCACAAACATTACAAACTTATGAAAAGAAAAGTTATTTAATAACATACAAGCTACTAAATAGCTATTTATAGCTATTTTATTTAAAAACTAGCTTCAAGTTAAGTATGCGTTTTTCTAACGTAATAAACTTAGACCGGTACTAAAGGGTAAGCTTTAGCATGCAAAGCAATTCAGAGAGCTCCTGCATGCGTTCGAAGTTGCGAGTCAATGCTAATGCAATTACCACTGCGCTCACTAATCCGTTAAATATAATCAAACAACTTCCTTTGGTTCGCTTTTAGAACTTACGAGAGTATAGGTACACTCAAGGGAGCAAAGGAATGCCTTAGTTATTTGAGCTTATTTGCAACCAATTGAAAATTTGTGTTGCGTCAGTCAGTGTTTTATTTTATTTCCCATTGCGGATAATGTAGTGGGCTGCAATATTGTTAATACTAAATACTACTTAGGAGCCTATACTATTGTTATTTGTAAACATTTTTTATTGTAGCTGTTTATTGCCCCTTAATAAAAAAAAAAATGATAATCGCTCAAACCAAAATAATAAATTGGACTTCATTAAGGGACGATTCTCAATAGTCAGATATCTTTTATCTGAGGAATAGATATTGTGGTTTGACAGCTTTCGTATGTAAAATATGTCAAACTGTCACATTTATTCTTCAAATAAAAGTTATCTGACTATTGAAAAATCAGCCCTTAGTCGTGTTCGTGTCGATTGACGTTACTGATTTGACATTACATGTAAATTTTCAAGTAACGTCACTTTGCACGATCTAAAGCCGTTGCGACATTAAGAGAACTGTCACCAATATCATGTACACTCAAGGAAATTAAATATTAAGCAAATTAACACCCTATGTTAATTTGCCGTGCCATTTCAAAAAATAACTAATTGTGCTTAGAATATTTACAAGGTGTAACAGAATAAACGCAAGTCCTGAAAGTAGTTTGCTCATAATTGACTACTGAATCGAATTCACTAACTATTAATGTAGGTATTTTTTTAAATTTTATGTTTTTGGCAATACTGACCGCCGATTGAGCCAAAGAAAATTAAATCTTATTACAAGGTGATAAGACTCAATGTTAAATGCACAAAGCAATGTTAGGTTCAACACGATTTTCTTAATAATATAGATAGCTTTTAAAAAAATTGTTTCGGTCTGTGTATTTTTGCTTTTAACTCAAAACTCGAATTGGGGTGTATGAGGTCTTGCGTTAATTATGTTACATGTTGTATACGGACAACATTAAGTTGGTAGTCAATTTGCTTAACCAATTACTTTCCATGACTTTATCACTGAAGTTAATTGTTACGCAAATTTACTATATCTGTACGACTTTCATACCACCCGTAATTAGGTAAGCCTTCTGTATTTTAATAAACTAACTCCTCAATTCTTCACCAGGTGCCACAAAGCCTTAGCACCTAAAGGCGTGAATCTGACGAAGATCATTACTGACCCAGACCCCAAGATATACGATAACATCCTGAACTCCTTCATCGGTATCGCGGCCGTGCAGGTCGGTCTGACCGACGTCCTGAAGACTATTGGCATTGAACCTGATCACATCATTGGTAAGTTCGACCCTTTAAAATAATTATTTCCAATTAAAAACCTAGTTGGTTTTTACATGTTGAGTAAGGGATAATTTTTAGATGTAAAAAATTGTCGTATACTTTTAGTGATATTTTATTTATAGCGGTTTTGTTTATATCGACAGTTAAATTATTTTTTCTTAGATTACATAAACGTGTTATGTATCCAAATAAACAAAGCTTCTTCTCTGTTGTTTACACTTTGTGAGACGGTTTCTTTCTAAATGTCGATGTGTCAAATAAATGTATTGTATTACTTTTATCGGGTTTATATGTATAAAAGACCATTCGCTTTGTACCCTTTGTCTTAAGTTTAAAAAATTTCAACAGGACACAGCGTCGGTGAACTTGGTTGCGCATACGCCGATGGCTGCTTCACCGCTGAGGAGATGATTCTGTCCGCATACAGCAGAGGCCTTGCCTCCATTGAGACGCCCTTCATCAAGGGATCCATGGCTGCCATCGGTCTTGGATATAGTCAGGTAATTGAAGACAATTGTAATCTTATTTACATTATATTTGAATTCAGAACGGATAACGGGTTTTTCGAAACACTAACTGATGTCATGCCTGACAAAGTTTAAATTGCATTGCAGGCGATTTTTCAGTCAAAAATCAACTTAGACTACATAACGCTAAAGTAGATAATTATCTACGTAAGTGCAAATACATACAGGGTGGCAGGGACATCGACAAGTATCGACGTCAAGTACATGACCCCCTTGCGATGAAACTATTCGTCAATTATTAAAAAAAAATTGCCGTTCCATATTATTATGCCTTTTGACGGCGTAATGCACTTTTGTATGCAACAACAGATATTTTTTCCAGAATCATGTACTAAATCCACGGTAAAGGTTGCGCGTCGATAGTGCTAACCCCGTGTAAATTATCTAAGTTAAGATCTAGATCGAAAATGTGTAGCTCGAAATACTATTGCAAATTACCTTTTAGCGCTTGTTTGTCTTCGTTTTATTTGCCTATTAAAATAACTGGGACCGTATGACAGCCAGTTAGGAATAAAGCAAGATACCCATCGCATCTATCGTAGGTGTTCGTCAAATATAATTATTATCCGGTGCACTAACGTACTATATGTAATAATATATCAACGCGGCTTTAGATTAAGCAGTGCACCGTCTATGTGGCATCAGCTTGATGACATTCAAAGCCAGATGCAAAGACACCCTTAAGGGTATTGTTAACAACAGCATACTATATTCTTGATTATCCTGTCTAGATCAAAACCATGTGCCCCCCTGAAATCGAGGTGGCCTGCCACAACGGCCCCGACTCTAGCACCATCTCAGGACCTGCTGACATCATGAAGTCCTTCGTCGCCAAGCTTACCGCAGAAGGCATCTTCGCCAAAGAGGTGCCATGCTCCAACATCGCTTACCATTCCCGTTATATCTCTGAAGCTGGTAAGATTATTAAACAACATATTACACACTAGGACTGTACCTATTCCTTACAGGGGTTGACAAAGGTGTATGTATCCAGAACACCCACATTTCACCAGTCATGTCGTACATCCTATGTATTAAGGGAGGAGCCCTTCTGCCGAACAAAACACTCTCCCGACTGACCGACTCTGGAATTGAAAATTTCCTAATGGCAGTATTCATTACAGCTCGCGCGATAAGAGTTTGGCTTTGACCGTTATTGCGCAGAAATCAGAAATTGGGTATCGACGGGCAATTAGCGGGGTGCGGGGCGGGTGTGTAGGCGCACGCGGTGCTCTGATTTGCGCTCCAGTCGTTCCCTGCCTCTCGCATCGATACGACGTACCGCGCACTCCTGTTGTACAATCAAAAGTTCAAAAATCCGAAGGTCAAAGCCAAACTCTTATCGCGCGAGCTGTACCCACTTACATTTTGTCCAACTATTCAGGACTATACGCACAGCAGTCGCTAGATTGATCAGATATATTGATTAGCTTGTATTTCCGGGTTAAAGTGAAGTGTCAAAACGTCACCAAGAGCTATTAACGTTTAGTAAAGATACATTCTAAGAAATAAACTTATTTGTAAGACCAGGACTTGCGCTGATAATAAAGTTATTGACGTCTCAAAAGTTTTGAAAACTTTTCATGTTGAAGTCAAACTTTTGTTTATCTATCATCCTTTTGTCTAATTTGTTGATATGAAACGGTAACTTCAATTACAAATAATAAAGTTTTCAAACTTGATGGTTCAGATATTTGTTGTTTGAAATCTGGGGTGATGAAAATTCAGAATTGGTGTACGGAAGGGACATATTATCACCATCATCATAAAAGACGTCCACTGCTTGACATATAGGCCTCCTTTCAAGATAAACATAATCGGCCTGCAATGTTCCCACTTCTGGAAATCATACATCCTCTCTGTGAGAGCCAGTGGACCGTAATCCAACACTCAAGCACATTACGTGTTGGGGGATGTCACGTCTTCGATTTTTGATCGAAATATGATTTACTACAATTCAACAATGATTTTAGGCCCAACTCTGCTGAAATACCTGAGGCAGGTCATCAAGGACCCCAAGCCTCGCTCAGAGAAGTGGGTGTCCACCTCCCTGCCCCAAGCACAATGGAAAGACGCCAAGGCTGCTCTCTCTTCAGCTGAATACCACACTAACAACTTGCTGGTAAGTCCATCATCTGTCTAGCCTTTCACAACTATATTGGGGTCGGCATTCAGTCTTACTGAATGCAGTTGGATACCGGTATTTTATATGGAGTGAATGCGTATCTGACCCCATCGACCTAGCTACTGGTTAACACGATACCCTTTAATCTGCTGGTAAGAATTGGCTTCAAAATAATATTTTCGTAGAAAACACAAACCTTTAATTTTTTTTTCGCAGAAACAGAAAGTCTACACTAACAGCGGATCCATAAGAGGATTGTTTAGTAGACTATAATTTAGAAGTCGTATTACATATTTTAACCGTAATATAATAATGGTACCTAAGTATTGCTTTGTTAAGTAAAACTTTATGTACGAAAATTAATAGTTCAGGCGAAAGTATCGATATCAACTTTCGATCGCTCGATCTAAAGGACAATGTGCGAAAGTAATGAAAGAATCATCGTTTGTTTTTATATGTGCGCAAACGAGGGAGCACTCAGTGTTAGCAAAGACACCTGTACGCACACAGAAAATATGCGCACTTGCATCCAATTCTACACAAACCAACCTATCTTCGTGAGATAAAATAAAATATCTAGATACCATGAACGTCTGGTTGGCTGTCGAACCAATAACTGACTTGACCATCTCCCACAGAGTCCAGTCCTCTTCGAAGAGACAGCTCGCCTGATCCACCCGAACGCGATCACCATCGAGATCGCGCCCCACGGTCTGCTGCAGGCAATCCTGCGCAGATCGCTGAAGAAGGACGTCATCAATATTCCGCTGACGCAGAGAAACCACAAGGACAATGTGCAAGTTATGTTCACGGCCTTCGGAAAGTAAGTGTTTTTTATTCATGTAAAATTGCCTTGGTATTTTTAAGGCACAGATACTTATGCAAAATGGTACTGAAACTGATAGGCACAATTTAAGGCATTAAAAGCCCGTTTCAGTAACAGAGAAACAAAATTTACTAGATAAATTTAAAAATGGAACTGAATGTTTTTTTTTACAAAATCAACAAGATCGTCAACTGGAAGTTTTAAGCAACTGCTGACGAAGGCTTTAAGAGAGGATTACATTGAAAGAGGTCAGGATTGTTTTCAATTTGTGTGATGTAAGCACGAAATGATTCCATACTCTTGGAGTTAAACAAAACTCGGTTTTCTACACAATGCACATTCATTTAACGCTATGTCGCATGTTGTACTAACGTCCTATATTTTTCACAGGCTGTACGAGTCGGGTCTGAACCCGCACCTCGCCAACATCTACCCACACGTGCCATTCCCTGTGTCACAGGGCACTCCTATGATTTCTCACCTCGTCGAGTGGGAACACAGCGAAGATTGGTAAGTAGTCAAAAAGTTCCTTTAATTAAGGTTACCTATAAATAAAAGTTTCGATAATGAAATGCCTTACCGCCTAAAGAAATAACGAAATTTATTCATCAATCTGAAAGAGAAGAAATCCAGAAGATTTTTACAAAAAAAAACTTTTAAACTTTGTACTACTAAATATCCCACCTTATGGCGAGGTTGCAGTGCTTTTTAACTTTCTTAAACCTCTGTTAGTTAAATCAAACGTAAATGTTGCGCAAAAAAAATATATTTCACGTAAATGTAACATACGGTCAAATGCTGTGTGAAGAGAGAAACGTGAATTATAATAATAATTAGCTCGATAAAAAATTATTCCAAAACATGACACTAAATCGCAATTTTTGACATTGAAGAGATTCCATCATGAAACCCTATAAAAGTTATATCAAAAGATAAGGCTTATTGTTTTTAGGGCATGTTGAGAACACATTTTATAATTTCGTTATTATTAAAAAATATATATACAATATCTAGCAGATCGACCGGCGCGGTCAGCCAGAAGGCCAAATTATTCCTAACATTCAAACACGTCCCATGCCGCTACCAATAAGCCACTACCTACGCAGCCAAACTTCAGTTCCAATAAAGACCCGGTTATATTAATCGCCGGCTATCCGTCAGTCGGCCACAAACAAATCGTTGGGGTGTGATCTATAGTAGCCACTTTGTACCAGCTTCAATATACCGGAACGTTAACGGCTATTTTTCAAAGAGAACTGGCCAGTTCCATTTTTGATATGATTGATGAACTTGCGATTGGTGCAATGCGGTTAGGTCGGAATTAAAAATGGTTAGGGTGCATTTTTTGCGGAGTTGGAGAGTCGAATGGTTGGAAAGCGTCAGGGAACTATATCGTCTATTAAATATGGCGGAAAATGATGTGTCCATTCATTAGGTGTAAATTTATGATATTCTTTATGGTAAACTCACTGCTGGATTTCATTTATTAGATAGTAGAGATACGTGTTGTAAGATTTGATCCTTTGAGCCTTTTTCATTCGATTCTTTACCGCAGTTTTAACTTAGTACTTAAATATTTTATACCGCTTTGATATTTAAGTCACTAGAATTCTATTTAAACTGAAGAACACTGAATTCTTGACCCTATTTAGTAAACCAGTTTAAAAAGTTTTTAAGATTATTTTCTTCACAAACAAAACTGAGTGTTGTTTTCTTACAATTCCTCAAGAATTAACCACAATCTACTTGATGGATATCTTAAGACTTGAATATATCTTAGCCAAGCTCAAATACGTGTTGAAAGTAATTGCGGATTCAATTGCGAGTTTGAGGGTTGAATCGATAGCTTGTGCATTGAGAATAGATTGGTATTTCAATACGATTCTAATCTAAAGTTACTATATTAATACTTATTTAAGAATTAACGTGCAGCATCTTCGACTGCATTATCGTTTACCGTCAAGTGATAGTGGTCAAACACGACTTCAGCACATATTAAAAGTGGTACCAACAGCTACAATTAAAAGATTATAGTAGAAAAAAGAAGTAACTAATAAGCGTTGGTATTAGTTACCTATCAAAATAATGTCATTGTTATTCGTAGAGTAGGTACTATCTAAGCAATGAAAAGATTATGATGAAAAGTAATTATATTGTAAATATTACGACGACGTTGTGTTTGGAAGGCTTATAACGTAACATTTTGTCTCCAGGTACGTAACATCATACAAGGCCCAAGAGAAGATGAAGTCTGGAGAAAGAACCGTCAGAATGTCCATCGTTGATGAGGACTGCGAGTACATGGCTGGTCACGTTGTTGACAGTAAGTATTAAACAATTCCCAAAACTTAAGCTGTCTCCCTCTCTTAATTCTGTAACGATAATTTAAAGGGACCTTAGGTAGTTTTCAATAGTAGTACAGCTTCTTGAGAAGTTCTTCCAAGAAAATAGGTACTAGCACCATATTATCTATTTGTGCCGCCAAGCAGGTTCCTGTAATATAATCATAGGTATGTGAGAGATACACTTCAACTCTCTGTCTCTAAAATGGCACCCGATCTGCGATACCTCTGATGTTGCAAATATTGTAAGGCGGCAGTGCCCATTTAATACGTTTGACGGCACGGTTGGCGCAGTGGTTAAGCGATTGACTGCTGCGCTGCGTGTCGCGGGTTCGATTCCCGCACGGAACAAATATTTGTATGACCTGCAGATAGTTGTTCCGGGTCTGGCTGTTTGTGTATGTGAGTTTAAATGTTTGTAAACGCACCCACGATACAGGAGAAATCCCTAGTGTGGGGCACGTTTAAAAAAAAAAAAAAAAACCAGTGGGCCGAACCAATCCGACAATGGTTCCTAAAAAGAAAAAAAAATGCTGCATTTTCCTATTTAGTTATTAGTGTTCACCTCATTAATAATATATTTTTTTTATCTATCATTTTTCCTCCTTAGGCCGTAACTTATACCCTGCTACCGGCTACTTGGTCCTGGTCTGGGAGACCCTCGGTATGATGATGGGAGAGCTGTACACTGAAGTGTCAGTGGTCTTCGAGAACGTACGCTTCCAGAGAGCCACCAACATTCCCAAGGAAGGAAACCTCGAGTTCATTGTCATGATCCAGAAAGGCAGCGGTAACTTTGAGGTGAGATATTGAAAGAATTCTTAATTTTATAACCTGAATCGTCACCTATTGACTAATCAAGAATTTACAGATATTAAATCAGAAAACGTATTTGGCAGATTTATAGTTGTGCCAATTTGGCCTTAATGAGATATGGAGTTTTCATTGGTCCTGATGTTCAATGATGGCTTTGAGTCCTCTGCCTACAAATTCGATTGTTTCCACAGTTGTCTTCGCTTCCATCTTGGATTAATTCTTGAAAATTGTAAGGCAACTGTAGCAGATTTTCTTTGATTTTTCTATCTGTACTTACCTATATTTTTTTTCGCGTTGCCAGTTCTCTGTGATTTTCTAGTACGGTATGTATTCAAACTATTCTTGATTCTTGAACTATTGTGTTTACCTGCGTTACACAAGCCCAACGAAAATATATGCATACCTATTAAAACAGTTTTTCTTCTGACTTCATTTGGTAAAAACGATTTCAATTTTCCCCTAGATCGTAGAAAGCGGTGCCTCAATCGTGACGGGTCGCATTTACGCGAAGAAGAACGTCGGCCAGGACTACCGAGTGCTCCCGAACTTGCCCGAAGTCACCGGACCTGGCATCAAGCACATGCTCACCAAGGACTTCTACAAGGAGCTGCGTCTTAGAGGATACCAGTACAGGTGAATAAAACTTCTGTATTTAACCAACTTCAAACAATCCATCGATTCTTTTTAAATGTATTCTTAGCGTTATTTCTTTACCACGTCGACCGATTTCGATGATTATTTTTATTGATTAGGTTACTTCAATGATGGTCCCCTATTTTGGTCAAATTCTGATAAGTGGTTTTTTAGTTAGCTTCAATAATACGTATTTTATTAACTTCGTCAGTGTTGATATTTTTATAACATATTACCTTACTTGCTATGTAAAATAAAATACATACACAGCAAGAATTTGTGTGGAACTACACAACTCAAACATTTAAATATGACAACCAAAGCCACCAGCTTCCGAAACCAAAGTTATTTTGCACTTTGTAGCACTTTTTTCGGAAATTGGTTGTATTTTTTGTGTAAAACTTTTTACTGACAAAGATTTAAAAATAGTCAAACGAGCCAGTCAACAGTAGTACTACGATGTTTTACACCAGGTAGCTGAAAAAAAGAGAATGCTTGGTTTTCACCTCGGCCTCGGTAATACGAAATTTAAAAAAAAAGCGTTTGCTTCGTCTGTGGCTTCGTTCCATTTACAAATTTGTGAACGTTGACGCGGATTTGACGAAGGGACTTATATTAAAACATGGCTTAACAAGTTTAGTGACGTCTGATTTTGGTAGATGTTTGCATGTATCGTATTTGAGTATTATTACTATTTCTATGAGTAGAACTAATATTTGCATTATTTGTTAAATAGTGCTTTTCTCAGTACGAATTGTGTCAAAAAACGCAGATCTTTCAGCTTCTGTCTTAATTTTAATAGAAACACGAAATAGCTTTCGAGTTAGGTTTGTTCATTTCACAATTAGGAGCTAGAAGGGTAGTGTTGGAAATAACTAATCTTAGAGTACCTCCGTTAACTTTAAAATTACTTAGCCTTGTATATAAACAAGACTGAGTGCTTAAAACTTTGTTTATACATATTTTATGTACCTACCTATTTGGAGTTTAAGACCAATAATTTGCATACCTTTAAGTTATTCTTGTAACGCCTTATTCAAATCCAGTACTGTCTTATTCCTCTAACTTTAGCTAAATCATTTAAATTAATTATTCTACCAATATATTATCAATGAGAGAATTCTATACGCATTAAAAATAAACAATTTCAATACGGTAATGGAAATCGTAAGCATTCTCAAACTGAGCTATTACCTATTCTAACCGTCACTGTGCCTAGTACTTTGAGATACCCTCGCCAAAATAATATGTTTAACTTTTAGCATCATCATCTGTCACAAATATGCTAGAGTCGGCTTCCAATCTTCATAGAAAGATAAATAAAAGATTGACTACACGCAATACTACAGCTGCGGACATGTTCAAAATTGCAAAAGGAGATAACAAGTTTGTGGCGTGATACAATCAATTTCATTTCTCTAAGACATATTATTTCTGTACCTCTAAGTGTGTGAAAGACGGAGCAAGTTCGCGTACCTACTTATAGCGATATATTATGTCACCCTAGAAGTTCTCTTTCTTTACTCAAATGTACCTATAACAAAACGCAATTTCTAACTCTCTCCTCTTTCAACAGCGGTCTTTTCCGAGGCGTCCTTGGCTGCAACGTCGAGGGTACCCGCGGTCGTCTCTCCTGGGTCAACAACTGGGTCACTTTCATGGACTGCATGCTACAAATGAAGATCATCGGACAGGATACCAGGGGACTGTTCGTTCCCACCAGGATCGAGAAGCTTTCCATCGATGCTAATATGCACTACAATGCCATCTCTAAAATGAACCCTGATTCTACTAAGAATTCGTTCGAGGTTCGCGTGTATCCTGATGTTGATGTTATCAGGTAAGGATTTGAGTTTATTTCTTCTTTGTGTAAAAGACCATTCTTTAATCTAAGGAATCATTCAAAAACTCCACTCGTTTCTTCAAATTCTCATTAGACTTATAATATTTATGTTTGGATTTACTCACGTGCATATTAAACCTGAAGCATGAATGAATCAGCTATCGATGAGCATTGTCCACCTGGAGATGAAGTAGGGATGTTAGGTCCTTCCGGCTTACACTAAAGGGTGCCCATATCTCATAAATATAATATAATTATAATAGTAATAGGTATATTAATTCATTAATACAATATAATTTGGTGGTCAAATGATCCTTTCAATTATTTAGGTACTAAAGATATGATCTTTCCCAAAATAAGACACCAAACAATTCCCAAAATAACAAGTTACAAATAAATCGAGATAAACTAAACAGGGATATTTGTATTACCGTCCACTTAATCTTACGATAAGCGAAATTACAAAGAGCAGTATTAATTGCAAGGGTTTGAGCTTAGAGTATGAATAAGGCAAGCTGTCGGTAAAAATCTAATTTCATCAATGAAAATTGGGACTATCATGATGAAAACAGTAACACGGATATGTACGGTCTTATCAACTCGACCCGTCTTGTATTAGTAGATAAGGCTTTGAACAGCGGCTAGAGATCGCATGTCCCTTTACAACAGTGCTTGTTGCATACACATTTTAAATATTTGTATAAAAAAAATTGTGGAGGGGCGTGCAATTTAAATTAGACGATCTTGCCTCGAAATTTTTATTACCAAAAAAAAAATTGTTTGCATTTATTTAATGCTTGTTAATTAAGTATTTAATGTTAGTCCTAGTGTCAACCTTACTGCAGACAATCAACCAGAGTATAACACCGCGCTAGTAGCTACTGTTCTATAATTGGTAACACGAGTAAAGACAACAAAGCGTGCTCTATTATTATGTCTTCATACTTTATAGACCCGAGTAATTACTTCTTCTGCTTCGCGACAACCCTTATAAATTAAGTATTTAATCAACCCTTTATTGGGCGATTGTTCAATGTATTGGTAGCCATTGTATAGTGGCTAAAAATTCACACACGATTAACTCTTTATTAGTATGTTATGGTTCCAATATGGATATAATCGTTTTACGTCGATTTCCCTGAATAATAATAATCTTTTAATTGGAAAAAAAAACAAATACATATATTTTTTGTTCCAATAAAAAGCTTATTAATATATCGAAAATGAAGGGTTAGTAAGAAGTTGGTGACGGCATGATGTTCTTATTTATGTAGATTTGTACCTAGCGGCTTGTTTGTAAATACTATCAAAGTAACAGAAAATACTAGCGCGATGGTAACATGCCAGGTACTTGAGGGATATTTAATGCCCTATCAAAATATTGAGGTACCTAGTGCAAATTGATTTTTTATTAGAAACGACAGAGAAATCAAGCAGTTTTATATATTATTTTCTTCTGAATAACCGACGAATAAATCATCGGAAAGCTTGAAAATATTTAAACCCTAATTAAACTTGCCCTCAATACATCTAGGGCAAAGTTATTTAAACCTTAATTAAACTTGCCCTCAATACATCTAGGGCAAAGTTATTTAAACCTTAATTAAACTTGCACTCAATACATCTAGGGCAAAGTTATTTAAACCCTAATTAAACTTGCCCTCAATACATCGCTGCCCTAGTTCAACAGTAAGACATCTTAAAAAAAATCAAAATTGGGATAAGTTTTGTTTCATGTCAAAATTTGCTCTTCTGTCCGGTAAAAAAATCGGATATGTGTAAAACGCAACCAAAGTGCCTAAATTTCAATGTCTCACTGAGACATTTAAGCATATTTTTTACCGATTAAAACTTTATACAAAATATTTTATTCATCTTGAAGTATAAATAACTCCCTATACCTAACATTAAACTAAGCTATAGTTTTAAAAAATCAACTACATTTCAATTAACAACGAGTGAAATAATGACAGTAAAAGCACAAAAGTATGAATAACTCAAAACATACTTTGTTCAACATATCTTACTGTTGAACTAGGGCAGCGACATATAGGGCAAAGTTATTTAAACCCTAATTAAACTTGCCCTCAATACATCTAGGGCAAAGTTATTTAAACCCTAATTAAACTTGCCCTCAAGACCTCTAGGGCAAAGTTATTTAAAAACCGAAACCTAAGCACGCAACTCAAAAACAAAAGATTGATTTTATTTATTATTTGTAGGTATTTCTTGCAACCTCTGCAATCTTATAACTTATGTATTTTTTATATTTCTGTTTGTATAGTTGTTACCACTTCATTTTTATGCATTTCGTTTTTACCTTAGGCTATCACTGTATTTGAGTATGTTGGTTCACCTATTATTGGCAACTGTATAAGCCCTTGACTATTATCTACGGTTATTTGATATTTTGTATACAGAAGCTGTTGGTGTACCTGTATTAATAAATAAAATAAAATAAAACCTACCTCAAAGCTTACAGTCACGTACATATTGTTTACGAGCTGTTTACACAGACTTTACTCTTTTATCGAGATGAAAAATTAAATATTTAGTCATGCAGCTACCAGCTCCAATGTTATGCCTACGTCATACATTGAGCAGGAGAAATAGTTTTTCAGATATTCCCTGAGGATCGTCTCAATGTTCTAGAACAAATATTGGAATCGTAACCTTACGTAAAAAGAAAAAGTTACATTGAAGAAAAATAGATTGCTTCAAAGAATAAAAGACTTTGTTGTTGTCTTTTGTATGATCTACCTTCAGTGTAATTGGATTAAAAGTAAAACTTTGTTTCTTCTTAACATTTGGCCTTATATTATTTACCTTTTATTTGGGTCCATTATGTATTTGACTTAACTTCTAAATAGGCTTAAAAATCTGTCAAGAAGACCAAAGAGGCCCATTGTGTTCGAGACGATGACAGAATGCCTATTATACTGTCAAAAACTATATTGAGGACAAAAAGGCTTGGTATTGAGTTGCTCTGCTTTAGTTATTGTTCTGAGAGTTGCTCCAATAAAGCACAGGCAATGTTAATTTATTTTATTCTGCTAACTATTTTTACTTTTAATTTTTGCTATCTATACTTATTTACTTATACAATGACACTAATATTTATTCTCTAAAGTATTATATTATTTTTAATTATTGTGAATGTGAGGACTATGTGTGTTTTTGTTCCAATTTTAATCATGTTCTGGCAGTTTGAGTAGTTTATGCGGCCTACACAAATGTCCTTTCTTTGGTATTGTTCGTCGAATCGTTGAGCTCCTTAAGTCTAAGTTGAGCTGCACGATTGCTGACAATTGCGTGCACTGACTGGACAGGTCCACTTAATCTGTGTGGTTCTTTCCTCAAAAGACCATTTCAGACACCGATCTACATAGCCTTCGCATGATCCGACCAAGATTTTGTCTGGACTTTAAAAGAGACTGTGACCTCAGAGTTTGTTTCGGCCTTTCATCTCAGAGTAGTCAGATAGAAAATGCCGACCTCGTCTAGTTTTTAAAATACTATTGACGTGTAAAAGTGTTTGTTCAAACCTACTTACAAAGATAAAATCATTTACTATTTAATAATTATTATGAAAATCCCAGTTTAGTCTACCTAGAACCCGACGTGTGCATCTCTGAGGCTGAGATCTATAAACGTACTTACCTACTTCGTGTTTTGACAAAGACACGTTCCCGTCTCTATCTTGCACTTGTATTTCGACAGTTGTGTGACGATGACAGAAACAACGCTTAGCCCACGTGCTAAGTAACGTTTATAGATCATGGCCTAAGATCGCTACCACCATTATTCAATTTAGAGCATGCGTAACTGCGCGTAAAAAAGTACTTACCTTACTTAAAAGAAATTTAGCTTGAAAGTTCCGCGGCCTGCATGCGGGTGTTTCGTTACTCTAGTAGGTAGGCACCTACATAAGATACTTGTATCTTGAAAATGAGGTATACAAGAAATCTGCGGTTATTATGATTACTGCAAGCGCGTGTCCTATTCTGAATCAAAACGTTACCCAACCTTACACATTCCTACCTACCGATCGACGTTTGAGATATATTTTCTTATAAGAATACAATCATTCTCTTAGGGGACCCCGAAACGGGCATTCGCCTTAAGTCCAATGTTTACGTGATTAAAAATTTCAAATGATGGTCGATTGAAGCTCCAATTGAAGGTGAATTACACTCAGGCGCAACACTAGGTACTGTCTTTGCTGACGAATTACAACGAACAGAATAAGACGCCAACGTTTGAACACTGCAGAGCGCGCCAAGATTTTTTTTGCGTGCACGAAAAACCGACATTATTTGGTTGGTCGCCAACCACCAACATACACCATGTACATCTCTACACGTTGGTCCACCTTGTCCCAATGTGCACGTTGCGCATAACATTTGCGCTCGCCTCATTCGATATTTGAACTGTGCTGAGAAAAGTCACGTGGCTCTTTGAAGGCGCAGTCGGAATAAAAAAAACGATTGTCATTGAACATCAATACGCGGTGCGTCCCAATTTTTTTGTCATTTGTGGTCCATCTCGTAGTAATATGGTCAATCGCTTCAATTGCATTTTGGAGACCCTTTACATGAGAATATTAAAAACTATATAAGTCCATAGTGTTGGGCGTATTACAAACACTAGACATTTGTTCAATAGTTATTATGTAGGTAGATACAAAAAACTGCCATTGTTCGCTTGATACTCGGGCTCAAACATCAAGTACTGCCTGCGATTGGTATAAAATGCATTAAGACATTAAGTCCGCCTTTGTACGGTACTTTTTTACTTGTGCAAACAAGTTTAAATAAAATAAATAAATACAAAAGAAATCAAGTTTCCGTATCAATTAATTCGTAACCCATTAGATACCTCCCATAAATTCGTAGGGTATTGTGTCATATTAATAACATAATTTACCTATCAAACAAACCTCAACAGATTTAGCTTAGGGTGCCAATATAAACGGGCAGAAACTCACTTAGCATTTATAATTTACTTAGGATCGATTTAACAAACCCGCACAAATAGCACCCAATTTATCGGCAGGACGTGGTAGGATTTAAAGATTGGAATAACTAGCAAAAGGTCGTTTATTTGAATTAATCTCATTTAACTTTTAGATAGGTAGATACTAAAACAGTTTGCCAGAACCATGTGATTATAAATCGAAAATAAAAGTTTATTAAGGCTTTTTGGTTTTCATTTGTCCGACAAGCACAATTAATATTACCCGTAGACATTAATAAAGTCTTAAAACTAAGTAATATTATGTGCGAAACGAGAGCCCATTGAACAATTATTATTGCAGGTATCATCGTCATCTATTCAAAAACAAATAAATATTATTTAATTAACAAATTACTTGACTACTTACTGGTTTATTACCACTCTATGATGTAGTAGGAGAACCTAGGTTCGACTTACCTGGAATGTATTTACGAATTCACTTTACTAATCTCCTTTTAGTGTTATTGAAACTACGTACTCCACTCATACAAGTACTTATATGCATTTAGAGCGAGAAATAAAAGTTATCCCAACCTTTTCCCAAATAAGTTTTGTAAGCAATCTTTCAGGAATCCATTCAATAATTTATCGTCTCTACAGCCAGCAATATTCTGCTCTTTCATAACTTTGAAATCCTAGGAAGCTTCGATCCAGACTGCACTACCCATTCAGGGTCTGTTTCGCATCAAAAACATGACCTTAGATAACGTGAACAAACATGACATAAGCATCAATTACTACCAACATAATTTTCAATCCCATTGCTTAGATGTTAAGTTTTATTATAGAATTCTCGTTTGTACTTCTTTAAATGTAGGTATGTAGAGTATTCTTGATTGTAGTAGTGAAGTTAATTTTTTTAAACGTTTCATTTGTTTTTGTTCAGGGCTGGTGGTGTCGAGGTCCGTGGTCTCCATGCTACCCCCATCACTAAGAGGCTGCCTCTTGGAGTGCCTGTGCTTGAGAAGAATGAGTTCATTGCAAACTTCGGCAAGTCTAAGATGAAGGTAAGGAACAACACTCCAGCTAGCAAGAGAAACCATTCCTACCCATTATTCTTCCTCATTATTATCTCGTTAAAAATCTTTGTAATACAAAATTTGGCAAAACTTATTTTTTTCAATATAAGGCAAAACTTGCTTTTCGTCTTGTAATTGTGAACCTTTTAAAGCGTTTGAAAGCTCTATTAAACTAACTGTATTTTTTCCCAAATCTATCTACATGAGCCTTTTTTACCCCTAACCAGATCGAAGACGTCCTCCGTGCCAACATTCAACTGGTTCTCGAGAACATTCAAACCTACAAGGTCAAGAGCATAGAATTAGTCGACGAAGAGTACAAGAAAAACGGACTGGAACCCCTTCTGGAAACTATTGGAGAGATGCTTGGAGACCTGCCCTTGGTACAGGCTGAGCTTCTCATGATTTCCGAAGAGCCTATTGAAATGCCTTCTAACATTACCGTTGAGAACAAGAAACTGACTGGAGAGAGTAATACTATCCTGTTTGTAGGTGCTAATCTTCTAGGCAGGCCTGAGGTAAGAAAACACAAATAAAATAAATATTCTATTAAGAAACATTGCCTTGGTTGAAATTGAATTTGAAAGGAAGGAATTACATTTAGCTTCATTATTAAAGCCAAGAATGCGTCACCCCCAAATACTTAGTTATAATAAAATCCTGTTCACTCATTACAAAAATTTTCTATTTACTAGTTATTAATAGACTAATTATTGTATTATTACGTCTATCAGATCCTTACACAAGCAGCCGGAACCCTCCGTGACAAATGCTTCCTCATTAGTCGCGAAAAGGAACGTCCCGACCCCAAGCAATACTCAGAACAATACGACATCGTCACCATCTATGACACTGGCGTCGAATACCTGGTCCTCTTCCGTAAACGCGTTGGAGCCCGCCCCGCCAAGTTTGTCAGAATCCTCGCCTCAGATCTAAGCTTCGCCTGGATCGAAAAAGTCAAGGAGGAACTCAAGGAAGGCCAGAAAGTGGTCCTTTATACCCAAGATGAGCATATCAACGGTCTTTTGGGATTGGTTAACTGTTTGAGGAAGGAACCTGGTGGTGAGATCGTGTATGGTCTACTTATTTCTGACCCGTCTGCACCTCCGTTCAACCCTGACTTGGAATTCTATGAGGAACAGCTTGATAAGGATTTGGCCCTCAATGTTTACCAGGATGTAAGTACTTATTTTATATATTCAATTAACTTTGTGCTTTGTGCTTTGTGAGGTACTAAGAGATACTTATTACTTTAGGCATTCTCTACCAGTCAACCAAGGGTGGTGGAGAGATAACAGGGCAGGATTTTATCCATTCTCAAAAAAAAATATCACGAATTAATAATTATGAACTTTTGACATAAAATTAAGAGTAATTTTAAATAAATCGTGAGCCGATATGCCACTGGAATGTGATGATAAAATACGCATTCATTTTCTGAGATATTTGAATTAAGAGATAAAGAAGTAAAACCGACAACAGGCTCAATTAAAATTCAACCATGTGTTAGGTTGATACACAAACATAACGAGTTGAATCGATATTCCAATGGAGCGAAAAACCCAAAAAAAAAATAATTACAAGCATTTGCTGCATTCTAGAACTACAAAAAATATATTTTTATTTTGAAGCCATTATTTTTTATTGAACTGTGTGAAAATCTTAAGTGAAAATCTTTGTTTAGCAGTAGGCTAAACAAAGATTTTCACTGAATTATGCTATTAGTTCGAATCGTTAGTTTGAAAATGTAGTCAGGGAAATGAATGGCTAAGCCATTCGGCTACCAACTTAAATTTTACCAACGTTTATTCCAATCACAATTGTCATGCTCTGACAGTTTTATAAAAATAGCTTTAAGACGGCAAATTGATATAGGGTGTCAATTTGCTTTACAACGAACTTCCCTGACAGTGAAGTTTGATTGATACACGGCGGTCTTTTAAAAATAGTGTTTTTCTTCAATATTACTTTTTTTTACTATTTTTCATATTCCCATCTTTATCATAGGGTCAATGGGGTACCTACCGCCATCTTCTCCTGGGTGACCTGGAGACCGTCCGTGCCAACCACGCCTACGTCAATACCCTGACTATCGGAGACCTGTCCTCATTGAGATGGGTGGAAGGACCCATCACGGAGAACCAACAGTTCAAGGACAAGGAAAAAGTGCTTGTTAATGTAAGTATTATTTTGTTATATTTTTTTTACGGAAATCTTGATATGGTTTTCCGTACTCACTTTTAGTAAACAACAAGAAAAAAATGATTGTAATGTTTTTGAATTATTTTACTTGTAGGTCTCTATAGTTTTCCCTAGACCAATAAACGCTTCCTGCAATATTACCAACATCAATTTGCAATTTCCTTTGCATTTGATATAACTAGTGTTAGTAGTGGGCACACAAACATTTTAAAATCTGGCTGCCAATGTCTTCATTTTGAAAATGTGAAGTCGTTTTACGCTACTCAAAATTAATCACTCTGTAACTTGGATAGCTAATAACAGAAAATTGTATAAACACTACGAGCAGTGGTGGCCCAGTGGTAATGGCCCCGACTTACGAGTTTTAGATCGTGGGTTCGATCCCAGGCGTGTGCTTCAATTTGTAGTAAATTTCATCACCACTGCCCTTAAAATGGTAAAGGAAAACATCGTGAGGAAACGGCACGTCCTAGAACCATAAGATCGAAGACAGGTGACATCTACCAACCCGCACTGGGTATGCGTGGTAGATTACAGCCTATTCCATCTCACAGAGAGGAGGCCTGAGTCCCAGCAGTGGGAACATTTTAGGCTGATTATGGTGAACACTCAATTATTTCAATCGAAGCCCACACTTTGTGCTATCAATTACTTACCTAATTATATTGATTCTAGAAATTTACTATATAGGTGTAGTTTCTTTGTAGAAGCCTACTGAGAGACAAAAATTACTTTTTAGGGTAGGTAGCTTCTTTGAGCAATGTCTAATTACGTAAATAATCTTCCTCAAACAGGTGTACTGCTCGGCTCTCAACTTCCGTGACGTCATGACAGCTACCGGTCGTGTGACAGTGGACGCGGTCGCCCGCGGTCGACTTGCACAGGAGTGCGTGCAAGGCTTCGAGATTGTCGGAAAGACTCCCAAGTATGTTATATTTACGAAAATTTCGTAATAAAAATTGAGCAGTTTGTGTTAACCTAACCTAAGGAGGCTTAAAACTATGGAAAGATATGGTTTCACTTCAAATTTGGCTATCCATATCAATTCATTGATGAGGTCAGACAACTCACCTCCTAACTACTCCTATACCTAAGCAAGTTTTTTGACACACGTCACGTGTGTAAGTCCACTGCCATTCCAAGGATTAGTTGGCGATATATCAGTAAATCCCTTGCCATGGGACCAAACCTGAAATCACAAAAAAATCGGCTGTTCCCTACATTTATGTTTGCATAACCCATCAAAATGTAGGGAACAGCTGATTTTTTTTTGTGATTTCAGGTATGGTCCCATAGTAAAAGTTATTCATAATGATGAGTACAATGACCCTTTAAAATAATGCCCATGAATTCAATTTCACCCTGTATAATTCGTTCTTGGCTTGTCTCCGTTGAGATTGGTCGCCGTTACCGAAAACTGGTCGGAAGGATACA
This sequence comes from Brachylomia viminalis, assembly GCA_937001585.2. Lineage (NCBI taxonomy): Eukaryota > Metazoa > Arthropoda > Insecta > Lepidoptera > Noctuidae > Brachylomia > Brachylomia viminalis. Next base: position 14,417,997 of record OW443314.2, read on the forward strand.
ATTTTTACATTATGACTCTTTCTACAGTGGTTCCCGCGTCATGGGAATGATCCGTAACCGTGGTTTGGCTAACTTGGCTGAAGGAGACAAGGCTCTGCTGTGGGCCATCCCTGATGAGTGGAGCTTTGAAGAAGCTGCTAGCGTTCCAGTTGCTTACGGAACTGTCTACTATGCCATAGTGAGTTATGAGTTCGTTTATATAGACTGGTATGTTATATTTATCATCACTGTTGTGATATTTCTTCTGTTACACTGTTGGGTAGGTACAGTTGTATTTCTTAGCATTGTTGTAATTCCTTTTATCTTCATATGCCGTTAAAATCAGACCCTTCCCAAGATTAGCGCAGGTCATAAAATAAAATTGACTTGGAATCAGTTTACACTTCTGGAAACGAGATGATATTATTGCGTTAAAAAAATATTTATTTCAGTGACTACTTAATAACGTACAGTCGTCTCACAACCCTCATTTCTCAATTTTGCAAGACTTATGCTATATTATTATCTACGCATTTAATAAATCCCGTAGAACGTAGACGTAGACACACAAATAATAAAAAATTGTTTTATTTGTAAAATCCCCGGTCCTGGGACCTGTACTTTATCTCGTTCCTAACTAAATCCTCCTTGTATCCAGGTCATGGTCGGCCAGGTCCAACGTGGTGAGTCCATCCTCATCCACGCTGGTTCGGGTGGAGTGGGCCAGGCGGCCATCAACGTAGCCCTTCATTATGGCTGCGAGGTCTTCACTACTGTGGGTACCGCGGAGAAGAGGGCCTTCATCAAGAAGCTGTTCCCGCAGCTCAAAGGTTGGTTTTGTGGAATCTAATCTGTTTACATTTAATTTTGATCTTTTTCCCCTAAAACTTACTAATAAAAGTTCAATAATAAAAGTTGCAAGAAGCATTGTAATAATTGCAAATCATATTTATTTAGACAGTTCATACGTAGACAATGCAGTTGCTGGAGTCTATTAGTCCTTAGTACTTTCAATTACTTATTTTTTATTAGTTTTTTATACACTCATCATCATCAGCATCAGAAGTCTACTGCTAGAAATAGGCATCTCTAACCGCACGCATTTCAACTCGATCCTCGGTAACTTTCATTCAGCTGGTACTACTCTGCGAAGATCGTCGCTCCACTTAGCCCAAGGGCGCATTGAATACATAAACATTAAATGAGTAATAACATTACAGACAGTCACATCGGCAACTCTCGTGATGCGTCGTTTGAGGACATGATCCGTCGTGAGACCAACGGCAAGGGAGTTGACTTGGTGCTCAACTCCTTGTCAGACGAGAAACTACAGGTAAACTTACAAGGAACAAAACAACTCAAAGTATATTTTTTTACATATTCATAAATGCACGTTTGCTCGAAATATTTACCACAAAGGTTTTCACCTCACAGTTTTCAAGACATGATGCAGATATGATTTTTAGTTGCAGGAATCAAACTTACATAAATTTTTTTCACCGACAGGCCTCCGTTCGTTGCTTAGCCTACCGTGGTCGGTTCCTTGAGATCGGAAAGTTTGATATCAGTAACAACACGCCCATCGGAATGTACTTCTTCTTGAAAGAGACCTCGTTCCACGGCATCATGTTGGATTACATCTTCGACCAGACCTTCAGTTTCAGGAAGGTTTGTATGGCCACTACATTTTATAAGTTTTGTATATTTTTTTGTAAATTCATTTTTTTACATTTAGGTACATTAAATACTTGTTTCAAACGCATTAACTTGTCAATGTCTCTCAATAGGCGATACAACCTTTTTTTCTCAACCTTCACGGTTTAAGAAACACGGTTCTGTTGCACTCTTTAGATCAGACTTTTTTCCACTTTTAACATCCATCATCAACAATTTATCTTCCTAATAGACATTTTGATGTGAAACATCTGTAGCCGCACGTAAAACCGATTGCTGGCGTGGTGACGCGTTGCCAAGATATATTTTAAATAAAGTACTATTTATTTCTTTAAAAAAAACGGAATATTTGGTTTTTGATTATGCTATATTTATTGTCTTTTGTTAAACCATTCTCTCATACTTATTTAAAACTATTTTATATATTATGTATGAAAAAATGGTTTTCGATGTTTCACATCTGCCAGGCGTACCGCGACGGCTTAATTTTTTAATTTGATTTCTTCTCGTTTGACACAGCGCCTGCAAGGCCTGTTGCTGAGTGGTATTGAGAACGGCGCCGTCAGACCTCTGACGTACTGCACGTTCGCGGCCCACGAGGTGGAGACCGCCTTCCGTTACATGGCAGCCGGTAAACACATCGGAAAGGTAAACTATCACGTGTATATTTTAATGAACTTCATATACTTCATGGGAAAATCTTTCAAGCATCCTGCGGGACAGGCCTAGCCTAGTGCAGGATATTTTTGGTAGGCGTGGCATACGAATGCGAATATTATTTTTAAAGCATTCATGGTACTACAATATTCAAATGTGATGATAGCTCACATTCGCTTATGAAAATTATTGGCATAGGTAATAAATAAGGTTCATATTCGTATGGCTTAGATAGAAAAGACTTAGTAAAGTCAAAGTGTGATCTGTGAATCTAGCCCCTAGTGTATTACCGGAAAAAAAAACTCTTCCAAACTTTACAACTTGTGTCAATTTTTTTTTTTTAACTACGGTTCATGGATGTTTCCTGGTATTGGGTACTACCGTTTATTTTGCTTCTTATGTTGGGTCTAAAGCTCCATGTAAAATACTTGCATTCAGCTTCATCTGGTAAGACTGGAAGCCGACCCCAAGATAGTGTGGTAAAGGCTGGACAAACGATGACGTGGACACTAACGTATATTTTATTGTTGAATAACAGGTTATCATCAAGATCCGTGATGAGGAGCGCAGCAACCGTCCAATGAAATCCGTCGTCACACCCATGGACGCTGTACCTAGGTAAGTGCGCTCAAATGATGATACTTTTTGGAAGGCATCATAGCCTTGTACTGCCTAGCATGTATATATGCGATGTCCCTGCCGCCCTGTATATAACGCTAGTTTCGCGGTAAACTCTGCTTGCGCGATGCAGGATTTTGCGTGACGTCAGTGTGATGTTTAGTTCGCATGTACTGGCCATTGAGTAAGCTCGGAAATAGTAACTTTTTAATAATTTTTACTTGATTATACTAATCCATCTACTCCACCAGGTACATCTGTCACGAAGATCACGTATACGTCGTGACTGGAGGTCTGGGAGGATTCGGTCTGGAACTGGCTGACTGGCTCATCATGAGAGGCGGCAGGAAGATCCTCCTCACTTCCCGCAGAGGAATTTCCAACGGATACCAGTCGTCGAGGCTAAGGTTTGTGATTACTGATATTTTTTCTTGATTCGCTGTAATTGAAAGGACTTCAATGAAGATGACGTCTTAATTGGTGCTGCAAGTTAAGGGTATGCATTTTCGCGACAAGTCTGGGATCGATTCCTGTACTAATTCCTTTGTACGAATTATGTATGTATACAGGATGGCAGGTTCATCAACGCGTACTCTGTCATCTTGAAACCAGTAGGTACTTGATACTGAACCTCCTGCGTTGAAATTTTTCGAGTTTTTTTTTTTTTTCAATGCTCAGGTTACCGACGAAAAATGTCTAAGCTAGGATGTCTAGTATCATGTGCTGAATTTATGGTTACAGTTTGCGTGTCGTTGCCTGCCCTGTAAGTAAATATACAAAATAATGTAGGTAATGTAAAGTATAATAAATTACCGGACATCATTAAAAATGAACAAACATTTTGTATATTCATAAATAAATTGAAACAATTTCTATAGTCTAAATGCTATTATAATATCGATGAATATCTAAATCACAAATTTTAAATTAAGTAGGATCATGTTTCATAATTTTCTTATTATTTTAATAATGAATAATAGTATGCCAACTTATTTGGTCAAACTTAAGCCCTCCTCCTCTCCTAATTTGCTGTGCCAGGGTTCATATTTCTGTGCCAAGCTTTAAGCCTTTTGTAACATCTTTTTTACATTATGGACTGCAATAAATACATTAAATGAAAACAAATGAAGTACCTATAGTTGCGTGGATAGATACTTATCTGCCGTACACCAAGTACATTACTTATGTATTTTGGGTATTAATGTGGCACATGGATTTTTAGAAAAAGCTCGACTTTTTGTGCTGTCTATGCTCATAACTGAGCAAAAATCAATTGTATTGAAAATTCTAATGATGATAAGTCTGTAACTACACATTTGTTACGGTCGCGAATCAAAATTTGATCATTACGACTTGATATTGATTTGTAAATTGCAAAAAACTTAAAATAAAAATACTTTTACGGGTTACCTTGTCGTTTCAAACAAAATAATAATGGTTTTCCTTATATAGGGCATGGGCAGCATACGGTGCCGACGTTCAAATCTCGACACATGACATCACTACCGAAGCTGGATGCGAAGAGATGCTCCAGATGGCACTCAACATGGGACCTGTGGACGCCATCTTCAACCTGGCTGTGATCCTCAAGGACTGCATCTTCCAGAACCAGACTCCTGAGAGTTACAAAATCTCGTACGGACCTAAGGCGATGGCTACCCTGCATTTGGATAAACTGTCGAGGAAAATGTGCCCTAATTTGAAGTAAGTGGGAAATATTTCTGTTTTTGGTTGTATTTGATAGCTTATTTGAATAGATACTGTCATTAGTGTATTACTGATCAATGAAGACCAGAAGTCAAATATAAATAAGACTTTGACAGTCAAATAATTTATATAAAATAGGCAAATTTAAGGCACTTTTGAACACCAACATTTCCATAAATTTCAATTGATCTAGATGCAACTTCCAAAGTGTAGTTTCGTATGGAAGAGAATGGGAAAGAAACTGCGCCGTTACTCTTTTAAAATGTTTTACAATATTTTGTTTAAATTAGTTATTTAATTAAATGTGAAGACACAAAATAAATAAATAAATATCGTCTGACATTGCACACATCACCATCTAGTTCCAAGTTAAGCACTTATTAACACTTAAGGCTTGTGTTATGGATACCAGATGGTTGATACACTACTTAAATACATTTTTTTTTTTGTAAATACATACATTTTATAAATATACATCCATGACTCGGGTACAAATGTCCATATTCATCATACAAACATTTGCCCCTACCGGGATTCGAACCCAGGTCCATTTGGTTTCGCTGACTACACTTAGCCACTGTAGCCACTACACCAAACGTGTCGTCATACACAAAAGGTATTAATGATTTAAAAACAAAGCAATGACAGGTAAATTAATTATGTTATAGGTAGATAAATGGTAATAACCTCTTAGGCAATATATGGAACTGATACGTTTGGTATTATGACCAAAAATAATAACCATTATACATGAAAAAAGAAAGTGGTTCGATGTATTTGCTCCCAAGTGTAAGTTTTAAATTTTCTTTTATTTAATTAAAATATATCACAAGGTATTTTGTTGAAACATTTTACACAGTACCCCATTAAAGATGTATGTACTTTAGATAATTTTAGACACCTATCTACTAAGCATTACGGTTAAACTCTCATGTAGAGGAAAGAGGAAGAAAGATCATATTTTGTTGAAAAAGTTTCCGCTCTAGGCTGTTATTTGGAAATATGGTAGAGGTAATAGTGTGGTTATCGAAATAAGATATGGAAGTGAATACCGGATATTTTTCGGTGTTCGCTTGTACACCACTATCTGCGACCCGATGTTGGTGTACCATTGTAAGTACACCTGCTTCCCAATCAGAAAATAAAGGAAAATAAAATAATATTATTACCCTGTACATAATAAATTCAGCTCTCAAGTTTATTTTATGATAGCAACATTGAAGTATCTCAGTGAAGTAGATTATTGAACAAGTTTTACGACTGAAGTTTCTCCCCGGGAGTTCAATTATAGTGTCCAGGATTTATTTATTAATCCCTTGGGGACGCAAAAACAAAGGGCGGTATTTATAAAGTTGATACGTAGGTTTCTGTGCATATGCTTTTGGAATATAACTCCTCAGCAGTAAAATAATACAGTTTTTATATTTTACGACTGTAAGGTTTATTTGATTTACTGAGCTATGTAGGTACTATTTTATAACTATGTTTAATAAATCACTAGGAAGTGCTCAAACGCGGATATTTTTTGGTGCTGTACCAAACTATTTAAACGTTTAAAAAATAATTTGTTGTCTAAAGGTACGAGGAACAGGGTGTAAAGTTCACTCATTCCTCCATAGAAAAGGGAGGATCCTCCGACCAGACGGGTGTCGTGTCTGGTGGGCAACTGCCCGATGATTGATGTCGGGAAGTTGTATATATTCTAGTCGCGCGGTAAACTCTGTTTGCGCGATGTAGATACCGCTGCAGTTATCTTTCAACTTTGGTGATTTAGGATTGTTATTGATTATGTACGGAGCCTTGAAAACTTCCGAGATATCGTCAGCGTCTTTATCTTTCTTAGAGTGGCAGCTGGTCTAAGCTTTTAGCGTGGAGTTGCGGACACCAGCCCGTATTATCTATCTTATCTAGCTTCTATTTTAAGGCTTTGTATAGCTTTTCTTGATTAAACATTTTATCATATCTAATTATATTATTATAGCTGAATATGAGTGAAGGTAAGACCTCTCCAATGAGGGAGACGTCTAAGGACCTCAAAAAATGTAGACCCCCTATAATTATATAAATATCGAGGGTCTTCATGGTTTGAGGTCCTTTTTTTAGACTCCACTCCACATTATGTTACTCAGATGGAACCTTACAGTATTCTCCTATTCTTAGGGACTTCGTTATCTTCTCCTCCGTATCCTGCGGTCGCGGTAATGCCGGTCAGACCAACTACGGTCTCTCCAACTCCGTGATGGAGAGGATCTGCGAATGGAGGAAGAAGCTCGGCTTTCCAGCCCTGGCCGTGCAGTGGGGAGCTGTTGGTGATGTAAGTAGTATATTGCTATTATTTTGTTTCTTTTCGCAATTTGTAAGTTCGATCACGATCAAGTTTTTTGACAAGTAAATTGAAATGATTATCTTCCGACCTTCCATCTCTTCATTGGACAATAAGGATATCCATAGCTCTTGTCAGGTTGTCGGGCTTTTGACTACCCTACACTTTTTTCATAAGGATATGGTAAACGAGACCGAAGACCTAGAGAGCGATCCGCAAAATGAAACGGTCTTGGATCTTCTTCTTCGTGTCGATGGCATGACAGTTTATTAAATAAATGTCCGCAAAATGAAAGGGTCTTGATGGTTATCGAATACCTAATGGTTGACCGCTGGAGTGCTATCTAACCTTGTAAATCAAACAAAAAACTTATCCTAATCCTATCCCCACAGGTCGGTCTCGTAGCCGACATGCAGGACGACGACGTCCAACTCGAGATCGGTGGAACACTGCAACAGAGGATATCCTCCTGTCTGTCGGCCCTCGACAAGTTCATGAAACAGGACGCAACCATCGTGTCATCCATCGTCGTGGCTGAGAAGAAGGCTGGTGGATCCGGATGTGGCAACATTGTGGACGCTGTTGCGCAGATTATGGGTGAGTTGGTGAATGTTACAACGACAGTAAAAAGACATTTAACGAAGCTCAGAGTCCGCCATTGTGTTTTTTTTGGTTGTACCTACTTGACCACAACTGGGAACCCTCTGGTCAAGGAGATATTAAGGGCCAACCATTTTTTTTCCGCTTAATCTATTTTTAAATGTTACAGCTTAACTTTAAAACCCCAAATTGCAAGCACCCAAAAGCACAATGTTTAGCTGCCGTAAACAGTGATACTTCACACAAAAAATAAAAGTCGTTTCCCAGACACCATATTTGCTCAATGTTACTTAGTTTAATGTACAGAATGCGTAGATAACGGCTATGTGATGGGTCATTTTACAACATGTAGGTAGGTACTTTTGAGTTATGAAGGACGGTAAGGTTAAGAAGAAGGTAAGAGAGATTTGGCAATTTGATCACATTATGGTGTTTCTGCACTAACTCAATCGACCACAATAGACTTGTACGGTTGTTAAAATCTAATGTTCCGTAGCTGGGGCGCTCTACAGCCGATTGCCAAGAGCAATCGTCACGTCGCCAATCGAGTCTTTGTAGAAGCACCATAACACGGACTTGATTTTAATGATAATGTGTTTGGAAAACTGGTTTTGCAAGATTATCTTAAACACCAGTTCACTAATCAGCACCCTGATTGCGTACGCAACACATTTATAACACAATCCAATGAAATACCTAATCTATTGCTGCTCGTCTGCTCTAAAACGTAATTGTCGCAATAAACGTAATAAAAAGGGAAAGGAATTGCGATCAATAATTGTCATTTCATATGTGTTACTCAATTACCCCAGAGTATAGGTAGTTACCCTGTCAAATTCAAATGAAGTTTCAAATTCAATCATTTAGTTATTTAGCTAATGGTAGTTTCCAATTAAATTACAAGCAGAACTGTTGTTAGCATTGCCGTATCATTAAACAATGATAACAATACGTTTAGAGCCTAAACATTAACATGAACATAATCTGTTGGAAGATTAGTTACATGAGAATAATTCCATTGATATGATATTGGTAATAGGTACTCCAATAATCTCGATTATACTCCACGGAGTATTTACTGAGGAGCACAAATGGAAATCGATTACTTAATCAGGCTAAGAAATGGGCTCTCAAATTGGGAATTTTATGTATGCAGTCCTAAATCTTTTGTATACGAACAGCTGTGCCTTAATTTAAATACTGCGAATTATTTTATACTTCCTACATGTGTTACAAGTCCATGATATTTTGAAAAATACAAACTAGAACCAGATGTAGAGAAAATTTACTGTTTTCTCTGAATTTAAGGTAATCAGAATGTGAGCATCTTTAAGCTTCGTAACATTGGGGAGAGTTTCTCGATCGTCAAGAGGCAAAAATGTCTGTGGAAGCGAGAATGGCCGGGCGATTTAGCGTACTTATGTGTTTAATCTCGTCGTCTTTACAAGGCTTTATAGTACAGCCACGTTTGAATCCGCACAGCAATTTTAACTGTTTTATTTCTTTAATACAACATCTATATTCTCTCCACCAGGTATCAAGGACCTGAAGACTGTGTCCCAACAAGTGTCTCTCGCCGAGCTGGGTATGGACAGTATGATGGCCGTGGAGATCAAGCAGACGCTGGAGAGAGAGTTCGAGATCTTCCTCACTGCCCAGGACATTAGGACATTGACGTTCGCTAGGTAAGAAATAGATCAATTAATTAGTGCTCAACTTTAGTACATCTGCGTGATAATGTTCAGCCTGGAGACTGGATTTGTGATCGGTTGACGGAAATAGGTTCGCCCCTTATTAAATAACTGGTGAAGTGTGGAGAGCATAACATCACGACTATCTATCTCCAAAGGATTAGGCAGAAGTACATTTGTACAAGTACCCACATTTTGCCAGTTCCATACTAAGTCCCATGCAGCAGCAGTCATTTCATTTCTGGTAAGACTCATGTTCTGGGGAGAATATTTTTGGTTATGAAATTATGTGACATGTTTCTCCAATAAACCTTTTTTTTAATTTATAAATTCACGTTCATTTTGTAGCGTGTCATCACACTGTCATCAAAAAATATAAAATAAAACACACAATCGGTCGCATAACATTTTCGCCATAAACTCTACAGCTACCAAAACACCGGAATAATTCTCTGACACCACTACGTATACAAACTTAAAATAACATTTTCTGCTCGAAACAAATCGCTTTTCCACCAAGGTTTGCAGATAAGAACTAGCTAAAGAAAATAATACAAAACTCTTTCTAATACAACATGCTATTCCAAGCACAAAGAAAAATCTCGAAGCTAATGTGTGTCGAATTATATTTCCATTTTGTTCATATTTTATCTGAGATACGAGTATTTCATAAAGGCCTATGAGGTAACAGACTTTTGCCGCAAATTAGATGAAAGATCCGATTTCTATATAATTTTACTCAATATTCGGTTTTATTTTTAGGCGCCACTGCTCATATATATATATATATATATATATATATATATGAGCAGTGGTGGCCCAGTGGTAACGGCCGCGACTTACGAGTTGTAGGCCGTAGGTTCGAACCCCGACAGGCGCTTTACTTTGTGTAAATTATTTCATCACCACTGCTCCGTGCCTCGGAAAGCACGTTAAGCCGTTGGTCCCGGCTGTCATTCGTGGATCTTTGACAGTCGTTACGGGTCGTCAGAAGCCCGAAAGTCTGACAACCAGTCTTACCAATGGGTATTGTATTACCCAGTAACTGGGTTGTGGAGGTCAGATAGGCAGTCGCTCCATGTAAAATACTGGTATTCAGCTGCATCCGGTTAGACTGGAAGCCGACCCCAACATACCTAGTTGGGAAAAGGCTAGGCAGATGATTTTTAGGCGCCATTGTTCTTGTTCGTGATCTTGATTATTTGTGATATCGGATTTTAATCTTTGAGATGTAGGTAACTAATTATCGTCAAAGCGTTATCACAGGCTCATCGTTAGTTGATCGTCCTTTTATCGTCTACTGATCATGATCCTCACCCGAAGTCAAAAAGTGATTAGAGATTGAAATTCTAATTATATCATCAATTCTTTATAATATTTACTGACGTTTTATTCGACGACTGGGCGGGTCTTTTACCTCATAAAGGCTTCTTCAAATAGGCACGACACGCGGCGCGAATCGCATGTGACACAAAGGCACCGCTCGTTGCACGACAGACGGTGCATTTGTGTCGTGTGGGATTCGCATCCCGTGTCACGCCTGTTTGAAAGAGCCTTATCGCGAATCGAAGAAGAACTCCGTTCATTAGCCCTATTATTCCACTTCGTTGCATGCTCTTGAGCACAAGCTTTTACGCCTAGTTTTTTGTCCTTTATAGACTTCATTAGCGTGTTGAAGGCCACAGGCCATGCAGTTGGGTTGTGGAAGATGATGATTGCACTCATTACTCTGTAAAACTTCTCCATACTTGCTTAACTCAGCCTGCCGTCCAATGATGGGCTTGGCAATCATAACACCCGGGTTACCGGCTTCCGTATCGAATCTGTCCCAGCGGCCTTTTAAGATCGTTGGTTCATCTAACTGGGCTGTCTTTAAAATATCAATTTAAGCGATAAGACCGCCCTTTGTACGTCCTATGTAAAATTTCTACATGATATAAGGTGGCAAGGAGATCAACGCGCAACCAGTTCCCTTGGATTCGTTACATAACTCTGAACCCCCCTACGTTGAAATTTTACGTCGGTTATTTAAAAATACATTTGCTGTTGCAAACATTTTGACCGCGTATGTATTGTTGCACTTTTCTATGAAACAGCAGATTCATTTTATCATATATTTTTTTTTTTTACATTTAGCGACTGCCTATCTGACCTCCACAACCCAGTTACTGTGTAATACGATACCCCTTGGTAAGATTGGTTATCAGACTTTTAGGCTTCTGATGACCCGTAACGACTATCATAGATCGACGAATGACAGCCGGGACCAACGGATTAACATGCTTTCCGAGACGCGGAGATGTCTTATTTAAAGATGGTCACCCATCCACGGACTAACCGCGGCAAGCGTAGCCACCTGATCGATCGATCCGGGTGGTTGTTATGACTTAGCCACAAGCTCCTCATTTTTTATTTTTTTGATAACTGACGTAAAATTTCTACGATAGGGGTTCTAGTATCATGTGCTGAATAATGGTTACAGTTGGCATGTCTCTGCCACCCTGTATATACAAGGTGTTGTTTTGCATCCTCGTCAAATTCGAGGAGGTAACTATGCTAATGATTCTCGACACGAATCAATAATAAATTAAGTAGGTATTAATTTTTATTTTTTGTATTTTTTCTAAATCGGCTTGTGTAGGGCCCGTGTGATACCGCCCTGTAACTGCGCTGTAACTGTAACGCATGCACACAGCGACATAGTCGTACGACACTGCCTACCGCATACGCAACGGGGCGATTTTGTTCTTTGAAAGTGGAGTATTCTGAAATACTGTCAAACTTAAATACCTAACAAAACAAGTATTAATTATTGAGCAGGATCGTAATTTTATTTGATTATTTATGTCTTTCATAACAGCCTCCTGAAATTTGACGAGGATGCAAAACAACACGTTGTATAATAATATAATATGCGACAACATCCACGCAAGGTCTTCAGGTACCGAACTAGGCAGAGCCTGTACTACGGTAACCTGATGACTGATATACATACTTATATACATATACACACCCAGACAATATATCTGTTATTGGCATGATGTACACAATAAAGATTATTATTCTCTTCTGTTCTATCCATAAATGAGTACCTATAACTGTATACCGGTAATATTATGTGTTACAAATATTATTCAATGGGATGCTTACAGGGTAAAAGCTAAAATTGAAGAGTGGATTATTGAACAAGAGGGTTGAAGGTTTACTCACCTAGATCCTTCCTTCCGTTGGCAGCATACCCCTCATCCCCACGCACACACGAATATGCAACACTTCCCACATTACAGACTACACTCATTAACTGTGCACCTGGAGTTGATGACGTCATTTCAACGCTTTGTTTGCGACGTGGCGAGCGCGGGGAGGTGACGGTGTTGCGGGGGGAGAAATGGCATTCCAGCGAGGTGCACAGTTAACTCGACCGAGTAGTACATACATCATCACACCACCTACACACACTAACATACACATACTGTTCTACACAACGTTTTTCATCTCTCTAGTACACAAACTTACTTATGTACGACAATTCTCTAAATTAAAAAAAAAAAAACAACTTGTATGCTCACATAAACCAGTCGACCTTAATGTTATGCGAAGACTTTCCTAGAAGGATTTTCCTAGTTTGGGGGGCAAGGTACCTATTCTTATTGGACTTTCGACCTCACTACCTACCTTTTGTACCCAATTTTTATAAATTGTACTTAAAAGTTTATTTACCATTCTCTATACTTATTTGTCACAGTTTATGTTTTTGTGAATAAAAAAAATATTATTATTATACTTATTATCTCCTTCCACCAGACTGGTAGAACTAACAGCACAACGTGAAGCCGCTGCCTCAACGTCAGCAACTCGTCCCGGCAACGTCGAAGGAGCTGCCGGTCTTAAGGTGCTCATGAGGAACTTTGGAGACGAGAAAACCGTGTCTGAGCCCCTCATATACATGCCTACCATGGTCAGCGATGCCGTTGAGGTAAGAATACCTACTTAATAATTGAACTTTTTCAGGGGTATTGTAGTTATCAAAGAAATTGTATAAAATGAATCCGTCGAGTGATTTGTGCTTCTGTATAGATCACACATATTAAAATTTAAACTTGCTTTTAGTGTCTGTCTGTATGACCGCGATGGTCTTCTGAACTAGCCAACGGACTTTGATGCGGTTTTCACATCGATCACTAACAAAGAAATTAGTGATCGATGGGTTTTCACCAACATTTAGAGAATTTATTCCGGGAATAATAGTTATAGTACTTATAGAAATCTTGATGTTTTATCAAGTCGTAAAAACCATGCAACATAGGGGCGGGTCGTTAGTAGTGGTTGCCGGTTCAGAAACTAGCATCGATATTTAACGAAGCAATGCCATCGTAGAGGAAGTTGGTCTTTGAGTGTCAAAAACGCTCTCCATAATGGATCCCGAAGATTCAATAGAGTTCATAATTTTTTGGTAGATTTTAATGATCTTTTTCGAAGTAAAATGCGTTTACGTTACTTTTAGTTAAAAAGTACGAACAGATAATATGTTGGTAGAAATGTACACGAAGAAGATTCAGATAAAAGCGAATGGTCCACAATCAACTTAGATTCACCGCAAAATTTATTTTCTCAATTAAACACAATAATCCTAGCGAACGATCGCAACTGTTTATTCTCCAATAGCTAGTTTCAACACTTTCCACTCAGACTGCAAAGTTTTCTAATAGATCATTCAATAAGAAACTGGATCGAACTTTCGAAAGTCGTGATAAATGTGATACATCTCTCGGGTGCAAGTTCTCTACAAGTTTCTGCTCAAGCTTCTGGAGAGCCTTTTAGTTCTAAAAATAGTTCTGTCTGTTAAGTCGAAATAATTCGATATTTGTTTGGTGGAATTAATTGTTATCTATAAAATGCAATTTTGTGAATATTACTTTGCATTATGTTGTTATTTCATTTTAAAAATAGTAGATAAGAACATTATTCATAAATAATAGAAAAGTTTTTGCATCATTCCTTTCCTAATGAACTTCTAATAATAATTAACTAGGAGTAACTAAAAGTGTCCTAAACTAAAAATTTTGTATGTGTTTTCGTTTTTTCATAGGTCCTTAAATTATGCCTTGTTTCAAATCAGTGTAACTAATATATCCATACCACCACCATTATACTGAAAGACATTCGCTGTTGAACATAGACATCCCAAAGATCGTTACAGCATCCTGCGACGGGCTGTAACAGGACCAGGTACCCAGGGTGCGCTTTCGGGCATGCTCACTGATCCAGAGCTTTTGCCAAACCTTTATAAAACTGTATTCCTCCTTTCAAGGGCGATGAGGCTATCCATGTGATGGAGCGCGTTATGTTCATGCTGCCAGGATTGGAAGGTTGCGCAGCAGCCCTAGAACCACTCTGCAAAAGACTGAAGATCAAGGTCTGCGTCCTGCAACTCGGAATCGAACATGAGAATGAAACGATGGACCAGATGGTTGATAGGCTGCACCAGGTGAGGTTTCCTTTCTTAGATGATACGTTAGTTAACAGGCCGATGGTCTACTTTAAGGAAAGTATTCACCTCCAGCATTTGGGGTTTCCGTCAAGATAATATCATCACAACCGTCTTCTCTGAAGGGATATAGAACACCTGCATTTTGACGGTTATGTCATGTATCTCAAATCATGTTGCTAGAGAGACTAATATGAACTCCTGATACGTAGCTCATCTGGGAGAAAACGTTGCAATTGTTGCAAATGACTAAATCCAATACCTGTTGACTGTACGCTCTTTCCATTTTCGATATCATATCGTTTATCTTATAAATAAATAATGGTCTCAATAAAACCAATTTATCATTTAGAATTTTAGATTTTGCGGTTTGTCAAACTGTCTTTTCTTTTTCAGACGGTAATCTCAAGATTGGCGCCTGGTGCTCCTTATTGGCTGCTCGGCTACAGTTTCGGTACTCTCCTTATCTTGGAGTTGGCTTCGAGACTGGAGAAGGAAGGTAAGCAGTTCTTTCACAGCACCGCCATAATACCTTGTATAGTAAAGAATTAGTTTGAGTGTATTAAAAAAGGCATACATTGTTCTAGTATTACCTAAACCAACAATTTACATATTATTTTCTTAGACGGGCAGAAAATACAATTTTATTTCATTTAGCTATGTAGAATAGTATAAAACCACCACTTTAACTTTTGCGTCATCATGTTTTGAGCCACAAGCTAACTAAACCTCCCTTTCCTTTCAGGTTTCAAAGGAACAGTGTTCTGCTTGGACGGCGCCCCTGACTTCCTCTACGCTGTTCTGACAATGACTATCAGCTTCAAGAACGACCAGCAACTGCAGAACAACCTCCTTTGTCACACCATCGACATCATATCGCCCAACAATGACGTCACCAAAGACCTCATGGACAAACTTAGCGTAATCGACTCCTATGAAGAAAGAATCGACCTCACGATTAACAGCTCCCCAATCCAGAGCAAGTACTCCAATAAATTCATCGCCAATATTGCTAGAGCCACCTTTAACAGGCTCAAAGCAGTCCTCAACTTCAATTCTAAGGCTTTCGCCAAACTGCAGTCTCCCATCATTCTCCTCCGTCCCAAAGAAAACCCTGTTTACGTCGTCGTTGAAGAGAACTACGGTCTTGAGAAGTTCACCGAGAATACGGTCACTGTACACTATCTGGAAGGCAACCATGTCAGTATAATTGAGAATAAGGACTGTGCTAATATCATCAATAGGGTTGTGGTCGAAAATGAAGGCCAGAAAGGAAAGGCTACAGAAAATATAGTGACAAGCATTGTGGAGAACGCTAGGGAAGTCAAAGCCTAGATCTTAATCGATTTTTTTACATTTTGTATCCGATTTTTATAAACGAGTATTTACATAATTTTCGTGTATTAACTTATTTAAGGTAAGGGATAAAGATTGAATTAATTGATTGTTTTAATTTATTGTTGTGTATAAAATAATAATAAAAAATGGCCGTATTTTAATAAATATAATAACTTACTTAGTAACTGATAGATGTAGTTAGATATACGTCGTAGGACACCAGTACCAAACAAATATTCACCAAGTATAACATAAGGGGTCAAGTAAGTTTAACTTAAATTTAAAGCAATTTAAACGTAACGGAGGGGAATATTTGAAAAGGGAACTTTATAAATAGGTAGGCATTTCAACAAATTTGTATGTAATAAATTATTCTTTATAGACGTTTAAGCAAGGGGTTTTGTACATGGGAAAGTTCAATATATTAATTTTAATGATATTTTGTTGTTTTACTGTAGCCCCTTAACCACTGACCTATTTTAATAGAGGTCAGTGCCCTTAACACATTATTCGTTATTTTATAGCTGTCCAAAAAGGGTACCTAAGTGGGTATTTTATGAAAATACATTTTTTATTGAAAAAAGATTATCACGACTTGTTTACAACACTAGTGTCTAAAGCTGCTTCCCCACTTGTAACAAACACAAGCCAACAATTCTCCCAAAGAATTGACCAACGTGTGCGTAACACGTTGGTCAATTCTTATAATGTGGACCGTATTTTAGCATTTCACTCAGCAAACCTACGAACAAGTTCAAACGCGGAGCGGAAAACTTACCGTGTCGTGAAATGTAAATACAACATTTTTTGACAAGGGTTATTTGAGGTTAAATGATGCATAGTTTAGCTTCAGAAGCGAACTGTCGACGGAGAGTGTAATCCTGGCGCTCAAGCAGACTGTCAGGTATTATACAGACAGAAAGACGCCAGTGTATGCTGCCTTTCTTGACCTTTCCAAGGCTTTTGACCGCGTTTCCTATGATAAGCTATGGTCTAAGCTGCATAGTTTAGATTTGCCTACAGAGCTAGTTAACTTGCTGAAGGTCTGGTACAGCTCGCAAACAAATCGTGTTAGATGGGATAATGTATCCTCCGAGCCGTATTTGTTGGAGTGTAGAGTGAGACAAGGTGGGTTGACATCACCTGCTATGTTTAACTTGTACATGAATGACCTGATTGATGGGCTCAGTAGTACCAATGTCGGCTGTTCAATAGATGGTGTCATGGTTAATAATCTGAGCTATGCAGACGATATGGTGCTGTTGAGCCCAGTTGAGCCCATCAATCAGTGCACTCCGGAAATTGCTAGTTGTATGTGAATCCTACGCGGCGACGCATGGGCTGACATACAACGTCAAGAAATCACAAATGGTGGTTTTCCACAACAAACGTGCTTCGTTAGATAACGTTCCTCCAGTGACTATAGGCGGAATACCATTGCAGCGTGTTGCTCAGGTGAAGTACCTAGGAAATGTGGTCACGGAGGAGTTATGTGATGATTCCGATTTGGACAGGGAACGTAGGGCGTTGGCGGTGCGGTGCAATATGTTAGCCCGCAGGTTTGCACGCTGTAGTGGGGATGTGAAGGTGTACCTTTTTAAGGCCTACTGCCAATCCTTCTACACGTGCAGTTTGTGGGTGAAGTATACGCAGAGGGCCTACAACGTCCTATGCGTTCAGTACAATAATGGATTTAGGATGTTTCTGGGGCTTCCGGGCTTCTGTAGCGCTTCGCAGATGTTCGCGGAAGCCCGTGTTGATGATTTCCATACAATAATGAGAAAGAGGGCGGCGTCAATTATGGGTAGGCTGCGTGGAGGCCCCAACCGCATCCTGAAAACATTGATTGATAAGGTGGACAGCCCCTTCATTATGCACTGGATGCAGAGGCACGTGCCACCATCTGTTGGGCCACGTAGGTATTAGTTGTTGTTAGGTTAGTTTGTAACTTTTACTAACATAGTTTGTAAGTTGTTGTTACTAACGCTATGGATTGTGTGTATTTTTATATGTGGTCCGCAATAAATGCATTATTATTATTATTATATTCCCATTAATCTATAGACAAACATCCCGGAGAGTGTGTGAGAGGTGTACATCAAGGGAGAGATGTAAATTTCATTATTTTTGACTTTAAACATCTGGTTTTTGAGATACTTGCGAAAGACTCGAAAAGGGGATTCCAAGTATTTTAAGGACGGCAAGCTTACTTATCGCAATCTGTAAATCCAGAAATGTTTTTACAAAGGTCAACGTAAAGTCATCCATCAACCTTTAAACAGAAAGCGGCGACCGCCACCATGTCGCCGCGCCGCCGCTTTGTTTGGACGAGTTTGTAGGTCCGCTGAGTGAATTTAGAAGCATTTTTTCAATTTTGTAAATATGAGTAACATTGATCCGTTTACTATGTCATTATTATTTATGTTGTTGGATCTTTCGGTTCCTTACAAAATGGATGAATGGATGAATGGTGCTGATCCACGCATCATGTTCGTGAACGGACGCCGTCGGTCATCTTAACTGCTACGGCTTATTTTGAATCTTATATTTTGAATTGTTTCTTATTTTTTATTTACATTGTTCTCATATTATAGAAGCAACAAGAATAATGTACCCGGTTTTGTAAAATCTTGATTTAAAAGAGTGTCCTTGGAGTTTCTTGCCCGTTCTTCTACATAGAGATCCACGTTTTGGAATGGGCAACTAACTTCAACTTTATGACTAACTGACCGACTCCTTGACAATTCAAAGGTGCCTGTAAATGGTTTCATTGAAATAAATGCTCTGAGTTTGAGTTTGAAATGCCTAAATCCCCATCTACCTTATGCGTAACATGTTGGTCACTTTGTTGGGAGATTTGTTGGCGTTTCTGTTACGTTACAAGTGAGAACTTTACGCTTATAGGAGGTTATAGGTGGTCTATGTTAGCTCAGGGTGGAGTTGTGTCGCGAGGAGACCCAAAGCGGCGGGCTCGCACCTGTCGGGGGTTGCGGAAGGATTGTACGTTTCCGTGACCCCCGGCGTAGATGTGTGATGGAACACCGGGGTGGTTTTTAGTCGGTAAGAGTCTGACAAACCCCGCCGCCCGCCCCAGGGTGGCAGACATCCATGAGGATTTTCCACCCAGGTAATAAAAAAAAACAAGGATAGAGTTGAGTGGAAAAGGGAAACCGAGACCCTTGCCCGGCAGTGGGATAACACAGGCTGATTATTATATTATATCATTATCTCTTATTATTGCATTTCAATACATGAAAAGAAAATATTAATCAACATTTCAAAATTAAATAAAATAGTAGCCTGCCGGTATCGTGAACAGGGTCCAAGCTACCGGCCGGCGCGGCGCCGGCGCGCGGCGTCAGGGCTCCAGAGAGAGGAACCGGTTGATGTTTTGTTTTGAATTATTATTATTATTACGCAGCGTAAAATAATCTCGATTAATTCATGAAACACTAATAAATAAATAGGTAGGTATATAATTATCTTTAATTCAGAAACGTATAGAAATGTCGGCAGCCATTCAATTTTACATTTCAAAGCTAATTTCATTCAATGGGGATGTTTAAGAATGAAACGACATTAAATATTGGGCCCGATCAAAGCGGCTAATCGGATTGAAATCAGGATTTGACGTTGGCACTGAACACGAGGTTATGAAGTTAGCGGCTGTCTGCGACCGACAGATTTTGCAATAGTAGTAGTGTTTTGCTAACAAACAAGCGACCTTTTGCTGACGATATTATGTAACAGTTAAGGGGACTACATAACCTAAACGTACATACATAACATAAAAATATATGATATTCTTCAGGATATAAGTATGTTAGTTAAGATAGTGTGTTGACAACATAATACAACTAATTTGGTACGACAGAAAAAAGTCACGAAGATACCTCAAAAAAAATATTTTTACGATTAAAATCCATATTTAAACATGCAATCATTATGTTTTTTTTTTGTCAGATTGTTTTTCAAGTAACATATTGACATGATAGTGTTTTTATTTTTAGTCCAATCAATAGATTTTTTGTAGCTGTTGTCAGCCCCTTAATCCCCGCTGATGACTACCTCGTTGGTGCAATCGCTACTGCTAAGCATGAGATCTTGGGTTCGATTCCCAGGTCAGGCAATGTGTTATTAATTTCATCAGGGGTTGCCCGATCGCAGCCAGGAGCCTGGATCTGTGCCTAGTTGATGGCAATAGGCTCGCCATCTGTAACTTGGGATTTAAACATGGTCAGTAGGTACATCTCTGCCTAATCAATCTGTAGTCGTCATTTATTTTCGTTGCTTAGATATTCAGTATGTATGTATGGCATTTATATATGTATCTATTATAGTCTATTGTATCTGTTAAGTACTTATTATTTTTCGCCAATGACAACCCTATTTTTATGTCCACGCAATCACTGTCCATTCCAAGGTTGCCTGGAAGAGATCGCAGAAGGCAATAAAGCCACCCATTGTATGTTTTGTAGTGTTAAATGTATTTTTTTGTTATGTATTTTCTGGTGTACAATTAAGTATATATATAAATAAATAACCCTTTGGGAATTACTGACATTAAGTTAAGTTTAATCTCCGCTGTTCTCATGGCCCCAAATCCAACCAATTTTAATCTGTCATAGCGACGCAGTCTGAATCGATCATTTATCATTAAATCGTTTGCGTGAATCTGTCACATTTCCATTCACTCTATTTTATACTGAATATTCTTTGTTAAAACCGTACGTTTTTGTCTATACGGAATGAATAAAAAATTGTCATGGAAATAAATTAAAACAAACTTAACCCCACCATTAGGTACTAATTAGTAGAATATTAAATAAAATACGATTTTCCCTTAGAAAATAATTCATACTTCGATGGCCGCAAAGTATAAACGGTTATCTACAAAATCATGATTTTAAAGGAGAGCGTTTTAATCGCACAACTGTGATAATTAATAGAAGAACAAACATAGATAACTTCTTATTTTTTTTACAACATTTAGTTAATAGGGCCAAGGAAATGGTTAAAGGCATTTAGAAACAATTGGTTTTTATAAAAAAAATCGGTAGATATCTTATCTTATCTACTTGGTACAAAAAAGTAAACTAAATGGATCTTATTACAAAACAAGGTTTTTCTTTAGAGATGGTTTAAACCATCGAGCTTGTTTTAGAAATAAGAATCTAACAGAAATCGAAATACAGTTCCTTTTAAAACCAAAAAACTGACAACTTAGTCCGGTCTTAGGTTGTCAATTTTGTATTAAGAACTTTACTATAGTCGGCCATAAATTTTGAAATACAAAAAGTGGCTCGAAGGTTTAAGCTCTTGCTAAAGTTAGATCGCGCTTTGTAATAAGACGGAATGTGTCAACTGTCATATATCCGCTGTTACGCGGGACTTCCTAATTGCTGAAGCTTGTTTAATTTTAAATAAACAGTTAATGGTGCCGATTCCCTTGTTCACAAACTAAACTAAATTTAAGTTCATTGCATCTTTTTCTTTCTTTTTCATTAAGAAAAGGACAGAAGAAAATTTTAGTTTAGTCCTGTCAAATTAATCAGCGCCTGACACTACTCCATACAAGTTTAGACGTGATTAAAAAGTTGACTACTAAAATTACATCAAATTACGTCAGGTGCTGACTAATTTGACAGGACTAAACTAATATTTATCTTCTGTCCTTTTCATAATGAAATAGAAAGAAAAAGATGCACTCTACTTAAATTTAGTTAAGTTTGTGAACAAGGGAATCGGCACCATTACCATTCTTTTCTATTTTACATTGATGATTGCTACAATAAATAAAGGAATGTAATAATTTTCCTTATTTAACTATTATTTGTAGCGCCGCCGCCGATGTGACATAGTATTGTTTTTGCTCGACAATAACGCAAGTATAGAAAACTGAAACTAAAATGGCTCTGTGCTTCGATCAATAACTATTGATCGAAGGCTCTGTGACTGATCTTTGATTTCTTGATCTTTGTTTACAACAGCTAGGTGAACGCGTCGATTGTCCGACTTATAAACGGACTAATGGTAGGTATATATCCGTGTCTACTTTGTCACTTTGTGAAAATGAGGTATAATTGTCTTCTAATTGTGACTAACAGAAAAAGAAAACCAATGATAAAACAAAGAATTCTGCGTCGAATTATGTAAAAAGTGAATTTTGTAAAAAGTGCAGTTGACTCCTTGGACTTTGCTGCCGTCAACTTAATACTATAAGTAAAAGGTGTTCTGCGAAATTTAATATTGAGTAAACGGTTACGAAACAAAATATTAAATCTACATCTAATTCCTGAGTAAAACTCATAGGCAGGTAGGTACTTAAAATACAAAAATATTTAACAAATAATAATTTATTACTGCTGACGAACTAAAACTTCTTAGTATAATTTAAACATTTAGAACAAAGATAAAATTCTGCGAATTTATTAAGAAGGTGGCTACTTCAGCTTACGTTTATATTAATAAAAGTTTATATATTTTCAACGACAAATCGAATTTAATTTTATTCGACCCCAACATAGAACATGTAGGTATTCTAACCATGTTGTGTCATTAGTTTCGTTTCGTTTACACCATAAACAAGTTGTAAAGACTACTCGTATGATACTAAAAAAACTCGTGGAAAACTTATCAAAAATATCAAATTACTGAGTAAATTAGTTATTAGTTATACTTGTCCGGAACAACGTCAATGCAATATGTTTTAAACACGACACGTTTTTGACAAGTCAAGAAAACATTCAACATGTAGATGTTTCGAAACTTATCACATGAAACAAATCTCACAACTTATTTTGTTGAATTTCCGTTCGCACGAAACATGACTAAGTTTTAACACATATTTCAAGATGTGTTGTTAGCCGTGTTCACCCTGTCTCGACAGATTCAATAGAGACATTATTTTAGAGATTTGTCACGTTAGCGTTCGCACTGTTGTTTGTGTCTCGCAACTTGTCTATTGCTTGTTTTGATTGCAAGGTTTAATGTTTTACAACTTCTACGAAGAACATCGAAACATGTCATGTAGTGGACAACATGCTGCAAGTTTTTTTTTTTTTGTATGAACTGTATTATAATATGAGACAACATCCACACAAGGTCTTCAGGTCCCGAACTAGGCAGAGTCTGTACTACGGTAACCTGATGACTGATATACATACTTATATATATATACACACCCAGACACAGGTCAAACAGACATGTTCATGCACACAAATGTTTGACTTGTCCGGGGATCGAACCCGGGACCAGCGGCTCAGAAGGCAGGGTCGCTACCAACTGCGCCAACCGGTCAGTCATTCATACAGAAACTGAAATGAAATTGGTTTGTACAACATGTCAAGAGATATGAATCATCAAACAAGTTTCGGATCAACAAGTTGACCATGCGAACGCGAGTCGATACATTGACAGAAAACAAAGATTTCAACATGTTCTTTTGTGAATGTTTTGCCAGTGCAAACGCACAGTTGGGTACAAAACTTGTCGAAAACAAGTATTACAACTTGTACACACACACACGTGTTACCACATTCATTGAAACCACGTATTCTTCATTACGTATTTCAAACACACTAAGTAATTAAAATAATGAATAACATTTTTTATTAACATTCTTGCCGTGGGATCTATTTTTACGTTTTAGTATTTAACAAAATTAACATTAATTTGTGATTATTTATTTGGTAACGATACCATAAAGTTTGTGTTGAATTGTTGATAAAATCGCCCCGCACGTGTCTAGCGCCTTATCATCAAGGGTGGTATATTTTGTGCTATTTTTTACGCTATTCATTTAGTTTGAAAAAATCAGTTTTCTATTTTTAGTAAAATTGTTTTCTTTTAGAGACAGATAACAATTTGTAATGACCGCTGTAAGTACTATTTAATGTGATAGCCTAATCGCCACTCTGAATACGATGGCCCAGCCATAGCCACAACACATACAATGAATATCCTCCCCCGCGGTGGTCAACACGACGAAAAGCAACTTATGTACTTCCGTCTGCTAATAATGACAGATTGTCATCATTAATCCGTGTGTCAAGACTGGTGAGCAATTTCCTCTTGCAGCATAGTATGAGGAAGCGATCATTAGGATGGCCATTCGCAGCAATCACGGTTATCTATTGACTGGTATACTCGTATGCTCACCATAGAAATAATCACGTTTATTTGGCAACAGGAGGAGTGCCAGTGTAGGTCTTAGGTTTGAACCCAAATCGGCGCTTTACTTTGTATAAATAATTTCATCACCACTGCTCTCAAAACGGTGAAGGAAAACATTGTGAGGAAATCGACATGTCCTAGAACCAAAAAATCGAAGACATGTGACACCTACCAACACGCACTGGACTCGAATGGTGGATCACGACCCACTTCCTCTCATAGAGAGGGGGCCTGTACCGCAGCAGTCGGATGGGATGCTGATTATGTATTTGGCAAAAGTAAGTACATAAAGGAACATGGTACAACACATTTAAAACATATTTGCAGTTGTGTTTAGATCCACCAAGTATTGCTTGCTTTGAATTTTCTTCTCGAGCTTATTTTTAAAAACTACTTACTTATAAGTACCATGGAAGTATTTGCTAATAATTAATGAACTTACTTATACGATAAATACACAGTCTTTCAACGTATACAGCAAAATAAAATATTTAAAATGTAATTTTTTTAAGCCAAAAGGTACTTTATAAACCAAACAATTCTAAGTTTGAAATAAAACTTGTTAGGCATGCGTTCTTGCGAGTATCTCAATCACTTCGAATACAATTTTCTGCGTACCTACCAATATTTCAGTTAAGCCCAGTCAAGCTTGTTTCATTAACTTCATGCATCCTACTGTATGTTTGTCTCAAAAATGTCACGACTTTTGGTCTCCAGAGTTCTAAAAATAGCATCCTAATTTGATTGTTACCCAGGAGGTTCACATGAGACGCGCTGCAATGCAGTGGAATCGTTTCGCTTTTGTTTTGTTTGCGACTAAACGAGGCTTTGAACTGAGGTTTTATTTTTATTTATTTATTTAATTAAGGTTCACCAACAGTTGTTACAGATAATATAAGTACATCTAATGCTCGCGAAGGAGGAGGCGCTAGGCGGAACGCGTGTGGGAGAGGCAAAATTCGCGCCCTCACACCCCTAGCCGCCGCAGGAGACGCCCTGGGCGTCGGGAATCCCAGGCCGATTCCCGGCCACCGTAGGCGCGGGCTTGCGGACGGCGAGAAATGGGTAGCTCGCCGTCCGATAAGGACCAGGCCCGGGTCAACGGCGCGTTGTATTCCTCGCGCGCCTCAAAGAGATGTCAGCAACAATGACGGGGTCCGCTAGGGCCGATGCCTGCCGGGGTTGCGTGAAAGTCCGAAAGGGATGCCGTGGCCCCTGGCACAGGCAACTGAATGAACACGAGTGAGTTTTAGTCAGTAAGAGTCTGACACGCCCTCCCGCTGCGCCCAGAGCGGAAGAAGTTATTTGATGATGTCCCACCCACAAAAAAAAAAGGTGAACTTCTATAGTGTTTCAGCATTCAGGCACAATGCAATACTAATAAACTCGCTTTTAAGCTTTTTTCATGGTGAAATAAGTGGAAAACGAGAACACCTTTATTAAACTAAGGACTGAACTGTCATTGGACATAGTATTTGATAGGTACTATACCTATTTATATTTTATACTATCATAAAACAGTGTAAACAATGAATTAAAAATATAAAATAAATACATGCTTTATACCCTATTGTGGGCAGTCAATTGTGTTATTGAGCAGTTTATACGCGAATCTCAAATCCAAGAGCTCCCTCCGAGCTTCTTTAGAACTCTTCTTTAGAACATGGCTTTTTGATTATACATTTTATATGAAACGTAGTATACTCAGCCTACAATGTACTGCTGCTGGGACACATTCCTCCTCTATGTGAGAGGGAGTGGGCGATAATCCACCACGCGGGCCCGGTGCGGGTTGGTAGATGTCACATGTCTTCGAAGTTTTGGTTCTAGGACATGCCGGTTTCCTCGCGATGTTTTCCTTCACCGTTTAGAGAGCAGTGGTGATGAAATAATTTACAGAAAGTAAAGCGCCGCCTGTCAGGGTTCGTACTCACGAGCTACAACTCGTAAGTCGGGGCCGATACCACCCGGCCTACGAAACTACTACCTCTGGAAACGCAGTGCTACTTAAAAAAAACAAAAGCAGAGCAGCAGCCTGTAGAGCGGGGAATGATTAAATTTTTTTGTAAAACAATAACAAGAGGTCTGCTCCTCGAAATTTGTATTTACATACCAACATAACATCACGGCTGTAAATATTCAGGACACCCATCCTATATTTAGGACACCCACATTTCGCTACTTATGTTTTAAGTCCCATTGTAATACGTGGCGAGTCTATTGCCATCAACGGGGCAACATCCAGACTAAGGGCTGCCACTGAAAAATTCCTAATGGAAAACCCCAATAACACTGCATGACCTGGGAATCGAACCAAGGGACGTTATGCTCAGCAGTAGCGCTTGCGACCACTAGAGCAACGAGACAGTCTCTTTACTACCTACTCATCATCATAATCATCATCAGCCTATTTTCGTCCACTGCTGGACGTGGGCCTCTCCTAGTGAAAGCCACTGATCCCAATCTTGCGGCCACTAGAGCAACGAGACAGTCTCTTTACTACCTACTCATCATCATCATCAGCCTATATTCGTCCACTGCTGGACGTAGGCCACTCCTAGTGAACGCCACTGAGCCCGATCTTGCGGCCACTAGAGCAACGAGACAGTCTCTTCACTACCTACTCATCATCATAATCATCATCAGCCTATATTCGTCCACTGCTGGACGTAGGCCTCTCCTAGTGAACGCCACTGATCCCGATCTTGCGGCCACTAGAGCAACGAGACAGTCTCTTTACTACCTACTCATCATCATCATCATCAGCCTATATTCGTCCACTGCTGGACGTAGGCCTCTCCTAGTGAACGCCACTGATCCCGATCTTGCGGCCACTAGAGCAACGAGACAGTCTCTTTACTACCTACTCATCATCATCATCATCAGCCTATATTCGTCCACTGCTGGACGTGGGCCTTTCCTAGTGAACGCCACTGAGCGCGATCTTGCGGCCACTAGAGCGACGAGAAAGTCTCTTTACTAACCTACTCATCATCATCATCATCATCATCAGTCTATGTTCGTCCACTGCTGGACGTAGGCCTCTCCTAGTGAACGCCACTGAGCCCGATGTTTGGCTCTCCTCATCCAGTCTCTGCCAGCCGCCTTTCGCAAGTCGTCACTCCACCTGGCCGGCGGGCGTCCCACATTACGTTTGCCTAGTCGCGGTCTGGACTACTCTGGACTCTAAAACTCGTTTTGCCCAACGATTGTCGGTTCTACGAGAGATGTGACCACCCCATTGCCACTTTAGCTTGCTACCTACTAGCTACTATTAATCGATTTGAGGTTTCACACTAATAATATACTAACCTAATTTGTTTCAAATTCAAAGTCATGTTTGATGTCGTAAGTATCAACATCGGTGGGAGGCTGAAAGGTGTTTAATTAAATATACTTAATTAACAAAACAGGTGGGTCGCGTTTTTGTTGGAACGCGCTGGGTTTATGGGTGTAGAGCACATTTCGCCAGTTATATATTTTTCAGTATAGTTTTCAATATTGGCGTGTGCTAGCTGACATTTGGTAACTTATTTCATTTAATGTTTTGTGTTTCGTAATGTTAATTACTTACTATAGTATAGAATCCAGTTCTTCTAACTGAACAGACAGCAGTGCTCCTGGGGAGTTTGTTGCGCCACTTCTTCTTCCCAGCTAAAGCACTAGGAAGACCGCCCCCTCAAAACGCCCTTCAGGGCGGGCGTTTTGAGGGGACTGTCTTATTTAATTTTGACGTGACTGACCGGTTGGTGCGACCCTGCCTTCTGAGCCGCTGGTCCCGGGTTCGATCCCCGGACAAGTCGAACATCTGTGAGCATGAACATGTCTGTTTGACCTGTCTGGGTGTGTATATGTATATCAGCCATCAGGTTACCGTAGTACAGGCTCTACCTAGTTCGGGACCTGAAGACCTTGTGTGGATGTTGCCTCATAAAAAAAAAGATGTGCAAACAACAACGATCAATCTATAAGTTTTTTTTTTAAATTAGTAGCTGTAGTAGTGAAACATGCGTGCATGACAATGTTCTTTTTTTGAAATTCATAAAGATACCTCGAATTGAAAGAGGAAGGCATCGAGTTCGAGTTGCATAATGAAAGGAGATTGTTCTGCATCCATACATCGTTCGCCCCAGAACCTACAGCGAAAGAAAATTACTTTGCGTGTTCTAAATTACAAGTATATGCCCATCAAGACAAAGTTTAATGACGGACAAGTTTCAGAAAGCATTTATTTAAAAAGAATTTGAGGTTATATTTAGTAAGAAACTATCCTTTCAATACTTTGAAATACATGTTAGTAAATGCCTGACACTAATGTTATTTCAATTGTTTGTATGTGGCTAGTTAAGCTAAGAGCTTCAGTAGAATATTTAAGTACCTACATATGTGCTTACCTATCTGGTTTGGTGTTAAATAAAGCAAATTGAATACACTACACAATGTAATCACGAAGAAATGCGAGCGAGTGAGATTTGAGTGCAATAAATTGACAGTGGAATTGATGGAAATGACATGACAAGGCTTAGGGGTGCCCAGACATTAGATCCGTGTCGATACATTTTGATCAAAATCGATACCTTCAGTACCTAGCGTATTATTCTATTTGAAATATTACAATGCATCTCACTTAGGGCGTTTGTGCATTACCTCGTATTGTGAAGTATTCGTGATTCGTTAAAATAAAATTCGAAATAGCCTTCATAATAAATGTATGGTAGTTTGTGCACGGCTTCGTTTTCGTTTTTACCTAT
The DNA here is from genome assembly GCA_937001585.2 of Brachylomia viminalis. Classification (NCBI taxonomy): domain Eukaryota; kingdom Metazoa; phylum Arthropoda; class Insecta; order Lepidoptera; family Noctuidae; genus Brachylomia; species Brachylomia viminalis. Next base: position 14,446,998 of record OW443314.2, read on the forward strand.
ATTCGTGAATTTCTCACATCGAGTAAGTTTTTACGAATCGATGTAGCCATCGTTCTTATTATTGGGAGTTCTGTGCACTCGTATTCGTGTTTTTCACGAATACGAATCGACTACTTAAGAGTGAGAGCGAAATGCTACACACATTATGAACGATCTCTGCCTACGAAATGTTTTCAGTGAATACTCGAATTTCGGATCGGTATACGTGGACTATCGTATTCGTGTTTTTAAAACAGATGATGACATATTCCCCAAAACGAATCACGAATACGAATCGACTACGAGTGAGTGCACAGCGCCCATTCGTGAATTTCTTGTTGTTGAATTCTTTTCACACCTTAAATTAAAATCGTTGCCCCACACTAGGAATTTCTCCTGTATCGTGGGTGCGTTTACAAACATTTAAACTCACATACACAAACAGCCAGACCCGGAACAACTACTTGCAGGTCATATAAATATTTGTTCCATGCGGGAAATGAACCCGCGACACGGAGCGCAGCAACAATCGCTTAACCACTGCGCCAACCGTGCCGTTAAATTAATTAATTAATTATTACTTTGTTGTTTACAAACATTTGTGATACAAGCTTTGATAACACACCACCAGATATTTCTTAGTTTGTTTGTAACAAATACTCAGCAATTAAACTTACCATGAATTTACACACGGTTCTTACAACACTGTACAACACCCTATGGTTTCAGAATCTTTTATAGAGGATTCATATTATGGGTGTAGATAAAGTACAAGACTTTATCTACACCCATAATATGAATCCTCTGAATGCAACTGTACATAATTAGGTATTAAAACACTCATATGTTACTATTATCACACTCGGCTTCGCCTTGTGTGATAAACCCGCGTTCGTGTTTTAATACCCCTTATTATACAACAGTTGCATAAATGACTATTATGCTACTGAATACCATTTATGTTTAAGGTCAAGTAAATTCACAGTACCTACCAAAAATGTGGATGGCTGTAAGATTAGAACCATTCATCATGAGACGGAGCAGTAAGGGCAGTTGTAGGACCGTTGTAGCTACCGGAAAACTTTCATAGGAGACTGTCCTTAAATTTTTAAGTAGTTGCTAACTGCACAGATTTTGGAAATATGGTACGTACAGTCAGCTAGAAAAACTCACTCTCACGATTTATTTTTGTGATGCCAATCGATGCTGGAAAAAGTTTTTTTGAAATTTCTGGCTTTTCTAATAGTCTAACATCAGTTGGTGGGCTGTTTTTTTTTCCAGATCATTATTTATCATAAAAAAAAAGTTTTTGTTGAAATTGCCCATTGTCTAGCTGACTGTAATTTTTTTTTACAAAATCTGAGAATATAGTTTGCAGTTACTCAAAAAATTAAGGATGTTCCTAAGAACGGTTTTCTGTAGCTGAAACGGTTAGGATACCTGCCCTCATTTCCCTGTCTCAAAAATCCATCCATGGATCTCTCGAATGAATTCTGTGAAATGATAAGGCAAGAAAGGGTTAATGAGATGACAGCTGACAGAGAAGAAGACCGACACCAACCCCATATAAACGGACCCTTATGGTCAAGAGGATCATCATCATGATCTATTCAGCCAAAAGACGTCCACTACTGGACATAGGCCTCGGGACCAAGTAAAGCCAATTCGACCGGTTCTGTGCTTCACAGATCCTGTGGATTCCTGCGGTCTTCCACGAGGATATCGGTCCATCTTTTGGGAGGCTACCGGTACGCGGTTGCCGCGGTTGCCATCTTTTGGCCCCTAGATCCCATCAGCCATCTGTTCTTCGAGCAGTGTACCCTACCTGGTCGATCAGAAATGAAGAGATCCGCAGGAGCACCAAAGTATCCGACATAGCCCATCGAATTGCCAAACTTAAATGGCAAGAGGATGGTAAATTCTCCAGCAAAGTCTATGTAAGAAATAGGTAAGTAGCACCTCAAACGATCCAAAACTAACATAAAATAAATATTATTGTTAGTTCCACATAACACACGTATCAACTCCCTTACAATAAATCAACAATGTTTGACAGAGCGGACGTGCCATAAATACACGATCCTTTGTGATTGGACGCGGCACGTAGAAGGATGGATGTGGCAACATTGTGTAAATGTTGTAATATGTAATAAATCATGGTTTAGTAGAATATCTGGACTTTTGGGGACGATATATTTAGAGTTATAGATAGTTTGTCCTAGGATAAAATTAACCTGTAGACCTATTTAGATATTTAGGCAATACATCAGGACTTTCAATGAAGGCTTAGTGGATAAGTATGATTGAGTATTCCTAATAGGTATTGATAAAGTTGCGTAGTTAGTTTCTGAGTTATACAGCGTGGTATGGGACATCGACGCGAAAAACTGAAACCATGAATTCAGTAAGTACATGATTCTAGACCCCCCTAACGTAAAAATTTTACGTCAGTTATTTAAAAAAAACTGCTTTTCATAGAATAATATAAAAGTGCAATACCTACGCGGTCGAAATATTATGGTAGAGCTCTTTTTTTTGTAACCGACGTAATATTCTAACGCAGGGGGTTGCGTTAATTATGTTACACGTTGTATTTATTCGGCTTTGATAGTATTATCACTAAGTAACTGTAAAATCTCTTAATTATGTAAGATTCGATTCCCGGGTCGGCCAAAGTAATATTATTGGGTGTTTCTCTATCAGCCATCATCTCAGTACCCCTTTCTTTCCACAGAATCCATTCGATCGAATATACACGGTGGGTTTTTGAGACAAGGAAATGAGCGCAGGATTAACCATCTGAGACAGGCAACTAAAGAAACACGGGTGGGTTTTAGGCAATAAGAGTCCGACACGCCCTCCCGCTCCACCCAGAACGGGAGAAGTTATTATTTTGATAATTAACCGCCTCAAAAATTAAAAATGGTACCCTAACCGTTTCAGCTACAGAAAACCGTTCTTAGGATCGGCCTTAACTTTTTGCATAACTGCAAACATCATGCACAGATTTTGTAAAAAAAAATACAGTCGGCGAGAAAATGGGCAATTTACACAAAAACTTTTTTTGATGTTAAAATGATGATCATCGAATGCCTCGTTGGTCTAATGGATCCAAGTGCTACTGCAGAGCACGTAGTCCTGGCTTTGAAACCCAGGTCGCGTAGTCTAAGTGGGGTTTTCCCATTAGGAATTTCAAATTATCAGTACCAGCACGGAGTCTGAATTTGTGCCCGGTTGATGGCGACAGGCTCACCTCCTTTTATACGGAACTGAGATATAACGGGCGAAATGTGGGTCTACACCCCTATTTCCACAGTAGCAAGGCATCGCAGGTCGGTTGTTGACCCCGGCATCAGCTGTAGGTACTTGAGGTTAAGAGTTTTTTTATCGTCATTAGATTCCGATACCCAGCACGTCGATGGAGTTTCGATAGCTAATTTAATTTGACCCTGTATTCATGAACCCTGAAAACATAATACTAGGCAGTCGCGTCACTGCCAGGGTTGCGGGAAAGTCCGAAAGGGTTACCGTGGCCCCTGGCACAGGCAACTGAAGGAACACGGGTGGGTTTTAGTCAGTAAGAGTCTGACACGCCCTCCCGCTCCGCCCAGAGCGGAGATGTTTTTTGATGATTATTTTGAAGAGTATTGGATCATTGAGTTCCCTTCAAAATGGTTGAGCTGAATGGTGCTGATCCATACGTCATGTTCGTGAACGGGCGCCGTCAGTAGGCACTGGTCATTTCTTAGCTGCCACGGCTTATTTTAATTCCATAATTGTTTTTATCTTTTTATTACGGACGCTTCTAACGTGCACGTGTTTCTACATCGTTCTCACAATTACAACATGAATGATGTAACCACTCTATTGTAACAATATTTTGATTTAAAAGAGTGTCCATGGAGTTTCTTGCCCGTTCTTCTCCATAGGTACCTACTACGCTTTGGAATGGGCAACTAGCTTAATCTTTCTGAATGACCGACCCCTTGACCATTCAAAAGTGCCTGTAATTGGTTTATTTGAAATAAATGCTTTGAGTTTGAGTTTGATTTCCCACCCAAAAAATTTAGACGTCTAAATAACTCCCGCTTCACTCACAACCGCCTACCATTCAGTTCCAAATCTTCCCCCGTATCTCAATGTAGTTTTATAACTTGGGGGTCCATGTGGGCCCGTAAATTATACTTAGGGTGACGCCACTAACTGTCGTGAAGGACTGCCGACAACTTTCAGGAAACTTTGCTATGTTATTTTTATATAATTAGGCTCTGTTGTTACGGGAAGTGTGCAGAAACTAGTATCAAGGTTGTACTGGTTTATTTCTGTCATCAATTTTGTATTATGTATCGATTAACACGTGTTTTACCAAAATCCTAATCCTAACTTAATAATATTATAAATGCGAAAGTGAATTTGTTTGTTACCTACCTTTTCCCGCCTAAACCACTGAACCGGTCTTCCTGAAATTTTGAATAAGCGGTGTCAGGTGTATAGAAACGAACATAGGGTACCATTCATTCCGAAAAAAAGTCCTGTTCCCGAGGAAAACAACAATAACGTTCTTATGATAATAGATGGCGCCACGTGTAGTGTGTAGTGTAGTTTTTTTATTTAATTTATGTACCTAATACATTTTGTGAATTTATGAGTGTCGATAGACCGGTTTTTCATCCTCCTAACTATAATATTATAGATGCGAAAGTAATAAACGCGAGCGAAGCCGCGGGCAAAAGCTAGTTCATGATATATGTAGGTCCCTACAGTCCAGCCGTCGAGAAAATGTGTTCTTGACACCTCACAGTTTCATACAAACGAATACGTATTTTGCGAATTTGATCTTTATTTGTTACCATAATTGTCGCACAGGTGTCAGGAGGCCTACTCTTTAATTCCACCAACGAAGATACGGGCCTGTCCAAGAGCAGTTCGATACATCGGAATGAACCCTACCTACTCCCGATTAATTAACTTTTTTCGGATGGGCAAAAACAAGTCGGGAGTAAGGACATGTGTCATTCATTCTTACTTCAGACCCCGAAGTAATCTTATGTCCATAGGTTATTTGAAGTAGGAAACGCCCGTAACTTCGGCTAAACTGCGAATTTCGAGGAGAGTAGACCCCAGGCCCTGCAGTCTCGACATAGTTAGCAATCATTTTCGGTTGCTAAGTCCTAACAATCCAGATGTAAATGTTTGGTAGTCTCGACACTCCAATTTATCGGTTGTTACCTACCGGTACCTACCTAAAATACCAGTAACAACCGATAAATCCACCAAATATAGTTAAATCTGGATTGTTAGGACTTAGCAACCGAAAACGATTGCTAATGTCGAGACTGCAGGGCCAGGAACGCTTTCTCCCGACAGCCAGACTGTAGGTTACGAAAGAAACAACAAAGAAGAATGATTACCAAAATTAACTACTTACATTGTTAGTTAATGCCACCGTTGGATATTTTAAACACGCTAAAAATATAAAGGGTTATTTGTAATACGTCGGCAATAGATTAAGGGGATGTAGGGGAGGTTATTTGTAACCAAATGACCCCGATACAAATGTCAACCATTTTCCAGTAATTTGAAATTTTATATTTATTTGAAGATATCTGGTATCTTATTGTATTTCGTTGGATAGCTGAGAAGTGGCGCATGTTTTTGTAATATTCTGTCGATAAAGTATATCCATGATTTTAGTCTAATAACCTGGTCAAAATGGTGAACATTGTGTGTTCGGATTTAAAATATTAAAGATAATTGTCATTTTAGGGTTGATTATTATGTATTGAAGTACAAGCAGATAATAATAATTTTAAAAAAAATCTTGCATTTTTTTTTCAAAGTGGTATACCACCAATAAATTATAAAATGTCAAATTACTCGGAAATGGTTAACATTTGCATAGGGGTAATATGAGGTCATTTGGTTGCAAATGACCTCCCCTACATCTCCTTATTGGTTATTACCAATAACCCTGTATAAACTGGATAAAATTTTCATACTAAATTAACTAATAAACTATTAAAATAAAAATATTATATCCTAACCTAACTAAAATTATTAACGAACTAAAATATAAAGAAAATAGTATTTTTCTGCAAAAATAAGACGCAAATTAAAAATAGACATATAAATTATTTGAGCATGAATCATAATTAACTTAATCAACTTCGGTTGGAAAACAATACTGATGGTAGGGTTTGCACACGCTAGTTACTACTTGAGAATTTCCCGAGAAAATAGCTGATATGAACATGAACATGAAACACTTATCTTTAGAAAGCGCGTCTTGAAATGTTTCTTGTGTTCATTAATCATTTCTTATCAAAAAATCCTCTTTTGTTCTAACCTATTATACAGAGACTCATGTAATTAAATCAGAACAAGTCTGCGCCTTCAAGAGAATTCAGTTGCATTCAAATTCAGTACCTAGTTATTTGAGTTTTCGTCGAAAATTATTAAGGATGTTCGTTCCTTTTGCTTTAGCTGAAGTTTCAGTAGTTCCTGTATTAATTTTATTGCGTTATCACAACTTGAGCTACGAATAGCCGAGTAGAATGTGCCACTGTGTCAATTAAACTAAATAAATATTATAATTTAGTCGGAGAAAAGTGGTTTTGTATTAAAAGTTTTTTTGTATTAAAAGTGGTTTGTATTAAAACTGGATTTGTATTAAAAGCGCTTTTGTATTAAAAGTTATTTTGTATTAAAAGTAGTTTTGTATTTAAAGAGGTTTTCTATTAAAATACAATAAAACATCACGCCTGTGTTTCCCGGGACTAGGCAGAGTACCTCTACAGCCACATTTGTCCAGTTAGGTATGTGAAGTCCCAAGTAATAGGGACCGAGCCTATCGCTATTGTATTTAAAAATGTAGATAACATTTAATTTGTTAGTTAAAGTACTCTGAGTTTAGATTCCATTTAAAAATGAAGATAGTATGTTATTTTTAAGTAAATACACTACTCGCGGCTAGCTTATGGTGGAGAAAATTATACATTACTTATGATAGACCAATAATGGTCTCCGATAAACTTGGAGTTTTTTATATGAAAAACTTAATGTTCCGCTCTAGTATCCAGATTATTATGAGGTATCCCATTTTGCGCTTTTATAATTACTGACGTGATGATGTGATCATGGACTTCCACGTCTATAAAATGTATGGTAATACGTACACGTTATATCTTTATCATAGACGCAAATAAAGCGTCTTCATATATTGCCATACATTACTTTCCTGTGTTAGTTACTCATCGTGATGCCGTAGCGAAAAATAAAATATTTAAATAAAATGAATAATTAAAAATTAATACCAAAAATAATAAATAAAATCAAAGTCAAAGTATATTATTTATTTATTTATTTAACACTTTAAGCACACAAATGTACAGAGGCGGACTTAATGCCATAGGCATTAACAAAAACAAAAACAATACAAAAACATTTATAATCTACTCTTTAAAATAATAACGTATTATTAGCTCTCTTCCTCTAAGTATCCTATCTTGCTGTGCCCGACAGGGTCCACAATGATCCAAAATTATGTATATTTTATAATGTACCTACCACCTAAGTTCACATTGTGGAATGCAAATAAACATATTGAGTATTGAGGACATGGACGTCCACAGTAAAATCCTCACGTTAGAAATTATGACAGCGCACATCCGGTATTGATGAAGATACATTACTTACTTTTGAGTATAAGTATGTAAGCCAGTTTCACAGTTTAGCATGACATAAAAATATGTAGTCAGCATCATCTGTCTACCCTTTTCCCAACTATTTTGGGGCCGGCTTCAAGTCTAACCGGATGCAGCCGAATACCCACAACCCAGTTACTGGGTAATACGATACCCCTTCGTACGACTGGTTGTCAGACTTTCGAGCATCTGACGACCCGTAACGACTGTCAAAGATCCATGAATGACAGCCCGATCAAAGGCTTAACGTGCTATCCGAGGCACGGAAGAGTCTTGGTATGTAAAGATGGTCACCCATCCACGGACCAACCGCGGCAAGCGTAGCTTAACCTGGTCGATCGACCCGTGCAGCTGTTATTACTTAGCCAAAAGCCCCACTAAAAATATGTAGTGGGCATGACAAAAAAAGAGGAAGATGTAGATAGAAAGCTTCTAAAAATAAACAAAAGATAAAAATAACTTCGCGATGAGAGTCCACTTCGAATCAACACAAAGAATCACACTTCTGTTTAAATTAATAAAAAACTTTTGAACCCTCGGGAAATATTGTTTCTAACGAAGAAACTCCAATTTTATAATTTTATTGTTTCAATTGGAGTTTGCTGAAACAGTAAAGAAATATGGCCGGAGACGAAGAATAAAAAGGGAAATATTTAACTGATCTACTAAAAACGTATTGACCTTCTAATTAAAAAATGAGCCTCTTTTTTTAACTTTTCGGCCATTTCTCACAGTTGGTCGCTGTAACTAAGCTAAGATACCCCGACCTAATGGAATACGTTAGGTCAGAACTGAAAGCGCGTGAGCCGAGCGAGCAAAGCGAGCGGTGCCACGGCAGTGGTAACGCAGATAAACGAAGTTGGTCGCGCAGATACTTGGCTATTTATTTATTTATTTATTTATACTTTTCGCACAAAAGGTACAAAGGCGGACTTAATGCCTTAGGCATTCTCTACCAGTCAACCAAGGGTGGTGAAGAGATTAGATGGCAGGTGCTTTAATTGAAAGGAAAGGATTGATTTTGAGCGATATAAAAAAAAAAACTATCAAAACAACGTACACAAATACATAAATAAGTCGTATACACATACATATTATTTACTATACTATATACTTACATAAATATATATACAACGTGTTGTTTTGCATCCTCGTTAAATTTCAGGAGGCTGTTATGAAAGACATAAATAATCAAATAACATTACGATCCTGCTCAATAATTAATACATACTTGTTTTTTTAGGTATTTAAGTTTGACAGTATTTCAGAATACTCCACTTTCAAAGAACAAAATCGCCCCGTTGCGTATGCGGTAGGCAGTGTCGTACGACTATGTCGCTGTGTGCATGCGTTACAGTTACAGCGCAGTTACAGGGCGGTATCACACGGGCCCTACACATGCCGATTTCCGAAAAATACAAAAAATTAAAATAAATACCTACTTATTTTATTATTGATTCGTGTCGAGAATCATTAGCATAGTTACCTCCTCGAATTTGACGAGGATGCAAAACAACACCTTGTATATTTATATACAAATATTATTTATTATTTTTTTCTATTTATTATTTTTAGGACCCCAAAGTAGGATTTAGGATATTTAGGATTTTTTTTGTCTGTTTTTTTTGACGCACTGGATCTTCAACGCTCTGCTTAGCAACGAGAGTTGAAAATCCAACAGTGTGTTTTTTTCGACGCACTGGGATGCACTCTGTTGCATTCTCAATGCTCGGTCTAACACCGAGGGTTGAAAATCCAATGCGTGAAAAAGTCCGAACGAACGTGGACTTACGTACTATGTAGATACAGGTTGTCACAAGTCTTATATTCTGTTCTAGCCGTCCACCATAGTAGAAGCGCTCTGTTTTATAAAAGGTCTTAGAGTATTCCATTCAGTTTGTCAGTTGCATTGATAATGATCGCAGCCCTGGCCGCAGCAGCTCGCCGTCCGATAAGGACCAGGCCCGGGTCGACGGCGCGTTGTGTTCCACGCGCGCCTCAAAGAGATGTCAGCACCAATGACGGGGTCCGCTAGAGCCGATGCCTGCCAGGGTTGCGGGAAAGTCCGAAAGGGTTACCGTGGCCCCTGGCATAGGCAACTGAAGGAACACGGGTGGGTTTTAGTCAGTAAGAGACCCCTCAGTCAGAAGTCAGTAAGACGCCCGCGCCCTCCCGCTCCGCCTAGAGCGAGAGAAGTTATTCGATGGTTTCACACCTTCAAAAAAAAATAGCCCTATCATGCATGATTTAAATAAAAATGGGAAATTGCCTGTGTGTAAATGATTTACACGATTTTCCTCTGAAAATTAAACTCTCTACAGGTTTTGCCATTATTTTCCTGGAAGCACACCAAAACTCTATACCTACCTATTGCAAATATTCGCATCATTTCTATATAGGTATTTCACGAAGCGCTGTGTGAAGCGAAACACTAAATTCCTGTACGAGCGCCTTTGACCGCGGCTCGCTGCGACGCACTCGAAATTACAAGCGTACTGAAACATCCCTACAAAATTAAAATTGAGCACACATTACTTTTGAACTGACGGTTAATTTCGTCATCAGATTTGTTGTGTTGTTTGGGTTGTCTTTTTAACGCTGCAAATGCGTATAAAAACCACTCTCTCTAATATTTGCAATCCCTTTACCGCCTACATGTGGGTGCAATATTACTCCTCTGCCTACCCGTTCTAGGAAGATGGGCATGGGGTGTTATGTAAAAACGACTTGGCTTTCGAGTTGTAAGCTTGTTTGATGTATTAAGCCCACTGTGCACTATGTGAATGAACAACTCTCCAGGTATTAAAACCATATTATGATAGAAGTAAGTACTTACATTCAATATAAAATATGAACAAATAAATATATAAAAAATAAACACTACAAAATTTCTTGGACTACACATATACCTACTCAAACATAACACGGGGGACACATATTAAACAAGTATTTTCAAAACTATACTCCATTTATTGCATTAGAAAAAAGAGGCTCGTTGAAGCAGGAGTGCAAAACATTTTATTTTAAAGTTAAAATTAAATGCTTTGCACTCCTGCTTCTACGAGCCTCTTTGTTTGTTTTAACATAACTTTGATAAATAGATCTAAGACAGCACTCTAAATAATAAACGAAATAAGTATTTTTTTTAATTTATGCTTTATTTATAATAACATCTTCACCACACATTACAAACCTGCAACACAGCGAATTAATTAAACAACCGATCACATGATGATTTAAGTTTAATTATGAAATAATAGTAATTATTGTTTTAACAATATTTTATTTAAAATAACAACTTGTACACAATACTTAGTTACGTTGGTAAAACTTCTTCGTCTTCATCAATTAATTTACTCACTATCATCAGATAAGTTTCACCGACGTTCATAATAAATGTTTCTACCACATCATCCATTATTTATTTATTTAGGTTAACCAACAATTGTTTACACTATATACATTTCTGATTTAATGACTAGAGTAACATTTACAAGTGCAACAATTAATTACAGGTTAACACCACATGCACAGAAAACGGCTTCACATAACAAATTTATAAATTATTGAAATTAGAACTTCTACATATCTTCTTCTATCTCTATTCTATCTTCTTCTACTTCATTATGCCATCAAGTTAGCAAAACCTTTCCTCTTCTTTAATTGCATGAGCAACGCAAGACTGCCATCGTTCTCGCGTAATATTATCCGGCGCTTGTGACCACATACCCTTCATTTGAGCCCATATTAATTCTTTATGGTTGAGTTCTCAGTGCTAGGGTGGGAGGCACAATATTGAAATACCCTTCTCTTTCGCCATCTCGTTTACAACAGACTTTTGGTATAAATGTTTTGTTTTTTTTTTACGTTTTCTAATAAAGTTGCCCTGAGGTCTTTTTCCTTGAGTGGTATGGCGCATTGTCGATAACAATTACAGCGCCACTCTCAATTTTGGTCAAAATTGACTTGAACCACTTTTCAAACTTAATAGGTAGTAGTTTTCAAAGGTAATCACCATTCTTTCTTCTTCTTCTTGGAGTTCATTTGTTTTACTGTCTTTTGTTGACTGACCTCACCAGTAGGCGAGGACAGTCAACAAAATATAAGTTGGTAGGTATTATATATATGTTTTATCACAATGCATGTTATTTTCAAATATTTTTATAGTAATCATGTTATGAGTCATCCGCGATCAACTTCTGCGATTTCCTTCATCATCTCATTCTTATAACGACGACCTTATTACCTGCAGATCAGGACAATGTTTATTACAGTTTGATTTTCGGGCCCTTTTTATTCGCCGTTGACTTTGGTAAAACTTGTACAGTTTGGTAAAGCTCAACAAAACGTAACGTTTTGCACAAACAACCCAACCACAACACTAATAACGATAACAAAACAATAACAACTAAATCACGAAAATTCGGCAATAACAAAAAACAAAGCGTAGCAGTCACAAGTGAATGACATTAATGACAATCATAGAACATTATTTACGTAAATTTCGCCGACGACATAAACCGGTATAATTAGAAACACCCGGCTGTCACAGCTTATGAAGAGATTAGGTAACATTTTAGATTTGGTAGATTTACAGTGAAACGAAAAAAGTTCCCGGTATTATTCGTCCTGCTTCTTTTAGGTTTTTAGCATTGACACTAATTTTAAATCGGAATGTAATAATAATAATATATCTAAATGAAAGCCACTTTATTTCATAAGATAAATGATTACAATTTATGTGTGTCAGCGGGTTTATATAAATAGATTTGAATAAATTTGGCGTCAATCGTAGCTGTATCAAGTTTATTGTACTTTTGTTACAAAGTGTACATTAAAAATAACTTTTTTTAACTTCTGTCTAATAAATGGAGTTTATGTCGGTATTCATATGCCATCTATATGCTTCGTAAAGTGGTAAATCAAAGTGCACTTCTATCTACTTACCACGCCTGCGTTGGTTCGACACTGAGATATGGTATAATGTTTTGGGGGATTGCCACTGAGAGAGAAACAGTCTTCAAAGCCCAAAAGAAATGTATCCGAGCAACAAATACTTAAAAACGTACGATACGTAAACCACATTTTATAAATTTTAAAATATTGACATTCCCAGCACTGTATAACTATAAACTCGCATTAGACATTATTATGAATAAAAATATGAAACGCTAAAAAGTACCAGGCTTGCCAGTACAATTCGAGTAAAAATTTACGCCATAGAACGGCCATGTTTCATTTATATTGTATTCTAATAAATGAAGCAACGTAAGTACGTTGCTTCATTTATTATTTTATATTATTTAAAAATAAAACATTACACATTTTACATTTTGTACGGGCCCTAGAATATATTATATTGTATTATATTAAATGAAGCAACGTACCTATTTTATATTATTTCAAAATAGGTTAAAGATTTATTTGATCAATAAAACCTGGTATAAAGTGAATAATTATTTAAATGATAAATGTAATTATTTTTTTGTAAATTATGTAATGACGTTAGAGTTTTATTAAATTTAATAAAATGTCAATAAATAGTCTAATATTAATATTCGTTATAGATAATGTTTGATGTTGTTTTTTTTTAATTTGTTTTGTTAGAAATATTGGTCGCAACGCGCGGCGTGTGTGTACGTCCTTATTGTATGAAAGTAAACAAGTCAAAATTAGTATGTAAGGATCGTAGCACATGGCTTTCTGTTGCTTCTGCCTACCCCCATGGGAGGAAGGCGTGAGTTTATGTTTGTGTATATTTTTATTAGGTATAATAGATATTTGCAAACCTATTTAGATAGGATATAGCTTAAAGAACTTTTGTTGTAGATAATTATTGATCACCTCAAGTACCTTAATAGTAAATTATTTGATTTGGTTTGAAGTACTTAATCAATCTGTTTCATTATAATGGGGCGTGAATGGAATCACAAAAGTCATAGGATCACTTTTCAAGAAGTCTAATAAACTTGGTGATACCAAGGTAGTTATTATAGATAACCAACCAACCCATGTTAGCCAACTGTAACCCGGTATTATTTGTGTTTATTTATGTATAAATACAAAAAAAAACCGGGAACTTTTTTTGGATGCTTTCAATATAGTATTATACTACTTAACACCGTGCTAAAGTAAATTTATTGGGTATAATGTGTAAGAAAAGGTCCCATTAAACAAGTACCTTCTCACGCAATACAATGTTTATTGTAATACACAGAAAATTAAGGCACAAAACATCAATTGTGGTGAGCCACTAACCAAACCCTTCCCACACACTTAGGTAGTCACTCCGACAAAACTAGGTTTCTGTTCCTAGTTGTATCGGGGTACTAAAACAACAACTCAGAGTCGCTTCAGTGAGTCCGTGAGATGAACTGCTTTATAACTTCTAGCTCAATCAAATAAGCATCGACCTATTATGGTTGTAAGGGAAATAAGGTTTATTCAAAGCAACCCGAGACACAATAATTTATAACAACTAGTCTTACTACCTAGTTCTTACAAAAGGCCCAATTACTGCTCACCACCAATGTTCTAAACACATCTAATCTAAAAACGCCAGTTCTCCCCTAAAATAAACCTACAATACAACCATACTTCCAATCTACTGCACAGTAATTAGTTCCAGTCAGCCGCCTCCATTGTACTGTGTTCCTATTCTCACCGTGGTGAAACTTCCCCTGTTCTAAACTTAATTTTCAGGCCGCCATTACAGAGCCGCTGATTATTGTCATTATTCTCTTAATTGGCTCGTAATAAGCTTGGTTAGGCAATAAGGTGTTAATTTTGTTTTATTTTGTGTCTATTTTGGATGGGGTGGTTGAGATAGAGCTATTAGGTAAGGTTTTATTTTGAAGAAAAAATATTTGTATTATGGTGACAGGAATAAATATGCACGTACTTAGGGTGACTTAAGCATGGGCACGCCACAATTTCCGCGATAAGTCTCCTCTTCGAGGAGTGGGTAGAGGCGCCACGGCGCGGCGTCCTCGTCTTCCGCCTGACGCAGGTCCTCACCGGACACGGTTGCTTCGGGAGGTTCCTGATCCGGATAAGCATACGATGGAGGTCTGCCCTGCTTGGGGGGAGCACCGCCGTGTCCTCGTGGAGGCGATTAGCGGTGGAGATCTCTCGCGTCTTGCCCTGGTTCAAAGGGTGACCTAAACAAGAATGCTGACCTATTATTTCCCGTGACCTACATATTTATCCTTGCCACCATAATTCCAATATTTTTTCTTAACACCAAGGTTTTATCAGGAGGAAAAAGAAGGTTCACAAGTATTCCTGACGTCACATCGGGCCACATACCACACAGTGATCGCAGGCATCCCCTCCGCCTCTAACACTCGTTCACCGACACCTTGAGCGTGCACACACAATCGGTCGTCTCTGTTATATGTAATCAGAATCCAAAAATACAGTACTTGCTATATCGTAGTCGTTTTATTACCAAGTCAAGACCACCAGCAGCACATCTGGAGCTTGACAATCAACAACAAGTTATTGAGTGGAACTGCAGTGGTGTGAACTGCAGTTATTGAGTGGAACTGCAGCAGTACTGCAGTGGAGTAGATTGCAGCGAACTGTTGAGCTCTCTACAGAAAAAAATTGAGCCGTCCGTCGTGGGATGCCTGGCAGTTGTGAAACATCGAAAATATTTTGTAAATATATTAAATAAGTATGAAAGAATGGTTTAATAAAAGAAAATAAATATGGCATAACAAAAACCAAATATTCCGTTTTTTTTAACAAAATGAATTATTGTTCTTATTTAAAAATACATAATAATTTAGTACTGTGCAAAAAAGTACAGATTACGACAGGAACTATTAAGGCATAATGTAAAAATAAAATATTACGACATTTTTACAGAAAATGATGATTGTTTATTTAATAAACATTTATTTTAATTAAATACAAAAATTCAAAATTCTCAAATTTATTTTAAATTGTGACAACTCAATTCTTTTAATCAGGGACTTCCGTAATAACGACGACAGAACGGCGACGCGTCGCCACGGCATGCGTCGCCACGTCAGAAATTGGTTTTACGTGCGGCTATAGATGTTTCACGCCAAAAATCCTATTCGGGTTCCCATGCATAACACATACAATTTGTTTTACATCCCAGGCTCAAAAACTAATCACGGTCATTACGCCGCTGTGCCAAGACTTTGTAGGCAATTTATCATGTTGGCTAAAAGTTCGAATTTAGACATCTGCGAGTCTCTGTATAAATATAAGAAATGTTTAACAGATTAAATTTAGCTTAAGTATCTCTTAATGTTTTGTTTTATTTTATTAAATGTCCTAACTTTTTCCAAATTTAACTATTTTTGATATTTGAACTTTGTTAGCTTAGTTGTTAACATTATTGTGCATGCTGTGGTCTCCTATAAGCGAAGGAGTACACCTAGTTAATACCGGACATTGCCCTTTGTTTTTGTGTAATGTATCGTGTATATCTTTTGTTGGAGATCCTAAATAAACCAGCAACTTAATTTAGCATAATGGCTAATTTGCTGTACTAAATCACTATTACTACGTGTTATGAAATAAAGTCCCCCGCGCGCTTATATGTCGGTCTGTCTGAACGCGATAAACTCAAAAACTACTAAACGGATTTTCATATGGTTTTCCCCAATAGACGGAGTGATTAATGAGGAAGGTTTACACGTATAATTCATTAAATTTTTGTGCAAATTGGTTGAAATATGACGTGACGATGGTTGTTGAAGACGTCGGAAACTTGTATTACGGGCCTGGACCCGGTAGTACATTCCCGTGGGATATATTCCGACATCATCGTGGGCGAAATCAGAAAAAAAACAGCGTTCTCCATACTGATATATACAAGGTATACTGCATTCGCTGAGCTGTCTAATGAATTGGGTATAAATAATAAAACAATTATTTCAGACTACAATGGCCTATAGACATATACCTTGCAAACTAACATAATTATATTATTATTCAATTACTGCTGTATGTTCAAATCATAGGCGAGGACGCTGGCACCCTAAACACAAGTTAAATCTTACTTTGGGTGCCAGAGTTCATCGAAAACACTCTGTTTCCTTAGTTGTAGTGCCACATAGTGTTAAGATAAGTGTTTTTCTTGTACTTGAACTGAAGTTAAATTTTATTTTTTTATTTTTTTATTATAACATAATTATATAAAGTGCTTATATAAAACAAAACTTGCGTTAATAATAGCTTAAAACTATGTTGGTAGCACTTCACTAGCTTGTCCTTGTGCTGTCCTGTGGTACCGTAAAATGGGGTTAATCGGGACGAAACTTTAAATTGGATTTTAATATTGAAATTTCAAAAAAATTAAAACCCCGTTTAACCAGTAGGTACCTGTCCGCGGAAGCGACGGAACACACCTCCACGTTGTCGACGGAATTATGGCAATAAGTAGCTACAAATTGAAGTGGTCTTCGAAATGACCTTAGTTAGCAGCAGCCGCGACAAGAATAAGAACACAGGTACCTATTGAAAAATAAAGTAGGTAGGTAGGTCCTGAAGTCACAATCCAATCAAAGTCCTATCTAGTCTCGACCGAATAAAAGACATCTTCCGGCCAGACGCACAATTTTACCCCAAACGATTTTTAGATAAACTTTAAAGGCAATCTTCACAGATCGCTTTTTGACTCTGTTAAGTAAGTCGCATATGAATGTGAACATTATTTACATAGCGTTGATGCTCATAATCGAATGAAACGCTTGGTCACATTTATTTTTAAGAATTTGAAAGTTATTTGCATAAAAATATGGTGCATATTTATATAGAACGCGAACTTTACGTAGTGAAGTAATGTTGAAGTGCGATTTGAGAATCTTGCTCTATGAGAACTAACAAAATCTTCCTGCCGTAAAACTCAGCCCTGAAACTTTAGAGAACGTTTAAAATCTTAAAACAATCCCTTTTTACTGCCCCTATCAGACTTTGCCCTTAAAATTACGTCGCAAGAGCTTTCTAAAAATTTCAGCAAAACGTTTCAAAAGCCGAATTTTGGTACTCCCCTCTTATCAGGCCGAAATAAATGGAAGGTGTACCAATATACATGCAAATTCGGCGTACACGAACAAATTGTGTTAGGGGCGACCGCCAGGCGGCGCTGGGGTGGACGACAATCTACTTTGAAGGACTTAAGACAACTGTTTACTAAAGAAAGATACTGTGACTTTGTTTACTGGTGTGTAAGGAATTCTGAGTGTGTTTTGTTTTTGCTTTCGTGTTGTTGGTAGGTGTGAGTAGGTAGTAATAGGTAGAGGGGCTCGTGGCTAAATACTAATAGCCGCACGTGTCCTTCGAAGGTTACACTACGCTTGCCGGGGTCGGTTCGTGGGTGGGTCACCATTCACCAACGATTACATATCGAGACCCCTCCGTGCCTCAGCACGTTAAGCCATTGGCCCCGGCTGTCATTCGTAGATCTTTGACAGTCGTTACGGGAAGTCAGGAGCTCAAAAGTCTGACAACCAGACTTAGGTACCAATGGGTATCGTGTAACCCAGTAACTGGGTTGTGGAGGTCAGATAGGCAGTCGCTCCATGTAAAATACTGGTATTCAGCTACATCCCGTTAGTCTGGAAGCCGACCCCAAGATAGTTGGAAAAGGCTAAGCAGATTGATTATTGTTGGTAAGTGTAGGTAGTGCAATTTCTTAGTTCGTTCGTAGATGTCAGCACCAACGTCGGGGCCCGCTAGGGTCGATGCCTGCCAGGGTTGCGGGAAAGTCCGAAAGAGTTACCGAGGCCCCTGGCACAGGCAACTGAAGGAACACGGGTGGGTTTTAGTCAGTAAGAGTCTGACACGCACTCCCGCTCTGCTCAGAGCGTGAGAAGTTATTTGATGATATGATGATGGCAATGGGCTCACCCCCTATTAAATGGGACTTAAACGTATCTGGCGAAAGAGAGTTCTTATTTATTTATTTTTCAGAAGGCTTACAGACTAATAACAATAATATTTAACTAAATTGCTAATTACAAGCCCCCACAGATAAAAACGCTTCTAACCTTACCTACCCCTTCGAATATTACAGGCGTGAGGTTATACTTTGTTATGCATTATTTGGGGGCCAAAGGGGTGATTTGTAACGCCCGTCGATAAGTTTATTCCTACTTTGTTCCCTCCAACGTAACAGATGGTATCAAACCAGCCTGTAAGAAAGGAAGGAATAGTTGGTTAGGTATAAAACAAGTTGTATCTTCTTGATAAGTTAATCATTTACACCTAAAACAAGTTGTAAACACGAACTTGTAGAAAACTAGTCAAAAATGTAAACTAAATGTATGCTGGTTTTTTGCACATGTTTTAACAAGACAAGTTTTGACAAGTATTCACCAGACTAGCTTTCGTTCTTTTAGAAGTCTTGTCGAAGACAAGTACCTCAACTTGTATTTATGGTGGTACCCGCTGGGCTACAAGGAACAAAGTCTCGTTTAGCTAACCGTCCACATTGGATAAAAAACCATCAAAAATTTTTTTTTGTACCAGCTATACAGGGTTATTGGTAAAAGACCATCAACCTCTTAAGGGGTCATTGTACCTACTCATCATTATGAATATGAACAACTTTTAATAAGGGACCAAACATGAAATCGCGAAGAAAAAATCAGTTGTTCCCTACTTTTATGTTTGCAGAACTCGTCAAAATGTAGGGACCAGCAGATTATTTTTTCGCGATTTCATATTTGGTACAGTCGCCGCCGCCGGCACGTAACTTGGCTAGAGTCGTTAGATCCGTTTTTCCTTTCTTTAACTTTCTTCTAAACATACATATTTAAAAATAAATGATGGCAATACCCATAAAATAATGACAACCAATTAAAGTGACCATTATTTTGTTGCACTAAGTGTACATGCGCAAATTTACTCCCACTACGCCAAAACCTTGCCAAGTTACGTGCCGCCAACTACACCATAGTAAAAGTTGTTCATAATGATGAGTACAATGACCCCTAAGATGTTGATGGTGTTTTACCAATAACCCTACTCACAAGTGTTCTGTTACCTCCACGCTCCAACAATGTAACAAACCGCAGTATGTCAATTACCGTGCAGTCATTCTGTTACAGCACATTAAACCACTAACGGCTGGTCCGTATATCACGTCTAGTTGCTTTATTAGCTCTTAAGTCTTCTACCTAGTTTCCTTGTTATAACTAGGTAATGTTCCTACATTTTAATAAATTCATTTTTTATTTAAAGTTTGGTTAATGTTAGTAGTAACTTGAAACTGCTTAAATAAACCGACATCGCTTAGTGGTTTGTGGAATTTGTTTGACGACTGTTTTTCGGAGATAGCCGTTGAATAGAATCTAGAAAAAAAAGGAGCGTATTTTACAGTAGTCGCATAATTATGATGTGTAACATCTGACATAATAATATCACCTTGGTAATAAGCAAAATATTAACGTTATATCCTAAAAAAATGGTTCAGGTATTATTTGAAATGATTTTTCGTAACGAAGTATAGTTATTTTTAATGAAAATTGTATTTTATTTAATTAAAACTAGGAGTAATGCAATTTTTCTTGTCACACACACGCAACTGTTGGCTGATAGTACCAACCTCTCGGAAAATGGGTTGGTACCAACTGACGGCCAACTCTACCACCGCGCGCGCTCATTGGTCAAATCAAATCAAATCAAATAGCGCGCGCTTTTCCGGCTTCCTGTTACACACTTCCGTCGCCTTTCACGAAATCACTCCTACATATTGCAGGAAAGCGAGAGGTAGATATCACAGATCAAACATATAATAATAAATAACTTGTGTCCTCATATCTTAGCTTTTAAGCCGTTATCAGACGCTTCACTTTTTGTTCAGTTCTGTCTTTCTTTCGGCACTTTCCTCTCGAAGCAAAACGTCCGACTCACAAAATTAATCAAAATTGAAAAATAAATTCATAAGTGAATCCAACAATGTTGAATATCGGCACTCGGCAACTTTCACTCGCCAGCCGAATGATCGAAATATGAAATGAAAGAAGTAGATGAACGTTCATTCGTATTTTCATTCACTCGTAATTTTGTCGGCGTCGTGTCAGCGTAGAATGAAACAAAAATTTACAGTCTGCTAACAGACTAAGTCAAACACTATACAGTA
The DNA here is from genome assembly GCA_937001585.2 of Brachylomia viminalis. NCBI lineage: Eukaryota > Metazoa > Arthropoda > Insecta > Lepidoptera > Noctuidae > Brachylomia > Brachylomia viminalis. The sequence continues at coordinate 14,467,806 of OW443314.2, forward strand.
CATGATTCTGAACCGTGTGTTGAAATTTTTCGTTGCTTAAAACATAAATTAGCTGTTCCATCCATTTTGACCGCGTAGGTATTGCACTTTTCTATGAAACGGGAGATTTTTTTTTTTTGATAATCAACGAGTAATGTCTACGCTAGGGGTTCTAGATTCATGTTCTACGCTCGTTCATGGTGACAGTTTGGGCGTCGATGTCCCTGCCACCTTGTATAATTACTAATCTATGAGCCAAGTCTGAAAATAAATCCCAATATTCTTCTTTTTAGCTTTTAAGTTCTGAGTCGAGCTGCACGGTTACTGACAAATGCGTGCACTGTCTGGACAGGTCCACTCAATCTGTGTGGTTCTTTTCTCAAAAGCCCATTTCAGACACCAATCTGCATGGTCCTCAATGATTATGTCCGGATTTTATATACACATTGACATTAATGAATTTTATATACATATACTATGACAAGAGTATTTACTTTGTAAAGTATTATGCTATTATTTTAACTATTGTGAATGTGAGAACTATGTTGGTCATTGCTTTTTTTTTTTTGTATTTTTACTCTTAGTGTAATCATGATCTGGCAGTTTGAGTAACTTGTGCGGCCTACTCAAATGTCCTTTCTTTGGTATTGTTCGTCGAATCGTTGAGCTCCTTAAGTTCTGAGTTGAGCTGCACGATTGCTGACAATTGCGTGCACTGACTGGACAGGTCCACTCAATCTGTGTGGTTCTTTCCTCAAAAGACCATTTCAGACACCGATCTACATAGCCTTCACATGATCTGACCAAGATTCTGTCTGGACTTTAAAAGAGACTGTGACCTCTGAGTTTGTTTCGGCCTTTCTTCTCAGAGTAGTCAGATAGGAAACGCCGACCTCATCTAGTTTAAAAAAAAATATGATTGACGTGTAAAAGTGTTTGTAAAAACCTACTTACAGAAATAAAGTCATTTATCATTTATCATTAGCGTTACCTCGAAACTAAACCAGCGAGGTGAGTACGGCCTTTGTGATAGGCTTGAGTCACGCATCTGATCACAGTTTTTGCTCCGAAACTGTGATTAAAATGTTTTAATCAAGCCTATCACAGTAGGCCGTGCTCGCCCCGCAGCGGCACTATATGATGGTACCTGTGACAGCCTAGAAATGATAAACACACAGTTTACCTATCCTCTCGATAATTTACTGTTCTATCGGTACGTTCTTATTGTGGCCCATACAACAATGTAGTCTGGCATCTGTTTCCTCACATTTAGCAGTAAATATTAATGGAAACTCATAAAAACGTCACGTCAGTGCGGCCTTGTTTATTAATACGTGAACAATTCCAGTGAATATTCTGAGACGTTTGCAGTACCTACTAAAAGAACTTAAAATTTACTTCACGCTTATAGAGTCCCCCAAAGGGGTAGGTAGAGGTGCACCCACACTGCTCCCCAACTTAAGCAAGTTTCAACATAATAGTTATGTATATAAAGTCTTTGGGTAAAGTGATGGTCGCGCCGTGATTATGATAAGTGGTTATTAATGGATCACACACATGGGGCGCTGATGTATTGCTCTAAATTAGTTACACTGTGACGTCACAAGCCCCAAGACTAATGTGCGTCGATTATGGGTTTAGTTTTCGGTGTATTTGAGTTTTAAGTAGTATTTAATTTTAGATCTGTAGGTAATGCATGTGTTGGTTTAGGTGTACCTACTGTAAGTTTATTGAGAACTAGCTTTTGTCCACTGTTTCACCCGCGTGCATGTCGGAAAATATGCCACGGGAATGTACTACCGGTATTAGAAGTAAGCTTTGTGTTAATCCAGGTTATAAACTATCTGTGTGGCAAATATCAAAAACCGTTTTTGCGTGATGGAGTAACAGATATCCAAACATCTAATTCTAAACATACGGGCCTACTCTCTAAGTCCGTCAACGAGGATACGGGCCCGTCTGAAAGTAGATCGATACTTAAAAGTGAACCCTATTCCCTATTAATAAGTTTTTCAAGACGGGCAAAAACACATCGAAAGTGTTACTTTAAAATCTGCTGTTGACTAAAAAAAAACTGCTGTTCCCTATATCTTGTTACACTTAGCTCGACAAAATATAAGGAACAGCAGACTTTATTATTGAATGGATTTCATTCAAATTTTGTAAGGACTATAAAATACTAATTAATTATACTTGTAAACTTTGTATAATTAGCTACTCGTAGCGAAACTCTGCAGATGTTGTGTGTGATGTGATGGGTATCGATACCTAAACACAATAAAACAACAAAAAAGTTTTTGTTTTATCACATCGCTAGATAATTATGACCATGCATTTACAACATTTTTGGAAAACAAACAGACTTTGAGAGAAAGTGGGAAAAATGTTGTCTACTTCTGCGTCAGTTCGCGGCGACAATTAATTTCTCGCCGCTATATTTAGATAGCCATAATGAATTACCAAAATCAATGAGAAAAGTCTGAAATGGATAGGTAGGAATGATAATAATGGTTAGAACCCACCAGCTCATTGAATGCTTGAGGCAGAGGCTCTAAGTACGAAACCCGTCGTTTCAGCCGAAGCTAATTACTAATAATAGCCGAAGCTAACTAAGCTAATTACCTACGATTAGTTTGGGGCCCGAACTAAGAATCAATGACAACACGATTTGACAGTTGTCTTTATAGACAACTGCGCGATGTATATTTGCCCGTCCGAAAAATATTCAATCGGGAGTAGGGTTCGCTATGAAGTTACGCACTACTATGACTGACCGGTTGGCGCAGTTGGTTGCGACCCTGCCTTCTGAGCTACTGGTCCCGGGTTCGATCCCCGGACAAGTCAAACATTTGTGTGCATGAACATGTCTGTTTGACCTGTGTCTGGGTGTGTATATGTATTTAAGTATGTATATCAGTCATCAGGTTACCGTAGTACAGGTTCTGCCTAGTTCGGGACCTGAAGACCTTGTGTGGATGTTGTCTCGTAATAGTAATAATAATAATAATGAGCCCATGCATTCCAACTACAAATGTGAGTAATAATAATAATGTTGTACGCACAATATTGAGATTTACCATGTTATTTTAGGACCATAAACTTCTTATAGGTTTTCCTGTAATCTATTAACTAAATGACTTTTTAGTGTATTTTTTTTAATTTTTAGCTGGTTTCGGAGTTAAGACCATGACCAATTTTCATGCTGCATTGAGCTGAATGGTGCTGATCCATGCGTCATGTTCGTGAACGGGCGCTGTCAGTTGGGACTGGTCATCTCTTAGCCACCACGGCTTATTTTTAATTATTTTATTATGGATTGTTTTGTTTGAATTTATATTTGCTGTACACTGGACACTCAATGTGTACGTCTTATTTACATCGTTCTCACATATAATTATACCTATATACAAGATTAATGACGTAACTAATATTTATGTAACAATATAATTTAAAAGAGTGTCCATGGAGTTTCTTGCCCGTTCTTCTCCATAGGTACCTACTACGCTTTGGAATGGGCAACTAGCTTTATATTTCTGACTGACCGACCACTTGACAATTCAAAACTGCCTGTAAATGGTTTAATTGAAATAAATGCTTTGAGTTTGAGTTCATAAATTTTCTTAAATAACGTTAAAACTGTTTATTTATTAGTTATAAAAATTATATATTTGAAACGCTCTAAACAAGGCATTTCATTTGATCTGTCACACGGTCCAGTTTGCAAAAGTTTTTGTTTAATTTTCTAACTTTCCCCCAAAAGTGAACCCCATAATCAAAATTCATTTATTTGCGTTACACGTCCGTGTTCGGGTCACAGAAATGTATATTATGTGAACCCAACTCAATCAGTCCCGTAGATTTGGAGCAAATTGGCTGTGACAGACAGACAGATATACATGATACAGACACAAGAGTGATCCTATAAGGGTTCCAGTTTTTCATGAGACCTTGGTTAGAAACTTTATCTTAAAGTCTTCAAATAACGTATTGTTGTAAACCAATTTAATAGACTACACATTCTTGAGGTTATTTTATGAACCGTCTTCATCGAATCATCCATTTGCAGGAAAAATTTTCTTAAACAACTTTAATATTATCTGGCTTCAAACGCAAAAGTCTCGTCCTGTTGACCACTCGGCCGACGTTATTGCCTAGAACCTTTGTTCGCAATGAGTTTCAAACAAATAAAATATTGTCGGAAAAACGGGTTCAATCGGCCACAATAGATAAGTATTTACCGATGACTGCTAAACAAGTGACTTCTTCAAATATAATTTAACTTTGTTCAGGGGATTTAGATAAATAATATTTTTTGAAGAGTTTGGCAAGAGTTGAGAATTTCCGTGAACTAACAGCGTTTTTGTGTTCCGGGCCTTCTGTACTAATGAAACAAAGGATTAATGCCCGTTTTCACTACCACTAAGTGACGCCTAAACAAAAGCGCGCGGTTCCATTTTCAACGCTCGGCTCAGCAACAAAATTTGAAAATCCAATAGCGTGCTTTTTTTCATTAGGTGTGGTCTAGGGTTAATGAAAACGGGTATTATAGACTTTTCTGGGAAGTTTCAAATTTTCATCAGTTGAAATGTTGGTCTATTTACTTAAGTACAAAGGTACTGATATATACAGGTAAAGGTATTGATTGGTACTTTCCCGACTAGATGGCGTAATGGACGCATGAACGATTGCTGAGCATGGCGTCTTGGGTTTCAGTTTCAGGTCGGGTGAAGTTATAATGGGTTTAGGAATTCCTTACTAGCAGCGCGGTGTTTAGATTTGTGGCCGGTTATAATCTAGCAATGGGCCCGAGTCGTACTTGCAAAATGTGGGCAGGAACCATACACTTTCGCCAACCCCTTTGGTGATTCCCTATCACATGCAAGCTTGATGTTATGCTGAGTGAGCTGCTACAGCATGTAAGAGTAAGAGAGAGATGGAAGAGTGTGGTACAGACCATTAAAACTGAACAGCTTCCTCCATAGGACCAGCATCGTAAACGCGAAAAAATTATTAACTGTCCCAACCAAAACATCAAAAATCAAAATCAAAAGTCATTTATTCAAATTAGGCTGAGAATCAGCACTTTTTGAACGTCAAAATCACATAAGACAGTCCCCCCAAAACGCCCACCCTTCACCACTTCCTAGTGCTTTAGCTGGGAAGAAGAAGTGGCGGAACAAACTCCCCAGCAGCACTGCTGTCTGTTCAGTTAGAAGAACTGGATTCTATACATATAGTAATAAGTAATTAACATTACGAAACACAAAAATATTAAAATTATTTGCCATATGTCAGCTAGCACACGCCAATATTTAAAACTATACTCAAGCAGAAATAAATAATAAAAACAAAAACGCAAACAGAACTTAATACATAATAAAAAGCCTCCTGGCATAAAGGGCGTGCCCGCTTACATATGCAATGCTACATTATGTTTATATGTAACTTGTAGTAGCTGTAACTTGTAGCCACAAATGATAAACTAGGACCTTCGAAGTAAAATAAAGAAACATTAATTTCTAATAACAATAACAAAACCATAGTCAGCAAGCTGACCTGTCACCACAAGCAGCACCCGTTCACGAGCATAACGCAAAGATCAGCCATTACCCCCCTCGCCATATTTGAGGGAAGGAGGCAACCCGACCCCCGACGCTACCGCAAGCATTGACATCTAAGGGAGCATGACGAACTTGCTGCCGGTTGCTCAAAAGAATAATATGATGAACTGTCGAGGTCGCTAGCTAACCATATATTGCAATACAACTCATTAAAAAACATTGAAATGAGTAGATTATGTCAATAAAATCATCAAAACTCGACCCAAATGCACGGGACGACAGATTATATTTTCGATAATAATATGCCCTTATACAGGGTTATTGGTAAGACACCATCAACCTCTTAAGGGGTCATTGTACTCATCATTATGAACAACTTTCACTATGGGACCAAATATGAAATCGCGAAAAAAAACCAGCTGGTCCCTACATTTTGACGAGTTCTGCAAACATAAATGTAGGGAACAGCTGATTTTTTTTCGCAATTTCTTAAGAGGTTAATGGTGTTTTATCAATAAACCTGTATATGACCACCCTTTGTGATACACGCTATATAAAAATTCCCCCAAACCTCTTAGAATGATCATCATTAGGAACAGCTTTCACTATGGGACCAAATATGAAATCGCGAAAAAAAACCAGCTGGTCCCTACATTTTGACGAGTTCTGCAAACATAAATGTACGGAACAGCTGATTTTTTTTTCGCAATTTCTTAAGAGGTTAATGGAAGTAACCAATAACCCTGTATATGACCACCCTTTCTAATACACGCTATATAAAAATTCCCCCAAACCTCTTAGAATCGAACACACACACCTTCACCCTGTTCCCTGATATCAATAAAAGCCCATGAAAGATATATCTATATTTCGGCAAATAGAGAAATATGGCGTTGACTCACAATAGGAAAGAAAGAAGTATTGGTGCGTGTAAACAAGTGGCTTCTCCAAATAATTGCTCCGTATTCGGGATATAAGAGGAAGTTGTGATATTATTTTTGATGAGCTATCAATCTGCCCAAATATGTTGGGGTTGGCTTCCTTTCTAACCGGATGCAGCTGAATAATAGTATTTTGCATGGAGCGACTGTCTATCTGACCTCCACAACCAGTTACTGGGTAAAACGATACCCCTTGGATAGATTATATTATTTCTTTTGAGCAATTAAGGATTTTGTCGGTACTGGAAGTCGATGCCATTTCCCGTTCATAAAAATGTATTTGGTATCTACAAAGAAAATGTACTTAACTGAATACTGCGCCTAATTTTGTGTGTCCAAATCAAATCGAACAATTTTATTATAGTTTTCTGAGTTAGATAACGTTTTTCTGGAATCCGGAGTTTTCATTTGGAAAGTTGACCAATCGCGATATTCTTTTGTCATTATTATTACAAGTAGTAGATACGTCCATCAGGTACACATAATTAACAATCTACAAGAAGTGAAAATGCCGAATAGGGTCATACCCTGTTGGTCGTTTCTTCAGAAAGGTCAGGTGCGTAGTATTCCCAACCGGCGTGCGAGTGTGGCGGCATCTACAACGCAACTACGCATCACACTGACATCACGCAAAATCCTGCATCGCGCAAGCAAAGTTTACCGCGCGACTAGCACATGTACAACGTCCCGACATCAATCATTGGAAAGTAGCTAGTCCACCACACACAACACCCGTCTGGGGCCATACTATGACGTATTAATTCCATCATTGTTCCAGCGTGAAAGAGAGACGGAGCTATACATGACCGATAGCACTATCTCTTTTTCGCAACGGAATCATGATGGTGTTAACACGTCATGGTACGGCCCCTGGTCGGAGGTCTTTCCACCCTGTTCATACCTTTATGAACATAAAATGAGTAGCAGGGGGCGGACACTGCCGTACTTGATGTAGGCGTCCAATTTTTCACAAAGATACTAGCACCATCTTTTACGAAATCCGCGTAAACTTGAGAGATTTAGTACGAAAAAATTACATAGATGGTGCTTACGCCAATTATCGCCAGTGTGCATAGCTCTCTAGAGTATATATTATGTTCTGTGGTGCATAGTTACGCCTTGTTGATAATGAAAATTTTGTCAAAAATAATAAATGTACACTCTAAACCAGAATAAATATTTATTTATTCGGTTCTATTAAAGCTCCAGAAAGTGCGGTTGAGTTGAGTGGTAGTCCTAGTAATAGATTATTTTAATAAACATCGCCATAATAAGACAAATAAATGACTTAAATATTAACACATTCATCATTTTTATTTTGTGCTGGCTTTGTAACACATTCAATTTTGTAAACATTAACTGTACCTATTTGTTTTTTTTTTATTTTGTAAATTCTTATTTCATAAGTTAGTCAAGAACTATGCACGAATTGCAATGGCACAAATACAAAATGTTTATAAAACTGATTTTTGTATGGCCTACATTGCAAATTACCCGCCTACCCATAGAAAACATATTCAGAGTATAGTAAATATAGAGATACACACATCAAAAGTGTCTAGGGATCAACATATATTTTTGCAATAACTTTTCTCCTGATTGATATTAATTAAAATTTTCTTTAAGGATTCATAAAATAAAGTGTTTTCGTTTGTCACAGTAACGATAAACCAAGTCACCTTTGCATTAATAAAGAAATTTGCCATTTTCCTAATAAAGGGATTTTTGACATTTGAACCACTAACACAAAAGTTCGAAAAAAAGACTGAAATAACAGTTTTCTTTAAAATTTTATTGGGTAATTTAAACAATTAATAATCCGTGTTTCTACCGCGAACACTAACAACACAAGAACATCGGTTTGGCATACTCAAAATGAGTTCATCCAAATCACGCTGTGGAATGGCCGCCCATGTTCGTTGCAACAACAAAAAAAGGTCTTCTTGCGACTGGATACCCTCCATATTCGGCAGAGCTCTTCTCTGTAGCATATCCCATGCATGCTCAATCGGGTTCAAGTCTGGCGACTGAGCAGGCCAGGGCAGGACATTGATGTTAGCTGCGGCGAGAGTCTGTCTTACAACTCTTGCGGTGTGCGGTCGTGCATTATCATGCATTAACTGAAATAAGGGACCGATTTGCACTTGTAGAGGAACGATGACGTCTGATACAATCGTCTCAGCATAAATTTGAGCGTTGAGGTTGCCTCTGATCCAAATCAACTCAGTTCTTCCGCCGATCCAAATACCCGCCCATACCATGATGGTTCCACCACTATAAGGATGGACTTCCTGGCAGGATTTTAATCGCTGTTGGCGTCCAGGGGTTCTCCAGTGTCGTATACGTCTTGTATCCGGTCTCATACCAAAACGAGACTCATCAGAAAAGCACACGAAACGCCATTGTTCTTCTGCCCAATTTCTGTATTCAAGAGCCCATTGATATCGAATCCTACGATTGTGCATTGCTATAGGTGGTACCCGTAGCGGTCTTCGGGAATGAAGGTTCACTTCATGCAAGCGGTTTCTGACTGTTTGGTCGCTAATTAAGTTCCCTGAAGAGTGATGAAGCCTCACGGCTAACATCATGGCGGTTATTGTTGGAGCTCTTCGAGTTAAGATTTGAATGTATCGGTCTTGTCTCCGTGTGGTGCAGCGATACCGTCCTCCATGGCGCTCAGCCACGGTACCAGTGCTTCGGTAACGTGTCCAAAGTCGACTGATAACACTCTGACTTGTATTCAGAGCTAAAGCCACAGTACGTTGCCGGGAACCAGCTTCTATCATTCTCACGGCTCTGAGCATTTCTTCCCTGCTTAAATGACGTCGCCGCTCCATAATAACGTTGGTTTTAATCAGTAGTAGGGAAACAGTAGCACTAATAATGTCTTCAATGCGTTGTATGTTTTTATAGGGAAAATATTGACAGCTGATTTTCATCTTTTACTCGAATTTGATTCACAGTTCCTGATTCAAATTATGAAATGCACCAAAAAGGATCCATATAAATTTATAAAATCGTAAATTTATTACAAAGCCACATCTTAATCTCAAGAAATCCGCATAAAAATGCTTGATCCCTAGACACTTTTGATGTGTGTAAATACGTACCTATGTACGCACCTATAGTTTTTGGGATTAGTTCAGCGGATATAGTACCAGATGGCGACACTGTCTAATATAGGTGTCAAAAATTCTAGAGAGAGGGTTCTCTATTCCATGGTATAATAATGTATATTATTGTACTATGCTCTATTCCATCTATATTACTATACTCTTTGGTATGTATGGTTCGTAGGTGGAGGTAGGCTGTGGTTTCAGCCTACCTCCACAGAAAAATGGCGTGAATTTATGTGTGTATCAAAAGTCTCCAAAAGTGAATACTTACGACAAAATATTGCCTTCACCGTCCATTTAAGTATCCTGAAACCCTACCTGATCCACTTACGGAACAAATCTGTCCGTCACAGTTAAGAGGCTCCATTGAACAACCCTTTTTTATTGTTTTGGGCTCAATACTATTACCTCCTTCTACCCTGCTTGGGTTTCAAATACCTACAGGTATGGAGGTACATAATATTGACAGGTAAACTACGAATGGGTAAAATTAAAATAGCTTCTATGATGATAGGTAAAGTCAGGAAAATTTATTGCTAAGAAAATTGATTACCAACTTAAATTGTCCGTATATTCGAATCACAACTGTCATCCATCGACAGTGGCATGTAATGACCAATTGACACGTGTCAATTCGTTTGCGATCAATTTCCCTGACAGTACATTTTTATTTTATTTTCCTAGTTCTTGTCATCCGTGTTCTTAAGAGCGTTTATACCTTATGAGTGGCAACGTCGCAATTTAGTGTCATATTTCGTGGTTTTCAATTTTTATCATTTAATCGGAGCTATATTTTAAAAATCTATTTAATTAACTTTTTAGAATTATGTGAAAACTGTGTAAAATGTAAGAAATCGTTGCGTTTACAGTTCTATTTATATGCAAATAATACATTGGAAACTTGCAGGGCGTTATTTTCATTGTAAAATAACTGTAAGCATTACGGTTACTTACTTTTTAAACATTTTCACGTAATTCTAAAAAGTTAATTAAACAGATTTTTAAAATATGGCTCCGATTAAATGATAAAAATTGAAAGCCACGAAATATGACACTAAATTGCGACGTTGCCACTCATAAGGTATATAAACGCTCTTAAGTCTGTCAATAAATTTCTGCCTGCCAGGAATTGAAAAATTTACGTGTTTCGTGAATTTATTAGGTAAGTACCTAATAGCTTCTGCCCGCAACTTCGTTTAAAAATAGCGCTTGGCAATAGCGTACCTATCTATCTATCAATGAAAGAATGATTGAAATCGAATGAAATTTTTCGCAGATTACCTCCTACATCCAAACTTACTAACTTTACCTTTTTATAATAATAATGTAGATGCCGATGGAACTACTGAGTTGTGTCGTACGGTGGTCTTGGCACTCCCTATTTCATGTTAATTTCCAAGCTGAGTCGTCAAGTACTTACGTATCTTAAAATTACACCCCTGGGGGCGGAACGCACCCCATTAAGGGATGAAACGTGACCACACATATCTACATTACGAATGGGTATCGAGAAATAAACAAAATGTCACTTCATAATGAGTTTATTTAACATTATTATGTACATAAGTCGTTAAGATATGTATTCACAAACTATTATTATTTATTAATTAAGTAGTATTATCATAATTATTTCTAAAATAACAAAATCATTGAAACTTTGACACTAATCTCTTAAAAGTAAAAATAAAATTAAGTTTTGTAAAAACGGGAATTATTTTTATTTAACTCGACACGGGTATCGAACCCAATCCTTTCCTAGCCATGTTCTACACTTGAGACAATAGTATTAAAAATCAAAAATATTAATCAGTACCTACATGAGAAGTTATTTTATTTACATGTCACATTGAGCTTACAAGACAAGTTTTATTAAAATGCTATTGTGACTGTTTCCATTATCATCCATCATACAACATTTCTTAAAAAATAATAAATGCAATGCAACACACAATATTCGACTGTCCATCAAAACATTTCATTCAACTCAAATTCAAAATTATTTAGTCTCAAATAGAGAAATAGAATGACTAAAAATAGTAGGTATGTTTGCTTTTACCAAAACAATTTTATTCCTTCCGAAAAAATCTAAACTTATTCCAAATAACTATTCATTCGTCAAACAAATCTAAAGGCTTATCCACACTAGGGCACTGTTATATCAGCACATGTTACAGGACTCCTGTGTCAAGTTGCTCAATAAGTACAACAGCGGACAGTGGCGGTTGTCCACTTTTCAACATTACAACCAAAGTGGTCAACCGCCATTGTCTGCGATTTTACATTACGTTGTGCCCTTGAGCGGAAAAGTCATACTTTTACATACATATGAGCTTTAATATCACCTCTAAACGAATATAAAGTGTGGGTTTGCGCAGCAGTCGCTCCTTTTGTCGGGGTTTTGTGCCGCTTTCACCCATTTCCCGTGGCAGTGAGGGGCGACTAGAGCGTAGAAGCGTGTCGCGTGTCCTGCGACGCCGTGCCCGCTGCAGCGCCATTTTAAATCTCGTCGGAGCGCGGCCGTCTCGCAGAGAACGCATACTGTCGCACCTGGGGGAATGGAGAGAGATTGGAAATTACAAGAACGTAGAAACAACATGGTCGAAGTAGCGACATTACATGACAAAAACAACATGGTTCGATCCCCGGACAAGTCAAACATTTGTGTGCATGAACATGTCTGTTTGACCTGTGTCTGGGTGTGTATATGTATATAAGTATGTATATCAGTCATCAGGTTACCGTAGTACAGGCTCTGCCTAGTTCGGGACCTGAAGACCTTGTGTGGATGTTGTCTCATATTATATTATTATTATATATTGTATTAATGGTCAACGTATGGGCGAAGGGCTAATACAGAGGTGTACCTTTAGTAGGACATCCACATTTCACCAGTTATGTTTAAGTCCCATGTAATTAGAGGGCGACCTTACGTTTACATTTTTTTTTTTTTTGCTTTGTACTTTTGACATTCACTGAATCAATCAACTATTTATTACTTATTTAATTGCGCTATAGTGACACTTATATAATTGGCAAACTTGTGCATTGTTTTTGTATTTACTATGGGTCAAGGACCTGAAATAAATGAATTTTGTTTTATTTTTGCCATCATCCGGGCACAAATCGAACCCAGGACCTCAGGCTGAACAGTAGCTCTTGCGACCACTGGACCAACGAGGAATTAAAAGAAGTTAAGACTTTTTTTGGACTATAGGCCCATAATTCAAAATGATCTGATAACTTCTGAGGAATTTAATAACGGTTTGATAGTTTTTTCTATTGAAAATATGTGAAACAGTACGACTGTTTCACATATTTTCAATATTCCGGTATTCTTCCGTTTAAACTGTCTGACGATTTCAAAGTCTGCCCTAAATCTTCAAAGAAAGCTTGCAGATCACACAATATATCGATCTAATCAATCGCAGTCGCTGGACATATGCCTATCTCAGATAACGCCACGACACCCGGTTCTCCACCTTTCTCATCCATTATATCCCAGCATTCCCAGCCGTAGTTTAAATTAACGGTAATTCACAAAAAATCAAAGGTTTCTACTGTTTTTAATTAAGCATGTAACTTCATTTATCTGTTCTAAGAAAATCAACCACACCGTCTTTTCATTAATTCAATAGTTGAAGCTCAAAATGCACTCAAGAGAAAACTTTTACAACCTCTATACAACACAAGCTCCGGAAATTCAAGATTGGTTTCCCACTTTTCAATTTTCTCGTCGTTAACTTTACAAAAAGGAAAACGTACCTTCTCTCAACGGCTTATAGTCGGAATCCGTGTGGCAGGCCTTCGATACCTTGGTGACCTCGAACTGGGCACAGTATCTGGACAAAAGAAAGTTGAAATGAAACATAAGGGTACAAAATAACAGTTATAAAACGTTTCCGAAAAATATCGGTTCGATTCCGTAGAGGAAATTAGCCTGAGGATCGATTTGTGCTTATTCTGGCACAAATGTATGACAAATGCTTTCGGAGGCCTCGGAAATTGATTCGGTATCTCGAAAGATTGAATCCAGCCGTACAAAACAATATTCTAGTTACTTTACATCAATACTTTTCTGTGTAAAAATTTGGTTTTGATTTTGAATAAATTCAATCTCCTAATTCTTATTTTCTATCAGCGGGGTAATTGCGTAACACACAAACAGTAGCAATGGCTGTCATTTTGTTAGTTCTACAACATTCATTGCGTTATTTACGTTGTTGAGCAGACGAATTTTTCGAACATATGAAGCAATGAATTAGACACATCCTTCAAAATGTTTCAGATTCTGATTAATAGTGAGTTACGCAATTAGGGTGCTGATCATCATCGTTTCTTGTTTTCTAATCTATTAAAATTGCCACTGAAATGTTCACAGTTTCTAAGTACCTAACATCTAATTACGTATTCTTAGTAAAAGTTCAAATGTTAGGTAATTTACAGGGTTATTGGTAAAACACCATCAACCTCTTATGGGGTCATTGTACTCATCATTATGAACAACTTTTACTATTTGACCAAAAATGAAATCACGAAAAAAAATCAGCGGTTCCCTACATTTATGTTTGCAGAACTCGTCAAAATGTAGGGACTAGCTGACATTTTTGTCGCGATTTATATTTATTTACCCTGTATACCTACTTAGCTGAAGATTACATAATAATAAAATACATTTATTTTTACCCAACCCCGATCTACTCATCACAATTTAAACATTTGTTCCTTTCATATACTGTCGAAATAGGACAGACGAAACAAACCAAAATAGAATGCACAAACATAGTTCTAAATGCATACGAATCAGTTTCCGTTATTTGGTTGGCAGAGCTACAGTACTTCTCATTTCCTGTTGTCATGTCAATAGCTGGGAGATATCGATCCTATATAGCCTTTGTGCCAAACTGACCAAGCTGTATCTGAGTGTATATGAGCCAGTTATTGTTCTACCACAGTGTAGCTGTCTCCCAAACAATGGGACAATGATTGACACTGGCAGCTCGGGATAAGCAGCTAGTGATAAGCCGTCTATCTTACTAAGCGTTGATATACGATATTAAGTACAGTTTCGACCAAAAATATTAAGGTATATACATTCAAAAGTGATTATTATCTTGAATTATTGATTGAAATAATTATGCGTCGCAGGCCATTATGAAGCGGCCACTGGCCCGCGTCAGGATGGAGACACTACCTACTTTAGTTCCGAAAAATATTAAGATTCATGTTAACATTTTCTTTTTGCGATCTATCTTGAGTCTGGCCCGTTAGCAAAATAATATCTTTAATATTGTAGTCTAAAATCTATCTAGTTAATCTATGATAATTTGTTATGTTAATATATTTTGGAAACTCTTCACCTTTGTATACTTTATTTTAGAAGCTATAGTTATGATCTCATTTTTATTTCAATTGAAATTTATTTTGTTCATGTCTTAGTCTTAAGTAAGTGGGTAAAATTGCAATATTGTTAGTCTGGTAATTTTATTTTCCTTTTTGTTATTAAGTTTAAGAAGTATTTTGCCAGAATTTCAAAATTCTAAAGCCTTTAGTTTTATTATTATATTTCTGGGATTGCTGGTTATCCTGTAATTGGCGACTGTGTAAGTCCGAGGCTATTGTTACCTATAGTACTTAAGATATAGTATACACAAAAGCTGTTGGTGTACCTTAAAAAATAAATAAACAAATAAATAGTAGGTATCTTCAAACCAATACGTTTATAAAATAGGCCTTATTTTCAAAGTTTTATAATAACTTTATCGTCTATGACGTCCTTGTCAGCATTTCAATGAATATTTTTACAGACAGTTCTTTTATATATCGGACAATGACAAGAATCGGTTTATCAAAAAATATTTACGTGGCTGGTCCATTCACATAAAATTAATTACTTAGTCTGTAAAAGTAATTTATTTTAGATCACAAAACGGATGTTTTCAGTCACACATCATTTTGTTTATCCAGTTTTGAAGAACAAAGAGTTTCATATAAAACATTGATTAATTGGTCCTAACTTGTTTCGAATGAACATTGTTTGAAATGAACAATGTTTTAATTCTAATTTGATAATTTAAAGCTATAATTGTTATTTGATCCAGCCTTATGGATCATACATTATTCGGTTTAGTGACTATGCCCTAGATAATCCATTAGAAACCTCACTTGGCTGCCATCCTGGCCTTTAAAAGTCTATCGATCCATTCGTAATTGTGTAAAACGTTTGTTTTTCTGATTATGGTCTACGAACTATAAGTGCTTCCAATCAAAGGTTCCTTATGTGCAGCTATTGAAACGGTATGGCGTACTGGATTTGGGATCTAGGCGGCTGTTACTTGATGTCATGACACTGCACGGCATATGCAGTAACAAATTTGATTGTATAGACCTAACAAACAAATTGTGTTACAAGGTACCCAGAAGTGTTATTCGAAGGGGAGTGCGCGTCCCTCAACTATTCCATACATATATATGCAGGACTAACGCTGGGGAACGTGCACCTCTTCGTCGCCTTATTGATTCTTACAACACGCATTTTGTCGAACTGGATATATTTTGTCTATATAAGCAATCATTTAAGAAAATGGCTCTAGATATTTTGTTTAGCGAGTATTTGAAGTTAAATTAAGCTAAGCTAAGTAACACAGCAATATTATTGTGGCAGCGACTATTGTTTTAATTTTGTTTTTTATGTCTTTAGCACTTCTAACCTTTAGTTAAAACGTGGACAATGGTGTGGGTTACGTGCTTGTTAAATCTTAGTTTAAGTATATATCTGTATTTTGTAGCATGTAACTGTTTTTTGCCCTTATTAAATAAAAAAATAATGTTTCTACACTAGCTGATCCCGTGACTTCCGCATACACTTTAATCTCCCGTTTGACGCGCTTATGGAGTTTTGCAAAAAACGTTCTTACTGTATTCTTGCGTCGTTAATATTCCTGGAGGCTTCATACATCATGATGATAGATTGCCTTTCAGTTATTGACCCTTAACGTGTGGTACAATGATTTCAAATTCATAACCTTTAATTCAGACATGAGTCCATAGAGTTAGTATTACAAAATTACTTAAAGAATAGTGTTAGTAACTTAAATAAGGGACCTCAACTGGTGTGGACCTTTACCCAGTGGCGCAGCAGAGGGGAGTCCCACCGGTCTCGGAACACGCTCACGAGACTATTTTGTTACTTACTCTCTATGCGAATTAGATTCAGGGTCATCAGGGTTGCGCAAACGCAGGTTCTTGCGGATGTCCACAGTTTCGTTGGAGTGGCGACTCACTGACAGGCCTCCGGGTAGGAGCATTGCAGTCTCATCTGTAGAAAAACATTGTTTAGTTATTTATAAAAAACTATAACAAGAAAAGAAGTGAACTAATGACAATACTTTCAGATGCTTTCAGATTCTAACCCAGTACGTATAGTGGGCGTTAAATAGTTAAGTAATTTAAGTTATTAAATAGTTTAAATCTTAGGCTACGGCTACATTGTCGCCGTAACGCTAATTATACTTCGCGCGCTCTCTGTTGTACAGCGAGACGTGCGTCGAGCGATGTGTGAAAGAGAGCGCACGATGTGTAGTTCACGATATCGCGACAATGTAGCCGTTGCATTAGTGAAGTATCAATAAAATTTACTGGGAGTTGTCAAAACTAGTAGAATTAAGAACACTTGCGCGCTCTCTGTTGTACAGCGAGACGTCGAGCGGTGTGCGAGAGAGAGCGCGAGAAGTGTAGTTCACGTTATCGCGACAATGTAGCCGTAGCAATTCGAACTAATTATACCTCATCGAAGTAGGTAGTACTTGCAGCTTGGACATCTGATAAAAAATCCATAGGTACAAGAACTATGGGGAAGGCAACTGAAGATTGTGGTATAAAGCTATTTGTAGAGAAAAACTTGTAATTAAATAGAGTGCGAGAGCGAGTTTTGAAAATAAGCAATGTCTAAGGTTTTAAATTCTGACACATTCCATGTCGAATAATATATGTAATATTAATTTAAAATATTAATATCACCGAAACTAGCGAAATTGTGAAATAAAACCAAACTCACGAATGAACACGAAACAGAACGAATGATATTAAATGGCCGAAATGTTAAATTTTGTATAGGGCGCCCGGAGAGACCTAGCTATGGGCACGCTATCTACAAATAGCTTTGACCGGCCTTCCCCATTGATTTAACAAATAGAACAATGTGTGATCGATACCCACTAGGTCTGCAGAATTTTGCTAGCTAATTTAACTTGACCCGTCTTGAGGAAGCGTGGTGAGCCTTCTCCGTCTGAGAAGAGGCCCTTGCTCTGCAGTGGGCTGGTATTATTATTATTATTTTGGTAAACATGTTCTTTTTCTTAGGTCTTTGGCTAGTTTGAATAGTATTATAATAATCTATACCTATCCAAAAATATCATAAATAAAATCTTCTAAACTACACAATGGATGTTGATACGGTTTTCACCTTCATTAATAGAATTTATTTTTGAAGGTCTAAGTGTATACTAAATTTAATATAAAACTTAGAAAGAGCACAGAAATATCGATGTTTTGACATGTCGCCACAGCAGCAATCAAGGATCTTTTGGCGCTTGGCTTTATAGCCAAGCGCCAAAAGATAAGCGGTGATTATTCACCGTTTTGTTTTTAGTTCAATACGTTTCACAATATTGATTTAAAAATGCTAACTAACATCTTACTTTCTGGTAATTGGTCGGTACCGTAAAATGCCCTAACTTTGCACGGATACCGAGGTTTTTTAAAATTATTTTGACATGAGTAGGTTAGTCATTTATGACTTTTAAAGAGAAAATGGAAATCAGAACTTTGTGCTCGTAGCAAAACAACTCATTATAGTCTACACCTCATATTTCGTTGAAAATAAGCTTTGCAAAGCCGGGCAAAGTTTATGGCATTGTCTCTACTTTGCCTAGGCAAAAATATCGCAGTTAAATTAAATATTTCGAAATAAACAGATTGCGCACCCATCAAGTTTTGGATAAGTATTCAGACTCAACCATTCCATAAAGTCTCAAACATTTATCTTTTTTTTTAGAAGGTAGGCAAAGTTAGGCAAGCTTTTTGAGAATTAAGTACTTATAAGGGAAACCTTTCAGGGTTATCACTATAGGAAATAAAACAACGTATATTAAAAAAAATCAGCAGTCTTAATTGTTCAATCTTCAATCAATCAAGGGAATGAGTTTAAAGGTGTTACCCACCTACATCCTATTTTCACAATGTCGTTCTTTTTTACACATTTTCCGTCGTTTTCATTCGAAATACAAAAATACATTGAATTGAAATGAGGCCTGGTGGAGATCATACGTTTTTTTTAAGAATTTGGGTAATCATATTATGTACGAGTATGTAGGTACATTGATGCATAAATTGTTTGTTTCGTTTCCCATGTCTACGACTTTCGAGCAGTCAGATTCATTTATTTGCAAAAACATGACGTAGATAATATACATGGTGTGATGCAAGGTTTTTTTTGGCTCAACAGGTTTGATCATGGCTGGTGTACAACTTAAGTTGAAAGATCTTAGATCTTTGTAGCACTCTACATTGCACACGTGCGAAGCAGGGGCGAGACGTTAGTTAAGTATAAAGCCTCACCTCTCAAAGGAACATCGCTGTCAGCGGAGCACCCCCGATGCTCCTGGCAGGCTCGGCGCTGCACCAACGATGAACAATGGCGGCCACCGTGTGCAGGGGCCTGGACCACTTTCCGAATACGCTCCATGCTGCCAGACCCGCAGTTCGTGTCGCAGTCCGACCACGGACCCCAGCCGGAGACAACGCAGTCTATTACTGAGAACAAAGAGAGAATAAATGTTAATGTATGTAGTTTTTCTAAAGTGATAATGCCGCGAGTGATGTGACTTGCGGCAAGCAAAACGCGTGCGTCTCGTGTTTTCAATCTTCTCTCCGCAAGTCACGTCGCGGTTTCTCGTGGCATGCTATAAACAACTTGTTTTCTCCGTAGTCCTGTCGCTAGACGCGTGTCGCTTGAGCTAGTAGCTCTTGGCCAAGGGGTAAATGAGACCATGTATGTGACCACGTGACCACTAACTGAACGTCAAGTTTTTGTCGAAGAAGGGCCTTAGCACACCTCCGCCGCGAAAATTATGATGGTAAACCGCTTAACGTTTCCCGCTAAGAAAAAATACTCATTATGTCACGATTCAAGTACCTAGCGGAACATCATAAGTGTCAGATGGATTGTTGCAATCGGAGCCAAATGTCGTCGCTTACGATTTAGTAAATACGGGATAGGTCTACTTCAGACCTCTTAGATTACTTTTTCCGTAAATTCAAAATCGAATTCACAAAAAACAAAAAGTGTCGCTTTATAAACTGGTCGACTGCCACAGATACGTGTAACAGAATAGCGGACTGAGTGCGGAGGTGTGAACTGGGGCCGTACTATGACGTGTTAATTCCATCATTGTTCCAGCGTGGAAGAGAGACGGAGCTATACATGACCGATAGCACTATCTCTTTTTCTCAACGGAATCATGATGGCGTTAACGGGTCATAGTACGGCCCCTGGCTTCCGAGGAGATCGGCGAAATCACGTGGGAAAAAGATTTTATTTATTTACTACAGCATGGAATACTACAGCTAAACAAAATCATCAAAAAAAATAAACAATAGTTGACAGAAATTATATAAAAAAGATAGAATCTGTGCGTTAGAACAGGCAGTTTCGCTTCTGTTTCGCTTGTCGTACAACGGCCATGTTATGGCGGAACCACTGCCATTTCGCTGCTATGGTTTCGCAACGGAGATGCGATAGGTACCCGCCAGTTGAGAACCATCTCATTTATTAAAGTAAATCAAAACCTGATAAATCCCCTACTTAAGAATTCTAATATCACCTGGGTCCGCTAGGATTCGATGGATCATTAATTACAGGTAACCCAGATGCTAACTGAACCTTATAAACTTCTAAACATAGAAATAAGTTTGCGTTTTACATTAAAATACTATATTTTTTTCCTGCCTACACTGAACGAGGAACTAGGTACGGCAGAGTTTTTAGATGCTGATCATCGAAAAACTGCCATAGGTAAATTGATTTGCAGATAAAGAAAAGGTTTACGGCGCATGTTGGTCTGAAAATAAAATATTTCGTTTTTATGGCATCTTAAAGCTTTGGCCACACTGAAAGGAATCCCTCGAGGGATGTAGGACGCGACTGCGCCCGTTGACTTCTCTTCATCATATTTATTAAAAAGGTATGCTACTACACGCGCCAGTGTGAATACCTCCATACAGGTTAGGTGACACAATCGGCGCGAGTGAATTTCACCCCGCATCCCGCGAATGATTCACCTCAGTTTGGCCAGAGTTTTTTATAGGTACCCACTGAACTTTGAACTTCGACAGATTTATTCAGGGCTTGGAACCGGTACCAAAAGTACAGGTTCTGTACCGGTATCAGACGGTACCGGTTCCAGACCGATAGGTATCGGTTCCAGACGAGTACCGGTACTCCAGGTAACAAGTACCGGTACCAAATTCAGGTACCCGCCGCGTACCACCAATCTCGTATTTGTACCTTAAACCTATTTTAATATTGCTTATTGACTACCACTATCCTTTTTACTTGCTACATCTGTTTTATCTGCTCTCAAAACGGTGAAGGAAACATCGTGAGGAAACCGTTATGTCCTAGAACCAAAAATTCGAAGACATGTGACAGCTAACTACCCGCACTGGGCCCGCGTGGTGGATTACGACCCACTCCCTCTCACAGAGAGAAGGCCTGTGTCCCAGCAGTGCGAACATGATTATGATGAAAAACGGTTTTCTCACTCTAACTTACGGGAATATTTGTTTGGTACCGATACAGTACCTATACTGATTAGAAAATATACCAATAGTACAGAGACCACTCTGTTACCGGTATCACACCAAGGCCAATTGTACCGGTTTCCACAAATACCCGGTATTTGAAGCCCTGGATTTATGTCTCTATAAGAGCCTTAGCTTTTATATCTCCACGTAGGTACCTATTACGGAAACCAACCAATTTCCTTAACAGTAATTTTCCGAGTAACCTAAGTTCTCCTCCTATGTATTACTGAAACAGTTTCAATTACCTACATGTTATTTAGGTACAAAGTCGTGTAGCTGTCTCTCTAGGGTAGTAACACTAGTGGACTTATTTATACACCAATTTGCACGCGTGGTCTCCTTGTCAGGTCAATGCCCTCACCCTCAGCCGCCAGGCTTGTGGTATTTATAAAGTTTAATAATATTGGCTTCATTTATCATTTTACTATATTGTTGGTAGATAACGGTGCCTACTACGAAGATTATTAAAATTTTCAAGATCGCTGAAGCAGAATAATTAACATATCTACTCTCTTCTTCTTCTCTTCTTCTTCTGCCTTCTTGTCACAGTCATGACGTGCAGCTGTCGACGATTTCTGTTTTGTGCTCGTGATTAGAGATCTCTTTGTTATTTTTACTTTTTTCTTAATTATTAGACCTAATTATCTTTTTGTATGTGCACGTGTTTCTGTGACAAATAAATCTATTTTTCTTTCTTTCTTTCTTCCACTTCTCTCTCCTTTTATGTATATCTATTGTCAACATGTGTTTTCTTTATATTCAAGTAATTTGTTATCATTTAATTGTGCTTTTGCGTGTTGTACTATTTCTTTTGTGTACACTAAATAAATGATTAATCTATCTACTTAAAGATAACGCAATTTCCAAACGTAATATGTACAAGAATGTTAGAGTTTTTTTTTTTTCAATAATACCGCCAAAACATTTTCTCTTTATTCCACAAATAAAACCACATTCCAACTCACTAGCTCCGACACACGAACCAACAAAATAAAAAACCTAAAACGTTATTTCCTTTGAAAATAATATTAACTGAAAAATATTCCCGCACTGCGTGAAGAGTCCTTCAGAAATGCACTGTGGTGAAACTAAATCGACAAATAAAATACAGACCACATGAATCCATTTAGTAGAAATTTCAGCAACAACGTACCACGGTTTATTTATAGTGCTCCGAAAAATCACTGATTCGGGCAATTCGACAAAAAGGCCCGAAGCTATTGAGTGGGGGCCATGGATTGGAAACATTGGCTATATTTGCGAGTGGCGGCCATATTTTACTGTTGCTGTAGGTATACAATTGATCATTTTTTATTTGATTTGGCTATTTATATATTTGGCAAAATTTCTCACGGAAATTGTTTTTGTACTATGGAGAACGTTTTACTTCGGAATATTTATTTAAAAAAACTGAGTTAATAATAATAATATGAGACAACATCCACACAAGATCATCAGGTCCCGAACTAGGCAGAGCCTGTACTACGGTAACCTGATGACTGATATACATACTTATTATATACACCCAGACACAGGTCAAACAGACATGTTCATGCACACAAATGTTTGACTTGTCCGGGGATCGAACCCGGGACCAGCGGCTCAGAAGGCAGGGTCGCTACCAACTGCGCCAACCGGTCAGTCATTGTTGGGTATACAAAGTTACGGTTTTGACAAGCTGATAAGCTGCAGCTTTTCTAGTGCAAGAAAAGTAGCTTATGTCCGTCTTTGTGGAACAAACTTTTCGTAAGCCATACTTCACGACGATCAACTAGATTATTTATAACAAATAATGTTTGTGGCGACAGCTCGAAATGGTTTAGATAATGGAAAAACAGTTCCATGACTGACTGGCAGACAACGCACAGGTTGAAAAATCGAAAAAATCAAATATCAAAACCTGCCCCTAATGTGTTTGGTTCATTCTGAAATTCAACAGGTAAGATATCCTATATTCGAATAACTAGAAAAATTAAAAGTAAAAAGTAGACCACATCTGGATGACTTTCAATTCACTTGTGTTGTAGATTACTTGTTACAAACCAATTTTAAATACGTTCTCAACCTTATTTTGCCTAAAGCCCCCCAATTTTCATATTTCGCGAATCTGAAACAGCTATTGCCACGATTATATTTAAACGTGAAATATTATACAGAGTTATTGGTAAAACACCATCAACCTCATAAGGGGTCATTGTACTCATCATGATGAACAACTTTTACTTTAAGATCAAATATGAAATCGCGAAAAAAAAAAATCAGCTGGTCCCTACATTTTGACGAGTTCTGCAAACATAAACGTAGCGAACAGCTGTTTTTTTTTTTTCGCGAGTCATAAGATCCCGTCTCAAAGCCCCTTATTTTCTCTGGGTCTTCTGCTGCCCTCCTGAAAGACTCAAACACCCACGAGTGGGCGTTTTCGCCTACGTTGAGATCCTACGTGCTACACAGTATCTAACCAGACTCCATGAACCAAATCTTAAATAGCAATCGAATACAATATACCCACAAAGTTCTGTACCTACACAGTACATAATCCGTGGCGGTCACCTGTTCACGGCAACTGGCACGAACCACACATCGCGGTTTGCACTGTAGTTTGTAGTAGCTTACACCAACTTGAACAGTCGTTACCGAATCGAATCGCAGCCTGACTTGCCACTGCAAGTTTTAAAGCTGAAACTTTGCACTTGGATTTCTCAACGGGCAAATAGTAACTTGACTGGAGTGTAAGTTTCGTTTCAAAGAGTTATATATTATGGTCTTCACTATGGTTACCTAATCTTTTCCAATATATCTACTTGTTGTAAAAGGATAGATAGATAGATAAACTATTTATTCAGTGCACACAAAAGACGAAGCACAACACATAAAAGCAAAAAAAAAAAAAAAAAATTAAATTGACGGGCATTAGCATATATGATTATGGCTAATTATTATTCTTGCACTTGTGGATATAAAAAGCAAAAGTACAGCCAATACAACAATACAATAGACACAGTAATACAGTGCAGGCAATAATTTAATAACGTTGGCTTCACTAATTATTTTAGTTTATTGTTGGCAAATAACGGTACCCACCTCTAATATCATTAAAATTTTCCAAGATTTCTGATGGAGAAAATCGAGCATATGATAGTTACTCATAACTCAATTACAGTGTTTTTATTTCCTGAGATAAAAATATTGTAATTGAGTGACCACAACTAAAGCACGCGTCGCTTCCTGAAGCGACGCGCGCTTTAGTTGTGGTTACCACGTGTAGAAACACGCTATGAATGTGAGTGTAAGCGTAGGAGCTTTCAGTTCCGTCTGAGACAATGGCGAAGTCGAAAGTGTGTGTGTGTGTGTGCTTCACGCACACAGCGTGTTTGTACACTTGGTTACCACAAACACAGCGCGCATTGCTTCGTGAGATAAAAATACCGTATTACAACTAATGTGTATAGGTCCTATCTACTTAATATACTATATTGGTACCTACCTACCCGGGTGTTAATATGAGAAATCGAGTTCACAATCGAATTGTCTCTGTCACACAGTAGTGATATTCAGCTGATTTTTTTCTAAAATTCAATGAGCCATATTTATTGCCGGGTGCTGTAATATTCCAGACTGTCATGTCATCAATAAAGAGACTACCCACCTGCGCGAGGGTGTGAATTTAAACTCCTATTTAAATCTGTCGATTGATTGGAAGGTTGGCTCCACCAAATATAACGCTAGCAATAAATTAGGAGCTACATAAAAAGCTTTAGGGCTCACATTTAATACCCAGTTCACTCCACCTAAGCACCAATTTACCGCGTCATTTGCTGTAGGCCTTCGCCTCACTCCTACATAAATCACAACAAAGATTTACGGGCATAAAACAATTTTACATTATTAAATAAGCAATATATTCAAAAATGTCGTAACGAAGCCTGAGAATGTTCGAACACTGGTACCAAGCGGGGGTAATGGCCTATAAAATGGCCGTAAGAGGCCATTTATCATGAACGAGTCGCACTACGTTCGCGGGTGTCTATTGCAAATTTATTGACATTCGTAGGAGCACAGAATACCTGAGTCGATCGTTTGGACTGCATTTTCGATGACTCAATTTCCTTGCCTAGACATAAATTGGGATTTATTGGTGCTCAACTGGAAGAATGTAGGATGTGACATTTTAGAAGCCTATAAAGTATTTTTAGATTCGCTCGGAAAAGTATCTTTGCGTCGCTCTAAACGGCTGACACTATTTCAAATTTATTGCTAAAACGGAGCGGGCAAGTGGAGTCGTGTAGAAATAAACTACTGGGAAATGAATGTAGTTTCTATTTGTTAACACATTTTCTAAAAATCAGTGGAAAGAGTTTAATAATTCTCATCTCGACTTCGTATTAGTAGAAACTGCAGTATTACCTCTGCATATCTATATATTACATTAGTACTACTACATTTTGTCTACAGCGCACGACAGCCAAGAAACATTTTTTATTTTTTATTATAGTATTTATATCTCACGAAGCATCGCGCGCTTTACTTGTGGTAACCATGTGTACAAACATGCTGTGAATGTGTGCGTGAAGACGAGTAGAGTCAGCACATGACACATACACGCACACACGCAAAAACACTTCCAACTTCGCCATTGTCTCGGACGGTACCGAGAACTCCTGTAGTTAAACACACATTCACAGCGCAAGTGTTTTACACTTGGTAACCACATGTAAGGCACGCGTCGCTTCGTGAGATAAATATACTGTAACATGGATTCACCACTTGCTTAACAAAGTAAAAACCTCAGTTGATGTCCAAAACAAACTTATCCCTGTTTCTATACTGTATAAATACGCTCTAAAAAGTGTTTAAAAATTCCTCCTCAAAGTTAAACTGTTGGATTAAATGTTTTTCTTTAATTTCCATTCGCCTTGTTTATTGATCAAACATAGTTATCTGAAACTTGTATTTGCAATCAAGCGTTATGATGGAATTTTTACCCATCATCAAAAGAATACACTGAAATGACACATTATTAATATCGCTAAATAAGTTTGAAAACTGAAATATCATGCATCGGTTATCTAGACACGCGGTAGCGTGTCAAGCCAAGTTCAAAGAAAAATAAACTGACGACGCAGCTGCCTGTGTTATATACATATATGTATATACACGAACCATTTGGAGACACTTTTGGCCTCCTATTAACTTAAAATCTATTGAACATAAATACGTGAGACTTGGTTTATTAATTAAAACCCTTTAGATTAAGTAGAACCCCAAATTTCATAAATACAGCCCAAACGGCTACTAAAATATAACGTCTAAAAATCGTTATTTTTATCACTGACTGACTGACATATACATAGATCAAAAACCTGACCCACTTCCAGATGACCTAGGAAGTTGAAGTTTGGCGTCCAGCTGGGCAATTGTGTGTATACAAAGGAAAAAAACCAAAAAACAGTGAATTTTTACGATTTGAAATATTCTCCAAGCTATTTTTTTCAACACCTAGCGCATTTCGAAATTATAATAGCAACAAAAACTTTTTCTTTCGCAGGTGATTAGGTTCCACGACGAAAGGTCGCTTTTATCATGTTGTATACAAGATTATTTATAATTTATATAACTTAGACATCCAATAATAACACAACTTCAAGTATCTGGAAGTTGTAATAATTGATGGCGGACTCAAGTGGTATTTGAACTTGGATAAATGATAAACACCAGAGTTATAATAATGATTAATATATAAATCTTCTTATTATTCTTTCTGGCGTCATCTTATATTGCTTTCTTGCTCTCTTGCATTCTTATATTACTATCTGCCTTCCGTCATCACCTACTGTCTTTCGATCTCACTACCTTTTGTACCCAATCTTTATAATTATACTTAAGTTTGTTTACTATTCTGTATAGTTTATTGTCAAAGTATATATTTTTGTGAATATAAAAAATAATAATGATTGTATACCTACTTAGACATTGGGACTATTTCAGACAAAACACGATATACGAGTAAATGACCGACGCTCGTGATATGAACCCAAATAAACAAAACGTATCAAAATTAAAAAAAAAAAACTTCATCTAGCAGCACCGGCTCAGCGATCTGACATCATTGCGAACAATTGACTGACCGGTTGGTGCAGTTGGTAGCGACCCTGTCTTCTGAGCCTCTGGTCCCGGTTTCGATCCCCGGACAAATCAAACATTTGTGTGCATGAACATGTCTGTTTGACCTGTGTCTGGGTGTGTATATGTATATAAGTATGTATATCAGTCATCTGGTTACCGTAGTACAGGGTCCCGATTGCGGTAATTTAAAATATGTTTAATACGTTCGTGTTTCATCACTGCTTGAGTTCCAATAGCAGTCCAGTCGGTGCGGAGTTTGGTATCGCGGTAAAGTTCACGTGCTATCAAAGATGAAACAAAGCTGGAACGCAATTGGGCTGTAAGCAAAATATAAATTTTTAGAGATGTGACTTTAGTATGGATGAATACTTGTGTAGTCGACCGTCGATTTGAAGATTTATGGGTTAGCTCTACTGCGTTTTGACAGTTTGAGTTTTGACAGATGCTTCAGATGTTAATTTTTTTGTTTGTTTTTGTTTTTTCTAAGCAACTCAAAAGTATGCGAGTGTTTCGAAGACATTTTTATAACTTTAATTTATAACCTACTTGGAAGTGATTTCAAGTGGAAGTGATTCAAGTGGTTTTAACGATGAGGAATCTAGTGAAAGAATTTTGTGCCAGTTGTATATTGGATTTCAACAGCTTTGGTAAGTGAATTTATGTTCAATCTTTAACCCGAATTCTTTGTTAAAAAGAAACGGAAACGTTTATAAGTTAGATCATGTAACTATGATTTTTCTTTAGAAAATGGAAGAGCGACGCAGGTGCACAACAGTCCGGCAGCTAGAGGTAATGCTCGAGTTCTTGGAAGGACATCGAGACCTCGCCCTCGGTCGGGTGAGATCCAAGGAGGCAAGAGCAGTTGCCCAGCGGCTCTGGCAAGAGTGCGCTGAATTGCTTAATGGCTTAGGGCCTGCAAGGACAACAATTGTGTTACGAAAGAAATACAATCTTACAAAGTTGTGATTTACAAGAGTCCAGACGCGATTCATGTTGTCTATAAACGTTTAATTGACACTACTACAAATAAATTTAAAACACTCGAATTATTTACACAAAGATATTGTGTAAATAATTTAACTGTTCGAATCTATGAAGTTATATTTTTTTAATAGCAAACATTGTTGTAGCAGAAAAACACAAAAAAAATGTGTTTTAAATTTATTTTAGTAAGTATGTTGTATGTTCTTACAGATACATTTCAGGATTATCTACAGAACTTGGCACCCGTTTAGATCTCAATTCTTTTGTCGGCGAAGTCGGAAACCACGTAAACTATATTCTTAATATTATACTTGGCTCCCATTTTCACATTTATGTTTTTCATAATGATTATTATTTTTGAATGACCCGCCCGGCTTTGAACGGATTTCTCGACTTAATAACATAACAAACTTCGAGATTTCTTTATTATATGTAGATTAATATTAATATATTAAACATAAGTGAACCTTCCAGAATAAATTATCAAAATGATCGTGAAAACCGCATCAAAATCCGTTGCGAAGTTTAGAAGTACAACGCAGTCACACAGACCGACACGAAAAGTGACTTTAATTGTATGTATATAAGACTTAATTTCAAGTTACTGCGGTTGAATTGTATCAAAGTGGGGCTAATTGTAGGCACTATTTGCAAAAGTGCCATTTTTCAAAAGCTCTTCAACAGGACATTCAACTTTTAACTACATACAGTTGAACAGTTTTCAAGGCATTAAATGTTAGGTACCCACTAATTGAACCGTAATCTGTCTCCATTCATCATTCCACTGTATCTACACAAGACAATGCACCTATTGTACAATACGTTCCAACTGCATTACTGGATCTGCAATTGCTACAGATACGTCACCCTGTGATGATATTACCTATACCATACCATATATTAGTTATACCTAAAGTAAATTGGATGACTACAGTTAGGTACAGACAAAGCTATATTAAAGGAGCGGTTTTGTCCAAAAAGTGACAGTCTGAACAAAATGTTCTTAAGTTCTGATGGATGGATCTAGTGCGCAATCACTCACGCAATCAAAAGAACCTATGAACACTTCGGACCGTCATTTCTTGGACCCGGATCGGATCCTAGGCTTAAACTTTCTAAGACACATAAGACAGTTACATCCAACATCTCGTTCTAAGTAAGAAATCTTCTTAGATCTTTTGTAATATTCGTACCGTGTTTGTTGTTTGTACACCAAAAAAGACGCGTGAAGAAAAATACACCGCATGATACGGTATGTTAGTTAGAACTAAAGGCTTTCACGACAGGCCTGAATCGAAAACCAGTTCATGAATACGCGGTCTATATTCAGCTGTTTAATAAGGATGAGGCTGACACAAAGCTGCTGGCTTGGAATGAAGGACAATAGAGATTCTGTGGCCGTTGGAGCGAGGCGTTGTATCAGTTCCGTACTGACCTAATTCCAAAGACAGAATTCGGGCAAGTGAAATTGACAAATTATTGTGTATCCCTGTTACTTAGGATTGAGTAGAAGTTTATTCCTCAAAGAAAGTACGCAGCCTAGTGGAAAACTTACGAATTTATTGAGTTAAGTAAAAGGTTTCGCTCTTCCGTACTCAACATAACAAAATGGAATCATGTATGGTCCATTGCCCTCTTACTTCATTGGTATACAAATTACAAAGACAAGTCACTTATCTACCTATCCAATATATAATTGAAAAGCTTTTATTAAGTTCCTAAAAAAAGTTAAACAACGTACAATGGCATCGCTTCGCTTAGTGATCTTCGTCGCAAAGTTTTGGTGTCATTATTTTACTTTTACCTGAATAAAATGTTCAAGTACCTAAGTCTTGCATCGGTATACAGGGTAATTTTGAATTAACTAGCGAAACTCCACAGACGTGATAGGTATCGAAATCTAAACACGATAAAACAATATATTGTTTATGATATTTGGTTTTGGGGTTAGCCACAGCTGGAAGTGTAGTTACTTGAAGTATGACTTGAGAAAATTTGTTTATTTTTTTTTTATTTATCGTGTTAAGATCCCAACCACCCATTACGTCTGTGCAGTTTACACAGAAAAAGGGGACTTTCAAACTGATATTTCAAGTAACTAAACGGCCTACAAAAGTTGACGCCATATTTTTTTAAATCATCAATTTTTTTTAATTTTTCTAGTATTTAACTAAATTAATTTGACTCTATCACAGAAAAAAAAAATTAAACATCTTTTTTTTTCTTTTATCAAGCTTAGTTATATCGATACCCACCACGTTTGTGAAGTTCCACTAACTTATTTAATTAGACCCCGTATAAGCCTTTTAACAAACAACTCAATCTTTTATGAAAGATATCACCCTTTTTTTTTTTTTTTTTTTTGAGGATGGGAAATCATCAAATGACTCCTCCCGCTCTGGGTGGAGCGGAAGGGAGTGTCAGACTCTTACTGACTAAAACCCACCCGTGTTCCTTGCTTGGCCCTTTATGTTCCGGGTCAGCGGTACCCCTTTTGGATGATCCCGCTTTCCCGGCAAAGATATCACCCTGCAAGGTTCTTACAGTTGTTACCTGCTCGTAAGAAGCAACCACACAACTTTAATTTTCTACTTCTACTGCACAAAACAAATGAAATCCGAATTGGAGTAGAAACAAATTCGCTGTACGAAATCTTGGACTGAACAGAGGAATCGTGAGACAACTACAAAATGGGATTCGAATGCAGTTGGCCGAGCTCCGTCGTAAAAGGTGACTGGGTAATTGTTGTTACAACAATGTATATTTAGTAAGAAAAACCAAAGGCTTGGGATTGAATTTCTCCAATTTTTGCATATAATTTGGTTTGGTTTTTTTTTACATACTCATTGACATTTGATAATGTTTATATACACAATGCAACGACCACATTGGTCGTTGACACAATGACATGAATACTTACTTTGTGAAGTATAATATCATTATTTTAATTATTGCGAATGTGAGGACTATGTGGGTCATTGTTTCAGTTTTAATCATGGTCTGGCAGTTTAAGTAGCTTATGCGGCCTACCCAAATGTCCTTTCTTTGGTATTGTTCGTCAAATCGTTAACCGCCTTAAGTTCTGAGTTGAGCTGCACGGTTACTGACAAATGCGTGCACTGACTGGACAGGTCCGCTTAATCTGTGTGATTCTTTCCTCAGAAGACCATTTCAGACACTAATCTACATGGTCTTCACATGATCTGACCAAGATTATGTCTGGACTTTAAAAGAGACTGTGACCTCTGAGTTGGTTTCGGCCTTTCTTCTCAGAGTAGTCAGATAGGAAACGTCGACCTCATCTAGCTTTTAAAATATGATTGACGTGTAAAAGTGTCTGTACAAACCTACTTACAGAAATAAAATCATTTATCATTAAATCCTGCAAATGCATCCTCTTAGAATAGGGATCCCCCTATCTTCTAATGGTAGATGTACAAGGATTCTTTAATATTATTGTAACCACATTATTGTAAATACCCACATTCTGAACAAATAAATATTTACATCTGATCACATCACGCCTTCTTGCCACGAAGGGCTCGGCAGAGGCGTACACCCACATTTCGCGAGTTATGATTCAATCCCTTGTAATAGGGGCGAGCCTATTGCCACCAACCGGGCACAAATTCCAGACTCCGGGCCGATACTGGGAAATTCCTGATGTTAAAACTTAATAACACATTTTCGGGCCTGGTAATCGAACCCAGGGCCTCATGCTCACTAGTGGCGCTTGCGACCACTAAACCAAACAAACTATCTTCTTGTGGGTGTAAAGTAGCTTTCTGACGATATGTTCCAATCATCAGATCTTTTATGTCAGGCATGATGATAAAAGTTTTTTTTTTTCCAACAAAATTGTACAATTTATTTCCATGAATTTTTTTTTTCTAATGTAAAGGGCTTTGTCGCACATGCGATTATGCCGCCCTAGTTGGTTTAACAAAATCATACTAATTACTATTTAACCTAGCCTTAGCATAGCTAGTTTGTAAAGTACTCTAGCTGCATCAGAAAGTGGCACAGCCAGAACACTATTACAGTAACCTATCTCTCTAATTAACTCTCTCTCTAACTATTTAAAACAACTACTTATATTATACAAGATGAAAATATGTAATAATAATTGGTAGTAATTTATAAAAAAATATTGTTCATGTTTAACAGTGTTAATATAATTTATATTTGTGACTGAACTCAAAAACTCAGACTGTGCCATCAAAAGTAAATGTACAGACACGATATAATCAAGAAGTTTCTCAAAATATATTTTTATGAAATTCATACCCTTGTTTGAGTTAACTCCATGTAATGTGCCATTAGCCTTATCGTATCAATTAATTTGCTGTTCAAACACATCGCCACTAATATCATAATAGACATTGAAGAGCCTATAGAATATACATACATATAGAGCTCTATAGTATCTTAGAGCTCAACAGTATTGTGTCTAAGAGCTCAAACACACTTGATTACCGATTGATTTGATAATAATTAATGCATAGGCATGCGCTCATGCTCAATGATCTGTAGGCCAATTCTCGTACTTAAAAAACGTTCAAATTCAAGTCGCAATCTCATCTCACCGACAATCAATGTCAAAAACCTGTCACAAATGTATGTAAATTGATTGTAATTTTGACAGATTGACACTGAGATTAGAATGCGAACGGTCTTAAAAATACGGGAATTGCCCCTCTGATGATCTGTCAATGTCACAATTTTATTGACAGATCTTAATCGGATGTTTGTGCAAGTACTGTCACATAATTTGGATTTCGGAGGCACAATAATTTTATAAAAATAGAAAGTAGCGTGCACATCTAGGTATGTACAAAGAACTTTTGACGCGTGGCAAAGTCTGAACTTAAGACGCCATCTTCTTTTTTCAAAATATTTCACAAAACACACATGTTTACCAACAGCGCCCCCTGTTGACGTCATTCGAGCGCCATAAAAACCTTGCAGCAGTGTGTGATTTAATTTAATATAATGGCAAGTTGTACGCTTGCAAGCAATCATGTTATCATTACGCAAGCTAACTACTTGTAGCGTGCATGGCTGGATGTAGGATACTGACACGATGAAAGCGCAAAATTGGCACTGTTGCTACTAATTTTATTTGAAAAACTGACTAAAGACAAGACTTGAAAAGACACTGTTCAAATCAATGTAGGTATGAAAACTGTTTGTGTGGGTAAGGTATTACTAACATGACATGTTACCGTGTTAATCAAAATTAAAAGTCATCTGTTCAAATTAGGCCGAGAATTTCAGAACTGTGAAGCTTTCGAACGTCAAAAGTACAAAAGACACTACCCCAAAACGCCCGCCCTTCACCACTCCCTAGTGCTTTAGCTGGGAAGAAGTGGCGCAACAAACTCCCCTTCATAGTTATGAAAGTTTCAACTACAAAGAGTATTTTGGTATACCTACACAACATATAGAGGTACGAGGAACAGGATGTAAAGTTCACTCATACCTCCATAGAAAAGGGAGGATCCTCCGACCAGACGGGTGTCGTGTCTGGTGGGCAACTGCCTGATGATTGATGTCGGAAAGTTGTATAACGGAAAATTGTAGTTGTTGTTGTCGGAAAGTTGTAGTTGTGTAACGTTTTTTTTTTAATAACAAAATAACAAATAATAACAAATATTGCTAGTCGCGCGGTAAACTCTGCTTGCGGGATGCAGGATTTGCGTGACGTCAGTTTAACGCGCAGCTCGCATGTAATGATGTAGATACCGCTACATACTCCTTTTGGGCTATACCTAGTGGGGATTAGATTATTTCCGTTAAACGACGTCCAATTGTAATCTCTTAAAAGCTCCGGCTGTTCTATTTGTGAATAAGTATTTTGCCTTATCAAAAAATACTTGGTTGATATAATTAATAACTATTAAAGATCAATTAGGCGATTCCTCATTAATAACACTTATCTACTGGGTTATTTATTGGGCTGCCTCGCAGTTCTAGTGGTCGCAAGTTCTACTCAAACTCAAAGCATTTATTTCAAATAAACCAATTACAGGGACTTTTGAATTTTCAAGGGGTTGGTCAGTCAGAAAGATGAAGCTAGTTGCCCATTCCAAAGCGTAGTAGGTACCTATGGAGAAGCACGGGCAAGAAACTCCACGTAGACTCTTTTAAATCAAAATATTGTTACAAAAAAGTGATTACATCATCATTAAGTTGAAATTATACATGTGAGAACGATGTATAAAGACGTGCACGTTAAATGCATCCGTAATAAAAAGATAAAAACAATTCAGGAATTCAAATAAGACGTGGCAGCTAAGAGATGACCAGTGCCTACTGACGGCGCCCGTTCACGAACATGACGCATGGATCAGCACCATTCAGGCCAACAATTTTGAAGGGAACTTAATGATCTAATACACAAGCCACCACAAGCGACACATTTAAGTGAGCATGACTTACTCTCAGCGGCCAGGGAACATTCAAGTCAATGAAAGACCAACCCAGTTTTATAGTAGGTACACAGTGCTCACATATGTGCTACGCAATTATACAATACTAAGAGATTGAATTTATACAATGTAAAGATAGATTTTACAACCTTCATCAGCTCCAACAATATTTTCGAATGCTAATCAATTAGTTTATGCGTCCTTGTGGAGCAGGACCAGCGCTGAGCCAAGCTTTTTTGTCAGTGATGTAATCCCCCAACTTATAATATGCTTGGCTGTATAGCTGCTGAACATGAGGTCTTGGGTTCGATTCCCTGGTCGGGCAAAGTGTCATTGGGTTTGTCTATGTGGAATTTCTCAGTATCATCCCGGAGTCTGTCCTTATTACAGGGAACTGAAACATAACTGGTTAAATGAGGAAATGCACAAAAGGCACACCTCTGCCCAACCCTTTAAGAAAACAAGGCGTTATGTTATGTTTTCTTATTTATAGAAATAGGTACCTGTTTTTAGTAACGTTTACCAGTCCAAAAATAAACACCTCTACAACGACAACCACAGTTTAAACTCCAAAGAATTAACACAAAAGACAAGTGACGACAAAGGATAAACGAACTACCCCACTTAGCCATCAATCCACGTACTTAATTAACTTTCTCATTAATCCAACTGAACACAGTCGAGGATTTGAATAAGAGATTGCTTAAAACGACACTCGACAATTAGCAATGTAAATAAGGCCTAATCTTGCACACGGGCAACTTTAAGAGCGATAATTTGTTTCTGAAGACTGTGGCGCATCATGCCGCTATTGGTAGCTTTAGATTGTTTAGTATAATTTTCATTGTGTAATTGCTACATCACATCATCATCATTTGCCTACACTAATCCCAATTTATTTCCAATAGTAGCCTTTTTTTTCTTTACATCTTTATCATTATGACTGTGTTCACTTACAGACATGTAATCTCTCACAGAGTCCATACATATTCTCTTTGATCAGTCTATTTTCTTACGTCTATTAATTGTTGCACATTCGATTCAGAAATTGAGTTCGAGGATAAAATGGGCCCTGGCAACCACTGCCAAATTATGCCGACTGTTGGTGACCGATTTTCAAACGGCACACGTTTTTCGCAGTTCGTCTAAATTCAAACCATTCTATTTTTTACTCTGAGAATAGTCATCTGTACTCGATCAGACTATAATATTTTAGCGTTACACATGTGACTAAAAGATTGATTGATTTAAATGTTGATGGATGGAGAGGAAGGCCAAAGAATGATGAATGGATTGTGTGAGGAATGATATGAATAAGAAGGGAGTGAATGACAGCGTGATGGTTGACAGAGGAGATTGGAAGAAGAAAACGTTTTGCGCCGACCACAAGCAACATGGTACAAGGGCAGTAAAATGATGATGATAAAG
Source organism: Brachylomia viminalis (assembly GCA_937001585.2). Classification (NCBI taxonomy): domain Eukaryota; kingdom Metazoa; phylum Arthropoda; class Insecta; order Lepidoptera; family Noctuidae; genus Brachylomia; species Brachylomia viminalis. Next base: position 14,504,231 of record OW443314.2, read on the forward strand.
AATACCGCTTAAATAGTATATTGGATGCCAAGCTTCACAGCTTGGCTCATCGCCGCAAGGTCGCTTGCTTGTCGGTCTTCTACAGATTGTACTTCGTAGAGTGTGCCCAAGAACTCCACGACCTCATTCCACCAGCCCCCTTCTTCCATCGGTCATCTAGACGCACTGCAAGTTACCATCCTTACCTAGTTGCTATTCCACTAATTCGCACTAAGCGTTTCCAAACGTCTTTTGTTGAGCACAGCAAAAGAGTGGAACTCTCTACCTGCGTTTGAGTTTCCGAACGCATACAACCCTAATCTCTTCAAAGTGAGAGTGAACAGGCTTCTTCTGGGTAAGCTCACTCCATCGTCGACTCTGTCTCTGTCACCACTAACCTAGACTAGAGTCAAGAGCAAACCCATGTAAAATAAAAATAAAAATACTTTTTCAAGCAACTAATTGTTGCTCTGGTTATTTGTTCGTCTGCTCGCCCTTCAAGTTGTCCTTAGGCTTGTTCCTCTTTGGGCCTCAAGATTAAAGCCTTTTAATTAGAAGAGAATGTTTCAGCTTAATGGTTTGAATGTTTGGCTTGTTGTCGCAATGTTTGTTGAAACTAAACGAGCTTCAGTAATGCTCGTAAAGAACATCGTCTTTATTTTCAGAAAAACGAACTAAAATGTTACTTATCTCGCGGTTTGAGCACTGTTATGAATATTTCTGGAGTATTATTGGTGGCTGTTTTGTATATAAGGGATAAATATTTGGAGCATATACAAAACTAAAGGAGGAATGTAAACTTCTGAAAATTTAGGACTCTTTCCGATTCTGTATAGCCCCGCAAGTTTTTAACAAAGTCCCAAAGCAAATAAAACAGTTAAATTTAAATGGGCTTAAAAAGGAACTTATAGAGATACTATGTAAAAAATGTTACTATAATTTAAAAGACTTTTTGAATGATACTTTGACATCCTAATTTAATTGTGATCTTTTATACTTTGAAATCTCTCTATGATAGTTTAACATTGAACAATACTTTGACATTAACCTAGATAATATTTTAACTGACATGTCTCATATTGTAATATTAATTCGTTAAAAGGTTTAACCTAACATTTTTATTTTTGTATTATATATGATATTTGCGCGCCCCACGTGGCAGAATATGATAAGACCATTTGTAATGTACTATATTCGGACAAATAAACAATTTAAATTTGAATTTGGAGTCCTGTTTGTTCTTTTAAAGTCCATGTTTCCAGAATATTTAAAGCAAGTTAAAGAACGAGTAAAACAACAACATAACAACATCACGTCTGTAATCCTCGAAGCAGTAGGCAAAGGTCTACCTACAGTACTACACCCAAATTTCGCCAAGAGAGAGACATAGTCCAGTTGAGTATATTAATACAACAACAAACTAGTTTTATCAATTCAATTTTTTTTAAACCTACTCATGTTGACTGTGGTGATTTGTAATTCCTTCATTTAAAAGAAAGACCTCTTCAAAATACAAGCCGCGACTGTCAAGTTTGCAACTTTTATAAATCTTTTTTATACACAATAGGAGCCCGGTCATTCACATGATGTGCTTTCAAACGATACGCTTGTGGTTGTGCCTGTGCTACTACTCAACCCCCAGGTTATTGAAGCTTGATACTTAAGTAAATTATTTCCACATGAAACTACGCAACGTTCCTAGGTGTTGTGAGTCTTTACAATATTATAAATTGTATGTTAATTTTGTGCATAAGTAGTAATAGTAGGAGTATGTTACTTCTAATGGAAACAAAAGTCTTTTCAAAATTGTTACAACTATTAAAAATAAATGCCTATAGAATTTTAAATCAAACATTTCATAAACGGAAAGTTTATAACGTTTATTAATTTAATATCACTGAGATCGTGGGAGTTTCGAGCCTAAAGATCTTTGTTCAAAAGGTACCTGTAAAATGAGGTATTCTGTCAGTTCACCAAATATTAATTTACAAATTTTTACTTGACAAGCAACGATTGGCAAAAACATGATTTGTAATTTCATCATTATACAAAAACAAGTTTGCCTAATAATTCACTTAAGAAAATAATTATCCCCTAAACTTTTTTTTATAACGTATAATTTTACAAAAAAAAAATTTTTACACTTTATCTCTTACATTGATATTCCAAACGTTGTTTACGTTTGGAATAAATACGTTTTACATTGAAAGAACGTTTGAAAGCTCGTGCGTAGGGGGTCACAGTTTTAACTTAAAACTGTGACCCCCGCACGCACGAGCCGAGCGAGCGAAGCGAGCGGTGCCGCGGCAGCGGCAGGCGAGTGCCAGAAACGACTAGATTACTATGAAACAAACTTCAGTAGGTATAAAGAACTTCAGTACAATGTAGCTTTATTTGTAGTTCAATAAAATGATGTAAAGCAATACCGTTGTAATCACTTTGGGACGGGTTTAGAAAATGTATTATAAAATGATATTTAGTACAAACATGATCTTTCCAAAAGATACTTAATATTATATGAAAAATGTTTATACGATTAAATATCATCCGAAACATTTGTAAAGAGAAGCATTTGCCAAATAAATGTTTATAAAATAAAACATTTGCGGAATAAGTTGTTTGTGAAATAAATAGTATTCGAAACGTTGGTTGTAAACTAAAAATTTGTCAATGAGGTTTGGTGAAACATTTGTGAACCGTAAAATAAACTTAATGTACTTAGCACAGGTACCTATTTACCAAAAAACAAAGCAAAAATACATTCAAATAAAACCCAAATATTTATCATTCCAGTCAATATCCTACCTAACATTAAAACAAGAAACACGTACACCAATTAAACAAAAAAAAACATATTCAATCATAAAGACATAATCATAAAACAGGGAAATGTGTGTCATCAATCAAATTAATGTCCTGAAAATAAAAGACAAGAAAAATTTACAAAAAAAAAAACAAAATGGGAACGTGTACCGATAATAAATCTTTTTTATTTACATAGCAACACAAATGTCATTTATATCACTGGCATCATTTACCTGCTATAAAGGACACTCTCCTGCGCTTATCCCGTATGCCTTCCTCTACCATACATGTCTATCAACCTTTCTAGAACTATATTATTTTTCGAATAATCTAACTGCCGTCATTTCTTTGTCTTGTCCTACATATGGCCGATTCCTATAATTTACGGACAGTTATTGGTTATTATTAGGACTCTTGAATCTTTACCAATAATGAAGAAAATATCTCATAGCTTTGCATAGTAGACCTTTCCGTAAGGAAATAGCTATCACAGTCAATATTAGCTTACGAATCTATTTATATGCCCAATTTGGCAATAAAAAATGCTACCATTTGTAAGCAAAACGATTCGTTTTTGTTTATAGGAACTGAGCGATGCGACTTGTATCAAGCGAAACGCGCGCGCTTCACCTGTTACCGTCCGCCGCTCCGCAAGTCGTGTCGCGGTGACTCGTGGCATGCTATAGACTCTAAACAACTTCCTTCATTTTCGTGGCAGCTTTAAACAATGTCCTTCATTTATTTTCTCCACTGTCACTGTCGCATGGCTCGTGTCGCTTGAGCGTGTATCTCGTGGACATGGGGTATGCCATCTACATTCATACTCAAACCATTCCTCACGACATGTTCCTCATTCCTCCGCATCACTAGCCCATACCATGACAACCGACTTCGTCGTGACTTTCAGACTTCACTTACATACTCATTCTAGGTTTAATTTCACAAGTATTTTTTAATTTTGTAACGAATTAGGGTCTGAAAGGGTATAACTCTCCGAGCAAGATTGGGGTTCCGACAAAACTTCAATTAACTTGAATAATTAGAGAGAACCGGGCTTTGGAAAGAGGCGGCTAAACCTTATTTGGTTAAATAAAGGATTTTTATGTAAACAACGCGGCAGAATTGGTGATTAATTGAGCACTTTATTAAGAGTTTTTGAGATCATTAGGTAAATTGGATGCGTTGTTTCCGTGTAGAGTCTGAAGAAATAAATTGTAATTCAAACAAGGGTAAAAAATGTTATTATTAAAAACACTTGAAAAAAAAAATTGTTACCATCAGTTTTAATTTAATAGTTTTGAATATTTTCAATAGTAGGTAGGTACTCACTATTGCCATCGAGATTGAAGTATACCGCATATTTCCGGCGGAAACAAACCAACGAGGCGGTTTTTTTAGTGAAGTCTAAAATTATATAATCGATAACAGGATTGCCTCGTTGATAACGAAGTTGCTAATCGCACGTTATACTTTGCACACCTGGCGAATGAGAGCGAGACCGCAAAAAGGGTAACATTTTGACCATCACAACACTTTTGCTATAGTATGTGTGCTTACAAGCATATGGTTATATATATATATATATATATATATATATATTATGTCGTTGATTGATGACGCCAGACAAGAACAACAACAGACAAAAAATAAAGGAACAGACTTCGTCTAAGCCAAGTTTAGCTTAATATGTTCTAATTGGTCTAAGATAGCATCCCCTTCAGGCGTTGCACCCATCTCCCAAACACCCTGTACACACAGGCTGTAGTACAGAGGTTCGGGGTGGGCGTCCGCTGGTTCCTTACTAATATTTTTCGTTTATATACTCTCAGACGTTGTTCATTTATTTCATTTTGCCTGTTATTTAATACATAATATACAGCGAAAGGAACCAGTCTTAACAAGGGGTATCGTGTTACCCAGTAACTGGGTTGTGGAGGTCAGAGAGGCAGTCCCTCCACGTAAAATACTGGAATTCAGTTGCACCCGGTTAGACTAGAAGCTGACCCCAAGGTTATGTTTAAACGCTTACAATAATCCATAACAGGTTAAGTTAACTGTGAATATTACCCATTTTATTCCGTTATGGCGCGAAATGAGATCCTAAATAGACTGTTAGTCTGCTCGTGAAATTTTAATATGCAGATATGGACGCAAAAACGGACTCCATTGTACAAAATAGACCAAACTGCGAACGGTAGAACATACACAGCAATTCCAGGCTAATATTACAATAGTAACTAGAGTTTATTAAATACTTTACACTACCTATGTACAGGTTCGAACCTTCGTAAAGAAACCCTCTTTTTGAAAGTATTCTTTAAGAATTTAAAAAGATAATCTTTATTGTGTAAATTGTAATTGTAATTGTGATTTTTTCATATATAACTGTATGTTATTATAATATACAGATATTATGAAAAAATATTGCTGTAGTGACTAATAGGTATTTGATTGAATTTTTGTTTGTAGACTGGGGACGTCATTGATGAAACGTTCGAAGTTGTTGAATTTATCCCACTCTAAAGAAAATCAAAACAAAAAAAAAATATATGTATAAAAAACCTCCCATCTTATCTACCACCCGTTAGGACTTAGGAGAACCCGAATGAGATTGTCTACTAAGTTTTGTTTTTAAATCAAAATCTCTACTAAATCTCGACAAATCAAAAAGCTCGACATTTATAAACGTCATACACCTAAATAAAAGCTCTGTTCATTTAATGTGAATGAAGTAGACACCATATTATCTTGAATTTCTAGGAATTATTTAAAAGAAAATATAAAAATATCTGGAGCGAGAGACGCCGCCGCTTGAGAAAACATTTGCTTCATAGCTTTTCAAACACTAGTGAAGTTCTGACATTAAACTAATCCTTCCTTTCTTCTCCCTTGCACACCTTGTTAACAAAGGTAAAATAAATCGGTCTTTTTATTAAACAGACTGTTTCTTTGTGCTATTAATGCTACTTCTTTTACTACGAAAACACCACGCCTTGTTTTCCCAAAAGGTTAGGCAGATGTGTACCCAAGTACACCCACATTTTGCCAGCTATGTTTCAGTCCCATGTAATAGGGGGCGAGCCTATTGCCATCAACCGGGCACAAATCCAGCCTCAGGGCTGCTCTGCGCCTCAAAGAGATATTAGCTCCAATGTCGGGGTCCGCTAGGGCCGACGCCTGCCAGGGTTGCGGGAAAGTCCGAAAGGGTTACCGTGGCCCCTGGCACAGGCAACTGAAGGAACACGGGTGGGTTTAAGTCAGTAAGAGTCTGACACGCCCTCCCGCTCCGCCCAGAGTGGGAGAAGTTATTTGATGATATCCCACACAAAAAAAGGGCTGCTACACAGAAATTCCAGATAGAAAAATCCAATAACACTGCCCGACCTTTTTTTTTGCAGCCGCTGGGCAGGAGCCGCTTTTAAGGCAGCCCCGGCTCTTTTCAGTCTGGGAGCCAAACGTTGGAAATGCTCTACGAAGTTCCACCGGCTGTCGAGGACGAGTCCCAGGTACTTCATCGTCGACTCGACGCCGATGTGAACCCCTTCTACCGTTATTTGGGAACACTGCCCGACCTGACCTCATGCTCAGCGGTACTGCTTGCCACCATTCGAATAACCAGGCAGTCATCAGTTTACAAAAAAATGGGTCTATAAAACTAGTATGTAATACATGGAACTAACATAATCGGTCTATAAAACTAGTAGATATGTAAACATTGGATTTAACATAATTTCACAACTATATTTCTCGAAGGATTGCGCTGTGGTGTTACCTACAGGCCAGTTAGGTATGTTTAAGTCCCATTTAATATTCCTCAACCCTATTTTCAATAACTATGGCACAAATTAATTCAGAGTCCAGGCTGCTGCTACAATACGGTGGAGGTCTGCCCGGCTTGGGCGGAGCACCGCCGTGTCCTAGTGGAGGCGATTGGCGGTGGCGATCTCTCGCGTCCGGCCTTGGTCCAGGCCATGGTACGGAGCGAGAGGGCTTGGGAAGCCGTCACCTCCTTCTGCGAAGCAGTAATGTTCGCGAAGGAGGAGGCGGAACGCGTGAGGGAGAGGCAAAATTTGCGCCCTCACGCTCCTAGCCGCCGCAGGAGACTCCCTGGGCGTCGGGAATCGCAGGCCGATTCCCGGCCACCGTAGGCGCGGGCTTGCGAACGGCGAGCAATGGGCAGCTCGCCGTTCGATAAGACCCAGGCCCGGGTCGACGGCGCGTTGTGTTCCACGCGCGCCTCAAGGAGATGTCAGCACCAATGATGGGGTTTGCTAGGACCGATGCCTGCTAGGGTTGCGGAAAAGTCCAAGAGGGTTACCGTGGCCCCTGGCACAGGCAACTGAAGGAATACGGGTGGGTTTTAGTCAGTAAGAGTCTGACACGCCCTCCTGCTCTGCCCAGAGCGGGAGAAGTTATTTGATGATTTCCCACCCACAAAAAAAAAAAAGACTGCTGCTACAAAATTCCTGATGAAAAAACTTAATAATACTTTGCTCGACCTGGGATACCCCAATGTTCAGCAGTCGTGCTTGCAACCACTCCACTAAAGAGCAGTCAGTAATAATGGTAATGACACTTCATTCTCATCTAGCCAAAATTAACCTCTGAACTATCCGCCAGTCTACAAGACAATGACAGAGCGTCTAACTAAAACCTTATTTCACTCACATTCAGAGGCACTCCCACCATTACTCGGATTTCTAGGAGGACATCAAAACAAATGAGGATCATTGCATTGCATGAACCCGACTACGCGGCCATAAGACCAAAATATACGGCATAATGAAACTGTATAAAACGCTCATGTAGGTTAGTATGTGTCATTTTTATTATGTTATGGCTGTCTTAGAAGGTATGGCGTATTTAGAGTTTGTCTATTTTTCTGTAAGAATAAATAGACATTGGTGCCGATTCCCTTGTTTACAAACTAAACTAAATTTAAGTTCATTGCATCTTTTTCTTTCTATTTCATTAAGAAAAGGACAGGAGATAAACTTTAGTTTAGTCCTGTCAAATTAATCAGCGCCTGACACTACGCCATACAAGTTTAGACGTGATTAAAAAGTTGACAACTAAAATTACATCAAATTACGTCAGGTGCTGACTAATTTGACAGGACTAAACTAATATTTATCTTCTGTCCTTTTCATAATGAAATAGAAAGAAAAAGATGCACTCAACATAAATTTAGTTAAGTTTGTGAACAAGGGAATCGGCACCAATGGTGCCGATTCCCTTGTTCACAAACATTCCATTCCAATTCCATTGTTCCATTGTTCACAATCTTGTTTTAAAACTCGATTAGAATATAATAATAACATGTTTATTTGTACACTTTGTAAAATTTACATAAGTACACAAGGATTAAAGAAATATTGTACACACGGCTACACATCAAGCTATACATTTCCAGTATAAGCTGATATCACATTGTATAAGATTTCCGTACGATGCGAGACCAGCGTAAACTAGTTTTGTATAGCTTGATGTGTAGCCGTGTGTACAATAGAGTCACATTAAAGGGCGAAATAATGCCTCCTAAACTAAGCCAAAAGTCTGTGTTTTAGGAGCCAAAGTTCATCCAGGTATAATGGCATACAACTGATATTTAGTTCTTTTTGTGCTATGCTTCCCTAGTCAGTGCAATTATCATCCAGGTCTCGACTCGATTTACTAATAATATAATTATTGTTATATTGCTCTAGCTAGATTATGCCTTCAACTTGTACCTATTACGTTTCTATTTGCAATGTGGTTATTATATAGATGGCATTGACAGAGGGAGCCACTAAAGGTGTAAGGAGTTAATGGGTAGCTTAATGTTCTTTAACTATTCTGTTAAATGGTACCATGTCTTCAAATAATAGGTTGTTTATGTAGTTGCTTTAAATTCTAAGTGCTTACTGTTTATTTTATTTTGTTATAATATTATATCGGAATTTTGAAATTTTGTTATATTAATACGGAAACCAAGTCAGGTTCAATGTACTTATTGCCATTGGCTTACTTTGCCTTATTGCCTTTGCTTAGTGCCAATCATTGAACCTGACTTGGTTTCCGTACGTCCTTTTCGAGTACCCACTGAAAATCAGCGCTGTGCTGTGGGTCCCCCATAGCACAGCATCTTCCTGAGTGGAAGCGTTCTTGTCACAGTCATGACGTGCAGCTGTCGACTATTTCTGTTTTGTGCTCGTGATTAGAGATCTCTTTTTTGTTTTTATTTTTTTTTCTTAACTATTAGAGCTTTTTTGTATGCACGTGTTTCTGTGACAAATAAACCAAATTTTCTTTCTTTCTTTCTTACAGTATAGTTATAGAATGTTTTAACACTGTTCCAGGGAAGTAGCTCCGGGGTAGTCAAAAGGAGTTTATTAAGTTACAAGCAACTGCACGTTACCTTATGAGTGTCAACGTCGCAACTTAGTGTCATGTTTCGTGGTTTTCAATTGTTATTATATCATCAGAGCTATATTTAAAAAATATAATTAACTAACTTTTTAGAATTACGTGAAAGTGTTTATAAGGTAAGTAGCCGTAATGCTTACAGTTATTTTACTATAAAACTAACGCCCTGCAAGTTTCCAATGTATTATTTGCATATACTCGTAAATAGAACTGTAAACGCAATGATTTCTTACCTTATACACACTTTTCACGTAATTCTAAAAAGATTGTTAAACATATTTTTTAAATATAGCTCCGATTAAAAACTATCTGTGTGCCAAATTTCGTAGAAATCCATTCAGTCGTCTAGCATACCTACAAATTTTCACATCTATATCTAAAAAAAATTTAATTTTATAACTCCAGATACGATAAGAACGGATGGACCGATTTTGATAATTCTTTTTTTAGAATATTCCTTGAAGTACGAGGATGGTTCATACGGAGAGAAAAAATAAAAAAAAATGTTAGGCGGTACGAAGTTAGTGTTGTAATGCTTTTGTCTACTAAATGACTACACACAAATGGGCATTAACAGTTCCACAATACTTGACTGATTTATCTAATTATCCGGACGGACTAGGTAAACTCGCGCTTAGTTTAGTAAAATCTTATTTAAATGATAGACAACAAAAAGTCCAAATAAATGGTGTCAATTCACTTGATTTAAAAGTAAAAATGGGTGTTCCACAAGGCTCGATATTAGGTCCCTTCCTCTTTTTAGTATATATTAATGATCTACCCCGTTTATTAAAAAATCAACCACAAATGGTGTTATTTGCTGACGATACTTCTTTAATTTTTAAGATAAATAGACGTGCATCAAATCTTGACGACGTAAATAATGCCCTACTGCAGGTACACAATTGGTTCGCTGCTTATAATTTAGTATTAAATGGGAAAAAACTAAATGCATAAGATTTGAGTGATTGTGACATAGTATTGAATAAAGAGAAACTAGAATTAGTCGATGAAACTGTTTTCCTGGGGATAACGCTAGACTCAAGGCTGCAATGGGGTCCTCATTAAACATCTCTTGCAGGACGGCTAAGTTTAGCAGCATATGCTGTAAGAAAAATCCGTCAATTTACTAATGTACCGCGAGGCTAGTCTATTTCAGTTATTTTCATAGTATCATGTCTTACGGTATTTTATTATGGGGACGGGCTGCCGATATTGAGTCTATTTTTATTCTGCAGAAAAGATCCATCAGAGCAATACACAGCCTCCGCAGGCGCGATTCTCTCAGGGAACTGTTTAAAGACATTTATGAAAACATCATGTACATACGGAAAAAATTTAATATTTTCAGTAAAAGAGGTGAAAGACAACTATAGGACTAGCAATAGGGACCAATTAGTTCAACCAGGTTTCGGACTGGCTAAAGTAGACTCATCCTTCATGGGGTACTGTTTAAAATGTTACAATAAAATACCTCCCCACATACTCCAAATGAATGAAACGAAATTTAAATCTTGTATAAAACGCACACTATACAGCCAAGCATATTATAAGTTTGGGGATTACATCGCTGACAAAAATGCTTGGCTCAGGGCTGGTCCTGCTCCACAAGGGCGCGTAAACTAATTAATTAGCATTCGAAGATATTGTTGGAGCTGATGAAGGTTGTACAATCTATCTATAATAGATAAATATTTATAATTGCATAGCACATGTGTGAGCACTATGTACCTACTATAAAGGTTACTGGGTTCGTCTTTCGTTGACTTGAATGTGCCCTGGCGGCTGAGAGTATGTCATGCTCACTCAAATGGGTCGCTGGTGGTGGCGTGTGTTTTGGATCATTGAGTTCCCTTCAAAATGGTTGAGCTAAATGGTGCTGATGCATACGTCATGTTCGTGAACGGGCGCCGTCAGTAGGCACTGGTCATGTCTTAGCTGCCATGGCTTATTTTGATTCCTGAATTGTTTTTATCTTTTTATTACCGACGCTTTTAACGTGCACGTCTTTCTACGTCGTTCTCACATGTATAATTTCAACATGAATGATGTAACCACTATTTTGTAACAATATTTTGATTTAAAAGAGTGTCCATGTTGTTTCATGCCCGTTCTTCTCCATAGGTACCTACTACGCTTTGGAATGGGCAACTGGCTTCATCTTTCTGACTGACCGACCCCTTGACAATTCAAAAGTGCCTTCGTTTATTTGAAATAAATTCTTTGAGTATGAGTTTTGAAAATCCGATAAACAGCCTTAAAAAGCCAAGACAACTCAAAGAGAACCATATCAATAGGATCAAAGAAAAACATCAAAAAAAACAAAGCATTTTATCTTCTAAGTACGCCAAACAAAAGAAAGAAAGAAATATTTGAATTGTAGATGTGACAATGGCCTTTAAAAATTTAATTTTCGTATTGTCGTGTTTTACGCTTAAGCATTAAACTCCCCCTGAGTTTAACTTTGTGGGCGTGAACATGTAAATGCAGTGGGACAAGAGTTATTTTTCTTTCATTGAAATATGGTAATGACGGTTTGCGGAAATGATGAGGCGATAATAATGATAACAATAGACTCGTTGTTAGTTATGAAGAAGAGGCTTTTAATTAAATTATTTGGTTAGACATGGAACAAGGGTGATATTTATTTATTTAACATACAACGGCTAAGGCCAATTACATTAGTTAAGCCAAAAATGATTACGCAATACAACTACAGGAAAGTCATGCGCTCATCTCACAATACTCCAGACATACTGACAAAACGTTGTTTCATTCGTCCGCGAGCACATCACAGTCAGGCTTAGCGTCCAAGAGAGCGTTGCCGCGTTGATATAAAAAACTTATATGATATAAAAGCATTGATAAAAACACCTACTACAAAGTGAAAAAAACTTTCATTTCGGATATCGGTGACAAAAAACGAAAGTACAAAACCAAAGACACCGACTTCCGAAATTAAAGTTATTTTTCACTTTGTAGTATTTTTTTGGAAGTCGGTTGTTTTAATTTTTTATATGAAAGTTTTTATTTTTCACTTTTTGGTTGCGGTACCTACCCCAAAAAAATCCGTATACCACTACTTGCTATGTATTTTTTTATAACTCAAGCTTGAGTACTATGTGCTACAACTAGCTTCCAGTCGCGAAAAAATATGCTGCTAACTTTGACAGAAAATGTGGGTGTACCCTGATATACTGAATACATCTGCGTAACCCTTTCGAGTGTACAGGCGTGATAATACATATTTATGCGATAGCAGCAATCGCGGTTGATTTGTCGTCACTTTTTTAAGAGTTCTGTTGTCTGTCTCCGAAACTCATCATCAGTATGTCGATTCTGTAAAAATCTCACCGTGAAAACTTAGGTGAAGTGAGCGTAGAGTGAGCTGCCAATCTAACCGATGCTAGGGATTAACAACTCACTTCACCTACGTTCTCACGGTGAGATTTTTCCAGAATCGACATACAGATCTAAAGGTGATGGGAAATTTAAATGGGATCATTTCGAAATAAACCTCTTTCGAGCAAAAAAATTTGCAATTCCGTCTGTAGATGACGGAGTTATGCCCGAACATACATAAAAAATATATATAAACATCCGAATTGATAACCACCTCATTTTTGAAGTCGGTTAAAAATATACACAAGAATGGAATTTAAGTTAGAAACTAAAGTGTCTCGAAACACATACAATAAAAGTCGCCCCTCGATCTGCAATCATGGCGCATGCCACAGCGTCGTAATATCGGGACGGGACCAGTGATAAAAGAGTGTTGTATTGTACCCAAGATCTTTTGTTATAGGTAAACAAGTTTTTTTTATATATCATTATAAGCTTGCACATTTATAATGATACTTTTGGTACGTTACACGAATAAACAACACTATCATAAACATAAAACTGTAATATCACAAAATGTATCTATAAAAAATGCACATTCTCTAGCATACACGTGCACTTTTCATACCGCTTTCCTCTCTAGAGAGAATAGATAGATACAAACTTCACCGCTACGTCGCGTCGGCGGCTACGTGCTACGCGCTACGAGCCTACGAGCGCTACACGTTTCGTAGCCTTTTCCATATTCATGCATCTTTACATACGAACACGCCTGTTGAATACTGGAGGCTGTAACTTTTGGAAACTCACCGATATTGTAGGTGTCTGTTTGTCTTTACGAGGTGTACCCTTTTGGTATGTTTTTACTATGAGAATACGTTATTTTCATTTTATTTTGCTTATGATCTTTTATCCACCTTTAGACATACCCTTACTAGAAATTAGAATCCTAATACTTTTTTCTCTGTGTGTGTTTTTGTGTCGCTAGAGTTTCTTACCCGGTTTTCTCCTTAGGAACCTACGACGCTTTGGAATAGGCAACTAGCTTTATATTTCTGACTGACCGACCCCTTGACAAATCAAAAGTGCCTGTAATTTTTTTATTTGAAATAAATGCTTTGAGTTTGAGTTTAGCGTCGGTAAAGTTCTAATAAGCGTTTTCAAAAAATCTTGATATTTTTTACATAATATTTAATCTAGAAGCTGTCTATGGTCCTTTTTAACGATCGAAACGTGCTGATTCTTACTCTAACATGAATAAATGAGATCTAATTTATTTTATCAGAGCACATCGGTACCGACCTAAGATTGACGATGCCCTAAATAAGGCAGGTGTGACAAAGTACAAAAGACAAACAGCGGTATGTATACCTGTGACGCAAAAGTTACATAGGTACCTAATAACAAATTAGGTACCTATGTAACTTTAGCCTTAATATTATTTATTTATTAAAATCTCCCTTACAACTATAATAACATGTGTATCTACCCAATGCGACAGTGCGGTCATTTTACAAATCTATACTTACTAACTTATTATTTAAAATTTAAATATAATTCAAAGAACTAAAACAATTTTCTAAAAAGTAATAGGATCTTTAACACAATGCCTTATATACAGAATACTCAACACACTAATAGAAATATTACCTACACTAATCTGTATTATAACATAATCCACCGTCTACCTTAAATACCACATTTAGTAGCCCCCTAACACGTATGGCAAGGCAATATAATGAAAGGTCTAACTTGACAGATTACCCTATTGATATCTTCTCCATAAGTTTCGCTTCACAGATGTTCCCTACTTTTCCTTATTTGAACAGTGCGAACAGTGCACGTCTATTTAGCTCAAATTGGTTTGTTTTTGTAGTGTTCTAGATTTAGGTCTTCAGTCCTAATGTCAATTAGTTTAAGTCCTAATGTCAATGTCATGCATACCTGTTATTTGCATGGTTACTGAAATGCCAATTTTATATTTGTACCCGAGTCATGGATGTATATTTATAATATGTATGTATTTACAAAAAAAAAATGTATTTAAGTAGTGTATCAACCATCTGGTATCCATAACACAAGCCTTAAGTGTTAAGTGCTTAACTTGGAACTAGATGGTGCTGTGTGCAATGTCAGACGATATTTATTTATTTATTTATATTTTAGTTAATTTGAATTGTAAGTGACTGTGCTGTTGGTGTGCTTATTCTAAATAAATAAATAAAATAAGTAGCAGTGTCCTTGCGAATACACTCAAATGACACGTGAACACATCAATTTTGCCATGAAGTTCGTTAATGATACGTATTGCACGGGTCACAGGTGTTTTGGCGAGTAGGTGGGTCCTGGCTGTCGGCACGGCCAGCAGTAGCGGGCGCCGCCACCTCCACACATACCGGTCCAGTACGCAAAGACTCAAGCGCTGCAGCACTCCTGGATTATGCATTATCTTACATTCAAACTAATATTATAAATGCGAAAGTAAGTTTGTTTCTTTTTTTTTTTTTGTTTGTTTTTTTTTTTTAATTTCTCGCCTAAACCACTGAACCGATCTTCCTGAAATATCGCATATACGTTGTCAAGTGTACAGAAACAGACATAGAGTACCATTCATGCCGAAAAAAAGTACTGTTCCCGAGGAAAACAACAACAACGATTTTATGATAATAGATGGCGCCACTTGTAGTGTGTAATGTGTTGTTTTTTTTTTTTAATTTAGTACTTATTACATTTTGAGAGCCTAGAGTGTCGATAGACCAGTTTTTAATCCTCCTAACTATAATATTATAAATGCGAACGTAAGTCTGTTTGCTTGAAACCTTTTCACGCCCTAAACCGCAGAACCGATCATCAAGATATTTTGCATATACGTTGTCAGGGAAACAGAAAAAAATACCCATCTTTCATCCAGAAAAAAAGTACTGTTCTGAGCCCATGAGTGCAACGGCCAAACAACAAACAGAGAACAACCCGAATTGATTGTCAAATTTTAAATTAACGCGAGTGAAGCCGCAATCAAAAGCTAGTACATACATAAACCCACGCCTTCTTCTCACAGACGTAGGCAGAAGCTACACAACTCCACCTGCTACGATCCTTACATACTTCTTTTGCCTCGTTTACGTTCATACCACGCCGGTTGCTAGTAGTACTACGCACATGACCTTTCTGATAAACATCACCAATAAGTTCACTATACAGTTAAAATTTTACTTGTTTTAATGTTAAGAGCGTTTATACCTTATGAGTGGCAACGTCGCAATTTAGTGTCATATTTCGTGGTTTTCAATTTTTATCATTTAATCGGAGCTATATTTTAAAAATCTGTTTAATTAACTTTTTAGAATTACGTGAAAGTATTTAAAAAGTAAGTAACCGTAATGCTTACAGTTATTTTACAATGAAAATAACGCCCTGCAAGTTTCCAAACAAACATGCAACATGCATGCATACATGTTTGTTTGCATACAAATAGAACTGTAAACGCAACGATTTCTTACCCTTTACACAGTTTTCACATAATTCTAAAAAGTTAATTAAACAGATTTTTAAAATATAGCTCCGATTAAATGATAAAAATTGAAAACCACGAAATATGACACTAAATTGCGACGTTGCCACTCATAAGGTATAAACGCTCTTAAACGGTTAAACTTTTTAATTGTTATAGTTAATTATCTGGTTTATCGAATCCTGAACGGTGGACCACTACTTACGCCACACCCTGTATGTCCCGATATCATCTCATTAACCAATAACACCTACCTACTTAGTTTAAATTGTATTTTACAGTAGCAACGAAGTACTTACAATACAGGTTGAATAATGTAACCCGTTCACTTTAAAACCGCGAACGTCAAGTCAAATGAATGTGAATGTGAGTATCATGCAGAGTAGATAGAATACATGACTTTATAGCTGTCTGGCGGTTTTGAGTATTTTATATACGGCCTACGCAAATGTGCTGCAGATCTGGTAGCGTCGTGTGACGGGTTGTTGAGCTCCTTAAATTAGGGTTGAGCTACACGATGCCTGATACATGCATGCTGTCTGTTAGGACAGGTCAACTCAAAGCTGCAATGGCTCTTTCTTCAAAAGGCCCCTCCAGACTTGGCCCTGCATTGTTAGACTCACATAAAGTCCTATTAATACAATGTTTGGACTTTAAAAGAGACCATGAACTCTGAGTTTGTTTCGGCATTTCTTTTCAGGGATCAGTCAGCTAGGAAATGCCGGCGCCATCTAGTATTAAAATATTGAAGTGTAAAAGGGTCTTAAAAGATCTACTTACAGAAAATAAACATTAAATTTCATTTAATTTTATTTCATTTCAAATCGGATTAAACGTAAAACCATACCCCATTTATCATTCAATGACTTTTTCCAATACATTACATTCGGTCAGCGATTATTGGGTAGTAATAGTACAACGACCATTATGTGGTCGTTGTAATAGTACTAGTAAATGAATATAATAAGAACACAGCAGCAGGTCACGTTACCACAAACCGTAAAATTTTCTCATTCGATTCTGAACGTAACCATCAACATTTTAAGGTTTAAAATCATTTGGAGAAATAAAATTCGACAGTTTCGTATAACCCGATGTGCAGGGGACTGTACCTCTGTTGTTGTATTGTTGTGTGTGAGTGAACAAAATGAGCGAGAAAATAGATTTGTAAACAATTGTATAGGATTTAGGGTTCGATGGGTAATGCGGGTTTTACGCTTTCCGTACCTAACTAATTTATGGTTGTTTTGTTTGTTAACGCAAGAAATACGTATCGGTAAATAACAGCGCACTTCGAGACCTGAGCTCTTATTTTGTTTAGTTCGCTTAAAACACAGCCAAAAAACTAGGTTGAACTTATAACTGTTTTAAACTTTTTTCACGCGGTGAGCATTTAGCTTTGATTTTGTACGAGACCCGTAATCTAGTTGGTATTGGTGATCGAAGATTCTAATAAAAAATATGGATAGCGTCAAAAACCTAACTAAAGCCCAGCTCAGTGGCAACCTTCATTATTTAAAGTTGAGGAATAGAGAGAGAGATAGACAGAGACGGGGAGATAGTAGGAGATGGAGACAGGATATTTTGAATGCTATTCATGTTAGTGTATGCTAAAATGTGAAAATCAAATCCATTATTTAATTTCACGGTTAGATAAATAGCTACGTAGGTATGCGTTGTCGAATCAATATAGGTTTTGATAACGACATAAAAAAAAATTAATTCTTTAATGTAGATACTTAATTATAACAATATTTTTTCAAACTACAACTTACAACTAGAACTCAAATAAACTTGTATAACAAAATATGCGCTTCCTGACAACCGTGACAGACCGACAAACCCAAAGATCCCAAAGTCACTTTGACTCAAATTCGGCAATCCAATCCAATTGGTTTATTTACAAGGGTTGTGCCGAGTTCCGCCCTGATTCCTTCCAACTCTAGACATGACATCATTTCACCCTTTGATGCTAATTAAGGCAGGTGAGAGCCCTTGTCACCTTGAGGTACAAGAGGACTATACGAACGCATAAATAGCTTTTGAAATGAGACACACCTCATGTACTCTCTACAAAGTTGACGCATGACCACCTTAAGGCTTATATTTCTTTACAGCGACTAGACCCAACCGGCGGGGGTTGGGTCTAGTCTAGTGTATAACCAAATTGACCAACTAAGCAAGGAAGGAAGTACCAAATATTTTTTGTTGTTAAAACATGTGTTTCTTTTAATAAAAATAAAAACATTTTTATTTTATCAATTAAATACTAAATTGTGGGCGGGACTGAGCATGGTCACTTCACGCAAACGAAAACTTTTAAAAGTGATTATGCGTCAACTTTGTTGATGGTACCTACTGTTATTTGTCATGAGACGAAATTGTGGGATGAATAAAATAACTTAATAATGTTAAACTAGCTAAGCCCGCGACTTCGTTCGAATTAAATATCTTTTTCTATCATAAAACAACTCATGATCAGAGATCAGATATTCGGATGCATATTTACCTAAAGTTCATTTTTAGCTATGAAAGTATGGAAGCAGCTTCTTAAAATATATTTTACGTAAAAAAATCCCAGGATGCCAGAAACACCGGGAATGCATAACAAGTATAGTATGGCAGGTGTATAGTATGGAATCGAGTTCTAAAAAAATATGTATGAATAAATTATACCTAGGTATTTCAATAGGTACCTACATGAATTATTCTAAATATATTTAGTCTGTTATCTTATCTTGACGTTGTTTGCTACGGCAGTCTGGTATCGACCTACCTATTTTACAATATTAGGTAGATATGCATCCGATTCTATAGTCAGAAACGTAAATGGGTCAATCCCGGAACCGCGGGACTTTTCGATACAAAGGCGCATTCCATATTAGCCGACATCTCAACCCGAATACCCGATCTAGTCATGATACTCGGCAATAGTGTAGTTTTCTATCGGATCTAATCGGAGCAATGTTTCCAGAGATTACCAATGAACAAGTTTTCTTTATTTATTACCAGCTTCTTTTCGCGACTTCACCGGCGTTAAATTTCTTGTCCGACCCACTCCGTCGCATCGCATCGCCTGCCCGCACTTTTACTTCGTTTTCGCTTAAAGTTCTTTCTGACTTTATTTCTTTTTGCTCGACTCCTAGGGGCCATATCGTGATATTAAATAGCCTAAAACCTTCCTCAAAAATTGAGATATCAAATGCAAAAAGAATTATATATATATTTTTCCAAAGTTGTACACCGCCTAAAGAATATAAAATGTCAAATTACTCGGAAATGGTTGACATTTGCATAAAGGTCTTAAGAGGCCATTTGGTTGCAAATGACCTCCCCTACGTCCCCTTAATGTATTGCCGACATATTACCAATAACCCTGTATATTATATTATATTACTACAAATATCACGTAAATTGATAGAAAACAATATTACAAAAAATTTCACCGCTCCACGCTTTTGTTTCTTACCCGCGCTTTATTTTTGTGTTTTTTTTTTTTATTTATGCAATGACGATTGTACTACTGCCTGTGCCGTACCTATACAGCCACACTCCGAACAAAATATTTTTGCACCTGACTATTTTTGAAAATAAACAATAACGGAGTTTCAAAGGAAATTGCTGGTGGCTAAAACTAACCAACAATGAAATTCTATACAACTTTGCTGGCGCCTATTTCAAGTAGCGGGGAAAGGTTGACTTTGCTCAAAGAAGGTAGTCAAAATTATAACCACATTACAAGCATTTTGAACATCCAACCGATTATCCTTTAAAGCTAAAGTTCGTGAGCACATTCGCAAGAAGCTGGCAGTATCATCACAACGGTACCTAATATTTTCTCATTGTTTGTCTTATTTGTGCTTTATATATTATATTTACTTTAGTCCTAATAGATATAAGCGTTTTTTTTATATTTAAAAATATTTATTCCTAAATTTTCATTATAAATTGCAGCGCAGCTACCACTGTTTGTCTCTTCATCACCCAAAGGTTGACTGGTAGAAAATACCTATGCCATTAAGTACGCCTCTGTACATTTGTGTGCTAAAGTATTAAATAAATAGATAAGTAAAAGGTTTTTATTTACAGCTAAAAAAATGAACAAATCATCGATTGCAGTTGGATAGGTAAATGTGAGTCGTTGAAAAAGACGAAATAATGTTTCTTTTCACACAAACCATGTGTCTAAGTCCTTATCACATATAGATTTGTACAATTCACTTCTACATCTTCGCATTTTGCTACAAAGAACAAACTGCGCTCATAATATTGTATGAATTTAAGTATTTCCTTAGAAACGTCCCGAGCAAGTTCACAACAGCGAAATTTCATAAATACCTGGCAGTTTGAAAATTGTGTATTGAGATCCGTCTGGGCTTGACTGTGGTACAGTCAGCATCACGATGTGGGTAGGTACGTACCCCCCATCAAAGTTTATTTTAATACAACTGGGGGTACCTAGAGTATATGTAGTAAAGCGGTATTTTATTGTATTGGTAATTTTGCTCATTGATTGTTTACTTATACGTGTAAATGATAAAGCTTTTGGATCGCGAAACAAACAAGGTCACTAAGTATCCGTAAAATATCGACTGTTCTTTATTTTTGTAATTCATGCTGCTTTGCAATAGTTGTGCATCTAATATTTTAGTTTACCTTTTGACGTTGGAATCTTTTATTATTTTTTATTATTCGCGAAGACGTTTCCTTTTTACTTTTATTAAATTATAATTATGTGTAACTAATAGAAAATTCTTATAAATTATTAACCTACTTAATATTAGGCATAAATGTGAATGTTTGTATGTTTGGATGTTTGTTACCCAATCACGGTAAAACGACTGAATTGATATGGATGAAATTTGACTCACATACAGTTTATGACCACACAATATTGTTTATTTGTGATTAACACACATAATACTTTTTATCTCGGTATTAAGTTCCTGTGGGATATATTCCGACATATACGCAGGCAAAGCCGCAGGCTAAAGCTAGTGAGTCATAAATGGCAATGACGTTCCTGATATAAGACTCCACAAAAGGCAATAACGTTCCTGATATAAGACTACATATATGGCAATAACGATCCTGATATAAGACTACATAAATGGCAATAACGTTCCGGATATAAGACTCCACAAAAGGCAATAACGTTCCTGATATAAGACTACATAAATGGCAATAACGTTCCGGATATAAGACTCCACAAAAGGCAATAACGTTCCTGATAAAAGACTCCATAAATGGCAATAACGTTCCTGATATAAGACTCCATAAATGGCAATAACGTTCCTGATAAAAGACTGCATAAATCAAAATCAAAAGTCATTTATTCAAATTAGGCTGAGAATCAGCACTTTTTGAACGTCAAAATCACATAAGACAGTCCCCCCAAAACGCCCACCCTTCACCACTTCCTAGTGCTTTAGCTGGGAAGAAGAAGTGGCGGAACAAACTCCCCAGCAGCACTGCTGTCTGTTCAGTTAGAAGAACTGGATTCAAAATGGCAATAACGTTCCTGATATATGACTCCATAAATGGCAATAACGTTCCTGATATATGACTCCATAAATGGCAATAACGTTCCTGATATAAGACTCCATAAATGGCAATAACGTTCCTGATATAAGACTACATAAATGGCAATAACGTTCCTGATATAAGACTCCATAAATGGCAATAACGTTCCTGATATAAGACTACATATATGGCAATAACGTTCCTGATATAAGACTCCATAAATGGCAATAACGTTCCTGATATAAAACTCCATAAATGGCAATAACGTTCCTGATATATGACTCCATAAATTGCAATAACGTTCCTGATATAAGACTCCATAAATTGCAATAACGTTCCTGATATAAGACTCCATAAATTGCAATAACGTTCCTGATATAAGACTACATATATGGCAATAACGTTCCTGATATATATATATAGTACATAAATGGCAATTATTTTACGTTCTTATTATAAAACTCCATCAATGGCCATAACATGCCTGTTAAAAGAATCCATAAATGGCAATTACGTTCATAATAAGACTCCACAAAAACCTATTTAAAATTAAAAAGCAAGCTAGTTCCCTACAAAAAATATAAGCGTCCTTTACAAAACCAATGCAGTAAATATCGCGTGATTCAAAAACACGGTGCTCAAAGGAGACGCAATATATCTCTAGCTACAAAGGGCATTGAGTAGTTTTTCAAATACCGATTGCTCCAGAAATGAATGCAATATTTAGAAGAAGCTCCATTAAATATGGAAGCAAATACCAAGCCGGTATCGACGTTTTATGAACTTCTAAAGCACTTCCTATCTGTCTGTGAAAGCGTAATTTGATTTTGATGGTTGTATCCGGCCGTAGAAACTTTTGCAATCGATGCTTATCTAAACTCTTCATAAAGCTTGCTAGATTTATGTGGCCTAGCATAGCAAGTTATTTTTAAAGTCATTACGACTCATACTATAACAACACGCCAGTTTCTACCGAAGGTGTAGCTAGAGGTGTAGGTACACATACACTGGCACTTTACCAGATAAGCAAATAATTGAAATAGTAATTATACGAAATTCAAGTCAAAACATCCCCAATACATAAAAAATGCAGTTGTTACGGTGACGCAAATTTTTAAAATAAATACGCATCTTTTCTCTCCTGCCTTATAAACCATGATCTAGTAAGATTATAAAACATTTTCAGCGCCTAATAATTTTATCACAGCAATAATTCACATACAAGAGATTCTTCTCATAAAGTAATCATATTTCTTAACTTAACATACCGTGACATACTTTTAGAGCCTCTTAAGTCAACAACAAACCTCTTTTGTGTCATAATTCCCTTGAAAAATATTTTACACATTCTCTTGTTTCTAAAAGAAATTCCTTCGTCACTAAAATTTTATAGAAGTTTCGCATACAAGATATAATTATAATATATATACAAGCGTTGGTAAATAGAAAAGGCCTTCGTGGCTTTAAAATAAGGGGAAAAATTGTTCAGGAAAAAGTTTTAAACATAAACCTTTATTTACCGCAGCCTTAGGCTTGCGGTTGGCATATTTATAATCGTGTAGTCCAGAAAATAAATGAGAAATACGAATATCTACATAGTAACGACGAGCCACTAGTTTTTTTAAGCGCCTGAACATTATTTCGCTTTGTAAGGGAACGCGCTATTCTTATTTTTTTGCGTTACAAATTTTGTCAGGCGTTTATGACGCGTAGATCGTGAAATTATATTTACAGGTTCGCTTTACAAGTTTTTCACAAAGTTCATGGCAACTGTTTAGTGTGTGTCTGAATTTATATTACATTTTATGAAATTGCTCGCTTACGGAGGTATGAGGAGGGACTGTTACTAGAGACAGAAAAGGCATTATAATTGGCCTATTTGCATTTTCATGTTCGTATCGTTATTGTCTAGTTTATTACTACTATACTCTCGTTCTAATGTAAAGGTAGCACTATGACATAGTTTAGGAGACGTAAATAATACGGTATGCATTTAAATTGCATTATGTAAATTGTCTACAATAGGCTGAGTTGATTGATGAATACAACCTATCAACACAGGAGTTGAGAACTTATACCCATGTGATTAATCCAAAGGACCAGGTCAACAGGTGCGGCTGACAGTCTATTATTAAATGGCTAGCGGACCCTATCTCTCAGGCATGTAATTAACTAACAAGATACATACTGTGTATGGCTGATAGTGATATCACAGAATAGATAGGTACAGAAGGTTCGCACAACGAGCGAAAACCGGCACACGCACATATAAACGCGTACCTATAGTCTATCCAAAAATGATCTGTTGGAAGTATACTCAAAAACTGTTCGGATAACATTTTACGCAGTCACTTAATATAGGGAATTAGTAACATATTCATCTGTATACATATAGAAGGATTCAACTTAATATTCTCTCAACTTTTCCCAACAATTATTGTTGGAATAAAATTATTAAATTGTAATTGAAAACGCATCGACGAATATTCAAGTCATAAAATTAACCTAAATTCTGTTAATATATTTTTCAATCTTTATGGTGATTTAAAATTAGCATGTCGGGTTCAAGTATGCAAATAATTAAATTAAAGCACTTAATTTGTAAGTGGCTCTTCAAATTGGCATCCACAAGTACGTTTTCTGGTCCATCGATATGCCAGTTGCAAGTACGCTTGCAGTCGCTGTACTTGAATCGTCTATGTGTACGTGTGTTGTCGCCAGTTGCATAGAGCCAACCTTCTGCACCTATCTATTCTGAGGCGTTATATTCAACATAGAAGCAACTGTTGATTTATTAGAAGCTGATGGTCAGCGGACAATGAGGTTCGGAATTATTACAGCGATGCAACCTCGTCCAATAACCTGGGATCGCAATGAACTATGTAAATAGAGGATAGGAGAATGAGTAGGTATAGTATGTGAGGCTTTGGATGGCTTTAATCCTGTGTGTTCCATTATTTATGGCATCGTCACTTTTGTTGTTGTTGAAAGGATGGGTGGATAGATTATCGTATAAGATTATGGTAAGTTATGGTCGAGGTTCTTACATGCAAGCATGGTGATCGATGCTCGTTGATCGCTGTATGAGAAGCGCAAGAAACTTTGCGCTGCAGTTGGACAGGTACAGTCTGATATTATCTACGGCTGGAATTTGTAAAGCATGAACCGATCACTCCAAAACGTCAACGCGCTCATCAGATAGCGTACGCCGTTTGTCCACCCGCTACCGTCAACGGGACGTCAGCGAGAAATGAGATTATACGAACCGAGCGTGACGTGACGTGCGATGCTATGGTCACTCGGCCATTGTAAATGTATGTATCGCATCATCGGCGCCGTCATCTCGATCTCGTTGACATGACGGGGACAAATGGCCTTACAGTAGGCCACACGTTAGTGTTAAAAAATATAAGCTGATCACTTATTGTATTGGAACTCTGTACAATGCTATGACAGCTCCAGGTCAAAGTGTTAGCACCGTAGGTACGCACGGCTACAGATCAAGCTATACATTTCCAGTATAACCTTATCTCGCATTGTATAGGATTTCCTTACAATGAGAGGTCAGTGTAAACTGGAAATGCATAGCTTGATGTGTAGCCGTGTGTACATTTATTAGGTTCATGTCATAAGTTTATGTTTCGAAACAACATCATCTCGTCTTCTTAGAATGAAAAAAGATTCAAAACCAGGACTTCGCAATGGACAGCAATACCACTTAACAAATGAGGATATTTTTTTTAAAATTACAAACACCTCTACGCTCCTGCACCCGCGTAAGACACTATCAATCACAGTTTGATTAATTTCGAGGGATACCTATTGCTAATCCATTGCGTCATATGTTCGAAAAATGTGTCTGCTCACCAACGTAAATAACGCAATGAATGTTGTTGAACTGTCAAATTGAAAGCCATTCCTGCTGTTAGTGTGTCACGCAACTACCCTGCAGGTGTAATAACTTTAAAACCTTCAGCATATTTAGCCAGACTTAGGTAGACAGAGAAGTCATTTATTTCCTTCAAACCTTAAGACAAATGTACACAGTGACGGCCCCGTATAATTTTCAAGCCGTTTCCTCGGAAATTAAACGAGGATTAGCAGGAATTACGCGCGGAATTACCGGTGGAATTACGCGCGGAAATTAATAATGCAAGAAAATGCTTCCGACTGGACTTCCGATGTACGTTTCCGGTTCAGGAATGTATGCACGACTGGATTCGGGTAAGCTTTACAGTATGTACTTATAGCATTAAAGTAGGACCGTCGAAAGGATGTTTCAGGCGGGAAATGGGGAATTATTAACGTTGTTACGTACTCGTGTGTCTAGAAGAAGTTACCTTTATAGCAAACGAGTTTTGGGTATTTCTGCGTTTCCCGCACGAAAGTTATAAAATATATATGTATAAAAAAAATGCTGTTCGTTGGAAAGCGTATCATTTGAGAACGGCTAGACCGATTCGGCAATAGACCGAAAAAAATTTGAAACCTTCTCGAAGAAATTCTATTTCGGGAAAAACCCAACGTCCTTTTTTTGTATAGGATTTTTGTATGACCTAATGTACTTTGGACAGGACATCGTCTATCGGGTCAGCTAGTTATTAATAAGAACTTTATTGTTATGCAAGTTTCTTAAATAAAACAGTAATTACTCCCATGTCAGCAAGGCAAGCAAGCCCTGTGAAAATTTTAGTTGATACAGATACATATATTATTATGATATGACCTATTTTTAATTTGACCTATTATAAAGGAGGCCATTTATTCTCAGAAATATGTGTTATAAAAAATCTTTCTCCGTTTGGGACAAGCTATGTTTACAAAACTTTCTCCGCTTAGAACAAGCTAAGTTTACAAAACATTCCCCGTTTAGAACAAGCTAAGTTTACAAAACTTTCTCCGTTTAGAACAAGCTAAGTTTACAAAACGTTCTCCGTTTAGAACAAGATTAGTTTAGAAAACTTTCTCCGCTTAGAACAAGCTAAGTTTACAAAACTTTCTCTGTTTAGGACAAGCTAAGTATACAAAATTTGCTCATGCCGTGATGAGAAGATTAGCCTGCCAGTTTGGATTTCTTACTATTGAACGAAACTAACTTACTTGCTAGGGAACGCTGGTTTTAGGTAGGTAAGTATGATCTGGCAGCAAAAAAACAATCTGCCTATATAGCCGATTCCCAACTATGTCGGGGTTAGCTTACAGTCCAACCGAACGCAGCTGAATACCAGTATTTTACATGGAGCGACTGCCTATCTGACCTTCACAACCCACTTACTGATCAAATAAACGTCACCTCTGACCTGTGTATGAGTGACAATGTCAAATTATCGCCCGGGTACTGTATGCATAATACTGGCTGACTGGGTGTTGCCTCTGTTCGCGAGGTAATCTATGTCGTTAGGAAGTGCCGCCTCTGTGTGTAAGGCAATCTGTGCTTATATACTGAATAAACAGTGGACCGGCTGCTGTCAGCTTGTAAGTGAATGGATAGCGAAAATAGGTCATTGTGATGTCCCAAGCTAGTGTAGACTTAGTTACATCATATTTCAGTGTGTAATGCAGTTTGTTTAAGAGCTACTGCTGGGTATGTGACCCCTCTAAATTCAGATTATGACGACCTACATAAAGTAAGGTAAAAGATCTGTAAACCGACCCCGACAAGTGCTTATTCTCGCAAATCTATTGCTGTTTAGCTAGGACCCTCCTTTTTTTTATTCTTTATTAATTATTAGGGTCGTTTATACAATTGTTCATGCCAGTCCCATCGGACCTTATAAAGTAATAATACTAATAATAAACGAATCTATCGGACCTTATTACGCAAAACGTAATAGTACAAACTTAACTAAACTATAAGCAGTTCCGGAGACAAAATATGATGGAACATACAAACATCGTTCATATTTATCTTGAGCTCTCTAACTAGATCGTCTCTTGCAGACTAATATCTGACACACTCCGTCAGTAAATGTATAACATCTTCCAGTGTGCCACACACCCCACAATTTAATGAATATTTTTTTAAAATTAAATATCCAAAATTATTGAGCGGCATGTGCCCAGATCCCCCCTTGTGACCCTCGTTTTGTGGTAGTTGGCGGCAGCACATCTAGCTTATAATAATTTCACTAACATTTTCCTGAACTCCGAGAGTGAGGTCGAGCAATGTGTTATTGGGTTTTCCTATCAGGACTTTCTCAGTAGCAGCCCAGAGTCTAGATTTGTGCCCGGTTGATGGTAATACGCTCACCCCCTATTACATGGGCGGGGAGAATGTGGGTGTGGGTGTACTATAGGTGCACCTCTGCCTAACCCTTCGGTTGATACAGGTGTGATGTTATCCCACAATATACACAAACAATATTAAAACAATTGCCATCAGCCTGTATAAACACATTAGACTACACGCTGTATAATAGTGGTCATTCTGCTAACCTAGTTCCCACAGATCTATTACAATAGCAAGTTATGGTCTGCGCCAAGAACAGTCGACTGCACATAAGTAGTGATAAATGATAAATGATTTTATTTCTGTAAGTAGGTTTGAACAAACACTTTTACACGTCAACCATATTTTTTTTTTAAACTAGATGGGGTCGGCGTTTCCTATCTGACTACTCTGAGAAGAAAGGCCGAAACAAACTCAGAAGTCAGGAGTACACAGATACACTACGACAATCAGTCTTACTCATAAAGGCACTGACGATTTGTAAATGTTACCACTGATGCGCGGCTGACTGTACACGCTTATAACATTTTAGTTCGGACAGTCTGCTCCTGTCTTGGGGTGTGGAAATTGATTGTTTTGGCACGGATTCCGCCATAAAAGC
Organism: Brachylomia viminalis; assembly: GCA_937001585.2. NCBI lineage: Eukaryota > Metazoa > Arthropoda > Insecta > Lepidoptera > Noctuidae > Brachylomia > Brachylomia viminalis. The sequence goes on from OW443314.2 coordinate 14,532,626, forward strand.
CCGTCTATGGTCACTAGAGGACACGTCTTTGTAGCATACCTACTACCTTGTTAATTATAATAATGTACGTATTAAGTTTGTTTTGTGTGGAGGTAAATGGAAGGGGTTCGTGCCTCGGAAAGCACGTGAAGCGTTGCGTTGCCGTTGGTCTCGGCTGTGATTCGTAGATCTTTGCCAGTCGTCACGGGTAGTCAAAAGCCCAAAAGTCTGACAACCAGTCTTATCAAGGGATGTCGTGTTACCCAGCAACCGGGTTGAGGAGGTCAGATAGGCAGTCAGGAAAAGCTAGGTAGATTGGCTAGAATTCAATGAGCCATGTTCACGGCTCGGTACTATAGATTATCTAGCACGAACAGAGGCTACAAGCAGCATAAAGGCTTCCACAAAGAGGCGCGATGCGACAGCGCGTCGCGAATCTAGTAGAACAATTTCCATGAAGTTTTTTTATAGTAATTGTCGCGTCGCGCCTCTCTGCGGGAGCCTTTATGCTGATACATGTTCCGTAGTGATGAATAAGGGATACGTAGATGCGACAAGCGACCTTGTTTGTAGGTCATTCGCAAATGTAAATAAAAGGGTGGAGTCGCGGGGTAGAGTTGTATTGTAGATTGAATTATGAGGGTGGCTCTCGGAAAATGGGTGTTGGAAAATATGTTTTTGTATAGACAGGTATTATTTACATAATTTTTTCTTGCAAGCAATTTGTTGTATTTCATTTAGAACTCTAAGTACCTACCTATTGACAGAAAAATGAAGGAAATTTGGTTTTAATGCTCGAGGAATAGGCCATTCATACAAGTGATAAAGTGAGGCTTAATTTTCAATAAATGATAATATTAGCATATAATTATAAAAAGTGATTGAATATCCTTTTAAATGTTCAAAGTATTTTTTTATGTTTTTTTTTACGAAAACAGGCACAATGTTTACATTGCGCACTACCGCAAACAGCGAAACACACAACAAATAAAAGTCGATTCCCAGCAATTATTTTTGCACAAATTTATTTAGTTTGATGTACAAAATGCGTCGATGACGGCTTCGTGAAGGGTCTTTTTACACCCTGTATAAAGCTCAATGGAAAATTAATTCAACAATGCAATTCACTCAATAATAAAAACAAGGAAGAAACCTCAACAAATACAATATTTTCCGATACCAGCTAAAACAAGCCAGGACCAAAACTCAGGCGAGCTTAGGGTACCCAGCCTAAGATGACCCATTATGTTTATGTCTTCACACTGCTTGCAAGGAAAAACAACAACAAAAATATGAAAAATAATTAATAACATTTTGATTACGAATAAAAACCCAAACCGATATGAGCTATAAATATGGCAAATTAATCAGAATGAAACTAGTGTGATTCGGTTATTTTTAATAATATTTATATTGTAATTCCAATGATCTGACACTTATTGTTAATTTTTAATTTGGAATTGAAACCTTTGCATGCCCATGTGACGGTAAAATATGGAGAACTTTATTATAAAAAAATACCTATGTATACTATACCCATGTTTGCAAGGAAATAAATGATTTGATTTGATTTGGTTAGATACTTTTAATAAGTTATTATTACTTATTTCGGTTCTACGAGATCTTTTCCTCTAATATCGGTACGCACTATTATTTTTAAATTGCTCATGCTGTGGTATAAATATTAGCCAGCCAGCGTGGTCATAGCCAAGTCTGAGACTGCTCAGCGTTCACATGACGGACCTATATTAAATCACCCCTCGAGAAAGCTATTTAAAGTAACGTCTTTTTGAACCTAATAAAAATGAATTGCATTCGAAGCACGTTCGAAAACTTCTGTTTTTAATGTAACTTAGTTTGGAAGGCGCTGATGAATGTGGTGATACAATGATATTTTCATCATTACAAACACTATAATGATACACAATTTTCTGGAATGTTCATTTTTTACTTGGAAAATTGTTTTTGTGAACAAATGTGTTTTTTCTGAAATAAAAATATATGTTTTTTTTTTTTTTTTTAATGATTCGGCACTCTTGGAGGCTATATGTATTAATCTTGATATTTGTACACACGGCTACACATCAAGCTATACATTTCCAGTTTACACTGACCTCTAATTGTAAGGAAATCCTATACAATGCGAGATCAGCTTATACTGGAAATTTATAGCTTGATCTGTAGCCGTGCGTACATTTTCATCCTTTGATGACACAAAGTTTTGTAATATTTTTAGCCCTTACTTTCCGGAAACTCAACGGTGCGCGGTGGTTGGTCAACATGTACACTGGTTACTTTATACTCAATTTTTTCGCCACAGACTTCATATTTCGGTAAATCCGTGGAGTGTTGATTTAGGCGGATTTATTTATGCTACCCCGGGGCAAGGATGGGCAAGGATAGCTGTCACGGACGGGAGATATCCATTAAAGTGTCCCTCGCATTATTTTGATAGAACCGAGGTTTTGGTGAAATGAAATATCTATGTACGGACATAGCTACCTAGATAAGCATTGTGCGTATGGGAGGGGATTTATATAAAGAGCATCGTGTAGATATCCGCGTTCTAAAAATAGGTCACATGTTCTTAAATTACTTATGACACAATTTGATTGGCCTCGTGGCTTAATAATAACAGCTGACCGGGTCTATCGATCAGGTTAAGCTACGCTTGTCGCGGTTGGTCCGTGGATGGGTGACCATCTTTACATACCAAGACCCCTCTGTGTATCGGAAAGCACGTTAAGCCGTTGGTCCCCGCTGTCATTCGTGGATCTTTAACAATCGTTACGGGTCGTCAGAAGCCCGAAACACTGACGGTTGTCAGACGGTTGTTTGACAGACGTTAATATGACACAGTCACACATACACAGGTCAGAGACGATGCTCTTTTAATTTGATTATTAGGTTGTCAGTCTGATAATACAAGGTGTTGTTTTGCATCCTCGTCAAATTCGAGGAGGTAACTATGCTAATGATTCTCGACACGAATCAATAATGAAATAAGTAGGTACTTATTTATTTTTAAATTTTGTAATTTTCGGAAATCGGCATGTGTAGGGTCCGTGTGATACCGCCCTGTAACTGCGCTGTAACTGTAACGCATGCACACAGCGACATAGTCGTACGACACTGCCTACCGTATACGCAACGGGGTGCTTCTGTTCTTTGAAAGTAGAGTATTCTGAAATACTGTCAAACTTAAATATCTAAAAAAACAAGTTTGTATTAATTATTGAGCAGGGTCGTAATTTTATTTGATTAATTATGTCTTTCATAACAGCCTCCTGAAATTTGACGAGGATGCAAAACGACACGTTGTATAACCAGTCTTATCAAGGGGTATCGTATTACCCAGTAACTGGGTTGTGGAGGTAAGATAGGCAGTCGCTCCATGTAAAATACTGGTATTCAGCTGCATCCGGTTAGACTGGAAGCTGACCCCAAGATAGTTGATAGTTGGGAAAAGTCTAGGCAGATGATGTCAGTTAGATTGATTAATAGGTATTACAAGGGAAACATCTAGCGAATGAAAATGATTTAGGTTAAATGATGGGTGTATTGCTGGTAAAATAAACGAAACATATTATTATTATAAGCCTCACACCTGTAGGTAAACTAATCCCTAAAAAGTTAGACAGGACATAGAGGATTAATTATTTGAATCTTACCGATCGTTTTATACCCACTCAAAAGTTACCTATTCATTCACACACATACATACACACATAATATCACATTTACACAACTCATTTACGTATCCAAATAGGTACCTATCATTGTTAACAACGTAATTATTTAAATATAGTGCGAGACATATTTATGGATACAGCTATGCAAGTACCTACACTGCTAAAAGAATCTTTTGGCGTTTGAATGACGTTTACAGGTAAACATTTGTGCTAGCGAAATTGTATTGAAAAAACCAAGATGGCGGCGTTAGTTCCGTTTTTGGCTCAGACTAAGGAAAAGAAGAATAGACATGACATAACTACGAAAAAAACGTGCCTACCTAAAATTTGAGTCTGGCACAAAGATGGCGGCTTGCGGTAGAGCTGCGCGCATTATAATATCAAAATTTTCTTCAAAACACTGAAAAAAACAAGTTGCTATGACAACTGATGCTTGTTGGCTGCGACAAAACATGGCGACCGGCCGCAGTGAGATATGCTGTATACTGTTCGTTATGCCGAGTCCTTTCTTTTCCTTGGTCTGAGGTTTTTGGTCACGCGCCAAAAAAAACTTGTTTATCGTATTTTTGCACAAAAATAGGGCGTGGAGCAAACATATATAATGCCATAATATGGTATTCTCTACCATTCAACCTATACATAGACAGACCGGCCACTTTGTTCCATACTCAATGAATCATGTAGTTTTGACGTGTTGTGATAAATGATGCTCCTTACGAATGGTTTAACTTGACCGAGGTCCAACCAGTTCGATGACCTCAAGCCACAACTATGTATGGAGGCGGCGCTTGGACCCTACTGACTTGTTTTATTTTTATGTTATCCTGTTTTAAATGTCGTTTCCTAGTAAGGAGGCTTGTCACAAGGCCAGGCAATCGGGGTTTAGAGTGTGATATTTTTTGCCGTAAATAGAAACTTATAGAAGCGTGTTTAGAAGTTCATAGATCGACTCTTTTACTAAGGGTAGGTATTTATTTAAAGCGTGTTGTTTGTTTACGCAGAAATATAAAGATTTACGGCCGTAATGATAGTACCTACCAAAATACAACGATTTACGGCGGTAATGATAGTATCTACTAAAAAAACAAAGATTTACGGCCGTAATGATATTACCTACTAAAATACAAAGATTTACGGCCGTAATGATATTACCTACTAAAATACAAAAATTTACGGCCGTATTGATAGTACCTACTAAAAACCATAGTGCATTACTATTACTTAAAATACATTTGGGTCGAGTAGGATGGGACAGCTGATTCATTGCTCGCGATTACGATGTTGGTCCCATGGGGAAACTGGTTCAGGTTGACGGTATGTACCATACCTTTAAATATGACCACCCATCTATGCGCACTCGCTGTATTCATTAACCTATAAAAACAGAGCTACCACATATTAAAATGTAACACACAGAAGATAATAATTTTTGTGTAGGTGCGTATTTAGTGTAACAGTGTAAAGATCCGTGCTTTTCGTCCATTCGTCAACAGAGAATGTACCTACTACATAATTTAATTAAAAACAAACTTACGCCATTAACATAACGTTTTACATACAAAAAACATTAAAAGGAATATAAAATGGGTGCTATATTTCATGTCCTTTTAGCTAAATAGCCGTAATTTCTCATTCTGCGTTGAAGTAACTAACTAACAATGAAATAAAGCCAGGTGACTAGGAATACACAACCATGATATTATAACATGTTTAAAAATAAAATAAAAAATGTTCTCATATAAAATACAGGACAATGGTAGGTAACTCAAAATATTTTAAACAAGTCAAATGGTAAAAGAGTCAAATAATAATTGGAAATAAACTAAGTAATAACAGCTGCACGGGTCGATAGATCCGGTTAAGCTACGCTTGGCGCGGTTGGTCTGTGGATGGGTGACCATCTTTAGATACCAAGACCCATCCGTGCCTCAAAAAGCACGTTAAGTCGTTGGCTGTCGTTCGTGGATTTGGTCGCAGAAGCCCCAACGTCTGACATCCAGTCTTACCAAGGGATATCGTATTAGCCAGTGACTGCGTTGTTGGAAAGCACGTTAAGCCGTTGGTCCCGGCTCTTATTCATAGATATTTGACAGTCGATACGAAGCCCAAAAGTAGGACAACCATTTTTATCAAGGGGTATCGTGTCACCCAGTAACAGTTGGACTGGTTGTGGAGGTCAGATAGGCAGTCGCTCCATGTCAAATACTGGTATTCAGCTGCATCAGTTAGACTGGAGGCCGACCCCAACAAAGTTGGGAAAGAGACAGATTAGGATGATAGTTTAACATAACATAAAGAAAGAAAAAATAACGTTTGTTTAAACACAAATAACAAAATAAAAAATAACGTTTATTTAAACACAAATAACAAAATAAAAAATAACGTTTATTTAAACACAAATAACAAAATAAAAAAGTGAAAATAATGTTTAACAACATTATTGTGTGCCTCATGACTGCGCCAAAAAGGTTCATTTCAGCATTAATGCCAGACAGATGCTGTCTGACGCTGGTTTTCTAATGAACCTTTAAGGACATGTGACGGGGAGTATAAACAGTATCGACATAGGTAGGTACCTAATATGTACTTAATTTTTATACATAGAAATAAATAAATACAATAGTAATCAAATATAATTACTTACAAAAACAAAAATCACGCAACGGAAACAACAGACAAAAGTCTGAAATAAAATAAATCCTAAATTAATTTTGAAATTTCGAATTTTTAGTGTCTAGGTAAATTCATTTTTTTTTTACTAAAGTATAGATAGAATGGAATACGAAATGAAAATATGCCATTGTCTCTTCTTATCTCGCTCAGGTAAGAAGAAATAATGGAATATTTTCATTATATTTTCCGAATTTCTCTCCTCTCTAAAAACGAGAATTAGCAAGTTTATACTCTAAAATCTCTTCTGAAAAAAATCTAAAATTTCTTCTTCTTCTTCTTTCGTATGATAGTTAACCTAATTTTGTTGCTGACTGTAGAAAAAGCAAGCTAAAATATGAAATGTAACAAAATTACAAAGTTCTTGACTTCACAAAGTTTTTAAGTGCAATATTGTGCCTCCGTTAACAGTAACCAATGCTGGTTTTTTTTTATGATTGTACTAGACTCGATCTGCAGGGAGTGTTGGTTTCATTTAAAAAAAAATAACATTCTTTTGCAATACGTACACTTTTTTAGTTACCTAATCAATTTTACTGATCCAGGCTATAAAATAAGTCCGAGAGGGTTACCGAGGCCCCTGGCACAGGCAACTGAAGGACACGGGACACGGGTGGGTTTTAGTCAGTAAGAGTCTGACACGCCCTCCCGCTCTGCCCAGAGGGGAAGAAGTTATTTGATGATTTCACACCCTCAAAAAAAAAAGCCTTTTATAAATAAGTTAATTTCGTAGAATAAAGAGCAGAATCCTCTGGCTGGCTTTATTATTAACGTTTCTTGTTAAAAAAAATGGCTATAAAATAACGTTTTTTATTTATATTAAAAACACAACATTCTTAAAAATATAAATTGTTCTATTTCTTTTTACTACATACCAGCTGCACCCCGTGGTTTTACCCGCATATTGTCTCGATCGCATGGGAGTATTGGGATAATAAGTGGTAATCCAGGTCATGTTCTACCCATGTGCAAAATTTTATCCAAATCCGTTCAGCCTCTTAGCGTGAAAGTGTAGCAAACAAACATACAAAAGATCAAATCTTTTCTCTCTATAATATTAGTTTAGATAATCGCAAGTATATATAATATTATACGTACATTATATATAATCGCAAGTATATAATCTATATCGTACACAAAATAAACAGAATTTTACAAATATTTTTATATTCTTAAAAAACAAATAAAGTTAAATCCTCAGAACATTAGTTATTCACAGCCACGCGAATACACGATGTACAGTCAATCCCTCAAAGTTTGGATTACCCATCATATTCTGAGCACGAGCGACTAGGTACGCTCGAGTACAGTGATAATAAAAACATTATTAAAATGTAATCTCGTGTTCTCGTACTCGTGTTCTGATTGTTGGTGGTACAGTGGTGTAGTAAAGCGTTTCGTGGTCAATGTGATTAAGTGTGGTGCGAGTTTTTAATTATTTTATCCGCTTTTGTGGGCGCTTAGACTGTGTAGTAGTGTATTAGATCAAAACAGCGTTTTACACAATAGTTTTGTTTTGGTCAAAGGGCAGGAAATTAGCTATTGTTTATTATTTTGTATTCTATGTAAGTTGTGCATGAACTTCTACATACAAATGTGCCAATCCAATAATGAATTTCTAGTTCTAACACAAAAAACAAACACGTAGGTACAAATCATTAACAGGCGTTAAGTTCCAAACTCTTCCGCACCTATAAACAAAAAATGTACCCTCGTCTATACTAAGTTTTTTTTTCAGTGAATCTTAACTGAGCCGTCATAACACCGTGTATGCAAACGACCAGGATTTATAAAGGGGAGTCGAGCCCTCTAAGCGAGGGGGGAAGAGAGAGGTTTGAGGCAAGAGTGGTGCAGGGCTCAGACTGTATTACCCGAGGATTAGTCTGTTATTACCTTGGCAAAATATTAAATGTACATTTTTTTAACGCGGCTTCAACCATATTTGTGAGCTTTCTGAACAGAATTACAGGAGTACTTTATTTATTAAATAAGTATGAATAACGGGTGTGTTGCTGTATGTGGGAGACTGGTAACTTCTGAGACTGAAAGACTTCTTTTATTAATGTTAAGGAAATTAGAAAAGGCATATTTGTGTTTTATCTTCACACAACTGTATCTTAATTAAACCAGCCTGTAATCTGTATATTAAATTATAGTCACTTTTTGTGTCTGTCTGTGTGACTGCGTTGTTCTTCTACTGCGTAACATATTTTGATTAGATTCTCACCATAATTTTGAGAATTGATATTAAACTTACATACTTATATTATAATTAAGAAATCTCGATGTAGGTATTGTCAAGCCGTAAAAAAGTTTCACTATATAGCTAAAGCCTCTGCTCTCATATAGAGAAAATATGACTATTGATCACCAGGAGTTTTTGAGCATACTGGAAACATGAAGAAAAGCCTATATCAGCTCCTTATCAGTCGCTCCGTTTGTTTTGCTTATGTCGGAATCCAATCTTACTCCTTCGGGCTTGCTGTCAGCGATTGCAACAATGATGAAGGCGACACGCTTAATGAAGGAAACCTAGTTAGGAGATCGATACTGATCTGGTTATAGAAGATAGCGAATGACACGGACGTGCGATTTAGGACTTGGAATATGAATATTTTTCAAGCAGAACTAGGAAAATTACTTACACATGTGCATCAAACTAGATTTAGTATATTGGTATGTTTTTCATCATGAAAGTCTGTCTGGACATGTCGAATAAAAACACGCTAAAATTGAAAACGTTAACTGCCCTAGTATAATATTAGTTTAGTTGGTAAACTGGAGATTGAGCACCATTTTCTTAAAATTAATAGATCTGTCTACGAGCATGTCGTTTTATAGTCCTTTAAGGCAAGAATCATCACGTTTGGATTGTTGTTTGCAGTTTCACAGAAAGAAAGAAAGAAGGAAAAATTGGTTGCTTTGACACAGAAACCAGTTTATACAAAAAGATTTAAAAATAAAAAACAAGCCCAATATTGCTGCCCATTATTACATACTAAAATACGTTACCCTAAGTTAGTGCTCACAAGAAACCATTATAAATGTTCCAATTTGATTACCCTTTATTGTCCATACTTAGAATATTTGCAATGATGAACACATGTTCCTAAATTACACGTCATAACATGTTTTGTTCAATCGTATTTGAGTATAGTAATGGCTAAAGATAATTACAAGGCCAGGTTATGATCAATAATAACACGCAAAGTTCGTGTAGCAAACGATATTTACATTAGCAACTTTTTGTTGCGACCAAAATTACGCCATGAGCAACTTTTTGCTGAAAATGTTTGTAATGAATACCCTTAATTACTAACATTAGGTTCTTTATAATAGGGTTATATTTCGATCAGTCAGTCCCTTTAAAAAAATGTTCTCAGCCGATTAAAATAATCAAAAGTATTTTGTGCTTACCTGTACCCAGGATTTTTTCTTTAACACGTCAATCAACAGCTATATTGATCGACGCAAAAAGGTATTTATTTTTACAAAATTCTGTAAGTCTTCTATACAAAACATCCCCGTCATCGTTAATTTACTTCCCAAAAACGAATTTCGTTTACGAATTGCAATATCATAATCACAAAGAATATTAATAAATTAATTTTCTTTGAAACAGATTTATTATTTTTAACCCTCGCGTATTGAAGAGTAGAGATTAAAAATTAATCATTCGTGGAATTTCGCGTAATTGGAATCGAATAAGGGCATGAAAGGGATTAAAAGGAGGATTTAAAAGGCTCGCGGGATTTTCAAGTTATTTTTGTGTTTTGATTGTGGCTGACTTTACCTGTTTGTTTTTGTATGCCTGTGCCACAAATTCAGTACATTTGTATTATGAAAATGGGCTTGCTTTTGTTTATTTATTTAATTTGCTCGTGTACTCCCACGGCAGGAAAAGGGCTTAATCAAATGAAATGAAATGTGTATTTCTGTAAGTAGATCTTTTAAGACACTTTTACACGTCAATATTTGAAAACTAGATGGGGTGCCGGCATTTCCTAGCTGACTGATCCCTGAGAAGAAATGCCGAAACAAATTCAGAGGTCATGGTCTCTTTTAAAGTCCAGACATTGTATTATTAGGATTTTATGTTCGTCTAACAATGCAGGGTCTGTCAGTCTGGAAGGGTACTGGGTAAAACGATACCCCTTGGTAAGACTTTTTGGACTACTGACTACGCGTCATGACAGCCGGGACCAATGGCTTTTTTTTTTTTTTTTTTTTTTTTTTTTTTTAGGATGGGAAATCATCAAATGACCCCTCCCGCCCTGGGTGGAGCGGAAGGGAGTGTCAGACTCTTACTGACTAAAACCCACCCGTGTTCCTTCCTTGGCCCTTTATGTTCCGGGTCAGCGGTACCCCTTTTGGATGATCCCGCTTTCCCGGCAGGCCGACCGGGAAAGCCCCCCCCCCCCCCGGGGCCCCCCCGGGGGGCCGGGAGGCTGAGCCGTATTTTGTCCTGCCCAGGGATGACTGGGTTGAGGACCTGAGCGGCTCAGTGACCATAATTTCGTCGGCCGCCGCCGGCACCCCATCCCTCGAAGGTGTCACGAAGGGACAGGGGTGCGTAGCAGCACGGTTCGGGGAGATAGTAGTAGTGGGAGTGTACTTCTCTCCGAGCCGAACTCTCGCCGAGTTCCAGAACTCTTTAACAGAGTTAAGTGTCGTCGTCGCCGGGTACCATCGCTTCCCCGTGCTAGTGCTCGGGGACTTCAACGCCAAAAATCCGGCTTGGGGTTCCCGTTACACTGATGTGCGGGGCAGGATGGTGGAGGACTGGGCTCTGGAGACAGGCCTGGTCGTCCTAAACCGGGGTTCTGTCCCCACGTGTGTGCGGATGCGGGGTGAGTCTGTGGTGGACATCTCGTTTGCCAGCCCCGCTCTGTCACAGCGTGTCATTGACTGGCGCGTCATGGAGGAGGTGGAGACCTACTCCGACCACCGGTATATCCGGTTCGACGTCTCCGCCCAGACCTCTAGCGCGCCGGTCCAACAGGCCCCGAGTGGTCCGCGGTGGGCGCTGAAGCAGATGTACCGGGAGCTCCTCCTGGAAGCCTCGATCGTGCAGGCCTGGGTGTCATCACCGGACAGGCCTGCCGATATTGACGATGAGGCGGAGTGGTTCCGGGAGGCCATGTCCGAGATTTGCGACGTGGCAATGCCCCGAGTCCGTCCAGGAAGCGCCCGACGTCAGGTGTACTGGTGGTCGCAGGAGCTGGAGACGCTACGCAAGGCGTGCGTCGCAGTGCGACACCTGTACTCCAGGCACCGTAAGCTCCGCATCCGCCCTCCGGATGCGGAAGCGACGGAGGCGGAGCTGTACGAGGGATACAGAGCGGCGAAGACTGCCCTCCAAGAGGCTGTCCAGCGGGCCAAATATACGGCTCGCGAGGAGTTGGTGGAGACTCTGAACGGAGATCCATGGGGGCGCCCTTACAAAATGGTGCGGAATAAACTCCGCACCTGGGCCCCCCCGCTGACGCAGAGTCTCCGCCCCCAGCTGGTGGAGGAGGTGGTGAGCGCTCTGTTCCCTTCACGGGGGGAGCATACTCCCCCGCCCATGGGGGACCAATGGCTTAACGTGCTCTTTGAGGTCCGGAGGGGCCTCGATATGTAATGGAGCCCATCCACTAAGCCAAATCTACACCCACCACCCATCGCACCCATCTACTAACCCTAATTTCAAGCTAAAATAGTTTAAGGCTAAAAAAAAAAGTATCCTATATTCAGTCACAAAACTAGACTGGAATTGTAATTAACTAAAACAGTAGTTACTTGAATGAACTAATGCTGTGGTTATTTGGCATAATTGCTTTTAGACGAAAACACTAGAAATCTATCATCATTGATCACTATCATGAGAAAAAAATTAACACATAAGCACCTACATACAATTGTATAGCTACAGTTAAAGGCCCCAATTACTATAATGGTGTTTAGACATCTATTTTTGAAAAGGGGAAAAGCTATTTATTCATTTAACTTTAGCATCAATGTAGATATTTAGCCAAAGCATTTTCTGATATATCTACCCTAAGTCTTTGTAATTAATTAGCCATATCGATTAACACGAATACAAAGTCCTGTCAATTAGCACGCAACTCAATATCAACCAGTATTTCAGTTTTAAAGTAGAGTAAGTATCTTTGACATCTATCAGATAAGGAATAAACAGACCTTTCCGTTACAACACTAATAAAAAAGTTAATTATAAAACTTACCTCCACAAGTTTCCCGGAAATCAGGACAGCAGTCGCCCAGTTTCAAGCAAGCATGGTCACAGTAGCATGGCTTGTCAGTCAAGTCCTCAATTATGGCGTTCTGGTGCGCTTTCTGAATAACACATGAACTATCCCGCCCCGGACAACATAGATTCGCGTCCCTACAATAATTCGCCCCGCAATGACCCGCCAAACACACTGCACTCGCGAAACACAACCAATATCGAAGCATTTTGGATTTTATTTCTATAATAAACAACTAAACTTTAATGACAGTAACTATTTTAAAACAAAGATGGCTGAATACAAAAAATCACGTTTAAATTTGGAGCCGCGTTGTTATATTATGTGTCATTCCAAATTTTGAATTTCTGCGAACCGCCAGTTCTGTAACAAAAAATTAAATTACGTTAGGGTTGCGTTCGAGCGTAAACTTCTTTTACCTTTTTCTTAACTTTTTTTTCCTTTGTTCAACTTTCATCGTAACCATATTTTTTATTTTTTTGGTTGGGTTGATTAGGAGTCTTTTTTTCAAGTGTTTCGATTTTCAATTCCTTGTAAATATATTATTAAATACCTAAACTTGTCACATAATATACTTTACTTGTTTTTTTTATTCGTGCCCTTTTTAAAGTTCACTTTTGACCTTCGTCTTATAAAAACGAATCAATACTTTGATAAACCTAAAAAACCAGTAGAAAATTAGGTACACTTTGATACATACATTAAATGGTTCTAAGTTCTAACGTACCTATATATTGAAAGAAAAAAAAAGACAACTACAATCAAGAAATGTAGGTACCAGTTTTATTAAATAAATAGAAAACATTTAATAAATAAGTTTAAACATTTGACAAAATATTGCAAAAAGTCACTATTATTATGTGCCTCCTGTGAGGTTTGAACTCACGACCCCTGGTTTACGAGACCAGTGCTCTACCACTGAGCTAAAGAGGCTTGGGATGGAGCCGCGAAATAGCAATTCGATATCTACGTAAAACTTGGAGAAAAAATAATAAAGATTAATTTGATGATTTTACCCGACAATTTTCTTTTTCGTTCTCTCATACTTAATATTTTAAGCACAAGGTAAAAAAACATTATGAAGCTATTTGCCTTCTAAAAAGGTTACTTAAAATAGGTGTACTCGTAAGTAACCTGCTGAAAACATAAAATAGCATGAAGAAAAAACTTATTTTTGCCCTCACTAGAGATTTTTTTTTTCTAACCTCCTATGTAGGTGAAATCGATAAAAAAAAAGCTACGCAACAAGTAAAGTTACCAGCACAAAAAAGTAAATACTTACATGAGTTACTATTTGAAGTTCCTACTACCAACATAACATAACAAAAGCCATAAGATGTCGAAAAAAAAAAGCAGAGGCATACGCGAGAGGGGTTGTTGACCTCGGTGAACTTAACCAACTGGTTCACGTTAACTGATAAGTCGGGTTTAAGTTAAGGGGGGGATGCGGTTAACTATTCTGTTTTATAACGAATGGTTTATGACCGTGGTTCTTCACGTCGGTTAAGTATTATTGAATGTTGAAAATAAAGGTATTTACTCTTTTTATTGGTTTTTGATAAGAAAATATTCTTGGTTGTTTTTATGACTAAAAGGCGTTTTAGCGTGCCAGTTTATGGGTTTTCTTATCTTTGACTACTTAAATAAATCAAACCGAACTAATTTGCTTAAAAATTAATTACTTTTTTTATTCATTAATTTTTTACCTACTTTGACACGATAACGTGACCATTAAAAATATACTTACCTACTTATTTAAAATGTGTTTTATAAAGTATATTATTTAAGTACTTAGTTACCTACCTATTTTATTTTCGATAAAATATTGAATTGAAACTTAACATTATTGTTAGTACCTAGTTGTTCTAAAATAATTACACTTCAAACAGATAACAGAGTTTAATTACCTACAGTGTTATAATTAAAATAACCTCCAAAGTGATAACAACTTCTAACACATTACATAATCAGATAAGAAATAAAATAAATATCATTAAAAAAAACTAATAGGTATTTAGAAAGAAAAACATACTGGTCGAATTGAGAACCTCCTCCTTTTTTTAAGGCCATTACAAAGCTGAATGAATGATCAAATGGTCAGCCAATGATACATAAACTATAATAACTTTATAATACGTCATTGTGGTCAGCACCCTAATTGCGTAGGTAACACACTTTCGAAAATCACTATCTGAATTATTTTTAAGAATATTGCTTCATATGTTCGAAAAAATTGTCTGGTCGACAACGTAAAAAACGCAATGAATGTTGTTGAACTGTCAAAATGAAAGCTAATGCTAATGTGAGTGTATCACGCAATGACCCGTAGGTCCTTACAAACGCTAGATGTTACGCTGATCTTAATATTAACAGAATTCTCAGTAGAAACCCAAAATTGTACTTATCTTCCGATTAAATTGCCAAATCTATGGGCACAGATCAAAGAATCAAATCAAATCATTTATTTCTTTGCATACATGGGTAAATAATTAGTACATAGATGTTGTCATAGAAGGTAGTCCTACATGTTCTACCGTCACACGGGCATGTAATGCAAATCACAATCAAGTAATACTTAGCATTTTAAATAATAATTAGAATATTATTGTAATTCCATTTTACAAATTAATTTCAAATCATTTGAATCACAATAAATAGAAAATAAAATAGAATACAAGTTCCATGGGTGTCCAATAATGCAAGTCTACATAACTTTGACACTACAGTTGTCAGTTTTGTAAAAGGAACTGTAAGTATTTCGATTTCGGTTAGGTTCTTATTTCAAAAACAGGCTCGATGGTTTAAAGTTTTACCAAGTCTGAAGAAAAACCTTGTTTTGTAATAAAACCGCTCGACAATAAAGTTCTATCTATAAAAGGCTAAAATGAATTCTGCCTAGTGCCGACAAAAGAACACGATAATTACTTAGCAGCTTTAAGACCGTGAAAATGCATGAAAGTGGTACCTATAGCGGGTTTAAGATGGCTTGATTTCTTAGGCAGCCATTACACGCTCAATCCAGATCACGATCCAAGCAAGGTGACGGATTGTAGTAGATTGATGAATGTTTGTGTGGCTCGTCGGGACATTAGACGGTCAATCCAGATCATATCAGTCCACTGTTCGATACCGTCAAATGCACACGCGTTCACAACCACTAAATGGATCTGAATAAGAAAAAAGCTTGTGCAGCAATAATTATTGCGTGTTCTCTGAAGAAACGCGTGAAGAGGAAACGTTGGGTTAAACCATGGCTACTAAAGAGGAACCTATCTATACACATTTGAACTTGCTAGATGAAATTCATAGTACGGAAGAGGACTTGCGGCCGGGCGTCGTCGTCGTTGTTGTCGTTCGACTCCATCGCGCTCCGAACGCAGACTGACGTAATTTGATAGCATGTTACATTACACGATCAATCTGGATCGCGATCAATGGATCGAGATCATTGATTTTAAAATATCTGGATTTTTTCTGATCACATTACACGATCCGTCAAATAAATACGTTACAGTCAAACGGGGTGAATAGGCATGCAGGGGTGAATAGAAACGAAACTTTAAAGGGGATTTTAACCTTGAAATAATATAGTTTATTCCAAAAAGGACTCTTAATGTGTTTATTGTAATATAATTAACGATTAAGTGCTCTTGTTGGGGTCAAACTAAATTATTTCAAGGTTAAAATCCCCTTTAAAGTTTCGTTTCTATTCACCCCTGCATGCCTATTCACCCCGTTTGACGGTACACAGTCAATCTGGATTGAGATCAATGATCACAATCAGGATTGAGCGTGTAATGGCTGCCATAGAAATGATGCTGTAGTTTTTTACTCAGTGCCAAGATAAAGGAATTAAAGCTGGCATAATATTAATAGAGACACAAATAGGTTCTACCGTATTATTTTTTGGGAATTTGGTCTGTTGCTTGGTGCTGTTAGCTCTGTTCTGACCAAGATTATGTATGGCCTTTAAAACAGACTTCAACCTCTGTGTTTGTTTCGCCATTTCTTTTCAGGGGTAGTCAGATAGGAAATGACGACTCCATCTAGCTTATTTTTGAAGGTTTAACTTCTAGGCGCGTTGAGCGATTTTTGGTAGGGGAAAATCTCGCGTCACCAACATGCTAATGTTTAACAGTACGGTCAAACGGGGTGAATAGGGATGCAGGGGTGAATAGAAACGAAACTTTAAAGGGAATTTTAGCCTTGAAATAATTTAGTTTGATCACAATAAGGCCACTTAATCGTTACCTAATTATATTACAGTAAACACGTTATGAGTACTTTTCGGTAATAAACTATATTATTTCAAGGTTAAAATCCCTTTTAATGTTTCGTCTCTATTCACCCCTGCATCCCTATTCACCACGTTTGGCGGTATATAAATGTAGCTATGGATATGACGTTTATATATTGTGTGCCGATGTGCTTGGAGTGCCGATAGATGTGAAAACCAGACAAATTTTATATTCACAAATTATGTTTTTTTTTTCATATAGGTACTATAATTAATTTCAAAAATACTATGGTACTGCATAGTTAGAAATGTTCACTTCTGTCGGCAGTCCCCATGCCTGCTTATGTTTTTTTTTTTATAGTTCGGATATCCATTGCAATATACTGAATAAACAACGCAGCCGAACGCGCGGACCACGCGAACCGCGGCTTTAACGCGGTTAGACATATTGATTCCAAAACTGCTCGAAATTAGCCTCTAAAGTTGCACTTGATATGAGCAGAAAGATAATGAAGAATTGAGATCTCCTTCCAACATAAATCGTGCAGTTTCCTTTTCAATAAAAATAGAGCAAACAAGCACAATAGAAAAATCAAATTCACACATACGGTCTACCCTTTCCAGCTTCACATTCAAATCCAAAAAGGTCAGAACTGTTACTTAATTTTAGGGACACGTAAAACCTTTTTTTTTAAACTAGAAGCAATGGCATTCCGTTAACGAGTGGGGCAAACAATTGATTCGAGACAAACAATGGGAGAATTTGTTAGTCAAATAGGCAGTGCGATCCACGATCGAGACGAGTTCAAATATGTGTCGTGAGTGGCGCTTGTTGACGGGAGCTTTAACATTTTTATTTAGAAGGTAGGTCTTAGAGATAAACGCAGCCAGTTGATAAGCAGTTAAGGCCAAAACATTGCGTTGCGGCGGCGCGCGTCGCGATCAAAGCGTTCTACTGCTGTACTGTAGGGCAACAATTTGTGTCTCTGCCATGGATCGCAATAAACGTATTGCTCTTTTGTTATTAAGAAGACTACACCAACTTAAAAAGACAACAGAGGATATACTGGATACATCCATTTAATAAGGCTATGAATCCTGATGGCGAGTACTTTTCTCGAAAATTGTGCGGCGCAGTGCACACCGCAATATTCTGCGTAGCGGCGGGCGACGCTGCCGATTTTGGCAGTGCGGTGCCGCTACGCGGTTATGTGATTCGGATCTTACTGGTTCGTTGTGAAAATACGCAGCCTAAGTAAGTATATGAAGAGAACCTACTCTTCGTCTACGTCTTCAATAACAACTCATTATAAATAGAAAGCATTTCACTAAAATATCCATTTATGAGACGGCGCTTGTGGGTGAGAAATAACAGCCGCTAGGGTCGATGAATCAGGTTAAGGTACGCTTGCCGCGGCTGGTCCGTGGACGGGTGACCTTCTTTACATACCAAGAGCCCTTGGTCCCGGCTGTCATTGGTGGATCATTGACAGTCGTTACCGGTCGTCAGAAGCCCGAAAATCTGACAACCAGTCTTACTAAGGGGTATCGTGTTACCCAGTAACTGGGTTGTGGAGTTCAGATAGGCAGCCTCTCCATGTAAAATACTGGTATTCAGCTGCATCCGGTTATACTGGAAGCCGACCGCAACATAGATGGGTAAAGGCCCAAAACTCAGCTGCCCGAAAACTGCTCACTGAAGCAGTCATAAAACCATCAACTGCACGGGTGGCGCGGCCTACGGCGCAAGATGGAACGTGTACAAAAGACCACATATCGGCACGTTGTTGTAAATAAAAGCATCTCTTCGAAAGTCGAATGGATAATAGGATCTTAGAGACAGCCAATAATACAGGAGCAGCCCAGGAGCGGATCCACCCCTAAACAAAGCTTGTGGTCACGTAGGATTAGGAGTCGCGCTCAACTCACGATAGAAACATTGCATTCCTTTAAGGGAGACGTTTTCAAAATGTATGACGCCACGGCCAAGACTTTGCACAGTGTATAGGTTTATTAAGTAAACCTGTAAACAGTTATTCTGTTTTCTCACGAAAATTAGTAAAGTAGGGTAAGGTTATGTGCTCGCGTTATGTCCTGTGTACATCAGCCTATCGACTTCAATTAGGGTTGTAGGCATGCCCACCGTGCCCACAACTGTGGATCCGCTCTTGGAGCAGTCATCCTCCAGGTATTTAGGTTTGTACCTATAGGTATTGTAGGTAGCCATTATTCATTAATTCCTTACCAACCCTCTTATAACACAACCACAAAGTCAGCCCTCAAAAAAGAAACTTCCTAAAATGTTTAATTAAATTCCTGAACGTAACGTAACGGCCAAGTTAATAATGAAAATACTTAGTGTTGAGAAACCGCAGCTAAGTTCTAACTAAGTATGTAATGCTACGATAACAAATAACTTGAACGGTGGAAGTTTATTTCATTATGTGAGATTAAGATAGGTATGTTCCGTCCCTCCTGAATTATTAATCATAACATCGGGGAGTTTCCTGTGGGCTGCCGTCTGAGGGAGGAGAGGAGCGCGAGTTCTCTTGTAATAAGTACTACAAACTCAGCCAGAGGATTCTGCTCTTTATTCTACGAAATTAATTAATATATACAAGGCTTTTTTTGTTTTTTGAAAGTGGGATATCTTCAAATAACTTCTCCTGCTCTGGGCGGAGCGGGAGGGCGTGTCAGACTCTTACTGGCTAAAACCCACCCGTGTTCCTTCAGTTGCCTGTGCCAGGGGCCACGGTAACCCTTTCGGACTTTCCGGCAACTCTGGCAGAATATAGACGTACCATCCTTCTTTAAAACTCCGAATTTGAGATGAGATTTGGGTAGAACATAATCGATGAATTTGTTTATCGGCGCAGAACCCATGATAATGACAGCCCAAATGCCGAAATTAGCATAAAAATATGCTGAAAAATTCTTCTTTTGTTTGTATGGTCGACCATGGTTGGTCTACTTATTTGATTGCTGGCCTTAATTGGAATAATATAGGCTTTGGTATTGTTAAAGAATATAATTACGATACGATATGATTTAGTGGGGGTTTGTGGCTAAGTAATAACAGCCGCACGAGTCGATCGATCAGCTTAAACTACGCTTGCCGCGGTTGGTCCCTAGATGGGTGACCGTCTTTACATACCAAGACCCCTCCATGCCTCGGAAAGCACGTTATTCCGTTGGCCCCGGCTCTCATTCGTAAATCTTTGACAGTCGTTACGGGTCGTCAGAAGCCCGAAAATCTGACAACCAGTCTTACCAAGGGGTATCGTATTATCCAGTAACTGGGTTGTGGAGGTCAGATAGGCAGTCGCTCCATGTAACATACTGGTGTCCAGCTGCATCCGGTTAGACTGGAAGTCTCAACATAGTTGGGAAAGGCTAAGCAGACGATTATGCCTTTTTGTTAAATGATAATGATAAATGTTTTTATTTTTGTAAGTAGGTTTGTACAAACACTTTTACACGTCAAACATATATTTTTTTAAACTAGATGACGTCGGCGTTTCCTATCTGACTACTCTGAGAAGAAAGGCCGAAACAAACTCAGAGGTCACAGTCTCTTTTAAAGTCCAGACAAAATCTTAGTCAGATCATGTGAAGGCTAAGTAGATCGGTATCCAAAATGGTCTTTTGAAGAAAGAACCACACAGTTTGAGTGCACCTGTCCAGTCAGTGCACGCATAAGAGACATTTATTTGTATCCAAAAAGTGTCATTAGTAAAATCGCCAATCTTCTTTCACTTAGCCCGCCATGTCCACCGACGCGTGCTTAAATCTTAGCTTAAAGTTATACCGTAACAAGTTTAAAGTTAAGATACAAGCACAACTTGATACGCCAACTCATTACACTTCATTAAGCAATGATTAACTTATTAACATGTTATCAACTTGTAAGGTACTTTGTTTCTCTCACACCATTTAATGTTGTTTTTATAAATTACTTATTGTAACGAAGTTCCATATCGCACATTGTATTTTATATACTTAACGAATCACAGCTAGACCGAGAAAAGTGTAACATTTTGACCGTCTTGAAACTTTTTTTCATTCAGTTATGCTTTGTGGGTACCAAGTGTAGAAACACGCTGGGAATGTGTGTTTTAGCGCAAGAGCTCTCGACGTTTGAAGTGTGTGTGTGTGTGCGTGCGTGTGTGTGTGTGTGTTATGTGCTAACGGTATCCATCTTCACGACCACGTTCAAAACGATTTTGTACACTTGGTTAACACAAGTAAAGCGCGCGCTTCGCTTCGTGAGATAAAATTACTATAATTTATTTAAATGTGCCTGTTATTTAATACATAATATACAGCGTAAGTAACTTCGTTCCAACCAGGTGTCCCATGATACCTCTCGACATTTTTTTTGCCCCACACTAGGAATTTCTCCTGTATCGTGGCTGCGTTTACAAACATTTAAACTCAAATTTTAAAGTGTGCATCTTTAACTAATTGACACGCATGGCGAGTGGTTACCCCGCCTATTAAGGGAACTCTAAACGCATGTTTTATAATGCCTAAAAGTAGATGATCCAGTGCAGTAAACAAAATCAGAAAAATATATGATATTCTTCAGGATATACATATTTTAGTTAGATAGTGTGTTGAAAACATAATACAACTACGATGGTACGATGGTTTCTTGGTACGATAGAAAAAAATTACGAAAATACCTCCAAAAATGTCTTCTAACGATTAAAAACCATAATAATTTAATGCAAACATTATGGTTTTTTTTTTCAGATTTTTATTCAAGCAATATATTAACGTAATAGTGTTTCCATTTTTTTGTCCAATCAATAGAGTTTTTGTAAATAGAGAATTGCTTCATATTTTGCAATAAATTACCAGCTTTGTGTCATCGGGCTTCTCTTTCTTTTCTATGCAGTCCTACAGTGACCGCGCTTTAGCTGTTGTCAGCCCCTGAACATCACAGGTAAAGAGACAAACAAACCCGAATGTCTCATGTGCCTGCAATTGCACTGGCACCATCATCTCTTGCCCTCATCCCAATTTATTTGTGGTCGGCACAACCATTCTTTTTCTGCCACACTTCTCTATTCCTCGTCATCTCGGGAGTCACCTCATTTCTAGCCATATTATATTTCACATAGTCCATCCATCGTTTCTTTGGTCTACACCTACTCTAATACATACAATATCTAGGAAGACAACAAAGGCAGTTTTGATCGTAGCGGCATCTACCACGCTGCATGCGAACTACGCTTCACCCTGACGTCACGCAAAATCCTGTATCGCGCAAGCAGAGTTCACCGCGCAACTAGCATATATACAACTACCCGACATCAATTGTCGGGCAGTTACCCACCAGACACGACACCGGTCGGAGGATCCTCCCTTTTCTATAGAGGATGAGTGAACCTTACACCCTGTTCCTCATACCTCTACACATAAAATCATCATCATCTGCCTGCCCTTGTACCATGTTACTTACAGCTGTCGACGATTTCTGTTTTGTGCTCGTGATTAGAGATCACTTTGTTATTTTTACTTTTTTCTTAATTATTAGAGCTAATTATCTTTTTGTATGCACGTGTTTCTGTGACAAATAAATCTATTTTTCGTACCACTTGCTCAAAAAAGTGACATTCTATGCCACACAAAGCGAACATAACAATAGTCATTTTTAATCTGTTAAAACAGGGAAAGAAAATTGTACTGAATTTCATTCATTCTCTAGGGGGAGAATGTGATTTAAATTTGGAATACTTACCGAAATTTATACTGAACTACATCTGTGTTTACACCATTGAGTTTGTATATAAAGCATTATACATCTTTTGAAAAAGGAATACGCATTTATTATGCAGTTATGATTAATAAATAAAATTACGAAAACCGACGAGGCCGTATGAGCTTGATGCCTTTGCTTTTCCGACAAAAAAATATTAGTCTAGGAATTTGCCGCGTTTTTGTTTTCTTCAAATACATAAACGTTAAGTTTATTTTAATTTATTTTTATAAATAAGTTAATGTTCTAAAAATACGTTTGTCATTATTTTTAATAAATGCTTATCTCATATTATTATTGTGTTAATTTTTTCGCAAATGGTACGAAAACTAGAGTATTTTCCTCGGTGATAAAGCTGTCTTAGTCTTGGGTGAACTTAAATCCCTCGCTACGCTCAGGACTCGTCTTAAATCCCTCGCTTCGCTCGTGATTTAAGTTTTTAACACCCTCGCTACGCTCGGGAGTAAACCTCGAGTCCTTCATTACGCTCGCGATTTAAATCGTCACCCGCGACAGAAGACACTGCTTTATCCCCTTGGTTAATAATCTACTATTTCTTTCTTTATTTCATTCTTATAGCCATCCACATTCTTACTCAAAACTTTCCTCACGACATTTTCCTCGGCGACAATGCCTTTTAAACCGGAACACGGCAACGTTGCTTGCCTGTCAAAATATGGCGGAACTTTGTACTTCCTCTCATGATCTCTGCTACTATTAAACTATTATTATGCTATTGGTTGCTATGGATGCTATTGGTTGATTTATAGATGAATGCTGCTGCACGATTTCGCCCGGGTGGATGTCGGAAACTATCCCACAGGAACGTACTACCGTGACCAAAATTAACCTATGTTACTCCTTATAACGTCAGCTATCTGCCAGTGACAGTTCTGTCAAAATCGGTCCAGCTGTTTCGGACATTAGCCGGAACATACAGAGAGACAAACAAAAAATTTAAAAATCGTTTTTCTTTTTATTACAATGAAATAAATAAAATAAAAATTAAATAGACTTTTATTTCTTGCTGTTTGAATATTACAAGAAAATAATATAAAGACTGCATGCAATTTAAAAACATTTCAAAATTCATAATTAATTTAGTACTAAATTAATTATTACAATTACCGTATTATAAAAGTGACAGGGAATCATTGGTGCGTGAATTTAATTGGAATATGATGGATGTTGGTTTTGTTTTAGTAATATTAGCAAATCCTCTTTCATCTGCTGCTATCAACCTATTTAAGGTGTTCACGCGTCAGTGAAATCTTGTCACTTATACCCTAGAATAGTATAGATTAAGATTGATTGTGTAGTTGTATTGCTTACTTATGACTCAACGGGGCTGGCATGTTCTTAGAATAAAAGCCGCTGAAATAAAGATTTAAAAAAATAATGAAAAAAATTACCGTATTATATAATAATTATGTATTGTCATATGGATTTAGTAAAAAAATACAAACAGACACTGCTGCCCACGACTTCTTCAGTGGAAGATTTTTTAAGCATAAGCATACCTAATCAGACTTTAATGTTCCCAATGCTGGGACACAAGTCTCCTCTCAGTGAGAGGGAACGGCCTTAAATCTACCACGCGGGCCCAGTGCACGTTGGATGATATCACATGTCTTCGAATTTTCGATTCTAAGACATGCCGGTTTCCTCACGATGTTCTCCTTCACGGTTTTGAGAACAGTGGTGATGAAATAATTTACACATAGTAAAGCGCCTGTCTGGATCCGAACCAACGACCTACAACTCGTAAATCGCGGCCATTACCACTGGGCCGTTACCACCACTGCTCCTTAAAAATATACTTAAGTAGTATCCTATCATCCAAATCCGCGCTTAAAGTGCAAAAGGTAACAGACAGGCATATAATAAATGCAAATAATCTTTTTTTATTTTTCATAAACACGTTTTTATGATTCTAATGTTTAATTTAAAAATACAAATAATTCATTTTAATATCATCATCATTAATTTGAAATACTCTAGCACCGCCATTGGCTACGTATTACCTACATATTAACAAAGTTATTTTATATCTTCAAATTATAATAACTTTTAAGCGGATGGACCGATTTAAATGAAATAATATTTACAATATATATTATATAATAATTTCATCAACACTGCTCTCCAAACGGCGAAGGAAAACATCGTGAGGAAACCGTTATCTCCTAGAACCAAAAATTCGAAGACATGTGACATCTACCAACCCGCATTGGGCCCACGTGGTAGATTACAGCCCAATTCGGTCGTGACCACTGGGCCACCACTACTCTCAGATTAGTACCTCTTACAAATAAACAAACCATTTGAGCTCTAACAAACATTAGTTTATAGAGGTAAAATGTATCTATTTATCTATCTTTCTATCAAAATCAAATTATTATGTAAAAGTTTATTTCCCGATAAGGAAGTATTCTGTATTAATGATTAGGCCAGCCCACGATCTTTTTCCTGACCAATCATTTATAAAGTTTCTGGTTTCCGAGAAAATCTATTTTTATTTTTCCTCTTACGGGATTGTTGTTTCTCTATTCCGCCAAGCCGCCAAACCGAAGCTGTGAACCTTATTCACAAATTGCCTTTATAAATGACCAAACGCCAACTAAAGTTCTATATTCTCCTTAATTGCCTTCGGTTTCCTCTAGGAACTCAATACAGGTGAATTAACAAAACGGCAGCAATCTATTCCCTTCCAAAGTTCTACGCCATCGAACACGAATTTCAATGCGGCGATATGAATCGATTCAATCGAGTCGACTGACTCGATTAATTTAATCGCAACTATTCGAATTTCGAACTAGTCGATCCAACTCTTATTAAGTGACAGGTATAAATGGCGGGAATTCAATGTTCATAGAAAATGAGCACTTCAATTTATTATTGGAATTCATTTCAGATGTCAATAATGAGGATTTTAGCTTGTTGCAGCAGGCAGTTAGAACTTAGAGTATGTCATGCTCACTTAAATGTCTCACTGACATTTTATTTGCTCAGACATGTGTACATACATACAGAATTAAAATAATACTTGCATGCACGATCTTAAATAAGAGTGGCTCACGACATGTCTGCCATATCTCATGGCGTGCAAATATCTTAGGTACAATTATAATGATTGAATCAGTGATTTTTAAATTTCACATTTATACAATATATTAACATTATCCAATAATTTATTAAGTATACATTTTCCTTGTCCAATATTACAGATACAGATTACAATGATCACAATGATGATTTTCATCACTTTATTAGGCATTCAATTATAATAACATTTCTAATAGGCATATTATTTAAGTTCTCCACTACTACATTGCCTGGTTGAGCTGGATGGTGCTGATCCACGCGTCATGTTCGTGAACAGGCGCCGTCGGTTGAGACTGGTCATCTCTTAACTGCCACGGCTTATTTTTAATTGTTTCTACAGTATGTAATGTATCCAGAATTTTGTTATATCATGATTTAAACGAGTCTTGGAGTTTCTTGTCCGTTCTTCTCCATAGAGATCTACGTTTTGGAATGGGCAACTAGCTTCAACTTTACGACTAACTGACCGACTCTTTGACAGTCCAAAAGTGCCTGTAAATGGTCTAATTGAAATTAATGCTTTGAGTTTGAGTTGATTTTAGATAAGTTATCTAAGGCTTATTGCTGTGTATGGTTTATTACCTTAGTACTGCATTCATTTTTATGTCGCATGATGTTAGGAAATCAACGGATATTTTTTTCCGAATAAACTTTCAAGGCATTTTTTAATCAAAAGATGTCGCCAAAAATAATGGAGATCAAAAAGGATGGTCAACTTTAAAACAGTACTAAATGCATCTTGTGATTCAAGATCGTACTCATTTTTTTACTTAATTACATTAGTTTTTCTGCTCAGAGACCGTATGTAAGTATTTATAATTACTATTTAATTTAAGCCGTAAAATACGGTCAGGTCATTGTCAGTCCAGTAGCTAGTAGTATAAATGGCAAGTCCCCGGTCTGCCATCCGTTATGAAGATTGTGTTTCTAGTCGCACCGCAAATCTCAGGGGGCTAATATTAGAGTATCATCGCTGCTTGTACGTGTTCCAGGGTTAGTTCTCATCATTATTAAAGTCCTAATATATACAAGGTATTGTTAAATTATGAGTTTTTTTTTCTGCCGAGTCGGCACGAGATATGTATGATGGGATAAGTTCGGCGCTGGGATAAAAAAAATGCAGTATTTTTGAAAGCTGACCACGTTATCTTTTATGGCATTTTTTCGGCCTGACCGTCGCGCGTTGGGCAGAATAAAATGGCGCGGAAAATGATTCGTACGGTTTTATCCCAGCACCGAACGCACCCCAACATACCCTGAAAACTACAATATGCAGGCATTAAGTCCGCCTTTGTACAGTATTTTTGTTTACTTGTGCATAAAGTTTTAATAAATAAATATGTCAATTCGTGGTGTAAAGATCAGCCAGTCTGCTGGCTGGCTGGTCTTGGCAAGGCTGCGCAGGGTTGACTGCCCGGAGTTTGCCGGATACCTACCCACTATCGTCACTCAAGAAACCAGCACCCAAATTGCGTAACACACTATCTATCACAATCTGAATAATTTTGAACGATATTGCTAAACCATTGCTTCATACGTTCGAAAAATTTGTCTGCGCAACAACGTAAATAACGCAATGAATGCTGTTGAACTGTCAAAATGAAAGCCATTGCTACTGATTGCGTATTACGCAATTACCCCGCTGATTAATTTAAAATTTAGTTTCCGATGTCAGTCGTCCACAGGGCAGGAGGGGAGAGAAACGCTTAGCAAAACGTTTCATAATTATACAATGAATTTCGGTAGTTTTTGACTTTCCGATCATCGTTAGCGCTGATAGAATGACACTTTGTCTAGGCCTCTGGACGTTGAGGAGCAAGCAAGTAGGTACAAAAAAGCTCAGAAGGAAGATGAACTTTGACAAGAGCTAGGTTTCATTGCGACCGCAAGTGAAAGAGACAGTATTTAAGTGACAACATGACCTAAACGCGAGTTTTATAATGCCTAAAAGTTTAGGATCCTCTGCAGTAAAAAACATCAGAAAAATATATGATATTCTTCAGGATTTAGACTAGTTAGATGTATGTTGAAAACTTAATACAACTAATTTGGTACGATATAAAAAAGTCACGAAGGTAGGTAGGTACCTACCTCTAAAAATTTATTTTAATGATTAAAAACCATACTATCTAATATACATGCAATCATTATGTTTTTTCTTTCAAATTGTTCTTCAAGCAACATATTAGCGTGATAGTGTTTTATTTTTTAGTCCAATTAATAGATGTTTTGTAAATAGAGAATTGCTTCATATTTTGCAATAAATTACCAGAGTTGTGTCATCGCGCTTCTCTATATTTTCTATGCAATCCGACAGTGACCGCGCTTTAGCTGTTGTCAGCCCCTTGAATAAGATAACCGGACGTTTCCAAGAGTAACTATTTTAACTTAGCAACTCAAAAAGCTTTGAAGATGCACCCATTAGCAGCTGTAATACTGACCCACACCCTACTTGCGTACACTTTCAATTACAATCCGAGGGTTTTGAAGGATGTTCCTAATGCATTGCTTCATAGGTTAGAAAAATTTGTTTGTGCAATAACGCAATAAACGTGGCTATGTCAAAATGAAAGGCATTGCGATCGATTTCCATTGTACAGACGCCAGCAGGTCAAGCTACCCGAAACTGTCAAATTTTCCCAATCAACCTTGAACCTTAATGCTTTAGCGATAAAGTTGAAAATCTATTAAAGAAATTTGACAGATTGTAGTAGCTTGATGTGCTGGCGTCTGTACCTATGTATGTTACGTCACTACCCCGATGTAGAGTAAACAGGAAGAGTAAATAGAAATTAAACACGAACAAACGACACCAAATCTAATATTACAAGCCGCACGAGCGTAACCACAAAACGTTGTGTACTGTGTATTGTCATTTACGAATGATTTAATTGTAAATGACTTTCGCCAGTTTCAATTTGAGATGTATTATTATGTAACCTTACGTTCCTTTTCCTTTGATGAGAAAAAAATGTGAAGAATACCTATGTGGGAAGAAGCCAGTCATTTTCTGGATTAGTCGAGAGGTTCGTAATTTGATTTGCTCAAAAAATCCGCAGGTCTATACCTACTGGGTTTTAAGTCAGTTGTCACCTAATTTCGGTACGACACGGATTTTAGCTACAAGTCTCAGACCCTCACTAAAGGCCAGGAAAGAAAATGAAAATACACGTGTTAAATAAATTAATGTCGGTTTACACGGCTAAGTAAAAACAGCCGCGCGGGTCGATCGATCGGATTAAGCTACGCTTGCCGCGGTTGGTCCGTGGATGGGTGACCATCATTAAATACCAAGATCCCTCCATGCCTCAGAAAGCACGTTAAGTCATTGGTCCCGGCTGTCATTCGTGGATCTTTGACAGTCGTTACGGGTCGTCAGAAGCCCGAAAGTCTGACAACCAGACTTACTAAACGGTATCGTATTACCTAGCAACTGGGTTGTAGAGGTCAGATAGGGAGTCGCTCCATGTAAAATACTGGTATTGAGCTGCATCCGGTTAGACTGAAAGCTGACCCCAATATAGATGGGAAAGGGCTAGGCAGATTGATTTTTCAAATCAAATCAAATCAAATCATTTATTTCCTTGCAAACATGGGTTTAGTATACATAGGTGTTTTTTATAATAAAGTTCTCCATATTTTACCGTCACATGGGCATGCAAAGGTTTCAATTCCAAATTAAAAATTAGCAATAAGTCAGATCATTGGAATTACAATATAAATATTATTAAAAATGTCAGCGTGATAATCGATTAAATAAAATAAAATAAAATAAAATAGGTCAATGAGAGGATCGCAATAATTATGTCAATCAGAATAATATATAGAATTATAATATTTTTGACAGGGGCAGTCCGTTCCGCTCCACTACACTTAATCAACCCGACTGCCCGAGCACCGGACAACATCCACACACAACTCCAAATCAAATTAATTCCCCAAAATCCCCGAAAACCGACGTATAATTCATTAATTATAACTTTTAAAAGTAATTAGAGAGTATGTGCATGCGATTTGTATGTAAATCGTCCAAGGTGCTCCACAAAGGGTTGTTAATGAAGTTAGAACAAAGTTATTTATGAATTGTGTTACGTATTCAATTATGTCGGATAGGTTGGGACCGGGTACGGTGGGCAAAACAGTGTAGGTGCACTTTATTTTGTGAAACATGAGTGGGTCTATGTACCTTTTGTTGGGAAAGGTCGCAATTTATTAAATAAGTGTATTTTTCTTCGATTTTTTGTACTTGTTTAAGAGGGCTATTACATTTTTTCTTGTATTTGAGTGTTTGAAGAGTCTCACACTCAAATACAAGAAAACATGTGATATTTATTTAGAACACTCCCGAGAGAAATATTTCAAACTTTCTCGGGCATATTTTTTTTTAATTTTGTGGTCATAATATCTAAACCATAATCACACATCTAAACTGGGAGTTTAAATGTGTGATTATGGTTTAGATATGACCACAAAATTAAAAAAATTAAATATTTAAGTATTCCTAAATTTTATTATAAATTGCACCTACACCTTGTCTCTTCATCACCCAAAGGTTGACTGGTAGAAAAAGCCTACGGCATTATGTTCGCCTCTGTACAACATTTGTGTGCATAAAGTATTAATGAAAGAAATGAATAATTAAATGATCTTTTCGTACCACTTGCTCAAAAAAGTGACATTCTATGCCACAAAAAGCGAACATAACAATAGTAATTTTTAATCTGTTAAAAACAGGGAAAGAAAATTGTACTGAATTTCATTCATCCTCTAGGGGGAGAATGTGATTTAAATTTGGAATACTTACCGTTTATACTGAACTACATCTGTGTTTACACCATTGAGTTTGTATATAAAGCATTATACATCTTTTTGAAAAAGGTATACGCATTTATTATGCAGTTATGATTATTAAATAAAATACGAAAACCGACGAGTCCGTATGAGCTTGATGCCTTTGCTTTTCCGACAAAAAAATATTAGTCTAGGAATTTGCCGCGTTTTTGTTTTCTTCAAATACATAAACGTTAAGTTTATTTTAATTTATTTTTATAAAAGTTAATGTTCTAAAAATACGTTTAATTGTCATTATTTTTAATAAATGCTTATCTCATATTATTATTGTGTTAATTTTTTCGCAAATGGTACGAAAAGTAGAGTATTTTCCTCGGTGATAAAGCTGTCTTAGTCTTGGGTGAACTTAAATCCCTCGCTACACTCAGGACTCGTCTTAAATCCCTCGCTTCGCTCGTGATTTATGTTTTTAACACCCTCGCTACGCTCGGGAGTAAACCTCGAGTCCTTCATTAGTTCATTACGCTCGCGATTTAAATCGTCACCCGCGACAGAAGACACTGCTTTATCCCCTTGGTTAATAATCTACTATTTCCCCTATTTAGATTTTTTGTCCTTGTTTAAATGGTATAGCGTTTTAACACAATGGTTTAATAGATCAAGCATACCTAAAGTCTGCCATGTGTTGGTATTTTGTGCGCTGTTCGGCAAAATGAAAGAACCAACTTTTATAGGATTTTACAAAGAAGCACCTTATTACCTGCAGAAATGAAAGAAGATGCTTTCATTTCGGAAAGTCTAAAACATGAAAACGTGTTTAAAACATGTAGCGGAGCCATATTGTTGATCTGCTAAATCCATGTAGCGTTATGTACACACAACTGACAGTTATTAAAGGGTCCCAGTTTGTAACGAAATATTTTATGCCAAGTTTTTTTCTTGTTTTTATTCCGGCACAGAAAAATAAATTACGTAAAATACCTAGCGGGTGCGAAAGATAATACTTTTAAAATGATATTACACGTACTAGTGAACGTTTTGTACAGTATTTCATTTTAACTTTATGATGCAGTGTCATGTCAACTCAAAGCTTCGCTGATGTGTCATGCGACAGGTTTGCTGAGTTAAATACCTATGTGCTGAAACAGCTGACTTTGTTTTTTTTTTTAATCCTATTTCAAATGTCAGTACCTACACAATCATACATTTCTAGATGTCAAGTGAATGCTTCGTCCACTGTGTTCCAAATTCTAAACATCAGCCTAATTGCGTAACAAAGTTTCAATTACAATCCGAGAATTTTGAAGATTATTAATATAATCCACTGCTTCAAAGCTTTAGTAGATTCGTCCGCTCAATAACGTGCCTAAATAACAAAATGAACGTGGCCGAACTGTCAAAAAGAAAGGAAATGCGATCAATTGTCATTTTATGTGGGTAACGCAATTACCCCGCAAAAGTAGAAAAACAGAAGTATGTACCATTGAGATAAAATACTACGCTAGTAATAATAGTTCTATGGTATGTACTAGTTATGTTTATAAGTGGCCGGTTTCTGCGCGCGAATCCGTCCGCTATAGCATAAAACAAAACAGCAAAAAACAACAATTTGTTTTTTAAATAACCGGCCTTGCTGTTCCATACATTTTGACCGTGTAGGCATTGCACTTTTCTATGAAACAGCAGATTTTTTACCGACGAATAATTTCTACGACAGAATCATGTTCTGAATTAATTTATACAGTTTGCGAGTCGATGTCCCTGCCCCCCCGTATCAAGGCTCCCACACACAGGCGCGACGTGAGTCTAGTAGAACAATTTGTATGAAAACTTCATGAACTTTCACTACCACTCCCATGGGAGTTTTTCTACAAGAGTCGTTTCGCTGTCGCTCGCGTCGCGTCCGTCTGCTCCCCTTTCGTTTGGATAGACTGCTGTGTGTGACTACTACCACTAACTAATACATAGTAATCGTTGATGCGATCGATGATAATGCAAGTTTGCTAACCTAACCTAATTACTCAAGACTTGAAGACTCCCAGGTTCCCAGGATAGCTATCAGGAAACACTGACCGCGGCAAGGACTAGGGTTTTCTAGTTTAGGGAAAACAAGTTCAATACGGGTAACAAAGTTTACTTTCACAGAAACGATATTAGGTATTTACATAAAATACATCCCTTCTAAAACCAAATTTAGCGAAAGATTTATTGAATTTCTTGGTCCGTGTCTTTATAGTAGAATTAATAAAGAATTAAATATTTACCCTCTTACCAAATCAAAATGTAAACAAATAGTAAGTGCATATTTGCAACAACTTAATTATGAAGAAGGTTTGAATTGGTTAAAATAATCTTAGATAAAACGCTCATGCACTCACAATCACACACACTCGCCCCCACACCCACATACAATCACCCTAACACACCCTCATACACAACACACACACACACACACACACACACGCACACACACACACACACACACAAACACACACACACTTCACTCCAAGTCCACATAAATCACATACTAGTCCTCACACACTCATAAAAGCTTCACTCACGTAGGTATAGATATTTTACTTATTATATTATAGGTAGTATAGTTTTAAGTAAGGTCACACTTAAGTTAGTTAGCTATAAGTCCTTCAAAAATTAATTGGTAAATCAACCAAACATATTTGCTTTGTTGGCATTTTACTGTTGAATAATCGAGGGAAAAGGCACTGCAAACCGAAATACAGGTATCGCCTAGTTCGGTTGCAGTGGCTACATCCATTTTATTATAAAGAATATTGCCAAACTTTTCTGTACAATATTACTAAGTTTTTTGAGAAATAAAATTATACCTTATACATCGTGCCACTGGGGGTCTACTCGCTTAGTCCGTCAACGAAGATACGGGCCCGTCCAAAAGTAGGTAGTTGATCCGACAAAACAAGTGACAAATAAAAAAAAATAACGGGCAAAAACCATTGACTACAGATTTCGTGCATAGGCAGTAGACTGCAATGGCCAAATTCTTCATATCGACGATGAACTACCAATATCTGCTATCTAATTTTTGAAAATTTCAATACAATAGTAACATAATATTAATTTCTACTTAAACTTAGGATTAATTAATTAATTCGCAGTCAAATTAGCGTCTCATAATTTAGTAGTTCTTTCAATTTGTGTTTATTGAGATAAATAGTCAATTATCGTGTTTGAAAGTTTTGCCAGTATAGGTACGTGAAGTTGCATTTTACGTCGATTGGCATTAAAAACTAAAAATCGAAAAAAAGGTACTTAGGAGGTATTGGTAGTTCATCATCGATATGGACGGAATACTGTTTTTTCTATTCCGTGTCGATATGGCATCTTAAAAGGATTACACACTTAATTTCTTCCTGCAACAATTATTTTAAATTACACTCGTAAGAGACTCAACTGGTAAGATGTGACTATAAAACAGTATCCTTTGAGCCTTGGCTCATAAAGGTGTCGCCATTAACTGGGCACAGAGGGCCCGCTAATGGAGAGGGACCCTAATAAAAGGAGCGGTGTAAAACGTCATAACTCAAAATGTGACTTTATTCGTTGAAAATGTGATGGGATAGCTGTTTTAAAATAAAAATATATGAAATTGAGGTCTTGTGATTTGATTTTATGATAAGTGTGTCTTAAGTGCGCGTAAGGGATTACAGAGCTTGTTATTTACATTATGTTATTATTTGTAATTGTAAGTTTCGAAATTGAAAGTTGGGGATCCCAATTCGATCACTCATGTAAATTTAGAATTACCACGTCCTCTAGACATAAATATCTAAATTCAGTATTGCTTCTCATTTTCTCATGTAGGGCCTATACCCCGTTTCGAACCCCGGGCCGTAACCTTCGCCTCCACGCTCATCCGGGGAGCATAGGGATTTAGAAACATACCATGCCCCGAGGTAGGTACAACTTACGACCGAGATACCATTTTACCAACAGAAACGATCTTCACTCATTGCTTCCACCACAAGAACCCACCCTTAACCACCTAATCACCCAAACGATTAAGGACACCGACGCTGATTGGTGTTCGGGAGTTGGTGGTAGTCCTGAAACGTTTGTCTGTAAGGTTCCCCACCTTACAGTACCTACCTATACCTATATACCTATACCTATATAGGTAGTCCAATAGGCGGAGTAACACATACTAATATTATACATTTGAAAGTAACTCTGTCTGTCTGTTTGTTACCTTATGGATTTCGATAAAATTTGGCAAGGAGATAGATGGCATCATGAGGAAGGACCGCTTTTTGTACTTTTTTTTATAAAAAGTTAAAAGATTAAAGTTCAAAGTTTGTATGGGAAACTTAGATTAGGCAAAAGTATTTAATATATATTTTTTTAATGTTTACATTTAATTATTTGGTAAGAAGTAAATAAATTGTTTTCAATGTTTTTGTAAAATCATCCCCAATAGGTAAAATAGAGGATGATTTTAAAATTCACATGTTTATTGAAATTTTTATGTACCTTTTTTTAAGAGATTTGGAAATGTAGCAGAACCTGTGTATTGAGGAATATTTTTTGTAATATTTAGCATAATCAACTTATAATGTTCCCACTGCTGGGACACAGGGCTCCTCTCTTCGAAAGGAAGTGGGCTGTAATCTACCACGTGGGCCCAATGCCGTTTGGTAGATGTCACATGTCTACGAATTTTTGGTTCTAGCACATGCCGGTTTCCTCACGATGTTTTCCTTCACCGTTAGGAGAGCAGTGGTGATGAACTTATTATATAATATATATTATATATATTACATAATTAAGTATTTATTTCATGTAAATCGGCCCATCCACAAAAGTTATTATAATTCGAAGTTAAAAAATAACTTAGCTAATATATAGGTAATACGTGGTCAATGGCGGCGCTAGACTTTCAAATTAATGATGATTAAAATGAATTATTATTATGTTTAAATTAAACATTTAGAATCATAAGAACCTGTTTATTAAAAAAAAAAAAATTGCATTTATTATATGTCCGTCTTTTACCTTTTCGCGCTTTAACGGCGCTGAATGGATTTGGATGATAGGATACTATTTATCCCTGTTCCCGTGGGATAATTTCCGATATACGCCCGGGCGAAGCGGCGGGCAGAAGCTAGTATAATAATAATAATGAAATAAAATATTCAAACCAATAAAACACATATAACAACTAAAAATATAACAGCTAAACGATTATTCAAATTAATTCTGTGAAGTGAACCGAATTCGAATGTCAAATGAATATGCAGCTATAATATTTTAAACATTAACATTGTAGTAAACAATATTTTGAATATATCGAGAGGACAGTGTTAATTGCATTTTCAACGTTTGCAGCTGAGCCGATTTGTCACGTACGCGACTAATTGAAATTCTTTAGCGATAAATAATTTTCATGTCATCAGTGAATCATAATTATATTGTGTTTCCTGACTAGTTTTGGAACAGGTTATAAAGGTATTGTGTATTTTTAAAGTGTATTTTTGCTTCTACTAATACCCTGCTTATTAAGGATACCATGGAAAGCCCACAACACAAATCTCTCGATCTGTAAACAACTCAAATCAGAGAAAGCACAAAAACTATCTTCAACCTGCCTCCAACGTGATATGAGATACTTTGGCCACATTGCCCGCAGAGGTATCAACGCATGGAATGTCTAATGGTGACAGGCAAATTATAAGGCGAAGGACGAACAGACTGAAGCCCAAAACGGTAGTTGGGTGAAATTTCCGACAACTAGAGATACCTACCTACCAATCAGCGCCGCACTCCACCAAGCCACTGATCGTAACGGATGGAGAGAGACCGTTAACAATTTGAAACGGAGTCACTATTCTCAGCAGTGAGAGAGTGATAGAGATTAAGAAAGAAATACCCTGCCCTAAACATGTAATGTCTTCTGTATCAATATGTGAGTAGAAACAAATCAATAAATCTCTTGCCCATACCTAGAATTCTACGTACCTAACTACATAATGTATAGACAGGCAGGAGTTTGAAACCGTGCCACGTAGAGCAAAAGCCACGCCACCAACTGTGCCGTCAATCCTGGACTCTGTGCCCCAAAAAATGCAGCCATAGCGACCTCTGCGCTGCCAGTGACGATGCCGTGGAAGTGGCGAAGTATTGGGCCAACAAAATTTAATACACTGTCATGCCATCGACACGACCAAGAACTGCATGACGTTATTTTTTTTTCTCGTTATACATAAAACAACGTTACTTCAGTATAATAATAGAAGTCGAACAAATACACATGTTTGCAAACCAATAAATGATTTGATTCGATCAGTCACGCCCGCTATTCTTGTCTGCGTACTATTAATGTCAAGATATCAGTCGTCAGTCGTGTGTCGCGCCACTATCGCCGTGTGAAAGGTTGAACGTTGACACTCAATCACTGATACATTTTATTGTTTTTGTTTGTTATAATATATTTTGTAGTTTGTTGAACTTTCAACTTGCTATGTACTTACGTATATACAGGGTGCCAGGGGTATCGCCGCACAACCGGCACTACCTTAGCACCATTTCATTCCACCATATTACCATGCGTTCAGTACATGATTTTGAAGACCATGCGTTGAAATTTATCGTCGATTGTTTTTTGTTGCTGTTTAGTAAATTTTGACCGCGTAGGTATTGCACTTTTCTATGAAACAGCAGATTTTTGTTTTGATAATTGGCGATAAGTTTCTACCGTTTCTAGGGCTGGAATCATGTGCTGAATTCATGGTTACGGTTTTACGCGTCTATGTCTCTGCCACCATTGTATAGGACACTTTAAATTGTTTAAGTGGAAGGTCTCGTTTTACAAGTTTTATTTCATCTAAAAGTTTTTAACAATTTATCGAAGACAATGTCAGTATTTTGAGGTCGAGACCGCGAATCAGTAAACATGAGACACATGACGCATTCAATGAGGATCGAAATGAATGACAATTGATTGAAGAGGCATATGTCTAACAGTAGACAGTTATAAACTAATGATGATGAACAGCATATCCAAGACAGGCAAGGTGCAGGATTGAAGAGAGGCTGCGAATCGCTCAGTGGATGTGCAATCAAAGAACTCTGTGTTCAGCAGTGAACTGCTATCCGCCACTGAATGATGATGATAATCATGAACAACGTAGTTTTGTCGAAAAACTGCGAGAATATTGGTTTATTTATACAGGTCGTTTGGAAGCTGGGTGCAAAGCTTTGTGAGAGTTGACACCATTTTGAGCATGTTTTTTTGGCTACTCTATTAATTTTTTTTAAATTACATAGTCAACGCAGCTATTCAAATTTTAAAGTATTCTACGACTAACATTAGAAAAAATAGTTATTTGTTATACAAGAGTGCAAAGTTGCTTTTTAACCGCGTGTTCAATTTTGACGTCCGAGCAAGCGAAGGATTCTAAAATTGAATCACGAGCGCAGCGAGTGATTCAAAATTAGAATCCTGAGCGTTAGCGAGGGAATCAAAAGAGCACGAGGTGAAAAATCTTTGCACTCGAGTGCAACACGTAACTTTTCATTCCACCTCAGCGAGGAAATGACTAAATGCAAAAAAAAAACGTTTACAATCACAAGATAGGTACACTTTTATTTCAGTTTAGGTATTAATTACTACATTATGACAGGTAAGTATTACAGAATAATCTTTAAATTATAACAAAATAATACTAAGGTATAATTAAGAAAATTTTAAAGTAACGTTGCTACAGTTATTTAAATTGAGTGTAATATTTTTGTTTGGTACTGTAATATTGGTGTTAGTCACTTGTGTACTGTTTTTCGGTAAACTATCTGTCATACTTAATAGTTGTACCGATTCATCGGATTCCCTTGGCGTGAATGTTGGAGAGAGAGGGAGATGGTTAGGTGTTTCATAACGGCTTATTTTTGATGTAGAAGGGCCAGTCCAAGGATCCGATTGAGGCTCTTTCAGTGTAATGGCTCCTACGATGCCTTCACATATTTTAGACTTATTTTGGATGGAATCCTCTATGTATCCCTCTACAACTGCATTGGACTTCCAGCCTCCGTGGCGCTTAAGGGACAGGAGATCAGCTCCGGAATCAGCCAAAAGTGTGGCTGAAGTTCGTCGGAAACAATGACCCGTGTACAACAGGGGTTCTGGAAGTTCAAGAAATGTTGCTATTTCTCGTGGGATACTGCCAATTTTATTAGTACCCATAGGCTGTCTAACACACTTTCCATTGCGATACTGTAGAAAAAATCGATTGATTGGAGTGTTAGGCGGGCGTAAGGCTTGATATTTCTCAACAATCGTTACGTATTCCTTGCGAATGACGAAGTTGCGGTCTCTTTTTGTCTTTGTATTAGGTAAATTAATTAATAGTAAGTCATCTGAATGTTTCTCAATGTTTTTGACATTAAGTTGTGTTAGTTCATTAGTTCGACATGCTCCGTTTATTCCAATAATAAGAACAGCCTGTAACGTAAAGAGTATTGTAGTAGATAAATGAATAAAATTGATATGAACGCATAATTATGCCTATCAACATCTAGGTACTAAGTATACTATTTAATTGAGATTAATATACTTAAGTAGATACTGAATGTGCAACTGACTTACTTTTGCCGCCAAATATACGGAATCGGGTGCTTCGTTAAGAAACTTTTCAATATCAGATACTGTGAAAACCTTCAATTTTTTTGGTTGATGACCAGATGAGGCTCTTTTTAAAAATGCCACTAATTTAGGATAGGTATCGATATGTTTGTCTTTTTTCATCTTTATTGTTGCTTTTAGCATCGAATACGTACTCCATAGAGTGCTTGCTTTCTTGTTCTCGGATAATTCTATAAAATATGCCAGCAAAACGTTTTCTGAGAAAGTTTTGGCTCCTTTTGCTAGTCGCCACGTGTTGAACATATCGTACTGTTTTAAATACTTCTCGCGTGATTGTTGAGGGAGAAAGCTCATTTGCGCATTATTAACAGTTTCAGTCAATTCTGTTGGCGTCAAGCAAACTTCCTCGTCGCTAGAATCACTCATTTTAGTTTTTTCACTTGTTTTCAAGTTTCTTGTTTTTAATATAAGGTTTAACAATGACGTGAAAAAATGCCGCGTAAAGAACCGCGTACAAAGCAAATTGAAAAAAGAACACCAAGAAGGTTCCGAGTCTGAGTTTTTAACAAATTAAAAAAAAGTTGTATGATATATTCGGCACCATAGAGGTAGCAGTAAATAGGTTTAATGTTTTTTTTAATTCACAAACTTAGTGCACACGATGTTCTAAATTCAATTTACTTTATCCTCTAGAGAATAAAAACGGCTTTTCCACTCAGATATTGAAGATTAAAAATACTCTTTCCGAGATGGTGGGATGAAAAATTACATAACTACCAACTTTAACCACTGGCAATCAAGAGTCAGACACTGGGTTAGGTATTAAAAAAAAAAATAATGCAGTTAGAAATACTAATAAAAACGTTCACTGTCTAAGACATGCATAGCTCAAAATGCTCTAAATATAAATGTATAATTATCACCCCCTTAAGGCTTTGTACCCAGCTTCCAAACACTTCCACGCTTTCCACGCTTCTTAAAAATGTTTAATTGATTAATAAAGGCCTATTATTCGAATCAGTCAGTTATCTGACTCACAATTCCTAGTATGTACAACGGATTCGTCTCACGTTTGCAGATATGCAAGTTTGTATCATTCTAGGAAGTGTTGATAAGCTTCGAAGTCTTTAGAACATTGCCATTTGATATTATTGAACGGACTTTTTTCCCTGGGGTTTTTATTACTTCGCATGTATTGATGTGATGGACCTGTGGTTATGACCTCGCCTCTTATGCACGAGGTTGTGGGCAAGAACCAATGCGACTATTCAATTCTTTTCTAAGTTTATCTTATCTTACTTTACTATTCTTTTATATCGTACTTTATCATTGATATCGGTGAAGGAAAAAACATCGTGAGAAAACCTTGACCGACAGTTCTACAAGTTTGAAATCGCCAACCCGTCTTGAGCAAGCTTGAACGAGCAATAGAGAAGGCATGGGAATTGATCACCATCAATTCCCATGCCTTCTCTATATGAGAGGAGTCCTTTTTCCTGCAGTGAGACAGTAACATGCTGGTATTCGGTGGCTACTTATGTAGCGTACGTAGCAACGACGCAACATAGAGATACTTTTAAAATATATATGTACTTATTAGTTATAGTTTTACCCATCAACGATGTATAGAAATTATAACAACGTCATGTCAGCATTAATTTGCAGTAGGTATTTAGGTTCCTTGCGGAGTCAGCCTGGATTCCGCACAGCACACGCTCGAGGAGTACCCTGCGTGGGCCTCCGAGTGGCGGGTCCTGCTTGGCAAGATTGGGTGAGTCCACCAGTCTCTGTCGGCAGTAGTGAGGGCTATGCTGGCAGAGACAGAGAATTGGACGGAAATAGCCTCCTTCTGTGAGACCGTGATGGTCAAGAAGGAGGATCGAGAGAGGGCTGATCCTGCTCGGAGAAGGAAGCGTCGGGAAGGCAAACGCCTTGGCGCCTAATGCGCTGAAGCCCGCTTACCAGTCAAGGTAGGTGGACCTTTGGGGTCGCGGTCGCACAGAGTAGGGACTCTGTCCGCCCACCGAGTGACCCCACGGAAGAAGGTGCAACAGTGGTCACGTGCTACCGTGCATAGCGAGGCTTAGGGGAGGCCCCTTTACTGTCTCCCCAGGGATGTGCCTTACAGGCATTGTCCAGGGGGGGCTCCGGAATTGGTCTTTTAAGAGGAACCGGAACCCCATCTATGTGCTGATGGTGATTACCGGGGTGATTTTAGTGAAGTAGAAATCCCAAATTCCCCAAACTCCCTTCCGGAGGTCGAGTGCCTTTTGAAGGTTTCCCCCCGAAAACAAAAAAAATATAAAGGTATTTGAATTCCTACTTATTTGTATTATAAAATATAACATCACGCCAGTACTTAAAACCCCGAAGGGTTTGGCAGACCAAACAGAGGTGAACCTACAGTACACCCACTCTAGCTTATTTGTTGTAGGTATGTTTAGCAAGAAAAACGCTTGATATCTTGGATCTCAGTTTTGACGAAGATCGAGGTAAGTTTGTCCATTATCAGAGCTGGTTGTAATACGTGAGTTTACGTGACATAAAACAAGAAAAAAAAAATATTAATAAAAAGCTCAGAACAATGCTAAGTTAGTTATTGTTCTGAGATAAAAAGTGAATCACATTTTTATCTTTTTCTTATATGG
Source organism: Brachylomia viminalis (assembly GCA_937001585.2). Classification (NCBI taxonomy): domain Eukaryota; kingdom Metazoa; phylum Arthropoda; class Insecta; order Lepidoptera; family Noctuidae; genus Brachylomia; species Brachylomia viminalis. Next base: position 14,574,374 of record OW443314.2, read on the forward strand.
TTACGTCTGACCTATGTCACTTATTTAGTTATAGGCTGTGGTTATAGGTCGGCACGGCGCGGTAGACAGATGTGTCAATCTATGGTTTTATCTAAGAATGATGTGAGAGTTAGGTACTAAGGTATAACTGTACAAGTATCTTTTGGCGCGCCGCAAAAATCAGAACTAACAGCGCCATCTTGTTTTTAGGGTTCCGTACCTCAAAAGGAAAAAAAATAACCCTTATAGGATCACTTTGTTGTCCATCTGAGTGTCTGTCTGTAAGTCTGTCACGACCCTTTTTTAAAAAAACGCTTGGATGTATAAAGTTGAAATTAATATCAAATTCGTAGATCTACGGTCCCTTGGAGCTATCAACCTTATAAGTAGAGATCGGATATTCGTATGCATATTCACCTAAAGTTGACATGTTGGCTAATATGGAGTGCGATTTTTTATCGAAAAAATCCCACGATTCCAGGATCGACAAATTTGGGTTTCGGTTTATAGAATCGGGATTATATTTACTTACTTTAAAATGTTGGCTTGTATAGAATGGACTTTTGTATCGATCGTAAAAATCCCGTTATTACGGAATCGATAAACATTGTGTTCTTTTTCTGACTATAGAATCGGATGCATATCTACTTACCTAATATAGTAAAGTAGGTAGGTATATACCAAACTAGCATAGCAAACAACGTCAAGATAAGATAACGGACTACACAAATATTTAGAATATAGTTGGAGATTTATATTTTTTTTAGAAGTCGCTTGCTTACTCCTACATCCAACTGAAGTGTCAGTGAGTCAGTCAAATACGAAATTGTTGCGATGACACAACTTACAGTCTAAAGCACTGAAGAATGACGATGGAACATTCTGGAACGAACTGAACGAACGAAACTGGCAACGAACCATTTTTGATATTGCACCTTTGCTATGAAACCCTCAATTGTGATTAGTGTGATTACCTTAATGTGATTAGTAAAATAAGAGTTTTTTTTTAAATATAAAAGCCCCCTCTATGATACTCGTAAGAACAAAGAAATAATGGATGGGCTGTGTGAAAGATCATATAAGTAGAAAGGGGGTCAGTGGGTCGTCTTAGGGGCGGAGTAGTAGGAGTTGCAGTATACGCATAGGGGCACTATGACCAGCAAATAAAAAACCTTTTTTTTTTATTAAAAACTAGTTGGCCAGTAAATTGTTATTTTTTTCTGAAATTTACCACTTTGTTTGCAGTATCGGGTTAACTTTGACCATAGAAACCATTTAGGTTCTGAAAAGCATGGACTTAAGCCGCACGTAGGCATAGTCGACGGAGCCCCGCGTCCCGTGATATTCGAAGGGTAGGTCTTCGATTTTTTTTTTTACTTCTCGGTAACGGTGCGTAGTAGGACCACGCTTCTCAAAAGCTAGATGGTTTTTATAGACAAGGTTAACTTACTGCAATAAAATTGGTTAATTTCCGAAAAAGTCCTGCGCTCCTAAGGCTACTCTCGCCAAAAGGGAGGACTAATAGATGAGTCTGGAAGAAACAAACATGTTGCGCCGACCACAAATAAATTGGGATGAGAACAAGAGAATGATGATGATTGTAAAATATCGGGCAAAAGCTAGTAAATCAAAGCGAAACCACTCAAGTGAAAATACCACCGACATTATGCTCGCAATATCGAAGCACACTGCTCAAATCATACTAAAACCAACGCTCATTCCGATATATCGATGCAGTATCCGATTATCGAGATTACACATGGAATATTCGATTGAATCGCATAACCGGTGCAATATGCCTTTTGAATTCAATGGCCGGCTGTGTTTCGTTGTTGGTGACATTTTAAACACGAGGGATTTTCAGGCCTTTTGTTATTTGGCAGGTTTTATGAATACCGGACTATTAATAACGTATTGAGTTGAAAGGATTATTAATTATCGTTGGTTTTATATCTATACGAAGCCTGCTATGCGATGCGACACGTGGCAATGAGTTTAATGAATAGTTATTTTGTTTGATGTATTGTTGTTTTTCGTTATTTATATAGTTTTAAATGTATTACCTTTTTGTTCAAATCTCCGGGATATTTGACCATAAAGGTAATATTTTTACATGTACAATAAAATGCTTATTATCCGGCTCGAAGGACCACAACAAGCATGTAGAATAAAATGCTTGTAAAAGTTTAGTAGTAAACTGTATTTACAAAATAGTTATATAAAATTTTACACAAGAGCAAAAGTTCATGCCACAGTAAATATTCTAGTAGGTAGTCAATGTTACCAGTATATAAAAAATAGTGCTAAAAAGAAACGTTGCCAATAAAAAATGTTTCGCCATTCGAGCCATTCCTTAGACCGGTAAAACATTACTATTTTTATTCCTAAACCTAACCCTTCATAACCTATTGACGGCGACTTAAACCTGGAACGAAAAAATATCCCGAACTTTTTCTTTCATGCCAGGTTTCTTTAAATGTGGGTCCACCTATATATTTCCGTAATCCGAGCACAAATACAGCTGTGGACCTCATTTAAAAGGCTAAAGTAGGTATTTGACGTGTATAAGGTACGGTCAAGTCTTTTATATCTTTGTCAGTTTTAAATTTTTTTCTAATACCTATAAATGTGTTATAAAAGTGTGTTCTGACTTGACGTCAGAACCCATACTCGTAATGCTTTTTGAAGTTACGGCACTAAGGAGACTATTGCAAATAAAATAATATTTAATGGCTTGATAACAAAGATCATTAAAACACACACACACCTTATTAATGGTATAAAATAAAAAGCAAAAATAATTTAATTGTCACAGTCGGTCAGTGACAATTTTTTTTTTCAGTCTGACATGAAAAGAAGATGGCTGAATGTCATTCTACCTACTGACATTACGAAGCAATAAATAATGCTGAGTCGGTAAAGCAGATTTATCGTGCAATGAGCAGGCAAAAATAGCCCTTAAGGTGACGACCATATTTGGCTGTAACTGTAGCCATCGGTGGGCATATAAAAGAAGCGGTCAAGCTCACATTGAATGTGTTCTGTATTTTTATACCATTTTGAGGTAAGTAGGTACTTACTAAAGAGTCTTTCATGCGATTTTTATGAAGAACTTAACCTTTGGTTTACATGGGTTGAGTAGAGGTGAGCCCTCGTAAACCTACATCCCGAAAATAGCGTTATTGGATCTCGATACTCGTGATAAGACAGATGGTAATCGCAAGTTTTTATTAGGTTACTAGCTTTTGCCCGCGGCTTCGCCCGCTTTTTTTTCTTTTAATATTATGGCATCTCGCAGGTCAACCTAGGAGGTTGTCGGCTGCTTAAGCGGGCCTACCTCTGGTTGCCTTAATAAATTAAGGCCTCCAGCCAAGGCTTAAAAACTTAAAAACTAAACGACTACACGCTAAGGGCACCCGTTGTGGGGTACAGACCTCGGTTTAGGTCGTCACTGGGGGAGGGCAGCAAGGGACAGGCTGGAGCGGTATTATTATTTAGGGACGAATTCAAAACTACAGTCTCAGCGGCGCGGACTGGCTCGAGCAAGGTTCGGGGTGGACGTGGATTATTGGGGCGCCGCGATGGGCCTCGGCGGCTAGGACGGACGGCGCGGTCTGTTTTTGTGTTTACTGACAGTATTGGTGGCCTTACTACTGCCCTGGAGGAGAGCAGTCACGCCGTCGGGAATAATTAAGGTATGCCACGGGCGGCGAATCTTGGCGGCGGAGTGTAGCGGGCGGCCGCTTTAATCAGGGGATTGGTGTGCTTTATGCCACAGTCAAAGAAACGCTTTGAAAGGCGTTTCATGAACTGCTCGATGGTAGGCATTTTAAGGTCTAAGTGAAGGTTCACATTACGGACATAGAAGGGGGCTCCCGTAACCTTTCTGAGGAAACGGGGGGTCTGCATCTTATGAAGATGGCGTGGCTCTTGCTTTCGCATTTATAATATATTATTTAGTACCTAGTTATGATAGTTAAAAGTGTAAGGGCTATATCTAAACTCAGAAATGAAACAACGATTGTGTAGATATTCTTCGATATAATTCTCCTCGCAAAAATATCAACGCTCTGTTCGACGGTTCAATCGGATCTCCTGCAAAACGTGCAGAAGTAAAAACTGTCACACTTCCAAATAATGGTGGCAAAGGTCTCAACTCTCAACAGCCTAAAGCCTAACAACATTCATTAAATTAGTCGTTTACCACTTTAGTGACGGGTATTTGTCAATGAAGAATACAAGACTGTTTAAGTGTCTATGACATCTGACAGATAACCGTCACTCGTACAAATAATAACAATTGGATAACCTAAATCGTGAATATATTAATACTGTTAGTCTTACAAAAGTGAGGATATTTATGATTGACAAAAAGGTAAACGTTGTAAAATAACGGTTTGTAGTCTCTACTCCTAACCCTAACTATCCTAACTCCTAACTAATATTGTAAATGTGAAAGTAAGTTTGTTTGTTACTCTTTCACGCCAAAACGGCTAAACGGATTTAGATGAAATTTGGCATACAGATAGACCATGACCTGGGTAAGGACCTAAGTGAAGAAAAGATACGTATGCGTGTTACCTTTAGCATAAAACCAGTGTAAATAATTGTAAATGTTGTTAAAAATGAATAAATAGCTAAGTTGAGTCGAAAGAAAGGTCTGCTATCAACAACGAAAGATTAGTGTTTCAGCCGTCGACAATAACACAAAACTTGACAAAATAACAATACGATATTCAGTAGGTACTTAGGTACTAGAGCTACGAAATCTTCTTACTGACATCTCTTATTCAAGGCTTATTTCATCGTCAGCCGGCATGAAATAAGGCAAATCGTAGTCGGCCATTAAACCCAACCACACTACAGTATCCTCAAAAACTTTTAATCAAACGACCAAAACTAAGCCAAACAACAGCATTACGTAAACAATAATAAAGCCGTAACAGAAAATACCAATACCATAAAAGGTCGTCTTACGGCACTCGAGTCAACTCGAGTGAACCTCAAGGGGTTAAGAAAAAACCCGTCCGTCAATAAGCGCAGTTAACGTAATTGCTTTAGTTTTCGTCGGAGCGTGTGTGCTCAGCCTTATATTTGTTGGGGAATATTACGGGACTTGGTAGAAACGGGTTAGTGTATTTATTTTCATTAGTGATGTTGTTTTTATGAGTGTATATGCTCCCGCAGACAGGCGCGACGCGACAGCGCGACGCGACTTTTGTAGAACAATTTCCAATGGCGTTTTCATAGGAATTGTTCTAATAGAGCCGCGTTATGCTGTGTTTTTTTTTCATGGAATTCGAAAGTTTTATGTCCATTCCAGCAGTTTCATCATTTTAGCCAAATTACGTCCACTACTGGACATTAGCCTCCCCCAAGCACAGCTACTTCGAGCGGATTCCTGCGGCCTGACAGGGTCATCGCTCCACCTTGTGTACGTCTTCCGGTACGCGGTCACCACTCCAGAACCTTTCGGCCCCATCGGACATAATAATATGTTCTACGAGCAATGTGTCCTGCCCACCGCCATTTAAGTTAGGGAATTCTTTGGGCTATGTCGGTTCTCTTCATTTCTCTTCACTCCAACCACTGTCCTCTCCAGCTCAGCAGTTCAGTTCAGCCTCTTAGTAGTTTATAGCTAAGCAAATATTCTGAGTGAAAATACGGTAGGTAATGCATTATTAACTCTAAGATTTGAATTTCCTTTTTCCACTAATTAATTCTACTAATCCCTTCTCAGGTATTATTAAATCGACTGTGAAGAATTAAAAAAACTGAGACACTATCTACTGTTCAGCTGCACGATTACTGACAATTGCGTGCACTGACTGGACAGGTCCACTCAATCTGTGTGGTTCTTTTCTCAAAAGACCATTGCAGACACCGATCTACATAGCCTGCACATGATCTGACCAAGATTTTGTCTGGACTATAAAAGAGACTGTGACCTCTGAGTTTGTTTCGGCCTTTCTTCTCAGAGTAGTCAGATAGGAAATGCCGACCTCATCTAGTTTTTAAAATACGATTGACATGTAAAAGTGTTTGTTCAAACCTACTTACAGAAATAAAATCATTTATCATTTATGTTCTTCGGCTGGGAATTGTACCAAAATAATGGCTAACTAAAGCTAAAAGTTTCAAACAAATCATAATCAGCCTATAATGTTCCCACTGCTGTGACACAGGCCTCCTCTCGGTGAGAGGGAAACAAAAACAAACAATTAGATAGTATCTTTAAAAATTAGCACATTATAATAAATTAACAACACTGGGCCGACGCCCTAGATGGACATTATAGTGACCTTATTGGTGATGTTCTTCAGAGAGGTCAGGTACGTAGTAAACGCAACCGGCGTGCGCAGGCCCTGCAGTCTCGACATACTCGTAGTTAGCAATCGTTTTCGGTTGCTGAGTCCTAACAATCCAGATGTAAATGTTGATGTAAATGTTTGGTAGTCTCGACACTCAAATTTAACGGTTGTTACCTACCGGTACCTACCTAAAATACCAGTAACAACCGATAAATTTGAGTGTGGAAACCACCAAATAGCGTTACATCTGGATTGTTAGGACTTAGCAACCGAAAACGATTGCTAACTATGTCGAGACTGCAGGGCCAGATGTAATGAACGTAAACGAGGCAAAAAGAGTATATAAGTATTGTAGCAGGTGGCGTTCTGTAGTGTCTGCCTACCCCCATGGGAAGAAAGCGTGAGTTTATGTATGTATGTACAATAAAGTAATCTTTAAAAATGCGCAAACCTGTTGTAATCATTGAATACTTTACATTTAAATAATTTAATATTTGTTTCAAAAGGTAATCGCACGCGACACGAAGGCACCGCCTGTCGCGCGACGAGCGGTGCCTTTGTATCACGTCGCGTATCGCGCCTGTTTGAAGGAGCCTTAATGGTCTCCTCAAACGAAAACCGCACCGTTGCAGTTAGTCAGATTGCGGTTCTTGTGAAATTTAAGCTGACGTTAAGCGACAAGATAATATAAGTAGCTTAGCGTGTAGATACCACGAACGGAATCATATAATACTCGTATAGATAATTAATCTTATCTGCTAGTAGGCTTGAGTAAGATTAACTTGATAGGATGCTATATCATTTAACTTTGAATAGTTACACAATTATCGTCTTGTGAAAAGCTATAGAATACTAGGTACTTCCTGTACTTGTATTCTACATTTTCGTGATTTTCCCTACCCTACCTTATGTACGAGGCGTTTGCCGAAAAAAACGTTATTAGGACGCATAATTAATATCGTAAGATGACATTAACAATCACAATTAATTACAGAAATTCTTTTTCCAGCACAAAAAAAAACATTCATGGTTTAAATACCAAACTCAGTCCCTACATAATCGCCATCATCATCAGCCTATCATGTTCCCACTGCTGGGACACAGGCCTCTCTGTGTGAGTGGGCCGTAATCCACCAGGCGGGCCAAGTGCGGGTTGGTAGATGTCACATGTCGTCGAATTTTTGGTTCGTAATCACCATAATGACTATAAAAGCTCACACGGTTACATCAAAAACACTTTTTCACATAAAAAATGTATTTCAGGAGCCAGTGAACGAAATACAAACTCAATTACAGCCCTCATCAGCAATGCTTAGGCACATAAAAAAGTAACGAGGCAATTTTGTCGTTCAAATATTTTCAGCGAGTTCTTTAGGAAAGGACATAGAATAAAAAATGTATAGAAGCGAATCTCCGGCTGTGACCGGGCATTTTAAACGCTATAGTTAGATAACTACATCATACTAGTAGGTTACGTCTGGCGCGGATAGAAATGCGAATATTATAATGTTTTATTTGTTATTATTTTACAAATAATTATGTATTTCATTATTTACTTATTACTGTTAAATGCCCGTGACTTCACAGCGGGTCCTATCAGAATACCAGCGTTGCGGCATTTATTTATTTTTAAAATGTCGCAGCATCATGCTGAGATAGGAGCCTTTTGGCCTCGTATAGGAATTTCTGTTTCCTTTTTCTTTTGTAACTTTTTGTTTTTATATAGTTTGGTTTTTTATTTTATAATTTAGTTTGTGCACTTCCTGTACGAGTCACAATAAACACTTTTTCTTTCTTTCTTTCTATGCCGGAGGAGTGAGACAAATGTCGTGACGAAAGTTTTAATTGTGAGAGGCTATAAGAGTACGGGAGGACCAAATAAATGATGGATGTACTGTCTGAAAGATGATATGGCTAGAAAGGGGGTGACAACTGACTGTTTCTTTAAAAATATAGCACAGTATAATATAAATATTTTCAAAAGCAGCTGTTGTGATCAGAGGCGCGGTACGAATTTCGGCCAGATCCAACCGATTTGAAGATAGAACTGACTACATAGTCAGTTCTATCTTCAAATCGGTTTCAATTTTGAGATAGAACTGACTACATAGTCAGTTCTATCTTCAAACCTGAAACTAAGCATTTAACTAAGCTTCCATACATATGGAAGCTTAGTTAAATGCTTAGTTTCAGGTCAGGGCACCATGTCTGCTATTTTTTTATAAATTCGTCATTCCAACACGATCCTATTGTCATTTTGCTAAAAGTTCGTAATCTGTAAAATTCGTAATGGTCGATCATTGGTCGGTCAGTGGTCTCGTAATAGAATCGTGGTAGAATGACATTGTTGTATTGCCAGTATTACAAAACCCGTTAGTAGAAATGATTTTCGAAAAACTACTACTTAAATGAACATTTAGTATTTTTTTTTCATTACCGCATACATCAGTCATTCATTTGGCATTATGTACGAGATTACCAAAGCTATTTCTTTCAATGGAGTGTCAGTGGTTGACCATTGGAAAGTCACAATGACGCCATTCTATTAGATTACCAAACTTGTCAAAATCAACAATTATGAAATCAATGATGGACTATTCTGACACTATTGTAATAGCAGACTTGAGGCCCAGTATAGCCGGCCAGCTCAGTCATGATTTCTTCGATAAGTTGTCGATTCGCTTGCTATAGGTACCTACTCTGTTTCAAAAGTATCTGGTAAAAATGTAAACTAATAAAACTTACCTGTGGATTCAATTTGCAGTGTCACTTACAAAATTTCATGAGATCGCTTCTGTATGTATTCTTTATTCTCTGGCCCAACGCACGGTTAAATAAATAACGAAAATATATTGGAACCATGTTAATCTTACCTTACATCCATTTTTGAACATATTTTATAGCGGAATATTCTACATTTTGTAAGTAATAAATAAAATAATATCGGCCTGTAACCGTCTCACTGCTTTCATATAGCACCAGACTTTTTGTTAAACAGAGAAGGAACGAGAACTGATCACCACGTTTTCTCGCTTTGTGTTGACGTTTTCACTAACACCAAGCGACACCCTCAGACCAAATAAAAAATCAAGACATAACGCTGTCAATTACAGTGACGTGAGGTTTGGTAAACATGTTGTGTGCACTTAGTGAGGTGTAGTTTGGGCTTTAAATGTGTGCGTGTGAGCGTGTCTGCACAGAGCAAGGTGTAGTTTTGCATGCTTCACTGTATTGTTCGCAGCACTATGTCTTGATTTTTTATTTGGTCGCAGGCGCTACCGTAACGGGGCTAAACATGACATGACCTAAACGCAAGTTTTATAATGGTTAAAAGTGTATGATACACCAGTAAACAAAATCAGAAAAATATATGATATTCTTCAGGATAAGTATAAGTATGCTAGTTAGATAGTGTGTTGAAAACATAATACAACTAATTTGAACGATACATAAAAATCACGAAGATACCTCCAAAAAATTATTTTAACGATTAAACCATACTAGTATACATGCAATCAAGATTTGTTTTCAGGTTATTCTACAAGCAACATGTTAAAATATTAGTGTTTTAATTTTTTTGTCCAATCAATAGATTTTTATAAATAGATACTTGCTTCTTAATTTGCAATAAATTACCAGCGTTGTATAATAGCTTCTCTTTCTTTCCCATGCAGTCGATCGCGCTTTAGCTGTTGCCAGCCTCTTAATGGATGCCTAAATAAAAGAGCGCTGTTGAATTTTCAACTTTCGGCTCAGTACGTTTTTTTGTAATGTTTGTCTACATCGCTAGCCAGTAGCTATTCGTTTCTAGTAATTAATAAAAATAATACAATAGTAAATTCAAGCAACATAGAGATCATGGATGGTAAAAGGCACAATTCCTCAAAACCCTTAAGAGCAACTAAAATGCCCATCTGAGGCAACAAACTGTCGCAACAGTGTTGCTACACTACGATCAAGGCATAGATATCGTGTCACCCTTGCCCTCAGATACGCAACCCACTTTATTTCACGAACATTTATCTATTAATGGGTCATTATTCTTGTCCCCAAGTGTAATGAACTCTTGAACGAATAATATTTTTTTAGGCAATTGTTGGTTTGTTAATTTCATGTGGCAACCCTAGGTTTAGTGGTGTTAGTCAGTAGATGAAATTAGTTGAGTTTAGATTGAAAATTGGTTCCATAACCATTCCTACGTATTATAAATTAAAGTATCATTTCGTGTGTCGCCGTTCGCCGTTCGTCTGCGTGGCCGCCTTGTTCTCCTGAACTACACAAACGGATTTTGATGCGGCTTTTACCGTCATGAGAGAATCTTTTTCGGAAGGTTTTTATACAGGCTGGTCCAAATAGTGACGTCAAAAAAGTTTGGGATATCCGAAAATACCCCATGTATGTTCCGCGATTTTTAATAGTTTAAGAAATATGAATGCTTATGAATATTTTTTTTTATTTAATTTATTTAACCATTAATTTATGTACACACTTATATAAACAGACAAGAAGAAAATAACAGAAAAATAGGTACAAAGGTGATGCTTATTTCTAATGAAATCTCTTCCAGCATACCTGCGATAGGATAGTAGATTTAGAGATGTAGACAGCGTGTGTAAGAGTAAAAGATAAAATAAAATACATATAATCAAAAATTTTCTTTTATCGAAAGAAAGAAACTTACATTCTTACGATTAAAAGTTGACTTACATTCTCAATTTAAAAAATTACTAGTAGAACCTGATACATTTCTTTAAAAAAATTAAATTAACAAATCTCGAGTCGTACAAACCGTGAGAAGGAAGGCGGGTCGCTAGCAAAATTATAAATTAGACGTTTGTTATGTCTGTGTACCTATATCAGTAGGTTACCTACCTACCTACCTACCTATGTCTGGAGTTCAGCGAGATGAATGTGAAATTATTTCTTTAACTAATGTAATTGCCGATTGCCTATTTATGTTAGAAGTAAAACAAATATGTATGTACATTTAAATAACTAAAAATGTAAGTATATAAATTAAAATGAAATGTTTTTCCTTTGTAAGCGCATCCTTGAGAACGGCTGGGCCGATTTGGCTATTGTTTGTTTTAAAGTGTTTATAACAGTCCGAATTAGGTTTTTCTGGAAGGAAAAATTGGTAAAGGAATTTTTCGGATTTTTGTATGAGCTCATAGTGGTATCCACATCGCCACATGAGAGCTGCGCGACATACTGACGTCACGTAAATCCTGCATCGCGCAAGCAGAGTTTACCACGCCACTAGCATATGCAACTTCCCGACATCAATTGTTGCCCGTTGGGCAGTTGCCCACCAGACACGACACCCGTCTGGTCGGAGGATCCTCCCTTTTCTATGGAGGTATGAGTGAACTTTACACCCTGTTCCTCGTACCTCTATAAACTCAAGACCATATCGAAAATTTGACAGGACAACTTTTGTAGGCTCAGCTAGTACTTAATATGATTCTATGTTTTAAAATAAGACACAGTTAAAAGCATCGACCCGGCCACAGCTATTTGTTTATATTATATATGTATTCAAGAAGATCCATATTTGTATCCAGAACATTAAAATTCTTCATACATATTCTCTTTGAGTAAATTGAATATTTTTAACACGCTCCGGAACACTTAAACCTGTTTGAAGAGCAAAGAGCTCTATGAGACAAGCTTGCTATTTTAAAAAGATGAAAATGACACGATTCGCGCCAAAAAAACTCATTGGGTTGCCAGAAAAAAAATAAACAGTTCAGATTAGCATTTAAACAGCGTCAAATAATAATTACCTATTTAGCAATATTACATTTGGAATTGTGTCTTTATGAAGCCCTTTTTTGAATGAATAAAAATCTATTCAATGTCTCTTTGGGTCCCATTTAGTTTTATTCGATTGTGAAGAATATATTAACGATGTAGTATTGATTAACTTCCGTTTAAATTATAAGTAAGTACTAGAAATGAAAATACCTAAGTTATAGAGCCAATACACAAACAGTACCTATCCTACTGGTAGGTACTGTTTGTGTATTGGCTCTTTTCTGATTGTTTGCTCTTGTTCTCATCTCACTACCTACTAACGTTTGAAGCAAACATAAAATGCTCGATTTTTATTATTTTGAACACGGCAACTCAATGTACCTAGATAAAGGAGTAGAGTTAGGTTTAAAGAACTTTATTTCTCATAAGAACTAAACAGTTCGCTTTCAATGAGATACTTAGGTGATTACCTATAACTATGTAGTACATTAGTTAGTTACCTCTAGGGTGCTGGAGACATTATATTAGTGATTATAACTAGTTGGTACCATTAATATTAGTTACTTCTAGGGTGTTGGAGACATATTATTTTGTATTATTAATCGACTTCCAAAAAAAATAAAAAATAAAAGGAATGGGATGTTTGCATTCTAAGACACAGATTAAGGCAACACACCGCAACACTTAAATAAACTAAAACTTTCAGTTCACCTCGGATGCTCCGAAGTATTGCCCCGAAATATTGACTTACTCCTTGTCATCATTATTAATCTTATGAGACCTAAGTCCTAAACTAAGTCTAGACTAATCTAGACACTCTCATGTTAATCCCTAATAAACTAAAACAGCTCCTTGTTATCATCGCTTCACGAGGCGTTTACGATGGTCTTAGACTTGAGTTTAGAGATCATAACACTAACTAGTTTACTCTGTAGACTCTAAAATGATAATATTATGCGAAGTGTATTATAAAATAATTCTGCTAAAATTCATCTTAAAACTAGGGTTTTAGAATTTTAGACTGTGCAAGTTATAACTTAGTCCAATAAAATATTTTAGTTTAGATAAGTGTGTTTCTGGCATGTTTTATCAACTTTTTAAATGCGCTGTAGCATGGTAATATTTCTAAAGGCGAAAATATGAAACTGCTGGATTGAGTCCATCATAAAGTATGAATAACCTTTGACGATCTACGTACATACATATTTCTTTTGATTATGTTTCGTAGCTATTTAAATAGGTATTCAATATTTCATTTCAAATATGTACCTAAACCAATGAAAAAAATCATAGTGAATGAAATTATGAACTTATATAGATATTGAATTACGATAAGTGTCAATGTAGTGAATAAATAATAGTGGCTAATTAATAACAGCGGCACGGGTCGATCGAAGGTTAAGCTACGCTTGCCGCGGTCGGTACGTGGATGGGTGACCGTCTATTACCTAACGATACCCATCAAATCAAATCAAATCATTTATTTCCTTGCAAACATGGGTATAGTATACATAGGTGTTTTTTATAATAAAGTTCTCCATATTTTACCGTCACATGGGCATGCAAAGGTTTCAATTCCAAATAAAAAATTAACAATAAGTGTCAGATCATTGGAATAACAATATAAATATTATTAAAAATGTCAACGTGATAATAAATTAAATTAAATAGGTCAATGAGAGGATCGCAATAATTATGTCAATCAGAATAACAGTAGGTATGTCAATCAGTTAGTGAATCATCATTAAGAAAATCGTCAATCGTGTAATAAGTTTTTATAGTTAAAAATTCGTTACGCGCCCTTTTAAATTTTAATATAGTCATATTTTTTATAATATTAGGTACTCTATTATATATCAGTGGTGCAATAAGTACCAAAAAAACTTTTTTTCATTAGTGCGGTTTTACATTTTACTTGACATAATTGATTGATGTATTGAGTTCGTATTGGATTTTTCCTGATCTCTGATCATGATCCGTGCCTTGGCCTTGGTTCCCGCTGTCATTCGTAGATCAGTCACTCTTTATAAAATATTGGTATTCAGCTGCATCCTGTTAGACTGGAAGCCAACCTCAACATAGTTGGAAACAGGCTAGACAGATTTGATTTGAGTTATATAAAAATGTAAATAAAAATCAGAACAACCAAATGTGAAGGGTTTAATTACGAAACTGTCCCTCACATGGTTTCATTACAATTTCTTTACATACTTTTTATGAAAGCACACGTTTTCTTTAATGAAAAAACGTCACGACAGTCAAATAACTGTACCTACATCCAGCAGTAGGAGCTACCAGTCTGTGTGAATGAACTTTTATGTTATGACTAGCTGACCCGACAGACATTGCCCAGCCCAAAGATCAATAGTTTATACAAAGCCCCAATCCGAGATCCAAGTTCAGTTATTCCCGAATTTGAAAACTTTTAGGAATACATTTTAAATTTTTCTTTCCGCAAAAACTTAATTCGGACTATTACGAACATTTATAACAAAATATAGTCAAAACTGTCCAGCAGCTCTCAAGTGATGCACTTAACAATGAACATCATTACAGTTTTAGATAGTAAAGATTACAAAACTATGTTCTTGGAGTTATTTCATTCAAATAGGTACTTTAAAAATAAAAATCAAATGTCATTTATTCAAACTGGGATGAGAATCAGCACTTTTAGAACGTCAAAATCACATAAGACAGTCCCCCCAAAACGCCCGCCCTTCACCACTTCCTAGTGCTTTAGCTGGGAAGAAGAAGTGGCGGAACAAACTCCCCAGCAGCACTGCTGTCTGTTCAGTTAGAAGAACTGGATTCTATAAAGTAATAAATTACGAAACACAAACACATTCAAATTATTTGCCATAATTATGTCATCTAGCACACGCCAATATTTAAAACTATACTCAAGCAGAAATAAATAATAAAAACGTAAACAGAACTTAATACATAATAAAAAGCCTCCAGGCATAAAGGGCGTGCCCGCTTGCATATGCAATGCTGCATTATGTTATATATGTAGATAGCTGTAACTTGTAGCCACAAATGATAAACTATGACCTTCGAAGTAAAATAAAGAAACAGTTAATTACTAATAACAATAACTTTGTTTTGATTTTGCTGCTATATACGAATTTCGCAAATAGGCCAACTCTTTCTAATGGCGGGTAGGTACCCGCGATTATTCGCCAGTGTTTTGAAAACCTAATCAACAAAATTCGTTGTTTACAAAGCTCGTGAAAGCTGGTGGTTAGTTAGCCAAAATTTCGCAAATCAATCTTAATAACTGACAAGAAAAATATTTGATGGACATTTAAACTGATTGGGGCTTTCTTAACCGTATCTCATCACCATTCTCTGCCCTCGTCCCAACTTGTCTTTTTCATCCACACTTCTCCAATAGTCGTAATCTCGTAGTGAACCCTTTTCTAGCAATATCATCTTTCACGCAGTTCACTCATCGTTTCATTGGTCGACCCCTACTTTTATGCATATATTCAGGAAGACAAAAAAGGCAGTTTTAACTGTGGGGGCATCTACCACGCTACATGCGAACTATGCATCATCTTAACGCCACACAAAACTACAGCTTATTATACAAGGTGGAGACGACAATACGACAATAAATTAAACTGCGTATATCTAATAATAACTAATAACTGCATCTCTACTAAGCAGAGTACGAGGAACTAGCAATAGCATCCTCAAAATAATAGGGGTGGATATTACCTCTCCAGTTTTTAAGAAAATGGTAAGGACGGTGATCAATAAATAAGAATCACCAATATTGTGTCACTTTACTAACAATAGTCTTAAGTCATTATTGTAATTACTAACACTTTGGATCTTAGTTATCTGAAATAAAGAATTATTATTATTATTATATCTAATGATGTTCCCATCCTTCAAACAAAAATTCAAGCAAATATATCCAATAGTTTAGTAACTATAGCTAGTCAAAGATCGGCAAAACCCATAGTCGGCCCATCACTACTATTTAGTTTGTTTGAAAAAATCACTTTTGTTATCTCGGCGTTAGGATTAATTTGATAGTTTCAAAATACTCCTATGCATTAATATTGCCTGTGTTTTCATTTATTGTCGTATTGTTGTCTCCACATTGTATACAACGCGCCGACATCAATCGTCGGGCAGTTGCCCACCAGACACGGCACCCGTCTGGTCGGAGGATCCTACATTTTCTATAGAGGATGAATGAGCTTTACACACCCACCCTGTTCGTCATACCTCTTTAAATAAAATCATCTTCCTGCCTTCATGTTACTTGTGGTCGACGCAACACGTTTTCTTCTTCCAATCTCCTCTGTCAACCGTCACGCAAACATTCACTTCCTTCTCTTTCATATCATTCCTCACACAATATTCATTTTTTCTTTGGTCTTCCACTCCCTCTCCAACGAAAGGCAGTATAAAAAAAAAAGAAATGTGTGTTAAAAGTGTTAAATTAATCTTTGGAGTATTTCCATTATTTATTGTTTACATATCGACTGTAGAAACAATACGGTCTACGTATTTACCTATAGATATTGATGCCATTACCTAATGATTTTTCTTAAAGGCCAACCGAAAAAAAAAAACAAAATATTGAAAGAGATAAAATAATTATTAATATTGTCTAGTAGTTTCCGAGTTGTTATTAAAATACGTCACCTTTATTTGAACTCTCAATAAGATTAGGTACCTACTGCAGAAACACAATATAAATTCAAGGTGTCAATTTTTTAAGTCAAAATTCTTTACTTTGCGCTCTTTCTGAACAGTAAATGAAACTGAACCATCACCCTCGTGTCGGTGACGCTGTATCGGGTATACTCGGCTTCAGTCGGTCGGTGACGCTGAATCGCGTATACTCGTCTCCAGTCGTAAGTTTTCACTTTTATCGTACGGTCAGCACACAGTCACACACCCACTTTTTTAATATATGTGTTATTTAAATTGTTATCACTTTGAATGGCTTGAACTTACATCCAGAACGTAAAAAAACTAAAGATATTCCGTTCACTTGACGCAACACCTCTCATCGTGAAATGCCCATAAAAATAAACAAACAATCCACCCCAACCGATAATGACAAACAAAATACATTATAACAATACCAACTAATTCATGCTAACAACATGAAAAGCATTAGATAACCAAACAATTATTTAGAAAGGGCGACAACAACGGCCCACAGCGGGCCACAACTTAGAATGAGAACTGTCTAGTCATTACTAAAGAAAGGGAGGCCGTAGAATGGGCATAGCATAGAAAGGGCTGTAAAAACCCCACGTTGACACCTTTTGTTCATCTGTTTGTCTATTGTTCTGAAGAACTGGCCGCATTGTGCTTGCGTTTTAGAAAAATGGACCTCCTTGTTTTGGATTTGGAATTTGAATATTTGGAATTAGAAATGAGACAATTGTAAAATGTATAGGTTGTTGATTGTTCAATGTCTATAGATATCAACTATCATTAGTTATATTTTGTGAAATTTATAATTGCCTAAAAAAGGGTTTCAATACAACTTAAATTATAACAAACAAGAATTATGTGAACAAAGTCAAAGCATTTATTTCAAATAGGCACATAAATGGCACTTTTGAACGTCAACATTTACATTAAAATAGAATTGATTCTAGTCGCCCCTTCCAAAAGGTAGTTTCGTATGGAGAAGAATGGGCAAGCACCGTTAACAACTTTTGGCATAAAAGTTTTCATCCAAAAATCTTAAATTTTTAGCCTGCTTATTATATTTTTACCATTTGGGCACATGAAACATTTCATAAAGGCGGTTTACCCACAGAAAATGGAGAATACAAAATATTCAAAATTAAATGATAAAATATCGTTTACCAAAAATAACTAAGTTTACCATTGTTCCGAAGTGGTTTTAATTAATTTACAATAGAACTAAGTACCTAAATCTTGGACCAATTTGTTCCGACAAAGAAAAGGGTATCTAATTGTACACATTTACCAAATATATTGTTTCGCATCGAGGTAAACAGAGGATAATTGAAAGAAACAATTTGGCAGAAATACAAAATAAGAAAATTGGAGGCTTTTAACTATCGGATCCATCGTATTTTGTAATAGAATTGAATACGGTAATAGATAGGTACCTACTGATTTTCTAAATTAGAAAAAAACATACCTTGCCTAGTCATGGGGACTGCCGATCCAGAGAAGTGAAAACTTAAAACTATGAAGCAACACGTGATACTCACAGCCACAGATATTATACTGTTAACATTAGCATTGCATTCATTTTCAGCTTTAATTTTTTGTGACGCGAACCCTTAAGTTTTTCCTTACCAAAAATTGCTCAACGCGCCTAAAGAAGTTTTCACATCAAAAATCCTTTTTGGTTGAATCTGTTGTCTTTTCCCTGCAATCATAAAAGTTGTACACCTATGCGGTCAAAGTTTAAGGAACAGTTTCTTTTTTTAAATATCCGATGATAAAATTCGAAATTTCGACGCAGGGGGTTCAGAATCATATACTGGATCTATGGCAACAGGATGCGCGTTGATTTCGCTGCCAACCTTTATACCTACTGCTGGGAAAACAACGGTTCACCTATCACACCACCCATTCTTTCTGTGGTTTTGTGGGTCTACCTTTCAAGCTTAGCGCACATTACGGCCTCATTGGACGATCAACCTCATTCAATACAAAAAAGTGCGGTGCGGCCCGCCTGCAGTATGCGATGTTTCATAGGTAAAAGATGTAGGAAACTGATGCAGGACGATTTTTGCAATGCGGTGCGGCCGGCCTGCGTCAGCCTTTGAACAACATTCTGCTTTTACGTAGTAGGTAGTGTCGAATTGTTGGCAGTGTCTACCTAAATAAGTAGGTAAGTAGATACATCCTTTGAATGGACAATGTAAAATTTCAATTAAGTTTATTAATATCGTTTTTCCAAAAATATACCTTAGAAGAAGAACGAACTGAAAGGTCAATAAACGAAAATTCAATTAAAGTAAAGAAAGGCACGCTAGTCCGAATTTTAGAAATTGGCATCATATTCAGAGGTATTTTGAAAAACTGCGTTTACGAGCGTTGTGCGAGCTCTTTTTAACTGCAAGATCTCATAATCAATTGATAGTACCTACAACTTTGCGTAGTTATATCATCAAAGGTCAAAGTATTGTGTGTACGTCTTAAAATAATTGGTTAATTTTGCGTCAGCAGCAATTCCGAATGCACGCTCATTACATTTGGACGTTGTGCACGTGAGTACAATGTTTTTTTTTTTTATTGTGACTTTTTTTGGTTATTTTTGTACCGTATGTGTAGTCCTTTGAGTTAACTATTTCAAGGATTATATTTTCAATCGAAAACTTGTCGACTTTTGTATGTTTTTCTGAATAAATCAAGGTGAAAATACGTCTTGAAGATACCGCGGCACTAGGTGCCAAATATTGTAACCGGTTCCATATTCCGTTGTATATCGCGAAATAGCGATTTCAGTTAGGTACTTGATTTCTTTTTTAATTTTCAGGGTTGTTTTTTTATGATTAGGCCCTTTCCGTTTTGGGTTCGACAACTTAAAAACTAATGAATATTAAAATCTATTTACGAGGTATACTTTTGCGTTTCATTAACTAATTATAGCATGTCAAAGGTGATCTATTTAGGTACTTTGTTAATTCATTGTAGGGAAAGCTAAGAAGGAAAATTTTAGTTCATACACAATTAGATGTAATTTATACCAAGTATTATATTATATTTACGAAGATTTGGCATAGAGAAGCATTTACGTATTAATCTATGTATAAATTCTGCAAAAAAATCTTGCATATTTGATGTGAAACATCTAGTATGTATGGCGACGCATGCCGTGGCGACGCGTCGCCACGCTACATTTTAAATAAAGAACAATTTATTTATTTAAAAAACGGAATATTTGGTTTTTGATTATGCCATATTTATTTTCTGTTTCATACTTATCTATTTACTATACTTTTGTGTATAGTAAATAAGTATGAAAGAATGCTTTAATTTTTATTAATTACTCGGAAAAAGGAAACTACATGTTTTGGTATGAAACGCTGAAGCTGTAATTGGCATATTACCTTTATAATAACTTTCTAAAACTTAGGTACCTACGTAGTTGTAAACATTTATGGATAATAATTCTCAACTACATTAATTTAATAATATAATTTTTAAAACTATCAAACGTGTCCAGAAACTAAGTCAAGTATAGTTATAACTTAATATATTTTATATAATTAATATGACAAGCATTTTATTATCTTAATTGAATGTTGTGACATAATTTTATTAGAACATTGAAACCTCATCTAAGAAGACTGAGATTTACGAACGATTAAACCATAAATGAATAGAGTTGGTTTTTTTGTTTTCCTTTATTTTGTACATTCGGAATTAGGAATAAGGACTGTACATCGGAATAAGGTGCCTCCGACTTCTTTTCATATTTAATTAATTTAAAATACATATCTAATAACCAAACCTATTGTCTATTTCAAGAGTAGAAACAATAATGGTTCTGATATAAATAGCCAATCATTCAAAGGGTACAAATAAATGCTTAATTTTCGATCTCCTTTCGACATTTAGTAAAAATACCGCAGAAATAGGAGCCCCTACCTTACTAGGAAATTCATTTGAATGTTCCCAGAATAGATTGTAATAATAGAACACGCCGGCTGAATATTCTGAAAATATACTTAAGTACCTACTTGAAGTAAAATCAATTCCTAGGAGTTTGTCGACATAAAAGCTTGTCAAACGGTTCGCGTTTTGCTTTTACTAACAAGCGTTTAGCCTTTGAATGGCAAGTTCTAGGCAGAGCCAGCGTGCTGGATGAAAGAACCGAATAATGAAGTAGCCTGTACCTTTATGTCACCCATTTTTTTTTTTATTGGAATTTTGTAAGCGGTCGAGTTTTTTTTTTTTTTTGTTATAGAAGAATTTGGCCTTTTTTAATTAAACACTGGTAAGTATTTATTTTAAAGGACGATGAAGGTTATTGCTTCAATTTATTGATTTGCTCGCCCGCGCCACCATATAATAGGGTTGTGAACTAAAAATAAAGAAGACCGACATATAAATATTTATAGCTTACAAAATAATACCCAGTTTTCATTAAACAACTGAAAACTAAATAAGTAGGTAGGCAACATTAAAGCATCAATCTGAGAACAATAAAAATCGAATCATTTCCTTTTCTCTGTAGTATACTTACTAAACCAAATGAAAAGGGTCACAGTTTTAATAAACAAATAGTTAAGGATGTGCTTAATTAAATTCGATTCATATTCGGTTTAACTAAACTCCGGCGCGGTTTGAACCGAACTTCGGCATTCGGCCAAAATTCGGTTCAAAAATACCCAACATTCGATACAAGAAAATATTAAAACAACTGTTTTGACTAAAATAATAAAGCTAAACCACTCAAACAAAATAATAAGCATTTATTTCTTTGTTAGATGGTACATATTTATGAAGTAAATGTATTCAAAACATAATTAGAATGTTGACATCTAAACACTGATAACCACACACAACCACAGTAGAATTCATTGGATATTTTTATAAAAAATATAATTTTTTTTATGAAAATATCCAATGAATTCTACTGGTAAAGTACCTATTTAAAATTTACAAACGGGAGGTTATGTTGCAAAAACACCAAGGATTCTGCGTTATGTGGCAGGAGTCTGTGACATGTATGTTCATATACGGTTCGGGGCTCTGAGAAAAATCGCTTAGAATATACGGAGCTCCAGGAGGAGATAAGACTCAAAGCTCGGTGAAAATAACCGAAGTTTTTATTTTCACCGAATGTTCGGCCGAAGTTCGTATTCGGTTCAAACCACGTTCGGCCCATCCCTACAAAATATTGACCAAATAGTAATGAAATTATTCTGTACCAACACAACAAGATCACATCAATAAGAACATAACGCCGACTCCTTATCATATCATGACATATGTTTAATTTGTATGTGATTGACGTTAACTCGATGTGTTGGTAAATTTAATATTTGAACTTTATACTTGACTAGCTGACCGACAGACGTTGTCCTGTCCAAATTTCAATAGTTCAAACAAAAATCCAATTGAAAAAAGAACGTTCAGTTTTTACTGAATTTGAACATTTTCCTATTTTACTTTCTATAGAAACCTAACTCGGACTATTACGAACATTTTAAAACAAAAAAAAATTAAATCGGTCCAGCCATCCTCAAGTGATGCGATTACCAACGATCAGCATTAAATTTTTATTTATACAGCGTGTTCCAATACGACCAATTTTTTTTATCTTAAATTAATGATAGGAAGGTGATTATTTTATGCCTGAAAGAATATTCGATAACAATGAAAATTGCAAAAAAAAAACAATATGAAAAAGCCGCCCATTACATTATCAAGAAATTTAAAAAAATAATTAGAACTCGAAAACTATCAAGAATCGCGGAACATACATGGGGCATTATCGGATACCCCTGGTGATGAGGAATATTTCATTTTATGCCGTCTCTCTTTGGACCACCTATACAACGTGTAACATAATTAGCGCATGACCTCATACACCCCAGTTAGAGTATTGAGTTAAAAGTAAGATACAATGGGCAAAATTTTTTTTTTAAAGCTAACTATTGTTAATACAACTATTATAAGAAAATATGTGTTGACCCTAGCATTACTTTATGCATTTAAAATTGAGCCTTATTACCATGTTATAACATTTAATTTTCTTTGGCTCAACCAGCGGTTAGTATTGCAAAATACATAATTTTAGAAAAAAATACCTATATTAATAGTTACTGAAATTGATTCAGTAGTCAATTATGAGCTTTCAGGACTTACGTTTATTCTGTTACATATGCCCGCCCTGCTTCACACGGTTATACGACTTATTAAAACATGGAAATTTCTATATTAGGTGTAAGTTTAATAACGCCTATTAATAATACCTTTCGAAATCAATTCTCTGAATGATGGTGAAAACCGCATCAAAAGCCGTTTGCGTAGTATGGCTGTGGTATTTCATTTCACAGAAACCACATCTTTAGTCTATTTATATATTTAGCATTGAAAGAGCTGTTTGTGTTCAATAATTCTTATTATGAATTCGTACGACACTCATTTAACTAACAATTTATATGTTTTTGAACACTGTTACCGCTGAAAACAAACCTTTAGTTACCTTTGACTGTCTTTACATCCAAATGTATTGCATACTAATAATATCCTCATTTTATAAAATCCTAGAATATTTTTATACTTTGACATTTTTATTGTAAATTGTCATCTGTCAGTTTTCTTTTTCTTTGAAGCTTAGGTATGATAAGGTCAGTTAGAGTCATAAGGTCAGGTTCTCTCTGATTCCGGGCCTAAGCCGACCTGAAGCTCCAACTCATCTTTTTATACTTTACTAGCTGACCCCGCGAACTTCAGACCGCCTATATATATTTCTTTTTCTGACCGTATAAACCATCCTCATACTTCAAGGAATATTCTAAAAAAAGAATTAGCAAAATCGGTCCATCCGTTCTTGAGTTATAAAATTACAACGAAAAGTGGCATTGATTTTTATATACATATAAAGGATGTTTTCGTATTGTACCCTTATTTTTTTAATGTGACATAATTTATCTCTCCTAATAATCGTTACGTTGAAAAGTGCATGAGAGCTCTTTTAAACTGACGTATTTGGTATCAACCTATTGTACTTATTGTTTTCTTTATTAGTTTAATTATCAGGGAAGAGTGAGACAGTTCAGACACAAGTACCTACTATTGTAACTTACTGAGGCTGTCTCAATTTACCTATGTATAGAAGTATGTGTAAGTTGAAATAAATGTTTTTGTATTTTTTGTAACTGTGCCACACTGTTACAATAAATACAAAAATTCGTTTTTTTTTTTTTTTTTTTTAATACTGAAACAACAGACATGATCCCTAATTAATATCCTATACCTAACATACAAACCAACAGACGGGTCGTAAATTAGGTATTATTAATTAGGGATCATGTCATTAGTTGGTTTGTAAGTTAGGTACCTATTATTAATTATATCATGTCTATGTTTCAGATTTTAACTTTTTATTTAAAACGCATTTTTTTCTTTTCATATCTTAAGAAATTGCGTCGGTGTTAATTAAAACAACCTGAGCTGATTAAGGATAAAATGATAATCCATGGAAAAGAAACAAGGGCTATAAATACAACTGGAGTTTTTTAATTAAGTAGGTACAGGAAAATTCTTTGTATTTTGGGGCGTTTAAAAAAATCAAGCTCAGAACACGTATTAAAACTTTCACCAATCTACCTACATGGTCCTTACATGACCTGACCATGATTAACTCTGGACTTTTTAAAAGTGAACTTCTGAGTTTGTTTCGGCCTTTCATCTCAGACTAGTCGAATAGGAAACGCCGATCTCATTTAGTTTTTAAAATATTATGGTTTACGTAATAACGTGTAAAAGTGTTTGTACCAACCTACTTACAGAAATATAACCAATTAACCTAGACCTAGTCAACCGATAATAAAAAAGTAATAAATTAAAATGTAAGTCTATAATTATTTAAAACATCTTGAAATGTACCTACTTGATCGTTATAATTATATTGAGCTTTGACAAACCAAGTCCGAGGCATTGTTTTATTTGAAAAGTGAGTCATTTAATAATAATTACTTTGGACTTGAGTAATTTATTGCACCGTTTCTTGAATTTTTCTTTTGAATCATCCATAATTTCACTTTCAATCTTAATTTTTTTATTGGTTAAAGTTCTTATAAAATAAATGGTTTAGCTGTTTTTATTATTATTTTAACTTTAATAACAAATAAAAATTTAAATTACAATATAAATTAAAAGCTTATATTAAGGTAGGTAGATACCTATTACATCTATCGTTTCATGTGTGTAAGTGAAAACCTATTACATTAATCTTTTGCGTGAAATGAAATATAAATTTCGTTATAAATAGCTCACAAAAAGAATTGTAAAATAATCTGAGTTCTTGTATTACCTACCCCTAAATTATTTTTAATTACATAGCAAACAATTTACGTTTACAAACTTACACAAATAATAAGGAACTCCAAATCCATTTGAATTAAAAATAAAACATGTTTGTTACCCTGTCTCAAAAGTAAATTTTAAAATCGAAACACTTGAAAAATACCGCAAAAAAGAAACATCTTAATTAATTATTCAAAAAATATTATCAGAACAATAAAGGTCAACTTACATGCTCGATCACACAATCACAGTAACACAACCGCGACGCGCGTAGCTGCCGACCCGACCGACACGTCCTCCCGACTCGACACACAGGGGAGGTATGAGACTATGAGACTATGAGATATTGCCGCTCTGCCGCGATGCCGGTTCTGCCGAATTTCCGTCTGTATGCTGCCTCTTCAGACGGCACGGGAAGATAGCACCGTAGTAGGTATTTCATATTTACATGAAAATTTGTCAAATTTTTCTGTTTAAGGACACTCTTTTGCGAGCTTTTACGTAACTTTATGTTCGATCTTTATTACTAAAAGTCAACTCTATATCAAGAGTCATAATTATATATTATTTAAAGAAGTGTCCAAACCAGAACGGGTATACCTAACCCAGACACTTACAAACGCCCTCACATAAAATAACTTACTGTAAGCTGCGTGTTCATAAATTCTGATTTCAGCACAGCACATGAATAAAAATATAATAAGGACAAATACACACCTCACCGACAAATCACGCGTCACACATTTAATGTGTAGACACCCCAACATGTATAAGAGTGGTCGGCACGGGGTGAACGACTCCTGATAAGATTGTGTTTGCCGGATGAGCAGCATTTGACAACAGGATTGATCACCCTAATTACTTTTGTTGTATTACGCCGCGGCTGATTATTTTGTAGGTGGAAGATTCTTCATCTTGAAAGGTGAGCTTTAGGTAAAAATGAACACGAATGGGCGTGGTTGTTTTTCATTACATTTTTATTTTATTATACTCTGCCCTTTTCATGACCTTTATTATAAAGTACCTTTAATAGTGAGAAAATATTATAATGTTTATTTACTAAGAGTAACGGTCAAAAAGTTACGATATTCTGATGAAAATGATTGAGTAGAAAAGACGATCAATTAAATATTTCCAAAAAAAAAGTAGGCACGTTAATGTTTCGTCAAAATATAAATAAACTAATATCATAAAACCAAACAAACATTACAAAAGATTCATAAGTATCAGTAGGTATCATTATGAAACAAGCCCCTAGTCTGTAGCGTCCTTATTCGGTATCCAGTTACCAGCTTTGGTCAGAACGCTACAAGAATTTCCTACATTCCGCTGACCGCTACCCGCTTACATTCCATTCTGCTCATTTCACAAAAAGGTCTGATCACTTCTATAGTTTCGGCTTTCGGCCAAAATTGAGCGCGACAGACTGTGTTGGCCGAAACCATCGAATGGAATGAGAAATGGATATAGGTAACACTTTGGTAATACCTAAATAAAGGGCCTGGACTAATTACACTTGCACCGCCAATCACTAAACACGTTTAGCGCTAAACGAGTTTAAAACATACCTAATTCTGTTTCTGTGAAATGTTTGAAGATGACAGAGACAGAATGATGTTTAAAACTCGTTTAGCGCTAAACGTGTTTAGTGATTGGCGGTGAAATTGGGCCTACCTAAGTGACGTTTTATCAGCAATTTAAACAATGATGGCAAAGTAAAAAACGTATTGGATTGGCTACCGAAAAGCTTATGTCAATTAATCTTGTTATTGTTATAAAAGTAGTTATTTATCCAATGTGCAATCGGCATGTTATTTTTGTTTTGATTGTTTGTTTATTGTCATTTTCCAGTGTCGTAACATTTACGCAATGTATATTGTCTTTGGTACCTAACCCCTTTTTTTATTTTATTTTTTAAGGGTGGGAAATCATCAATAACTGCTCGCGCTCTGAGCAAGACGTGTCAGACTTGACAGAGAAGAGAGTGTCAGACTCTTACTGCCTAAAACCCACCCGTGTTCCATCAGTTACCTGTGCCAGGGGCCACGGTAATGGTCCCTACCCCCCTGGCTCTGACATCAAGCAATGGACAAATCGTCGAACTTTAAGTAATTGGTTGAATATACGAGGCTTTTGGCTACTCTATGGGTGGATTTATTGCATTGGTTTTTGTAATGTGCTTTTTATAGAATAGAATAATTATTATTTTATAGAATAAGTATAAATATTATTAATTATTATCAATAATTAATTATTATTATTACTCTGTATTATGTATGTACGTACACCATATAAAATACAGATATAAATGTAGTAATTTTACATAGGGTGACACAACGGGCGGTCGTATCGCTAAAACCGAAATAGTTTTTCTTTCTTTCTTTTTGAATCCCCTTGAAAGTCGATGTAGAAATATGAAACGCTTTGAAAGCGATTGCCACTTTATATTGTAACGACGAACCATCCCATTCCGTCATTGCCTAGATATTTTAGGGATGTTCGCTTGATTTACACTTTATTCAAGCGATTCCCAGGTCAGGCAGTGTTATTGGGTTTTTCCATTAGGAATTTCTGAGTAACAGCTCGGAGTTTGCAAGTTGGCGGTGTGATACCACAGATTACTAAATAGTTACTGGTGATACCCCCGTGTCTCAAAAAAGCACGTTATGGCGTTGGTCCTGCGCCTGGTCTCTCTGACTATGATAGTGAGGCAAGAGAGAGTGCACCTGTATCGGCGCACACACTTGTGCAAAATAATATTTTCCGCGTCGAATCCCGGCCGAAATTCGGTCTGTAGGACTAAGTATTATTATTTTTCAAGCGATCTCCCAATACTCATAACTCAAAATATGGTTCTCTTTGCTGATGATAGTACAGCCATTGTAAAATGTAATAACCCTGATTATTACGAGAATGATATAAATGATTGCCTCAATAGTATAATTAAGTGGCTTATTAGTAATAACCTAGTAATTAATTTAAACAAAACAAAAGTAATGCACTTTCGTCAAAGATGTGAAAAACCGCCAGTTCATGTCAAATATGACAAGTGCCAAATAGAAGATACGGCAAAAGCAAAATTTTTAGGTATAATAATCGATAGTAAGCTAACATGGAAACCCCACAACGAAGAAATTTTTCTAAAACTAAATAAATCTGCATATGCCCTGTTCCAGCTATCGAAAAAAGTTAACACACAAACACTTTTATTAGCGTATCACGGATTGGTTGCATCTGTTCTGAGGTTTGGAATTATTTTTTGGGGGCAATCTTCTGAAAGAGAATCGGTTTTTAAAGCGCAAAAACGATGTATTCGGTCCATGTGTGGCTTAAAAACTACTGAAACTTGTGAACCTCACTTTAAATCACTAAAATTACTGACATTTCCAGCTATGTACATTTACGAAACTGCTTTGTTTGTCAAAATCAATTTAGATCTGTTTCAAAAACTCTCTGATGTTAAAAAAACTCCAATGCGTTCTCAATATACAAACAAACTGTGCGACATAAAATGCAGAACCGCTTTAATGAAAAAGAGTTTTTTCGGTATAGCTCCGAAAATTTATAATAAAATACCTGATAACATAAAAAAATTGCCCTTAATTAAATATAAAAAGATGCTCTACTCACTACTAATAGAAAAATGTTATTATACTGTAGAAGATTTTATTAATGATAATAATGTTTAATATTTCTTAAGCGATAAACACTTATATGTATTCAATGTAATTTTTAAAGACTGTTTCGAATTTTTTTAAGACTGTTACTATAGTAAGTTTTTTAATTATAAATTTTATAAAGATATATAGTTCCTTTTCTCATGTAAGAGTTTAATTTTGCTTTCTTCTTATGTTAATAGTTTAATATTGTTATTTTTATGATTTTTATTTCAATATTTGTACGCCTTCACGGCAAAACATAGCGCACATATAATAACCTAAGATCTTTATGTAAATACCTATGTTTCACAAATAAACACTCTGATTCTGATTCTGATTCTGATTTACTCTTGACGACGGCAGTCATAAAGAGGGAGGTTGCTAAGGGGTGCGAAACTTTGTGGCATATCTGACCCGCCGCCATTTTGATTTTTTTTTAAAGCTTCCGTGCACTATGAATGTACCTACTATAATACCTATGGCTATGTAACACTTATATAAACAAAAAATGTCAAGGAATATTATGGTACACGAAAGTGTCACATTTCCGATATATTTGTAAGTAAACTCCAAATATATCGGAAAAGAGACACGTTGAAACAAAAATGGCGGCGGGTGGAAATGCCAGCTTCCATAGAAAAATGTTCGAACCCGTTTCTCATCATCGTTTAAAATCGAGTGAGATAGTGGATTACATAGTGCCTGTCTGACGCAATAAGGCATGTACAGTCACGAGCATAAATAACAGTAACGCAAACTCAAAGCATTTATTTCTTATAAACCAATTACAGGCACTTTTGAATTGTCAAGGGGTCGGTCAGTCAGAAAGATGAAGCTAGTTGCCCATTCCAAAGCGTAGTAGGTACCTATGGAGAAGAACGGGCAAGAAACTCCATGGACACTCTTTTAAACCAAAATATTGTTACAAAATAGTGGTTACATAATTCATGTTGAAATTATACATGTGAGAACGATGTAGAAAGACGTGCACGTTAAAAGCGTCCGTAATAAAAAGATAAAAACAATCCAGGAATCAAAATAAGCCGTGGCAGCTAAGACATGACCAGTGCCTACTGACGGCGCCCGTTCACGAACATGACGTATGCATCAGCACCATTTAGCTCAACCATTTTGAAGGGAACTCAATGATCCAATACACACGCCACCACCAGCGACACATTTGAGTGAGCATGACATACTCTCAGCCGCCAGGGCACATTCAAGTCAATGAAAGATGTACCCAGTAACCTTTATAGTAGGTACATAGTGCTCACACATGTGCTATGCAATCATACAAAACTAAGAGATTTATACAATGCAAAGATAGATTGTACAACCTTCATCAGCTCCAACAATATCTTCGAATGCTAATTAATTAGTTTACGCACCCTTGTGGAGCAGGACCAGCCCTGAGCCAAGCATTTTTGTCAGCGATGTAATCCCCCAACTTATAATATGCTTGGCTGTATAGTGTGCGTTTTATACAAGATTTAAATTTCGTTTCATTCAGTTGGAGTATGTGTGGAGATATTTTATTGTAACATTTTAAACAGTACCCCATGAAGTATGAGTCTACTTTAGCCAGTCTGAAACCTGGTTGAACTAATTGGTCCCTATTTCTAGTCCTATAGTTGTGTCTTTCACCTTTTTTACTGAAAAGATAAAAAAAAATCCGTACGTAGGTACCTACATGATGTTTTCATAAATGTATTGACAAGGTACCGTCATGATGTTAATGTCTTTAAACAGTTCCCTTAGAGAATCGCGTCTGCGGAGGCTGTATATTGCTCTGATGGCTCTTTTCTGCAGAATAAAAATAGACTAAATATCGGCAGCCCGGCCCCATGATAAAATACCGTAAGACATGATACTATGAAAATAACTGAAATAGACTAGCCTCGCGGTATCTACATTAGTAAATTGACGGATTTTTCTTACAGCATATGCTGCTGAACTTAGCCGTCCTGCAAGACATGTTAAATGAGGACCCCATTGCAGCCTTGAGTCTAGCTTTATCCCCAGGAAAACAGTTTCATCGACAAATTCTAGTTTCTCTTTATTAAATACTATGTCACAATCACTACTTTTAACATTCGGTAAAGCAAATCTTACGCATTTAGTTTTTTTCCCATTTAATACTAAATTATTAGCGTGAACCAATTGTGTACCTGCAGAGGGCATTATTTACGTCGTCAAGATTTGATGCACGTCTATTTATCTTAAAGATTAAAGAAGTATCGTCAGCAAATAACCCCATTTGTGGTTGGTTTTCTAATAAATGTGGTAGATCATTAATATATACTAAAAAGAGGAAGGGACCTAATATCGAGCCAATGACTAAAGAATAAGAGTATCGAGCACACCCATTTTTTTTTAAATCAAATAAATTGACAACATTTATTTGGACTTTTTGCTGTCTATCATTTAAATAAGATTTTACTAAACTAAGCGCGAGTTTACCTAGTCCGTAGTAGTCAAGTTTTAAGAGCAAGGTTTCGTGATCAACACAGTCAAATGCCTTGGAGAGGTCACAAAAGATCCCTATGGCATCTTGGGCCTCCTCCCACGCTGTAAATATGTGTTTCAATAAAGTGACACCGGTGTCAGTCGTACAACGTCCTTTGGTGAAACCATATTGCTGACCGTGTAAGATTTTGTTGGTGTTAAAATGAGTAAGCAATTGATTGAGCATTACCTTTTCGAACACCTTGCTGAATACCGATACTGAATAACAAAACCCAAAAGCGTTTTTCTCGTAAAATAAAAATTACAACTTTGAGAAAAGAGCTATTTCATAAATACCATGTTCGTAACACCATCAATTATTTAAGATAACATCGCTTTTGAATCTTGCGTAAGTATAAGGTGCTTATGCATGCTCGTGACTGTACACATACACACTATAGCAATACCCATAATATTTAAAATGAGTAAAATACTAATTACAGACGAAAAAAACTTTAACATAAATGAAAACTATATATACTCATCTGCTTGTTACCCAAAGAAACTACCAGGCATTATTTCAAACTAAAACAAAACCTCGAACTAAAATAAATAGCCCCATCTATTGTACAATCGCGTGTTTCAAAGGCGATGATAAAAGCAAAACAAAAGAAATTGCTCTACTTGCAGACAATAAACCTTCACAGTACATTGTTTGTGTTAATGGTGACGTAGCACTTATCTAGACGCAGCTGATAGACTATTTGTTCAGGATTTAATTCGATTATAATATAAGTTTGTAGGAAAAACATCGTGAGGAAACTTGGCCTTCTAGTTAATATAAGTCCGAAATCGCCAACCCGTCTTGAGCAAACGTGGTGTTCGTGCCTTGTCTGTATGAGAAGAGGTATTTGCCCTGCAGTGAGACAATAGACTGGTATGATTATAGTAGGTCGGGGAAAAAGTCCTTTCGTGTTTTGTACACAAATTCAAGATTCAAGAGCTGATGTGGCACCTCTATAGGTACCACACGAGCTCTTGAATCTTGAACTTGAAGTTCACTCATACCTCCATAGAAAAGGGAGGATCCTCCGGCCAGACGGGTGTCGTGTCTGGTGGCCCGTCGATTGATGTCGGAGCGTTGTATATAATATGCTAGCGCGGTAAACTCTGCTTGCGCGATGCAGGGTTTTGCGTGACGTCAGTATGATGCGCTGTTCGCATGTGGCGATGTAGATACCGCTACACACCCAAATATCGAGCTTATTTGTACAACCATGCTTTTTCAAATGTGTCTTCTTTCTGACTAGCTAGCTTCATCTTTCTGACTGACCGACCCCTTTTTTTTTTTTTTTTTTTTTTGAGGATGGGAAATCATCAAATGACCCCTCCCGCTCTGGGTGGAGCGGAAGGGAGTGTCAGACTCTTACTGACTAAAACCCACCCGTGTTCCTTCCTTGGCCCTTTATGTTCCGGGTCAGCGGTACCCCTTATGGATGATCCCGCTTTCCCGGCAGGCTTAGGCCCTAGTGGGCCCCCTCTTCGATGCTGACATCTCTTTGAGGCGCGCGTGGAACACGTACGCGCCGTCCGGCACGGGCCTGATCCTGATCGGACGGTGAGCTACCCATTACTCACCGCCCGCAGGCCCGCGCCTACGGTGGCCGGGAGTCGTCACGCGGCTCCCGACGCCCGGAGCGTCCACCGCGGCGGCTTGGACGGGAGACTCTCTCCCTCTCCCGTCCCGCCGCCTCCTTCGCTAGCATGACTGCTTCGCAGAAGGAGGCGACTGCCTCCCACTCCCCCTCGCCCCGGACCATGGCTTGAACCAAGGCCGGGCGTGAGAGGTCGCCGCCGCTGCCGATCGCCTCTACGAGGACACGGCGGTGCTCCGCCCATGCAGGGCAGGCCCCCACCGTATGCTCCACCGTGTCCTCGGGGCGATCATCGCAGTGGTGACACCCGGGCGTTTCCTCCCGCCTGATGATGTGCAGGAACCTCCCGAAGCTTCCGTGTCCGGTGAGGACCTGCGTCAGGCGGTAGGTGAGGACGCCGTGACGCCTCTCTAGCCACTCCTCAAAGAGGGGTCTTACCGCCGCTATCGTGGCGTGCCCTGCGCTGGGTTGCGACAGTCGCTCTTTCCATGCCGCCATGAGATCGCGCCGGAGGTCCGTCCGCTCCGCCGCGATTTGCCGCGGAAGCGGGGTTTCCCCCCGGCGTAGTGCCTCCGCGCGCCACTCATACAGGCGCGCGAGGACTATCGCCTCCAGATCCCACGGCGGCAGTCCGGCAAGGAGGCTTGCCGCCTCGCCCGAGATCGTGCGGTAGCCCCGGATCAGCCTTACGGCTACCACCTTTTGGGGCGCGTTCAGATAGTGGGCGGCTCTCCGCCGCAGTGAACGCGCCCACACCGGGGCCCCATATGTAGCCATAGACCGCACGACCCCCGCGTAAAGCCTCCGGCAGGAGACGTTTGGACCCCTCAGGTTGGGCAGGAGCCGCTTGAGGGCGGCCCCAGTCCGTTCCAGTTTGGGGGCCAAACGTCGGAAGTGCTCCACGAAGTTCCACCGGCTATCGAGCACGAGTCCTAAGTACTTCATCGTGGACTCGACGCCGATGTGAACCCCTCCTGCCGTTAGTTGGGATCCCGATGGTGGCCTGTTCCGGGGCCCATGGAAAGACATGGCCTCGGACTTGTGCAAAGCCACCTCGAGACCCAACTGCCGGATCCTCTCCACGACTATCGCAACCCCGCGTGTCATCGCGTCGGCCGCCGCCTGATGCGACCTCCCCTGCGCCAGGACCAGCGTGTCGTCAGCGTAGCACACCACGCTGACGCCATCAGGGAGGTCGGCCCGCAGCACCCAGTCGTAACCGATGTCCCACAGGAGCGGCCCTAGTACCGATCCCTGTGGGACACCGCACGACATCTCTCGCCGGTTCCACTCCCCATCGCGACCGGGGTAGATGACGGCTCTGTCCGTCAGATATGCCTCGACTATTCGACGGAGGTAGGTTGGCACCCGGTGATACCGGAGTGCCTCCCCAATGCAACTCCAGGGCAGGGTGTTAAATGCGTTAGCGATGTCGAGTGACACCGCCACGACAACCCCGCCCCGAGACACCGCGTCCCCCGTCATGAGGGCTCTAACGCGCATGATGGCGTCCACCGTCGAGCGCCCCTTGCGGAAGCCGAACTGACTATCCGCAAGATCCGGCCCCGTCCTCACCAGGTGCCCGACGAGGCGGCCTGCAATTACTCTCTCAAAGAGCTTGCCGACCTCGTCGAGCAGCACAATGGGCCGGTATGCGGACGGAGAGTCCGCAGGGCGCCCTGGCTTCCGAATGAGGACCAGCTTCCCCGTCTTCCAACGGAGTGGAAACTGGCCTCTCTCCATACATGCGCTTAAGAGCGCCTCCAGTCGAGGCCCAAGAGCCGTCGAGGCCAGGACCCAGGCTTTCCCTGGCAGGCCGTCGGGTCCTGGGGTGGTATTTTTGGCCTTCAGCCTGCCTACCGCCACTCTCAGATCTACCCCGGTCACTTCAGGGGTGTCGTCGTCGTCCGCGTGGTCCGTTTCAGGCACCGCGAGCGGCGGAGCCATGGGCGGGGGAGTATGCTCCCCACGTGAAGGGAACAGAGCGCCCACCACCTCCTCCACCAGCTGGGGGCGGAGACTCTGCGTCAGCGGGGGGGCCCAGGTGCGGAGTTTATTCCGCACCATTTTGTAAGGGCGCCCCCATGGATCTCCGTTCAGAGTCTCCACCAACTCCTCGCGGGCCGTATATTTGGCCCGCTGGACAGCCTCTTGGAGGGCGGTCTTCGCCGCTCTGTATCCCTCGTACAGCTCCGCCTCCGTCGCTTCCGCATCCGGAGGGCGGATGCGGAGCCTACGGTGCCTGGAGTACAGGTGTCGCATTGCGACGCACGCCTTGCGTAGCGTCTTCAGCTCCTGCGACCACCAGTACACCTGACGTCGGGCGCTTCCTGGACGGACTCGGGGCATTGCCACGTCGCAAATCTCGGACATGGCCTCCCGGAACCACTCCGCCTCATCGTCAATATCGGCAGGCCTGTCCGGTGATGACACCCAGGCCTGCACGATCGAGGCTTCCAGGAGGAGCTCCCGGTCCATCTGCTTCAGCGCCCACCGCGGACCACTCAGGGCCTGTTGGACCGGCGCGCTAGAGGTCTGGGCGGAGACGTCGAACCGGATATACCGGTGGTCGGAGTAGGTCTCCACCTCCTCCATGACGCGCCAGTCAATGACACGCTGTGACAGAGCGGGGCTGGCAAACGAGATGTCCACCACAGACTCACCCCGCATCCGCACACACGTGGGAACAGAGCCCCGATTTAGGACGACCAGGCCTGTCTCCAGAGCCCAGTCCTCCACCATCCTGCCCCGCACATCAGTGTTACGGGAACCCCAAGCCAGATTTTTGGCGTTGAAGTCCCCGAGCACTAGCACGGGGAAGCGATGGTACCCGGCGACGACGACACTTAACTCTGTTAAAGAGTTCTGGAACTCGGCGAGAGTTCGGCTCGGAGAGAAGTACACTCCCACTACTACTATCTCCCCGAACCGTGCTGCTACGCACCCCTGTCCCTTCGTGACACCTTCGAGGGATGGGGTGCCGGCGGCGGCCGACGAAATTATGGTCACTGAGCCGCTCAGGTCCTCAACCCAGTCATCCCTGGGCAGGACAAAATACGGCTCAGCGACCACGGCAATGTTAATCGACCACTGCGCCATGCTCTGGAGCAACAGGTCCTGAGCGCAAGCGCAGTGGTTGATGTTCGCCTGGAGGAGTCTCAATGGAGCCGTTACTCCTCCATTTCAGTCTCCTCCCGGGTGGCGGCAGTGGCGGCGGCGGCAACAGTGGCAGTGGCACTGGCCGCGGTGACGGTGGTTGTGGCTACGGTGGCGGAGGGCCTGCCTCTCCTCCTGGTTCCGGCGGGTGGAGCGCAGGACTTACTGCCCGCCCGGTGATCGGCCGGCTTGCCAGCACCCGCACATGCTGCGCAGTGCGGCGCGGCTTCGCACGAGCCGGCCTTATGTCCGGGCTGACCGCAGCGGAAGCACAGAGTGCTGCGGTCCACCTCCGAGGTGCACTGGACGCCAACGTGGTGCCCCACATGGCATCGGAAGCACCTCAGAGGTCTGGGTTCCAGCAGTTTAACCTGCGCCGAAACCCAGCCCACCAGAAGCCTTCGGCCCTCCACAATCTTTTTGGCCGCCGTCACGGGGCAGCTTACCGTTACGGTTCGCATACCCGCGGGGTCCGGACGTATGGTGCCCGCCTTCACCTGGTCGGCCAGACACCCGCCCGTCCTGACGACGGCGGCCACCACCTCTCCCTCCGTTACGGAGTCATCCAGGCCCAAGACTCGCATGTCTGCGCACTTGACGGGCCTGGAGACTCGAGCCTCGTCCGCATTGAGGGACGCCCTTAGCTTCTCAGCTAGGGCGTCAGCGGTAGGGCCACTTGTCGCACCGGGGATCTCCAGCATGCGGGCGCCAGTTGCGGTCACCCTGTGCCGGAGGCCCTCGGTGATCCCCAGCTCCTGGAGGTCCACCGTCTCCCTCGCCTTGGTGAGCACGTCACGGTACGTCACGCCCCTCTTTACCGCGTCCGGCTGTAGCGTGATCACTACAGCCGCGGTCTTTGGGGCGCGGAGCCTTGCCGTGACGGCTCGCTCCTTGCGGCGCCGCCTTTGCCCCTTTTTTCTGGCCGCCTTGGCCGCCTTCTTGTTCTCCCCGACCACCTGCCACCCGGCGTCAGTCGTGGGAGATTCATGTGGCCGGGAAGTAGGCTCTGGGGCCTGCACCTCCCGTGCCGTCCTGCCCTTACTGTTCCTAGCCCCTGCTGGTGGTCTGCATTGCCGGCGCCGGGGCTCCACCGGCTGACTCCGGTTTTGCCTGGGCTCCGCCTGCCGACACCTGGGCTCCGCCTGCCGACGCTGGTTTGGCCGGCGGCTGGGCCCGGCCAGACGGCCCGGGCTTAGGGGCGGCGGCTCCCGCAGCAGCCGCATACGAAGCCACCCTCGGCCCCGGTGCCGTCCTGCCCGCTATTGGTGGACGCAGGACTATGCCCTCCAGGACGGAGAACCGCGCCTGGAAGGCCGCCAGCTCCTGCCGAACCAGATTGAGGACCTGATTCTCCTCCGGAATGGGCTGGCTTGGCCGAACGGGCTGGTTTGGCTCCTGTTCCGCCTGCACCTGCCCGCTGCCGCTGGCCTTCAGGCCAGCCAGGTCCTCCCTCAGCCTCCCATTCTCCTCCCGGAGAAGTTTCATGGCGGCCGTCAGGCGAGCGACCTCCGCCCGCAGTTCGGCCACTTCGCCGCCCGAAGGCCCGTTGATTTTGGCCGCCTCCACCGCCGCCATGATGGAGGCCGTTGCCGCGACCACGGCCCTGCTTTTGGAGGACTTGATCTTCTTCAGGGTCACCTTCCGAACCTCAGCCTCTACTACCTCCTTGAGGCTGGTTGTACAGGCCTCGTTGTTGTCGGGGCCATTCGACAGGCTCGCCTCGTCGCTTGAGGGCCCCGAAGCGACTGCACGACCAGTCACCCCCTCCTTTGCGGGCCCCTCCGCTAGCTCCGCTGCCTCCCGGGCTGTGAGCCCCCTCCCCCTGCCTCGCTCTTGGACCCCTCCTCCCCGCCTACCGGTGGGGATTTTTCGAGCCGATTCTCTCTCGCCGTCAGAGGACGACCCCTGGCCGTCCACTGATCTTGGCCGCTTACTGAAGAACCTGATATTCTTCTTCGTTTCAGCGGCCAACTCCTCCGCGCGGCGGTTGCTCAATGAGCCCGTTCTCGCGCCACTTGGCGCGGTGTCGGACTCCGACCCCGCACCACTCCTCCCCTCCTCGGTTTGGTTTTTGTTTTTAGTTTTTGTTTCCATATTTGATCCCACGAGTAAGAACTTTATATATTGACTCAAATAAACGTGGTTCGCACTAGCGACTGAATCAAGCTACCCATCAGCCAAGCTTACAACCTCCCTCACGGTGCGCCGCCGCTTAGAGGTTTGGGGAATTTTTTATAGAGGTTAATGTTCCTCGCGGTCCGGGCGGTTAAGCCAAGACCCTCGACCCCCGTCAAAAGTCAGAGACATGACCTGGACAGTCTTCGGGGCTACGAGATTAAAGCGGTGGCAGGAAGAGACTTCTTCGTGCCAGCCCGGCGGCAGGGTTAGTGCACACCGAGCCCGCTCCCTCCACGGCGGTCAAACCGCTCCTCCCCCCGTCCACGACCACTCACCTTCCTCTGTAAGCAGAGGGGGAGTGGCCGTATCCGTATATAGCCCGGTTCCCTTCACCAACCATCAAGGATGATCGGTGATTGGAACCGTGACCCTTCCCCGTGTGTTGAAGATTCGCCGCCGGCCCCAAGTACCCCCCAAAAGCCTGGTGGG
The DNA here is from genome assembly GCA_937001585.2 of Brachylomia viminalis. Classification (NCBI taxonomy): domain Eukaryota; kingdom Metazoa; phylum Arthropoda; class Insecta; order Lepidoptera; family Noctuidae; genus Brachylomia; species Brachylomia viminalis. The sequence goes on from OW443314.2 coordinate 14,612,951, forward strand.
CACTTGAGCCCGGCGTTGCCCAGGGTGCGCCACGTGGAGGCTCTTCAACATGCACCCCACTGACCGACCCCTTGACAATTCAAAAGTGCCTGTAATTGGTTTATTTGAAATAAATGCTTCGAGTTTGAGTTTGAGTTTTGTCAAAACTGTTTTGTAGTCAACCCCTAACTCTTCAGCTTTGTCGTAACTACTAATATGCTAATATCGCTTCACTTTTTCAAAAATTTAATCGACTTTACCCGTAACAGGGCAACCAGAGCGAGCTGCGTCTTTAAAGTAAGTAAAAAGTAAAAGTTAATACTATTGGTATACAGTACAAAATTGAGGCAGACCCGGTAAGTTAGAAGGATACTTGTGATGGGGTTACCTCGCAACGTCCCATGGTTACTATCTGATCTACAATTTGAGACATAATTAAAACAAAACAAAAGAATAGAAAAAGCTTAGTTACTAGGAGGTACAAAATTATTTTTGTAGCATGTATTTGTAGTGTTAGTTTGTATGTGTGTATGTGTGGGGGGGTGGAAGTGATGGTGTGTGGGTGTGACTATGTGTGTGTTAATGATTGATTAACTGATGTATGTTTTGATTGGGTACAGGTTATTCATTAGCATATTCTGGTTACTATAAATTCAATTTCGTCATACGTTTGTGATTTTAACCATTCCCTTATAGTATTTTTACATTCGTACCGCAACATGGGGTAAATATTTAATTTGAGGTTTAATTTATTATAAAATAAATGTAAGTTAATTGAGTATTATACTGCCGCCTGGCGAAAACCGTACGGACCCGATTGGAATGGGCCACAATATCTTTACGTCTTTTATCGAGATTTGATTGATCAAATTAGAGGGCCTTGTGCAAATGTATAGTTATGTTCAAAATGTATAATTTCCTAACAGTAAGCAGATTACTAATCTTGTAAAGGTTGTCTGTAGGATATCGGAATGGTTTAAATACATAACTTTGATGAGAGACCTTTCAGCCCTTTCTAGGTCTAGAAATTTGGTCTGGAAGGTGCCACCAGGCACCTCCCCAGATCGGTATACAGTATGTGATGACCGATTGTGCCAGAGCAGTATAGATTTTATTAAGTAGCAACGGTGGCATCACATTTTTTTTTTTGTTTCCGGGGTGGAAAATCCTCATGGATGTCCGCCGCCCTGGGGCGGGTGGCGGGGTCTGTCAGACTCTTACTGACTAAAAACCACCCCGGTGTTCCATCTCACACTTACGCCGGGGGTCGCGGGAACGTACGATCCTTCCGCAACCCCCGGCTGGTGCCAGCCCGCCGCTGCGGGCCTCTTCGGGTCTGGGGGGGCATCATACGGTCTGGGGGGCGCAACGTATTAAAGATCCATATAAGTTTTCTGACCCAGGCCATGGTATTTTCGATATGAGTGTGCCAGGACAATCTTTGGCCAACTGTTATACCAAGATATTTAGTCAATCTTACTTGCTGTATGCTTTGACAATTGCAAGGATAATGGGCGTTTGCACACTCATGGATCACAATCCCAAAATCAGCACCTGGTTGTGTCCTCAGATTTGGAGTAAAGCAGATGAAGTTCGTTTTCGATACGTTGAGGGTTAAAGATTAGCATTAAACCAACTTGCTATTACCGCTAATCCACGTTCAGCAGCAACACGCACGATATCCCAAGAGTCACCGGCGAAAACTACTGCTGTGTCATCTGCATATGAAAATACTCGTCCGCCACTGTTCCCGATATTACACAACTCATTTATATGAATCAGGAACAACGTCGGGGCGAGCACACTTCCCTGCGGTACTCCAAAAAATACAGTTTTTTCATCACTGGTTAAGTTTCCAACTCTAGCCTGTTGTTTTCGGTTAGATAGGTAACTAGTTAACTACCAAAAAGAGAGAGAGCCATACCTCTTATGCCGATTGTTTCAAGTCTGTGCTGAAGGATGGGGACAGAAACGGTGTCAAATGCCTTTTTTACGTCTATAAATACTGTAAGACATTTCAGTCCTTTATCCACATAATAGACTATATCGCCAGTTAATGCCTTAACAGCGTCTTGTGTAGATAGACCCCTTCTAAACCCATATTGTGAGGAAGATAAAATATTATGTTTATTAAAGTAACTAATTAGTCTGTAATTAAGCAATTTTTCTATAATTTTCGCGATGCATGATAATAACCGATAAGTATAGGGCGGTAATTATTGACATCGTCCCCCCCCCCTCCCACTTATGCACAGGCGTAACCTGGACCTAAGATCGCTTAAAAGCTGCTGGAAATATCCCGGTTTTCAAGCACAGGTTAGCTAGTTGGCTTATTAAAGGGACTATAAAGGCCCTAGCAATTTTAGTATACCGTCCCAGCCAGGTGAGCTTTCAGTATCTAGACCCATGAATAGGCTATCCACTTCCTGCGGGTCAGTGTCAAGCAGTACGAAAGATGTGGTATGCGGTTCACTCCTTAGGTATGAAGAGCAAGAATTAGAGAGATTAGATTTTTCAATTATCTCATCTGCTAATGTTTTAATTTTTTTTTTGTTACGAAAAACTGATTAATATAGTTTAAATAATCGAGAGGGTGTAGTGTGATTTTAAGAAGATTAGAAATGGCTGATTTCGGGGTTTTGAATTGTGTAATTTCGTTAATTTTTTGCCAGAGCTGTTTTGGATTGTTTATTGATATCGTTAATTTTGTTCTCTTTGTGATTTTTTTTTTAGTTTCTTTATTAAGTTTGTGCAAAAGTTACGAAAACGGCTAAAAGTGATTTGTAGTATTAGATTATAGGAATCTTTCTTAGTTTGCACTTGCATTTTGTTATGGAGGTTAATGCATCGAAGTAGACCAGCAGTCATCCAAGGCTTGATAACCCGCATACTATTTGGGACTGACTTAGAACTTTGACATCAAAATTCCGGGACTGAAAACACTTGAACCAACTTTGTGCTACTATTACTGACACTGTGTTAAATCCATAAACGTCACATGTTTTTTTGCGGCTTTTGTCGCATGTTTCCCTTTTTTGTAGTAAAACTTCAAAATGTATCGAATTTCTTCGTTAGATTCATTAATTCTGGCGGACAGAAAAACAGTTGAAAAATGGCGGGATTTGGCTTTTACTTTTATTTTTTATCTATCAAAATCAGCCAGATACAACCAGTACAGCCAAAGAGACAACTTTATACATTTAAAATACGAAAACCGCCGACCTCATTATGTTTGCCTACTCTTACTGTTGTGGTCAGGAACATCATCGGCAGCTCGTCCATTTTCCGTATCGTATAAGACGACTGAAGGATTTTGTGAAAATTTTTATGTTGTGTAAAGCTTGTAGTACTTTATCAGCCTTATCCTTAGATAAACTTAAAAGGGGAAGATACGTTAGGTACTTGATCACAGCGCGCCGTTCTACAAAACTAGGTCCAATGGACGCCGTGATACTCACTCACACGTGGACCATCGCCTAAACAGCGCATGTCGATACAGCACAAAAATTTCACTTTTGGTATATAAATACGCATCAAAATGCCTTCTTGTGTATTTAGTCTGCGTTTTAATCACTCAAGGAAGAAAAATTAGACACACGGGATTACTTATCACTCGTAGATACAGCCAAAATATTAATTTGTAGAAAATAATAATTTTGTCTATTGCTTGCTTCACCATTTTTGAGAGAGCGAGATAGATAATACACAACAGGCGTGAAAAACACAATGCGAAACACTGCGTGACTCTCGCGCGATACAAACTATCTAAGTTCATAATCGTAAACATTCGGTGGCTAACGCGATTGCGCTCACACGACTGTGTCGGGTCCTATCTCCGTCCTTGTTTACCAGTAACTGTAAGTATGCATCACAAATGTGTGAGTTTCTTTGAATGTGGTTGTGCACGGAGCCCAGGTTTAGTGGATGAGATGTTAGAGCGTAACGTATCTTTCCCCTTTGTTTGTCTAAGGCCTAAGCTTTTTGGTTTCCCAAGAAAGTGATGAACGGTCACACAATAACAGCTGTCCAAATACGGAGCGTTTTGACACCTTAATGTTGGCATTAAGGTATCAAAAAAACACTCGTATACAAGAATACTGTTGAAAATAACATGACGGCTACCACTCTTCACACTAAATCATAACATTAAACTCATACATTAAGCTCATACTCATATTTTCAAGTAACTACTAAATAAAAAGTAAGCCGAGCGACTCGTACTGATAGTTTTACACCAGCTGTTAAAAAATACTTTGTAACGTGTGTGAAGCATCGTGTGAGCGAGCCACTGGCTGCATTTACACCGTAGTCCGCACCGTAACTATGTCAAACTCTTCACAAACGAAGCAATATACGTACAATTGAAGTTAGGAAAACCCTATGAAAAAACCTTACGTTTTCTCGCTTGACTAACAAGCTACAAATAACAATAATCGGACTTAATAGATACGCGAAAAGCAAGCGGCGGAATGTCGCTTAGCTACGCTGAATGTGCAGTGAGGTATTAAAGTTAAGATGGATGAGGTGTACAGTACCTACATGGCAGAAGTGAGTGGAAACGCCGGGACGAGACGCCCTAGGAGGACATATAGTGCACTTATTAGCGATGTTCTTCAGAAAGGTCAGTCAGGTGTGTAGTAATCGCAAGCGGCGTGCGAGTAAGACCATAAATGTATGAACGTAAATGAGGCAAAAAGAGTATGTAAGTATCGCAGCAGGTGGCGTTCTGTAGTGTCTGCCTACCCCCATGGGAAGAAGGCGTGAGTTTATGTTTGTAGGTACTCGAAATGGTACGCAACAGTGTAACCGCACACAGTTTTATTTAGAATGCGCACATTGCAAGTCCTAGCTGAGAACACACGAAGCAATAAATATGTCACGTTCCTTACTGTACTGTTTACCACAAGTAATAAAGTAAAAATATGCACCTATATTTTCAAACAAAGAAAATGAAAAACTACAGTTTCAAAGAAAATTGTTGCTTGTCTTTACTTCTACTTCGCAAGAAAATAATGCTTATTGATGGCTCTGAGGAAATAATCGTGGCTTCTAGTTAATTAATAGATGAATTCATTTTTGTCCTTAGGTATATTCTTTAAAGCGGATTTAAAAAAAAAGTCGGAACTGGATTTTCCGTAGACAGAGAAAACTATTCTCTGTCTACGGGATTTTCATTACTAAAGTATCAAATGCCAAGTACGTGCGGAGCTTGGCTTCTATATGGAGCTTTTTTTAAAGACTGTCTGATTTTGTTGAAAACTTCCTTCAGAGAATGCCATTTCCTAAAATTAAAAAAAAAAAACATTTTCATTACTAAAACGTATCAAACAAATGCCCAAGTACTATCGAGGAAGTTCATATCTAAGCAGTTTTAAAACAAAATCCCGTGAACACGATGACCACATCTGTTTTATGCCCCTATTTGCATCGACCAATGAAACAAAAATAGCGGCCGAGCGCTGCAAGGAAACATAGTCCTTAAGGTGCATAGATATGAAATTCCTCGATAGGTACGGAGGATGGCTTCAATATGGAGGTTTAATTATGTATATTTTTTTAAAAGAGTGTCTGATTTTGTAGAAAAACTTCCGAGAATGCCATTCCTAAATTAAAAATTGGAATTAAAAAAACACTAATAGCATTAAAAAAAAAAAATACCGATTTGTCATGTTGAATAATATCAATGCAACCTGCACTATAAGATTTTTCAAAACTTTAGTTAACCTTCTCAAAATTATAATAATAATTAAATTAATGATGGAACAATATAGCAAAATACTTATTGCTATAATTGAAACTAAAGGCATAATCAGGAAAATACGAAAACAGTTTAAAAAAGTACCTACTAGGCTGTATGCCTTATCGACAAAATCAATCCCAGAAAAAAGTGGGTAAAATTGCATTATGCGCGGCAAATCGCAGCAAAATTTTCTATGGCCACTAAAACTTATCACGTAGGCACAGCTCATCATGTTTAGTGATATAAACAGTGAAACACTGGGCTATGTATGGAAGTTGGCTCACAACATACCTACTGAAAACATCGAAAAATCAAATTTGCCAAAAATCTGGTACGTTTGCATAAATGATTTAGTGGAGTGGACTTTATTTATTCAGTTTTTAAAATAGAACATTGGCATATAGGACGCCATTTTTTTGTGTGTTTCGTTAAAATCTGTTTGGTTTCAACAATCTCCGAGCCCAACTACAGTAAAAATAAATGGTTTTTTTTTTTTTTAGCAAAGAGTTAAATTCGTGGGTAACGAGTGAATCTGTCATGGCTACCAGAAGATTGTCGCTTAGAGCCTCATCAAACCTCATTGCTGGAGCAGCCAAGCTGTACAAACGAAGTTTGAATAAGCTGTTTGATGGTGAGAAACTATTTTATTTCATATTGTAATGTTTTATTTGTTAAATTATGTAAGTTCACAGTTAAAATCCAATGAATTTACGTTCACATCATCTAAACTTCTAAAGTGAAATGTATGTGTACTTCAGAACCAACTAAATATAATAATCCACCTTAAGAAGGGAAAATCTGTTGTGAATTGCTTACGTCCGCACAACCGAGAATTGGCAAACTTAGATTAGGGCCTCATCTCAAAAGTAGGCAGTGACTTGTCGCTGCCGGCCGTAGTCGAGTCGATGGTCGGCAGCGAAGAGTCCTGGGACGCGGTGGTTTCCTTCTGCGAAACAGTCGTCTCGCAGAAGGAGGCTGCGGAACGGGAGAGGAAGACCTCGTCCACTCACCCGGCCCGCAGCAGGCGCACCAGGCGTCGGTGGAGCGCAGACAACGCCCTCTTCCAGCCCCCCTAAATGGGTCCAGGGGCGATGGACTCGGGGACGTCCGTCGCCCCCCACACATTAGGACCCGAGGTGGCGGCGCGTAGTGTTCTACGCGCGCCCCTCTCAGACGTCGCGGGGGGAGTCAAACGCCTCACTCCTCCCCCGAGACCCGAGGAGGCCCACAACGGTGGTCCTGCACCAGTCGGGGGTTGCGGAAGGATCTTACGAGTACTTTCCCGTGACCCCCAGCGTAGGTGTTGAGGTGGATTTTCCACCCCTGAAACAAAAAAATAAAATAAAAGACCTCTCTCAGCGTGGAGTGGTGGTCTTTGCAGAGTGGCTGGTAGCAGCTGAATGAGTGTGGCCTAGGATCGAGTTGAATGGCTTGCAATGTGAGAGAGCTATTTCCAGCTGATGATTTCAATTGGTATAGCGATCATCGCCAGTACTGGACTTTCGCGCAAGTTAAAAATCAAATGATTAGCTGAATGTATAAAATACCATAGCACACAACACGGAGACGCCACGGCGACCACTGCGATTCGTGCTTTGTATAGCTGCTACCATGTTACCTATATGTACACACATAAACTCACGTTTTCTTCCCTTAAAATCAGCCACCTCCGCCGCCCAAGGCATGTCCTCACCGACCCCGATGACCCCATAACACTCCGCCAGGAGAGCAATAGGGCCACCAGTACAGTGCACAAACCGTCATTCCGTCCTCGCCGCCGAGGTACCTCGCGAACCCCCCGACGTAATCGTCCCCCCCCGACCCTTGCCCGACGAAGCGCCAGCCCGCGCCGTAGCTGAGCCCGTAAATATAAACCCCCGACTGTGACCTCTGAGTTTATTTCGGCGTTTGTTCTCAGAGAGTAGTCAATTAGGAAACGCCGGCCTCATCAAGCTTAATAATAAGAAAAATCTGATCCAGCCTGTCCCACCTTGCTGTCCCCCCCCCCCCCCCCCCCGCGACGCCCTAAGCCGAGGTTCGTACCCCACAGGGGGTGCCCTTAGGTGATAGTCGCTTAGTATGTAAAAATACGCCCCTGGCTGGAGGCTTTGAGTTTCACTTAAGGCAACCACAGGATAGTCCGGTTAAGTAGTAACGACCTCTCTAGGTCTACTACGAGATGCCATAGTTAGGAAAAAAAAAAAAACGTTTTCTTCCCACGGAGGTAGGCAGAAGCAACAGAATGTCACCTGCTACTATCTTCTCATAGGTACTCATTTTGCTTCGTTTACGTTCATACTCGTACATATTATTATTATTATATATTAGATTCGGACAACAATATAGTCCATTTTGTTAGTAAAAATATCTTATAACTAGTGTTAGTAGTAAACAGCCAAGAAACAAACAACAAAGTAGGTGTCTGAGGCAGAATGTGCAGAGAACGACAAAGTGAGGAATAAGCTACCCGACCATTATCCCCACATAGTGCCTCAGAATCGGGGAGTAAGGACTCTCCACAACTGTTTTCAGGATGCTATTGTCACTGCCCCGCGTTCTACGCATCAGTGATGCGACTTTTTTACGAATTACTGCATGGAAGCCGTCAGTTCGATTCTGAGCGAACATCTCCGATGCGCTACAGAAACGGGGCAGTCCCAACAACATCCTAAAAACATTGTTGTACTGAACGCGTAAGACATCTAACGACCTTTTGGTACAGCTGACCCACAGACTCCCCGCGTACAGACCTTGACAAAACGCCTTGAACAAGGTGATTTTGACTTGGTCCGCACAACGCGAGAATCGACGGGCCAACATGTTACCTCGGACCGCTAGTGCCCTACGTTCCCTTTCAATGTCTACATCATCTTTAAGGTCGTCGGTAAGTATGTGCCCTAAGTACTTAAATTGGTAGACTTTATTTATGCTCATACCATTCAGAATAAAGCTAGGTTCATGATTAGGGCACTTACCGGCGGCCTTGAAGACCATGTATTCGCATTTACGGACATTGTACATAAGGCCGTGCAAGGCAGCATATTTTTCGCAAACCTTCAGCATTTCTCCGATAGATCCCGCAGTCGGGCCCAGCAGCACCATGTCGTCTGCGTAGCTGATGCTGTTTATACTGGCACCACCAACCCGGCATCCGACACGCATACTGCTGAGCTCCACTATGAGATCATTAACATAAAGGTTGAAGAGCCGTGGAGAGGTCAACCCCCCCTGCCTCACACCGCACTCCAACCCATATGACTCCGAGAACGTTCCGGCCCACTTTACATAATTGGTTTGGTTCGCATACCAATACTGCATGAGCTTAAGCACTGGTGCCGGTACATTCCTGTCACCCAGTTTTCTCCAGAGCACATCATATGACACCAGGTCGAAGGCCCTGGAGAGATCCAGGAAACAGGCATACACCGGCGTTTTTTGGTCTGTGTAATACTGGACAGTATTCTTCAAACTCAGCACAGCACTCTCGGTTGAAAGCTTAGGTTGGAAACCAAACTGTGCATCGTGCAAATACAAATGCTTTTTCAGGCACGAATCAACATATGGTCTTACACGCACGCTGGTTGCGAATACTTTGCACACTGACCTTTCTGAAGAAGATAACCAATAAGGTTACTATACAGGGTTATTGGTAAAACATCATCAACATCATAAGGGGTCATTGTACTCATCATTATGAACAACTTTTACTAAGGGACCAAATATGAACAAAAAAAAAACGCGAAAAAAAATGTGCTGCTCCCTACATTTATGTTTGCAGGACTCGTCAAAATGTAGGGACGAGTTGATTCTTTTTTCGCGATTTCATATTTGGTCCCATAGTAAAAGTTGTTCATAATGACGAGTACAATGACCCCTTAAGAGGTTGATGGTGTTTCACCAATAACCCTGTATATCTTCCCAGCGTTTCCATTCGTATGACCAGACCATCTAAGCACTCTTTTAAATTTTTGACACTACCCACATCTTCTTTTAAACCTCCTTTTTCCAGTTTACAGACATATCAATATTTCTAGTTAATCGTTATCTAACTGTTTGTTTTAATAATAGAAACCTTTTCACCAACAGATGCCAAAAAAATGAACGAGGCCATGATATATCGTCGTAAGCGAGAAAGATTTGACAGCTCATGTAAGTTCATGATATTAGCGTAACTAAATGCCCATTGAACTAGGTTTGTTTTTTTTTTATTTAAGTATTAGTTTTTTTTTTCGCACGTTTTCTCTTTACACAACTGCCTAGGCAGAATGCAAGTGCAGGTGGCAATGGTGGCCCAGTGGTAACAGCCGTGACTTACGAGATGTAGGTCGTAGGTTCGAACCCAGACACGCGCATTATTTCTGTAAATTATTTCATCACCACTGCTCTCAAACACGGTGGAGGAAAACATCGTGAGGAAACCGGCATGTCCTAGAACCAAAAAAGAAGTCCAAGACATGTGACATCTACCAAACCGCACTGGGTCCGCGTGGTGGATTACGGCCCACTCCCTCTCACCGAGAGGAGGCCTGTGTCCCAGCAGTGCGGACAGTAAAGCCTGATTTAGCATTTTGCCTATGCAGTATTCTCGACATAGGTAGGTACCATTGCCATAGAGAAAATAGAATAGAATAGACTACAGTCGTTCCACAGTTATTTTACCTGTGACAGCAACGGCTCATAACGCTCATGTATTTTAATAAAATAATAAATCGTATAATTAATTTATAAATAAAAAAAACTTGTCTGTAAGAAAAGTTTTTATATTCTTGTACGTGTGTATCAAAAGACCTACTTAAACTAGGCTACTGATATGAAATACGGCATCACCAGTTCACTGAATTCTGGAACTAATAATACAAAGCCGGTATCGATATATCAATTTTTTCGGGAGTTATCGTTGGTACATACAAAATCAGCGTACGGACAACGTAATTTTTTTTACGAAACGTTCTTTTGTTCTAAGCAAGCAACATAAAATGGTTTTTAGAAAGTATACGATGGTTTCATTTAAGTGTTTTCTCGATGTACTTACATCTATTCATATTATTGTACAAATGCAATATAGTTGTGACAGAGGAATTTGAAGATCACAAAATTGCTTGACCTTGACCTTGACGAGTCGGGAGTAAAGCAATTTTTTTTTTTCCGGGGTGGAAAATCCTCATGGATGTCCGCCACCCTGGGGCGGGTGGCGGGGTCTGTCAGACTCTTACTGACTAAAAACAACTCCGGTATTCCACCTCACACCATTATACACCGGGGGTCGCGGGAACGTACGATCCTTCCGCAACCCCCGACTAGTGCCGGCCCGCCACTGCGGGCCTCTTCGGGGGAGTAAAGCACTACCTCAACCGCTTCGCGTTATGAGGCATACAATAAACATAGCAAGCGCAACGAGAATAAAGATTACTGTGTGTGATGTAAAGTCAGAGTTTCATTACTGTGAAAGGACAGTAGGTATGTTGATCGACGTAACGAGATAGATTGATCTACTGGTCGAAAGAGTAGCGCTTGCTACTGCTTCACTAGTTTGTGCAAAATGATTTTCAGTAACAGTTAGGAGTTAGGATTTGTGAGTGATTAATGATTTATTTATTTATTTATTTATTTAACCATATTTAAGCTATCTTTACAGGCAACCCAAGACGATAGTTAAACATACACACTCACATATAATATTCTACATTTCACTAGGTACAACATACCCTATTAACACATAGGTACACATATTACACACTTCTGTAAGAAATTATAAACATTGCCACCTTTGTGAATTCATTCAGAGTACAGCTGAATAGATCTATGTCCCCTGCTATAAGGTTGAGAGTGCGCAGTGCGCGCGTCAGAGGCGCCTCGCTCAGGAGGTTGGTGCGCGCGCGCGGCTCCGCTATGTGCTATGATAATGGCTTCGCTATGATAATAGGCTCTCCCCTTTTTTTTTAGGTTGGGAAATCATTAAGTAACTTCTCCTGCTCTGGGCGGAGCGGGAGGGCGTGTCAGACTCTTACTGTCTAAAACCCACCCGTGTTCCTTCAGTTGCCTGTGCCAGGGGCCACGGTAACCCAGCCCTAGTGGACCCCGTCATTGATGCTGACATCTCTTTGAGGCGCGCGTAGAACACAACGCGCCGTCGACCCGGGCCTGGTCCTTATCGGATGGCGAGCTGTCCATTGCTCGCCATCTGCCCGACGATTCCCGACGTACAGGGCGTCTCCTGCGGCGGCTAGGGAAGTGAGGGCGCGAATTTTGAATAGGCTCTCCCCTATGAAGAATATTGAACTTATAACATAACGCAATATGGGTGTTAAAAGGTACAGTAGGTACGTCAGTTGTCACAAAACCAGTGCAAGCAAGGCCTTCTATTCTATTGAAGCTCTGTACTATGCTGATTAGCTCAAGTTCTAAGCGTTACCATTGACGTGCGGCCTACTGTACCTACATTCAGCGTTTGGGTCGAGTAGGTATTGAAGTTTTATAATAAGGAACAGTTCATAATTTTTCGCGATTACGATGTTGGTCCCAGGAAGAAAGTTGTTCAGTTTTATGGTCTTTAGAACACCCTTAAAGACTACACCTTTCTGATACACGCTGTATAATGTATACCTCTGCCAAGATGTTCAAACAATTCAAGTATCCAGCGGGGCGAGCACGGCCTCTGTGATAGGCTTGAGTCACGCATTTAATCACGATTTTTGCTCCCAAACTGTGATAAAAATATGTGACTCAAGCTTATCACAGAGGCCGTGCTCGCCCCGCAGGAAAGTAATGTTACGTATATTTGTGTCAGTTCTGTGTCCTAGTCGTATAATATCAACCTAAACTTAACTCCATAACGACAATGGCGCCCTAAGTTCAAGTCTGATACTTAAAGAGTACCTAAAGGGCAGATGTCCGTCATCACAACTCGGAAACTCACTTGAAGGAAATATATTGATGTAGTTAGTACAAATGGGTGGGTCAGTTGCCCAGTCGTAAGGTTTATTGCCACCTAACCCGACAGTAACTTTGGGCGATTAGAATTAGTACTAAAAGATCTTCTAAAAAGTTTTAAGGCTTACGCAAGATAAGTATAGATTACGTCATTGAGCTCCATAAAATAGGGTTGAGCTACACGATGACTGATGTATGCATGCCGTCTGTTAGGACAGGTCAACTCAAAGCTGCAATGGCTCTTTCTTCAAAAGGCCCTTCCAGACAAGGCTCTGCATTGTTAGACTGACATAAAATCCTAATAATACAATGTTTCGCCTTTAAAAGAGCCCATGACCTCTGAGTTTGTTTCGGTTTTTCTTCTCAGGTATCAGTCAGCTAGGACATGCCGACGCCAAAATATTGACATGTAAAAGTGTCTTAAAAGATCTATTTACAGAAATAAACATTTCATTTCATTTCTCATTGCATGGCAAGCCTTTAAGCGAGATCCAGCAACTTAATTTTCTAATAGCTGGATTGTATCGCCCACACGTCGTGTGTACGTTGCTCCGTGTGACAATTTCTTTGTTGTAGTAACTGTTCAGAAAACCTCTCAACAATTATCACACCAGCTAAGTTAAACTGTGTCCAGACGTGTGTAGTGTGTAATATATCAAGTAATGTAACGCGAATTCTGCGTGTGGACGACGCGACACTACTAGGACTACATGTAAAGCTCGAGCTGGCGTTCGAGCTGATCCATCGGCTGTCGGATTTTAGCGCAAACACAAAGACTCACAGCGCAGTGTGCGTGTTCGCGCAGTCGAACACATACAGGATTCGCGTTGAGTTTATATGCAATCCACACTATTCACATATCATTACACATTACAAGCTGCTGGATCCGGCTTTAAGTCCAAACTAATTGGACCCTGTTTCTCTTTTCAGCTTCCGATTGTTCTGATTCGACGGGATCCATGGACGAAATCCCCGAAGAAATGAGACAACTAGCTACGGGTTGCTTTGCCGGTAAGTAACAAAGTACCAATTACAACAGTTTTTAAATAAATATCATTATGGTGGATCCTCAGTTGTATCCCGCCAAATTCAAAATTTATTTGGTTTTTTGCCAATGGCAGCTCTGTTTTACGCCGTATGTTGATCAAAATGCGATTCGCGACTGTAGCACTGATATATTTACTGAATAACGATCATACATTCTAAATAAATCGTTGTTAAACTTTGAAAATTTGTTCCACCTAAAAATTTTTATATTATATTTATGTATTCTAAAAAATTCTTAGGTGGAACAATTTTTTTTTCAATATACAAAAAACCAAAGACAATTTAATTTGGCGGGCTCAACTGAGGCTTCTCCTTAAGTATAGGATTATTAGGCAAACGGTTGGTTTTTCTAAAATGATAATTTATAAAGTCTTTCCTAGAAAAAATCTTTGTTAGCTTGCGACATGTATTTATACAGGTAGTCGACTGCGTAATTGCTTGATCACCCTAAGGTTGAATGTCACTGGCACGTCAAAAAATGACAAAGTCTATTTGTCTGTGTGACAACGAGATAGTTTCAGCTTTAGGTCTGCTTTCAACACTAGTCACTTATTACATCTAACACTAAACGTATTTAAAACATCACTCAGTCTCTGTCATCATCAAACGATTGTAAGAAACAAAACGATGTTTTAAATTCGTTTAGCGTTAAATGTGTTTGGCGATTTGTGGTGCAAGTGAGCCTTCGTAAAGTTAATTTACTGGGAACTGTTGTCAAAATGTGGTAAAGCAATAACGAGGTCGACTGTAGGTACCTACAACGTTCAAAAGAAATAATCTTTGTAACATCAAACGATGAAGCTTTAAAGCTTGCACCATATTATTAGCTAAATGAGGCAGAATTCTGTCGATTCCTTGTTACATTGTCACAAGTAATGATACAAAAAATCCCTTCGTTTTTTTTGGGGATGACGAAAATGTGTGCAAGCCATTTTCTTTTTATGTTATCTTAATATGTATGTCAAAGCTATAAATCAAGATTTAAATTTGAGCTCCTACTGAACAATGCATTCAAAACATTATAGCAATAACAGCTTTGATAGAACTAGTGTAAGCACAAACTTATTCTACTTATGTGCGAGCAATGTGCCCACTGCCACTTACGTGTCGCAATTCTTCGGGATATGTCGGTTACCTTAGTAGTCCTACGAATCTCTCCATTCTTAAAACGAACATAAACTAAGTACCTATAATAAAATAAACACTTGGGAGCAAATAAATCGAGCCAGTTCCTATTTTCACGTATATTGGTTATTATTTCTGTTATTATGGAACGCATCAATTCGAAACATATACTGTCTTAAAGTTTATTTATTTGCCTTTATAATTAGGGTAGTTTGTTGTCAACTTTTCATTTTAAATTAAAGTTTAAAGGGTTGACAAAAATTATCACATTCAATTTGCTTATAACTTTTCGATTGTACTCAATTATGAAAAGGTTAACTAAGGGTTTTGTTTTGTTTTATTGTTTTTTTGTGTACTGTTTAAACCCTAAAATTTTCTATCAAAATTGCTGTTTTTCTTTCAGAGCCAATACTTTCTTATTCAATAAGGTTATCATTCAATAAATTTACCCTCATTGCTAAGGTTATTAAATAATCTCCTAAGCGATATATGTTTTGAATTGATACGTTCCGTAATAGGTACCAAAAATAATAACCCTTATACGTGAAAAAGGAAGTGGCTCGATATTATTTGCTCCCAAGTGTAGTTTATGCTGAACTGACTTTTCTGACTGAGTGAAGATTATATCTTCAATACTTGATATCTAAAGCTAAGATTTTTAAATTTCAGATTCATCGTTTTCGCCGACAAAGCGACGCAGAACTGATCCTATAGTAAAAGTGACACAAAGGATTACGATGAGTAGATCTTCAAGTGACAACCTTCTTGATAATGTCACAAATTCTAATGAAGAAGCTGATGATGATCACTGTTTTGATGATGACAATTTAGATACAGAACACGTAGGAACAACTGCTAAAAGTAGTAGCGATGTGAATACGGAAAATGATGAGGTGAGTATTTTCCACATTCATGATTTAGTTTATCTTTAGTTTTCTTCTTATCGTGTCGATGGCAAATTATGAAAAAAATATACTATGTTTGTTGTTGGACCCCGTAGGTGGCCACGCCAATTAGTCTTGCGCATAGTAGTTCGAGGCGGAGATCGCTCGGTTTAAGTCGCCGCTCCTAAACGAACTAGTTTTCTAGTTCGTCAGCTCCCAGCTCGAATCAGAGGAAGGCAGATCGTTCGCTCGTTGTGATACTGCTCCTGCACGGGCACGCACCAAGATAGATTATGGATTGCTGTACTTTTACCTAAAATTTTTACACTATAGTCAGCAAAAACCTCTGAATGAATATTCTTAAAAAGTATATCATTATTGTAAATAATACCTAAGCTTATTGGTGCAATAAATAAATACACTCCTTAGTTTAGTTACAAGTTAGTGAATAAAAGGTTTCGCTTAAAAAATAAAGGTAATCGCGGTATCAGTGGCATTTTATAAATCCTCAGAAGTGCAGGTGTAGTGGTGCGTCCTGTGTCTTTAGATTTGTAGGTAGGTAAGTTAAGGAATGAAAAGTTGGTGATGATGAACACGAATTGTAGGCGGTTTTCCTTTGGAATGCGCTCCCTCAGAATATCAGGACGGTAACCAATCAGTTCACATTTAAAGTGAATGTTCGAGAACACATACGCAAGAAGTTGGCAGATTCGTCTCAGAATTAAGTTGTTGTTGGTTTTCTTGTTAACTCTCATAATGTTTTTAATTTATTTTTTTGTTGTGTGTATGTATATATGTATTTATTCTTATTATTTTTTTTAGTTATAAATATTTTCTAAGTTATTTTTGCACCTACTATGTATTGTCTCTGCATCACCCTAAAGTACCTAGACTGGTAGAAAATGCCCAAGGCATTAAGTCCGCCTTTGTACAGTTTTTACTTGTGCATAAAGTTTTAATAAATAAATAAATAAAATTGTGGCAGAGGCCAACTCCTTCAGGAACTACAAGCGTAACTGGCATGTATCGGAGACGTTAAGCTGTTAAGTAACCTTTTTTAAATGCATCCCACATGAACACGTAGGTCATGGTGAGCTAAGACTTACTAAATGTGTCGTGGCATTTCGCTCTTCATACAGAGACAAATGTAAAAAGTCTTTGCTTGTAATATCACAAATACCTTCCTTCAAACCAGAACTCAGCAATACTGCTAGGTGGCAGAAATTGGTACCGGTAAAGTATTTTTTTTTTTCTCTAAATAAGGTCACCGATTTTTTTTGCTATGATATTTTTAAGCTAATCTTGGTTTGTCAATACCAAATATATTATTGCAGTGTTGAAAATTTAAAAACTCATTTACAGGAACAACCTTTTTCAGACGAAAAAACAGAAAACCAACGCAAAGATGTAGGCATCCAAAGGTCTCCCATATTGACTAGCAGACATAGAGAGAATAGAGGTAGAATTAGGGAGGATAAAGGCACAAATACCAGCAGTTCTATAGACCAAGATGGATTTGACAGGCATCTCCCTTTTGGTTATATTCTCATCCATGAAAACTATGACTCCAGAATGCCTAGCAAAATCATAATTACTTCTTTAAATAGTAATGTTAACAACCTTATGTAATTTAAATACTTAACACAACAACCGGCCATAAATATGATACATCGAGAGCAAGGCCCCCGTAGTTTTTCACGTCAAGAAAAACGTGTGTACAAAACACACGTTTTTCTTGGCGTGAAAAACTACGGTTTATTCGCCGTGTGTAAACACGTCAGTGTTTTATGGATCACTATGGAAGCTTGTTGAAAGACACGGGCAGCACGTTCGGTGTCATATACCTACAAGGTCACATGATCTTTCTACGGCGCGGTAAACACCCCGCGTCGTCGTACCGAAAAGAAACCGTGCTGTGTGCAAAGGTCTTGAGGCCCGCTTGCACCACAAATCTTTAAGAGTGTTTATACCTTATGAGTGGCAACGTCGCAATTTAGTGTCATATTTCGTGGTTTTCAATTTTTATCATTTAATCGGAGCTATATTTTAAAAGTCTGTTTAATTAACTTTTTAGAATTATGTAAAACTGTGTAAAAGGTAAGAAATCGTTGCGTCTACAGTTCTATTTATATGCAAATAATACATTGGAAACTTGCAGGGCGTTATTTTCATTGTAAAATAACTGTAAGCATTACGGTTACTTACTTTTTAAACACTTTCACGTAATTCTAAAAAGTTAATTAAACAGATTTTTAAAATATAGCTCCGATTAAATGATAAAAATTGAAAACCACGAAATATGACACTAAATTGCGACGTTGCCACTCATAAGGATACGTTTATCGCTAAACGAATTTAAAACAGCGTTCTATTTCTGTCAATTATTTGAAGTTGACAGGGACAAAATGACAGAAGGATGTTTTAAATGATATGTTTAGAGCTAAATATATTTATTTAGCTATTTGGGGCGCAAGCAGCCCTTGGAAAAAGTTCGGCTTTGTAGAACGTTGTCGGTCATTCATAGCTGTGTGACAATCTCTTTCTAAAGCTCGATGACTCTTAGTGAGGCCCGAGTACAATTATTTATGCCTACTTTTTCGATAGTCTAAAAAGTGTAGTACCGTAAATATTTCATTTTTTTTAAACACTTTTTGTATTTCTGTTCTCGTACCTAAGTTACGTGATGTGATTAAATTTTTATTTGTTCTTCGATCAAAATATTTTTGTTTTTCATTTCTGATCGGTTTTTTTTTGGTTCTATCAATTTTATTTAGGGAGTGTGTTTTCAGTTATTTATAGGTTTTTTTCTTGTAGAATCAGTTTTTTTTTTTACTTGACGTGAAGAGTTAGTATTATTTATTTAGTTTTGAGTGTATAGAATGCGATTCTTTGACAGCATAAAAATGTATACTTCGATATCTAACCATTTCATTTTCCAAATAAATGACTTTGGTTCTTAATTCTCGTATCTTTTTTTAAAACTATCCATACTATTCTACACTTTCAATTCAATTACAGAAAATAAACAGATTTAGGTGAGAGTCAAAATGGCGGGTGTACTTTAACTAATCGAATATTTCCATTTACATATTTTATATAAAAATTGAAATATAATTATTATATAGAAATCTAATATAGTTTGTAAAAAACATTGTTGTAACAAGATTCCTAAACGCACACTTAACAAAAGGGTGCGTTTAGGAAGCTTGTTACAAACAAACTATAATAGATTTCTTTTATTCGTTTGATTTGGTTTGGCAAAAAATATATATCTAAGTAAATAAGACGTATGCTTCTAGATGCATCTAGATAAATATTACGTGATAATTATAAAAATAAGTAATTACGAAACACAGTTGTTTTCTTTCTCAGGAACTAATCAAGTGATCAAGTGTGGGTGTTTTTTATTTAGGGTACTTTATATGTACGTTTTTCGATATAATTATATTTAATGAGTAGGTAATGGATAAATATTGATATATTATCAAACACCCGCCATTCTGACGTCAATATGGTGGGTGTACCTAAATTTCGTTGTGAAGAAGGTACATTTTTTTTTAACCGAGCTACCTACTTAATAGTACATTTTAGGTATTTTTTTTGGTATATGGAAATATTCGAGTAGTTTAGGTATACCCGCCATTCAGAATCTTGCAGATTTAGTTGAACAAACACATCACTGTTCCATAAAACTATAGTTTCCATTCCACCATAATGGACAAAAATTCAAAAGCAGTATTCTCTCTCTCTCCCTATAGTAAAATGTTCAAGTTGAATAATAATTTCAAAATATATTCGTCCCGGTAGAATTGTATTGAACAGTGGTTTACTACGACTGCCCCGGGCAATGCAACTCCATGCCCAAGTAAAAAGTCAAATGAAAACTGCTGGACAGAGCTACAGAGCACGAACAAAGATGTTGCAATATGCTGGAAGACATTGTTACAGTATGCAGAGCAGAATCAGAAACGTTTTCAAGAATTGAAGAATGGCATAAAGCACTTCCGACGTTTGGCCCCCAAACTGGAACGGACTGGGGCCGCCCTCAAGCGGCTCCTGCCCAACCTGAGGGGTCCAAACGCCTCCTGCCGGAGGCTTTACGCGGGGGTCGTGCGGTCCATGGCTACATATGGGGCCCCGGTGTGGGCGCGTTCACTGCGGCGGAGAGCCGCCCACTATCTGAACGCGCCCCAAAAGGTGGTAGCCGTAAGGCTGATCCGGGGCTACCGCACGATCTCGGGCGAGGCGGCAAGCCTCCTTGCCGGACTGCCGCCGTGGGATCTGGAGGCGATAGTCCTCGCGCGCCTGTATGAGTGGCGCGCGAAGGCACTACGCCGGGGGGAAACCCCGCTTCCGCGGCAAATCGCGGCGGAGCGGACGGACCTCCGGCGCGATCTCATGGCGGCATGGAAAGAGCGACTGTCGCAACCCAGCGCAGGGCACGCCACGATAGCGGCGGTAAGACCCCTCTTTGAGGAGTGGCTAGAGAGGCGTCACGGCGTCCTCACCTACCGCCTGACGCAGGTCCTCACCGGACACGGAAGTTTCGGGAGGTTCCTGCACATCATCAGGCGGGAGGAAACGCCCGGGTGTCACCACTGCGATGATCGCCCCGAGGACACGGTGGAGCATACGGTGGGGGCCTGCCCTGCATGGGCGGAGCACCGCCGTGTCCTCGTAGAGGCGATCGGCAGCGGCGGCGATCTCTCACGCCCGGCCTTGGTTCAAGCCATGGTCCGGGGCGAGGGGGAGCGGGAGGCAGTCGCCTCCTTCTGCAAAGCAGTCATGCTAGCGAAGGAGGTGGCGGGACGGGAGAGGGAGAGAGTCTCCCGTCCAAGCCGCCGCGGTGGACGCTCCGGGCGTCGGGAGCCGCGTGACGACTCCCGGCCACCGTAGGCGCGGGCCTGCGGGCGGTGAGTAATGGGTAGCTCACCGTCCGATCAGGACCAGGCCCGTGCTGGACGGCGCGTACGTGTTCCACGCGCGCCTCAAAGAGATGTCAGCATCATAGAGGGGGTCCACTAGGGCCCAAGCCTGCCGGGAAAGCGGGATCATCCAAAAGGGGTACCGCTGACCCGGAACATAAAGGGCCAAGGAAGGAACACGGGTGGGTTTTAGTCAGTAAGAGTCTGACACTCCCTTCCGCTCCACCCAGAGCGGGAGGAGTCATTTGATGATTTCCCAACCTCAAAAAAAAAAAAAAAAAAAAAAGAATGGCATAAAGGGGGCGTGCTATCTGTAGTTACTTATAAAAGTCTTTGCGGTCAGCCTTTTTCCAATTAAGTTGAATTCAACTTCTAAAGAGGCATTAACCCAATGAAAGGTGTCAACATCTGGGTTCATTTTTAGTAACATTGATTGTCAGGGTTTTGGGGTTCCGACTTCTAGATCACGACCGAAAAGGGTGCTCATTGACGCAAAAAGGCGTATCAGTAAATAAGACAACTAAAAATAAATGCTAAAATCTCCCTATCAGCTTAAAACATAAATACCTACTTCTGGTTAGCAGTGGTGGCAGCTGGGAACGTCACTCGCTAGTTATCCATAACCACACAACTAGAATGGTATCAGCAGGTAAATTTGATGTACCCAGAATAAGAAATGATTATGGCGACCGAACGCTTGATAAAACAGTACCTACCATACCTTCTCAACTAATTGCCTATTGATCTAAGAAGTCAGGAATTAAAAGGTAAATTTGCCAAATTACTTAAGCCGTTCTTTTTCAGTTCTTTATAATTGCAATAAGTCGAAATTAAGTGTTCGAAATAATAAACCATATTTGTAATGCTGTTTGTCCTGATCCCGCAAATAAACCGTGCAAAACGGTTTTGCGGGGCATAGGCATTTATTATAAATAAATGAATGTCTATTAAAAGTAATATAAATCTTTATTATGATAATTGTAATCTGGAATATTGGACAAGGAAAATAAATAATAATAATTGGATAATGTAAATACAATTAATAATAATAGATATACAATAATTATTGTACAAATATATTTACACGCCATGAGAAATGGCGGACATGTCGTGAGCCACTTATTTTTTCGAAGATCATGCATGTATGTATTGATTTTAATTCTGTATGTATACACATGTTTGAGCAAATAAAATTTCTTTCTTTCTAGGTAGTTCTTAAGTTAAGTTTATTTTTTGAACTTTGTAAAGACAAAATAAAAAAAATAGCAATGAATGTCCCTACAGCAAGATCTGACTCATCCAGGCGGCTGGTCGTTGTAACCTACTTACGCTATCAAATGAGAAATAACATTCAATTTTGGAAACCGGTACCTACAGGAGAAATTCCTAGTGTGGGGCAACGTTTAATAACGAAAAAATAAAAAAATAAGTTATGCTCAGCAGTATTACCTTCTGCATATTCTAATATCTAATCCATGCTCTCAATAAACTCCCTGCCACTTCCAGTCTTCACTAACATCTTTTCCACTACCAACAGTACTTATTGAATGAAGTTGCAATAAAGTCTATATTCGTGTGTTACAAACACCAGTTTTTCTATTTTCCCGTGACCTTTTTGTTAGTCGTTTCACTGGCCGCTTGGAGGGATATGCAGTTTTTTTCGGAAGCTAATAGACTCATCGTGTTCGAATTGATAATGGAAGTATTGGATGTAACTATTTTTATTATTGTTGTTCTATCAATGTTGGATCGGGGATAAAAGAAAAAGTATAGAGATATTTTAGTTTCGAGTGTGTAGTTTTACTGTAGGTTTCGCTGTGTGTATTCTACTGAAACTTATTCGAGAAATGTTAAACTGTTTTAGAGTTTTGTAGCTAACTCTAACTTATGGCCAACACGTCCAGTTTTTTATTGACACATTGGTTGCACATACATAAACTGTCCCTAATGAGCAAAAATGTCTGAAATAACGAACTCTCCAATTTCTCCACAGTTTTTACTTGACGTGTTCGATTTAATTAGAAACATACTCGTAGCTAAAAGTTACACTTAGAACCAACTTATTAATTGTAATGAATAAGTTGGTTGTAGAAACCCCAGTCAAACAGCTCTTCCTACTTCAAACACGTATTCAATTCAAAAGAGAACTCTGAAATATTCAGACCTCTTGAAAGCTTTCCCACGTTTCTTTGCCTCCACTTATATCATTCGTTAGAGACAAACACAGAGTAAGAACCTACAGAGACCTATCTTGTGTCATCACGCGCCTATCTCTTTATTTATTTATATATTCTTTATTGTACACCACAAAAAACATAACAACAAAAATTAAACTGAACACTACTTAATATACAATGGGCGGCCTTATCGCTTTCTGCGATCTCTTCCAGGCAACCCAGTTATGTTGGGGTCGGCCTCCAGTCTAACCGGACGCACATGAATACCAGTATTTTACATGGAGCCACTGCATATCTGACCTCCACAACCCAGTTCCTAGGTAAAACGAAACCCTTTGGTAAAACTGTTTGACCGACTTTCGGGCTCACCAGCCTACAGTAATAAAATTGCCTAAAATTATGACAACTTCCTGTGGAGACTGATGATCAAAGAGCATGGAGACACCTCGGCGGCTACTGCTAGAGGCGGCATTGTCGACAATTTCCATACAAACCAAGCGTGTCACTGTTCACTCGACTACGACACTAATGACGTATATAAACTGACGTGACAGAAGTAATGCGCTCAACGCACTTTCGACGCTACGAATTTTATTAGTACTGCGACCCTGTGCTGGTGACCAAACGTCTACGTCTCAAGATTAAGAGGCGTATAAACAATTGCGTACCCTTTCTAACACACAGGGCGTTTTATAAAGAAGAAAGAGACGTAGATATATAGGTATTGCAGTGACTATCTTTTCATGATTCCTCTGTCTATATTCGTTATTCCTCTGTGGAGCCGAGAGCTTTGCGAAATCCATGCTATCATAGCCTACTAGACCTCAAGTAACTCAGTGCTGCCACCTAGCGGCGGGTTCGTTCCGGTGGTTACCTTAGAGTAATGGCTGGTTACATGAGCATCTGAGAGCGTCATTAGGATAAGTCTGTCTAGGTCTCAAATTTATGGGTTCTGTTATGATTCAGCAGTGAGATAGTAAAAGTAAATAAGGTGCTGGTGAGAGTAATTTAAAAAAAAATTGCCGGTTCTAGCTATAGAACTAACTAAATAACACTAACCAGCAACTAATTTACTTAGAAGACAATAAAAGACAGTTTTTTGTTTTAGTAACATTACTTATTAAGCAACATATTTCTGCATTTCGCAAAAAAATCTATTGATAAACATACTTAGGTACCTACATAATCCATTTACGTGAGTAACAGTTGTTTTGTATTTTTATTATTTATATATTATATAATATTAAATGTGTATTGCAGGGTTTAAAAAACAAAAGTAGGACTGAAGGAGATACATTTTAATGTCGAAAGGAAGTTCATTATTGAAGTTCTGTGAAAGTGCAGTACAGTACCTTTCCTACAAGACTAGTTGAATATTATTAAGGCTTCTATAACAGCTCTTTTGATGTGTGCTTCCTCCTCTTTTCTACATTAGCTTAGACATTTTAGCTATGTATACGTACTTGTATACAGTATTGTAAAATTATCAATGTATTTAATATTTATTGTCACATCATTTATTTATTGCAGGAAGCATTGTTAAAAGCAAACAAATACCCACACTAACTTTTTCCTTAGAAACCAAGAATCCTCCCCCTTTTTACTTACAATAATATTCCCGCAACAAAATTCAACATACTTCCAAAAAACCTAATCCAAAACGAAATTAATGATCATAATTCATTATTTTAACGAGGTCTCGCTCTCGCCGTACCTAAATACCTGCACCTTAAAAAAAAACAAATAGAAATTTCAAAATGAGAATTGGCATTTTTCAGCTCACGAACGCTGAAGTAAATAATGGCCGCCTCTGTACGACGTTTCTCTGACAGCTGTCAGTCTCGGTATCTCGTTAAAAGCTAACGGTCAGTGTTTATTACCTATGACGTTTCAGAAAATGCCAACAACTCCCCGTTACGTATCGGTGTCGGTAAGGGCTTGAGGAATAATTAACAAAAAAAATAATTTAGTACAGTCGCCAGTACATCAGGTTATACGAAACTGTCAAATTTCTCCAAATGATTTTAAACCTAAAATTTTAAGGGTTAAGTTCAAAATCGAATGAGAAAATTTGACAGTTTCTGGTAACTTGACCTGCTGCTGGGTGTACTTAATTGTTTTCGTAGTTCTAAGGATATAGGTAGAAGGACTCTCCTATCATGACTGCCTTATTGCATTTTACTTACTATCACACGACTTTAATCAATTTCACGCGCAGATTCAAATAAAAAAAACACACGCAACCATGCAGGGTGGCAGGGACATCCGCTCATAAACTGTAACCAAGAATTCAGCACATGATGCTAGACCCCCTACCGTAGAAATTTTACGTCGGTTACTTAAAACAAATCTTCTGTTTCATAGAAAAGTGCAATACCTACGCGGTCAAAATGTATGGTACAGCAATTTTTTTTTTCAATAACCGACGCAAGGACCGACTCGACTCGACGCAAGGGGTTTTATAATGTACTGAATCCATGGTAACGGGTTGCGCGTCGATTGTCCATGCCACCATGTATATTTCATAATACCCTCATGTCATTAGTCATTACATTGTACACACAGCAGCAGGTCAAGTACCACAAACAGTAAAATTTTCGCATTCGATTTTGAACGTAACTCTCAACATTTTAAGGTTTAAAATCATTTGGAGAAATTTGACAGCTTCGTACAACCAGAGGGGTAATTCTCGTACTTAAAAAACGTTCAAATTCAAGTCCCAATCTCATCTCAGCGACAATCAATGTCAAAAATGTATGTAATTTGATGGTATTTTTGACAGATTGCGACTGAGATCAGACTGTTAACGTTCTTAAAATTACGGGAATTGCCCTTCTGATGTGCCGTCGAGTGTACATTTCCACGAAAGAAAATAAATTGCCTCCTTGAAAGGCGTCAAATGATTTGGTACCATATTTATTAATTTTTCGTAATTTACGTGATGTATGACAAGATATCAGAGGGGCAATTCCCGTATTTTTAAGACCGTTCGCATTCTAATCTGTCTCAATCTGTCAAAATTACAATCAATTTTCATACATTTTTGACAGGTTTTTGACATTGATTGTCGCTGAGATGAGATTGCGACTTGAATTTGAACGTTTTTTAAGTACGAGAATTGGCCTACTGGTGTTTTCCTGCCCATAAAAGATTTCCAACATGTAGAAAGGAATCATAAAGGATAGTGTGAACCCTTTTCTTAGTTATGGCGTCGATACATATTTTGTTCTTCTGAGAAAATAAGTTATTGTCCGGGTTGGATGTGAAAGAAATTGGCACTGCCTGATAATATCGACTTTAGACTGAAAGGTTTAAACTAGGGCAGCTATAACCAAACATCACCATCGATCTTCGAAGTGATTACTTGACCTCTGAATTTTAAAGTAAGTACGTCGCGTCCTTTCGCTAATTTTCATGGATTTACAGTACCTCATTATCAAAATAATTAAGCAAATTGGAAAACTGAGTCGTTGTTGACAATTATCAAAAATTGAGTTACCTTCTTCCTATATTAGTACCTACATTGTTCACCGAGAGGAGAAAGTGACCGATTACCGTCGAGGGTGTCATTTGAAGCCCGAGCCGTAGGCGAGGGCTTTAAAACACCCGAGATCGGGAATCGCACTTTCTCTCGAGTGATACATAGTGCTTTATACTACACAGTAGTTTTTTATTTTCCTCGTAGGTCTACGAGGAAAATAAAAAACTAAATCTTTACTAATAGAAATTTATATTGAAATTGTTGCAGTTAGTGAAGCTTAATGTAACACTTTTTCCATTAATGTTTGTTTGAGATGTTTGCGACAATGTAGGAGGAATAACTGGGTCTGCAATTTTCACATGTTCTTTTTTCAAATTGTTTATCCTGCCGCCGCAGCACTGACCTCTACGCCGCAGGGTCGCACTGCCAGCCCGACACCATCCAACACACAGCTAGTGGCCAGTGTCATTTTGCGAACTTGGAGATAAAAACTCACTGTAAAAACTTTTTGGCTTTTGATATTTAGGTTACCGGCGCATACTCTTACCCAAAATTAAAAAAGAAAACCACGTAAGAAATTGATTTTCATACACTTTTCTCTCCCGCTCAGATGCGTTTTCTCCCCGCATATTTGTTCGATATGCAATGACGTACTTTCTACCGTAAATTTGATAAAGTATCAAGGTACTTTCCAAGCAGGTGTAGTATAAAATATATTCCTTCATTCGAATGAAACAACAAACACTTTCAAAACATCCAAACAAACGAAATTCGCAAAACAAAATCTGTATAAGAAATACATCAACACACGCCAGTTTCATCAACTAATTTGACGCCATTGTATGCTGGCTGAAGCCGGCTGGGCCGGATGCTAGATGCTATCATTACGCCCCAATACCCACGGGTATGTCCGTCCGACGTGGAAAAATGTCCGCCTTTTTATAGAAATGCATGCTATTTACTGGGGATACGAGACGTGGCTGCTTATCACACCAGTGGAACGAATGTATTCGAGAGGTTGGACATACGCATTTCCGAGACCAAAAAGTTCAATATAAAACAACTAATAAAACCATCGTATTTGGTTATAAAATGCCTTCAAAACATATGCTCAGATTTTTTTTCTATCTCTCGTATTTCGGGAGTTATATGAGAAAATGTGAAATTTTACTATGAAAATGACTGTTTCGAGCTCTCTGCCAACTGATTCCGGCCTTGTTTCAATTTGTGGTCTTTACTACAATAATACGCATAGTAAAAGCTACATTTATTGCTAAGAGGTGCGCCAAACGTGCACCTTCTGACATATAGGGTGATGTTTTTTTTTTATTGAATCGAGTTCTCTACCTTCTGAATCTGATATTATTTCAACTTCTGATCTTTACTATCATAATACACATACCAAGAGCTGCGTTTAGTGCTAAGACACATGGTGCGCCAAACGTACAACTTCTGATATGTAGGGTGATTTACGATATACAAAAAAAAAATCGTCGGTTTTATTTATTTATTAACTTTATGTATACATAGAAATATTATAATAACCACAACCTAACAACATTTAAAAATCAAATATTAATTATCCTCTTCATCTTCGTCATCAATATTCGATTCAGATTCGGAATCCATATTTTCTACATCAACAAATCCGGTGTCATTCTTTTCAGCATCCGTAAGGTCATAAAATTCCGTAAAAGAAGATTATTTTACGAACTTATTGTTGGACGAATGTTTGTAAGCAGTGGATCAGACGATAATAAAAGATTGTGCATAATGTCTTCATTATATGTGATACTGCTGCATTTCGAGAATGTTTTCGAAAGTCTTTGTTTTTAGCCTCAGGTGCCCTCTTCACATAGAAATCCAATGGGTATTATAATTGACTAATTCTGAACTTACTATGTCTGGCCAGTGTATAATAAGTTTATGAAGAGAAGAAAGCATGTAATACCATGGGTACAAATCTATATAAACTTTTTTTTTTTTTTTTTTTTTTTTAAATGAGTATACAATACCGCGGACATGGTGGTCCGCGCCTTTATTTATGAAGTTTTATTTTGTTTTACAGTTTTTATTATTATAATTTTACAGTTACGACGCTCCTGCGTCGGACAAGTTTTCTTATTTCTAACTTAAGTCTACGTGAGTCCATCTCTTAATACATATTTTTTTTTTTTTTTTTTTTTTAATATATTTTTTTTTTATTTTTTTATTTATATGTGTATATATGTGTGTATATTAATATTATGTTAATGGTTTTTTTTTTTTTTTTTTTTTTTTTTTAATTTATTTATTTATATCCTCACTTACAGCTATTTTACAGGTATAACCCAATGCAATAGTGAAGCAAACTTAAAAACTTATTATCTAAAACTTATTACATATAATGTTATCCTTGTGAATTCACTCAGTGTACACGCAAAAACGTCTATCTCCTCTGCTACAAGGTTAAGGGTGCGAAGCGCCCGCGTCAGGGGCGCCTCATTTAACAGATTAGTGCGGCCACGAGGTATAGCCAGCAGGTTATTACAGGCAATACAATTAAATACTATCATGGTACTTATATGCTATATTACTTATGTGTATGTACATTATTTGACTATAGTTATATTATACAACGTTTTGCTACTATTCTTTTTTTTTTTTTTTTTTACTATCTTATTTTGTCACATTTATGAGGTTACACTTATTTTTGGACACAATTCTCTGGGGAGAAGCTGCATAGCAGTACGAGGCGACCAGCCCCGACCAACGGCCTCCGTTCACGGACGTGACGTACCCACCCGCGCCGCTTAGCTCAACCATATCTGAGGGAACTTAACGACCGGCCGTGTAGCGCCACCGTTGGCAGGGCACTTACGCGAGTATGACGGACTCGCTCTGCCATACAGCTTCATATAGCTATTCACTTATCTGTTTATTGGTTTACATGAAGGGATTTCACAGGGGGTTAGGTTTTTTGGATTGGGTTTTGTTGGGAGTTTGGATGGGACTTTTAGGTGGTGTTTTGGTGGGGTTTTCTGACCAGGGATTTCGCTAGCTCGAGGAGAGCATTCACGACAGCTGCGTCTCAGTGCTGCATGGCCGTCTTTAGATTGTAATCGACGACCGTTTTAGTTGGCGCACCCATCGCCTTCTTTGCGAAGCGGCCTATGGCGTCATCGGCGTCGTCGGTGTAGTAGACGCAACTGGCTGTATGTCGCGACACCGCCACTACCGCGTGGGAGATGCTGTCGTGAACTCGGATCCTCCTGGACTTGGTGTTGATGATGACGACGCTGTCGTAGGTCAGGCCCTGAGCTTCGTGTATGGTCAACAGGCGCGACCCTTCGCCGGACCCATATCCCTGGTTCCCAAGAGAAGCTTTCTCCTCCTGCGTATGAACCAGGAACAGGGTGTTTAGGGCGATGCTCGGTATTTGCGCTCCTGTGTAACCTTTCACCCCCAGGGAATGGATCCGCGACAGCGACGACTTGGAGGAGTATATACCGGAGTATATCTCGCTCAGTGCAAACGCCACGTCCATCGGGCTGCGGTGTGTGCAAAGCAGCTCCTGGGTGATACCAGCCACCAGGTTTGGACGGGTATACCTTAACTCGAAAAGGTTCTCTCTGTCCAAAAATGGAAGCTGGTTCACGTCTCCGATGAGGACAATCTCGCTTGCCCCAGACAACTTTGCTGCCATGACTATGGCCCCAAAATGGTTCATAAGAGCCTCGTCTACCGTGAGGCGGTAGCATTTCTCTTTCGGCTTGAACCCGTTGGCTAAGATTGAGGCCATAGTGCGCACCTTTTTCTGTACTCGGTCTCCTAAGCGGCGCGCAAGCTTCTGCCGGAGATCTTTGGCAGCTTCGGTCGTCGTGGTGGCTACAACGTCCTTCTCCTCGTCGAAGTTCCTTACCACCCAGGTTGTCTTGCCACAACCCGGAACTCCGTTTACCCACCTGATACTGGGCACCGCCCAAATTTCCTGCGATGCTGGACTGTCTGCAGTCCCCAAAATGGATTGTGCCATTTCAAGGATCTTGTCGTCCGGCATGATTTTGGTACATTTGGCGGTAACCAGTATCGGGTCGTCGTCGGCTGCGATGAATTTTAATTTGCCTGAGCTCTCCGTTTCCTTCTCGTCCAGGGCCACGAAACCGCTCTTCGCGCTGTAGGCTGCCATGTACGACCCCGTCATTTCCCCTTTGATGACTTGAGAAGTGACGTTGTCGTACACTGCCGCCCCTGCTTCCTCGAGCAGGACCCTGAGTAGACCTTCTGTGCCTCTATGGAAGGTCTGCAGGATCTTCTTGCACGTCATGAGATTGACCTCTCTGGTCGCTCTCACAACTGCTACGTACTCGAGGAAAGCGCTCTTCACGTGGTCCGTGACACCCGAGTTCACTGCGAGGGTCGGCGGGCTGACTTGCCCTTTGTCGGCTCTTGTTGGGATAGGCTTTTGCGGTGTCGGTCCGGTCGGTTTTTTACTGAAAAACCTCCTCACTGCTGACTCCTGTGCGTGGGATGGTGATGCGCGGCTGGTGCTGGGGAGCAGTGCACCGAGGAAAGTGCCGAAAGCTGTAAGGCGACTCCTCGTCCGGGCCCGGTCCTCCGGGCTAACGGTTTTGCTCTGCTCCTTTGCCGCTTTCTCGGCGGCTGCTTTCTGCTGGGCCCTCTCCGATCCGCTCTGACTGGTCGGGCTTGTTGTGGGGCTCGTCGCACCGGCTGTTGGCTGTCGGAGGGTTTTGAGGAAACTTAGACTTTCCCCTCTGTCCTCGTAGACAACCACCTCATGATGTTCCGAGGCTTTCAAACAACCGAATCGGTCTGCGACGTCTCCTCTTTCTCCTCCGACCGTCATCGCGTCTACACTGATGGTGCGAGCTGTAGCTCCCGTGTAATCTCCTGCCTCCCTGATTTTTTGAAGCAATGAGCTTGCCTGAACAAATGGAGTCTCCTCTCCCCACTCGAATAGTGCGATCGTCTTACCTTTGAATCGCAATAGACGGCATCGGTGAGTGGCTACTTCCATCTGTGGCAGTGCAGCATACTTGCTACCTTTTATGCTCGTTTTGGTAGTGCTTCCGTTGATCAGGGCGGCAAGGCCTGGGGATATCGGTATTCGGGCCGCGGTTCGGCTTGAGCCTATGCAGAAACATATGCCTAGCCTTTCGCCTTCCCTGTTCATGAAGAGGGTGACGCCTCGCAATCGGACGCCTGGGACTCCGTCTCCTCCGCATGCCAGGAATTGCACGGTGGTCATGGTGCTAGGGGCTGGTTGTTGCGAGCTAGCTGCTGCTGCTGCTTGTGATGCTGTTGTGGGTCTTGTGTGTGTTGCTTGTGTTAAGGTAAGTGGTGTGGTTGTTGTTATTTGTGTGTGTGTGGTTGTAGTGGTTGATGTTGACGTGGTTGTGACTGTTTGTGTGGATGGTGGTCGGTTTCGACTGCGCAAGGTAACGTCTGTTTTGTTAGCCCCTGCTGCGACCGTGGCGATTTTGCTCGCGAATGCCAAGAATGGTTTCCTAGTGGCCGGTCTCTCCATGATGGTGTGGAGTGTGGACTGGCTTAGCTGGATTTCCAACAGTGCTTCCAGCTCCATTCTGTCTTGGCTGAATCTTGGGCATTCAAAGAGCAGGTGCCAGACTGTTTCTTCGCAACTGGGGTCACAGACGCACGAGGGACTATCTTTGAGATGAAATCGGTGTAGATACGCTGAGAATCCTCCGTGTCCTGTTAGGATTTGTACATGGACCGGTGTGAGAACGGCGTCTCTGAGTGTTCTTTTCGCCGCTAGGACGTCTGGGAAGAACACTTTTGTGACCGCTCCTGTACTGGAGGACTCGTACCGCGCTTGCCACTTCTTTATAGTCTCCTCCCGTATCTTCCTCCTCACGAACGATACGGGGACCTTGCTGTAGTCTGATGTGTCCTTGGTTAACGCTGCCTCATTGGCCAGCTCGTCCGCTCTCTCATTCCCGGCGGTTCCCACGTGGGCCCTCAGCCAGAAGAACCTCACCTCTCTGCCTTCCTCTCTTAGCTCTCGGACGCTTCTCTTGATTTGGAGTGCCAGGTGGTGAGTGACAGACGGACTCCTCAGCAGGTCAAGCGACGATCTTGAGTCGCTTAAGATGCTTACGGAGGCCGCCCTGGATTCTCTTGCCATCCTGACAGCTCTGAAGAGAGCGTACATTTCCGATTGGAAGACAGTGTTGTGGGGCTCCAGGCCGAAAGTACTTGACTCCGTCTCCCTTCCACTTTCCCACCAAGTTAGGGCAGCTCCTACTTTTCCCTCTATCTTGCTGCCGTCGGTGTAGATTTGGGGACCGATTACTTGGTGGGTTTCCAGGGTTTCGGGAGTCAAGTCCTCTAGGCGTGCATACTCTGTTGTTATGAGTTGCGCTGGGTGGGGGTTCTCGGAGTGATGCACGTTGCACTCCAGCTCGCGGCCCGGCGGTATGAACTCTTGGGAATGGCCCTTTTTGATCTTGAAAAGGGTTGAGGCCTCGATTACCCGGAGATCTAGGGGGAGTTGGCCTGACAGAATAAGTGCCGATGTCAGAGACACCGTGCGGTATGCTTTGCAGATCTTCTGCGCGAAACCTCTCTGCAGTGAGTCAAACTGATTCCTTGTCATCAGTTTCTCAGCTGCGGGGGCCCACGCACTCGCTGCATACATCACGATAGGCTCTATCACCGACACATATATTGTCCTGATTATCTCTCTGTTGAGACCCCAAGTCACCTTTGCCGCACATGCCAGCTGCTTGTAGATGTCTGCAGCCTTTTTACAGGTCGCAGACACGTGCGCGTTGAAGGTGAGTTTGGAGTCTATTATGAGACCTAACAGCTTGACCTGTTGGACTAGGTTCAGCCTCGTGCCCGACATGTATAGAACTGGGACGTCGTATTTCAGCTTTCTCGTTAACACCATCGCATTTGTTTTGTGCGCGGCGAAACGTAGCTTATTCTGGACGCCCCATTCCGACACTATGTCTAGCGTGTCATTGGCTGATTGCTGTAGGGATATATCTATATAAACTTTAGCAGTATCAAAGCAGAAATCTCTGAATTTAATGTACTTTATCTTCCATCCTGATGAAATACACTGCAAGATCACACAGGTTTTTCTGAATAGCTCAGCGTCTATTCCCGTAAGGTCAGCAAAAGCGTAGTTTTAAAAAAATCGCCTTGCCGGGTTGGCGTTGTTGGTAGATCCACTACCTTGTTTCACAACATCGAGAACTAATCCCGTTTCTCTTCTTACAGCCTCTTGGGTCCTTCTTTGCCTCTCATCAACTTCATCATCGTTCGTGCCACATTACCCTTCGCTTGCCACGACTTAATGTCTAATTTCTAGGAAATGTCTAGAAAACTTTCCATTGACCGAATCCAAACGTGAAGAGAGATTAAGCCGTATTTTTATATGTCCTCGTTTACTGGTTTCCCTTTTACCAACTCCAAATTATTCATTTCTTTAGGAGTAACTTTGCATATGTCACACACTGAAGCTGCTGTATCAGGTATGAATGAATTTTACCATCAATCGTTGTCAACAGCTGCTGGTGTGTAACATTACATCAGTGAGGGTAGACGGCATTAAGGCCTTAATCTCAGCTTAAATTGCAGCCAGCTCTGTCTGTACATTTTCATAAATTGAAACAATATGAGCGGTAAAATGACATTGAGGATTGTCGGTCGTTTTCCCAAATTATAACATCGTTTGAGGCAAGCTGCAGAGACACAAAATACTTATCGTAAAGTTACTAGCCAGATTACTTAGCTTACTTCTACTCGTCTTTTGATGATAAACACTTTCGTTTACTGATTTTAAAGCTATTTATGGTGTCTTATTTATGCTATATCCAGGTTCGCTCATTGATTGATTAGTATCAAGTGGTCCTATTTGCTGATGAGGCGTGGTAAATTAATTTACCACAAGCAGTTTGTTAATGCTCATGACTGCATAGTTATTCTGTGTAAACCACTATGTAATCATTTCCCTAATCAATTTTCTTAATATTTCCTATATCTCCTTTAATTGGGTTCACATGAAAGTTATATATTGTATCGATACTCTTGATATCTATTCCACACTACAGTCCATGTGTGAATCGTATTGTTTATAAGTCAAACCAGACCGGTATACTTAAAATAATAACGACAAAATATGTTTTTTGTTGAAAGTATATACATATATCAACCTGTATGTCAGAAGGTGGAAGTTTGGCGCACCATGTGTCTTAGCACTAAACGCAGCTCTTGGTATGTGTACTATGATAGTATAGATCACAACTTGAAACGAGGCCGGAATCTGGCGGCAAAGAGCACGATGCAGTCATTATCATAGTAAAATTTAACATTTTCTCAATTCAATCTCAAACTAATCGCAAAGAAATCGCGAAAAAAGAATCAGCTGTTCCCTACATTTATGTTTGCAGAACTCGTCAAAATGTAGGGACCAGCTGGTTTTTTTTGCGATTTCTTATTTGGTCCCATAGTGAAAGTTGTTCATAATAAATTATGAGTACAATGACCCCTTAACAGGTTGATGGTGTTTTACCAATAACCCTGTCTATTCTAAAAGGAAAAATACCCAATCCGGTGTAACAGCCGGCTGGAAAACACAAAAGTACGTCTTCTGACAATGCATTGTTGTTGAAATACGAATAAAAATACATCATCCGAGCCCGCATGTACAGAAATTTGTGGAGGCACAACTTTGTCACTCCGCGCGGCCATTGTGGCATATTTTAATATTTCAAATAAACTATGATAAAACGAAAGGGTTTCTTATGTCAACGTATCTTTTAGGATGTATTGACTGAAAAAAATGGTGTTTTCGGTGGGTGTACGAATGGGATCCATGAAAATGGGCTACTACAGTCACCAAAGTGCTGGTTATTATGAAAACTCGTGCTACTGTTTTGAACGGGAGAAGTTATTTGATGATTTCACACCCTCAAAAAAAATAAAAAATGGTTCGTAGCATATTTAGATACTAATATCATTTTATTACAAGGTTTTATTTAACTTGTCTTGTTAATCAGTTAGTCCGTTAGTTAGAATATATTGGTCAAATATTGCAAGCTGGATTAAACCACTTCCTCATATCCTACGGAGTTGAAATTTGTACATGTTCATTTATTCGAAGACAGTGCATTTTTGCATGAACTATATTTCTATTTCACACCGTACCACAATATTAAAATTAGATTTAATAAGACATAGTAACTTATAAAGACCCATAAAATAAACAAATCTGGCTTTGTCAATTGTAAAGTTTAACGTAATCGAGTTAAATAGTTAGTAAATAAAACATTTACATTTTGCACAGAGAGACATTACGTACAGTTTGGCCACAATGGGAATGGAAACGAAGTTTTGAACTTGTTTGTGGTAATACCTATTTTATTGTGTTGCGGAATTTGGTTGAGGATGATTATACAGGATTACTTTTAATTCGACGTATATCCGTCAGGAGCTGATAGGGGGGCCAAAATACAACAAATTGAACCCCCCATATGTATGGCCGATATTCAATAGTTTTCCAGATATTTTAATTTTAAGGGTTTTTTGATATTTAAGTACCAAAAATTTTACATTGAATTCCAAATAAAAAAAAACATATTCAATAGGTACCATTAAGATAACATTGGTAAGATATCATTCTTAAATCGCTCATTAGTTTAATTATTTTGTTGAATTTAGTACTTTTAATTATGTTCATAGCTTAATTGAAGTGCCAGCTACCATAATAATATCATTTTTTAATGGTACCCATTCAATATATAGTTTATATTTTATTTTGAATTAAATGTAAAACTGGGTAAATATAAAAAAAAACCCTTAAAATTCAAATATCTCGAAAACTATTGAATTTCGGCGATACATATAGGGGGTTCAATCTGTTGCATTTTGGCCCCTCTAACAGCTCCTGGCGGATATACGTCGAATTACGAGTAGCCCTGTATAGTTATTTTTAGATGAAACTACAACCTTATGCCAAGCAGTCAGACAAATTTCCGCAACAATAACTTTAAGTCTGGGGTGTCACAGTTTCCGCAATAAAAATAGTAACAACATCACGCTTGTAATCTACGAAGGGTTAGGCAGAGGTGTACCTATAGTAGGTACCTACCTACACCCACATTTTTGCCAGATAAATTTTAGTAATAGGGGGCGAGCCTATTGCCATCAACCCACCCTAACTCCTATTACCGAGAACATAACACACATTCAGCACCGACACAGCACACGCCATCACCGTAACAAACAAACACACACTCACCATAACACTCACACACTACACACACACACACACACACACACACTCACACACACACACACACACACACACACACAAACAAATGCGAATAATCCAAATGTCAAACACGTAAATCATAATTTCTGAATGTTAACCAAAAAAAAAAACAAAAAACACTTGTTCTCCTGCAATGCTTTTGTGAAACTGAACTATGTATGGGCTTGTACCACTGCCCTTAATACAAGTTATTTTATAACTTAGTAGGGGTGCTGGTTGCAACACCTATAACCTGATTTGTTAACTAGCATAAGTCGTACCTACAGACTAGTACTATTTAATGTTAACATTGTTATTTGATTAAATAAATAAATTATTAACCGGGCACAAATCCAGACTCCGAGCTGGTACTGAGAAATTCCTGATGGATAAACCCAGTAACACTTTGCCCGGCCTGGGAATCCAACCCAGGACCTCATACTCAGCAGGTAGCGCTTGCGACTAATATGTAAATCAAAAAAAATATATAGTCTGCCTTAAATAAATCAGAAATAGAAATACCAAATGCTTATCACGATTATTACTGTATTTTCAACAAATAGGCAGATTATTAGCAAATCCGATGGGGTCTGTAGTATTATCAATCATTGGCGATCAACAGGCTTATCACGTGCTGGACGAGCCAGGAATACTGATAAGGAGGTATTTTGTATAGCTAAAATATTATCACGGCACACCAGATCCAATGATGTTATAGGTACTCAGCTTATTGGTAACACTGTCGGAATAATATTAGGGCTTTGATTTTAGTGATAGACTAATCGAGAACTGTTTTGCACGACCTTTGAATATGAACGTTCTGAAAAAAAGCTATAATATTTCATGTTGATACTCTGTGACGTTGCAAAAAAAACTATAATTAAAGCAACTAGTAGCGATACCATTCGTGGGTCTGCTCAAGCTGGTAGGATGATGGTTTTGGTGAAATTGTGTCATGCGAACTAATTACATGTTTATTAGTTATTTGAAATAAATGGACATATGGACATAATTTCCCACATTCTATTGATAAACAATGTCTAAATTCGAAATGACTACTAGATGTGAATTCTATTTAGTCTGTGGAAGAGGAAGAGGATTTTCCAAGGACATCGATTGATCGTCCTGTCAAAGTGGTGGAAGGTTTTTTCCCCTCATTGCGGGACAACGAGGAACACGTTTTGGGACAGGGACCAGTTCTGGGATAACCAGGCTGTGTCCAAATAACCCGATGGGTTTTCTATAAGTCCAATTAAACCTGATCCTTGTAAGTATTGAACCATTTTCTTTGGTCTCGTTTTATAACCTAGGTCTCGGTTGTGAGTTTTGACACAAAGGTTTTGACACGAGGATGTTGTTTCAGGTGTGGCTGTTTATGCTAGCCTCTTGTAATAGTTCTGATGCGAGGTTAAGAGTGATGCCTTGGTGTAGCCCCGTGGTCATATGAATTGGAATTGATCCGTGTCCGGGCAATTTAGAGGTTAACCCTTGAGGTGTGGCCATCTGTTATTGAAGAAGGCCTTGCTGAACCGTGCAATGATAAATGGGGGAAGCTTGCCGCTCCAGGTAGGTAACAATAGAGTCACTGTCTTTACCCGTAGGCCGCGTTTATGCCTGTGACGCCTGTGCGATTATCCTGTGTTTGAAGCATGGGTCTTGGTTCCGTCATTTGAAAAGGAATATACTGAGAGAACACGGAGTTTCTACTGAATTGTCATAATTTGACCTATGAGAGAGTTAGGCCTTTTGTAAGAACTAGGTAGTTGTTATAAATTATTGTGTCTCGGGTTGTTTTGAATAAACTTCATTTCCCTCTATGAGCACAACCATAATAGGTCGATACTTATTCGATTAAGCTAGAAGTTGTATAGCGGTTCCTCTCACGGACTTACTAAAGCGTCTGAGTTTTTGTTTTAGTCTCATTGCAGATGTGAACCCCGATACAACTAGGAAAGGAGACCTAGTTTTATCGGAGTGAACACCTAAGTGTATGGGAAGGGTTTGGTTAGTGGCTCGCCACAATTGATGTTTTTGTACCTTAATTGTCTGTGTATTACAATAAGCTTTGTATTGTGTAAGAAGGTACTTGTTTAATTGAATCTTTCCCGTACAGCTTATATCTTAATAAATTTACTTTAGCACGATGTAAAGTAGTATATTGTATAGTAGTATACATATATATAAGTAATACTATAATTATTGAAACCATCAACATCTTGTTTCAAAGATACTAAGTACATAGAAACTTAAAAAAATTGGGTTACAACTATATTCTGAAAAGTAGAGTATCAACATGAAATATTATATTATTGTATTAATAACACTTATTTGTAACAACTTATTCAAACGTAGCTTCTCCTGCGACTTCGCCTGCGTGAAATTTCGGCCCATCGCGTCTCATCTCATTGCCCGCCTGCGTTTTCCCCACATCGTTTTTGCGATTCTGACTGCTTTTTTTGTTTTTGCTCGACTCCTAAGTGTCGAAGCGTAATGATAAATAGCCTATAACCTTCCTCGAAATATGAATATATGAATTTTTCAAATCCGACTGCAGGTGTTTCCAGAGATTAGCGCGTTCAAACAAACAAACAAACACTTCAGCTTTATAATTAGTATATAACGTAGATAGATACGCACGCACGTCCTTACCAAAAGCGATAGTCACGGGAGCACGCGTCGTAACGCGCTTTTATATGTTCTAAGTTAGGGGGGTTTTGGTTTCCACACTTAGTCCTTCAGATGGACCATTGTACGTGGGCCATGGCGGCCGTTGGTGGTTATTCCAACCAGGCCACCTCCCTCCAGAAGTTGACTCAAACTCAAAGCATTAATTTATTTCAAATAAACCAATTACAGGCACTTTTGAATTGTCAAGGGGTCGGTCAGTCAGAAAGATGAAGCTAGTGGCCCATTCCAAAGCGTAGTAGGTACCTATGGAGAAGAACGGGCAAGAAACTCCATGGACACTCTTTTAAATCAAAATATTGTTACAATAAAGTGGTTACATCATTCATGTTTTAATTATACATGTGAGAACGATGTAGAAAGACGTGCACGTTAAAAGCGTCCGTTATAAAAAGATAAAAACAATTATGGAGTTAAAATAAGCCGTGGCAGCTAAGAAATGACCAGTGCCTACTGACCATGACGTATGGTCTACACGACTAGGTCACCTAGTCTGTTGAGAACATCTGTGTAAGTTTTGGGTGCCCCAAGGGTTTCTGTCCTAATTTGGGTAACGCCTGTGCACTCAAAGAGCAGCTCTTTTATATGAATATGACATAGTCGCGAGAACAATCAAGTCGCGTTTATACGTCAAAATTATCTAAGTCCGTCAACGAGGATACGGCCCCATCCGAAAGTAGTTCGATAGTTAAAAGTGAACCCTACTCTACTCCCGATTAAGTGACTTTTCCGGACGGGCAAAAACACATCTGGAGTAAGTACAACTGTCTAAATGTTTTGTCGTTAATTTTTAGTTCGGGCCCCGGACTAATCTTATGTCCTATGTGATACGGAGTAGGAAACGTCCGTAACTTCGGCCGAAACGACGGACTTCATGCTTAGGGCCCCCAGGTCACGGGTAAAGCTCCTTAAATCAAAGTTCAATGTTTATAAATCACAGTGAGACGGGCCCGAAAGCCGGGCCGGGCCCGCGGGCCCCATAATGTCACGATATGTCCCGCTCTACACCACAATATGTACATAGCTTTGGACTGAAGTGCCAATGTTAACTGTGTACGCACGGCTACAGGCTAAGCTATACATTTCCACTATAAGCTGATCTCGCATTGTATAGGATTTCCTTCCAATGAGAGGTCAGTGTACACTGGAAAGAATAGCTTGATGTGTAGCCGTGTACATACGTAAGTGGGTACTTCTAAATAGCCCTTAGGTACACCCCCGACACTGTAATCAAACGTATCTACATCTTTATATATATTTCTATTTCTATATATGTAATAAACATTACAAATTAAAGTCGCTTTTTGTGTCTGGCTGTGTGACCGCATTATTCTGACGGTACGTGAAGTATGTTCGTAAGGTACGTTTATTTGCGGTATAAACATGACGCAGAGAAAAAAAAATTGGACACAAAATAGAACAAGTTGGAGGAAAATATGCGTACGCAAAACGGCCGCTGAGCATGATCTCACTCTAATAACTCTTCTAAGCAATTTGAGTGAATTCGCAAAAGTTGTTACATTGTATATGTCGCCGCGAGAGCGTCTAAGTGTTAAGATTATTACATGATCCTATTCGTAACTACTAACCAATTAGTCCAATTTGTGATAATCCCGCTAATTATGTCGGATCAGTGCCATCTATTGGCTTCTTTGTGAATTAGAAACACCTAGAATCGTTTTTAAGATTCATTATTTAAATAATTATGATGTTCTCGTTAAAACTTAATAATAAAAATATAATTAAAAGGGAACATTTATTTAATTACTGACCTGTTTTTTAGTAATATTATCAATTCCACATTTGACTGATTAAGTGTTTATGATACAGCGCCCCAATGATGTAGAAAATGGCGGCGATTACGTTATAGTGGTCAATACCTCAATTTTATAATTGAACACGAGAACTAAATCAGTTCCAATAATAATTTACTAACTATAAACTAACAAGATTATTCTACACACACATTCATTTATAAAAACCTGTTGTTTGATTATATTTCTTGAACTACCGGAAATGTTGATAAGTAGCAATAATTGAGTTGTAAAAATAATTACGTTACTAATTAAACTTTCAACTTAAAACGCCTTTGCATTTGTGAATATTAGCATTGTTTAATTATAAAAGAATTAACTGATAAGCTTTTTAGCATTGTTAGTAGATTTCATTAAACTAAGTAAGTACCTACATAATAAGATTCTGTACCTACTTGGGTAGCAAGTACGTCCGCCCAATCTGAGGGAGAGTCACGCTTAGGGATGGGCAAGTGAATAAAATATATCGATATTTATCGTATCGATAATTTAAACTGTATCGATAATTATCGAGTGAAAAATATCGATATATCGTCAGTTTTCACATCACACGAAAATTATTGTCAGTTAACTTTAGGGTCAT
Source organism: Brachylomia viminalis (assembly GCA_937001585.2). Classification (NCBI taxonomy): domain Eukaryota; kingdom Metazoa; phylum Arthropoda; class Insecta; order Lepidoptera; family Noctuidae; genus Brachylomia; species Brachylomia viminalis. The sequence continues at coordinate 14,654,606 of OW443314.2, forward strand.
ATACGCCTCACACTGACGGTTTAATAGTATTAGCATTTTCGTGCACGCAGCCAATAGTCTTACGGTTATATTGCATTTCATAAAGATTGTGCCGGTATTTTTTAAAGTTAGCGATGCGCGAAGGGCATGCAAGAGTATCTAGCTAGTAACATTAAACACGAAACCAGAGTTGTGTTAAAAAATATATCGAAATTGATACGAATTCGATACTCTAAAATGAATATCGATATATCGTGATTAAAAATATCGACGATATATATCGATAATTGTATGGAAAAATATCGATAATTTTTGCCCATGCCTAGTCACGTTTCTAATGGCGGGTGGTATCGCAATAAAAGTTGTGTTAAAATTACTGAAATTGTTATTGTCAAACAAGAAACCTCTGTAACATAATGTTTTGATTTAAAAGAGTGTCCGTGGAGTTTCTTCTCCATGAGGAACCTACATCGTCTTGGAATGGACGAATAGCTTCATTAACAAACTCAAACTGATAGACTCCTTGATACACGCTAAATTCAAAAGTGCCTGTAAATGTTTCAATTGAAATAAATGCTTTAAGTTTTAGTTAAATGTTGTGTGTGATTGAAAATTATCTACCTATCTACCAATTACACCAGAGACTGGTCGGAGACTACTTCCCTTGGGCTGCTGGTCTTCGTCATATATAATATGTTATTTAGATGTAGGTTAGGATGTAGGATATAGTATGTAATTTTATAGGATGTAGATTAAGTATTTAGCATGTAAGGGCACTCTATCGCATTAGATCGCAGATCTGTAATGGTAGTTGTAGGTATCTGTAATGGTAGGATTTGCGTAAATAAATAAATGAAATTGTCCAACAAGACCGTCTATGGTTCGAACTCATCTAAAGCTCACAAATCCGTCGTCATCGGGCTATCTTTAGCCTTCAATTTATTACCTTATAGCCGAAACATCAATCAACCTCGACGCTACCTGCTGCTTCCGTTTTTCCCTGTACTGAAAAATAAATTTACGTAGACTAACAGCTGGTGTTGCTCTATTTAAATTCTTGCTCTAAGCTGTTACCGCAAGAAATGGTTCATCATAAATACGAAAAAAAACATAATATTGGTAGATACTGGAAAAGTGTACCGGTAGCTATTTTCTGTTATGACGTCAGAAGTCTACACTATGTTTAGGTAGGTACTAGTGTGGGCAAGTTTTTACCCGACTACGGCAAAGCCAAGAGAGGGTTATGAATTTAACAGGCTATCTAAGTATGAATGTTTATCGATTGCCTCATAACTCCTAAACTAGGTGCTAGTCGGATTTTGATAAACGAGTATCGTTGGAAGCGTCATGTTGTTCCGTCAGTGGCAGTTTACAGCGGGATGTAAATTGATTGGTACTAAAAAAATAAAATACCTAATATTAATACATATAATCGTGTTTAGTTTGTAATAATAAAAGGTCCTAAGGGGGGTACTTTCTGAAAATATATTGGTTACAGGGTTATTGGTAAAACACCATCAACCTCTTAAGGGGTCATTGTACTCATCATTATGAACAACTTTTACTATGGGACCTAATATGAAATCGCGAAAAAATATCAGCTGTTCCCTACATTCATATTTTCAGAACTCGTCAAAATGTAGGGACCAGCAGATTTTTTTTAGTTGTTGTTGTTGTTGTTAGTTTTCTTTGAAAGAGTCATCTTTCAACAACACTACACAACACAACACATTAGGAAAGTCATAACAAAAAATATTTTGAATTTTCTCAAGCCAAAGAAGTGGGTAACTTACCTACCTATCCTCAAAAATTCCTTACCCCAAAAATTTTTGGAACTAATTTTTTTATGATTGCACTAGTCGACACGGCTCGAAGTAGTTTGCGGGTGTGGGTGAGGCTAATAAGCATGCCATTTAGTTTATTTATTTACTAGTTTAGTTTTATTATTTAGTTTTTATTTATTTATTTAGTGAAAATGATTTATAATGAAAACGAGCGTTAAATTTCATGAACAGACCTTTGGGCGCATAGATATTATGAAAAAACTACTGGATGTATTTATTCAAAATTTAATTATTTGAAACCTTGAATAAATTACCCATCCCTTTACGGTAACAATGTTGCAATTTTCAAACTTTGGGAGTAATTTATTTACGCTTAAAGATGCGTTGAAATAAGGAAGTTTCGACGCTCATAAATTCGAAACCAATATTTTGTTTTCCGATTCTGCTTCCATACAGGTTGATTCAGTTGGTAGCGACCCTGCCTTCTGAGCCGCTGGTCCTGGGTTCGATCCCCGGTCAAATCAAACATTTGTGTGCATGAACATGTCTGTTTGACCTGTGTCTGGGTGTTTATATGTATACAAGTATGTATATCAGTCATCAGGTTACCGTAGTACAGGTTCTACCTAGTTCGGGACCTGAAGACCTTGTGTGGATGTTGTCCCATATTATTATTATTATACAGAGAAAGATTTATATATATTATTATTATTATACAAAGAAGATGGATCCAAATTGCCCCACGTCGTATAACAAAGTGTCATATCTCAAAAAAAAGATAAAAATGTATAAAAAAATGTGGCATACTTCCTAAGTTAATTTTTTTACACCTTCATATGAAAAAATTGCTATGAAAATAGTTCAGGAGCTGTTATGAAAAATTCGTTCGTATGAGTATTTATGGACCGATTTTAAAAATTGTTTTTTTGTTTGAAAGGGTACCCCCAAGGTAGTCCCACTGCCATAAAGTCAGGTCTCCGGTCTCCAGGATCCTGGAGAAATGAAAGTAAAATCTCAAAAATAAGCAAATTTTTTTCAATTAAGGTAGTTTTTAATATAATTATTACATTTATTTTGTTCAATCAACGATCAACTGAGGATTATCTCCTTATTCATCTGATTATGAAAATGTGAGAATATACATTATCCTATACTATATACATATATATATATACAGAATTCAAATATTACTTTGACTACTATATAAGTAATAATACTGAAATTGTTTCTTTATGTGTAATTAAAAAAGGCGCTTTTGGTGATTTAGTTAAAAAAATGAGTGGACTGGGAATTTAAGGATACAAAGAAAAAAAATCATTTTTCTATTGTTTATTATCTATTATACACACGTTACAACGAATTCGGGCAGGACATGTGCAATAAATGGCGAGAATAACTCACAGTTCGTCACGTCATTTTCTCAACATTCATTTATTAATTTTCTAAATCCCTTAAAACATGGTTCAAAAAACCTGCCGGGTGGTTCATTTCTTCGGGCTGGTTCCGCATCCAGCCCAAATAAAATATTACGCTCTTACCATGGGCGCATACCCCCAATGTCCTGCGCCCATGTATACAAGAACAACAGTATTCAACCACGGCATTCCTTCCTTTATTTCGATAAAGCACATAGGTATGGTACTCCTTTCTTCGGATATGCCGTGATTGAATCCTGCATCTCAACAGAACGTTATTTTGTATATCATTAACATTAATACTAATTCTTTCTGGATGTCGGTATAAGTCAATATCATATACACCAGTTTCGTTTATATGTTCGCTACAATAAGAGCGTGCGATTCTGGGGTGGTACGTTCCAATGGATAGCATGATCATATCTTCATACGTTAAACTTGGGAAGTCGCTTACTTCTTCGCTGTTTGCATTTAGTCTTATGAAAGCCACTCTTCTTTGATTCAGGTTATTCTGTTCTACAAAATCTGCTAACAGATTTGGTTTATGCACGTTGCGGTTAATAGTTTCGATGAACTCTTCCGTGTATTGACTATCATCAAATGGCTGTTGGAAGCAGTTTATTATTGCACCTGCTATTTTAAAATCGTCAAAAATGTGTGGCAAGTCGCGATTAAATGTGCGGTGCCGAAACATTTTAAAATCCCTTTTAAAGCGGCCATTGATTGCTTCTACGACCCATCGGCATATAGTGACGAGCCTTGATTTGTTGGAAGCTTCTGTGCTTAACTGTCTTTCACCTCGAACAGTTGATGGTGGCACATGCACTTGAAAACCGGATTCTTCTGCAACTGGGACAGCGTCACGGAAGCCTCTACTCCAAAACGTAATTTTCTTGAAAAAAATCTTGCCAAACATTGTCATTAGTTAAAAGCTGCCTCAGTATGTCTGCATCTGTAGTAGTAGCTGCGTACGGTCCGGCTATGTCAATTATATGACCGTCTGCGCACACTATCATAAACGGCTTAACTAAGTTACGGTACTTATGGAGACTATATCTCAGGCGTTGAAACAAAAAGTTACTACTTTTTTCCACAAAAAGGCAAGTGCCGTCAAGAATAACGATCGCTTTAGGATCTTCTTCGCTACCAAATACACTGGTGGACAATAAAATTAGGCCACCTACCAAACCGGTTGTCATGACTGTGTTTCAAAATAAAAACTTTTTAAATATTTTTTTTAAAGATTGTTTGTTAATTCTTAAATGAAAAAATGCATATTTGAATTACACAACTTTATTTTTTTAGCAATACACAAGAAAAACCAAAAATGAAGGAAAATTTACAAAGACTTCACACTGATAAAAAAAAATTAAATGGTTTTACTGATGTCAATCTTTCTTTAGTAAGAGGTGTTGCCTCCTCTGGCTTTGATAACACATACCATCCTTTTGTTCATGGATTTTATCAAATTTTTTATGGTAAATTGGGGTATGTTTTCCCATTCCTCCAATAAAGCCAGTTTCAGCTGTTGCATGTTCTCCGGAGCTGGTTCTCGCTGTCTTACTCGCCGTTTTAGCTCGTCCCATAGATGTTCTATTGGATTAAGGTCTGGACTTCGTGCTGGCCAGTCCAGAACCTGTATCCCCACTTCTCGCAAGTAATCTCTTACGCATACCGCAGTGTGGGGGCGCGCATTATCGTGCATTAATTTAAATTCTTGACCGATAAATCCTGAGTATGGCACTACATGGTCTTCAAGAATGTCAGTGATGTATGATTCAGCAGTCACAGTTCCTCTATCTACGATAACCAGCTCTGTACGGGCTTCTAAGCTTATACCTCCCCAGAACAAAACTGAACCACCTCCAAAGCTCACCCTTTCAGATATGTTACATTGTGCATATCGTTCTCCCGGTCTTCGATATACTCTTTTGCGACCATCAGCACCATAAAGACACATACGGGACTCATCAGAAAAGAGTACTTGCCCCCATTGTGCCAAAGTCCAGTCACGGTGTTCACGAGCAAAATTTAACCTTGCTGCCTTATGAGCTGTGGTAAGTTTAGGACCTGTTGCGGGTCTGTATGGTTTTAAACCACGTTCTTTAAGGCGTCTTCTTATTGTCCTATCACTTACAGCAACACCTCGGACATCTCTGAGCAGGTGCTGCAATTCTACTCCAGAACGATGACGATTTCTGAGGCTTGCTGACACTACAAATCGATCATCCCGTTCAGATGTCTTTCTTCTTCGACCTGAGCCAGGTCTTCTGATGTAGCCACCGGTCTCCAGATACCTTTTGTAGACATATTGAACCGTTGATCGACTAACTTCACATTGTCGAGCGACATTTCGCTGGCTCATTCCAGTTTGTAACAACGTTACGATTCGAACAACTTCTGCTTCACGTAGATCCATATTTATCAGTGAAAAGGAAGTGGGAGGCACAGAACTTAAATCAGTAATACGAATTTAACGATAATTTTAAATAGCGTCCTAGTGACATGACATTAAACATAAAAGAATAAAAGTGTGGGTAAATAAGAAAACTGATTAAATGACATTTGACACATTTACACTTGATAATTTTATCAATATACCCTCTAGTAAGATTGAAAATTAACGTTCAAAAACGTATTATTTATTTTAATTTTTAAACAGACCGTAATTAATAAATAAATCATGAAAATAGGAGTGGTCTAATTTTTTTGTCCACCAGTGTATGTGTTGAGGTAGTAACCTATTTCGTCTCACAACTTCATCCCGGGTTATGTGGTTGAATCCCATGTGCAGCGGCACGAAATCTGTCTTTAGACAGGATCTTGCTCTTCTTATTTTACGAGCTACGGTGGATTTGGAAAATCCAAATACTTATAGTACCGATTCTTGTGTTGGGTTCCCCATTTCGGATCTTGCACAAATACACACCTAAATCTTGTTTCGGAGTTGAAGACCGTTCTTGGAGTGATGGAACTGCCTTTAATAATAAATGTTGAAGTTTTCATGGTTTAGGCCCGTCCAAAACTTCTGATCATTTTCAGATATTTCGTCTATATTTTCGAAATCAAGATTGCATCTGTTCTCTCGGTCTCTCACGAACATGTTAATTATGTCCTGTACACATTCAGCAGTGATTTAATTTTGATCATGAACTATCTGTTCACTTAACTCTTCAATAGAAAGTGATCTTATAGCAGATGCGGGCTCGTGAAGGAATATACAGATTGTAGTAACTCAGGAGATGCACTTTTATTACATTTGACATAACGCCAAGTTGTTGGTTGTTGCAGTTAGCAATCATGCATCGACGAGACGTATTGGCGGCTCTAGTTAATCTAGGAACTACTATAGAAGCCGGAGCTGGTACTGGTTGAGCAGGTGGAGGTCTATTTAGAGTAGCTTCAAATCGGACCCAGCACGTATGGCACACAAATCTCGTGCCATCAAACGCGATCTGCAAAATAAATAATTCTGGTTAGTTTCTTGCTCAAAGCATACACTCCAATGGCTATAAAATGAAAATGAATATTATATTAAATCTGAACACTTTTAGGTTTTCGCGGTTGTTATTATAAACACACATTTTTACGGTTTTACGCGCGATATTAATAAATAATTAATATCGCGCGTCAAACCGTAAAAATGTCTGTTTATTACATTATCTACCTATTAAAATAATAGTTTTGCTATTCGTCAAGTTAATTAAATCAAAGATTATGTTTATAAAGTACAAAACATACCTCTTGTGGTGGTTGTATGTTGCGTAGGATATATTCTGCAATATTTCGTCGTACTTCCAAAATATTCGCGTTAAGAACATGTCTTTGACGTCCTCGTAGTATTGGATGCTGGCATGAAACACAATGATTTTGCGCTTCTATGTTATGAGCAGGAGCTGCTTCACCCGCTTCTCGGACTATATGATGGTTAATCAAACGCCAACAAGAATTAAATATTGATCTCGTTCAGTCAAACGGTACCTGTAAAAAAATTATTGTTCAGAAATGAATAACGTTGCTCGCATCCTGCTCTAGATTAGTCTCGATATGCGCCACTCTATAAATACATTTCCTACAGCCCGCAAATCTGGTTTATAGTACATTCGCGTTAAGAATGCAGTGAGTCATCATTGTCCGTCGGCCTAGCCCCGCCCCCTAACCAATCAAATCTTTTCAAATTACAAAGTCAAGTTCACAGTGACAGTTGAAGGCATTGCTTCAAACGCAACGGTATACTCTTACATTACATAATACACCTTTATCTTACGGTTGCACTGATGACTCACTGCATTCTTAACCCGAACGAACTGTAATAAAATTCTAGCCTATTGCTCTTTCTGACCAACAATGTGTTGCTAAATCTAGTGCTGAAAAATGGCAACGACTGTTGCTCAGAGATTCAAATTTTTCTTAGATTTTTTAAATAGTATCATTTCTTCTTTTTATACCAGCAGCTTCAGTTTTTTCTGAGGGCATATTTTCAGTGATGAATACAAAATGTCAAGATGAGCACAATAGGACCAGAATTCTTTCTTCTTCTTTTATTAATCGCGTAAAAGGTGAAATATTTTGTCACCATCATTTATTTTTATTATACATTAAAAAAACCTGTCAGTAAAGGCTCAAAGTAGCAAAAAACATGTATTTAAAATTATAAAAGTTTATTATACATACTATTTTATTTAAATTTTTTCGTCACCACTATATTCTAACACGCAATGGCTTCGAAAATACTGTATTTGATATAAAACTTCTTGGCGACCCTACCACAGCACCATTTCGGTCAGCAACTACACAAAACACATAAGCCACACACTCGAACACAGGAGGCTACCGTCCCGCAAAAAACGAAACTTTACCGAATCGCCGGAAAAAAGATTATATTTCGAGAACTGAACTCGAAACTGCCACCGACGCGACGGTGAAATGTGAACGTAGAACTTTCTCTACGATTTTATTTTTCACAAAAGTCCAATGCAAAAAGTGTACCCGTACTGTATTGTGAGCATTTTATTTTCAACTGCGGAAATTTGTCCCACACAAATCTAAGTTGTGTGTTGTTGCTTATATGTATAATGGGTCGTCCGATTTGTTTGTTTGATTTAATCGGGGTTAAAGTATGAAATTGCCGTTTTATTGTATTAGGTACTTCTAATTGACATAGAACCTTCATGGTTTGAGATTTTTAAGTGTAACTTTTTTCACATGGTACCTATGAAGTTCTTCTTCCAAAAAATGTGCAACATTCGATTATCGACTTTCAGTTGTTTTTTTTTTATTCAGCTTAGACAAGAAAGATGGATACTTCGAAAATTCGAGTTATTTTTGAATACGAGTTCCGACGCGGAACTAACGCGGCAGAAACAGCTCGCAATATCAATGTTGCGTTTGGAGAGGGGACTGCTAATGAACGCACCGTGCGATTTTGGTTTAAACGCTTTCGTGATGGAAACTTTGATTTGAAGAACGAACCACGTGGAAGACCGTCCACACAGGTGAATAACAATGAATTGAAAGAGATGGTGGAAGCCGATCCGATCCAAACTACCCAGGAATTAGCGGCATGGTTTAACGTTACCTTACCAACAATATTGCTTCATTTGCGTCAAATCAATAAAATAAAAAAAAATTGAGAAATGGGTGCCTCATGATTTGACTGATCTGCAGAAAGAAACGCGTGTTGAAAGTGGTGTTGCCTTGTTGAATCGATACAGAAATGAAGGAGTATTGGATCGAATTGAGACATGTGATGAAAAGTGGATTATTTACGATAACCGTAAGCGAAAAATACAATGGCTGACCCCAGGTCAAACGCCGCAACAGTGTCCTAAAGCAAAGCTTACCAATAAAAAGGTAATGGTAACTGTTTAGTGGTCTCAGCATGGTGTTATTCACTATAGCTTTCTCCGATCTGTTCAAACAATAACGGCAGATGTCTACTGTGCCGAACTCCGAACAATGATAGCAAAACTAGCTGTGAAACAGCCCCCACTCATGAATCGATCTTCACCATTATTGCTCCATGATAACGCGAGACCTCATACAGCACGAGAAACCGTTTTAACTCTACAGGAACTGCAATTAGAAACCATTCGTCACTCTCCGTATTCGCCAGACCTTGCTCCAACGGACTACCATTGTTTTCGTGATTTGGACAATTTTCTACGTGATAAAAAGTTTTCTTCTCAGGAGGCAGTACAAAATGATTTCACACAGTTTGTCGAATCTAGATCACGAGAGTTCTATCGCAAAGGCATAAATGACCTTCCTATTTGATGGCAGCAATGTATAGATAATAATGGTAATTATTTTGATTAAATAAATATGTTAAATTAAAAAAAAAACTAATTTAAATTTTTCAGTTCAAATCGGCAATTTCATACTTTAACCCCTAATATTAAGTATGTGCTCAAAAATTATGTTTTTTTATTTATTTAAGATGGTTTGCTCTTGACTCTAGTCGAAAGAAGAAAGTCGAGTCAGAAGAAGCCTGTTCACTCTCACTTTGAAGAGATTAGGGTTGTATGCGTTCGGAAACACAGACGCAGGTAGAGAATTCCATTCTTTTGCTGTGCGCATTAGGTACAAAAGACATTTGGAAACGCTTAGTGCGAATTAGTGAAATAGCAACAAGGTAAGGATGGTAACTTGCAGTGCGTCTAGATGACCGATGGAAGAAGGGGGCCGGTGGAATAAGGTCGTGGAGTTCTTGGGCACACTCACCGAAGTACAATCTGTAGAAGACCGACAAGCGGGCAACCTTGCGGCGATGTTGTTGGTATTCGATTGCGCGGTAAAATAGCGGTGCATTTAGTAGGATTCTTAGAATTATGATTCGTTATTCAGATATTTGTCAGTTAGTTACGAGTAATCAGAAGCCAAAAAGTTGGACAACCAGTCTAAATATTTTTTATCTATCACAATTTTTCTTGTATTTGAGTGTTTGAAGAGTCATACACTCAAATACAAGAAAAAATGTGTTATTTATTTATAATAAATAATAATAATCTCCCGAGAGAAATAATCAATCTTTCTCGGGCATATTTTTTTTTTAATTTTGTGCCCATATCTGAACCATAATCACACATCAATTCTCCTTATTTCTATTATTATAAATAAATATCACATTTTTTCTTGTATTTGAGTGTAAGACTCTTCAAACACTCAAATTTATACAAGAAAAATGGTGATAGCCCTCTTAACCAGGAGTGTCACTCAGTAACTGGGTTGCGGAGGTCAGATAAGAAGTCGCTGCTTGTAAAATACTGATATTCATCTGCAACCGGTGAGATTGGAAGCCAACAAAAACGTTAATGGGATAAGTATAGGCTGGTTATTAGCAATTTAAACGTTGAAACGTTAAAAAAAAATGTGGTTATCATAACATCAAGCCTTGTTTGTCCGCAGGATTCGGCAGAGGTGTATCTATAGGACAGACACATTTTTTTTTTTTAATGTTGCCCCACACTATGAATTTCTCCTGTATTGTGGGTGCGTTTACAAACATTTAAAGCCACATACACAAACAGCCAGACCCGGAACAACTACTTGTAAGTCATACAAATATTTGATCCGTGCGGGAATCGAACCCGCGACACGCAGCGCAGCAGTCAATCGCTTAACCACTTTTTTTTTTTTTGTTTCCGGGCTGGAAAATCCTCATGTATGTCGACCGCCCTGGGGCGGGCGGCGGGGTCTGTCAGACTCTTAGTCACTAAAAACCACCCCGGTGTTCCATCTCACACCTACGCCGGGGGTCGCGGGAACATACGATCCTTCCGCAACCCCCGACTGGTGCCGACTCTTCGGGTATGGGGGGGGGGGGGGGGGGGGAGTGAAGTGTTTGACTCCCCCCGTGACGTCTAAGAGTCACCTCGGGTCCTGGTGTGTGGGTAGCGACGGACGTCCCCGAGTCCGTCGCCCCTGGACCCATTTAGGGGGGCTGGAAGAGGGCAAGTCCACATAACCAAGATTAACCTATACAACACCTTTCCGGCCAACATCGAACCGGCGACACGCAGCGCAGCAGTCAATCGCGTAACCACTGCGCCAACCGTGCCGTCATTACACCAGTTATGTTATCCGACTGATCTGACTCCGGGCCACTACCTACTGAGAAATTCTAGATGGAAAAAGCCAATAACACTATGCCCGGCCTGGGAATCGAACACAGGACCTCATGCTCACTGCCGACCACTAGACCAGCATTAAGCAGACGATAATCATTACTAATAAGTAAAAAAGCAACATCTTTAAATAAACCCCAAGAATGTTTCTTTTTAAATTACCTTCTCTGTCATTTAATTCGAAAAACATACAAACTGACATAAATATAGCAACTAGAAACAATTTGTCACCCATATTTACAATCTGATTCACTCTTGGACATTGACGAAGGATTTTATTGAAACAAACGACACCGGCTAAAAAAATAATTGGATATAAATTTATTGTTTTCGACAATATGTCTGTTGTATGCGACAATACAGGGCCGTATTTGGTAAGTGGTTGCGTTAAAACTATATTTATCATCGATTGAAATAACATCGGAATAATAAATGAATACCTAAGGGACTGGAATGAGCGTAGGAGGCTAATGTGTTATATTATGTTCTTATTCACATTATATATAGCCTATGTAAAATTAACGATAAACTTTATTTTTTATATTTAACTAGCAGACCCGACATACGTTGTCCTGTACAAACTTCAATAGTTTATGCAAACTTCCCATAGAAAATACACTTTTCGTACCACTTGATCAAAAAAGTGACATTCTATGCCACAAAAAGCGAACATAACAATAGTCATTTTTAATCTGTTAAAAACAGGGAAAGAAAATTGTACTGAATTTCATTCATCCTCTAGGGGGAGAATGTGATTTAAATTTGGAATACTTACTTACCGAAATTTATACTGAACTACATCTGTGTTTACACCATTGAGTTTGTTTATAAAGCATTTACATCTTTTTGAAAAAGGAATACGCATTTATTATGCAGTTATGATTATTAAATAAAATTACGAAAACCAACGAGGCCGTATCAGCTTGATGCCTTTGCTTTTCCGACAAAAAAATATTAGTCTAGGAATTTGCCGCGTTTTTGTTTTATTCAAATACATAAACGTTAAGTTTATTTTAATTTATTTTTATAAATAAGTTAATGTTCTAAAAATACGTTTAATTGTCATTGTTTTTAATAAATGCTTATCTCATATTATTATTGTGTAAATTTTTTCGCAAATGGTACGAAAAGTAGAGTATTTTCCTCGGTGATAAAGCTGTCTTAGTCTTGGGTGAACTTAAATCCCTCGCTACACTCAGGACTCGTCTTAAATCCCTCGCTTCGCTCGTGATTTAAGTTTTTAACACCCTCGCTACGCTCGGGAGTAAACCTCGAGTCCTTCATTACGCTCGCGATTTAAATCGTCACCCGCGACAGAAGACACTGCTTTATCCCCTTGGTTAATAATCTACTATTTCATTTTCCCGAATTTTCTAATTTTCCCGCCGACTTTTCTAATTTTTCTTTCTGTCAGAAACTGATTCCGGACTATTGCGAACATTTTAAATAAAAACATTACCAAATATGTTCAGTTGTTCTGAAATTATGGGCTTACCAACGAAAAGCATTTAATTTTTATTATACATATAACGGGTGTAAAATGACACTTAAGAGCGTTTATACCTTATGAGTGGCAACGTCGCAATTTAGTGTCATATTTCGTGGTTTTCAATTTTTATCATTTAATCAGAGCTATATTTTAAAAATCTGTTTAATTAACTTTTTAGAATTACGTGAAAGTGGTTAAAAAGTAAGTAACCGTAATGCCTATAGTTATTTTACAATGAAAATAACGCCCTGCAAGTTTCTAATGTATTATTTGCATATAAATAGAACTGTAAACGCAACGATTTCTTACCTTTTACACAGTTTTCACATAATTCTAAAAAGTTTAATTAAACAGATTTTTAAAATATAGCTCCGATTAAATGATAAAAATTTAAAACCACGAAATATGACACTAAATTGGGACGTTGCCACTCATAAGGTATAAAAGCTCTTAACGAAGCCGATAGTCACTTGTGCTCCCCGTCATTGTGAATCATATATTGCAGAAAATAAAGGTGTTACCAGTTGTAAAAGTTGGTAGTTTATTGTATAGTCCATATTATGGCTGTTTAGGATAAGCAAATTAATTTTACATGAATACATAATAGGTACTTATTTTAAATAAGATATACAGAATATTCTTAAAAAATACCTATATTCTAATAACATTTTCAAATTAAGATAATTATACGCACACATAAAACTTAGACCCTTAAAATAACATTTTGTCTTCATACAGCATAAATTCTTTAAAAGTTAAACTAAATAAACGCACTCCACAAAACTACAGGAAATTTAAAATAAACTTTATGTTGCAAAACTATAAAAAAACAATTTCCTATCGACCATCTACGCAGTTTGATTTTAAAATATTAAAATAGGAGCTCCCTTACGATCTTTGGTAATTTGTTAAAAATCGTAATGCACATAATTATGATAAACAATCTTTTGAATTAAAGTTGTATTACAAAAAGGAACTAAAATGTTTGTTGCATCTCTTGGTCTCTGTTTGATGTATGATTATCACTGTTTGAATCTAAAGAATTCGTTAGGTTTCCTCACAAATACCGATACCTCAAACCAATACATGCCAAGTCATGTCAAGGTCAATACTTACAGTTTCTTTTTTCTACAGGCCCACAAGATTCTAGTGGGCCAACACCGCATATAGCTCTTATACATTTCTTTTGCACATTAAATGGCTCATCATTGTTTGTTGAATTGCCCCTAAATACGAGTATTAGTCCGAATCATAATAATGTTTCAACATACCCACTATATGCTATACGGGCGGTTTTTCATCTAACACGATACGAAGTTTTTTTAATGCATACACAAATCTACTAAGGCTTACGTTATTAATGTGTAGTTCCCAATTCCATTTTTTATCTAGAGTTATACCTAAGAATTGAATACTTTCTGTTTCTTCTATGTTGTTTGTCTTTTATTTTAATTAATTTATTTATTTATTCACAAGGCAACTAGGTACAACAGGTAACAATCACAGCATATCACTAGGTTCACATTATAGGTTTCGACCTGATTATCACCCAAAGCGTAATCGCACAACATGACAAGCAACAACAATAATAACGATGACAACTACAGTAAAAAGCTTAGTTCACAAAATTACAGCCACAAAGTCTGTGCGTCTGCCCTCCGACAGATAAAATTATCGGAGAGTCTGCTTTTGTACGTACCAAATTTAATGAATTTGGTTTTAGATATATTTACACAATCATATATTATGGTAATTTTTATTACAGATTGTACAGCTTCGTATATTTTATTTTCATGAGTAGAATTTTTTGTGTTATTATGCACTATAACAGAAATATCATCAGCAAATATGACACTATCATAGTTTATTGAATCTGCAGGGTAATCATTTAATAAAGTAAAAATAGCAAGGGACCCAAAACGTTCCCTTGTGGTACGCCATATTTATTCAGTCTAGATGAGGATCTGTAGACAGTGGATTCAAAATTTAAATAAGTAACTTCAACACATTGCTGTCCACCTGTTAAAAAACTTTTTATCCAATCTATAGCGAAACCAGGGGTACCATTTTTTTCACATGCTATGTGATAGGTCTTTTGACACCCTGTAGATAATAATAAATGATATTTGTATGTTAGTTATTGCTTACCTAATTACCCACCAAAAGCCGGGTTAGTAAGCCATAAATATTTCTATGATGGAGTATGCACATCAACCCGATGCCTGAGCCGCCAAGCTATTGGTGCTCAAACAAAATCTCTGAAAAGTTTTCCTATCAAGGTAAAGCGCACCGCGTCCTCAATTCATCCCTGTCACTACTTTATAGCACAGCTCGTCGTTCGCAGTGCCCGCGCGATGTTTATTTGTCATCCGTTTGGAAATTCGTGAACGCATCCATTCGTTGCGGACAGCTGTCAGTCGCCGCGCGTACCAATGTGGCTACCAATCAGTTAAATTGAAAACAGAATTTAAAATGCGCGCTGCCTGGTGCTCCGACTGTGAAATGCGAACTCTTACGTGGAAAATATGGCCTTCTGGTTTTAAGAACCAAGCATGGCTCTGGTTTTCATAATTTCACCCGAAAGGCGTCCACTGCTGGACATAGGCCATCCCCAAGCACCGCCGCCGATTCGACAGGTTCTGTGCTTCTCCCATCCAGTGGATTCCTGCAGCCTTCACCAGGCCATCGATCCACCTTGTGTGAGGCCTTCCAACGCTACGGCTTCCCCTACACGGTCGTCACTCCAGAACCTTTCAGCCCCATTGGCTATCTGTTCTGAGAGCAATGTGCTTACTGACAATTAAGTTTGGTAATTCTTCGGGCTATGTCGGTTACCATGGTTGGATCGATCGCGACTTGAGCTGTTCTGCAGTCTCTCCAACGGTGCCAGATTGACTAAAGGTACATCGAGGTGCTGAAGTGTTTGTAAAAAAACGCCACTATGTCAGTCTGACTCTAGGACTGGACCTCGAAACCTATCCTTATGCAGCGAGGGGTGAGACAGGGAGACGTAATTTCTCCGAAACTATTCACCCTTGCACTGGAGGATGTCTTCAAGGTTCTGGACTGGAGAGGGGCTGGCATCAGCATCAATGGCGAGTAAATCACTCACCTTCGGTTTGCCGCCGATAAAGTCGTTATGGCTGAGATATGGAGGACCGTAGTACACTGCTGGATGACCTCAGTAGAGCTTCCGAAAGAGTGGGTTTTAAAATGAACATGGACAAAACGAAGGTCATGTCAAATGCCCATGTAACACCCAACCTCATGAAGATCGAAGACTCTACACTCGAAGTAGTGGACGATGATATATACCTAGGACAAACTGTCCAGTTAGGTAGGTCTAACTTAGAGAAAGAGGTCAATCGTCGAATCCGACTCGGCTGGACAACGTTCGGGAAGCTATGCAATATATTTTTCACTCCTCTTGCTCAAAAAGACCGTCATTGTGGCGTACCAAAGCGAAGAAAAAATAGCAATTCTTCCTCTAGGGGAAAAAGTTTTTTTTTTAATTTTTGTGTGTCAAATGACAATGAGCCTACAAAAACGAAAAAGTCTTTAGTCATAAGTAGAATAATCATGAATATAGACTCGACTTATTACTGTTTCATAAAAAAAGAACTTCATTTTATTTTTGAAAATGGAACTAAAATCTCTTTGGTAGAATGCATGCAATGCGTTGCGGCTGCAGAAGAAAAAGCAAAAAAAGACATTGGCGCGAAATCTTTATAATTTTTCTCTAATTGCAAATTTAATTAGTAGTGACCGTAATTAATTTTACAATAGTGAAAATGTCATCATCTAGTGAGAATGGAGACCCTAATTTGCAAATAGAAGAGAAAGGAAAAGAACCACTCAACATTCATCTTCACAGAGGACTGAAATTAAGTTACCGGGAAAAAACATCTCGTTAAATATCCAGGATTGTACAAATTGTACATTTCATTTTTAATAAAATAAACTACATATTTCATATTGTATTGGATTGTTTTATTTTCTCGCAATCGTAGTGAAAAGTAGAGTGTAACACACGGCGCTAAAACCCCATTAAAACTCTGTTTCTATTTACTCCCTCGCTAAAGCTCGGGAGTAAAACTACCCCGGCCGCAGAAGGCGCACCGGGCGCAGGAGAAGGGCGGACAACGCCCTTTTCCGGCCCCCATGAATGGGTCCAGGAGCGAGGGACTTGGGGAAGTCCCCGCCCCCTATTCGATGGACCCGAGGCGGAGGCGCGCGCGGGTGTCGGCGCGCGCCTCTGAGGAGATGCACGGAGTAGTTAAACACCTCACTACCCCGTGCAGGAGACGAGGCCCGGACAGACCGGGCCAGCACTAGTGTGGGGCTGTGGAAGAATTTGGATTCACGCGGCCCCGCGCGCACGTGCGAGGAGACACCAGGGTGGTTTTAGCCGGTAAGAGTCCGGCACGCCCCGCCGCCTTTTCCCCAGGCGGAGGTAGTCCATGAGGATTTCGCCCCGTAAAAAATAAAAATAAAAAGGCTTTAGTTATGCCGTGGTGAAATTATTAGCCGGTCAGTGATGTTAGTACATAAGGTTGACTGCCCGATACGCTAGGCGGCAAACTGGGGAGCATACATAATCTTAACTAGTGACGACTCTTTTAAAATCCAATACAAAAACTAAAAGGCTTATTTCCCCACCACAATTCGTTTATATTTCTTTGCACTCGCGACACAAATGTGTAATTCGCGTAAATTTCTGAACGTATCGAAGTGTGGTCGCAGCTGTCAAACGCCCTTCGCGCCAAAATGCCTGCCCGGCACTGTTCCCGAAATTGATATGGGATTATAACCATGAGTGCCAATGCTGCATCATTTCCGCATTTATTATTGCCGTAGTTTTTCAAATATAAATAAATTCAGCATTTCTATTTATGTTTTAAACTAAAAAAATGTTTCCTGTTTATTTTTGGTGGCTGGTCCTGGGACTAAAATGGGTAGGAGGCGGTCAATAGATAGTAAGTTACTTACTGGCAAATCTACTGCCAGGGCCTACACGAGTAAATACACGACACACATAGGTACCCAATGACGTATTATAAGTTTATATATTATCATTGCCTACAATGATATACCTAATTATATTATTACATTAAACTAGCTAAGTAGGTACCACAATCTACCCATTTTAGTAACCAACCAACGATAAACTATATTACGGCAAAGGCAAACCTTCCATCATTTTAAAACCAATTTCAAATCTGGAAGCCCATTGAAACTCCAAAATGGCGTCTGCGGTCATCCGGATTTGGTGGGTGATGAATGAACTCGTTCCCAAAATAGATGGCACCACCAGCGTTGGAAGCGTCGAATGGAAAATACATGTCAGCCGCACTGGGGTAAGGATTTCCGATTTCTTTTTTCAAAAAAAGTAAATTGAATTCCAGTTTACATGACTATCGAAACACAATGTAACATCGATGTTGTTTCTGAAACCGTTTTAAATTGTTGTATTTATCGCACAACCCGGTTTTGATTGACTTCGTGCAGCTCCAAAATTTGGGTGAAAAATGTTACCTACCTGAGTATATTTTACCTACACCTCGATAGAAATAGCATAGAAAGAGACTAGTTACTTTAACATATTTATTAGAGTCTTTTTAACCCAATCGTTTAAGTATTTCAAGATTACTAGTTGCCGATCCGTTACTGTCAGCTAGCAAATAATTTTGCTAAAACCTTTTAATTAAAAGTAGTGGAGCCCTTTTAAATTTATTTTGATACTGTCTTCGAAATTATCGGAGACCTCATTTTGACTTTTTGAAGATGAGAATAAAATGTGACACAAAATTAAATCTGGCAATACTTTTACATCTATTCTATTCTATTTTTAATAAATGGCAAGCAAAGCCGATGTCGACTATTCTGCCAAAGCCTACACAAAAATCCTATTTTTCGCCGCAATAGTTTCTCATAGCAACTATTCCACCATTCAACCCCTCGAGCGTAACAGAGCTAAACATACACCCTATCAGCCCTATTTCACGTGCCATGCTTTTGACAATCCCATCTACGACAGCATTTACAGGTTAGAGCCAGCGATATTTCAAACTAAGCGGTGCTTTTCTTATCCTGAATCTGGGCCCGAAGTGGCGGGAAATTGGTCGTATTATTCCAAATCAGGTAAGATGGCGGACCAGCCGGCCGCTGAATGAGGTGGAAATTGCTGAAAATTTTCGAAAATGTGCGATCTGGGGGTAGAGTAATTTTACTTTGTGTATTTTTTATAAGTTTTATTGAAACGTAATGGGATTTAGAGGGGTGAGGAGGTGAAATATGGGGATATTAGTATATTCTGCTTATAAGAGGCTTACATTCTTGCAAGGGGTGTTTAAACTTTTAATATGACATCATGAGGCAAACGCCAATATTAATTCAAGCTGCTTTTGAAGCTCACGCTAATAGCTACAGTCCCTTCGTTAGGATGTCACTAGATTTTTAAATGACACAGCGAACGGAGAAACAGAATACGGAGATGTCTTGACCAGCTGTGGGCCATAACAAAGGCTCACAAAAATTTTGCCCCTTTTGCAAGCTGCTATTAATTTCAAAAAAGTACCTTAAGCATACACAACACGACACGACGTATTGATACCAGAAAAAAAAGACGTTCAATATAAAAAGAGAGAAAACATTTTGGATCACAATACAGGTGATCAATGAGCAGGAAAGAAGGCAAAAACTCAATTGGAAAAGTAATACCATACCATAGATAAACGTGTACCTTCCGTGAACGAATACGGAAATGAAACACTTTGGTGAACATTTGGTTTATTGTAGGACACATCTCGTTTACTTTCATTCATGAAGGGATATTTTATTTAGTTCGATTGGTTGTATGTCAGATAGGTAGCCGCTCCATGTAAAATATTGGTATTCAGCTGAAAGACGACCCCAACATGTAATGAAAAAGACTTGGCAGATTATGAATGTACTCGTACAGTTAAATAAATAGGTACCTACATGATGATGATTAGTAAGTTAGGCTAATTAAGGTCACCTTTGTGAAGAAAGAAAGAAGGAAAGAAAGAAAATGCGTTTATTTGCGGTAAACATGACGCAAAAAATAACACAAACACAAAAAATAAGAAAAGGTTGGGGGAAACATGCGTCACATCCACGCAAAACGGCTATCGCTCAGCATTATGCTGCGACCCTATGCAAGACCGAGCCCCAGCGCTGATTTTCAGCGACAGCCGGAATTTTCTCAAGTTGAAATGTAAACTTGTCTAGTTCCAATGACAAAAGGTACCTACATTTGTTCAGCAAAAATGACATTTTTAAGCTGCAGCTAGGATCGTCTCCTCATTAGTGAACTTTTTAATGGTCACTGGTTCATCATGCACTTTGAGATATATACTTTGACCTGTAGGACCAAAATAAACTTTTTTTTTAATGATATGGTTTCGTCAACAATTTCTATACCTATACCTATTTTTTCCACTGGATCACACTGGAGAAATAATAAGTGGTTAGTATAAAAGCTAAGTGCTGGACTTTTTTCTTTTTCTTAATGCTGCAACAATTTCCTTCGTCATTTTAAAATATTTTCAAAGTAGGGTTTCTTTATAGACGCTACCGTTTAAATGCAATTATTCTCATAAAAGACGAGGAAAACCGAAAAAAGTATAGCACATTTTAATGCAATATGATTTTCTTGTTTTTTGTTTGTTGAAATTAATCATGGAAAGCTTTGCTCAGCTACATAAGTGTTAGTATGTATGTATAAATATAATAAATAATACATAAGTAGTATAAAACAAAGTCGCTTTTCGTGTCTGTATGTTTGTTTGCTCCTGCTCGACTGTATGTTTGTTACGCATTCATTCCGCCAATTATTAATTGATTTTTATGATTATTTTTTGTTTGGTAGGTAAGTACTTCAGAGGTGTTCCCATATAAACTTATCGAAACGAAATCGGTCGAGCGGTTTTTAATAAATCAACATTGTTTTTAAATTAAAAAAACTGGCTTCGTACGGACGTGGGCGTGTAAAACGATCGTTTTCGAATTGATGTGGGGTAGGTACCATAGCTAAAACGTGAAAATAAAAAACTTTTTTGCAAAAAAAAAAACAACCGACTTCCAAAAAAAAAACACTACAAAGTGAAAAATAACTGTAATTTCGGAAGGTGGTGTCTTTGCATCTGTATTTTAGTTTTTTCCACCGACTTCCGAAATTAAAGTAATTTTTTACTTTGTAGTTTTTTTTTTTAAACGTTGCCCCACACTACTAATTTCTCCTGTATTGTGGGTGCGTTTACAAACATTTAAATTCACATACACAAACAGCCAGACCCGGAACAACTACTTGCAGGTCATACAAATATTTGTTCCGTGAGGGAATCGAACCCTCAACACGCAGCGCAGTAGTCAATCGCTTAACTACTGCGCCAACCGTGTCTTCAATATTTTTTTGGATACCTGATTTTTTTTTTTTTTTGTAAAAAAGTTTTTTGTGTCACTTATCAATATTTAACTTAGATTCTTATAGCACAGAAACCACGATGTTTTGACATACCGCAGCATCAGTAGATCGCACCCGTGCGAAACTAACTTTAAACTAACTTTAACTAGGCCTTTTAACAACAAAGAAAATACATAAGATATCCAATACCCCACTTGTCACTAAAACTGCTTCCTCCCTTTCCTTCGAAGAGCCGAACTCCAGCGATAAGGGCCCCATCCTCTTATCAAGTAAGCCGCACGTCACATAGGCACCCCGTTATCAATGTACGTCGTTCTGGCGTATCGAAAGTGTAAATTATGATTGATGGGACATATTACCACGCCGTATGTCATTTAGGGGTACCACTGAAAAGTTGAACTATATTTTCTTCCGTATTTTGGAGAAATAGTTTTAAAATATCGGGCTCATAGCTAAGTAAAAACAGCCGCAAGTGTCGATCGATCAGGTTAAGATACAATTGCCTAGGTCGGCCGTGAATGGGTTACCATCTCAACACATCGAGACCGAGTCATTCGTGGATTTTTGGCAGTCGTTACGGGTCATCAGAAGCACGAAAGTCTGACAACCATGCTTAACATGCTTATCGTGTTACCTAGGATCTGGGTTGAGCAGATCAGATAGGAAGCCGCACCATGTAAAATACTGGTATCCAGCTGCATCCGGTTAGACTGGAAATCGACTTCAACAGACATGGAAAAAGGCTAGCCAGATGATGAGGTTTAAAATATCGAAGTTGGTAACAGGTACCTACATAACTAACAGCTGTGTTAATCGACCAAACTGTAGGTACTTACCGCCACCTGCATGGTGGTTGGGTGAATGGGTGATCATTCTTTATACAAAACTATGGAGCCGCGAGGATGTCGGAAATAATCCCACAGGAACGCCCCCGCCGTGC
Source organism: Brachylomia viminalis (assembly GCA_937001585.2). Classification (NCBI taxonomy): domain Eukaryota; kingdom Metazoa; phylum Arthropoda; class Insecta; order Lepidoptera; family Noctuidae; genus Brachylomia; species Brachylomia viminalis. The sequence continues at coordinate 14,676,785 of OW443314.2, forward strand.
CGGCCGCTGCCCCCGGGACGGCCACTTCGCCCCTGCATTTTAAATCACTGATATCTTCTAAGATATTAATTTTAATGATATGCTGTAAAGGGCAATTTTGATTTACATTAAATGCACAACGTATATAACGTATTTAATTGGATAAGGCATAATACTGTATTGTTTAGTATAGCTTCTTAAATAACCCATTATTTTTTTGTAATATGTGAAAGATAAAAATGATTACTGTGGGTTATCCTTAGGATATAGACATATATCTGTAGATCTTTTTAAAACATACAATTCCCTAGTACATTATTTTGATCTATCTCGTAAGGTATAGCAGGCGTTTGCAATGTAAGCGCACAAAAATATGTTTTGTACGACATCACATTACAAATCTTTGAAATTCTCGCCTTTTCTCTACTATAATGTGCATGTTTTATTTATTCATAAGAACCTTCGTCTTAAATCACTCTGTATAATTGATGAAAATCGCATTAAAATCCGTTTCGTCTTTTTAAAGATTTAAGCATGCGAGTACATACAAAAAAGCGACTTTGTTTTATAATATAGTCAGTGATGGTGTAGAAACGCGGAGAAGGAACCATTATTGATAACCACGTTCCCGTTGCTTACCACATACTGGCGATTTCAGTTTCAGACACGATGCGATGTTTTTCATGACCGTAATTTACTATAAAACAAACATAGAAAATGCATACAATATTGATGCCAGCCAGCCTAGATAAAATTGTAAGTAGTTATTTCTAATAATTTTCCCCAAGAAAAATGTCCAACCCTGTACATCCGTTACGACACGAACGGCACACTATAGAGTGGTGCTAACCCACTTGTGTCGCGGTTGATCATAAAGATTAGGGTTAACCCGCCGATGCTACTATTAGAGGTGCGACACCGTTTTTATAGAGCTTTGTGAAATATATTACGTCAGTTTTATGTAGACGTTATTTATGTAGGTACTTGTGTAGGGCGACATTTATCTAGCTTTTCTTCTCGATTTAGTTTGATAAGTACCATTAAGTAATCATTTCTATACGTAACAGCCGCCTTGTGCTCAGACTTATTCAATATCGAGATTGAATTGTTTTTTCTAACTGTCCCTAAAACAGTCACCGACACTTCTGACTGTGGAAACCCAAATTTATGAGGAGGTACCTAATGATTTTAAAGAATGGTTACTCATCAGCACACCCATCTTTACTTGCAGACCCGTCAAACACCTATAAATTGCACGTTACATAATCTATGTTGGTATTAAACCAAGTCGCTTTTCGTTTCTTTCAGTGTTATCGCATTATTCTTCTAAACTTCAACATGGATTTTGATGTGGTTTTCACCATCATTATAAAGTTTGAAACGAGTAAAGGGGGAAGCGCCAGGGTAGCCCGCGATATCAAAATTTTCTAACATGAGTATGCAATTTTATTTTTTTGCGGGTCAAAATCAATGAAAATGTCAAAATGTCAATGACTGTTTCATGTAAAAGTCATTCAATGGTAATCCCATTGAATTACTTTTTATGAATATGAATTTTATGAACTTAAAGGATTGTATAATGTTTTGATGATTATAATTCTGTAAATATATTCTTGTTACGGTCGCGAATCATATTTTGTTAACCGACTTCAAAAAAGGAGAAGATTCTCAATTCGCCTGTATGTTTTTTTTTTGTATGTTTGTTACGCGATCATTCCGCCAATTATGAATTGATTTTGATGTTTTTTTTTTTTTTTTGTTTGATATGTCATACTTCAGAGGTGGTCCCATAATATAAATTTTATCGAAATTGATTCAGCGCTTTTTGAGAAAATCAACAAAATAAATTCACCGATTACTCGAAGACGCCTGAACCGATTTGGAAAATTCTCTTCTGTTTCAAAGGGTATAATTCCCAGGTGGTCTTATTTAAATTTAATGAACTCGGTAAAGCATTTCAACAATATATTTTATTTAAATGAAAAAAAACCGCCTTCAAAAGAACGTGGATGTTTAAGACGTTCGTTTTCGAATAGGTAACCCTAACTACAAAGTGAAAAATAAGTTAAATTTCGGAAGTCAGTGGAAAAAACTAAAATACAGATCAAAGACACCGACTTCCGAAATTAAAGTTATTTTTCACTTAGTAATTTTTTTGGAAGTCGGTTGTTTATGTTATGTAAAAATATTTTTATTCAACACAACCTGCCACAGACCGGCCAATTACAAAAAAAAAATTCGCGGGCTATATTGTCGCTTCCACTGTAACCAATTAGCTACCGGTAGACCTATAACTTAATTACATACGAGGGCCACTGGTGATGGAAAATAAATAAGTTAGTTTTAACACAGTAACATGCGGAAAATGTTAATATCGCACTAGCAACACTTCGTCAGGCGCACAAAACTTTGTAAATTGGCTTACGAGTGTTACCAACATGTCGAGACCCTGCCTGATTTATCGGACACAGTGGTCATTTCTGTTACAACACTAAAAACTTTTTCAAAACAAATATAAATGTTTTTATACCAAACTAGTAACGCGCCCTGCTTCGGGTGGTTTATTACTAGTTGACAAAACATCGAGAATTCCTTTATTAAACACATACACCTTCCAGAATACGTTCTCTGAATGATGGTGAAAACGCCATTAAAATCCGTAGTTTATCCAAAGTTTAGTTAGAAGAACCACGCCACCCTGTAGGATGGCGTTGTTCTTCTAACACACGAAAAGCGACTTAAATTAATTATATGTAGGGATAGATATACACACACCAAAAGAGTCTAGGAATCAAGGTATTTAAAAAATAGTGCCGTCGCGGAACGCTTGGCAGATGTGAAACATCGAAAACCACTCTTTCATACTTATTTTTACTATACAAAATAAGTATGAATAATCAAAAACCAAATATTCAGTTTTTTTTTAAGAAATAAATTGTTCTTCATTTAAAATATAGCGTGGTGACGCGTCGCCACGGCATGCGTCGCCACGCCAGCAATCGGTTTTACATTAAAATAGTACACACAGCAGCAGGTCAAGTTAGCACAAACAGTAAAATTTTCTCATTCGATTTTGAACTTAACATTCAACAGTAATAGCATTAAAATGGTTTGGAGAAATTTGACAGTTCGTATAACCTGATGTACTAGCGACTGTACATTATGATACAAGTGTGCAATGTTGTTGGTCACTCGAGGCAGATTCGATAAGAGAGCCGAGTGTGTAATGCACTTTACGGCACGGTTGGCACAGTGGTTAAGCGGTAGACTGCTGCGCTGCGTGTCGCGGGTTCGATTCCCGCACGGAACAAATATTTGTATGGCCTGCAGATAGTTATTCCGGGTCTGGCTGTTTGTGTACGTGAGTTTAAATGTTTGTACACGCACCCACGATACAGGAGAAATTCCTAGTTTGGGGCAAAGTTTATATTTAAAAAAAAAACAAAAGTGATCAATGCACACGCATTTCATACAACGTTTTTCACACATTTGCGAAGAAAAAAACAGACTTGGATGAATGTTGTAAATATAAGGGGCTCATTAGTGGGAGCAGGAGGCACTAAATAACCAATGTCACGAGAAGTGGATTGTCGCGGCTCAGAGCAAGAGTTCTTCGTTTGTGGCTCTAAGTCCGTGGCATCACAACGGGCCCTATAAGAATACCAGCGCTGCGGTATTTGTTTGTTTTTCAAATATCGCAGCATCATGCTGAGATAGGAGCCTTTTCGCCCTCGCACAGGTCTTCTCTTTATTCTTTTTTTTTATTGTTTTCATGATTTTGTTAGATTTAATGTTCTTTTTTTATTTTATTTTCTTTTATTATTATTTGTTTTTCCTGTGCGTGTCCCAAATAAAATATTTTTCTTTCTTTCTTTAAATAAATTGCACGTGTTTAGCACTAATGTTTGCCTTGTTATGAATATAATCTTCGACATAAGATGCAGCGACTGCGTCAGATCGCCATCCGCCATGTCGCTTTAAGGTTAATATATCGGCTCCCGAATCAGCCAGCAGTGTAGCCGAAGTTCTTCTAAAACTGTGCCCAGTGTGTAAGAATCAGCCTCGGGCAAATCTAAATACTTTGCATATTATCTTGGCGTTGCTCCAAATTTGTTGATACTAATGGGTTGAGCTGTACATGTATTTACCTTTTTGAAAGTTTAGGAAAATGCGTTAATTTTTTTGCATTTGTTGAACGGAGAGCTTGCTATTTTTTTACTTTTTTATAAAACGGGCCATGGATTGTAAAAGATCGTGGAATCTTGTTTTTAGTATTGGTAATTTTTACGAGAAGCATTTCACCGCGGGTTACCTTTGTTTAATATCATTATGCTCTTGACGTCTACACGCACCAGTAACACCGAATATTAACGCAAACTGCAAAGAGATCAAATAGTTAGTTGTAAAAACTTATGATACAATAACGTAATTATAGAGATGATACATTTAGAATTATAAAGTTCAATTGACCTTTGTTGCCAGGTACTGATTATCCAGAGCTTCTTTTAAAAACTTTTCAACGTCATTTGGTGACAATACATTAGATTTCCGACCGATATATCCGCTGGAGCGTCTCTTTAAAAATTCCGTAAGGTTACAGTAGGTTTTGATATCAATATCATTTATGGTCTTATCAGTGCTTTTTACCACGGAATAAATACACCAAAGCGAGCTTTTTTTTTGTGTTGGAAGTCATCAAGTAACTTCTCCCGCTGTGGGCGTACCGGAAGTGCGTGTTAGACTCTTACTGACTAAAACCCACCCGCGTTCCTTCAGTTGCCTGTGCCAGGGGCCACGGTGACCCTTTCGAACTTTCTCGCAACCCTGGCAGGCATCGGCCTTAGCGGACCCCGTCATTTGGTGCTGACATCTCTATGAGGCGCGCGTGGAACACAACGCGCCGTTGGCCCGGGCCTGGTCCTTATCGGACGGCGAGCTGCCCATTGCTTGCCGTCCGCAAGCTCGCGCCTACGGTGGGCGGGAATCGGCTTGGGATTCCCGACGCCCAGGGCGTCTCCTGCGGCGGCTAGGGGCGTGAGGGCGCGAATTTTGCATCTGCCTCACGCGTTCCGCCTCCTCCTTCGAGAGCATTACTGCTTCGCAGAAGGAGGTGACGGCTTCCCATGCCCTCTCGCTCCGTACCATGGCCTGGACCGGGGCCGGATGCAAGAGATCGCCACCGCCAATCACCTCCACGAGGACACGACGGTGCTCCGCCCAAGCCGGGCAGACCTCCACCGTATGCTCCACCGTGTCATCCGGGCGATACATACAATGGTGACACCTGGGCGTTTCCTCCCGTCTTATCCGGAACAGGAACCTCCCGAAGCAACCGTGTCCGGTGAGGACGGCGTCAGGCGGGAGGTGAGGACGCCATGATAACGCTCTAGCCACTCCTCAAAGAGGGGACCTATCTACCACCTCCGGAGCCTTGCCCATCAACACGTACATCGAAGGGTGCACCACTGCGCCGTGTGTACCGCCGCAGTTAAAGTCAAAAGTCAATGTCAAAGCATTTATTTCAAATAGGCACATAAAAGGCACTTTTGAACGTCAACATTTAGATTTAAATAGAATTGATTCTAGTCGCCCCTTCCAAAAGGTAGTTTCGTATGGACAAGAATGGGCAAGAAACTCCACCGTTACTCTTTTAAAATGTGTTACAGTATTTTGTATAAGTACATCAATTATATAATTATATGTGAAGACGATGCACCAATAATAAAAATCACCCTACCACAATAGGTAAAAAGAATTTAATAAACGTAACAATTATAAATAAGTTGATTAAGTGATAGATACATGGTGTTCACATATTTACAAACATTGTAAAAGTATACGATTTCTCAAATTATGTAAACAAGTAATATGTCAGTGTGTGAGTTAAAGTAATCACAGAATATAAATCAATGTCATAAAAAATAATTAAGTATACAGTTAAAGTAGCAACCGGTTTAATTTTGTCTAGACCCTAGATTGTCCTATGAAGCTGGACCAGCATGTTTCCAAGCATTCTTATCTTGGATATAATCCTCTAATTTGTAATATGCTTCTATACACAGTGAACTTTTTATATGGGTTTTCAATTTTCTTTAATTTAATTACAATATATGACAAGGTATTTTGTTGTAGCATTTAACCACGGATTGCTCCGTGCATTTAACACAGTACCCCATAAAAGATGTATGTACTTTAGCTAATCTGAAAACACAGCAACAATTACAGAATGAATACAATTACATGCATCAACGTTAACTTCGCCACACGGTAGATCATAAATAGTTGTACAAGAACCGCCATCTTGTTGTTTCAATGTATTACACAAAACAATTTGCACCAATGTGTGACAAATGTTTACCGAGAGCGCCGTCCTGTCAAAGTCTTTCGAACGCCAAAAGATCCTTTGTAGCATGTATTTCGCACGTTCATAGGGGCATGATTTAAAAAACCAATTACCTACTTATGTTACGAGTTAAAAAAAATCCTGACGTGTATCATGTTGACATATGTAGCTAATAGTCTCACTGAAAATAATTACATATAATAATTTAACACCGCTAGAAGAAAACGAACCAAATAAAGTTCAGCTGCTGGGCAGCATTCTAGTGTTCCATTTTAAATGAATCGGTGCCGTTGATATCACAAATCAACAAAAGCAATTCCTTAACCATTATCTCTTCACTTAGCACCGATGTTTCCTTCTTAGGTAACTTTTATCAGGATTTCCAGTAACAGGGTTGCGGAGGTCAGATAGGCAGCTCCAGGTAAAATACTGCATCTGATTACACTGGAAGCCGACCCCGACATATTTGGGAAAAGGCTAGGTAGATGCCGAACTTTCATCAGGTCTTGACTGGTTTGCCAACCTAAAAATAACAATTGAAGTATTCATATTTATTTTACTGCTGGCCCGGTGCAGAGCATGATGACCCTCGCCACAGCATACCTGCCCTTTGGAGCGATATAACTACCCATCCTACCTACCCATATGACTCGGCGGAGAACTCTGTGACCTGCAACTTCCTGACCAACGCCTAAGCCGTTCTTCCCTATTGTGAGTTGATCATCATAATCATCTTCCTTTCGGCTGAAAGACGTCTTTTGCTAGACATAAGCCTCTCCCAAGTGTCGCGAATCAGTCATACGATGCTCTGTAATTGTGTGAGTATATGTAGTCGCTCTGTTGAGACCGCTCCTCTCAATATTGCCGCGCGATGGCGGCAGTGAACGAGGAGTGCGGGGACAGCGGGGTATCAGCCGGCCGACGGCCGAGCGCGGGTCCCGCACCACACAAGTCAGCTGTTGCACGCCTCCACGCACGGCTGCGCTTGCGCATTTTATTAACGTCTTTAGTTAATTTCTTGTTTCCATTTTAAATCGACCTTTTACCTTTGTTATTCATCATTTTCTTATTATACTTGTTATACAGTCCACTATCGCTTTCATTTTACTATCCCACGACCTATCGTCGCGATCACGCTCCATGTAAACTTTGATATTCAGACGCACCACTATCTTAAAAACTGAATCTAACTTACCAAGGAAAAGGCTGGGCCAGATGACGAATGATTGTACACCTATTACAGCTTTTCTCAGGTAATTTTACAACAATTAAACTAGCTGGTGCACCTTCACAGAATTGCCATGGTATTGATATCTAAAGACTAAACTCAAACATAGGTTGACATGGCATGTTTTGCGTGGCCATTTTTGGGGATTGAGATAGACTAACACACACATTTTCTTCTTTTCAGGGCACCCAAGTGTATAGAGGTACGAGGAACAGGTCGTAAAGTTCACTCATTGAATACCTCCATAGAAAAGGGAGGATCCTGCGACCAAACGGGTGTCGTGTCTGGTGGGCAACTGCCCAACGATTGATGTCGGGAAGTTGTATATATGCTAGTCGCGCGGTAAACTCTGCTTGCTGACCGACCCCGACGACCCCACCACCCTCCTCCAGGAAAGCAGTAGGGCCACCAGTACAGTATACAAACACAGACACAAAACGAAGTTCCGACCTCGCCGCCGAGGTGCTTCGCATCCGCGTCCGCGTCCGCGTTCCTCCCCGATAGATTCCTCTTCCCCTCCCTTGATCGGATCCACAGAGCCAGCTGGTGGCGTAGCTGAGCCAGTAGTTTTACCCCTTAATAATAATGAACCCACTTTGATCCAGCCTGTCCCCAACTTGCTGTCCTTCCCCAGCGACGCCCTAAGCCGAGGTCCGTACCCCACAGGGGGTGCCCTTAGGTGATGGTCGCTTAGTTTATAATTAATATTATGCCCCTGGCTGGAGGCTTTGAGTTAGCTCGAAGGCACCACAGGATTGACCGGTTAAGCAGTCACGGCCTCTCAAGGCCAACTGCGAGATGCCATACACAAAAAAAAAAAAAAAACTCTGCTTGCGCGATGCAGGATTTGCGTGACGTCAGTATGACGCGCAGCTCGCATGTGGCGATGTAGAAACCACTACATTACTCCCCTCCGGAGACCGGAGGTCAATAGTGGGTCGAGTTGTTGTTGTTTGTTGGTTGATTGTTGAAATAGGTGTGGGAACGTGTGTCGGGAAACTTTCCAATGAAAGTCCTTTTTAGGTAACGAAATATATTTTAAAGTTCTCAGATTTCACGTAATAGTTATAAATAGATTTCTTATTAGTTAGGTTTAATATATCAATGTCTGTTCCCACCGAAGTTAGGTAAAGAAAAGGCGATGACAATAGTCGGTGACGTCGGATATGCGGTGTCATGATACGATCAGTCCCTTTGTCGGTACGATGTGCTGAGCTTGCAGGTTGGCCTCGTAACACCTCCCCTGCCAGACGAGCAACGATTTGGTGACCTTGACGCCAAAAGTTGCGGCTCTTTTTTCATCTTCTGTCAACTCGGTATTAATTGTCTGAGTTGTAATATTTATTTTCGCAGATCGACGGCGGCGACGAATGGTATACCAAAGGCTCAGTGCGCTTGCACCGATTAGTATCAATGAATAAAATGGAATTGTGGTATGGTATCTGCGTGTCTTCGCTAATATCTCATAGTGCGGTAGAGCCATGAGTTCCAACGGTTGTCCGACTAATTTGTTATCCAAATTGATTATACTGATCTCTGGGGGTTTTATCTTGCAACCATGAGGAACGGTGACCAAAAAGCTCCCTCGTAACATTTAATATCGTTCTTTTCCGCGGGATAATTTTACTTTTATACTGTAGGGGAAAGCAATTATATAATGGTAGCTATCTAGCTCAATCAGAGCTTCCTTGGTCAGAGAGATAGGCGTGGTTTTGCACGTTACATCTATCTCCTGAGATTGTATGAGTTTTTGAATACAGTCTGTTTTTGACGTAATCTGGTGGACGATCCTCTGCTCAGATAGGTGCCAGGAGCTGACCTTCGGGCATTCAGCCTCTATTTACACAAATTCGTGAGAATTGGATGCTATATAGGGTGCAGTTGGTACTATAATTACGCTATTGTTATTTGGAACAGAGCACAATTCATATTTAACTGATACTCAGTAGTAAATGTAGGAAACTTTATGACTATTACAACTGTGGACTTAGTAAAAAATGAAGCTAAGTTAAGAATCTCGTAATAATTTCTAATATCTAAGTCAATTATTCCGTCGGAACTATAAATACGTTTTAGTTGGCCTATAATTTTTAAGATCTTTGACAGAAAGTATGGAATGATGAACAGATTTATCTCGACTAAAGGCTAATATATTTTCTATTCTATTCATTTCACTCAGTAGTTCTTGTACATTTTCGGTCAAAATCACGAAAAATTGCACAAGATGAGCGTAATGAATCATTCGCTCCTTATCATTATCTATACATATAATAAAATGGTAGGAAAGTCAAAACTGTACATTGAATATTTTTTTAATAGTATAGTGTAATAGTTATGAAAATAGTCGGCCGCAACTTATTTTTGCGTCTAGTCTCCGAGCTTTCGCAGTCGCATGTCGCATAGTGTGCGGCATGACTTATATACAGGGTTACTGGTAACTCGACGTATTCCTTGCAGGACGTCATAGGTTACCTATAGGGTTAAAATGCCCTGTATATACTAAAAACTGTACTTATACTAAAACTGTAAATATACTAAAACTGTAAATATACTAAAATAAACACCAAAAGAGGCTTCAGCAGATCATTTAATGAATAATATAATTACATTTTCCTCTGTATATTTTATACTTCTATAGTCAATGTTGCGTTCTGTGCTCTGAATTTGCTGAGTGGTGGCGCGACACGAATTTGTACTCTGATGCACACCACGGCCACGTTGTTGTCATCCATGATCCTGAACTCGATGGGCAACTGAGTTCCCTGTAATCGAGCAAATAAACTTGTAAATACCTACAGGGCGTATGGAGGAAAAAATACCTAGCCTAACTGGAGAATAGGCTGCTAGTATCAACTCGTTAATGGAAATATTTTTAAAGTAAATTAAATACCATTAAAAATTTATAAGTAGACCTTTACACAAAGGTTGTCTCGATTTAGGACAAGTTTCCAGGAGTGTATCTTTGTTTACTTGCTTCAGAGGTATCTTTTGACGTCTTTCTCGAGTTAATTCTTTCCTTTTACTTACCTCAGGCATGAAATCCTCGATGGGCATGTTGAGCGTGTACAGAATGACCTCGTCACGAACCACGGGACAGTACGTGTTAGTCAGGAAGTTACAGGTTTCTGCCTTCTCGCCGAGGCCGTACGGGAACGGGATTATGGATAAGTATGCCATTGCCACAGTCCTCATCCGGTGAATGACGTAGGCTAAACAATACATAAGTGACGAAATCAGGCGACTCTGTTATGTTAAAATTTGGTATGGCTTAGGCCTCGTTTATGGAGACGCGGGGAGTCATGCGTCGCGTGCGGCGTGGCTTCTCGCGTCTCTATCACTCTCATACAGCGTGGTCGGGAGCGAGAGAGACGCGAGACGCCAAACCGCACGCGACGCGCGACGCCCCGCGTCTCCGTAAACGAGGCCTTAGATTAAAATGTGGTATCTTATATCAAAATACAATATTTGGGGTAGTTACTTTCCCTCCAGGGCCCATTAAAAAGGACATTCTGCAAAAATGTATGGGGCTTGGTCCCAACCACTAACAAGTCACATAGATTGTCTATTATGTAAAGAGTAATTGTTATACTCACACCAATGACTAAAGATTGACTCACACCCATTAAAATATCTGTCAGTAAAGAGTTATAGCCAAATGCAAATTAATATGATTCATTCAATTATTCTAGCTTAAATAGCCAGATTAATTTTCAACTAAATAGGTATATTGTATCATTAGTTTTGTCTTGACACGACGAATCACACTCTATTACTGGCTCAAATCCTGTTAAAAACAAAGTACTTACGTGCTCTGAATACTATTTGGATGACAGCATCCTGTCCCTGTGGCAACAGGCACGGCTGTGTCTCGCAGCCAGCTATGTACGCATTGATCGGCAGCGGCCCGGCAGAACTACCAATGCCTGAATGAAAAACAAAAGTTCTAATCACACAGTTTACGGCTTTGCTACGCGTTGGGCGTCGCATTGTTGTCTGGATCAGTGATCGCGTGGTCATCAAATCGAATCACGTGTACACAACACAGGTTATCTTTCTTTTAAAATAACGTTGCCCCACTCTAAGAATTTCTCCTGTATTGTGGGTGCGTTTACAAACATTTAAAGTCACAGACACAAACAGCCAGACCCGAAATAACTACATACTTGTAGGTCATACAAATATTTGCTCCGTGTGGGAATCGAACCCGCGACACGCAGCGCAACAGTCAATCGCTAAACCACTGCGCCAACCGTGCCGTGTGTGCCGTGGATATAGAGGTGTTACAAATAATAAGGATATCTCTGTGTCCTGCCACAGTAAGTGGCATACAAATAATACACAGTAGGGTGTACAGAAATATTAAAGAAAGAATAAAAATTAAAAGCATGATCGATGAAGTCTTCCAAAACGCCTGCCCTGCACAACTTCCTAGTGCTCTGTGGTTTAGCTGGGAAGAAAAAGTGACGCAACTAACTCCCCATTAGTAAGTTATTTATAATTATAGTTAGTTACTCACACTGGCTAACTAGAGTGGTCTGCCCTTTGGTTAGAGCTAGCACGGCACAAAACAATATCACAGCACGAAACATTTTGACTCCCTCAGTTGCGACTGACTGATTAATTAGTGCGATTAACTTATATTTAAACACACAATCCGTTATCAGCTGGAATGATAATCTACACGTGTGCTCAAATACTTTGAAATCGATGATAAAAAATCGATTACTATTCACAGCTGCTATTTTGTTGTGATTCACGGTGTGATCGAAGGATTAAAAACCATAAAAAACAAACTTGGTTTGGTCATTACATCATCCACAGTCCAACTCTACCCATTGCTGGAGATATGCCTTTTTTTTTGTTTCCGGGGTGGCAAATCCTCATGGATGTCCGCTGCCCTGGCGCGGGCGGCGGGGTCTGTCAGACTATTACTGACTAAAAACCAACCTACGCCGGGGGACCTCCTGTGCCAGCCTCATACAGGTTCTACCCACGTTGGCAACAATGTCGTCCGCTCATCTCGCCGAGGGTCAACCGACACTTATTCTTCCAGTCAGTAAATTGGACGCTACTCGGTCACTGCCTTGCCTTACTCCACCACGGCCTACTCCCTAAGCACGAAGTCCATCGTATCGGCCAGAGTTACGAACGTTTCCAACTCCGTATCACTTGCGAACATAAGATTAGTCCGGGGCCCGAACTAAAAATTAATGACAAAAGGGTTAGACAGTTGGCATTACTCCCAATGTGTTTTTACCCGTCCGGAAAAGTTAATTAATCGGGAGTAGGGTTAATTTTTAAGCATCGAACTACTTTCAGACGGACCCGTATCCTCGTTGACGGACTTAGAGAGTAGGCCCCCAGACACGAAAACAACAACAGATTCAAACAAAACCTCAAGATTTCTTAGATACCGTTGTAGCTGCATCATCATCGCATACTACAGCGCGCCACGCGCGCCGGCCGAGTCATCGACCGAGGAGCCCTAGCGCTCTGCGACCGCCACCGTGATGGTGAGATCGACAGTTTCGTGAACTACAAACTAATACGTGCTGTGCATTGATTGGTGTATTTAAATTTGTTTTTATCCTAAGAATCTGTATTATTTAATAATATCCAAACTGGTCGTTTCTCTTCATCGCCCTCAAACCTAACAGTGGTGACCCCGCGAACAACTCATCGCAACCGTCGCACATCATGGCCAAGCAACCCGAGGGCAGTTTTAGTGAGTGTAGTCTAGTACAGATTACGTGTAACTTAAAATCAGTTTGTCGAACCATTAAGCCACCGCTCACCAAAACAAATAAAGTTCTATGGGGAGATAGGGATTTAAGCCAAATAGAAAAATTTACTAAATGTTGTAACGATAAACTGAGGGAATTTGGCTTCCCTCTCGAATTCCATCAGTGTTGTGATAGCATGTGTAGTGATAGGGGCAAGGATCACTTGGCAGCGACAGACGTGCTTTACGGTGACATTGTGATAGCGTTGCGGGAGGCTGCTGTTGATAGCTATGTGGGTCGTGGGGGTAGCGGCGGTCAAACCGCGGTCGTCATATTATCGGCTGGAATGTCTATATAAAGTATGTTCGTGACGCTCACAGGGAGGCTATCTCAGATCATATAAACACTGTGTTTATATTATGATCTGAGGAGGCTATGCAGAAGTTTTTAACCTGGGTGTGTTATGTATGATCGACCTAACAGTGGTAGCATTTATAATGAAATGTATGAATCTAGAAAAAAATTCTAAAGCAAACTACATTATTGTCAGAATAACCAAGAATTAATAAAAATGAATAGTTTAGCTACCAAACATAAGAATAAAGATTTTAAAGGATTTTGGCAACAAACAAAAAAGTTAAACCCAAAACCTAGCGTACCGGTGAGTGTCAACGGCATCAGCGAACCAAGAGACATTGCTAATGTGTTTAGATGTCACTTTCAAGTGGAGTCTCCGCTAAAAGGTGAGCCGACCAGGGATGCGGGGATCGTCGTGTCAGCGATGCCCGAGCGTGTCACAGCAAAACAAGTTGCTCTAATAATAAAGGGCATGACTCGAGGAAAGTCGCCCGGACACGTCGGCCTTAGCATCGAACATTTTCAGCATGCGGGCCCACACCTCCCGGGGCTTCCTGGGACTGTTATTTACGCTCTGTATTAGGCATTCCTACCTGCCAAATGAACTGATGAAGACGGTGGTAGTGCCTATAATTAAAAACAAGACTGGAGATAATTCCGACAAGTGCAACTACTGCCCGATATCATTAGCTACAACCACATCTAAGGTGCTTGATGGCCTGCTTGAGAGACAGCTTAAAGAACACCTAAATTTAAACTACGCACAGTTCGGTTTTAGACCAGGACTTTCGACAGAATGTGCGGTTATGTCTCTCAAGCAGACTGTCAGGTATTACACACATAGGAGCACGCCTGTGTATGCAGCCTTTCTTGACCTTTCCAGGGCATTTGACCTGGTTAGGTATGATATTCTCGGGCGTAAATTATTTTTAAATATTGGTACGGCCGCCAAAAATGGCTTGGCGAACTTTCTGACGAGTACAGGTTTGTGTGTGGAGTGAGACAGGGGGGGTTAACATCTCCTTCACTCTTCTACTTATACGTGAACGGGCTGAGGGCTCCCACACATAAACACGATACGACGTCGCATCGTGCTACGACACGGCATCTGTTCATGATGCGACGTCGTATCGTCGCAACGTGCCACGATTTCGTCGTGAGGTCGGTCGCAGTAAATCTCGAAAAATGGACCGCACTTGACGTGTTCTCCTTGTGCTGATATTAAGAAGACGAAAAAAGAAGAAACAGATACACAGAAGATACTGGATGCAACCATTTCTTACAAATATGAATGAGTGTCATTTTAAGAAGAAATATAACGTCTTGAAAATGGATCCCGGAAAGTGGTTGTCGTAGATTCCCACGATACGACGTCGCATCGTGAAACGATGCCGCGTCGTAGCACGATGCGACGTCGTATCGTGTTTATGTGTAGGAGCCCTGATTGGTGAGCTGAGCGACATCGGAGTAGGGTGCTCGATTGATGGTCACTGTATCAACAGTACCTATTAGCTATGCAGATGATATGGTGTTGCTCAGCCCATCAATAGCTGCGCTCAGAATGCTGATAGGCGTGTGTGAAGAGTATGCGATGGTACACAGTCTCCTGTACAATGCACAGGAAAGTGAGCTCTTGGTATTTCAAGCCAGTGGTCGTAAACTATGATGTGGCGCCTGTGCTACTTAATGCTGTCGTTCTTCGAAGAGTGAGAGTTTAAATACCTCGGCCATGTGGTCACCCAGGATTTAAAAGACGATGGGGACATAGAAAGGGAGAGGAGAGCGATGGCGGTCCGCTGTAACATGTTGGCACGCAGATTTGCGAGATGTAGTTTAGGGGTAAAGATCGCTCTGTTTAAAGCATTCTGCCAAACTCTCTACACCTTCAAACTGTGAGTCAACTACACGCAGCGGGCCATCAACGCTCTCCGAATACAATATAATAACGCGTTCAGGGTGCTAGTGGGTTCTCGCGTCCGGCCTTGGTCCAGGCCATGGTACGGAGCGTGGCTTGGAAAGCCGTCACCTCCTTCTGCGAACCAGTAATGTTCGCGAAGGAGGAGGCGGAACGCGTGAGGGAGAGGCAAAATTTGCGCCCTCACGCCCCTAGCCGCCGCAGGAGACGCCCTGGGCGTCGGGAATCGCAGGCCGATTCCCGGCCACCGTAGGCGCGGGCTTGCGAACGGCGAGCAATGGGCAGCTCGCCGTTCGATAAGGACCAGGCCCGGGTCGACGGCGCGCTGTGTTCCACGCGCGCCTCAAAGAGATGTCAGCACCAATGACGGGGTTTGCTAGGACTGATGCCTGCTAGGGTCGCGGAAAAGTCCAAGAGGGTTACTCTGCCCAGAGCGGGAGAAGTTATTTGATGATTTCCAACCCACAAAAAAAAAAAAAAAAGGCCCACGCTACTGTAGTGCATCTACGATGTTTGCGCACGCGCACACAGACGGCTTTCACACTGTGCTGCGCGCCGCATCGCTTCGTTGATGTTCCGCACGCATGGGAGCGCCTACACCATCCTCAGCGTGCTCAGCCACAAGCTGGACAGCCTCCTGCTGTGGCACTGGGTTCAAGCACAAGTGCATGTGCCCGGGGCCCCAGAGGGCGGCAAATACTTAAATTAATATTTTAATGTTTAAACGTAACATAGTTTTTAAGTCGGGCTACTAACAATATTATGGGCCAAATGTGTCTGAAATAAAAATATTTTATTTTATTTTTTATGGAGCGCTACCAATTATGTTGAATATAAGCTATTAATTGGGGTAAAATGGTTTTAAAAGGAACTATTAGTTTAATTTGGGATAGCAGTTCTGTAATTACCCATTCTAATGCTGTTAAAGATGTTTAATATTTATGGCTCTGTTTAGGGATATGAAAATCAAAGTATTTTCAAATGTCGGAGGATATACATATGTATACAGTGTGTAACTAAGAATCCTGCGATATTTTTAACACACATTTTTTCACATAGAGAAAATACTCATTTGGCGAAAAAAACCAGCCTCTTCATACAAATTAATAATAATAATAATCCTTTATTTCAAGCAACCAAGGCCCATAAAACACAATACATATTATAAGCATATAACAATAACTATAAACTAATTCATATCTAAAAGTAAAGACTACTGCACACGAAGTGACGGCGTCGAGTTACACTGCAAGGTGTCGCGTAGCCGGCCGCGGAAACACCGGTATAGCAGACCTTTCGGCCAAAACTCTTCCTTGACGAAGGTCATCATTGTCAGTAGGAACGCGCACCACGAACGACTTGAAATTAGTGTCATGGCGCCCCTCCAACTTCTCCACCCTCAAGGTCCAGTTGGTCTTCACCCGTATGTACTCCAGGATGTCCTGAGCCTTCGTAGAGTGGTGCAAACGGGAAACATGTAGCAGAATCGCCGGTACTGCAGGACGCACCAGAATGTTTGCTCCTGCCAGCGCCGTCCCACACTGGTTGCGATAAGTAGGCTTCCTCTTCTTTCTCACCACCTTGAAGAAACCGTCCTCATCGCATGTGTTCTTCGGCGGAATCAGCTGCTCGTGGTTCATCACAGCACCTTTAGTTGCGCTCGGTGCCGAGCGACTCTGCTTTCCCCCATTTGATTTATCTGCTGGTCGTTTCTTTTGCGACACAGCAGGTTTTGTCTTGGCGACAATTGCAGAATAGGCACGCTTGGGGTCAATGTACCTAATACACGCGTCGCCTCCCCGGTAGGTACGATGCGATCAGCGGAACACGATGCAACGCTTGCATGCTTGACAGCCGATGACGAAGATTCATTCGCCGACTGAAAACTGCAGACAGAAGCATTTTGTGCCCCGCGACTGAAAAATTAAGAAGAACTAATTAAATTAGTACTTATGAGAAGTCATCGAAGGTATTCCACCGACATGATATTGTTAAAGGGACCTCAGTAGGTACTGTTACTAAGACTCACTTGGTACATGGTTATTTAAACGTGTGCCTGGTCATGTGATTTTTTTTTAATTTATGAAAGTATATTATTAAACAAAACGGTTGGAACGAAGTTCCTTTCGCTTTTCGCCAAGTGTGCAGAACGTGTGTGAGAAAGTGTGTGTATAATAAGGAATTTCGTTCTAAGACCTAAGCGTTTGTGTATATCGTCAGTTTCAAATTGTTAGTTTCTTATCAAAATTATTTTAAATTGCCAGGGCAATCTCATCTCTGGGTTTTGTACTTGTCAGTGCTCAATAATCTACAAAACACCAAGAAAATTGTAACCTATAGATGGCAAATAAACGTATTGATTTTACTTACGAACCCATAGCAGATCAAGGACCCCGCGATAGAATTTGCTACGGGCCCCGCGCTTGCTTAACCACCTCACCACTGGGTCTTACCTAATCACTGGGGACAATATGGTCTGATTAATTTGATCTAATCTGATTCGTTCATTGATCCAAGTCTATCTTATGTTATAATTAGTAAAAAAACAGTTAATTATTTTTTGGCAGTCCCTAATGTCAGGCGGAAGTGAATTCCACAACCGCACCGCGTGCACAATGAAGGAGTAGGAGTAGAAGTCGGTGGAGTGGGGAGGGGACTTAAAGAGGTTTCTAAGATGCGACCTGCAAGGCGCATCTGAAGGTCGGGCGTAGGTAAACGCTCCCGCAGATAGGATGGCGTTTTAGAATTGTGAAGGAGGTTGAATAGCAGACACAATATCCGAGAGTTCCTGCGAAGTCGAATGGGGAGCCACTTGAGTCTCTTGCGAAAGTTGGAAACTTGATTATACTTTTTAAAGTTAAAAACAAAACGAATACATAAATTCTGCAAACGCTCAAGTTTATTTAAAAGCTCCTCGGTGGCATCCAAATAACAGGCATCGGCGTAGGCTGAAAGAGAGCTTGAGCAAGAGTTCAAGTTGAGTTTGTACAGTTGTTTGGTGTTCAAGGGCAAGAAGGTCTGGAGACATTTCAACGAATGAACTGATTGCATCGTTCAAGGTATATAATAAAGAAAACACCAATAATCAATTGAATACTAACCACATCAAGATTGATGGCCCATCAGCACAAATATATTTATCGGACTACCTAACTCCTAAGATGAAGAAACTCCATTTCCTCGCAAGAGACTTTGCATCAACAAATGGGTTCAAGTACTGTTGGTCGACTCCTGGGACTATATACTTACCTACGGAAAAAGGAAGGCGAAAAATCGATCTAAGCTAAAGATTGAACAAGATCTTACTAATTTGCGTAAACAGAACATTATATGACTACTTACTTTTACTATTACTAGGTTCCGATGGGTCCATTTTCTGTGTTTTTGTGCATATGAAGCCCCAAAAGTGTTTGTTTATCTTTTTCTAAATACAAAAAATCACAAAATTACACCTACAACTTTCCACATA
This sequence comes from Brachylomia viminalis, assembly GCA_937001585.2. Lineage (NCBI taxonomy): Eukaryota > Metazoa > Arthropoda > Insecta > Lepidoptera > Noctuidae > Brachylomia > Brachylomia viminalis. The sequence continues at coordinate 14,695,799 of OW443314.2, forward strand.
CTACACAACCACACTCTCACATCATAACCTTTATCTGCCTAATAAAAAATCACTAGGTTTTACTACAACGCCAATGGTAAAATTATGTTAACAAAATCAATATGCAGCCCAGTTTTGTTGCTAAAATCAATTACATATACCTCTTTTTACAATACATGTAGCTTTATCATAACTGATTCAAATATTATTAAAATTTAAAATTCTTGGACATGAACATAATTAACAATTTAGATAACTACAATATAAGCGAGCCATTAATTTGCCAGCCTGAAATTGAAAACTTTAAAATTCCGGAATTAAACACTAAAACTCTCATCAAAACATTCGCAGTATCAACAAAAATTATGATAACTTATGCATGCTACTAAAGCGAATAAAGGTAAACTGTGATATTATCATTATATCGGAATGTGGGCTGTCCTGTACACACAACTTACCTTCTATAGAGAACTATGATTCTTTTAGCACCACCAAACATTACAAGCAAAATGATGGACTGGTTATTTACACTAGTATACACCTGCATTACCAGGTAGACGAACCCTCTTTCAGCGACGCAAATTGTAAGGTCATTAAAAAAGGCAATAATGATACGGCTTTACTTATTTGCAATATAAAGACCGCACTGCTTCAAAAAAATTGAGAATTTCTTAAATTCATTGGACAAACTGTTAACTGAGTTAGCATCCTTTAAAAATATTCTTATCATAGGAGACATAAACATAAATATTCTTGACTGAAATCAAAACGTGTCCATTTATCTCGATCTACCGACATTTCTCGGATTAATCTTCGCTTTCGACATTCCAACTAGATCAAAAAGCTGTATTGATCACGTCATTATTAAAACGAAATTACTCTCATTATCACTGACACTTATCTCGGACATAACCGATTACGAAGCGGTACCTACTTTTCTGTCTGGAAAATAAAAGTAACAACAGCTTATCAAACAAAAAATTCTTCGATAAAGTTAACTACACTAATATAATTGCGGAATGTAAAAATGTTGATTTTAGGCAATTTTTGAAGCACCCTGATCGAAATATTTCCCTTACTTTATTCATACAACACATTCAACAATTAATTCTTACAAACTCAATCAAAATTCCGCGCAATAAAGTAACGTTAAAGACATGGATCACAGTAGGATTATTCAGATGTACCAGAAACCGCGATAGGATGCATTTTAAACTAAAAAAAGAACCAAATAACGGCATAATTGCGACTACTTAGAAGAGGTGCAGAAACTTGTGCAATTGTATAATAAAGTCGAAATCGATCAGTCGAAATCGACGACACGGTTGGCGCAGTGGTTAAGCGATTGACTGCTGCGTTACGTGTCGCGGGTTCGGTCCCCGCACGGAACAAATATTTGTATGACCTGCAAGTAGTTGTTCCGGGTCTGGCTGTTTGTGTATGTGAGTTTAAATGTTTGTAAACGCACCCACGATACAGGAGAAATTCCTAGTGTGGGGCAACGTTTTAAAAAAACAAAGACAAAGATAAAGAAGAAATGTAGAAGACAATATGCAAAACATAAACTTGAGTTGGCCAAAAATAATAGTAAGCAGCTCTGGTGTAGTATTAAAAAAATAACAAGCATATACAAAACAAAACAAATACACCATGAACTACTTACGTTAGAACAAACGCCTATCGAATCTACCAATGCAATAAATAGCTTCTTCGCAAATATAGGCGCCCAATTAGCGAGTAACATACCGACGAATCAGCCGCTTTCCTATACTAATACCGACAGTGCCAATTGCTCGACCCTTGTCCTCTTAGACACGGACTGTGAGGAGGTTGCCAGCATAATTGGGAACCTGAAATCAGACTGCAGCATAGGCTGGGATGGCATCTCTAATAGTTCTAAAGCTGTTTAAAGACTACATAGCGCCCCCACTCACGGAGATTTTTAATAACTGTCTCAGGCAGGGTGTGTTTCCCGATCCTCTTAAACAATCTATAGTTATTCCCATACACAAGAGTGGTAGAAGAGATTGTGTCAATAATTATCGTCCAATTTCAATCCTACTATCGCTGTCAAAGATCTTGGAAAAGAATCTTATTAATAGGAGGCTCGTAAACTTTTTGGAAAATAAAAAATAACTTGCGGATGCCCAGTTTGGTTTTAGATCGGGAAAATCTACAGAATATGCGGTACACAACTTTACCGACTTGATTGCAACGAAATTGGATGACAGAAAGAGATGCCTGACAATTTTTCTAGATCTGGCAAAGGCATTTGACAGAGTTTCTTCTGTTAAACTCTTGGCCAAGCTTGAAAATATGGGTATAAGGGGATTGGAACTGCTCCTTTTTAAAGACTACCTGAAGAATCGTACTCAAAGGGTAAGGATAGGCGATACTGTAAGCGGGACGAGCTCGGTGAGCTTGAGTCCCTCAAGGCAGTATTTTGGGCCCTTCTATCTTCCTGTGCTATATCAATGACCTCTGCAAACTGAATCTACAAAATTGCAAAAATACCACATACGCAGATGACACAACCCTTACCTTCTATAGAGACACCTGGGACGACGTCTTTCTTTTTGCCCAAGAAGGCTTCAACACGGTCTGCCACTGGCTTGCCTCAAACCTCCTAACTCTAAATGCCATGAAAACTTCTTATCTAACTTTTTCATTGCGAAACATTCCCATCCCATCTCACAAATTAATCACACATTCTTGTCCTCAACAAATAGCCTCAACTTGTGGCTGTCCACATATTAGTAAGTCTAAATCCGTTAAATACCTGGTTGTAACAATAGATAAACACTAACCATCTTATTACAAAATACGGTCTAACTTTAGCCCGAGCCTTAACCATCGAGTCAGTTTTTGTATTTCGAACTTTATGCCGACTATAGTAAAGTTCTTAATACAAAATTGACGACATAAGGCCGGACTAAGTTGTCGGTTTTGTAAAAGGAACTGTATTTCAATTTCTGTTAGATTCCAATTTCAAAAACGGGCTCGATGGTTTAAACCATGTCAAAAGAAAAACCTTGTTTTGTAATAAGACCATTACCGTCTTATTACAAAACACGATCTAACTTTAGTCCCAACCTACACATTCGATTTAGTTTTTGTATTTGGAACTTTATGCCGACTTTAGTAAAGTTCTTAATACAAAATTGACAACCTAAGACCGGACTAAGTTGACAGTTTTGTAAAAGGAACTCTATTTCGATTTCGGTAAGGTTCTTATTTCAAAAATAGCTTCGATGGTTTAAACCACGTCTAAAGAAAAACCTTGTTTTGTAATAAGACGGTTACTGTCTTATTACAAAACAAGGTTTTCTTTAAGACATGGTTTAAACCATCGAGTCTGTTTTTGAAATAAGAACCTAACAGAAATCGAAATGCGGTTCCTTTTACAAAACTGACTACTTAGTCCAGTCTTCGGTTGTTAATTTTGTATTAAGAACTTTATAAAGTCGGCATAAAGTTCGAAATACAAAAACTAGCTCAAAGGTTTAGGCTCGGGCTAAAGTTAGATCGTGTTTTGTAATAAGACGGTTAAACTTCAAAGAACATAGAGAATCCGTAAGCTCACTTATGTCTTTAAAAATCTTCGGCACGTAGCGGACTCTAAAATCATGCGAACTGTATATCTGGCGCTCTGTCAGTCTGTCCTTGCTATTGCATCTCCTCATGAGGAGGAGCAGCAAAAACACACCTCCTGAAACTAGAACGAGCTCAAAGACTTATTCTGAAAATAAGCCTATTCAAACCGCGTCTTTTTCCTACGACAGATCTCTACCAACAAGCTGAAGTTTTAACGGTAAGACAACTGTGCGTACTCGCTACTATACTTAGGCAACATGCCTCTATGAACTTCAATAGTTTTAATCCAGTCCTACAGAGACGGCGTTTTCATCAAGTCTGTCAAGCTAGACCCTCCAGGACGAGATTCAATTGATTCTTCTTCTTTTCCAAGGGCCACGTCTGTATAACAGTGCAAATAAACATCGAACAATTTATCCACTAACGCGGATTGAATGCAGACGTAAGGTCTCAAAATGGCTCCCAACAGTCACATATGGCGACACGGATAAACTGTTATTCAGTTACAGAGAAGTACAACTCACATGCATTACACACACACACACTTAAAACACCACAAGTACCACTTCCTCTCACACGCACAAAACCACTACACACGCATTATACAATATACACCCACCAACGAATTCACAAACCTACTAACACACTATTATGTGTCATACTTCTTATTTTTATATTTTTCGTTAGCTGTAAGCGCTCCCTGCTATTGCTTTATTATGTCCTTAGCATAGCTCTCATAATGTATTCGAGATTAGGAGACCAGGAGACCCGTAGCACAGGTTTTACTTAGTATGGGCTTCTGTCTCCCTTCTTAAAACTAAATGAAATGGAACGTGTGACTGACTTGAGCAACATGGGCAGTCCACGGTAAATGGGAATCCATGGTCACCCCCAGGTTTTTGACCGTATGTGCGTATTCAATCTGAACTCCAACCACAGAACAGAACAGAGTGGAGTGGTTTACCAATTATATGAGATGTGATGTGATCATTTAAGAGAGCTGTACGACGTTTTCTTAGAAGAATGGAACTCGTATCTCTCTTGCGAAATGTCAAATATTTATAGAGTCGATGCCTCGCCGGTGTAAAGCAGTAATTAAAAGCCGTGGACATGCTACTACCTATTAATTTAAGTTTAAAATGTATTAAATAGCTTTTTTTCTTTACGCACTTCACATTAATGTGATTTATTTAATCTAAGTTTCTTATAAAACAACTCTTGAGCAGTTTAATAAATCGTTCTTAATTATTTGTCCAGCTTTATTACTATTTGAACTTATAACTATATAGAATTAATAAAATTTGTAAAAAAAATTGTTAGCGATGCTATTATATATTCCTAATCCCGTTTGCTCTATTCATGTGGCTACTTCATAACATAACTAGTTACTTCTAAGAAGGAACGTATAAATACACATGACATGATTTAGATTTAAAAAAAAACTGGAATTTCAAATCGTTCTTAATTATATGATCACAACTGTATAATTATGTATACGATTAACGCATTTTGACCAAACTGTTTCTTATTGCGTTTCTATATGATAAATGGTGAATGAGGTAGGTAGAAACCTTCCTGTAGGAAAATTTATACAATCATGGTACCTACACCCTGGGCCAGGCATTAGTACCTATGTCCATATATTTGTATGGCCCGTGGCAAGAAGAAAGGATGGCCTTTGCCCAGCTGTGGGACAAGATGGGGTATTGCCATTAAAATAGACACAAATTTATGCTGGTAATTTTGTCAAAAAGAAAGCCTAGCATATACGGGGTAGGGCTAGCCCATACAACAAGGCACCAAACGGCCCAGTAGCGTCTCCACTCAATTCAAATTTAGAGATAGATCACAATCACCCTAATTTAAGAATAAAGAGGCGGTGCAGCCTGTCTTTACTAATAACTGGCGAAATCAGGGTGTACTCTTTTGTAAGGGTTCTCTGAGGCCAGTCACCATAGACACCAAAATCGCGTTAGTTCGTAAAAAAATGCACTGTAATGATTTTTGCGATGTTGTTGGGATAGATTTATTTATTTATTTGGGACAAACAAACAGTAACACATTATATAAGCGCAAATAATATAAACAAAGATATTAAGTATATAAATGTGAAAACTCACACCGTTATCCACAGCACATAGGTATATATATAGGTATACATAGATACCAATAGTGTAAATAACTCCAAGTTTGCAGCTTCGAAACTGGGTGGTGCTCGAAAAACCTCGACATTTACGGACATCTTTCAGTTTTTAGCTTGTAACCTTCGATCAACAATTTATTGATCGAGGCTTATAATACCTAAAAGGTGCATCCACAGAAAAGTAAATTTATCTGCAATAAATTGCGAGCTAGAGAGGTAATAAATTGACGTTATCACAGTTACAGAGGTCAATACTGACCTATAAAATTCAAAGAACACAATTTTAGCAAAAGTACTTATTCTTTAAAACATAGTCTCAGTAAAAGAGGTTATTTTAGAAGTTTAGGGTTGGATTAGATTTCATATGTGGAAATTTATTAAATGATAAATGATTTTATTTCTGTAAGTAGGTTTGAACCACGTTTGAACAAACACTTTTACACGTCAATCATATTTTTTTTTTTTATACTAGATGAGGTCGGCGTTTCCTATCTGACTACTCTGAGAAGAAAGGCCGAAACAAACTCAGAGGTCACAGTCTCTTTTAAAGTCCAGACAAAATCTTGGTCAGATCATGTGAAGGCTATGTAGATCGGTGTCTGAAATGGTCTTTTGAGGAAAGAACCACACAGAATGAGTGGACCTGTCCAGTCAGTGCACGCAATTGTCAGTAATCGTGCAGCTCAACTTAGACTCAAGGAGCTCAACGATTCGACGAACAATACCAAAGAAAGAACATTTGAGTAGGCCGCATAAATTACTCAAACTGCCAGATCATGATTACGCTGAGAAAAATATAAAAAAACCAATGACCGACATAGTTCTCACATTCACAATAATAATCAATAGAATCATATTATAATAATCTTTGAGGACCATGTAGATTTGTGTCTGAAATGGTCTTTTGAGGAAAGAACCACACAGATTGAGTGGACCTGTCCAGTCAGTGCACGCATTTGTCAGTAACCGTGCAGCTCATTATGTTGTACTAGTTGATAATTTCCGTACACAGACTTTTTGACGACCGATTCGGATGGCAGTGACGACAGATGGAAAAAGGCATGGCAGTGACCGAGTGGCGTCCAATCCAAGGACTGGAAGAAGAAGTGTCGGTCGACCATCGGCGAGATGAACGGAAGACATTGTTGCCAACGTGGGTAGAACCTGTATGAGGCTGGACTGGAACGGGAGCGTGGGGATTGGCACAAGAAAATATAGGCCTATCTCCAACAGTGGGTGAAGTTGTACTGTGGATGATGTATTTCTTTTTAACAATTAGATCCAATTACAAAGCTCCTAACAATCCTAAATGTTAGTAAACAATTTAACTTATAGATAGGTATGACGACACGGTTGGCGCAGTGGTTAAGCGATTGACTGCTGCGTTACGTGTCGCGGGTTCGATCCTCGCACGGATCAAATATTTGTATGACCCGCAAGTAGTTATTCCGGGTCTGGCCGTTTGTGTACCTATGTGAGTTTAAATGTTTGTAACGCACCCGCAATACAGGACAAATGTCTAGTGTGGGGCAAAGTTTAAAAAAAGCTACTACAGACAGGGTGGTGTTTATAAGATGTCTCATTATTGGGCTTTCGTCATGGCCATCAGCCATAACTTTCAGGAGGCCGTTGTGTACTGTCAATCTGGTGAGAAGAGATGCATTCTTTTTCCGCACGAAAGCAGCGAAAGCAGTCTACTCTGGCTTGAGCAAACATTGCAGATGCACTGCAATGACATGGCAGTCGCAACAGCGCCCAAAAAGCGTTGTTGTGTTGAATACACATTGTCAGCACGTTTAGTACTACAGCTGATCCATAGAGCGCTCGAGTACAGGGATATGCGGTATGCGTAGTAAATTAAAAAACGTGATTTTGGCCGCATCTGTACATCATGCGAACCTGCGGGCCAGCATATTTGCCCGCAACGCCCGCGCCAGTGCCCTGCGTTCTCGCTCAACTGCGGAGTCGTCAGCAATGAATTGTCCAAGGTAATGACTAAACCAAACCTGTTTTTTTTTTGTTTTTAATCCTTCGATTAAGGTGAACCACAACAAAACAGCAGCTGCTGTGAACAGTATTCGATTGTTTATCATCGATTTCAAAGTATTTGAGCAATGAGTGGAATTGGGTGGCAATGGCATAATTATTCATAATTCCGTTCCCGTACGGCCTCGGCGAGAAAGCAGAAACCTGTAACTTCCTGACTATTTCTATCGAGGATTCTATATATATTCCATCGAGGATTTCATGCCTGGGGTCCTGAGGTAAGTAAAAAGAAAGAAGTTACTCGAGAAAGAGGTAAAAAAAAACCCTCTGAATCAAGTAAACAAAGATACACTCCCGGAAACTCGTCCTCAATCGAGCCACCCACAGAGCATGTAAGAGCCACCCATTGTGTAAATTGTGTAAAGGTCTACTTATGAATTTTAAATGGTCGTGAATTCAAATTTAGAACCTGAGTAATGAATGAGACACCAAACTGGTGGCCACTTGAGTTCAAAACTGCATAGGAACTTTTTCTTTGATTAATTATTAAGGTATAGTATATATACCTACGCTTATAAACCTACATAGTGCCTATATAGCACGAGTGGGTCGATTTAGAAATCTGGGAGTGTATAACGCAAAGCTAATGTATAACTCCGAACTCACATACGGTTTTACTCGATCAAGCAAACACGTCGAGTAAAAATCACGGCACAGGCTTTCGTCCACACGTTCAGCCTTTATCTATCGAGCGACGCGCGATGTTCAGTATTCACCGAACCGTTCGAGCCACAAGTTGTATTTTCAACAAAGAAGACAGTGGCTACATTTAGCAAGTCTCGCAATTCTCGATTATAAAAGGATTAAAGAAAACAAAGGAATAATAAGAGGTACTGGGTAAAATATTGGTTAGATCGTCGCATTAATTACAGCCACGTGAACTTGATTAGAGAGTTGTGTCCCGTAGATTATAGTAATTATTTAAGGATGCCTGAAGGACTATAATTATGAAGAATTACTTTATATGCTATGATTACACCATTAATTTTAAAAAGACGCTTGACTCGAAGGGCGCTTAGATACATACGCTCGAGTCAGGCTCGACGGCTCGCTTCGAATAGGTGCGAAGAAATCCATCGAGCCGGCTCGATGCGAGCCTTCGAGTTGTGAATTGCGGTCCAGACATAAAACTACTCCGTGGTCCACACGTTGATTTTCAACTTGTTTTCGAGTAATTAAATAAAAATTACACAGGCAGGTACTTGTTAGCGCGCTAAGCGCGCGACAGATGACAGTGACTTTTCTGTTGTTGGGAAACACGACCACTGACGTATAAATCTATAAATCATATATACGTCATTGAACACGACCCCTTTTCATTTGGCATTATAGCTGTACAAGGATCTTTTGGTGCGTGGCCAAAATCGGAACTAACGCCGCCATCCGCAGCGATAAAACGTAAAGGGGAATGCCAAGGATTCCTACAAGACTCGGCCAGAACCGACAGCTATATATCATGAAAAAGGAAAATAATTACAGAATTTGATAGCTTAATTAGTTTTCTATTAGAAGTACACCAAAAAAAGTTATAGTTCTTTAAAATTGACCACTTAGTACTTCTCATTTTAACGATAACATGACATAAACGATTAAATAATGAATTAAATTCATGACTTTTGGCACACTAACCTCACTTAGATACGTTTAGTAAAAATATAACATACCTACATTATTTTCGAATGTATGAAAAAAAAACACATATTTTATACATTTTAACAATTATTTAGTAGGTAGGTTCAGATGGTCGGTCGGGCGATCCGGGTCAGCAAGTAATACAGGTTCAGTACTCAGTAGTTCCTTGGCGTCGTACCTAAGTGGTAGAAAAATCGGAGTCCGGAACACGGCAATAAACAACACAAAACTCAAAAAACACGGGAATACTTCTTCGCTCGTGATGGTAACACGCGGGAGAAGGAAAAATAAAATAAATAGATAATAAAACTTTTTAACAATAACAAATACAATTACTTACACAGCAAGTCGAAATCAAAATCAGTCCCAGATGATTTAGATACACTCTCATCTTTAATTCAACGCCATCTGTGGCATACTATATGTAACTCGTAAAAAATTATGCATCTAACATTTTGTAACATTTATGTCCAAACGTAGACAGTGTCAAAATGAACAGCCGAAGTCCTAATTGCAAAACGTTTTTTTGCGATGTGCGCAAAATCTAGTTTTTATTCGGTCACTAAACGAGAGAAGTGCTGCCAGCACTATAATAACATTATTAGGAACAACATATTCTAAACGGAATCGATAATCAAATTAAATTACTTTATTACATTATTTATAAAATAAGATATGTCTATTCAAAAATATAACTAAACGCGACTAAAATTATAAGAAGTACGAGATATGACATGTTAGTAATAAATTCACATAACTTCATACTGTTATTAATGTAATCGATTTGCAAGTGCAACTTTGTATCGATATTATTTTATTTTTAATGGAAATTGATTAAAACACAATTTCAGGTGGATGAAGCTAATTGCTCTGTGGGTGGATGTGCTTTAGTTATTGTTCTGAGGGTGGATGCAAGGACATGTAATATATTATTTTCTACAGTGACACAACACCAAAGAGTATAGTAATATCACAACCGTAGACAGAGAAACTTTCTCTGTCTACGATCACAACACAATCAGTCATAATCAGTCATAATCGACATAAGTCTAATTCAAGAACATAAGTGACATAAATGGAACAGATTAATATGCCAGTATCAAATCTAAGTGGCCTCCAACAATTTTGGTATTGGCAACAATGGCAACATTTCTAATTGTTGAAATAAAATTGTAGCTATGATATTTCAGGGTTTGCTAGGAGTGATGCCTGCTAGGGTTGCGGAAAAGTCCGAGAGGGATACCGTGGCCCCCAGGCACAGGTAACTGAAGGAACACGGGTGGGTTTTAGTCAGTAAGAGTCTGACACGCCCTCCTGCTCCTCCCAGAGCGGGAGAAGTTATTTGATGATTTCCCACCCTCAAAAAAAAAAAAAAAAGCTATGATATTACCAATTAAAGACTTGGCTAAAAGGTCCCAGCAACCAGGCCATTAAAATTAATTTTTAAAAACAATTGTAGGTATGAAACGTAGACAGAGAATGCTATAGACAAATTGATGTGTTTTGTCGCATTCACACATAAAAAAAAAAATGAAAAAAATTGAGAAAAAATTTGAAAAAAGAAAAAAATTGTAAAGAAATGAGACAGAATGATGAGATTTTTTGTTTCACAGCGCGTGCCACGATTTTGACGGTTTTAGCATAGTACTTTGCTAAACAAAGTTTGACAGATAGTTATCGTCTTCTTGTAAAATTCAGTTTTATGTGCTTTAAGTTTAGTAATTTATGTTATTTTATGTTGTGAACAATTTAGCCTTAATATTTCAACCATTAAGTAAAAAAACATGGTGCGGTGTAGCGATCTAAGGTGTAAAAGTGATAGGTGAAACGAAAATGCCACACTTGTCCTTTCATTCGTAAGTATAGCACTTTTTATCAGTAACTAGGCTATCAATAACATTTTACTGTGTTCATACATTGTGAATAATGTACCCTAGACGTAAATTCATCGATAAAAAGCACAAAATTAACATTATTAAATTCTAACCTAAGGATTTTGGTGTTGCCAATTTTCCATAAATTATTGCCCACTTTTATGGGAAATATGTATTCTGTAGTGTGTATCCTAATCCTAACTAATATTATATGTAAATACGAAATTGAGTTTATTTGTTGGTTTGTTTGTTACGCTTTCCCGCTAAAACGGTTTATCAGATTTGGATGAAATTTGGCACATCGGTAAATTACTTGGGTTAGGACATAGGATACTTTTTATCGCAATATTCTCACGGAACCGAGACACATGCGGGTAAAAGCGCGGGGCGCAGCTAGTTAATTGTATATCTGAAAGATTAATGGCTTGTTGCAGTTTTCCTGAATATGATAATTTACGTCGGAATTGGATCGTAGCTACAGGACGAACAGATTGGACACCAAAGCCGTCATCAAAAATTTGCAGCAGACATTTTAATAAAAAAAAAAAGAAGAAACTAACACTGCTATTACCGAATACAGTACCTATTCTGCTAAACATTCAGTTAATAACATAATTATTAAGTTTCGATACAGGTTTTATATGTTTTTTATATATGTTCAGTGTTTTTAAAACTGTCATATACAATTATCTGTTGCGAACTATTATTTTGTACATTTTATGTGCAATAAATGACTGAGACAGGCTTATCTTAAACTCTGAACGCGATTCAAAATATCGATCAAGAATTTAAAATATCTTTTTCCGTAAACAACATCTTCTTACATCTATTTTGTATTAACGTCTTAAAGATAATATTTTTTTTAGGAATCAAAGGCCTGTATTCCATCATCTTCCTCCATCAGTTTACATGAAGAAACGAATATGGAAATTGAAAATAATTTAAGCATTCTTGTAAGCACAGTATATTATAGTAATTTCTAAGTACAAGTATTTGTACTTACAAATTACTATAATGTACTTATTGAAATACGTTATTGACGGACAATTTAGGACAATAACGTGTAAAATCAATAAAAGCTAATTAAAAATAAACTTGTTGTATTATTTACTCACAAAGCCAGATACTACTATCATCTAAGAAAATGTAGGTATTTAGAATCACATCATCATCATCCATCGTCACTCTCTCCTGCTTTTAAGGGGTTGAGGGGGAGCATGCGTGTAGTTCATGCAAACGTAATAAGTACCAAAATAATTTGTAAATCAAACATATTCCTATATCTAGGAATCTGTAGCTAGGGTGTATTTATTCCGATTGTATTACAGAATATCTAGGTTCCCAAATATGTATTTTGAACGGACACTGATTTAAAGACGATTTATGAGAAAAATAAATTTTCTATAGACATTTTAAATTGTGGGGTAAATTTTTCCTCACACGGTAACCCTAAATGTGTGACGTATTTTTGTTTTGTCTCTTTCTGCGACACGCTTTCCAGGCGTCTATAGCATTCTCTGTCTACGGTATGAAATGTATTGGTCTGGTCAATTTATTGAATTGAATAATTCATTAGAAAATGACTACAATGGTGTACTTCTACAGATTTTATTTATATGGTATATATTTGTTACCTACTGTTTTCTATTATGAATTATCATTATTGTGGAAAGTCTGTCGGACGCTAGATGATTCGAGCCTATTCCTGGCATTGTCTTTTGCGCTACATCTTTACTGCTAAACTGCTTTGATTCTTCCTTTGTAAGCGGAAGAGAAACAAAATAATAGGTTCTTCTTGATATTAGTCCCTTCATTGATTGATCGGGCATAACTATAATTATTATGTCGCAGCTGAATTGTAGAATCCACCGGAATACAAACCGGCTAGCCGCGTTACGAAACAGCCCCGTTCTGTAGAAAGACTAGTTAAGGTTTAGGTGGATTGTAATACGACCATCGAATACGACTGACCGCTGATCAGCCATATTCATACATACTCTAATGGTTTGCGTTCTCAAATGTGACGATATGTAGCGTCGTCATTGTGTAAAACCGCCAACTGTCCAACCTAGGTACCATTTATTAATTCCCAATGTTACCGTTCGCGGCTCTGCAGGCTCTACAGCTGCACTACCATAACAGCAGCTATAATACTAAATAAAGAGCAATGCCTAAAAACAAAACGCTAAGTATGTGCATAACAATGACTACTACTATGATTTAGTGCTTATAATGTTAACTGTTGCATTTACATGTAACATTATGTAGGTATATGCAATGCCATTTTCAACGAAATGTCGCTAGTTCTACTTAAATAAAGGCTCTACTCAATTGTTTCTTGCTTGTCAAGCAATTTTGATTGTATAGAACTAAGCTTGACGAGTTTGAAAAGCAAACGATACGCGAACAGAGAATATTATTTGTGTTTGATCATACTTGATGAAACGGAAACGGGATACAATACAATGGGAATGTGTGTTTTCTCTGTCTACGGTGTGAATGCTCCATAGATGATCAAATTCTTGATCACAGTGCTTAAATGCTTCTCGGCACCATAGTGTGAATGAAAATAAAACAGTAGGTACCTGTACCTACTGCTAATGAATTACTGAAAACTAGTCTGCAGTGAACTAAATTGAAAACTCACCGACCAGGCTGATTTCATTATTAAAACTTTACAGGAGTGTAGTCAAAATAATAAAACTGGGTAGGTATTTTACAAAAATTGTTTATTCTGTTTGAATGGGAATATAATTTGCCAAATAAACTATTTTTTGTAATTATTATCAAGACATAATCACAATAGTACAGACGCTGTACTCTAAACACGTTACATTATTGAGAAAATGGCAAAAAAAATCAAAATGTGGTTCATTATTTCTCGCGACTGATTATTCACATTATAATAATTACTACCTATTATATGAATCAAACATTATTAGTTCTGCACTTCTGCAAGCCCCATGGGAAATAGTCGTGATTTTTTATGTATGTACGTGCATTATTTGAATACAGTTTAAAGTTTTTTAAGAATAGTTACGAATTATCATTTACTCCAATGCTTGCTTAGACAGCTTTATTACAAAAGGGCTAAAATGTTACAAAAATCATATCCGTGGCTTGACATAGGTACATACATTCAATATAAACAACAAAAAAAAAGGAACTCAACCGCTTAGGGTGTTATAAATGCTCAAAATTATTAACTATAGATACCTACTTACTACTAACATATAAATCTTAAAAGAATGTATTGTAAATCACAGATTTCCATACTAATTATATGTTTAATATCGTTTCAGGATTAATATGTGCCATTTTTAATGTATTATTTATAGAGGACATGTGTGATTAATAGATTGCTAGTTGGTGATAGCTAGTTGGTGCAACAAGTCTTAGTATACTCTAAATAGTTACGTTTTTATACCATATATTTGCATTATTTTTAACAAATTACGTTTCTTATTCGTCCCATTGACAGAGAAAGCTTACATACATATTTATATACCTATGTATGATAAGAATGATTGGCAATTCTAATTTGGCTATTTCACCCTTAAGAAAGCACATACGGCCGGTACACACCTTGTTTAGTGCAAGTGCGCTTAGTCTACAAATAACTCATTCACATCGCACTAATTAAAATGTGTATCAGTCTCAAGTATGAAGATCGAGTCTTTTAATCGCTAAGCGACGATACAACTAACACAAATCTGGCCTCAAAATTATACAACTCCTAAACTAATAAGACTTAAGTTCAATAATTGATCGTCCAACACTTTGTCCGTGCTTTACACTTATTTTTCACGTTTAAAGTGTCTTATCACTGGAGGTGCCAACTCGAATGTCCTTCACAATAACTTTAGGCTCAATGTTGATAATTTCACTCAGTTTCTTCAAAGTGAACGGCATCATTCTGTTGCAGAACGACATCAGAGTAGTGACGTCGGCATACTTTTCTAGGGAATCAGGCTTTGACTTATAATAAGAATACCCGTTATCTGAAGCACTAGGAACACTATAAGGTAGTTTGGTGGTGGACTTCTTGGCGACAGTCCTGCCGCCCGGGAGCTTCGTAGTGGACTTCCTAGCGCATCTCTTCAGAAGGTGAGGGTCCTCTTTCTTTTTACTTTCTCTATTACCATCCGCAGGTGCATACGGCACAGTCGTGTATTTGAATAGAAGCGTAGGGTGAAGAGCGGTGTGGTGAGTCTTCAAGTCTCTTAGGAATTTAAATCCTATATCGTCACAATGACCACAGAAATGTGTTTCTCTGGTGTTATGATGTAGCTTGAATAACGCGTAGTTGACCGGTATCTGTGGATGCGCTAGGCTGTGGTGGTCCTGTAGAGACTTCACGTCGAGGCGCAGAACTAAGCAAATGCAGCATTTGACGACCACATCGCCCTTTCTAGCAAAGTCGGGTCTGATATTTTCATGTAGATGAGTGTCAACATCAGTTTCTGGTATTGAATTTTCACAGAATAAGCATATTATTTTAGGTACATTAGTTTCCTCTTCTGCTGATAATTTCTTCTTGGGCGAGAGAATGTATGACTCTGCGGGGGGTATGCCTGTCATTTTCATCAGCAGGGTTTTACCGGGGTGAACTTTTTCTGTGTGCCCTATAATGCCCTGCCGGTAGGAACAGCTGTAGTCGCAATAGCAGCACGAGTAGGGCTTCAGATTATGATGTTTAAGTACGTGTTCTTTCCAAGAGTTGTAAAATTTAGACTTGTAGGGGCAGTGTGGGCATGGTCTTAGGATCTTCTTCTTGGGACCGGCCTCGTCGATGACGAGTCGCTCGTCATCACTATCTGGCGCGGGTCTCTTCCGGCTGGCAGGCACTTGATCGGGTGTAGGAACGCGCTCTTCGTATCGGACAACGAGAAGAGAATTATTATCGGTTTCGGTAAAACTCTTTTCAGTAGTGGAGGGCTCTGAGGTGGCGGGTTTGACGGAGACACACTGTAGGATCTTCTTCTTCTGCAGCTGTATGGTGTTGGTGACCCACGCAGCGCGCACCGACGGGTCTCGTATCGCTTCTTCGGGCCAGGACGGGCCGTCGTGACCCTTGCAATGAAACTGCGCTTCATGATAAGTCTGATATTTGATTGAACAGTTAGTGCAACCCCACCTGAAATTTTTTAAATTATTATTGAAGCTTCGTAATGTACTTATGATATGAATTTACTACCAAAACTTTTGTATTTGAAGTGATGTAATAAATTCAAAGGAATTCAAAAACAGGACAGCCACAAAAACAAACAGAACTTAAATATTATATATACCAACCTTAAGTGGACCGGCTTACCTGATCTTATTAAGCTCCATCTCCAAATGGTCTCGCATGACCGCCTCGTCTCCATTCAACATGCCACACTTAGGACAGCAGTACATGCTATTATTGGGAGCTCCGAACTCGCCGAAAGCTTCCTCCAACTGTGTCATCGAAAACTTTTCAACTGCATCAACAGTAGGAGGGGCAGCGGCTGATACAGGCTTGGTTACTTTTTCGACGGTAATTTTCTGTTTAGCCAAGTTGGCCTTATGCTTTTCTATAATAGACGCTTGATGGTCCAACTGCCCCGCGACCCATTTCTCTTTGTCCACGTCTTTGGGCAGCTCGATGTGGTCGTACTGCCTGAAGTGCTCGATGCTCATATGTTCCGTGAGGCCGGCTTTGTGGAAAGCCTTGTAGTTGCAGAGGCCGCATCCCCACCTGGAAGATTTAACGTTGAGAATGAACTGTAGGTACATGCTGCTATTGTTTGTGAGTGTGTTTGACCAAAGACGTGTCAAAAGCAACAAGGTTATATTTGATATAACCTTGTTGCTTGTTGATGATCTAAAATCTTTATAAAGCTACTGAAAATCTATAAAGTTAAAAAAATGCGATTTTATTGCACAATTCAATATTAACATAAAAAGCGAGTTGCTACCGTATAGCAAAGAAGCACAGCAATCCTAGTGTTTTATCTTAATGTTATGTGATAAAAAATTAGAGAAAGAATGAATTATCATTAGTACCTATTACAGCAAGTTTACTTACTTCCTGTACTGCAGCTCTTCATACAAATGAGACTGCATGGCCTCTCTGGTGTTTTCTGATATAACATTGCACAGTGGGCACTTGAACATGATTCCATTCGGTTCACAGAACTGTCCGAATTTCTTGCACAAATCTCCCATGGACTTCGCCGACTCTGGAACCACCTCGACAACTTCCTTCTTGACCAAATTCAGGTCGATATTAACGGGAGGGGGCGGGACTGGTGGTGTCTGGTTGGGAGTTTCCTGCTCCTCCTGCTTAACCTCAGGCAAGTTTGACCCCAATTTCTGTCTTTGTTTCATCCACCGCGGGGTCCCGTCCGCCTCATTCGGTAGTGAGCCTTCTCTATAGTAGTAATAGATCACATCTTCAGCCTCGCTACTGTGTGAATGCGCCAGGTGGTTGTTCACATTCTCCAACGCGGATGCCCTGTACGGACAGTAGCCACATCTGAACTGCATTTTTGACTGGTGCAGCTTGAAGCAATGCTCCGCCACTTCGGGACGCAACATGCTTTTGAATTTACAGAGGCCGCACTGCCACGGCTTCAAGTCCATCGTAGGCGCGGCGCTGGGTGGCGCTGCGACTGAAGCCGTCGCAGCCGCCGCCGCCGCGCTCGCGCTCTCACGCACTATATACAGCGGAGCGTTCTGATGTGTCTCCATCATATGCTTCTCAATGAAATCACGTTTGTAATGATAGATGTGACACTTAGAGCATGCGTACAAGGTGTCGTCGTGCATCTTCAGATGCTGCACCACTCGGTTGGCGGTAATAGGCTTCGACGTGTCAGTGGTTTGGTTGTTAGGGCAGTGCACGCAGCGGAAGTTGAAGCTAGCGGGGCCGGAGTGCAGCGCCTCCCAGTGGCGCTTGAGCATGGGCTCGTCCACCGACGTGTAGCTGCAACCCACGGCACCGCACGTGTTGCGTGCGCGCGCAGAGATCTGCTGCGGGTAGCGCGCGGCCAGCTCGCGCGGCACGAGCTGCGCGGGCGCGGGCGCGGGCGCGAGCCTGTCGAGCCTGTCGCGCGGCACGAGCGAGCTGGAGGCCAGGTTCACCATCCTGTCGAAGTGCTTCTCGTTGGTCTCGAGGTGCGGCACGGGGTTCACGGGCGCCGTCTGCGCCACCGGCTGCTGCTCCGCGTGCAGCTGCAGGTGCCGTACCATATTCACCCGCACTTTCGTACTAAACCTACAAATCTCACAGTAAACCAATTGATCCAAAATAGGATTAATTGGAAGCTGATTAATTTCTCGAGGCCAGAATCGCCGCTTAATTGGTTGCAAGGTTTCGGTGGCAGTGGTGCTCAATTTCCTCTTTGGCAGCTCTTTCTTCTCCTTTTTTGCTACATTAAGGACGTAACAAGAGAGCCCATTCTCTGTGGTGGTCGTGATTACAATGTCTTTCTCCCTGTGCACAAATTTGAGGTGACGTTTGGCCATGGCCAGGTTCCCTAGACTGCTGCGACAGACGCCGCACTGGTATACATTTCGGTCACAATGGTCGTGCATATAGTGGTGCATGATGTTATCTCTGTTGCTGGCCATGTATGGGCAGTGCGCACATTTGCAGCCCTGTTCTTTGTCGGGATAGCAGTAGAAGAAATGTTTTTTCAAGCCATTTATGGATTTACATAATTGGTGACATTTGGGGCACTTGCTAAGGAGTTCAAGCGGCACCTTCTGGTTGACGCCCTGCGTCGGCGCTTGTTTGTTGCTGGCGGAGGAGTCTTCATCGGAGAGGTCGATAACCGGCTGCCGTGCGTCCTCTTCGTCACTGTCCAGCACTACTACCTCGCCAGGCAGGCCCTTAGGGGTTTCATCCTCAATTTTAATAGGTACTCTAGTGATAGTTAGCGGCTGTTCAGCTGTAACAGAAGCGACTGGCGTATGTACAGAAGGTTGGTTTGTAACATCTGTCAGGCTAGGACCGGTAATTGAAGCAATTCCTTTTAAAACCGGAGAAAGGATTCCGGCTTCTAGTTCAGCGACAGAGACAGTTGGTGCAACAGGCGCTATAGCAGCTACAGGCGCTATAGCAGCAACAGGTTGTTCAACAGCTTTAGGAATGATATCTTGAGGATGTTCTTCCAAAGTGGGTTCGCTCAGTTCAAGCTGCGGTTCCATCATCATAGTGAGACCAATAAGTTTCTCCAGGTCAATGGACCGTTCTGCTTCACGCATCGGGTTCTCCTTTGTTGCGCTCGGAGTCACATCTTCAGTTGGCACTTTCTTTTTATTCAGGAAGGCTAGTGGAAGGACCCTCAGCTCGTTTGAACCCTCCTGTAATTGAAATGCTACATGAGAATACTGGCCATCATTTGTAAGGCATTATAGCCAGGCTTACCAGTGTCTTGAAAGGCTTATTAACAGAAAAAAAAAATGCTAAAAGACTATATGTATATAATCATGTCAAGTGTTTTGACTGGCTGTTGTTATTTCGGAAAGCAACTAAAAGCTTTAACTTTTTAAGAATCCGGGAGTTATCGCGATAGTTAAATGAAAAAACTAAGCATTGGAAAATACAAAAAACGGCGACAAACCCGACTGGTTACAAAAGTCAAGTAATAGAAGAAATAAATAAGCAATGCATAGCTAGATTTCACACAAAAAATACGTAGAATATAGTACAAATCCCACATACTTTGTTGGTGATAATTCTCAAGTAAGCTTGGGGTTGTTTCGTCGGGTGCACGGTGGATACATGGTCCAGTAGTTCCCCCTCGTTGTCAGCCCCTAAGACGCACCAAGTGCACTGGTATAACTTCAACCCGTGGGATTTCATGTGGTGGACCAATTCTGATGACGATGACATTTCCAGCTGGCAATACTGTAATGGAATGAATGATAAAACTGTAGAGAATACTGTCTAGTCTAGATTATGTATTCTAGTTAAAAAAATGTATTGCTTCTCCAAATTTTGTACGTGCATGTCATTGTATTGTATTGTCGAATTAAGAGCGTGCATTCTAAAATTGACCACGTCCCAAATAGCCGTTACCTACCGGTTTTTATTAATTTGTTAGTACCTATTACTAATTTCTGTCATTCGCCATGGGGACTGGGAAGAAGGCGTGGGTATGTATTGTGCTATAGAGTGATACTTTATATTTCCATACAGCAATATAAACGAATTAATCAAAACAGTTGAGTATCTGACAGCTATTTTCTAAAATGCCCACTTTAGGAATGCACAGCCTTAAATCATGAAAATGTAATTATTTCGTGATTTGCTATAAAATATGCATGTGGCTTGCTTGAAGAATCTCTACGCAAGAAATGAAGACAAGTATTATAAGACATTATTCCCTCCGTAGCGGCCCTTCACCTAGGAAACTCGTAACTTTCCTATCGATTTGTTTATATATGTATATAAGTATGTATATCAGTCATCAGGTTACCGTAGTACAGGCTCGTAACTAGTTCGGGACCTGAAGACCTTGTGTGGATGTTGTCTCATATTACTTATTATTGGTATTGTTATATGGCAGACTTCCTTATCCATTTCAGATTTAACACATTATATCGTGTTTATACTTTTAAATACTTACATAACAAGGATGCATGGTGGCTCCAACATGCTTCTGTTGTAAATGCTCGCAGAACTTATCCTGGGTGTAAGTACGGAACTTACATTTGCTACCGCTTTCAGCTGAAAACAATAAGACAAAAAAATCTTAAAATAGGACATTGTTTATAGGAAGTGATAAATATCCGTGGCATGACACAGTGTGTGTGCAAGCATGTGGCTATGGAGATGAGATGGGGTGATGTTGTGTCATTAAAGCAATGCCGATGCAGCCAAATTCCCCGCAATGCAGTGTGTCCTGGTAATTAGCGTTCTGCGTCCTTCAAAGAATGCAAGTGTGACTTTTAAGATAATAGAAGTACGTTTGTTCGAATTACATAAACAAAACGGTGCACTGCTATTGTCTGCACTATTACTTAACAAGTAAAAAAAATCGTTTTAAAGTAACTTACAGTGGTGACAAATATAATACGGCACGGCCTCTTCTCGAGTCAGCATGCGGCCCCCATCACTAGCGTTAGTTGCGACAGTTGTTCGCAGCACGGTGGCTCCAGATTGTGTTACCCCATGCACCCTGGTCGCGTGGGCCCCCACCGACTGGCTCGCCGCAGCTCGGTAGAAACACTGCCCGCAAGAATACTGGCAGTTTCCGTGCGCTTTGAACACGTGCATCACCAGGTCGATAGCGTTACCTAGTGCATCGAAATCACAATAGGAACAATTCAAGGCGTCGAGACCCCCTACGCGCTGATGCGTGGAGGCGTGTAGCAGCGCATCCTCAGCAGAGTCGGATGTAAATGAACAGAATCTACCCGCACATTTGTACACCTTAATCAGTTTGTCTCGAGCCATCATAGTTTCTAGAACCACTCTGTGTTTATTCGACATCACTTTGGCCTGCACTTCCTCGTATTTAAAGCTTACTTCAGATTGCTGTATGTCTGGTCTCACTGTTGGGTAGGTAGGGGTCAACCGCGGAGACTCCGGTCCGAGGCTCACTACACTCTGGATTATCGGGAAACTTGAAGTTTCCTTTGGCATACCATCTGCCGATGTAGATATCAATTCATTAATAGGTCTAATATTGAGATACGGCTTAGGAGAAGCAGGGTTTTCAGTTTGCTTAATTTGTTTATCTGAATCCTCTTCAGGTGCAGATTCAGGCAAAACTTCCTTTTGGTAAATAGGAAAGTTATCCATGTGCTTATCAAGATAATGTTGGAAACAGTCTTTGAATTTATGTGCTCCTTGTGGAGTAACAATCACTTTGCAAATGAAACAATATCCGTCCCAATTCTCAGAGTGCTTCAGTTGCACATGTTTCTTCATTGAAATCAATAGAGTCGTCTTAAAGTGATTGTCTTTCCCATTGATACAACAAACGTATTCTTTAGCGCCTGATTCGGTGAAGTTAATTTTGAAATGTGGATAGTCAACAATGTCATTAGAAGGCTGACTGGATAGATCTTTTAATCCAGAGTCCAGGCTAGATTGTTGGTCTTTTTGATACGTAGGCTGGACAGGTTGATGATCTACTTTTGCAGGTTGGCTTATTTCACTGGTGTCCATAGACTGCGGTCCGTCCTGCAAAATTTCATCCGTGTTCTCCAGTTCAACCTGTTCAACTTTTATTTTAGAGTCAATGGGTTCTTCGCTAGTCAATTCTAATAATCCACCTACATTATCATCAGCTTCAAAGGTAATCTTAGACTTAATACTTGCTAGCATTACCGAAGGTCGCCGTTCATTACTTTCTGCGACATTACTTGGTTTTTCACTTAGCCTGGCTGTTATCACTCGAGGAATGGCCTGTATTGTTGGTGGCTTAGATAATGTACAACGTAATGTCTTTTTAGACATGGCTGATAAATTAATGGTATAAACAGCAGTTTGTTCATCATTGTGGCGACGAATGACGTGATTTTTAAGATTTTCAAGAGATAATTGAGTGAAATTGCATTTTTTGCAAATGTAGCCAATGAGTTGACCTTCGGTTTCTTTTGGAGGTGGCGGAATATCCAATCTGAACGGGCATTGATTCTCATTTGAGCACTCACAGCAAGTGTGCTTGTATTCACCAGTGTGCGTGCTCACTATATGCCAAAAGAAAGTTTCCAAAACCGAGGAGTTATAAGCAAATTCTTTATAACAGAATATGCAAACGTATTTATCGGAAGAGATCTTGCTAAAGTCATTAAAATTAATCTCTTTACACTGATCTATGGCTTCTTTAGCAATTGCCGGAGCCATTCGTGACAGCGGGATTTCAACGTGCGGATGCTCACTTACATAATGATGTACGATGTCTGAACCAGCGAACCCACATAAGCGACACCAATAGTATAACTCATTTTTACGGAAACAGTAGTTTTTATCAGTAAAATAAGCATTCGGATCTGGAACGATAATTTGTTTTTCCGTTGGCATGTTACAATCCGGAGGTTTTAAAGTAGATTCTACTTTACTTTCAAGTTTTTTCTTTTTATTTTTAGGTTTAATCACTCCATCTTGCCAACGCCCTCGCTTACGTTTTTTTTTCTTTATTTCAGATAGAATTTCGGTGCTACCGTAGCTTTTCCAAGATGCCAGCGAACAAACTTCGGAATCGGAACTGTTAGATTCATCTTCGCTCGCCTTTTCAATATTGGTATCTCCTACTGATTCTGTTTCAAATGCGTAAGGGTCTAATTCTTTTTTATTTTTAGTCTTCGACTTGGGTCCAGGTTTATATTTTGGCTTTGCTATTTCAGGAAGACTATCAGTGGATGTTTTAGGTTTAGGTTTAGGTCCAGGCTTTTTTCTGACTTTTTCGGGAATAGGATGGTCACGACTTTTGTCAGCTGAGCTCTTGAATTTTTCCAAAAGTACTACGGGTTCCGGTTCGGGTAACACTACGTCATCCTTCGTTGCGGTTTTTTCGTCGACCATTTTTGCTAAACGACACATTCTTATGCCAGTAGCACTTAAAATATCATCTCTGATAAACATTTCTCTTATGTCTTCATGGAGTTTTTGCAGCTCGCGTGGTGGTTTTTTAGATTTCTTTTTGCTCGCGACCGCAGCTGTTGCTCGAGTGACGCGTTTCTCTGCAACTGACGTAACTTTTTTAGGCCACCGGCCTTTTCCTTTCCTAGATAATTTAGATTTTTTGCCAGTAATTTTCCTTTTATATTTAGTCTTTGTTTCCTGAAGATCTGTCTCTTCTGCTTCGGCGGCGTCTTCGCCTATTAAATCTTCAATGCTTCCATCTTGTTCCTGATCGTCATCATTTTCCTGGTCTTCGTCATTATTTAATTGCGTCTCCTCATTGTTTTTATTCAATTGCGTCTCCTCGTTGTTTTTATTCAATTGCGTCTCCTCGTTGTTTTTATTCAATTGCGTCTTCTCATTGTTTTTATTCAATTGCGTCTTCTCATTGTTTTTATTCAATTGCGTCTCCACGTCATTTTTATTCAATTGGGTATCCACGTCATTTTTATTCAATTGGGTCTCCACGTCATTTTTATTCAATTGGGTCTCCTCATCGTTTTTATTCAATTGCGTCTCGTCATAGTTTTTATTCAGTCGCGTTCTCTCATCGTTTTTATTCAATCTCATCTCACCGTTTTTATTCAATGGCGTCCCCTCATCGTTTTTATTCAATTGCGTCTCCTCGTTTTTATTCAGTGGTGTTTCCTCGTCGTTGTCATCCAATTTCGTTTTCTCATTGCCATGTAATTTTGACTCCGTTTCTATTGTTGTCTCTTCATCGACTGTCGGATTTGCATCGGATTTTTTATCATCAGTGAAATCTGAAAATTCTGTTTCGTCTATTTCATCATCGGACACTATTTCACTTAATTTCTCAAGCTGTTTCTTAATTTTATCGTTATCTCCAGATTGATCACCTAACATACTAAGCAATTTTTTTATTTTAGTTTTGTCTTGTAACATTGTTAGCAAATTACCCAATTCTAAATCGGATTCTGTTTCGGGTTTAGGTTCGACAGAATCTGTAGAGGTAACATTCGTTTCGCTGTGCACTTCTTCATTTGTGCTGTCAGCAACACAGTCATCGCTTTTATTTTTGTCTAGGACATCTGTATTGATGGTACTGTCAGGAGTAGAGCAGCCATCCATACTTCTTTCGTCTATATTTGATTTATTTTCAATTGCTATCATATTTTTTTCTGTTTCGGTAGTGGAAACAATATCCTCGTTGGTAGGTTTGCTTAAGTGTAGGTTTGAATTGAAAGCTTCATTCATTTTACTTTTCACTTCTTCATTTTGTATAGATACATCTTCAGAACATTTTACTGAGGCAAGCAGGTTGTCGGAACTTTGTGCAGCAGTACTCTTGGTTGAGCTGGAATCCTCAGTATGTTTCAGTTCTTGTGAAATTTCTGTATTAACATGAGTAATGTCGCTGGTAATCTCATTTACTTCATTTAGATCTGATAAAGAATTTTCGTGCATTTTGTTATCATTGGTTTTAGATAACTCATCCACAGCTTCGAGTACTTTTGTAAAGTCATCTTTACTTGCACTTGAATTGTTCTGTGGGGATGTGATATTCTGCAT
This sequence comes from Brachylomia viminalis, assembly GCA_937001585.2. NCBI lineage: Eukaryota > Metazoa > Arthropoda > Insecta > Lepidoptera > Noctuidae > Brachylomia > Brachylomia viminalis. The sequence goes on from OW443314.2 coordinate 14,721,207, forward strand.
CATATTCTCAAGTGTAATTTCATTCGTAAAATTATTACTCGATTCGTTTTTAGACGCATCAAGGTCGTTATCGAGGTCTGCAATCAGCGCATTAATATTATCGAGTACGGGGTCCGACACAACACTATCGGTAAACATTTCTAGTTCCAACCCAAAGTTAGTGTGAATATCGGTAGCGTTCGGTTGTTTCGGTACAATTTTCTCCTTGACAGGACTAGTTACTTGTGGTGGCGGTGCGGTTGTCGTAGAACTTAAATCACTTTCATGAAGTTTTTCTGTGACAATATTATCCGTTTCGGAATCAGAGTCACTTATTATTGACTTCTTAGGTTTTTTAGTTTTCGAATGTTTCATGTTTGCAACTGCCAGTTTTCTACTCAATCTTGATGATCCCCTTCTAATTCGGTTATCAGTCTCACTGGTATCATCGATATGTATTTGAAGTTTTTCTGTTTCTGAATCTGATTTAGTATCGCTTTCTTTTATAATTTCTTTAATTTTTCCTTTGGATGTTTCCTTGTTTATATGTTTAGGACTTTCGTTGAATCTTTCTTTTGCTGTATCTTTGTTCTTTGGTGTTGGTGTTACTTTTTTGTCAGTGCTTTTATCGTTTGCTTTTTCTCTAATTGTTCTTTCTTTCCTTTTTTCGATATGTTTCCGTTCCTTCTCATCGTTTTTGTTTATAGGTTCCTCTTTTTTAGGTCTCTCCACCTCTTTCTCCTCCACAACACGTTTAATTTTTGGAATCTTGTAGTTTTTGACACCATAACCGGAAGCCAAAATAGCGCCCTTTACAATATTATCATTCGAGTATATTATTCCACTTCTGCTAGCGCGGGGATCTTCATGTTTATTTTTAATATTATTTTCTTTGCGCATTCTGGGATCTCTATAGTTCTTTCTAGGAGAGTAAGTCAGCTTTGAAGTACTTTGTACGCGCTTTTCTTCTTTATATTTCTCATAGTATTCTTTTTCTCTTTTACTACGGGCTATGTTTTCCGTATTAGTTTTGGATTTCGTATCAATATTTCGTATTTTACCAGTGTCAAATTTGCTCGGGTCTTTTATCGGGTGTCTATAAGTTTTTAAATCAGCCTTAATTTCTTGGAAGCTTCTTTCTCCGGCAGAAGAATCTGCCAAATCTCTACCCATACTTGACGCTCTTCGAAACACTTCTCTTTTATTACAAGTTTTAGTGTTCGGTTTGGAACCGCCAGACACCTGTTCACAACGGGATTCTCGAACTAATGCTCTTCCTACACTCGCAGCTCTTTGTCTTCTCGCATCAAAATTGTACTCAAAAACTTGAATACCTTTGCCACTCTCAAGGAACTTTTGGAACGTTTCGTTAACACTGGTGTCAATCTTAAATGAGCTGCCAGCGTGAGATTTTACTGAAATGGATTTATTTTCTGGTTCAATAGAAGAATTTCTTCTTATATTAGGTCCTCTGGACGATGACCTTGTAAGGGTATCTTCGGCGCCATTGTTCCGTCCAACACCTCTTTCATGTTTATCTTGTGGATGCATGCTATGCCCAATACTTCTTTCGCACTGGTTGCCGCGTCTCAAAGCAGCTTCTTGATAACCGCTGTTGTACTGTCCGCATTCTCTCGAAAACAGGCTATCATTTTCATTATCGTTCGGCATTGAACCACCAACGGTTTGTTCACGTCTGGGTGGTACTTTACTAAACAGACGTTCAGTTTGATCTGGCGCATAGTACCTGTACTTACTATTTCTGCGTTGTTCTCTATCCTGGCTTCTATACGTATCTGGTCCGCTGAACGGTTTTTGAGACTTGTAAGAACTTCCGCGGTAGTAGCCACTCTCTTTATAATACCCGCGGTCGCTGTCGTTTAGCTGAAATTTTGATTCATACTCAGGTTTTCTGTTAAGTCTGGGATCTTTAATATAGTTTTGTGCATTAAAATCGGATCTTCCAAACGGATGGGTTGGTGTCGATGGGCAGTCAGAACTACCAAATCCGGGATTTGGTGTAGACGTGCATTCATTTCTTCTATAGTATGGCGTTGGTGGGCACTCGGTTACACCGAATTGGTGACTTGGAGTAAGAGGGCGCTCATTAATGTTGAAAGAATGACTCCCAAAAGAATGATTCGGGGTGGAAGGACAATCTGACCTTCCGAAAGAGTGAATCGAAGTGGGAGGGCATTCTGATCTTCCAAAGTGATGACTTGGGGTAGTCGGGCACTCAGCCCTCCCAAACGAGTGCAGAGGAGTCATTGGTATGTCTAATCTACTAAATGTTTGAGTCGACGTGACCGGCAGATCAGATCTTCCAAACGACGGTAGCGGTGTCCTGGGACATTCTGATCTTTTATAGGAAAAGCAGTCCCGATTATCGAGGCTGTACCTATCATTTCTGCCTTTACTGTATTTGTCTCCAGTGAATGAGTCGGTATTACGCGTATTAATCGACACGTCACTAGAACTCCAACTACTGGTGTCTCCAATATCCTCAAAACGTGATCTTCTTTCACGAGATGGCTTCTTCTTCGAATCTTTTGCTACTGAATTTTCTCGTTCTCTAGAATCATTCATAGTAACCGATGGCACATATACGTGCTTCTTGTTACATTGGTCGACGTCAAACGACTGGTGGCTATGAGTCATTTCGTACGATCTGGCATTAGGTGTCATACCTGCATTGGAGGCGGGACTTTGATTAATACTCGAAAACGCTGACCTTGGCGTCCTATCATGATGAGCAGTATGCGGACTAGGACTTTGGCTAGAATTTACATCCTTTCTAACACGAGGATCCAAAAGCACAGGTCTGTTTTGACTTTTGATTTGGTCAGTTTTTGTAGCACTTATCGTGCTCGTATTCGAAAGCGAAAGTCCTGCAATGTTACTGAACAATGTAGGTACATTGTTCTGATTAGGAGACAAAATAGGAAAAGTTCTCATATCTACATCTACATTGCGATTTACTGGCACAACCTTCAAAGATTCACCAGGTATTATGGCTGGAGGTGAAAATTCCATATTACTTGACTCATCGCAGTCAGGCGATTTAGGAGCGAGATCGCTATAAAGGTCACTTGCTTGAACTTCACCTCCATTGTCACTATTTGAACTGTCGTCGTCGAAAGACATTTTCTTTTGTATATTAAACCTTTCACATTCTTTCTCTGTCAATTTAAGACTGGGTTTCTTAATGAGATCCTCTTTAGACTCGTTATCTTCAAAATAAAGCTTTAGAGGACTTACTATTTTATCTCTGTCAGTCTTCTGTTTATAGTTTTCTATAGATATCCTTTTCTTGGGCAAAATTTCTTTGGCGCTAGCCACTTTGTTGACTTTGGGTTGGTGTAAAAGTGGTGTGCCTGCTTCTGAGCCAGGGATAGTTATAGACTCGCTCAATATTTCATTTTTGAGGGCTTGTAATATGTCTATTTCTGAGAGCATAGTATTAGTTGGTGTCCCGGGTATTGTCGGCTCATTGAGTAATGGTATTTCAACAGGTTTCTCCATTTTATTTAGTTCTGCTTCAATTAAACACACCCCTTTATTATTTTTAGAAACTTCCGAAACAGTAGTTTCAGTTTTACAGTCAGTTTTAATGTCAGTTCCTTTTTGATTTTCAACCTTTGCATGTCTAGCTTCTTTGCTATCCTGTATTATATTTTCTTCTACAGGTTCAGAACTACCTGTCAAAGGTTTATAGAAGTTAGCTCTGTATTTGACCGGCTCTTTTGGTGTAATACCTATTTTCTCCTCGTCTGACGGTGGTTGTAATTCGTCAGAGGCATTATTTTTACTTGTTTTGTCATCAGTAAAACCATCCTCTTTAATATTATTTTTCCTATCGGGTACTGTCGTTATCGAATCATCGTCGTCATTTTTTATTGCGTCTTGCTCATTTTTCCCCTTATCAGTACCAGTTTTATTTAGCGCTTTGCTCTCTTTATCGTTCATTTCTAATTCCGAAACGTCAAAATTATCATTTAATTCTGCACTAGTATTGGCATCAGGGTTACTATCTGAATTGATCACAAGACAAATTTGAATTTTACGATTTTTGTCTTTGTCGGTAGAAGTTTTCGCCTCACTTTGATCATTAAGTACCAAGTTACCACTTAAACTGCCATATATATTTTCAATAACTTCACTCTCACTATCGGATAGTTCTCCTTCTTCTACTTCTTCCTTTCTTCTAAGTCTTCCCTTATTTTTGTTATAAGACTTCAATATTAAGTCTGATATGTCATCTCTAGATCGAGTCTTCTTTAGTTCACTAAGTATCTGCTTTCGCAATTCCCGTAATGTATCGATGTCTACGTCACCATCTTTGCAGTTAATAATTCTGGAGAATATATCCTTCGTATTCAAACTGCTTAAACTGTCTTCAGGTACATTCAAAGTTATATTTACACCTTTAGATTTACGTGATACTGCTTTTAAAGATTTTTTTCTTTCTTTTTTATGGTACGAAGGAGAGTACCTTCTCGGAGATCTACGGGGTGACCGGCGGCTAAAAAGAGGTTTTTCTTCCGCTGAATCAGCCATAGACCAACGTCGTCTGCTAGAATCGGGTGATACTAAAACTCGAGTGTAATTTCGCTTCGAAGCTGAATGTGGAGGTGAAACTTTATCTTCTTTCATTTTAGTTGGAGAGCGGTGCGTCGGCGGCGATACTGATGATTTATTTGGCCTTCTCTGAAAAAGGGCTGGCTCTTTAGAACCTGCTGTGTGCATTTCTTCAACTTCGTCAACCCTTAATATCTCAGGTAACGTCTCCTCGTCCTCTTGTCGTTTGGCCATGGTTTTGAGCTTATTTCTTACAGCCTCTAAATCTGATTTTTCTTGTGGCGTGGGAGGATCTATGGAAAATCCTGGATCTGATCCTATTTTCTGCAATGGAAAAAATTAGATATAATGATTTTTCCAGCAACACATTTATTAAAATTAACAGAAATAAACTTACCTGCGACTCCACTTTTGTGTACAAATTAACCAGAACTTGTTCACATTTATGTAAGTTGTCCATTTTCATTCTAAAAATAAACAATAACATAATGTAGTCTCAAATGACATCGACAAGATAACACTTGATCGTTTCTTAATATTTATAGTAAACCAGATATTACTAGAAATAACACAATCAAAAAAGGATCACAATAATTGTCATAAAGCTGTTCAGAATTAGATATAAAATTTTCGATTTAATTGTTTTCATTGCTCGAGTACGTACTGTGAAAAACCAATACAAACAAATACTTACAGTGCAACTTAATAAAAATAAAACTAACTAGTAACTATTAGGCATAGTGATAATTATTTCACTGTACCTAATAATGATTTACACGTCGAATCCGGCGTTACCGCTAGCATGCGTCCTTTATATTCGCGTATCATGTTAAAAAAATACTATAATAACCTTTTCTTCTTGATTGTTAGCAACTCTCTTAGAGATTGAATCTTCTCGAGCTGTGCCTGTCGAGGATTCCCAGTCTTCTTGGCGTTAGTCTCCAGTCTCCTGATCATGCCGTCCAGAAATGGTATATACTTCTTCATCTCCTCGAACTTTAGGTCGTATTCTGAACCCATTTTGGCGGCTGTAAAACAATTACTTGTATGCTTAATATTTTGTTATTTACATTAATGCAAAAATACATTAAACCAAGCTGTGTCTCAATCGTGTACACAAAAACGTTTAAACTATAAGCGCAAACAACAGTTTTAACTGTACATTTGAAAAGTAAAACAATATTTTAAACGAAACGTTCTATAGTTCTGTAGATACATATTCTACAAAAGTATAATTCGTATCGCTGCAGATGATTACTGTTAGTATTAGATCTTAAAATACGTATTAACTGAACAGGTACCTATCACTAATTCTTATAATTATCTTTATCAAGGTCAAAACACGTGAAGAGCGATATGCATATTTAGTCGAGGCAACTGAGTAAAACAAGAAATAACTAGTTACATGTGTGAACACTAACTATGCGAGGTACGTATTCTGAGCCATTTAAATTAGAGATGAAACTATCTGACAACTATTAGGTATGCGGCCCGATAGTAAAGTAAGCCCGGACACCGGATACTAGGTTATAAACGTAGGATCTTCAGCAATAAGCAGTGAAAGTGATCAGGATTTGAATCTTATCAATTAATCACTCGCTGCACTCTTAAACGACGATGCCCGAATACGCTCGATCGTGCGTGCCTCACAATCGTGGACTCGCTCTTATCAGGCTTTGTTTGCCCGGATATCCGACTATCCATCTGAAATGTTCTTATTCAGGCTGTAAGGCGTATTATTACAATCATTTTTATATTTTTTAGGGTCACATTGTCGTACGCAAAATACACGCTAAGGATGAGAGTTGAGGACGTTATACCTACAGTAGTAGTTAGAGGGTTGGCAAATAGAACAAATAAAATTAAAATGATACCTAACTGATTTACTTTATTGTATACTATATATACAATAAAGTATATATATATTATATAAAATAATATTAAAAACAAAATGATTAATTAAAAATGAGTAAAAATAAATAAAAGGATCAATATTTCTCGAGTTTGACTATCTTGTTTAAGTACCGTACCATAAGCACTTATTTCCTACTTAGCCCAAAACATCGCCATGCCCTCGGATCCAACGATGTGTAATAGTCGTGATAAGTGGTATTTTCCCGCACTATGCATGCACAAACTGTACTCAATGTGATAGATGAATCAACATCATGTACGTAAGGAAAAATTTAAATCTTTTCAGTAAAAGAGGTGAAAGACACTATAGGAAAAAAAAAAAAAAAAAAAAACTATAGGACTAGAAATAGGGACCAATTAGTTCAACCAGGTTTCAGACTGGCTAAAGTAGACTCATCCTTCATGGGGTACTGTTTAAAATGTTACAATAAAATACCTCCCCACATACTCCAATTGAATGAAACGAAATTTAAATCTTGTATAAAACGCACACTATACAGCCAAGCATATTATAAGTTGGGGGATTATATCGCAAACAAAAATGCTTGGCTCAGGGCTGGTCCTGCTTCCTAACTTGGGGGGCCCGAGCGCCGCCTGTAGGCGGTTGTACGTGGGAATCGTGCGGTCCATGGCCCTGTATGGGGCCCCTGTGTGGGCGATGGACATGACGGCCGGTACTCTCGCCATTCTGCGCAAACCGCAGAGGGCGATGGCCGTCAGAGTCGTCCGCGGGTACCGCATGATTTCCTACGAGGCGGCTTGCGTCCTGGCCGGATCCCCGCCCTGGGACCTTGAGCCGAAAGTACTCGCGTCATTATATCGATGGCGCGAGGAAGAGCGGGCACGGGGCTCGAGGCCGGTGCAGCGGCAGATCGCGCTGCGCCGAGAGGAGCTCCATCAGGTCTTGGTGGCGGAATGGCGGCTAAGGCTTCTGCGCCCTACCGCCGGCCTCGCTACCGTCGAGGAGATCCGGCCAGTACTCGACGACTGGCTCGGGAGAAGGCACGGCTCCCTGTCGTTTAGGGTGACGCAGGTGCTGTCGGGGCACGGCTGCTTCGGCAAGTACCTGTGCCGCATAGGCAGGGAGCCGGACGCTCGGTGTCACCATTGCGTCCATTGCGGGGAGGACACGGCGCAACACACGCTCGCCGAGTGTGTAGCTTGGGAGGAGCAGCGCCGTGTCCTCACAAATGAAGTAGGAGGCGATCTGTCGCTGCCGGCCGTAGTGCGGAGGATGGTCGGTAGCGCAGAGTCGTGGGACGCGGTGGTGTCCTTCTGCGAGGACGATGTCGCAGAAGGTAACTGCGGAACGGGAGAGGGAGATCTCGACTCCCTTCCCCGGCCGCTTTAGGCGCACCGGGCGCAGGAGAAGGGCGGACAACGCCCTTTTCCGGCCCCCATGAATGGGTCCAGGGGCGTGGGACTTGGGGAAGTCCTCGCCCCCTATTTGATGGACCCGAGGCGAAGGCGTGCGCGGGTGTCGGCGCGCGCCTCTGAGGCGATGCACGGGGTAGTTAAACACCTCACTACCCCGTGCAGGAGACGAGGCCCGGACAGACCGGGCCAGCACTAGTGTGGGGCTGCGGAAGAATTTCGATTCCCGCGGCCCCGCGCGCACGTGCGTGGAGACATCGGGGTGGTTTTAGTCGGTAAGAGTCCGGCACGCCCCTCCGCCTTTTCCCCAGGCGGAGGTAGTCCATCAGGATTTCCCCCCGTATAAAAAAAAAAAAAGGGCTGGTCCTGCTCCACAAGGGCGCGTAAACGAATTATTTAACCTTTTAAGCGCTTGGCTAAATATCAATTGCCGTGCCCCTAGCGCGCGGCTAGAAATCGAAAAAAAAATTTTTTTTTCGTTTAAGTTGTACCACGCAGTTATTAGGACGAAAATAGATCGAAATAATCATGTATGTTTTCTGTCGCAGAAATACGACACAAGCGGTAGGGGCACGGAAATATGTGTCGCATAAATGCGACACAAGCGGTCAAAAGATTAACATTCGAAAATAATGTTGGAGCTGATGAAGATTGTACTATCTTTGCATTGTATACATTCAATCTCTTAGTATTGTATAATTGCATAGCACATGTGTGAGCACTATGTACCCACTATAAAGCTTACTGGGTTCGTCTTTCATTGACTTGAATGTGCCCTGGCGGCTGAGAGTATGTCATGCTCACTCAAAATGGTTGAGCTGAATGGTGCTGATCCATACGTCATGTTTGTGAACGGGCGCCGTCAGTAGGCACTAGTCATTTCTTAGCTGCCACGGCTTATTTTAATTCCATAACTGTTTTTATCTTTTTATTACGGACGCTTTTAACGTGCACGTCTTTCTACATCGTTCTCACATGTATAATTACAACATGAATGATGTAACCTCTTTTTTGTAACAATATTTTGATATTAAAGAGTGTCTATGGAGTTTCTTGTCAGTTCTTCTCCATAGGTACCTACTACGCTTTGGAATGGGCAACTAGCTTCATCTTTCTGACTGACCGACCCCTTGACAATTTAAAAGTGCCTGTAATTGGTTTATTTGAAATACCTAAATGCTTTGAGTGAGTTTGAATAGGAGTAGCGTTTATACTCTGTTACTAAGGCAATAACAGGTATTTAGATAATACAAGCTGCGCTTTAGTCACCTGCAAACGTTAAGTGTGATTCTACTAGTCATACTGATCCAGTTTCCCCATGATTGCCATAACCGATTCGAGAAAAAGTTGACTTATGACGCATCATCAAAAAATGCTTAGTTTTCGACTTGTAAGGCATTTTTAGCGTCTCAAGGATTAAAATCAAATAATCTTCAACAATGCATTGGTTTTTATCTTATTTAAGTATGTTGATGTGGAATTGACGAAATATTGTGATAAAGTACAAAAGATTGTGATGAAGAATAACAAAAAAGCCAACCGTTGTTGAATTATTAAATAATATAATACTCTAAACCTCAACGTTCTAGCCAATATTGCAGATACATCCACCTTCAATGGCTTTCAATTCTGATTAACGTAGAAACATAGAATTCAAAATATATGCGCTGAGGTCAGCTTTCGACTACCAACACCCTAATTGCAACACACTTTCAATCAGCATCTGAATAATTTTGAACGATATTGCTAATACACTGCTTCATAATAAAGATCGATAAAAATTGATACAGTTATGTTAGTGTGTTACGCAATTACTGCGCTGTATCCCCAAACGTGAATAATTAAATATTTTGTCTTAATATTAACACATATACGTAGACGGAATTCCTTACGAACCTCTGTAAACCAACGTGGTGATAATAATTAGTAGGACCCAAAATTCCAAGTTGAAGGCCAGTCAATTTCTTATAGGAATACCATTTTGATTTTCGAAAGCCAAGACGCTATGGCGACGGCATCTTATGTAGATCGATCGTTACGACCTTGGAATATTTCATCAACTAGACGTAGGTGTAAGACAATATTAATCTTCGTAAAAAGAAAATTGGTTGGTCCACGGATGACTTGGCGTCGCACAATTAAATAGTTTTATTATAAAAATACCGTTAATATACAGTACCGAAAACTTGCTATTTAGGCCATTATTTTATCATTTTTAATTCTTATTCAATGAACTAGAAGCCATAATTATTTCCAGGTTTTCATGTCGTGACGTGAATGTGTTGGTTTGTCGATTCACACTTGGGTCGCAAGTATCAATATCAGTTCGGAGTACCGAAATATCCTTTCGAGTAGTCACCGAAGTAACTGCCAATCTGTTAAGTAAAAATCTCACCGTGAAAACTTAGGGACAGTGAGCTTGAAATGAGCTGTCATTCCGCCTAATAGTACGGATTGACACTATTGACAGACAACCCGACAACCGACATTGCCCGACAACCTTCTGTCAGTGGCCCGCCTGTCAAAATCATCCCTCTAGATGGAGGATTCTTGCCTTTCAACGGAGACCGATCTCGTTCCTCCACCTCCAAACTACAAAGGGTTTTATCAACACCCATAGACTCGTCATCGTTGCATCGATGCCTTGATCACAATTTGTCAATCTAACCCGATTTTTTTTCTCATCTCATCTATCAATCGGCAATAGTCCACGATCTTCGTTGGGTCGATTTTATTAATTGACGAAAGCTTGCTTTTGTGTCATAAATCCTAATAGTATGACAAAACGATTGACGGTAAAAGGTCTCAATGAAGTCAAACTAATTCCAGCTCACCAGATGTCGCCTGGGGTCTAGTGTTCTGTGAACTGGGTTTACGTTATCTGTCAGTACACTACTACAAATATGAATCGTCTAGGAGCCGGAGTTTGCGTTCATTACAATAATCCGTAGTATTTTAATATTTTTATCTGGGTTCAATAATAATTTAAATAACATTTAACATGTCCGCGCAATGAGATCTGTCCGAGCTGTCAAACTCAGCCTAATCCAAAGTGGCGCCGCCGCCGCTGTGGTGGTAAAATAATCTTGCATGGTCCCCATTGAAATTTAGGTGTACCATACATCTCTGCTTATCTTTTGGGGAAAACACGAGTGTTATTAAATATTAAACAGCAAGAACCGGATAAGTTAAAAACTTAAATTGATAATAAAAAAATCACCCAGTCAATACAGTTGTGACATTCAATTAATAATACAGACGGGCAAAATAGGTAACTAGTTTTACACTATAATAGATTATCAGGTAAACCTTATGATGCTCCAATATCCATTATTTGTTTATCTCTGCATGCATTAAAGATGACCTATACATTTTCGGAAAGTGTTCTTAAAAACCTTTAATTCGATACCAAGGACGATTAATTAATCTTTAAATTTAAAAAAATCGACAACTTTACATCCGGTATAAGGCGCCATGTTGGAGTTTATAGCCTTTAACCCGCGGAACAACATGACGCTTCCAACATGACCTCGTGTATCAAAATACGACAAGTAATTTAGGAGTTAGGGATCAGATGGCCATACATAAATTGCCTGTTAAAATCATATCCCTCCTTTGGCTTTGCCGTAGTCGTTAATTGTTTTCGTACAGAACAAACCATTTGTTACACACAGTGCAAAATGTAAAAAAGAAGTCAAATTATGATGATCCTTGTTGACGTCGATCGACTCACGTCATTAGGATTACATATTCACTAATATGCAAATAAAATTAAATAGGTAGTTTATTTCCAAACAAAGTGCACACAAATCTTAATGCTACCGCAAATGAATTAGAATTTACCCTAAACAAAGTTAAAATTCCAAGATTCTTAAAAAAAAACTTGCTCTTCCATACAATTTTCCACTTTTCTATAAAACAGCTGTATTTTTTTTTTTCACCTACGAGGTTTTTCTATGCTAGGGGGTCTAGAATCATGTGCTGAAATCATGGTTACATTTTGCGCGTCGATGTCCCCCTGCCACCCTGTATTATTGTCGATTTCAGATGAAAAGTCACGTCAGCGAACATTTGATTTACCATATTTTTAAGGGTACTAGTTTGTCTAAATAAATGTCTGGTTGACTATTGTTTAACTGTAATTTTAATCCAATTTAGTATTTTATAAGTAATTTAATAAACGGGTACAAATATTAGTCGATTCCCACCTTTACATCACTACCAGTTTCGCGATGTTGCCAATTAAAAAAGGAAAATTAATTTCATAAACAAAAGTTAACAACGATGTGGGTGACGGGTGTTCCAATTGTTATAATTATGATAACGATTGAACTATCGAAATCTACCAGCCGAAATATCAAACATCAAAAACTACCGTGGGTAATATTTTAGCATTCCATATAATATCAAAATAATATTCTGAATAAATATTAAATAGCCACATGCAAATATCAAGCTTGATCAAAGGAAGAGCCATTCCTGAGAACTTTTTATCTCCCTGTTTGTAACCCGTGAAAAATAATCAATACCTTCAACACCTCCGTCCGATTATTTTAGGGATAGGTCATCCGAATGATTCTTTACTATTTTTGTAGACGAAAATAAAGTGGTAGGTAGGTAGGTACGTAATACGGGCTGGTGTCCGCAACTCCACGTCAGTGCGCGTATTTTGCGTACTAGGTAGGTACCTAATAGAAATCTTGATGCACTCGGAAAAGTACTGGTCAGCTCGTCCAACTAAACGTTACAACACGACCACGATACACCGTAGTTTAGATTATTTATATACCTACCTAAATGTTTTTGAACTTACTAAATACATAGATTCTATATAAATACCTACTTACGGAATGTAGGTATTTTGTTGTTTTTTTTTTGTAAAATAATGATGATACACATACGCGAGAAGAACAAATAAAACATGTACCAAGTAATATTCCACACGATCAGAATGGAAATCAAAGTTAATAACCTACCTTCTATTCAAATACACCTAAAGTAAACAAATCACTCAAATGTTAACAAACTTAACAATTTATTCAATATAAATTGCGATACAACATCACGCACACACTTTTAAAACAAAACGTGATTCCTCGCTATAATAATGGCGTCATACACCAGCGCTGAACGCCCTTGCTTGCGTCCCCTTCGAGTCGTGCCGACGCAAGAAATGAACGCGAAACAAAATGGCGACTCGTGCTATAGAAGTGTAAATCAATGAGCGTACTGAATCATTGTTCTTTCAATATTTTAATGTTTATTTCATTATAGGTATAGCATTTAATATCACAATTTTTTTATATGCTAATTGTTAGTAAAATTGATTCTAACTTTTTTTATCAGGTATACCAACATAACGGAAATAGCGTTGTTGAATGTGGTCATACTCTTACCTATTTACCCTATGTCACATCCGTACCTAATAATACGTAGTGCTTCTCAATCGTGAGGTTTCGTTCATTTTAACCTCTACCTGTATTTCTACATAATTATCATAGAAATGTGCCTAGATTTAACTGTCGTGCGAAATAAAAACATGAATATTATTTCATCTCACACATACCTGTTACTCCACGACATTTTAATATACGGCCGATGGCCAATCTTGATCCGCTTGAGCAGCTAATAAATAGCAAAAAATATAATTAGGTAACAGTAATGTTTATCTGATACCTGATATTTTATACCTACTTTTCCTAGCCTAGGGAATTCGGTTTACACTAGCTAATCAATACTTACTCACGTTTGGTTATACTAAAAGGGTATTTAATTATGTACATATTTCAATAAGTACTTATCACAACATCTAATCGTGTTTGACGCGTTCCTCACTTGGCGTTACACTTTAATAACGCCATGCACTGGCCTAGATAATTCCTATTTCAATATGAATGTTCACGACGCCATCATGCATGTGTTAATAACAACGCGTAGGTATCAGCCAAATTACTTATTCAAAGAAGCACTAGGTACTAACCTTTCAAAAAAACAATACAAAATCAACAATCCTAGGCTTCTTTAACACTCCTTCAGGGATTTGCTGTCATTTTAGTGTGAGTGCAATATGCATTAACACTACTAGTTTTCGATTCCTGTTTTTCTTTGTTCGTCTCTCGGGCGCGGATGGCGACTGCTGGCGGCTTAATAGCGACGGCGCAAGGACGGCGACCCACGCCCCACCGCACCGACTAGGGCTCCACCAACGGAGTTGGAGTTATTATCATTCGACGGACGGCCGCCGCTCTAGCACGCCGGGTGTGTTGCTCGTTCACTTAGATCCTTTATTGTGTTGCTCCTCTGCCCGCCACGTCGCCATTACATTTTTGTGCACTCACTCATACGGACTCGGAGATAAATAGTGACACGTTCTAGAATATTCGCGAGTTTTTTTTCCGTGACGTCGATTGTTTTGTCGTCGACCAGCCAGAGACAAAATTGTTAATGGCATCAACGATCAATATTCTAAGCTGCGCAATCCTCGCGCAGGTATTTAAAAAGAAAGTCTATCTATTCGTCAGTTACCTGTCAAGTGCGAAGTTAGGCGTCATTTCGTAAAATATTTGTGATAGGTATTAATAAGTTACGTAACGAAATATTGTGATACCTACTAAAGTAAATATCGCGACAAATATTGGTTTTGAAGATTCGATTGCATAATATTATAAAAGTCGTATCGTATCTGCAGAAGTAACCATTGACCTATTTTTGTTGGCAAAATAATAATCGTCGCGGCAAATATCAAGACTTTCATATCGACTTAATTTCCCGTGCCGAATCCGTGCCGTGTACGGGACGTGTTGCGTCGCGCGCAGTCGCACATATAAATTCACCGACGTAATATTTACACCTGGGTACATTGAGTAGAAAATGAGCAAGCACAAAAATGTAATGTCCAAATTATCCTAGTCGATCTTACTTACCTACAGTTTTAAGAAATCAGCTGTGGGATGAGGATAATGGTTAGTAAATGCCACCATCATAGTGCCTACCTAGGTAAGACGAAAGTACCTAAAACATTTTGCCCTAACTAACAGTGTCGAACACTCTCCAAAGCTGAAAAGAATAAGCTTAAGTATTCAGGTATTAAACACAGTAAGGTATCAGTAATTTGGTATGTAGGAATTTAATTTAATTCCAGTAAAACAATCTCTCCATTGTTGGTAAACAGTCAAATAAAATAAGATAAGTAGTACTTAGTAGTACCTGCTCATTAGATTGGTTTTGTGAAACCTGGGTATATAAGACTCAAGTTTCTCATAGGTACTAATCATATAAAGAAGTGTTGTCTGTTTTTAATATTTCTGTGGTACTAATACTAACCTACCTACTAGATGTGCAGTTTTTTGTACTTATGTCCACTGACAGCAGGCAAACATTAATTACCTACCTACAAGATAGGTAGGTACTCTCCCTATCATGTTTACAAAGAAGCCAAGTTTGCACTTGAATGATACATCCAAAAGCAACCAACCCTTTCCCTGAAGCTGTATCATGAAAAACAATGTGTTTACCCTAGTAGGATGGTGTAACATTCTCACCAAGATACTTTTGTATCTTGTCTTCTTCAGGTACCTACCTGTACAAACCCATAAACCTCTTATCGCTTCCCGGGATCTCATCCATCTAAGTTGTAACTAAGTACCTAAGTAACTAGTGCTTCTTTATTCCTTATAAAGAAGAAATTGACGGAAGCCAGATTTTTTCAAATGGGCTTCATATTGACTGCAAAAGTACGCTAGGAAGTTTATGTAGTCGCCGAGACTGCTTTTTAATGCACGGATGCATTTAGCACTTGGGAATTGGAATTGCATTCCGTCTGAAATTCGGAGTAAATTCTTCCATAGTCTTTAGAACGGTGGAATAACATCGTAGCACACTGTTGAAGGAAATCAGCAGACATGAGACAGTTGAAATATTTATAGGTAAATAATCAACCAACATAATCATAGGTAAATGATTTAATGATATTCAGTAGGTAATATAATATGCAAAATGAGCCAACGACAAAAATAATAAAATCGTTTATTGCACCACTACCTACATCACTAATCTGAGTTTATTTGCAAGGTCTCAAGTCTCGAGTTAAGGCCTGCGGCACGACGCGGCATGACACGGTAAAGCATTATCATTTTGTTCGGCCCGGTATGCCAAAACCCGCTGCGTTTTACCGCTGCTTTTCGCGGTATGCTCAAGTCTCCTTGTGACAATATCAACGAAATGTGGGTGCTAAAGATATTAAAATAAGATTCAAAGTCATTTCCGCTTCAAAAATCAATCCTTTGTCGTGCCATGCGGCAGCGCTTATGAGCACTGCCTTTAGGTAGCAGAATGGCTAAAACGTGGTATTTTTTGGAGTATGGTAAAAACTTCCGGACAACGGTGATGGCTTTCGCCATTGCAGGAGGAAGATAGGATTCACAGGATAGATTGTAGGTACTTAGTCTGTCTCACGCCCCTAGCCGCCGCAGGAGACGCCCTGGGCGTCGGGAATCGCAGGCCGATTCCCGGCCACCGTAGGCGCGGGCTTGCGAACGGCGAGCAATGGGCAGCTCGCCGTTCGATAAGGACCAGGCCCGGGTCGACGGCGCGTTGTGTTCCACGCGCGCCTCAAAGAGATGTCAGCACCAATGACGGGGTTTGCTAGGACCGATGCCTGCTAGGGTTGCGGAAAAGTCCAAGAGGGTTACCGTGGCCCCTGGCACAGGCAACTGAAGGAACACGGGTGGGTTTTAGTCAGTAAGAGTCTGACACGCCCTCCTGCTCTGCCCAGAGCGGGAGAAGTTATTTGATGATTTCCCACCCACAAAAAAAAAAAAAAAAAAGGTACTTAGTCTGTGATCAAGATGTTTGATAATCTTGCTCAATTAATGATGTTACGTCTTATCAAACCCTCGTAATAGCCTGCTAATTCTGCGTTAGGCTTTTATTTATAAATAGGTAGAATAGGTAGAAATTATTGGGAACTTCAATGAGTATGTATATTATTATGTAGATTTAACTAGTAATACACTAGCTATGCTTCGACTCCGTCCGCGCATTGAGTGTAAGTCATAAAGGTAAAATTACAAAAGCGTAATAATATAATCATGATTCGCCTCACTTTTTGGAAGTGACTGTCGATTGAGCTCATAATAACCTACATTAATGATCACTGAACATTGTTTTTGCTTACACCAAACAAAAACTGCAGCAAACAATTTGTATAAAAAAGTAGGTAGCGAGGTCGCGTTGCAGAGTAGGGCTGAAGACATGTAAATCTGACGATGATGCATTTTGTCAAACATAATCATCTCGCCTCCGCAGCAGAACTATTATTTATACATATATTATTTATATTTAATATGGGCCTCTCTCGTAAGACTGGACCCGGTTATATTCGGATACGAAAACCGTCCGAACTTCAATTAATGAGCCTTTCACAGAAACAAAAAAACTAAGTATCCGTCATAGGTCCCATCTGCGCGATGTATTACGGTCCACTCTCTCTCTCTCTCTCTAACAGAGAAGGCCCTTGTACCGACAGTCCCAGCAGTTGGAACTGGGAACTTTTTAGGCTGATTGTAATTATAGGTAACGGTTGAATTATGTAGGGCACAAAATTAGAGGAACTTTAAAAGTTGGGAGCATTAGACGGCGCACCCATTTGCCAGTTAGTGCATTCAATCGTAAGATCATCGCGTTATTATGGTGAAAGCCATCGACTTATATTATCAACATCATCATCATCATTCTCGGCCCTCATCCCAATTTATTTGGGGTCGGCGCAACTTGTCTTGTTTTTTCCATACTTCTTTAATAGAGTCATCACTACTACTAGATGATGACATATACCTACAAGGTGTAACAGAATAAACGCAAGTCCTAAAAGTAGTTTACTCATAATTGACTACTGAATCCAGTTCAGTAACTATTAATACTTATAGGTAGGTTTTTTTTTCAAAAATGTATTTTGCAATACTGGCCGCCGATTGAGCCAAAGAAAATTTAATCTTATTTCAAGGCAATAAGACTTAATTTTAAACGCATAAAGTAATACTAGGGTCAACACGATTTTCATAGCGTTAAAAAAAATGTTTTGGTCATTGTATAACGCTTTTAACTCAATACTTTAATTGGGGTGTATGAGGTCTTGTGTTAATCATGTTACACGTTGTATATTACCGATGAAGGCAGACCATTTTCTAAGGGTGAAAGCGTTATAGAGATCCATGGACTACCTACATAGGTTTCACTCGAGATAAGAAGTTAACAAGTACCTAACGATGACGAATGCAGGATTTTATAATTCAAAAACCGCTTTATTAATATTATATAGGTATCGCAAAATATTCTTACACTTGTTCGATTATTGACATAATATGCTCATGGAAACCGTGATTCGTGAATAAAGAAATGAAAGTTTATGAGCAAAAGCTAGTCTTCGGTCGGAGGGTCGGAAATTATCCTACGGTAACGTAGTATTTCCGGGATGTAAAGTATCCTCTGTCCTAACACAGATCATGGTCTGTGTGTCAAATTTTAGCCGTGAAAAAGTAACAGACCAGCAGCCAGACAGAGTATTTTTATCATAATATATAGGTACTGGCTGACCCGACAGACATTGTACAGTGGGCTGCATCAATTGGGTGCCCCAGTTGTATTAAAATTAACTTTGAAGGGGGGTACCCACATCGTGACGCTGACTGTGCCTACTGTCCGTTCAGTTATTCCCGAATTTGAAAATTTTCCGGGCATCTCATCAAATTGTTCTATCCCTATTAACTTCACTCTCACTATTAAGAGCATTTTAAAATAAAAAATTGCCATATCGGTCCAGCCGTTCTCAAGTGTAGCGCTTGCCAACGAACAGCATTTCACTTTTATTTAAATAGTCCGAAGAAGACAAAATAATAGGTATGGATGGGCTATGCGCCGATTGCTCAATAGTCTTGTCGTTCGGACTCGAATTCTTAACTATCTAAAAAACGCTAATGTGTTCGTCTGATAAGAATTATCTCACGACAAAAGTTTGGCTCACACACTCACGACTTCTCAAACTACAATCAGGGGACCTGCCACCTGCCACCACCTATTGTAGCTTCAGTGTAGAAAAGAGATAGAGCTATACGCACCTTATAGCTCCATTATAATAATACTGGCCCCCAGGTACCTCAAACCTGTTTAACTTAGGGTCAAAATATGATCGGGGAACCAAACTAGTTAATTTTAAGAATTGTATAAGGTGTGCCTTAGCCAAGTCGAATTCGCACTGATTTCTACGATATTACAGAAATACATATTTCGGGAAGTTGAAGTGGGTGTGATCTTTGTACACTGGACTGACCGCTCGATGTGAGATCGAGAATCGAGAGAGGACGTCGAGGCACTGCACTCTCAGTCGGTCCACACCTTTTTCCGGCTTAAGTATTGCCTTTTTTTTGTTTGGGTTTTACTTTGTTTGGAGCAGATGGTATTCGTAGTACTGTTCGAATCTAATCTCAACTTATGTACGCCAAAATAGAGAATAAAAAATAAAATAAATTATTTCCATGAGACTCGTGGCTAAATAACAGCCGCACGCATGGGTCGATCGACTCCACCGTGTCTCGGAAAGCACGGTAAGCAGTTCTCGAAAGTCTGGCAACCAGTACCAAGGGGTATAATTTGTGTTACCCAGTTACTGGATTGTGGAGGTCAGATAGTTCGTAGTCGCTCGCATCTAAAATACTGGTATTCAGCTGCATCCGGTTAGACTGGAAGCCGACCCCAAAATAAGGCTAGGTAGATTGACTATCAATAACATTCGTCTGGCCAAACGACTGCGACGGGACACTTATTAGCGGTGTAATTAGATTCCACGATAAAGATTCAGTATGGCATTCATTTTCTGCTCACCCCCCCGGCCTCGTAGTGTTCAAAAATCTAAAAATAACTATGTAAGTATACAGTATACATGATGTAGATGATTTAGTTGCGGTTGTAATAATCTGAAAAAGGCAGAACAAGTTACTAAATATTCGAAATGGAACTCAAAATAAGTAAGTACTTATACAAAATAATATTTCATAGGTACTAAAATATATTTTTTGCTAAAACAAGATTCCATACTTAGTACTTAAAGCTGTTACAAAATTGTAATCGACAACTTTTGCTTTCGATGTCTGTTGAACTTAAATTTATGTATATTGAATAGGTACACGTTACTACTCACTAAAACATTTATCTACAAGTTTATTTCTGTATCGACCAACTACCAGAATATGAGTACCTACTGTGGTAACTGCGCATGTCTGTAGACTTGCCAGTATGACGAAACCCCGCTGAGCGAAACGAGCTGTATGGACTATGTGATGTGTATGTATAATGTAACGCGGTCGTCCGCCTTGCCTTCGGCCTCCGTCCGCCCCGCGGCCCCCCGCCCCGCCTGCGGCTGCCTCCTTGCCAGGCTTGCCACAATCCAGTTATCCAGTACGCTTATAACCAAAGCAGGGGACGGGCGTGTCGCATTTTTTAATTCATATTTTCTTTGTACATAGCGAGTTTTACGTTTTTATTTTGTACGTGGATCAAATACTACAAGTGTATGTAAACAAATTGTTAAGGTCTTCTACATTTTAATAACGGAATATCTACTCGGCTACAATTAAATAAATGATTGTAAGGTTTTTAATTTAAGTATTTACAAGGTTATGTGTTTGTCCTTTTTAATAAGTTTATCAGTGCGTTTTTGAGGGAAATATTTTACAGTTTTTCACGTAAGCATTATCAGGGGATTTATTTAAAGAAATATTATTCTGTGTGACAACAAATTGCTTATCCTTACCTCAACTACATTGTTAACGGTTACCAAGGCTAGTTTATTCGATAAACACTCGACGTTTTTCCTCATCGCGGTAATTATTTCGTCCATCACTATAACAGAATATTGTATAAAAGACTTTTTTAGGTGTTTTGTTTTCTACATTCAACAAGTGTTAATAATTTATTGGGCTTGGGCATCAGTCTATAAGTATATGGAAACATATTTGTTTTGAACTTTAAAGCAAACTTTAATAAAAGTGGGCGTTAATAGGAGTTACCTTTTATAGTGCCTATTGGTTCGAATTTATTTTGTAAAATTATATATAAAGTATGTAGCAAGCAAACATTGATTTAATAAGTATTTACTGGGCAAGTAACTGAGGTTGTTTGCTGTTAACCAGTTTATGATTCTGATGCACCGAACGTATCTAGCTGTATTATGTAGTAGGTCACTGAGTAAACGCTTCCTCTAATTATATCATTATTATTTATTAATTTGCTGTCAGCTGCTAAGGCTAAGTACCTACTTAGGTATGTAGTTACTAACGTCCGTGTGCCGTTTTGAATATTTTGTTTGAAAAAACATTTACCTACAGTACAATTTTATCATTACCTACTCAGTGTTGAATTGTGATAAGGATCGTATAGCAGTGCTGATTACAATGTTATTTTGTTGTTAACGCTAGTATGACGTTGTTTAGCCATCGAGTTTCCGATAAAATTACATTTTTATTTAGTATCACCGAACAGGCGGCGAGATAAGGATAAGGTTTTTTTTCTCCCTTTAGCTATGTAACTGGCTCCAGATAATGTACTTCGTAATAATAAAGATTTTGAAACGGAAAGTATTTTTTTATTGTGCATGAAATGTCTCGACTTTTGTTTCAGAATAAAATTTATTACTAAGACTTTTCAGCTGTGCCAACAGTATTTTACTAAATAGGTACATTACATACCAACCTGAAGGAAGTATTCTCAATTTTGAAGGCATTTTCACATCCAGACACTGATACGTCGAAACAACCACGTTAGATGAGGATTTTCAAATATGGGACAGGAAGTTGCGATTGCGACGCATCTGAAAATTATGAGCAGAGGTGTTACTTTGAAGAAGAGGAGATTTTGCACCAGTGTTCGTACAAACAATAAAACAAAGAGGAACTTTAAATTTTTTCTTTAATCAATAATTTAAAGCTTACAGACATTCTCGTGTTGTTACAAGTAAGCGTCGGCACTGCTGCGTGCCGCCGTGCTAGTCGCCACGGCTCACAATCCCGTTAACTAAAATTTCACCAGTAAAACTTGGTACCTTGGTACCGCCAGTGACGCATCTCATACGTCACTCACGGGACCACGTCCCCTCACAAATAAATCATCAATTCATGATTAGAGTCCGTCAAATCCGTCTCAAAATGTCAACAAAATGCTTTGAAACCTGCGCTATACGACCAGTGTACGTTCAGATGGACCAAGGACTAGCTTCCATTATATATTTGATAGTTATACAACAGATTGAATATAGATAAATAAACATTTCACACATTGAATCTTCTAAACCACCTGTAAACTTTGGTTAAAATGTCCATTCTGAACAATTCATGTAGCTGGTCTAAAACAATAGGGTTTTATACTTTATTAATTATTATTAAATTAATTAAAAGGCATAGGCTTTATGTACGAAGTATAATCGCTTGAATTTCTAACAAAGAGATTGACATACGCTTTGTGGACGGTAATACTCTACATTTGTCGTAAGGGCGTACACAGGGAACACTCAACTAAAACAGGTCGGTAATATCTATACTGTCGATAACAAATCTGTATACGCTCCTACCGTGCGGCTAACCGAAATGATAATTGACATGCATCTAGCTCAGGTCTCAATGATGAAAAAAGAATCGCTAAAATCGCACGCGAATCGTAAAATACATAAAAAAATATATTCAAGGAATTTAAAACACAAGTGTTTATTTTTTGTTACACTTGTGTCAAATTCCAAAATCGTATTACAAAATGAAATCGCGATTCGGAACTAAAACGGTCGCCCTACTACGTCTGCTGCCCCGCCTCGCTGAGTCCAGACGAGGGGAAAGACAATACTTCTATTATTATTTTATCAACAAAAATCCTTCTCCTCACATAAACGACGTAGTAACAAAAATGCTTACAAACACAACCGTAGACATACGTATACACTCACGCTCACACACCCGATCACACTCGCTTGCATCTCAACCGACCAAACGTAGCACCGAAAACAAGAAAACCAGATCAAATGAGGTCACTCTTCAATTTGGCCGTTTGTTTCTTGCGTTCAGCGCTTGTCCATGAGTGTCATGGAAGGAGTTACTACTCCACTATAATGAAGTCAATTGGAAGTCGGGAGCTGACAGCGGGTTAAAATAATGACTATCAGTCGAAACAGCCTCTAGACAAATTAATACATCAAAATTGTTACACGCCATCAGCTTCACCTTTTGTCAATACTTGTCCTGTCCAGTAATACAATTTGAAGGGAACATTGATAGCCTAATTTTGTTTAATAAAATGTTTCTTTGTTCTGAGATTTCTACAACGTGACGATTACAAGTCGCGGACGTATTAATGAAATTCAATATTCTAGTAACAGGCAAAATCAGGTCTTATGATATATATACATTAAACTATTTTCTACATATTTTCATACTTCGTCCGTGCTTGTAAGTTATCACGTATTTCGATGTCTTGAGATTATTAGCAGCTGAATATCTTAGTTTATATTACGGTAGATTGCTGTTGTGTGTTATCCCACTCATCAAATCTTGAAAGCGGGTTCAATATGTAATTATATTTCTTTTCAATGTTCCAAATAAATAGAAAAATGACAACTCTATAGAACCGAAAACAAATATTTCAGATCTAAATCTCGAATACAATGTTGGACAAGGTTTGCATAAAATTATCAATACAATGCAATTTTATACGCGTTACGTCATTCATTTACGCTATTTTTGCGCACAATACGAGTTTAATACTCTCTTATACGTTTTGCCTCAGCTTTTATACAAAGGGAGTAGATTAATACTATATTACTTCTAAATAATGGGAGTTTGACGAAATCATTATTGCTATTACAGGAATCGAGGGTCGATTTGAACAAATGAGCATTTCATAGACCTAAAAAAAATCTTCCCTTCGGTGTCAATAATTTGAGGTGTCGTTTTGGGCGAGCAGTCTCGACGCAGAAAATTCCGAAACGCGTCGAGCGTGCTATGTAGGAGTCAGACAGGGAAGACGTTCCACGGTTAGTGGTCGTGGCGCCTCATCAAGTCATCAGTTGTGCACGGGCGCGGAGCTGTGGTGGTGGCGCTCCAGCTCCTCCAGCGACAGCGCGTTGGGCACGTGCACGGAGGGCAGCTTGCCGGCCGACGCGCGCGCCAGCAGCTCGGGCGAGAACCAGCGCGCCAGCTGGTTGTCGCCGCCGCCCGTGCCGCCCGCGCCTGCCATGTCTGCGAAATTACCTGATTCTTACATTATTTTTGTCCTAGACTAAAAAAACGGCTTTCATTTAAAAATAACAAAAAATTTATACATATACCTAATAAAAATCTTGAATTCATTCATTCATTCATGAGTTCATGACAGACAACGCACAGCCTAAACCGCTGGCTGAAATTTTGCACAAGAGTTCCTTATAACGACAATAAGCACTAAGGAAGGATTTTTTTTAAATTCATCTCATAAAAGGGTTAAACGGTTAAGAGGGTATGAAAGTTTGTATGCAATTTCGTTATTTTAGCCAATAGGAAATCCCGTCGGGCACGTGGTTTATTCAAAAATAAACTAAAACAATTTCTATTACATGAATGCTACTATAATATCAACGAATATCTACATGTTTCATAAAATAATTACTTAAATAAGTTTAACAACTAAGTTGCCAAATCCCCCCTCCTTCTTGGTTGACCTAGGCATGGTCCATCAAAAAATCATGAAAAAGTTTGTAAACCTGCCACTTAAGTTCAAATTGTGGAATGCAATAAATATAATTTCAACTCGTTGATGTGTGTTAAGGGGCCGTGCACGAAAAAGACTGATTTTGAACAATTTTGTGCACTATTTGTAGGAAACGGAGAAATTATTTAAACAAAATTATTTGTGATTCGAAAAGTTGAGTTCTTTGTTTTGCATGTGGCTGAAAGGGATTTTTCAAATAAGTTAAGTATTCATGGAAAATCACCAACGTTCGCAACAAGTTTTCTAAAAAACGACGCGAGACTGACGTTTGATAATTTTTTTACTAGAAACTACGTTTTATTTTGAACATTCAAAAATAACATCAACATCATTATATGGTCTACTTGCACGTGGCTGGACCACTTTTTTCAACTTCCATACAAAATATAGCAAAAAAATAATGTTGAAAAAACCTATTTTTCGATACAAACCGTGTCAGTGATGTATTTTTTCCTACTAATGAGCAAACCTTTTCAAGAACTTTATTAATCACACATTAATCTTTAGGTAATCATAAAATAAAACTAAAATTTAATTTTATGATAACAAAATATTTTCATTAAGTAAATCAAAGGCAAAATAAACTATATTTTCGAGAGCGCAAAATTGATGTGACTGACCCGAATGGTTTAGCGCCACAAAAACTGTACTTTTGTAGTTACACGGATATAATGTTTCAATTATTTCCAGCTTTCTCAAAATTAGATAAGAAATTGACAAAAGAGGGTTTTTTACGTGCACGGAGCCTTAACAACTTCAGAAAGATTTAGTGGAATGTTTTGTATACGTTCTTTGACAGTCGTTACAGGTCATCAGAAGCCTGACAGTGACGAAAGTCTGACAACCAGTTTTACCAAGGGTATAGTGTTACCCAGTAAAGGGTTTGTGGAGGTCAGATAGGCAATCGCTCCATATAAAATACTGGTATTCGGTTGCATCCGGTTAGACTGAAAGCCAACTCCATCATAGTTGAGAAAGGCTAAACAGATGAGATGGCAATGATGCTCTGTCTTCTGTTCTCCTTTTATTCGAGTACTCACCATTAAGACTCCTCTGGTGGGACTGGATGAGTAGCTTATGGAGTGAGGTGCCGCCAGCAATGCCGCGGGCCATGTTGTTCATGTTATTGTACTGCAAATTAAATTAAATACATTATTTAACGCTAGCTTTACAATACAATATGTTAGGTTGATGGACCGACGACCTTAAGAAGGTGGCTGGGACAGACCGAATGCGGAAGGCGGAGGACAGGGTGTTGTGGCGCAGCCTGGGAGAGGCCTATGTCCGGCAGTGGACTGTGATAGGCTGAGTTGATTGATTCCTTGATGTTAGGTTAAATGAGGGGCATACTTTAAGGGAGAGTAGTACTCACAAAAATTAACAACTTTTAAAGTGGCACCAAAACGAAACTGTGAAAATAAATAAGCATTTGTTCCATACAAAAGGGCAATATTAACTGACAAAAACTATGGAACGGCAGATTTTTTAAATGTAATAACAATTACAGGCCTGTATTCCCACTGCCAGAGTCGCGGAATGTCCGAAAGGGTTACCGTGGCCCCTGGCACAGGCAACTGAAGGAACACGGGTGGGTTTTAGTCAGTAAGAGTCTGACAAGCCCTCCCGCTCTGCCCAGAGCGCGAGAGGTTATTTGATGACATCAAACCCAAAAAAAGCCTGTATTCCCTGAATAAATAGGCAGATGTGCATAGTACATTCATATTTCGCTAATTATTAAAACATGAGCTAGCTTAAAATATAAATTGACCTAATTCTAGTTCTTGATGAGATATTCTGGACTGTGTGGGGCCTTCTTGCATACAAAAACGATTTGTTTTTAAAACTGATCTTGCTTATTTGTATAAGATCTTCTTTCTGTTTTGTAATACAACTTACCGAGTTTGGTACTTGTTGCCTCTGAGGAGGATGAGGGAAGGGACGAACTGAACCCAGCATTTGCTGTAACATTACAAAAAAGATACTTAATTTACTTCTACATCAAAAGAATTTCACCAAGAGGTGAGAATAATAAGTTATTAATTAAGGTTACTTCAGTTCTGAGTTAAGCTCTCCTTAAAAACACACGCACACACACACTTTACACAAACAGTCAGGAACTTGATTGACACTTAAATTCACGATCAAATTAAGCTGTCCGTAAATTTAAATCGCAACTGGGGGCCTACTATCTGAGTCCGTCAACGAGGATACAGGCCCGTCCGAATGTATTTCGATACTTAAAAGTGAACCCTACTCCCAATTAATTATCTTTTCCGGACGGCAAAAACACATCGGGAGTAAGGACAACTGTCTAAACATTTTGTCATTAATTGTTAGTTCGGGCCCCGGACTAATCTTATGTCCGTAAGTGATACGGAGTAGGAGACGTCCATAACTTCGGTCGAAACGACGGATTTCGTGCTTTGGGAGTAGGTTCTCCAGGTAATTTTTCGTCAGTCGTCCGAAATGGTTATAACAAAACAAAAAGACATTTACAAAAAAGAAATAAAAACAACCGACTATGCCACATCAAAAATGTGACGCAAGAAAATACCTTTATGGAAATAATAAATAAATGTTATTATTATTATTAATACATCACTTTACAAGTAACGTACCTGCTGCTGATTGATATAATGTTGTTGGTAATCATTGGGCGTCGCGTAGCCCATCGTTGGCGCTGTGCCGCTCTGGTTACCCTGTAACAACAACATGAGCATCGTAACCTCTGGCATCTATTAATGTCTTGTATTCACGATAAGGCACTGTTTCCGTGTCCAATCAGGCACTATGTACCAGATAAATAAATAAAAAAAAGGGCAAGCGCGTGAAGGGTTCCGTAGTTGGGATGAATATTTACGCAAGCACAGTATTGATTTTATCGACGTCAAAAATAAGTTTAAATTTCTCGAAACAACAATGAAAATAAAGTTATTTCGGTTGTAACCGAAGATATCCCATAACTCATAAACTGACTTAAATAAAAAAAATGAGCCGTCGTTGAACGCCTGGCAGATGTGCAACATCGAAAAGCATTCTTTCACACTTATTTATTATACAAAATAGTATAGTAAATAAGTATGAAAGAATGGTTTAATAAAATAAAATAAATATGGCATAATCAAAAACCAAATATTCAGTTTTTTTTTTATAAATTAATTATTCTATAATTAAAATATAGCGTGGCGACGCGTCGCCATGAAAGCAATCGGTTTTAAGTGCGGCTATAGATGTTTCACATTAAAAAGTCACTTAATACATCAACATCTTTTTAATTATAATAGGATCCAAAGATCTTCATTATTTGGTTTCATGTATGGGGAGTCATTTTAAATTTTTTCGTAATTTAGGTATACCATACTTAGTGGTGCACTGAATACATCTTCTTTAAAAATTTTATCGATATAATGCAAATAGTTTCCCAATAACGACTGTCATCAGGACGGAAGGACAGACGGATATTACAAAATTATTAGGGTTCCGTTTTTGTCGTTTGGCTACGGAACCCCAAAAATGGAACTGGATTTTTATGAAATTGTTTGCCAAATATTAACCGTTACTCATCTTACGGTAGCCCTCATATGGAGGCACCGCTTTCTTGGGAAACCCAAGCTTAGCGTTCATACAAAACGCCAGCAGAATACTGCTTGGTATGTTTCGTTACCCAGAACGTTATCGAATGGATGCAGTAGATATTTCAAATCAAGCCTATTTATTGTGGGCATGTTTGATTTAGGGCTCACCTTAACTATAGGCCTGCCCTGCGGCACCTTGGTTGGCTGCGCCCACTGCTGCTGCTTCGGACTTGGCGCGTCAGACTCTTTCTCTGCAGTCATTTTACGTAATACCTGAAACAACACAATACGGGTCATTTTAGATTGCATACAAAGTGATCGCGATCTTGTATGTAGGTATTAAAACCGTTTCATTGCATAAGTCATCATAGAAAATAGTTACAAAATATGTCTTATAATGTAAGATGATACAGAAAAGTTATTGTTAGTCAAATCTTTTTTCTTAATTTGAATAAAACCACAATTTATAGTATGATATGCTAATTACATGTTTAAGGAATCTTAGATAATATTTATGTATAAGCTCTTGAGTGAGGTACCCGAGACACAGGTTTATACGAGGGCGGGTCAATAAGTCCGTGACTTTTTGAATTTCTGACCTCTTTACTGAAAAAGCAACACTACTCCTTTCAACAGGCATCTGTCAGTTGACTCCTATCAAAATTTGAACTTGCTGCGTCAGTTAGTTTGTGTTCGACAGCTATCTTTATCAGACTACCCAGTAATTTGAGGAAAAAATGGAAAAAAGTGAATTTCGTGTGCTTATTAAGCATTATTTTTTGCGAAAAAAAACCATTACCGAGACCAAGGCTAAGCTTGATAAATATTATGGGGAATCTGCACCATCGATTTCAATGGTAAAAAAGTGGTTTACTGAATTTCGTTGTGGCCGTACAAGCACTGAAGATGCTGAACGTCCTGGGCGCCCAGTTGAGGTCTCTACACCCGAAACAATCGAAAAAATTCACGATATGGTGTTGGCCGACCGAAGATTGAAAGTGCAAGAGATTGTGGAAGCCGTAGGAATCTCGCATGGCTCAGTGGTTTTAATTTTGAATGATCACTTGGGCATGACAAAGCTTTCCGCAAGATGGGTGCCGCGTTTGCGCACAGTCGACCACAAACACAATCGTGTAACAACTTCACAGGAAGGTTTGGCGTTGTTTAATCGCAATATGGAGGAGTTTTTGCGCCGTTTTGTAACCGTGGACGAAACATGGATCCATCACAACACACCAGAGACCAAACAACAGTCAAAACAGTGGGTTTCTAAGGGTGAATCGGCGCCAAAGAAGGCCAAGGTGGGTTTGTCAGCCAATAAAGTTATGGCGACTGTTTTTTGGGATGCACGTGGGATAATCCACATTGACTACCTTCAAAGGGGAAGAACAATCAATGGGGAATATTATGCCAACTTATTGGACCGCTTCAATGCCGATTTGAAAAAAAACCGACCTCATTTGGCCAAGAAAAAAGTTCTTTTCCACCAAGACAATGCAAGGGTGCACACATGTGCAGTTGCCATGACAAAAATCCATGAATTGGGCTATGAATTGCTCTCTCATCCGCCCTATTCTCCAGATTTGGCTCCGAGTGACTACTTCTTGTTCCCAAACCTGAAGAAATGGCTTGGTGGAAAAAGATTTGACTCCAATGATGAAGTCATCTCACAAACATAGGCCTATTTTGAGGACCTCGACAAATCATATTTTTTGGAAGGGATAA
This sequence comes from Brachylomia viminalis, assembly GCA_937001585.2. Classification (NCBI taxonomy): domain Eukaryota; kingdom Metazoa; phylum Arthropoda; class Insecta; order Lepidoptera; family Noctuidae; genus Brachylomia; species Brachylomia viminalis. The sequence continues at coordinate 14,751,131 of OW443314.2, forward strand.
AAAAATTGGAGAAGAGTTGGACAAAGTGTATAGAGCTCAAGGGAGACTACGTTGAAAAATAAAATGATTTATTTATCAAAAAATCTGTGTTTTATTCCAAAAGTCACGGACTTATTGACCCGCCCTCGTACCTAGCTCGTGTGGAATCCAATTCTTATACCACTAGTTTAAGGCCCCACTATTGTAAAAAAAAATGTAAATCAATTATTTTAAAAACTAAATTTCAGTTCATATCCATGATCGAAGGGATGGCAAATAAGCCGACGTCCCACCAGCAGGCGTAGCATGAGTACCGTATTGTCGACGGAAGAGTAGACAAAAATGACGTTCCGTGTAGACAGTACGACGGCAGCAAAGTAGAAAGAGTCAACAGCACTTTTTACGAAATTCACTCTTTTACATAATTCGACTCAGTTTTTTTTTTTGTCATAGGATTTTATTTCTGTTTGATTCTCATTTTTTACTGATTCACGATTAACTAAATGATGTAAAATAGGAGAAGATAGTTTTGTTCTTCTATTAATTATCACAGTTTTGCGTTCAAAACGATCCCTTGTAAAATCATGATTTTGTAGATAACCATTTATATTTGTGGCCGTCGAGTAGATAGTTTTTTACTAGCGATTCCAAAATCATATTGTCTCCATTACCTTACAGTCCTACCAACTTATCTGTGAACTGAAAGAGGACGGCACCGTCGATTCAGTGTTGCTAATTAATATAAGGTGCCCAAAATTGAGTAAGTTTTCAAGAAGGAAATTTGACATTAGACATAATCATTTAATAAGGATTACAAATTAAAACAATGATACCTTTATAAAAATAATAAAATAAATAAAAAGAAATGGATAATTTACAGTTACGTAGGTACGCTAACAGTTTAGTCTCTCGGCAATAAACAATGGCTTTATCTAAAAAGTAATCCAATGAAGTGGAAATTCAGCAGATAATTTTTCCGAATTTTTGTACCAGTTTCTTCTGCTGCGTGCCCTTCCTTAACTATTTTTTAAATTAGTATTGACTCACACCTAAAATATAAGATAATAAAATAAATGTTAGTAGAAATTTGAAATCTGGCAGGTTAGTTGGCTCACTCACTTAGCAGGTTACCTAATAGATGTACGTTGCCGTTACGCTTACCTGCAGCAAGAATAGAAACGAATATTTCGAGGATAATTAGTTAAGTATCGGGTAATTTATAACAAGAAAGTTGACAACACTAACCTGTCGCTGCCGAAATTCGTTTGTATATTTGATTAAATGGAATAATCGGAGACCCCGCCCGAGCTTCTTCTTCAAAAAAGGTTTTAACCTTTAGAATAAAGTTTCGAGCATCATTTTTAATAGCTTTCGGCATATTTAACTTTATAAATTCAGCAATATCACGACAAAACAACCAGAGAACCCGAATGTAGTAGACACTGACAATCGAATGACATTTCAACATGACGGCCGTAGTTCCAATTTTCGCCATTTCACAGATAAGTTGGTAGGAGTGTAGAAAAGTGTCAGTTGTCAGTGTGATTTTGACAGTAAGGATAGAAAACTTTCTTCCGAAATATAAAAAGACCTAGACAAAGATTGTTAGAAATGATAGCCAAAATGACAGATTGTAGGACGTAGACAAACTAATAGATGCAGTGACGATTCCTATCTCGCTTACACAAGAAAGAGAGCGAAAATTACGCTATGAATGTTTTAGACAGAGATACAACTATAAATTTTTTTGTCTCTTACCGTGTAACCTGTTTTTTCAAGGTTAGCAATTCAAATTGCGAAACAAACTTTGACAATTCGTGCCGTCATTGTGTTTGGTGTTAAAATTTTGCTTATTTTTATGATAAAAAACGATTTTAATCCAGTGAGAAGACAGAGAAATTATCCGTATTTCACATCGACGATTATACAATGGTGCGTTGTCGTGTTATTTCATGTAAAAGCGATAGTGAGAAGAAAATTGCCGGTGTGTCTTTTCACGCGTAAGTACGACGGTTTTGTACCTAATTATAGTTTCTTAAATGATGATTATTTATGCCATAGCATGACGGAACGATATGTCTCATTAAAACTGAAGATAATAGGATTTTGTCGAGTTTTTAACATTCATAACCAATAAATTATATCATGTAAGTGTGGCCAGCGTCAGCTCAAAAATGCCCCGAGTCACGATAAAAAATATTGGCTCTACAATGTAATAAAAACAAAAAATATTGGATCAAATAATAGCATAGTATCTTTTAGGGGAAGCTTCGTTATTTATAAATATGTTAATTTAATTAATTTTTTCTCCTATTTCTGATCAAATAAGAATGACACATCTATCGTTATGGAATGACGTTCAGTCAGTACCTGTGAGTATTAATAATATAGCTAAGTTTATCGTTAGTTTCCCAGACGATCCAGACCAACGTATAAAATGGATCGAAGCAACTGGAAGAAAAGATTGGATTCCCACAAAATATTGTAAAATATGTAGCAATCATTTCCCAGAAAATGTACTACTAAAAAAGAAAAAGAAAACAGTTCTGCATTCTGATGCAGTACCAATTGCGGTAAGAATTTATTAAAATAAAATAATATAGTGTTTTTTTTAAATATAATTCATTACTTTATGATTTACCTTGCAGATACAAGTTGTTGAAAGTGATAACTCAACCATATCAAAGTCAGCTTCAGTGTCATTATCACAAGACCCAGAAAAATCCATCAAGGCATTCTTCTATTGACAATATATTTGACATTTTTCTTGAATCTTCTTTTGGCATTCTTCTTTGACTGACCGGTTTGTGCAGTTGGTAGCGACCCTGCCTTCTGAGCCGCTGGTCCCCAGCTGGGTTCGATCCCCAGACAAGTCAAATATTTGTCTGTATATAAATGTATGTCTGTGTGACCTGTGTCTGGGTGTGTATATGTATATAAGTATGTATATCAGTCATCGATTACCCGTAGTACAGGTTCTACCTAGTTCGGGACCTGAAGACCTTGTGTGGATGTTATCTCATATTTAATTTTTAATTTAATATTTAATTTAATTCATAATATGCGTTCCGAGCCAACAGGCAACAGCCAACTTTAATAATTTGATTGAATATTTTAGATTTCAACACCTGAGGAGAGTTCTGATCCAGTACCATCCACATCTTCAAGTGCCAATTTTCCAGATGACGCAAAAATAAAAACCATTAGAAGAAAATTGCATTTGCCGGAAGAGAAAGATACTCCCAGAAATAAAAAACTAAGCAGATTTAAAGAAAAAAACTGAGGCTGTTGCAAATCTTACAAAAAAAATACGTGCTCTCCGGCAAACAAATAGGCGCTTAATGAAACGAAATGCTAAATTATCAGACATTATTTCCGAACTTAAAATCAAATCCTTGATATCATATGAAGATGCAGACATGTTAAGCACTATTGATAGCGGAAACAAAGATTTCCTTAACGGTTTATGGGATTAGTTGGAAAAACTAAAAAATATTCTCCTTCATTGAGAAAGTTCGCATTATGTTTACATTTTATTAGTCCACGTGCTTATTCTTACGTAAGAGAACAATTTAATACTTGCCTTCCACACCCACAAACATTGGTTAGTTGGTATCGATCAGTAGATGGTAATCCCGGATTTACCAAAGAGGCATTGCATGCAATAAAGTTAAAAGTAATAGCATCAGGTAAAAACGTTCATGTATGCCTTTCATTTGACGAAATGGCAATAAGGAAAGCCGTGACTTTGGAGGGCGTGGAATGTGTTGGCTTAGTTAATATTGGTGTCAATTTAGACGGCGATAATATTAGAATGGCCACCCAGGCTTTAGTTTTTATGGTAAACGAATCCTGGAAAATACCCGTAGGATATTTTCTAATCGAAAGCGTAACTGCAGAACAGAAGGCACAGCTTGTTATTGATTGCATTAAGTCGCTGTATTCATGTAACGTAAATGTTATTTCAGTAACTTGTGATGGATGTCCATCAAATTTTGCGATGGCGAAAATATTAGGCTGCAAAATTGAATATGATGACAAAGTTGACCCTGTATTTAAAATTGATATGGACGGTGTTATTAAAGAATGTTGTTTTTTTCCTGATCCACAACACATGGTGAAATGAATAAGAAAAATTCTGAGTTTGTTTCGGCCTTTCTTCTCAGAGTAGTCAGATAGGAAACGCCGACCTCATCTAGTTTAAAAAAAAATATGATTGACGTGTAAAAGTATTTGTTCAAACCTACTTACAGAAATAAAATCATTTATCATTTAAGTACTATAATAAATCTTAATTAAAAAACTCGTTTCGTTTCAATTAAATCCTGAAAATAATTTACCCTACTCCATCTAATAACACTCCAAAAACAGGGGAATGCAGTTACTATGGCAACATTATACGCACACATTGACATATTATCTCTGTCTCGACTGCGGTTACAGGGTCCCTTCGTCTATTAGTTTCTCTGTCTACGTTGTAGAAGGATTTCTATGGTGCGATGTCAAAAATGAAGAAACGAAATGTCACATCGTATAGAAAAAGCTATGTCTATTCTTAGTCTGCCATCTCAGAGACAGAACTGAAACGACTCAGGTGCCGTTCAGGTTAAATTCTTCCGCAATCACTCACCAAAGGGAATTAGTAACATATTCATCAGTATTTAGAAGGTTTCAAATATCTCTTCCCACTTTTTCCAACAACTATTGTTTAAATAACATTATTAAATAGTTATAAAAAATTTAAAAAGCCACCGACTCAAACAAAAGCTTCTAAAAAGTTAAAAATTTATATGTACCTGTAAAACGGGGTTAAAAGGGATGCAGGGGTGAATAGGGACGAAACTTTAAAATGGATTTTAACGTTGAAATAATATAGTTTGTCTGTAATCGTTAATTACAATGCAGTAAACACATTAAGAGTCCTTTTTGGCAGCATACAATATTATTTCAATATTATCATCCCGTTTAAAGTGTCGTCTCGATTCACCCCTGCATCCCTATTAACCCCGTTTTACGGTATTGGCCCTTTAGGTATATTGTAGGTAATATTATTATTCAAGTGTAGTCGCGTCGGGGGACGGCTAGTGAAAATAGAAAGGTACCAGCAGCTGTCCTTTCTACAATAGCAAACATTAATGATTGCTAGGTATAAGCCTCGTCTGTTTGGCGTTTTCATTACCCGTTCCCCGATGCGGCGACGGCGACGCTTGAATAAAATATTACCTACTACTTACATAATGGGCCAATACATATAAGTTTTTTTACTTTTTAGAAGTTTATGTTTGTGTCGGTTGTTTTTGAAATATTTAATTTAATCTACAATCGACACAAGTCTCGCCTAAATCTGCGCAGCTGTACCCACAATGAAGCTAGTTCCTAATTTATCCTCATTTCTCTTTCCTACTATCATCAGACCCTGACCATCACCATCTGTTTATAAACTATTCATTGAGACCATTCCAATGAGCCCACAATACCGATGCTGTAAGTTGGTGAGGGAGTTGGGTATCCTGCAAAATCCAGGTGATGGTACAGCATTTGTTCAAGGTTATACAATTTTTACAAAATTTCGACTCGATAGACCTGTGGAAGATGCTAACATCCATTCATCAACTAGAAAACCGCTGATAATCTTCAAACCGCTGAACTGATTTTCTTGAAACATAGCTAAGAACACTCTCGATCAAGTCACCTTTCAAACAAAACAAAAATATACAAAATGGGTTCAGCCGTTTGGTAGGTAGAATGCCGCAGATACACACACAGATACACACTTTAAACTTATAATAACACTCCTCTTTTCCATCGTGGGTTAAAAATTAATCTCAATCGTCAAATGGAAGACCTTTTTAAGGTGATTAAAAATAAAAATATCGTGTTTTCAAACATGGACATACAAAAAAGGCGAGATTTTTTTACAGGTTCTCTCTAACAAAAATCACTCACAAGTCAGCCAGCTCGCTGTACGTACAGGCACGCACACATTCACACATTAGTCAGCCATTACGCGCGCAAACATCAATTGACACAGTCGACACGTCTAAGCTGCAAAAAAATAAAAATACAGCATGTCTTGTATGGTGAAATGATGTAGAAACCATATGATAGTAACCAGAAAAAAAAACAGGAATCACATTTCATATGTAAATGAATAATTCAATCATATAATTCACGATTTTATACATTAAAATCAATTTTCATTCGCCAGAACAAAAGAATTGATCACAAGGCCAGTGCTGCCAATTTTCACGCGTGCAACGAAATTTATAGTTTTTTATTAAATTTAAATTATGTAGGTTACTCATTACTAAGTTTTTTTTTAAATATTCTTTTTACTCGATTTTCTATAGAAAATAAAGTATGGAAAAATTATTGGATTCAAATAATTAGAAATTGTAACGGTGAAAACGATTGGATTCCAAACAAATACAGTGCCATTTGCAGTTTCTATTCTGAATCTAATGACTTATATACTAAAGGAGGACTCCGTTGTGTTATTACATATGCAATACCTCACAAGGTTAATTAACAATCTAAGCTAACATGGCATTTACTTTAAAACTTCGAAACTTTTCCTCATATTTTATTGCCAAATCTACATAGACCTATTAGTGTCGTTACATTAAAAAATGTTGGCCCAAAATGACAATGTACAAGTTAGAATGGATTATTTATTATGTTCATAGGGAGATTTGGTCCTTACCATTAACCCTTTCAAATGACACGGTATAATTTTGCCTATATTTCCATGAGACTTCTCTGCCGACCTGTATTTGTCTTAAAATAAAACCATAATAAATAGGTAAATTTGGCTAACATGGCAACCCTAAGTTCATTCATTCGCATAAATAGTCGCCGCCATTACGGGACACAGTTTTGTCATAGCGGGAGTTCCGTCCGACCTTATTTGTACGTCCATGTATTCAAGTAATCAAATCAAACAAAGCACTCAATTTGTAAATGGGACTACAAATAAATTGGGATTCCCACAGGCACGTTTTCAGATCCATATATTTACATTTTCATCAGAAACTTTTGGAACAGACCATACTACTAAAATGCTTACCGAGGTGGGTGTGAATGATATAGGAGTGGACTGTTTGGGCTGCGACATCTCTTGTCTGCGGCGGTAGTTCTCTCGCTGCTCCTCCAGCTTCTTCTTGATGAGAGCATTCTGCATTATGGACTGGGTGTGCGCAGCTAACTCGCGCGGCGAAGGAATGCGGGCCGGCACGCCTGCCAGAAAGGGTTCATTCATTAATTTAGTGGAACAACATTATGTTTTGGGTAATAGGTAATATGGGCTGGTGTCCGCAACTCGCACGTCAATGCGCGTATTTTGCATACTGGTGGGTGAATCGATTATTCAATCCACAGCAGCTCCTCAAAAAAATTGTGATTTGCCATGTATAGCTTGATAGAGAATTTAAATTGCTTCGGATTCATCCGATCCCATAGATAGACAAGCTGCTAATACGGTCTTATGAGAGATGATGAAGAGGCTCAGTTTTATGACCGTTATTCCTTTTTCACAGTCAACCGCACTTCTACATAGTTCAAGTGTCACCAGTAACGTGCATTTGACTGCCCCAAATATAAAAGAACACATGCCAAATTGGCAGTCTTGGCAGTAAACTACATCCATAGACTCAAAAATACATTTGGCTAATGGACTGGACTCACCTGTGTAAAGCTCCCGTTTAGCAAATACCATTGACATATGATTTATGTCACTGTAGAAATTATAGTTATTTTCTGCACATAATAATATGTTATCGTTACCAAGCATTATTTCCAACACACTCTTCTGTAGGGAAGGAATCAAGCGAAGATCAAATGTACACCTCTTAGCTAACCAGCTAGATCAAACTGTTTCTGCAATGGTCATGTCACTTATGAAATTGTTTTGACCCCGTTATATTTACAGTTATTGAATATAACAACGTTATTATTATTCCAGTTAGCCCCCTAATTAAGCTACTTATGATTACGCTGCAATGCAAAGAGTGGGGATCGAACTCACGTCGTCTTGCTCCCCAGTCAGTAAGTTAGCCGTTCGGCTATTCCCGCTTACTTCGATTGAAATGAAACATATACTACCTGGGTGGTGCACGGCTAGCGTGTTGGGACTGGTGGCCATTATAGGCGACACACAGAAAGCTGCGTCCGTTACAGAAATTACATGTTAGAATATTGTGTAAGTGAAGCCGATATCAGATGCCTCTCTTTTAATACTACTTTACCTTTCATTCGGCATCTATCACTAGAAGTAAATTGTCTAAATACAAAATGAATCAAAAGTGATAACTAAATTCATTGGTCTAATCAGCCTATAACGTTCCCACTACTGGGACACAAGCCTCCTCTCTGTGAGAGGGAGTGGGCCATAATCCACCACGCGGGCCCAGTGCGGGTTGGTGGATGTCACATATCTTCGATCTTTTGGTTTTAGGACATGCAGGTTTCCCCACGATGTCCATCACCGTTTTAAGAGCAGTGGTGATGAAATAAATTACACAAAGTAATGTGCCTGTCTGGGTTCGAACCCATATTATGCGACCGTTTTAGTGTACCAATGCAACTATATTTGTATTCGGCGATGGGCCACTCGCCTACCGAAAGGAGCAGATGAACGTTCATTGCTATATAATTTCGTCGCTGTCGTGTGAACGTAGAATGCAGCTGAATGTTCAGTCGATTGAACCATTCACTCGAATGAAGCGTCTGATATCGGCTTAAGAAATAGGTTGATTTATAGTCATGCACATGATAAAGTAAATGATATCCTTATAACTAAAAGCTAAGCAAAATAAACTTAAATTTCCTCGAACTTTTTTTTGGTGATTAGTGGCCCTTGTATGATAGAATCGAATAGCAATTAAAAAGAGTCTCGTCTTAAAATTCATCGACAAATGAAATGAATAAATTGAACTAGTTACTAAAATAATGAAAAAATAAATACCTCTTTCGTAATAGGGTAAGTAGAAAAGACTCTTTTATGATGTTAGATTACTTTAGTAGCATTTTAATTTCAGTTAGTGAGCATGAAAGTTATACCGAGAATGACTGAAAAGTTAAGAAAATATACAATATGTAACAAAAACCCTGTTGTTCCTTTTAGGGACGTATACATTTACCTACAAGAACAACATTGATGAAATTATAATTTAAAAAAAATGAGCATTGGCCAGTCGAGAGGTCAATACCAAATAACTATTAAAATCGGCACATTCAAAAAAATGTTTAGAGTATCTGATTTTACAAGTACATCTTTGTTTCGCTAAATAGCCTACGAGTTCGGCGACTTTCTTTGAACCGATAGAAGATGCCGCCAAAAGCTACCGCGGCGCACGTGCGTGCCTACCTACCCCGCGACCCCGCCACCCGCCGGCGCCGCCCGCCCGGCGAATCACTTCATTTATCCTTTAGTCTCCCGCGCAACCTAGTTTTGAACGGATGTTATTGTTGACCTACGTAGTGAGTGACTTGTGATTTGTTTACGTTTACCATGTCCTATTCTAACGTAGAATATTTGAATATGCTGATGAGCACGCAGACTCTACCAAGAACGTTTAGCGAGTCTACCATTACCATCGATGATTGCATTCTAACGTTTGCACGTACGTACAATACCGGAAGTGTGCCCGGACGAGAGCAACATCGAGCTGACGCAGGAAGAGGCAGACCGAGGACTGGAGACATTGACACCGAGGAGCAAATGTTGGACTTGCAAGATCACTGATCTGACGCCTTTAGATTCTTTCCTCTGGGGCAGTGTAAAGCAACAGCTGTTCAAAAACACGTGCGATACGGAGTTCGAAATGCGTTCACAGATAGTAGCAGCATTTGACCACATCAAGTCCGATACCTCCGTTCTGCGGAGCGTACGTAGGCGTTGCAACAAAGGTGGTCATATCGAAGAGCATCTCCGAGTCGTCAAATAGACATCATAATAAATTAATGCATTCAAATAAACATAAGGTTTTATGTGACAGACGCGGCGACTTTGTTTTTTTTTAATGTAGTGAAGTGTTAAATGTAGTTTTAACAATTATCAATTGTGCAAAATACCGTGTAAACCAACATTTTCAAACATTCATTCGTTAAAGTGAAAAACAACAGCTGACAAGGTCACGAACTTTTGTAGCAAAATATGTAGGTAAGTGGCGCCGGTGTACCGGCCGGCGGCACAGATCAAAGAGTGGGCGGGTACGTTCTATTTTTTTCTGGTTCGCGTCATCGCTTCATGCAGAATTGCAGAGGTAAGAAATCAGTTAAACATTACAAATAATAATTATTAAATATTTATTTTAATAATTTTTTTGAACAGTTTTTTATAAATGACTTGCTTTATTACGTATTTAGACCGATTCTTAAAACGTAGGTAAAAGGAACAACAGGGTTTTTGTTACATATTGTATTTTCCCATACATAAACACTTTCAGTGCCGCTCACACGTCCCAAGTGTTTTGTAAATTTTTCCTCCGGTGCCGCTGACACGCCACGCGTTTGGAAAATTTCAATAATATTTTTGAAATTAAGCTGTATTTCTTATTCAAAATCACAAGGACACAATAAATACGGGATAAATTCATGATTTTAGAGGTGCCCCGAGTATAAAAAAGATGTATATATATATGTTGCTAAAGTGCGCGGCGTGTTTGTCGCAATATTTATGCCTTAAGGACTAGAAAATAGAGGTGACAATGAAAGTGTGCCAATGACATTGTTGAAGTGGCAAGGAAGATGAAAGATGTGTTCATAGTAATGTTGTCACCTTGGTGCGGCAGTGGCGACAGGCGCAGCGGCTGGTGCGGCGGCGCGAGCAGGTGCGGCGCGCCCGGCAGCGGGGACTCGCCCATCTGGGGGACGGGATTGTAATGTAACATGTTCACGATACGTTACCGTATCTCACAACAAAAATAACGAATATATAATGTTGTAGTAAGTTTAAATGGCATTTTCGTGTTGTTGGTGGTTCCATATTTGCGATTTTTGTTCTTGCGATATTTCCGTTCATCCAGTCTTTATTTTATTGTAGTTTATAGTAACAAAACTTATCCCTGGTTTATCATAGCTGCTATAAAGATGCCTGTTTAAAAATAACCCGCATTCAACACAAAACGCAAACGGATTTGGATGAAATTTCGCACAAAGATAGATCCTGACCTGGGTAAGAACATAGGTTACTTTTCATTCTGGATCGCAGACGAAGTCGCGGTTTGTCGCTAGTTGTTTCGTAAAGTTATGTTCCACAGAATATTATATAAGGTAGTAAAATTAAAGCCTCTTGAACCACTTTACTACAATATCACATTACCTGTCTCTGGTGCTGGTGCAGTCTTAGAATGGTCAACAGCACTTCGCGGTGACGGCTCTGAAGACCTGGGTTACTGAGCTGTTGCATTAAATGCTGCGCCGTTATCTCGCCGGTTTTCAGTCCTGTGAAATAAATGTAATTAATTAAATAATATTATGTATTATGTTGAAATAAATCGTAATTGTAAAATCTAATCTCAAATGCTTGGGTCAACCCAAACATTTGAGACAACATCAACAACATTCGTCAACATTTTTGGCATTTGCTCAACTTAAGTTGAGCATTGAGCAACGAAACGCTATTCGACGCGTTATTTTTACAGCGGGGCGGTCAGCCATCATTCGTCACGCGAAGATTCAGTCCGTCAACAACGATACGGGCCTGTCCGAAGGTAGTTCGATACTTAAAAGTGAACCCTGCTCCCGATTAATTAGTTTTTCCGGACGTGCAAAAACAAATCGGGAATAAGGACAACAGACTGTCAAATCATTTTTTCAATAACTTTTAGTTCGGGCCCCGGACTAATCCGTGTCAAAATGTGTCGTGTGAAAATGTCCGTAAGTGATACGGAGTATGAAACATACGTAACTTCGGGCGAAACTACGGACTTCGTGATTAGAGAGTAGGCCCCCAGTTTTCATACGGAAAACTTAAAAGTCATCTGAATCCAGCCGCGCTTTTGCAACATTTCAAAGAAAAGAAGAATATTTCTTTACTTTGATGTTTAACACCACAAATATCAATAATCCAAAGCGTCATACGTAATCTGTAAGATTTATCCCAGGAAGCAAATTTATATTTTATGAAAATGTCTTTCAATGGGACTATATGAACTTAGAGGTTTGTATTGATGATTATAATTCAGTAAATACATACTTGTTACGGTTGCGAATCATATTTTTCATTACTCATACTTGGAAAGTAGGTCTGAAGTTGCCTGAGGAGCGGGTTGAAAGTAATACTTTTCAGCCCTAGGGAGAATCGTTTTCAACTGACAGCTGTCAAACTATTAAAAAAAAAACTAGTTCTATTTTCATATTTCTATTGAACCAAGTTCCAACTTCCTATATAGCCACTTAATTACAGCGCGATGTAAAATTGAAATAATATTAATAATATATTTTTTTAAATGACTAATATAATTTATTTTCAAATTATTTTTTTTAAATAACATAGATTTGAGCAAAATATTTACCAGTTTTCTATGATGGAAATGAAAAATAATGGCTGAACAGCAAGAAGCCAACCACAGAAAAAATAAATAGGTGGGAAAGCGGCAATACGATCTTCATTTGTTTTTTAGAGTTGTAGAGTTTTGTTTATACTTCCGTATATCAGTAGGCCAATTCTCGTACTTAAAAAACGTTCAAATTCAAGTCGCAATCTCATCTCAGCGACAATCAATGTCAAAAACCTGTCAAAAATGTATGTAAATTGATTGTAATTTTGACAGATTGAGACTGAGATTAGAATGTGAACGGTCTCAAAAATACGGGAATTACCCCTCAGAGATTTGTATTAACACAACGAGATCATCTGATTCAGATATGGATTTAACTCCTGATTTCATAAGAGAAGAGGCAAATTTTTTCTTTAGCTAATTCATGTTTTTAGTTTTACTTTCCTTGTATTCGTGAACATACAACCTGACACTGACCTACAAATTGCACAAACGTAAGCAAATTTGTATTTCGCGGGCAACCTGCCGCTTCCCCCCTAAGAGCCTGTTTAGTATTACGTGTGACTCCGTTATACGAAATCCGAATCAAGATGCAGCAGATTATAAGTCCTTCACACTACACAATGTGCTCGCTGAACTCCGTCAAAAGCTTCAAAAACTTGAATACTTGAATTTATGAATATTAAAAATTGGCTCGTATTTCATAATGTATGTTAGAATTTTACCACACGGTGTCAATGTGCATTGTAAATACTTTTAAATTTAAACTTCATACAATTAACGGTTTATTTCGTTGTTGACTGTACACAAACTCTGAAATCGATGTACCTACATGGTCTGTGTAATGCTGGGTACATATTGCTCGTTGCGTGGCTTCGTCGTTGTTTTCCAATGAATAAGCTCTTCCTTTTTCCAGTCAGTTAAAAATCGAAGGACGGTAATTAATGACAATGATGAAAAGTATATTAGTAAAAATTTTAATCAATAAATGTCACTACTCGCCAAAGGACTATTTGGATGACAATTATTATTCTATAATGAAATTCCTACTCCTAAACATTAAGTCACCTGACCTGTTTTGACACTTAACATCGCATCTATCTACGCTTTCTTAACATTTTTATTGTGAATGTTATGGAAAAAAATTGATGCATTACTCTAGTTCTTTATATGATTTTTGTTAAAGTACTTAATTAATTTGAATTTAAATTGTTAATAATATTTGTACGCCTAATGGCAAAACACGAGAACCTATGGTAAATGTTGTAACATCGCACACACTGTGTAACTCTACCTATGTTTGCAAATAAAGATTCTGATTCTGACTGACCTCGCACAATAGCCTGCGCCTCAGGTCGCTGCAACAACTCTCTGTCTGCGGGCGCGACGCCTCCCATCTCGTTGGACGAAGCCGCTTGTTGCTGCTGTTGTTGGTGTTGTTGCTGCTGCTGCTGTTGTTGGTGTTGCTGAGAACAAAAATAGTATCAATGATTTTGAAAAAAAAAAAAACATCGTATTTGTCTATGGCTGCGTTGACTTAGCCGTTGTTTACGACGCATTTGCATCTTAGTGTTGCAGTCGATGTGTTTATCGTGATTCTTCAATAGCGTTTTTTTTTTAGGTTCCAAATAAATATTGTTTGCAGATAGTGCAAACAATATTATAAAAAATATAAAAGCTTAAAAAATTTCCAAGTTATAAACGTTTTAAAATAACTGCTAGACAAAGACGGCACCATCACAGAAGTGACGTCACGACTATGTAACTTCATATCAGCGCCATACATTGTCCGTACCGCGCGACAAGGACGGAAATAATCCCATTCAAAAACACCCATCGATTTTACAGATTTTTTCGATTATGTAATTTTACTATGCCTTCTTTGAAATTACATTATTAGTTCTTACATTTCTAATATTAGTCATCATCCCTATTGACTTAAAGAAGTCAGGGCAAGCCTGATGGGCTACACAAACTTACTGTGGCGCTTTATCGCCGTAATAAAACTTTTTTATAGGAATAAATAACACTGCAATTTATTTGTCTAAATTGAAAAGACAAGAGTGAAAGATTTTGCAGTAAATTACCTGCACTTGCAAGAGCTTGTAAAGGAGCTCCTGCGGTATGTGCGGCGGTTGCTGTTGTTGTTGCTGCTGCTGTTGCTGTTGTTGTTGCTGCTGCTGTTGTTGTTGTTGTTGCTGTGCTTTTTGTTGCTGCTCCATGCTCTTGTTCAGCATCTGAACGGAATCGATTATGATTGAGTTTTATCAGACAGTTTGGAAACTAATTAATGCAGGTGTCTGTACTTTTCTTCGTATTTTATTAAACGGATGAAAGATATTTACCGTAACTGAGTAATATCCGGTTTCTGACAATTTGAAGTTGAGAACTAGTTCAAGTCTACTTAAGCATAATATCTTAGGGGGACAACTTCAGTGACACCGGGTATATGATCCATGTAATGCTAGTTTTTGAACAGTTAGCTAAAAACGATTACATATGTATAAGTGCGCGGTATACCTGTAACAAGCTCATGGGCTGCGGCTGCGGGCGCGGCTGCTCCGCCGCGGCCGTGACGGCGTGCCCGCCCGACACCTGCGCCAACTGAGGGACACGAATTCATAACGCGATAAATAACTTACAATAAGCCTAATCATTAATTAACCACCCAATTCTGGGTTAAGCTCACTTTTGTACATACGCTGTCCTTATAACACTGATTTTGCCAGTTATGTGTACAATAAAGAATAAGAATAATGAGCTGAATTAGAAACAAACCGTGATCTGGGACTGGACTGGATTGTCGTAAGGCCCACGTGCACCGCCAATCACTGATCACGTTTAGCGCTAAGCGAGTTTTAAACATCATTCTGTCTGTCATCTTCAAACATTTGAGAGAAACAGAATCATATTTTAAACTCGTTTAACGCTAAACGAGTTAATTGATTGGCGGTGCAAGTAGGCGAAGTCTGATCTAAGTCAGTTGCATCGAACACAGAGTGCACCTGCAGTATCATATCGGATGCCGTATTTGCTTGGCAACTCACCCAATGAGTTCACTACTGACACAAACATCCAGTGAGCCAGACATCCATAGGGTTGTGGGTTCCAGGTCAAGACCGCGACTAATTGGTGGTGCTTTAAGATAAGATCATTTATGTGTCACACACATGAGTAATACACGCACATGACATGCAAGACGTTGCATGTCTGCCGTGTCACGCACAACTCTCCTATCTTGAAAAAGCGCGTTTTGAGTAAATCGTCTTTGAAATGTTAAATAAACTAATGTATGTATTCCTTGTGTGAATTGTATAAAGTACTTAATTACTGTTGAACAAGTTTTTAAAAGAAGTAAAGAATATAAAGCCATTTTTATTTTTATTTTGTTTATTAAACGTTTTATTCTAATTAAAAGAGTTGGGCATAACCACTTTTTCATACAAACGTGGTCACGCGTCATGTGTTGGAAGAGTTTTGCGCCATTAGGTATTACCACGTGATTCCAAGACCTATGTCTGCTAACTAATAGTTGTGTGAGATGAGTGTAACTATTCAGGACGGTCGATTTAGACACTCATCTAATTTAAGGGTAAGTAATTATCCAACCATGAAATATGACAAAAATTATAGTTTTATTATTTATACTTAATGTAGTGGGTATTCAGACATTGTTGACAGAAGTTGACCGAGATTGTCATTACAAATATCTCGAAATAACTACAAATTTTAAAATTCTGTTTTAGTATGATAATAGTTTAAGGTGTATAAAAATCCTTTCAGTGGTTAGGCGAAACTATTATTTTAAGATAGCAGAGATGTGCGTGACACGGCAGATGTGTAATGTAATTGACGGGACACAGAACCAGTCACTCATCGTCAGTCGTGACTGTCAGTCGCGTATACTGATTCTCTTTCTAGCTTTACTGGTTAAACTTGATCAGGCTCTCGGAAACCGAGGCATTTCATACACACGTAGTGTAGCAAGTTCTGTCTAAGGTACTCACAAGTCTTTTGAAGGCAGTGAGATCATGATCAGGTACATTGTGATGCTGCTGCGGCTGCGAGTGCTGCGGCCGAAGACGCGCTTCCAGCTCCTCCAAGCTATGTACTTTGCCGCCACTAACGTGGTTCACCTCTGCAAAAAGAATAGTTTATATTGAGTATTTTACAGGCTCTGTCGTACGTGAATCCATTCTAATAATTATTATAAATGCGAAAGTAATTATCTGTCTGTCTCGTTACTAACTTCAATGAGCTAATTTTTAGATTTCTGGCTTTTTGTCCAAAGTTGGTCCAATGACTAATGCCCGGTTTCTGAAGTTCCCAGATAAACTATCATTAGCTATTGATTCAATAAAGTTAAGTTGAAATATTGTTTTTTTTTTTTTTTGCTTAATTTTTATTAATGAAAAGTTTAAAGGAGTTACCTAATAAATTTACCTTTGAATGATAAATGATAAATGATTTTATTTCTGTAAGTAGGTTTGAACAAACACTTTTACACGTCAATCGTATTTTCTCTGAGAAGAAAGGCCGAAACAAACTCCAGAGGTCACAGTCTCTTTTAAAGTCCAGACAAAATCTTAGTCAGATCATGTGAAGGCTATGTAGATCGGTATCTGAAATGGTCTTTTGAAGAAAGAACCACACAGATTGAGTGGACCTGTCCAGTCGTCCAGAATCGTGCAGCTCAACTTAGACTTAAGAGCGTTTATACCTTATGAGTGGAACGTCGCAATTTAGTGTCATATTTCGTGGTTTTCAATTTTTATCATTTAATCGGAGCTATATTTTAAAAATCTGTTTAATTAACTTTTTAGAATTACGTGAAAGTGTTTAAAAAGTAAGTAACCGTAATGCTTACAGTTATTTTACAATGAAAATAACGCCCTGCAAGTTTCCAATGTATTATTTGCATATAAATAGAACTGTAAACGCAACGATTTCTTACCTTTTACACAGTTTTCACATAATTCTAAAAAGTTAATCAAACAGACTTTTAACGGTGGTTTATCTATCCAATAGCGCTATTATTGGATAGATTATCCACCGTTAAAAGTGCCTCAGAAACCGGGCATAAGCCAGGCATCCCGATCAAATGGGTTATGTGAGAACTATGATCAAACGTGCACCAGCCGAGCGAGCCGTACCTAGCACTACATCAATGTTGGTCGCATTTTATTGGCTATTAGGCAGTAGGAGAGCAGTGTGGCCCAGTGGTATCGACCCCGACTTACGTTATAGGTCGTGGGTTCGAACGGCGCTTTAATTTGTGTAATTTATTTCATCACCACTGCTCTCAAAACGGAGAAGGAAAACATCGTGAGGACACTGGTATGTCCTAGAATCGAAAATTCGATGACGTGTGACATCCACCAACCCGCACTGGGTCTGCGTCGTGGATTACGGCCCACTCCTCATAGACAGGAGGCTTATTAGAAAGTCCATTATTATTTTTAAGAAAGCCATATGGGATTTTTGTGAGGTTCGTTCATATATCACTATCAGCCATTTGAGGGGAAAAAAAAGCAAAAAAAGAAAAGAAATAAAAGCAGAATCGCCAAAGTCTATCTTGGGTCGAAATTAAACTAGAAACGCCATGTTTTTGAGATTTTAAAAACTAGTATTACCGTCATTCCAGTTTACCTGCAAAGTAGTGCCTACTTTGCAGGTAAACTGGAATAACGGTAATACTAGTTTTTAATGTCCAGTAGAAAACAACGCTCAAAAATAAAGTTCCAGTTCAAAAGTGACACTGACCGTCACAAAATTAACTTCAAATTTGACACTGTCCAATGTAGCCAATCAGGGGACACCATACTGACACAGGCAATATGGCGGCGCCTGTGTTTTACGGAGTGTAATTGCTTATTTTCGATGCAAACACGACACTGTCCTATGCATTTCAAAACAAATATGCCACTGTCCACTATGTAGAAACAGAAACGCCACTGTCGCGCAAGGTTTTTGTATCTCTTGAATTTGCAAAATAATTAAAGATCTGATGATTTTAATTAAAGTGTTCAAAAACTAGACTTTAACTTGAAAAGCATAAGCAGCTCATTATACAGGGTGTCCCGTAAATAATGGATCAAACGTAACGGGTAGGTAGCTTACCTCAATTCCAACAACTAATTTGAAAAGTAAAAAAATAACCGGTAAGGTAACCAAGAAATCGACAGCATTAAAAACAGTGAATGTAGAGAAAATGGTAAAATTCGAAAAAAAAATATCTTGGTTACCTTACCGATTTTTTTTAACTGTTCAAATTAGTTGTTTGAAATGAGGTAAGCTACCTACCCATTACGTTTGATCCATTATTTACGGGACACCCTGTATACTATCTGCAATACACCAATGATTTTCGATCATTTGGTTTCACTAAGACGTCAGGACTGTGGCGCTTTTGCATTTAGGCCCCTCCAATGAATACATAATACACAAGCGGTGCTATTTTGTAATAATATCAGTAAAACTGTCAGAAGATATCGGAAGAGGTAGGTGATCTCACCAGGTCTGCTGTCGTGGTTGTTAGCGTTGGCCCGTATGAGCAGCTGGTACAGCGAGCTGGGCTGCGGCGCGACGGGCGCGCGCGCGGCGGGCGCGATGGGCGCGAACACGTGCGGCGCGCCCGCGGGAGGCGGCGAGCGCGCGGTGTCCAGCTCTGTGGGGCAACGGGTTCAACAGGTCTTAGGTAAACAGGTGGACCGGTTTCTGAACGGCATAAAAATGTGAACCATAAATACAAGTGACAATGGAACTAAAAAGTGTGACTTATATATATCTTTTTTTATAAGGCTTCCTGTACTCATGTACAGTACACGTGCATTGATGCAGAGTTAAATAGTAAAACAACGATTACAGTTCAATAAAGCATTGCCAGAACTGTCAAGACGTCTGCTTTTAATTTTAATATTGATATACCTTATGATGTTAACCTTTAACTAATATTATAAAGAGAAAAGATTTTATATTTTGTATGTTTGCTATGCTCTTTTTGTTCATTAAAATCGTTTGTTAAAACTCTCGATTTATAAATATTTATCGTGTGAGGAAACAAGTAATAAGAAGATGCAACTAAACACTCGATTAACGACTTGGTGACCTATTTTGAAGAGACCCACCCATAACAAAGTCTTTCGATTGCAATCTATTTACACCTTAACAATCCGAAACGGTGCTATATTAACAGGCGTTTTATTGAATCAATAATGTCAGCGCATTTAAAATCGGACATTTATATCACACACCCGGTTTAGGATAGATTGTCATAATGCACTTATTGCTTAATTAGCCTTTAATGTTCCCACTGCTGGGACGCAGACATCATCCCTGTGAGAGGGAGTGCGACGTAATCCACTACACGGGCCCAGTGCGGGTTAGTAGATGTCACATGTCTTCACATTTTTGGTTCTAGGACATGCCGGTTTTCTCAGGGCGTTTTCCTTCACCGTTTTGAAAGCAGTAGTGATGAAATAATTTACACATAAAGCGCCTGTCGGGGTTCTAACCTAAGACCTACCACCCACATGCAAATTAATCAAAACAGCGAAATAATTGACAGCAATTTACGACGTTGCTAACTTTCAGTATTCACCTTCCTAATGTTAATTAGCCTTTCAGAAGGTGTCGGCTTCCAGTCTAACCGGATACCAGCTGAATACCAGTATTTTACATGGAGCGACTGCCTATCTGACCTCCACAACCCAGTAACTGGGTAATACGATACCCCTTGGTAAAACTGGTTGTCAGGCTTTCGGTCTTCTGACAACCCGTAACGACTGTCAGAGATCCACGAATGACAGCCGGGACCAACGGCTTAACGTGCTGAAGTGCGGAGAATTCTCGGTATATAAAGATGGTCACCCATCCACAGACCAACCCCAGCAAGCGTAGCTTAGCCTGATGGATCGACCCGTGCGGCTGTTATTACTTAACCACGAGCCCCTCCGAAGTAAGTAAGTAATCTTACCATCGACCATATTGTGCAGCAGTCGCTCGTAGTGCTTGGCGTCGTTGGTGGGGCTCTCGCGACGGAACCAGCGGCTGAACCGACTGCCGCCCTCGGACTCGCCGCCGCCGTTCTGAAACGAGTACAGTATTACTTATACGGTATAGGATTGTATGGTGATTTAGGGACATGAGTAGATAAACGGAACCGAGACAAAGCTACAAACGCGCGAATCGGTTGCACTACTACAAGCACGCTGGGCATGTGTGCGTGACCACTGGCCGGTTGTCGCGTACGCGGCGAGACTGGAAAAAACCGGTTTACGCTGGCACAGCCAGTTGACAATCTCAGGGTTAGTGCGACGCACGTTGTTTGTTTTGTCAGTTGCAAGTCTGAATATTTTAATGTAAAAACGTGGTATTTTATTATTAATAATGGTTGTTTATTGTTCTGTGTGGTAATAATACTAGAAAAAAATAAAAATATATCATACTTTATACGATCCCATGGAGAACAATAGGTAAATAAATATTTGATTATTACTTTATGTTATTGTATGATCCTTTTTTTAATAAGAAGAGGGTACTACACGGTGTGTTTTTACCTTTTTTATTATTATTACAAGCTTTTACTAAACATTTGTAGCTATGTGGGTGAGTTGGTATGTAGTAGGTATGTGTGTTAAGTTCAAATATTGCAAGATTTGAACCACTTCCCAATGTCTGATTGAGCTGAAATTTTGGATACCTGCGTAACTTCGGTGACAATGAAATAATATGATAGATATAACCTGACGCTGCAGCCAGGAATGTCTCCTCACTAGGGAACTCTTCAACGGTTAGTAGCACGGTCACAAAATTATGCCCCCGTCACAAGTTTCGCTAGATCCACAACCAGATGAAGTTATTACCCCTGAGTTAACAGTAGGAACAAGTGACTATCAGTTTGATTTACCGGAAAAAAATATATTTAGATGATGTTGGTAGTATATGTATCAGGCTATTTGTATAGAAAATGCCTCGAACAACACAACAAATGCGAAAAAATTAAACTGTATGATTGATCTAAACCTATAAATTTAATATGGGCAAAGATTCTCTATTCAGCCATTACAAGGATTTTAATGATGGTAACTTACAATATTGGGTTTTTTAATTATACCTCCTGATAATTTTATCGCATTTGTTGAATTGCTCGAACAAAAGTTTCGCGAATATTTAATAACAAATGTTTTGTTTAATTTGTCTTAACCTATTGTGACAACACTTTTTTTTTTTTTTTGTGCGTGGGAAATCATCAAATAACTTCTCCCGCTCTGGGCAGAGTGGGAGGCCGTGTCAGACTCTTACTGACTAAAACCCACCCGTGTTCCTTCAGTTGCCTGTTCAGTTGCCAGGGGCCACGGTATCCCTCTCGGATTTTCCGCAACCCTAGCAGGCATCGGTCCTAGCCACAGAACAGATAAAACAGGTTAGAAAGGAAATAGTTCCTGATTTGTATTAGAACGCGTGTCGCCGCTTGTCTCCCACTCCTTAACTCCACTACAAGCAAGAGACCAATACGTACGCGTATTACACACACAAATAAACCACACGCACTTAGATAGTGAGTTTGCTATTGGTTGTCACACTAATACAAACACTGCGTTTGACGTACACTCACTCACGCGCAAAACGTAATTTATTTCTCACGCATGTTACGGCGACCAAAAGGTCGATTACTTATATCGATAAAATTACTGTAATTTATAAGTTAGCAATTTTTCTCTATATTTCCGGGAAGAGGGGGACAATTAGTGTGGACTTCCTAAATACATATAAATAATTCAAATTCAAAGCATTTATTTCAAATAAACCAACTACAGGCACTTTTGAATTGTCAAGGGTTCGGTCAGTCAGAAAGATGAAGCTAGTTGCCCATTCCAAAGCGTAGTAGGTACCTATGGAGAAGAACGGGCAAGACACTCCATGGACACTCTTATAAATCGAAATATTGTTACAAAAAAGTGGTTACATCATTCATGTTGAAATAATACATGTGAGAACGATGTAGAAAGACGTGCACGTTAAAAGTGTCCGTAATAAAAAGATAAAAACCATTCAGCAATTCAAATAAGCCGTGGCAGCTAAGAAATTACCTGTGCCACATTCAAGTCAATGAAAGACGAACCCAGTAAGTTTTATAGTAGGTACATAGTGCTCACACGTGCTATGCAATTATACAATACTAAGAAATTGAATTTATACAATGCAAAGATAGATTGTACAACCTTCATCAGCTCACAATATTTTCGAATGCTAATCGATTCGTTTAGGCGCTCTTGTAGAGCAGGACCAGCGCTGAGCCAAGCATTTTTGTCAGCGATATAATCCCCCAACTTATAATATGCTTGGCTGTATAGTGTGCGTTTTAGACAAGATTTAAATTTCGTTTCATTCAGTTGGAATATGTGGGGAGGTATTTTATTGTAACATTTTAAACAGTACCCCATGAAGGATGAATCTACATACTTTAGCCAGTCTGAAACCTGGTTGAACTAATTGGTCCCTATTTCTAGTCCTTTAATTGTGTCTTTCACCTCTTTTAATGAAGATTTAAATTTTTCCTTAATACTGTCAAATTAAGGGGGAACATCTAACATAGCCGCGAAATTCAAATTTTCTTTGGTTTTTTGCTAATTTATTTATATATATATATATATATATAATGTATAACGCAAGGAGATATATCTATGTACATATATACACAGTATACATATAGCTCATGGAAAGCGTTCGGTGACGATGACGCGAGTTCCATGATTTTGTTCACCAAAAAAAGTGCTCAACGCGCCTAAAGAAGTTTTCACTTAAAAAATACTAGAATATTTTAAAATTGAACAATAATTTAAACTCAATTTAAATGCTGATTTTATTATTGTCCCTGAAATAATACGAATTTATTAAGTAACATGCGCTTTGCTATCTTTTAAATTCGATTTTTTCAAAATAAAGTGCAATCTTAAATTAATATATTTTCCAATAATAGCCTTAGTTAGGTCTGTAACATGGTTTGCAGTAGGATATAATCCAACCTGATGATTACTAATGTTGCTAAATAATTCAGTTCCGACGAAGCTGCGCAAAATCTTTGCTGTCAACATATGTTTGTTAATATTCCGGAGATTGAAAACCAACTCAGAAACTAAATTAAAAACGCACTATAAACAATAATTGGTGATAGTAAACAAAGTTATTTTAATTATAATATTACTGATAATAATCAGCTGTATCAAACACACATACTTAATATCGACATTATTTACAACTTGGTACAACACTATCGATAAGCATGGATTTCGCCGAATTTCAGCTTTGGCTAGGCGTACGCGACGTTCGCAGTGAACGCAATACATTGCGCGATCACTGATCTAGTACAAGATGCTACCCATGCATTGCAAGCAATGTATAATTTTGCAACTACTGTTGCGATTGTATCGTTTTTATCTACAAACTACATAATACTATAGTAATAATTACAAATATCACTTGTATTTTAAGGTTTTTGGACTTATCGGTGAAAAGAAATCCCTTCCCGGGCTACACTACACACCTGTCTTCTTTTCCGACACGTTGTAATAGCGCAAGACGGCATAATTCTTTGTTTTTCACGGAGCGTCGTACGTTGTCACAATATGAGCGCGACTGTTAGCCCGTGAAACAAATTTCGGTTGACTTTTGAGCGTTTGCTCATAAGTGCGGCGTGCCTGCCCCGCCCACAAGGCCCTTCTAACCTCTTTATCTGTTCTGTGGTCCTAGCAGACCCCGTCATTGGTGCTGACATCTCTTTGAGGCGCGCGTGGAACACAACGCGCCGTCGACCCGGGCCTGGTCCTTTTCAAACGGCGAGCTGCCCATTGCTCGCCGTTCGCAAGCCCACGCCTACGGTGGCCGGGAATCGGCCTGCGATTCCCGACGCCCAGGGCGTCTCCTGCGGCGGCTAGGGGCGTGAGGGCGCGCATTTTGCATCTCCCTCACGCGTTCCACCTCCTCCTTCGCGAACATTACTGCTTCGCAGAAGGAGGTGACGGCTTCCCAAGCCCTCTCGCTCCGTACCATGGCCTGGACCAGGGCCGGACGCGAGAGATCGCCACCGCCAATCGCCTCCACGAGGACACGGCGGTGCTCCGCCCAAGCTGGGCAGACCTCCACCGTATGCTCCACCGTGTCCTCCGGGCGATCCACACAATGGTGACACCCGGGCCTTATCCGGAACAGGAACCTCCCGAAACAACCATGTCCGGTGAGGACCTGCGTCAGGCGGAAGGTGAGGACGCCATGGCGCCTCTCTAGCCACTCCTCAAAGAGAGGACTTATCGCCGCAATTGTGGCGTGCCCAATTGCGTGACTTGGATTGTGACAACCCTGCCAAAATAGGTAGGTAACAATTTTGCACGTTCTTAAGAAGCTTTGTCTCTGTTCCGTTTATCTACTCATGTGGATTTAGGAGTGGTTAAACTTTAGAAAAGATTTGATGATAGCAAGCAAAAAAAAATTATTTTATGCTTATTTTGGTCTGCAAAATATTCAAAAATATTTCTGTTGGAAAAAAATTTGCTGAATAAAACAAGGTCATCTTTTCGATATTACGGGTAACATTGTTTCGTATAGTTTCTTCAGTTCGCCGTACTATAAACTTGTCGCGAGTCAATTAGCCAAGAGTTTTTCATAGCTTTTTGCGCCTTTCGGTAGTCTCTCTCGGGATTGTGATATGTTGAAAAACAATATAAATGCGCAATAACTAGGAACATTAATGCGATGTTTCTACGGACAGTGACTTAATGAGTCTTGAATACAGGATAAACATTCGTTTTAATGTTGACAATGCCAAGCGGTTGGGCGACTCTTTACGTGAACCATGGCCTATGTTTTAGCCAAAGAATCAGCATGGCCATACATCGCAGCAATGCTGCCGACCTTTTGGGCACTTTACCTGTTGACGGACGAATTTTTTGATGCCCCTTTGTTTTTTATATACTTATACATATTATTATTTGGAGACCGTTAGCTTTCAAATTATGTAAATATAATCTTGGAAATTGTAATATAATAATATTGAAAGTTTTAATGTACTTACGGTGAGTACGTCAGGTATGGCATCAAACTTGAGGAACTCGTCAAGGTTGAACTCCGGCTGCTCGTTGTTCTGCTGCGGCTCTTCAGACTTCGACTCCACGCCAGAATCCTTATCCTGGCGAGCACAATATAGCTTTAGTTTCATTTATTTCAATTAAACCAGGAATTTTGAATTGTCAAGGAGTCAGTCAGTCAGAAAGATGAAGTTTTTCGCCCATTCCAAAGCGTAGTAGGTACCTATGGAGATGATCGGGCAAGAAACTCCATGAACACTCTTTTAAATCATCCCTTCATCAATCTACTACTACGACATCATACACACATATTACATAAACTCACACATTTCCGTGAGGGTAGGCACAAACTACAAGGCCAACTACAATCCTTACATAATTCTTTTGCGTCGTTAACGTTCATACATCTGGTCACCAGTTCTACTACACACTACAAGAAGGAAAGCTGCATACATTGCTGGTGGTACCGCCGTCCCCCCCGGAGGTCGCGGGCGAGCTGCTGTCGCGCCAACGCTCCGGCGCCGGCGAGTGCGAGTCGCCGTTGTTGTTCCATTTCTGGACCAAACATACATGTTTACATAACTAATGTCATGTAAAGCGGATGTGTTGATACAGCATGGATCCTCGACAGTGACTTGTCTACCCTTTTCTGACTGATGGTGTGAGTGAAGATGACTAAGGGATTACGTCAAGAGTGAAGCAGAGTCATTTTTCGTCTGAGAATCAAATCACGTATCTCTCTGCACGTTTATCAACGAAAGTTTCAGAGGCACGTAGGACCGTACGGGACAGTACTATCAGAATCTGGATCTGAATTTCGCGTTGGCATTTCAATTTACAGATTTGGTTTGACTATTATGCAATCTGCTTGATAGTGATTTGAGTTATTTGTATTCACGATAACTTCATTCTATGAAAATAAGAAAGATAAGAACCACAATACAGATTAGACTATGCTATAGCAACAGTAGTTTTACTCACCTCAGTCTCTTTATTGTTCGCGTTGCCATTCTTCTTAGTTATAGGTTCGTCGAAACCGCGCAGCTCGATCGTCTCCAACTGAGATGTGGGGCCTGCACTAAACCTAAAGTACAAACAAATTTGAATAAGCGATAGAACATTTTTCAAACTATTCTATTTTGAATTTGGGCTTCAGCTTCAGCTTTATTGAATGAATAATGAATAGGACTTTTCCTGTATAATAGGCTCAACAAGGTACTAAGCCTCTATAGTGTAAGCTATAATAAATGTAGTATAATATTATCAGAATATTTAGCGACGCTCCATTACACAGACACAAAAAAACTTCTCGAAATTTTGTCTTGATGATACTTTTAGGTAATAATGTACCACTACCAATATGCTTTTTCTCATAGTTCTTAATTCGATTATTTTTATATAAGTTTTACTTCTAATTTTCATGTCCCATTTTAATTTTAATGTAAAGTGATGGCCTGAAACACAGGTTTGAATAAACCTAGATCGGGTGGGTCGCTAATTTAAACTAATTCCGAACCATTATTAATTCCACTAGTAATAAAATTTAGTATATTATTAGGCAATTAGAATGGGATATTTACTAATGCTTGGCTAAATGTACCTACACTTTTTGTAAACGTTTTTATTTTTATTATTAAATAAAAAATAATAATTATTAATATTAATCAATGACACAACAAAAAATGTTTGGTCCCGTGAACGAGATTTGGATTAGAAGCATTTATCAAAGATGTGCTATGCTGCTCAAACGTATTCCAAAGAACAAATTTTCTGATAGAATTCGCTAATTATCGAATTATAAAAATCATTAAACGAAATTAATTTAATTACTTTATGCCCGGTTTACATTATTCTAGTAGCATTCAAGTCAGATCGAAACCATCGCTGGACTGCCACTGGAATAATGTGAACCGGAACTGGAAGGACTGAATTAACTGGCGTTATGAGAAGAGGAAAAATAAGTATGTCTCACCATTCGGGTTCATCTTCTTTCTCAAGGCGTCGTTGAGAATAGCGACCACCAGATCTACGATTGTCCTCTCTGTAAATAAAACAAATAATAAAGACACGTGAAACATGGACCGGAGATAAACATTTCGGCGATTAGTAGGTATAAAGACCATGAACTTGGACTAAGGGATTAGGTCCCAGGCTCTGGAAACTGAAACAACGATTACCCAGTTCCTGATATCAATAACTATGATAATTATATTAAGTAACAAAACAATTTCCGAGATGTATTCCAAGACCGAGAGAGCACATTGAAGAGCCTTCTCGTGGCGCACCCTGGGCAACGTCGGCTCCAATTGCCCACCAGGTTTTGGTGGACAATTGGGGCTGGCGGCTAAACTTCAAACGGCTAAACGTCAATACGTCCACTCCTCCTCTGCTTACAGAGAAAGTTGAGTGGGTGTAGACTGGGAAGGGCCACCGCTGCGGTGCAGGCGCACCAAAGCGGCGTGTGTTTCTCTCCTCGAGGACAGAACTTTCGGCGGGTTCGCTAAGTCGGGTCGGCCGGACAGCGAACGGAGGCATGTCTGATGCCGCCGCCGGGGGCTTGGCTTAACTGCCTGGCCCAGAGGAAGGCTACCTCTAAGATAAAAAACCACCCAATCCTAAGCTTCGAAGCGCGGTGAGAGGATGAATGGCTGGAGGGAGTCCAGTCGTTAGCGCTTCCCCTGCAGAGCACCTGCCGCACTCTTCAGTATGTAGGCTTACCGGGCATCTAGGCTCTGCCCGGTGGACATTTGTGACCTATATTTACTCGTGGGAAAAAATAAAAATGATACAAATAAAAACAAAAAGGACGTAGAGGAGGGGAGTGATGCGGGGTCGGAGTCCGACGCCGCATCTGGCGCAAAGGGCTCAAGCCAGAGCTCGGAGCGCGAAGTGGAGGGGGCTGCTGGGAGGACCCGAAGGTTCTTCCTGAAGCGCCCCAAATAGGGGGACGGCCACGGGTCGTCCTCCGAAGAGTGGACCTCGGGCCCCAAAAAAATCCACTGCAGCCGGCGGGGTGGGGCCCGGGAAAAAGGTTTGGGCAGAGGGCTCGCCACCCAGGAGGCCAAGGAGTTGAGCCGAGCCAGCCCTGCCGAGCCGGCCCATCGAGCTGAACCGCTTGCCAAGGATGAGAACCACCCAGGAGTGACCGGCCGCAGGGCGGCCATGTCAGAGTCCTCAGGTGGTGAGCCGGTCGCCGCTGGCGGCTCGAATTCGGAGCGAGCGGCCATGTCAGAGTCCTCAGGTGGTGAGCCGGTCGCCGCTGGCGGCTCGAATTCGGAGCGAGCGGCCATGTCAGAGTCCTCAGGTGGTGAGCCGGTCGCCGCTGGCGGCTCGAATTCGGAGCGAGCGGCCATGTCAGAGTCCTCAGGTGGTGAGCCGGTCGCCGCAGGCGCACAGTATCCGGCGTAGAACAAGCCAGGTGGACAAAAGTCATTATCAAATTCCCAGAAATTTGTACTTTCTACCTGTAAACAACACCCCTAAACCTCTGATTCCAAGAATTGTTTACGTCTAACATTCCATATGGGTGAGTCATCGTTTATCAAAGTAAGGTAATTAGGTAAGTGCAGTTAAATAAATACGTCAGTTGCATTTTAGCGACACTTACACTAACATGTCATGGTGGTAGTTCTAATTTTGTGAAAAGTTTTAGTGATGGATTTTACTTCTGAAGGTATGTTAAATATTATTTTCTTATTAGAATCTGTTAATGTGTTATAAACATTCATAAAGTAGACTATCTCTGAATACTTAAAAAAATACCATGTTTTTCTTTGTTTTCGAACTTATCAGGCTTAGAAAAGCCATGTATCCTCTTGTATCCACTCTGAATTTTTGATATGTTTTAACTACATGCCTATAGACTATTATGTGACCTATTTTATGTAGCACACTTGAGTACAAATTTTTTTTTTCTTTTTTTGTAGAAATGACTTACTCTATTAGTAAAATAGAGTTTTTCGAAGAGTGGCTTAAGCACGAAAAAGACGAAAGAAATGATCGTCTATTTCAATTTATTTTGTCTAAGTGTGATTTCTCTGATATCACTGAAGAATGTCAAAGGGAAATTAAGATGAAATTAGCCAGCATTTCTTCGAAAATTGCAACCAAGTGGGTGTCTTCAGCAAAATCAAAAGAGCGTTTCCTGAATAAAAATAAGTTGTGGCTGAAAGGCGAAAATATA
Organism: Brachylomia viminalis; assembly: GCA_937001585.2. NCBI lineage: Eukaryota > Metazoa > Arthropoda > Insecta > Lepidoptera > Noctuidae > Brachylomia > Brachylomia viminalis. The sequence goes on from OW443314.2 coordinate 14,780,875, forward strand.
GAATTCTGCTTACGATCGACTCAACCACAACCTTCTACTTCATCTGCTGATTTTTGTCGACCCGGAAGACCTAAAAAAGTTTTCGAAGATTCGTCTTTTAAAACTAAGAAACGTAAAGTTGCTGATCTAGTTGAATCGCGGAGTGTTGGAGAATTAATGACTGCTGCAGAGGTAGCTGCACGGTCCACTGGATATAAAAACGTTGCCAGAGTAATAAAGGACATTGGCGAAAATCCATCTTCTGCCAGTACATGCCTTCAACAACCAAGTGCTGTGCAAACTGATAGACCGCTAAGTAGTGACGAGGCATTAGCGTATTATATTGATTCAAAATCAACAACCCAGTCATATAAACAAACTAGGAAGTGGACTATGAAAGTTGGGCATCACGTTTTTCCATCATATGATTGCATTGTAAAATCAAAAAAACTGTGTTATCCTTTAGAGGAGCACATTGATGTTACACAATCTCGAGCAGATATTGAGCTACAAGCCATTTTGAATAAAACAGCAGAGCGTTTGGTCGAAGCTCAGAGAGAAGTTATCACAAGTGTGCTTCCCAATACATCGTTTACTCTTATAAGTAAATGGGGATGTGACGGAAGTTCGGGTCATAGTGCTTACAAACAGAGATTTGCGAACAGCAAAGACACTGATGAGTTCCTTTTTGTTTATTCGTTCGTTCCTTTAAGATTAATTGACGAGGGTAACAACATTATCTGGCAAAATCCTCGTCCATCATCGACAATGTATTGTCGTCCAATTAAATTTATTTTTGCCAAAGAAACCCTGGAAATGACGAAAATCGAGACAAATAAGGTTTTGGAACAAATACACAACTTGGAGGCTACATCTTGTGATCTTGGTGGTTCTAAAATTTCTATTAAACACAAGCTTCTTCTTACTATGACTGATGGAAAAGTGTGCAACGCTTTGACTGAGACACATTCATCGCAGAAATGCTATATTTGTGGGGCTACTCCCAGAATGATGAATGATGAAGGACAGCATTTTGGTAGCAATCAGGATAATTTTGGCTTTGGTTTGTCAACATTACATGCTTGGATTCGTTCGTTTGAGTGCTTATTACACATTAGTTATAAGTTAGACATTAAGAAATGGCAAGCTAGGTCTTCAGAGGGAAAAGCAAGTGTAAAACAAAGATCAGACGAAATCAAAGAACGATTCAAGCATGAAATGGGACTAATTGTGGACAAGCCAAAGCCAGGATTTGGTTCCACAAATGATGGAAACACAGCTCGACGTTTTTTCGGGAATCCCGAACTGAGTGCTCAGATCACAGGATTGGATGTTACAATCATCAAACACTTTGATGTATTGTTAAGGACATTATCTTGTGGCTTCGAGATAAATCTTGTTGAATTTAAAAAGCTTTGTGACGAGACCAAAAGACTTTATTTAAGCCTTTACTCGTGGTACTACATGCCTGCTACTGTGCATAAATTGCTTATTCACAGTACAGAAGTGATTAAGCCGGCAATAGTTCCAATAGGGCAACTTTCAGAGGAAGCACAAGAATCAAGAAACAAAGATTGCCGGAGGTTTAGAGAGCACAACACCAGAAAGTGCTCTCGTCTCGCCACGAATAGAGACTTGCTCAATATGTTGATTTTAACGTCTGATCCTCCGATCAATAGCCTTCGGGAAATACCGAAAAAAGAGTAATAAATTGTGCGCGGAGGTCTTAAAGCTCATCGTAGCTCCCACTATAAAGCCTCGACTCCAGTTGCAACCAAGACCTCCACAAACTCAGGAAGACTATTTTCAATTGGATTCATCGGATTCTGAATCTGATGATTCTGATATTGAGAATTAGTTTTATTGTAAATAGATTAGTCTAGTGTTAGATTTCGATTTTTTGTATTTTTTTAATGTTAGTCTAAGGTTGTATATTTATATTTGTATATTTAGATTTAGATTTTTTGTATTTAATATGTTAGTCTAAGGTTGTATATTTACATTTGTATACATATTTACATTTAATTTTTTTGTATTTAATATGTTAGTCTAAGGTTGAATATTTATATAGAATTAGCGTTGATATTTGCAGCGATTGAGATAATTTTATTCTTATTTTTTTTTCTGTATTGTAATCGTGTCATCATGAAATAATATATTTATACACCATCTCTATGCATTTTCTTTAAATAAAATATTATGGTACTACTAGCTGTCCCCCGCATCTTTGGTTACTGCTTCACTCTCGTGGGTCGCAGCGTGATGATATATAGCCTATAGCCTTCCACCATAAATAGCCTATCTAACATTGAAATATTTTTTTAAATCGGCAAAGTACTTCCTGAGATTAGTGCGTTCAAACGAACAAACAAACAGAGTTTTTAGTTTCATAATATTAATTTAGGTATATAAATACTTAATTTATAGATATAGTTCCAAAACCATGAAAAAATATTTTTGTCCACTTGGCTTGTTCTACGCCGGACACTGTGAGGCGGCTCGAATTCGGAGCGAGCGGCCATGTCAGAGTCCTCAGGTGGTGAGCCGGTCGCCGCTGGCGGCTCGAATTCGGAGCGAGCGGCCATGTCAGAGTCCTCAGGTGGTGAGCCGGTCGCCGCTGGCGGCTCCAATTCGGAGTGAGCGGCCATGTTTACGGAGGTCGTGGCAGCCGCGATAAAGGATGTGGCCGTGAAGAGGATTAAGTCCTCTAAAGACAAGGCCATATCCGCGGCCACGGCCTCCATTATGGCGGCAGCGGAGGCCATTCAACCTGGGCCTCCGTCGGACGATATGTCTGAAATGCGGGCGGAGGTCGCCCGCTTGACAGCCGCCATGGAGCTTCTCCGGAAGGAGAATGAAGAGCTCCGAGCAGACCTGGCCGGGTTGCGAGCAGCCGGCCTCAGGGAGGTGCCGCAGGAGGGGGCGCAGCAGCATGGGCAGGGACGGTGCGTGCCTGCAGAAGACCGGGTTCTGACCCTGGTGCGGCAGGAGCTGGCTGCCTTCCAGAGCCGGTTTTCCGCCCTGGAGGGCATTGTCCTGCACCCCCGACTAGCGGCGAGCCAGCCGGCCGCGGGTCGGCAGAAGACGGTCTCATTTGCCGCCGTCGCAGCTGCCGCGGACAAACCTGGCTCATCGGGGCAGAGGAAGGCCCTCTCCGTGCCGAAACCCGCGGGGCCGCCCATGCTCAGGAAGGGCGGGGCAGCTATACAGACGGCGAGGGCGCCAGCCCTGCCTGCAAGACGGCCGCCCCCATCTCCTATATCTCCTCCAACCGGCGCCGAATGGCAAGTAGCCGGGGAGAAGAGAAAAGCCGGTAAGGCAGCAAGGGCGGCCAAAAGGAAGGAGAGGCGGCAGCGGCAAAAAGTGCGAAGCTTCGCGGCTAGGCTCCGCGCCCCGAAATCCGCAGCTGTAGGGATTACGCTACAGCCGGAAGCGGAAAAGAAGGGCGTGTCCTACCGCGACGTGGTAGTCAAGGTGGGGAAAGCGGTGAGCTTCGAGGACATCGGCGCCACCGAAGGCATCCGGGTGAGGCTCATGGCGACTGGGGTCCGGATGCTCGAGATCCCCGGTGCGGCCAGCAGCCCGGCCGCTGACGCTCTGGCCGAAAGGCTTAGGGCGTCCTTAAATGCGGATGAGGCCTGAGTGGCGAGTGCCGGAGGAGGCCCAGGTGTGGAGGCCAGCAGACAACGGGTGCGGGGGCACCCTTGCCTGTATTGCACGGGCCTCCACCAGTGTCGGACGGGAATGGCCAGGTGTTCCCGGCCATTCCCGTAGCCCCCCAGGTTGGGGGGCATGCGGGGCCCGCCAGCTAGGCGGGCATGCGCCGGGAGGGTTGTGGAAGTGAAGGCTGAGCCGGTTTCCCATGGCCCTCCCATCACGGCGATGTGGGAACACCGCTGAGTTTTAGTGGGTATACTGTCAGTTCCATTCCGACAGGAGTCCCACATACCCCGTCTCGTCCCCACGAGCGGGGATGCGTAATGCATTTCTCAGAAACAAAAAAAAAATAAGTGAAGTCCCACCAGGCGGCGGCCGAACTAGCAACACGCGGGGTTGCGACAATCGTCGAGAGGATCCGGCAATTGGGACTCGAGGTGGCCCTGCACAAGTCCGAGGCCATGTGTTTTCATGGTCCTCGGAACGCGCCACCGTCGAGTTCCCAAATAACGGTAGGAGGGGTTCACATCGGCGTCGAGTCGACGATAAAGTACCTGGGACTCGTCCTCGACAGCCAGTGGAACTTCGTGGAGCATTTCCGACGTTTGGCTCCCAGACTGGAAAGGGCCGGGGCTGCCTTGAAGCGGCTCCTGCCCAATCTAGGAGGGGCAAACGCCTCCTGCCGGAGGCTCTACGCGGGGGTCGTGCGGTCCATCGCCATTTACGGGGCACCGGTGTGGGCGCGTTCCTTGAGGCGGCGGCCAGCCCGCCGGTTGAACGCGCCCCAAAGGTTCATGGCCACCCGGCTGGTCCAGGGATACCGTACGGTCTCCGGTGAGGCGGCGAGCCTCCTTGCCGGATTGCCGCCATGGGATCTGGAGGCAAAAGTCCTCGCGCACATTTGGGAGTGGCGCAAGGAGGCGAAACGCCGGGGCGTAGCTCCGCTGCCGCGAGAAATCACGGTACAGCGGACAGAGCTCCGGCAGGATCTCAGGGCAGCATGGAGAGTGCGATTGTCGCAACCCAGCGCTGGGCACGTCACAATTGCGGCGATAAGTCCCCTCTTTGAGTGGCTAGAGGCCCCATGGCGTCCTTACCTTCCGCCTGACGCAGATCCTCGCCGGACACGGTTGTTTCGGGAGGTTCCTGTTCCGGATAAGGCCCGGGTGAAACGCCCGGGTGTCACCTTGTGTGGATCGCCCGGAGGACACGGTGGAGCATACGGTGGAGGTCTGCCCGGTTTGGGCGGGGCACCGCCGTGTCCTCGTGCAGGCGATTGGCGGCGGCGCTCTCGCGTCCGGCCCTGGTCCAGGCCATGGTGCAGAGTGAGAGGGGTTGGGAAGCCGTCACCTTCTGCGAAGCAGTAATGCTCGCGAAGGAGGAGGCGGAACGCGTGAGGGGAGAGGCAAAATTCGCGCCCTCACGCTCCTAGCCGCCGTAGGAGACTCCCTGGACGTCGGGAATCGCAAGCTGATTCCCGGCCACCGTAGGCGCGGGCTTGCGAACGGCGAGCAATGGGCAGCTCGCCGTTCGATGAGGTCCAGGCCCGGGTCGATGGCGCATTGTATTCCACGTGCGCCTCAAAGAGATGTCAGCACCAATGACGGGGTCCGCTAGGGCCGATGCCTGCCAGGGTTGCGGGAAAGTCCGAGAGGGATACCGTGGCCCCTGGCACAGGCAACTGAAGGAACACGGGTGGGTTTTAGTCAGAAATTGTCTGACACGCCCTCCCGCTCTGCCCAGAGCGGGAGAAGTTATTTGATGATTTCCCAACCTCAAAAAAAAAAAAAACACCGAGAGTGCGGTGGTGGCCCAGTGGTAATGGCCGCGACTTACGAGTTGTAGGTCGTAGGTACAAACCCAGACAGGCGCTTTACTTTGTGTACATCACCACTGCTCTCAAAACGGTGAAGGAAAACATCACGAGGAAACCGGTATGTCCCAGAACCAAAAATTCGACGACATGTGACATCTACAAACCCGCACTGGGCCCGCATGGTGGATTACGGACCACTCCCTCTCACCGAGAGGCCTGTGTTCCGGCAGTGGGAACATTATAGGCTGACGATGATTCCAAGACCAGCAAAGGAAGACCGGTGATCAAAGACCGTTGTGTACAACAAGTCACACGGCCACAATAGCCTACATACCTACTACAAATAAGTACAAACCTGTGTTGCATCTTCTCGTTGATGAATCGATCGTCCCGTTCCCTCTTGATGTCAGAGGAGTAGGAGTCTCTACCAAACGAGCGCCGTTCGAACCTGTGCGAAAGAAGTTGTTATAAATAAAGAGTGCATTGACGTTAATTGCCGAGGCGTATAACTTATATCCTAGTATTTTACTGAGACAACTGTATACAGAGTGAGTTTTTGAGATGGGACTGCAAGGCGAAAACCGAAGTGAGAAGTAACAGATTTTCTGTGATTTACCATTGCAAAATTCTTAATGTCATAATTCTGTGGTATTAAGGTAAAAGGGTATAAGTCATAAACACAATAATGAGATGAGTAAACTTAACTCTTTAAACCCTTTTAGTATTTTGCTGTTTCCTGACTAGACTCGATTTGGAATTTAAGTTGAACGAAATTGTAACACAAATACTGACTATGTCAGTCATATCGAATTATGCAAATAACTCGTTTTTCAATATTTATAAGTATCCGCTTTTACCTTAACACCACAGAATTATTAACTGAAACAGCATTTTTTGCAACAAACAGTTTCAAAGTCCTGGCTAAACCAGTACTTTGTTTCAATAAACTAAGAATGCTATCTTTCTACAAAAAAAAAAGTCCTTTCTGTTTTCGCACACAATCCTATCTTAAATTCACCTGAATAATAAAATGTAGGCAGTAATATACAACGCACGCAAATTCTTAATACGCGCATCACCTGTTATCTGCCATTTTATTTTAGGCCATAGAATACTCGTAATGTTCACCATGTGGAACCACCACCATCTAACCAACCACCACCAACCATTACAATATTCTTTTCTATTCCGCTACAATAGTCCAATGGCCAAGTCAAGGCATGAATTGGCCATTGGCCTATTGACACAAAAAATATCTGTTTACAATATCTTGATCAGATGTGCAAGATATTGGACAAAAATGGCCACAATAAGTAAAAATACCTATTTAAATGAACGCATATAGAGGATTAAATTGAAAACTTGCGCCAACTCGAAATAGAAGGTTCAACTTCAGTAACTGTTACATAATCATTATAAATTTTATTGTCATTTCCCAAATATAAATTCTTGTAAAAAAAAAAACCTCCTAAATATCGTCTTAGATAGTGCAAACTAAGTTAATGCCTATAAGTAGAATTTAGTGGTTCCAGTAAAAAAAAAAAAACAAGAAAATTCAAGTATCAATTTTTGCGCGCGCCCAAATAGCAATCCATTCATCGCAGAGTTCGCAACATGAAGCAAGTTAGCAACGTGTTGAACTAGCGGTCATTTACCTAATTTTGACCGTTCCTACGAAAAAAAGGGCACGCGACGACGTTGTCAAATGGCTTGCCTACGCACACGTATGTATATAACTTTCTTTCTCTCGGCTGAATGACATGCTCTAATTTTTTTATTTTAATTTGTCACACCTACTCAATTTCATCCTGTATGTTTCGGAAAAACTGAATTCTAACTGCTGATTAACGGTTGTGATTTTGAATTCTTAAGCAATCTGTCAAGAGATGAAAGTGCGTATCAATAACTCTTACTATGAGAACGAATCTGAAATAGTCAAAAAAAACATAATTATGGCATTACAGCTTTGTCTCTAAGATGGCAAGGAGCCAGCTATGCCTTTGGTATTGCAAATGTCCATAGCCGGTGGTAACCACTTATCATCAGGTCATCTGCTTATTAAACACTAGCTTAGGCCTGCGACTTCAGCTCGCCGTTCGATAAGGACCAGGCCCGGGTCGACGGCGCGTTGTGTTCCACGCGCGCCTCAAAGAGATGTCAGCACCAATGACGGGGTTTGCTAGGACCGATGCCTGCTAGGGTTGCGGAAAAGTCCAAGAGGGTTACCGTGGCCCCTGGCACAGGCAACTGAAGGAACACGGGTGGGTTTTAGTCAGTAAGAGTCTGACACGCCCTCCTGCTCTGCCCAGAGCGGGAGAAGTTATTTGATGATTTCCCACCCACAAAAAAAAAAAAAAAAGGCCTGCGACTTCATCCGGGTGAAATTTCTGGTTGTTCCCCCGACCCACCCCGTCGCATCGCACCGCCTGCCCGCGCTATTACTTAATTTTAGCTTAGTGTTCTTTTTTTTCTTTTTGCTCGGCTTCTAAGGGTCCAAGCCTGATGTTCAATATCCTATAGCCTACCTCGAGCATTGGGCTATCAAATGCAAATAGTTTTTTTTTTTATCCGACTGGAAGGGGTAATCTCTGGAAGATTACCCCCTACATACAAACTTATAAACAAACAAATTTTCCAGTCTTACCAAGCGGTATCATTTTCGGTCTGATTGGCAGTCGCTCCATTTAGAATACAGCATCTGGTTAGACTGGAAGCCGACCCTAATATAGTTGAGAAAAGGCTAGGCAGACGATGATAAAAAATCGAATCATACCTGTCGTTATTAGGCCTGGTGTGTTCACGTTCGCGGTCACGTTCCCTCTCGCGCGGCGGGCGGTAGGGCTCCGCCCCACGGTACTCGCCCTCCTCCCACGCGTTGTTCGGCACGTCTCGCACCATGATGCGGCCCGAGCCGATGCGGCGACCTCCTGCGGCGGAAACAGGAGTTATGGCACTGCCTTTGGAAATAAAAAGATTTTGTTTAAAAAAAAGACAAATGGAGAAGGGAAAATTATGAAGCAGTGTTTTATTTAGAATCTAATTGCTGTAGTGGTTTCAGGAGGTCTATGTTTCGAAGCAAATATACAGGAATTCAGATACTGGCTAAGCTCGAAATTATATCGAATAACTTGTTTTTTTTTTTTTTATCTCAAGTAGACAATTTATTCACTTTATTTTAAATATTTAAATTGTTGGACGTCACGGCCGCAAATTAATGAATTTTAACGGGTTTTTGTTGTTATACTGTACTTTTAATAGTACAGGTGGATGTATGACTAGAAATGATGTACCAATAAAATAACAAAGTGATCAGCCTTTTGTTTTTATATAAACCATTCCAAGCATGGTTATCCATTAATTACAGGTCACCCTGTACAAGCACTAATACTAAGCCGAGGCAGTATTTGGACTGGCTTTTCACCAGATCTGTGCGAGGGAGCGGCGTGGTGACTTGGTGACCAAGGAAAACTCCATAAACCAATAGAATTTATTCATATGCAAAACAAAGCAATTCTATTTGTGGGATTTTTCTGGGAGAGTTTTCGTAGGAAGACAGAAATGATAAAAATTGAGTTAAGTTATGCAAAAAAAAAGACTTATTAAAGAAGTGAGTTAATATAGCAAAACTGTCGTCAGAACATTGTAGAATGCACATTAAAGCTTATACGTGCATCCCCCGGTTTCTGTCATTTTCTTCTAGGCCATTACAGCAAGCAATAAACTGACTTCAACACATCCTGAAGTAAATTAGAGCACTAGCAATCTGCAATATGTATTTCAAATAACTAGTATTCACGTTCGCCCCTTCCACAAAGCCAATAAGCTAATGTTATAAGACTTTGCCATAATAGTTCCAACGAATGGGACTCGGAACTTCGGTCCTCGCTGTCGTTTGTCTGGCGCCTAAATCGTTGTGATATTGCTGTTTATAGCTTGGTTAATAGATTGACAATAATCTGATGGAAAGCTGAATATTGGTTTGATAAGGCACTAAGATTTTTTTCTAAAAAAAAAAATATTCAGGCGTCACAAATTCCTGTGATAATACCTTGTTCAGGTTTCGCCGGATGCAGCGCGGGCTGATGAGCCGGGGGCCCGGCGGGCGCGGCGGCTGGCAGCGGCGACTCGGGCCGCGTGCGCGCGAGGTGCGGCGGCGGCGCGGGGGCCGGCGCGGCGCCCGGGGCCCCACAGCCTGACGTGAAGCTCCGGCGCTGCGGCGACAGCACGATGCCGCCACCGCTCGGCTCGCTCTCCTTGCGGACGCGCTCCCGAGGGTCGGCGGAACGACGCTCCCGGTCGCGGTCGCGGCCGTACACGCCCTGGTTATTGAATAAAATAATATTAACTGAACTTACTGATAGGAGGTATGCTACCTAGACCTACAAACGGTGGTTGGAAATTGCCGCCGTAATTGTATTAAATTGTGCAAGGGAAGAAATGCGTGAGTTTTATGTATGTGTATTGTGTTATTTTACTGGTTTTTTATAAAGTTATTCTTAGGGTCTGCAATTTTTTTTTTAATGGCTGATTTTTAAATCGTCAAGTAACATTTTGCGGCGAATACATTTATAATGTACAGTTACAACAGAAAAAGTATGCGCTTCAGTAATCTTCGTTTTTCCGAATTAGTACGAACGTCGCGCTACACAGTAGCCCGCCACAAGGCAAAGCTCCCATGTATTTACTGCCGCGCTTTGTAATAGTGCACCTATCATTGCGCGTTTGTATTAAGCTTTCTCTCTGTTCGGTTACCTATAGTCCTTTCACAGATTGTTTACTTCTGACAGCAGTAACCCAACAACAACCCTATAATAACGAGAATAAAGAAAAGATCACTGTGATTTTGACAGACTTGTTAGCGGTAGCAACCCAACAGCAACCTTATCACAAAGAGTATAAAGACCTTGAGATGATGATGATGATTGATGATCAGTGATGCAAAATCAGAGGTAAAATAACTGTGAATGGACTGTACTCTAGTCGCACCTCTTCACCTGTCTCTCAAAAGTTTTTTTTGTAATTGCATTGAATTTGTTAATCTCTAATTTTGTATCCATCGTAATACAAAATAAGTAAGTACTTCCATGGTTGTTACAACTCTTCATTATATCTCATCATCGCACGTTCGTATTTACGAAGATAGACGATGATTGCCGAAGCGCAGACTTTTTCTGGGAGATTTGTATAGACAGCTTTTGTACAGTCGTATTTCAACTTAGGGTAAAAGTTATCTGACGATCGAAAAATCAGTCCTTAGTCAGATATAACTGATGAAGTAGGTCTAAACGGCTTACAAAGCATGTTTGGCACGATCATCTGTAATAAAAAAAACATTATAAAAAGGTTTATTTATTTAAAAACCAACTAATAACATCAGAATAACGTGTATTTTAAAAATATACATATTACTTTTTAGTTTTAGCAAACCCCATTATATAACATAAGTAAATAAACAAAATTTTATACATATAACTATTAACAACACTATTTGCACAAATATGATTAAAAAAAAACGGCTTCACATTATTCTGCTAAAATCTTCAGTTCCAACTCATGTTTCACCTTTAAAAGCCTGACCGTTTCTGACAGTCTTCTTTTCCAACTCATGTTTCTCCTTTAAAGCCTGACCGTTTCTGACAGTCTTCATTTCCAACTCATGTTTCTCCTTTAAAGCCTGACCGTTTCTGACAGTCTTCATTTCCAACTCATGTTTCTCCTTTAAAAGCCTGACCGTTTCTGACAGTCTTCATTTCCAACTCATGTTTCTCCTTTAAAAGCCTGACCGTTTCTGATAGTCTTCAGTTCCAACTCATGTTTCTCCTTTAAAGCCTGACCGTTTCTGACAGTCTTCATTTCCAACTCATGTTTCTCCTTTAAAAGCCTGACCGTTTCTGACAGTCTTCATTTCCAACTCATGTTTCTCCTTTAAAAGCCTGACCGTTTCTGACAGTCTTCATTTCCAACTCATGTTTCTCCTTTAAAAGCCTGACCGTTTCTGATAGTCTTCAGTTCCAACTCATGTTTCTCCTTTAAAGCCTGACCGTTTCTGACAGTCTTCATTTCCAACTCATGTTTCTCCTTTAAAAGCCTGACCGTTTCTGACAGTCTTCATTTCCAACTCATGTTTCTCCTTTAAAAGCCTGACCGTTTCTGACAGTCTTCATTTCCAACTCATGTTTCTCCTTTAAAAGCCTGACCGTTTCTGATAGTCTTCAGTTCCAACTCATGTTTCTCCTTTAAAGCCTGACCGTTTCTGACAGTCTTCATTTCCAACTCATGTTTCTCCTTTAAAGCCTGACCATTTCTGACACTCTTCATTTCCAATTCATGTTTCTCCTTTAAAGGCTGACCGTTTCTGACATTCTTCATTTCCAATTCATGTTTCTCCTTTAAAGCCTGACCGTTTCTGACAGTCTTCATTTCCAACTCATGTTTCTCTTTTAAAAGCGAAAATGCAAACTAACTTATTCTAAGTAAACTTTAAGGTAACATTTTATTAATTATTAATTTCATAAAATATATATTATTATGTCTGCTCTGTGGATTTGTCAATTAAATATTAATTTATGCTATAATAACATTTATTTAGTAACATTTTTTTTCAATTAATTTTTAAAAGTAACAATCTTTTTCTCATTTCTAAGTACCTCGGGTAGTTTGTTATAAATTTTTATCGACTTATCCAGTGGACTAGATGAGTGCATTTTTAATCGTGATGTCGGTAGGTTTAATCGTGTTTTGTGTCGGAGTGTGTATCTTGTTATGTCTTCTCGTTTAGTATAAACGTTTTGGTGTGTGTGTGCGAATTTACAGATTTCCAGTATGTATAGAGAAGGAAGAGTTAGAATGTTTCGTTTTTTGAAATGGGGTTTGCAGCTATCCGTTTGTTTTAAATAAACTAAAATCCGAAGTAACTGTTTTTGAGTTGTGAACAGCGACGGTGCGTCTGTGCTATTTCTCCACATTATTACGCCGTGGCTGAGCCATGCATGAGCATAGGCATAGTAGCTGACCAGAGCAGCTTTACTCAGTGTTAATTAATTTAAAAAAAAACCGTTGACGTCCTGCTTGCTTACCGCTACCGTAAGCTTAAGTAAATTTTCACCATGACATACACGAAAGCATTTAATACGTGTAGCGTTTTGGTTACCTTATGGTTTTCGTTGGGTGCATCTCCTTTAGCGCCTCGGTCTTCTTCATTGGGCGAATCAGAACGTCTCTTCAACACCCTGTTGAACATTTCATTTTTTATGAATGGTTACAAACATGTTAAGAGGAGCCACAGGTACTGCATGAAATAAGCATAGAAGCAGAAATCTGTATTTTACTATTCCTATTCATGTTCACCCCTTCCACAAAGCCAATAGAGCTTACGTTAGAAGGGATCGTTCCAATAGTACAACGAATGGAACTCGAACTTAGGTCCTCGCGGTCGGTGTCTGGCGTCTAAAACGTCATGTTTACCGCAAATAAACGCATTTTCTTTCTTTCTTTTCTTTCTAATACTTATAGCTAGCTAGCCTAAAATAATACGAATAAACAGTTTACTTTCGAAGCGCAGCCGTAATCTACTCTATGTGGTAGATTATGGCTGCGCTTCTAAACTAAGGCCTAAAAAGGCGGATTGGTGGATGTCACTAGTCTTAGAATTTTTTTATTCTAGTACATGGCCCGTTACCCCATATCACCCGATGCGTGGTCATCCCCATATCAATCTCTTGCCCTCATCCCAATTTATTTGTGGTATGTCTTTTTCTTCCTTAATTCTCTATTAGTCGTCATCTCGGTAGTCACCTACTTTCTAACCATATCATCTTTTACACAGTCCCATCATGGTTTCTTTGGTCTTCCCCTACTCTTATAGCCATCCATCCGATGCGTGGTCTTTATCTCTATTGCAGAAGTGAAAGCCGTCAACACATCACACATTCTTAGAGTACTCACAACGCAAGCGCCTCGCAGTTCGCGAACGCGTTCTCCAAGTTGCGCTTGACGAGCGGCGAGTTGCGCAGGCGCATGAGTTGGTCCCGGGTGTACTGTAGCGTCTTGCGGGCCGGGCCCACCGCCAGCACGGCCGGGTCTCCGCCCCCGCCCCCCGATACCACGTTGTCCTCACCTAGGAAACAGAAAACATTAGAATACAGGTAAATTAGGTAAGGTGAGTAGGTGGTAGATTCTCATACTATATGTTTATTTAAATAAGTGAATGATGTGTGTGTACATAAATGGTAACTTTTTTTTTCCATGAATTTTGTTTAGTTATTTAACTAAACAAAATTCATGGAAAAAAAACGTTGCACAACATTGTATCAGTAAACTGTTTGTCTGTTGCGGGTAAGCACCGTATGCATGGTAAACATTTGTTTATAAACAAAGTTTAATCAACATGTTGCCGAGTTGCTGTTAACATGCTGCTGGCAACTGCGTGTTGCAGAGTTGAACACGACATGTTGACAAGTTCTCGCTCGACGAATGACAACATCTTTATATCAGCAATTGTTGACGTGTGTGGACGTGTTTGCAACCAGTTTATAAACATGCCAGTAGTGTGGAGAAATGATATAATAATGCAGTTGATAGAGCTCTTTGATTAAGCAAGCATCTTTGAGCTCCTTAATTAAGCTCTGAGTTGAGCTGCACGATTACTAACACATGCGTGCACTGATTGGACAGGTCCACTCAATCTGTGTGGTTTTTCCTCAAAAGATCATTTCAGACACTAATCTACATAGTCTTCACATGATCTGACCAAGATTATGTCTGGACTTTAAAAGAGACTGTGACCTCTGAGTTTGCTTCGGCCTTTCTTCACAGAGTAGTCAGATAGGAAATGCCGACCTCATCTAGTTTTTAAAATACGATTGACGTGTAAAAGTGTTTGTTCAAACCTACTTACAGAAATAAAATGATTTATCATTTCAATCAAATGCTTTTAAAAAATTATCCGCTATATGGGATACTTCAAGAAAAGCATACAAAGATAAACATTTTCTCTTTGCAGGAGATAGTTCCACCCTTTTTCCTTTTTTTTATTAGAAAATCTTATACATTAGATACAGAGAGCACAACAACACTACTTCCTGGGGCAACATATTGTCGCAGAATGGCGTGTGGACAACTCATATTGATATAAACTTTGCTTCCAGCTACTTTGTCGTTGCTCATCAACAATGTTGAACAACTGTTGCTCAACAAAAGTTTACCACAAATACGGGGTGTAAACACGCAATGTTGCTGGCAACTTGTAGAAGCCTCGAATTACTCATAGTATCTACCTAAATAACGTTAAGCTTTTTCTCAATATGGTCAAGGTCAGGTCAAAAAACACAGAACGTTCAAAAGCGGGTTGATCTAACAACATTATCAGGATGGCAAAGGAAAGGAGACCTTAGCTGTGGGAGATTCAAAGTTGAGATTATGGTAATGGAGTTTCACACACTACTTCATTGGTTGTCTAGGTCAAAAAGAGACTTTTCCATCAGAAAATTCTAAGTAGCAGCCTTGCGAAATGTAGTTAATGGGTATACACCTCTGCCTACCCCATCCCCGGCATACAGGCGTGAAGCTATGTTATGTTTCACGCATTAACATCATCGAGTCAATTGAGTGCTGACGTAGTGAGCGTGTAGGTAGTTCATGGATTACTTTTACCAGTGTGTGCGTTCGCTTATTATCGAGGGGATAAAATAAGGGCACGGGGACGTGCCCTTATTTTATCCCCTCGACAGCAACTGACCTTGAATGCACCTCGTGCGCAAATTAAATTCAACTCAATAGTTCAATGGGGCATACATAATAAGTAGGTACCTACTTTATGGAGTAATTACAACAAGGAACGTTTAGTACAAAAATATATTAGAGAACATTTAAAGTTCTCATAAATTCAAAATGTTGATTACATTATTGATGTATCAATTGCATTGTACAGTAAGTTGGCGACGAAAGTCGCTGAGCGTTTCGAAATTTTAATAAGTAACTCAATAAGTATATCGTAGAGTCTAATAGAAATGATTGTTTAATAATTATTATGATAATTTATTGAAGAGTAGGGAATTCATGACTGCTATCAGGGTGTTTCTTTCGATCTCCACTCTCCGTTATAAGCAGGTAATAATTGACGAGATTGTAGGTAGTTAGGCATCTACCAACTCTGAAGCGACTAAAACTTTGGACTGCTGTTAAGGCTCCTACAAACAGGCGCGACACGCGACGCGAATCGCACGCGGCACATAGTCACCGCTCGTTGCGCGACAGTCGGTGTCTTTGTGTCGCGTGCGATTTCGCGTCGCATGTCGCGCCTATTTGTAGGAGACTTAAAGGCTTTTACAAACGCGCGCGACACAAAGGCTCCGACTGTCGAGCGACTAGCGGTGCCTTTGTGTCGCGTGCGATTCGCGTCGCGGGTCGCGCCTGTTTGAACGAGCCTTTATAGTAAACTGACTTATGTCGCCGACTGTACAAACAATCATGTCAGAGGTTAGTGTGGACTTGACTCCTCAGAACGGCATGAATCATAGGAGCTGAAGCTGCGTGAAGAGATAATATTTCTATTGTTAGTATTCAGATCTTTATAAGGTCAGCCACTGTTTTAATTTAACATTGATAACATTCAAAACAATATTCTAATTTACATTACAGACACTTTAACATACAAAAAAATACAACTAAAGGTCAATGAACTTGAAATATATTTGCTCTAGGAGTCAACAAAAACAAAAACCAACTGTAAATTGAATACTTAAGTTATACGTTATGCTATAGTCATGCAACTTGTTATTATAAAAGAACCCTTTCCATAATAGTGATAATTAGTGTGATCTTATTGATTTACAAATCGACCATGAAAACAATAAAAATAAATTATCAAATTACAACGAAACGATTGTACCTACAACCGTGTATTTCAATTTACTCGACAGTGTAACAATACAACATTGTTTATATTCAAAAATTCGTTCCAATATTACTTTTAGTTCCGAATTGTCCATCGTTTTTGTATACATTACATACGTATACACAATGGTACACATTGGCGTACTTTCAAAGGCTAATAATGGATTACTTTCACGGGCCTATTAGTACGTATAACGAGCGATAGAAAATACACTAGCGTGTGCCGCAACGCAACGTTGAATAGTGTCCAATGGCTGCCAAATCGCTACTTGAAACTGTCGGTCAATTTGAAGGTATCTGATAAAGTATAAAATCCTCCCTCCTAGTGTATAACAGTAATTGTTTCATTGGCTGTAGTCTTAGAAGACTACCTAGACAGCAGCTGACAAACGGTTTGATAGCAGATTTCTTGATCAGATCATACTTGAGGAACCTTTCAGACCAGGGATTCTCATACCTACTCCCTAAAACTTCTAAGTAGTATTATGTTCTTGTTATAATGATTTTCCTATACCATCTGACGAAAATATGTACTAAAGACGGTTTTAAACGTCGTTAAATGTTGGACACTTAGATGTCTGTAGTTCTGCACAGAGTCTGACTAAGTGAAACATAATCGGGTTAGTCTGTCGCCTACAAATATATTTATGGAGACGAGCTGTTTTATTTATACCTGAGAATTAAGGAAAAAAACAGGTTTTTCTTTTTCAGAGCACGCAAGAAATGTTCGCGTTATGCACATTGCACAGCGAGGATTGGCTGGACACTATTGGGTTTAATTATAAAATAAATGACAGTATTAAAGGAAAGGCTTGGGTAGCCGCCAGGTACCACCTGATACAACCCGGCCTGTGCACTCAAATAGACGACAACCGACAACAATGCTCTATATTTAACATGGTCGCTAAGAGCATCTCCACATTTCGCTGCACGTAAATATATTTTCTTGTGCAATTATTCTAATGAGCCGTGCAAGTTTTGCGACGGAAATATTTACTACATTGATGACTCAAGTTTTAAACTAAAAGTAGTCCCGACATTAATTGGCGCATAATTTTATCAAATCTTCACGAGTCGTACACCTAAAATTCAGCATAAAAATATCATTAATTATAGCAGTGAATAGAAGAATATTTCTCCGATAAATTCTAAAGCAAATCTATTGACTACATATATTTTCACGAGAGTTTAAAATTTGGCTAAAAGTGCTACAATTTACTGCCGGCATTTTCCGATATAAACCCGAACGTACAGATAGACTGACAGACGCGAGAAAGCTATTTTATAAACATATGTTGCTGGTATTGATTTTTCTGAATGTACGTTTCAACAAACATAGATAGTATGGCTAATTCCGTAACAAAGGCATATTCGTAATTTTCGTAAAGAACGTTCCATTGTATTTTATGATCAAATGATGTATCGTAAAATTAATGCAGGTTTTATGTCTGTAGTGAGTAACAACATTCTCAATGTCTGGAGAAGGTATGTCACATTATTGTTTAGAGCTATCTTCATAAAAAGACTGGAAGTGTTTTATAGTGAATGTATAGTAAACGGCAAATTTTATGTCATTTAGCGACAAGCCAACTTACTAACTAAATTGTTTAACCTAATCATGTTATTTTTAAAACGCGTTCTTAATCGTCATTTCAATATTCACAATCCCCATAACCAAACAAGATAAGCCGAAGCAAAACAATCACTAATAAAAAATAATTACGACACAAATTTTGTAAAAACACGATAGCGTGATCGAACGAAGTTTGTATTATGGAAGTATCGTACCGGCTAAATGACCGTCGCTTTCACACGAGGGCGGGATGTTCGCATCCGACCGCGCCACTCCACCATTCTCGATCCGATCAATCTCAAAGTCTAATCGAACCGCTACTAGTGGCTATCGGAAAAGAATTTAGCAGTTTGACGTTTTCCATAATTTAATAAATCAATTTAGTCCTTTTTCTGATGTCATTAAAATTGGAGGTTATATACATGTAACAAAACAAAAGGACGTAACTTACGCCAAGAGACGCGCTTCACCCTCTTGGTGGGCGGACCAGCGTGGACCTTCGGAGGCAGCTGAGTGGGAATCTTCCTCATCGCACTCTGATACTTGAGCAGAAACGCGTGCACCGCGCATTTGGTAGGGGAACTCGTCTTCTCAGAGGTGATAGTAGCTGTTACAGCGCCTAGCGTGGCTGAATAGGACCGCGCGCGACGCCGGGCGGCCCGGCTGCCGGCCCTGCGCGTCCTACGACGCCCCTTCTTTATCACCTCACCTACCGGCGACGCAGACTCCTTACTAACCATATCAGTCATCATCACTGATGACGCGACACCACAAAATGGCGTCGTACAAAATTAACCTAACTAAAACTTAGCCTAACTATAAAATTAATAAGATTAACGATTGTAAAAATAAAATAATATTTAAAACACTAAACAAGTAAACATAAAGCGAAGCTCACTAAAACGCTAAAACTAGGGGTTTGTCAGAGAGACGGTTGCGCAGAACGCGGGGTCATTTACGTATAACCGACGTAATATTTCCTACCACGGTAGAATAAGAGTAGTCATAAAGATGGAGGAAAAAGTGGAAAATCACGGATTTTCACAAACGACACGGAACGCACGAACACGCCTCAAAGACTGACTTAAATTGACGGGCGTTGAGTTCTCGACGAAGTTCGAATACCCTCAATATTTGTATAATTTTCGCAAGATCGCGATCAAGGGATTTTCGTGATGCAAAACTACCTTTCACTATTTTAATAAAAAGGTGTTCTAGAACTATTATGTTGGTTCATAAAATAACGAACAAAGACGAGTAAATAATCTCGTAGCTTGAAGAACAACATTCACAAAGTTTGGTATGTGTTAAGCGTCTTTTGCAATTATATCGTCCTACCTACATGGTGTTTTTATCAAAACCTTCAACGCAATGCAATATCAATTAATATTCGGTGTTTTCACTTCCATTTTCGAATGGATATTAGTTCAAGCGTCAAAATTTATCCTGCAGAGCGTCTGCAATGCGGTTTTGCACATAGAGATGTATTGTTACAGAAACAGTACCCATAGTTTGCGAATACGGAAATACCTATTTTCGACTTTTGACTTTGACATGTAAATTGAATTATGTTAAGATCACAAGTAAAGGAATATGAAGGTCGATAAGTATCAAATCTCGGAATAAACTGTTATGTAAAGGAGTTATCATTTACGGATTGTTTTTTTTTATAGATGTAACATTTTTCTTGACTATCAAAATAGGCATTGTAGGTAATTAGTGTATAGTATTCGTTGTTTTCATGAGTCTGTAATTCAATGGGGGCGAAAACCTATAGAGCAAGTTGCATTATTATTTTGAACTGCCAATTTTTTTGTGTTATTCACACCATCTACACTTTATAGGTTACATTTTGAACAAACTTGTGCTTACGTTTGTTACGTACAAACGTAAGCACAAGTTTGTTCAAAATGTGTAGTATAAATGTGAGGTGTTGAACCTGTATACTTGCTACCAACTACACTAGCAGCTAGCTAGCCATTGAGCTAATGTTGCAAAATCCCATACATTTTAATTCTTCAGATCATTAACGCTGTATCATCTAACTTTGTAAGGGTGCTTATTAAATTGATATAAGTATAAAGAAATAAGTCCATAAACATTATTAAAGCGCTACTTCAAATTAGGTTTTGTAAATAAGATTCATAAAATGGATAAAAAAAATGCTATCCGCGAGAGTGAGATGACAAGCTATTTCGTTTATAGGTATGATTTTCTTATATTTAAACGCGATGCACATATTTAATTATATCAACTATCCACATACTAGCCTTATTTCTATGTCTTTCGGTTTGGAACTTTGTCAAATGCCACTGTATAAATTTTTTGCACCACATTATCACTTCACAACGTATCAGTTACTTCATCACAATTTATTTTATGGTTCAGTCAACGCCTCGCGTCTGTCGATTTTTCGAGCCTATTTCTGGAAGCGTTGAACGAAACTTTTTCAGATGTTCACTTGTATACAAACTGACTATTGAGGAAAGCATACATAGAGAATTTTGCAAATATCTATAACCAGACTTTTTTATCAATAAAACCAGAAAACAACGGCGACGCCGGACGCCATTAAATCACCTATCTCAACTGATGAAACGTTGCATCGGACGGGCGCATATTGAGAGCTGTGCACTGTGCACAATCAGGGGGAACGGCCCAATTGACCTTGGTCCTCCCTGCAATATTTACCCCTGCATACAAAACGTTAAGGGCTGACCAGATCGACTCACGCAACACAAACACTTTGATAGTTCCATGGAAAAACACAGTCAAACTTTTACGAATAAACTCGTTGATGAAACCTTCAGTTAATTTAGAAAAATATATCATAGTTTATTTTTCGAATGACGTTTTGGAAACTGAGTCTTGATGCGTGCAATTGTACACCTAGGTATTACGCGTGGATAGACATAGAATGCCCCCTATTAGGAGACGTGGCCATACTGATCAATCCCCTTTAAATACTAAGAGATTTAAAAAAACTTGATGCGTTAGAGGCAGGTGAAATATTGTGTGCGATTCTAAGTACATAGGACATGGCAAGACTGGTGGTGTAAAACCTAATATAAACTTGCACAGAAAACTAGCTTATTCTAATATACTTACGTGCCTGGTTAATTAGTATTTTGACATGCTGCCACAAGTTAGTGAAGTTTTCCTAAAATTCGTTTTAACTACGTTAAATAGATCGGTATTCATGATAGGATAGCTACCGTGTTACGCACCCGGTTGAATTTGCATGGAACGGCGATATTATTCATATTTAAATATCAGAAACATACATTGTAAACAACTAGGTGCAGTGAAAACGTTTAGCAATAAATATGTACGGTTTTGTTCTAACTTCCCTATTAACTCGACTTAGGTAGTAGATAAGTAAGTACATAATCAACAAAATGGATATTAGAATACAGTTAGGTACATATTATGAATGTTATATATTTTTACCATTTCTAAGCCCTAGAAGCTGGTTCGAGGTGACCTAGGATAGGTAGGTAGCCTATATACCTACGGCTTTTGCCCAGCAGTGGGACAGTGTCAGCTAATAAAAAAACATGTCTTAATTATTTGATGGCATTTAGACGCGATAAATTTCCTTTGTTGCGTTTGTAATAATTAATCAATCAGTACACAGACCTTTGTGAACATTTATTTATTTAGTAATTAGCTTTATTTTATCCCTTAAATTTAGTTTTTGTTTTGTGTACCTACTTACTTATTTATTCATTTGTTTGTTTGTAATGTTAGTTTTGTACTTCAATAAGGTTAGTATTGTTAGGTGTAAGGGCCGCCTTTTGTGGTGAAAGCCTCCTCCAAACCTTTCCAGGTGGCCCTGTCCTTTGCCTTTGGTGACTATTAACGGTAAATCCGTCTACAGTAAGTAAGTATGTAGAAAATTAAATACGTTAGCTGATATTTCTCCCGCGATCCATTCATCCTACTTATTGCAAGGCTGCCAAATCGGAAGATCGATCCTAACCGTCTGTTTCGGGCATTTCCGTTATGCATAGAAATAAGTGCTGACGTCAAATACAGACGGACTGGTGACAAACGGTAACGTTATAAATTCAGCGACATCAAGTTGCATGTCCATTAAGTACCCCAGAAGTAGCCAGTGAAATCACGAAAACTGCGAAAGTTGTGATTCATCGTGATAGTAGGTACCTACCTAATTTGTTACAAATACATACGCAAAAAAGAAACCCAAAACAAATCGATTCGAATATTATCGAATACCTACATTCATGAACAAAATACTTTTCGGCCGCAAATAAATATCCCAATACCAATAAACAAGAAGCGAGCTGTTTTCCACCGCTGCGCGTCGCGCGTCGTATTGTTTACGTGCAGGCTTGACTACAATGTTGCCAGAGTATGATAAATACTTTGTCAACGGTATAATAACTCCTGCACCTTTCTGTAATATAACACTGCCATAAATAATTTGTAATTATATGAGCTTTTAAACTACGAACTAAGGGCGCGTTCACTATCCATCCATCCATGCTAATAATAATAACATAAAAATATTATAAATTTAATGCGAAAGTTACTCTGTCTGTCTGTCTGTTACTTGTTCACGACTTAACGGCTAAACGGATTTGGCACACGGATATATACCATGACCTAACAAGTTCCCGTGGGATATTTTCCGCCCTCCACGTTGGTAAAGCCGCGGGTAATATTTTTTTTTTTTTTATAGATGATTATTATAGTTATATAATTTTATTATTTTATAGAATTAAAATTTTTATACTTTGACATTTTTTTATTAACTTTTTACAATTTTATTTTATTTGTTTTTTTTTTATTTTTTATACCTATGATCATGACATTTTTATAATTTTATTTTGACAATCTTAACGATTATTAATTTTCTAATGACTTTTGGCATAAATATTTAAATTTAATTAATCCCTTTCGCGATTTACCTGTTTTGATTTTTTAAGATATTTTATGAGGTTAATGTATTGTAAAACTTTAAACTATGGATAACAATTTTATTGTCTGAATTAAATAAATTATTATTGTTTAGTTTAATATACACTTTCATCGTAGAGAAGCTCAGAACCGAGTATTGAAAATCATGGCTGGCCGAAATTTGAATCCCTTTTTTGCAATGGTCGAACATAAATTATAATATTGCCAATTTTGATTACAGGCCTTCCTAGAAAAGGCTTCTAACAAAGGTAATGTTGTAATCACTTACTACTGT
The DNA here is from genome assembly GCA_937001585.2 of Brachylomia viminalis. Classification (NCBI taxonomy): domain Eukaryota; kingdom Metazoa; phylum Arthropoda; class Insecta; order Lepidoptera; family Noctuidae; genus Brachylomia; species Brachylomia viminalis. The sequence goes on from OW443314.2 coordinate 14,804,011, forward strand.
TGCTAGCTACTGCAATGTTAGTACCAAAACTTTCAGTATTTCTGGGAATAGCATATCACAAGTTAGGAAGCTTACTGGTGCTACAAAGTAGGCGTGTGTAACTCTTTACGGAACCGACTCACTGATCCGGATCATTGAAGTGATACAAAAGATTGGTTCAGTAACAACGTTTCAAACGCATCATTTGGATCTGAAACATTACTTTGCTCTGGCTCATTCTGCGCGACGCGACGCGTCGCTCGCGAGGCGACTGAGCAGTGAGCGAGCGAGAGAGGGAGACAGACACACTGAGTTTTTTGACAATCTATACAATTCAGAAAGAGATACCAAATGAGATGTGTATCACTCATACAATCACATATTTTCGTTTATTCGTTGTCGTAATCCATGCACGTAAAAATGACCACTAAGGCGCTTACGTATCAAATACTATACGGTCGTTTTTTGCATAATGTTTGCACTAACTAGTTATCGTTTTACTACAGACTTTTTTACGTAGATTTTGTCAATTTACGAAAACATAATGTAGTTTATAATTTGTTTGCGTAGTATACTTCGCCATAAATTAACGATTAGCCGCCAGTCCTAAGCCTGGATAAAGTATGAAGGAAGATCGATTATTTTATTTAAATCTAACATAATACAATAAATGAGTACACATAAAACTTTCAGCATTGTTGCCACATAACATTTCTCTGACTCAGTAGTAAACGACCGCGACGCAACGTAATGTATACCCAACCCAACATTATGTCATTTATATCCTTTGAGCCGATGATCCAAATGAGCCAAATGAGACATATCAGTGATTCGGATCATTTCAGTGATCGAGATGCAAATGATCCAATCGCAAAAAAGATACATTTTGCCCACCTCTACTACAAAGTGTGTTATGTATGTGTGATAGTAGTTGTTCCAACTTTTGACAACTTACTCTAACATATAAATGTACCCTAAGTAATAGTAATGTGCCAGCAGAAATTGCTAGTAGTTTTGCTCTACAGTTCAATGTACCTATTCAAGTGTTTAATTTATTCTTGTAATTTGATTAGTCAGAAGTACAGATGTACCTACCCCACATGCTTTCAAATATTTTTAATCCAATATTGCAGGCAGAAAAATTTACTCAGCTGATTATGAGAAACCTGAGTTTTCTTATGAGCTGGGAGTTTCAACCAATGTTCAGACTTTACAGAATGGATAAAGTAGGAAATTAGTGTATAAGGGGAAGTTTGAAAGTGGCCCAGTGACGAAATTGTTTGGCTTGGTATGGATGGGCATATGATGAGGAGGAAGGAAATGCATGTGACTAAAAGCGTGATGAATATTAATTATAAAAATAATATTATAATTTATGTATTTATGCCTGCAAATTGAAAAACTAGAGTTATTAATAATTAATAAAAATATTCAGAACACAATTATTGTGTTCTGAATATTTATTAAAAATAATTAATTGTATTCCAAATGTTTATTATCAACATTGATTGTATTCTAAATATTGAATTTTTTATTAATTTGTATGTAATAAGTATAACACATTTAAATTCATATATTGTTAAATGGGTAGTGTTCTATGTTATGCGTTTGGTTTCCGCACTTAGTCCTACAGTGGACCATTGCGCGTGAGCCATGTCGGCCGTCGGTGGTTATTCCAACCAGCCCACCTCCCTCCAGAAGCTGATTAGGTCTCCTGGTCTATTAAGAACATCTGTGTAAGATCTGGGTGTCCCGAGGGTTTTTGACCTAATCTGGGCGACGCCTGTGCACTCGAAGAGCACATGCGCGACAGTTTCGTCAGCCTCCATGCAAGCCCTGCATAGAGGACTGTCCGTTATGCCTATTGTGTGAAAGTGTTTGTTTAGCGAGCAGTGTCCCGTGATGGTCCCCGTCACCAGGCGCATGCCCTTCCTGTCCAGGCGTAGCAACCGCCTGGTTAGCTTGCCGTCTAGTGATGGCATGGCTTCCTTGGATTGCCTGCAGCCCGGTGACGACGTCCACCAGCTCTCTGCTTGTGTGTGGGTGTACTCCTGTAGCCACCTGCGTAGTTGGTTGAAGGGGATGGGCACGATAGGTTCCGGTCCACAGACCGACGTGCTGGATGCCCTCCTGGCCAGCTCATCGGCTGCGTCGTTACCTAGCGATCCACTGTGTCCTTTTATCCATTGTAGCGTCACTGTATTGCGGTTTGATACGGTTACCCGTTCAAGCGCATTGTGACATTCTAGTATTAGATTCGAAGTAATGCATTTTTTCCCTAGGGATTGGAGGACTGAGGCGCTGTCAGAGAGTATGCGGATTCGGGTGTCCGCAACTCTTCTGGCTGCTATGGCATAAGCCGCCTGTATTATGCCCACACACTCTGCCTGATAGACCGTGTTGAGCATTCCCAGGGGTCTGGATATGTTTATGTTGAGGTCGTGTGAGAACACTCCGACTCCAGTTCCGCAGTCGGTTTTTGATCCATCGGTGTAAATTCTCAGTTCCTTTAGGCCTGAATGGTCGTACTGCTCCTCTTCAAGCACTATGCTGTAGTGCTTTTGAAAGCAGTATTGTTTCAGGGCCTTGTCGCAGGGTGATGCCATCATCGGCTGACGCCTGATCGCCTCTTCCCTTAAACGTTTGTGCTTGACCCTGGAGTCGTTGCTCAGGGTTCCTGCTATATGTAGCCTAAAGGTAGCCAGGGTCGCCTCCTCCCTCACAGTGAGGTGTAGGGGCGGTAGCCCAAGCATAGCCTGTAGGGCAGCGGTGGGTGCAGTTCTCATGCAGCTGGTGATCGCCGCACACGCGAGCCGCTGCAGCTTTTCGAGGTCTCTTTGGGCTGTGCTCAGTTCTGTTCTGGGCCACCAGACTACTGAGCCATATGTAATGATTGGTCGGATGACTGTGGTGTATAGCCAGTGGGTAACCCGTGGGCTAATCCCCCAATTCTTGCCAAGCAATCGCTTGCACTGCCACAAGGATATACTGGCCTTCGTGGTGATGTAGTTGGTGTGTTTTGCCCAATTCAGCTGTTTATCCAAAAAGATGCCCAGGTATTTGGTTTCAGTTGATAGGCTTAGGGTGGTACCAAAGAAACGTGGTAGTTGTAGTGTCGTTAATTTCCTCTTTTTTGTGAAGAGAATCAACTCGGTTTTTGTAGGGTTCACTGAGAGTTGGTGTTTGCCGCACCAATTCTCCACTATCTTCAAGGCCTGGCGCATTAGATTGCACAAGGTGTTTTCATGGGCGCCATTTATTATTATGGTTAGGTCGTCGGCGTAGCCTACGGTGAAGTAACCTTTGTCGTTGAGTTCTTTTATTAAGTTGTCTGCGACCAGGTTCCATAGGAGCGGTGATAGGACGCCCCCTTGCGGGCAGCCCTTCGCTACAATGGCCCTTGTGGTGTCATTTACGGTTACTTGTACGGCTCTCTGTCTGAGCATATTAGTGATCCAGCCACTCAAGGACGGGTCTATATTGTGCCTGTCCAGGGCCGTGCTGATGCTTTTGAAAGTGGTTTTGTCAAAGGCGCCTTCGATGTCGATGAAGGCGGCCAGTGCTGAGCATTTGTAGTCCACCGCGCATTCAATTTTGGATACCACACTGTGCAGCGCGGATTCCGTTGATTTGCCTGTGGAGTACGCATGTTGTTGTTTGTGGAGTGGTCTTGCCCGAAGAGGTCCGTCTCGGATATGCCGATCGCAGAGTCTCTCTAGGGTCTTTAGTAGAAAGGATGTAAGGCTTATGGGTCTGTACGCCTTGGGTTGTGTGTAGTCAGCTTTGCCAGGTTTAGGTATAAAGATGACTTTCACTTCGCGCCAGGCTAGGGGTATATATCTGAGTGCTATGGATGCCCGATAAATAGCCGTCAGGCATGGTGTAATATAGTCAACCCCCCATTGGAGCAGGGCCGGGAAAATGCCATCAAGACCTGCGGACTTGGTTGGAAGGTGGTTGGAAGGTGTTGATAGCCCACTTTATGCGGTCTTCTGTTACTAGACTGTGGGCTCTGGACCAGTCGCGTTCCGTTGGGATCCAGTCTAGCTCAGCCTCCCAGGTCCTGTCGTCTAAGAGTTTACAGTCTGGGAAGTGGGTCTCAAGGAGGACCTTGCTGGTTTCCTGGTCCGTCAGTGTGTACGAGTTGTCGGGTCTTTTCAGCGCGCCGAGGGTTCGATCCTGGTCAGTTGCCAGTATCATCCTTACTCTTGCGGCTTCATTGTTGTTTTCGATGGATTCACAGAACTTTCGCCAAGCTGTTCTCCTGGCGGTTCTGATTTGCTTTTTGTAAGTGTATTGGGTCTCTTTGTATAGCTCCCAATCCTCCGGTAGTCTGGTGTTCTTAGCTCTGTTAAATTGCTTTCTTAGTGTATTCCTGAGTTTACCTAGTTCGGCGTTCCACCAGGGGCATCTCTCACAGTTAGTTCGAGGCGCCCTTAGCTTGCAGCATGCATGGTATGCCTGAATGGGTAGTGTTTTGGGTTACCATAACCTAACTATAAGACCTACAGTATCACCAAAATCACACTAATAAATATTTTGACTTAGAATATTAATGTTGATGGATGGCGAGGAAGAGAAAGGACAAAGAATAGATGATCATCCATGCATCTTTTCGTTGGCCTTCCTCTCTCTTGGTGTGAAGAATGATATAGGTAAAAGAAAAGGGAGTGAATGATAGTATGACAGTTGACATGGGAGAATGGAATAAGAAAACATGTTGTGCCCACCCCAAGTAACATGGAACAAGGGCAGTGAGATGATGTTTACACTTTACTGCAAACCATAGGTAGATTATAAAAGCAATTATTTTATAATATAATATCTGTTACTTGTTGATAATTATAAGCTCAATAAATGCATAATATGAAACCAATAACAATACTTATCTCATACACTGCATGAGAAAAATCCTAGTAATTAATGCAAATAATATTGGCTAAACATACTCATGCATGAAGTTAAGTATTAAAATTGATAAAGTACTTTGATTATTTGATTTTTAGATCATAATGACCTCTTTTGTGGAAGAAGTGAGAGATTAACAGGCTTGTTTAAAATTGGTTACAACAAGACCGCCATGAGCTAAACAGTTCCATAGTGGTGCAACCGTTTTGCTCTGTTCATTTACTTCCCATATCCGGTCAATTTTTTTTAACCTTATATCAAGCACTTAATAGATATTTAAAAAGATTGGGACACAAGAAGTTCCAGACTTACAGGATCTCCTTGTGTAAACCTTTTAAGTGCCTTGGCTCTGGCAATGTAAGTGAAAGCCAAGTTGAACATTCCTTAACAAACACTATTGCAATCATGTGTCATAATTAATGCACAAAATTATGAACAGTTTCAACTCATAACAATACAGAATAACTGACAAGTGATTATTAAATAACCAGCCCAGCTCACAGTAGTAATTTTTTTTTTTGAAGGTTCACCCACAAAATTTACATACAAAGCCAGACCCTATATGAAAATACTTAGTCACTAAGTTATATCCCGAGTTCAATTCCTTTTGTCCTTAGGAATGTATACTTAAAATTCTGTTTTACTAATCAGTCTACAGTTAAGGGTACATACATACCTTGGTGACGCTTGAGTGGTAAACATGAAAACAGTTTTTGTACACATCATGCATTTATTGGTGTTGCCATCAACAATAAGTTCATAATAATATACATTTGTCTTGTGTTTATATAAAATGGAAAAGTAAACACATGTTTTTTCAACATAGACAAACATAAAAATAAAAATTTCAATATAACCATGAATTAATCTTTCCCAGTGTCGATACTCTGAAGTCAATCCATCGAGACAGAAAGATAGCAGTATAAATATGCAACACTAAAAATTGTAGGTACTAATGTTGTGCATGCAACCTTATTAGTCCAATACTTATTGCAAATCCTGATATAGTGGTCTCAAAAAAAGGAATGCTAATTAGCAAATAGAAATTATTATTTTCTAGTTATAAATAGAACTAGAAAATAATAATTTCTATAGTTAGGATAAACTTCCAATCACTTACCTTCATATTCAATAAGTTGATCAAGAAATTGAATATTTATGAAAAACTTCCTTAGATTATGATAACCACGATAAGATACTCATCTTCTATTGATAATCTTTAAACCAACATTATGCAAAACACTAAGCAGACTTTTCTAATGCAATTAACATAAATGTGATCCAATAGAAGTCTTACTTATACTTAGAAAGATGTACCTGTTCTAATACTAAAAGCCAGGTATAAAACCTTATTGGTTTATAGTACCACAAGTAGGCCATAAGCAAAAATGATTGGGGTCCAAAAATAGTGAACTAAACATTAGATCTTGCGGTGCTTGTGACCTACATAAAAACCTGCAAGATTTGTTTATCAAATGCAGTTAATACAAAGAGTTGACAGCTTCATAAGATTGAACAACTAACAATTGGTAACGCTATCTGCAAGGCATCAACAAAACCTTTGGAAAACTGAAGAAATCAGGGTCAATGTTTTGTAAACTGCATAGAGATCTTTGACGCAAGATAATGCACCAATGAAGGTATATGTACAAAATATGATAAAATGAGTGTGTTGGTAACTTACCTTCGGGTTTCGAGCCATCATCCGAGTTTTCGTCGGTCGGTTTCTCCCTCAAGGAAGACAATAGGTTCACAGCTGACATAGCTCGCAAATCCTCCACTCAGTTACTCAGTCTTCTCGCAATAAATTACTTTCGCTAAAATTCTATAACAACTTTACAATATATACAAAATTGTTCAGGAAATTAATCTATCACCTATGTATTGTTTATATCACAGACTTTTCGTTTTTCAACAATACGGATCAAAACGTCCACGCACGAAAATACTATCAATATTTATAAGACTCTAGATATAATAGACTTATTTACACATTACAAACTAACGTTTATCATCTAATTTTTAACAAATACGCTCTAGCGGTCACAAGATACTCATAACTAAAAGATTTTATCAGTTTTCGATGCAAAAATATATAAAACGTCCGCCATATGCCTTTTGAAACGTATATAACACGACCATTTTCAATTTGCTATACTGCAGCACGTTATTGAGTGATTTCTGGTATCCGCAATTTGTTCGAGTTATATCCAGTTGCCACAGTTTAGTTTTTTTTAGAAAAACGGCGTTCTTTGTGGTATGGAAAGTAATCATGGAAGAGTATCGATAACCAGTAAATTTAACTCATTGGAGATTTTTAAGCTTTCACTCCTTGTGCTCATTTGAAACGTATTATGTAATGAACTCAATTATAAAGCCAGCTATTTGACTGTAATATGATTTTGAAGGTTTTGTTTTATGATTGGCAATTTGTAGGCCATTTTTATCAAACTGTTGCAATTTTAGATTTGTTGACATTATGGATACGATACACGACAAACCTTATCAATATTATCTCATTGCAGTTGTCCACATGCAGATGTGATTGTGGAATTTTTTATTCAAAATAAATTACTTAATAAAACCAAAATTCGCAATCAATGAAATACCTGATTGATACCTTTCTAAAGATTTTCGAACGTTACATTTATTTTTATCTGTCTCGCTCGGCACTCGGCTTTACAAATACGTTCAGAAATCTAAAATGTATTGATTTTATTATAATAATAAATAAAAATTCTCTATTTTTTTTTAGATGATATAAACATGGGAACAGTAATTAAATAGATATATTATATGCAAAAATTGCTTTGGTACATAATATTCAAATACTTGATGTACAGACGCCAGCACATCAAGCTACTACAATCTGTCAAATTTCTTTAATAGATTTTCAACTTTATCGCTAAAGCATTAAGGTTCAAGGTTGATTGGGAAAATTTGACAGTTTCGGGTAGCTTGACCTGCTGGCGTCTGTACATAAATCATATTCCTGCCACGCCAATGACATACAATATTTTTTTATAGAAGTTGTCATTTGGTAAACCTTTTCGGCAGTTCAGAACGTTTCTTATCATGGTGCGCCTCCGGCATGGGTTTTAAGTGTTGACATTTTTCTAATTTTTTATTTAAAAATGTCCCTGAAGTGGACTGGAAGTCAAGAGTCCGGTATATTAAGAAAGAGTGATTTCAAGGAGAAGAAAGAAGACCTATTCGTGTTCGGCTACTCGTGCAAACTGTTCAGGGACGATGATAAAGCCCTTCACATTGACCAAGGCAAACACCTCATTCCGTGGATGGGGGATGAAACGTTGAAGATCGACAGGTTCGACCAGTTTTTTACTATAAGACTGCTAACTGTGGCGCTATAAACCTACAAAGATAGTTATGTATCAGAAAAAAATAAATTTTCGGAAGACCTTTAAGTATTTCGCAGAGAATGTTTGTACGAAGTCCTGTGTAAGAAGATCGAGCGTCGGGCGCCTCAGGTGCTTGTGGCATCGCGTAATGTTATGGTGACACCCGCCGGTGGTATGTATAACCTGCAACGGTTCACTTGAGTATGTATTATAAAATCCAGGTGTTAAACTAGGTTAGAGATCCCTTCGATTCTGAGACATCCAAACAATCCCTAAAGAAAGTTTCTCTCCTATATTCTTACATGCGGATACTGTTGATTTAGACTTGTTATATTATGCTAGATATAGAAGTAAAGAGAATTGTAAGGTATTATAATATATTATGTAAAATCCCATTTGTTATTATTGTATTTATATTCAAAATCACTTTGTTTTACTTTGATTGTTTAAATTGACTATTGGCTTATTACTAACATGAGTGTCTATTATATCTCAGGAGATCTGTAAAGTAAAAAACTGGCAAATTGTTTATAAGCTTTCGAAGATTACACAAAATATTTAGAACTAAGTGCGTGATATAAGGAAGGGTCTGTTTTAAAATTAGCTACTTATAAATAGAATATGTTGACTACTAAATGCATTCAACATAGTTATAATCAGTTAAACTAAAGACCAGCTCCTTTCTTACTTTCCACACCTGGTTAAAACAGAACACCAAGTACCAAAATTTAGACCCAGAATATGTCTTCGTCCATCAAAATATCTCTACTGCAAATTGGTTCCTCAACCATGAAACAATTCTGGCTTATTCTAACCGTTTAAACCTACCAATAATGCAAGGTAATATTATCTGGACAGGTACGATGCACGGGGAGCCCTGCATGACCTGACCAGGCTAGAAGCACCGCCGGGAGGCTACGACTGGCGGGTGGAACTTACTCGTGGAGAGCTGGATGTGGAACAGCTATGTGACGAGGAGAGGTACCGTGCGTTGCACACCGATGAAGATGAAGAGGAGATGTATAAAGGTATGTTTGTTTGGTATTGATTGTGACACAAAACTAATGAAGACTAATATGCCATGTTAATGACTAATTATTGAAATACCACTTGAATTTCTGAAATTGTGTAAAAAAAGTTTAAAAAAGTACTTCTTCAAGGAATCATGAAAACAGCATGTAAGTGGCATAAGATAGTCATTAAAATACGTCAGTATTCTGTTATTTTCACAGCAGACTGGATAGTAAGAGCTAAATAGAATAATTTTTTGTAATATTTTATTAAATTTTTAGTTGGTGACAATTTAATGAAATTTAGTTTTAATGTCTATTCAGATTTTTAATGATATTGAATGTTCATGTATTTTATTTTAATGATCTAATTAACTATAATGCAATTCATTTTATGTATTTGTGATTTGTATATTGGGACTTGGGCCTTAGTAAGAGCATTGGTGGCCCAGACTTACAAGTTGTAGGTTGTATGTTCGAACCCGGGCAGGCGCTTTACTTTGTGTAAATTATGTCATCACCACTGTCCTCAAAACGGTGAAGGAAAACATTGTCAGGAATCCGGCATGTCCTAGAACCAAAAATTCGATGACATGTCACATTTACCAACCCGCACTGGGCCCGTGTGGTGGATTACGGCCCACTCAATCTCACCGACAAGAGACTTGTGTCCCAGCAGTGGGAACATTATAGGCTGATTATACCTTAGCAAAAAAATAAAAGCAATTAGAGCAATACAGAAGAAAAAACAATAACTTTTATTGTATCTCTGAAACATTGTTTATCATGCATAACTTTAACATCAAAGTCAAAGGTCAATGCAATCTGTGAAAACAGTATCTACATGCAGGAATGTATTTACAAGTTTTTATCACACACATTTAATTTTGTATAAAAATACGACTACATTAACTTTATCTACATAGATAAACTAATGAGAAACTGTGAACTAATGAGAATGTTCTTGTTCCATTATCACAAAAACAAATTTTTACAAATTTTTACACATTCTTAATATTTTTTCTTTTTTCGGAGGAGGAGGTGATCTAAGCCCTGAGAGCTTCCTCCCAACACATTGCAAACTGAAGTACTTATCAAACAATCAAAATCAAAAATTGATAATAAATCAACCACCAAACAAGCATCTTCCTGCAGGGTGTAACCTTCCGTAGTCCACTTGGAAATCTCTGAACTGTCTAATGAATAGGTGCTGCTGGTGGTGACAGGTCGCCTTGCTGACCATGGTTTTGTTATTGTTATTTTTAATTAAGTGTTTATTTATTTCACTTGGAAGGCCCTAGTTTATTATTTGTGACTTCAAGTTACAGCTCTATAAACTTAATGCAGCAATGCAATGTAAGCAGACACGCCCTTTATGCCTGCAGGCTTTTATTTAGGTATTAAGTTCTGTTTACGTTTTTATTATTTATATCTGCTTGAATATAGTTTTCAATGTTTTTGTTGGTAGGTATATTGACGTGTGCTGGCTGACATAAGGAAAATAATTTAATTTAATGTTTTATGTGTCGTAATGTTAATAACTGACTATTGTATAGAGCGGTGCTGCTGACTTTTGTTGCGCCACTTCTTCTTCTCGGCTAAAGCACTAGGAAGTGGTGAAGGGCGGGCGTTTTAGGGGATTGTCTTATGTAATTTTGACGTTCAAAAAGTGCTGATTCTCAGCCTAGTTTGAATAAATGACTTTTGATTTTGTCACTGACCCCAAGTGGGAAGGTGTAAGTCGAGCCTTGTAGTGGGGCTACCTCGACGGAACCGCAGCAAGGTGTGGATATGGAGCTAAGTCACAAACTATGCTCCACTTCCTATACTGCCCTCTATACCCCAAAACATGCATCCATAGTGACCTTTGCGCTGACATCAATGACGTCGTGAAAGTGACGAAGTTTTGGGCCAACAAAAATTAAATGACTGTCGTGTTAGCGATACGAAAAAGAAGGCTCAGAATCCGCACTTTAACATAAGACTGCTCCGAAAACGCACGCCCTTCACCTCTTCTTTGTGTTTTAGCATCGGCAAAAATAACGAAATTTTAGTCGCCTATTTAACCCTTATAGGGAATGAATTTTAGAAAATCCTTAGAGTTCGCCGTCGTTATTTATAAGGAACTCTTGTGCAAATTTTCATGGTTCTAGATCCAGTTGTCTAGCTGTGCGTTGTCGTCAGTAAATGAATAGGTAGATGAAGAATAAATCGGGCCTCCTTTTTCCCCAGAGGAAGAACTAAAGCGCCTGCACGCCGCAGGGTATGGGCAGGTGGGGTTCAACTATGACGCGCCCGCAGAGCCCGAACCGCCACCGCAGCCTGCTGAAGTGGATGAGGAGCCGTTCGTCCCCACACCGGCGTTCAGGGCGCTGCTGCCGATAGATATTGTGTTTGTGAGTTTGCATATCTTATTACATTACCATAACATGACGACTGAAAGGATTGACTGACCGATTGGTCCAGTTGGTAGCAACCCTGCCTTCTGAGCCGCTGGTCCCGGGTTCGATCCCCGGACAAGTCAAACATTTGTGTGCATGAACATGTCTGTTTGACCTGTGTCTGGGTGTGTATATGTATATAAGTATGTATATCAGTCACCAGGTTACCGTAGTACAGGCTCTGCCTAGTTCGGGACCTGAAGACCTTGTGTGGATGTGGTCTCATATTATTATTATTATTAATAGAGAAGTAGGAAAATAAAGACATGTTGTGCCGACCCCAGATAAATTGGGATAACGGCAGGAGAATGATGATGATGATGATGATTACGTAACATAACATCACGCATGTATTCCCCGAATGATTGGGCGGAGTTGAACAATTTATTTTATCGTTTTATTTTATTATTTATGTTCACACAGAAGTTGAGTTTTAATTCCTCAAGAAATCTTAGTTATTGGTTGACGGTTGACCTTCAAGGCGAGGGCAAAAACGGATTCGTCATCGAACAGTGATGTGGACGATTTTCGTGACGATGATGTTTAGAGAGAATCAGCTCATTCTTACTATTTCTTTGTGAGCATTACAGCATCACTCCTTTGTTCCCTTGAATAGAAAAATAAATTATTTCAAACTAAAACAAAAGTGGTACGTCCCTCACCAAGTGAAACTGTACAAGGTAGCTGGGACACTGACATACGCGTTACCATGGATTCAGTACACGATTCTGAAGCCCTCTGCGTTGAAATGTTTCGTAGATTATTAAAAAAAAAATCTGCCATACATTTTGACCGCGTAGGTATTGCACACGGAGCAAATACAAAGAGGAGATGTTGTAATAAGGTTTCTGTATGAAACAACGGGTGACACTTTACGGGGTGAGGGATGATCAGATCCCGCCCACTTCTTTATTTTACATCTACTGGTCAATAGCAAAACTATTCGCTCGTCCTGTTGATTTTACTTTGTAGTTATATAACTATCTCACACTAGATGTCACTACATGCAGAATGAAGAACTATTTTAATAAATTACGCATAAAATTACTGACAAATGAAATGTGATGCCATCCATAGCATCAGAACGTCTATCCGAGTAGTTTTTACAAGATAAAACACCACACTTTATTCTTTTTGTCTTCTAGCGCAAATATGCTGTAAAAACGGAACGTTTACAGAGCTGTGCACAGGACGAATGCCAACAATACACTGACTAAGGCCACGCCTACATGATGACGTCAGGACCTAGTTGAGAATCACAGTGCACAGTTGCTTAGGCCGTCTCTTCTTTGTATTTGCTCCGTGGTATTGCACCTTTCTATGAAATAGCAGATTTTCGTTCCCGATTCCCCCGATTCCCGATGAAAAATTTCAATGCTATGGGGTCTAGAATCATGTGCTGAATTCATGGTTTTGGTGTGAGCGTCGATGTCCCTGCCACACTGTGTCTATTATTTTATCTACCACAAAAATATTGGTTCAGTTGAATGATATCAAGAACTATGAATATGTTTATTGCCATGTTCCTAGGACGTCTACCTGCCTTTAAGAAGCAAATAAAACGTCAATCAAACTAAAAATACGTTTTCTTCCAACAGCCCGAATCCATAAAACAGAACGCAATAATAGAGAAAACAGCTAAATTCATAGCATCTCAAGGGGCTCAGATGGAGATCCTAATTAAGGCCAAACAAGGGGACAATGCGCAGTTCAAGTTCCTCAACCGGGACTCGAACCTGAATCCGTACTATGCGGCGCTCATCGGACTCGTGAAGGCGGAGAAGTGGCCCGAAAAGAAGGTTGAAGTGGTTGAAGGTATGTTTGTTGCGCGGTTTTTCTTTGATTAATATTTGGCGCCATTTTGCCACACAGAACCCCTGTTTAATTACACTAGGAGTTTTGTGCAGTTCCATTATATTTGGTTTGGTAAAATGAGTATGGGGCTCTTTATTCAATTAATGTAAATGTCATAAACTTACATTTTTGTTACAGAAAAACCACAAGAAAATGAAGAATATTTGCACCCCAGTTTGGCATCCACTATAATTGAATCTGTAAGTATGAAACAGTGAAACATGGCTACAGTTTGTTGGAGGATGTTTATGAATTAGAAAGTATGAAAGAATTTTGCTTACTTTTTACATTATGTATTTGTAAGCTAATTCACCCGGATTTAAATAAATTTAATGCATCCTGAATTTCACCAATTTATGACCTTTGTTTAATTTACATATAGTTCATACAACTTTACCACCTGTCTTCTGCTTACTAGGCCCCTGCAATCCCAAGCATACACTACAAGCCATCGGCCGACTGCGACTACACGATGCTGATCAGCAAGATGCGCGGCGAGGGCGAGACGGACGAGGTGGGCGACGTGCCGCCGCCGGGCACGGAGCCGCCGACGCACCGCGCGCCCGCCGCCGAGATCTACAGGCCGCCTGTCATGTACACTAAGGGGCCGGATGGGAATCATGGTGAGGCATATTATAAACGCCATCAAATCATCAAAATCTGCAAACACTGGATGTATGTACTCTTATTTCCAAATGATCATTTTTATATTAATATATTTTTAGCCGTAAAAAGCGTTAGCGTTTAGAAGGTATTAGCAAAATGGTCTTCATTGTGTAACCGCGAAACCACACAAATACACAAACTCAAAAGTACACAAAACATAAACACACACAAAAGCGTGCACTAACCACGGACGGACTAATAATCTGGTAGCGACACCCTTATAAGTCGCTAGGCAAGCAGGGTGCTGCCGAAATAGTTCACTATACTAAGCTATTTGTTCCTCCAAAAAAAAAACCCATATTTGCTAGCCATTCGAAATCAGCCATTCGCAATTCACTAAGTACTTAACTTAAACTTTATTTATCATTCAAAACTAGTGATTATTATTAATGATCCGATTTCCCTTCTACTATGGGGACTAGTGTCCCTGGTGGAATGCAAAACCGATAGAATGCTTGTATGCAAAGCCTTATGTTACTGCTTCCTTACAACACAATTTCTATTTCCAGTAGACCCCACCGCGCCAGCGATGCAATCAGCCCACTACCAACAATACGCGCCGTACTATCACCAGTACTTGGCGCAGGAGCAACAGGCGCAGCTCAAGAAACCGCCCTCGCTCAAGTCGACTGGACTTAGCTTGATGAAGAACTACAATACTGACTCGGACAGCGACATGTCGGGTGAGTTAACATTATGTTATCAACAGCAGTACTTAGCTCAACAACAGGTGCAGCTCAAATTTTAATTTCCCCAAATGGTTTTCCATATCTCTCATACATACCTACAAAAAGAAAACTCAAGCCTGGGTGAGGTGGAAGAAGTATGGGAACTTATGTGACTATGAGGCATTCTCGAGTAACAGGAAAACATTAAAAAAAGTAGCTGACATTTGCTATAGGAAATATATTAGTGCAATTGAAGACAGTGTTGCTACAAATACTAAGGCATTTTGGACGTATGTTGCTAGCTGTAAAGCTACAAATAAAATCCCTTCCACGGTTCATTATAATCCAAATTCATCCAGTGATCCTATTACTACTTGCAACTCGTTTGCTACATATTTCCAGTCTGCATATGAGCCCTCAACATTTGACTTTAACCACCATCTAGAAATTCTCTGCAACTGTCTCTTGATGAATAACATAAATAATTAAAATCTACTATTAATTAATTCTACCAAAGGTCCTGGTCCTGATGGGATTCCCTCGGTTTTTCTGAAAAACACGTGTGATACATTATGTTATCCTTTACTTATATTATTTAATAAATGTTTGTCATGTGGTACTTTCCCTGATGTTTGGAAACATGAAATATTGTACCAGTTCATAAGAGTGATTCCAAGCATGACGTAGCGACCTAT
Organism: Brachylomia viminalis; assembly: GCA_937001585.2. NCBI lineage: Eukaryota > Metazoa > Arthropoda > Insecta > Lepidoptera > Noctuidae > Brachylomia > Brachylomia viminalis. The sequence goes on from OW443314.2 coordinate 14,819,591, forward strand.
CGACCTATCTCTATACTATCTGCTTTTTCCAAGCTACTTGAGAGACTGGTACATAATAAAATATATCCTGCTATTCACAGTGTTTTCATAAAGGAACAGCATGGCTTTGTTAAGGACAGATCTTGCATTAGCAATCTCCTCATTTTCACGTTTACTGTTTGATAGTCTCGATAATAGACAGCAAATTGATGCGGTTTATACAGATTTTCAGAAGGCTTTCGATAAACTTGACCACACACTACTACTTAATAAAATTGCTTACAAAGGAATCAGAGGGGATCTTCTACGGTGGTTCATATCTTACATAACTAACAGAACACAAAAGGTGGTTGTTAATGGCTTTGAATCTGGCTCTTTTAGGGTCACCTCCGGTGTACCACAAGGCTCCATTTTAGGCCCACTTTTTTTTTAATACAATAATGACATAAAAGACTGTTTTCAAAATTCAAAATTTCTTCTCTACGCGGACGATATAAAGGTCTATAAAATTATTTCTGATAAAGTCGATTGTTTTAAATTCCAGCAAGATTTGGACAGTTTCTCTAGCTACTGCTCTTCCAATAAGCTTTACCTTAGTCTCCCAAAGTGTCTATAACATTTACTAAAAAGAAAAATTTTACTGAGTTTGACTATCGTCTTGCTAATACGCCAATTAGTAAAGTAAGTTTTCTCCGCGATCTTGGTGTTCTGCTAGATTCGAAGCTTCATCTGGATGCTCATATAGAACAAATTGTTAACAAAGCTTACCAAATGTTTGGTTTTGTCATGAGATCTTCCAGGGATTTTCGTCGACCTTCCACCTTTTTGCACTTATACAAATCAATAATCAGGACACAGTTGGAATTTGCAGTACCTATTTGGAACCCTTTTTACATAAAATATAGTGAAAGATTAGAACTGGTATAACGTAAATATCTTCGTGCCATGAATTTTAGATGTTATCGGAATAAAATGTCATACCACTTACTTCTTAAAAAGTATGATCTTCTGACCATAAAAACAAGAAGGAAACTTCTGGAAGTTTTGACACTGTTCAATGTGTGCCGCAATCATTTTGACTGTCCAGACTTAGTTAGGAGTTTGTGTTACCTGGTTCCTCGAACAGCTCATGTACGTGAGGTTCGCACTCGACGTCTATTTGTTACTAGCCTCTGTAAATCCAACGCTGGCTCGCGTTCACCACTTCATCGTTTGGTTGAGACATACAATAATGAGTTCAATTCAATCGACATTCTTTTTCTTAGTAAAAATGCATTTAAGAAGCAAATCCTTGCAACCCTACAGGATCAGCAAAGTGATATAATAATAGCGTAATGTTTATAGTATATGCACACAAATTTACTTTTACTTTTATCATTTTAAAAATGAGTTCTTGGACAATGACTATTGTATAGGTATTGTATCTGTGTTACTAGTTTTAAATACTTTAAATTGTAATCTGTGGAGAACGTAGTGGGTAGCATAATTGTTTCAAATGTAATAATTTACATAATTATGACTACCTCTTATTGTGCTACTGTTTGTTTTTCCTGAAATAAATAAATAAAGAAACCGACCCCGCTCATGTCGACTGGACTTAGCTTGATGAAGAACTACAATACTGACTCGGACAGCGACATTTCGGGTGAGTCACCAGCCCAAAAATAAACTTTATAACGCCTGACCCATATACTGGCCTATACAAAAACATAATTGACTATGCTTGCAAAGATTTAAATGGATTTCAAGCAACGTCTTTTCGAGCACCCTGAAGAAGAGGTGAAGGTGTGATTACATAAAGTAGTTGTAATTTTAAATGTTGCACGGAAACAAATATTTTTAACAACTCCGCGCCATGTGAACACTTACAAAAACCTAACGCGCACTCAACGTCAACGCTAGTCATGGGAACGTCCCAAAAGAAAAAGAAACAAAAGACTATATTATTTAGCTTATAATGATCTTATACTAAATGTTGCGTAAAAGGCAGGCAGAGATATCAACACACATTTTTTTCTGTTATGTACATGTTTCATACCAGTATTTCGTATTGCAACATATCCCTTTTCTGTATATTTGCGAGCAAAGCCAAGGGCATAATTAAGCATATTTCAAAAAATAAAGCAATAGTAATACAAAAATATATAAGGTAAGTCAACAAAAAGAGACAACTGCTAATGTGCAAATCAGTGTAGCAGAAAGAGACAGCAACAACAAAAAATGAAAATATTTTATTTAATAATTAATCAAATAAAAAAATTAAAAAAAAAACCACTTACCTGTGAAATGTTATCCTATCTTTTGTGTAACTCGAAGTAGTAGCACACTTTCCCACACCATGTAATTGCACAATTAGGCATTACTTATCGTTTTATTTGCTTTAAATACTTGAGCGCGTGACGTTCGTACGTAAGCCTACAATTGCTGCGACTGACCAAAATTCCGCCGCATAGACTTGTTATAGCGTATATTTAGTGCCCGCGGTAGCGCAGTGCCTGCGCACGCGCTCCCCGCTGGTTGTTGTGCTCCGTGTATACAGCATATAAAGTACGATTATTAATTCCAGTCAGTAAAATGACAAGCTACAATAGTGATGTTCGGCAATCAATAGACTTAGACATTTAGTCATGCTTTATTTTATTAGGTATCAAAGCGTTTTTTTTTTATTGTAAATATTTAATACATACCGTATTACGAGTAAATAATACGATTTTAGAAATATGGACCTTACCAGCATATTAAAATTTCTCACTACAACATTATTACAAAAGCTGGGAAAAAAATGTATTAAGAGATTCAGAGGAATTAACACTAGAAAGTCGGGAAAATACAAGTAATTTTATACGTTTTTATTCATTACGGTTGCTATTGATTCCCACTCCGATTCTGAATCGGTATATTCAGAATCGGAATCGGAATCCGTTACATTTATAATGAATGAATCCACATATTCATCTATGATGTGGTCGAGTTGACACATTTTGTCTTCGACTTTTATGGCATGGTTGATGCACTGTCTCCAATTTTCAGGCGTCACTTCTTTCAGGCCTTCTTCAAATAATTTTTTTACGTCTTTTATTTTGTCTAAAATTATCTAACAAAATGGCGTCCATAGCGTGACAAGTGATGACCATAGTGCTTCCAATAACCAAAAACAAATAATATAACAGTATTTTATGTAATATTTAATTACCTACCGTGTATGTCTTCTGTTTAATTACCGTAAATTACATATTTTTATTTATATAAAGGCAATTTGATATTGACAAAAAAAATGTAATCTCGACTAACTTTTAATTGTAAAAACTCGATTCTACCACATCACTATTTATTTGGGACTAAAAACCTGCAACACTGGAAATGTCATTTTACTGACTGGAATTAATAATCTTACTTTACAAGGTGTTATTGAAGTAACTGGAAACCTTTAAAGGGGTCATAGTACTCATCATTATGAACAAGTTTGGTACCAACAATGAAATCGCGAAAAAATATCAGCAGTTCCATAAATTTTATCGAGTTATGCGATCATAAATGTACTGAAAAGGTGTTTTTTTTTTGTTTCTTTTCCTCAGACTACGACGACAGCTCCTCAACGGACAGCAGAGACAAACTCTCTATTATGACACCTCCAGAAGACGTACAGATAGTCATAGACAAGATGGCGTCCTACGTGGCCCGCAATGGAGACGAGTTCGCAGACATCGTGCGCGCTAAGAACGACCCGCGGTTCACGTTCCTTGACCCCGAGAGTATTTATCATGGGTACTACAAGAGACTGATGCAGCAGAAACGCGGAATTAATGTTAATGGGAAAGAGAAGAAGAAAAGGGCGGGTGAGTTTCTCAAGTTTTTTTTATTAAGGTGAATCCTCAGTTGTAGCCAGCCAAATTGAAATGCAATATTGCATTCCATATGTATTACATAGAAGGTATAACACAGTTAATGATCAATATGGACCTTGTCGGGCACAGCAACATTACGAGAGAGGAATAAGGCTGAGTAGCAATACAGGTACAGCTGAGCTGTGTTATTACGAACGGTTTGTGATAGAGGTGGGCAAAGTGTATCATTTTTGCGATTGGATCATTTGCATCTGGATCATTGAAATGATCCGAAACACTGATATGTTTCTTTTGGCTCATTTAGATCATCGCCTCAAAGGATATAAAAATAATACAGAATGTTACGTATAAGTACATTACGTTGCGTCGCGGGCGTTTACTACTGAGTCAGAGAAATGCTATGTGGCAAGTGTGGCAACAATGCTGAAAGTTTTATGTGTACTATTGTATTATGTTAGATTATAAATAAAATAATCGATCTTCCCACATACTTTATCCAGGCTAGAGTATAATTTTTGTACAGAGCTTGCAACACAAACTTTAAATATATTTTTAAACTAAATATCAAACTGTATTTAAAATTCTGTATGTTTTTGGATAAAATAAAGATTGTTGTTCGCGCCTGCTCATTTTGTGTGGGCAAATCAGCACCCGCGTGTTTTACTGCAACAAGCAACTTTTTATTTTTTTTATATTTTTATTGTGTCGGTAGACGTTTAAGAGAAAAACTTATACTCATTATTACTGCTCCGCTAAAGGAACATCGAAAATTATTTAAATTATAGAAGTCTCAATTTCTTCATGAGTTTCACTTAAGGAATTCCAATCTTGTGCTTAAACAAAGATTTTGGCGACCGTGACAGGACAGTTTATAAGAAAATTGGATAATATAATAGAACACGATTGCGTCATACTTACTCGGCGATACTGAAGAGCCAAAGTAGAACGAAATTGGAAGCTACTGCAGTGCAAGTAACCAGTCTGGTCTTCCGTGCCAACGAATCATCTAAAGATCGTAACGGGAGCCCATGGATTCATCAATATCACCAAGTTAAGTGCCTCCTTGTGTTCCGTTCTACCGCACCAAAATACAACCAATTTCCAAATTCCATACATAATCCTCTCTAAAATACCTCTGTTCCAATAACTAGCCTTTATTTGTGCTATATTCTTTAATCTTATAGGTTTTATCGTGCTAAATAAGTATATAGGTAATAGTACCTACATATACCGTCAACTTTAAAATCATATTAAGTTTCTCCAAGTTCAATTCTTTTCATTAAATTATTCATTTGCAAAATAACGCAACGTAATAAGCAAATAAATCTTAATCCTAATTGTCATACTCCTACCTCGATATACCTATTCGGTTTTTTTTTCCTATATTTAAGCCGATTTGCCGAAATTTTCAGCCGCTATCCTGAGGGCCAAGTTGCTCGACTGAGTTGCGGCCATTCATTGCCCGCTTGCTGAGTGAGGCACTGCAGCCATCCGAGACCAGATCCCAGGATATTCCACCGAGAGGAGGAGCGTGAGAATATCATTATTTTATTCCTTTTCCGCATTAGTTTAGAATTTAGACATTGTCGATATAATCAAATTCCATTGGTTTTAAGTAGGTACCTATAATACTAAAATAATAGGAACGTTTAATTCACTTTACTTAAATCAATTTATATTATTATTTATACTTCAAAATGCCGCAAGAAGGTGGTGATAAATCCTCCGTCAAGGGGTCTTTAAAGGAATTACTAGTAAAACGTAGTTCAATTAAAGGACAAATTACAAAATTTAAAAACTATTTAGACAAAATAAGTGAATTACCCGAGTTATCAAACATAGACCTTGCGGAATTGAGTTTAAGATTAAATAAGTTTCAAGGATTATCGACAAGGTTTGATGATTTGCAAACAGAGATTGAAGTTTTAAATTCTCCAAATATTCAATTAGAACTTGATGAGCGAGAACGCATTGAACAGGATATAGTTCAAAATATAGCTATAGCCAAGACAGAGCTACAACAATATAATACTGATGATGATGGTAAGCGTCGTCAATCTATCCTGGTAAATGCGGATTCGGATCATCAAAACGTGGGTTTTAGATTGCCTCAAATACAGATTTCTAAATTCGATGGATCACACTTCCGTTGGCTCGAATTTCGGGACACATTTCTTAGTTTGATTCACAAAAATGAACGCATTCAAGATATACATAAGTTTCATTATTTAGTTTCTTACCTGGATGGTGACGCTGCGCGTGTTATATCAAACCTTGAGGTATCTTCGTCTAATTATCAAGAGGCTTGGAAACAGGTCTGCGAGCGTTACGATAACAAAAGGATTCTTATGAATCATCACCTAGATTCTTTAATAAATATTCAACCAATAACATGTCAGTCAGATAAGTCTCTTCGGTGCTTAGTTGATAACGTCACTAAAAATCTAAGGGCTTTAAAGAGTTTAGGTCTACCTACAGAGCATTGGGACATGTTGCTAATATTTATTTTATCGCTTAAATTGGATAGTCGTACCATACTAAAATGGGAAGAATATCGCAACACAATGGATTGCGTTAATGGCTTGCCCACTTTGGAGCAATTTAATAAATTCTTAATTGACCGCGCCAATGTACTAGAATCATTTAATCAGAATAAATCTATGAGCAACAATAATTCTAAATCACAACAAAACCCACGTCCCTCGTCTAATCAATCTCAATCAAATAACAATAAACCGGTTTCTAAAAAACCAAACCGTAACCAAAATACCAATGTCTTTGCCTCGACTTCTCAATCTCGTAATAATTCTTCAACTGTTTATCTGTGTGTCGTATGCAATGAAAATCATAGGATTTATGATTGTCCAACTTTTAAATCAAAATCCATTCAAGAGAAAATGTCATGCATAGCCCAATATAAATTGTGTATAAATTGCCTGCGACAAGGTCACCCTGCGTCTGAGTGCGGCATGGGTTCGTGTCGTCATTGCAACCAAAGGCATAATACTCTCCTTCACGATCCTAGCGTATCAGCTAACTGTAACAAAATAGAGGCAAATGACGATAGTAAAAAGGAGACCGTAGTAGCTTTCTCTCAACAGTATAATGGTCATGTATTTCTTTCTACGGCTATTATAGAAGTTCACAATCCTCAAAATAACAAAAGCGAAAGGGTTCGCGCGCTGTTAGACAGTGGCAGCCAATCTACTTTCATTACAAAATCCCTGCAACAAAAATTAGGTTTAATGTGTAATCCGTTAAATGCATTAAATGTTATAGGAATAGGGAACAATAAGTGTGACACAATATTAGAAAGTTGTGTTACTCATTTAAAATCCATCCATGGCACTTACCAAGTTAAGTTGTCTAGCTATGTTCTCAACCAACTTACCGGAGACATTCCAAAAGTTTTCGTCGATATACATCACCTGAAAATACCAAAGGGTATTATATTAGCTGATCCTAAATTCAATGAACCTGCTGCCATTGAGATACTCATTGGTGCAGACATCTTCTGGGATTTATTAATTAGTGGTCAACGATCCCTAGGCCCAAATAATCCTAAGTTACAAAATTCTAAATTAGGTTGGATTATAGCCGGCCCTATCAATGCACAAAAATACAATCAAAATATTCAATGCAATCATGCAATTGTTCCAAACAACAATTTGGATGAAATGCTTACTAAATTCTGGGAACTAGAAAGTCTCCCTCAAAGAAAGATTCTCAGTCCCAACGAAATAGCATGTGAAGAACAATTTCACAAAACCACAACTCGTTTGAGTAATGGCAGATTTAGAGTGAAGTTACCACTAAAGGACTCACCTGACTGTCTCGGTGATTCTTATAACCAAGCTAAAAAACGTTTCAAAAATCTCGAAAAAAGATTCAGAAAAAATCCGACACTAAAGTCACATTACGTAGAATTTATACGTGAATATTCAAACCTAGGACATCTTTCAGAGTCACCTGTTTCAATACCAAATCCTTCATATTTTCTATGTCATCATGCTGTATTCAAAGAGGACAGTGAGTCCACCAAGATTCGAGTGGTGTTTGATGGCTCAAATCCTACAACCTCTGGCTACTCTCTAAATGACATCTTAATGGTTGGGCCTAATCTGCAGAATTCTCTATTCTCCATTTTAATTAGAGCACGTCAATATAAGTACATTTTGACTGGAGACATAGCTAAAATGTATAGACAAATTGCTATGGATCCACCTGATTGTAATCTTCAATTAATATTATGGAGAGAAGATGAGTCGCATCCTATCCAAACTTTGCGTTTAGATACGGTCACTTACGGTACTGCAAGTGCCAGCTATCTTAGCACTAAATGTCTGTGGCAAGTAGGAGAAGAGTGTGATGATGAATTAATTAAAACTATAATACAAAATGACTTCTTCGTCGACGACGTCATTACAGGCTCAGACAATGAAGATCAACTTTTATACATACAAAATGCACTTTCTACTGCTCTAATCGCAGCTTGTTTTCCCTTACGAAAATACAAAACTAATTTACCTAAATTATTCCATAATATAGAAATTAATACAAAAGAAAAACTTACCTTGAGTGAATCCTCCAGTACTCTTGGTCTAGGGTGGGATCCAAGTGATGACACGTTCAATTTTCCTGTAAAAAATAATGACATAAACAATACAATAATAACTAAAAGATTCATAATGTCACAGTCACTTCGTATTTTCGATCCACTTGGGTTATTGAGCCCATGTATAATTCAATCTAAAATATTGATTCAAAAGTTGTGGGTCAAAGGAATTGACTGGGATCAACCTGTACCTGACGAAATACAGGAAAGTTGGAATGAAATTTCAAAAAACTTACCTTTACTTGCAGACATTCATATTCCGCGTAGAGTGATTGGTGATTCACCAAAGTCCATAGAACTGCATTCGTTCAGCGACGCCTCACAAGTCGCGTACGGGGCCTGTATCTATATGAGAACGGTGAACGAAAACGATGAGGTAACAGTGAGTTTGTTATGTTCGAAATCCAAGGTTGCTCCTATAAAGCCCATCACCATACCTCGCCTTGAACTATGCGCGGCGTTATTGTCAGCTAATCTATGCCAATCTGTTGCCGAGTCCTTAAGACTTCTTCCTACAAAAATGATACATTGGTGCGATTCTAATATCGTACTATGCTGGATAAAAAATGACCCAAGCAAACTAAAAACATTCGTGGCAAATAGAATAGCTGAAATTTTAGACCTGACTAATCGCAAGGATTGGCGTCATGTTCCCACTGACCTCAACCCCGCTGACCTAATTTCTCGAGGTGTAAACGCTCATCACCTTCGTGACAATTTGATGTGGTGGCGAGGCCCATCGTTTTTATACAATGATGAATCAAAATGGCCAAAACTACATCCAAATCAAAACATTGAATTACCTGAAATAAAAGGTCATTATATTAATTTACCTGAATCTACATTTGATTTCAAGGTATTTTCAAAATTTTCTAAATTACAAAGAACATTTGCATATGTTTTACGCCTTTTACACAATTCTAAACCATCAAATAGGCTTAATCGCTTATCTGACCCTTTAACAGTGCATGAATTAAATCATTCCTTTATTTTCATTTGTCGAGTTGCACAGAAACAATCTTTTCCTCTTGAATATAAAAGAATTCAATCAAATTCACTATTGCCTAAATCTAAATTATTATGTTTATCACCTTTCTTTGAACCCACAACTAATGTAATAAGAGTTGGGGGGAGATTACATAATTCTAATTATCCTTTTGATAAAAAACATCCAATACTCTTGGATTCCTCTCATTATGTAACAAAACTTTATTTTGTACACGAACACTTACGAAATTTACATGCTGGTCCACAACTTTTGCTAGCAACGATCAGAGAATCTGTGTGGCCTCTTAATGGCCGAAGGTTAGCTAGAAGCGTTGTGGGCAAACCATATGCCCAAAAATGGGCAACTTACCCACAAATCGTGTTTCCGTTGATTTTCCTTTCAAATCTGTTGGGATTGACTACGCCGGTCCTTTTCTCATCTTAAATCGCAAGGGACGTGGTGCTAGATTAGTAAAATGCTACTTATGTCTATTTATTTGTCTACGTTTTAAATGTGTTCATTTAGAACCCGTTAGTGACTTGACCAAAGAAGCTTTTATTATGACATTTCGTCGATTTGTTGCCCGCCGTGGCAAGCCAGCGGAGGTTTGCACTGACAACGGACGAAATTTCGTTGCCGCTGCTAAGGAAATTAGCAATTTTCTAAAACTAAATAACAAATCTCTTTCTCAGTTTGCAGCCGGAGAAGGAATAAAATTTTCATTTATACCTGCTTACAGTCCTCATTTCGGTGGAATTTGGGAAGCTGGAATTAAGGCTGCTAAATATCATGTCAAAAGAGTAATGGGAAATTCCCACCTTTCTTTCGAAGAAATAGGTACCTTATTCGCACAAGTGGAGGCAGTTTTAAATAGTCGCCCTTTGTGCCCAATGTCTTCATCCCCTGACGATTTCCTATCCTTATCCCCAGGGCACTTCCTGATTGGCAGATCACTCAATGCGCTGCCAACCCCAATTCAAGACGATTGCAATACAACCCATCGCAACCGATATGCTCGCCTTGAGCAAATAAGGCAAAATTTTTGGAAGCGCTGGCAAAAAGAATACATCTCCGAACTTCATCAACGTACAAAATGGAAGACTGACGCTAAGAAGCTGAATATCGGAGATTTGGTCATTCTACAAGAAGACAATACACCACCACTTAATTGGCGCCTCGGACGTGTCGCCAGACTTTTCCCTGGACCAGACGGCATATCTCGAGTCGCAGATATCAACACGGCAAGAGGCTGTGTGCGCCGATCTCTAGTTCGCCTGTGCCCCTTGCCTACATGTGAAGATTTTCCTGGTTGAAGCTCTGCGTCCTTCAACGGGGGGAGTTTATGTTCGCGCCTGCTCATTTTGTGTGGGCAAATCAGCACCCGCGTGTTTTACTGCAACAAGCAACTTTTTATTTTTTTTATATTTTTATTGTGTCGGTAGACGTTTAAGAGAAAAACTTATACTCATTATTACTGCTCCGCTAAAGGAACATCGAAAATTATTTAAATTATAGAAGTCTCAATTTCTTCATGAGTTTCACTTAAGGAATTCCAATCTTGTGCTTAAACAATTGTTATTATTATTATTATTATTAAGGCTTAGGACTGGCGGCTAGTCCTTAATTTATGGCCAACTGGCGTAGTTAAAAATCGATTCTATTTACAGTGATTTGTTGATTCAATTATAAAAAATAAGCAATTAAAAACAAATTATAAACAATCTGCCGCGAGCCGCATCAACGTAAAAAACTATGGTAAAACGATAACTTGTTAGTGCAAACATTATATGCAAAAAACGACCGTATAGTATTTGATACGTAAGCGCCTTAGTGGTCATTTTTACGTGCATGTGGATAACGACGTCGACAACGAATAAACGAAAATCTGTGATTGTATTTATTTATTTATTTATAACTTTTCGCACAAAAGGTACAAAGGCGGACTTAATGCCTTAGGCATTCTCTACCAGTCAACCAAGGGTGCATTGTATGAGTGATACACATCTCATTTGGTATCTCTTTCTGACTTGTATAGCTTGTAATTATGTCGCCCACTCACTCGCGATTCGCGAGTCATAAAACTCAGTGTCTCAGTCTCCCTCTCTTGCTCGCTCACTGCTCAGTCGCCTCGCGAGCGACGCGTCGCGCGAAATGAGCCAGAGTACAGTAATGTTTCAGATCCAAATGATGCGTTTGAAACGTTGTTACTGAACCAATCTTTTGAATCACTTCAATGATCCGGATCAGTGAGTCGGTTCCGTAAAGAGTTACACACGCCTAGTTTGTGAAAGGATAATCCCTTATAGGTTAATCCAGGACACCTTCACGTGTGCTCTTATGACCCGTCTTAGCATTAACAGAGGGTAATGAATCTAAGATTAATTTATTTTTTCTTTCACAGCACCCGTATCATTCTCCATAAAGAAACTGAAGGAACCAGATCCAATCCTCCCAAAACCAGCGCTTCCTTACGAGTCCAGTTCAGACGATGACTCAGAGAAACCCTTAGACAAACAGTCCCAGGAAGAAGTTAAGGACCCCCCTAAAGTGTATCCCCAAATATACCCTATTAGTAACATACCGCCTGTAGTCATGTACAAGATTGACCCACAATTTAATAATGAGCCCTTATCGAGGATCGGTACTGAACCTGTGCACCCAGTCAAAATGGCCGCCATACCAATAATAATACCAGAAGTTAAAGAAATACCGGAGCAGGAAGAAATTGTTATTATGCCACCAGAATTACCTTTAACACCAGCCATTGAAGAATTGAAGGAAGATCCATTTCATGAGGTTCCCGTGGCTGTAGATAAAATGCGGATAGTTATTGAGAGGGAGAAAGAAATACTTCGTAAAAGGGAAGAGGCAAAACAGAAACAGGACAGTCCTAAAAGGGAGAGTCCTCATAAGAGAGACAGTCCTCACAAGAGAGAAAGTCCACAAAAACGGGAGAGTCCGCAAAAGAGAGATAGCCCTCGAAGAAGAGATAGTCCACGAAAAGGAGAGAGTCCTAATAAGCGAGAAAGTTCTTATAAAAGGGAAAGTCCTCATAAAATAGAAAATTCTCACAAGAGGGACAGTCCTCACGTGAGAGATAGTCCTCGCGTGAGAGATAGTCCTCGCATGAGAGATAGTCCTCATGTGAGAGAAAGAGACAGCAATTCGCACAAAAGAGATAAAAAGAAGCATAGAGACCGTAAGAAGGAACATAGATCCAAATCTGAAAGCAGGGAATCGAGGAGGAATGAAAGACGAAGTGCGGACAGAGAAAAGAAGAGAGATAAGGACAAAGTCAAAGAGAGTGAAAGAGAAAGCAAGAGAACTAAACACAGTAAGGACGAGTTGGAAAACGAAATTATATCTCTAGAAGATAATTCCGATGATCTGATTGATCTGACGGGAGAACAGTCGGATTCTAAAGGTAAGTTTACTTATTTCAAACATTTTATTTTTCTGATATCTCATTGTTAAACCACAGTAAAACTCTTGCACGTCCATTTGCCAGCTATTTGATACAGTAACTTAAAATGTTATGTGTAAGGAACTTAAAATAGATAGATAGTTAAAATATTTATTCAGTGCACACAAAAGACATAGCACAACCCACAAAAACACACGTTATGATAACAACCGGATACCCTGTATAAAAACACGGTGCCAATATACAAAAAGAAAAGCATACATACAGAAATAAAGTGACAAAACATACTTTAAATCAAATAACGAACAAAGTGCGGTGTTCGTCTCAAGCTCAGCACGTGTCAGACCTGACCTGATACCTATACCTGACGCTGATATTCTAATGGATCCCTGTAGTGACATACGGACGTCGAGCAGACGAGATAAATACAGATACAGTGTCATGCTCCGCACTTTCGTTCTCTCAAAGAAGACCGTATTTCTTTTCAGTTTAATTTCGAGCTTCTAACACTCTTTACCCTGAACGATTTTATGGCAGTAAAGGGAAGAGGAATTTCAACAAGTAATCCTTAAATTGTATAATAGTTGAAGGCGAAACGGAAGCAGAACGCGCAAAGCAACAAGAGAGACGTCGTCGCGCTGCCGAGTTCCTGAAGAAAGTAGGTGTGGACCCCGCTGCCGCCGCACTGCCTACCTCCTCGTTAGCTAGCGCCATGGTATGTATATTGTACTTGAACTTTGGCCCGCTTAAACTCCAAATGCTGCACAAAAGCAAGCTAATTTCGAGTAGTTCTACTTAGCAGCATAAAATTATCTAGTGGAAACCGAAACGGTATCAGTATTTTACGCACGCGGGGACCATGCTGTTAATGGTCATTACTCATTATATAGGATGGCGATTTAGTCACCTACTTCTGTCAAGGGGGGGATTCTACACGTCATTCTAATCAACTTTTGCTGTGAAACTCGTACTTCAAACATAAAAAAAAAAATCTGTTGTCTGTATAGTCGGTTTACTGAGGATAGTTGAACGTGACAACGTCATAAGAAAATACTGATGGAATGGTTGCATTTTTCAAAAGAAAATTTTAATTTTATTTGTTTGATTGATATTTTGTATGCATATAGAGAAGGAGGTAAATAAATCACAATTGAATTGATCAAGTTACATTTATTTGTACGCATAAATACAATTATGTAAATTTTTACCTTTATCGCCGCAATTATCGTTGCATTCACTTTTCACTGCACTTCATACTTGACGAAAACATGTAAATGTATTATTGTATAGCAGCTGTCCAGGCGGACGCATCGCTCACTCAAGTAGGAGAGAGACAGATGTCGAACGCTGCCGAACGCGGAGGCCGATTGTGCCTCTTTGTCGCTCGTTCCGCGCTCTCGCTTGCACTTCAAGCCTTAAATGGAACGCCTCAGAGCGAGGTAACACCGCATGAGCCATGTTTTTTCGTGCGGCGAGGTAACGCCGCATAAGTCATGTTTTTTCGTGCGTGCAGCCGGCTCCATCGAATTATAAGACGTTGTCACGTCAAAAAAAAACATACTTGCGTCAAAATCGTCAGTCTATCATATATCTCTAAAAATCAATGCCACATTTCGTTGTAATTTTAGAACTCAAGACAAGAACGGATGGACCGATTTTACTAATTCTTTTTTTAGAATATTCCTTGAAATACAAGGATGTATCATACGGAAAGAAAAATTTAAAAAAAAAAAATGTTAGGCGGTACGAAGTTCGCGGGGTCAGCTAGTTGTTGTATAGGAATTTGTTTTGTAAAAGTTTCCTAGCGAAAGTTGTTTAAAATTACGTGTCGAATCACCCCCCTTGACGGATGCAGGTGACTACATCGCCACCATGTATCAAGCAGTATACAAGTGTGCTTTCTAATGACATGTGTATTCCAAGTTTAATAACAGTCTCAATAATGGAGAGCTCATTAGATGTTGTATTTTATCATCTAAATGGCTCAAAAATACGGTTTACACGGTTCTTCAACGCCTCGGGTTTTCGATGTGCACACTTAATAACATGAAATTCTTTTTGCCACAGGTGGACACATTGGAGTCAATCCGTAAGAAGAAGGCAGAAGAAGAAGAAAAACGCCGCAGACGCGACAAGAGACGACACCGTGACAAGAGAGGTGAGATATTTAGAAAAACTTAAAACTCTTTTGTTACGGCGGCGCCAGACAAAGCTTTAGGGCTGGGACTCACATGGCGAGGCGCAGCGCAGCGCGGCTATAACTGCCAACCAAACATCGACCTTGGTACAGTTTAAATAAAGTTGAAAATAATTAAACTTCCATTAGCTCGTGAGAGCATCTATGCGGAAAGCGGTGCGCGTCTCATGTTTTTTATTCTTGACTTTATTTTTAGGCAGGCAATGTTGATATTTGTTTGTCAGTGACAACTGTGCAGCGCTGCGCCTCGCCAGATGTGCTCCGGCCCTTAAATACGCAAGTACATACAAAGTCACTATGTGTGGAATACAGGGGCTATCCCCGTATTTTTAAAAACGTTTGCATTCCAATCTAATCTGTCAAAGATACCTCTAGTTTATCTACATTTTTGTAAATTTTTTGACATTTATTGTCGTAGTGATATAAAAAAAAAAGGAATTCGCCTTCAGCATGCGTAGCATGGCCACTATAGTAATGAAAGACAAAATTACAGATTGTAGAAAGATTTCTAGGGAATGTCAAAATTCAAGAAAATCATGACTTTGAGTAGAGATAGACTTCTATCTCTACTCCACGAAGAGAAGACAAATCACTTTGAACACTTGGTAATTCTACGCATGCAGGTTTTATTTTGCAGTTAGCCATCCCGTTTTGCAAAGACTTCACACAATAATAATTATTGTAATAACCATTGTCACATTGTGGAATGCATTAAATATAATTATCGAGTATTGAAGCTCTCGTTTGGCGTCGGCTTTATCCAAACCGTTAGTAAACTAAGCTAATCAGTAACAGAAAAGTAATGCTGTTTATTTTAATTTCGGTATTTAGTTTGGAGTCCCATGTAAGTATAAACGAAAGAATAAGTTAATGTACATATGTAACAATATTATTTAGTTGAACTTTCGCTATACATAATCCGTTTTATAACTTTGTAATCTTAGTGTTTTAATAAGTTATTGTATGGCACAAGTATTTGTGTATGTTTATTTATTTATTACTTTTCACACAAAAGGTACAAAGGCGGACTTAATGCCTTAGGCATTCTCTACCAGTCAACCAAGGGTGGTGAAGAGATTAGATGGCAGGTGCTTTAATTGAAAGAAAAGGAAAGGATTGATTTTGAACGATGTTTAACAATGATAAAAAAATAAACTATCAAAACAACGTACACAAATACATAAATAAGTCCTATACACATACATACTATTTACTATACTATATACTTACATAATTTATTTTGTGTATTTGAACACATATTTTGCTCTTTGCCTTCCAGTCTTGCAAAGTTTACGAATAGGCGTTGTAATCTTTGAAGCAATGTCTTGTGTGTCGTGTGTCTACAAGTTATGATATAGATGTTTTTATTATGTTTTCAGATTACGAAGACGAATCTGAGAGGTCACACAGAAAGAGCAAACGCAGAAAGTATAAGTAAGTTCCAATCCGTTCTAATATTATAAGGCGAAAGTAATTCTGTCTGTCTGTTACCCTTTCACGCCTAAACCACTGAACCGATTGTTATGTAATTTTAGCATTTTTTTTTTGCATAGGCTACTTTTCATCCTATAAATTAATTTGTATTAAAAATAATGATATACAAAATGCACGCAGACGAAGTCGGGGACTATAGTATGGGTATTTTTTTTATCCTTTGCTATCACACTGCTGGACATAGATCTCCCCCATACATTCTATTTTTTTAATCCAACAAATTTATTTTATTTTTGCTGGACAAAGTTTTCCCCCATGCGTTTCCATTCATCTTTGTCTGCTGCCATTCCGGCCCATAGGTCAAGAACGAGTCTAGGTCGTCGCGCCAGCGTTTCTTAGGTCTGTGTGTATTGTGTCTTATAAATTATGTATTGTTAAAGTCCAGAAATGAGACAACTCGCAAGGTTTCTAATCATTTACTTAATCAACAATCGGTACACGTGTATCCGCCGTGATAGCTCAATTAGGACTGCCGTCACTCCCCGCATCTTCCCCTCGCGTAGTTCTGGGATGACTACGGCGTAGCACTGACGTCTTGACGTAGCAGATGACGTCAAAGCGTAGCAGCACACAAGGTTCTGCCTGTATCTTCAGTATTTCTTACAGTATGTATATTTTTGGGATGAGATGAGAGTGGAAACGACCAAGGAGAACCTAATAGTGACCTTATTGGTGATGTTCTTCAGAAAGGCCAGGCATAGTACTCGCAACCGACGTGCGTGTATGAACAGGTGTATGATCGTAAACGAGGCAAAACGAGTATGGAAGGATCGTAGCAGGTGACGTGGCGTTCTGTAGTGTCTGCCTACCCCCATGGGAAGAAGGCGTGAAATTATGTATGCATGTATTTATGGGATTTGTCGTGAACTGGATATGTTTGCTGATGAATGGAAGGTCATTGTCTTAGAAGTCTGTTTTGTGTAATTTTCACCCACTTTACCCGTAGTGCAGAAACCAATCTCTTGGCCACCAAGCTGTGCAAACTATTTTATTTTTATTATAACGAATAATCGTTATAAATATTGTTCGCAGATCGTCGGATGAAAACGACGAGTCGGATTACGATGGGTAAGTTACCAAAAGTACTAAATAAATATTAATCACTTTATTTGTAGCGTCACATGCTTAGCTTGGCAAAGTGGAGGAACTCATTCTCTTTCTTGTATTTGTACTAGAACTAAAAGTCAAAATCAAATAATTCATTTCAAGTAGGCCATTAAAAGGCATTTTTGAATGTCTCAATTTACAAGAAAATAGAATTGTTTCTTTTTGCCCCTTCCAAAATGTGGCTTCGTATCGAGAAACAGTTAAACTAAAACCTTAAAAACATTATATTCAACCAATAAACATTTCTATCCACAGTTCAAAAAAGAAAAAACGCAAGAAGGAAAAGAAACACAGTTCCAAAAACAAACGCAAGCGTCGACAGCCCGAAGTCGACGAGGAACAGCAGCCAATGGCTGTCAACATCGACTTGACAAGCACTCTGAAAGAACTCCGCTCTTCTTCACCAACCAAAGAGTTAGTTCTCCAAGAATTAGAAGGCGCGCAACAAATTTTTGTAAGACATGTGTCCTCTGATGAGGACGTAGTAAGAGATAGAAGGAGAAAGAAAGAGAGGCAATACAGTGAGGGGGAGTGGTCTAGTGACAGTGAAGGAGATTCCAACTCTTCTGGTAGTAAGAAAGATGAATAGACTTTTGAGAATCACACGAATTTCAACGTTAAGGGCTTGTGGATTAAGTAGATATTAGAATGTCTAATAAGTATGAAATTGATATAAAAATATTGCAATGGAAATTGAACCATGTGTAATGGTTAAAAGTTTCTAATCAAAATGCATGCTAATACAAAATTTTAAATAGCTGATGTTTCGATGATTTTATCTTAAGACAAAATCGACAGTTCTGAATGAGGTTGAATATTAAATTAATTTTCGAGTGATACTAAACACGACACATCCGGGCTTGCAGACAGAAAGCCTGGCTTTAAAAAAAAATGCGAGATTTGTAATTTTAATCCTATACGACATAAGTCATAATTATAACTATAGAGAAATCATTTCACAGAATAAATATTCCTTGGATTACAATCAGGTTATTTTTAATAATTTTAAATTAATATAATTAGATTTAAACTACGATTTAAACCATCCTACGCATTTAAACAATCTATTTTAGGTTTTGGTGTAATAATTTTTGTTCCATTTTCAAGTGCTCTATTGCGATTGTTAGATACTTAAAATATACCTACTAAGTAGTGTATTTCAATTAATTGGATTTTCCACTATGCATGTATCTTTGTAAAATAATGTGTTTGTGAATCTTTTAATTGTATAAAAGTTTAAAATAAATTAGTGTATTACTTGTTTTTATTCAAGTAAAGCATGCTTGCATATTTAATACATAGAACATATTAATGAATTAATATAACAAAGAAAATAACAAGACATTAACTATAGAAAAAAAAACATCGTTTATAAGCTTTTTATGAAATTTTACTCAAGTTATAATTAGAAAAACCTATGATACAAACATCAAACACCAATTCATATTTATTAAATAAAAAATATACTCGTGAAATTAACCACAGTAGTTGTTATCATCACAATAAAATATTGATTAATTATCCGTAAAATTGTATTATACCTACCATTTTAACGTAAAAATTATGTTTATATAATAAAGACAACCAACATTAATTGATAAAATATTCCTAGAAATAATTGTGTGATTCCAATATTCTATTACTAGCATTAAACTCTCAATTCAAAATTTATATTCTATTCAAGTTTATTTTAGGTTGTAAATGTTACGCTCAAAGAAGAAAAATTCCAACTCCTGCGGAAAAAAACTGTAGGCGCAGATCAGAGTCCGCACCGTAAGTTTTTGCGAAAACCAACCCTGCACTTTGCCAGCCACAGAATTTGCTAGGAAATATTTCTGAGTTAGTCACAAAGTCACAACGCACTGTGGCTGTTTTGTCAAGTGCCACTATATCATTATCGCGTTACACGGATGATTGAAATAAAGTACGACGTATTTTAGACATTTTTGTCGCCCAATGCACACTTTCATTCTTCGACCCTACTATAATACTAGCAATTCTTTCATAAACAGCATGTTTCAGAAAAGCGCGGTCATATTTAAGGTACAGACTATCAAACTGAACAACTTTCTGCATGGCATCAACATCGCGAAATAATAATCAGCCATTTGGGTCGAGTTGGTACTGAAGTTTTGTATGGAACAGTTGAGATTGTTTTCGCGATTACGATATTGGTCCCATAGAGAAAGTTTTTCAGTTTGATGGTCTGTACCACACCATATGACCACACCATTCTGAAACATGCTGTTTCCACTACCTACTACTCAACTACTAGTAAGTAATCAATTTATAACGCTATCCATATCCCTCTAACTAAATCAATGTACTTAGAACTCGTAGTCAGAATAAGATAATAATATGGTAATAAGTTCTAATGAAATAAATCACTATTACTTACATATATACTTTGAAACAGTGTGCAATAACAATGTCCTATCGTATATTATAATCGTATAGTATAATTATAAATGATAATATTTACGATAATTTTTGAAACAAAACTTTATCATTATGTTAATTGTATGTTTTAACAAATTACAACTTAATTGTGTGCTTTGGTAGCACTCTGTCTGTCGCTACTATTCGTGTATAGTGCTGCAGTCTATATAGAAATGGTGTAGGTAGATTATGTGAACTGTATGATCTATGCTAGTCATAACCAAGTCCGAGACAACCATTTTGTTAGCACTGCTACTTCGTATTTACGTATCCGTATCGTATCTCAGCTAAAAAGGCCAATTCCCGCAATTAAAAACGTTCAAAAACTAGTCGCAATCTCATCACAGCAACAATTAATCAATGTCAAAAATGTAGGTAAATCAAAGGTATTTTTGACAGGTTTTGAGAGAGAGATTGCCAATGTTTCTTAAAATACGGGAATTGTCTCTGCTAAATACTATTCCAACTAATCTAGTATACAACAACGTTCTAGTATGCTCTCATAATGCTGTAAGGGTGATTTTCTAATACACGCTCCGAGACTCTTATAGCACATCTCATCTTAAATCTTATCAATTTACATTAATTAAACAAAGTTTCTTACTTCCTCTTTTTTTGTTGAAGAAATTTACTTTCAATGTAAGGATGGGGTGTCAAACCCCACTCTATTTCTACCTGTTATTACTACGGTACCGGATATACTAGGCGACTACTAGACACCTGACAGTCGAAATAATATCATACGAAAATATTTTTTGGAAGAAGGTGCTCAGTGGACGGCTGGGCAGAATTCCACCCGTCTACGTCTTGTAGTAATAAAGCAGTGTCGTCATTAATCTATGCAAAATTGTGTAGAAAGCATGCTCCGAAGACAAGCCTTCTGTAACGTTATGTACAATAGTATATTTAAATGGCAAATTCAATAAATATAGTTTCCTACAATACATTGTTTTATTTTTCAACTGTTCTAAGCGCCTACATATATTATATAAAAATCTGTGGGCATGTTTCTATTTGCAATCGAGCACAAATTAAAAACAATGCAAAAGCCAACGTCATGCGGTGTTGCCAGGCGGTCACCCATCCAGGTACTGACTCTGTGATCGAAGGAGAACCGTATTCAGCGCAGTATGGACGTTGGCTAATGCTCCGCCGAATTTTACGTCCAAAACATACATTCATGTATGAATTTATTATTTATAGACTATTATTATGTCCTGCGGCTTCGCCTGTGTGGATGTCGGTAATTATCCCACGGGAACGTGCTACCGGGGCAAAAAGTAGCTTAGATGTCTTTCCCCAGGATCTATCTCCTTGCTAAATTTTAACGAAATCTGTTCAGTGGTTTACGCGTGATAACATACAGACAGAGTTACTTTCAAATTCATAATATTAATACCTATCGATTTATCCCAATTTATCCATTGGTACCTACGTTCCTTTTTTATTTTTATAAAGTCTACTCTTTTTAGTTACTAGGTACCGTGAACTTGTGGGAGTTTCACTTGTTACTGACTTCTCATAAACAAAACATCAATGTTTTATTTTTAATTTGGAGATGGTGGAGTCAGAAAAGTGTCTGTGGAGGTTGATGTTAGTCAAAAAGAACTACAAAATGCAAAAAGCCAACGTCACGTGGTGTTCCCAGGCGGTCACCCATCCAAGTACTGACCACGCCCGATGTTGCTTAACTTCGGTGATCGGACGAGAACCGGTGTATTCAACGTAGTATGGACGTTGGCGATGCAATGTCCAAAATAATTAATCCGTATTTACGATATGATACGTGAAACGATACCGTATGGTTATACCGCCAAATACCGTATGGTTACGGTCTCAGATTACGGTTCCTTGTGTGACGTTAGTTCCATAAATGCACTGAAAAAACTGTTTAACGCTTATCTGCCGAGAAGGTGATAAAGGTGGCTGCCTCAAACGACTTAATTGTGAAGTCAATTTGACGGAGGAAGCGGGAAGTGGCGGTAGCTCGAGAAATATAAGTTTATTACGCACTAGCCAAGCAGCGTTGCTGTGGTCTGGTTTGAACTTTGAAGGGTCGGGGCTCCGTTCATAAGGGGCTGTTAATTTATCACGTAAGGCCATAATATATGAGGGGAAGGCGGTCCAAACCAGTCTTATTTATTCTTCCTTATGTAAGAAAAAATAAGACATGGATGAAAGTGGTAAAACTTGTCTTACGTAATAAACGAACAGCAACTAAGTTGACATGAGATGTTTCAAATAGTTTAAATTTTGTCTCTGGGATTGCATTGTCAGTCCCCTACGTTAAAGTAAAATCGCGATTTTCAAGAGGACTTTGTAGAGTGGACATAACGCCGTGAAATTTCCATGAGGTTGTTGTACCATGGAAAGCAGCAAATGCCGATAATTTCATATGTCTAGCTTAATTGAATAAGGTTTCTGTAAAGGTCTTAATAGAAGGGTTAAATTTTTTTCTGACCTGTTGAAAGTTAGTAGATAGATACCTATTTCAGATTTGCAGATGTCCTCACACCATCACCATGACCACCAACTGTCAGGGGGGCCACCTGCTTGATTTCCACCCAATAGGTAACTTTATTATCTTCAACGACGTAATAGCTTTAGGTAGGTACCTACCTACTTTTGCAAACAAATCCATGGTATGACCTGCCGTTTACATAATGTAAGTTTGAAGCGCAGTACATTTTGCAATGATAGAGATATCCCCGCGAAATTCCACTTCAGATAAACTGTCAATCAAATGTTGAAGAACAAACAATGAAATACACACCTACACCTTGAACCTTATATCGGAAGAGACAAAGGCCACTTTTGATTAACTATCACAATAGTTTCGGTTACCATGAAAGGGCTTGATTATTTTGTCTTCCGCGTATTATTATGTCAATCAAAAAGTGCCTACCCCACTTGCGGAAATTCAAGTTTAGATAAAGTTTTGTGATAGACATAACTAACTTAATAAAAAAGGTACCTACCTACCTACTTAGTAAATAGGTACCTACGTCTGCTGACTTCTGCTTACGTAGAAGCTATGCTTCTGCTTCTGTTGACTGCCCCGTTGTTGGTCTCGTGGTCACAAGCGCGACTGGTGAGCGTAGGGTCCTGGGTTCGATTCCCAGGTCGGGCAAAGTTTTATTGGGTTTTTCCCTAGGGAATTTCTCAGTAACAACCTGGAGTTTAGTAGTTAAAGGTGTGATACCCCCGTGCCTCGGAAAGCAGGTTAAGCCGTTGGTCCTGCGCCTGATCTCTCTCCGGTCGTGTCGTCGGATCGTCGGGTCGTCGGATTGCCGTCCCATCGGACTATGAGAGTGAGGCAACAAAAGGTTGTAAGGCAGCCAAAGCCTTATACATTAGCAACAAGGTCAAATCAGCAGACAATAAAATAAAGACTGTTTGGAAAATTATCAATAATGAAACGAACAGGGACAAAAAGCATAATTCTGATTATACACTGGAGACGACACGTGGTCTCATTTGCGATAGCAAAGAAGTTGCTCAAGAATTTGTCTTTACCAGTATCCCAATTAAAACTACTGACACTTTAAATTCCTCGCCCACGCTCGCTGTTTTATTTAGTAAGGGCGAACGTTTCGGTCTGCCCGATTGAATTTAACTTTAAGCATATTGACCCCATAACAGTAATATATGCTTTTAAGCAAATCAAGATCAAATTGACTGAAGATCTTTGGGGAATGTCCATTAAAGTCTGTACATCCATAATTGACACTCCTTACTTAGCCTTCATATTTAATTTGTGTGTGGATCAAGGAGTCTTCCCGGATTTAATGAAATACAGTAAGGTAATACCACTTTTCAAATCCGGGGACAGTAAAGACACCAATAATTATAGACCCGTATCCGTGTTGCCAGTTTTCAGCAAGGTATTTGAAAAGGTAATGCTTAATCAAATGCTCATTCATTTTAACACCAATAAAATCTTACACAATCAACAGTATGGTTTCACCAAGGGACGTTGTACGACTGACGCCGGGGTCACCTTATTAAAACAGATATTTACGGCGTGGGAAGAGGCCCAAGACGCCATAGAAATCTTTTGTGACCTCTCCAAGGCATTTGATTGCGTCGATCACGAAACCTTGCTCTTGAAACTTAAGCATTATGGACTTAGAATACTTGCGCTCAGTCTAGTAAAATCTTATTTAAAGGATAGGCAGCAGCAAGTTCAAATAAATGGTGTCAATTCACTTAGTTTAAAAGTAGAAATGGGAGTTCCACAAGGCTCGATATTGGGTCCTTTCCTCTTTTTAGTGTATATTAATGATCTACTCCATTTATTAAAAAATCAACCACAAATGGTGTTATTTGCTGACGATACTTCTTTAATTTTTAAGGTAGAAAGAAGTGCTACAAATTTTGACGACGTTAATAACGCCCTAATGCAGGTCCATAATTGGTTCACTGCTAATAATTTAGTATTAAATGGGAAAAAAACTAAGTGTATACGATTTTCTTTACCTAATGTCAAAAGTAGTGATTGTGAGATAGTATTGAACCAAGAGAAACTAGAATTCGTCGATAAAACTGTTTTCCTGGGGATCACGCTCGACTCGAGGCTACAATGGGGTTCTCATTTAACATCTCTGGCGGGATGGCTAAGTTCAGCAGCATATGCTGTCAGAAAAATCCGTCAATTTACCGATGTAGATACCGCGATGCTAGTCTATTTTAGTTACTTTCATAGTATCATGTCTTACAGTATTTTACTTTGGGGACGGGCTGCAGACGTCGATTCTGTTTTTATTCTGCAGAAAAGAGCCATCAGAGCCATATATAATCTCCGCAGGCGCGATTCTATAAGGGAACTGTTTAAGGTCATTAAGATCTTGAAGGTACCTTGTCAATATATCTATGAAAACATCATGTACGTAAGAAAAAATAGACATCTTTTTACTAAAAGAGGTGATAGACATAATTATAGTACCAGAAATAGGGACCTATTAGTTCAACCAGGTTTCAGACTGGCTAAAGTAGACTCATCTTTCATGGGGTACTGTTTAAAATGTTACAATAAAATACCTCCCCACATACTTCAACCGAATGAGACGAAATTCAAAGTTTGTATAAAACGCACACTATGCAGCCAGGCATATTATAAGTTGGGGGATTATATCGCTGATAAAAATGCCTGGCTCAATGCTGGTCCTGCTCCACAACCACAACTAATTGATTAACATTTGAAAATACTGTTGGAGCTGCTGAAGATTGTAAGACTACCTTTGCTTTGTTTAAACTCAATCTCCTTTGTATTATATAATTGCATAGGACAAGTGTGAGTACTATATACTATCGAGCTACCATTTACCGGGTAATGTCTTTCATTGACTTGAATGTGCCCTGGCGGCTGATAGATGTCATGCTCACTCAAATGTCTCGCTGACGGTGGCGCGTGTGTTGGATCATTTAGCTCCCTTCAAAATGGTTGAGCTGAATGGTGCTGATCCATGCGTCATGTTCGTGAACGGGCGCTGTCAGTTGGGACTGGTCATCTCTTAGCCACCACGGCTTATTTTAATTATTTTATTATGGATTGTTTTGTTTGAATTTATATTAGCTGTACACTGGACACTCAATGTGTACGTCTTATTTACATCGTTCTCACATATAATTATACCTATATACAATATTAATGATGTAACTAATATTTATGTAACAATATAATTTAAAAGAGTGTCCATGGAGTTTCTTGCCCGTTCTTCTCCATAGGTACCTAAGTACTACGCTTTGGAATGGGCAACTAGCTTCATATTTCTGACTGACCGACCACTTGACAATTCAAAAGTGCCTGTAAATGGTTTAATTGAAATAAATGCTTTGAGTTTGAGTTTGAGGGAAGAGTGAGTGCACTTTGTGTCTGCGCACACACTTGTGCAATATAAGATCTCCCGCGTCGATGGCTAGTCTCCGCTGAGATTGGGTGCATGCCATGGCCGAAATTCGGTCTGGAAACACTTCTGTATTATAGGGACCTACGGTCAGCAACGACGCCTAAGTACCTATCATATTTTTAGACCAGAATGGTCTCCTGTGTAGTCTACACGATTAATATCGAACACTTTTAGGCAAGAAGAATGAAAAAAAGAAACCATAGAGCAGACATAATAATATAAATTAATAATACAATTTTAGATTAAATTAATATTTAATATGTTACCTAAAAATTTACTTAGAATAACTTAGTTTGCATGTTTAAATAAGTTCTCTTCCTTCAAATTTTTCTTTTGCTGTGCTTGAGTATTGAGTATTAAAAAATCCACACACTGTTCAAGGTCTGACGAAGCTTTGGACATTGTCTCTTCATAACTTGCCTAGATTGTAACCACGATTATTTTAATTAATGAACTAATTAACAAATGGCAACAGATTCAACTCTGCTTTTGTTCAGTTACCAGTCCTCTTGTGGACCATTGAAGGAATACGATAGCTTTGAATAATCAGCGCAATAGGTTAGTCCTCGGAAGAAGGTAACAACAGATAAAAAAAAAATACAACGGGCTCGCTAGATGTGGAGATATAAATCACATCTCCCCACAAAAGTTATAGGGGATATACCTACCTATAATCATTTAAATAGCAGAAACTGAAAACAAATTATGCTTAATAATAAAATAATCCACAATCTCGCACATTAAATGTATGTTTGTATAACAGCTACTCACATGATACTAATTAAATTGGATGTTTGTGTAACACACAGTTCATAAGTCATATCTATAAACTTTTGTTTGCCTAAGAACTAAAAGGACGGAAGGAACATACACTTTTCTTCTTCATTTCTTTCACTTTTCTTTTACATACAGTTTTGAACATATACTTTCGTACATGTGTAACATAACCTAATACTTTTATACATTCTAAAAAGAAGAAAGCAAGGAGCAGGTCAGTGTGTTAGGGACCACGTTGAAGGAATT
Source organism: Brachylomia viminalis (assembly GCA_937001585.2). Lineage (NCBI taxonomy): Eukaryota > Metazoa > Arthropoda > Insecta > Lepidoptera > Noctuidae > Brachylomia > Brachylomia viminalis. Next base: position 14,846,611 of record OW443314.2, read on the forward strand.
TCTCCTGTCTCCTAGTTGTACCAGGCTCTCAACATTTGTCATATGCAGGGGTCGTCCCATATAAATTCCTACTCAGCAAAGCGATATCGACTCCGAGTAGGTAAGTTCGCAATAGGCACCCAAAAATATGGCGAATCCACCCCTTCAATGATTTTAAAACAACATGACTGGTGGATCAAACATTAGTATCAAAACCAAGATTGTTTTATATTATCAGAAAAACTGAAAAACAACAAGTAAATCCAGATGCATAGAACTTGTAGTCTATTAAAGAATTATTACTATCTCAATAAAGTTAAGCCTTCTTTATCTGATAGTGCCAACTTGGTACTCGAGATGCTTCTTTATGCCGCTATATAACGCCTAGGAGATCTAACATTGCGTCAAACCCTTGCATCTCAAGCAAGAGTTTAGGTGTCATAAGTTTACCTGAAGAAGATGGCGTCCCAGGTAATTTATTAAAATATTTACTTAGATATTTACTTAGATGAAACGAAAATTTCAGGGTCAAAGATAATTTTAAAGTATTTTTGCAAGTGCAAGGATATGTTGTGTCTGATAGGCGAAGAGGAAAATGGATGTTGAAAAACGGAGGAGGTCATGTGACATTCCAAAAAAGGTAGGTAAGGTAGGTTTAATCAGGTTTAACCGCCCAAATGCGTGTCGTACCAAGCACAATGAAGGGTACCGTAGTTGGATGAATATACAGGGTGTGGCGTAAGTAGTGGTCCACCGTTCAGGATTCGATAAACCAAATAATTAACTATAACAATTAAAATTTTTAACCATTTTTACCAAAAATCAACATTCATTTTTTTTTTTACAAAAGTCGCTCTTGAACTTGATGGTGTGTTAAAAATTAGGGTTAAAATTAGAGAAGAACCAACTTTTTCTTCAAAAGAGCAGAATTTACATAAAAAATCATAATATATCATGATAGCTCTAGTATTCAGCAGTCATTAACAGAAATCAAAATGAAAAATAGTAGATTATTAACCAAGGGGATAAAGCAGTGTCTTCTGTCGCGGGTGACGATTTAAATCGCGAGCGTAATGAAGGACTCGAGGTTTACTCCCGAGCGTAGCGAGGGTGTTAAAAACTTAAATCACGAGCGAAGCGAGGGATTTAAGACGAGTCCTGAGTGTAGCGAGGGATTTAAGTTCACCCAAGACTAAGACAGCTTTATCACCTAGGAAAATACTCTACTTTTCGTACCATTTGCGAAAAAATTAATACAACAATAATATGAGATAAGCATTTATTAAAAATAATGACAATTAAACGCATTTTTAGAACATTAACTTATTTATAAAAATAAATTAAAATAAACTTGACGTTTATGTATTTGAATAAAACAAAAACGCGGCAAATTCCTAGACTAATATTTTTTTGTCGGAAAAGCAAAGGCATCAAGCTCATACGGCGTCGTCGGTTTTCGTAATTTTAAATAATCATAACTGCATAATAAATGCGTATTCCTTTTTCAAAAAGATGTATAATGCTTTATATACAAACTCAATGGTGTAAACACAGATGTAGTTCAGTATAGATTTCGGTAAGTATTCCAAATTTAAATCACATTCTCCTCCTAGAGGAAGAATGAAATTCAGTACAATTTTCTTTCCCTGTTTTTAACAGATTAAAAATGACTATTGTTATGTTCGCTTTTTGTGGCATAGAATGTCACTTTTTTGAGCATGTGGTAGGAAAAATATGGTTTTTGTTGAAACTACAAACAAATTTGTAATAAATGGTAGAAATTTCGTAAATTAAAGACAAAAAGGAAATATTTTCGGAACCTTTGGGTAAAAATGGTTTAAATTTTTAATTGTTATAGTTAATGGTCTGGTTCATCGAATCCTGAACGGTGGACCACTACTTATGCCACACCCTGTATACCAAGAACAAACTTTAAATTGTAGATTAAAAATATGTTTTTCCATACATCGATCGATAATACCTATACGTTACGGTCAATTCTCCAACTGAAAATGTAAATTTGAAATCGCAAAAAAAATGTGATAGAACTACAAATTAACGATTTTCGGACTTTATCTTTTTCTTGTGCTGTGAAACATTTCATGATTCTAGGCCAACGGGACGTACCCATTATGTTTTGATTTATTTAGAGTTCTAATACTTCGTACCTTAGTTTTACGTGTTGATATGAATTTCAACTTGATACCTCTACGCGTACCTGAGAAAAAGGGTCTTGACAAACAGACAGACAGACGGACAACGAAGTGATCGTATATGGGTTCCTTTTTTCGTTTTGAGCCACGGAACCATAAAAAAATGATGCACAAGAGGGAGTTCAAAAAGTGTGCAAAAGAAACAGAAACTGTTGACATTTAGGTCATAAAATTCAAAAGTCTTCCTGTATCTTGGGATTTGCCCGGCAAAATACTTACTTATCTAATTGTTCCACCTTTCCCCAGAAGAAAGAAGCGATCTCCCTGATCGACCCGTCGCAGCTGCTGCGTCCGGAGCCGGTGTTCAACGACAAGCCTCTGGAGGCCTTCCGCGACTACATCGTAGATGACACCGACCCCGTCCGGGAGCGTGTGCGCAAGACTTATTATGACATGCACACTAATGTTACTGTAGATCTCGTCAAACGTGAGTTACCGTTTGATGTCGCTAACAGATATTACTACTTAATGCAGCACAGAACTATACTTGAGAGATAGCAAACCTGTTGTCTTATGTAACGGAAAATAAAATGCTAGTTGTAGGGGAAAATCGTGTAGGTAAATGTCATAATCGCCCCCTTTGGCAGACGGATTGGTACATCCTAACATCCGGTTGCAGTTTGTTGTAACTGGCAGGAGGACCATCCTACATAATACCGTAAAACGGGGTTTATTATTTGCGGCCAGCAAGGGCACTTCATTGTTAATTAAAATACAGTAAACACATTAGAGTCCTTTTTGGCAGCAAACAATATTATTTCAACATTAAAATCTGTTTTAAAGTTTCGTCCCGATTTACCCCTGCATCCCTATTAACCCCGTTTTACCGGTACTCATTCTCTTGGCGGTTTAATTAAACACGGTCTTTCTCAAGGGTATAGGAGGTAGGTACTTAATAATTTCTGTCTTGCAGTGGATAGCGGGAATGTTATAATGGATATATTGGAACAGACCGCAAAGAATTGCTTATTTTTTTTTACTAAATCGAATAGATAACCTTTCGGTAGCAACATTTTTCCTTTTGTCTGATCTTATTTTAATATCAACACAGAAAAGAAAGAAAGATGGCTGAAGTTCAATACGTTCAAGAGTACAATCAAAGATGCCCTGATCAAGTTGAACGACCTGGTGGACGAGTCAGACCCTGACACCGATCTGCCGAACATCGTGCACGCCTTCCAGACTGCCGAGAGGATCCGAGTCGACCACCCTGATAGTGACTGGTTCCATCTTACTGGACTCGTCCATGACTTGGGCAAGGTATGTGAGAATGTTGAAGTTTTGTAGATTGTTTGAGCGATTAATGTGATGGCTGAAGTATCGATACCATCACTTGCAAAGTCTCTATGCCAGAAATAAACCATAATCGCAAAGTGATGAGTGTGATGCAGTCTAGTGACTTTCATTTAACGTAGGAGGGACCAGAAAAGCTTCGACTGTGTTCACAAAAATAACACGTTATGAGTTATATGAGTGCGTTTTTGACTGGGCATGACAGGAGTTTATAATAAGTACCTACCTACCACTAGCTTTTGCCTGCAGCTTCGCCCCCTTGTGGGTTGGAAGTTATCCCACGGGATCGTATGGTATAAAAAGTAACATATAGTATGTCGTAACCCACGCCATGTTCTATCTGTGAGCCAAATTTCATAATATCCGTTCAGCCATTAAACTGCGGAAAAAGGTAACAGAGAGATAGACTGACACAAGTTACTTAGGGCTGATTTTTCAATACTCAGATATCTTTTATCTGAGGAACAAACATTGTGGTTTGACAGTATTTGTATGGGAAATATGTCAAACTGTCGATTTACTCTTCAGATAAAAGTTATCTGACTATTGAAAAATCAGCCCTTAGACATTTATCCTGGACTAGCGGATCTGATAACCGTTGCCCTGTCCGAACCGCGCCATCTACCGGGTTCAACAGTGAATCGCGTGTCGCGGGTTCGATTCCGGCACGGAACAAATATTTGTATGAACTACAAGTAGTTGTTCCGGGTCTGGCTGTTTGTATAAGTGACTTTAAATGTTTGTAAACGCACCCACAATACAGGAAAAATTCCTAGTGAGGGGCAAAGTTAAAAAAAAAAAACTTAATATTAACATTATACATATATGTATATAAACGTGACTATATAACCATAAACATGGCTAATCTACTCGTCATTGATAACCTCATTTTCAGTTCCGACCTTTTAATTGTTGATCCATTGATACAGGCGGCGGCGGCGCGGCGCCCCGCCCCGTACTGGAATTTTTTGCGACCACATGAGCAAAACTTCAAGTAAAATTGATTAAAACTTGTAAACATGTTGACAGGACTAAACTAAAATTTATCTTATGTCCTTTTCTTAATGAAATAGAAAGAAAAAGATGCATGCAACTTAAATTTAGTTTAGTTTGTGAACAAGGGAATCGGCACCAATATGTCTGTGTCGTAATATCCCTGGTGGGCTACTTCTTCCTAACCGAAAGTCACATGAACTGTCTTTGAACAGGTGATGGCTTTCTATGGCGAGCCTCAATGGTGCGTGGTGGGCGACACGTTCCCCGTGGGCTGCAAGTGGGCAGACTCCATCGTGTACGGACCGGAGAGCTTCAAGGACAACCCCGACACCTACAACCCTAAATACAAGTTAGTATGAAGACTACGTATCTCTCATTCCTAGCGTTATTAGGTACAACCCGTTAGATAGCGTACCTATCTGAAGTATTCTGGATTGCTGTGTATTCGACCCAGTCAGTATCTAACGCTGACATTAACGTTAAATACAGAAACAGTGTCCTATACTACTTACTTACGTTATACAGTGTCCAACAACGTACGTAACGTACTATTTTTCCGCAGCACCGAATACGGAATGTACGAGCCTAATTGCGGCCTGGACAAGCTGGAGATCTCCTGGAGCCACGACGAGTACATGTACCAGTTCCTCAAGCACAATAAGAGCAAGATCCCCGAAAAGGGACTGTACATGATCAGGTAACTGCAGCTCTAATAGCCATTCGTTCTGTAACAATAATAGATGGGCCCACTAACACAACGTTCTCACGTAGTTAGTACCTACATCTAGAGTTATTTATTTTCTGAAATTTATTGTATTCAGTACTTATTGTGTTTTTGATAAGTTTTGACTCAATTTATGCAAACCAACATTACGTCTTGCAGTGCCCTGACAGGTCATGTACAGTAATTAACAATTAATCTAATAAAATTAAGTGTGGTGTAATGTGCATGAGAGAAAATAAATAAATACTTGTTTGCTAAAACCATGGCAGACATACGGAACAACCTCGGGAAGGTCGAAAACCTCGTAAACGATAAGGCCGCCCTTTGATATTTAAAACGTCTGTGATTAAAATGTTCTTCAAGGATTTAGAAGGTGGCATACTTTGAAAATTAATCTATTTATCTGCATCCTATAGGAGAATGTCTCGAGAAAACCAATATTCTTTAGTCAAAACTGAATAAAGCTGACGTACTTAGCATAGATTTTTGATTCCGCCCCGACCCTTGATCGAGCCAGTCCGCGCCGCTGACCCTGTAGCTTTAAATTCATCTCTAAATCATAATTACAATCCGGCTTGTTATTTGCTGCCCTCCCCCAGCGACGCTTAAAGCCGCGAGGTCCGTACCCCACAAGGGTTGCCCTTAGCGTATAGTCGCCTAGTTTATAAGTTTTAAGCCCTGGCTGGGGGCCTTAATTTATTAAGGCAACCACAGCCAAGCCCGGTAAAGCAGCCGAAAACCTCCTAGGTTGACCTGCGAGATGCCATCAAAAACAAAAATTTGATTTTTTTATACTGAACATTGATAAATCCAGGTGATTGTCCACAGATACCACTCCTTGTACCCGTGGCACGCGGGTGGTGAATATCGCCATTTGACCAACGAGAAGGACGAAGAGATTCTACCGTGGGTGCTCGAGTTCAAGTAAGTTAACATCATATATTTTTTCATTACCACAGGCTATTCAGACATGGGGTGATGCCAACCACTGTCATTAGTGTCAAAATTGTCTTCCAAATCTGAACTAACCGGGGTCAGCCGAATTTTCGTGAAGAAGTTTACTAGTTGAATGAAGTCGACCATATTTAGTTTTTGGGCATGATTGTTAAGATTTGGCAATGGGGCCTCGTATGCGCTTTTTGAAAAATGTAATTTGCGTTGCCTACGCTATAAGTAGTCTTTTAATAGTAATCCCTATGGCTATAAATTCGGTTTCTTATAAAAAAAATCTTTTCTCTCAGTAAATACGACTTATACACGAAGAGCACGAAGGTCCCCGACATCGAGGCTCTGTGGCCCTACTACGAGAAACTGATCGAGAAGTACATCCCAGGAGTCTGTCACTGGTGATCACCTGACCATGACCTGCCTAATGGAACTCAAGAAATTGTATGACGACTGTTTTTGTTATACCTTTTGATTTTAATGTAGCTCATTCCTTACCTTCCCATCTTATCAAAAAACGGGAAAGGTAAGTAAGTATAACAGATTGCCATTTTTCTGAAAATAGTTTGCGTCCAAACAGAATTGTATTGATGATGGTTTTGGTATATTGTGTGTTTGGTCTTCAAAAAAAAAACACTACTGCACTGACATACGGATGTTATTTATTTAATGAATCATATATTTATTGTCCCTATTTTATAACTTATTATTATTTTAAATTAAAACAATATGGAAATTAAAAGTGATATTTTTTTTTACGTCCTACATAGTCCAATCAACTTTACTTCATTACATTCTATAAATATCTCACTGCTAGGCAAGCTAAGACTACCTTGCTGCTTGTCGAATCAACCCTGTTTGGTAAAGTGCATAGCGTCACTTGTGCAAGAATACACCTTTTAATAATAGTCTCCTGTGCAAGAACGTCTTTTGAGACCGCTTTTCCGGTGCAGTGCCTCGATGGACAGAGGATTTCATTATTTTCCCCCAATACAAAAGCTTATCTACTTACTGGTAGGTAATATTATCCCATTTCTTACTAGGGTTCTGTATAGCATTAAAATGCAAAAAAATGTATAAGGTATACATAATTAAATATCTTCAATAGGTACTTACCTACTGCACAATTTTTCTCCGGAAAACAAGTGGCTTAAATTTTTATTTATTTAACCATTTATGTACACACAAAACAGACAAGAAGAAAGGAACAGAAAAATACGAACATAGGTGATGATTATTTCAAAAGAAAGCTCTTACAGTGTACCTGCGTAACCTGCGATAGAAGAGTAGATAAATAGAGATATAGACAACGTGAGTAAAGAAGGAAAACAAAATACAAACAATAAAAACAATTCTCTAATTTAAATATAAACAAACATTATGACAATATTCTTGCATACATACATACTTCTAATATAAATACATAATCACTAAAATAAAACATTTTTTTTTTATTTTTTATTCTCTCCGTATGAACCATCCTTTTACTTCAAGGAATATTCTAAAAAAAGAATTATCAAAATCGGTACATCCGTTCTTGAGTTATAAAATTACAACGAAAAGTGGCATTGATTTTTATAGATATAGATTTTATAGAATAGATATACAGGGTTATTGGAAAAACACCATCAACCTCTGAAGGGGTCATTGTACTCATCATTATGAACAACTTTTACTATGCAACAAAATATGAAATCACGAAAAAAAATCAGCTGGTCCCTACATTGTGACGAGTTCCGCAAAGTTAAATGTAGGGAACAGCAGATTTTTTTTTCGCGATTTTATATCTGGTTTCATAGTAAAAGTTGTTCATAAGGATGAGTACAATGACCCCTTAAGAGGTTGATGGTATTCTACCAATAACCCTGTATAAGCAATTATGACAAAGTGGAAAGATAGACTTATCTCACTCTTCTTTTAAATACTGCAATAGTTTGGCAGTCCATAATGTCAGGCAGAAGTGAATTCCACAACCGAACCGCATGTACAGTGGAGTAGGAGTAGAAGTCGGTTGAGAGGGGAGGGGATTTGGGGAGATTTCTAAGCGCATCTTAGAAATCTCCCCAAATCCCCTGCAAGGCACGTCATAAGGACGAACGTAGGAGAAGCGTTCCCGCAGATATGATGGCGTTTTAGGGTTGTGAAGTACATAATATATCTATATTAAACAGCAGACACTATATCCGAGACTTCTTCCAGCGAAGTCGAATAGGAAGGCAATTGAGTATCTTGCAAAAGATAGAAACGTGACCATACTTTTTAAGATTAAAAAGAAAACGGATACAGATATTTTGCAAACGCTCAAGTTTATTTAAAAGCTCCTCGGTGGCATCCAAATAACAGGCATCAGCGTAGTCTATGATGGGCTGTATGAGAGTTTGTGTTTATGATTTAATGGAATACTTCCTGACTTATTCGTCTACCATATTCAGGTCACAGAGTCTCTTGTCCTGACCTTGATTCAATTGAATATCTGCGACATTTATTTTATGTGCGTCACATCAAGTCACATAGTTTTAAATTCAACGGCAAAAGATAAGCTGGTAAGGCGATATACGCAGGTATTCATATTCATTTATTGCGGCCCATTGTGTAAAAAAGATGTTACAAAAGGCTAGGTACAAAAATATGGACCCTGTAAGGGCACAGCAAAAGGATGAAGAAAGGAAGGAAGCTGATGATTTCAAACTGCGTACCTACCAAAGGAATAATTTCCAAAAAAATAATTATCCATATCCATTCATACACCTTCTCGGTATTACAGGCTGCCAAGGCCTTTACCAACCTTAGAAACCTTAGCCCCAGGTCGCAATTATGTGGTAGGCACCAACTACACGTGTACACCCAGTAGATAGCTGAAATGAAATGTTTATTTCTGTAAGTAGATCTTTTAAGACACTTTTAAACGCCAATATTTTAAAACTAGATGGCGCCGGCACGGCATTTCCTAGCTGACTGATCCCTGAGAAGAAATGCCGAAACAAACTCAGAGCTCATGGTCTCTTTTAAAGTCCAAACATTGTATTATTAGGACTTTGTGTGAGTCTAACAATGCAGGACCATGTATGGAAGGGCCTTTTGAAGAAAGAGCCATTGCAGCTTTGAGTTGACTCGATGTCGAAGTCAACTCGATGACTGATGCATGCCGTCTGTTAAGACGGCATGCATCAGTCATCGAGTAGCTCAACCCTATTTTAGGGAGCTCAACGATCCGTCACACGACGGTACCAGATCTTCAGGACATTTGCGTAGGCCTTAAATAAAATACTCAAAACCTTCAGACAGCTTACCTTGAACCAGCTTAGCTAACTTTGAACCCAAACTAAATGTACGCGTTTTCAAATTCAAAACGTAGTATCATAACATACAAAAACATCTCTCTGTCAGCATCATAACAATCAGCAAAGTGTCGGAAATAAACCAACAATGCTTGTGTTAACAAAACACTATCATCTTCAACCGTACTATATCATCTATTCCAGGTCCATTGAAGAGTTCATTGGTGTATATGACAATGGTATTGTTTGAAGACAACCAGTGTTCGCTGTGTGGTCCAATCGTCTCGTCGAGACGTTGACTCGAGACGTTGACACGTGTATACTACTGAGGAGCTAGAGAATCTAGGTATATCTGAACTAAGGTCATGTTCTGAATCAATCGCCTTTTGTAACTGACTTCAAAAAAGGGGGTTACTCTTACAACGGGCATCGATATTTAAAAAAAAACTGCATGAACACGTGATTCCTGACGCAATGTATAAAAACATAAAACCACTTTGCTGTCGCGCAGTCGAGTAAAAAGTAAATCAACTATATCTGACCGCCCTTTTCGGGTGCAGGATGCACCCGAAAAGCGTAGACAGAGAAAACTGTCTACGCCGAAAAGGGACGATCAGACGGTGATGACAATACAACTGGACTGAGTCAGAAGAACTCATCTCACCACACTGACACTTATAAAACCGCTTCATAAATTTTCAACTTTTGCTGAATTTATATCACTCTATCTTAAAGCTCCCCAAACAAAAAAAAAATCAGGAACATAATACAATTTAACATCAACAACTAATATCAATGCGTCACGTCAATGGTCATTAATATTTTCGCAAGTTTTATCATATTACGCTAAACACCGATAGCCTGACTTAACTCTTGACCCATCTCTTATCAATTATCATTTAAGTTGTGAACGGACTTGTCAGATCCCATTACTGTTCGGACGGAGAATAGCCACAGTAACGCCTAATCATGAAGCCGAAACCAGTGAGTTACTTTTATTTGTATTTACAATAATTAGACAAGCAAACTTACAGACTACACAAAATACAGGCAATCCAGAAGCTAAACTCTAAAGTGTAAGATGCGCTTTGACACTTCAGTCGTATTACGCTTGAGGCTAGATATTTTTTCAGTCATTTTTCAAGTTATGAAGAAAAAGCTAGCAAAATAAATTCTGATCATAGTTCCTATGTTGTTTTGGATATAGCAGGACCCCTTGACAGACCATATACTATAACGTATTGCGTTTTATGTTTCTGACCTCCAAACTGCTTATTAAGGGTTGTTGATGTGATACTGCAAAACTTTCCCAGATAAGCAAGTCATAATGACATAGAAGACAAGATAATGATGGAATATCTGTTCAACCAAATTCGTTTAATTATATGAGTAAGCCAAAAAAATCATAAATTCGAGTTGATACTTTCTCCGTTTCTCCGCAAAAATTGTTAAGATTTATTTAGTAAGTAGGTATACTAAATATGAGCAGTCGATTGCCTTATTTGCAAACGTATTCAGTAAAGTGATGATGCAGCTAATTATTACAAATGAAAAACGTGTTCAAAAGAATAATACAGCAAAGCAGTGACCTTGAAAATAGATGAAATTACTTCGATCATGTAATGTATTGTATACAATACATGGTCTGAGATTTTTTCCAAACACAATCGCACAAACATTTGAAAATGTGTCTAAGTTGCATTCGCCCATTTCCTCGTGACTAATCATGACAGTTTTCTGGGCGCTCGCTAGGGGTGGCATTAAAGGATCGTAATCCCTTGGAATACAACCATAGTTTTTTATATTTCTATGAGTACAGCTAAGTAAATTGTGTTAGAAACACCTAAACTGTTGTTTTACTTGGGAGTTAAGAGGTAACTACATCAATTTCGCCAACTTAACTTGCAACTAGCGGCAGCCCAGTCGAGCCAAAAAAGAAAACCTATTTGACAGGAAAAATGCAACAATAGAAGAAAAAAACCTGCCCATGTATCAATAGCCTATGTCGCCAACACTGAAACGACAAGGGAAGTTAGTCATTACAGAATCGTGGGCGATCACACGACGGATAACATCTTAGTCCACTACCTATTGCCATTTCAGAACTACACGTGTAGCCGTTTACAATCCTTGTTACTTAACCGTTTCTCTTCAAAGCATAATGAAGCGTGGGACTTTGCAGGATTCCCCCGTCTCCATGATAGACCCTTCAGTCCTGCTTCGGCCGGAGAAGGTCTACGATGGCAAGCCAGTGGAGGCCTTCAGGAATTACGATATCGATGAGAATGATCCGATCAAGGAACGCGTGCGCAGGACTTATTACGAGATGCATACCAAACAGACCTTCGATTTTGTTAAAGGTAAGCTGCATATTTTTATATAGGTAGGTCTGTTTTAATTTATTGAGACTTGGATAAATAGGTATGCCGTTAAGAATCTTTATTTTAGTTATAATACAATTTAAAAGAACATTAATAATTATAATAATTAACATCGGTTATTCCGTTTTCAACCCTAAAACAGCAACCCGAGGGTGGACACTCGGATACGCGTGTTCATTTATCCACCCCAGACGGGGTGCATAGTCGGAATTCACTTCTGATTGTTCTTCCGACTTTTCACCCCAAGTACAGTTAACATCAACAGCAAATATACTAATAATGTGTATGAAATAAAAAAATTATAACCACAAACTTATAAACAGAAATAGTATTGCGTTTAGATGAAATTTAATTTCCTCTATAAAAAGAATGTTAATATGTTATTTATATATAAATTCTGCAAGTTGTCCAGGAAATGACCAACACTAATTTCATTATTGCGTAGACGTAATTGTGTATCCTGGATAAGTTCGTTTCTTATAATAATTTGCAATGGTTTTCTAAAATTGTCTGCCGCAACGTGTATTAGCGAAAACTGTATGGTATGCCAATGTCGTGCCAAACTCGTGGCTAAATAATAATAGCCGCACGGGTCGATCGCTTGCCGCGGTCGGTACGTGGATGGGTGACCATCCATAACATATCAACACTCCTCCGTGCCTCGGACAGCACGTTAAGCCGTTGGTCCCAACTGTCATTTGTAGATCGTTTACAGTCGTTACGAGTAGGCAGAAGCCCGAAAGTCTGATAACCAGTCTTACCAAAGAGTACCCGGTACCCGGTTACCCGGTAACTGGGTTGTGGAGGTCAGATAGGCAGTCGCTTTATGTAAAGTTCTAGTATTCAGCTGCATCCGGTTAGACTGGAAGCCGACCGCAACATAGTTGGGAAAACGCTAGGCCAGATTCATTGATGCCAACGTCTACTAAGTATCTTGGGCCAGTTTCTATCATGTTTCTGTAAATGGCTGTACCTATACAGCCTAGGGGGAAAATTGGAAGAAAAATAATGTATGAATTCGAATATCCACCCGCGGGTGGCTGTTTTAGGTTGGATAAACAGAATAACCGATTAACATCATCAAAGTACCTATTATCACTGTCGACACTATAGCATCGCAATAATAAAAACTTTGACATCAACAAAAATAATTATAATAAAACTCAGAGGGTATCTGCTAACAATTTCGACGGAATAAATGAGTGGACACTTGCAAAAAGCGTCATTGCTGAACGTAGTCGATGATTTTTACATCAAATTTTTTTACGTAGGTAATATTTATGTCTAAAAGGAACGAAAATTTTTAGAACTACAGTAGTAGGTACAGTCGTCAACATCCGCTAAAGATAATCAAACTAAATCAAATACTTACCATTTCATTGAACGTTTCACTTATAAAATGTCCTTCCTTCAAGGAAAAATGGACGTTTGGCTGAAGTTCAACCACTTGAAGCTATCAGTGAAGGATGCCCTGATCAAGTTGAATGACCTGGTGGACGAGTCAGATCCTGACACAGAATTACCGAACATTGTGCATGCCTTCCAGACTGCCGAGAGAATCCGGAAAGACTATCCTGATCAGGACTGGTTCCATCTTATTGGACTCATACATGATCTTGGAAAGGTAAAGATTTTGTGATGATGGTTTATTTCAAATAAATTTTAGGTTTGCGCACTTGAATGTTCCCGCTGATGACGTACGAAATCGTAATGATTAATTTGAGGTCTTAATTTTAAAATAAATAATTATATTTTAGAACTGCAGCATTGATTCGTTAGACGACCGATCCCATGAAGATTTAACAGGGTTCAATCGTTAATCCAGCAGTGAGATTGTCTCTCGACTTTTAAATAAAAATCAGTGTAGTAGAAGTACTTATATAACAACCACGGACGCCGGTAACCTAAAGTATATTGTATGTTGTCATTGACCAGGTCATGGCTTTCTACGGTGAGCCTCAATGGTGCGTGGTGGGTGACACGTTCCCCGTTGGCTGCAAGTGGGGCCCGTCCATCGTCTATGGCGATGACAGCTTCAAGGACAATCCTGACACTTATAACCCCAAGTACAAGTAAGTGCTACCAACCTACGTATGTGACTGCAAATTCCTTGATTGAGGACTAACATAATTATATTATATCATACGGCTGAATGTATTTGCTCTCGAGTGGGGTTACCATTTCGAAAGAAAAATCCTGATAAAAAGCCGGAAATTTTTCTCCCAATTCTTTGTTTTATTTTGTTTCTAGTATTCATTAACCCTTTAAGCGCGTGGCTAAATATAAATGGCCGTGCCCCTAGCGCGTGGCTACAAATCGAAAAAAATTTTTTTTATCGTTTTAGTTGTACCACACAGTTATTAGGACGAAAATAAAACGAAAAAATCATGCATGTTTTCTGTCGCAGAAATACGACACGCGCGATAGGGGCACGAAAATATTTGTCGCATATATGCGACACGCGCGGTCAAAGGGTTAAACGTTTTTATTTTTATTTTGTAAAAAAAATCCCCTGAGGTGAAAAGTTTTCACGAGCGATGTTTCGAGCATCTGCAGAGACCGTAGATTTCGGCGCGGCATTCATTCGGGGTTGTCTCTTTCAGCACTGCATGCGGTATCTACCAGCCTAAATGTGGTTTAGAGAACCTGACGATTTCGTGGGGACATGACGAGTACCTCTACAGGGTGCTGGTGCACAATAAGGCCAAGTTCCCCAAGGAGGGACTCTTCATGATCAGGTATGGAATGTTTATACGAACTTTTTGTTGGCAAAGATAACATAAGATAAGGTGTATTTATCAACTCTGGCTGATATGGGCTCTTCTACATAATTGTCGGAATCGAATTAGTTTCCTTCATCATCGTCATCATCTTCTACAGTCCGACTCCGTCCAGTACTGTTAATGGTTTATCTTACGCCAGTCCTCAGGCTCCTGCGCAGGCGCTAGTCTCATCCCTATTCGACCCACGATGGCAAACATTACGTCCGCTCATCTCGCTTTGGAACTTACGGATGGCCGCCATAGTGTTACTAGCCACGATTTAGGTACCTACATTGAAGATGTAACACCTCACGATTGTTTACTATCTTTGAACATTATTTGTTTTCAATAAATAACCGTACGTCATTTACAAGATAAACTTTGTAATTATTACAGAGTGATTCTGATATGTTACCCACTTCCTAATGCTCATTAGTTTCTTATCTAAACTGTAATATTCCGCGAAGTTATTTATTGACATTTAAAAGTATCTTCTCAATGATAAATACTACTTACTACATGACACGGGCCCTAGTTATAGATTGAGCTGTATATTCTATAAGTCTAATTTTTCCATTTTTTTTTGTTTTTTTTACGGCAAATCTCTCTCTCCGCTCGCCTGAATGTTGCGAAACCTTTCACCTTCTTGCTAATTCGTGTTTGTTTGTCCATCAGATATCACTCTCTGTACCCGTGGCACGCGGGCGGTGACTACTATCACTTTATGAAGGCAGGGGACGAGAAGATCATGCAACACGTGCGGGATTTCAAGTAAGTTAAAATACCCGTACCAGTTTCCGATTTGTTGCCCAAAAATGTAATTGAAATGCTGTTTCGAACCTAGAAAAGGCAATGTTCAATCTATGTATCAGTGCTAATGTTTTAAAGAGGTTAAATTTGTTTGTAAGTTTGTATGTACGGGGGGTAATCTCTGAAACTACCCGTCAGATTTCACAATTTTTTTTGCATTTGATAATCTAATCATGAGGAAGGTCACATATTTTTCAACGCTACGACCCTTAGGAGCTGAGCAAAAAGATAATAGTCAGAACGAACGCTAAGCGAAATGAAATAACAGCGCGGGCCGGCGATTGGATGAGACGCGGTAGACGGGGGGGGGGGGGGGGGGGGGGGGGGCTGTAATTTCACGCGGGCGAATTCGCGGGTAATAATTTCGCAACGACGCGCACAGTGGAACGAATGTATGGGAGAGGTTGGACGTAGACATCTCCGAAAAAAAAGAGTTAAATTATGCCAAACTAATGATGCCATCTTATTCGATTACCTAATGCCTTCATAACTTGTGCTGATAAATTTCTTCATAACTCCCATATTTCGGAAGTAATTTGAGAAAATGTGATATTTTACTATGAAAATGAGTGTATCGAGCTCTCTCCCTCCTGATTCCGGCGTTGTTTCAAGTAGCGGTCTTTAATATCATAATGCTAATACTAAGAGCTATATTTAATACTAAGACACATGGTGCGCCAAATGTGCACTTTCTGGGATAAAAGGAAATGAAAATTTAAAAAAAATTAAAATGGTTTTTCCTCATTTGTATTTATTTTAAACAGACAGACGTATGTAGAGGTCATATATAAATATATGAAATATTGTTTTTTTAAATCTTGTGTATTATTTACGAAAATATTCATAAGAACAGATGAGAGTATGACTTTTTTCACATAATATTTTATTTATATATGTTTTACAATAACGATAAAAACACGGTATTTTAGATAATAAAATAATAAATTACCTAGTTTTATTAATATATTATACAATACATACAAACAAAACAACAGGTAACAATCACAGTATGTCAATGTCAGTAGATTCACGTTATAGGTTTCGACCTGGTTTCGAATTAAGATGTAAGCTCTAATTTACTAAGTTACACATTTTAAAACAATATCAACATTTAATTATCATCGTCATCATCATCATCATTAATTAATTCAAATTCAGAATCGATATCCGCTAAATCATTTATGCTAACAAATTCGATATCACTTTTCTCAGAATCCGTAAGCTCATAAAATTCCTTAAAAGAAGATTTTTTTACAAACTTATTTACTTTTGGACGAATGCTTGTAACAAGTGGATCAGAAGACAGTAAAAGATTGTGCATAATATCTTCATTGCATGAGATACTGCTATGCTTTCGAGAATGCCCCTCTCTATATTTTCGAAAATCTTTATTTCTAGCCTCAGATGCCTCTTCGGATAGAAAACCAATGGGCACAATTGACAAGTTCTGAACTATGTCTGGCCCATGCATTAAAATTTTATGAAGTGAAGAAGGCATATAATACCATGGGTATAACTCCACGTAAAGCTTAGCAGTATCAAAGCAGAACTCTCGGAATTTAGTTACGTTGATCTTCTCTCCTGATGAAATACACTGCAAGATCACACAGATTTTTCTTAAAAGCATAGCGTCTATTCCGGTCAGTTCAGTAGATTTAGTGTAGTTTTCAAAAAATCTCCTTGCCGAGTTGCCATTGTTGGTGGGTCCACTGCCTTGTTTCACAACATCGAGAAGTAAGCCCGTTTCTCTTCTTACAGCCTCTTGAACTCTTTTCTTCCTGTCATCAACTTGCCTTTTTGCTATATCACCCTTTGCTTGCCATGACTTTATGTCTAATTTGTAGGAAATGTGTAATAAGCATTCCATTGAGCGAATCCAAGCGTGAAGGGAGCTTAAGCTGTATTTATACATGTCCTCGTTTGCGTGTTTATCTTTGATTAACTCTAAATTATTCATCTCTTTAGGACTAGCCTTGCATATGTCACACACTGAAGCTGCTGTATCGGATATAATGGAATGAATTTTACCATCAATCATTGTCAACAGCAGTTAGTGTTTGACACTAATTCCATCAGTGATGGTGGATGGAGTTAAGGCTTCAATCTCGGCTTCGATTTCAGCCATCTCTCTCTGCACATTTTCTTTGGTTTCCTTTATAAACTTAAACAATATTGGCCGGCAAAATGAGGTGGAAGATGGTCGCTCGTTTTCCCAAATTGTTACACCTTTTGAGACGAGCCGCAGTGGTACAAGACTAATCATAAAATTACTAGCAAGATCGATTTGCTCATCTTCACTCGTCCTTTGATGATAAATGCTTTGGCTAGATGATCCGTCAAAACCCCATTTGCTGGTCAAAATGAGCTGTTGATTGGGATCAACAGGGGTTTCTAACGACCTAATAAGTCTTCTTGAGGTTAAATCCATCAAGGCTTGTAATTTGATTTTTGCAGAGCTCTCTGTAACTGTGAGATCGTCTTAGGCCGGATAGCACTTAATTTTTTCTTTAACCAACATGTAGTAACTCGGGTATTTAAAAGCTCCTTCTTGGGTGTTGAAATTTCGAAGAGTGTTGTAGCGCCATTTCGATAAATTCATCGATACATAAAGAGCCAATGCCTTCAAAGTTGATATTTCCCGTACCTGAATCGATTTACCTTCAATGAAGGCTTTGATTAGTGAGGCCTCTTCTGGATTCTCCATCAAGTATTTCATTACATCAGCTGTATCGCTTTCTCCTGCCTTTCGAAGCGCCCTTTCGGCCGAAAACACAATTTCAGCGCTGCTTCTGCTGCATGGAAGAGTATCTTCAGTGCGTCTTCTTTTTTGCCGGTTACTAAGGTCCTCAAAAGATTTACGAGGACTAGGATGTGTACAAGTTGAAGCATCAGATTTAGCAGGAGAAATTATGGGCTCGATGACGTCACTTACATTTTCTGTAGGAGATTCAATATTTTCATTCAGAAATTCCGGCCACTGTATTGCAGCCTGTAGCCAAATCTCATGTTTCTTCCGAAACTTTTCTGTGCTTCTTCCAGACTGTGTCCATTTTGCATAAATGCGGTAGTAAAATCGACGACACCAGTCTTTTAAACTTGTTTCAGAACTTTCACATAACTGAACACAACAGTTATCTTTTAAAACACTGAACAAATAGTTATAGTCGCGTAAATCTTTATGTGCGCGTGCGCATAAAGCAACGTGAAGATCAAGATTTGTATTAAAATTTGGAAAATACATTGCGACATTAGTGTGGCTACAACGAGGTGTAAATCAACACTGATTTTAAAATTACTAATAGTGACCTATTTATATTTGATCCAGGTACCCTTATTTGTTAAATATTGCAAGGTAATTAGTTTGAAAATGATGCATGCTTAATTAGTGTATTAAGAGCCATTTAGTAATTAAATAATAGCAATCTTCTTATCAGTCATCATTAGTGCATCAGTTTTACATGTAAACCTTAAGTCCCTAATCACATATCCAAATTCTCTAATATCTTCTCTAATTGGCTGCTCAGAAATGTTATTGTAATAAGGTGAAACAACCACAAAACAAAAAAATATATTTTTGTGTTATAAAATAAACATCACTCTTTATCCCAGAAAGTGCACATTTGGCGCACCATGTGTCTTAGTATTAAATATAGCTCTTAGTATTAGCATTATGATATTAGAGACCGCTACTTGAAACAACGCCGGAATCAGGAGGGAGAGAGCTCGATACACTCATTTTCATAGTAAAATATCACATTTTCTCAAATTACTTCCGAAATATGGGAGTTATGAAGAAATTTATCAGCACAAGTTATGAAGGCATTAGGTAATCGAATAAGATGGCATCATTCGTTTGGCATAATTTAACTCTTTTTTTTCGGAGATGTCTACGTCCAACCTCTCCCATACATTCGTTCCACTGTGCGACGGTAGGCCTTTTGTGAAACCCCGCTGTTAGAAAATTTATATCTAATTTTCCAACTGATCAACTTTTTTTGTATGTCAGTTGTGAGTCCCCGGGTCTTTAGATTAATACTCTTCACGAGCTTTATTAAATTGGTTTACTATAAGAAAAAGAAAAAAAAAAATACTCCAGGTATAAGGTCTTATCTTTTTACACTCTTTACAGCCAATACGACTTATACACCAAGAGCGCCGATTTGCCCGACATCGAGGCTCTGTGGCCCTACTACGAGAAGCTGATCGAGAAGTACATCCCAGGAGAGCTGGAGTGGTAGACCAGCGTACGAACATATACCCTGCGCAGTACAAATGTAATTATCCTTACTAATTTATACGTTTTTTTTTTTAAACACGATGTTCTTAATGTTTTATATTTTATTTTCACTTAAATTGGCCAATTTATTTGACAATGTTGTAAATAAATATTGTAAATACTAATTGTTATTATTTTATACTTTGTTTTATTTTCGCTGTGAATCTTTTTATATTTAATCAGCGTGATTTTTTTCGAATTTATGCTCATAAGATTCGGTAACAAAATGTCTCGTGTCTCAGTTCAGTTTTAGAAATGCTGTACTAAATAGGTATTCGCCGTCCTACTCCCACGTTTTCTGACCGCGACTACCTAGAGCCTTAGAGCCTCAACGTTTAGTATAAAAGTTCAAAATAAAATAAGTACTTATTCAATAATAATAAAAAAAAAACTAAATCAGCTATAATAAATCAGGAACTTTATTTAAAAGCTATATTTACAAAAATACAATTATCTCAAAATATTATAATAATTAAACTACTAAGCATTAACAACCGAGTCAGAAATGTAACACAGCGCCTGTTACTTAAATTATATCTAAAGTTCCCCCATGTTGCAAGACACAAAAAGTAAATAAGCATACAAGATATTAAAAATACATCAAATAAAATAATTTTCAGTAATTTTATGACATTGATTACTAAATGCATTTATTTCACTTTTTTTTAATTGTCTAAAACGAACATTACTGCGGAGTGTGTTTGTGATTTTTATAATTTTATTTACTTCGTGTCATTGCAATATGGGACAGAGTTTACAAATTTAAAATCTAATATCAACCGATAATGTCCTCGTGGAACAAACACACACTGCATGAAACAGCCTCTAATAAATATATACTTTTTTTTATAGAAATTGTCCTCAAATATAAAGTTTTATACAGCGTGATTTTGATTTCCGATGGTATTTTAAGATGTCAACACAAAATCACCTTTTAAAAAAACGAACGCTATTACACAAAACATTCAGCCAAACAACATACGTTCACAAAATCAAATACTAAAATAATTTACTACAAAAATAGTTGTCGATTTTAACTCCAATTCATAAAGTTGCTGGATTTTGCAGATATTTCCAATTAAGTAACTATAAAGAGTATAATCTACTCAATGTTTTGGACTAGATACAAAATTAACCCAGACTAAATCAAACAATAAAATGACAATGTTTACCTACCCATTTAAAAAAGTGAGTAAAATAAATCAACCAATAGCAGATCAATAGGCGTCCAACGCTTAAATTCTATTGTATTATATAAAGGTGATGCTATTAGCTGAATTCTTCCACCAACATATTAAAAAAGTTTTTGGCGTTACACATTAGGTTACATAATTATTTGAGTATGTAGTATTCAATAATGTAGGTACATGTGGGTCAATGTGGGACATTGAGGCCGATTCTATAGAAACCAGACTGCTTTAAAAATATGCATTTCTCTTTCTATCAGGTGAAATAAGAAAGAGACTCAAGACATTTAGAACAGTCAAAACATTTTTGGAAAGTTTTAGGCGACTTCCGTAGTGTTTTTCTTCTTCTTCTTCAAAAACCTACTTGTCCTCGTGTCTTTTTTCTTATTTTCCTGCTTTATATAAACGACAGCAATATTTAAATAAATCAATTTCCTACATATCGGCGTTACACACATATCAATTCCATAAATGCACTTTAGTTCTACGCGCATAGGCGAACCATATTCATATAATGGTCAAAATTCTAGCCATATGCATATAAGTATAAATACACAAGTTTACATTGAAAGGCCATATCATATCGTATCTTAGAATATTATTAGACAGAAATACATTAATAGCGAAAAGGAGAGGGGACGAGATCTCGTGAGATGGAATTTCATTATTTTAAATATAAACTACTTTTGTTTGGATCTTTTTAAAAATTATATTGTACTAATAATATCCGTGAATTAGAAGATTATATTGGGCACTGCAAAGGGCCTGTCTTTTTAACAGAATTCAACCGTTAAGTAAGCAATCCTTACATTTAGGAATAAAGCAATCGTGCATTTAGTTTATTTGACAGATCTTTTTAAACGTCAGGGTTAAAATGTCGCCCTACTTGATTAGCGCACTAAATCTACGGTTTCCTAAA
Source organism: Brachylomia viminalis (assembly GCA_937001585.2). Classification (NCBI taxonomy): domain Eukaryota; kingdom Metazoa; phylum Arthropoda; class Insecta; order Lepidoptera; family Noctuidae; genus Brachylomia; species Brachylomia viminalis. The sequence goes on from OW443314.2 coordinate 14,868,374, forward strand.
AGAGCTGTTCCGGTTATAACGGCCGTCATTTTCACTACTATTTTTGACATCAGGTGTCAAAAAACGCTCTGTATTTGGACAGCCGTTATTGTGTGACCGTTCACTGCTGTCTTAGGAAGCCATAGCTGTACAGACACGAGCGCCATATTGCCTTAACGTAAACGTCACTAAACTACCCTATTTTTAGATACATTCAAAGAGCCTTCTTTATTTTAAAAAGCGTATTTGAGACGAATATTTTTATGTTTACTACACGACTATTAAAAACAAAAAAAGCTATTTGTTTTTCACAACATCGATGGTTAGAAAAATACTAAATTATACAGGTTAACATTTTGTTAAAAAAAAATTTTCTTCCAAAATGTCACCTTGTATAATTTGACCAGCTAGTTATCATAGGCGAGTCTAGTATAGTTATTATTACTCTAGCATCACTAATAAAAGGCGAATATCATACGTTATTTAAATTTTAGTTTTACACAGACTAAATGTATGGTCGTATCCCTTAGTAAGATGTTATCCCTCCTAACAATCTAACGAATCAGTCTTTATTCTGGAAAGACGGCTCAAAACAACCCACCCTTAAGGCCGAAACAAGGCAATTTTAGTTTTTTTAGCTTAGCATGGAACGGTCGAACGATATTGAACCTTATTTCAAAGACAAAACAGATCTTTAAAGGAAATCTATTCAACCATCCATAAAAATTTAGATTAGAAGAGAGAGTATCATTAGAGTCAAGATTGGAAGACACTCAACTAAGAATTATATTCCACTTCGAATAGGTTCAATATCGAATAACACTATCACAACTCTTTTCCTAATTAGGTTCCCCATTACTATCCTTTCTAAGCCTAAACGGTTTCTTTGTTCCCAATCTAAAGTTTCAGCAATCCAAAAATATGAGGCTTTTTTTTTGAGGAATGTAATCCAACTTACTTAGGTATATTTTTGAAGGAGTAAGATATTTCTTACGATTCGACTAAGTATTTGTAACATCTAGCGAAAGATACATATCATTACTTGCATTGTTATAGTTATGTTTCAATATTTGAATTAAAAAATACTTTTTTTTTCAAGTCTACATTTACAACAAGGCTTTAAAGTTATTGGAAGAAGTACCTAATCATAAACATTTACGTTATGGAATATCTGAGAGGCTGGGTTTCGCTACATTCTGGTAATACACTTAAGAATTTTTACTTTTTATTTAAATGAATTCCAAGTTTTTTTTTTTTATATAGCCTTGAAATATCATGTTGTTTATCCCGTAGGACCATAACTATTATATTGACCCATGATCTACAAGGGCCATGGTATACAGCGCCATCTGTGGCTCATATGACATTAAATTGTTCATTAAATTACTACGAGAGTTTTAAAGACGATATAATGTAATTAGTTCTCTAACACCTGGTTTTGAGGTTCACATTGGTTTACGTTTCAAAGTGTTTGTAAATGCTGGTGACGTATGCCATAACTTGCTGCCAGTCAGGCCTCTCTTGTTGGATCATATCTTGAATGTTCTGTTGACAAAGAATTGATAAATGAATTAATTTCAGATCAAGAACCATTTTAAAGCGGCGCCTGGAAGCAGAAACTGGAATATTATACGGATGTGTGGCCTATTTTCAAAATCTTGGTCTACTTCATGACAATCAACTAAGAAATTTCGAATCGGGAAGCATGTTCTATATTCTCGCAAAATGAGTGCAGTCGGTCCGTCACTGATTATGCTGCAATATTTTAGTTTTCTTTACTACATGGTACTATTAGGTATTGGGTGGTCCCAAATGTAGATTTTGAGAATCAACGCCTTGGTATGCTTTTTTACACGATCCTAGAAAGTGAAGTGATCTTCAAGGTCCAACACTCTGCGTGACCTACCAATATTTCTTCAATGGATACTGGAGAAAGACAAAAATTTAGAGCCAATAATAAAATCGTTTATCGATACTAACCAGCGTGGTAGGTATACCGACGGACTCCGCAGCCGCGAAAGCGACGGAGAAGTTAATCCGCTTGTCGTGCGGTGAGAGAGATGCGTACGAGATGCGACTGTCGCCCAGGTACGAGTGCAGAAGAGCGCAGATCGCCATGCCGTCGTTCCACGATGAGCTGGAGAAAGAAAATCATTACGTTAACATAACATAACATCACGCCTGTAATCCCCAAAGGGAGAGCTCCAAAGGGAGAGGGGAGGGAGGCAGAGGCATTCCTATAGTACAACCACATTTCGCCAGTTGTGTTTCAGACCCATGTAACAGGGGGCGAGCCTATTGCCATCAACCGGGCACAAATCCAGACTACGGGCTGCTAAAAGTATTACTGGACACTTTGCCCGACCCGGGAAACGGACCCAGGACCTCATGTTTAGCAGTAGTAGCGCTTGCGACCATTGGACCAAGGAGGCAGATGTTAGTGATACATTTTTGGCTAGCAGTCAAAGTGAACCTTTAATTTATTTTACTTGATTGGATTTGATACCTCTTTTTACACGGAAGTGAAAATAAATATTAGTGCCAGCTTAAAAAGTAGGCCCCTACTTTTAAACTAATTAACAACAGGTCCTTAACAACAAATAATGTCCATGCGCATTTTCTTTAGTAGCTAGCTTAGGATAAATATTTAAAAAACTATACTAAATTGAGTTTCTGACTGAATTTCTGTTTTGCTATTTTATTTAAAAAAAAACCCGTAAATAGTACCTAACGTTTTGTCACTTAAATACTAGCTTTTAAATAATATAAAATTATCATTACAATTAGCATATAAAATATAATTAAAATCTCGATTATGATTGTAACTGTAATGCTTGGTCAATTCCTAGCTGCAGTGGAATAACACTGACAGCTCACTCCACGCTCACTTCACCAAGTTTTCAAGGTGAGCATTTTCAGAATCGACATACTGTGCTTCTTTCAGTTCAGGAAGCGTGATTGGAAGGGAATTTTACTGGCGTACCAACTTCCCAGTTCGTCCCAGGCATGCTCGATGGGGTTGAAGCCTGGGCTTCGTGCTGGCCACTCTATGCATGTGATAGCGACATCTTCAAGGTAGTCAAACACTATCCGAGCTGTAGGAGGGAGGACGAGCGTTATCTTGCATAAAAATGGCGTTCTCGCCCATGTTAACTAAAAATGTGGCAACATACTCATTTAAGATTTTATTCGCGTATCTTTCTGCAGTTGCCAAGCGCCATTTTCTATCACCACTAGCACGGTGCAGCTTTCGGAAGAAATTCCAGCCCACACGAGTATGGAGCCTCCGCCGTATGGCACTTTCTCTTCAATGCAAGCTTGGTGATAGCGCTCTCCTGGTCTTCTGTATACTCTTTGCCTCACATTGTGCGTGTATAGCATGAACCTCGACTCGTCCGAAAATATTACTCTTGACCAGTCATCCAGAGTCCAATTCATGTGTTCTTTAGCGTAACTCAGCCTGGAATTTCGATGCTGCCTTTCGAGTTTTGGACCATTTTCACGTCTAAACGGCGTCAAGTTTGCTTCAGGAAGACGCCGCCTCACTGTACACGTGCTCGGATTGCTCCCTTCAGCACGTAGAAGGTGATTTTGGGCTTCAACAGCTGTTTGAAATCGATTTCTCAACATTGTTGACACCATATATCAATACTCCCGCGCTGTCGTGCACCTTGTTTGGCCTGTTCCTGGTCTGCGAACGTTAGAACCAGTCGCTTCAATTCGTTCCAACAGTTCTCGCTGTATAACGCTGACTGCGCCCGTCTTCAAGCATTGATAGAATTCTGGTACACTCTTCAGGGGTTAGAGGCTTTAATTGAATTTGATCAGAATAATGAATTTCTGCGCAAGAAATGCCATATTTATAAATAAAAGTAAAACAAATAGTTACAAAGTTGTTAAAATTTTGAAGATCGTAATTGCTTTAAATGGTTTTTTATACAATCACCAAAAAGAAATAAAAAGGTTTTACTTCTTCCTATATTTGTAATGGAATAAACTTTAATTGAGTTTTTAATTTAAAAGGATTGCTCGAATAATTTAAAAGTTATCGAATTTTTATAACTGACTCGCTTTCTTTGCGGCCCAGTGTATTTCTGTACAAGGTATTCCAAGGGCTATCTATGATCAAACAAGCACTTACCTAAAGTTAGTAATATCAATGTTGTTGTATCCCATGGTCTTCTGTTGGCACCACTTGAGCAGCGCGTTACGTTTCGAGCCGCCGTTCTTCACTTGCAGCGCGTTCAACGGATCCTTTCTTTCACCTGTGATTATTCAGAAATTCTCATTAAAGACTTATTTCATTTTAGTTTAATAAGAATTCGTAGTGTTACCTAGCTGCCCTGCAGACTTACTCTCGACAGTTTTGAATCGACTCGAATTTAATTCGAATACATAATTATCTAGGTGTCGATTGCCACTATTCGAATCAATTTCGATTTGGTTCAATCTCGAAGATGTCGCGGGTAAATCAGATGATATTTTCTCAGTGAATGTTAATGAACATTGTGTATGTGTTTGTTTTTGCAACATTTATCATGCAGACATATAGAAGCTAAGCTTAGTATCTAGGTACTTACCGAGGTAGATCAGCTGTGGAATACCTACTTACTTTAGAGACCTAATTTCATCTATAAAATTATTTTAATTACCATATGTTAAGAAGTGAACGATACCACAGGCTGTGTAGGGCGCGTAATAAGACAGTTTTTTAACACAAATCCATATTGCATCCAAGTATTGCATATGGTGCCTTTGCGTAAGCATTACACAGAAACGGCGGAAACTCCAAAACGCTTTGTCATTAATCTGACTGTTCAGTGAAATTCGATCTAGCATTGTACATTGTGACGTCTTGTTGTCGTTACTGCGTTGACGTCGCACAAATTCATACACACAATACAAAGAGACGAGGACGACACGTATGTGGAGGCTCCAGCGAAAACGAAAGGGAACGGTCATGAGTATGTCTGCTTATTCGAGCGAGGTATAGTATATTAGGTATATATGTATACTATTTGCGAGTAAATGATTTGAATACAATCTAGTTACTTGGATCAGATTTGTGAATTTAAGTCCCAGTTTACGAAACATTCCGATGCTTTTTCTCTGTGTGGTGTACATTACTTATAGCAGGATAATCACCTCAATTGCCAGAATAATCACCAAACAAACACACAAACAGACTTACATATATCTCCGTAGCTGTTCCGTCGCACGAAGGACTCGATGGCCTTCTGCTGAAGCGTGAGCGCACGCTGCTCGTCGGGGATGTTGGCCTGCGCAGCCGCAGCCTCTGCCCCGCCCCGTTAGGCACAACGTCAAACAAGCGCACGACGACGGGTTTGTGATAACGTTCAGTGATGGTAATTGTTCAGTAGTTGTGAAGGTTGAAATGTAGTTACGTAAGTTTTGTATAGTTGTGACGACATCTATGCCGCCACATAGGATCTACGACTGACTTATCCTTTAACGCGCAAGCAAACATTACCGCTCAAATGTTTTACTTTGTGGTTGGCAAGGAAAGGCACAAATATATTGTACAGAGGTATGTACTCCCATGTAATACCCCACTAACCCCCAACCAGTCTTTGTTACAGTGATTCAAAGACAAAACCTAATTAATATAAATATAATTATAAATGAATTTGATGTTTTTCTCTACTCCATTTTTATTCGGGTAACTTTATAAAAGTACTTGTTTTTATCACAAAACCGTCGATGGTGGTACATGAGCGAAATATCGACACAGTCAGCCAGTGTGGATATTTCTGAGTAGACACAAACAATGCAGAGTGGTACCGTTCCCAATGAGTGAACTTTATAGTCCCGTAAGACCCGACTCCATTAGAATGTAGGGGAAAGGTTGGCGGGAAATCTACCGACTCCATTTTGATTTGGAGTGACGGTTGATTTTAAATAAGTAAATATTATTTTAATTTCTTTGTCTAACTCAATAATAAAGAAAATTGTGATTTAGTAGTAACTATCATGATATTTTGAAAAAAAAGAAGAGAAAAAAATAATTTAATTACTTTGTTACAAGACGTAACAAAAAAAAAAGATGAACATAGATACCGGAAAATATAAGTAGATACTGAATTAGACAAAAGAAAAGCCCCACTCAAAAATAAAACCCAATCAAACAAAAACAAAAATACATTATCCTTAAAATACAGGGTGTAAAAAATAAAAGTCTATTGGCATGCATCATGTAATGAACTAAGAGTTTAATAAATACAGGGTGTAAAAAATAAAAGTCTATTGGCATGCATCATGTAATGTACTAAGAGTTTAATAAATAAATTAGTAACGTCGCACACAACACATATCGTTATTGGTCGTTAATTAGGCAAGGGTTGGGCTATGCGCCGCGTTCATGCTGCCATGCTGGAAAAAATAAGCGACTTTCATGCGATTATATGTAGCCAGGGACGGGATCCACGTACTTAAATTGAATTGGGATTCTTACATTACGATTAACCTATTGTTTTATAGTTTTGGGGTATTGAAAAAGTAAATTTTGTTTATTGAAAAAAAAAAAGCCCACGTAAACGTATTTGTTAAGTAAATTGGTTACTTCCATGCATTAAATTACGCCCAAAATATAGAACTTTATTATCTGCCTACACAACTTCAAGGTGACAGCGCATCTAATTTTGAGTTCAGATAAAAGTTATTATCCAATTATTTTATCCTCAGTTTCATAATAATATTTTGTTAAGTTACAGTACGACCACGGGCAGAGACGTATTCATAATTAAATACACCATCACCTCATCCATTCCTATAACTACATAAAAGTATCCTATTCTAAATAAAGTGCCAGTATGAAACTCACCGTTGGCGATAGGTGACGGGCGGTTGCCTCTGGCAGCGGGCGGTTTAGTGGAGAAGGTGGTTCCGCCCATACCATTGGTAGGCGCCGTGGAATCCGCCATACCATTCTTTATCGTAGTTGAAGTTGTAGTTACGCCTACTGTAGTTTGCTAAAAGAAGGAAAAAAAATATAATAAGTACTTACCTATAGGTTGTATGCACAAGAAAGTACGGATATTTGACAGGCGGTTGGTTTTGTGATTATTCTGTGTAGTGTATCTGACGGTTTTTGATAACTGCTAGGGGTTGCGCCTCGTGTATAATACGTATATTTAAAGTCACAACTCCAGGTATAGGCTACTCATATCCAAGATTGGTAATCCTTAGCCTACCAATTGCTTAGACGTTACGTAAGTCCTTAGGCCCTTACCTGAGGCCACTCGCCTACTGGTGTGGTTGCAGGTGACTGCTTAGCTGCCTTCGCTGCGTTTTCAATGCTTTCAATTAGAGATTTGACAGATAGACGAGAGTCTTGACGGCTTACCCCTGAAACAAAACAATGCACAATTATATAAGACTTCTACAGTCTAATAAGTATTTTAAGAGTATGTGTTTAGATTACTGCAATCGCCAATATGTTAACCGAGGTGATTAAAGCTAGTCTTAAAAGATTGCAAGACTGGTTATTGTCCAGATCTACGATCTGTATGATTAGTAAGTGGAGATCAACAGGCCTATAATTATTATGCTGAACTTCATAGGAATTGGATTACATCAAGTATTCTTATGTCATGTCTACCTAGGGCAAGTCATCCAGCTCGGTAGACACTACTTTGAGAGAGAAGTCGACAGAAGGATCCGGTTGGGTTGGGCACTGTTTGCAAAACTTCGTCAAGTCTCCTTGTCGCCAATTTCGGAATGTTTGCCAGATGACATACGGTGCCAAAACCTGGACACTGACAGTTGGGCTGGTCCACAAATTCAAGGTCGCTCAGCGCGCTTTGGAGTGGGCTATGCTCCGAGTTTTTTTTATTTATCCGGAAGAGAACTGGAGCAGTAGTAAGAAGGTGGCTGGGACAGACTGGATGCGGAAGGCGGAAGACAGGGTGTTGTGCCACAGCCTGGGGGAGGCCTATATCCAGCAGTGGACTTCGATAGGCTGGGTTACTTGAAGTATTCTTATATATTTACCAAAAGACGTTTATCCAGTCTTGGCACAACACTGGCTGGAACTGAGCTTAGGCCTTGAGGTATATGTTCTGCTACATAACCAGCCTATAATGTTCCCACTGCTGGGACACAGGCCTCCTCTCTATGAGAGGACGTGGGCCATAACCTACCACGCAGGCCCAGTGCGGGTTGGTGGATGTATTCGAAGTTTTGGTTCTAGGAGAGGCCGGTTTCCTCACGATGTTTTCCTTCACCGTTTTGAGAGCAGTGGTGATGAAATAAAACAGTAAGTAAAGTGCGTACATGTGTCCAACTCACGAACTACAACTCGTAAGTCGGGGCCACCACTGCTGTCTCTTCTTCTCTTCTTTTTTTTTCTGTTCTGCTACGTCAAATATTTATTTTGTATACCATACATAATAATTGGTAGAAGTGGTCGTTACCTTTAGTCCTCCTGTGAGAGGCAGCGGTGGCCATGATGTCTTGTAGCGATGCACTGGTGAGCAGTGGTGGTGGTGGCGGCGTTTCCTCCGTTCGAGGTGGTATGGCTGAAGGTTATATTAATGTTATTGATTGTGGTATAGTTGAAGTGGTGTTGGCAGGAGTATACTTGAGTATACTATACAGTGAGTATACTTAGTTGAAAGTGTTTTAGAAAAACTTTGAGCTCGATCTCGTTTGTTTGATAATTACGACATTTCTGGGAAGATAATGGACTTTTCAAGTAGTTCGGTTTTTGGGGTCTTAAGAACTGATACATTTAGCTTATAATTTTCGGATTGGGCTCCGGTTCTTTGGGTCAGACTTACTATGCAATGACCAAGAAAAAATCGAATACTCCAGCATCAGACTAATCCCAGTGCTATAAAAACTGAAGCAAAAACCATGCTTATTCTGTGACGATAATAAACGCAAACAATGTTCCATGCAATTTTTTTTCACCTTATCCCTGAAATAAATTTTTAATTCGAAATGGAAGCGACAAATCCTCGAATGCATTTGTTTGTTGATATGTTCGAATTTTTACTCCAAAATAAGTGAAATGACACTCACAAAGGCGAAGCTTTACATGTAAGCTTCTGAACGCTTTCGCATCATTATAGATAATAATCCAACGCTACTATTGGAATAAATAAAAAGTATAGCGCACGTAAGTAGAGAGAAGGCTGTGATTTTTGCGACTCTACCCATTCTACCTAACCACTGATTCCCTGCACAGGGATTTTAGCAGCACAGCCCAGCACCATCCCTCACAACCTCCTTCTGTCTAACATGCATGAAAAGTAACTTAGCGTTCAGAAACTTAAAATAAAAAAAAAACAAATGGAACACGAACCACCACCGTGTCACCGCCACCGAATGAGACAACAACACACGACACTATAATGTTTCCATACATTGATACAGTTATTTACATGTAATTCACACTGGAACGTTTAGGTTTCCGGTCACAAAAGCGCTGACTTACGTAGAGGTCTTCGAGGCGGGGGATCTTTCAGTGACCTTAACGGGTGCGACAACCGTTTGTGCTCCAAAGTTCTCCAATATGGCTTCTCTCTTGGCAAGGAACCTGTATTCGTGTCTATACTTGGAGAAGTCGGATGCTGTAGTGAAAATTTCCTAGGCGAAACCTCTGTTTGTACATCTGGATCTGGTTTCTTTTCTAAACTTTGGACTATCTCTACAATAGATCCAGTAGGTTTCATTGGTAGATCTTCGTTCGCGCTCGGCGCTTTTGATAACGATATTATTGATTTAGTAATGCTAGCCATCTCTTTCGCTGCACTTGTGCTCTCTACGATATCTAACGATTTCGCTTTTGTAAACCTATCGTATGTCTTAGGCCTCTTGATTCGTCTCGGTACTTTTAGCAGATCTTCTCTAGGTATTGCAGCCAATTCATCGTTTAACGATTGGTTTTTATTTGATATCTTTTCGTCATCGGCTATATTTTTATCTTTGGTTATTACTTCGGATATCACAGGTCCTATTTCTTCATAAACATTTTCCTGTTCGGAATATCTTCTGTGTTCAACTTGAGGCATAAAAGGATTAGTTTGCGTATTTTTTACGTCTTCATTACGTCTTTCCACTGGCTTAGGCTTAGAAGACTGTGTTGAATTTATGACAAACGGTACGCTTGCTACGGGCTGATAATATTTATTGTCTATCAACCACTGCGGTGTCTTCAATAACTTTCCAACATTTGTGCTTACTTCTGATGGTTTTTCTGAAGCTTTTGGCACAATGCCCACAGTTTTTGGTGGCTCTAATGGCTTTATAGGAGTTTTTGAAAAATTATTAGCAGATTTGGATATTTCTAAAGGCGAAGGTGACGGTAAAGGTTTAGCTATATTTTTACTGGGCGATGGGGTTTTCCTTTCTGTTAAGTTTTCATTAGACCCGAAGGTTTTCCATGTTAGGAAAGGTAGTTGCTTTACTTTAACATTCTTTTGATAAAGGCCTTTCCTTTTGGTATTGTCCTCGAGGTTATTTACTTCAATGCTATCATTTTTGTTGTCTTTATCCACTTGATCGATATCACTGTAGAATACAGTACCCTTGTTGGCCTCTTGTTTTTGTTCTACTGGGACCTCTTGAATTGCAAGAGGTTTAAAAAACACTGGCTGTATCAATACGGGACTTATAATTATCGGGGATGTCGGTGCAATATTACTATTACCTATTTGGATGGGAGCCAAGAAAGTTCTAAAAGTATTTACAGCCCTATCATTATAAGCATTAGGATTACTTTGCACTGGAGCTGTCTTTGGTATATCATCACCTAAGTCTGTGGTATTTATTGTAAGATGGTAGCTAACATTATCATCTATTGGAACTGGTGTTTTAGGTTCAGGAGGAGCAGTATCACTTAAGGGTTCTATAAAAGAATGGCTACTTTTTTCTTTTGAATTGGGTATATTTACATTAGTGGTAAGTGAACTATTATTTTCTTTGGCATCTACAACTTTTGGTTTTGAATCGCGCCGAGGCTCAGGTTCTGGTATTTTATGAATACTAGGTGGAGAAATCTTTCGTGATCTATTTATATTATCTATTTCGTCTTTAGTAATAGGAACAGGTTTTGTAGTGATTTCCTCATCATTTTCTTTTAATACCTTTGTGCAAGGAGAACCCCTTTTAGTTCTGTTATTACCAATAATTCGGTCTATTGCAGCTTTGAATGTCACTTTCAATTCCTCATTAACCATTTTCAGTTGTTTCTCAACGTTATCATCAATCGGAATATCTCTCCGTATTTGGTTTTTAGGCGGCATGAAATCGAATGCTGGGGCTTTCTTAATATCGTCGGGATATGGAAAAGGGAGCACTTCTTCGGCTTTTACAACAGGGATATCTTTATTGACGCCATTTTTGTTGGCTTTAAATATAGCATTTACTTTGTTGTTATTTTTCTCAATGGGTGACAGAAAGACACTGTCAGAACCTTCCGTGAATAGAGATGTTTCACTTTGAGTGTTAATAGTGAGAAAATCTACACTAGTGGCTTCGTTTAAAGCTTCTTTATATTCTTCGTTAGTGTTTAGATTATCCATACTTAAAGACTTAGGTTTTCCATTGTATGTTCCAGACATGTTTGTACTGAAGATAGTGCGTGCTCTTGGTATCGGTGCGAAACTAGAATCTGATTTAATTAACCTAAAACTATGATTCAGATCGATTAGGTACTTCGGCAATTCTGGTACAACTGGAGGACTTTCATTCCTGTCATCATAAAGGTCGATAGCATTTTGTCTTTTCAACTCCTTGGTTTCGAAAGGAGGTAAGACAGTTTCACCTAACACTCTACGCGAGGAGTCTTCCTGCGATGCTTTTGTAGTATCGTCATCATTTGTTTCGTCTGTGGTAACATTTTCGATTTCTAGTTTGAATTCATCTGTTAACAGATCGTTCGAGTCATTTTTCGGTTCTGGGGCGTTAGACCTGAAGAATGCTTGTTCTATCAAGCTTGCTTCTTTTGCTGGAGGATCAGTAACACTGTGCACTCTAGACAGATATCTTGTTCTTATACTCTTGAATACGTCTTTAGATGGACTTAAATCGTCGCTTGTCTGAGAGTCACAATTATCAGATTCCTTCGATTCTAACTTATTGTCATCTGAATATACGCTATCCATAGATTCCGATCTGTCAACACCTGTGTTGGTACATCAAAGTGAGATTAGACATTGTTTAACATATATTTGATGGTCGATCACTGTTAGTTTATGAATGTCTACGTAGTTAAGCATTTTACACAGAATTAGCGCATGGTAATGCATGTTAATTCTGCTGAAATTATTGGAACAGTTTAAAATGTTTTATTTATTTAATTACATGCAAAATGAACAATAAAGCTAACGTCGGAAAGCTAAATTATTTTTTCATTAACTTTAATTTTGTACAAAAATGTTGAATTACCTGAAAAATAACTTTCATAATCTTAAATAAACCTTCTTAATTTGCGTTTAGTTTTGAGCATTTGCAAGATACAAAGCAAAGACTAGATAACAATAATGTTAACAAACTCCAAACTACTTTCAAATCTACCTGTCAGACACATGCAAAGCTCTCACTTGCGTGTTTTATAGGGGAAACACTATTTATACGTAGAAAATTCTGCCATTCAAAATAAATTAAGGCCTGGTGCAGCAACACAAAATATAAAAACTGAATAAAAACTTTATAATACAGTGTAAAAAAAAACATTGAAATACCAATTCAGCCGATAGGCAAAGATGAAGATAAAACTACTTCAAATCAACGTTTTTACATTAGACACGGGTAGTGGCTATCTACAAATGTCATACTTTGTATACATAGCATAATCAGCCTATAATGCTCCCACTGCTGGGAACACAGGCCTCCTCTCGGTGAGAGGGAGTGGGCCGTAATCCACCACGCGGGTCCAATGCATATATAGACGACCTAATGATTCTATATTAAGAGTTGTAAAGTAAAAATCACCAAAGTCGTCAAGTGTATCATACAAAGCCAATTCATAATTTTTTCAAACGCCTCCACACTAAAACCCGCTAGTTTCTCCCCTCATTCTTCCACTCACCCTTGATTGAGTGCATCTGGTCCTCTAAAAGACGTATCCTGTCCCTTGCGACCTTGTTCTCGGAGACCAGTCGCTCCAACTCCCTTTGAGCTTCAGTTTTGAAGTCATTGGCGACCCGCACCGTCATAAGGAGGTCGCTTTGGAACTGCTTCCATTCGGCTTCCTATGTGCAAAAGTTGTATAATATGAATTTTATAACATGGGGTGACTTACGATTAGGTGGACAACGAAAAAACACTTACAAAAAGAGAGCAGTTCTTTCTCGCTTCAATATTTGATTTAAGTACTAGTTGATTGTTTCAATCAACGATCAATTTAGTTTAAGTTGAATATTAGGATCTTAGATTCCAGGCAAACAATAAACCGGCAAAGTGTGAGTCGGACTCGCACACGAAAGGTTCCGTACCACAAGGTAATAAAACGCCGAAAAACACACGTTTCTTGTATGGAGACCCCTTACATTTTTAACTTTGGCTCTTTTTAGGGTTCCGTAGTCAACTAGGAACCCTTATAGTTTCGCCATGTCTGTCTGTCTGTCTGTCTGTCCGTCTGTCCGTCCTCGCTTAATCTCTGTGACCGTTAGCACTAGAAAGCTGAAATTTGGGACCAATATGTGTATCAATCACGCCGACAAAGTGCTAAAATAAAAATTGGAAAAAAATGTTTTATTAGGGTAGCCCCCCTATATGTAAAGTGGGAAGTGTTTTTTTTTTTAATTTTAACCCTAATGTGTGATATATTGTTGGAAAGGTATTTAAAAATGAATAGGGGTTTACTAAAATCATTTTTTGATAATGTCAATAATTTCGGAAATAATCGCTCCAAAAGTAAAAAACAAAGCGTCCCCCCCCCTCTAACTTTTGAACCATAAGTTTAGAAAATACGAAAAAAATCTGAAAAGTAGAACTTTATAAGGACTTTCTAGGAAAATTATTTTGAACTTGGATGGAAACAACAGATGGAAACTGCAGTTAACCAATATAATTTGGTCCCTGAATCGTATGAGCGCCTATACAATCCAGAGGTCAAGTTTCATTTGCCCGTATTTTTTTTTTAACTTCGTTTACATAATATTTTATTATCCTGAACGTATCTTTTTTCAAACAAAAAAATAATTATTAAAATAGGTTCTCGCAATTCAAAATTACCATCGAAAACTTCTGGCACGTCTATGTATTAATTAGTAACCCAATTCATGAATTTATAGTTTTCAAGAACTTTATCATTATGATCAAGAATGAGACATGCAACGACATCTATCAAAGGAATATGGTACTTGGTACTTATTAATAAATGCCTTCACAAGATAACTTTTAAAAGTTGTGATAGCAAAAGGTAGAAATGGTTTTAGTAAATCGAAAATATTTAAAAAGAAATTGTAAGGGTGCTACTTAAAGTATAACCAACAGACAATGACCAACAGACGCATTTTCAGCATTCTTGGAATGGCTGTCTGTTGTCTCTTTCGATAGATGGCGTTGTGCATCTGACGTCATTTTCCTGAATCGCGGTGTTAAGATTCTCCGTGACTGAATGACCCTCTCCCATGTTTGAAATCAAAGCGGGTTAGATAGAGTGTTGAAATTGAAAGTATTAAAAGTGTCGTTAAAAGTCTTGATCGTTAATCGTTTGGTTGGAAGATTTGGTTTCGAACAATTCGAACTTTGATTGAAGATAGTATGGATACCCACCTTTAAACTCATAAGTGGGAACACTTATTGTGACGGACGGGAAACTACGGAACCCTACACTGAGCGTGGCCCGACACGCTCTTGGCCGGTTTTTTTTATGTCGTTTTTCGTTTCCTCGAGTTTCAAATCAATCACAACGGAGCTAAAGAAGTTTTCACTTAAAAAGTCTGATGTCGTTCAATAAAACATCAATGTTATTGTTACTGCTAGAAATTGGCTACGGTTTCCTAGAAGAGCGTTTCCGTCATGTTCACAAAGGACGTCAGGAAAATCTGTCATTTTCAACAGTATTTGACATTAAGAGCGTTTATACCTTGTGAGTGGCAACGTCGCAATTTAGTGTCATATTTCGTGGTTTACAATTTTTATCATTTAATCGGAGCTATATTTTAAAAATCTGTTTAATTAACTTTTCAGAATTACGTGAGTGTTTAAAAAGTAAGTAGTTCGTAATGCTTAAAGTTATTTTACAATTAAAATAACGCCCTGCAAGTTTCCAATGTATTATTTGCATATAAATAGAACTGTAAACGCAACGATTTCTTACCTTTTACACAGTTTTCACATAATTCTAAAAAGTTAATGAAGCAGATTTTTAAAATATAGCTCCGATTAAATGATAAAAATTGAAAACCACGAAATATGACACTAAATTGCGACGTTGCCACTCCTAAGGTATAAACGCTCTTAAGGTGTCAAAAAATGCTCTTTATTTGGAAATTACGGACGCATGTGACGGCCACCGCTCTTTTAGGAAATCGTAGCTTCAGACGAACATCGATACAGACATACGTAGGCTCAACAGCGTCAACAATTGCGCTTACGTGGTCTCGTTTGCACTTTAAAACACTGACAATAAGGTTTACTATTCAACGTCAACTGCCCCAATCTTGCCACAGAAACATATCACACTCACACTCAAACTTAGTTTGAATTTTTCTAATTTGGTTATTGTAAGGATATAGCTTAGGTCATTAGTTTAAGTTCTTAACTGTCGCATTAGGGTAAACCCTGTAATTATAGTTTAAACTGTTATAAATAAATAAATACATTTATTTCCATTAAGCCATTTACAGGCACTTTTGAACTGTCAAGTGGTCGGTCAGTCAGAAATATGAAGTTAGTTGTCTATGCCAAAGCGTAGTAGGTACCTATGTAGAAGAAGGGACAAGAAACTTCATGGACACTCTATTAAATTATAATGTTACATACATATTAGTTACGTCATTAATATAATTGGACTTACATCTCTCTCCCGGTCTCTAGTTAGTTGTGCGTGTCTAGCACGTGCGTCTTGTAGTTGTCGCTCCAAGTCTGACACTCTCGCGAGCGCCTCACCAGCTCGACTCATTAGGGCTAGCTTTTCATCTGTAGCTACTTGCACCTGGAAAGATAAGAAAATGGGAAGTCAGTGGCTAGTGGGATATAAATCGCATATAAATATATCTTTCAAATAAAATAGCCTTTTCCGATCTGTTGGGGTCGGCTTCCAGTCCTAACCGGATGCAGCTGAATACCAGTATTTTACATGGAGCGACTGCCTATCTGACCTCCACAAACCCAGTTACTGGGTAACACGATACCCCTTGGTAAGACTGGTTGTCAGACTTATGGGCTTTTGACTACCCGTAATGACTGTCCAAGATCTACGATTGACAGTCGGGACCAACGGCTTAACATGCTTTCCGATGCACGGAGAGTTCTCGATTTGTAACGGATGGTCCCCCATCCACGAACCAACCGTGGCAAGCGTAGCTTAACCTTCGAGCGACCCGTGCGGATTTTATTATTTAGCCACGAACCCCTACCTACCTTTTTTTTGTTTTCGCAGTGATACCATTAAAAGGCACCTGACCTCCGGGCAGGGAGGTCGAGGAGTGTGGAATTTTTACATCACTAAAACCACCCCGGTGATCACCACCAGCACATAGAGGGGTCCCGGTTCCTCTTAAAATACCAATTCCGGAGCCCCGGAGGTACAACGCCAATAAGGCACATCCCTGGGGCTCCCCTACCTACCTAGTGGGATAGATAGCAATCAATTACGAAAAATAAGACAGATTTCAGTGTAAGCTCTCCATTCTGTGGCACCCGTAACACAAGTATTTTATTCCTTTTTCGGGCACGAGTCTCTTAACAAATATTAAGCCAATTTTTTTAGATTTAATATCTGTCTACAACAACATTTGTGATGAGAAATAAATAAATAATTTTTCTTTAGTCATACTCGGAAATTAGGTCTGGAGTTGCCTGAGGAGCGGGTTGAAAGTAACACTTTTCAGCCCTAGGGAGAATCGCTTTCAACTGACACCTGTCAAATTATTTAAAAAAACTAGTTCTATTTTCACATTTCATTTAATTTTCTTATTTTCAGCAGCAGCAGCAGCAGTTCTGTATACAGCACGATGTAACATTGTGTTTTTTCGAGTTTTGTTTTGTTTTGTTTGTTGCGTTAAACTGCCTTAAAGCAGATATTTGTATTAATACAATGAGTTCATCTGATTCAGATATGGATTTAACGCCTGATTTCATAAGAGATTCATTTTTCTTTAGCTAATTCATGTTTTTATTTTTACTTTCCTTGTATTTGTAATGAACAGCACAGTGTTTACCTCGGGTTAAAGACTTATTTAGTCCCTCTTAAAGTTACTGGGTGACAATGTACTATAAATTATATTTTAACGTTGCCTGGGATTAATCACCGTAAACGTTACGTATTGTGCCGTTTTTCGATTTCAGTAACTTTATATAAAGTAATAAATAATAAATAAATAATAAATATATCTGTATAATAAAGCAATTCCTAAGTCGACTATACAAACATAGTCGACTTAGGAATTGCTTTATTACTTTTAAAACAATTCCCATGTAAATAGAAACCTCACTCAGGTTGAAACTATCAAACTAACACATACGACGATTAGACCTTATCGTTTATGAAGGCAAGTGGCAATCAACCATAGGGTGATCAAGCAATGAAGAGGTCGACTATGCCAACGATAGCTCTATAATAAATAAATAAACTCGGTACCTGAATCTGCAACTCCTCCCCGTTGTCCTGCAACGTCTTAATCTCTCCTTGCATCGCAGTCTTCTCTTGACGTAACTGTTCGATTTGGAACTCCAGCTCTGATATTGTTGACTTTGCGTTATTTCGTGATACCTGCAATTTTTTTTTTGTACATTAGGAAACTAAAGTTAATGTTTTGTTGTTCTAATGCGAGTAGAAAAAGAGTCTTTTCAGTATTACCCTTTTAGGTAAGTCAATATAAATCTCGTCAATTGATACGATTCTGTGTCTGTATTTTCATCAACCAATGATAACAGCTAACAAAAACATTGACACTTTTACAAGCTAATCAGAAAAATCCTAATCTCTGAACTCGCATAAAGGAATTGCAGTGCAATTTTATTTAAATAATATTCTAGAGCAATTAACTGACCATAGCATCATCAAGCATCTTCCTGGCATCGGAATGCGCTCTGTCCAGCTGCCGCTGCGCATGCGCCAGTCGCTCGGCGAGCGCGAGCGCGCGCGCAGTCGCCGCGTCGGCGTCACGGCGCGCGGCTGCGGCTGCTGCTTCCGCTTCCGCTGCGCCTTCCACTACGCCATCTCGCTCTTCTAACTGGGTGTGGAGATATATTAGAATGTTTTTTTTTTTGCTGAATGGCTATAAGAGTAAGGGAAGACCAATGAAACGATGGATTGACTGTGTGAAAGATGATATGGCTAGAAGGGATGACAACTGAAATGTCGCCTAAAGAAGTTAGGAAAAAAAAGACATGGTACGCGGCACCCTAAATAAACTGGGATATTGGACTAGAGAATTATATTGACAGTTTTGTGCAGATGAATACTGATAATTTTTTGGATGAGCTCGTTCGTGGTTTAGTAATCCCTGCACGGGTGAAGGGTAGGCACGATTGCCGAGGTCAGACCATCCATTTTATACCAAGACCCCGCCGTGGCTCAGAAAGCACGTTAAGCCTTTGCTCCCTGCTGTAATTCGTAGATCTTTGACAGTAGTCAGAAGCCAGAAAGTCTGACAACCAGTCTTACAGGTCGCGCGATAAGAGTTTGGCTTTGACCGTTATTGCGCAGAAATCAGAAATTGGGTATCAACGGGCAATTAGCGGGGTGCGGGGCGGGTGTGTAGGCGCACGCGGTGCTCTGATTGGCGCTCCAGTCGTTCCCTGCCTCTCGCATCGATACGACGTACCGCGCACTCCTGTTGTACAATCAAAAGTTCAAAAATCCGAAGGTCAAAGCCAAACTCTTATCGCGCGAGCTGTACCAAGGGTTATCGTGTTACCCAGTAACAGGGTTGTGGAGGTCAGGTAGGCAGTCGCTTCATGCAAAATACTACATCCAGTTAGACTGGAAGCCGACCCTAACACAGTTGAGAAAATTCTAGGTAGATGAGTTAAGTCTAATCTTACCTTAGCTTTAGCAGAATCAAGTAAATCAGTGAGAGTGGCAATTTGATGCTGCCTCGAAGCGGCAAGCTCTTGAGCCGTGTCTGTCTCGTGCTCGCATCGCGATCGCTCTGATTCCGCACGTTCGACATTCACCTCCAATACACTGTGGGTGTAAGCAATCACCATAATTAATTAAAGTGCTACAAGGATCATGTGGCGCAAGAACGACGTTGACAGGGTGGCCGCTGTTGCCAGGCTTGCGGGAAAGTCCGAAAGGGTTACCGTGGCCCCTGGCACAGGCAACTGAAGGAACACGGGTGGGTCTTAGTAAGAGTCTGACACGCCCTTCCGCTCTGCCCAGAGCGAAAGGGGGGCCGCTGTTGGTCAATAAAACTACTCATCAAAATAATCGAAAAGTACTGCAAGTACTATTTAGGCGGCATTTAAATAAACAAGAGGACCGATATCATTAAAAAAAATACGCCATTAAATAGCTGGCAGTTTAGTCTACACAACGGTGTACCAAAAATCCAAATTTGAATTAAAATATTCGAATTTTCATCCAATATATATTCCGTCGGAATTTCTGCATTTAATCACAATTTAATAGTGATTGTTAAGTAAGCTCTGTGACATCCTATCAAAGAGATTTTTTCCTAGCAAATATGTATACCTCGCACACGGAAGCCGCCCAAGTCGTGGCGTTGCTGGATTCAGGGCATAGTCAGCGTGTTGTGACTGCACGATTACATCTTAGCCTCTCTGCTGTCAATAGAGTGTATCAGCGTTATCGGGAGACTGGTATGTTTACTCGGCGCTCAGGATCTGGTAGACATCCGAGTCACGTCTGAGCAAGATGACCGGTATTATTGCGTCAGTTTCTCTAAGAAATCGTCACTTTAACTCTATTCAACTGCAGTGGCGCCGTGGCTCCGGAGGTTCGAGGATTCACTGTGAGCGATTCTACCATTAGAAGGAAATTGGCGGAGCGTGGCCTGAGACCTCACAAACCGACTAATCGCCCAAAATTGACGGTATACCACCGAAGAGCGCGCCTTAACTTTGCACGTGAGCACTTAAATTGGGCATACCTTCAATGGAGCTAAGTTCTCTTTTCTGACGAGATTAAGATCATGCTGTATGGTAACGACGGAAGACAGAAGGTGTATCGAAGAAAGGGAGAGCGTTTTGCACAGTGCTGCATTGAAGAAAGAATCAGTTACGGTTGCGATTCATGGACATTTTGGGGAGGCATAGCGCCGATGGAAAAACCGAAAAACCGAACTTGCTTTTGTATCTGGACCTCGCTTACCGTCTTTAAATGGGTCACGTTACATCGAAGAGTGTCTGGACCCTCACACGGTACCCTACGCACATTTTATTGGCGAAGACTTATGCAGGACAATGCCAGAGCTCATACCGCAGGCATTGTAAATGAATACCTGAGCGAAGTCGGTATTACGGTTATGGGCTGGCCAGGAAGAAGCCTGGATATGAATCCCATAGAACAGATGAGTTGAAGAGACGAGTCAGAGCAAGAGATCCTGCTCCGGAGACGCTTGGCCTGCTTAAAACAGCTATACAAGAAGAGTGGGGTAACATCCCACAACACAAGATTGTGACTCTCATCTGTTCCATGAGGAACCGCATGGAAGTAGTCATTAGAGCCCGGGGAGGAAATACGAGATACTGAATAAGCTTTTTGAAACATTTTTTTTTTGTTTTACGTCTTTGTTTCTAACATTTTACAAATTCTTCATATAGAGTAAAAAGTACCTGTTGAACAAAACACGATAGCTAATGTAATTTTTAAACATTTTTTTTTTGTTTTACGTCTTTGTTACTAACATTTTACAAATTCTTCATATAGGGAAAAACATAAGTACCTGTTGAACAAAACACGATAGCTAATGTAATTTAATTTTGAAACAATAATATTCGTTATTCGATACCTTATAATATCCGTAATTAACTGGCATTTAAAATCGTTTTTGTATAATGTATAAAAAATACATAAAACTCACACAAAACCAAACGTCAAAGGTACTTCGATTTTTTGATGAGAATTATTTGTGAAATTACGTCATACATACATGAAATCACGCCTTCGTCTCACAGGGGTAGGCAGAAACTACAGAACGCCACCTGCTACAATCCTTACATACTTCTTTTGCCTCGTTTACGTTCATAATTTGGTCACACACGCACGCCGGTTGCGATTACTACGCGCCTGACCTTTCTGGAGAACATCACCAATCCTTATCTATAATAAAAATCAATGCCACTTTTCGTTGTAATTTTATAACTCAAGAACGGATGGACCGATTTTGCTAATTCTTTTTTTAGAATATTCCTTGAAGTACGAGGATGGTTCATACGGAGAGAAAAATTTAAAAAAAAATGTTAGGCGGTTTGAAGTTCGCAGGGTCAGCTAGTAAGGTATATGTAGTGACCCTGTCCTGTGATTTGTGAAATTGTTTTGTTAATAGAATAGAATAGAATACACTTTAATATGTACACCAAAAAATTACAGATATAAATGGGCGGTCTTATCGCTAAAAGAGATCTTTTACAGACAACCTTTGTGAAATGTTTGAAAAAAACAAGATGGCGGCGTTAGCTCTGATTTTGGATCCAGCTGTAATACATCCACTTTAGGACCATACGCGCGAGACTTGTTAGGACTATCGCCTACGGTGTATAAAATCGTAAATAAGAATGATCGTCATAGACGAAGGTTATATTGTAAAGGGCAATAATATTAATCATTTCGTCTTGTAAGTAAAGAGATTTGTGACCGTTGTGATCTGAGTGTAGCCCAAGATCTTTGCTGATGAGGAATGTAGCTAAAATCTCCATAACCGCTGTATATCACACATTTCAATAATTGCGATAGTAGTCTATAGCTAAAACATTCAAATCAACTAATTAAATCTCCTCGACGTACTAATTAAACATTCGAATATTTTATGATGGTATCGCTCATAATGATAATAATTATTTAATTTGACGTGTTAAGCAACATAATCGTTA
The DNA here is from genome assembly GCA_937001585.2 of Brachylomia viminalis. Taxonomy (NCBI): domain Eukaryota; kingdom Metazoa; phylum Arthropoda; class Insecta; order Lepidoptera; family Noctuidae; genus Brachylomia; species Brachylomia viminalis. The sequence goes on from OW443314.2 coordinate 14,890,550, forward strand.
ATCTAATCTATCTATAACACGTTGTGGATGACAATCTTCAAATTTCCAGAAAACGCAAAAAAAAATGTTTCATGGGCAAAATGTATTTTTTTAAATAAATGCTATTTGTTTGCTCAATTGTGAAAACGAGATTGCCCTGTACCTCCTTTAACTCGTTGATCAAAGAAAAACGATGTATTTTTACGACACGCGAATAAGTCAAAGGAAGATTAAATTAGTCAATCATCTGAGCTAGGTTTTTGTTAAACTACCTGCGCCCTGCGGTTCCACCCGCATAAGTCTCGATCCCGAGGGAATATCGGTATAAAAGTATTCTATGTCCTAATCTAGTTCATACAAATTTCATCCAAATCCGTTCAGCCGTTTTAGCGTGAAGGCCGTAACAAACAAACATAAAAACAAAATCAAATCTTAATACCTCTTTAAAATATTAGTTTAGATCAATTGCATCTACTGGATCAAAGATGGCTTTGACACTAAACCGTATTCACAGTGCGTCCGCCGAGAGAATGCGATCCCAGAAACGATAAACGTATTTTCTTTCTTTCTTTCTTTTCTCGGCACCTGACAGTTTCACACCAAACGAATACGGGTTTTGCGAATTTGTTCCTTATTAGTTTAAAGAATTGTCGCATTGACAGATGTCAGGAACGCATTCTTTCGATGGCCGGACTTCAGCGATTTGTGGTACCTACCTACAAGCTAGCCTCAAAGCGTGCTGCAAGCAATACAATACAGGTCGCGGCCGTAATTACGGCAGATTGAATTTAAGATTCATTTATTTATTATTTATTTATAACTTTTCGCACAAAAGGTACAAAGGCGGACTTCATTCATCGCTTTCCATAAGGCGAGATCGAAGTCAAAATACTATAAAAATAATTTACATTAAAATTGTTTTTTATAACATATCTGCCACTATCACCTATCTCTTTCTGTCACCCTGGTACTGTGGATAAAACAGTTTCTTACCGTATCCTCTCCGCGAGGTTTTCATTTTCTTTGGTCTTCTCTTCGAGCGCAGTCTTGGTTTGGTTCAGCTCCGCCTCCAGTTGTTCCTGTTTGGTTAGCAGGTGTCTGCGTTCTTCTTGAGATAGCTGTAATTACATATGAAAGCTTATAATTCTAATTCATACCATTTTTTAAAATAAAACTTAGCTTTTTCCCGCGGCTCGGCCCGCGTTGAGGTCGGAGCTTATCCCACGGGAACGTACTACTACCGGGATAAAAAGTACCAAGTCCAGTTTATATGATATCTGTGTGCTAAATTTCATGCAAATCCGTTCCGCCATTTTTGCGTGATTGAGTAACAAACATCCAAACATCTTTTTATTATTACATACTAACCTTCTCACTTATAATATTAGCAGGATTAAGACATTATTTCCATTATCTTGACGATAGTGGAAAATCCTTACAACTTAACGATATCCTAGCTCATTCTGTGGTAAAGAGACCAGCCAATCAGTCGAATTCACGAAATGAAGAGGGGTTTAAATTAAGTTGAGAATCTAAGCAAGTATCGTTAATTAATATTACTAACTAAAGAAGATTAATCGCAATCGAGATTAGTCAAAGTTCCATGAAAGTCTTAATTACAAAAGTAAATTTATTTACTTAGTTCCTGACCTTGAGTACAGCAAACAGCTGCTGATCGGCGTCACCAGACACCAGCGTCTCCGGCTCAACGCCCTCGCGTAACAGAAGCTCTTGCAAGGTATCCACCTGAAGAAAAAACATTATGAATGCCAATAAACGCATTTTACTTTCTTTCTTTATAAAACACAGAAATCTATTTAACAAAGTTTTGTATAAAAAAATCATAACACCACGCCTGTAATCTGCATAATCAAAATCAAAAGTCATTTATTCAAACTAGGCTGAGAATCAGCACTTTTTGAACGTCAAAATCACATAAGACAGTCCCCCCAAAACGTCCACCCTTCACCACTTCCTAGTGCTTTAGCTGGGAAGTAGAAGTGGCGGAACAAACTCCCCAGCAGCACTGCTGTCTGTTCAGTTAGAAGAACTGGATTATATATAGTAATAAATTAACATTACGAAACACAAAAATATTAAAATTATTTGCCATTTGTCAGCTAGCACACGCCAATAATTAAAACTATACTCATGCAGAAATAAATAATAAAAACAAAAACGCAAACAGGACTTAATACATAATAAAAAGCCTCTAGACATAAAGGGCTAGGCAGAGGGGTAACTATAGTACACCCGTATCTCGCCAATTATTTGTAAATCTTGTAATAGGGGGCGAACCTATTGCCCTCAACTCACTGAGAATAAGTAAGTATTGACATAACGATTTTCTGTCATGTACGTAAGTGGCGATCTGTCCTATACAGACAATAAGATTTAGTCTGTCCTATTTGACTTTAAGTATATAAAATTATAATAAAATTTTGTACTACCTTACAAAGATGACATTAATATTGCTAATAATTGTATTTAATTCATTATTATTGACATTACATTTTGACATAACTACTTGTAATTTCTAAATTTATTTGTAAGTACTGTAAAAAATTACTAAGTAATAATAATGTTTAATGCATGCTAATTTAGGATGATAAGGACAGGCGAATTATAATTGCAATGCTTGTAAAAGGCTGCTAAGTCATAAGTACTAACGTAACATAACACCAACATTGTACACTTAGTTCGCAATAAACGTTTTGACTTTGACTTTTGAATCTGAACTAATCATCAGTCTAACGGCAGTCATTGTGCTGATTACTACGGCCATTAATGTTACAACAAACAAGAGCCACGACCCACCAGTAGCACTTCTCGCTAGGCAGTGGAGTAAAGGGCTAGATGCAGAAAGCGGTAGGTACTCTGGGTCTTAAAATACTGGCGGTATTTTTTTGTTTATCTCTCTGGATCCCTGACTGCTTGTGCTTGAAAATTATTCTCTATGTGGAATCCACCATAACTGTATAAGAACTCTAGTTACCTTAGTGCGGCTGTCCTCGAGCTTCTCAGTCTGCCGACACAGGGACTCTAATAGAACTTGTTTCTCATCAGCTAGCCGTTCATTATCAGCGTGGGCGTCAGCTAGCTGTGTCTGTAAGTCTGCTAACTCTGCTAGAGTGGCTTGCAGTTCTTCGCTTGTACTGGAATCGAAAAATTATAAGATGTAATGAACAGTTTACTTGATAGTGACACAGATGTAGAAATATTTTCGACGGATGAGATGGTTAAATAATATCAGTCTATCAGCTCTTACTAAAAAGGAAAGGGCACGTCTCACATCGAGAAGGCACGACCATTAATCATTACATTTGCTAGGTAGAGACCTAGCAAAAGTGGTGATTACCTATACTATGTAAAAACCTATATTTGTATATGTACCTTCAAGTATAGGTTTTTACATATTATTAAAATCACTTGTGAATCCAAACTTGGGTACCCAAACAAATAAAACCTAATAATAATAATAAAAAAATAATAAAAAAAAAAATATAATAAATGTAAAATATATAAATAATAAATAAATTAATTAATTAATAATATTATATTATAAATAATATAATTTGGAAACCTATATGCGAATACTAAAGCTGATCAACAATCTAACCTTCCATATACCACCCACTTCATCTATGGAGGTATGTACCCAAGCCTTATACCCCGCTCCCGCTCCCAAGGTATCTCCATAAACATTTACCTGTAGTGGTGCTCCTCCATCTGCAGGATGCGGTCCTGCAGACACGCGACCGACACCTCGCTGAGAGACGATGACGAGTGCTTGTCCCATTCCGGAGTACTCGGCTCGCCGCTGTCACCCTCACCCTGTGCGTAAAGAAGACGGTGTGAACTTACAATAAAATACAAAATAGCACTTCTTTTGCAGAACAAAACGACTTCGACGACGATTCAGATTTCGTAAAATTTTCTTTAAGACCAGAATGTGCTCGATTTCTGATGATTGTGAACGTGAAGATTAAATCACGTTTTCTTTTGTTTGCTGTAAGTAATGTATCCTGTGGTAGACTCCGACCATTATGAGTGGATGTACAGCTATGCCACCACTAAAAAGTCCTCAATAGTACAGCTGGATTGTGAGTTTTGCTCAAATTGGAAGTAACGGTAGGTACTGATGCAAAAACTAGCATAAGCGGACAGGGCATTGTAAATGTAGGCAGACAACGTGTATTTTGGTAAAAGCCAATATTCAAAAACTATATTCTGGTGATGAAAACTTACGTTAGCAAGTGCTATAGATGCGGGTGCAGAAGAGTGCATGCGTCGCGGCGCGGGCGCAAGTAACAGTTGTCGCTTCTCGCTGTCGGAGAGCGGGGAATGCGCAACGCCACGCAGCCGCGCGCGCAAAGCTCCGTTCTCGTCAGCAAGTCGCTCTAGTGCTGACTCCCGTTCTGCGTCCATGTTCTGGAAAGAAGAAAAACACACAAGTCAGTTAGATTTTGATCTACTGGACATTTATATGAAAAAGTCCTGTGTCGTGGACTTTTTTCCACAGGGTATTTTCAAATGAATAGGCGGAATTTCACAGACCGGACGATAATTGGCATCTGATAGAGCTATCAATCAAAATACTGTTACCTGTCACGTCTGTGTTTCGCCAATTAATTTGAAAAGGCCCTACATTTTCTTGGAAATTAATTGAATCTTGAGGCCTTCTTAACGGATTGCCAGCGGTAATCTTTCCGAATTCTTTTACCACCATCTAAAGTTCAGAAACGGATCTACGTCTATAAAAAAAGGTTTATAAAAACACCGCTTACGACAAATACACTCATATTTGCTGGAATTTAGTTAGCATAAATAATAAAGTAACTGACTACATGATACTACACTGCGATGGTCTTTCTACTAGCCAAGCATATTATTATTCTAGAATACCTTCACATCATACAAACCTTCATCCGGTCCAGCTCTCCTCGTAGCCGGTCGGCTTCTGTAACCTTCTCCAGCAACTCCTCAACCCTGGCCTGTAGCTGAGCTCGCTCCATCACTGTGGCTTCTAGCTCTCTCCTCAACGATTCGATCTCCCGGACCCCGGATGCCAACGACGCCTGAGAGCAATGCTTTAAAGATAAAAAATAATAGTATTAGAATAGATACGTACTCTATAATACGTGATATGCAACGAACATTTGGAGTGGCTAATATAAATTGAAATGAAAAGAATACGGAAACATAGGTCGTAAATAAATCTTTGGGATAAATTTTCATATAAGATCGTTTGAACATTGTATAAAGAACCGCAGGGACATCTACGCGCAAACTATAAACCATAGATTCAGTACATGATTCTCAAGCCCCCTGCGTTTAAATTATTCGTCGGTGATTTAAAAAAAAGTTGCTGTTCAATACATTCTGATCGCGTAGGTATTGCATTTTTCTATGAAACAGCAGATTTTTAAAGTGAAAACTTCTTTAGCTCCTTCGTGATTTGAAACTCTATGAAACGAAAAAGCGATATTAATAAGACACAAAAACATACACCTTTTAACGTGAGAGAGAACGAGATAGAATGCATTTATATTTGAAGTTCACATTATTGAAGGTTTTACTTCTATTGCGTGTGAACTGCACATATCTAATGGTTTTTTTTTTTGGTTACTGACGTATTATTTCTACCCTTTTCTTTATTTTTTTCATGTGGTGAATTCATGGTTACAGTTTGCGCGTGGCTGCCACCCTCAATTTCATTAGTATTAGCTGAATATGTAATAAGATTCATTCCATACAGAATTTGTCCGTGCATAGAATTACAAATGATTCAGTAGGAACGTCGCCGTCGTAGGTAAAATTACACAAATTCTTGGCATTCTATTATTGAAATAACAAACTTCTCGTCATACTTCAAGGTTTTCGATTTTAATGATAGCTCATAAAAATCTCTCATAATTGAAATTACAGAACTTGATGCTGTAAAAATTAATCTTCGTGAATTTTGTTTCTATAAGGAATTGTGTCTATTTACAGCAGTCTCTAATAATGTTTGATAAAGTCGATGTAATCAGAGCGTTATACTGACTTTTGACACGCTTCAATATCAAACTACCTTTGTTTGTACTTCTTTTATATTATAACATTAAAACAACGGACCGATGGAATAGGTAAGTGTGAATAAAGCTTGTTTATAAAAGTACAGTTACTGACCTCAGATGGTACTCTAGGCCTGAGCTCCACTTCCTGGAACCCGGGCATGTGATCGGCATTCAGAGTCACGGGCAGACTGACGCACTCCTGCGAGCCGCGCCCGTCTACGGACCCCAGCTCCTCGGCACTGCTGTACGTTTGCACTCCAACCTGCCCATCTTCATACTCCAGACCTTCCCTCAACTCAGGGTCTTCTAAAACAGCATTGTTATTCCCCAAGTCCTTCTTCTTGTGAGCTTTATGTAACTTCTCTTTCGATCCAAAGATTTTTAAGGCCTTGTCGCGCGCTGGAGCGACTTTGTGGTGCTTCGAGTCGAGGCTCGATACTGACGGAGCCCCCTTTAGAGTCCCGGACTCCTGCTTCCCCTGACTTGGCCCTCTACGGAACAATGATTTGAACTTCATCATCTTGAATTATTTATATCATTTTTCGTTTTCGTTTCACTGATCGGAGTTCGGTTTCATTTCGTTTGTTTCACTTTGTATTTAGTTGTACATTTCTGTTGTGATTGGAATTAGAATATTGTATTGTATTTGATAATACTTTGACGTCTTTAAGTTTCACTATAAAGTTACTACCAGTAACATTAACTTCAGAAAATAGAAACAATTAATTAGTTTATTATTAAACATAAACTATCACTCCCTATAGGTTTATCTTCGTAACGGAAATCATTCGACACGTTTTTAGACTACGAGACTGCGAACTAAAAATTGGATGCTCCCGCGCATCGCTGCAGACGACAGATGTTCGTATCTTTACAGGAAAACTCTCACTACTCACGAGACAATATACAACAACACACCTTATCTAAACTACGTGTATCAGATAAAATATGGTAATTAATCAAAGGTAATAAAGATAGCCGTGTATGCCGAGGTAACGTGCTTGGTTCACGGAACACTGACATCATTTTCCTATCGATTGGCTTTGAAGCGACAGATTTATCAACTCATTTAAATACAGATAAAGAGTTAATAATGAAAAGATAATGTGTGTCTATAAAGTAGGTACCTATTGTGTTTCCGCTTTCCATACAGATTTGGCAATGAAATAAATACGTAGACCGTATCAGCTGGTAATCATCCCACGCTAGTTGTAACACTCAAGGCCAAACACGTAAGAGAGAAAAAAGACTTTAGTACCTAATTTGACAGTTAAAAACGAATCTTATTTTTATGTGGTAGAAGCATTAATATAAGTTAGTGGATAAAATAATATTTTTTTCTATGATGCAGTGCGGTAGGGCATTCCCTAAGACAAAATGAACCCACTAATAATATGTATAGAAATAGTACTTAGTGCGCTCTGAATTAGATGATACAAATAACCGTCTCATTAACTTTGTGCAATGAATTGTATCTAGGGCAGATACAATTAATCGAGATTTAAGTAATGGATAAAAGATGAAAATATGACAATACAATGAATAAGAGAGATACCTACATGAATACGCATTATATGGCTGAATCAACTAATCTTAATTGCGTAGCACGCACAGTATTAAATAGCAGATATCTAGTCAATGAATTATACATGATGTGGAGTAAATAATAGTGTGGCATGCATCTATTACTGTAGAGTGATATGCAGCTTGTTTAGTTATTCCAACTGATATCAAAGCACGCTTTCATTGTGATAACGATGGGTCCAAATCTGATGGCAAAGCAGAACTGAATATAACCAGAAATATGTAACAATAAAATTACAAATGGCAGCCATATATCATATAGATAGAACTCAACTAAGAAATGATTTAATTATGGACCCCAAAAATACATAAACCAAAAGCAAATTAAGATTATTTAAATCAAAAATATATTTCATACAAAACGATGTCACCGAAGATGATTATGGCAAGAGTAATGTTTTTATGATTCACCCTTTTAAATCAATAACAAAACATGCAACAAGGAATCAGAACCCCACTTCATATTTGGAATTCGAACGCTTCCATGCGTATACACATCGGGTATGGAAAAAAGGACTACGACTCTCCATAAAATTCCCCGACATTTAAAACACAATTACCCTATAGGTGGCCGTCAGTTATCCGATAATCCAAGCTATTCAGAGCAGGACATGCACCGCGTCCCCCTATATGCAAATAGATAGGGGACCGGGCGAAGGGCAGTCTTTGTTTCTTGTCTCTACTGCAACACGAACATTCAATTGCTTTTATTTGAAATCGTCACTTTTATTATTCTATTCAGGGATTTACAACAAGATTTTTTAATGCAAAGGTTGTCTGTGAATTGTTGAATGTGTGGAAGAGTTTAGCTAACAACTTGTTCTGCTTTCTCATTTTGTACAGCCATTATTATTTTTATTTCGACTTTGTCTATTCTACTATTATGCTATACATATAAACTACTTTATTTTATTATTTACCAATCTTATTTTGCACAAAAATTGTTCTACAACAGGCTTGTCATATAGACATTCAAGGGTAAAAGTCGGAATTACCGATAGCATATGTCTGGTTAGTCTCTCATAATAATCATAGTAATTGTTATGGCTACACAACACCACACCCATAGTCCAAACAGCGAAGATTATGCAGAGTCCAGTGTCAATTTACTTCCAGTAATACAATTGAAACGTGCTATAGTGTAGTTACATCTATGTAAATGAATGGCTGATTTGTATGTAGACGGTGCGCGCCAGCGGACGCCAACTAACCGATTTAGGAATGCTACTGCACTTAAAGTGGGTAATGTTCGCTATAAGTTAGGAACGTATGCCAATGAAGGATTGTACAGAACTGTACTTGATGAAGAAGGGAATATAACTGTTGGTTCTATAGTTGTGATAATAATTACATGAACGGAATAATGAAAAATGAGTTAGTTATTAAGCATTTCTTCTAAAAGCAGACCAGACACCAACCTCGATGAAAATCCAATAACTCCTAGAATTAGTTTCGCATTGAAGAATTACGAATGAATTCTTTCCTACAAGTACCTACTTAATTAAATCACGTCACTTTCTCAAACATCGAACTAGTTATGTAACCTTATGTAGTTAGTACTCATATAATACTTGTAGGTCTCGATTAACTCATTCATACATAACATAGGAATGAATTAGAATCCACGTCATTTGCAATAAGAGGTCGACGCCTTGCGGCATCAGATTTCCGAGCTAGAAAGATAAGAACTAGATATTTTCTATACTTCTCAACGGATAGCATATTATGTAACTAATATTTACATGTAATGTAAATGTACAGTCCGATAAATATAAATCATGACTCATTAAAACATGAGAACTCATTCAAATGAAATTAGAGCATTCAATGACGTGTGACGGCGTGATGCAACTGAAGGATCATTCAAAAAGGTTTTACTAACAACCCTTGTTTAAACCTAATAGTTTTTTAATGCGTTAATAAATTCAAAATTAAATAAGATCCGTCGGAATTCACCAAATCAAGACTGAAAATCCACCAATGCACAACACTAAATTGAAGATTTCCACAAGGAACAGTGCTGGGCCCTATGACGAAAGGTCATGTAAAAAGACTATAAATGGTCAATAGTTGCACCAACACGATTTACAAGTAATTTAGACCTTCCGATTGAAATTCCACTGGCAAGGTGTTGAAAAGAATGCGCTTTCTCTACCTCTAGCGAATATTAAATCGCCTATAGATCGATCACTGCCTTATTAGGCGCTGTCTGCACTAGGCGTCTTCGCAAGATTTATTGGCGTATTGACGTCTTTTATGAATGTAAATTACTTCCATAATAACGACTTTTTAGTGTTCCGTAGGCGAATCGAACACGGAGACTTTTATAATTTCGTCATGTTCGTTTGTCGCAATTTTACAGACGCCAGCAGGTCAAGCTACCCGAAACTGTCAAATTTTCCCAATCAACCTTGAACCTTAATGCTTTAGTGATAAAGTTGAAAATCTATTAAAGAAATTTGACAGATTGTAGTAGCTTGATGTGCTGGCGTCTGTACCTATTGCCGAATGTCTCCGTGACCCACCTTTTGATAACTTCGAATAATTGTAGCCATAGAATTAGAATTTTATTTATTTGTAAGAATGTAGTTTTTTTTGTATGGTGTTAATATTTTTTTTACGATCTGTACATTCTACCACAACATAAATGGTGTACAAATTTTCAATGTCATTCTTAACTATTTAAGTACAATACAATCAATTTAAAGATTTGCGATTTTCAATATAAGTCCACAAAGAATCAATATTATTATAATTAGGTAATCGTTAGTCAAAATTAAGTAGGTACATGTCATTTTGGATTTTTACAATGTTCCATATATTCGGCAACGTCATAAAAACAATTATCCAATAACCAACTCGTCAGCTTTTTCTTGAACATGGGGATAGGAAGTTCCATAAATGAGTTAGGCAACTTGTTATACTATACACCTGAATGGCAGTACTTAATATATTCTTCCTAATTGCAATCTACATTGAGGTAAGTACATTTAATTCGTACCTATTTATACTTATTTCTAGCATATGCCTTTTTGTGGCTCACTTCTGATTGCATGCGAAAATAGTCCGGATATTGTTTTACGAGCATACATAATTCCTTGACCTATAACTTTAGCAGGTACCTATTCTACCTAGTTTTTGCCTATGACTGTCAATTAGTTGTCTACTAAGCACTGCTAGTTTATCTAACTTCGGATCACTAAGTGCATGTCCAACACGCAATTGATTGGTTTTATATGTAAATATCTAAATAGCATAACTGCGAGAAAGTTAAACAAATATATTTAGCAGTTTGCTTGAGCGTGGTCACGTTAAATCTGCGCTAAAGCGTGCTAATACGTAACGATATGTATGTAGTAACTGTCGTCACGGTCTTTCCCTGTTGCTATGCTAAAATACTTACGCTGTTTGTATTTTTTATTTTATTTCTAAGAAATTATCATGAGTATCATTAGTCACTTTACTATAAAACATACCTTAAGGCACTCGGCAATAATGCAGCTATCTGCCAGTGAAAGAATTTCGAAATCTGATCTGTACTTCCAGAGATTACCCTCTACATCCAAACTTACAAACTTTACCTCTTTATAATATTAGTTTTAATAACATTTTTCTATAAAAAGAAATGCAGCAGTGCAGTTTCAGTGCTTTTTTCAATTGCCTGCTTATTCGTATCGTTGAACAACGATAGCCAAGTTCGGTTTGAATAAAGCATTCATTATAAATGGGTGAATGTAAACCTCAATTAAAAAGCCTCAAGGTTGGCATAAAGTGGACTCGCTTATACAACAACATCTATATTTGGAGACGATTCTCAGAAAGACGAAATTGGAATTCCGTCCATTGAGAGAGGCTGGATTAACGGTGCGAGTAATATATCGCGATGTTTTCGCAACAGGCAGACAAAATAAAATAAAACGGAGATTTTATTGATTTTACGTCAAGCTGGGTCTAATGAAGCTCGTATGAATCGCAAAAACATTGAGGAGTATCCAATGCAATTATTTGGGAAAGTAGTTATTTCCAAAGACTTGATTATAAAAAGAGAAAATGACTGACACTGAAACTAGGCACGTGAAATATTGCACGCGCTTCCTTTTATAATGTAAGGGAGCACTAAAAATGGATTTTTGGAAATTCAACCTATAGGGGGATGATAAGCAGGGATTTTATTTGTATGAAAAATCTTATTCCTTGAGTTTAATTAACTTGAAACTTGCCACGAATACGTATCTAAGTAAATAATAAAGTTAGTCATTTTTATTTTCTTTAAACTAACCAAGAAAAACAAAGTGTTAAAGTTTGTAAGAAAGAATTTTAACGCTTGATCCGATTAACTCTAAACTCTGTAGATAACTGAGTGAAAACGGGTAGTAGGTACCTACCTAAATGTTAGAGAGGGTATTTTATTGCGTGACTTGATTAACTCAAAAATTGGTACAACTAACCTTTAAGTCAAATAATAGAAATGTCACAAACGTTTTCCAAAATGGATCGGTACCATTGGTCAACCAACTTAAAAATTGACCCGAATACTTCTTTATTAAGCAAATAGACATACCTACATTTTCGAAAAATACCTTTTAAACAGGTGGAGGGGGTGTTACATTTTGTTGGGGAAAATGAAGGGAAAATACGAAATCTACGCGGACGAAGTCGCAGGTGAAGTGCTAGTCGGTAATAAATAACGTTTTAAACTACCTCTGATAGTGATAGGGCTTGATTATTTGTAGATTACTTAAATCATGAAGGACGAATAGTTGAAATAGTTACAAGTTGAGGAAGAACCAGTCTAGTACCTAACGATGATAAACAATTTTAGTAGAAATAGACAAAAATAAATTGTAATGTTAAAATTGTAAATGTAAACTGCGTAGAATGTCGGCCAAATGGCCGACATTCTACGTAGTTTACATTTAATCACGAATTCACGATGCAATTCCTGGCCCTGTAGAAATACGAAGTTTGCCATAAAACTTTAACATGGCAATAATAACCATTCATATACAACGTTTAAAAATAAAGCTAACAATTTTGAAAGCATAACCCAAATTTTATCGCTCCCAAAAGAAGGCTAACTCGACAAAAAAGATCGAACCATTCGTCAAACATTTTCTTTGTTTGTAAAAGGCTGTATCCCAAAACGCGCTAAAAGATACAAGTTTTTTATAAATGTCTATTGAGCACTGAGCAGCATTCCTTGCGCCTAGGATGGCGGCCTGGCGGGTTAACGACCAGCCATGGCCGCGGCGGCCTAGGGAGGTCGCCACGCCAATATGGAAGCAGCCAATACCAATATAGTAAATTATAATCTAGTTTCGAATAGATTCTTGTGGTACACCATTAATGTTCAACTAGTTTGTAAACATGTAATGTAGATTTTATGTATTAAGCCTTTTATGTTCTAACATACAAACTAAAAGATCTATGTTTTTGTAAGACTAACAAATATTCGAAATATTTTATGGATTCATTATAATTATTCATGGACGCATGTTGCCAACGCCAATATTTTAGAAAAGGTCTATTACCTTTTAAGGAATAGTCATTGAGAACATGCGTCTTCCTAACCGAAGTATTCATAGTTCTGTTCTTTCATTATCTTTTATGGGTTCGTCAACAGTGAGTTAATATTTCACGATGAATTACGTAGATAGCAAAATACTCATTGTGTTAACGCTATTTACTGTAGCTTTGTAGGTATAATCAAACAATTACACACCAAACAGTGGATTGAATATAAAGATTAAAGGTACAAGAATAGCTCTTCTGAAGAATACAATTAAATAAGGTGCGTGAGAAACATTAATTATAAGAATATTGTTGACAGAAACATCACACGGAGTCATCGTAATCTTTAACACAGTGGTTAAATTATTATTCTTCACACTAACGAAGTACTGGAAGAGGCTAACGATTACGATGAAGAATCTAATGAGATAGCTTCTCCTCAACCAGAAAAAGTTGACTTTGAACAGAATAATCAATTTAGACACGAATATTTCTAAAGATAATAAAGGTTAACTAAACAGACGATACGTGAATAAAATAAATGTCAAACACAGCAAGTGATAATGACACATTACTTGAAAGAGAAATGCATTGTGTGCATGGTGAAAGATTGTCGACCGGTATCTGAACCACGACCCAAAAAGGTCGCTTTCTTGTACGAGCTGCAAGCCAGTTTAATTCTGAATACGCTCATAAATTTTAATACATTTTTCAAACAAGTTCCACGCTTCTGAATAGATACAATCTTAAAATGGCTGTTTTATGTAATGCATTATGAAATGTCCTAGATTGGAGGATGTTACGATGATTGAGTATTGTTTTATCTCAGTTTTATCAGATTTACAATCTTTGTTATGGGAATATTCCATCAGGAGAATTATGTTTGGCATTGAGACGGGTCATGACCGGTAAGTTAATGTAACGTCCTTTTACTCCTTGGTTGAACTTCTCAGAATCCAGTAGAATGATTACTTAAAAGTTACCAACTTTCGCCAAACAGAATAAAATGAAGTCGTCAGCTATAAACTCAATCGTGTGCTATTGAACCGAAGATCATAGTATTGCTCATTCGTCCGTGTCCGATCGCAATCGTGGATCAGACTTTAGAGACGTTTCGTTAAACATTTTCGTTTCGGATAAAAATGTTGTGCTTATCAGATTTGTTTATTTGATTCTTCGAAATCTGTTCGGCTGTTTGGAAGTACCTGAATTGCTATCACTCTTTCTATTTCTTTGTCTTTTGGGAATGGAAAAAAGCTTCAAATGGCAGGTTCAGCATTAGAACAATAGAACGAAATAATCTCCAAAACACCGACTCGTCAATCAAATAATAAAGAAATTCTCACGATTGCAATGTAAGATACATTCTCTTGGTAAATTCCGAAACCTGTTTGCAAGTAATAACTGCATAGCCATTATATAGCTAAGTGCTAAGACCGACTGTTTCAGAGCAATGTTGCTGTGATGACACTTGAGAGCGCTTCTTGTGGAGCGTCTGTCTGTTTGTGTTAGTAGCTGTAGTGGCAGCTTTATTATAGGACTTGTTAAACTGTAACCAGCATTTCTTTCCACAAACTCTGAATTTAGTTTAGATTCAGTATATAAACCTCCCAGTAGTTCTTCTTAGCAGTAACGAGTCCATGGAGACATATTCGTAAAGTGAGACCGCTTTTAAACATTCATCAGCACATTCTGTCGCCAGACTCAGTTTATGCTGATATAATGCAACAAGCGCTCTGGGAGGGGCACGTATTATAGTAGGTCCGTAGCTAGCGGCACCCAGGCACCGACACATTCATTACTTGAATTGTTCAAACAAATAATACGACTCAGAATAAACGTAGCTAGGTAAACATCCCGATTCAAGCAAAAAGAAGAAGTTGTGACGACTACAAGGATTATATTACTGAAGTGGATTCAGATGTAATGTTCTGTGAAGAACATTACGTTGCATAAGACAAGGATTCATACGGACGGAATAACGATGAGGAAACTTGTGAATTAATGACTAAACTAAGGTATTATATTTAGTTGTAAAATTTATACTGAACACTTAAGTTTAAATCATGAATATTTGATTTGACTTCCAAAAAATTAAACTTTTTTCAAGGTCTCGGTTTGTTAATGACTGGCGCCATTTTGCAACATTAACAGGAAGCGAAGACACTAAAATACAAACACCAACGGCCATAATGTTGACCATGAGAAAATATGCACAACTGAGCCCTTAAGTGACCAAGCCAACAAAATATGAGGCATCGAAATTCATACGTAATCGGAGAAGGAACAAAGTCAAATCCTTGAGTAACACACTTGTGTAAATAGTTGGATATCGGATCCACCTTATTGGTCAGAAATGACGCGTTTGAAACCTCATTGTACGAAAGTGGGAATGGCTTTGATGTAAGAACAATTGATAACACCGTCGAATGGTATGTGACGATTATTGTCAATATAAGTAGAAACCAATTGGCCTACCTACGCAAATTGAAATAGTGCTTATTTTTCCTGTCTGGGTTCTTATGAATCATAAAATAGGTGTTTTCAGCTCTGGCCACAAAATAACAACAGTTAACTGTGTTTAAGTCATTGAATTTGTATTGTTCGATACTGCGGATCTGTGGCGCCTAATTTGGGCGTAGGATGTACAACATTCCTTGCCATATGGTACCACCAGCGTTGATGAATGAGTCATGTTAATTCGTCACATTTTGAGGGCACGATAAAAAGTGCATAAGACTGAAATGCTTTGTCACTAATTATATAAGTGCCATAAGAATATATACAGTCATTGGACAATTGCAAAAATAATTATCGCGCTACGTGAAGGCTCTTAGTCTCAGACAAGAGTATTTTTGTTTCGATATTCACAAGGTTCTCTGTGCATCGGTTACATAAACAAGAGACATTGTATTGTTAAATAAATAGTTTGCTCGTGTGAATACCAACGAGTTTGCTTTCGGTTTACGAAAGTTTCATTATTATGTTTTCTTTCTCACGAATTCATAAAGTCAACAATGTCAAAAGTTAGGAAAACAATCTCATCCTCAATTAGATTTACGACAGTTGCAGTACAATCAAACAATACTTTCTTATCCAAATATACAGCCAAGGAAACAACAAATATGAATGTGTGACTTGTGAACAGATAAAGCTTCATTCGTGCTGTATCTTATCTGAACTAATTCGACGGCCTCGCGATAAACTTGAAACTGAGCAATCATTCAAAGATTTGGGATTATTTCTTATATAGTTAATCAGATCTTCAGTAAATAATAAACTATCAGAATCATCTCCAAAAACAAATTCAGAGTAATCAAGTTTATGATGGAACCTATAGAGCTGTCAATCAACTTTCAGATTGTACAATTTGATCATTTGAATATTCGGATGTTGATTGAAATGACGGACAATCTCTTTTAATTCGTTTGGCGCGCCATTTAATTCTGGTGCAAAGATTTCTTCCTGGATTCAGTTTTTTCTTTATGGTCTTTTGTTTCATTCCTTTCTCCTGCCTCTCTTTCTAGAAAACCCTGCTTTTGTTTTTTTCTGGTTAAGAAAAACGCTTTTGGTACTTAATGGTAATTGTCACAGAAGTCATACTGCAGCTAATTCGTTACAGATTTTCAACTTAGCAAGTTCCGTATTCTCACATTTTATGTAACAATACAAATGGTCTGTTCGCCTCTTATGCTGTTCAATTGTTCATCTTTTGTTTGAAGATCTTCGACTAAGTCTTTATTCAGCGTAACACCAGTTGTTATTGTGAAACAACTTGTTCAAACATGTGGATGCAGCCTTGCGCCTACGTCGCACAATTTTGTCTCAGTTGGAACACCATTAATTTGTATCTACTTTATTTTTTGGTATGACTTTAGTATTGTTTCGTCCAATAGGCATTTCTGCTGAACAGGATAATTCTTTCATGAAATTCAAATGAATGATTGTTTTATGATAATTCTTTTGCAAAATTATAAATACAGTTTACTGCTGCAGTTTCGTTTTGTAAATCAAAGTAACTTGAAGTACGAATGATGATTTCTGATCTGTCTAGTTTAGTTTGTGCAGACAGGAAACGCAAATCACCTTGAGTAAGGATTTGTAAGACATGTCTAGGTCTACAGATAGCAAGGTATGCGATCAGACCAACTTGGCGACAAGTCTTTATAAGTCACGAATGAGTTGTCTAAAGGTACATATTTCTACTGAGTCAAAGAGGTTTGCAAAACCAATATGGAATGTCGCGTACCTACGTCCGCTCTGTTGAGGGCCTGACATTTTAAAATGTCGAAGTCATTAACTTTGAGCCTCTAATAAAGCTAAAAGTCAATGACGGTCATGTTTTAACTTTACTGATTAAAACAGTTTATAAAGGGGATGCTGAAGGTTCAGACCATGACCTTATCAAGACAATAGGCTCTCATTTATTTGCCGCCATACTTGTTGTTTACCCGATAATATAATAACTAAACGGATGTGGTAATTCTAATATTCTTGCTATAAATCGCACACAAAATATGTAATAGGAAGAGAAACATTTATGTAAGATGGATGTAACACCGTTTATGTAAATGTTATCGCCTATTTACAATCATTGTTATTTACCATAGAATGAGGTAAACCGCTATTCATCATTCAGAACCTATTAGTACTCAGGTAAAAACTGGAAACTCTCGATAGGTACCTAATCTCAGTTGTCAGAACTGAAGTGGAATCCTACCCACATCACTTAACCTTACTTATTCCTTTAAGTGCCTCATTAAAATACTAATTACTCCCGGGTATGGGACGCTTAGAAGCTGATTGTAAACTAAAACATGTTTCAAGTAAACGACTGGAAAGACAACAATTTGGGACACGTTTGAAACAATAAAAAGAAAGCAAATGCTGTTTCTATAGAAGGTACAGCGTCTGTCAGTCATGTCATCAGTGGCTCAGTGGCCGATTGTCCATTGCGAGAAAGCGGGAGTAATAAGACACTCTGTTGAATAAGTTTAATTTTTGTTAGCTGGGTATACAGCCAACGACGTAGACGTAGATTGAAAAACACCAATGCACAAAACTAATTCCAATCATGAATTCAACACATCACAGGAGCACAATAATAACCACCATGATCAAACTCATAAAAAGTTCGTTTTGTTTGTCACCAACACAAAAAAAAGTTCGAAAAAAAGCACTCGGCCAGCGGGACTACATCCGCGGCCCGTCGCACCAAACAAACTTGCCTGTTGAGCTACTTGCCATGCTCAAACAACCGGCCAACCGCTGTACGTCCATTTCTTTCTATAATCCCAACAAATTCAAAACATGCGCTTTACTCTGAACCTACCAGAGCCAAACTATCACCCGACATTGATAATGTAACACGTCGCCGAGTACATTCTACACGTGCGAAGAAAACAACTATAATATAGCTTATCCCTTCTTACGCAAGCAATACGAAAGAGGAAGGGTTATGCGAGAGAGAGATGGGTATAACGACAAAAAAATAACTTCCATCACGTGCATGAATCAACTTAAGACGTCAAAGTATTTTGATTAAAATTTTACTTTATACCTTTAACGTAAGGTCGTGTATTGATTGTAGGTGTCATTGATGTTTCCAGTTGGCGCGAAATTTCAAAATTAAACTTTACGTCTCCGATCAGGTTTATCACGTTTTATGCTAATGAAATTGTAAACAAACTTACTTTACAGGTGATGTAGGAACTCTCCGATGAGTGACTTTGACGTCACTAGGTGCTGCCCAAACATCATTATTGTTGATATTCTTCGTTAGTTTCAAGTTTTTGTCGGTTTTCGGTCTCAAAGTTGGTGGTAGGATGCTATCTGGGAGCTTTGGAGCTGGTGGTTTAGCAGATTTTTTCACGATTTGTAGAATAACATTTGAGCTTTTGGTATCACTCTTTTTACCAATTTCTTTGATAGGTTTCGGTCCACCTGGGTCAGGCGTCGTAGGTTTGTGTCTGAGTGGTCGTTCAGGTTCGATGGCCTGCTTATCAATGTACTGCCCAGCCGACTTGCTTCGATCTGCGGTCTTTTTAACTTTAACCTTATTATTATTTGCCGAATCAGATAAGGTTGCTAGAACGAAAGATTTTTTTAGATCGAAATTTTCCTGATTAAGTTTTAAATTAGGTACATCATAAATTTAATTCCCTTCATTACCTGTCCTCGGCCTGTTTCTAGTTACAGGCTTAGTCTCCGCGCTGCCTATTTTGATAGTTTTCTCGACGGTACTTGAAGAGGCAGGCGTAACCGCCTTGCTTCGATAGCTAAAAGTAGTTTTGAAAAAATTCGCCGTAAAGTTCTTGCTACGCAAAACTTGAGACGATGTGAGGTGTGGATGTCTGTAAAAACACAAAAAGAAAAATACAAAAAGGATTTTCTTAGGGGACACCCGGGTTTGAACCGGGGACCTCTCGATCTGCAGTCGAATGCTCTACCACTGAGCTATATCCCCGCTGACAAAGAGGACGAAAATACCGTACGCTACAGTAGTAAGAGCGCCCTCTACAAAGGAGCTTGTGTAGTTTTACTAGATAATGTAATGCTGTGTCAAGAGATGGCACTACTAGTCGTATGAATTAAGAGAAATGTTTGCAAACCAGACATTAGCGTTACATACGTGAAGAACAAATTTATCTGATAAAAAATATAAAATGATATCAGATGCACAACTTACTCGAGTTTTAAGTTACTAGGCACCCCGGGCGCCTTCTCCTGCATAACCTCCTCGATCTGAAACAAGGCAATACTTATCTGTAAAGAGCGTTGAGCAGTTTCTCTCATAATAAAATTCTAGTAAATGATGTTGATCAAATAAAAGCACAGAAGGAATTTGCCGGTTTTATAGAAATTAAATGATTCTGTCCAAACCAAGCAAACCACATAGGATAGTATTTAAATAGAATGTTTATTTCGCTCCTTTCCTCGTACCGAAATAGTCTTCCAAACTATCAATATCACTCACACTTTTAGATTTTCTAAACATGGCTATGAAATTACGTGTAGATCCTCAAAATTACTTGCAACTACTGCATAAATTATTAACATTCTTATCGCTAAACACTCATTATCTATCAAGATAGTTGATTGATTGGATTACCATTATAAACTTATATTCTCTTGTCCTTTGGTAGTTCGAAATCATTCTTGCTTTAATCATTTAATTTATTCGCAATTGTTCGCAATAATATTAAAACAGCGGTTCTCTTCAATAAAAATGTACTCTGTGGTTCTCTTGGAGATCAAATCGATTTTGAATGCCAAGATTTGAAAAATGTCAACGGTACATTAGAACCTTTTTTTTCAAGTTTAAGCTGCCAGTTTGTCTAAGAAGTTTATTACAACCGAGGTTTTATTGAAAAAAGAGACAGACCAAATAAATCATGGATGGATTCAGCGAAATTAATTCTAAATATGGCTAAGAATAGCACCCTTTTTTTCGGTCAGAAATATTCAAATAATGCAGTGAAGGTAATGTACCTTAGAAATGAGATGTCATTTGTTTTGGCAAATAATTACTTGCCTACAAATTTTTATAATTGTGTTTTAAGTTCAAAATATAACAATTTCAGCTGCTAAAAGCGCAAGCGTGTTAGTCATTCTTATTTGGATTTCTGGCTCCTTAATTTGTCATGGGAAATATTTTTAAATTTTGGAGGAGTGATGACAGTTCACGCCACCAGCTCAGACCATTATACGATTCCAAGACTCAATGACTAAAGATTATACCATTTATTCCCAAGGCCGACCTTTCTGCTGGCGACACCCGTGTTCGTATAATCGTATTGAACAGATAAACACCTACTTATTAAATGACACCACAGTTTGAATTGTGCGCGAATTTGCAATATTCGCTGTGGTGCAATTTTATTGTAATTAGATGTAAATTAAGATTTATATTTAGTGTTTTTGTATTGGCATTTTGGCAGCGGGTTTCAAATGTTTCAATACCTAGTACATAGATATTTAAGATGTTATAAAGTTTAATCAAGTTCGTAGTTTAATTCAGGACAACTTTTAATTGATTTTGTCTGTCTTGGCTACCACTTTGATACTGTCAAATCTTTTTCATTGTTTGTCTGATTCAATGTAGATTGAGTATTTTATACTCAGTATTTCTTTCCGGCTTGGATGTCCTATATTGGATCTATTACCACTCGACCCCTACCATCTTCAATATTCGCTGTCGTCTCTATAGCATTTCTGTTTCTATTAAACTAACAGAAAAACACAATTACTATGAAATTGATATCCCCAAATGCCCAATCGACTTTTGAAAATTTTAAAAAAAATCGTCGTCCGCATATATTGAGCTTTTCAGGCGTATGAATCGACTACCTATGTACATAAGTATATTACAAGACATCATTTATGACTTATCCGGCTAGTCCCACTTCTTGTTCCTTTACTTTCATCGTATTTCTGTTTCTAGTCGCCGGCTCTGCGCAATTTCCGTGTTATATTCGCAATTCCAGGAACGTAATAGCTTTGAGTGCTACTGTTATTACATCTCGGTTGGTTGCTCCCGTCCGTAGTGTCCGTTTTCTAGATATTATCATTTCGTCACTCGCCTGCTGCACTTAGGACGAGATAAGGTGGTTTGTTTGTAGTTATGAATTTGCTGTCTTTTACCAAGTGTTCGATGTCGTAATTCATTGCTTTGACAATGCAAGCATACCGTAGGGACTATAATATTATTGCTCTGTATTTTGCTCGTGGCATATGAGACTGTTCTTGTTTTCTTATTGTCTTATTTACCTATTTTTTCAACATCAACCCCAACTTCGGCAAAAGTTTGTGTCTTTAACACAGATGTTAAAACATCTGGTTGATGGACTACAGCATCCACCAGTGCTCATACATCACTTGCATCATTGATTACTGACACTAATCTTTTTCAGATTGGTTTCGTTAAAATTAGGTCTTTTAGGCTCATGTTCAATTACGAGTGCTATTGATGACAACAGTGAGCTTACTAAATTTTCTAAAAAAAAGATTATTTTAAGAATTTAAAATTTTCACTTTTGTATTATAAAAAAAGCTGGCTTGATATTTTTGTATGACCAAATAAATAAACTTTGATCATGTTAAAAGTTTCGAAGACGTAGCCATCAAGCAGTCAGTGACTTGCACCAAACAGACTGCAGCCCACACTACACCCTTCTGTTTCTGCACAAAAATGTCCAGCAGTCGTTGAACCCTTTCACAGTGATATCATGTTAAGATCGATTAATATATTAAAGCTGTACCGTGGGAGTTATAGTTGACGGACAACTGAAAGGTTATGTGGGCGCTCCGGACCAGAAGGGCAGACGAGACGGCCTGAAGGGCAGAATAGACGCGATGTCATCAATTAGTCTTTTAATACTCTTTTTTAAACTTAAGGGGAAGATTTATAAAACAATAGTGAGACCTGACGTCTTGTGTGGGTCAGAATGTTAGACCACAAAAGGGATAAATGGAAGGCAATTACATGCAGCTGAGATGAGAATGCTAAGAGGGGTGTGTGGTCGTGTGTGTTCATTTCTGGAATACCTACAGACGAAGATATTTTCATAGAAAATTCAAACTCAAAGCATTTATTTCAAATAAACCAATTACAGGCACTTTTGAATTGTCAAGGGGTCGGTCAGTCAGAAAGATGAAGCTAGTTGCCCATTCCAAAGCGTAGTAGGTACCTATGGAGAAGAACGGGCAAGAAACTCCATGGACACTCTTTTAAATCAAAATATTGTTACAATAAAGTGGTTACATCATTCATGTTGTGATTATACATGTGAGAACGATGTAGAAAGACGTGCACGTTAAAAGCGTCCGTAATAAAAAGATAAAAACAATTATGGAATTAAAATAAGCCGTGGCAGCTAAGAAATGACCAGTGCCTACTGACGGCGCCCGTTCACGAACATGACGTATGGATCAGCACCATTCAGCTCAACCATTTTGAAGTGAACTCAATGATCCAATATATCAATATAGGTATATAATAATGAATGGAGTCGGAAGGTTTAGGGATCGATTTCCTGAAGGCTGGTAAAGTCCTAATGAACATACAATACTTAATTAAGTATTATCGGTCATTGAGGGGACTTAGTTAAACGTGCTGATATAAATGGTAATAGCGTTGATTACATATCTTCACTATATTAGTAGCAAACAAACAATGCTGGGCATAATATAAAATTTTATGTAACAGTAATAAGTAGGATATAATATTATGACTGTATCTCATCTGTAAGTATCACCTCTGCGAGATGTTATACTTAGGTAGGTACGCAACATTACCAAGGTCTAACCTTGCTCTAAAACTCTATCTTATCTCTAATGATATACGTTTACGCAGATTCTACATCTTTGTGAAGCATGATAATACCTACTCGTATATTAAGACAGAGCAACCTGTAAATTCTACAAAATCGATGTTAGAATATTCTCCTTAATTTTCAATCGTTTCAATAAACTCGCAAAGGTTTTTCTAGTCTGGCACATGCAAGAGTAGCTCCTTCATCAATGATTGATAAAATTAATCTAGAAAAGTTGAAAAACTAGCAGCATTTGTCCTGTATGTTTACATGTACGTTGTCTAGGCCATCTTGGATTACGGCCGTTACAGGCTAGACGTCGTCTTGCGAGACGGATTCACAATGGCTTCCTCAGGCTTATTGTCCTTCGGGCTTACATTACGTCTGGCTGACTTATATTCTTGTCCCTTCAAAGCGTATTTTAGTTATTTGACGACTAACAATGAGTTTCACAGCTCATTTACTTCATATGACTCCTTTGGGATAGATACAACACCCAAATGACAAAATGTAGGTACGCAGCAGAACTGTTTATATACAGCTCTGCTCCGCACCACCGTTACACTGGAATAATTGAAAAGCAGTTAACTACATTAGGTAGGTACCTATGGGAGTTGAGAGGAAAAACTATGTAGGTTGTAATATACAAGGTTGTTTTGCATCCTCGTCAAATTCGAGGAAGTAACAATGCTAATGATTCTCGACACGAATCAATAATAAAATAAGTAGGTATTTATTTTTATTTTTTGTATTTTTTGGAAATCGGCATGTGTAGGGCCCGTGTGATACCGCCCTGTAACTGCGCTGTAACTATAACGCATGCACACAGCGACATAGTCGTACGACACTGTCTACCGCATACGCAACGGGGCGATTTTGTTCTTTGAAAGTGGAGTATTCTGAAATACTGTCAAACTTAAATACCTAAAAAAACAAGTATGTATTAATTATTGAGCAGGATCGTAATTTTATTTGATTATTTATGTCTTTCATAAAGCCTCCTGAAATTTGACAAGGATGCAAAACAACACGTTGTATAGGTCTGTATAAATAGGAAAGTAAATAAATAAATAAAATAAAAGGTTTATTGGAGAAACTTGTACAACGTTTACAGTAAATCTTACATAGGGACCTCCTTTTAAGTAAAAGATATACCTGTGCTAAAAGTAAGTGACCATAATTTCAAACATTACAAAATAGAAATCGTGTCTTGTATGATTTCATTGAGCAATACAGTCGTTTGAACTGCACCAGGCGAAGAGCCACCACACATGACGTAAACAACCCTATTTATGATGGTGTAAACGTGTTACCTACCTGTTTTATAAATATTTGGAATTTACGACTTGATCATATAAGAGGTAAAAATAAAAACGACGTCAACCAATTTAGGATTATTATTAAATTTAATATTGATTAGGTAGCTCAAACCATTAGCAGCCCAGCACTGACGTATCTACCTATTAAATCACAAGATTCTGCATCTAAATAAAATATTAACGTAGGTAGGTCTAAACAAATGAGAAATACTTAATCCATGAAATCAATTTTATTAACGAACGAGCGAATAGGTAATATTCGCGTAAATGTCAGGTATATTGTTTGCGTTGTTAGATGGTGCAATAATTATATGTTATTTCAAGGGCATGCCTACAATTCAAAAATCACGGCCTTATTTATCACGAAGCCATTACCTATTAATTAGTTTTGCAGAAGCGATCAAAAAGCCCTTCATTTATAGCAGCTATCGGACTTGGAACATAAGGTACCTAACATTTCTCATTTTCTTTTAGAATAAAAGAGTAAATCTTCCAATAAAATTAACAAACATCTCAGTTTATCTCTATCGTTTACCCGGAAGGAGGAATTTCCGTCACTGCTCAAGGAAAAGGCGAATTTATGCGGAAAAAACCTTACTTTAGTTTTTGTTCTCAAATATATCTAGATGTAGGTACCTACAAGGTGGGGCAAAAGTAATGTCATAATGTGAATTGGCTGCCTTTTTGTTGGAAAGGAATAGTCTGTCGATTTGGCCGGCCAATTCAATGGCTAAAACCGGAAGATCACACGACCCGGAAATTGCATAGCCAACAATTTTATTAGCTTTCCGCAACAGAAGTGTCAAACCACAAAGACATTATGACGAAGTTTCCAAAAATTATGTCACATTCACAATAAGACATTACTTTTGCTCCACCTCGTACATAAAGATTTAATTTTTCCAAATGTTTTGCGAAGGACACGAAACAAAACGGTTAACTACAAAATTATTCCGTGGTGACAAACCATTTGTAATTGCGTAACACACTATCAGTGGCAATAGCTTTCATTTTGACAGTTTAACAATATTCATTGCGTTATTTACGCAGCAATGGATTAGCAATAACCTTAAAAACTATCTGTGGAAACTTGTAAATGGCCTTCAGTTGTATATTGTTTAAGTACAATGTATAATAAAGCTGTAAGTTTCCTGAATAAAATAAAATAAATAAATAAAAATGATTCAGATTTTAATTGAGAATGTGTTACGCAATTAGGGTGCTGGTACCAATAAACATTATCTACATACAAGCTTAATACTGCAATTAAGAATATTAATAAAGATTGGTTTCTTGGAGTGGAGCTGTAGTGGAAGCAAAATCTGAATAATTTATTCTAATCAGAACATTTGTCTACAATTTACTGTCATATAAATAAAACAACTCCCGCAGAGTTCCTTAGCTCAGCTTCGGATAAAATAGAATATTAAACTTGGAACATGGACTTCCTTTCTTCTTTGGTACCTTACTCTTATTTTGTTGTCATTTTTCAATATTAATATAAGTATGTATAATTGTAGATAATAATTTTGACTGTGACATTTTAATTTGTAATTTTACTTGTGGATTGCTTCAATCAATTTCAATAAAATTTTATAATTTTTGCGTGCTTGTTTTTTTTTTTCTTTTTTAATGAAAACGTTGCCCCACACTAGGAATTTCTCCTGTATCGTGGGTGCGTTTACAAACATATATAGTCACATACACAAACAGCCGGACCCGTAACAACTACTTGTAGGCTATACAAATATTTGTTCCGTGCGGGAATCGAACCCGCGACACGCAGAGCAGCAGCGCCAACCGTGCCGTCAAGAATGTACATGTTCCAGGCAGAATGTACATGGCTCACTCCAAACCAAAGACTATATAAATTCTCTTTGGCTCACTCCTATCTACTCCACCTGTATGAAATATAACCTATATTCGTTGCAAATAAATGATTGATTGATTGGTTATTTTTGGAGAAAATTCTAGAACTACTGCCTCGTTGGTGTAGTGGTCGCAAGCGCTGCTGGGCATGAGGTCCTGGATTCGATTTCCGGGTCGGGCAACGTGTTATTGGATTTTTCCATCTGCAATTTCTCCATAGCAGGCCGAAGCTTGGATATGTCCCCGGTTGATGGCAATAGGCTTGCCCCCTGATACACGGGACTGATACATAACAGGCGAAATGTGAGTGTACGTACTATGGTTGCATCTCTGCCTACCTAATCCGGGATCACAAGCGTGATGTTAAGTTATGTAATTCTAGAACTCCCTTAAATACGTGGATTTTTCCATCTCCAATATTAAGGCTATGAGCACATAATGCATGTGCAATCGAATGTGGATGTATCCAATCAACCGAGTCCTAATAGTGACTGGTGTGAGTGAAAGTCTTTGTTTCCAAAGCTATGGCCTTTCGCGCACTATTATGTTTACCTAGTAGTTCGCATATATTCATGGTATTTTCATGGTTACCTTGTTGCTGTCCAGACTCGTTATGATTGGTCCAGACTTTTTACAACTTCATTAGGTTCTTCAAAGAAAGTTCAAACCTGCTCCTACATACATTCATCGCAACTCCTTAGTTTCATAACCCGCTGCATCTCCTCACCTTGACCTAACTTTAATAGCAGCAATTACAGCACAGTCCCCCACATCCAACCGGTCCAACGATGACGTCACCAGCCACCTGAGCGGAAGGATATGCCAATCAAACCGATACCGAAGTAATGAAGCCATGAATGTCACAGTAAGATTCGCGATCGATATCTAGGACAGTGCTGCAACGTGCGCCTACGCAACCATTGCAGCAAGGACCAACCGGCGGAGTTGCATTTTTAAAGTTAATTCGTGTATGTGCAAATCGTTTGATGTATTAGTGGGACTAGTTTTTGTGCACAAGAGTATATGGGTAATATTAAGCTGATTTTTAAACAGAAACTTGCTGTGGATTGGAGAAAGGTTACTACTAATAATGGATGGATAAAACAAAATACAGTTATACTAGTGTGAAAAATGATTTGGAAAGAAATTATAATAATAATAATAATAGACTTTTATTTCGGACCATAGAATCCATAGAGTGTTAGTAAAATTAACAAAAAGCTTATCACCTAGTGTTAGTACCCATCACCCTTTGCACAAACTGTTTAATTATAGGAGAGTTGTAACTCTCCCCTACCGTTCTCAGGATGCTGTTGTGACTGTCTCTCACTCTTCTCAACAGCGAAGCTGTTTTTTTGCGCAAGATGGCGTGAAAACCATCAGTGCGAGCTTGCGCAAACATCTCCGAGGCACTACAGTATCGAGGCAGTCTCAAGAGCATCCTGAAAGCATTATTGTACTGTACGCGCAATATATCTAGCGACTTCTTGGTGTAACTGACCCATAGACTGCCCGTGTACATACTCTGACAGTAAGCCTTAAACAGCGTAATCTTGACTAGGTCAGTACACCGAGCAAATCTACGGGCCAGCATATTGCTCCGAACCGCCAGAGCCCTTATTAGAGAGATTATAGATAGGCCGTAAAAATTTAAGTGACAGGTCATAGAGATGTTAGAAAAGAAAAAGAAAGCCGAGCTGCCACCCCGAATAAATTGGGCTTGGATTCTAGGGTAATATAATGATAATCGTTTATAGATTCCAGTATTTAATTAACCTTTGTTCAGCAATAATAAAGCAATCGAGTTTAAGTGATAGATAATACACTTTTATCATAATGAAGAGTATGTAAAAGCTGATACTGAGATACTGAGGTGTAAAAGCCACCAAATTATTTATGTAATATTTAGAAGGGCTTGTTTTCGATGAGATGTAAGAACGATAAGGTTGTTTTCCTTCGTAGGTACGCTAATAAAATCAATGGCACCAGCTGACCAAAAGAACCTAAATTATGAACATTTAAAAATACTAATATAATATATAAACATAAATGCCAATGCTGCCACCTGGCGAACTAGTCTAAATGTCTAATCCACCGATAGCATGCGCAGGCGCTCGATTGACAAACAGGCCTTAAATGATAAGATAGATCTCTGAGATAACTTCAGTTAGCATGGTGCATTCAGCCTCTGTGGTTTGACTATCTAAATTAGTATTAAGGACACGATGTCCTTTAGTGTCAAAATTGTTGTTTAGTGGTTTTGATTCGTCATAATATTTGCAAGAACTACGAATTATCGGCTATTTTGTGTCAGGTCTAGTCTACTAGCCTTACGATATACCCCTAATAGGTATACTGGTGCATTCTCTCATAAGAAAGAACTTTGAAAATAAATCTTGGAATAAATCATTGTTTAGTTCTATTTTGGTTTTTAAATATTCTATTGTTTAATTGATACCTTTTCGTCTTCTTCCGCCGCTTCACTAAAACGGATTTAATTGTATATAAAAATTTCACGTTGTGGATAGCCATTATTGCGCTGATTTATTTCAATAACAAGTAACTGGAAACTTCTAGCTAATCCAAATTGACAATTGCACCACTCATAAAATAACAGATATATGATTCATTTGATAAGCCATTAAAGGGATTGAAGACAGACACTTGACTAGAGTCATTTACGTTAAATTAAAACGATACTCGAGTTTGTTGAACGTCATCGACGTGACTTTCTCAAGAGCCACGGGACTTTACGTAGACAAGCTTTTCTTTACAATCGATAAATCGATTCGATCGATTTCTTTATAATCGATTTGTCTTTCAGCGCAAGCGCAGTGGTCTGAAAAAAGTTTAGTTTGAGATGAATATATAATTGCTACTTTCACGAATTTTAGTTTGAGCTTCGTACATACATTAGGTAAAAAAATATAGATTTTATTTTACGAAGAAGCGCCTATTTTCGTTTTCTTCTAATTTATTTAAATAACATTATTTCAGGTACCACATATCCCATATTAGAAAACATCTTTTTAAATGATTATACGGGAGCGTTTTCTAGTTAGCTTATGCCAAAATGTTATCAGTTTGAATTGAACTAAATTCTTTATTTCACCAAAAGCCATCACAATAACAATATCCAAAGACTAAGAGCATATAAGGCTTATAATTATCTAGGTCACAATAATTTTAATAATCTGACTCCTAAACTTGATGTAAGTGTGTTAGGAGTCAGTAATTCTTCATTACACACAAATCCATATCAACAATAAGCTAATGGTGTAAAAGAAAACAGGATATAATTGATGTAAAGGAATATGTTGTTAATTCAATTGGAAAATGAAAATACAGAAGACATGTTGTGCCACTGTCAAATAAATTGGGATATAGGGTGAAGGATGGTGATAAAGATAGGAAAAGACAGCCCATCTGGTAAGTGAGATTCTTGGACTCATCAGGAATATGTTGTATGATAAATATCATGAATCAATTTTTTGCTCGTTATACGATTGATGTTGTTGTTGTTTGATTCTTTGCAAAATAATGAGGCAATGTAACGGTTTAAAATCTGGAGCCTCATTTTCCAGCTTACACAATATAGCAGGGCGGGCACGTTATATCGGAAATATTGGCAATTTAATGCAATGGTTGAATGTAATTCAGAACTCAATGACTTCGTATCAATGAATGTACCTATTCATATAAATTCGGTTCAGGTTTACAATGGATGAGACTTTTTGCCATATTTTGACAATTTTTCGAGCATATTCTCTGAATTTGCGAACATATATAGCGTTCCATTCACGAAACCGAAAACATCGAAGAAAAGGGTGAAAAAGATATTATAAGGATATTATTGTAGAAATGACGGGAAGTAAAACAAATAATGAAAAATTCCACCTTCAACAAGAACGTTAGTCTGTTATCAATCGTTATCATTACCTACAATGATTGTAAGACGCACGTACCGCTCGTGTCTGTGTACCTAGGTACACGGCGGCGAGTCACTAAACTTTATACAGGCTAGATTTAGATGTACTTACACTTAAATCTATGTTTATCCGCGGGGCTCTGACTGTACTAGTCAACGACATCTTGCGTGCGGGACAGGATAATAACATGTTTTAGAATAAATCCATAGTAACACACTGCTTACTGTGACTCCAATTATCAGATTTGCTTGTCGCAGTTTGGTAAGACTCTTTACTAGATTAGGTTTACCTTTACTTACGTAATGTTTCATGAAATGTTCAGGTTTTGGAGATTCGACAGAAGTCAAAAATGGTAATTACTCAAGATGTATTAAAAACTAGTTGTCGAATAGTTTCTGTCTTTCTGACTTGGAGCCTACCAATACAATAAATGAAGGATCCACAAAAATGGATACACTTTAAGATGTAACACATTCTTTCCTATAAAACTATTAGTGACCTGGTTATGGTTACCGACAGTAGAACTTACTCAACGTGTGAAGTAATTCCGAAGGAAGCCAAAGCGGTAACAGCACTAATTGAGTTATCATCACACTAGCCACGTTTAGCATTAACTGTCAACCCAAATGTGACATAGATATTTATTTAAAGACTACTAAGCTTGATGAGAAGTCATGTACAGGCTGTGAAGCAACTAGGCGCCAGTTAGTGCTCACACACACGAGCGACATGTATCAACGGCAGAGGCAAGTGCAGTCGTCGACAGCTGTCGTCAACGCGTATCGATGTACGTAGCGGCACGTTGTCGAGGGCTGCAGTTGCCACTGCCGTTGACGGGTGTCGCTCATGTAGGTATATGCACACTTAGTAGAATCAAGATAATATTATGATGAAGTCGGGGGATAGTATAAAGCTATGGTTTCCTAAGAACGTGGTGAACGGACACACAATAACGTCTGTCCAAATACAGAGTGTTTATTGACTACTGACCAAACTACAGTCGCTAGCTAGTGTCAATAACACAAGAACACGTCTAATTGTGAGGTGAGGGCCATTTTTCCTTAAGTACTTTTTCGCCCACAGCTGGATATGTAAGTAGGTCTCGGTGTGACCCATTATATTAGTCTAATCAGTTGACCTCCGTGGTCAGATCATTTAAATTGTGGTTTTTCATATTAAACTGCTTTGAACTTTGCTCTAATATGTCCCGCGTTCTTAATTAAACCACTACTCAAATATTTTAATGACTTTATAATAACGTTTATGGAGTAAACCGGATCCCGCGTATTTCTTTAATCTCGATGCTGTTTTACGCGTTTTAACTAATCCATCACTCCCATATAAAGTATGTGTTAAGTTGTTAACATTGTGCGAAATGTTTCAAAAATGGTGAGATTTTAATGAATTTGTAATATTTTTTTGAGATCCAACAAGAGCGGTTTGTGTTTTTGATGCCATCTTTTTTAAACTTTTCTTTCTTCAACAAGTTTTAAACTTTTCTTTCTTCAACAAGGGTGTTTCATGTTTCAAGAAATTGCAAATCAAAAATGTAACATTATTATATTACATTTAGCATTTTAATCCTAGGACCATCCCCGCAATATCACTCAAAGTGTCACTGGCGTCAGGTAGATCTAACAAATAAACAAAATGATAGTTAAGAAACCAACCTGTGAGTGCCGGTGATGGCACTTCAATCCAAAACAACACAAATCACAACACTAGTAACAAAACGATTTTACAGATTAAATTTAAACAATTAAAAAGAATCGAAAACCGTTATCGAAATCACACTAACACCGTTAGAACCGAAACACGAAACACGTGCGTCTATTATCGCAGATGCACACAGACTAAATTAAATGCTAGTGAGTGATACTGATAAGGCGCGACTGTTTTTTTTTTCTTTATTTGTATTTAGAGTAAACAAATTGCTGTCATTTGTCACGTGTTTTTATTTCTTATCGGCATGGATTCGCGCGGTCGCTATAATGTTGTGTTGCTCACTAAATGCGAGAGACCGAATCGAGAATTGCGTCAAAGCTGTGGGTGTCGTGATAACACCGATTTTTTTTTGTTTCTTTTATTTTGACCGCCATGCTATTAAATGTGACATTTATAATGCTAATTTGTGTCCTGAACTCCTGACTAAAGTGTCTTGAATAATAATTTGGCATGTTTGGAAGGGATTGACAGACGTCACTATGCATTATTGACTCTTTATTGGAATGCTTTATGCATCTGCATTTAGACTTTTAATTTACTGATGTTTTTTTAATTCTTTTTCCAATAGTAGGTACTTACGTCTACTACTCTGTTCGCTAAGATTTATCAAAATTGGTTCACTCATGTTAGCTTTTAAAGACACAGCAAGCAGACATTCACTTCCGAACTAATGAATAAGCAAGTAGAATTGAAAAGATAAAATAACAAACAGTTTCATTGAAAAAAAAAACCTTCAAATTACTTGTAGCTAGACTTTCATTGATAAATTCAAGCCATGAATGACAACACCAAGGAAAATATATTCTAAGCACTTATCAACAGACCTAGACGTGCATAATTGTAGAGTTAGATAAGATGTGCTATTTTTTTCTACAAAACAATGTTTTAATTTACCACTATGCAGCGAGGTGAATAAGTAAGAAAAACCCGCCCACATGTATTCATCAATAGTATGTTTATTTGCGCAATGCCATCAGGTATCAGCAATCAGGATAACAATGTGAGTGTGTCGTAATTCGCCCACGAGCACACCTCGGCACTCCTCGGCAGTACTCGGCATTGTCAGCCAGATGTGGCCATCAGGCTGAATCGGATCCGGCTCAGAACCCCGCTAAATGAACGGCCCTTTCACCTTTTGGGCCTATTAATAAGTGTACAGTTAATGTAGGAGGCATTCGTCTTGGATACTTTGTAACAACGTGGATATAATTATCAGGGCTAGCTACAGTCGGCAGTGAGATCGGTAGTCTTTTTGTAAAAGTGGGCCCTCCACCAGAAGTGAACTATGTAGGTACCGTTGGTGTAGGACCCACACTTGGTGGAGGACATAAAAGCTAAGGGATGTTCATATAATATATGAACATCCCTCCTTAGCTTTTATGTCCTCCACCAAGTTTTTTACCACCAACCTTTTTACTCTACACGTCATATTATGACGTGTAGAGTAAAAAGGTGATTTAAAAGTGTAGATGAGAAAGTTAGTATACCTATTATGAATTACTTAGTAGTTATTCTAATGTGTCCATCATATTCCTTTATTTATTGATCAACACAAATTATTCACTGTTATTTATATACAATATAATAATTTTATAAAAAACCAAGAAACTCGAGCGGTTTCATGTAATCAGGTGGAGTGAAATAGTTTTTATTTCGTCCTTAAATCAGTAACGGTCCTCAATCTAAAATTAATATCATCGTAGCTAGAGAGCAATGAAACTCCACTATCAACACAGGATATAATAAACTGTTTAGTGATAGTTGACTATCGTAAATTGAATGATTTAGTTACAACTGTCAACCGTCGCAGTTGCTTTATAAAATGTATTCTCGTTCAATTAAATACACTTGACACTATTATAAAACACCTCATGAATGAATGACTAATTCTTAATTCAACACTTTTGCCATATTATCTTTACAACTTAATTGCATTTCTGTAAAAACCCGAGCATTATTTTCAAGTTTAGACTATTATCTGTCACTTTAATAAATTTGCATAGCTAGACGAAAATGTCTAGTGTGAAAAAATATTCAGAAACTCGGTCAATGCCGTTGATAAAATTCACTGTGCCGATCTAGCATAAGTGCCTGTATAGACAAGCCTTAGTGGCAGTCTATTTAATGATACCTGCTGCTTCTTTGAAATTAATTAGCAACCTCTTCATGACGTACTGAAAGTTTTGTGTATTAATTAGGATGGGGATAAAGAAGGGGAGTCCAAGGATACGATAAATGGATTGTGAAAGATGATATGGTTAGAAGGGTTGTAACTAGTGAATACAGAAATGACAGATGATAAATTGGAGTAAGAGCAGGAAGATAAGAATATTTACATGAAACAGTAGTTCAATAAAAATACTAACGCAGAAAACTGGTGTTAAGTTCCTTCTTTACTTTCATACTCTCTTAATAATAGACAACGAAATGACTGTATATAATTGCAGGTACATAACCAGTACCGTATATTAGACACCAGATTTTACCATTCACTGGAACACATCTAAGTGAACTAGCCAGTAGATATGCTGCCAACTTGCCAACAACATTAAAGGTCCGCTATCCAAGTCTAAGTGGCTTAGCAGACGGACTATGTCGTGCAGACGCACAGTTACGCTGCAAAAACCGTAGTCCAGAATATAAGCAATTTAGTTGAATTTACATACACGCCATGATAATAGGTACACAGAACAGTTAAAACGTAAAAAATTAAAGCGTACACTAAATCTGCTCGTGTAATGCCACACTTATTTACACCTGATTTGACTGCGTTTATTGAAAATTGTACTTTAATGTCCGTGGGATAAAGTTACGTGTTGAATATGGACTTGGTTCTTGAACAAACATCGTAATGATTGAGCGAATCAATTAATCATAACATTAGCAGAATAATAACGCCGTACAGTGTAACCTATACCCGCGTGGGAAGATTAGCGTGGTGTTTACCATGCGTTCAGTGATTGGAAAGTAAAGTCATTTGTTTTTATTAAGATAATTCTATGAATTTAGCGCAAGATGCACGTTAATCACGAAATGTTTACATATGTACGCACGACTATTATATCAAGCTATACATTTCCAGTATAAACTGACTTCTCATTGTACGAAAAGCCATTTTAAGAAAAGATACAATACGAGGTCAGCTAAAACTGGAAACGTATAGCTTGATATGTCGTCGTGTGTACAATTACAAAATAAAATAAATACTGTTTTATTGCAGGCAAAATGAAAATACGCATTAGAAAAAAAAACAGTAAAAAAACATAAAAATTTAAACATATGTAGAGGTAGGTACTTACGTAAGCGTTTTCAAAGAAAAAAGATATAAATGTTAGTATTGTTATTGAAACCGATATATATAATTATGTAAGTAGGTTCTGACAAACTTCTGCTAACAAAACTCCACTGGTAAATTTTCCATATGGAAAAGGATGCTATCAGTATCTAGGAGGATGTGGCTGTCCATCCTTTTGCCATCGCTTATCTGCCATTACTTACTGAATCCACAGGAAGTTGGGGAGAGGAAGATTCCTTGTTCATACGGTCACAAATAGGTACAAGACTATTTGGTATGTTTCAAACTTCATAGCTACAACTTAGGAGTACTTATTGAAGTCTCGAGTGAATAGGTCAAGGTAACCACGCAGCATTGCTGACTGCATCATCATTCATCAGTAACCCTTACCATCAGTAGAAAGTCGTTTCAAGTAGACCGAGTGGTCAACGTGAGCCTGTCTATACATGGACGATATGATGGGTGCAGGAGGCACTTTGCACCTCCCGGGCTTGAAAATAATATGAAGGTGTAAAAACATTCAAAACTAAAAAAAATATCTGAAAACGCCTAATACAATAATAGAGAACTTAACCTATACGAGGCGAAGTCCTACAATGTTCAATCTCTCAATTCTAAAGCTTTTGTGCATTAGTCAACAAAGTACCGAACTCCTACGAGTATAATTCCGAAAATCGAATCGACCCTAGGCGGGGTGCTAACATTATTGGGCTTGTTTCGCTCGCTATTGCATCCTACTCTATCTTCTTTATCTAAATCGCCACAGTTAGACCTCTGTCTGTATGCATGGACAAAATAAAACCTACCCCATTCTAGGCGAGATGCAAAAATTATCGAGCTGGCTTTGCTCGCTCTTATATCCTAGTGTATAAGTGGACAAAGTTACTCCTTGTATGAATGGACAAATGATAACCTAACATAATTATACGAGGTAAAGTGCAAGAATGCACCCCCTGAAAACAAACTTGCCCATGTGTCTATACTCTAATAATGTGTTTAAAATCTATATATTTTAATATATCTATTCTTCTAATATAATAAAGCTGAACAGTTGTTTTTTGTTTGAACGCGCTAATATCTGGTATTACCAGTCGGATTTAAAAATATTTATTTGCATTTGACAGCCCAATTCTTGAGGAAGGTTATTATAGGTTTACATCACACTACGACCCTTAGGAGCCGAGCAAAGAGGAAAAAGACAGGAACAACGCTAAGCGAAAACGAAATGACGGGCGATGCGATGCGACGGGGTGGGTCGGGGGAACATGAAATTTCCCACGGTTGAAGTCGCGAAACTAGTCAAATATAAAACAATAAATACTGAACTTCATGGTAACCCTACTGTCCGGTTACAGCTAAATAACACTATCGTTATAAAACAAGTTCAAGGGCAACCAGCTGTTAATAAGATATTAGTGAAGGAATAATTAGTACCTAAGCAAAAACTTGACAAATGAACCAACGGCACAAAACTTAGAACACAATTATGGATTTTATTGTGGTATATTAGCCGTTTTTTGTTTTGTAAGTAGCACATAGGATAGTGATGATGTTTAAGTAGTTATTGTTTCAATTGCGAGACTGCAAACAAACTTTGGTAAGAACCCACATTTGTGACTTAGTGTGATATTATAGGAAATGCTTACTCTCTGATAATAAGACACAAAATTATGTTTGCTTAAATAACTCAAAAGTCAAAATGATATAGAAAACCACAAGGAGATATAAAAGGACTTGATCACAGGTTTAAGCTGCAAAACAGACTCTTGCCCAATTTCTTACATTGTTAGGCCTATAGGAATATAGGCCTGTCATACGTACAAGAAGTT
Source organism: Brachylomia viminalis (assembly GCA_937001585.2). Taxonomy (NCBI): domain Eukaryota; kingdom Metazoa; phylum Arthropoda; class Insecta; order Lepidoptera; family Noctuidae; genus Brachylomia; species Brachylomia viminalis. The sequence goes on from OW443314.2 coordinate 14,927,962, forward strand.
GATCATAAAGTTTAAAGTCAAAGTATATTCTATGGAACAACATCAAAATGAACCGCTTCAGCCATTTTATTTGCCTTACGCGATGTCACTATATTCTAAATATAGCCAAAAGCTATTATAAAGTTATGTATAAATCACAGAGGTATAAATAGACATACAAGACCATAAGACAATTCATTCATCGATCCGTAGAATACAAAAAAGTTCAACCCACAAAGATTCCATATATTTGTGCTAATAAGTGGTGACGTACTCTCCTCTAACCAGTGTAGGTATCATCAGTCACATAAATTCAGATTATTCAGATTAAATCTTTAGTGTGTATAATGACAAATGACTATTGACAAGACAAATCATTTAGGTAGAGTTAGAAAAACCAAAAGTAATACATATTTAAAACCTAATTTTGCTTAGAAAACCAAATGCTGCCATTCTTTACTTCGGTCCTGAAATAACTCAATAAACCACACTAGGTACTTATTATCTAAAGAAGTTAGCAAAACTATCGGATTTCCCAAATTTTCAACACTTGTATGAAGACATACAAATACAGACGATCAAAAGAAGAAGAATATAGATCGAAGACATAAAAAAAACATAGGATTTACCAACACATAATTTATGTTTATAACTGTACATAAAAAACCACAAATTAATTCATATACAGACATGTGGGTGGTTTATGTGCAAAAAATGCATTTTCTATGACAACTTTACAATGCGATGACACTAAGCTCATGTGTATGATAAGGCATGAATAGTAAGTAAATAAGCATTGGCAGATGATTCCACGACAACAATAATATATTATCTCAGTAAAGCGTTTGACTTCATTGTTGTGGACCCTTGATTAGGGCTGCGGCCTATCCCAATATTATTTAAACGGTGTAACCCAGGGTAGCATTCTTGGGCCGCGGCTTCCCGAATAATTAACTCTAATAGTAACTTTATCTATCTAACTGTATGCTAAGCTAATAAATTAATTCCTAGTATTAGATATAGTTTACAGGCTAAGACTCACACCTTTCTAAGCATTTATCGTTTATGTGTTAACTATTACGTATTCTAATAACACCGATCAGGTATGCATTAGGAGCCAAGACGTCACATTTCAGTTGAATAACAAGCATTTTAGCTAGCTCCTTAAATTCCCAAAATAAAGAATCCAATATTTTCTAGATCCGTAATTATATACAATTAACTAGTATAGTAAACAAACTATAAAGTTGCTACTCGCAGGGTTCTGCGGGGAATGTCGGCGGAACATTCGGGTCAGCGAGGCACGTGGGCTTCGTACCAGTCAGCTGGCGTATTCTGTAGATTGTGGTTTGATATACAAAGTGTATTATAGTGTTTTGTTCGAAATAAAAGATAGATGGATGGTACAAGATGATATGAATGATAAGAGGATGAATGATTAAACTTTTGTGCCTTGCCCAAGAAACATGGGACCGTGAAGAATAAGATTAGTGTTTTGCAAAAGAATCCCTTTGACGATCTATTTCATTCATCTGGCTATAGGTTATCGACTCATCAAGTATATAATGTGTGACTTTTAAGATATTGGCACATTTGATAGTGTTAGAATTTTCACAAGCGCACGTTGGAAGACTTTCAAGACTTGACATAGTAAAGCTTGCAATAGCGTGCGGTGTGCAAGCTCATGCAAATATTCGTCTTCGATAAGGCAGGAAGGAACTCAGATAAGTCAACCAGTATAGTAATATTAGTTATTTAATTAGTCAACGGTGTAATCGCCTAAATTAAGTGCGCATCCAAAGTAATCCAATCCAATATCACTTGAGTGCACTTCAGAAAACTATCAAAATAATCGGCGATGTAGATTTTGAATCGATAATTGTACACACGGCTACACATCAAGCTATACAGTTCCAGTTTACACTGACCTCTCATTGTAAGGTAATGTAAAGGAAAGCTTATACTGGAAATTATAGCTTGATCTGTAGCCGTGCGTACAAGAATACAAAATCTATATCGCTACCCATCAGAATACCGCACCTACTTTAGCATAGGTAACTGTGAATTGTGATTGCAGACAATCCACATGAGTCAACTGCACGTCCTTGAGCCACGGGTATTATGCCACTGATTCTTGTTTTACTACCGGTGCGAGGTCGTAATAAAAAGGAATATGAGGGCGGATTCCCACGGACTTTTTGAGACAAGTTTTTTGCCCCGGAATCCTAAAAACTCAGCATTATTATTAAAGATGAATCGCTGACCAAAATTGGTTCAATATACAGGGTCAAATTAAATTAGTAGCGAAACTCCGCAGTTGTGATGGTTATCGTTATTGATGATGATGATGATGATGATGATGATGATGATGGGGACTCCCTTTTCCGCACTTAGACTCTCATTTAGTCCGTTGTGCGTGGGGATACTGGCTAACACAGCCAGCCTAGCTCCGCCCAAAAGCACAGAAGCCTCCTGGGGGTGTCACATGCTTCGCGGAGCGACTTCACTGTTCCGAGGATTTCTTCCCGTTGAGAAGCCACAGCCTCGCACTCCAGGATAACGTGGTACGTGGGTATCGATATTTACTTAAACACTAAAAAATAAAAAGATTTGATGTTTTTTTTAGAGGTCACTGACCGCTGCCTGGTAGTTATGTTACATGAAGTACGTGTTTAGATATCGTTACCAATCAAGTGCGTGAAGTTTACACAAAAAAACGGATTATTAAACAGATATTTCAATTGACTACACTAACTGGGGTCATAGACCCCACAAAACAAAACTGTACCTAATATCATTTTTTTTTATCATGTTTAGATATCGATACCCATCACGTCTGCGGAGTTGCGCTAGCTAATTTAATTTGACCTTGTATAGTAGGTACACTTCATATCCAATCACACATTTGCTGCATTTCACACAATCATCAAACATTTGCTCTTATCCAATCACTCTTCACTTTCTCACTCTCACAAGCAAAATTTTTTACTAATTACATATTTTTTTATGTTTTCGAACAGGCAATGGCTTCGAAAATACGATAATTGATATAAAAAAAAGTTGGCAACCCTACAGAATATAACACTGTGACCAATGTGAGAAATTAACATGCGCCAAAAGAGTATTTCTCGTAGTATCTAAAGATGTTTTTAGTGGTGTTTTAACAACAGCTTAGCGCGTTATAAATTGCAAGTAGGCTAGGCTATTAAGACTGTTTACCGAACCCTGGGTAGTCAGACATGGGTCCACGGTCATGATGATACCGCTTAGCTCATACCTAGTGGAGTGATACTCTCTATGGATACAGCCTTGCGCGCAGCGCTGCCGCAGCGGCAAAACTCGCCGTTTTACACGTATTTCGCCGCTGCGGCAGCGCTGCGCGCAAGGCTATAGGAAGAAGGAAGGTTATTCCTTAGAAAATAGCACCGCTGACTGGCTAATATCAATGCCGATACGGGAGAAGATTAATAACATTCCGATCGATCTCCAGATAGGAGCAGCACATTCAATAATTTCAGACTATTTAATATTACAGTAAGAAACTAACAAAAATTAACTTACCCATTGTTATCAAATTCCTTTGGCTGGAACTACTTAAATGATAACAGTCAATACACACTCGTTTATCACTTACTTATTTATCACAGGGAAATCTTTGGGAAAGACGCTTGCTTGCACTCACAGAAAGTTTATTTCAGTTCAAACTTTTATTAAACACTTAAAATCCTGTGAAATAAGAAGCTATAAAAATAACACGTATTTGGACAAACTAAACCTAACAATAATGAATAGGCAGAATGAATAGTTACACAAACTTTGCCACGGCAACCGGAATCCGAAAAAGAAACGTCCTGTCAATTTTGGCGCGCTATTTTTGTTTTTCTTTTATTTAATTCAACCGTTATCACAAGGTAAGAACAAGATTCAAACTGTAAAAGCAAGCACATTCATTAAAATTTTAAAAGTACTATAAACATGAGAACACTTTCATTTAATTACGTGTACCTACCTAATTGCAATTATATATACTTTCATACATAGAAAAGAGAAGTGAGTTGTGTTCACTATGGTGTATCTATCTTTGAATCGCTGGCTGCACTAAACACCGTGGCAGGTAAACTGCCATGTTTTCTATTTATAGTGTGCCCACACTATATGGTAAATAGAGGATACTTCACATAACTAAGGTACCTATACATGTAATGTTCAAAGTTATTTACCTATAGACGAATCAATAGTGAATTTAACTGGTTAAATACAGAGTTAAAGGCTCCTAATAACAAACCCCTATATATACTCTTACCGCTTTCCAAACACCAGTGCATCCGGCGCCGCCGCCGTTTGAACGAACTAGGATTTATACAAAATGTCTTTGTCAAATTGGCTTTGTTGACTGAATTAAAAAAAATCGCTCATACTCTCATTCCCTGCGACACCCAAAGATAAGAACTGTTAATAATGAATCTCACTAAAAACCTTCAAAGTGCCAAGCAAGTGCAAGTACCTAGCTTAAGAATGTAGATGAATAAAAACCATGAAATCCAAACTACCTAATGTACCTAAGTTTTTGCATCAAAAATTGCCAATACGATACCTACTCCGTAGATATTCAAAACCCAATACCTACGAAATCCCTTTCCGTACCTACCTAATAAAATCCTGGCCACACCTACTATTTTACCACAAGAACAGCGAACATAGTCACCCCACAAGCCCCGGCCATACATCTAGCACTCGTAAGCTTTCCCCCACGGCATCTAAAAGTCCACTTTCCAGTAAAATGATGGTTGCTATACTGTAATGAGCGTCGCCGAAAGAAATCACGGAAAGTCACCGGTGTATCGGACGAAAAAAAAAAGTGCTTGTAAGAAGTTTACTTTCGCAATGAAGTTTGCAGTTCACAATCAACAATTATTTATTCATTTGTTTTGAAAATTAGATACATCACGTCTATCTTTTTAATGTTCACAGAAAACAATTCCTTTGTCCAAGCCCAAAATATTTATTTCACATAAACCTACTTGTGGCTTCATCATAGGTGGTCTTCATCATCAGTTCCACTTCACCAAATGGTGCTTTCCAAGAGCAAATGCACGAGTTATAAAAAATACCCAAATCACTATAGGTATGCCCATAATATTTGAAGAGTTCCCTCGATTTCTCCAGGATCCCATCCTCAGAACCTGACCTGATAACAATGGGACCACGTAGAAGGTATACACTTTCAAACTAAAAAATATTTTTTCAAATCGGTCTAGCCGTCTTCGAGTAATCGGGGAACATAATTTTTAGAAGAAAAAAAAGATTCCGACAATCTGAGAACCACCTCACAGATTATGTCGTTAGATTTGCCCTACTGCGTCAAAAGATAGCCGAGTTTCTGTTTCGATTTGACGCCTCTGACAGACAATGACGCAGTGACTTGACTTGATTGGCATGGAAACGCTATTTAATAATGTGAACGCTCACTCTTCTCCAGTATAAACACTTTTCGGTGAGGCCAAATCTAGCGATTTAAAATTTGATAGCAGTTGCTATATTCTGTGGACTCGTGGCTAAGTAATATCGTCGATCGATCGATCGATCAGGTTAAGCTACGCTTGCCGCGGCCGGTTCGTGGATGAGGGGCCATCTTTACATTCCGAGACCCCCCCCGTTCCTCGAAAAGCACGTTAAGCCGAGCTGTCATACTAGGAAATTTGATGGTCGTTACGGGGCGTCAAAGCACGTAAGTCTGGCAACTAGTCTTAACAAGGGGTATCGTTTACCCAGTAACTGGGTTGTGGAGGTCTGATAGGCAGTCGTTCCATGTAAAATACTCGTATTCGGCTGCATTGGGTTAGACTGGAAGCCGACCCCAACATACTTGCAAAAAGGCTAAGCAGATGGGCTCCAATATTCGCCAATGACGTTGACAGTTCCGGTCCAGTGGACTGTGAAATCCGGAAGCTTGTAACACAGTTACCCATTGAGTATTGAGTGTGTTTTTCTGGGATAAAATGTTGTGTAATCTAAATTCGTGTCCAATTCATTTGTTGCTCTTCGTTGACCTTATTTTGGGAAAATGGACCATATAGTTAGCTGCCTCTGCTTAACCGCTAACAGTATAAAAACAATATTGTCAAAAGTTCAAAGTTGTCTGCTAGCTCACTTCACTTAAGATTTTACGGTGAGATTTTTATAGAGTAGACCGGCTGGGCTCTAAGATTCCTCCTATCTTGCCATATATATATATATATATATACAATAGCTACGCATTGTATTTCATGAACGACACAAAAATCCTCTGCTGCAACTTTTTGTAAAGGAGTTAGGCATCAAAGGGGAATTATAATTAAAGACGCGATACACAATTTTGGAGACGTTTAACACCGCTCTAAAATTAAGATGCATATTAACAAACACTAAGTAAGTACCTATGTAATTAACCCAAGGATTTGCGACTAAATAACAAAGGAGGTTAATTATTACTATTTAAAACGGATAGATAATAAATTAATGACTGAAACAAGTTAGCTACAGGTGTCACCGTGTTGAATGGTTTCTGAAGATTGGGAAAATAGATATGGAAATTGTGCTACACATAATCTTCGTGTCGCTGCCAAGCCGTATTTCAGATCTTGTGGGCCCAAAACATCGCCACTTCCACGGCGTCGTCGGTGGCAGCGCAGAGGTCAATTTGATTTCTTGTTATGGGACACATAGGGCAGGATAGGAGGTGGATCATACACATAATTATATATCTTCACTAATGGCATTGTTTTTGTATTCAATAAGTGTTGATATTTGCATTAAAAGTTGATTATTGAAAATTTGGAAATTATTATTTATTTAGGTAAGTAGGTAAGTAGAATTTAGGTAAAGTGAAAGCGTCAACCAAAGGGCGCCGAAAGACAATCTCGCTCTACCCTGATCTAGGGCCGGGCGGCGGCGCACATTGGTACAAGGGCGGAAAAAAGTCCTTTGTTTCAACCTTGTTTAAAATGTCTACAATTTGGTACACACATACTAGAATGTTAGTAGAAACAAGTCCTAAAATTAATACGGATAAATAATTATACAGTATTTAATTATATGATGCCAAAGTAGGGTGATCGAGAATTTACAAATTTCGTGCAAAAAATATTGTTATTTCAAGTATGAATAGAACCAAAATACTATAATTATCAACTTTCATTTTTAGTTTAGTCATAAGTTTATTGTGTGTACTAATAAAATAGTAAACATAATGTTATAATATAATGAATAATTACTTACTATTACATTTTTAGTGAAGAAGGTCATTTGGAACCTTTTGTTTTCAATCATGAGATCATAACTAATCTCCGTTATCGACCGATACGTAATAATATACTTTCGGAGATTAATTAGACCCTATAGATTAAGAATACATTAGTTTTGGCTGCGATAACCTGCGATCTTGGAAATACCAGGTCCTTAACTAATGACGCTCTGTAATTAAGAAAAAGTGCATTATATTAATAAGTGTTTCTAATGAGGGTAATTAACATTTTATCATATCGTGTAAGTATAAATAGCATTGAATGGTAGTTTTAACTTCACTTACAATTATTTTCTCTTACGATAACAGTGTTATTATAGTGATGGATAGCTTTACTATTGTCTATGCCGATTTAGTGGAAATCATAATATCAAGTAATCGTGAGATACATAAATGCCTCGAAAATTTAAAACTTATGTATCCACAGCTTACAGAAAGTGTTTGGAATCAAGTTTATGAAAAGTTAAGCCGTAATTTTCTACCCGTATTTACAAAAAAGTGGCAAACTGCAGCGAGAAATAAAAATGCTTTTATGGCAAAAAATGAACAGTGGCTGAAAAATATTTTTACCGTTGAGACATCTTCGGTGCAGACTGATGTGGTGAATTGTGACAGTAATGTTCCAGGGCCATCAAAACGCTCTCATAGAGGACGACCAGAAAAATCATTTGATGAATGTTGCGATCGAACAAAGCGATATAAAGTTAAAAGATTGTGTGAAAGCGTTCCTGAAGAAATGATTAAGAAAGCTGCCTCTAAGGTACTCGTACAAGAAGGATCATCGGATACTATCAAGTTTACTCCAGAAAAAGCGTTGGCATTATTACTTGATGCATCACTTTCGAAACATCAATATCAAGTACTGAGAAATGCAGCCAAAAGTATTGGTTGTGATATTTTTCCCGATTATCATAAAGTACTTGAAGTAAAAAGGCAATGCTACCCCACGGATATTGATGTAACGGAAAGCTACGCTTGTGTATGTTTGCAGTCATTACTGGATCACACAACCAGAAGATTATTTGAAGTAATGTCTGAAGACGACCTTACACAGATTAGTGTAAATTCAACGTTTTTACACAAGTGGGGATGTGACGGATCATCAGGTCATGCTGAGTACAAACAGTCATTTATCGACGAAAATGTGTCAGATTCATATATGTTTTTGACATCATTAGTTCCACTGCGTCTGTATGAAAAGGAAAATAAATCTGTTGTGTATTGGACAAATGCAACTCCTTCTTCTACAAGGTGTTGTCGCCCGGTACAATTCCAATTTCAAAAAGAAACTACAGAATCTACGAAAAATGAAATTGCTAGAATGGAGTCTGAAATAGCAAACTTAAATGAAACTGTTATTAGTTTAAAGGAAAAGACTTACAAAGTCTACCATAAACTTGTGTTCACAATGATAGATGGCAAAATAGCGCAGACAGTTACGGACACATCATCATGTGCAGTGTGTTTTATATGCAAGTCAAAGCCATCAGAAATGAATAACCTTGACCAAGTGCGAAATAAAACTGTGGATACGGAGGCTCTCAAGGTCGGTTTATCCCCGCTTCACGCACGGATTAAATTTATGGAATGCATATTACATATTGCGTACAATATGTCATTTACCAGTTGGAGAACGAACGCAACTACCAAACAACAAAAAGATGAAGAGAAGAAAAGAATCCAAAGTGAGCTGTTTCAACGTTTAGGTCTAAAAGTGGATTTTGTAAAGCAAGGAATGGGAACATCTAACGATGGAAATACGTCTAGAAGATTTTTCAATAATGCAGACATTGTAGCTGAAGTCACAAGAGTCGATAAAGAACTTATTCATCGGTTTGGTATAATATTGCAAACAATTAATTCTAGTGCATTAGTTGATTCGGATAAGTTTGGTAGTTATTGTTACGAGACTGCTGAACTATACGTAAGCCTGTACAGCTGGTATAATATGCCAAATACTGTGCATAAAATCTTGCTGCATGGCAAAGAAATAATAAGTGTTGCTGCCTTACCTATTGGGATGTTATCTGAGGAAGCTCAAGAAGCGCGAAATAAAGATTACCGCAATTATAGGTTAGGTCATTCAAGAAAATGTTCTCGTCTATCATGTAATGAAGATGTTATGAATATGCTCTTAGCTACCTCAGATCCCCTTATCAACAGTTTACGTGCAGTACCGAATAAAAAATACTATCCTCTTCACGATGATGCCAAAGCTTTATTAGTGGATAGCACCCATCTCTCAATCAATGTCTTCTCTATTTAATATTTAGTTTATTAATTTTTATTTATTTAAAAATGCTGATTTAATTATATGAAATTCATGTGAAAAAATTTGATGAATATTTTCATGTTAATAAAAAAAAAATACGTGTTATATCTTTCTCTTTGTAAACTGGTACATCCATTATATCATTTTAATAAAGTATTATGAAGAAACGCAACGTCTTTTCATTTAAAAATAATATTTTCCGCATGCCCGTACTACCTGCACCACTGGCGCTACCCTGACCCACCCCGTCGCATCGCATCATCTGCCCACGCTGTCACTTCGTTTTCGCTCAGCGTTCTTTCTGACTTTTTTTCTTTTTACTCGGCTCCTTAGGGCCATAGCGTGATGTTAAATAGCCTATAACCTTCCTCAATAGAGAATTCAGAATAGGGCTATCAAATGCAAAAGTAACTTATCATATCCGACCGGTAATTCCAGAGATTACCCCCTACATACAAACAAACAAGTGTTACATCTTTAAAATATAGAGTAGGTATAGATAATTCGTATAACAAACGCATCGTGCTGAACAACCACTACTCACTGAAGACAGTTTTTTTATCTCACTGCGGTTAACGGATTCAGCAGTTTTGTCCCTGTTTTTCCAAATCGTTTTGTCCATTTTGCTACGAAAAGAAAGCGTAGTAAGTTTTTATGATTTTTTCACTAGTGTGTGTTACAGTTGATGATGCTAGTCTGACCTACATGGCATAGCATCAGGCAAACCTATTTGTTTCGGGAAAGTTCAGCTTTTAGCGCTCTCATGGGCCATATTATTATAAAATGTAGATATTAAATTGGGTTACTTATTGGGTTTGAGCGTATTTTCCCAGTAGCAGCCCGGAGTCTTGATTTGGGCCCGGTTCATGGCAATAGACTCGCCCCCTATTACATGGGACTTAATTATATCTGGCGAATTGTGGGTAGGTAGGTACTATAGGTACCTACTTACCTACCTCCACAGCCCAACCATTCGTGTAAAAACAGGCGTGATATTGTGTTATATGTGTATTAGTTAGTTTTGGATCATTACGGCAAGAAAATTGGATGTAAAAGTAAAGATCTAAAACAAGAAAAAATAAACATAGGCAGATAGGCACACCTGAACGCAGTATACCTACGCCTTGTACCGTTAAATGATAATAGTATATTATGCAATTAGTGAATAAAGGACGGATTTAAAGCGAGGGCCATCGACGAATCACGAGCTAGTGAAGGATTCTAACGACTGAATCACGACCGTAGGGAGTGATTCATGATGAATCCTCCTGATGATGAATTTAGAATTCTGAGCGACGCGAGTGATTCATGGCCCTCGATATAAATCCGTTTTATTCAAAAGTTGCATACTATACTTTATTCGCTTATTTTATCGCTACACAAGTTGACCATCCTAATAATAATAACAAGAAAATTACTCTTAATTTTAGTAATTGTTCCAATTTTAATGTGCATTTTAATTAATTTAAGCTTCCTTTTTCTTTATTAAATGTTTATTTTCGCTTAAATCTTTCTTTTTCTCGTAGTCGTGGTATAAAGTATAGTATGCAACTTTTGAATAAAACGGATTTATATCGAGGGCCATGAATCACTCGCGTCGCTCAGAATTCTAAATTCATCATCAGGAGGATTCATCATGAATCACTCCCTACGGTCGTGATTCAGTCGTTAGAATCCTTCACTAGCTCGTGATTCATCTATGGCCCTCGCTTTAAATCCGTCCTTTATTCACTAATTGCATAATATACCTACTATTATTTCTGTAAGTAGGTTTGTACAAAACACTTTTACAAGTCAATCATATTTTTTTTAAACTAGATGAGGCCGGCGTTTTCTATTTGACTACTCTGAGAATAAAGGCCGAACCACGGAGCAGAAACCGAACAAACTCAGAGGTCAGTCTCTTTTAAAGTCCAGACAATATCTTGGTCAGATCATGTGAAGACTATGTAGATCGGTGTCTGAAATGGTCTTTTGAGTAAAGAACCACACAGATTGAGTGGACCTGTCCAGTCAGTGCACGCAATTGTCAGCAATCAACAAGCTCAACGATTCGACGAACAATACAGGTCCACTCAGGACCTGTCCAGGCAACTGTGCACGTGCAGCTCAACTCAGAACTTAAGGAGGTCAAAGATTGTTGAATAATATCTCATCATCCTCCCCTTTTATCGTGATGGCCCAGCGGTTAAAGCCTCGCTATTCATGTACGAGGTTATGGGCTTAAATCCGAGCAATTACCGATGTGACTTTTTCAATTGATATGTACTTTCTGAGGTTATCTTCGACATCAATGAAGGAAAACATCGTGACAGAAATCACCAACTCGTCTTGAGCAAGCGACGTGATTAATGCTCGTTCCTTCTCTGCATAAGTACCTAAGTTTCGAGGCTTCTGCCCTGTAGTAAGACAATACTAGGCTGGTTTTATTGCCTTCCTGTTTCAATCGTGCTTATTTATTTAGAGTCTTCATCATCATCCATACATTCATCTCCATCAGTCCTCATCCTCCTCAGTACCTAATCTTTCACACAATTTCACCTATTGTTGCTTTGGTCTTCCTCTTCTCATAAAACCATTCACAGTCATAGGTACTCAAAACGTGTCCTAGCATTACTGCGCATCTTGCAAATACCCATCTAGATCCTTAAATGATAAATGATTTTATTTCTGTAAGTAGGTTTGTATAACTAGGTACTTTTACACGTCAATCATATTTTAAAATCTAGATGAGGTCGGTGTTTCCATACACGCTATTATCTACTAATTAAACTAGCCCTTATCAATGGTACACTGTATACAAAACATTTCGATTAATTAATTAACTTGGCCTACTTAATTATACTTACTTATCAAACTTTATTAATTAATGCTGGCTGGAGTTAAATTTTCTAGACACGGCCGGTCTATTCTATTAAAATCTCACCTTGAAAAATTAGGTGATGTGAACTGTCATTTATTAACTTCAAGCTCACTTCACCTAGGTTGTCACAGTGAGATTTTTTTGCAGAATAGATAGGCTAATACCTACCTAGGTACCTGTGCTAGGTCGGGTCTTTTGTGGACGATATTCTACCAGTGTAAGGTTTCACTTGCGTCATACGACCTGGACCGTGAAGAAACATGATGGATGCATTGTCTGACAGATCTTACTAGAATCTGTTGTGGTACCCAAACCGTATTATTAAGTAGATTACAAAGTCGTCATGGTGATAGCCCTATTTGTAGTGTAGTGAAGTTTTTTTTTTTGCTTATATTTACGTACCTATGATTTTTTTCAAATACGAATGAACTTCTCTCCCGCATCAACTAAGGTTAGATTGATTTTTATATCTTTTGTGTTCACCGACCCTGAAATATGAATCCAAGCTTTTTGGCAACAATGGATTGTTGGGCTTTAAGGATGTGCCCAAACCTCTTATTAACACAAGACTTGTACGTACCTATCACCAAACAATGATACCTACTTGGACTGCTTCAAAGGTCTCAATTTAATCAATTTATGCAATAGCACTTCGCCTTATTATTCAAGAGATCATTATCTGCTAACGAATATCGTTAATACTCTAACTACTGCGGCAAAAACCATTCGATAACGGCCACAAACAGCAAATAACGTATTGCCGAAATATCCTCCATGTATGTGATGTAGGGATAAAAAACTAGTAGAGCTTGTTAGGTAACATATGGAATGCGAGTTCGCTATTTTTTATACTATTAACAATGTTTATTTATTCGGATCCGGTTGTTAACGTGATCAAAATTTAAAAAACCGGCGACATGTGTATTTTGTCAACCCTGAATGACCCTGATTCCGCCGAGGCGTTTATAATGTCATCTGCGATCGATAACTATTAACCCTAGTGTTCATAATAGCAACGATTCTGAGTATTTACAAAGTAAAATACGAGAACGCTGAGAGAGAGAGGTAAACGACTACATTTCAGTTTATTTCGAATGCACCAAAGCAGTAGCAAACACAACAAACAAACACGATCGATAAACTAAACGCACTGCACTGCCGATGGGCTAAATTCCCGCGTTTTTTCACGTCAATACTGCGTTTTACACGCCGGAAACGCACTTATAATTGTTAATGTTAACGCCACTTTTAAGTAATACTACAGCAATGTTATTTTCACTATATATAACGAAAAGTCACATTTTAACCGGGTAGCGGTAAATAAACAGATGCGACACTTATTACGTTCGTCGCGTAACTGACGACGACCGGCGACCGGCGAGTAGCACAGAGTACATTTTTAGCGAGTAGGGAGTACGGCAGGACGCTAGAGCGCGCCCAAACTATAACCTAGCCGAGTTGAAGTAGTAGGGTGAGCTCCCGCGCGCCGACAGACAGTGGTGTGAATAAAAATAGGGCGGGTTGGTGGCCATTCATGTTAGGGGACGATGCATCAGGACCGATAGCTTCCGCATTCATCGGCCGCCGCGTAAAAACTACCTGGGGTATGAAACAGTTATTTTGAACGCTTAGCTATCATTATTGTGGAATATTATGATTTATGTTTGCCGGTTCAGAATGTTGTAGAGGACAATCTGCTGCAATTTAACGTGTTTTTATAGGAGATTTTCAGGAATCCACGTGTGATTAATAAAGGTACCTACGTAGGTAGGTAAGTACCATGATTTTAGGTAGTTGGAAGCTTCGTCTAAAAATATTTTAATCGATCGCAACCATTACAAATCCGTAAAATTGTTGGAATTTAGTGTCTCTCTTTTCAATAGGACTATTATTCTCATTTAGGTGCGTGCACAAAAAGCTGTTACTCTTGTCGCAAAAACGTACTATTTTATTAGATATTCTAATAAAAATAATGGTAGTGTAACCTGCTTATCAATATTGATATTGAAATGATGCGTAAGAGCTGTGGTTTGAGCAAACAGATATTTAGTAGGCGCTATTGGTAGTGGCCTAATAGTGGGTCCTGGTAAAGCAAACCTTACAAAGACGGAGCACATAATAAAATAAATTTGCGGCTTAGGGCCTGTGCACACCACGTTTTTTAAACGCGCCGTTGACGCGCGTTTTAGAAACGTGCGTCGACGGCGTGCTTTTATCCTAAAGAGGTCTACAGGCTGCGTCTGACTCGAGTGCGTATCGCGTCTGTATCGCTACAAACGCGCGTCAACGGCGCGTTTGAAAAACGTAGTGTGCGCAGGCCCATATTACTAGAGAAATATAAGCGGAAAAACGCAGCGGAATTTCTCTTACTTTACAAATTCTCTGAAACGCACGTTTTTTTCGTCCAGATATGGCACATGCAGACGGAACATTTTCTTGCTACGATCCGGTCCGCCGGTGGCCCGTGTTAATTACCTCTTTTTGTGGAGTGATGTTTTATAAATGTCATAATTGCGGGACCAACTCTTGTAATCGAAAGATTCTACCACGCGTATATTTAGTACCCATTTAGTACTATTTTATATCTGTCCTGAAATATTTGTACCTTTATATCTTTATCCATTTAAATTCAAAATATCGAATCCATATCTAGTAGGATCTCGAAGCTATCGGATTTTGAAAATGACGACCTAGCACAGTGTTTTTTACACCCTAAAAATCGGACATGCCCTTTTTATTCCAATAATAGATGCTGTAACATGTTTGGAATGCGAGAGTAGAACACCCAAAGTTCAATTTTATTTAGAACAAAAGTTATAGTCGAATTTATTATTTTTCTATCCATTTAAATTCAAAATATCGAATCCATATCTAGTAGGATCTCGAAGCTATCGGATTTTGAAAATGACGACCTAGCACAGTGTTTTTTACACCCTAAAAATCGGACATGCCCTTTTTATTCCAATAATAGATGCTGTAACATGTTTGGAATGCGAGAGTAGAACACCCAAAGTTCAATTTTATTTAGAACAAAAGTTATAGTCGAATTTATTATTTTTCTATGGAAACCAGAAAAACCACAAAAATATTAATATAAAAAAAACTATTGAATAATTCTAATATATTTATGTTTAGTATTATAAAACACCATTTTGTCTTTATTTTAAGATAATACTTGTAATTTTAACTGCATTCAACTGGGAGTTATTAAATTTATAGCTTCATTTCGTAATTTATTTTTAAATTTTATATCTTATCGAATACGGATTTTATTTCTTAATGTAATTATTAATTATATCTTTATCCATTTAAATTCAAAATATCGAATCCATATCTAGTAGGATCTCGAAGCTATCGGATTTTGAAAATGACGACCTAGCACAGTGTTTTTTACACCCTAAAAATCGGACATGCCCTTTTTATTCCAATAATAGATGCTGTAACATGTTTGGAATGCGAGAGTAGAACACCCAAAGTTCAATTTTATTTAGAACAAAAGTTATAGTCGAATTTATTATTTTTCTATGGAAACCAGAAAAACCACAAAAATATTAATATAAAAAAAAACTATTGAATAATTCTAATATATTTATGTTTAGTATTATAAAACACCATTTTGTCTTTATTTTAAGATAATACTTGTAATTTTAACTGCATTCAACTGGGAGTTATTAAATTTATAGCTTCATTTCGTAATTTATTTTTAAATTTTATATCTTATCGAATACGGATTTTATTTCTTAATGTAATTATTAATTATATCTTTATCCATTTAAATTCAAAATATCGAATCCATATCTAGTAGGATCTCGAAGCTATCGGATTTTGAAAATGACGACCTAGCACAGTGTTTTTTACACCCTAAAAATCGGACATGCCCTTTTTATTCCAATAATAGATGCTGTAACATGTTTGGAATGCGAGAGTAGAACACCCAAAGTTCAATTTTATTTAGAACAAAAGTTATAGTCGAATTTATTATTTTTCTATGGAAACCAGAAAAACCACAAAAATATTAATATAAAAAAAACTATTGAATAATTCTAATATATTTATGTTTAGTATTATAAAACACCATTTTGTCTTTATTTTAAGATAATACTTGTAATTTTAACTGCATTCAACTGGGAGTTATTAAATTTATAGCTTCATTTCGTAATTTATTTTTAAATTTTATATCTTATCGAATACGGATTTTATTTCTTAATGTAATTATTAATTATATCTTTATCCATTTAAATTCAAAATATCGAATCCATATCTAGTAGGATCTCGAAGCTATCGGATTTTGAAAATGACGACCTAGCACAGTGTTTTTTACACCCTAAAAATCGGACATGCCCTTTTTATTCCAATAATAGATGCTGTAACATGTTTGGAATGCGAGAGTAGAACACCCAAAGTTCAATTTTATTTAGAACAAAAGTTATAGTCGAATTTATTATTTTTCTATGGAAACCAGAAAAACCACAAAAATATTAATATAAAAAAAACTATTGAATAATTCTAATATATTTATGTTTAGTATTATAAAACACCATTTTGTCTTTATTTTAAGATAATACTTGTAATTTTAACTGCATTCAACTGGGAGTTATTAAATTTATAGCTTCATTTCGTAATTTATTTTTAAATTTTATATCTTATCGAATACGGATTTTATTTCTTAATGTAATTATTAATTATATCTTTATCCATTTAAATTCAAAATATCGAATCCATATCTAGTAGGATCTCGAAGCTATCGGATTTTGAAAATGACGACCTAGCACAGTGTTTTTTACACCCTAAAAATCGGACATGCCCTTTTTATTCCAATAATAGATGCTGTAACATGTTTGGAATGCGAGAGTAGAACACCCAAAGTTCAATTTTATTTAGAACAAAAGTTATAGTCGAATTTATTATTTTTCTATGGAAACCAGAAAAACCACAAAAATATTAATATAAAAAAAACTATTGAATAATTCTAATATATTTATGTTTAGTATTATAAAACACCATTTTGTCTTTATTTTAAGATAATACTTGTAATTTTAACTGCATTCAACTGGGAGTTATTAAATTTATAGCTTCATTTCGTAATTTATTTTTAAATTTTATATCTTATCGAATACGGATTTTATTTCTTAATGTAATTATTAATTATATCTTTATCCATTTAAATTCAAAATATCGAATCCATATCTAGTAGGATCTCGAAGCTATCGGATTTTGAAAATGACGACCTAGCACAGTGTTTTTTACACCCTAAAAATCGGACATGCCCTTTTTATTCCAATAATAGATGCTGTAACATGTTTGGAATGCGAGAGTAGAACACCCAAAGTTCAATTTTATTTAGAACAAAAGTTATAGTCGAATTTATTATTTTTCTATGGAAACCAGAAAAACCACAAAAATATTAATATAAAAAAAAACTATTGAATAATTCTAATATATTTATGTTTAGTATTATAAAACACCATTTTGTCTTTATTTTAAGATAATACTTGTAATTTTAACTGCATTCAACTGGGAGTTATTAAATTTATAGCTTCATTTCGTAATTTATTTTTAAATTTTATATCTTATCGAATACGGATTTTATTTCTTAATGTAATTATTAATTATATCTTTATCCATTTAAATTCAAAATATCGAATCCATATCTAGTAGGATCTCGAAGCTATCGGATTTTGAAAATGACGACCTAGCACAGTGTTTTTTACACCCTAAAAATCGGACATGCCCTTTTTATTCCAATAATAGATGCTGTAACATGTTTGGAATGCGAGAGTAGAACACCCAAAGTTCATTTTTATTTAGAACAAAAGTTATAGTCGAATTTATTATTTTTCTATGGAAACCAGAAAAACCACAAAAATATTAATATAAAAAAAACTATTGAATAATTCTAATATATTTATGTTTAGTATTATAAAACACCATTTTGTCTTTATTTTAAGATAATACTTGTAATTTTAACTGCATTCAACTGGGAGTTATTAAATTTATAGCTTCATTTCGTAATTTATTTTTAAATTTTATATCTTATCGAATACGGATTTTATTTCTTAATGTAATTATTAATTATATCTTTATCCATTTAAATTCAAAATATCGAATCCATATCTAGTAGGATCTCGAAGCTATCGGATTTTGAAAATGACGACCTAGCACAGTGTTTTTTACACCCTAAAAATCGGACATGCCCTTTTTATTCCAATAATAGATGCTGTAACATGTTTGGAATGCGAGAGTAGAACACCCAAAGTTCAATTTTATTTAGAACAAAAGTTATAGTCGAATTTATTATTTTTCTATGGAAACCAGAAAAACCACAAAAATATTAATATAAAAAAAACTATTGAATAATTCTAATATATTTATGTTTAGTATTATAAAACACCATTTTGTCTTTATTTTAAGATAATACTTGTAATTTTAACTGCATTCAACTGGGAGTTATTAAATTTATAGCTTCATTTCGTAATTTATTTTTAAATTTTATATCTTATCGAATACGGATTTTATTTCTTAATGTAATTATTAATTATATCTTTATCCATTTAAATTCAAAATATCGAATCCATATCTAGTAGGATCTCGAAGCTATCGGATTTTGAAAATGACGACCTAGCACAGTGTTTTTTACACCCTAAAAATCGGACATGCCCTTTTTATTCCAATAATAGATGCTGTAACATGTTTGGAATGCGAGAGTAGAACACCCAAAGTTCAATTTTATTTAGAACAAAAGTTATAGTCGAATTTATTATTTTTCTATGGAAACCAGAAAAACCACAAAAATATTAATATAAAAAAAACTATTGAATAATTCTAATATATTTATGTTTAGTATTATAAAACACCATTTTGTCTTTATTTTAAGATAATACTTGTAATTTTAACTGCATTCAACTGGGAGTTATTAAATTTATAGCTTCATTTCGTAATTTATTTTTAAATTTTATATCTTATCGAATACGGATTTTATTTCTTAATGTAATTATTAATTATATCTTTATCCATTTAAATTCAAAATATCGAATCCATATCTAGTAGGATCTCGAAGCTATCGGATTTTGAAAATGACGACCTAGCACAGTGTTTTTTACACCCTAAAAATCGGACATGCCCTTTTTATTCCAATAATAGATGCTGTAACATGTTTGGAATGCGAGAGTAGAACACCCAAAGTTCAATTTTATTTAGAACAAAAGTTATAGTCGAATTTATTATTTTTCTATGGAAACCAGAAAAACCACAAAAATATTAATATAAAAAAAACTATTGAATAATTCTAATATATTTATGTTTAGTATTATAAAACACCATTTTGTCTTTATTTTAAGATAATACTTGTAATTTTAACTGCATTCAACTGGGAGTTATTAAATTTATAGCTTCATTTCGTAATTTATTTTTAAATTTTATATCTTATCGAATACGGATTTTATTTCTTAATGTAATTATTAATTATATCTTTATCCATTTAAATTCAAAATATCGAATCCATATCTAGTAGGATCTCGAAGCTATCGGATTTTGAAAATGACGACCTAGCACAGTGTTTTTTACACCCTAAAAATCGGACATGCCCTTTTTATTCCAATAATAGATGCTGTAACATGTTTGGAATGCGAGAGTAGAACACCCAAAGTTCAATTTTATTTAGAACAAAAGTTATAGTCGAATTTATTATTTTTCTATGGAAACCAGAAAAACCACAAAAATATTAATATAAAAAAAACTATTGAATAATTCTAATATATTTATGTTTAGTATTATAAAACACCATTTTGTCTTTATTTTAAGATAATACTTGTAATTTTAACTGCATTCAACTGGGAGTTATTAAATTTATAGCTTCATTTCGTAATTTATTTTTAAATTTTATATCTTATCGAATACGGATTTTATTTCTTAATGTAATTATTAATTATATCTTTATCCATTTAAATTCAAAATATCGAATCCATATCTAGTAGGATCTCGAAGCTATCGGATTTTGAAAATGACGACCTAGCACAGTGTTTTTTACACCCTAAAAATCGGACATGCCCTTTTTATTCCAATAATAGATGCTGTAACATGTTTGGAATGCAAGAGTAGAACACCCAAAGTTCAATTTTATTTAGAACAAAAGTTATAGTCGAATTTATTATTTTTCTATGGAAACCAGAAAAACCACAAAAATATTAATATAAAAAAAACTATTGAATAATTCTAATATATTTATGTTTAGTATTATAAAACACCATTTTGTCTTTATTTTAAGATAATACTTGTAATTTTAACTGCATTCAACTGGGAGTTATTAAATTTATAGCTTCATTTCGTAATTTATTTTTAAATTTTATATCTTATCGAATACGGATTTTATTTCTTAATGTAATTATTAATTATATCTTTATCCATTTATCGGATTTTATCCATTTATCTTTATCCATCTATCGGATTTTGAAAATGACGACCTAAGGTCGTCATTTTCAAAATCCGATAGCTTCGAGATCCTACTAGATATGGATTCGATATTTGAATTTAAATGGATAAAGATATAATTAATAATTACATTAAGAAATAAAATCCGTATTCGATAAGATATAAAATTTAAAAAATAAATTACGAAATGAAGCTATAAATTTAATAACTCCCAGTTGAATGCAGTTAAAATTACAAGTATTATCTTAAAATAAAGACAAAATGGTGTTTTATAATACTAAACATAAATATATTAGAATTATTCAATAGTTTTTTTTATATTAATATTTTTGTGGTTTTTCTGGTTTCCATAGAA